>CM060937.1:257954891-262954891 GCA_030765085.1 Allium cepa
TAGCCGAGCACGAATATACCAAAATCAATTGTAATAATAAATATTACCATTTTCAAAAAAATACGACACAAGTAATTATATACATTTGAAAACTATTCCTTTACGTATATATATAAAATATATAATCCTAGGTAAAATAATTTCATATACTAGTTTTCAAAAATTAGTATCATGTATGCTTGCCTTATTCGAGCATTTAGAAACCCTTTCAACAGCATGGCGTCTCATGTCTCGGCTAGAATTCATAAACCACTCAATAAACCAATTAACTCAATATGTTTTTATAAAAACAACAAATATACTCTTGTATATATAATACTCTCAACTCATTCAATGGTGTCACTTACCCTATCTCGAATGAGTTTACCCCACGAAATCAAAGGTTCTGGGTATTCAGCGTTGATACCAAGTGCAGCGGCCCACCTTTTCGAGCCCCGAAAGTCGACACTCAATACATCAACGTTATTCAAATGCTAGGCATTCAAGTGCTGGAAAGGTAGATTGTTATGTTAAAAAGAAAAAGAATAGAGAAACAGAATCTCACAGCGTAATGATCACATACAATATAACATAAGATATAAAAAGCTTTCACTTTATAATATATAGTATATCAAAGTTAAAAACAAACCTCGTCAATCAGATAATTATAAATTTTCGACCTTACAGTTATTGATAGGTATATATAATAATATAGCGAAAAATAAAATTATTGTGATAGATGAACATCCAGATCTACTACATGAGCTCCATGTCCCACCAACGACAACTTAGAAAAATACTTGGTATGATCCAAGCATTATAATAATATAACACCTGGTTTAATCTGGAAAAACCAGCGTGAGATGATGAACACACGATGATTTTATGGGACCATGCCACTAAAAACGGAATGGGTTTTACCGTACAAGAACTACTTCCACACATGAATGGATGGAAGCAAATTTAAAAAACCAAACTTAAAAGGATAGGTATAAACAAGGTCAAAATCCAACTTAAAGAACAGACACAAATAATTAAATATCGAGAAGAACTCCAGTCACTTCACGATGCAATTAAGAAAACAATTCAAAGATTTGAATCAATAACAAGGAAAAGAAATTTTTTTAAATGACTAGAAGGGTGCACCCCCCGACCGAAAGAATACTTCTAGAAATATACTTGAGAGGATCATTTTCTCCTGTTACACCTCTGGAGAACTCCAATCCAGACCCTGCCAACCTTACCAAGAATCCGAGTATTTCACATCACCGCACGCATACCACTGAAACCAATCTAGAGTAGATGTGAAAATACACTAATGTGGGCAACCCCACATAGCTTGGCCCTTGCTCGCTTTCTGGTTTTAGTCATTTTCAATAAAGGATATCAATGCTCAAATGAGCAGCAAATCTTCTTAAATTGACGACACACAAAGAAGAAAGCTGAACCGCTAGAAAATAAATCAACTATCGGGATTAATCAAAATGATGGATATGGAAATTAAATCCCATACCTATACCAGTACTCGCCGATTTCAAACTTGTACTATCCCTCGGTTAAATATAAAGCCTAGCAAGTTAAGGCAGTGTTACCTCTAGGCATTGCCTTAACAACATTTTTAACCTTCAAGATAGAAACGAGTGTCCATACTCAACGTTAAATGCTACAAGTATGACTAAATCCCTTTCATATAAGCGATATCTTTTACAGAAATTAAATTTCTTATCCTCTCGGTAGCCGAATCAAACTTTTAATTTTTAAAATCAAACTTGTGCTTGGTTTTCATATCATAAATATTTGTAAACACTTTAAAAACACTCTTAAAAATATTATTTTTAAAGAGCAAATTATATTCTAAGTGTATTAAAAAGAAGGATATGAAACAATGGTCATTAAAGCATTATATACTATAAACCCAAGACAACTTGCAGTTAGCTTTATTTTCAACCAATTCCTTTTTAAAATAATTTCTCATTTATAAACTATCATTTATGAATTTCAAATAATATTTATTATCCCGAAAGATAATAAATCAATCAAAAAGCTTTTAGAATTTAAAATAATGTTAATTATCCTGAAAGATAATGGATATAATTCTTTTATAAATTTAAAACACATTAATTATCCCAAGAGAAAATTAATCAACTTATAACTCCTTTAACAAACCCATTAACTAAATTTAAACACCTTTATTAAATTATCTAATTAACTTTAATCACTTTTACTAAATTAGTCAATTAATCTTTAAAACTAATTTTATTAAATCAATTAATTAATCTTAAATACCTTTATTTTAACCAATTAATTAACTTTAATCACATTTATTAAAATGATTAATTAATCTTAAACATCATTATTAAAAACGATTAGTTAATTTCAAACATCATTATTTAAAATTATTATAAATTTTAAACATCATTATTAAAATGATTAATTTACCTTAAACAACGTTATTTAAAATTATTAATTAATTTTAAACAACATTATTATAAATGATTTATTAAATTTATAACTCTTTTTATAAATTTTAATCAACACTCGTGCTTTATTTTCAAAATTCCCAAAATATTTGAAATATAGTGTAAGTAACTTTTAAAGTGAAAAACATCATCAAACATTTATTTTGTTAAAGTACATGCTCCAGTTTAAAATGTTTTAAGGGGATGATACATCATAAGCGACGGTATAGCGAAATTCGCTATAACGATGCTTACTCAAATCAAGTAGTATGTCATAGATATTCCAACCAAATTTCAATATAAGCAACATAAGAATAATAAGTAAATAAATAAAGATTGGCAAGAAACCCCTTAGGGTCTCTCTGTGAAGACGCGCCCTTCTCGACCCTTGGAAATTGACACAAATACGCTACTGTATAATATGCCGATGATCGAGTGCCGGAAAAGATAGATTGCTGAGGGAAAAGAAAGAAGATAGAAGAAAGAAGGAACTAAAACAAGTAATAGAATCTCACAATCACAGTGGAACAAAATATAATAGACAACAACTGATCATTACGCAAAAGGAAACTATATTTTTTATACATTACATCATCCAGTACATCACAATCAAAACAATTACTGGACAGTTATATTATACTGCTTTTGTCTCACCATCCAGTTCGTCTTCTAAGCTCCACAACATCCTATCCTGTATTTATAATACTCGGTTTGACCCGATCATTATAATAAAATAACAGCCGAGTCAGTCTGAAAAACTAGCGTGAGAAAATACACTCAATTTAATTATTAGAGTTTCAAAATCCTTTGAAATCAAAGGTATCTCGTAAGACCACGCCATAAATAAACATGTCGGATTTTTACCTTACGATAACCAAAACATTTCTTATAAAATTCTCTGATATTATAATAGTGTCTAAGTACAAATACTTACTCAAATAGCTGAAATTGTAACATTTATTAAATTCCAGCAATTACAAGGCTTTAGAATCAAAACCGTAAAGGCACGTAGGGAGAATAGATTTCCAACTAATGACTAGGCACTAGGTTACCACCTATCACAGTATCTTGTCTAGATCAGCATACTAAGGATCCATCTTGATCCCCTGCAACACAAGACCGAAGCTACCCCTTACTGGATAGTCCGAATAAGATCACCCCACGGTTGGGATCAGCAACCGCCCACACAGCCGAAATAAAGGGGCATCTAGACAGGGACGACCTTACCCTAATTGGTTGCTAGCCACTTAGCCTTGCTGCATATCCCCTAATTTTCAGTCATTCCTGGTTGATGAGGCTCAAGGCTATGCGTTATCTTTTAGAACACATCTCACTTAGAATGCTCATCGTCCTCCAGACGATGTTCTGATAGCATTCATCCATACAAGTCCGTTCCGGGTCCGAAGGGAACAGAATGCACTACTCCTACTACATCCATTTTGGTATCACCCTCAGGATTAGTAGCGATTAGCCCTTGCACTTCACTGCTCCATCTTCGACTCCAATCTCTTGTCTTCATCACGAAAACGTTCTCGTTGGATCAAAGTGGTTTTTGAATCACAAATCCAATCCCGGTCTCTTCGAAACAACGTTCGCTATTTCTCGGTAAACTCAACCCCGGTTCTTTAGGAATACTCAGACGAGAATAAGGTTTGAGTTCACCTCCTAACCATTTGTGGACGGATTTCCTTATAAACGTTCGAGAAGAATGAACGAGTTTATACGTATAGTATAGCACCTCGAACGGTAACTGCACCATATAATTCTCATACCTCTTCAAGATATTCCAAAGTCATATTTAGGTCTAGATCTGATAATTGGTTATTTAACTATCAAATAAACAATCAATTCAACCAATTATTTTATTTCCACTGAAAAACACCCAGTCTTATAAAAATTAGATTTTTATAATTTAAATCACTTTACCCAAAAATATATACTTAAAACATTAAAAAAATAAAACTACTTAAATCACTTTACTCAAAATAATAGTTATCAAATTCTATAATAAATTTCCAAGTAATACATAAGCCACAAACTTCTTTTAAAATAAAAGTTTCACATAAAGTATAAATATATAGAAAATTTCTTTTAAAAACATAATACTAATTTAACTTTTAAAATAATTACCACTAAAATTAATTTGAATAATATTTGTTTTAAAATTCTAAAACAATTAAAAATAATAAATTTCTCTATAACATTCTTTTTAAACAATTTTAAAACCTTAAACTTATACATAAAAATCTCCTTTGAAAATATACTTGGCTTTTCAAGGAAATATACTTTCCAATTCAATATAACCCATATAATCCTTTATAAATCCTGCTCGATTTATCCCAATTTAATTTACGTTCCAATCCCATATTTTTTTTACCACTTTAAAAATAAACCAATTTTTATTTTTAAAAACACATTTCCCGTCTCCCTATAATCACTTTCAAAAATATATACTTAAATTATTTAAGTATAAAGCTACTAAAATCTTTATTCAAAATAATACTTATGAAATTCTATAAGAGTTTCCAGAGTAAAACTTAAACCAAAATTACCTTTTAAAATAAAGTTTTTATATCAAATATTTATGTTGAAATTTCCTTCTAAAAAATAATATACTAATTTACCTTTTTTTAAATAATAATTAACTACTATGATTAACTTAATAAATATTTACTTAAAAATATTAAAATGATTAAATAAAAGTTTCTCTAAACATTCTTAAAAAACACATTTTGTTTACTTCTAGTTTATACTTTGAAATTTTCCCTTAAAAATATACTTTGTTTTTCGGGAAAAATATACTTTCCAACTTTTTAAAATAAATCACCTTTTTATTTTTAAGATGAATTGCACCTTTCCTCATAAATTCCACCGGAATCTATACTTCCAAATTTATCCACTGATAAATATTCCACTTCATTTATAAACCCAGTTTACAAATTTCCATTCCTCATTTCCTTTTGAATAACAGTTTCCAAAACACTTAATCAATTTCAAACTGATATCCCGGTTTAAATTCCCTTTAAATTTATTACTCGATTTATCCAAATTCCCAATAATTATTTGCTTAAAAATTGTCTTTTCATTTCCTTTTAGAACCCAATTATTTTATATTTTAAAATACCAAATTATATTCATCCAAACCATAGCACCAAATAACTTAATTTCCAATTCAATCTATCATAGGCTATCACATAACATATCACAAATATGAAAAATATTTACAATATTTTGAAGAATTCAGTTGGATTCCTCCAACCTGTTTTCCTGCATTCACAGATGTTAGCAAAACAAATAAAATACCAAATCCCACTTCGAGGGGGACATCGCGGTATAAAGGGTCATCCGCTATTATGTAGGGATCATAGGGTCTCATTCGCTATAATGTGGGAATATCAACCACTCCAATATATACTATTATATATAATATCACTGCCAATCAATCAATAATTTTAAATTTAAACTAATTAAATTAAATAGTCATCAAGATGTGACTGAGATTAACTCACCTTGCGTCGACGTTTCAATTTTAAATTAAATCGAGCCCATTCGATTATATCTAAAAAATTGCTTGCTCCCAAATGTCTTCGGATCTGCTGCAGCGCGTAGATCGTGTCGTTATGATTCCAGCGCCTCCTGCTTCATCGAATTCTGACCATGCAAGCAAAGGCTATGAATTTTTAAATGTTTGAATATAATTTATAAAACAATTCTCTTTTTATTTTATTTTATAATATACCAAAACAAGATCAGCCGTAAGAACCAGAGATGAGATCAAAGCGTAGCCTTCATCTTCTACAACGCACATCTCCAGTGTTTTCAAAACCCAAAGATGCCAATCTCCTCTCAATTACTGCTGCCTCCTCGTCGAGAACGACACCAATCAGAGCATGCCACATGGAGATGTACCCCACCACCTTCCTTCGGCCCGAGTTTCGCCGAGCTCGGTCCCATATCCTTCACGAATTTCAAGCACGAATTCGTTGCCTTCTCGAGCGAATTCTGACCTTCACGTCGACTTGTTGGCGATCTCCACCATTGGATGCCTCGGTCTTGCCACGCTATTCAATTCTCTAGTAGGGAATTTTCTGCAAACAATCGACGGATCTCGAGATAATCGAGAGGAAAAGAAAGTGTTTATCGGCCATTGACGAAAATAGCGGCAGCTAGAACTCTTAATTAGGGTTTCACTATGTTGAATGTGTGTATATATATGTATAACGAATTAAAATATTATTATTTCCAATTTTTAACTGCTTTTTCCGAATGAATTTCAATCAAAACGTGCCGACAGACGTTTGTAAGGTTTTACCCATATTCCGAACACAATGGAACGTGTTTCAGACCCAATACAATCATATGTGGAAGATAGCTTTTTAGAATCGAGTTTAAATATTAAATTTTCAATTTTAATTTCAACGCATTTTTCACCCGTACGAACAAACGGTAACTCTAGACAACACAAAATTGAAATCCGATAAAATTCACTATTATGGATCAAATGGAACTAGTTTCATCGAATTTCGAGATTATGCCCCTACAAAGCTATTTTAACGCATCTGTTAAATCGAACGATTTTCAAAATCGTCAAAATCATTTAAAATTCCACTTTTAAAACTTTAATAACTTAATAATAAATCATATAGAATTTATATTCATATTATAAATCATTCTAATTCAATTTAAATCAAAATCTAATTATTTAAATTATAACTATATATTAAATTCCACTATTAAATTGATATAAAAATTCTAGATTTAAGTTATCGACTTTTGATTCCATCTAGAAGTCCAATACTATAATTCAAATCCAACTAGACTTTAAATAATTTTAGAAATTGTTTTCATATGCATTTATTCTCAGATTCTAATTTTTATCCCACTTTCAAATATTAAATTACTATTTATCCAAATCCAATTAAATTTCCATATTTGAAATTATAACTAAATTTATTGATTCAACCAAAATCTTCGTATTTCAAAATCAATTTATAATCCACACTCAATATTTAAAATAGATTAAATGTTCAAACTTAGCAACTAAAATTTCAAGTCATTATATTCCTTCCCCCTTATAAAAATTTCGTCCTCGAAATTTGATAGGTAGGAAAAATGCTCCCAAACCCATTAACTTACCCAAAATTCACTTAATAAAAACTTACATTCACTTCTTAAAACCTTTTAGTTAATCCAAACCATTAGCTTTCATTTCTATCTCAAAAACTTTAATTTCTAACATCGTTTCAAAATCAACCTTCTAGTTAACCAAAACTTCAAAAAAAATCAAACTTCTTAAATTTTCGAAAAAATTTGACAGCGTCTCCTTTGTACGAAGAGCTTTTTACAATATCACAAAAGATATAAATATATATATATCGACCCACACAGTCGGAAACAAATATATAACAATATATTATCATTTCTTAATTTACTACGTAGACCTACCTCACATTAGCTTTTTTTAAGCGAGCGGCTAATTTATTATGCATTTACGCGCTCCAAACTCTATCGGATAGCCTCCTAAACCTGTATTTAGTCAAACAAGCACATAAGTTTCCAACAATATGAAATTTTAACAACATTCCATTTATTTAACTAGCCAAACACATCAATTACATAGCCCAAACAAACAAACTTCAAAATCCTACACGTTAACCATATATTATAAGGAAATATAAGGTTTCACCACTATTTTTAATTCCCTTCATAAATCCATATATCATTTTACTCCACTCGAAATTATTTACAACCAAGTTCACTATATTCAATACATCTTTGCACCAACTAATCTCATATTCATATCAAATTGGTTTATACACCTTACTTTACGTAATTTCGCCTTTCCCAATTCCATATTTATTAATTTGCATCACATGCATAATTCACTTTCATTTATTTGCAAATCCATTTTACTAACCTTCAATCTATTCCAATAGATTCAAAAACCAATTTTATTTACTTCTTTTAATTCATTTACTTAGTTTACGACAAAACGATAAATTTTTATGCAAGTTTACTATTATTCAAGCAAATAACAATTTCTTACGCTTATAACCATTTTAAATTAATTCCAACTCAATTTATATTAATCTCATTCCATTCTGAATTATTCACAACCCATACATTCTCATTTCCATTACATTATTAATTTAAATCCCTACTCTTGCATTTCAGTTTCATTATCCAAATAAGTTTATTCAATATCATTCCAACTAAATTAAATTTCCTTTCAGTTCAATTCTATTTCAATTTAATTCAAGTTCAACTAAATTTTATTTAACCAACTCAAATCCATACTATTTCTTTTATTAATTTAAATAAGAATTTAATTTCATTCTCATCTGAATTTGGATTTTAATTCAATCCAAATTAAACTCAAATTCTTTAATTTAAGTTAAATTCAATTCGATCTAATTTATTTCTCAATCCAACTTAAATTTTTATTTCCCAATGTATAAGTTCAAAAACTTATTTACTTACCTAAGTCCATTCATATTTATATTTCACTTAAGGACTTAAGTGTATTCATTTCATTCAATAATTGTAACTTATAGTTATACAATTATCCTATATTTCCATTTAATATCCAATTCAATTCAAACCAAACTTTAATTTATTTAACTTACCTTAAGTTAAATTCCAATATATCATATTCCCTTGATTTACTCAAGTTAAATTTTAATTTCCAGGATTAAAATTTTCAGTTTCCTTTCTTGATTAAACCAACTTCACTTTATGAATTAAATACCGATTCCCCTTTGACTTTTCTCATCATTTCAAAATAGAATTCCCAGAATTCAATCACCCAGTTTTATTTCAAAACAATTTCGAAATCATAAATAACACATACCCACTTGGTATATCAAACAACCCTCCAGACTTCCAAACAACTTAGTCTTACCAGAACAATTTCCCTTTGGAATTTCTAAAACAAACTTGTTTATCAAGAAAATCCAAACAAATAATTATACAAAACCATCTATTAGCAATCCATCACTTAGAAACTTGAAAATGAATACTGATGATTTGGCCATCACAGTCATTATTATTTTCCACCGACTAAAGTGAGTTTAGTTCTTCCTTTCTTCCAAAAATTTATTTCAAAATAATTTCTATTCAAAAATATTTCCTAAAATAATACTCCATTATTTTCTTCAAACTTTGGAAAATATTTCCAAAAATTTCCAAGATTTAAAATTCCCAAACTTTTTGTTCAAATTCATTTAAAAACATTTTTCAAAATTCTCGGGATTTAAATTCTAGTTTAAATCCAATTTTGATTATGTTCCATTGTATTATTTCATACTTACATAATTCTATTTGATTATAAATATAGACCATTTCAAATTGTAGATTCTTATTTGATTATAATATTAACAACCAAACATCCGAATATATATAATTATTTCAGAAAATATTTCATTTATATCAAAATATAATTTTGGGTAAAATTATTTCATTTACCCTCTTAAAAACAATACTACATCGTTTTATCTTGTTTAAGAGTTTAGAAACCCCAATCGATGACATGACGTCCCATACATCGACCAGAATCCATAAACACTTAACCGACAAGTCAACACAATATAAAAACAATTTTTATATTTACTAACAATTACGCTGTCATATCTATTATTACACTCAAACTCATTCTAGAGTACTACTGACTCTATTTCTAATGAGTAATTCCCCAACCAAAGCCTAGGTTATCACCAACCTAAGCTTTGATACCATATGTGACGACCTGCCCTTATCGACCCTCGAAAATCGACACAAATATGTCACTGCATAATATGCTGACGATCGGGTGCCGGAAAAGACAGACTGCTGAGGGAAAAGAAAGAATATGGAAGAAAGAAGGAACTAAAACAAATGACAGAATCTCACAATCAAAATGGAACAAAATGTAATAGATAACAACTGATCTTTACACAAAAGAAACTATATCGGTTTTATACATTACATCATCAGAGTACATCACAATCAAAACAATTACTGGACAGGTATATTAAATTGTCCTCACAAAAGCAGACTATACAGCTTATACTGCACAGCGGAATATACTTCAAGTACGTGTGATACGTCTCACCATCCAGCTCATCTCTTGAGCTCCACAACATCCCATCCTGTATTTATAATACTCGGTCTGACCTGAGCATTATAATAAAATAACACCCGAGTCAGTCTGGAAAACTAGCTTGAGAAAATACACTCAATTTAATTATTAAAGTTTCAAAATCCTTTGAAATCAAAGGTATCTCGTATGACCACGCCACAAATGAACATGTTGGGTTTTTACCTTACGATAACCAAAACATTTCTTATAAAATCCTCTTATATTATAATAGTGTCTAAGTACAAATACTTATTTAAATAGCCGAAATTGTTACATTCATTAATTCCAGCAATTACAAGGCTCTACAATCAAAACCATAAAGGCGCATAGAAAGAATGGATTTCCAAATAATGACTAAGCACTGGGGTACCACCTGTCACGATATCTAGTCTAGATCAGCATACCGAGGATCCACCCTGATCCCCTACAACACAAGACCGGAGCTACCCCTTACTGGATAATCCGAACAAGATCACCCGATGGTTGGGATCAGCAACCGCCCACACAGTCGAAATAAAGGGACATCTTGACAGGGATGACCTTACCATAATTGGTTGCTAGACACTTAGCCTTGCTGCATATCCCTTGATTTTCAGTCATTCCCTGATGATGAGGCTCGAGGCTATGCACTACCTTTTAGAACACATCTTACTTAGAATGCTCATCGCCCTCCTGACAATATTCTGATAGCATTCATCCATAAAAGTCCGTTACGGATCCGAACGGAACTGAAGGCACTACTCCTACTACATCCATTTCGGAATCACCCTAAGGATTAGTAGCGATTAGCCCTTGCGCTTCACTGCTCCATCTTCTACTTCAAGCTCTTGTCATCATCACGAAAACATTCTCATTGGATCGAAGTGGTTTACGGTTCACAAATCCGATCCCGATCTCTTTGAAACAACGTTCTCTATTTTTCGGTAAACTCAACCTCAGTTCTTTAGGAATACTTAGACGAGAATAAGATTGGAGTTTACCTCCTAACCGTTTATGGGCGGATTTCCTTATAAACGTCCTAGAAGAACGAACGAGTTTATATGTACGGTATAGCACCACGAACGGTAACTGTACCATATAATTTTCATACCTCTTCTAGATATTCCAAAGTCATATTTGGGTCCAGATCTGATAGTCGATTATTTAACTATCAAACAAATAATTAATTCAACCAATTATTTTATTTCCACTGGAAAACACCCAGTCTTATAAAAATTAGATTTTTATAATTTAAATCACTTTACCCAAAAATATATACTTAAAGCATTTAAAAAATAAAACTACTTAAATCACTTTACTCAAAATAATAGTTATGAAATTCTATAATAAATTTCCAAGTAAAATTTAAGCCATAAACTATTTTTAAAATAAAAGTTTTACATAAGGTATAAATATTCAGAAAATTTCTTTTAAAAACATAATACTAATTTAACTTTTAAAATAATTACTACTAAAATTAGTATGAATAATATTTAATTTAAAATTCTAAAACAACTAAAAATAATAAATTTCTCTAAAACATTCTTTTTAAACAATTTTAAAACCTTAATCTTATACATAAAAATCTTCTTTGAAAATATACTTGGCTTTTCAGGGAAATACACTTTCCAATTCAATATAACCCATATAATCCTTTATAAATCCTACTCGATTTATCCCAATTTAATTTATGTTCCAATCCCATAATTTTTTTAACACTTTAAAAATAAACCACTTTTTATTTTTATAAACACATTTCCCATCTCCTTATAATCACTTTCAAAAATATATACTTAAATTATTTAAAATAAAGCTACTAAATTCTTTATTCAAAATAATACTTATGAAATTCTATAAGAGTTTCCTGAGTAAAACTTAAACCAAAATTAACTTTTAAAATAAAGTTATTATATCAAATATTTATGTTAAAATTTCCTTTTAAAAAATCATATGCTAACTTACATTTAAAAAAAAAAATTAACTACTATAATTAACTCAATAAATACTTGCTTAAAAATATTGAAATGATTAAATAAAATTTTCTCTAAATATTCTTAAGAAAAACATTTTTTTACTTCTTGTTTATACTTTGAAATTTTCCCTTGAAAATATACTTAGTTTTCCAAGAAAAATATACTTTCCAACTTTTTAAAATAAATCACCTATTTATTTTTAAGATGAATTGCACCTTTCCTCATAAATTCTACCGGAATCTATACTTTCAAATTTATCCACTGATAAATATTCCACTTCATTTATAAAACCAGTTTACAAATTTCCATTCCTCATTTCCTTTTAAATCACAGTTTCTAAAACACTTAATCAATTTCAAACTAATATCCTGGTTTAAATTCCTTTTAAATTTATTACTCGATTTATCCAAATTCCTAATAATTATTTTCTTAAAAAATTCTTTTCATTTCCTTTTAAAACCCAATTCATTCTATTTTATATTTTAAAATACCAAATTATATTCATCCAGACCATAGCACCGAATAATTTAATTTCCAATTCAATCTATCACATGCTATCACATAACATATCACAGATATGAAAAATAATTACATTATTTTGAGGAATTCAGTTGGATCCCTCCAACCTGTGTTTCTGCATCCATAGATGTTAGCACAACAAATAAAATACCAAATCCCGTTTCGAGAGGGACATCGCGGCATAAAGGGTCATCCGCTGGGCGCATAGGGTCTCATCCGTTATAATGCGGGAATATCAATCACTCCAATATATACACACACACACACACACAATTATATATAATATCACTTCCAATCAATCAATAATTTTAAATTTAAACTAACTAAATTAACTATTCATCCAGATGTGGGTGAGATTAACTCACCTTGCGTCGGCGTTTCAATATTAAATTAAATCGATCCCGTTTGATTTAATCTAAAAAATTTGATTGCTCCAAACGTCTTCGGATCAACTGCAATGCGTAGATCGCGTCATTGTGATTCCGACGCCTCCTGTTTCGTCGAATTCTGACCATGCAAGCAAAAGTTATGAATTTTTAAACGTTTGAATATAATTTATAAAACAATTCACTTTTTATTTTATTTTATGTTATACCAAAATAAAATCAGCCATAGGAACCAGAGATGAGATCAAAGCCGTAGCCTTCGTCTTCTACAACGCATGTCTACAGGGTTTTCAAAACACAAAGCCTCCAGTCTCCTCTCAATTACTGCCGCCTCCTCGTCGAGAACAACACCGATCAGAGCATGCCACACGAAGACGTATCCTGCCACCTTCCTTCGGCCCAAGTTTCGCCAAGCTCGGTCCTCTTTCCTTCGCGAATTTCAAGCACGATCGCCCTGCCTTCTCGAAGAATTCCGGCCTCCACGTCGACTCGTTGGCGATGTCCACCGTTGGATGCCTCGGTCTCACTACGCTCTTCGATCTCTAGTAGGGAATTTCCGCTAATAATCGATGGATCTCAGGACAATCGAGGGGAAAAGAAAGTGTTTATCAACCATTGACGAAAATAGCAGCGGGTCGAGCTCTCGACTAGGGTTTCACTGTGTTGAATGTATATATATACGTATAATGAATTGAAATATTATTATTTCCAATTTTTAACTCCTTTTTCCCAATGAATTCCAATTGTAACGTGTCGACAGGCATTTGTAAGGTTTTACCCATATTCTGAACACAATGGAATGTGTTTCAGGGCCCAGTTCAATCATATGTGGATGATAGCTTTTTGAATCGAGTTTAAATATTAAATTTTCAATTTCAATTTCAACGCGTTTCTCACCCGTATGAAAAGGGTAACTCCAGACACTGTGAAAATTGAAATCTGATAATAATTCACTATTACAGTTGTAATGGAATTGGTTTCATCAAATTCTGAGACTGTGCCTCAGAAAGCTATTTAACTCGTCAATTAAATCGAATGATTTTCAAAATTGTCGAAATCATTTAAAATTCCACTTTTAAAACTTTACTAACTTAATTATAAATCATATAGAATTTATATTCATATTAGAAATCATTTTAATTCGATTTAAATTGAAATCCAATTATTCAAATTATTACTATATATTTAATTCCATTATTAAATTAATATAAAAATTCCAGATTTAACTTATCGACTTTTGATTCCATCCAAAAGTCCAATACTATAATTCAAATCCAACTAGACTTTAAAAAAATTTAGAAATCGTTTTCATTTCCATTTATTCCCAGATTCTCATTTTATCCCAATTTCAAATATTAAATTACTATTTATCCAAATCCAATCAAATTGCTATATTTGAAATTATAACTAAATTTATCGATTCAACCAAAATCTTCATATTTCGAAATCAATGTATAATCCACACTCAATATTTAAAATAGATTAAATGTTTAAACTTAGCGACCAAAATTTCGGGTTGTTACACTCTCTACAACAGCCTCCTATAAATCACACGGATGTATGTGTGTTTTTCAAAGTGTTCTGTAGCGACCTGTTTGCACGTACACTTCGATAATTTATATTTTTGTTCCCTGCAACACAATGGTTGCTTATGTCATCCGCTTTTCAAGTAGGAATTCAAGTCCAAAAAAGCAAACCAACAACAAAATAAACTATCATCCAAGCATTCAATAATAGTCTATAGCAACAAAGATATCATATAATTTATTTAAACGTGGGTAAACTCATCCAAATTCCAGTGGACGCTTTTGCGTTTCGGTTTGGTCTAAAATCGAACAACATTCAGTTTAACTTAAAATTCTACTTCCTCCAGAATCGGCTAAACTAATTCCATCGTGTTGCTAATGTTCCTACGAGTCAACGACTGAACGCATCCTAATCCGACCTTATATGAGCAAGATATCGATTTTATAAGCTATCAGTTTAATTAAAATAATTAACTTGCTAATGATTACTTTAATTACCTTTAATAATTTCAAATCCATCTTCTTCCCTCTCATAAACACATTCCTATATGAACAGAGACGCACACCACCATAACCGATCCCTTATCCTCTCTTGTTTTACTCAAAACACGACGAGATCTCACGTTGTCTTCACCAACGTGCCTCTTATCAAAAATTCCATGCTGCCCACTAGATGAAATCAAGCTCAACATCCTAAAGCAAAAACGACCTTATGGCCTTCGTTCGACTATAAAAGAAAGTTGCTCCACCCAAGAAAGCATCGCGCCTCGCTAAATGACCACAGCCAACTCGTTTTGCCAAGAGAAACACTAATCTATCAACGACATCACCTAACTCACCCTTATCTAACTTGAAAACAAAATCCAAGTGTGACCTAAAACTGCCAACCACCTCAAAATCCGACCACTCCACTCAAAATGGGCATAGGATCGTTGCTCTACTCACTACGGTTCTAAAGATTCTTGTTTGAAAATTTATAGATGAGTATTTTACTGTATTTTTATTTTTAAAGCAAGAGGACATTTTTCTTTTTCCGTTGGATTGAAAAGAAGGGGGGCAAGATGAAATTGAGATGGAAAAAATGGTTAAGCATTTGATTTTACTTTTGAATTTTTTTACTAACAAATATTCTTTCCTTCAATCATAAGCAAGCCCAAAAAAATCAAGTTAAACAAATATTTCAAGCAATCAATCAACTCCAAAATCAAATCAATATTAATGGCTGGTTGATAATTTTGAATTTGATTTGAATTTTTTAAAAGGTTTTGTGGTATTCTTCTTAACAGTATTCCATTTATAGGCCACGAACGACATAAATAAAAATACGATCATGCATCGAAATGTGACATAATCACAGATCAACAATAAAATACACTGATTATATTAATCTGGGATTCAAAAAAATCAACGTTTGCCGTAAAATACGTCAAACAAAAATTTAATTTTTTTTAAATTAACAATTATGGAAAAATTAAATAAATTAAACTAAAGATATGTCACTAAAAATCAAGTTGTTTTATTTACAATTGATATTCTTATTACTATTCAAACTATTTATTACTATAAATAAATTTACAAAAGAGTCCACCATAATTATTTATTAAATAAAATAGTTAAATAAAGCTATTAAATCCAATTAACTAATGTTTAATTCACCATTTATGTAAATAATCAATATATTTGAATATTAGTTATTTGATTAAAAAAATATTTAATTATTTAAAATTAATTAAATAATCAAAAATCAAAACGATAAAATTATGGTATGTTACAGGTATGTTAGTCAAATTTCATAGTCCATTTCAGATTTCATAGCTCAAAGCCAAAGTGTAGAGTTTTTACTCTAAAGTGCTTGTGGGAATGAGAGAGAAGGGTTGTCTTTTAAGACGCAATCCTCTTTTTCCCCATCTACTAAAAACCACCGTGTCTCTCTGGTGCATGAGATTCCCAATTTGTAACAACCCGTATATTTGGACCATTCAAATTGACAATAATCCTCACATGTCAACTTAAATAATACAAAACACGAATCATTACGGGATTATAAATACATAAATGTAAATGAGAATCAATACAACATCACAGTCACAGAACAGTCACAGAATAATGCAGCGGAAAATACATCATCATAATAGCAGTCCATGAAGCTACTACATAAGTACAACAATGTCTAAACAAAAGGTGACTGAAAGGAAATACATAAATGTCCAACAGACACGGACATCAATACTGAAATAGAAATAGGCTGATAAAGATAAATGCTAAGTCTTCAGCATCTTCAACCAACCTTGATCAGCAAACTGGATAGCTTCGGACTGACCCGAGCATATACGAAAAGAAACACTCGAGTCAGGACTCAAAATCTTATACAGGATAATCAAGTGCAGGGAATAAAGTACATAACTCAAAGATGAGTAATAACATCTCTAAGGATCCGATAAACTATCTATATATACAATAGAATGCGGTATGTAGGTAATGTCTAATCAGTAAAATAGAATATTAAAATAGCGTTAAGGCGTTACCATAATTCCCCTTAACACATTTTATATTCCCAAAAGCATATACAAGATCGTAGTTTCCCCAAAACCGGAAGTCACTAGAGGGCAATCCATATACTCAAGGTACAAATCAAAACGTAGTGGTCGCGAATAGGATAATCAGTATGACAAGGTACATGAGGCAATACCAACTAGGATACTAGTAGTTGCGTGATCCGGACTGATGTTGAGCATAGTAGCTACTATCTCAACACCGCGAAACAACACTCCCAAATCAAGGGAGCACCCAAATCGAATCACAAAAGTAATAGGTATGGTATCGAAGAAGCGTGTCCGCTAGAGGTGGCGATCCTCAATGGCCCGGCGCGGCTCCTGTTTTAGTCATGTCAGGGGTCATCCAATATCGTTTTCTTTCTTCAGTCAACGCGTTCACCAAACCATCCACTTCATTCTGGATCAACACTTCGCGCATAAAAGTTATTAAAGTGGTTTCGGTATCGACAGGGAGTATGTCCATTTCCGATCCCGGTCTCTTTAATAACTACGTATTTATTACCCGATAGTCGGTTAAATTAACGTTTAAACAAATCAAAGTCCAAAAGTCAAGGTGCAAATTTGACTTTCAAAATTTGACATTTCACGATTCAATTTATTTTAGATATTTTAAAACCTATTTTCGAATGTAATTTGTAGTTCAAACATTTGAGTTACGATTTAAAATTAAGTATTCAAGTTCGATTTAATAAGGTCTAAAAGTCGCTTATTAACTTTAGTTCATAACCAACGAATTCAATTTAATGCTAAACTTAGTTTAAATTATTAAATCAAATTCTATTCATTTCACTTCATGTTTACATCCACTGTTATCATAAACTCGATTAAATCAATTTCATTAACTAAATTCCTTTTTATCCAACTTCATTTGATTTGTTTACCAATTCATTTAAATTTCTAAACAAGAAGTCCATTTCCATTTACAATGTCCCGATTTGGTTAATTCGTTATAATTTAAAATCATTTTAAGTTTAAATAATCACTAAGTTATATCCATAAAACTTTGGTTAGTTTTTGTATTCCTCCTAAGTCAAATTTTCTAAATTTCCAAGTAAAATTTACAACATGTTCCAAATCTATTTAATTAAAACCCGAGTTTTAATCTAAACCTAACAAATTCAATAAAAATTTAAGTTATCAAATTCTAAAACGTACTTGTTTCTAAATCTCATTTCAATAAATTTGCCAATTCATTTTTATTTAATTTCATAGGTTTATTAATCCGTTTCAATTTAATCCATTAATTTTACTTCAATCTAATCCATAAAATTTATCTCGATTAAATCCGTGAAATTTATTTCAATTACATCCATTAAAACCGTTACCGAATTTCCAAACAAATTGTTAAGTTCATTCCTTAATTTAAATATATTTCAATTTCGAAAATGGTTTTGTTGACCAATCGGGTTTCTTATTTTTATTTTCTATCCTAGGCCAAGTCGTTTAATTAGGTATTTATCATTTCAACCCAATATTATTCAATATAAAATAAAGCATAGCAAAGGGAACTTGCAGTGTGATAACTGGGATGGTGTCAAAGTAAATAAACAAGCAATAGCAACCATACATAACAATTTAACAATTTATTAAATAATCCCGAAATAATCGTATTAACTTGCATTTGTTATTTATGCAAATTAATATAATTATTCCTAGAATCCACACTATCGTTTCATGCGGATTAAAGATTATTACCTTATGGTTTCAATTGGTGTCTATTATCAATTTACTAAATCAATCATACATTCAATGGTTCAAAGTGAGGTTAACGCTATTTCTACGTGTTGACTTATTCAACATTTAAAGGGGGTCAAATTCAGCATATATAATCCATTTTTAATTTGTTAACAATCCTATATCAATTTAATTTCATATTAAATTTCACTTATATTAACAACCAAATTCAATATCACATAACAAATTTTAGTGTCACAACTATTTATCATAAACTAACAATATTCAAATTTAACTTGCATAGCGATTTACAGTTTTATTTCAACAATTTTAACCATCAATCAATTTAATGTCCAAATTAATATTAACAACAATTATCACTTGATTATCATAGCATAATAGATTGAGTCGTGAATGAAATATTCACCTTGCGTGGTTGAAGAAGATGATGGCGAAGCACGAAGACGAATAGACAAAATAGACCCTAACAAGCACGACGCAAAATGAACACAACTGCAATCAACAAATAATTAATCAAAATTTGTTTTATTGCAATATATCGATTGGATATGCATATATAACCATACCGATCAACGGAGCAAAATAGATTCGACAAGTGGGGTGGAAATAGCCTATGTTTCCGGATCAATAGCGGGAGCTGGAATAAAACGCAGCAAAACGTTGTTTGTGAGCATATATAACTGATTCTGTAAAACTTTGTACTGTATATAACAACTCAAAACATGGACACTTATATCTTAATATAAACATGTTTCAACATATCTGCTTTTATATTTTTTCATAACTTGTAGCTTTATATATAAATCTTTCAAAACCTGTAGCTCTATCAACTACCTAGGCACCAATATATATCCATATACGACTGTACTGTTTCCTCTAAACCCATGCTTCTTTGTACTTTAACTCATATATAATAACAACTCATATATAAAGTTTATAAAGTTTATACTATACCCGCAAACCAACTAATCAACAGCCGAGCCAAGCTAACATACACACTATATATATATATATATATATATATATATATATATATATATATATCTTCCAACAGAACTCTGATATATGTCTAAATATAACTACATAACCTATACTTATACCACTAATTTATATTATAACAACTATTCATATTTTAACTTATAGCTGCCATGCATGCATGCTTCACACTAATATATATAATTCCTATATAGAGTGAACACATTATCACCTAACAACTAATTTTGAAACTAAAACATATATACTCGTTTACAATATGCAAACCACTCAAAGATAAGGGGGAAGAAGTTCGGCAGAGGGGGAAAAGTGGTGGAGGCGGTTGCATGGGGTGGAGGCCGAGCAACTGGGGGGAGAAAAAGCAGGGGCGGCCGGTGCTGTGGGTCGGTGTTCATGCGGCATGGGGCGGAGGCGAAGCTTTGGAGGGTAGGCTGCGGTGGAGGCGTGCGGTGTGGGTGGAGTAGTGGGTTGGCTGCAGGTAGGGGGTGGCCGGTAGGGGTCGGTGCAGTGGGCGAAGCGGATGGTGTGGGGCCGCGTGGGTGGGTGAAGGCGGCGTAGGGGTTTTAGTGGAGGGGAGGAGGACCGCATGGGGCTGATAGGGGGACGTGACTGCATGGGCGAAGGGGAAGGAGAGGGAAAGTGGGCGGTAGGGGCAGCTGGGGCGGCTGATGGTAGTGGGTGGCCGGTGTGGAGGTGGTGGCCGAATGGGCAGTGTGGCGGCAAGGGGGGGGAAGGCGGCAGGGGCAGCTGGGGAAACAGGGGTTGGCAAAACTAAAAAAAACGCAGAGAGGAGAGGGAGGAGAGTGATGTTGTTTCGCATTAGTACTGGAGAGAGCAACAGAATATAAAAGAAAAGAGTTTTGGGTTTCTTTAATTTTTGGGAAGAACAACAAAGTATAAAAGAAAACAGGGAGAGAGGAGAGAAAAATATGCAGAGGAGAAGAAAGTTACGTACCAGAGAGAACAAGAGGGCAGTGAGCAATTAATGAATGAGCTGTTATGCAGTGGAGTAAATGAAGAGGGATATATACAGAAGGTTCAGAGTGTGCAGAGGACAATGCAATGATGATTTCTAAAATGGAGGCTATTTGGGTTCCCAAGGCAGCTGAAAGGCTCTAAATTTTAAATGTTGAAATGTTGGGTACCGGTTTGTGCTGCGTAACAGACCGGTTTGCGCTCCGTTAACAATTATAGTTTGCAACGCCGAACTCCGATTGACACAAATAGATATACCATTGTGATCAGCGCGTCGAGACTGACACAACGGTATAAAGATATTGATGGTTCAACACCGTTTGCAAAGTGGTAAATCTTATTGAACCATTTGCACGAGCGAACATTTTAGCTAGCAATTAAAAGCGAAATTTGACGAAACGAAATGCGCCGTCATGTTCAGAATATTTTTCTTATGTGATATCGAGAAAATATTTGAGTTCGGACGATAGGAAATTTCCACATAAGATTTAAACTAAAATGTAAATGCGATGAGCGTAATTTACTTCAATATTTTTCAACGAAATTTGGCACACGCCTATGTCTATCTAGACGCATTCCAAATGTGAAGTTTGGATGGCAACGGAAGTTGTTTGTGAAAATTCGAATTTTTTACATAAAATAAGCGGTTTTAAAATTTTTAAACTGGTCTGAATTTCAGGGTCGTTACATTCTCCCTCACTCAAAACTTTTCGTCCCCGAAAAGGAAGAAAGGAAAGAGTGGAAGAACAATAAAAGAGGTACGATGGATATAGAATAGATTATCGGATAAAGCAAAGAATATAGAATGGAATTTACCTTCAACAAACAATTCTGGATTAGAATCTCGGATACTCTCCTCGGTTTCCCAAGTACAATCACGATCATCGGGAATCCATTGGACTTTGACTAGGCTAACAGACTTCCTTCTAAGCTGCTTCGTATCCCTATCAACGATACGAAGCGGTCTCCTCTCTATAGTCAAATCCGGCTCAATATCAACCTTATCTAACTGAGCAATAGGAATGGTCCTGGATGGATCATGTACAACCTTCCGAAGATGTGAAACATGGAATACGTTGTGCACGCCCTCAAATTTCTCCGGGAGTGCAACTCTGTAGGCTAATGTACCAATCCTCTCAGTGATAGTGAATGGTCCAACAAATCTAGGAGCGAGCTTCCCTCTACGACCAAATCGAATAACATTCTTCAAAGGTGATACTTTAAGAAAGACCTCATCTCCAACCTGGAATTTTAACTCTCTTCTACGCCTATCTGCATAGCTCTTCTGCCTATCCTGTGCGGTCTTCATCTTCCTTCTAATCTCATTAACCTTCTCGGATGCTTCCATAATCATATCTGGGCCAAGAACTAATCGGTCACCAAGCTCAATCCAACAAGCTGGCGATTTGCATGGCCGTCCATATAAAGCTTCGAACGGTGCCATATCGATACTCGCCTGATTATAAAGATAGTTATATTTCAATTCAAATTTTTACTTATTCAAATTGAAAATTTTGGATTACCTGATAGATGTTATTATAAGTGAATTCAACCAAATGAAGGTGGTATTCCCAAGATCCACCGAAATCAATAATGCAAGCTCGGAGCAGATCTTCCAAAATCTGATTTACCCTCTCAGTTTGGCCATCTGTTTGAGGATGATAAGCCATGCTCAGATTCAGTTTAGTGCCCAAGACGTCCTGAAATGCCTTCTAGAATTTACTAGTGAATAAAGGATCTCTATCGCATACAATACTAGATGGAACTCCATGAAGTCTGACAATCTCTCTCATATAAATCTCGGTCAAACTCGAAGCAGTATGAGTGGTCTTAACAGGAATAAAGTGAGCAGATTTTGTCAACCTATCAACAATCACCCATATACTCTCGTTCCCTTTTCTGGTCCTCGGTAATCCGTCAACGAAGTCCATAGAAATTTGATCCCATTTCCAACACGGAATCTCTAGGGGTTAAAGTAATCCTGCCGTCTTCCGGTGATCGGCCTTGACTTGCTGGCAAGTGGTGCATCTACTGACATATATGGAAATATCTCTCTTCATCCCACTCCACCAATATAAACACTTCATATTTCGATACATCTTGGTGACACCAGGATGAAATGAAAGTGATGATTGATGGTTCTCTCTAAGCACTTCTTGTCTCAGTCCATCAACATTTGGAACACAAATACGGTTGTCAATCTTCAGAACTCCATTACTATCTATCTGTGCTCCCACTTTACTGTCAGCATTTCCAACTCTACCAAGAACTAACTCCTTCATGCGATAGAGCAAGGGGTCCTCATACTGCTTAGCTTTGATGCGATCCATAAGAGATGGGGAAATAACAAGCTGAAATAGCATGCCTTCTACAAGGTTACAACATGACAATGCTTTGCTACGGCTCAAAGCATCAGCTACAACATTTTCTTTTCCAGGAGTATAATTGATGTCGAGATCGTATGCAGCTAAGAATTCGAGCCATCGGACTTGTCTCTGATTCAAGTCCTTCTGAGAGAAAACATACCGCAAGGACTTGTGATCTGTGAATAATTCAAATTTTGTCCCCAAAAGATGGTGCCTCCATAGTTTCAAAGCAAATACAACTGCAAGAAGCTCTAAATCATGGGTTGCATAGTTTACTTCATGAGTCTTCAACTGAGGACCAGCATAAGCAATAACCTTTCCATTTTGCATAAGGACAGCACCTAAACCTTCTCGACATGCATCGGTATAGACAGTTAATCCTTCACTCCCGTCAATTACCGCAAGAACTGGGGCCGAAGTTAACTTATGCTTCAATTCATTAAAAGCGGATTTACACTTCTCACTCCAAATAAACCTGACATCCTTCCGAGTTAAAGCAGTAAGTGGGGCAGAAATCCGGGCAAAGCGCTCAATGAATCTACGATAATAACCGGCTAGGCCCAAGAAGCTACGGATATCAGTAGGAGTTTTGGGAGTCTCCCAATCCTGTAGATAAATTTTCAAATTAGAAAGGAATAAGATGGATCGAATAGAAATAACGAATAAGATAGAACTTACATTGATTATGGCGATCTTAGCTGGATCGATCGAAATCCCGTTTTCAGAAACAATATGGCCAAGGAATCGTACTTCGTCTCGCCAGAAGTGGCATTTCGAAAACTTGGCTTTAAGCTGATGATTTCGGGGAGTTCCCAGAACATAAGCAAGATGTGTCTCATGCTCTTTCTCATCTTTGGAGAAGACGAGAATATCATCAATGAAGACGAAAACAAACTTGTTAAGGACATCATGGAAGACTCTATTCATTAAGTCGACGAAATAAGAAGGTGCGTTGGTCAAACTGAATGGCATAACCAACCATTCATAGAATCCATTCTCGGTACGGAAAGCTGTCTTATGAATACTATCTTCTGCTACTCTGAGTTGGTGGAACCCAGTGGCTAGATCAAGCTGTGAGAAAACTTTATCTCCATGGAGCTGATCGAATAAATCATTGATGCGAGGCATCGGATAGCGGTTCTTGAGAGTGCGCTTGTTTAATTCCCGGTAATCAACACACATGCGAAGAGATCCATCTGATTTGGTGACAAAGACGACTGCGGCGCCCCATTCAGAACAACTTCTCCTGATCAAACCCTTAGCAAATAGATCATCAGTTTGGGTTTTAAGCTCAGCTTTTTCTTTAGGAGCCATCCTTTTGTGAGGGAGAACTACGGGAGTAGCTCCGGGAATAAGGTCAATGCGGAAATTGATCTCTCGCTTTGGCGGTAGACAGTCGACCTCTCCAAATACGTCGGGAAATTTCTGAACGATAGGAGTAGTACTAAGGTCATCCGGGTGAGCATCAAGAGAGAATATGAAGCTTCCGGCATATTTCTGAGGTGATTTGCATTCGATGACAAGCGGTAGACCCTTGTCATTGACTAGAGCAACAGATCGAGCTTTGCAAGAAATAACAGCATCGAATTTTCTTAACCAATCAGCACCCAACAAAATGTCAAATGCTATGAAGCCAAGCACATAAAAATCCCAAGTGAATCGATATCTTCCATACAAAAGCACAACCTCTTTACAAATTCGGCTGAGGTTGGCAAGTCCTCCAATAGGGTTGGAGAGACATAAGGAAGTAGTAGCAAGAGTAGGCTCTAATTTGAGCTTATTACAAAGATCAATAGATATGAAGCTATGAGATGCACCAGTATCAAATAATACCCTAACAGGTAAATCACGTAATGAAAAAGTACTTCGTAAGGTTCCTCGGTCATCCTGAGCAGGTGGTGGAAGTGGTGCAGGAGTGGTGACAGCATATACTCCTGATGGTGTGCCTTTCTTCCTCAATGGGCAGTCCCCCTTGATGTGACCTGGCTGGAGGCAGACTTGGCATAAATCATTCCTCATCTGAGGAGGTGGTGGAATAGCAGCCCCGGTGCATGGACAACTATTAGCATAATGGCCCTTCTTATCGCATTTGAAGCAAGTGATCTTAGCAAGGTCGATTGGGCTTTTCTGGGCATATCCTAATCCTGTAGTCTTTTGCCAAGCTTTCTTTTGTTGATCAAAGTTCATCTTCCTCTTTCCAAGCTGGCTGGAAGAGGGCTGAGTAGGAGGGGCCTTGGCAGTGGGTCCCCTTGGCTTTGCCTCATATCGAAGAGCATAATCAACAAGCTCTGTGAAGGTGCAGTGAGTGTGGCCAGTAAGCAAGTCATAATACTCTGGTCTAGCTCCCATAATGAACTTCTCGTTCTTTAGAAGTGGTGTATCGATCAATCCTGGGCCAAACTTGGAGAGTTCGTTGAATTTCCTCTCGTACTCAGAAAAAGTCATACTGCCTTGCTTAAGATCCATAAAAGCTCTATAAAGTTGGGTTTTCCCAGCAGCGGGCATCCACTGTGCCGAGAAAGTATCCCTAATCAAAAGATAGACTAGATGAGTAACATTTTAAAGATTGAAAGAAGAATTTAGACTACGAAATCCAAACAAATTTATACCTAAACTGGGCCCAAGTGATGGTGTTCTCCTCGATACGGGAAGTAACCGATTCCCACCAATCTTGCGCGGCATCCTGAAGTTGCCACGCAGCAAGCTGACGTTTCTGAGCATCGGTGATCTCCAATCCAGAAAATATCTTCTCTAAGCCTTTGAGCCATTGCTGGGCTTCGATAATGCCCTCGGATCCAGAAAACTTAGTACCACCTAGCTGTGTATACTCCTTGCTAAGAGTGGTGAATTTGACTGGAGCTGGGGTGGCAGGTGCAGCCTGGGCAGGACCATGGCCTCTTCCTCCCCTATTGTTTCTTCCGGTGCTCATCCTGAAATATCGAAAGAGATTTAGAACCAAGGATAGAAAATCATAGAGCTTGAAGAAAAATCTAATGAACGAATCAAAGAAGTTTGAATTTTAAAGGATCGGGATATTGAATCGATTCTCCTCATTCTAGGGTATTGCTATCCTATCTCTAATGAGTTTATATAATCCCAAACTAAGGTTTTTAGGGAAACCAAAGCTCTGATACCAACTGTAACAACCCGTATATTTGGACCATTTAAATTGACAATAATCCTCACATGTCAACTTAAATAATACAAAACACGAATCATTATGGGATTATAAATACATAAATGTAAATGAGAATCAATTCAACATCACAGTCACAGAACAGTCACAAAATAATGCAGCGGAAAATACATCGTCATAATAGCAGTCCATGAAGCTACTACATAAAGTACAACAATGTCTAAACAAAAGGTGACTGAAAGGAAATACATAAATGTCCAACAGACACGGACATCAATACTGAAATAGAAATAGGCTGATAAAGATAAATGCTAAGTCTTCAGCATCTTCAACCAACCTTGATCAGCAAACTGGATAGCTTCAGACTGACCCGAGCATATACAAAAAGAAACACTCGAGTCAGGACTCAAAATCTTATATAGGATAATCAAGTGCGAGGAATAAAGTACATAACTCAAAGATGAGTAATAACATCTCTAAGGATCCGATAAACTATCTATATATACAATAGAATGCGGTATGTAGGTAATGTCTAATCAGTAAAATAGAATATTAAAATAGCGTTAAGGCGTTACCATAATTCCCCTTAACACATTTTATATTCCCAAAAGCATATACAAGACCGTAGTTTCCCCAAAACCGGAAGTCACCAGAGGGCAATCCATATACTCAAGGTACAAATCAAAACGTAGTGGTCGCGAATAGGATAATCAATATGACAAGGTACATGAGGCAATACCAACTAGGATACTAGTAGTTGCGTGATCCGGACTGATGTTGAGCATAGTAGCTACTATCTCAACACCGCGAAACAACACTCCCAAATCAAGGGTGCACCCAAATCGAATCACAAAAGTAATAGATATGGTATCGAAGAAGCGTGTCCGCTAGAGGTGGCGATCCTCAATGGCCCGGCGCGGCTCCTGTTTTAGTCATGTCAGGGGTCATCCAATATCATTTTCTTTCTTCAGTCAACGCGTTCACCAAACCATCCACTTCATTCTGGATCAACACTTCGCGCATAAAAGTTATTAAAGTGGTTTCGGTATCGACAGAGAGTATGTCCATTTCCGATCCCGGTCTCTTTAATAACTACGTATTTATTACCCGATGGTCGGTTAAATTAACGTTTAAACAAATCAAAGTCCAAAAGTCAAGGTGCAAATTTGACTTTCAAAATTTGACATTTCACGATTCAATTTATTTTAGATATTTTAAAACCTATTTTCGAATGTAATTTGTAGTTCAAACATTTGAGTTACGATTTAAAATTAAGTATTCAAGTTCGATTTAATAAGGTCTAAAAGTCGCTTATTAACTTTAGTTCATAACCAACGAATTCAATTTAATGCTAAACTTAGTTTAAATTATTAAATCAAATTCTATTCATTTCACTTCATGTTTACATCCACTGTTATCATAAACTCGATTAAATCAATTTCATTAACTAAATTCCTTTTTATCCAACTTCATTTGATTTGTTTACCAATTCATTTAAATTTCTAAACAAGAAGTCCATTTCCATTTACAATGTACTGATTTGGTTAATTCGTTATAATTTAAAATCATTTTAAGTTTAAATAATCACTAAGTTATACCCATAAAACTTTGGTTAGTTTTTGTATTCCTCCTAAGTCAAATTTTCTAAATTTCCAAGTAAAATTTACAACATGTTCCAAATCTATTTAATTAAAACCCGATTTTTAATCTAAACCTAACAAATTCAATAAAAATTTAAGTTATCAAATTCTAAAACGTACTTGTTTCTAAATCTCATTTCAATAAATTTGCCAATTCATTTTTATTTAATTTCATAGGTTTATTAATCCGTTTCAATTTAATCCATTAATTTTACTTCAATCTAATCCATAAAATTTATCTCGATTAAATCCGTGAAATTTATTTCAATTACATCCATTAAAACCGTTACCGAATTTCCAAACAAATTGTTAAGTTCATTCCTTAATTAAATATATTTCAATTTCGAAAATGGTTTTGTTGACCAATCGGGTTTCTTATTTTTATTTTCTATCCTAGGCCAAGTCGTTTAATTAGGTATTTATCATTTCAACCCAATATTATTCAATATAAAACAAAGCATAGCAAAGGGAACTTGCAGTGTGATAACTGGGATGGTGTCAAAGTAAATAAACAAGCAATAGCAACCATACATAACAATTTAACAATTTATTAAATAATCCCGAAATAATCGTATTAACTTGCATTTGTTATTTATGCAAATTAATATAATTATTCCTAGAATCCACACTATCGTTTCATGCGGATTAAAGATTATTACCTTATGGTTTCAATTGGTGTCTATTATCAATTTACTAAATCAATCATACATTCAATGGTTCAAAGTGAGGTTAACGCTATTTCTACGTGTCGACTTATTTAACATTTAAAGGGGGTCAAATTCAGCATATATATTCCATTTTTAATTTGTTAACAATCCTATATCAATTAAATTTCAGATTAAATTTCACTTATATTAACAACCAAATTCAATATCACATAACAAATTTTAGTGTCACAACTATTTATCATAAACTAACAACATTCAAATTTAACTTGCATAGCGATTTACAGTTTTATTTCAACAATTTTAACCATCAATCAATTTAATGTCCAAATTAATATTAACGACAATTATCACTTGATTATCATAGCATAATAGATTGAGTCGTGAATGAAATATTCACCTTGCGTGGTTGAAGAAGATGATGGCGAAGCACGAAGACGAATAGATAAAATAGACCCTAACAAGCACGATGCAAAATGAACACGACTGCAATCAACAAATAATTAATCAAAATTTGTTTTATTGCAATATATCGATTGAATATGCATATATAACCATACCGATCAACGGAGCAAAATAGATTCGACAAGTGGGGTGGAAATAGCCTATGTTTCCGGATCAATAGCAGGAGCTGGAATAAAACGCAGCAAAACGTTGTTTGTGAGCATATATAACTGATTCTGTAAAACTTTGTACTGTATATAACAACTCAAAACATGGACACTTATATCTTAATATAAACATGTTTCAACATAACTGCTTTTATATTTTTTCAAAACCTGTAGCTTTATCAACTACCTAGGCGCCAATATATATCCATATACGACTGTATTGTTTCCTCTAAACCCATGCTTCTTTGTACTTTAACTCATATATAATAACAACTCATATATAAAGTTTATACTGTACCCGCAAACCAACTAATCAACAGCCGAGCCAAGCTAACATACACACTATATATATATCTTCCAACAGAACTCTGATATGTGTCTAAATATAACTACATAACCCATACTTATACCACTAATTTATATTATAACAACTATTCATATTTTAACTTATAGCTGCCATGCATGCATGCTTCACACTAATATATATAATTCCTATATAGAGTGAACACATTATCACCTAACAACTAATTTTGAAACTAAAACATATATACTCGTTTACAATATGCAAACCACTCAAAGATAAGGGGGAAGAAGTTCGGCAGAGGGGGAAAAGTTGTGGAGGCGGTTGCATGGGGTGGAGGCCGAGCAATTGGGGGGAGAAAAAGCAGGGGCGACCGGTGCTGTGGGTCGGTGTTCATGCGGCATGGGGCGGAGGCGAAGCTTTGGATTGTAGGCTGCGGTGGAGGCGTGCGGTGTGGGTGGAGTAGTGGGTTGGCTGCAGGTAGGGGGTGGCCGGTAGGGGTCGGTACAGTGGGCGAAGCGGATGGTGTGGGGCCGCGTGGGTGGGTGAAGGTGGCGCAGGGGTTTTAGTGGAGGGGAGGCGGACCGCATGGGGCTGATAGGGGGACGTGACTGCATGGGCGAAGGGGAAGGAGAGGGGAAGTGGGCGGTAGGGGCAGCTGGGGCGGCTGATGGTAGTGGGTGGCCGGTGTGGAGGTGGTGGCCGAATGGGGTGTGTGGCGGCAAGGGGGGAAGGCGGCAGGGGCAGCTGGGGAAACATGGGTTGGCAAAAATAAATAAAAAAACGCAGAGAGGAGAGGGAGGAGAGTGATGTTGTTTTGCATTAGTACTGGAGAGAGCAACAGAATATAAAGAAAAGAGTTTTGGGTTTCTTTAATTTTTGGGAAGAACAACAAAGTATAAAAGAAAACAGGGAGAGAGGAGAGAAAAATATGCAGAGGAGAAGAAAGTTACGTACCAGAGAGAACAAAAGGGCAGTGAGCAATTAATGAATGAGCTGTTATGCAGTGGAGTAAATGAAGAGGGATATATACAGAAGGTTCAGAGTGTGCAGAGGACAATGCAATGATGATTTCTAAAATGGAGGCTATTTGGGTTCCCAAGGCAGCTGAAAGGCTCTAAATTTTAAATGTTGAAATGTTGGGTACCGGTTTGTGCTGCGTAACGGACCGGTTTGCGCTCCGTTAACAATTATAGTTTGCAACGCCGAACTCCGATTGACACAAATAGATATACCGTTGTGATCAGCGCGTCGAGACGGACACAACGGTATAAAGATATTGATGGTTCGACACCGTTTGCAAAGTGGTAAATCTTGTTGAACCATTTGCATGAGCGAACATTTTAGCTAGCAATTAAAAGCTAAATTTGACGAAACGAAATGCGCCGTCACGTTCAGAATATTTTTCTTATGTGATATCGAGAAAATATTTGAGTTCGGACGATAGGAAATTTCCACATAAGATTTAAACTAAAATGTAAATGCGACGAGCGTAATTTACTTCAATATTTTTCAATGAAATTTGGTGCACGCCTATGTCTATCTAGACGCATTCCAAATGTGATGTTTGGATGGCAACGGAAGTTGTTTGTGAAAATTCGAATTTTTTACATAAAATAAGCGGTTTTAAAAATTTTGAACTGGTCTGAATTTCAGGGTCGTTACACAATTAAACCTTCTAACCGATTGCGTGCTTTTTTACACTGCTAAATTTGATTCTCCCACTACTTAGCCTTTGTGTTAACTTCTTAGATAGCAACCAAGTCTACAATTTCACTGTTAATTTACTTGGACAAAATATCCTTTTCAAGAAAGGCAATTGTTGAGAAACAACAAACTTTTGTTCCTTAGTGTTAAGTAAGCGCATTCCATAGAATTCTTGGAATACCTTAAAGTGGGCTAGACAACCCTATAACTTAAAATGATCGAGATGGGGTTTCTTCCCATACACATCTTACATGGCATCTTAGGCATAGATTTTGTGGATACCAAATTCAAAATACATGTTGTGTTTTGTAGCGCATATCCCCAATAGGAAAGTGGTTGCTTAGCTTTACTTACATGGAATGAACCATATCAAATAGGATTTGATTCCTTCTCTCTAAAAGACCAATAGGTTTTGGACTATATGATGGAATAACTTAAGAGATAATCTCTTTATCTTTTTAAGTATTGTTAGAGCTCTTTCCCAACTTATCACCTCCTTAGTCAGATCGAAGTATTTTAATCTTATGGTTCATTTGATTTTCCATCTCATTCTTATACTCTTTAAGTTTCTCCCAGATGTTGGATTTTTTCTTCATAAGATACACATATCCTAGTCTTGAGAAGTCATTGGTAAAAATTTAGAAAATAAAAAGCATTATTTTTGGTAACAATAAGGATTGGACCACATACATCTATATGTCAAGTCCCAAGAGATCATCAACTCTATCATTTCTCCCACTAAATGGGTGACTGGTCATTTTTCTTTTAATCACGACTCACACATATCAAATTATTCAAAATCAAATGATGGTAGAAACTTTCAGTTTTTCAATTTCTATAGTCTTTTTCACATATATGACCTAGCCTACAATGCTATAGATAATTACTATTGATGTCAACATTAGAAGAATTATTTACAGTAGATACATGATTAGAATTAAACATATAAATGCGATTATCCAAAACATCATTGTCGATTTTATAATCATCAAACATAATGTTATCAACTTAATGAAAAACATATCGAGCCTTAGACAATCTAGACAAAGAAATTATTCCGTAAATAAAGTTTTCAACATAATAACAATTATTCAAAACTAAATCCAATACATTAGGCAAATCCAAGTGATAATCTCCAATTGTAGTTGCATCTACTAGAGATCCATCGGTAAATTAATGTCTCATCTCACCCTTTGCCATATATCGCCTATTCCTAAGTTCTTGTCATGAATTATAGATATAGGTTCTAGATTCAGTATCTAAAACCCAAGATAATTTACTAATTGGAAAATAGTTTAGAATCATAAATATACCTATTGTAGTGGAAGAATCATCTGGCTTCTTCTCTTTGACAATATTTATGTAGTATGGAAAGTTTCCTTTCCAGTAACCCTCCTTGTGATAGCGATGGCACTCACCCTTGTCATTTGGAGCGCTCTTCTAATTCTCTATGTTAATTCATTTTCTATACTTTTAATCATTTAAAGATAATATCTTCCCTTTTATTGTGAGCACTGTGCCTTAATCCTTGGATGAAGACTCGTGATCTCAACATATTGAGCAGCTCTATGAGGCTTACATTATACTGGTTTACACTGTAATTCAATATGAACTGCTTAAACTCTAACGCCCTATATTTTATGTATTGGAGAATCATAGAGTATTATTATTTAATTCACATGAAGTTTTATAACTCTAAAATTTTAGAAAATGACTACTAGTGACATTTTCACCTTTAGAATTTTCAACAGGCATTTTAGACTTATAAATTCTTATATGGCATATAACTTTTGAATGGGGATTGTATTAGAGTATGAAACTACATCCATTAGATTGGGCTTGTAGTTTCTTTATCCATGGAGTGGTCATAATGGGAAAATGGACTTACTATTTACGAGGTATGGCTATTTTAGTTTCTAGTTGCTGCTGGACAGATTTATGGGTAATTAGAGAGGTTTAGGAGTTAAGCCCAAGGCCTAACTCGGGATTTATGCCAATAGTGGCTGAAAGAATAGCCCTAAATCATTTCTCTTCTTTCCAAATTAGATCAAAACCTCCATTAGCCCTAATTTCATCAATAAGACCATCTTTTCCTTACTAATCTTAGTCGAATCCATCATTAGAAGGGTAAGTGGCAAAGGAGATCATAAATTCATCATTTTTGTGCTTGGAGATTCGTAATTCTTGGCCACTCATTTCGGATCTAGAGTCTAAATTGATATTTTGGGTATTTGATGAGTATTTCTTGATCCCTTACAATTTTATGCCTGTCCATGTAATTAAAATAGTTGTTTTTAACATGACATTGATTGTAAAATGTTTCTTGACTTTAACTACATATTTAAAAAATTATTATGGTTGAAATTAAAAGATTGGATTTGATTTTAAATGATTTTATGCCTCTTTCGGACCATATTGTCATATCGATGAAAAGGTTAGATCTAAACTAGGATTTGCATGTTAATCTTGTTTGAATTGCTTGTATATGTTTGGTGAATTCTTATTTGTGATATATATGTTTGGATGAAATGTTTTGATATGTTTTGCTAGCGATAGAAGAGAAGTCATCAAATTGAAAAAAAGAAGGTAAAAGTGGTCAAAATTGGATGAAACATGGAGGAGGGGCTCTAGAGCAAGGGAGGAGCTTAAGATTTCGGTCGTAATCCATTTGGAGCTGTTTTGCTGGTCGATGAAAGACGAATGTTCAGGACGATAATAGAAGATCAATTCTGAAATGGGGCAAATCTTAGGGACTTACGCTATTAATCTTTGGGGAAAACTTTAGGTTGAAGATAGGAAGAGGTACATAAGTTCGAATTTGAAAATTCAACGATGTATAATGGTCGGTATCCATCTCTTTTAATCGATACTGAGATGTTTCTAGCACTTGGGTGAAGCTTGAAGCTTGGGGAGCTTGGGGAATGAAGCATGGAAGTCTAAGCATGTCGAGAAGAAGTGGTTGGGGAGAAAATTATTTAAGCAAATTTTAATAGGTAGAAATAAAGGGATTCATATTGGATCGAACTCTTTTAGTCGGTACCAATATGAAATTATAGGGGTAGGGTTCGTGAAATTTCCAAGGAAAAATATGGTTGTGCTAAAGGTATTAGTTTGTTTGCTTGGGGTTCGATGGCGATATAATAGCATGATAAAGGATGCTACCTTCGTGACTTCAATGATGGTGAATCGATGGTAAATGGAATTAGGTTTCGATGATGGTGGCTCAATGTTAAAAGGAGTTGGGAGGATGATTATCCACAAATGGAGGGTTCTAGGAAGGGTGACCCATGGATAGAATGTTAAATAGTTATATCACGGAAAGAATGAATGTTTAATGGTTCCTTGAGAATAATGAAATTAGATGAAGCAAGGAAAGCGCGGTAATAAGATATTGTGATATAAAGTAGACATATTATCGAGAAGGGATGAATATATATGTCGGGGCATTTATCTCCAAGTGTATGAATTGCCAGTTGGTGAAGGTAGAGCAAAAAAATCCAAGTAGATTATTGCCCCACAAGAAGTTCTCGAGCGGAAATGGGAGCATGTATCAATGGATTTCATAGATGGATTTTTTAGCATTAGAGCAGGGTACGATATCATTTGGGATATACTCAGTAGATTAACGAAGAGTGCTCGATTCATACCCATTAAGTCTAGTACAATGGCATACAAATTAGGCAAACTGTATGTGAAGTGTATAGTGCGATTCCACGGCAGGCCAAGGAGCATTGTGAGTGACCGAGACACTTTATTCACTAGTGGGTTTTTGAAGTGCCTACAAGAGGCATTAAGGACAAAGCTGCATTTCTATATAGCTTATTAACTATAAACTAATGGGAAGACTGATATAATGAATCATATATCGAAGGATCTCTTATGAGCTTGCCTTCTCGATTCTTGAGGCTTGTAGGACGATCATCTGCACTTGGTAGAGCTATTAATCTAATATCAGTATAGTACCATACGAAGAATTTTATGGTCAGCCATGTAACGCTCCTTCATGTTGGTGGAAAGCGGGCAAGAAATTGGTAATTAGGCCAAATATTTTTTAAAAGACCTTGGAGACGATTGAGATCATACGACAATGAATGAAAGTTGCTCGGGATAGGTAGAAGAGCTACTTAAAAAGAGACGCCAAGAATTGGAGTTCTCTACCGACGAAATGATGTTCGTGAAGATTTTTCCATTGAAGAATAATATTCGATTTGGTAGCATGGGGAAGTTGGCATCGAGATTCATAGGTCATTTCTGATAATAGAGAGGATTGGGAACCTAGCATATAAGGTTGACTTACCTTAGAAGATGGCGAGTGTGCACAATGTCTTCTACATCTTTCATTTTCAAAAGTTTGTGAACGACTAAGGCATGACGATTGCATCAAATCAACTTGATGATATCAAGATTGAACCTGAAGCTCCGAGACCTTGTAGGCTAGTTCGTATTGTCAGATGCAATATAAAGCAGCTTAGGAGGAAGACGATGGAGTTGGTGAAGGTTTAATGAGGCGAAGGTGAATGAAATTGCCCGTGGGAAACCGATGAGAGCATGAGGGCTACACATTCAAAGCTCATTGCATGGTGATGCCCACTGTTTATCGTATTTACTTTCACCTTTAATATCATATAGGATAGTTTAGTATCTCATATGCCAGGATAGGTTTACCTATATTATTGATTGCATGGCTATCTATTTGATATGTTTGATGGATGCATATGGTTGTTAGGCATGCGAGTTAACTATGGTTGACCGTTCTTTGATTTTTTCTTCAAGGATTTCAGGGGCAAAATTCTTAAAAGGGACGAAGAGTGTAACGATCCATATTTTATGTATTTAAGGATCATAAAATATTATAATTTAATTCATATTTGGTCGTATAGCTATAAAAGTTTGGATAATGACTATTAGGGACATTTTTCACCTTTAGAATTTTTATCGGACATTTCGGTCTCAAAAATTTGTGTTAACCCTATACCTTTTTATTGAAATTGAATTACCATCCAAAACCACTTCCATTAGATCGGGTTTGTAGTTTCTCTTTCCATAGAGTGGTCATAATAGAAAAATGGACTTATCGTTTAGGAGATATGGCCATTTTAGTTTTAGGTTGCTAATGGGTAGTTTATGAGAAATTAGAGAGGTTTAGGGGATAAGCCCAAGTCCCAACTCAAGATTTGTGCCAATAATGGCTGAAACAATAGCCCCCAAACCATTTCTCTTCTTCCCAAATTAGATAAAATCCTTCATTAGCTCTAATATCATTACAAAGACCTTAATAATCTTAGCCAAATCCATCATTAGAGGGTAATTAGCAAATGGGATCATAAATTAATAATTTTGTGCTTGGAGGTTCATGATTCTTAGTTGTTCATTTTAGATTTGGAAATTAAATTTTTATTTTGGGTATTTGGTGAGTGGTTCTTAATTCCTCACTATTCTATGCTTGTCCTTATAGTTAAAATAGACATTTTTAACATGATTTTGACCGTAAAATGTTCTCTAATTTTAATTAAGTCATGGCTGAAATTACATCAGTATTCTTTGCTTGTCCACCCCAACAAGCTACATCCTATTCCTAAAAATGATATTATCATTCATCGTCCGTTGCCACTTTAATAGAGTCCCATCCTCTATGGAAAAGCACATTTCTTGAGACATAGGCCTCGACGAAGTGCTATACCTTTCCATCTCATTGCAACTTTTCTTCACCTAATAAGGTCCTAACAATATAGTACCAATCACAATTCTCCTCTCAGGTTGTCTTAGTCCTTCTCCACTGGTCCAGTCTAATCCCTTTCGGCAATCTGCCAATAGGGTCTATTATTCATATGTCCACCAACCTGTGGATTCTCCGTATATTTCTGCAGCTTTTTTCTTTCGTATTAAATCCTCGATCACATCTCTTAAGTGTCGATATTCATTGGTATTACGCCCAAGAGCTTCAGGGAAGCGAAAGTACTTCCTCGGACGCTTTTCCTGTCTAGTGACCTCCCTTCGAGGTGGCTTCTTATAATTATTTATACCTTGCGTAGCAAGGTAAATGTTCTCAATGAAATTTTTCAAGGGAGTGTAATCCACCGATCTTGCATACTCATGAGCTTCTTGGTGTCTTACTTCTTCCCACTAGCACCTTGGTGTTTTCTTTTAGAATTATTATTTTTGACATTCATAATAATGTTTCCAATGCTATAAACACTTTTTTGATAGCAATATTGCTTTGCACAATAGCACTTGGTCCACCCTGATAGTCTTCGGCCAAATCAACAGCCTAATCTGCCTCTTCTAAGTAAAGAAATTGGGACACCATTCGATAAAATTCAATCATGATAGCCAGTTGTTTTCTCTTCAACCATCTAGTAAAATCAGCTTTATCATGAACCCCTTTGATTAATGCCATCAAAACAATATCCTCTCTAGGATTGCCTACTTCTGTTACTACAGCGTTGAATCTTGTTTAAAAAAATTCAGTCTCTATGGGATTTCGATGGATAATCGATAAGGATAGCATATCCTTTGATCAAGCTGTATAGAGTCTAAATTACTCCGCCATGAATTTCATTGCTAACTGGTCAAAAGACAATATGGACCTTGGGCAAGCTGAGTTAACCACATTGTTGCCACATCATCTAAGTGTGTAGTAAAGCACCTATATCTAGCTAGATCAGTGGAACTATCCATGTGTCTTCCATACTTTAGTATACGTTATCGTGGGTTAGTCGCTCCATCATAAGACAACATCATTGGAATTACAGACTTCTATAGATAACTCTCCTGGAGAATGTTATCAGTGAATGGGGTTTGGCAATGAAACCTCCTCATGTTAGTTCTATGTTGATTTTCATTTAGCAGCTTCTTCACCATATTCGTTGCGCATTTCTTATTGATTTAGGCAGCAGACGATGATGTCAAGCACAACCCTAAGTACTTGACTCTGCAAATGCTTTTGATTCATAGCATGACTTGTAGGCTTCCCTGTCTTCGAGAGAGCTATTCATTCATACCCTCTATGTCATCTTACTAGTTTTATGGAATTCGTTTGAGCACCAACATTCTGCACACCAGTATCTTATCCTACATCATTACCAGCATCCTATAGATCGTCCACGTCATCTAATAGATTCAAAGCTTCATGTGGCCTTTAATTTTCATCTTTAGAAATCAACTTGGTACCAATTGATTATGGTCGGTGCCGACTTGATTTGCATTAGCACAAACAACTCCAACTCCTACAACCTACTTCTTTGATGCTCTAGCGCTCTTCCACTTTATTTTTTGCTTATATTCTCCTTTGTTCCAATCTAATAAATATGAATTTTCTTCCTTGGAACTTGAAGACAATGAATCCATGTAGCTTTTCCTATGCTTTTGAGGTTGCTGAGAAAACATATCCAAACTCTCTTCCATTCTTTCAAAGATATTGTTCTGGCTATCAAAAATCTTCTTATCCATCTCAGCCGTCATTCTATCCAACTCAGCCTTTTTCTCCATCTCTTACGAAGAAGAAAGTCCTAGCAAAGTACTCATAGGTTGATTAGTCTCTTCATTATGTTGAGAATCTTCTTCTTATCCAACAAGTCTAGATCTTGAGGTAGCTTTCCTAGGGGTCATTTCTTTCAGATCTGACGTAGAATCGTCACCCAAATCCAAATAACTTCAGATCTACAACAAATGCTCTTAGCTCGTATAACGCCCTATAAAAATTAATAAGAATTAATTAATTAATTAAGATAAAGCTAAAGAAGAAAATTCTGTAAATGTCAAAATTTAACCATGAAAGTTATGTCGTCGTGTGTGCAGCATTTTCTAATCAATTTCAATTTATAATGTTTTTAAAATGGGATTAAATGAAAAATTTATGGATGTTGAAGTTTTCAAATTCAAAATAATTTAAATGAAATTCGAATTAAAATAAATAAATAATTCTTAAATTTGAAATTCAAAAGGTAACATTAATTAGACTTGGGGGTCAAGTCGTCACTAAAATTAACGTTAAAAGGTTAATTAAAGAATAAAATAAATTGACCAACAACACAAAAGTATCATTCCTAAAATAACTATAACAGTCGACTAATAGGGTAGGAGTGGTCGACCAGTCCCAGTTGATGGAAGCTAGGGTTTTCAGCATTTTGAATGTACGTATTTTATTATTTTTAGCCGATTTAAATCTGGCGGTTCTAGTGCATTCCAACCAATAAAAATAAGAGCCTAGCCTCCTTATTTTTATTCACAAATTATTTTGGGAACCAAGCGAAGCTTTATCAGTTTCGCTCCGTAAAGATTCAAAAAATTCTCCAGGGTTTCAGATAAGAAATTTATATGTTTATTGTTTAATTTCTAATTCTATTTTCTTCCAACCTCTACATTTCTGAATCTAATCTATAAACAATCCAAAAAGAGTTAGAGCTATGTACCTATTGTGATTGAAAATCTTACTCTTTCTTATTTTAGTAATTGAGTTGTATGGTTTGGATTTGATATATGGCTTAGGGAATTTTGGTTTACGAAAACATCGCATTAAAACCCAAAAATTCTCCCAAAGCGAAATGTCAATTCTTATATTGAATCTTAAATGTTTTACCTTAAAATAACAGAATTTGTGTAGATTTTGCAATTTTAGTTTATTAACTTCTATTCCACTTCTTATCCTTTTTCTTCGGATCCGATTAAAGGTTTTGATTAAGAAATGGTGTGTAAAATATAAATCCTTATTCGTAGTTTTCACTGCTAATTTCCTCAATTTGAATTGAAATTTCTTTGTCTAATTTCATGTACAAAAAGGAAGTTGAATAGAGCATAAAAGTATTTAAATTATAAATTTCTATTATTTATTTATTCTGTTGTTTTAATATAAAACAAGTTGGATTTGGATTCTATTGTTATGAAAGTCTGTTGATTGGATTTTGGATATTCGATTTATGGTATATTTGTTAATATGGAAATGGTACTTGTACAATTTTGAAGATTTGAGATTTAAACGTTAGTTTAGGGCATAATCCCCGCATGCATAGAAATTTACTTAGTGCATGCATGTGTATGTGTATATATATGTGTAAGTAATGTATAATTATAACATATTAATTACGTAGTTAATAGGTTATTAATTATTATTAAATCTCCCTTTGCAAAGTAATTAATTATAGAGACGAAATAAAAAGTTTTCTTATAAGGCCTTAATAATGGATGCGGTGAGATGTGTGATAATATGTTTAGAGAGTTATAAATTATAAATAAGTTATAAGGATGTGAAGAGCCATGACCACACGGAAGTCTATCCAGCTAATTTAGCTACCAGCAGTGCGCTTTGGGGCTAATGTGAAACATCGGCTATAATAAGTGACTACGGATGACAGAGGTTAGTCCCAAATTCGGTAGGATAAACCTGGCTACTAGTACCTACGAATAGTTGGACTAATGTGAGAGGTCACTGTTGGGTATGAGTCATAATACGAAGGACTTGTTTAAGGGATTGAAGGTACTAAATAGCTGGGTGAAGGCCCGCTTCTTCCCTATGTAGGAAGCAGTATATGGTCAGGGTTAGTAGTTAAGCATAGTAGAGGATATGTCAGAATGGGTTCGCTTCAAGATGAAGTGTTAAGTGGTCAAAGAGATTCCACGCAATGTCAGCTAGATAAGTACAGATGAGTAGTCCGATTTAGAGTAGGTATTAAATGAAGAGGACCTACTTTTAAATGTTGTATTAAATGGTCAGAGTCTGCCTAGTTACCAATAAAAAGGTAGTAAGTGATTTGGGTATTATCTCTTATATTGGTAGGAAATTAATGACGATAGATATGGGTTATTAGGTTGAAAGAGTAACAGTTATGAAGTTGGAATTGGGAAAAGCCTTAGGGCTTATAATCAGAAAGACATAGAATATAACTAATATACGAATGAAATATTATTATTTAAATCACACTGCCTAAGTACTATTATAGTAAGGCTCGATGTATTTATTCACCATACATATGTTCTTCTAAGTCCCTCTTCATTACAACACAGGTTAGGTAAGGTGATGCTGAAGGCTATATCGATGAGGAAACTTACGGCAGTTTACCTATTTATCTACTTATATTATTTTATTTTTGATGTACCCATTAAATGATGTTGTAACTTTGGAATATTATAATACGGATAGTGGGAAATTGTTTACAGTATTGTTTTATGTCTTTATGACATTTGAATTTCACATTAAATGGTACTATTTAAATATTATATTTTATCCTCTAGGAGTTTCTAAATGTGTTGATAAATAGCTCTGTACTATTCTTTATACCAACTAACAAGCAGCTTTGGAATGGGTCTAAGTTTTGATAGGAATTTTCTATGTCAAATTCTACTTTTTTCAAGAGGGTTGTTACATTTGGTATCAAAGCTTAGGTTACCCATTCAATAGAGATATGTATTCATATGAGTGGCGTACTTGTTATTTTTGAAAGTATTTTTCAAAACCCTGCTATATATATAGACACACACATACTTTTAATACACACCTAACTCTATAAATTCTTACTATAGAAGTAGTTGTGACCATATTCCGAAAGAATGGGCGGGATGACTATGAGTTGAAAAATAAATAAAGTTATGTTTATAACTCTACCTCGATTACCCGTAGGGCAAAGGCTGTATTGTAAGGAATGGACCAAGAAGAGCATGACTGTGACATATGAAAGCACCGCATAAGTTGAAAGATATTTGACTTCTTTGTCGAACCTAGACTGTCTTATAATTGTGGACTCTATAAGCATAATATAGATAAATGTTCACATTAGGTATAAGTAGAACATTTACATAATTTACCTATATATAATAGGGATAGGAAATGTAGATGGAGAAGATTGCAACTCCAAAGTTAATAAGATAGTAAATGTGCAATAAATAGAGATTTACAAGAATTTAATAAGGACATAAATGAATAAACTATAGAGATTATTAGGGTAATTATGGAGAGATAGGGCAGGCATAATAGGAAAAATTGTAATGAACAAATAAATGTCTTTAGAAATTATCTGGTTAGAATAATAATTATTTATTACAAACAATCGACATATATAGAAATAAGCTTATAAACATGTTAGGTAGTAACTAAATATTATAAGGTAGTGTAGTAGTAAGCATCTAAAAGTAAGGAATGATAGGAGTAAAGCAAGATGTGAAGAAGGAGTGAAGCAAGTTCCCGTAAGAAGGTATATATTAATCACCATAGAAGATAACCATATTTTTATAAGGATTAATTAAGGAAGAAGAAAGTTCAAAAGTAAGGACAATTAAAATTAATTTCAAAATACAACGCCATGTGAAAAAGAATTTGATAAAAGATTTTTGGCAAATTCTTTGAAATATTTTGAATGGGTTTTTTCGAAGGATTTATTTGGGCAGTGTTAGCAAATTTGGGAATTCATAACTTTAAAAAATTGTTAAGTCAAAAATTCCCGATTAAAAGGTTTTTGGTAAAAAAAAAGGTTTTTCATTTTTTTAAATAAGTTGAGTTAAAAAGTTTCCAATTCTTGGATTCTTCATTTTTGAAATTAAATGTAAAATAGAGCGCAAGTTGAACTCAATGATTTTTCCTACGTCATAAATTTGGAAGTTCTTTTTTTTAATTCTTTTAAAGGATAGATAAATGGAAATGACACTTGATTAAAATAGCAAAATAGAAAATAGAGGGTAAGAATGCTCGACAATGTAGGTAGGAGGAACATTCTCGTATAAGGAAACGTAGAGAATAACGGCTGAGATATATTTATAAATATGAATAAAGAAAAGCCCAAAAGGCTAAAGCAATAGGCGAACGAACTGCAATGAGTCAATATTGGAAATTAAGATAGTAAGACATTGGGAATTTAATACAGTAGGATTAGTAATCTAGTTAGAGATAATATATGATGGAAGTTATCTGTCATTATCTACTCCACTTTTAATTGTTTAAAGTAATACAAGTTGAAAAAAATAAAATGAATGATTATTTGGTATAATATTTAAGTTTTTGAATGTTTGGGTTAAAAATCCTATTTTTAAAAGAAGAAATTCTTTGTTGTAGGAAGTTATTAAAAATAGAATTTTTCATAATTACCTTTTTTGAAAATCAAGCAGAATCTGAATGTTATGAATTAAAAGTCCAATTTTTAATGGAATAAATTTTGATGTATTTTGAGAAGGGAAATTATTTTGCTCCTATTTTGAAATAGGAAAATTTTGAAATTTGAAAAAAAAAGGTTTTTAAGTTTACAGATAAAAGGTTTGGGATTAGGTACTATATGGTTGTGAAATTATAGTTTTATGAACAATGATGAGAACAAACCAAAATTTTATAGTGGATAGGGATCACTGCCTAGGTAAGACAAGGTAAAGGTTTTAGGATATGAATAAAAGAAAAGTCGTATAAACAACCTGACTTGGAAATTAGAAATCAGTCCCAAGTATATATTTGTACAAGTTGGTAAAAGTTGTAAAGATATTCTAGATCTATAATTAGGTTGTAAGTTAGGTTGCCCTAGTTGACTTAGAATGTGAATTTCTATGTTTTGATTTATTTGGAGTGGTATCTGTATAACTTCCATAAATTTTCCAAATCCAAAATACATACAAAAGTGCAGCTTTTTGAATTAATAAGGAGTACCCCAAAAAGGAAAAGAAATGTATAAGGTATGGAAATTCTTTTCCATAGTTTACACTGTCTATTCCAGTAAAAGAAAAGAAATAATTCCTTGTAATTTCAAATGAAGCAAAGATCGTACTTTTGGTTAATTTATGAAAAATTATAGCAACGGTCCTTTTGGAAAGACAGCTCTGATATATTAAAATATGGAAAGGAATGTTCTACTTTAGAATTTAATAGCTGTATATATACACGTATAAGTATGCTTTAGGACTAAAAAATAAAAATATATATTAATACCATAAATTACGACGATATTCATATTAGTTATATTAGTAGCATGTTAATTATATGGCTACGAATTATGGACAATAATTACAGATTTAATGGGTAATAAATTTCTAATTAATAGAGAGATAAAAGGAATCAGTGGGGACTGATTAAGGAATTTCATGTGGCATTTACGGAGGAATTGAATCGGCATCATAAATAGATTTTGAAATCGGTAAAAAGATTTAGACAAGGATTGATTAGATATTGTCAAATTTTCACAATAATGATCAATTATCAAGGATATGTTAACTGAAGTAATGAATGGACCACATTTATTAGAAATAAAGAAAGAAAATTAAGGAAGGTTGGTAATGGTGGAATTACATATTAGAAATGTCCATCTTAGTTGAGTAAGGAGTGTTAGGACAAAAACATTATTTACGCTAGTAGATATGGCAGCTTCCACCAAAATTTTCTTTTAGAGTTTTTAGGTTGTAATCATAGTTGTGTCCCTTAAGTCATTGGAAAAGTGTACAATATGGTACAAGATATGTTCCTATTTTATCATTGTGTCGATTTTATAAATGGGATTAGACCACAAGATAAATATATATACATATTGAGAAGCAGCATAATTAAGGAAATTGTAGAGGGACACTTAACTAGCGATAAATTAGAGGTACGATTGGAAGTCAGTGAGGAAATTAGGTTAGCAACTAAAAAAGCTTCAATCCTTGAAATTTTAGGATTTTAAGAAAAATAAACTTCAGCAGTAATGGGGGTTTGGCCAGAATTGATGGATCGCATTGGACTTGATCAAAAGGAAGCTCCACAACAAAGAAATTAGGTTGGTTTCAGAACAATAGGGAGAAAATCCAATGGAAATCAAGAAGACTTCTCATCCTAATTTTTCTCTAACAAACATTTTCTCTTTAAAATTAGGGTTTAGTTGCAATGTGGTTGCTGGATTGGATGGTAGGAGATGGTTGTCAAACTTTTCACTATCATTTTTGCACTCATATAGAAATTTTACGCATATTTAGGATGTTTTACATACATGCTTATATGTCACATTTATACAGTCATGCTAGGATTAAGCTCAACTATAGCATGTTTGCATACATAATCATATTGCACTTTTGGTTGAGTAGATGATTGCCTAGGTAACTTGTTATATAACATGGATGTTTACTCCACGTTACGCTATCCGAACCATTGAAATATTTCAGGGACAAAATCTTTTTAGGGAGGAGAATGTAACAAAAAATTAATAAGAAATCAATTAATTGATTAAGATAAGGCTAAATATGGAAATTTTGTAAAAATCATAATTTGACCATGAACGCTATATCATTGCATTCGTGGTGATTTTCTAATCAATTTCCATATATAATGTTTTGAAAATGGGATTGAACGAAAAAGTTATGTACATTGAAGTTTTCGAACTCAAAATAATGTAAATAAGATTCAAATTCAAATAAACAAGTAATTCTTAAATTTGAAATTCAATAAGTAATAGAAATTAGACTTGAAGGTTAAGTAATCATTAAAATTAATGTTAAAAGGCAATTATGGAATAAAATAAATTAATCAAGGACACAAAGATATCGTTTCCAAAATAACTATAGCGGTCGAATGGTGTGGTAGGAGCGATCGACCAGTCCATATTGATGGTGGCTAGGGTTTTTAGCATTTTGAACTTTTGGAATTTGCTATTTTTAACCAACTTAAATCAAACAGTTTTGATGCATTTCAACCACTATAAATAAGAACCAAGCACCCTTGCATTTATTCAAAATTATTTTGGGAAACAAGAGAAGCCTGTCAGTTTCTACTCTCAAAGATTCAGAAATTTCTCTAGCGTTTCAAGCAATAAATTTTAGGTGTTTATTATTTAATTTCTAATTTCATTTACCTCCAATACCTAAATTTCTAAATCTAACCTATATACAAATCCATTGTTGTATATTTCTAAAAGGAGAGATCTGAAAGAGAATATAGAAGGTGTGATAAATCCAAAAGGCGGAAGAGCTAAGGACCTGCTATGAGTGGAAAGTAATCTTTCTTATTTTATTTATTGAACAATATAGTTTGGACTGCCTTGGGTAATTTTGGTTTATGAAAACATCACATTAAATCCCAAAAATTCACCCAAAGCGAAATGTCAATTCTTAAGTTGAATCTCAATTGTTTTATATTAAAATAATGGAATTTGTGCAGATTTAGAAATTTTAGTGTTTTACCTTCTATTCCACTTCTTATTCTTTTTCTATAGATCTGATTAAGGACATTGATTAGGAAGTGTATGTAAGGTATGAATTATTATTCATAGTTTGCACTGCCTTTTTCCTCAATTTGAATAGAAATTCCATTTATCTAGTTTCATGTAAAAGAGAAGTTGAATAGAGTGTAAAAGGTTTTTTTGATGAAAGTGTAGTCTCAATTGATGATGTGATAGCCCGATATTTTCGACGCTCGAAAATAAACATCAATACGTCCACTGTATTACATGCTGAGCAATCGAGTACCGAAAATATTAGATCGTTAGAGAAAAGAAGAAAGAGGTAGAAGAAGAAATAGAAATAACAGCAGAGAATCTCACAATCACAGCGGGACAATATAAAATAGATAACAACACGTCTTTATACAAAAAGAACTATGATTGTTATTTACATATTACATCATCGGAGTACAACAAATCAATAACACAATACTAGACAGTTATAATAACTTGTCCTCAAAGAAGCTAAATATACAGCCTATAATACACAACGGAATATAATCAGCTACATGCAATACGTCTTCGTCATATAGCTCGTCTTCTGAGCCCCATAGCATTCTGTCATGTATCTGTAACACTCGGTTTGACCTGAGCATTATAATAAAATAGCACCCGAGTCAGTCTGGAAAACTAACGAGAGAAAACATACTCAATTTGAATTATTAAAGTTATTTAAATCCTTTGGAAAACAAAGGTATCTCGTAAGACCACGCCATACATAAACATGACAGGTTATTACCTTATAATAACCAAAATGTTTTATATCAAAATCATCCGATATTAAAATAGTGTCTAAGTACAAATACTTATTCAAATAGCTGAAATTGTTACATTAATTAAATTCCAGCATACTCGGCTCTACAACCAAAACAGTAAAGGCACGTATTGGAGAATGGATTCCATACGAATGAGTGGCACTAGGGTACCACCTGCCATAGTACACGTCTAGAAAAATGTACTAAGGACCACACCAGGATCCCCTGCACCACAAGACTATAATACCCCTAACCTGTATAGATCAAATATGCTATCACCTCGGGTGTTCCTACCCTTTCCGAGCTCTTCCGTGCACCATAGTAATAATATCTTAGAGTATCTATAAAGGTGATAAACATACCCTAATTGGGTGTGACCCACTTCACCTTACAGCATCTCCCCTGATTTTCAGTCATTCCTGGTTGATGAGGCTAGAGGCAATGATTACCTTTTAAATGAATTTTCACTTATAATGCTCATTGTCCTCCAGTGACAATGTACTGATAACATTCATCCATACAAGTCCGTTCGGGTTCGAACGGAACCGAAGGCATTATTCCTACAACATCCATTTTGGAATCATCCTCAGGATTAGTAATGATTAGCCCATGCACTTCACTGCTCCATCTTCGACTCCATGACCTTGTTTTAACTTCTAAAACATAATCTTTAGATCCAAGTGATTTTCGGATAACTTATCTGATCCCGGTCTCTTCGAAACAACATTCGATATATTCGGTAAACTCAACCCCAGTTCTTTAGGAAATAAACATACGGAAATAAGAACGGAGATCACCTCCTAACCGTTAGTGGACGAATTTCCTTATAAACGTCCTAGAAGAATGAAACGAGTTTATACATACAGCATAGCACCTTCCGACGATACTGTACAATAAAGTTTCCGTGTTTCTCCTAGATATTCCCAAAGTTATATTATAGGTCCAGATTTGATAGTCGGTTATTTAAATATCAAATAAACAATCATTCAACCAAAAATCTCATTTTCTACTGAAAACAATAAATCTCTTTTAATTTAATTTTAACAAATTAAATATCTCCATAAAAATGTATGTACTTATCTTATCGAAGTAAGTACGTTTATTAACCATTCTTTCAAAATATTTGAAACCTTTTTTAAAAATAATATGGAAAACACCACGCGGTACCAACCATGGATTCACAGCTCAATAGTTACGTGTCTTTCCAAAGAAATCCAAGACTTAACTGCAGGCTCTCTCTGCCTCCGATTTCGCCATGAAAGTATACCATTACTTTCCAAAAAATTTATTAAATAGTTTTTAAAATAATACTTATAAAATTCCTATATTAAATTTCCAAGTTTATTTTAGGCAAATACACTTTTATAAAGTTATTATATAAAAATAAAATTAGTATTGAATAATTTATCCTTTTAAAATAATAATATTGATAATTCTTAAATAATAATTGACTTAATATAAACTAACTTAATTAGTAATTAAATATTCTTTATAACAATTTTAAACAACTAATAATAATTTCCTAAAATATTATTAAACCCTTTAAAATTACCTAGTTAATAATTAAAAATCCTTCTTTTTAAAACAAACTTAACTTCTCAGAAAAATATATTTTCTAATTCCAATATAGCTAGTCTAACATTTATTAATCCCTCTCGTTTTATCACCAATTGATTTACGTCCCAATTCGTAAATCCCCTGTCACATTTAAAAAGAAATAAATCTATTATTTATTTTTAAGCCGATTTACCTATCTCCTTATAAATCATCACTATGAATTTAAAACTTCAAATTATCAACTGATAACGACTTCGCTTTATTTATAAACACTGTTTATAAATCTCACCGTTTTCAATTCTAGTTTATAACGGTTTCACATCACTTAAACCCACTATAATTTGATTTCTAATTAAAATTCCATTTATAATCAGCTTCCTAAATAATCCAAACTATATTTCTAACCTAAACCCAATCTCGATTATATTTCCATTTATAATTAAGAAATCTCATTTAGGATCCGGTATATTCAATTTTCATATTTATTTCCAAATGCACATCTTTTCTCAATCTATTTAAAATCTTGGTTTAGAAAAAAACCTTTATATTTAAAAAAGTATCCATTAGGAATTTATTTTTAAAATCCTATATATATATATATATATATATGTGTGTGTGTGTGTGTGTGTGTGTGTGTGTGTGTATAATATTCCAAAATCTCTGTTTACATTATTCCAAAGTAGTTAAGTATTATTTTAGAGTCAAACTATGTATTTTTCTCAAATTCATTTCTTTTAATTAATCCAAAATTCCCTATAAATATTTTACTTCCAAGTTTCTTTTTAATTTCTTTCCAAATTAAAAACACATATTCATGGTATTTTTAAAAATACCAAAATCTAAACCAGTAATACCATAGCACCAATTAAATTCAAATCACGTTATACTCTATCACAAATTATTCATCATATCATATCACTGAATATGATAACAATTTCAACATTTCTAAGGAATCTAGTTGGATCCCTCCAACCTGTTTCTCTGCATCCACAGATGTTAATACAACATAAAAGTACCAATCCCACTTTGAGGGGGATATCGCGTTATATAGGGTCATCCGCTATTATGCGGGGCACATAGGGTCTCATCCGCTAAGTATGCGGGAACAATCAATCCAACTACTAATATGTATACTACTATATATAATATCACATTCAACTGATAATAATATATCGGTTCAACCAATCAATCAATAATTAATTTTTAACTATTTTAAATTAGAACCAGCAGTCCAATGAGAGTGAGATTTGCTCACTTTGATTATTATTGTAGCTTCGCGTTCTGGTTTCAAATAAATTCGAATGCATTTGAATTTATCCGAATAGCCAAGATCTTATTAATACGAATCCAACACGACTGATCACGTTGGATTCGGACCTAGAATGAACGAGTCATGGAATTTATAATTACACAATAAATTATTAAACTATTTATTTATTATATAATTTTTTTTAAAAAAGAAACCCATACCCATCTGAAGACAAACTCGGCCCATTGTCTATCATATTCCCCAAATTAAACCCGCTCCCTCCAGACATGCTCAACCCCCTGTGCATTATTGTTGTGCATCCCACCCCACACTCCCATCGTCAAGTGAACCAGGTGACCCCACGATCGAATGCCCTACCAAAATCTACATCACATCAACATAATCTCATCATCACGGCATGCCTATATCAAAACGCGACATTACCACCACCCTTTGCTGCTGTACGAAGGATGCGACCTTCCCTAAGCAATCGCACGCTACTAAACTGACCCCAAGATGCTAAATGAATCAAATCCCCAATTCAACCCATTCGGCCTCAAACCCAGGAAAATTGAAACCCTAGGAAAACTGCAACGTTGATCACTAGAGGCTATGCCGCGACCTACTCAAACATACCAGATTAAAGATGATGACGAAATAGGAATTCAGAAACCGGTTTCGCTATTTTTAGATAACTAATTTGTGGGATATTAATTTTTGAATTCACCGTGATTTTATTTTCCCTCCTTTTTACGTTTTACTGATGGATCGGCTATAATTTAAAAAAGGAAGAGGAAGGGAAGAACAAGACATTAACGTATAGGAGGGTAATGGTCAAGCCCTAGGTGGCTGGAGTTAAGATAGGTTTGACTAGAAATATAAATATATATTTAAAATTTCAAAATAACTAGATTTTCGTAACTTAGAATCTCAAAGCCCTATCAAGGCATGCCACTAGACATTTATAATGTTATACCCCTATTCCGAACGCAATGTAAAAGGTTTCAAGTCCTAATTCGATCGTATAGAGATGATAGCTTTCTGGACCCAATTATTATATTGAATTTTCGATTCCGTGCATTTCTATTTCGTACGATCAAACGATAATTCCAAACATTACGAAATTTGAAATCCAATAATAATATATTATTACGGATCCAATGAAACTAGTTTCATCGAAATCTGAGACTGTGCCTCGGAAGACTATTTATATACGTTAATTCAAACAATATATTTTTAAAATTGGACAAATCACTTTTAAATTCAATTTAAAAAGTTTTATTATCTTCATTATTATTAATACAAATTTTATAAGCATTTAAATTTTTTTTATCAAGCTTAAAACTCCAGATACAACAATTTAACCAATATTCAATTATTAAATTCGGTAATTTAATTATCCAATAAATTGTTTTATTTGAAATTCAAGTTAAAAAATAAATTTTAAATATTTAAAATCAATTAAATATTCCAAATTCAAATAACCAAAATTCTGGGTCGTTACATTCCTTCCCCCTTAAAAGAATTTCGTTTTCGAAATTGCTGGGTAAGAAGAATGGTCCAAAACCCATTTACTTTTCCAAAACCCAGTCAGTTTAAACAACTTCCCCAAATCAACTTTTTGAAACCACACTATTACTTTTAATAATTTCAAACTTCATCCGTAGATTCCAATCCATTATATTTAATCAACTATTTCAAGTTATAATCCAAAATAAAATTTTGGTTATTAAAATTTTCTTCAAAATCTTCTAACTCCTTAAATTTTCATAAAATTTCGCCAGCGTGTCTTTTGCGTTGCTAGATCCGAAAAACTACAAAATGCCTCTATGGGCCCCAATCGTCAAAAGAAAACAAAAGCCAAGTGGCATAATCATAAAATCATCAATTTCAAACACAATTTAAACATGTACCTTTTTTTTGGCCAATCAAATTTTATTTCTGAAGTTGAAGACATCAATTTAGCATTTGCTTTTAAATACCTTCATCTTACTTACCAATAGTATCCAATCGTATAATTCCAAAATCATTTTTTTAGCATTTTCAATTTCCAATATTTCTTTCACCAAAACCCATATGATGTACATATATCATCCGTATGCAAAGTCAAATCTGATCGCTCACTCAATCACACAATTTCACTTCTGAACTAGTATCGTTCACACGACTCTGTAGTGCAGACTCAGATCTGGTTTCTTGATTAGAAACTATCATTCTCCTTGCATAACCGTATACTATGATAGAGAATTCCAGAATCAATCAAAAATCCATATCCAAGGTTTGCCATCGAAAATAGAGCGAAAAATCCTAATTCGGATTGATATAAATTATCTTGAAATTCTGTGCTCGAATCCGGATCAAATCATCACGCGAATAATATATGTACAACCTACGTATTTATTTCCAATTGATGCTTAGCTATACCAATTTCTTTTATTCTCATTTACTTCCTTTCCATTCAATTATTCACAATAATTATACCAATTTAAACCTAACATTCACTGATTTACTTAGTATATTCCCTTCCATACTAATTTCACTTAAGAATTTATCCCATGAATTTTCTTAAGTCAATTTATAACATTTGATAAAATATTCTTAGATTTATTTTCACTTCACTACTTAAGTGTATATCCATTTTTATGTCAATCAATCCTATTTCCAAAATTTATTTTGTTTAGTCCAACTCGAACTAATTTTTCAATTTCACTTTATTTACCATAATCCAAGTTAAATATCATTTCAATACTCAATTTCGATTCCATTAACTTACTAATTAAATTAATTAGTTCATTACTAATTTAATTCAATTTCCACAAATTCCGTTTTCAAAACTAATTCCGTTTAGCCTACTTAGGCTAGATTTCAGAATTCCTTTTATACTTAACTTAAATTAAGTTTAACTCCATTCCAAAATCAACTTCACATTCTTATAGGTCACCTGATTTATTTATATTCCATAAAACTTTTTCGGTCAAACTCCAGAGTTTAAATAATTATTTAATATTTCAAAGCATTTTTGAAATCATATATACCCAAAATCCATTGGTATATCAAATTATACCTTTGACAAAACCAAAACCATTTTGCAAACAAACTCCAATACAAATAATTGAGGTAGCAACCCTTCCTTTGGAGACTCGAAATTGAACGTCGATGATGTTGCAGTCACCACCGAAGTTATTTCCCAACGACCGAAGTGAGTCCAGTGCTTTTATTCCTTTAAAATTCCATTTTAGACATTTCCACTCAAGAATATTCTCCAAATAATACCACTATTATTTTCCCAGACTTTGAAAAACATTTCAAAAACCAACGGGAATTAAATTCCCAAATTTCCAAATTTCCATCTTTTAAATCCTTTATAAATCGTTATTATAAACCATATCATCTTTAAATATTTCTATGGAATTTTCTTTTGATTTCGAATTATAAACCAAATTTACAAAATCATATTTAAATATACCTCTGGAATTTCATTCCATTTCAATTTATAAATCACATTCATAAACTCATATTTACAAATTCCATTTTGTTGTATGAAATACTTTCTTAACTTTTGGTTTTAATATCAACTTTTATCCAATCCCAACAACATCAACGATAATAGTTTAATAATATCATTTCCTAACAACCAAGCGAATCATATATAATAATTTCTAAAAATTATCCCTTTATATATTTAAAAATAATTTGGATAAAATTATTTCATTTACCTTATTTCAAAATAATACTATGTCTAATTGTTTTGTTATAGTGTTTAGAAGCTCCAATAAATAAATTTAATTACTCGTATTGACCAAAATCCGTAAGCCACTCAACAAACCAATTAAAAAAATATAAAACAATTTTATATTCACTAACAAATACACGCTCATATTTATTAATACGCTCAAACTCATTCTAGGGTGCTACTGACCCTATCTCTAGCGAGTTACCCCATCAAAACAAAGGTTATCACTTAACCTTCAGCTCTGATACCAAGTGTGACGGCCTAGTATTTTCGACGCTTGAAAATCAACATCAATACGTCCACTGTATTACATGCCGAGCTAACGAGTGTTGGAAATGCCAGATCGTTAGAGAAAATTAGAAATTGGTAGAAGAAGAAATAGAAATAACAACACAGAATCTCACAATCGCAGCGGAACAATATATAATAGATAACGACACATCTTTATACAAAAGTAACTATAATTGTTATTTACGTATTACATCATTTGAGCACAACACATCAATAATACAATACCGGACAGTTATAATAACTTGCCCTCATAGAAGCTGAATATACAGCCAACAATACATGACGGAATATAATCAGATATGTGTAATATGTCTTCATCATCCAGCTCGTCTCCTGAGCCCCATAGCATATATCCTATATCTGTAATACTCGGTCTGACTTGAGCATTATGACAAAATAACATTCGAATCAGTCTGGAAAAGCAGCGCGAGAAAACACACTCAATTTGAATCATTAAAGTTATCAAAATTCTTTGAAACACGAAGGTATCTCGTAAGACCATGCCACACATAAACACGATGGGTTTTTACCTCACGATAACCAAAACGTTTTATATCAAAAACATCTGATATTATAATAGTGTCTAAGTATACATACTTATTCAAATAGATGAAATTGTTACATTAATTAAATTATAGCATACTAGGCTCTACAACCAAAACCATAAAGGCACATATTGGAGAATAGATTCCATACGAATGACTACGCACTGGGGTAGCACCTGCCACAGTACACGTCTAGAAAAATGTAACGAGGACCATGCCGGGATCCCCTACAAGACAAGACTGGACTACTCCTAATCTGGATAGACCGAATATGCTTTCATCCTGGGCGTTCCCACCCTTTCCGAGCTCTTCTGTGCACCATAGTAATAATATCAGAGGGTATCTAAAAAGGTGATAGACATACCCTAATTGGGTGCGACCCACTTAGCCTTGCTGCATCTCCCTTGATTTTCAGTCATTCTCGGTTGATGAGGCTAAAGGCTACGATTAGCTTTTAAAGTTATTTTCACTTAGATATTGTCCTCCAATGATAATGTACTGATAGAATTCATTCATACAAGTCCATTCTGGGTCCGAACGGAACTGAAGGCACTATTCATACGACATCCATTTTGGAATCATCCTAAGGATTAGTAGCGATTAGCCCTTGTAGTTCACTGCTCCATCTTCGACTCCATGCTCTTGTTTTCACTTCAAAAACGTACTCATTGGATCGAAGTGGTTTTCGGATAACTTATCCGATCTCGATCTCTTCAAAACAACGTTTGATATTTTCGGTAAACTCAACCTCGATTCTTTAGGAAATGAACAGACGAAAATGAGATCGGAGATCACCTCCTAACTGTAAGTGGACGGATTTTTTTATAAACGATGTAGAAGTACAAAATGAGTTTATACGTATGTTATAGCACTTTCCGACGGTAACTATACCATATAATTCCCCTGTTTCTCCTAGATATTCCCAAAGTTATATTTTGGGTCCAGATTTGATAGTCGGTTATTTAACTATCAAATAAACAATCATTCAACCAAATATCTCATTTTCCACTGAAAATACTGAATCTCTTTTAATTTAATTTTAACAAATTAAATCTCTTTATAAAATGATATGTACTTATCTTCTTTTTAAATATAAACTTTAAAACAATAAACAACAAATATTAATTTCCTTTAATATAAACTAACTTAATTAATAATTAAATATACTTTAAAACCATAAACAACTAATATTAATTTCCTGAAATATTCTTAAACCCTTTAAAATTACCTAGTTAATAATTAAAAATCCTTCATTTTAAAACAAACTTAACTTCTCAAAAAAAATATTTTTCAATTCCAATATAGCCAATCTAACATTTGTAAATCCCTCTCGATTTCTCACCTATAGATTTACGTCCTAATTTCGTAAGTACCCTTTCACATTTCAAAAAAATAAATCCATCATTTATTTTTAAGCCAATTTACCCATCTCCTTATAAATCATCACCTCGAATTTATAACTTTAAATTATCAATTAATAACCACTTCATTTATTTATAAATATTGTTTATAAATCTCACCGTTTTCAATGCTAGTTTATAACGGTTTCATGTCACCTAAACCCGTTATAATTTCATTTATAATTTAAATCCCATTTATGTAAGGACCTGCAAATCCGTACTCCTTGAATAGACACTAATCTCCATTGATTAACTCAAGATGAACGGAAATACGAATTCTTAGGGTTTAAAAAAAAGAAAAAGATAGAAGAAGAGAGAAAAGATAGCACAGAACAGAAAGAAAACAATAGATAAATATCAGAATCTCACAATCACAGCGGAACAACATATTATAGATAAATGAATAATCTTTAAACAAAGAACTATATCAATTATTACATTACATCACATTACATTACATTATCAGAGTTTACAACAACAACAACAACAAACAACGGAAAAGAGATACTATATACTAGTGAATACGCCATGCCATCCAGCTTGCCTTCAGCAACTCCTGAATTCCAGAATATCCTGATAAACCTGACTCTTGACTGCCCGTGTGGAAATTGGTGGGCACCCAGAGTTTAGGAAGGAAAACAATAAACTCCGAGTCAGTCATGGTACTGGTGTGAGAACTTAAAACAGTTATCTTTTAAAAACAAAACAGAGGAATATTTTTAAAGTCAATTCGCAATGCTTTTAAAAATGAGACTACCAAAAGGCCTCCCGCACACACACACAATGCAAACGCAGAATCGGAGGAGATTTCTCCTTATGATAGTCAAAGATGCTTGATACGTGTTAAAAAGAAACTTTTGATATTATTACTAGTGCATAGTGTAGGAAAAATCATTTCGAAAATAAAGATATAAATCTTAGCCAGCATAGGCATTCCGCACTTATGCCTACTATAGCTACCATCCAAACAGTGGGGCGCCACCATAAGTGAATGATAGGTTCTACAACTAAAACCGTACAAGATCGTATTGTTTCTTTGGATTTCCAACGAATGGTCAGGCCAAGGAACTTCCCATTGCCACATGGAAACGCCTTTGAAATGACGTCCCGAGAACCAAACCGGATCTCTGCCAACACAAGGTCGGGTTACCCCTAACTGGGTAACTACTGACATGAATATGTCATCCCCCGATCGTAACCGATCTACATCTGAGGATCCTCGATTTCCAACAACCACAAAGCAATAAATTTGTAGCAACAACATAGGTTAAGTATCTGGGCTCCATACCATGATACCACCTCTATCCAGAAGGAATGACATACACTAAAGGGGCGCTACCCCCTAATAACCTTGCTGCATCCTTCCTGTTTTGACCATTTTCGGGGTGTGAGGTCCGACGCAGTCTCGTCCACAAAGCTACGCTTTATACAAAAGCTTTGCTTTGATTCAACAAATGCTCAACAGTACTTAGCATATCACACTACCAAATTGGGAGTATATTACTAATAACCTTCAACTACATAACCTCTGAGCTCGTACGTCTCAAAGAAGGGTGTTAATGCTAAGAGAATAAATTCTCCGCCACCAACAGATATGTATTTGAAAGAAATCAGCTTTATATCTCAATTTGTAATGTCAGACATACAATCCATACAAGTCTGTTCCGAGATCGAACAGAACCGAAGGTACTTACAAAGAAGTCCTTGCAATTCGGATATTCACTAATCACGTCTGGACTTCCCATCACATATGGAATCTCTATACCGGGGCCATTCGGTGCAGAGACATTTGACGGTAATCCTTCCGTTTTCAAAAATATCCGGTCTTCAACACCGGTCTTCAAATGCAATTCATAACGACATATCACATATTCGGAATGGGTTATACGACCCCAAGGTCCTTTCCCGGCTAACCCGAATAGTGAGCGCTTATTCAAAAATAAGTGTGGCATTCAAATTCAAGCAAATCACAACAAATACCCATTCAAAGGTAAATATTGATAGTCGGTTATTGAACAATCAATGGATATGCACAACATCACCAGATTCCAAATAATTTTCCAAATTATTTATTTTCCAAAATATCTTTACAAGATATATGATTTCCACACTTCAACCATTTGAAAACAATTTTCAAATCACTTTTCATCTTTACCACTTTTGAAAACAAATTTCAATCATTTTCCTTACGCGGAAATACTTTCATTTCAACATGGTTCATTTAAACAAATTAAATAAATCCTTAACGATTTACTTTATACTTACGTTCAAAATCCGTAAATTAACTCCCATACTTCAAAAATAAATCAACGTTTATTTTTTTACAAATTTCCCTTCCTTTTATAAATTCCATAGTGAATTTATATTTCAAAATACCTATGAATATACGATTTCAAATCGATTTCTAATATTCATTTTCAATTTATCATTAAAAGATAAAATCTCAAAATATTCACTTCATATTGGAAAACATTTCCACACTTATTTAATAAGGAATTCACAAATCTTTTTATTTTCTACACTTGGAAAATATTCAATATACTTAAATCGAAATTAAGTATATATTTCATTCTTTAAAGAAAACGTTCTTTTAAACACATTTATTTGAGTCAAAACGAATGTTGCGTAAAACATCGTTACGACAACTCAAAATCATTAGTATAAGGATTCGAAGTTAAGATAGATATATAAATCCCAATACTATACAAAACATTTCCTTTCGGAAATCATTTACTATAACAACAGTGTTATAGTCCATCATTTTCTTCTATTTTTCGAAAACGTCTATTTCAACAATGAATGTTGAAATCTATGGTTTCGAATCTTAACACATTTTAAAAACATCGTTAGATCGTTTTAATTATATTTAAAACATCACATCCAAAACATTTTCTTTAACATATTATTCACTATCCAAAAACGTGAATATACTTCGTTAACCAATTTCATCATTTCTATACATTTTATTTTAAAGGATTATTCACCGTCTAAAACGTGAATATAACTCCATGAATAAGTTATAACAATTTACTTATCAAAATAGGCTGTTTGCGGATTTATAAAACAATGTTTATAAATTCCATTTCTATTTATTTTATAACAACTTCCTTTGATAATCCTCCTTTATTAACCTATTTCAATTTATAACTCAATTATATACCAAAAGTTCATATTATAAGTTAAATACTTATAATTTATTTGTTTACAAAATCGTCCTTTTTAAGACTTCCCAAATTATAAATCTTATAACTTATAAGATTCACTTATTTACCCAAAACTATTCTTTTAATAACTTTATAAATTTTATAAATCTACTGCTTATAAAATTCCATTTATAACTTCACCGTTTATAATTCTATAAATTTCATTCATTTATGAAATTCATTTACACTTCATCCTAACATTTATAAAAACTCGTTTTATAATTCCAATATTTTAATTTATAAATATCAATTTCATAAATCTTTTATATAAATCAATTTATATTATTATTTTAAAACGTCTTTAAACTCCTTTATAAATTTCACCATTTTCTTTGATTTATAAAATAATCAAATTTTATAAATCCTATATTTAAACTTTTTACAATAAATTCAAAAATCCCAATTTAAACTATTTTATAAAATCATTAACCCCATATTTTCAAAAATCAACTTTTAACTATATTTCTCAAAAATCATAATTTTTATAACATTAAAATTATAACGTTTATTTATTTAAAATGAATCAATTCCAAAAATATTTTATAAAATGTATACTTTCAAAAATCACTTTAAAATCCTTTTAAAATTCCAAAATTGGTCCAAATGATGCTACACACCAAATAGTCAATCACGACAACAATGACGTCATATATCTGTATATGATAATCAACGAATATCAAAATATCCATAATCAAATAAATACTGTTGAGGAATCCAGTTGGATCCCTCCAACCTGTCTCCCTGCATCCAAAGATGTTAGCACAATACCAATTCCGTTCCAGTACGGAATTATCACGGTATATGGGATTTATAAAATATTACCCGCTAAATAGGCGACGCAATAGGGTCTCGTCTGCTATATAATGCGGGAAATCAACTCCAAGTACATAAATAATACCAATTTCACTGTACTGTGAAATATTCGCGGTATATGTTTTTAATAAATAACCTCCGCTTACTAACGGCGTATAATGTCTATTCTAACAATCAATAGATAACAATCATCATTCAAACATACAATCAAGAATTTTAAATCTAACTATTTAAAATTAAAATCGAAACCGATTCGATTGAGTGAGAAGTTCTCACATTGATTTCAATTTCGTTTTCAGCTTTTATCTCGAATAAAATTAAACGGACGTTTAATTTTACCCGAAATTCAAACTAGCTCCAAATGACTCCAATCCATTTCCATAGCGTAGTGCTCGATAATATGGTTCCAACGCAACTGGTTTCGTCCAAAACGGACCTCGTATGAAAAAGATATGAATTTTTAAAGTTACACGAATTTAAAACATTTAAATTTACAAATTTATTTTATATTTCTAAACCTAATCCATCACAGCCGTCCATCTCACTGCCTGCAAGTCTTGGCCACACCCCTCTTCTTCTCCCCTTTCCAGTATTTTGTCGTGCCCTCAAACCCAACTGCCGCCCTCTCTCACCACTTATCGCAACCACCACGCCTGCCTACATCACGATCAAACGACACCATTCGAACGACCATCTCAAAGACTACCCACGGCCTGAACCCCCTTGAACTCGGCCTCCCCAAGACGTGGGAATTTGTGCACGAACGGCAGGCCATCGCGCCCCCATAGCGACCACCACACTGCTCCATTTCCAATCTCCACCGTTGGATATGACGTACTCACCACCCTCTACAAGTTTGTAGTTGATTGTTTCTTGTAAATGTAAACGGATTTGAAGAAAATGAAGGGGAAAGAGAAGAACATTTTCGGCCATTGGTTTTATATGGAGGCGGCTGAAGGTTTTTAGGGTTAGGTTTTTATTTTTTTGCAAAAATGAAGAGTAAAGGGCTTTTATAGAAAATATTCCAAAACACTATTCATCCCGGAATTTCCGAACTCCAAACGAAGCGTGCCAGTTGGCGTTCCTAAAGTTTACCCCGCGTTTCAACACAATGGAACGTGTTTCGGGAGCTAATTCGATCATCTGTGCGAGTGATGGCAATAAACAATCGATTTAAAATTAAATCGGTAAATCAAATTTCTAGGCGTTTTAGCTTGCCCCGGACAAACGGTAAATCCAATTGACACAAAATTTGAAACCATACAACAATATCACATTACGGATCCGATGAAACTTGTTTCGTCGAAATCCGAGACTGTTTGAAAAATGGCTATTTTAACTCGTTAATTAAATATTAAAATATTCAATTTTCACAAATTTACTCTAAATTCGATTTTAAAAGTTCTAAAACATCGTTCTAACTCCAATATGATAAAATAAAATTTTACAAATCATTTTTAATCATATTTAACCCGTTATTCAATTATTTTTTTATTTTCACATATTAAATTATCGATTTAATTATGCAACTAAATCCAATTATTCGAAATAAAATTTATTCGACTTATAAATCTCACTTATTTATATTTAAAATCAATTACATATACAAATTTTAATTAATAGAAATTCTGGGTCGTTACAATTTATAATCAATTTCCCAAATAATTCAAACTATATTTCCAACCCAAACCACATCTCGATTATATTTCCATTTATAATTTAGAAATCTCATTTAGGCTCCGATATATTCAATTTTGACATTTATTTCCAAATGCACTTTTTTCTCAATCTATTTAAAATCCCAAAGTATCCATTAGGAATTTATTTTTAAAATGTTATATATATACACACAACAAAATCTCTATTTATAATATTCCAAAGTAGTTAGGTATTAATTTAGAGTCAAACTATGTATTTTTCTTAAATTCATTTCTTTTAAATAATCCAAAATTCACTGTAAATATTTTACTTCCAAATCAAAATCAATATTTATGGCATTTTTAAAAATACCAAAATCAAAACTAGTAATACCATAGCACCAATTAAATTCAAATCACGCTATAATCTATCACAGATTATTCATCATATCATATGACTGAATATGAAAATAATTTCAACATTTTTGAGGAATCTAGTTGGATCCCTCCAACCTGTTTCTCTGCATCCATAGATGTTAATACAACGCAAAATACCAATCCCACTTCGAGGGGGATTTCGCGTTATACAGGGTCATCCACTATTATGCGGGGCGCATGGGGTCTCATCCGCCAAAAATGCGGGAATAAACATTCCAACTACTAATATATATACTACTGTATATAATATCACATTCAACTGATAATAATATATCAGTTCAACTAACCAATCAATAATTAATTTTTAACTATTTTAAATTAAAACCAGCAGTCTAAAAGGAGTGAGATTTACTCGCTTTGATTTTTATTATAGCTTCTCGTTATGGTTTCGAATAAATTTAAACGCGTTTGAATTTATCCGAAAATTCAAATAGCTCTAATTTCAACCAAACTGATTCCAAAGCCAAGATCTTGCTAGTACCAACCCAAAAGCGACTGACTGTGTTAGGTTCGGACCTTGAACGAACGAGATATGGAATTTGCAATTGAACAATAAATTATATAAACTATTTACTTTATGATATATATATATATATATATATATATATATATATATATATATATATATTTAAAGAAACCCATACCCATTTGAAAACAAACCCGACCCATCTATCTATCAACTTCTCTAGATTCAAACCCGCTCGCTCCAGACATGCTCAACCGTCCTGTGCATTACTGTCATGCGTCCCACGCAGCACTTCGATCGTCGAATGAACCAAGCGACCCCACGGTCGAATACCCTACCCAAATCTACATCACATTGGCACAATCTCATCATCATGCCATGCCTATATCAAAATGCAACATAGCCACCACCCTCTGCTACCGTACGAAGGACGCGACCCTCCCCAAGCGATCGCACGCTACCAAACCGACCCTCAAGATGCTAAACCACCATACGATCATGAATCAAATCCCCAATTCAATCCATTCTGACTCAAACCCAGGAAAACCGAAACCTTAGATGAAAACTGCAACGTCGATCACCAGAGACTATGTCGTCACCCACTCGAGCATACCAGGCTAAAGAGGATGATGAAATAGGAATTTTGGAATCTGGTTTCATGATTTTTAGATTACTAATTTTTGGGATATTTATTTTTGAATTCACCGTGATTTTATTTTCCTTTCTTTTTTTTTGTTTTATCGATGGCTTGGCTGTAATTAAAAATGGAAGAGGGAGAGAAGAACAAGACATTAACATGTAGGAGAGGTAATGATCAAGCCCTAGGTGGCTGGAAATAAGATAGGTTTGACTAGAAATATAAATATATATCAATTAAAATTTCAAAATATCTCAATTTTCGTAACTTAAAACTCGGACCCCTATTGGGGCGTGCCGCTAGGCGTTTATAATGTTATACCCCTATTCCGAACGCAATGGAAAAGGTTTTGAGTCCTAATTCAATCGTATGGAGAAGATAGCTTTTTGGACCTAATTATTATATTGAATTTTCGATATAAATTTCAGCGCATTTCTATCCCATCAATCAAACGATAACTCCAAACGCTACGAAATTTGAAATCTGATAATAATACACTATTACGGATCCAATGGAACTGGTTTCGTTAAAATCCAAGACTGTGCCTCGGAAGACTACTTATATACGTTAATTCAAACGATATATTTTTAAAATTAAACAAATCACTTTTAAATTCAATTTAAAAGGTTTTATTATCTTCATTATTATTAATATAAATTTCATAAGCCTAAAAATAATTTTTATCGATCTTTAAACTCTAGATACAATAATTTAACCAATATTCAATTAGTAAATTCAATAATTTAATTATCCAATAAATTGTTTAATTTGAAATTTAATTTATAAATTAACTTTTAAATATTTAAAATCAATTAAATATTCCAATTTCAAATAACCAAAATTCTAGGTTGTTACAGATGAGAGCATTGATAATTTTATTAAAATTATAACCGACAACAATAAAAAAAAGTCTAATGGTTAGAGATGCATACAATTATAAGGTCATCCCGTAGATGATCAACACAATAAGAGGCAAAGACAAAAAACTAGAACAGAAAGATAATTATACACATTATTTTCTATGTACTAAAGTATGTGGACTCATATCATGATTGGTTAATGTGTTGCAACATATGGGAACTACTTTTTGGGTTTCCCTTGGTGTTGCGTGAAGCATACATGATTTCAACATGGAAATGTGTAGGGGAAGGATGTAGAATTGCTAATTTAGAAGTGATGCAGAGCCATAGATATAACAAAGAGACTGGAATGAAATAAAAATAATACGAATTGAACTACTATAAGAGTTGTGTAGATGTGAGCTAACAAAGTATATAAGATCTAATGAGGTGATGAGCTGATGGCTTGCAAATGCAACAAGAAGACACATGCATGCTGGGTTAAGTGAACAAGTTGATAGATGTGGAGGTTGAAATAGAACAAAAAGTGTGTGAATGTGGTCCTTGAGCAATGAAGCATACTATGATGTCTGCAGTGAGAGCGAGCCAGTTGATAGAATGCATAGGCACCGACGAAAAGGATGCACGGTCTGGATTGAAGAAGAGTGTACTGTCTGCTGTGAGCTGTTGGGATTGGACATTAATTAAAAGAAGGTACTCAAACTGGAATGTAATGTTGAGTGCACACTGACTGATGGATGTTTGTACTGATGGAAATCTTGGAGTATGAACTGTCTGGTGGTAGATGCTGAAGCATGGCATTGCTGGACAATGAACCTAATAGTGATGAAGTACCATAGATTTCTCTTGCTGAGTCATGCGAATGTCAAGTGGTAGCCTAGATATTGAATTGATAATGCTGGAGAGAGCACGGACGCTATTGAATTGATAGTGGCAGACTAGTTTTTGGTGTTGTTAGCATGCATGAGGAATGGAAAGCCTGAATGAGAGTCTTACTTGATCTCGTGCAATCGCTTCATCCAGTTTGTGTGGCCATTGCGAATACCTATCCAAAGAAAGATTTGCAAATAAATAATATACAGGACACTTAAGGAAATTTTATAAGTGTGATTAAAAATTCTTTGTTTACGCTCATGCCAGATGCCCTAGCAAGTAGTCGAATAAGTAGTATCTAGTGATTTTCTAGTAATTTTATCATATTTGAATCTACAGATCAACCAATATTCATATGAAGAAGGTATAATTCCATTAATGTCAAATCCAAAGATATAAATTTTTTACGAATAATATATTTAGTGAAATGACAATCGAAAAAAAGAGGTGTGTATTACTTTCAATGGTCGTGTTGCAAAAACAGCAAGGGTTATGATTTGGATTGTTAGTTGGTTCAAAATTGAAATTACTAATAGTGTTTAGTTGGTCATGCAAAACAATTCACGAATGAATTTTTATTCTAGATTTCGCATTCATCTTCCAAATTGGTTTAAAGTAGTTAAAAGTGGAGGTACCAGAATAAATGAAGAATTTGTACATATGTTTAGAAGTATATACTTCATCTTTCCCCCAGTTCCATTTTATTTTATTTTATTGTTTGCTCGTATTAAATCTATAAATAATACTAATCAATTTCACATATTGATTTAAAACATTCCTAACTAAGTTTTGATTAAAGGAAATGTTCCATTGAAATACCTCGCGCGCCTAGAGACGTCAATGATAAGGTCATTTTTATTATTTGCGGCGATGTCGAGGTCTAGGAATTCATGTTTTAAAGCTATTAGAGAAACCCAATGATCGTTCTGAAAAGATATTATATCCCCCTAGATTGAACCTTAAGGCTTAGTCCAGTCTTAAAAATGCAGTAGAGCTTGGATATCTCTTTCTAAAAGAATGATAAAAGCAAGTTGTTGGGTTTATATAAATTTTTGGCTCTGTTATAGTAAAAATTTGTAATTATTTCCTTCCATGTTGTATTGTTGTCATCTATAAATTTCAAAATCCACTTACAGAGCAAAGAGAGGTATTTAAAAATTTTAAGTTTATATTGCCTAACCCACCTTGTGATTTGGGTTTACATAAAAGGTCCTGGTTAATTAGATAACTTAAATTAGAACATTCTGAATCTCCTTTCCAAAGAAATTTGTTCCTAATATTATCGATTTAATTAATAATCCAAAAAGAAAAGCCATAAAAGGAGAGCCAATAAGTTGGTATTGTAGATAATACTAAGTCAACGAGGACTGCTCTTCCTACTCTTGAGAGATGGTTTCTTTCCAAGAAGGTAATCTCGTATTAACTTTGTCGATGATGATGTTCCAATCTTCTTTTTTCAGTTTCATTGGTCTAATATGAACTCCTAAGTAGTTTATTAAGAAATTCATGATTTGTCGTTTAGAGTGCAACAACATTAGATATCACATTTGATATGTCAGTAATGATCAAAACCGAGGTCTTATTGAATTAATTTTGAGTCTCGAAAGTAATTTGAAGTTATAAATAATCAATTTGAGGGAAGCGATATGATAGAGAAGATGGGAGCAAAGTGTCATCCACGTATTGAAGAACAGAGACCCCATCGTTAGTAATATCTCCTTCGATTTTTGGAAGAATGTTATTGTTAATGGCTAGTTTAATTATTTTTCTAAAGACATCAACTGCTAAATCAAAAAGAAGAGGATATAGGGGATCTCCTTGGCGAAGACCCTTTTTGACGGAATTTTATTGCCTTTAATTCCATTTACTAAAATTGATGATACACTTGATTTCAAGATCAGATAAATCCAAGAAATCAATTTTTTTTAGAATTCATGGTGTTAATGAGGAAATCCCAGTCAATCTATTCAAAGGCCTTGGCGAAGTCTAGTTTAAGGATGGTACATGTTATATTTTCTTTGTGCCAGAAGTTAATGAATTCTTATGCGGTAGCGATACCATCCATAATCTGTCTACCTTGAATGAAAGCTGTTTGAGACTTATCGATTAACTTAATTATTTCTTAACTAATTAGATAGAACTTTAGTGATAATTTTTATTGTACGGTTAATTAGTGATATAGATCTATAACCAGTCAACTCTTGGAGGTTTTATTTTTTTGGGACGAGGATAACATCCTCACAATTATATCTTCCTATTTGGATTCCACAGTTATAGAGTTCATCAAATAAGTCCATAATGTTGTTTTTAATAGAATGCCACAATTTTTGAAAGAAAAATGGGAAAACCGTTTGGGCCAGGGGCTTTGTCAATAGCTATCCCATTTAAGGCAACTAAAACTCCCTCTTCGGAGAAAGGAAAGTCTAATTTCGGCATGGAGATCATAAAAGATTTTAAATTCTAAGTTTCTATTATTGATTTATTCTATTGTTTTAGTATAAAATAAGTTGGGTCTGGATTTTTTTGTGTAAGTCTGTTTATGGATTTTGGATATTAGATTTACGTTATATTTGTTAATATGGAAATAGGACTTGTATAATTTTGAAGATCTGACATCTAAACGTTAGTTTAGTGCATAATCTCTGCATGCTTAGAAACATATTAATTACATTAGTTAATATGTTATTAATTATTATTAAATTCGCCTTAGAAACGTAATTAATTATAGAGGCAAAATATGATGTTTTCTTATAAGGCCTTAACAATAAATGCGGCGAGATGTGTGATAATATGTTTAGAGAGTGTTATACATTATGCCTAAGTTATTAGGATGTGAGGTAAACAAAAAGCTTAAGGAAGTCTGCCCCACAAATCTAGCTACCAACAATATGGCTTTGGGGTTGTTGCCTATAATAAGCGACTATGGATAATGTGAGGTTCGTCCTGAACTCTGTAGGATAAACCTGCCCAGTTGATCCGACTATCAGTATCTATGAATAGTCGAACTAATGTGAGACGTCACTGTGGGGTACGGATCATAGTACGAATGACCTGCTTTAGAGATTGAAGGTATTAGGTGGCTATGTGAGGGCTCGCCTCTTCCCTATGTAAGAAGCAGTAAATGGTTTGGGTAGTGGTTAGGCATGGTAGATGATATCTCGAAAAAGGTCCACTTTGATATGAAGTATTAAGTGACTAAAGAGATTCCATGCAATGTCAGCCAGATAAGTACTAATGAGGAGTTCGCCTTGGGATAGGTATTAAATGAGGAGGGCCTGCCTTAAATGATGTATTAAATGGTTAGAGTTTTTCTAGTATCCATTAAAAAGGTATTAAGTGACTTAGGTATTATCTCTTACATTGATATGACATTAATGACGATAGATATGAGTTACTGGGTTGAAAGAGTAATGGTTATGATGAAGGAATTGAGAAAAGCCTTAGAGCTTATACTTGGAAAGACTTAGAATATAGTTAATATACGAAAGACGTATTCTTGTTTGTACTACCCAAATACTATTATATTAAGGCTCGGGATTTTTATTCACTAGACATATGTTGTTCTACTGCCTCCTCATTACAATACAGGTTAGGAAAGGCGATGCTGAAGGCGATGAGGAAACTTGCGGCGGTTTACGTATTTATCACTTATGTTATTTTCTTTCTGATGTACCCATTAAATGATGTTGTATCTTTGGAATATTGTACTATAGATATTTGAAGGTTGTTTATGGTGCTGTATTATGTTTTTATGACATTTGTATTTTAAATAAAATGGGTACTATTTTGATAGTTTATTTTATCCTTCCGTTGTGAGTTTATGAATGTGTAGATAAGTAGCTCTACATTGTTCTTTATACCAACCAACAACCAACTTTGGAATGGGTCTAAGTTTCGTTGGGTTTTTTATGAGTAAGAATTTAGGCATACATCGGGGCAGGATTTTACAGATCAACCTTTTGGATACTTAAAATACAAATTTCTAAGCAAGATCTATGCATGAGAATCTCCTCTCCTAGTGAAAGTGTAACACCCCTAAGTTTAAGTAACATTATTTTGGAGATTTAATTAGATAATAGAAATAGAATAATGTAGATACGAAGTGACAAGGGGATTGAGATTTGAAACTAAATAAGGTCGTGCTTTAACTAAATGGGTTTATAAAATGATTTTATAAGTTAAATACGTAATGGAATAAGGGAAGGGTAATATGGGAATAGCCGTATATAACCCATGGATCGTAAACCTTACCACATTCTCATTCATACATTCATAAAAACAAAAAGGTAAACATAATGAGACCAAGTCCGGCAATAACCCTTGGAGAAAAGAAGATTTAAATCAATTAGAAGCTAAGATTCAAGCAAGGAAGAATTAAGCAAGAATAAATTTCAAGTTCCTTATCCAAGCAACATGAATAATAATCTATACCATCTCATATACGTTTTATTGAACAAATTTTAATTTTGGGTTTAGGACATAAAACCGTTTGGATGGATTGAATGATGATATGCTTTGATTATATGCCATGTTTGATTTAAACAAGTATTTTTGTAAAACTCTTATTCGATTTTGAGCTTAAAATCGTATAAAATGGGTTTCAAATGCCATGAGGATTGAATATGTTATGAAAAATTATTTTGGAGATAGGTTTAAATTTCCATAATATTCCAAGCTATGGATAATATATTATGAATTTTGAATGGAAGAAATAGATAATTTGAGTTTAAAATTAATTATGGCAATTTTATAAAGGACTTTGTTTCTGAAATTTTCGTATGTTAGAAAACATAATAAAGTGAGTTTTGATGATTTTTGGGGATTTTTCCTAATTGTTTTAATATGGCTATAAAATTATTTAAGTTGAAGGACTTAAATGTTTAAATGTTTTGCGGAAAGGAATGGCTTATTTGTTAAAATAGTTTCAATTATAAATTATTGAATTCGGCAGCCTTTTTAGAAAAAAAATTAATAAAGAAAAGGCAATAATTACATAGTGACAAATAAGGCAAGTAGGTGAAAAGAAATTTCTTTCAAAGGCTAAAAATTAGTTTTGCTTGGATTTACTACATCGCTCCTTCCATCTATTAGCTTTCGACACCATACTTTTGCTAATAAACCCATTCGAAATCAATACATATGGTATCAATCCATTGATACGTAGTGGATTGGAGAAAGGAGGAGTGGACTATGTCGAAGGCAAGCTTTCGAAGGGGTTGAAATCCTTCTTATAAGCTTTAATATACCCTACCTACCATTGTTTTGGAAAGATGCTTTCGAAGATGTAGAAGTTACTTACTTCTGTTTATAAATGATGCTTTTGTAGGGTTTGAAGCATATATATATATATATATATATATATATATATATATATATATAAGCTTTCGAATTGATCAACTTACTTTTATTTTAGAAAAGAGCCTTCAAAAGGGTTGCCGCTTTTCGATTTAAGAAAAGCTTTCGAATAAGTTGCCAATTGTTTGTTTAAAATGGAGCTTTCGAAAGGGTAGCTGCATTTTAAACCTATTCGAAACCTAGCTACTGCATAAAATCATTTCGAGTTAGTTAAAAGTCGCCTTCTTCATAATTTTAAATCAATGCTTTGGAAAGGGGAGCTTTCACTCTTGTAAAATTTAAAGCCACGTTCCTAATACTTCTAAAAGGGTTGTTTTACCTGGTTTTACCATTTTTAAAGGAAAACCCATGGCAATGTGAAAGAGCTTTTAAATGGCATTTAACTTTGATGTTTTTGAAGAGGCTTTCCTTGCTAAAGATAATAAGTTAATTGTTTAGCCATATTTTATTTGAAGAAATATTACAAAGAAGTCAAACCATAGATGTTTATATTATTATGTTATGATCAGTAGTCATGTGCGCTTCTTGTGTAAAAATATTCACTTTATAGTTAATTCATAACAATATTTTGGGTGTGTTAAGGGCAGAATAACCAGCTAGGCTGACCCAGTAGTCAATATGTATTGAGTTAACTCCTATGTGAGTAGAATTGGATCCAGGAGGTCAAATAGACCAGAAATTAGGAGGCCCAAAGACCGATTAAAGAGTTGTTAGTTTAGACAAGTTCATAGTAAGCCCTTGAAAACTATGTATGAAAATTATTATTGGCAAAGGCCAATAGGTTTTTAGTGATCCCATGAAAACTATAACTGAATTAATTTATTGACAAAGATTAATAGGTTCATAGTCAACCCATGAAAAATACGATATGAGAGAAGTTATTGGAGAACCCAATAGGTTCATAATGAGCCCATGAAAACTATAGTTGGATGAAGTTGTTGGTAGATACCAATAGGTTCTTAGTAAACCCACGAATATGAAACTAGCGAGATAGTCTGTAAGCTTCAAACAGGTTATTAGTCAGTCCATGAAAACTAATATGTTATTAGTAACCCTAGAAACTATAACTTGAGACAGAGAGTCAGATAAATGGGGATGGGAAATCCAGGGCATATTGCATGTTTGCATATCATCATATTACCTTTTATTTTGTTATGTTTTAACCATTGTGGATGTAGGTGCACAGTATATGATTATACAAATTAAGTTAAGGTACTAGTGAGGGGAAACCTATTCCACTAAGCGGCATGCTCTCACTAGATATCTATATCGTTCGAGATGGTAGGTTATTATTCATACCAGACTTTTTGTCTGACTCGAAGTTTATGTTTTCCCCTCAAACTCTCGGATGCTCAATTAATTTTGCATAGTTTAAGAGTTAAGTTTTTCAGGTACTCCTTTAAATGAATAAGCTTCTGGAGTCATGCAGGAGGCAAGCTAGCTATTAAGAGTTCTTTCTGTTTGATTTCGCTACATTTTGGCTGTAATGGCAAAGTTGTTTAATTGCCTGGATTTAGACTCTGATCATCCAAGGGGGCATCTTCATATGTCGCTCATCGTGTATTTTGTAATAATTATATTTCTCCGAACATGGTGCATGAATCAAGAATAAGTAATGAATATAAAACATGATTTGAAGTGGAATGAGAAAAATATTTATGAGTTTAAAAGTTCCGATATTCATGTGTTTCTGTTATATCATTGTATCAAACATTAACACATTTGGTCACCGAGAATTAATAGTTATGAGTGACTCCAGCATCCGTAGCCGTTAGTTTTGGGCCTCTCTGTGAGGGATGTTACAAGTTGGTATCAGAGCATAGGTTTATAAAAATTAAAAAGAAATTTGAATGCAAAAGATTCTCAAAACATAATCCAATGAATCATAAAAAAAGATCGGGGTTTGGGTTAACGCTATAGTAGCATACGTGTTTTATTAAGTATATATCTATAAGTATGTACTCCCCTCTCTCTTGTTCTTCTGTATTTTACTAAGGCTCATATGCAGATTTACTAGGAAGGAAGATACAAAGGCAGGAAACGAAAGAGGAAATCTAGGTGGAGGAAGCACACAACCAATGGAAATGCTCGACCCAACACTAGGAGGAACCCAAGTAGATAGATCCAAATACAAATGCAAACGTAGCGACTAGAATCCAGCCGGTAGATATGGGGATGATGTATTAGTTCTTTGTCAATCTGATGCAAGCTGAAGCAGCTGCAGAAGTAGTTGGAGGTAATGTTGTGTTTGTTGGAGGAGTTGTTCCCGTGGCCCCAGTTGGCTATAACTATACTAAGCTGAGGAGGGAATATACCAGTCTTGGTGGAAAGCCTTTTTGGGGACAGTGAATGCCAAGTAGAAAACTGGTTATTGCACCACGAAAGGATTTTTGCTGACTTGGGATTAAATAATGAGTAGAAGAGGAGACTTGCCTCATAGTTGCAGGGAGCAGCACTTCATTGGTGGAATAGTGTTACCGCGAGAGTTCCCAAGGAAGAGTTGACTTGGGCGGAATTTCGAAGGAGATTTGAAGAGAGGTTTTTGTCTGAAGTTGTCAAGTCGGTATTACTAAGAAAGTTCATGGACTTAGTGCAGCGTGAGGTTGTAGGATCGATGTCACCCTAGAGGGGCGTGAATTGGGTGATACTATTAATTTTCAAAATTATTGCGGCAGTTTATATAAAATAATTTCAGCACTGATCACAGCAGAATAACAACAGCACAGATAATAGAAGAATATAAAAACAGAAAATAGAACACACAGATTTACCCAGCTTCGACAACACCCTGCCTACGTGTTGCCCCCAAGGTTTCTACAAGAAATTAAGTAGTCAGAAGCTTACACACGTAAATTCACGACACCCGCTATCGGCTAACCTAACTCTACGCTCAAAACCCTGCCACAACTCAGCCACTGAGTTGCGAATTCTCGAACTACACCACCGCAGTTCGTCTCCTAGTCACACGACTAGAAATTACCAAGTTTTAAAAGGAAAATACAAATTCAGAAGAAATGAAAAAACAATAAACCCTATTTTAACTAAATCCCAATAACAATTTAAAAGCCGGCCTAATAACAAATAATAAGTTATTCTCCCTTTTTCTTCTATCCTATGGCCCACTTCCTGGTGAAAATTGCCGCTCGTCTTCATTTGTTCCTCTTTATCTCTGATAATGAAAGATCCTGAAATGAAGTGCGCCGATTGAAGATTGATCAATTCAATTGACGTTCTCACATTTTCTTCGTCGATCGTTTGTTCGTGGCTTGGCTTCGGCAGCTTCTTTGATTGAGTTCAATTCAAAGAATCTGGTATGTAATTTATCCTTTTCTTTTTTACTCATTAGCTTGCTTGAACTCGATCTTGATTCAAGTTGAATGATTATTCTTTGTTGTTGCTTGAAATCGTATGGTTTTTGAAAGCCGATGATGAATGGGTTAAATAGGAGTCGAATTCCTATAATTTTGTTCATTTGAATTTTTCGGTTGCTATGCTTTGGCCATTCGATTTTGTATGGTGTTTGTGATTTGTCTAGACTTATTCAATTCGTATCATTTCCTGATTGCTTGTTCACCACGACTCGATTCTGACTTGTTCGATTTCTTGGTCATCACGGCATTGAATTGCTTTGGAAATTTTTTCTTGCTTACCACGGTTTCGATTTTCTGGTATTCATATTTGTTGACTTCGGTCACTTGACTTTGTTTATTCGATGATATTTAGGACACCACTGTCTTTGTTCAAAACTGCTATACCATGATTTTTAAACTTGGACGATTCTGTCTCACTGCCATATTGATGTTGTTTGATTGTTTTCTAGTTCTTCTTGAGTTTTGTGATAATATCTACTTGTTCAACTCTGCCTTGACTGATCGAACTGTTTGTAATTTTTATAGTTTTGGTTCTGACTCGTCTTGATATTGTCTGAAGCATTTTGACTCGACTTGATACTCTGTTGCTTCTGGCTTCACCGAATCTTCATTAACCTGGTGTAAGAATAGTTATTCATGTTGTAGCCGGTATTGCTTTGAGGCAGTTTGCATTGAATCACCATTGACTGTTGATTAACCTGTTCTGTTCATTTGAGCTGCTGTTTCATTTGCAGTTTGTAGTTTGTATATACATGGTGCACTGCATATATATCCATTCATGTTTGTTTGAGCTTTGCCTCCATGTGTTTGTTATTTTTGTTTCAATAGTCTGGTTGCATGCCATTACTGTCATGTGTACATCTCTCTATTGCATATCTGTGCACATTGTGATCTGGTTCACTTCATGTTGACACTATTTCTCTGGAGTCGTGGCATTCATACTTCATGTGGTCTGCTTTCTGTATACTTTGTGGATCACCATTCACTGTTTCACACATGTATATATGTATGTTGAGATTTTCATTGTCTTCGACATTGCCTTTTCATGTGTGGTCTGCTTGGAATCTCGTCTTTGTTTCCTTCATGGTTCACCACTGTTGCATTGACTTTGTACATATCGTGCTTGGATTTGCAGTGCACCATTTCTTATGTGCATGTTGCATATTCACTTATATTTGACAATCTTGTAATGCACCTGCATTGAATCCTGCTTATAGCTCAGGTTTGATCTTATTCTCCTATCGTGGCTTAATTTGAATTTCACTTGAGTTGAACCTGGCTTTTGATTTAGGTTTGACCTTGTGCTCATCTGTCCTTGTAATTTTATCAAGTGTACATTGGTGTGCACGGCCTTGTGGCATGTACAGTGATACACTGTGCATGTCATAAGTTATTCATGTATGATGAATTCAAAATCAAATGATGACGAACAACCTAAATAACTGAAGCAAAAAAATACATTTTATTTTACACTGCAAAACTATTTTATTTTCACTTTTATTGTGTTAGTGTATATTTTGCAAATAACTCAGATGCTGGATTCAATCTGCAATGGAATTGAAGATCAAATATGAGTGAATGAGTGATATGTAGTGAGGTGCCAATGTAAATGATAAATTATGGTGTAATTGAAATTTGTGTATATATATATATATATATATATATATATAGTGAGAGCTCAAATTTGTACTATTCAAAATTGTAATCAATATTTGTTTAAATAAAATATCTATTTGAATTTAAATTCTATGTTATTTATTTTATTCACCAAATATTTATTTAATTATGTGAAAAATAAAAGAGTACATTAACAAATACATTTAATGAATATATATATATATATATGTTTATTATCATCAAACAAAAATCATATACTCGCATATTCAACAATCTCCGCCTTTTGATGCTAACAACATATATTTAAGATTCTGAATTTATCAAATGTATTTAATCATTCAATTTGCATTTTGAATTTATTAAATGTATTTGATCATTCAATTTGCTTCCCCTATTTGAATGCTTCCTCCCTACACAAAGCTCCCCCTTCATAAATGCATGTAAATAAAAATATGAAAATGAGCCTAGATCAAATAGAAAATATTTGACCTTTATTTGCCAAAATCTTAACTTTTCTATTCCCCTTTTGTTATCAGCAAAAGAGTAATGGTGTTATAAACATAGAGATAAAGTGATAGACATTAATACAACAACTCAATCAAATATAAATATTTAATTTCAATAAAAAATCAAATAAAAATCATAATTACTTTGTTTGACGCATATTCCAGTTTAGAATGATAGGAATGACGTCATCATATAAAACCATATAGTTGTATCTATTTGTGGCACATTTATTTCAGGAATTTGAATATCTACTAACCATGCATAACTGCTAGGACTTTTAAATGTGATTAGTAGTATTCCCTATTTTAAAAAAAATGAATTCAAGTATCTTCCAACCACGCATAACCGCTAGGACTTTTAGATGGGATTAGAATCAACTTGTCTATTTAATTAATCAATTTTGATATGCGTTCCATACATGCATAAACGTGAGACTTTTAAATGAGCACGGATGCTCATAATCAAAAATTCCAAGTAATTCACCATGAATAACCGTGAGAACTTTTAAATGGGAGTGAATACTTTGAATGTTTTTATTTGCTAAAAATATAACCAAATGAAAAACGAATGATTTCCCGTTTAAAAATACCGATTTTATTGAGTGATGGTTGATAGAAATCTGATAGAAATAGTGATGATCATGGAATTTTTACTAACAAAAAGTTTTTATAACTCTTGTTTAAATTTATAAAGAAATTTGCTAATTATATCATCTCAAGTTATAATATATGATTAATATCAACACTCATCACCTTTTCAATCACTATTTATCTTTTCGATAATCGGTAGGGAGTCAGATTAATCAATGTAGCCCTTTAAAATCAAATCCAAAAATAATTATGAAATTAAAATTTTAAAATGACTAATCTGAATCAAGTTCAACAAAAATATTTTCTAGAAGGTTTTTTTTAAAAGAAAAATGTCTGCTAATTGAAAATTATATGAAGTGAAAAATATGTAGATATTTTTTTGAAAAACGATGCAATTACTGAATGTTTCCACTAGTATTCTTTCTATCAACTAGATTACCAGTGTAATCTGCATCTGAATTTCTTTTGACTCAAAATTATCATTCCTTGAATGTCATAGACAGATGATGAAGTGTGCAACAAAATATCTAAAAAATCATTTTTAAAAGCTTTTAAATGAAATAGAATTGAAGCCGTGCAAACTGTGATCAAAAAGTCAGCAGTAAAGTAACCGAATATATCCAAAAGTAATCATCAATAAACCACCATCATTAGTTCAAACAAATCTATATGAAATAGTTTAAAGATGATTGTTCAACATTTTGAATAAGTCAGAATCAATATCATCGTTCATTATTATTATTATTTTATCACATAACTGGCTGATTTAATTCAGACTATGGTGCAGATTATCACGTTTAATATAATTGTTCAAAATAAATATACTGTTACCTGTTTTACCTTTGCCGATAATTTTTCATTCTTTCCCATTGTGATTCTGCCACCTTTATACTAGGCTAAGGAACTTTGATTTGTCGCCCGTTGTGTGTCTGGAATAGCCAGAATCCAAATAACACTGATGTTGTTCCTTAGCCTGCCACCATACCTACACGATAAAAGATTTTTGTGACATATTTGTTTTTATAGGTCCATGGTTGTTAATGGCAACAGATTTTGAAAAATAATTTTGTGGAGACCCTAAGCTATTTATATATGTTCCTTTCGGCACCCAGATTTGCCTAACTTTAAGAGATTTTATATTTGTGCCTTTTGGAATCCAAATTGATATGGTTTTCACATGTGCCTTTTGGAATCCAAATTGATATTTCGTTTTCAAGTGATTTAATTTTAATTTCTAATTTTTTAATCTCTTCTTCGAATGTTATACACTTTTCACACTTAAGGCTCTTAGTTCGATAGTTTTTAACTAATTGATTAAGTTGTTTATTTGATTCTATCAAACTATCTCTTTGTGATTTAATTTTGGCATATTTTTCCTAAGTCATTCAAAACAACCATTTACTTTGCGGAAATATATAAGTAATTGTGAGTGAGTGAGTTTCGATACCTCGCTTGGCTCGTCATCGTCGCTATCAGTTATATTACCTCGTAGGCACAGATCTGCTCTTTCACTTTAACTACTAGTGCATTTATAACCATCATCATTTCTATTCCACGTGGTGTAAAATTTCTTTTTTTCGATTCCTTTTCTTGGCCGTGTTGATTCTGAGGACAATTGGGCGTGATGTGGCCAGGTTTATTGCACTTGTGGCAAATGATCTCCTGTTCTTCTGGGTTGTCTAGAACTTTAACTATGCTGCTTTTCAGTTTTTGATTTAAAGCTGGATTTCCATATCTGCGATTCCATTTTTTGAAATCTTCATTAATAGTGCAAGCTCAGCTGCTCCATCATCATTGTCATCATCGTCACTTTCAACTGTTCCTTTGAGAGCTATTGATTTCTTTGAGTATCTCCCCCTTCACGCTCTTCCTTGAAATTCATTTCTAGCTCATAAGTGATGAGATTTTCGATGATTTCTTCAACTTTGATTTGTTTCAAATTTTTCGATTCTTGAATGGCAGTCACTTTTGCTTCAAAACTTTGTGGAAGGACTCTGAGGATTTTTCGGACAATTTCCAATTCTGTGTATGATTTTCCAAGAGCTTTTAATTTATATACGATATTGGAAAGTTGTCCAAACATCTATTTGACATTTTCATCCTTAGTTATTTTGAAATTCTCGTATTCGCTTCTATGCATGGCAAGACGAGATTCTTTGACTTGAGACATTCCTTCGTGAGTCACTTCCAGTGTGTGCCATATTTCCTACGCAGTTAGACAATGTGAGACACGATTATATTCGATTTGATCCAATGAACAAATAATAGAATTCATGGCTTTAGCATTAACATTCTGTACTCTATCTTCTAGATCTGTCCATTGATCCGTTGGTTTATCTATTTCTTGATTATCTACAACTATAGTTGGTGCTGTATAACCTGTCTCAATAATATTCCAAGCATCAATGGTTTTCAGAAAAATTTTCATTATATTTTTCCAATAAGCATATTCACCATTGAATATTGGTGGTCTAACCATGGACTGTGTAACGACCCAAAAATTTCGATCCCGAGATTTTCAGATGGTCAGAGAAAAGAAGAAACAGAAAGAAGAAGAAACAGGAAACTCAAACTCAGAATCTCACATTCGCAGCGGATAAAATATAATATCACATAAATAATAGTTTTACAAAGAAGAACTGTATCAATTCACTTATACATTTATACATCAGAGCTACAATATTTATACAACATTGGACAGTTTAAAACAACATGTCCAGATATACAACTATAATATATATACAGCGGGTACACACCATACGTTTCTGCTATCCAGCTCGCCTCCTGAGCTCCAGAACGTCCTTACTTGGAAATCTGTAATACTCGGTCTGACCCGAGCATTACATCAAAGTAACACCCGGGTCAGGCTGGAAACCGGCGTGAGTAAACCCATCTAACATGCAATACAAAAGTATCTAACTCATATAAACCCGGGGTATGTATATCAATTTACAACTTCGTAAGTTGCTATAGACATCCCTTATTTCACAAAGCAATTAAGTGCCAGAACTTTGATTATATGGTCCAATTTCACTTAAATCATTCCATTACACCCTATTGATTTCACATATCAATTTGTAAAGAATCGAAGTGGTTTCAGGTATTAACTAATACCCGACCCCGGTCTCTTCGAGTTCAGTTTATCATAACACAAATTATTCAAGTGAAATGTAATTCAACTTTAAATAAAGATGTCATCTTTACTCAGCAATTCATCATAGATAAATAATCACATTATCATTGCCCACCCAAACACATCATATCACAAATCATTTCATATCAGGGATATCAATCAATTCAGGGCATATAAATAATCACTTATCATACATAAGCAAGATCATCAATCACACTATCTCGAATAAATCTAATCAACCATAGTTGAATTAAGTCAATTAACTTTAAGTCCTGATTATTAATTAATTACAGCCCAGTTGATTCTCCATCCCATGATCATTTATCTTAGTTAATCCTCCATGATTAATTATTCTTTAATTACAATAAGATTATCATCATTATCTAATTACTTTCATTAAGTACTTATCCTTAACCAAACCCATGAATGATTATCCTCAGTTAATCAATTAAACTTAATTAATTGCATCCCTTAATCAACCCCAATTCTCATAAACAGTAATTACCCCTCTGTAATTACTTACTTAAGGAATTAACCCCTTACTTAATTATTATCCTTTTTGATTAATTACACCAAGTAATTTATCCTTAATTACTTCTATGAAGTAATTACCCTTTTATTTCTTCCCATTAAGTAATTCTTTTTTTGTTTATTACATTCTGTAATTATGAATTACTTCACTAAATCTCATCAAGTATTTATATTTAATTAATCTTTAATCATATATTAATGATCCTTTAATTATCAATTAATACCTCAATTATTAATTAATCTTCTTAAATACAAAGTAATTAATCCTTAATTTCTTTATAATCCATCAATCAACTTTTCATTACTGATTAATTAACCGCCCACCATCGATTAATAACCTTAATTATTAATCAATATTTCTTAATATAAATTAATTCATTACTTAAGAATAACCTATTTTATCCATTAATTAATCATTTAATCCTTAATTAATTTCTTAATTAGTTAACTACTTTTTATTAATTAACTTTAAGTAGTTAATTAAGTCCTTAAGTATAAATTTATTAAACACAAGATTAATAATATCAATCTTTAATTATATTTAATCTTCAACTGCTTCGTTAATTACCATTATAAAATTAATTTACATTCTAAATAAATTTATACTTTAAGTTAAATAATTTATCTTACATTTGCAAATCCTTTCTTTAATAAATTTTAAATCAAATCTTAACACTAACCAACAATATTTATCAACTTAATATTAAACTTTGTATAACAAAAATACTTAAAGGTGTTTTAGGAAAATTCACATGAATTGGACCCGAGACACACCTCAATTCCCAATGCCAACTCACGATCTACTACTCGATACACCTCGAGTTTGTCTCGAAAACGACACGCATCTTTCTCGAGCTTCCTCTCATTCCTCAATCTTCCCAATCTCAAAAATACCAAATGTACGGCTGAAAACTCGTACACGTGCACGACCTGCCGGAGCTGCGGCGATCGCCTACGACCCCATCGCCGAGTCGTTGCCGTCCCTCTCATGAACCCCGACCAACCAAATAGGCAATTATGAAAACCAAACAAATTTGAACATCTCGACCCAGTTAGCTGAAACAAAATTTGATTGAAATTCCATCCCTCACCGCCAATCCAATCCTCGAAGTGCCTCACCTTTGTCGCCCCAGCTTCGTTTCGAACCACATCATCTCTCCCACTTCCTGCGGTTGAATCCGGTGCTTCATCGTCGACGAGCAAAGCTCAGTAAACATCGCGACCCAAAACAAATTGCCGAACCCTATTTCATCTCATACCGGCCACCACACCGTATTGTACTGCTCCACCATTTTTGTCGGACCACCAAACCCTCCAGCTAGCTCCTGATGGAACCTCGGCCACCCAAATCCCTTTGATCACCAGAAAAACTCACTAAAACCCATTTACAGTAAGTATTGAATTGCTCATCTAATTCAAAGTTAAAAATCAAGATTTCGGTGTTAAAAATCTTAGTTTGGAGAAAGAATTCAGATTGTATAGACGAATTTACAGATCATTGAATTTGATTTTTTTTTACATGTTCCTAAACTCCTCTGTGCTTTTATTTCTTCCAGATGATATCTATATTTATTTTTCTTAAAGATCTTTGTAAAATTTAGTTTAGTCTTAAACAACAAACTTTGTTTAAATAACTCAGCCTAAAAGAAATTTTATTGTGAAGAATTTAAATTTTAATCCAGGTTTACATCATTGAAAGCTTAAAACAGAGAAGAATGTCATTCTAGACATTTACACAGCATATTCATACGCACAAACCTGTTCCATCATAAATCCATCGTGCAATCACATCTCAAACACACATCGCCAGTTTACATATGTCACATGAATCCATCTGAAGGTGATTTATGTTTACAGTTTTTTTAAAAAAAAAAATCAGAGGCATAAACTCAGAACAGATATGATAAACTCAATAGAAACACACCTAGGCTTGCATATAAACAGATATTCAATGCAACCACTAACACAGTAACCCACATGCAACTGACATTTGTTATTTAAATTTAAAATTTTAAAGTTTACTCACATAATTATCACTTATATACCCATACATCACATCCTTTCACTCATGAAAGTAAAAATTGAGACATTTCTATAATCAATTCTTACATGCACTCAATTATAAAGTAGAATTTAGGTTTTCAAGAGGTAGATGTACTCACCTGACAAACATAGCCCGTTGAATCCCTGCTTCCAAGCATCCCCTTCTTTTAATTTTGAAATGCTTCTAGTTTGATCTTATTTTGAACTTGAATTTGTTGTCTTGTTAGTTGAAATTAGTTGCTGCTTCCAGAAAACAGAGATCCATGCTTGAGTTTTAAAATCTGGAATTAATTTGATGTTGAAGCTAATGTTTAAATCTGGAAATCTTGTTTTCAAATAAAGCAGCTGCTGTCCTGTATTATATTTTTTTTTTATTTCAAAGATGGTTTCCTTAATTTATTTTTGTACGTAAAAAAAAATTATGTTTGAAAAGCAATAAGCATGCCACTTGTTAAGTTAATATTATAACATTTGTTTTAATGTTTATTAAGAGTTATTACACTTGTCTTTTACCTATTCTACTTACTAAACACTTGTTACCAATATGTATTTTGTGACGCCCCACCTCTATACCCACGCTAGCAAAGAGTATTCATAGCTAATACCGTTTGCTAACACGGAGAATAAGGCTGTTTAGGAGCGACCATCTATGGCCTTGCTTTAATTACCCATTAAATACGTCGACAATAATCATACCCAACAGATCGACATATCCAATGAATACTTAAAACAAAACCATAGGTGGCTAGAGGATCTATCAGAACAGAATATAACAACTCAAATGCAATATACATCACAGAACAGTAAACCATCATATACACACATATACTGATACAAAGCAGAGTATACAAAATAATACATGTCAAGTGGTATAGCAAACCACAATATACAGACGAGTCAATAGAATACATATCAGAGTTATAACAGAAAGGACTACACAAAAAGCTAAGACAAAAAGGAGTCAGCAGAATAGTCCATGCGGAAGCAAAAGAGGCTAAGTCCAAAGCACCTAACCTGAAACATCTCGGTCTGACCCGAGTATAAAATACACGGGTCAGTCTAGCTAAACAAATCAGTTAGATAAACTGAACAACAATAAACCTGCAAGGTTACAAAACATAATAGATATCTCCAAAGGAGATAACACAATCATCTAACAAAAGATGAATCATATGATAACAAGCCTCATATCATCGGCAACATCTAGAAACAAAGGATACAAATATCCCAAATCAAGCCAAAAAGGCAAATAACAATTACCCATAAGGTATACAAGTTCCACAAGGTAATCGCTACACATCATACGGCTCAAAAAGACCAACACCGAAGGGCGATACCCAGGGAATATACATATCAATGAAACATCAGAAAATTGCTCGAGCTCAGTACTGTATAAACAAGGATCCGTGAGCCCGAAGACTCCATACCCAATAACACCCATGCGGCTCATAACGACCAACATAGAAAGCGATACTATAGGGTGACAAACCCGAAGGCACAAACCCAATATCACCCATGCGGCTCATAAAGACCAACATCGGAAGCGATACTATAGGGCGACAAGCCGTAGTGGTGAAGGTCGAAGACCCAGTACTGGACACCACTAACTGGCGGAATGTGTCACAACTCTCGAAAAGGAATCCGAAAAGTGTTAATGTATGTCCCATAACCACTCGTTCGCACTAAACGGTTTACTATCCGTCAGTCACTTTCACACTCAAAGCAGTACAAAGTTTACCTCATATCATCGGTAAACCAAACCCAAAGGTTAAAACGATAAATTGAATAGGTCGGGGATTAATCGGAAAGATAAACGCACAGATTCATGGTACGTGTTTTGCCCAACCATTTAATCACCCTTCCACTTCGCTCGAAGTGCGAAATTGTACGTGTGGTTTAAATAGAATTTATAAATCGGAGAAGCGAACTTTTAATACGATTTGAAGAAATCATTTATAAAAACCCGTGAATGAATTCAAAAAGGAATTATCAAGGTCAAATATGCATAAGCAACTAATTGGAATCAATATGCATAGATCAAATTTGGAAAATTAAACGAACAAGGCAAATTGGCCAAAAACAGCATATTCAGACGTCTGAAAGAAGGGATTCAGACGTCTGAATCTGGAAATCAATTTGTTTCCCAAAACAGAATTCAGACGTCTGAATCCTAACATCCAGACGTCTAAAATGGGCAATATTTTGCCTATTTCCTTTCTGGTTGAAATTTAGCCAATTCAGACGTCTGGAATATAAAATTCAGACGTCTGAATCTGGAAGTAAATTTCTTCCAAGGACAATATTCAGACGTCTGAAATGGGCATTTCAGACGTATGAAACCAGATGGCCAGGCAATTCCTGAACCTAGGCCAACTAAGGCCAAGCAAATCGAAAGTGATCGGAGGCGTGTTGATTATGGGCTTACGTCAAACGACTACCCGACCTTAACAACACACCTAAACACTCCGAACAACATAAACATCAACCATATAAGGTTTTTCATAGATTTGGCTTCAAAATCCAATATTTGGTAATTTCACCAAAACAATCCAATTCGAAAGCAATTGAACATGAACGTATATTAGGAATTCATTCCTAACATCAATGATATCAAAAGAAATAGAAGTGAGTTAGAAACTCACCTTTCTACACAATACAAAGAAGATAAAGAAGCACAAATGCAAGGAATCAACCAACTACACTCCACTTCAACACTACAAGCTTCAATCTAGAATCAAAGCAAGTATTTCCTAAGTTAGGGTTAGGAAATTACTGAGATTGAAGAGGAGAAGAGATGGAGATGAACTTACCTATCCTTCTCTTTGAATTTGGAGCAAGAATTTGGATTATCAAGAGCAACTAGGGCTTGGGAGTTTCTATTTCCTCTTCCTTTCCCCCATTTCAGTTGGAGCTTGAGTTTAGAAGTGAAGAGGAGTAGGAATGAATGAATGGGAGGAGGTGGGCTGAGTTAGAGGGTTAAGTGGGGTTTGGGGCTGAACCCAAAGCTAAAGCCCAACTAGAAAAAGTAGCAAAATTCGACTTACTCCAAACATATCAAAGATTACACTCAAAAAGATCGCAAACGATGTTTTGAACTCAATGGAAGTGGTTTCGAGCTCCAATTCGGCCGTTTGCAGAAAGTAACATTTCAGACCCCAAAATCCGACTAACGACGCTATACTTAAATAAATCATTTAAATATAAAATCGTTAAATATGCGGGTTGTTATAGATCTCCCCTCCTTACAAAATTGCGTCCCCGCAATTTCTAGAGGCGATATTTGTAACAACTACATACATACAACATTCAAAAGAAAAGGAAATAAGCTTGAGATGAAAAGACATTCTCACCGTTTCAAAGCAAAGATAGAAAACCCGGATAGGATTGCTCGATAAACTCCCTGGTTTCCCAAGTACAGTCATTGGGATTAGCGGACCATTGAACCCTAACGAGTGGTACGTCCTTGTTTCGAAGGTGTCGCACCTCCGTATCAAGTACGAGAATGGGTTGCGGCATAATAGATAAGTCCGGTGAGACCTCAAGCTCTTGCAAATCAGGAGAAGTAATAACAGAATCCGACTCCCGAAGACACTTCCGAAGTTGAGAGACGTGAAACACGTCATGAATACCAGATAAATGAGCTGGAAGTGAAACTCTATAAGCCACAGGGCCAATACGTTCAGTAATAGAAAACGGTCCTATATAATGAGGAGCCAATTTTCCAGTCGTACTGAAACGCACAACCCCTTTCAAAGGAGAAACACGAATAAAAGCAAGATCACCGATCGAGAACTCGAGAGGCTTCCTACGGTTGTCCGCGTAGGACCTCTGACGACTCTGTGCCTCTTTCATTCTCAACCAGATAAGATCAATCTTCTCGGAAGAATCACGAACAAAATCTGGACCAAGAATAATCTTCTCCCCAGATTCCAACCAACAAGAAGGTGATTGACATGGCCTTCCGTAAAAAGCTTCGAAAGGAGCCATGCCAACACTAGGCTGAAAACTTTTATTGTAGGAGAACTCTACAAGAGGTAGGTGATTCTCCCAACTCCCACAAACATACTAACACAAAAGAATAATAGAATAGGAAGTTCACCATAAAATGCACGAAAGGATAAGTCCGAACTTGATTGCTCAGAGAATTCTATAGATTCCTAAGCTCAAAATAATTTGGAACACCGACGTGGTACAAACAATACGTCAAATGAACCAAAGCTCAACAAAATGAAGTACAACAAAACGTCCGATGAACATGGTAAAAAGACCATTCCATTCGGACATCAACAAAGAAACAATTACTTGCTGCTTACAACTAAATGGATTGGCAACACGATCCCCTTTTCGGGAATTAAAACATCAAGATCATAAGATGCAAGGAACTCGAACCAACACTAGGTTCCCTATGAGAAAATAAACATTTCAAAATTGTGATTGGTGAGAAGAGCAAAATCCCTCACCCAAAAGTAATGATGCAAAATACGAAAGACGAAAACAATAGCCGCGAGTACTATATCATAGGTAGCACATCTAGTATCGGTAAGCTTTAGTGGTTTAGAAACATAAGTGATAGCACGCTCTCTATTGCAAGGGAACGACATTCAAACCAACACGATTAGCTTTGGAACAAAAGATAAAGTCTTGGTTCCCTTCGGGGATCCCAAGATAAGAGTATCGGAAAAGAGTCCTTTCAAATAATCTACTTCCTTAAAAGCTAAAACTTTCAAATAAAATTCTTTACCAAAAAGCTAAAGCTTCAAAATTTCAATTACCTTCATGAAATCATATTTCGAGAAAAAATTTCTTATTTCAAATCAATTTATTGTGTCATATTGTCTCATCAAAGCGTTTAGGAGATTCCTATCGATAACGTTGATCAAGCGCATCGACCAGAATTCTTAAAGCACTCAATGGGCAATACAATCACAAAATCATCTTCTATATAATGAAAATGGCTCTTAAAAACTTTATGAATACTCTTTATTCGTTTCAAGAACAAAAATCCTACTTATAAATATCTTATGAAAAAGATTTGCAAAATTTTAAATTGCTAATTTCATCCAAAATCAACAAATACAAAAATGGAATCATCGAGATATTCGTAGAATACTCGATTCATAAAATGGATGAAATGAGCTGGAAAAACTAAATGACACAACAAATCATTCATAAGAATTACAACGAGTGCGGAGAGCGGTAAGTGGAATGCTAACTTCCGCAACTCGTAGTCAAATGAAAATCGGTGGTAAGGTCGAGCTAAAAACACCTTAACACTACAACAAAAGATTGCTTAGGTGATAATCCTAAGACAAAACTAGAAATACTAGAAAATTCCCAAACTACAAGAATGAGAGAAACAACACTTTCCTCATCATGAGGACTTAAAGAATAAAATGATGAGATCAAATGGAATCGAAATCACAAAGAAAATAGAAATCTGTTTAACAGATTGAAAATATTGAGGATGAATAGTCCACTCGGGATAATCCTTTCAAAAATATCAATTCCGAAGCCTAAGTAACGCATAACATGCAAATTGGCTCGGAAAGAAAAATCACATAAAATAATCTCGACATTAATACAAGCAAATTGAGCGTTGCGGATCCACCAATTCAGATTCGCAATTTTCAAAGAAGTAACCAAAGAAGAAACATCCAAAGATAAATCATCGAAGAGCTTCTTCGATACGGAAAAAAATGCGAAGCCCCATATCGAAGAGAACTCGAATACAATAGTCAAGAAATAAATTAGAACATTCCTAAACATATGGAGATGTACCTTTTCTCCAAGAAGAACCTCTAGAAGCATCTGTTATCTTTAGCTTGCCAGATAAAGGATTATTCGGAACAATAGGACAAGTGAAAATACGATGGTCTTCCTTCTTGCAATAGTGGCAGAAGAGAGGCATAGGGCAAGCTCTAATCATATGATCAGGGGAACCACAATTGAAACACTTCCGAGTGGAAGGTGTTCCAGCAGACTGAGACTGAGAATTAGATTCGACGGGCTTTTTCTTCTTAGAAGGGAAAAATTTCCGCTTATCGAATGGAAACTGCCTCTTGTTGGCGTTCTTGTGAACCTCAACATCATTCCCACAATCACACTCCTTCTCGAAGGCTTCGAGATGAAGTGCCGAATCAACCAACTCCTCAAAAGAAAGCTTAAGCTGGAGCATTAAAGACTTCTTAAGACATTTCTTAAGACCAGATACAAACTTCAAATTCTTCCTATACGAGGTACTAATGAATTCAAGACCATATTTTGATAAGGCCTCGAAAGATGCAACATATTCAGAAACGGAAGACTCCCCTTGCTTCAATTCAAGAAAGCGCCGGGACAACAAAGCTTTCTCAGATTCAGGAACGAACCTGAGCTCGAATCGTTCCCGAAACTGAGTCCAAGAAAGAGCAGACTCATCAAATTCAGCTAAAAGAAGCTCGTACCAATCAAGGCACGCTTTTGCAATAAGCTAGAAGTTACCAGAACTCTATCATGGTCAGAAGGATCCATGCGAGAGAGAACATGCTCGTACAAGCGAACTCAAGCTTGGGCCTCAAGAACAATCTCGGAGCCTTTAAATGGCTTCCCTCTAAGATGAGAAAAATCACTGCACAAACGTGCGAAGGTGGACTTGCATGGAGGAGATGTTCGAGTAGGAGCCGGAGGTTGTGTGCTCCTAAACCACACCAAAAACTGATCGGCAGACATATAAACGCCGTTCGGATGCGAGCTACTGGATTGCCCAGCATCCAAGCGTCGTCCTCCATCTCTTCCAGCCATAAGCTGAAAGTTAAGGTAAGAACAAGATTAATCACAAGGTAGATAATTCAAGATGGAATACTACGGAATAAAATGCATTCCTAGACGTATTCCCCATATTCTATCTAACCTTTGATGATAGAAGGAATAGAAAGACACGATGATTCAAAGATTTGTATCACTTATACACTTTGATGTACCGTAATATGTGCATCTATTCTGTGTTTATCATATTTTGTTCTGAACTCAGCTCTAATACCAAGCTGTGACGCCCCACCTCTATACCCACGCTAGCAAAGAGTATTAATAGCTAATACCGTCTGCTAACACGGAGAATAAGGCTGTTTAGGAGCGACCATCTATGGCCTTGCTTTAATTACCCATTAAATACGCCGACAATAATCATACCCAACAGATCGACATATCCAATGAATACTTAAAACAAAACCATAGGTGGCTAGAGGATCTATCAGAACATAATATAACAACTCAAATGCAATATACATCACAGAACAGTAAACCATCATATACACACATATACTGATATAAAGCAGAGTATACAAAATAATACATGTCAATTGGTATAGCAAACCATAATATACAGACAAGTCAATAGAATACATATCAGAGTTATAACAGAAAGGACTACACAAAAAGCTAAGACAAAAAGGAGTCAGCAGAATAGTCCATGCGGAAGCAAAAGAGGCTAAGTCCAAAGCACCTAACCTGAAACATCTCAGTCTGACCCGAGTATAAAATACACGGGTCAGTCTAGCTAAACAAATCAGTTAGATAAACTGAACAACAATAAACCTGCAAGGTTACAAAACATAATAGATATCTCCAAAGGAGATAACACAATCATCTAACAAAAGATGAATCATATGATAACAAGCCTCATATCATCGGCAACATCTAGAAACAAAGGATACAAATATCCCAAATCAAGCCAAAAAGGCAAATAAAAATTACCCATAAGGTATACAAGTTCCACAAGGTAATCGCTACACATCATGCGGCTCAAAAAGACCAACACCGAAGGGCGATACCCAGGGAATATACATATCAATGAAACATCAGAAAATTGCTCGAGCTCAGTACTGTATAAACAAGGATCCGTGAGCCCTAAGACTCCATACCCAATATCACCCATGCGGCTCATAATGACCAACATAGAAAGCGATACTATAGGGTGACAAACCCGAAGGCACAAACCCAATATCACCCATGCGGCTCATAAAGACCAACATCGGAAGCGATAATATAGGGCGACAAGCCGTAGTGGTGAAGGTCGAAGACCCAGTACTGGACACCACTAACTGGCGGAATGTGTCACAACTCTCGAAAAGGAATCCGAAAAGTGTTAATGTATGTCCCATAACCACTCGTTCGCACTAAACGGTTTACTATCCGTCAGTCACTTTCACACTCAAAGCAGTACAAAGTTTACCTCATATCATCGGTAAACCAAACCCAAAGGTTAAAACGATAAATTGAATAGGTCGAGGATTAATCAGAAAGATAAACGCATAGATTCATGGTACGTGTTTTGCCCAACCATTTAATCACCCTTCCACTTCGCTCGAAGTGCGAAATTGTACGTGTGGTTTAAATAGAATTTATAAATCGGAGAAGCGAACTTTTAATACGATTTGAAGAAATCATTTATAAAAACCCGTGAATGAATTCAAAAAGGAATTATCAAGGTCAAATATGCATAAGCAACTAATTGGAATCAATATGCATAGATCAAATTTGGAAAATTAAACGAACAAGGCAAATTGGCCAAAAACAGCATATTCAGACGTCTGAAAGAAGGGATTCAGACGTCTGAATCTGGAAATCAATTTGTTTCCCAAAACAGAATTCAGACGTCTGAATCCTAACATCCATACGTCTGAAATGGGCAATATTTTGCCTATTTCCTTTCTGGTTGAAATTTAGCCAATTCAGACGTCTGGAATATAAAATTCAGACGTCTGAATCTGGAAGTAAATTTCTTCCAAGGACAATATTTAGACGTCTGAAATGGGCATTTCAGACGTTTGAAACCAGATGGCCAGGCAATTCCTAAACCTAGGCCAACTAAGGCCAAGCAAATCGAAAGCGATCGGAGGCGTGTTGATTATGGGCTTACGTCAAACGACTACCCGACCTTAACAACATACCCAAACACTCCGAACAACATAAACATCAACCATATAAGGTTTTTCATAGATTTGGCTTCAAAATCCAATATTTGGTAATTTCACCAAAACAATCCAATTCGAAAGCAATAGAACATGAACATATATTAGGAATTCATTCCTAACATCAATGATATCAAAAGAAATAGATGTGAGTTAGAAACTCACCTTTTTACACAATACAAAGAAGATGAAGAAGCATAAATGCAAGGAATCAACCAACTACACTCCACTTCAACACTACAAGCTTCAATCTAGAATCAAAGCAAGTATTTCCTACGTTAGGGTTAGGAAATTACTGAGATTGAAGAGGAGAAGAGATGGAGAAGATGGAGATGAACTTACTTATCCTTCTCTTTGAATTTGGAGCAAGAATTTAGATTATCAAGAGCAACTAGGTCTTGGGAGTTTCTATTTCCTCTTCCTTTCCCCCATTTCAGTTGGAGCTTGAGTTTAGAAGTGAAGAGGAGTAGGAATGAATGAATGGGAGGAGATGGGCTGAGTTAGAGGGTTAAGTGGGGTTTGGGGCTGAACCCAAAGCTAAACCCAACTAGAAAAGGTAGCAAAATTCGACTTACTCCAAACATATCAAAATTATACTCAAAAAGATCGCAAACGATGTTTTGAACTCAATGGAAGTGGTTTCGAGCTCCAATTCGGCCGTTTGCAGAAAGTAACATTTCGGACCCCAAAATCCGACTAACGACGCTATACTTAAATAAATCATTTAAATATGAAATCGGTAAATATGCGGGTTGTTACATATTTTATGTCTAAACCTTTTTTTTTAAATTTACTTATAAATTATGTCTTAAACCTTGTCATTTATAAAATTAAACACCTTACACTTGTAATTATTTTTTTATTATTATTTTTAAATGATTTTATAAAGCCTTAATATTTATCTTCCTAGTACATAAATACATCTCTAGACAAATAAATGTTTTCTTTAAGATATCCATTATTTTTATATCCAATTTACTTTGAGATATTTGTCTTTGAATTTTCAATCTCAAATTTAGATTAAATTTTAAATTTTCTCATATATATTTTTAAACAAACACACCTCACATTTGTTGATAAAGAATGATTTTGCAAATTTAAATAATTATACTAGAAGAGTATCAAATAAATATTTATCCAAGTATAAATATTTATCATCATATTTATTTGTTCAATCTATAAATCAATATTCTATTAATTAACCCAATTACTTATCGATTACAAATGTCTAGAATTCCGGGATATCACATTCCTCCCCCCTTTGAATCTTTTCGTCCTCAAAAAGGAACGAAGCCAGAATTTATTAAATATTTTAAAACTAGTTAAAATATTATTTGATTATTTTAAAACACTTAAAAATCTATATAATATTTTCAAAATAGTTTTTATAGAAAATATCATTTTATAACTCGATGTTTCAACAAGTCCATCTTCGTTCTCACAGAAATTCGGTCATACGTTGATCAGGCGTATGACTGAAAATCTATAAGTACTTAGCAGACCCGTTTTCAACACCCAGTGAAAATACTTGAAAAATAATTTTATTGAAAATATAGAAAACAATTTCTAAAAATAGAGGATATATCTTTGGTGGGAATGCTCTGGATATCATCACCCCCATCCATGGTCACAGTTACATTCCAGGGTTACGCTGCCATCGCAGCAAAAGTCCATGTAATTGCAGGCTCTCAGCGGCCTCTCGATTACGCCGTAGAACCCACACAACAGATCACAGTTACATTCCAGGGTTACGTTGCCGTCACAGCAAAAGTCCATTTAACTGCAGGCTCTCAGCGGCCTCTGATTTTCACTGTTGAAATGAAACTTCTCCACTCCTACATAGATCGCAGTCTACCGATATAAAATCAAACGCAGACTGTTGGCTTACAGCGGCACACACGACTTTCGCTATGTTATACCATAGGTCGCAGTCTACTGATATAAAATCAAACGCAGACTGTTGGCTCTCAGCGGCACACACGACTTTCGCTATGGTATACTCTACTCATAATCCCCAGGAACTAGTTTTGCTGGGACTCCTCACAATTGCTTTAATCCATTTGGATTATCACCTCTATTCTTATCTCGATTGGGTATTTAACCAATAATAGTTTGGACTCCGACCAGTCTATTTAGAAAATAGTTCGAAATATTTAAAAATAGATAAGTAGTTGGAAAATAATTACTAGTTTGTAAAATAGGTGTAAAATAGTTAGAAAATAGTTAAAATAATTATTGAAATTTTAGATAATTGCAAAATAATAGTAAGATAATAATTAGTTTTGTAAAATAGTTGGAATATAGTAACTAGTTTATAAACTAGTTGGAAAATTGTTAAACAGTATCAAAATAATTGTAAAACAAGCATAAGATAATTTGGCTTTTAAAAGAAAGGTTGTATATATATAATGAATAACTTGGAAAAATAGGTTTGCATTAAAACAATTTATATTAAAAGTAGTCTAGAGCCAATACTGTTCACTTTCCAATCTCCAATCTCATTAATGCAATTCAAATAATCTTCAATTTCCATGAAATTGATCAACCCCAATTCAAGTGAATTAACCTTAGTTTCTTTCCAAAATTTAACTTTATTCAACCTTGATCTCAAGTTCTACTAATTCAAATAAATTTCAATTGAACTAGTTCCAATTTCAATTCATTTCAACTCCATTTCCAATCAAGTTGACTTATTCTTGATTTCCTCCCAAATTTAATTCAAATTCCATTCGAATTTAAAACTATTCAATTTTAATTACAATTCCAAATTATTCAAATCAATCCAATTCAAATTTTCCATTTGAATCTTATACTCATACATCTTCAATCACCATTTCAATTAATTCAAATCAACTTCAATTTCAACTAATTTCAAATTTAAATTATCTTGAATTATATAAATTCAAGTTAATACTTCAAATGTTGATTTAAGTCCTTTAAATCAATTTACCTTTAAAGTTTTAAACAATTCCAATTCACAACTTAAAGATTTTTAACAACAATAGGACGATGTCATCTAATTTATTTTAAAACATCCATCATTTTCCAATTTCCAGATCTCAAACCCATTTTGAGATCACACAAACCTCCAATTTAACTTTCCAAGTTAAATTCCAATTCCACCTTAAAATTTCCAATTCAAGTTGTTCATTCAAACCTTTTTAACTTCTCCCAAGTTAAATTCGATTTACTTAATCCAATCAACCTCATTCAATCCTTAAGCTTCACAATAATAATCTTTCCACTTAAAAACTTATCACTTTGGATATCACCTCCCATTCCAAATTTAAAACTCAATATTTAGAGTTTATTTCAATCCGTCAACATATATATATATTCATTTTACTTTTTGGCCCACCAAGCCAATTTTTAAAATTTAAACCACCCTTGGTTTTAATTCAAAACAAATTCCCTTAAATCTTTAAACAACTCTTGTTTGCATCAAACTCTCTTACTCAAATAATATTACTTATTATTTCTTTAAAATTTTCAAACATTTCTTATTTTTAAAATAAGATCATATTCAAAGTAGTTTGAATAATATTATTTCCTTTAACATTTTGAAACCAATTCAAATTTTTAAACTTAGAATTCAGGACTTCACAATTTGACACCCACTTTTATTTATATCCTTTGACATTTACAAATTATTTTCTTTTTAAATGGTTACTTCCTTAAAACATTTTATTGTTTATTGAAAAACAATCATCCCATTATTAAACACAATATCCTTTCTATTTTCTGGTTTGAAACCAATTCTAATTTATCTTATTCTGAAATACTTCTCCAATTCAAGATTTTAATTTTAGTTTGAATCCACTTCAAACTTGTCTTAAATTTTATTTAAATTTGGTTGTAATTCTATTACCACTTAATTCTTACTATTACTTTTAATTTAATTAAAACTACAACCAATTTCCGTAATATAATAGATAATCTATTTCTTATATAATATTCATTTACTTTTGAAATCATTTGAAAACCTTTATATAAGAAAATAACAAGTACGCTCTCTCATATTTATACACTCAACTCATTATAGGATACTATTGACCCTATTCTTAATGAGTGTCCCACCAGAACCAAGGTTCTCGCTTAACCTTCTGCTCTAATACCAAATGTAACGACCCGAAAATTTCGATCCCGAGATTTTCAGATAGTTAGTGAAAAGAAGAAACAGAAAAAAGAAGAAACAGGAAACTCAAACTCAGAATCTCATATTCGCAGCGGATAAAATATAATATCACATAAATAATAGTTTTACAAAGAAGAACTGTATCAGTTCACTTATACATTTATACATCAGAGCTATAATATTTATACAACATTGGACAGTTTAAAACAACATGTCCAGATATACAACTATAATATATATACAGCGGGTACACTCCATACGTTCCTGCTATCCAGCTCGCCTCCTGAGCTCCAGAATGTCCTTACCTGGAAATCTGTAATACTCGGTCTGACCCGAGCATTACATCAAAGTAACACCCAGGTCAGGATGGAAACCAGCGTGAGTAAACCCATCTAACATGTAATACAAAAGTATCTAACTCATATAAACTCGGGGTATGTATATCAATTTACAACTTCGTAAGTTGCTATAGACATCCCTTATTTCACAAAGCAATTAAGTGCCAGAACTTTGATTATATGGTCCAATTTCACTTAAATCATTCCATTACACCCTATTGATTTCACGTATCAATTTGTAAAGAATCGAAGTGGTTTCGGGTATTAACTAATACCCGACCCCGGTCTCTTCGAGTTCAGTTTAACATAACACAAATTATTCAAGTGAATTGTAATTCAACTTTAAATAAAGATGCCACCTTTACTCAGCAATTCATCATAGATAAATAATCACATTATCATTGCCCACCCAAACACATCATATCACGAATCATTTCATATCAGGGATATCAATCAATTCAGGGCATACAAACACTCACTTATCATACATAAGCAAGATCATCAATCAAACTATCTCGAATAAATCTAATCAACCATAGTTGAATTAAATCAATTAACTTTAAGTCCTGATTATTAATTAATTACAGCCCAGTTGATTCACCATCCCATGATCATTTATCTTAGTTAATCCTCCGTGGTTAATTATTCTTTAATTACATTAAGATTATCATCATTATCTAATTACTTTCATTAAGTACTTATCCTTAACCAAACCCATAAATGATTATCCTCAATTAATCAATTAAACTTAATTAATTGCATCCCTTAATCAATCCCAATTCTCATAAGCAGTAATTACCCCTCTGTAATTACTTACTTAAGTAATTAACCCCTTACTTAATTATTATCCTTTTTGATTAATTACACCAAGTAATTTATCCTTAATTACTTCTACGAAGTAATTACCCTTTTATTTCTTCCCATTAAGTAATTCTTTTTATTTATTTATTACATTCTGTAATTATGAATTACTTCACTAAATCTCATCAAGTATTTATATTTAATTAATCTTTAATCATATATTAATGATCCTTTAATTATCAATTAATACCTCAATTATTAATTAATCTTCTTAAATACAAAGTAATTAATCCTTAATTTCTTAATAATCCATCAATCATCTTTTAATTACTGATTAATTAACCGCCCACCATTGATTAATAACCTTAATTATTAATCAATATTTCTTAATATAAATTAATTCATTACTTAAGAATAACCTATTTTATCTATTAATTAATCCTTAATTAATTTCTTAATTAGTTAACTACTTTTTATTAATTAACTTTAAGTAGTTAATTAAGTCCTTAAGTATAAATTTATTAAACACAAGATTAATAATATCAATCTTTAATTATATTTAATCTTCAACTGCTTAGTTAATTATCATTATAAAATTAATTTACATTCTAAATCTGTGACGCCCCACCTCTATACCCACGCTAGCCAAGAACATTACGGTGAATGCTGTCAACTAGCACGGAGAATAAGGCTGTTGAGGAGCGACCATCCGTGTAATTGCTTTGCGCGAGCATCGATATGTCAGATAGTATAACATTCATTTCTTTTACAAGAGGAAAAATCCGACATACCGACACAAACTCAAAGCTACTACACAGTGGCTATAATATCTTCAGAAACAAATATAGAAATAAACATAACATAAATCAGTCACAGACAATTCATATCACAAAGGAGGAAATAGATATGAATATTACACTAGGAAGTGTACATCAGAGTAGTGGTCTAAAAAGATCCACAATATCACAAAAGAATAGTTACATGAACTACACAAAAGAATAAGTATACATTATAGAGTCTATATCTCAAATGTATACAAACCAAAAACTACTAATCTAAGTAGTTAACCAAAAGTCGGAGTAATCAATCCCAAGTGAGAGGTCAAGCTGAAGCACCTGTAACATCTCGGGCTGACCCGAGTATTATTTAATAAGAAAATAATAAACGGATCAGTCTAACTATAAATATCAGATGAAACGATATAGAATAAGAGATATGACTAAACACATAATAATCACAATGCCAAGTTGTGATATATATAAGTAATTGAAAATCAACAAGAGATTAATCAAAATCTACACAAGAATCAAAGAAATGTCATACTCCTTATTTCGTTCATCAAACCACAAATATTGACGATTATATCAATGCCAATCACAAAAGTCAGTGACACACAAATTCACCAATGCACAAATATTGATAAAACTTATCAATGGAAATCACGAAAAATTGGTGAAGCACAAATTCTAGAAATCATCTCAAGAAATCCAGAAATCACAAAAAGGGGGAAGGCCTATCACAAACGGGAGCATAAAGCCCACCAACACGTGTATCACAAACGGAATGCTAATTCCATGGTTGCTAACCATCACAAATTGAGCCGAAGCTCCACAAACGTCCCGAAGACCATGGGTTGCTACCCCAACAAATTGAGTCGAAAACTCTACAAAACGGGGTTTAGTCTCCCTCGTAGACAAAGAGACATCGCACATTGCTAGTCGAAATCACAAAGATGATCGTCGTGATCAACGAGAAGTGTCAATTACACTAAGCTAGTAAATATATGAGTTTAGCTTCATGTCCCATAACCACTTGCTTAACTTAAATATTTACGAACAAACTGTAGATCTACACTACAAAATTGTCACAAGAGATTCAATCGAACAAGTCCAAGAATTAACCGACGAAGTAAACGCAAGCGTTTCATACCACTCGTTTTACTAAGTCGTTTAATTAGATTTCTCATACGAGTGAGGTAAAGGCTTGTATATACTAATAGATTGGAAAACGGTTTAAGAAACGAGCTTTGTAATAAAATAGTGTTGAAATCGTTTTGATGAAAGAGTTTTGATATTTACTACTAGTATAGAAAACCTTTATATTTTTAAAGTGACAAATCACAAAGAAGATCGTAGGAACAATCAATCACTAAAATTCACATTCGAAGACGTGAATAGAATCCAAAGAAACCGATAAAGAATCCATCGAAATGGATATTCAAAAATCCCCAAAAAGGAGTCATCAAAGTCATAATAAATGACAACAACAAATAGGATCATCACGAATCGATTTAAATTGGAATTCTCAAGCAAATAAGCAAGCAGGCAAAACACTGCAGTTTCAGACGTCTGAATCTGGAAATATAAAGATTTCCAGAACATAATTCAGACGTCTGAATCAAGTGTTTCAGACGTCTGAAATAGGCATATTTTAGCCTATTTCTTTTCTGTTTGAAATAGAACCAATTCAGACGTCTGAAACCATATATTCAGACGTCTGAATCTGGGAATAGAAAACTTCCCAGACAATATTCAGACGTCTGAATATCACGTTTCAGACGTCTAAATGAAGGGTTCAGGGCATTCCCTGAACCTAGACCAAAAATGGCCAAACAAATATCGGAAACGATCGAACGAACAAATGGCGATGACTAAGGAATTACGTCGAACGACAACCCAGCCTAAACGGCTCTTCGATACGCCTCAAATATCAATGTCCAAATATCCATAATAGGATTTTCATAAATTAGACCAAAACACCAAAAATTGGAATTTACACAAAATCAATCCAAACCAAAATCAATTGCACACAAGTAAGTGTTAGGAATTTATACCTAACAATCGAAGATAATTATAGACAAAAATGTGAGATAAAAATCTCACCTTTCACAAAATCAAACAAGAAGAAGCTTGAAAGCAAATGGAGAATCAACCTCTCTTCAGCACAACCCAAATGAGCTTGAATCTATGCTCAAAACAAGAACATTCCCAAAATTAGGTTTAGGAATTTCAGAAATTGGTAAGAGAATAAGTTGGAGAAGAAGAAGAGAATGCTTACCAATGGGTTCTCTTGAATTTGGAGCTAGGAATTTGAGGTTGCAAGAGGAACTAGGGTTTTGGAGTTTTAATTTCCAATCTCTCCCACCATTATTGCCTTAGAACTGAAAAGAGGAAGAAGTGAGGATGAATGGGGAAGAGTGGTTCAGTTTTGGGCATAAGTTAAACATAGGGCTGAGCCCAAACCTAACCTAAAGTGAAAAGGTAGCAAAAATCAACTCTCTCCAAACATATCGAAGCTTATACTCAAAAAGGTCGCAAACGGCATTTTAAACTCAATAGGAGTGGTTCCGAGTCCTAATTCGACCATATGCAAAAACTAGCTTTTCGGACTAAAATCCGAATAACGATAAAATATTTAAATAAAATATTTAAATAAAAAAATCGATAAATATGCGGGTTGTTACAGACTCCCCTCCTTAAAGAAATTGCGTCCTCGCAATATTCAAGAAGAAGATATGTAGTAACAACCATAAAAGCATATTCAACACAAAAGAAATTTGAAATAAGAAGTTCACCTCAAAGAGCATGAGAAAGTAAGTCCGGATGTATTCGCTCGATGTACTCTCTAGATTCCCAAGAACAATCCTTAGGATTTGAAGACCATTGAACTTTAACAAGCGGAACATCTTTATTTCGAAGTCGTTTGACCTCCGAAGCAATGATACGAATAGGATGTTGCTCATAAGTTAAATTAGGCGAAACTTCAATCTCTTCCACAACACCGGGCTCAAGAATAGAATCGGAATCTCGAAGACATTTCCGAAGTTGAGAAACGTGAAACATGTCATGGATAGCAGAAAATTGAGCCGGTAATAAAAGGCGATAAGCCATGGAACCAATACGTTCAGTGATAGGAAATGGCCCAATATATCGAGGCGCCAATTTTCCCGATCGACTGAAACGTACAACACCTTTCATTGGTGAAACACGAATAAAAACAGAGTCTCCAACAGAAAATTCTAATTTCCTTCTTCGATTATCGGCATAGGATTTTTGTCTACTCTGGGCTTCTTTCATCCTATGACGAATAAGATCAATCTTTTCCATGGAATCACGAATAAGATCTGGACCTAAAACCAGCTTCTCACCGGCCTCAAGCCAACAAGAAGGAGATCGGCATGGCCTTCCATAGAGTGCCTCGAAAGGTGCCATACCAATACTAGATTGGAAGCTATTATTATAGGAAAATTCAACAAGTGAAATATAATCTTCCCAACTTCCACCAAAATCAAGAACACAAGCACGAAGAAGATCTTCAAGAGTTTGATTCACACGCTCGGTTTGTCCATCGGACTGAGGATGATAAGCGGTGCTAAAATTAAGCTTCATTCCCAAAGCTTTTTGAAGACTCTTCCAAAATCCACTAGTAAACAATGGATCACGATCACTAACAATAGAAGTAGGAACACCATGTAATTTAACAATCTCTTTAACAAAGAGTTTGGCCAAAAGAGGAACGGTTCGGTTAGACCGAACGGGAATAAAATGGGCGGATTTAGTAAGTCTATCAACAATTACCCATAAGCTATCATGACCCGAACGAGAACGGGGAAGGCCATCTATAAAATCCATGGAAATCTGGTCCCACTTCCAAATTGGAATTTCTAAAGGTTGCAATAACCCACCGGGCCTTTGATGTTCGGCCTTAACGAGTTGGCAAGTCATGCAACGCTTAACGAAGTTAGCGATGTCAAGTTTCATCCCCTCCCAATAATAAAGTCGCTTCATGTCTGCGTACATTTTACTACTTCTGGGATGAATGGTAAATTTAGAACGATGAGAATCTTCTAAAACATCTTTACAAAGATCACTGATATTTGGCACGATAAGTCTACCAAATCTCCGAATGCCGCCACGAGAATCGATATCAAAGTTTTTCAAACCTTCAATATCAATTTTATCTTTAATATTTTGGCCAAGAAGAGCCATTTCGGGATCTAGCCTTTGAGCTTCAAGAATGCGGTCTAAAAGAGAAGGATGAGCCTCAAGGCTACATAACACAAGTGATGAACATAAATCGGAGACACGGTCTCGAATCTCACAAGTGGATAAAATCTCGAGATCGTTCCATTCAGATATCATCGTAGAAACAACCGCTTGTTGCTTTCGACTAAGTGCATCCGCAACGCGATTTCCCTTTCCGGGAGTATAAAGGATATCAAGATCATATGGTGCAAGAAATTCGAGCCAACGCTGTTGACGCAAATTAAGTTCCTTTTGGGAGAATAAATACTTCAAGGACTTATGATCGGTATAAAGAACAAATTTCTCTCCTAAAAGATAATGGCGCCAAATACGAAGGGCGAAAACAATAGTCGCGAGCTCTGAATCATGAGTGGCATGTCTAGTCTCAGCAGGCTTCAACTGCCTAGAAGCATAAGCAATAACACGTTTTCTTTGCATAAGAACGGCACCCAAACCAACTCGACTAGCATCGGTATAAACAACGAAATCTTGATTCCCCTCGGGAATAACGAGAATAGGAGTATCAGAAAGAAGTTCTTTTAATTTCTGAAAAGAAGCTTCACATCTGTCCGACCAAATGTATTTAACACCTTTCTTAGTCAAGCTAGTGAGAGGCACGACAATCTTAGAAAAGTCTTTGATAAAACGACGGTAATAGCCCGCCAATCCGAGAAAACTACGAATCTCTGTCACACTCTCTGGTCTCTTCCAATCTTGAATCGCTTCAATCTTTGAAGGATCCACGGAAATTCCGGATTCGGAAATAATATGACCGAGAAACTTCACACGAGATTTCCAAAAGTGGCATTTAGAAAATTTTGCCTTTAATTGATTACTCCTAAGAGTTTCCAACACAATCCGAGGATGTTTTTCATGCTCCTCCTCGGTTTTAGAATACACAAGAATATCATCAATAAAGATGAGAACAAATCGGTCGAGAAAATCTTTGAAAACCCGATTCATAAGGTCAACGAAATAGGCCGGAGCATTCGTTAGACCAAATGGCATAACAAGCCATTCATAAGATCCATATCGAGTATGGAACGATGTCAAAGGAATACTATCCTCTGCAATACGAAGCTGATGAAATCCAGTAGCTAAGTCTAATTGTGAAAAGACTTTGGCACCACTAAGTTGATCTAATAGATCATCAATCCGAGGTAAAGGATATTTATTTTTGATAGTAAAATCATTAAGCTTGCGGTAGTCAACGCAAAGCCTACGTGTTCCATCGGATTTCTTCACAAAAATAGCTGAAGCTCCCCAAGGCGAGGAACTAGAGCGAATAAATTGCTTCATCTCCAATTCGAATAACTGTTTACGCATCTCCTCGTTTTCTTTATTGGACATACGATACGGAGGACGAGTGATAGGTTGAGCTCCAGGAATAAGATTAATTCTGAACTCAATTGCTCGCTTAGGTGGTAATCCTAAAAAGGGCTCGAATATGTTGGAAAATTCACAAACGACGGGAATAAGAGAAATAATATCACCCTCATCATCATCATCGTCATCACGAGGATTTAAAGAATATAAAGACGCAACCAAGCTGGAATCTGAATCTTTAAGATTAATAGAAATCTGCTTAACAGATTGAGGATGTCGAAGATGAATAGTCCGCTCAGGACATAGGATATGAGCTTCATACCGGTTAAGCCAATCCATTCCCAAAATCATTCCAAAGCCTAAATAACGCATGACATGCAAATAGGCTTGGAAAGAAAAATCACACAAAATACTTTCGACATCTTTACACAATATACTGATTGTCGCGGATCCACCAACCGGATTCGCAATTCTCAAAGAAGTCATTAAACACAAAACATCCAAAGAAAAAGTATCAACAAGTTCTTTTGATATAAAAGAATGGGACGCACCCGTATCAAAAAGAACTCGAATAGGATGATCACGAAATAAAATAATTCCATCCAGAATAGAATGAGAAATACCTTGGCCACGAGATGTGTTGCCAGGGGCTTGAGCAACATTAAGCTTTCCCTCTTTCTTGCCCTGAAGCTTGGGGCATGAGGATATAACATGACCGGGACCTTTGCAATAGCGACAAGAGAGAGACTTTGGACACTTGTTCGCGTAATGGTCCTTCGAACCACAATTATAGCATTCCCCACGACCAAAGGAAGAAGTCTTTGCCACGGAGGTTGCTTGCTTCCCTTTCTTATTGGGATAAGGGCCTTTGAATTTATTTGGCCTCTTCTTGTTGTTGAAGTTTGGTTTGGAACCCACCACTTCAACATCATTCTCCCTATCCGCCTCTTCAAGATGAAGAGCGATATCAACGAGTTGGTCGAAAGAAACTTCTAATTTTAGAAGTAATGGCTTCTTGAGATTTTTGTTTAAGCCATGGACGAACCTTTGGTTCTTCTTTAAAGGGGTGTTGATGTATTCAACCCCATATTTGGAAAGCGACTTGAAGGAGGCGACGTAATCAGTCACGGAGGACTCACCTTGAAGAAGGTCTATAAATCGTCAGGCCAATGTCACTTTCTCAGCTTTTGGTACAAATTTCAACTCGAAGCGTTCTCGGAATTGCTCCCAGGTGAGATCCGCTTCATTAATCTCAGAAATAAGAAGCTCGTACCAGTCCAATGCTCTTTCTCGGAGCATACTAGAGGCCACCTGAACTCGGTGAAGGTCAATAAGATTCATGCGAGAAAAGATTCGATCGCATGACCTTTGCCAAGCCTGTACTTCGATAATAGTTCGGAACCTTTGAATGGCTCCCCGCCCAAATTAGTGTAATCACTACACAAGCGTGCAAATCCCGACTTTGGGTGAGTAGGTTCCGGGTTAGCTCCAGCTGCTTGAGCATTCGTCACTAAATCAAGAAGCTGTTGAGCAGTCATAAAAACTCCATCCTGGGGTAGGGTACTAGATGGTACGGCTCTGGGGCAGCCTAGTCTAGACATTTCTCTTCCTTAGAAAGAAAGAAGAAGAAAAAGGTTATTCGCCAAATTGAATATCAAGCAATCTTGATAGACAAAACAAGGAATCATAAAAGAAAATAGGATAAGACGGTACGTAGACCCGAATAAAATCCTAAAGCACGACTCCTAAGGTGGACTTAGGACGATGATCCTTGTTAAGTTATTCCACATTGTTTCGAAGTTTGGCTCTGATACCAAGCTGTGATGCCCCACCTCTATACCTACGCTAGCCAAGAACATTACGGTGAATGCTGTGAACTAGCACGGAGAATAAGGCTGTTGAGGAGCGACCATCCGTGTAATTGCTTTGCGCGAGCATCGATATGTCAGATAGTATAACATGCATTTCTTTTACAAGAGGAAAAATCCGACATACCGACACAAAATCAAAGCTACTACACAGTGGCTATAATATCTTCAGAAACAAATATAGAAATAAACATAACATAAATCAGTCACAGACAATTCATATCACAAAGGCGGAAATAGATATGAATATTACACTAGGAAGTGTACATCAGAGTAGTGGTCTAAAAAGATCCACAATATCACAAAAGAATAGTTACATGAACTACACAAAAGAATAAGTATACATTATGGAGTCTATATCTCAAATGTATACAAACCAAAAACTACTAATCTAAGTAGTTAACCAAAAGTCAGAGTAATCAATCCCAAGTGAGAGGTCAAGCTGAAGCACCTGTAACATCTCGGTCTGACCCGAGTATTATTTAATAAGAAAATAATAAACGGATCAGTCTAACTATAAATATCAGATGAAACGATATAGAATAAGAGATATGACTAAACACATAATAATCACAATGCCAAGCTGTGATATATATAAGTAATTGAAAATCAACAAGAGATTAATCAATATCACAAAATCTACACAAGAATCAAAGAAATGTCATACTCCTTATTTCGTTCATCAAACCACAAATATTGACGATTATATCAATGCCAATCACAAAAGTCAGTGACACACAAATTTACCAATGCACAAATATTGATAAAACTTATCAATGGAAATCACGAAAAATTGGTGAAGCACAAATTCTAGAAATCATCTCAAGAAATCCAGAAATCACAAAAAGGGGGAAGGCCTATCACAAACGGCAGCATAAAGCCCACCAACACGTGTATCACAAACGGAATGCTAATTCCATGGTTGCTAACCATCACAAATTGAGCCGAAGCTCCACAAACGGCCCGAAGACCATGGGTTGCTACCCCAACAAATTGAGTCGAAAACTCTACAAAACGGGGTTTAGTCTCCCTCGTAGACAAAGAGACATCGCACATTGCTAGTCGAAATCACAAAGATGATCGTCGTGATCAACGAGAAGTGTCAATTACACTAAGCTAGTAAATATATGAGTTTAGCTTCATGTCCCATAACCACTTGCTTAACTTAAATATTTACGAACAAACTGTAGATCTACACTACAAAATTGTCACAAGAGATTCAATCGAACAAGTCCAAGAATTAACCGACGAAGTAAACGCAAGCGTTTCATACCACTCGTTTTACTAAGTCGTTTAATTAGATTTCTCATACGAGTGAGGTAAAGGCTTGTATATACTAATAGATTGAAAAACGGTTTAAGAAACGAGCTTTGTAATAAAATAGTGTTGAAATCGTTTTGATGAAAGAGTTTTGATATTTACTACTAGTATAGAAAACCTTTATATTTTTAAAGTGACAAATCACAAAGAAGATCGTAGGAACAATCAATCACTAAAATTCACATTCGAAGACGTGAATAGAATCCAAAGAAACCGATAAAGAATCCATCGAAATGGATATTCAAAAATCTCCAAAAAGGAGTCATCAAAGTCATAATAAATGACAACAACAAATAGGATCATCACGAATCGATTTAAATTGGAATTCTCAAGCAAATAAGCAAGCAGGCAAAACACTGCAGTTTCAGACGTCTGAAACAAGTGGTTCAGGCGTCTGAATCTGGAAATATAAAGATTTCCAGAACACAATTCAGACGTCTGAATCAAGTGTTTCAGACGTCTGAAATAGGCATATTTTAGCCTATTTCCTTTCTGTTTGAAATAGAACCAATTCAGACGTCTGAAACCATATATTCAGACGTCTGAATCTGGGAATAGAAAACTTCCCAGACAATATTCAGACGTCTGAATATCACGTTTCAGACGTCTGAATGAAGGGTTCAGGGCATTCCCTGAACCTAGGCCAAAAATGGCCAAACGAATATCGGAAACGATCGAACGACCAAATGGCGATGACTAAGGAATTACGTCGAACAACAACCCAGCCTAAACGGCTCTTCGATACGCCTCAAATATCAATGTCCAAATATCCATAATAGGATTTTCATAAATTAGACCAAAACACCAAAAATTGGAATTTACACAAAATCAATCCAAACCAAAATCAATTGCACACAAGTAAGTGTTAGGAATTCATACCTAACAATCGAAGATAATTATAGACAAAGGTGTGAGATAAAAATCTCACCTTTCACAAAATCAAATAAGAAGAAGCTTGAAAGCAAATGGAGAATCAACCTCTCTTCAACACAACCCAAATGAGCTTGAATCTATGCTCAAAACAAGAACATTCCCAAAATTAGGTTTAGGAATTTCTGAAATTGGTAAGAGAATAAGTTGGAGAAGAAGAAGAGAATGCTTACCAATGGGTTCTCTTGAATTTGGAGCTAGGAATTTGAGGTTGCAAGAGGAACTAGGGTTTTGGAGTTTTAATTTCCAATCTCTCCCACCATTATTGCCTTAGAACTGAAAAGAGGAAGAAGTGAGGGTGAATGGGGAAGAGTGGTTCAATTTTGGGCATAAGTTAAACAAAGGGCTGAGCCCAAACCCAAACCCAAAGTGAAAAGGTAGCAAAAATAACTCTCTCCAAACATATCGAAGCTTATACTCAAAAAGGTCGCAAACGGCATTTTAAACTCAATGGGAGTGGTCCCGAGTCCTAATTCGACCGTATGCAAAAACTAGCTTTTCGGACTAAAATCCGAATAACGATAAAATATTTAAATAAAATATTTAAATAAAATATTTAAATAAAAAAATCGATAAATATGCGGGTTGTTACAAAATCAATTTATACTTTAAGTTAAATAATTTATCTTACATTTGCAAATCCTTTCTTTAATAAATTTTAAATCAAATCTTAACACTAACCAACAATATTTATCAACTTAATATTAAACTTTGTATAACAAAAATACTTAAAGGTGTTTTAGGCAAATTCACATGAACTGGACCCGACACACACCTCAATTCCCAATGCCAACTCACGATCTACTACTCGATACACCTCGAGTTTGTCTCGAAGACGACACGCATCTTTCTCGAGCTTCCTCTCATCCCTCAATCTTCCCAATCTCAAAAATACCAAATGTACGGCTGAAAGCTCGCACACGTGCACGACCTGCCGGAGCTGCGGTGATCGCCTACGACCCCATCGCCGAGTCGTTGCCGTCCCTCCCATAAACCTCGACCAACCAAATCGGCAATTATGAAAAGCAAACAAATTTGAACATCTCGACCCAGTTAGCTGAAACAAAATTTGATCGAAATTCCATCCCTCACCGCCAATCCAATCCTCGAAGTTCCTCATCTTTTTCGCCCCAGCTTCGTTTCGAACCCCATCATCTCTCCCACTTGCCGCGGTTGAATCCGGTGCTTCTTCGTCGACGAGCAAAGCTCAGTAAACATCGCGACCCAAAACAAATTGCCGAACCCTATTTCATCTCATACCGGCCACCACACCGTATTGTACTGCTCCACCATTTTTGTCGGACCACCAAACCCTCCAGCTAGCTCCAGATGGAACCTCGGCCACCCAAATCCCTTTGATCACCAGAAAACTCACTAAAACCCATTTACAGTAAGTATTGAATTGCTCATCTAATTCAAAGTTAAAAATCAAGATTTCGGTGTTAAAAATCTTAGTTTGGAGAAAGAATTCAGATTGTATAGATGAATTTACAGATCATTGAATTTGATTTTTTTTTCACATGTTCCTAAACTCCTCTGTGCTTTTATTTCTTCCAGATGATATCTATATTTATTTTTCTTAAAGATCTTTGTAAAACTTAGTTTAGTCTTAAACAACAAACTTTGTTTAAATAACTCAGCCTAAAAGGAATTTTATTGTGAAGAATTTAAATTTTAATCCTGGTTTACATCTTTGAAAGCTTAAAACAGAGAAGAATGTCATTCCAGACATTTACACAACATATTCATACACACAAACATGTTTCTATGTTTACAGTTTTTTTTTTAAAAAAAATTCAGAGGCATAAACTCAGAACAGATATGATAAACTCAACAGAAACACACCTAGGCTTGCATATAAACAGATATTCAATGCAACCACTAACACAGTAACCCACATGCAACTGACATTTGTTATTTAAATTTAAAATTTTAAAGTTTAATCACATAATTATCACTTATATACCCAGACATCACATCCTTTCACTCATGCAAGTAAAAATTGAGACATTTCTATAATCAATTCTTGCACGCACTCAATTATAAAGTAGAATTTAGGTTTTCAAGAGGTAGATTTACTCACCTGACAAACATAGCCTGTTGAATCCCTGCTTCCAGGCATCCCCTTCTTTTAATTTTGAAATGCTTCTAGTTTGATCTTATTTTGAACTTGAATTTGTTGTCTTGTTAGTTGAAATTAGTTGCTGCTTCCAGAAAACAGAGATCCATGCTCGAGTTTTAAAGTATGGAATTAATTTGATGTTGAAGCTAATGTTTAAATCTGGAAATCTTGTTTTCAAATAAAGCAGCTGCTGTCCTGTATTATATCTTTTTTTTTCAAAGATGGTTTCCTTAATTCATTTTTGTATGTAAAAAAAATTATGTTTGAAAGGCAATAAGCATGCCACTTGTTAAGTTAATATTATAACATTTGTTTTAATGTTTATTAAGAGTTATTACACTTGTATTTTACCTATTCTACTTACTAAACACTTGTTACCAATATGTATTTTATGTCTAAACCCTTTTTTTAAATTTACTTATAAATTATGTCTTAAACCTTGTCATTTATAAATTTAAACACCTTACACTTGTAATTATTTTATTATTATTATTTTTAAATGTTTTTATAAAGCCTTAATATTTTTCTTCCTAGTACATAAATACATCTCTAGACAAATAAATGTTTTCTTTAAGATATCCATTATTTTTATATCCAATTTACTTTAAGATATTTGTCTTTGAATTTTCAATCTCAAATTCAGATTAAATTTTAAATTTACTCATATATATTTTTAAACAAACACACCTCACATTTGTTGATAAAGAATGATTTTGCAAATTTAAACAATTATACTAGAAGAGTATCAAATAAATATTTATCCAAGTATAAATATTTATCATCATATTTATTTGTTGAATCTATAAATCAATATTCTATTAATTAACCCAATTACTTATCGATTACAAATGTTTAGAATTCTGGGATATCACAGACTGACCCTTAACAAATGCATTATTAAAAGAAGCCATTTTAAAAATTCAAATTATTAAAACAAAAAAATAATTTTTGAAAAAAAAATCAAATTTTAAAACAAAAATGGCTTTTATTTCTAGCTTTAATACCACTTATAGGATCGATTTCACCCTAGACGGGGCGTTGAATAAGGTGATACTATTAATAATAAAAATTATTGCGGAAGTTTATATAAAATAATTTCAGCACCGATCACAGCAGAATGACAGCAGCATAGATAATAATAGAATATAATAACAAAAAATAGAACACACAGATTTACCCAGCTTCGGCAAAACCCTGCCTACGGCTGCCCCCAAGATTTCTAATAGCAATTAATTAGTCAGACGCTTACACATGTAAACTCGCGGCACCCGCTATCGACTAACCTAACTCTACACTCAAAACTCTGCCACAACTCAGCCATTGAGTTGTGAATTCACGAACTACACCACCACAGTTCGTCCCCTAGTCACACGACTAAAAATTACAAAGTTTTAAAGGGAAAATACAAATTCAAAAGAAATTGAAAAACAATAAGCCATAATTTTAACTAAATCCCAATAACAATTTAAAAGCCGGCCTAATAACAAATATTAAATTATTCTCCCTTTTTCTTTTATTCCTTTGGCCCACTTTCTTGCTTGGTGAAAATGGTTGCTCCTCTTCGTTTGTTCCTCTTTATCTCTAATAGTTAGGGCTTCTGAAATGAAGCGCCCTGATTGAAGGTTGATCAATTCAATCGATGTTCTCGCATTTGCTTTATCGATCGTTTGTTCGTTGCTTAGCTTTGGCTGCTACTTTGATCGAGTTCAATTTGAAGAATCTGGTATGTAATTAATGCTTTTCTGCTTTACTCGTTAGCTTGCTTAAACTCGATCTTAATTCGAGTTGAATGATTATTCTTTGTTGTTGCTTGAACTCGAATGGCTTTTGAAAGCCGATGAAGAATGGGTTATATAAGAGTCGAATTCCTATAATTTCGTTCATTTGAATTTGTCGTTTGCTATGCTTTGGCCATTCAATTTTGTATGGATGTTTGTGATTTGTTTATACTTAGTCAATTCGTACCTTTTCCTGATTGCTTGATCACCACGGCTCGATTCTGACTTTTTTGATTTCTTGGTCACCATGGCGTTGAATTGCTTTTGGATTTTTTTCTTGCTTACCACGGTTTTGATTTTCTGGTATTCAAATTTGTTGACTTCGATCACTTGACTTTATTTACGCGATGATATTTAGGACACCTCTGTATTTGTTCGAAACTGCTGTAACATGATTTTTGAACTTGCACGATTCTGTCTCACTATCGTGTTGATGTTGTTCGATTGTTTTCTGGTTCTTCTTGAGTTTTCTGATAATATTTACTTGTTCAACTCTGCCTTGACTGACCGAACTATTTATAAATTTTATAGTTTTGGTTCTGACTCGATTTGATATTGTCTGAAGCATTTTGACTCGACTTGATACTCTGTTGCTTCTGGCTTTACTGAATCTTCATTGACCTGATGTAAGAATAGTTGTTCATGTTGTAGCTGGTATTGCTTTGAGGCAGTTTGCATTGCATCACCATTGACTGTTGATTGACCTGTTCTGTTCATTTGAGCTGCTTTTTCATTTGCAGTTTGTAATTTGTATATACATGGTGCACTGCATATATATCCATTCATGCATGTTTGAGCTTTGCCTCCATGTGTTTGGTATTTCTGTTTCACTAGTCTGGTTGCATGCCATTACTGTCATGTGTACATCTCTCTATTGCATACCTGTGCACATTGTGATCTGGTATCACTTTATGTTGACACTATTTCTCTGGAGTCATGGCATTCATACTTCATGTGATCTGCTTCCTATATACTTTGTGGATCACCATTCACTGTTTCACACATGTATATATGTACATTGAGATTTTCATTGTCTTCGACATTGCCGTTTCATGTGTGGTCTGCTTGGAGTCTGGTCTTTGTTTCCTTCATGGTTCACACTGTTGCATTGAATATGTACATATCGTGCTTGTATTTGCAGTGCACCACTTCTTATGTGCATGTTGCGTATTCACTTATACTTGACAATCTTGTAATGCACCTACGTTGAATCCAGCTTATAGCTCGGGTTTGACCTTGTGCTCGTATCGTGACTTAATTCGTATTTCACTTAAATTGAACCCAGCTTTTGATTTGGGTTTGACCTTGTGCTCACATGTCCCTGTAATTTTATCAAGTGTACATTGGCGTGCATAGCCTTGTGGCATGTACAGTGATACACTGTGCATGTCAAAGTTGTTCATGTGATGACGAACAACCCAAATAACTAAGGCAAAAAATACATTTTATTTTACACTGCAAAAATTTTTATTTCAAATTTTACTGTATCGGTGTATATTTTTGTAGATAACTCAGATGCTGGATTCAATCTGGAATGTAGTTGAAGATCAAATATGAGTGAATGAGTGATATGTAGTGAGGTGCTGATGCAAATGCTAAATTGTGATGTAATTGAAATTTGCATACATACATACATACATATATATATATAGTGAGAGTTAAAATTTGTACTATTCAAAATTGTAATAAATATTTGTTTGAATAAACTATCTGTTTGAATTTAAATTCTGTGTTATTTATTTTATTCACCAAATATTTGTTTAATTACGTGAAAAATAAAATAGTACATTAACAAATACATTTAAATGAATATATATATATATATGTTTATTATCATCAAACAAAAATCATTTACTCGCATATTCAACAATCTCCCTCTTTTGATGATAACAAACATATATTTAAGATTTTGAATTTATTAAGTGTATTTGATCGTTCAATTTGCATTTTGAATTTATTAAATGTATTTGATCATTCAATTTGCTCCCCCTATTTGAATGCTCCCTCTCTACACAAAGCTTCCCCTATTTGAATGCTCCCTCTCTACACAAAGCCCCCCCTTCATATATGCATGTAAATAAAAATATGCGAATGAGCATAAAAGCAAATAGAAAATATTTGACCTTTATTTGCCAAATCTTAACTTTTCTCTCCCCCTTTTATTATCAGCAAAAGAGTAATAGTGTTAGAAACATAGAGATAAAGTGATAGACATTAATACAATATTAAAAATCAATCAAATATAAATACTAAATTTCAATAAAAAATCAAATAAAAATCATAAATACTCTGTTTGACGCATATTCCACTTTAGAATGATAGGGATGATGTCATCATATAAAGCCATATAGTTGTGTCTATTTGTGGTATATTTATTTCAAGAATTTGAATATCTAGTAACATGCACAACCGTTAGGACTTTTAAATGAGATTAGTATTATTCCCAATTTAAAAAAAATGAATTCAAGTATCTTCTTACCACGCATAACCGTAAGGACTTTTAAATAGGATTAGAATCAACTTGTCTATTTAATTAAACAGTTTTGATATGCGTTCCATACATGCATAACCACGAGGACTTTTAAATGAGCATGGAAGCACATAATCAAAAATTCCAAGTAATTCACCCATGCATAACCGTGAGGACATTCAAACGAGAGTGAATACTTTGAATGTTTTTATTTGCTAAAATATAATCAAATGAAAAATGAATGATTTTCCATTTAAAAATACAACATATTAACATTCTATATTGGATTTTAATGAGCGATGGTCGATAGAAATATGATAGAAATAGTGATGATCATGGAATTTTTACCAACAACAAGTTTTTGTAACTCTTGTTTAAATTTCTAAAGAAATTTACTAATTATACCGTCTCAAGTTATAATATATGATTAATATCAACACTAATCACTTTTTCAATCACAATTTATTTTTTCGATAATCAGTAAGGAGTCAGATTAGTCAATGTAGTCATTTAAAATCAAATCCAAAAATAATTATGAAATCAAATTTTAAAATGACTAATCCGAAACAAGGTCAACAAAAATATTCTCTAGAAGAGGTTTTATAAAAGAAAAATGTCTGCTAATTGAAAATTATTTGAAGCGAAAAATATGCAGATATTTTCTTTGAAAAACGATGCAATTACTGAATGTTTCCACTAGTAATCTTTCTACTAACTAGATTGCCAGCGCAATCTGCATCTGAATTTCTTTTGACTCAAAATTATCATTCGTTGAATGTCAAAGACCAGACGATGAAGTGTGCAAAAACGTGTCTCAAAATCATTTTTAAAACTTTTAAATGAAATTGAATTGAAGCCGTATAAACAGTGATCATAATATCGGCAGTAAAGTCACCAAATATATCCGGGAGTAATCATCAATAAACCGCCATCATTAATTCAAATAAATCTATATGACATAGTTCAAAGATGATTTTTCAACTTTTTGAACAAGTCGATATCCATATCATCATTCATCATAATTATTATTATTATTTACCACATAACTGGCTGATTTAATTCAGATTATGCTGCAGATTATCACATCTAATATAATCGTTCAAAATAAACATACCGTTACCTGTTTTACATTTGTCGATAATTTTTCATTGGTTCCCATTGTGATTATGCCACCTTTGTACTAGGCTAAGGAACTTTGGTTTTTCGCCCGTTGGATGTACGGAACATCCAGAATCCAAATAACGCTGATGTTGTTCCTTAGTCTGCCATCACACCTACACGATAAAAGATTTTTGTGACCTATTTATTTTTATAGGTCCATGGTTGTTTGTGGCACCGATTTTGAAAAATAATTTTGTGGAGACCCAAAGTTATTTATATATGTTCCTTTTAGCACCCAGATTCGTTTAACTTTAAGGGATTTTATATTTGTGCCTTTTGGAACCCAAATTGATATGGTTTTCACATTTTGGGTCTATACCAACAAATATTTTTATCGTGTCCAATTTTTTCTACAAATAGAGCACTCGGATTTAACTTGATTAATTTGGCTTCTAACGTATTCAGAGTGAGTATACCTAAGTCCTTGTCTATCATCATTAACAGTTTGTTTTTCTATTAGCGTATTTAGCGATCTTTCACTTTTGGAAAAGTTTCCTAAAGTTGTAGACAATTTTTGGACTTGTGTTTTGAGAGATTCATTTTCGTTTAATAATGCATTTTTAAATAGAGTTCTCTCTCCTGGTATTTTCACTTTCTTTCAAAATCAGAATTTCATTTTCAAGTGATTTAATTTTAATTTCTTATTTTTTAATCTCTTCTTCAAATGTTGGACACTTTTCACACTGAGGGCTCTTAGTTTGATAGATTTTAAACAATTGATTAAACTGTTTATTTAATTCTATCAAACTATCTCTTTGTGATTCAATTTTGGAATATTTTTTCGTAAGTCCTTCAAAATAGCCATTTACTTCATGAAAATGTTTAAGTAATTCTATGTGACTGAGTTTTAATACCTCGCTTGACTCGTAATCGTTGCCATCAGCTATATTACCTCGTAGACACAGATCTGCTCTTTAACTCTCGCTGCTAGTTCTTTTTTAACCATCATCGCTTTTATTCCATGTGGCTGTAAAATTTCTTTTTTTCGATTTCTTTTCTTGGCTGTGTCGATTATGAGGACAATTGGGCTTGATATGGCCAGGTTTATTGCACTTATAATTGACAATCTTTTAATGCACCTGCGTTGAATCCAGCTTATAGCTCGGGTTTGACCTTGTGCTCGTACCATGACTTAATTTGTATTTCACTTGAGTTGAACCCGGCTTTTGATTTGGGTTTGACCTTGTGCTCACCTGTCCCTGTAATTTTTTCAAGTGTACATTGGTGTGCACGACTTTGTGGCATGTACAGTGATGCACTGTGCATGTCACAAGTTGTTAGTGTATGATGAATTCAAAATTAAATGATGACAAACAACCCAAATAACTGAGGCAAAAAAATACATTTTATTCTACACTGCAAAAATATTTTATTTTCAATTTTACTGTGTTGGTGTATGTTTTTGTAGATAACTCAGATACTGGATTCAATATGGAATGGAGGTGAAGATCGAACATGAGTGAATGAGCGATATGTAGTGAGGTGCTAATGCAAATGATATATACATATATATATATATGTATATAGTGTGAGCTCAAATTTGTACTATTCAAAATTTTAATAAATATTTGTTTGAATAAAATATCTCTTTGAATTTAAATTCTGTGTTGTTTATTTTATTCACCAAATATTTATTTAATTATGTGAAAAAAATAAAATAGTACATTAACAAATACATTTAAATGAATATATATATATATATATATATATATATATATATATATATGTTTATTATCACCAAACAAAAATCATATACCTGCATATTCAACAGAGGTGTTGGTGATTGAGTATGCTACAATGTTGGACAAGTTGTCAACATATGGATATGCTACCATTGACGCCATCATTAAAAGAAACGAGAAGTTTATTCGAGGGTTAGGACCTGAGATTGTTATAACAACTACACCATATCTTCATGATCCGAGTACATTTGTGGTAGAGATGGAAATCCAGAATGAACAGATGCTTTCCACTTATGGGAAGGAGAAACAGGTTGAAACTCAAGGTTTTTAGGGCAAGAAGAGGAAATTCTTTAAGAAGAAAGGAACCCAAAAGGGAGAAGGTGCCAAGAAGGCGAAGGCTAATCTAGCTCGCTTTAAGTGTGATAAGAAGGTACATTATGCTCATGAATGTCGAATTGGAAAAGGGAAGAAGGTAGCAGATAAGAAGGGAGTGAAGTGCTTTAACTATGACCAGATTGGGCAGTATAAGAACCAGTGTCAAGAACTGGTCAAAGCAGACAAGGAAAAAGTATTTGCTTTAGGACCATCGTCTGCTAAGTCAACCCCTGTTGTGAAGGGAAAGATTGTGATGAAAGGTACGCTTTTGATTCATAGTATACCAGTTAGGGTGCTACTGATACCGGTGCATCGTATTTATTTATATCTCAGTGTTTGATAGATAAGTTATGTTTATTATCCTCATACCTTGCTACTTCCTGCAAGGTTGTGAATTCGATAGGAGGGTATGCAACTCTGGGATGAGATGTGACCAGTTAGAACTTGATTTGTTAGGTGATATTGCATGCAATCTGTATGTTTTTGATTTTGTAGGCTTCGAAATTATTCTGGGTATGGATTGGTTAGATAAATATGATGCTAGGACATTTTACCAAGATTGGGAAATATCGCTAAGATACCCTAATAGTCATAAATCGAATTATATACTCGGTGGAGAAATTAGACTATAGTGCTTGTGCTTCGCTGCATGCAATGGAAGTAGAAGAAGAGTTGAATCAGGTTCGGGTAGCAAGAGAATTTCTATATGTTTTTGGGCCAGTCATAGACTGCCACCGAAGCAAGCCATTAAATTTCAGACAGATCTTGTGCCAGCATCAGAACTTGTAAGTAGACCACTTAGCAGGACGACACCAACCGAGTAAAGGAATTGAAGGTGTGGCTAGTGGATTTAGAAGGGAAGAATTTTATTAGACCAAGCAGTTCGCCTTTGGAAGCGGCCGCGGTGCTCGTGAAGAAACCAGATGGGTTGTTATGGATGTGTATCACTATCGTGCGTTGAACAAAAAGACATCAAGAATCGGTACCCTTTGCCGAGAATTGATCATTTATTTGATCAGTTAAGTGAAGCCAAAGTATTTTTCCAACTGGATTTGGTGACAGGTTTTCATCAACTAAGAGTGGTAGAAGACAGTATTCCATTGACTGCATTTTACTCTAGGTATGGTTCATATAAATGGTTAGTAATGCCATTTGAGTTAATGAATGCGCCAGCTTTGTTCGTGGATTTGATGAATCGAATTTTTCGAGAGCACTTCGATAGGGTCGTATTGGTATTCATAGATGACATTTTAGTATACTCCTAGGATGAGAGAGAACATGAAGTTCATCTTAGAATAGTGCTTGAGACGATAAGGCAACATCAGCTGAAAGAAAAGTTTTCAAAGTGTCATTTTTGAAAGAAAGAATTTATGTTTCTTTGTCACGTGGTTTCAGAGAAGGGTTTTTCAGTTAATCCAGATAAGATCGAACCTATTAACAACTAGAAGAGACCAGAGACGGTGACTGACATTTGAAGTTTTCTTGGACTTGCTGACTATTATCGGAGATTCATTAACGATTTCTCGCGGATAGTAGCACCTTTGATTAAGCTAAGTAAGAAGGATGTAAAGTATATTTTGCCAGACAAATTTGAGGAAGCATTCCTTAAGTTTAAGCATTTTTCACCAATGCACATGTACTAGTAGTTCCAAATGGGAATCAAGGGTTAGTGGTGTTTACAGATGCATGTGGAGCCGAGTTATGAGCTCTATCGATCCAAAAAGATAGAGTTGTTGCCTATGCTTCATGAGAGCTTAGACCATATGAAGTAAGATATCCTACTCATGATTTGAAGTTGGAAGCGGTGATATTTGCATTGAAAGTATGGAGGCAATATCTCTTAGGGAGAGATTTGAGTTATACACAGATCATAAGTCCTTAAAGTGTTTATTCTCTCAGAAGGAGTTGAATATGAGACAACATAGGTGGCTGGAGTTTTTAGCAGCATATGTTTTTGGTATAGAATATACACCTAGAAAAGGAAATAAAGTAGTGGACGCTCTTAACAGAAAACATTAGAATGTGGTGTTAGCTATGTTAACGAAATGGAAGGATCTAGAGGCTTTGACTACTTGTAACGTGCAGTTAAGATCGACTGCTAGTTCTAATCAAAGCATTGACATTTGGCCTGCTAGAAAGTTTGATCAGTTTTGATTGAAAGGATTGCTTTTAAATAAAAAGAAGACCTATTATTAGCAGAGAAGATTAAAAGGCTACAGGGTGGCCCAAAAGATTTTAATCTTGACCAGAGGGACGGTTGAAAAAGAAGGGACGATTATGTGTTTCGAACGTTGATAAACTAAGGAGAGAAATTCTTAGCGAATGTCGTCGATCTAAATTTACGATTCATCCTAGGGGAACCTGGATGTATCAAGACTTGAAGAGGAGTTTTTAGTAGGATGGTATGAAGAGAGATGTTGGCTTATGGGTAAGACAGTGTGTGAACTTTAACCAAGTGAAGGCCGAATATCAGAAGCCAAGTGGGTTGCTTCAACCTTTGGAGATAATAGTTTGGAAATGGGATTCAATATCCATAGATTTTATAGACAGGTTGCCAAGGTCGAATCGAGGAAATAAAAGTATATGGGTCATAGTGGATAGGTTGACCAAGAGTGGCCATTTCATTTCAGTTAAGTCAACCAGAATTGCACCTATTTTAATTAAATTGTTTATGAAGAACACAGTTAGAATGCATGGAATTCCTAGTAGTATATTAAGTGATAGAGATACTTTATTCACTAGCAAGCTTTAGAAGAGTCTACAGGACGTGTTAGGTACCAAGCTCAAGATGAGTACCGTTTACCACCCTCAGAGGGATGGGTAGACAGAGAGAGTCAATAAGGTACTTAAGGATTTATTAAGTTCTTATATGCTAGATTTTGGTTGGATCTTGGGAAGATCACCTACACTTTGTTGAGTTTTCCTATAAAAAAAATTTATCAAACTTGAATTAGAATGGTGCCTTTGGAAGCTTTGTATGGAAGGCCATGCAAACCACTAACATGTTGGTTAGAAATTGGAGACATGATAGTCTTAGGTCCAGATCTAGTATGAGAGGCAACAAAGAAGATTAAGTTGATCCGAGATAGGATGAGGGAAGCTTAGCCTAGATAAAAGATTTACGTGGATAAGAGGCGTAAGGATATAGAGTTCTCAGTTGGAGACAAGGTTTTTATTAAAGTATCATCGATGAAGGGTGTCGTACGATTCAGAAAGTTAGGAAAACTGGCACGAGATATGTTGGGCTATCCACAGTTATAGAGGATCGGAAAGCTCGCATACAGAGTAGAATTATCAAGTAGTTTGGCAGGTGTCCATAATGTGTTTCATGTGTCTCATCTTTGTAAGTAAATGCATGATCTAGAGACTTCTATTCCTTTGACTGCATTGGAAGATTTAATTATAGAACCGAATTTGACTTTGTTAGACCAGTTCGGGTTGTAGCGAGAGATGAAAAGAGGTTAAGGAACAAGACAGTCAAGTTGGTGAAATTTCAGTGGAGCTACAATGAGAAGAAATGTACTTGGGAGACAGAAGATAGTATTAGAGATACTTATCTCGATATGTTGTAGGGTTATGTTCTGCATTTTCTTAATATAGGCTGTTTCCTAGTCAGGTAGGCTAGCATAGTAGTTAGAAGATGTTATGGATGATTGCTATATAATCTCATCACTTAGATATTCTCTATTTGACTTTAATTATATTAACCATTAGAAAACTATTGAGTGAGTCATTCCATTTTTATCTAATAACTATTAGTACATAACCTCATGTGCACCCAATAGCCACGAGTAATACATTTTCAAACATCTATATCATAGAATAAATAGAAGTTAATAAATAATTATTAAGGCTCAAAAATGGAATTTGAGCAAACATTAGAATTTTGCCACAAAACTTGCACCATCATGTTAGTGATGACTTTCTGAGCAATTTTCATATTTGAAGTTTGGAAACCAGAGTTCAAACGAAGAAGTTATCAGCGTTTGAAGTTTTCGGACCAACAATAATTGCAAAGGAACTAAAAGAAAATAAATAATAATTACTGCGTGGACCCCAACTGTTGACTCATCCTTAGGCTGGTCACTACTAGCGTTCAATCCACTTAGAAGAAGCAGTCGACCGGTTGGATTGGTGGCGGTTAGGGTTGAACCTCGGCTAACGATCCGGATTTAATTATTTTAAATCTAGTGGATATGATTGATCGAGAGCCTATAAATAAAGGCCCAATCCCTTGCTTTTCTTCTTATATTTTCTAAGCAGACCAATGGAGTTCTTCCATTTTTCTTTCTTCACTATTTCTAGAAATTAAAATACATTATATATATATATATATATACATATATATATATCGAAGAATGGTAGAAAATAAAAGAGAAGAAGATATAGAGGGCATCAATTATGCGAAAAGGCAAAATATTATCATTATAAACCTATATTCCACTTAATTCAAATCTCCTTTCAGATATGTAATTCTAATGGATATTAATATATCTTATTATACATGTTTTTGGATTGGAAAGAAAATGAGTCAACAAAAAGGATAGATTCAGATTCGGGAGATTTGAAAAGATAGAAAGGCAAGTGAGAAATTATATGATTTATGTATAAAATTTAAATTTATATCATTAAATTTTATTTAATTATTATGCCTATGCAAGATTTGTTGAGTTATAGGCTTAAATAGAACGTATTCAATTGAAATCTTGCCTACACATTTTGTAAATTAGGGAATTTGTGCAACCCGCAAATCCGTACCCTCTGAACAGACAATAAACCACACATGTCGACCCAAAGAGAACAGAACTATAGATAATCATGAGAAAGAAAAAAGAAGGTGAGAAGAAAGAGAGAAGAAAAAGATGAGAAGAGAAGAAGAAGAAGAGAGAGAAGCAGAACCAAAACAGTATAGAATCTCACATCGCAGTGGAATAGCATATAATATATATCAATAATCATTACAAAGCGAAACAGTAATATACATAAATCAATATCAGAGTACACAATAATTAATCTGAGACGACCCGACTTTCCACTCCCGGAAAATCACGTCATCTTTAAGAAAGAAAGGGATAGAAAAGAGAAAAGAAAGAAACAACATCAGAATCTAACACAGCGGAACGAATAAATTATATTAATAACATAAATATTACATAGTTTACAACCATATCAGAGTACAAAGATATACAACACATACTAGACAGTTATAAACACCTATCTAGTTATACAACTCAATACAACAACTCAGAGAACACACAGCGGAAAACTCAATATATATAAATCTACACGCGGAAGCCTCCTACTCCATTGCTCCTCCATAATTCGTCAAAGCAAACCTGAATCCTAACCTGAATCCCTTGACTACTCATAAAAATTTGAGTACCCAAGAGTTTATAAAAACAAAAATAAACTTCGGGTTAGACATGGGTCTGGTGTGAGTAACAGGTTAAAGTTGCTTAACTTTTAAAAAACCTTTGAAAAGAAAAGGTATCACGTAAGATTTCCCACACATAAACATGGAAAAGTTTTTACCTTACGCTAACCAAAACATTTGATAGGAAATACGGTGATATTATAATAGTGTCTAGGGTTTTCAAATAAATAAGAAAATAGCCGAAATTGTTACATGATTAAATTCCAGCTACTAGCCACAAAAGTGGGTAATACAATCAAAACCGTTGGCACTTATTGGATTTTGGATTCCATACGATGGCAGGGCTACTGGGGTACCGCCCGTCACAGTACGTGGCCTAGATCAACGTACCGAGGATCACTCCCGACCCCCTGCAACACAAAGCCGGACCCATTCCTTACTGAATAGTTCCGAACAAGACAACCCCGTGGTTGTAACTAGCAACCACCCACACATCCGAATATAAAGGGACCTCTAGACAGGGATCAATCTTGCTCTCCAGTGGGTGCGACCCACGAAGCTTTGCTGCACCTCCCCTGTTTTAGCCATTCCCGGTTGATGAGGCTTGAGGCTACGATTACCTTTTATAGGACACATCACTTAGAATGCTCATCGTCCACCTGACGATGTTCTGAAATCATTCAATCCATACAAGTTCGTTCCGGGTTCGAACGAAACCGAAGGCATTATCTCGTTACACTCATTTTGGAATCACCCTCAGAGTTAACGACAATAACCCTTGCAATCTGATTCGCCATCTGGAATCTATAAGAACTAATTCCGTCAACTCATTACGGAATCACCCACAGAGTTATAATGACTCATAGTCCTTACACCTCGAGTCTTCACAAAGCTCCATTTTGATTCACGACCTAACATTATTTGGAATCGATGTGGTTTTCGGATATCCAAATATGGAAACCCGATCCCGGTCTCATCGAAAACCAAAGCGTGTCTTTTAGGGTCCAAGTTGTTTTAAAGGTTTAAAACATTTCAATTACAGTATCTATATACACACAGATAGATAACTTATAAATCATAACTGATGATCAACATTATCACATAAGAGGTAATTCACATCATCACTATCAAATAGATATATCATATATCACCATCACAATAGATAACCTATGTTATCATCATAACACAATCAAACATCCATACCACACAAAATTATTTGTCTCATTACTGAGATCACATAGCATCCAAGACAATCAAGTTCAACCATTCATCCATAAGCAATGATTTACTCATCATCCTATAATTAATTTAAAATGAATTAAATTAAATATCTCTAATTAATTTAAAATGAATTAAATTAATTACATCATCTTTAATTAATTTTAAATAAATTAAATTAATTACTTTACAATAAAAATCTTGCTTACTCAACCATTTAATTGATTACAATCAATTAATCATTCAAAATAAATCATCTTAATTAATCACTCTTGATTAATTACTCTTAATTACATTCATGTAATTATCCTTAATAAATTTCACAAATTAATTATTCTCAAACAAAACAGTAATTAACCTTTAATTACCTTAATCATAATTAATTATCCTAATCCTTAATTAATTATATTAATTAATTACCTTCAATTACTTATTATTGATTAATTAATCATAATTAATCAACTTTAATTACATCATTAATTAAAATAATTAATGATCCTTAACTTATAATTATTAATCATCACAGATTAATTACATTTAGTAATTAACTAACTTAATTACTATTTAATTATCCTTTAATTAATTACTTAATTAATCCCTTGATTAATTACTAAATAATTAAACCAAATTATCTCATACTTAAACATCTCCACTTAATTACAATCATGTAATTATTAAACAAAATACTTAACTAAGTAATTTTAAATCATTAATTACATAAAGTAATTATCTATAAAACCCAAGTGTTTATAATTAATTAAACTTAATTAATTAAATTAAACAATCATATTAATTTAAATTAATTACATTAAGTAATTAATTTCTTAATTACTTTACCAAGTAATTATACTCAAACCATTTATAATTGATTATTATTAAATTAATTAATGTAATTAATTATAAAAATTAACTACATTAATCAATTATTAAATAATCCTGGTTAATGACCTTTATTAACCATCCTCAAATTATTTTATAAACTAATTAACTTAAATTAATTACCATTTAAATTATCTTTAATCATTTATTAATTAAAGTTAACTATTGAACTAATTAACCTTAATTTAAAACTTAACTACATAATTAATATTCATTTATCATTAATTAATAACTTAATTAATGATCTTAATTCCAAATTGATTAATCATTAATCAATTATTAATTCCAAATTTAATTCAACACAAAATACTTATGAAATCCTTCTAAATTTCATTTAAAATATAAGTTTAAATTAAAAGTAATTTAAACTTATCAAAGTTTGAAAATTTTAAAACTTATTTAAATTTCAAGACAAAACACAAGTTTGTCTTAGAAATCAAATCATAAGAATTTGAAGTCAAATTCATTTCAAAATTTAGAAGTTTCAATTCATTTTTAGTTTAAAACTTTCAACTTTAAATCTTCTTTTAAATCTGAAACTGGGCTTCATTTTAAACTCAGATTTCCAATTTTAAAATTTATCTTTAAATCTTGCTTCATATTTTAAAAACTTCATTATTTAAGATTTCAACTATTTACCAAATTGAAATAGTTAATTAAGTTAAGAATTTAAACTTTTATTTCAAAACCTGGGATTTAAATTTGAATCTAAAATTCAAACCTGCATTTGAATTTACTCTTAAATTTAAAACATAAAACTGCAAATTTAAACAGTTCAAACCCAGATTTTGAAAAAAAAAAAGAAAACAGGTTTAAAAACCTGGAATTTAAATTCAAATCAGTAATTCAAACTTGAATTAAATTTTAAACCTAAACCTTATTTAAAACCTCTAACTACAGATTTAAAAATTTGAAACCCAGATTTTTAAAAAGTTTAAAAACCCAAAATTTTAAAACAAAACATAGTTTACTGTGTAAACTATAACTACAGGTCAACCCGAGACCCCTCTAATTTACTTCGAGTTTTCTACCTCACTACTCCGAGTTTCCTATCAACTTGCTTCGAGTCAATTACCCACTTGCTCCGAGCAACCCAACCTCCTCCTGAAACATTCCCAAACCCAAATAGTTCATCAGAGAACTCATCACCGACCCCTCTGCCGACCATCTCAGGTGATCAAGCCTCAACCAGAAACTCAATACTACCCTCACATCATCTCCAAATCACACATAACCCAAAGAATTCAAAAATTTACTCAGGAACCCCAAATTCCATACTTGTAAATTTTATACAGGTTTCAACTCAAACCTGTCAACGACCGCCATTCTCACCTCCGACCATCTTGATCACCACCTTTCCGGCCTCACACTCCTCTACACACCAACTATCCATACACCAGAAACTAGCACACCCGATCAATCCATCTCTTCATACTAACTAAAATTTTAACCCCCTGTTCAAACTAGGGTTCAATTCAGAAAATCAAAACTGCATCTTCCCTAATCAATGTAAATTTCATTTCTGATTTTTTTCTAAGGATCTACGATCCTTACTTTAACTCAGAAAAGTTTTAAGTTTCCTTAAACTACAGATTTCAAGAATTTTCACCAATTCATATTTTTGTTCCAGACCACACAGTAAGTGAAATATACACTTAAAAATATTAATACTTGATTCAAAATTCAAGTTTTTGTCAATGTATTAAGTTTATGAATCTGGATTTAAATATTAATGTGTTTGATTTTGATCAAAGTTAACATATAATGACATTGCCTATGTTTTACAGAGTTACATCCTGATTTTAATTCACCTAAAAACCTTTAAACCTTAACTTAAGAAATATACATATTACTTATAAGTTCAGAAACTAACAGACACTTTTTCATTATCCTAAAACCAATTACTAACTCAAAATAAACCAATTGCAAAGGATCTTTAAGTAGGATGCAAAACTGGAATCACTGCATAGCAACTCAACATGCATATAAAAATCATAATTTCAACAGACCTACAAACATAATTTATCTCAAACACTTAATCAAGCAACCTAATATAGTTTAAGGTTTAATTGTTACTCACCTTTTTTATGAATGCAGACCACTGTTTTGAATTTCCAGAAAACAAATGCAGGTGTGCTTTCTCTGATTTTCAAAACTGAGTTGAACTTCTGATGAAATGCCCATGATCACAGCCTAATCACTTGCATGCAGGAAGAATGCAGTTGCTAAATCCTCAAATTATATGCAGATGCTATCAATCCAGGTTCAAACAGAATGCAGAAGAGAAATAGTGCAGGCTCTTCTTGAATTTGAATATGCAGATTGATGTTTGAAGAGGTGAAATTTGTACAGGGTTTCTGAATTTTTTTGAGGAAATGCAGGTTGATTTTTACTAAAGAGGAACATGCAAATGTTTAGATTTGAGGATATACAGAAATAAGATATGCATATTTGCATTGGACTTTCATATGCATTTGTGAATGCAGATTTGGATTTTAGTTTTGGATATGCAGATTTGTGGATGTAGATTTTGATTATGCAGATTTATTTGAATTTGATGAGGAGTTTGTATATGCAGAATTTTGATTGTGGATTGTTATATGCAGATTTCTTTGGATTTGAGAAAATGCAAATGCAATATGGAAATGAAGATGCAAGTTCAAACTAAATGTATTTCAGATTTATGAAATAAAAGAAAAATAAAACTAAAATTTACACTTGTCAATTTAACAACACTTGTCAAATTGAATATGTTAGTTTTTAAACACATGTAAAAGAATGCAACACATGTTTTCTCTTTAAGATAATTAATACTAATTTATAAATTAATGTGGGTGTTAGCTTTAATTTTAGTTGTTAGTTTATATTTAACATGTGTATGAATTTACAAGAGAAAAATCAACAAATCATGTTTACAAACTTACACTAATAAAATTAAAACAAATGAAGATTTTATACTTTGAGTTTTAAATTCAAACTAAATTCAAAATCAATTATTTCAAATCAAATTATAAATATAAATTCAATTTGAAATAAACATTACAAATCTTATTCAAAACTTATTTACAAAGTCAATACCATATTAATATTGCTTTTATAAATCTCTTTTATTAAATTTGAAATAATTTTACAAAAGATTCATTTTATTAAGCCATAAAACCAATTTGTTGAATTTATTCTAAATTTAAAACAATACCAATTTATTTTAAATATGAACCATATATTTATTTATAAATAGAAATCAATTTATATCATTTAAAAGATAAAATAACCAACTTAAATAATTATTGAAGAAGATTATTAAATTTATCTGAATAATTATTAACAGATTATCAATATCAATTTAATTTTTACAACAGATTATTAAATTGATATTGTTAAAAATTCTGGGATGTTACATAATCATCAGCTTGGATGGTTATAATAACTTGTCGTCACAAATATTGATAATGTACAACAACAACAATGCAATGCAGTGGAAAAATACACAGATACGTGTATACGACATGAAGATCTCTAGCTCGCTTACTGAAGCTCCAATAGCACCAAATCTGAACCTGTAAATATACTCAGTCTGACCCGAGCATTGAAAGAGAAGAACTTCCAGTTCAGTCTGGTAAACCAACGTAAGAAAAACACACCTCAACTGAATTTATTTCAAAGTTTATAAAAATCATTCTTTCATCGAAAAAAGGTATCTCGTAAGGCATGCCCACACATAAACACGGATGGGTTTTTCCCTTACGATAACCAAACCATTTCATATCAAATCATACTATATTATAATAGTGTCTATTATATAAATAATAATAAACATAGCTGAAATTGTTACATTATTAAATTCCGGCAATAGTAGGCTCTATAAACAAAATGGCAGGCACGTAGTGAATTTTGGATTCCATACAAATGATTATGTGAAGGGACTACCTTTCTGAAACTCGGTACACCTCTAGAGGTATGTACCTAGGGTCCAGATACTGGGAGCCTTAACCAACACAAGACTGGCCCAACCCTTCCTGGATAGTACCGAATAAGTCTTCACTCTAGTCGTTACCAATCTAAATCTATGGCCACCAGCATCCATCAACAATAATCAGATACACGTCGTCATAAGCATGTAAAGATATATCCAGAAAAATGATGACATCTCCTAATGGGAGCGACCCACTTAGCCTTGCTACTTCTATCCCTATCTCGGTCATTTCCAAGGATGTGAGGCCAAAAGAGGTGTAAGAACTTGCAATTTTCCGATTATACATTTAATTATTTTAAATATAGCATCGTTAGTTGGATTAAAATCTGAAATGTGATTTTTTGTAAACAGTTGAATCCGGACTCGAGACCACTTTCATTGAGTTCAAAATGATGTTTATAACTCGTTTAAGCATAAACATTGATATGTTTGGAGTTGATTAGGATTTTGGTATTTTCATTTAGGCTTTGGGTTGTGTTCTAGCGCACCAACCCAACAAGATAACCCAAAATCCTCTACTAAATATCCTAACTCCTCTATTCTTCGTTCATTCCACTCATAATTTCCTAACACTCAAGAAAAAGAAAAAATGGGGGAAAGGAGGGAAAATCAAAATTCCAAAGCCTTAGATTCTTAGGAAATTCAAATTCAAGTTCTAAAATCAAAGAGAAGATTAGGTAAGCATTCACTTCATCTTCTCCATCTCAATTCCTCTTCAATTCTTGATTTTTCCTATAACCTAACTTAGAAAAATATTTGCATGTTGTAATAGGTTGAAGATCTTTGAGGTGTAGTTGAAGAGAAATCAATCGTAGCTTGCTTTAGAGCTTGTCTTTTCTATTTTGGGTTTAAAGGTGAGTTCTTGAACTCATATCTATGTCTATAGCTTTGATAGTTGTTAGGTATGAATTCCTAACATCTATTTCATGTTCATTTACTTTTGGATTGAATTGGTTCGGTGAATTTTCCAATTTTGGTATTTTGAAGTAAAAACTTATGAAAACCCTAGTATGGGTGTTTAGGCATGTCGATTCGGGTGTATTGAAGAGCCTATAGGGCTGGGTTGTCGCTTAGCATAAATCCCTAGCTGCCATTGCTCATTCGATTACTTTCGAATTCGTTTGCCCATCTTTCGGCTAGGCAAATTTTGCCGTGAGCTTCAGCTTAAATCTCTGGGAAAACTCTCGAACGTCTAGGCCTTAGGAATAAAAAATTCCAAAACCCAGGGTTAGATGTTTGAGGTTTATCCCCAGACGTCTGAGCAACCTGGAATGAATTTCTAGAGCTTAAGCTCCGATGTCTTGGAAAACCCCCAAATGTCTGATGCTGTTAATTTCTAGGAATCGGCTTATTTTGGTGTGGATTTCCATTTTAATCGATTTTTGATGATCCGAATAGTTATTGTCATCCAATACCAACTTTGATGATTTCTTTTCCAGATTTTTGATGTTTCATTTGATGGATTTGGTATCGATTTCCATGGTTTTTATTCACGTTATTGAAATGTGTATTTTGGTAATTGATTGTTTTTACAATCGTTTCTATGATTTGTCACTTTAAAATACAAAGGTTTTTATACTAGTAGTAAACAGTAAAACTCTTTCACAGAAATGATTTCAACACTACTTTTAAAACAAAACTCTTTTTAAAACCGTTTTCCAATCTTACCTCACTCGTATGAGAAATCCAATCAAAAGACTTAGCAAAACAAGTGATATGAAATGCTTGCATTTACTTTGTCAGTTAATTCTTGGCTTATTCTATTGAAATCTCGTGATAATTTTCGAGTGTTAATTTACAATTTGTTCGTAAATATTTAGGTTAATCTAGTGGTTATGAGACATGAAGCTAAACTTGGTTATTTACACCTATTGATCTATGATGATCATTTTGTGGTTTAGACTAGCACAATGCGATGTCTCTTTTTTCACGTAGGGGACTATACCCCATTTTGTGGAGCTTTGGCTTAATTTGATGGGGTAGAGACCCATGGTCTTTTGAACGTTTGTGGAGCCATCGGCTCAATGAGTCTGTGCATGGGACATATCCTTTTAGGTGCGTCGATGTTCAGCTCATTCGTCCTCAGGGGGGGACTGTACCCTACATTTTTATGGGTTAGCGATCCATGGGATACCATCCCGTTTGTGATACATGTGTTGGTGAGTTTTCATGCTCCCATTTGTGATAGGCCTCCCTCTTTGTGTTTTCTGGATTTCTAATTATTGATTTCTAAAATTTGTGTTTCACCAATTTTTGTGATTTGCATTGATAAGCTCTATCAATATTTGTGATTTGGTGAATAAAAATAAAGAATATGACATTTTTTTGGGTATTTGAGAAAACTTGAGATATTATATGATTTTTACTGTTATCATATATATATTTGTTATATCTCTTATTCTATCTCATCTTACATGATAATTATAGCTAGACCGATTCGTTTATTATTTTTCTTCTTAAATAATACTCGGGTCAGACCGAGGTGTTTCAGGTGCTTCCACTTGACTTCTTAGCAGAGATTAGCTTCTGACTTTTGGCTAACTACTTTAGCTTAGTTTTTTTTGTCTTTCGTGTATACGAGATAAAGACTCTTTGATGTATACTTATTTTCTTATGTAGTACATGTACCTATTCTTTTGGCATGTAGTGGATCTTATATGACCACTACTATGATGTTCACTTCTATTTGTTGTATTCATATCTGTTTCCGCCTTAGTGATATGAATATCTATGACTGGTTTTATGTCATTTTTATTTTATATTGATTACGAAGGCCACTTAGCCACTGTGTAGTAGATTTGAGTTTGGATTGGATATGTTAGATTTCCTATTAAAATGAAATGCATGATATACTATCTGACGTATTGGTTCTCGCTCAAGTTAATTACACAGATGGCCACTCCTCAAAAACCTTATTCTTTGTGTTATTCAACAGCATTACCCTATTAGGGCATCATAGCTTGGTATCAAGGAAAAACTTCGAAACAATATGGAATAATCTAGCAAGGATCATTGTCCTAAGTATCTCTTAGGAATCATGCCTTAGGATTTAATTCGAGTCTTAGGACCCATTCTATCCTATTTTCTTTTATTATGCCTTGTTTTATCAGTCAAGTTCGTTTTATATTCATTCTGAGAATAAACTTTTTCCTCTTCTTTCTTTCTTTCTTAAAGAAGAGAAATGGTTAGACCTGGCCGTCCTAGCACTAGTCAATCTAGTGGTCCTCCTCATGATGGCGTATTCATGTCTGCTCAACAAATTTTGGATCTTGTAAAGAATGCCCAAGCGGCCGGACCCATTCCTAAGCCTACTCATCCTAAATCTGGGTCTGCACGCTTGTGCAGTGATTACAACAATATAGGTGGAAGGCCATTCAAGGGTTCCGAAAGCATTACTGAAGTCCAGGCTTGGCCTAGAACATGCGACCGCATCTTTTCTTGCATGAATCTTTTCGATTTACATCAAGTCCAAGTGGCTTCTAACATGCTATAGGAGAGAGCATTAGATTGGTATGATGTTTTGATTTCGAAAATTGTCGAAGCAAATCTTACTTAGGAGAAATTCGAGTTAAAGTTTGTGCCTGATGCATAAAAAGTAACTTTAGCTCGACGCTTTATTGACCTTTTTCAAGATGAATCTTCTATGACAGACTATGTCGCATCTTTTAAATTCCTCTCTAAATATGGGGTTGAGTATATTAATACCCCTTTGAAGAAGAATCAAAGTTTTATCTATGGTTTGAATAAGAACCTCAAAATGGCTTTGCTTTTAAAACTAGAAGCGCCTTTTGATCAGCTTGTAGATATCGCTCTTCGACTTGAAGAGGGTGATAAAGAAAATGATGGTGATGTTGGAGGTGCCAAAAAGAACTTCAATAACAACAAGAAGAGGCATCCAGATAATAAGTTCAAACCTAATCCCAACAAGAAAGGAAGCAAGCAACTTTGGTAGCAAAGACTCCTAGCCATAATCATAGAGAATGCTACAAATGTGGATCTAAGGATCACTATGTGAATAAGTTTCCAAGGTCCCTTACCTGTCGCTATTGCAAAAGTTCGGGTCATCTTATATCTTCATGTCCCAAACTTCAAAATAAGAAAGAGGGAAAGATGAATGTTGTGCAAGAGTAACACTTCTCTTGGTCAAGGTATTTCTCATTCTGTCCTTGATGGCATTATTATATTTCGTGATCATCCTATTCGAATTCTTTTTGATACGTGTGCATCTCAGTCTTTTATATCAAAAAGAACTTTTTGATACTTTTTCTTTAAAAGTTATGGGCATGATGAATACATTAAGAATTGAAAATCCGATTGCTGGATCCATGGCACTTAGTTTATTTTGTAAGGACGTTGAAATTATTTTATGTGATTATACTTTCCGTGTCGATTTGCATGTTATGCGTTACTTAGGTTTCGGAATGATTTTGGGAATGGATTGGCTTAATCGTTATAAAGCCCATATCCTATGTCCCGAGAGGACTATCCATCTTCGAATTCCCCAATGTGTTAACCAGATTTCTATTTTTCTTAAAGATTTTGATTCCAATTCAGTGGCATCCTTATATTCTCTAAATCCATATGATGACGATAATGATGATGAGGAAGCTGTCATTTCCCTTATTTACATTGTTCATGAATTTCTCGATATATTTAAGCCCGTTTTAGGATTACCGCCTAAGCGAGCTACTGAGTTCAGAATTAATCTAATCCTGGAGCTCTACCTATAACTCATCCTCCTTATCGTATGTCCAATAAGGAGAATGAGAAGAGGAGTAAACAATTATCCGAATTGGAAGCAGAATAGTTTATTCGTTCTAGTTCCACTCCTCGGGGAGCTTCAGTTATCTTTGTGAAGAAACATGATGGTACACTTAGGCTTTGCATTACTACTGCAAGCTTAATGATCTTACCATTAAGAATAAATATCCCTTACCATGAATTAATGATCTATTCGATCAACTTAGCGGTGCCAGAGTCTTTTTGCAATTAGACTTAGCAACCAATTTTCATCATCTTAGAATTATAGAGGATAGTATTCCTTTGACATCATTTCGTGCTCCTTATGGATCTTATGAATAGCTTGTTATGCCATTTGGTTTAACGAATGCTCCAGCTTATTTCATTGACCTTATGAACCGAATTTTCAAAGACTTCCTTGATCGATTGTGTGACGCCCCACCTCTATACCCACGCTAGCCAAGAACACTACGGAGTAATGCTGTCGACTAGCACGGAGAATAAGGCTGTTGAGGAGCGACCATCCGTGTAATTGCTTTGTGCGAGCATCGATATGTCAGATAGTATAACATGAAATTCTTTTCAAGTGGGAAATCCGACATACCGACACAAACTCAAAGCTACTACACAGTGGCTATAATATCTTCGGAAACAAATATAGAAGTAAACATAACATAAATCAGTCACAGGCAATTCATATCACAAAGGCTGAAATAGATATGAATGTTACACATATAAGTGTATATCAGAGTAGTGGTCAAATAAGATCCACGACATCACAAAAGAACAGATACAAGTGCTAGACAAAAGAATACATCTATGAGTCTATATCTCAAGTGTATACAACAAAATAAACTACTAATCTAAGTAGTTAGCCAAAAGATCAGAGTAATGATCCTGGAGGAGAAGTCAAGCAGAAGCACCAGTAACATCTCGGTCTGACCCGAGTATTATTTAATAAGAAAATAATAAACGGATCAGTCTGGCTATAAATATCAGATGAAATGATATAGAATAAGAAATATGACTAAACGTATAATAATCACAATGCCAAGCTGTGATATATAAGTAACTGAAAAATCAATAAGAGATTAATCAATATCACAAGAATCTTCTCAAAGATCCAAAGAGGGCATCATACCCTAAACCTGTACTCATAACAAGTCAATGATATAAATTCCAGAAATCAACACACGAAATCCAGAAATCACAAAAAGGTATGTGTGCGTGGAATCACACAAGTGGTGTCTAGGCTAACCGAAAAGGTATGTGTGAATGGAATCGCACAAGTGGTGTCTAGCCTAACCAAAAAGCAAAAAAGGTATGTGTGAATGGAATCACACAAATGGTGTCTAGTCTAACCGAAAAGGTATGTGTGAATGGAATCACACAAGTGGTGTCTAGCCTAACCAAAAAGAAAAAAGGTATGTGTGAATGGAATCACACAAATGGTATCTAGGCTAACCGAAAAGGTATGTGTGAATGGAATCGTACAAGTGGTGTCTAGCCTAACCTCGCAAACAAAGAGACATCGCACATTGCTAGTCTAAACCATAAAGATGATCGTCATGATCAACGAGAAGTGTCAATTACAATAAGCTAGTAAATATATGAGCTTAGCTTCATGTCCCATAACCACTAGCTTAACTTAAATATTTACGAACAAATTGTAGATCTCCACTAGAAAATTGTCACAAGAGATTCAATCGAACAAGTCCAAGAATTAACCGACGAAATAAACGCAAGCGTTTCATACCACTTGTTTTACTAAGCCATTTAATTAGATTTCTCATACGAGTGAGGTAAAGGTTTGTATATACTAATAGATTGGAAATCGATTTGAGAAAACGAGCTTTGTAATAAAATAGTGTTGAAATCATTTGGAGAAAGAGTTTTGATATTTACTACTAGTATAGAAAACCTTTATGTTTTTAAAGTGACAAGTCACAAAGAAGATTGTAGGAACAATCAATCGCTAAGATTCACATACGAAGACGTGAATAAAAATCCAAAGAAATCGATAAAGGATCCTTCGAAATGGATATTCAAAAATCCCTAAAAAGGAGTCATCAAAGTCATAATAATTGATAACAATAAATAGGAAACAACACGAATCGATTAAAGTTGGAAATTCAAGCAACTAGGCTAAGTAGGCAAAAAATCATCAGGTCGGTCGGCCTGCAGCAGGGCTCGGTCAACCGGACCCTGTTCTGAAAAACTCTCGGGACAGCAGGTCGGTCGACCGAACCCTGTAGGCAGTCGACCGGACCAGAAACAGAAAGTGCTTATGCACTTGGCAGCAGGTCGGTCGGCCGGCAGCAGGGCTCGATCGACCGGACCTGTTGCCAGTCCCTTCCCAGCCCATCCAAATGAGATCCAATCTCGACCAAATTGCATTCGCTCGAGCAACGGCGCTAAGGGTATGCCAATCGACTACCCGGCCCTATAAGCTCCTCGATGCATTACCAAAAACATGTTCAAACATCAAAGTTATGATTTTTAAAGAATTGAACTCAAAACACTAAAAATTGGAATATTCACGAAAGCAATCCAAATCAAAAGCAATTGCACATGAATAAGTGTTAGGAATTCATACCTAACAATCGAAGGTAATTCATAGACTTAGATGTGAGATTAAAAATCTCACCTTTGAACCCAAACGAATGAAGAAGATGCTATGAAGCAATGGCAAGAACAAGCACTCTTCAATTCCAACTCAACAAGCTTGAATCTAAGCTTAAAAGAGAAACATTCCCTAAATTAGGTTTAGGAAATTTCTGAAATCAAAGAGAGAATGAGTTGGAGAAGAAGAAGAGGAAGCTTACCAATAGGTTCTCTTTGAATTTGGAGCAAGAACTTGAGCTAGCAAGAGGAACTAGGGCTTGGAGTTTTAATTTCCACTTCCACTCTCCATTAACATAAAAGCTTGAGTATTAGGAAAATAGAAAAGAAGTGAATGAAGAGGAGAGGGTTGGAACTGAGTTAAGTGGGGTTAATGGGCTCAGCCCAACTCAAAGCCCTAAGTGAAAAAGTAGCAAAAATCAACTTTCTCCAAACATATCGAAGCTTATACTCAAAAAGGTCGCAAATGGCATTTTAAACTCAATGGAAGTGGTCTCGAGTCCTAATTCGGCTGTTTGCAAAAAGTAGCTTTTCGGACCAAAATCCGATGAACGGTTAAATATTTAAATATAAAATCGATAAATATGCGGGTTGTTACAGACTCCCCTCCTTAAAGAAATTGCGTCCTCGCAATAATTAAGAAGGAAATATAAAGTAACAACCGTGGAAGCATATCAACACAAAAGAAATTTGAAATAGGAAGTTCACCATAAAGAGCATGAAGGAGTAAATCCGAAAGTTTTCGTTCGATGAATTCTCAAGATTTCACATGAGCAATCCTTAGGATTTGAGAACCATTGAACTTTTATCAAAAAGAATATCTTTATATCGAAGGCGCTCAACCTCCAAAGCAATGATGTGAATAGAATGTTGCTCAAAAGTCAAATTTGGTGAAACTTCAATCCCTCAATAACACCGGGCTCAAGAATAAAAACCGGAAACATAAAAGCATTTCCATAGTTAAAAGACGTGGAAAATGTCAAGAATAGCAGAAAGTTGAGCCGGTGCAACGGCGTAGTACAAATACGGTACGTCCGAGAAACTAGAAGCTCGAATAATTTGGAACACCGACGTAGTACAAAGACGGTACGTCCAATGAACCAAAAGGCCAAGTCATTGATGTAGTGCAAACGGTACATCCAATGAATCAAACAACAAAGTCATTGATGTAGTACAAACGGTACATCCAATGAATCAAAGACACTGATGTAGTACAAACGGTACATCCAATGAATCAAAAGCAAAGACATTGATGTAGTGCAAACGGTACATCCGATGTATCAAAAGCATATCATTGATGTAGTGCAAACGGTACATCCAATGAATCAAAAGCAAAGACATTGATGTAGTGCAAACGGTACATCCAATGTATCAAAAGCATATCATTGATGTAGTGCAAACGGTACATCCAATGAATCAAAAACAAAGACATTGATGTAGTGCAAACGGTACATCCAATGTATCAAAAGCATATCATTGATGTAGTGCAAACGGTACATCCAATGAATCAAAAGCAAAGATATTGATGTAGTACAAACGGTAAATCCAATGAATCAAAGACACTGATGTAGTACAAACAGTGCATCCAATGAATCAGAAGCAAAGACATTGATGTAGTACAAACGGTACATCCAATGAATCAAAAGCAAAGACATTGATGTAGTGCAAACGGTACATCCAATGTATCAAAAGCGTATCATTGATGTAGTGCAAACGGTACATCCAATGAATCAAAAGCAAAGACATTGATGTAGTACAAACGGTACATCCAATGAATCAAAAGCAAAGACATTGATGTAGTACAAACGGTACATCCAATGAATCAAAAGCAAAGTCATTGATGTAGTACAAACGGTACATCCAATGAATCAAACACAATAAAAGAAATGAGATAAAGCTCAATAAAATGATGTATATCAAAAACGTCCGATGAATTTGATAAAAAGATAATTCCATTCAGACATCATCAAAGAATCAACCAATTGTTGCCTATGACAAAGCGCATTGGCAAAACGATTTCCCTTCCGGGAATAAAAAGAATATCAATATCATAAGATGCCAGGAACTCGAGTCAACATGAAGTTCCTTATGAGAAAATAAATATTCCAAAGATTTATGATCAAGGTGGAGAACAAATTTCTCATCCAAATATGATGATGCCAAATTCCCAAAAGTAAAAACAATAGCCGCGAGCACTAGATCATGAGTGGCATATCTAGTCTCGATAAGCTATAATGATTTAGAAGCACAAGTGATAGCACGTTTTCTTTTGCAAGAGAACAACATCCAAACCAATACGACTAGTATCGGTACAAAAGATAAAGTCTTGGTTCCCTTCGGGAATCACAAGAATAAGAGTATCAGAAAAGAATTTATAACCTTCTTTCTTGAAAAGCTAAAACTTTCAAAATTACATTTATCTTTTTATGTAATAATCTTTCTACAAAAATTTACATTTTTACAAGTCAATATATCGTGTCTGACTGTCTCATCAAAGCGTTTAGGAGATTCTTATCGATAATGTTGATCAAGCGCATCGACCAAAATTCTTAAAACACTTAACGGGCAATACAATCACAAAATCATCTTCTATATGATAAAAATATCTTTTTAAAAAGTTTTAAAAATATTCTTTGCTCGCTTAAGAGCTAAAATCAAATCGTACTTATAAATAAATCTTATGAAAAAGATTTACAAAATTTTAAATTTCTATTTTCATCCAAAATCAATAAATACACAAATGAAGTCATCGAGATATTCATAGAATACTCGATTTATAAAATGGATGAAACAAGATGGGCAAACTGAATGACATAATAAGTCATTCATAAGAATCATAACGAGTGCGGAATGCGGTAAGTGGAATGCTAATTTCCGCAACTCGTAGCCAAATGAAAATCGGTGGCAAGGTCGAGCTGAAAAGACCTTAACACTACTCAAAAGATTGCTTAGGTGATAATCCTAAAACAAGTCTAAATAAACCGGGAAATTTCTCAAACTACATGAATGAGAGAAATAACACTTTCCTTATAAGTGGGCTTAAGGAATAAAATGATTCCACCAAAAATTTGAAATCGGAATCGCAAAGAAAAATAGAAATCTGCTTAACAGATAGAAAATGTCGAAGATGAATAGTCCACTCGAAAAATAGGATATGGGCTTCACAATGATTAAGCCGATCCTTTCAAAAAATCAATTCCAAAGCCTAAGTAAAAATATCGGCTCGGAAAGAAAAATCTCATAAAATAATTTCGACATCAATAAAAAGCAAATTGAGTGTTGCAGATCTACCATCCGGATTCACAATCCTCAAAGAAGTCATCAAGCCCAAAATATTTAAAGAACAAGAATTAACAAGTTCTTTTGATATAAAATAGTGAGATGGAACCCATATCAAAAAGAACTCGAATAAGAAGATCACGAAATAAAACAATGCCATCTAGGATTGAATGGGCTCTGGAATGGGTCCGGCTGCGTGAGCGTTCTTTACTAGATCAAAAAGTTGCTGGGCAAACATGAATACTCCATCCTGAGGAGTAGCACTAGATTGACCGGCGCTGGGACGGCCTGGTCTAACCATTTCTCTTCTTTAAGAAAGAAAGAAGGAGAAAAGTTATTCTCAAAATAAATATCAAGCAATCTTGATAGATAAAACTAGGAATCATAAACAAAATAGGATGAATCGGTACGAAGACTCGAATTAAAATCCTAAAGCACGACTCCTAAGAAGGACTTAGGACGATGATCCTTGTTATAATATTCCATATTGTTCCGAAGTTTGGCTCTGATACCAAGCTGTGACGCCCCACCTCTATACCCATGCTAGCCAAGAACACTACGGAGTAATGCTGTCGACTAGCACGGAGAATAAGGCTGTTCAGGAGCGACCATCCGTGTAATTGCTTTGTGCGAGCATCAATATGTCAGATAATATAACATGAAATTCTTTTCAAGTGGGAAATCTGACATACCGACACAAACTCAAAGCTACTACACAGTGGCTATAATATCTTCGGAAACAAATATAGAAGTAAACATAACATAAATCAGTCACAGGCAATTCATATCACAAAGGCTGAAATAGATATGAATGTTACACATATAAGTGTATATCAGAGTAGTGCTCAAATAAGATCCACGACATCACAAAAGAACAGATACAAGTGCTAGACAAAAGAATACATCTATGAGTCTATATCTCAAGTGTATACAACAAAATAAACTACTAATCTAAGTAGTTAGCCAAAAGATCAGAGTAATGATCCTGGAGGAGAAGTCAAGCAGAAGCACCTGTAACATCTCGGTCTGACCCGAGTATTATTTAATAAGAAAATAATAAACGGATCAGTCTAGCTATAAATATCAGATGAAAGGATATAGAATAAGAAATATAACTAAACGTATAATAATCACAATGCCAAGCTGTGATATATAAGTAATTGAAAAATCAATAAGAGATTAATCAATATCACAAGAATCTTCTCAAAGATCCAAAGAGGGCATCATACCCTAAACCTGTACTCATAACAAGTCAATGATATAAATTTCAGAAATCAACACATGAAATCCAGAAATCAGAAAAAGATATGTGTGAGTGGAATCACACAAGTGGTGTCTAGGCTAACCGAAAAGGTATGTGTGAATGGAATCGCACAAGTGGTTTCTAGCCTAACCAAAAAGCAAAAAGGTATGTGTGAACGGAATCACACAAATGGTGCCTAGGCTAACCGAAAAGGTATGTGTGAATGGAATCACACAAGTGGTGTCTAGCCTAACCAAAAAGCAAAAAGGTATGTGTGAATGGAATCACACAAATGGTGTCTAGTCTAACCGAAAAGGTATGAGTGAATGGAATCACACAAGTGGTGTCTAGTCTAACCAAAAAGCAAAAAGGTATGTGTGAATGGAATCACACAAATGGTGTCTAGGCTAACCGAAAAGGTATGTGTGAATGGAATCGCACAAGTGGTGTCTAGCCTAACCTCGCAAACAAAGAGACATCGCACATTGCTAGTCTAAACCATAAAGATGATCGTCATGATCAACGAGAAGTGTCAATTACAATAAGCTAGTAAATATATGAGCTTAGCTTCATGTCCCATAACCACTAGTTTAACTTAAATATTTACGAACAAATTGTAGATCTCCACTAGAAAATTGTCACAAGAGATTCAATCGAACAAGTCCAAGAATTAACCGACGAAATAAACGCAAGCGTTTCATACCACTTGTTTTACTAAACCGTTTAATTAGATTTCTCATACGAGTGAGGTAAAGGTTTGTATATACTAATAGATTGGAAATCGATTTGAGAAAACGAGCTTTGTAATAAAATAGTGTTGAAATCATTTGGAGAAAGAGTTTTGATATTTACTACTAGTATAGAAAACCTTTATGTTTTTAAAGTGACAAGTCACAAAGAAGATTGTAGGAACAATCAATCGCTAAGATTCACATACGAAGACGTGAATAAAAATCCAAAGAAATCGATAAAGGATCCTTCGAAATGGATATTCAAAAATCCCTAAAAAGGAGTCATCAAAGTCATAATAATTGATAACAATAAATAGGAAACAACACGAATCGATTAAAGTTGGAAATTCAAGCAACTAGGCTAAGTAGGCAAAAAATCATCAGGTCGGTCGGCCGGCAGCAAAGCTCGGTCTACCGGACCCTGTTCTGAAAAACTCTCGGGACAGCAGGTCGGTCGATCGAACCCTGTAGGCAGTCGACCGGACCAGAAACAGAAAGTGCTTATGCACTTGGCAGCAGGTCGGTCGGCCCGCAGCAGGGCTCGGTCGACCGGACCTGTTGCCAGTCCCTTCCCAGCCCATCCAAATGAGATCCAATCTCGACCAAATTGCATTCGCTCGAGCAACGGCGCTAAGGGTTTATGCCAATCGACTACCCGGCCCTATAAGCTCCTCGATGCATCACCAAAAACATGTTCAAACATCAAAGTTATGATTTTTAAAGAATTGAACTCAAAACACTAAAAATTGGAATATTCACGAAAGCAATCCAAATCAAAAGCAATTGCACATGAATAAGTGTTAGGAATTCATACCTAACAATCGAAGGTAATTCATAGACTTAGATGTGAGATTAAAAATCTCACCTTTGAACCCAAATGAATGAAGAAGATGCTATGAAGCAATGGCAAGAACAAGCACTCTTCAATTCCAACTCAACAAGCTTGAATCTAAGCTTAAAAGAGAAACATTCCCTAAATTAGGTTTAGGAAATTTCTGAAATCAAAGAGAGAATGAGTTGGAGAAGAAGAAGAGGAAGCTTACCAATGGGTTCTCTTTGAATTTGGAGCAAGAACTTGAGCTAGCAAGAGGAACTAGGGCTTGGAGTTTTAATTTCCACTTCCACTCTCCATTAACATAAAAGCTTGAGTATTAGGAAAATAGAAAAGAAGTGAATGAAGAGGAGAGGGTTGGAACTGAGTTAAGTGGGGTTAATGGGCTCAGCCCAAACCAAAGCCCTAAGTGAAAAAGTAGCAAAATCAACTTTCTCCAAACATATCGAAGCTTATATTCAAAAAGGTCGCAAACGACATTTTGAACTCAATGGAAGTGGTCTCGAGTCCTAATTCGGCTGTTTGCAAAAAGTAGCTTTTCGGACCAAAATCCGATGAACGGTTAAATATTTAAATAAAATATTTAAATATAAAATCGATAAATATGCGGGTTGTTACAGATTGGTTCTCATCTTTATAGATGATATTCTTGTTTATTTTAAAACCGAGGAATAACATGAAAAACATCTTCGAATTGTGTTGGAAACCCTTAGGACCAATCAATTGAAAGCAAAATTTTCTAAAGTGCCCCTTTTGGCAATCCAGTGTAAAAATTTTAAGACATATTATTTCTAAATCCAAAATTTCCATGGATCCTTCAAAGATTGAGGCGATTTAAAATTGGAAGAGACTGGAGAGTGTGATGGAAATTCGTAACTTTCTTGGATTGGCAGGCTATTACCGTTGGTTCATAAAAGACTTTTCTAAAATTTTTGTACCTCTTACTAGTTTGAAAAAGAAGGGAGTAAAGTAAATTTGGTCAGACAATTGAAGTTGCTTTTCATAAATTAAAAGAACTCCTTTCTGATGCTCATATCCTTGTAATTCCCGAAGGGAACCAAGACTTAACTGTTTATATTGGTGCTAGTCGTACTGGTTTGGGAGCCGTACTCATGCAAAAAGAATGTGTTATTGCTTATGCTTCTAGGCAATTAAAGCCTGCCGAGACGAGATATGCCACTCATGAACTAGAGCTCGCGGCCATTTTTTCGCTCTTAGAATTTGGCGTCATTATCTTTTGGATGAGAAATTTGTTCTCTACACCGATCAGAAATCTTTATAGTATTTATTTTCTCAAGGGATCTTAATTTGCGTCAACAATGTTGGCTCCAGTTCCTTCCATCTTATGTCTTGATATTCTTTATACTCCTGAAAAGGGGAATCCTGTTACCGATGCCCTTAGTCGTAAGAAACAAGCGGTTGTTTCCACGATGATATCTGAATGGAATGATCTCGAGACTTTGTCCACTTGTGAGATTTGAGATAGTGAATCCAATTCGTGTTCATCTTTTGTTTTATGTAGTCTTAAGGGTTATCCATCTCTTTTAGACTGCATTCTTAAACTCAAAAGCATCTCGAGTTGGCTCATCTTAGCCAAAATTGTAAGGATAGAAATACTGATGGTTTTAAAGACTTTGAAATTGATGCTCGTGGAGGCATTCGAAAATTTGGTAGACTTATTGTACCAAATATTAGTGATCTTCATAATGACATTTTAGAAGATTCTCATCCTTCTAAATTTACCATTCATCCCGGAGTAGTAAAATGTATGCAAACATGAAGCGACTTTATTATTGGGGTGGAATGAAATCTGTTATTGTTAACTTTACTAAGCGTTGCATGACTTGCCAACTCATAAAGTCCGAGCATCAAAGGCTTGGTGGGTTATTGCAACCTTTGGACATTCCCGTTTGGAAGTGAGATCAAGTTTCCATGGACTTTAATGATGGTCTTCCTCATTCTCGTTCAGATCATGATAGTTTATGGGTGACTGTAGATAGACTCACAAAATCCGCCCATTTTATTCCCATTCGTTCCAACCAGACTGTACCACTTTTGGCTAAACTCTATGTTAAATAAATTGTTAAATTGCATGGAGTTCTTACTTTTATTATTAATGTCGTGATCCATTATTTACTAGTGGATTTTGAAAGGGTCTTCAAAAAGATTTGGGAACAACGCTTAATTTTAGCACCTCTTATCATCCTCAGTCCGATGGACAAACTGAGCGTGTGAATCAAACTAGATATCCAAGGAATAATATTGATTCTAAGGTAAACGCCTTAGTTGATATTTATATTCTATTATATTTTACTATTCTGCCATATGTATATGTAAATAGCTCTTTGATATACTTATGTTCGTTACATTTTAACAACATTAATGGTCCATGACCTAATGGACATGGATTTCGATTCACTCGAAAATCGAGCCCATGAAGGTGTAGGTTGTTACAGTTATGTACTCTAATCTCAGAAAATGAATCAATATCCTATCTTGATACACCTAGATTGGGAACATTTAAAACTATATGTTATTTTGAATGTGGTAAATTGCTCATGATTACAGCCATTGTAATTACTATCACGTAAAATATTAAGGATATTCTACTAAAAATGCTTATGTTAAATAATTGATTGACATAACACGATATGACAAGTATATAATAAAAAGTAGAACATATTTTATCTCAAACGATATTTTATTACAAAGTAAATAAATTATAGAATTGCCCTTAGGAGAAACACCTAACTTAATCCACTTATAAATAGAATTGCTTCAAGGCAAAGAGAGGACCTATTGTTAGTCAAAAAGATTAGGCAGGTAGGGGTAGCTGTGGATGTTGAAGATCTAAGAGGATTTAAGATGGACTTGGATGAATGGCTTAGAAAGAAGGGAAAATTGTGTCCCGAATGTGGGTCATCTTCGGAAGAAAGCCTTAAAGGAAAGTCTTTGGTCCACTTATGATTCATCGAGAACAAAGATATATCGTGACATGAACCATGTCTTTATTTGGGAAGGGACGAATAGTGATGTTGGTGAATGTGTGAAGAATTGTGAAGTTTCACATGTCAGTGAGTGAAGGCTGAACGTCAAAAGCCAATTGGTTACTTCAACAATTCGAAGTATCGACTTAGATGTGGGACTCCATGTTTATGGATTTTTAGATGAATCGCCAAGGTTCAGAATGGGGAATGATAGTATATGGGTAATAGTCGATAGGTTGACAAAAAGCACCCATTTTATCTCAGTTAAGGCGACTAGAATGGAACCTAGCATAGCTTAGCTATAAGTGAAGAATGTTGTGTGGCTTTATGGGATTCCAAGCAGCATAGATAGTGATAGAGATTTTGTGTCCACTAGTGAGGTCTGGTGAATTTTACATAGTACATTGGGTATGGAATTAAACCAAAGTATAGCTTATCACACATTGACAAATGGTTAAATTAGAAGGATAAACCAAGTTCTAGAGAATTTGTTGAGGACATGCATCCAGAATTTTAGGGGATCTCCAAAAATCATTTGTTTTTGGTATATTTTGCCTATAATGATAGTTACCGGTCAAAATTAGAATGGCACTTTTGAAGCACTTTTTGGTAGACCATGTAAGCCACCTATTTGTTAGTTGGACGAGGAAGATAGGCTTATGTTATGATCCGACTTTGCAAGAGATGCTACCGAGAAGAGTGATTTTATTCGCTTTAGAGTCAAAGTTTTACAATTAATGTGATAACCCGAATTATCAGGCATCTGATAATTGGATGATTAATTGTTTTTTCTGGTTGAACAGATAAACTTTGATAATTAAAAATATATCTAGATGTATATAAATGGATTTGAGCTATAATAAATACTGATTTCTGAATGGATATTTTGAACAGCTGGAAATACAAGCCCTTCAATCTAATTTCCACAAATTTAAAAGTATGATAATTTAAATAGTATTTAAATAAAAGATTAAAATCTTTTTCTTTTGTACTTGAAATAAAACATAATACATAAAAATAAATATAAAGACATATATTATTAAAAACATAAGAAACATATAAAATTAAGGCTCTAAACATTTGTAAGTATTACGATACATGAAATTAACATTTATAGCATTTATAATACATATAGTGACATGTGTCATTAGCTTCTTTTCTTTAATAATAATAATTCAAAGAAAAACAAAGTTATACATATCATTAAATTTCCTCTATTTTTATTTTTCTTTTTCTCAAAAACAAAACAAAACTTAGCAAACAAAGATCTGTAAACCCAAATACTAACAGCTCAGAGAAACAAAAAAAAGAAGAGAGAAGAGGAAATTGACAACAGAACCTGAAGGAAAATCAAGTACAAAATCAAATCATCTAAAGCCTGCATTTTTTCAACTTGAGATAATGTAGCCAACCTGAAATCAAACATAGTTCAAATACAACTTCAATCTGAGCAATTCAACAACAAAATAGTACTGGTTAACAAGTATAGCAATTTCAGATCAAAGGAATTTAAAGCTGGAACCGGAAATAAGTTCATTGTCCCTTATTTGGTGAGTAAACTACCATTCAAATCTATCTGTATCTTGATCATTATGCATTAATCAGTGAAGTTTGGGATGTAAAGTTGCTTGCATGTATACGTATACCTGAAATTTATGCATGCATGTTTGAAAAGAAGAAGGAAAAAAATATTTACTCTGTTTAAACCTAATACTGTGAGTAACTCTTTTTAAACTTAAAGATAAATCTGGTTGTTTGATTTATGCTTAAAATAAGTTGTATTTGTATATATATGTTGAAAATTTTCTGTGTATTTGTGATGTGTGATACATGTATGATTTTAAAATGCCTATAGAACATCTCTGTTCTAGATTTCAAGCCTAGTTTTTCAATTTAAATCATTTTCCCTTGATCCATTGATTTTTAAGACTTAGGATCTAAATAAATATTGTCTATTTGACTATAAACTAAATTTTAAAAATTTATTTAACTTAAATTAAAACTATAATTTCTCTTGAAATCAAATTAAACAGGAAACTCAAAGTCCCTGTAAAAATTCAATCATGTTAATTATGCAATTCAGGTATATAAACTAAATCCTTAAACTAAGACATGATTTTTAAAACCATAAACACAATTTTCTGATTAGAGATGTAATGGCATTTCTGGGTTATACTGTTTTTGGAATTTTGGGAATTTCTGATGGTCCTTGTGGTTGGAGAGGCCAAGGTTGTTGCTGGAGGTCGATCATGGTCGGTGACTTTAGCAAAAATGTTAGGTGGTGGATTAGGATGTTGTGGTGGCGGCAGGAGGTCAATCTTATCTGTAACCCTAGTTTTTGTGTTGGGTATTTAGTGTGTTCGTTCATCATTTCTGGTGGATCGAGCTCCACTAGAGTTTGGGAATCGGTAAAGGGGTTGGAAGATAAGATGTGGTTGGAGCCGCAGCAATTACGGTGGTCGTTGGACAGAGGTTGTGGCATTGACAGGTTTGGGTTTGAGGGGAATTCTGTGTTCCAGGTTGGGTGTTGAGACTCAATTTCGATTTTGGGTTGGATTCAATGTTCGAGTGGTCGGATTTTGGTGTTTGGATGATCTTCGATGTGTTCGACGTTCTGGTGATGAACGGAGGAGGTCGGCGGCACCGTGCATGTGCACGGTGCACTTATTTCAGGTGATCTGGTGTTTTGTTAGTTTTGGGAGGATGTAGATTGTACTCGAGTAAATACTCGAGTCATTTGAGTATTTACCCGAAGTCAAGTGAGGGAAGACTCGGAGTAAAGGAGAGTAGGCTCGAGTAGTTTTTATTTCAGGTTTTAGAAAACCTGACAGCGTGCGGTTTTGAAATTTAAAACTAAATTTAAACAAAGAAGCAAAGCAAGTTTTAAACAAAAGTTTGAAACAAGTTTAAATCTAAATTTAAATAAGTTTGAATTCTAGTTTTTAATAAATAAATAAATTTATAAAAATGAAATGTTTTAACCACTTTAAATTGTTAAAGTATTTTATAATAGGGTTTTAAAATCTGAAAATGAGATTTAAATAAAATTATATATTTAAAGTTCAAATCTGGATTCAAATTGAATTTGAATCTTAGGTTTTGAAAAGAAAATAAAGTTTATAAATTCAAATGTTGTAATTAAATTTGAATGTTAAAGTATTTTATAACATGTTTTTTTTTAAATTTGAAATATAGGATTTAAACAGGATTTTAAATTTAACTTTAAATCTGAATTCAAAGCTTGATTTGAATTCTAGTTTGAAATAAAATGAAGTTATTGAATTTAAAATGTTCAAAACAACTTGGAATATTTAAAGTTTATTTTAAATTGATTTAAATTGAATATGGGTTTAAACCTATTTTAAATTTCCCTTAGAAGATAAGTAACTTTAAAATGTAATTAAAAGGTTTTTGAATTGTTAAACTTTGTTTAAGTTAAAATTGATTTCATTTTAAATCTTGAATTTAAAATGGAATTTGAAGGGAAATTTAAAAACAAATTGTTTTTAAATATCTTGTTAATGATAATTTAATCATTAATAATATTAATGTTTATCTTAAAGTTAATCAGAATTTAATGATTTATAATTCATTAAAATGATTAAGGTAATTAAGATTTGTAATTAATTAATTTAATAAATTAATGATTTGGGTAATTAATAAAATAATTAAGGGTTTTATTTAATTAATTAAAGGATTAAGTAAGTTAATTAAGATTGATTAAATTGTAATTAAGAAATCATTAATTAGATAAGATTTGATTTTAAATTAATGATTTGAATTCATTAATGAAGTAATTAAAAATTAATTAAGTTTTTAGATTATCACTTGATTAATTAAATAGTAGAGATTAATTAATGGGTTTTATAGATAATTAAATTTGTAATTAATATTGATTAATCTCAATTAATTACTTTAGGGAAGTAATTAAAGATTTGTTAATGGTTAATGAAGGTCATTAAAATAGGATGATTTAATGATTAATTAATGTGATTAATTTTTAATGATTAATTAGATTAATTAATTTTAAAGATAATCATTTGAGAATTGTTTAAGTGTAATTACTTAATGAAAGTAATTAAAAAATTAATTACTAATTGTAATTAATTAAGTTCATTTTGATTAGTTTAAGTTAATTAATTAAGTTTAATTAATTTAAAATAATCACTGGATAATTTAAGAAGTAATTACTTAATGTAATTAATAAAGAATAATTACTTAGTGAAGTAATTAAGAAAATAATTACTGAATGTAACTAAATTGAAGGATAATTAGGAATGGAAGAGTTTTTGGAAATTAATTACTTTGGGTAATTCATATGAAGAATAATTACTTAGTGGAAGTAATTAATAATTGATTACTTAGTGTAATTAATTAAGAGTTAATTAATAAAGTTATTTGGAGATAATTAAGAAATGTAATTAATTAAGTGAAATTAATTACTTAATGTGATAACATATCTCTGATATGAAATGCATTGTGATATGATATGTTTTGAGTGGAGAATGATATTGTGGTTATCTATCAGTAATAAATTGCTGTGTAAAAAGGTGACATCTTTTATTTTAGGTTGAATATATTTCACTTGAATAATCTGGGTTAACATGACCTTTGAATTCAAAGAGACCGGAGTCGGGTATTAGTTAATACCTGAAACCACTTCGATTTTTTTATAGATTGATATGTGAAATCAATAGGATGAAATAGAACGATTTATGTGAATTGGACCATTTAACCTAAGATTTGGTACTTAGAAATTGAAGGATGAAATAAGTGATGTCTAAAACAATTTATGAATTTGAAATTGATACAAGTACCCCGGGTTTATATAAGTTGTATGCTTTTGTATTCCATGTTAGATGGGTTTACTCACGCTGGTTTCCAGCCTGACCCGGGTGTTACTTTGATGTAATGCTCGGGTCAGACCGAGTATTACAGATTTGCAGGTAGGACATTCTGGAGCTCAGGAGAAGAGCTGGAGGACAGGAACGTATAGAGTGTTTATCCGTTGTGATATATATTGTTATTTATCTGGGACAAGTTATTTTAACCGTCTAGTTATTATGTAAATATGGTTACTCTGATGTATTAAAATGTAATCAACTGATATAGTTTTTCCTTTGTAAACTATTGTTTTATGTGATATTATATTTTGATCCACTGTGAATGTGAGAATCTGTGTTCTTTTCTGCTTTTTCTTCTATCTCTTTCTTTCTTTACTAACTATCTGGAAATTTCATGATCGAAATTTCCGGGTCGTTTCAATCAAGGCACTATAGTTTGTAGTAAGGGATCATGAATTTATAAATTTTCACCCATGTAGGGTGTTATGCACTTTTAAAGGCAGAAAAATTGGTGCTTAGATTTGTTGGTCCCTTTCTAGTGATTGAGATGATTGGAACGCTCACGTATCAATTCAAGTAACCTAGTAGTTTGGAAGGTGTGTATAGAGTTTTTCATATATCGCATCTTAGAAAATGTAAGGAAGACACTAGTACGATAGTGGAACCAAGGACAATCAAGGATTTATCCGTAGAACTAGATTTGACGTATGTTAGAAGATCAAAAAGGGTTATAGGTCGAGATATGAAGGGGTTAAGGGAAATTTTTACTAAACTTGTTCATGTCTAGTGGAGTGACAATAAGGATGATTATACCTTGGAGGTAGAGAATAAGATTAGGAATATCTATAATAAATTATTTTAGACATTTATGATTTATAGCCACGTGCTTTATTTGTCTATTACATGTAATAGTGGTGGCACTCGTGAATCTTATGTATGATATAACCATGTGTTAGTAATTGCACTGATGCATTATGAATTGTGATTAATGATTTTATATTAGTAGGGTATAAGTGTAAATTTTGTACTTAGGTGTACTTTGTATGACGATACTTTACACTTTCACGGGGTTAGTGTAATTATTTGATTGGGTGTCATTGCTCCACCTTATTTTAGTGACACGGAATTTTCGACCTCAAAAATTCGACACTAATACGTCCATTGTAGAAGTGCCGAGAAATCGAACGCCGGAAATCCTAGATTGTTAGGGTAAAGAAGAAAAAAGGAAGAAGAAGAAACAGAAAACAAAAACACAGAATCTCATATTCGCAGTGGACTAAAATATAATATCAAATAATAGCATTTACACAAAGAAAAGCTGTATTTGTCAATTTATATACAATACATCAGAGTACAATCATTCACAAATAAACTGGACAGTTGCAACAACTTGTCCCAGACTACTATCAATACAAACTCTATTACACACCAGAATATACTCCAAACGTTCCTGCCATTCAGCTTTCCTCCTGAGCTCTAGAATGTCCTAACCTAAAAATCTGTAACACTCGGTCTAACCCGGACATTACAATAAAGTAGCACCCGGGTCAAGCTGGAAACTAGCGTGAGTAAACCCAAATAATTTGAAAATACTAAGTATAAAACTTATTTGCAAACCAGGGTAACTCATATCTGACTACAATTTTTTAACTTGTTATGGTCAAACACTTATTACAAAACAATATCTAAGAACTGCTCAGTTTAAATGGCCATATTACCTAATTTATTTCATTCCAGCCTATTTGATTCTAAAATCAAATCTACAAAGAATTATTGTAGATTACAAATCGAAGTGGTTTCGGGTATTTGCTGATACCCGACCCCGGTCTCTTTGTCCAAAGTCATCCATTAAGCAAATTTGTTTATACAAACAATTTAATTAAATTCAAAACATCATATTCATAAAGCAATTCATCAGATAGATATCCATATTATCTAAGTTCAACCAAAACATTTCATATCACAGAACATCACAAATCACATACCAGAGATATCAACCATCCAAGGCATTCCATTATAGTTTATAATTCATAAGCACGATTAATAGTCATACAATTTCTAATTAATTCAATTAATCACCAAATAAATTAAATTAATTACTTTAATCCTGCTTACTTAACATTACTTAATTATGACTCCTTTATTATTAATGAAATTAATTAATCATCCTTTAATTATTAACATTAATTAACTATACTCTAATTAACTACATTAATTAATGATCTTTAATTAATTACATTAATTAATTATTCAATATATCACTTACATTAATTAATTATCTTTTAATTAATCGCATTAATTAATTATTCTTTAAATTACTTGCATTAATTAACTAACCTTTTAATTAATTACATTAATAATCAATCCTTTAATTAATTATATTAATTAAATAAGTCCTCACATTAAGTAATTATCCTTTAATTAATTACATTGATTAATTATCCTTTTAATTACTTCCATTAAGTAATTATCCTTTTATTACTTTTATTAATTAACCTCTAATTACTAACATTAAATAATTATCTATCCTTTAATTACTAAGACCTTAAATAATTAAGATAAACCATTTACCTTAATTAATCACTTAGTCACTTAGTCACATCATTAAAACTTATTTGAATTAAAAGTTTGAAATTAATTTGTTCAAAATCACCTCTTAATTAAAGTTTTTAAAATACTTATCTTAAACACTTGCTTAATTCAAACATTATTAAATTCCATTTGAAAGTACTTAGAAATTAATTTATTATTATCATCATATAAATTATTTCAAAACCAAATAAATTAATTTTCAAAACAATTTTAAAACATTTAACTTTAACATTTTAATCTTTGAAACTTCACTTGGAAACTTGTTAAAACTTTACTTTGAAAACTTTGTTTACTATTAGCTTTGAACTTATTTGCTAAATTATGCTTGAAAAAATTTTGTTAACTAAATTCACCTTTTTATTTATTTTTAAAATCCCGGTTAATACACTTAACAAAATACCCAGGCCTAAGCTAAAAATCCATGTGCCCGTCCCCGAGCAACTTGTGCTCTTACTTCCTTCGAGACAACACACACCCAACTTCGAGACCGACCCGAGAAAAAAAACATTCTTCCGCGTGCTCGAATACACATCCACAATCATCAAATACAAAACGATTCTCGTGCACGTGCACCGTCGAACACTGCCTCTCCGACAGACGCTGCGACCATCAACGGGTCGATGATCCTTTCCTGAGTCAACACATCCACCTAGACCATTGATATATACTAGAAATCAAAATCGAGCAAGACTGCACCCACTAGAAACCCATCGATTGACAAAAACCACCATGTACTGCCACCTACGACCACTTGTAACCACGTCGGTCCACCCAAACCTTCGCCTTCGACCTACGCACCGATCCTCCACACATCGATCAAGTCCGATGCACCCATGTCGGAGAAATCGACTTGCAAACATTGACGAACCTTGTGAGAAATGCGGATTACGGATCTTAAGGCTAAGGTTAACACTAGAGGGGGGTGAATAGTGTTAACAAAGAATTACTAAATCTTTTTAACTCATGTTAATTTAGACACAAAAGTATGTAATATACAGACACACATATGATCACAGAAACAATTACAGATGCAGAAATAAAAGCAGCAAAGGAAAGAATACACCGGATTTTATACTGGTTCGGAGTTACCCTACATCCAGTCCCGCAACACAAGTACGGATTTCCTTTCAAAAGAAATTGTACAATTACACCCTAGGTTTCAAGGCTACGAGGTACACCCTCCACAATTTCGATCCGCTGGGTAGAGATACTTGATTTCCAGGCCAAAAGTTTACCCAATTGATTTACCAAGGCTACAATCACACCTTTTCCCTTTTGATTGATTTCCAAGGCTACAATCACACCTTTTCTCGCTTAATAGATTACAAAGAAGTCTATAACTCTGAATAGCACTGAGAATCTTGTAGAGATAGTGATAGAGAATCAAACTAGTAGTAATCGAGTATGATTCAGTGTTGATTTCGGCAGAGTAATGATAAGAATATGTATTAAGAAACGAGGAAGAAGAAGAGGAGTGAAAACCAGAAAATTATGATTGAAAATTCGTTGAAACTGACCCATATTTATAGAAGAACAAATGCCATGACCATTCATGAAGAGTTATGGCGAATAGACACTTCTTTTGAAATTTGAATTTTTGAATCAAACTGTCACCATGTCGACATGGTCATGCTAGGCATGTCGACATCCCAAAGGATTTTTTGGTGTTTTTGATTTTCTTTGAAAATAACCTTTATCTTATATAAAAACTATTTCAAACTTTATAAATATACTTGACTATAGTTAAAGTTCATAAGTAAATATAAAGAATAATATATATATATTTTAACTATGATTTTATATTTAAATCTAAATATAAATATTTAAAAGTTAGATGTATTATTTAAAAAGATAGTTTAAAATCAGGAGTAATTTAACTTTGAAAATAAAGATGTTTTTTAGGCTAAAATTATTTAAAATCAGGATCGAGGGTTTTGAATCTTTTAAAAGGAAAGTTTTGAAAACATTTTGAAAACATGATATAATTTTGAACAATCATTTTGAATAAAAGTTAGCGGATACAAAACAATGTTCTACTAGATTTTTCGTAGGTTCTATCCTACTTACGGTTCCATCCATTTAACGGGCTCGAAGTGGATTCCATTCCATGAATAAACTAGATTTTAAGATGCCAGTGCTTTTGTACGATTTTTAACAAAATTCCTAATAATAATAATAAATACTTATGCTTGAAATCTTGAACTCTTGATAATCTTGATACTTATGAGTCTTCTATCTTGATATTTTATCTTGATATCTTAAATCTCCATACTGTACAGTCTTCATTATTAGTACCTCCATGGTTAAATCCTGGATATACATATATATCTAAACTTATAATGTTAGTATTTATATTTTATAATCTATTCTAAGGTTGTTGTCATCAAAACCATCATCTCACTTACTAACAACCCAACAGAGCCTTAAACCCTACAACGTCGTCATCCAGCCGCTCCGATGCATGATAAAATCTTCGATCATTTTTTCATTGATCTCCACCTCCCATGCTTCCTCCAGCACCAAGCTCGAAGCTTAATTCTTCGTCGAACGTCGGAATTCGACGAACGTAGCAATTCCCTTCAACTCGAGAATTCTTAAGATTTCCAAACTTAAAAATCTTGATTCGATTATTAAAATTCATCGTTTTGCAATACAAAACAGATGGCAGAATCACAACATGAAAATATGATCATTGATTTTTGAATTAAAAATGATTCTTACTGTAATTTATTATTTTTGAAATAATTGCCTAATTTAAACACTTGAATTTTTTTTAAAATGCTATTACAGCCTTACAATCATTTTTCATTTAGAAATCAAAGTACAAAATTGATAAGATGAAGAGAAATTGATTTTTTTGAATTTGTTTTTGAAGCCTGTAATGTAACAGAGGTATATATATAAGCATGCATCGATTTTTTTTCACATTTATATAGAGGCAATCTTAATTTATCCATGCAAAGCATATTTACAATATTACTTCAATAGTTCATCGCATGCAACTACATGAATAAACAGATTAAGTTTTTAAAAAAGGAGTTTACTCACAGGTTACAGAGCTAGATTTTTAATCCGGAACTTTGATCTGTACTTGATGTTTGAGTTAAATCTGAAGCTTGAAACTGAAATGCTTGATGTTGAATTGCTTGATTAAGTTGAGTTGCTTGATCTTCAGATTTAAAAGCTTGCAAAACTGATGTTGTTGCTGAGTTAGATTTAGCTTTCTTTTTATTTTTGAAGAAGATGAAAGAAAAAGAAAGATGAGAAACGAGAATGAATAAGCCTGGTTCTTCAATTCAGTTTTATGTATATATTTACATGTATTTTAATTCAATTTTAAGAGAAACATACTTGCCACTTGTTATTTCAAGTTACATTAAGCTTACACATGTTTAATACATGTTTTTATTATTTTAGAAATGTCAAAACCCTTTATTTAATTATTTTCTTACATTTTGATAAATTTATCTATTATGTTTTTAAGTGTTTATACATATACAAATTACATTTATTCATGTTAAATTTAAAAAGAAAGAATATTAAATCTTTTTATCAAATTCTATTTCAAACTTAAGAAAAAATACTTTTAATAAAAATATGCTTTCAAATTACAATGTATATGAATATATATAGATTTGGAAGTTATGTTTTAAATTCAATATAATATTTTTTCTCCAAAATCTATTTAATTACTTATATACTTGTATAAGTATACAATTAAAATTTTCAATCATTATAAAGTTTGCACATCTCTATTTATATATTTATTAATTTACTATAAGATTTATCATCTCCAGATATTTATAATTCATCATTTATTATAGCTCAAATCAATTTATATACATCCAGACATTTTAATTATCAGAATACTATTTTTTCAACCAAAAAAAATCAGTATCTCAATAGTAGAAATCAGTTAATTATCCAATTATCGAATGCCCAAAAATCCGGGTTATCACACTTATTTGAATTTCAATATTGAAATTCCTACAGGAAGGGGAGAGGTAACACCCCATATTTTGAAGTGTCATAATATGGGATTAAATTAATAATAAGGGTTTATTGAACAATAGATAAGAGAATTTAATTAAAGCGGTTACTTAAGGTAAATTTTATTAATTATGTTTATGAGACTTATGATTAAATGAATGGAACATGGACAATTAGCAATTAAATTGGGATATGGGGATAAAACAAAATAAAATTTAATGTTTGAATGAATGGGTTTTATATTAAGGGAAATGAATTAATATGATTAGGAAAAGTGGGGGTTTAGCCTAATCCAAAACTATTAATACATATACCCCAAACGATATATTCCCTTCATACATATCCTCGGTTCATAAAAACAAAAACAACCTAAGCTAGGCAGCCATTATCTAGAGAGAAAAGAAAAGGAAAATAGATTAAAAAGAAGAAGAGGGAAGATCAATTCAAAGGAGAAGAAGAGAATTTTAATAATTTTTCAAACTTAAATGAGTTATACTTACCCTTTTTACCTCCAAATTTGTCTAGATTCAAATTTTTCATGATTTTGATGTTTTGAATGAAGGTAACCATGTTTTTAATATAATAGAATGATTCTATTCAAGTTTGGATATCAAATGGCATTGTTTTTGTTATATATTTTTGGTAAAATATGATATTAGCTTCTCCAAATGCTTTGAAATTTTAGCAAATTATTTCTCACATTAAAACTGAGATAGGTTTTAATTTTCAAAATTTTTAGATGAGAGAATTAGTTTATTATGAATTTTCTAGATTGAAAATTGGTAATTTTAACTATAAATCAATATTTAAAATTATTAACATTTAAGGTTCCTATCCTAAAGAAAGGTGTTTTTAATGTTCTATGAATTTTGGGAAATTTTCCCATCATTTTTCTGATTGTTTTGAATTGAACAGTAAAGAAGAAAATACTAAATGAATAAAGATAATTAAAGAATGTAATTAATTAAGGAAAGGTCAAAGGAATCAATTTCCACTATCTTAAGAGATTTTTGTTGTGTAAATAGAGTAGTGAATAGAAAAATTGACATGTTTGGAAATAGTCAAAAACTAGTAACTTTAAGGGGGAAAATATTTGTTTTTAACTTATCTACAGATTTACCAATTTTAAACATGCGATGCTAATTGGACTTATATATGCGATAACTCCTTCAAAAGTGCGATAACATCAAACTAATACCTATGACAGCTTCAAACTTTGTAAATGTGATAGCTCTAAAGTTTGATTCACGATGGCATTAAAAATATATACACGAGATAGCCCAATATTGATACAAGCGATGGCACTTAGGGTAGAAGTGTGATAACACATAATTTTATACATTTGGTAGCTATACAGATATAGAATAGCTATATATGTGATAGCTATTTAGAAGTCAAATAGCTATATAGGCGATAGTTATTTAGAAGTGTAGTGGCTACACATGTGATGGCTATTTCAGATGTGCGATAACTATTAGAGTTAAACATGCAATGCAAAAACAAATTTATACATGCACTAGCACCAAAATTTATACATGCAATATATATAGACATGTGATTGGGTATGTAATATCATGGTTTTAGAGATGTAATAAATATAAATGCGATAGTTAAAGATAATAAATCAATTACTTCAATGTGTGAATGTTGGGTAGCATTTTGAAGTCAAATTCCAAGGTATTTAAATTAAACTTCATAAGGATGAAATTATAAAGAAAGATAATAAATGTAACAACCTATTAAAAGATAAGAAAAAAGGGAAGCTTAGGGAAGCAAAGAAATGGTAAATGTATCATTTAAAATGAAAAATAAATGTGTTTTATAAAAATAATTGAAAGGCTTTCATCTAACATGAAGATATAAAAGAATGTGTAAGGTACATAATTGATGAATGAAAGCAATAGGTTAGACCTAAGATTTGAAATACCACTTCCTAGAGTTATTAAATGGCCAAGGGCTAAACATTAGGGAAATCTATAGTCAATGGTATACGATAGGGTGCCAAGATTTTGAAGTCTATGAGGTTCAATTCAAAAAATTTAACTCTAGCATGAGTAACAAAATCAAAATGGATGTATTTTAATAAATTAATATGGCATGTGCAACTAAATTGTTTCTATAAATATGAGAGGTTATTGATGTTTATCAAGGTGCTTTCTAGAATATATTCATGATGCTTACATTTAAATTCCTGAGAGATTCGAGATGACTCTAGTTAGGAAGCTCCTATGGTAAATGAGTGGAAATTTTATCGGTGACGTTATTTGAGAAAAGGGTACATTAGTGATAGACAAACATAGGGAGGTAATCATTAAGTAAGGTTAAGAATTTATTTTAAGATTGACACCTAAATAAGAGTCTAAGTGATGCATGTGACCATGTATGATAATTGTAAACATGGTTCCTAACAAATTATATCGATAAGTATGGGTATACTTTGGCTGAAATGGATGGATATATAATATATATATATATATATATATAATATGTATATATATAACATAGTTTATAAATAATAGTAAATATGGGGATACAAATGTTTGAAATAATGATATATGTACGCTTGGGATATGATGATTTTATCGCAGGGTATGATGTAACTTCTATTATTGATTTAGCGAAGGGAAAACCCGTTCCACTAGGCAGCATGGTTTCACTATATGTATAAGTAGGAAAATGTATTACTCATACTAGGTTTTATGCTTAACCTATGTTTTGATTATTATTTCTCCATAAGCTCACGGGTACTCATTCGAGTAAGCAGAGTTTTTGATTTGACATGGTTTATTTGAAAGATGTATAAAATCACCTAAGACAAAGTGGGATGCTTAGCGATTATTAAGTTATTTTGAATTCCACTTCAGAAAAACAAGGTTATATAACTAGTTAAATATTTGTGTTGACATCTTCATGTGTTAGGGACGACACTATTATTTATGTTTTATTATATTTACCCTACATAGGCATGTTGGGGTTATGAAAATGTATATACAATTGATGCAATGAAAAATATTAGCTGCTCCGATTACATAGTATTAATTATTGAAAAAATGGACCTATTTTGTCATATGGTCTGAAAATAATTCTGTAGAAGACTGCACATTGTCGACATTCATTTCAAGTCTTAAAAATGGTGGATGTTACAACTTTGCGTCCAAGCTTAGTTTTTGGTGATATTTAAGTAAAACAAAGCTAATTATGAACCTAGATAGAAACTAGATCTTAGAAATGAACCTTTGCAGAGGGTATACACTATATATTATTTACTTATATTTTAATACCGATATATAGGTGGATATTTATCCCTCTAAGATTAGTTTCACTATCTTTACTTTCGTTTCTTATGAACGCTTGCTTGTGCAAAAAGATAGAATGTGGACTAAAAGAGGTAATTTGATGATAGGTGGTGCTAGGAGAAAATGCTAATAAAGGAACTACAATTATGTAAACTAATGCATTAAGAGAGGAGGCATCCTCGGAAGCTCATGTTGAGGTGGGTACTCAAATGCTTGCTTCGATTATTATAGAAATGGATATGGATTCTCTTTTTCAATGGTATATGGCGGAGATGATGAGGAAAAAACTAGCCGAAGTTATTGAGATGAGACTGGTAGCTAGAGGAGTGGACTTTTCCAAGATGAGCCAAAACTATTTGAATTATGGAGGGAAAATATTTACTGCAAAGGAATCGACTTTGGAGGTTCTGAATCGACTAAAGGTGTGTGAGCATACCTTCAGAGATACGAGATATAATGATGCCCAGAAAACAATGTTGGCTTCTCATCGGCTTCCAAATAATGTCTTGGATTGGTGGTGGGTAGTGACAGTTGAAATTTTGGAGGAAGAGATCAATTGGGAAAAATTCAAGGAGCAATATGAGGCTCGGTTTATCCTTGAATCATGGAAGTGTGCTTTTTGTGGGAGTTCTTAGGCATGAAGCATAAGGAGATGATGTTGGAAAAATAAACATAACATTTTAATTCTATCAAAATTTTCAAGGAAGCTTATTCAGACTCTGCTGAAAAGGAATGAGAAATTAATTGAAGGGCTGAGAAAAGGGATAAACCATAGGGTGATGGTGCACTTATTGTCTCCTTTTGAAACGGTAGTGGGAATGAAGAGGAGGTTTGACCATTTAAACAAAGAGGAGAGGAAGGCCGATGTTAGGCCTAAGGTGGGGCAAAAAAAGTGTTTCTTCCCGTTCTAAGATGGGAATATGAACCAGAAGGGAGGGAAGAACTCAAGAGGAGCTTGTAAGCCAAATGTTGCAAATATTACCTATTTCAACTGTGGGAAAGAAGGTCAATATTCAACGAAGTGTTCCCAACCAAATAATACGTGGAAGGCCAACTGCTTCAATTATGCCTTCAATTATGGCAAGCCGAGCCATAAGAAGAGGGTTTGCCCAGAGTTGAGACATGCACAAGCATATGCTTTGGAAGGACCATCAACTAGATGACTGTTAAGGAGAACGGGAAGGGTGTAGTGCTTGGAGGTATGATTTCAATTTCCAGTATTTTATTTAGAGTTCTATTTGATACTAGGGCTACACATACTTTAATTTTAAAAGATTTAGTTGATAGGTTGGAGTTAGATACCACCTATCGGTAGTGCCACTCTTTGATTAAGGTACACTAATGTTGAATCTGCTTTGTATGGACATTGTTTGTTTGGGACCAATAAGTGTTTAACTTCATAGGGTTGAGGTAATATTGGACATGGATTAGTTAGGATGTAATGACCCTAAAATTTATTGTGCCGATAGAGTTATCACTTTATGAAATCCTAGAAGTGGAGCAAGAATTATGGTGGCACTGGATATGTTGAATAAGAAGTTTGATGTTTTCCTATCTGCATTAGAGGCTAAATAAGATGAAAATGATGTTATTAGAGTAGTTTGAGAATTTGTAGATGTTTTCGAACTAGTAATGGGATTACTACCAAGAAGAGCGATGGAATTTTGAATACATTTGATGCTAGTGGCACAACTTTTTAGTGGACCATCTACTAGAGTATCGTCCAAGGAGACAGAGGAACTGAAGAAGCAGCTAATGGAACTTAGGAAAAAAATTCATTAAACCAAGGAGTTCACTGTGTGATCATCTATGGTATTTGTAAGAAGTTAAATGGATCACTTTGAATGTGCATTGATTATTGGAAGTTGAGTGAATTATATCCATTTCCTAAGACAGACAACTTGTTTGATTTATTGAGTTGAGCTAGAGTATTTCGTAGCTAGATTTGGAAAAGGGATTCCATTAACTGAGGGTATTTGAAGATAGTGTTACATTGACTGTGCTTATAACAAGTCATAGTCATATAAGTGGTTAGTCATGACCTTTGGACTAGCCAACTCCCCTACGTTCTTTATGGATCTTATGAATTGGATCTTTCATGATCAACTGGATAGATCTGTGTTAATCTTCATTGATGACATTTTATGAATCTAAGAATGAGAGGGACCATAAAGTCCATCTTAGATTGGTATTAGAGACCTAATACAACATAAGCGAAAGAGGAAGTTTTCCAAGTGTCACTTTTGGAAATGAGAAGTTAAGTTTCTAGGTCATGTTGTTTAGAGAACATATTAGTAGTGGATCCATCAAAGATTAAGACCATTAAAAATGGAAAGAAATAAGAGATATTTATGGAGATGATAGTTTCTTAGAATTGGTTTTCTATTATGCTAGATTCATTAAGGATTTCTCACATATAGCAACACCCTTGACTAAGTTGACTGGAAATAACGAGTGGTTCGAAAGGACAAATAAGTGCAAAGTGTCAATTCAAGAGTGATGAAAGCTCATGTCTTGATCGTACCTTGAGGGAATCTATATTTGATTGTCTATATTGATTCTTATGGAACTAGTTTGTGAGTGATACAGATGTAGAGGAAAAGAGTGACACATCTACATAGTTGAGGATGCATGAAGTTCGCTACCCGACTCATGACTTAAAGTTGGCAGCAATAATCTTTATGTTGAAGAATAAAGATACTATCTCTTGGGATAATGATACGAGTTTAATATGAACCATAAGTTTCTTACTCTCTTAGAAGGAGTTGAGTATGAGCCAATACAGGTGGTTAGTGTTCTTAGCAGCGTATAATTTTGATATAGAGTATAAGTCAAGGAAAGGGAACAAGATTGTTGGTGCTTTTAGTAAGAAGCGACATAATGGAATGTCATCCGTGATAATAGAATGGAAGGCCTTAGAGGCGTTAGCTTCTTATGAAGTGTATTTCATGCTTAATGCTGGATCAAGTCAAGATCCAGGTGCATTATCAAGTTTGGAAGTTCGTCCATCACTTATTGATAGAATTTCTACAAGGCAAAGAGAGGATTCGTTATTAGCCGAAAGGATTGGGTTGTTTGAGATGGGTTTGGAAATAGAAGATCTAAGAGAATTTGAGATAAACTCGAAAGAGTGGCTTAGAAAGAAGGAAAGATTGTGTATCTTAAATGTAGGAGACCTTCAGAAGCAAATCTTAAAGGAAATTCATCGGTCAAGTTTACAATTTATCCCAAAGGCACAATATGTACATGACATGGAGCGTTTCTTCTTTTTGGAAAGGATGCAAAGGGATGTTGGTGAATGTATGAAGAAGTGTTTCTTATGTCAAAAACTAAAGGTAGAACATTATAAGCCAAGTAGGTAACTTCAACCCTTTGAAGTGATGACTTAGGATGGAACTTCATGTCTATGGACTTTACAAATGATTGCGAAGGTCAAGAATAAGGAATGATAGTATATGGGTAGCGGTAGATAGAATGACTAAGATTGTCTATTTAATCCTAGTGAAAACGATAAGAAAAGAAGCTAGCTAAGCAAGGCGATATGTGAAGAATATTGTGAGGCTCCATGGAATTCTAGGCAACATAGTTAATTATAGAGATCTATTGTTTACGAGTGAGTTTTGGAAAATTTTCCATAGTGCATTGTGTACAGAATTGAACATAAGTACGACACACCATGCATAGATAGATGTTCAGACCAAAATGGTATACCGAGTTCTAGAGGATTTGCTGAGAGCATGGGTCATAGATTTTAGAGGGTCTTAGGAAGATTATTTCCATTTGGTATTGTTTACTTACAATAATAACTAAAAGTTGAACATTGGAATGGCATCATTTGAGGCACTTATGGTAGGCTGTGTAATTCACCTATTTATTGGATGGACAGAGAGATAGACTCATGTTAGGACCTAACTTTACGACATGCTACTAAGAAGATTTTTGATTCATGCTAGAATGAAAGTCACATGGTCAAGGAAAAGGAGCTATGCCGACAAGTGATGAAAGGAACAAGGGTTCGTAGTATGCGATAATGTTATCATAAAGATTTCATCGATGTAAAGTTGTTATATGCTTTGGGAAGGCAGGAAAATTGGCTCCTGGATATGTAAGTTTGTTTCCAATGTGTTATCATGTATTTGATCTGAGCAACTTCTGTAACAACCCGAAATTTAAGCTATAATAATTAACTAATGAATTAATTAAATAATAGAATAACTTTGTGAAATTATCAGAATTGAGCCACGGGGGTACTAACCATCGTGTTCGTGGTAATTTTCTGGTCAGTTTCCATATATAGATTGACAAAATCCGAGCTAAAACGAAGAAGATATGAATTAAATAAGAAAACAAAGAATACGAAAATAACAACAACAACAACAACAATAATTGTATGTAAGGTCAGGTCGACCCTAAGGTCGACCCTCCCTTAGCTAAGTCGACCTATAGGCCGACCTAACACATATAAGGGTCGGCCTGGGTGTCGATCCGCCTTAGCATGTGGACGAATTTTCGTCCAGATTAAACAGTGATGTGTTTTCCTATTTTTATTCCATCTTGTGCGTCCGTGCTTCCATCCGATGGTTTCCATCGAGACTATGATGTGGTTGTACCAGATTTAATCTTCAAATCCAACAGTCTGAGATCCTTAAGTGACACTATAAATAAGACCCTAGGCATAGCTGTTTTTCTCATTCAGATTTTCTCCTATTCGGATTCATTTGCCAAAGGCTGGACCTTGGAAATAAAAACTTTCTAAGGAGAGATTCTTTTTTAAAAAAATATTTACGCTTTAGGAGAGGATCAAGGAAACCAAGGACTAGAGTTGAGACCATAGGGGAGTGTTTGAGTAATTACTTTAGATTTTTAAGTAATTTAAAATAATAGATTTCTCAATAGTTGTAGTTTTTCTGCAATTTTGAGATAGTTTTCATACAACTTATTTGTAGTTAATTTTTAAAGTTTTTTTCTGTCTATTTTATTTAACTATTTTACTTTAGCCATTTTATTAATTTATTTACTGTTATTTACAGTTATTTACACATTATTTACATATGTTTTATATTAGAATTCAGCTTGTAAATGTTAGTTTCTTTTTATTCCTTTTTATGCGAATAAATAATAAAAAGAGGATAATTTGATAATGTGGACTAAAATATAAGAATACTAAATTTAAAGAAATTTGATGTAAATAAGAAGAACTATAATAAAAAGAAGATCGACTGAAATAGGAAAATTTGAGACATTTGCAAGTATATTTATAAATAGTAGTTACAACTAAAAAGAAAAAATAAAAGAGGAATTATAACGTAAGTTATAATTAAGCAGAAAGAACAGAAGAGGTTATTTTAAGACTTAGATTAAGTTAATAAGCAAACAGAGCAGAACTAATAGAAGAAGTGTAAAGGCTCGTAAATCCGTACCCCTTTGAGTCGACCATAATTCACATCAGTTTAACTTAAAATTGAATAGAAATATGAATGTTTACGGGTGAAGTAGAAAAGGTTATGGAAGAAAAATAGAATAACAAAACAGAATCCCACAGTCGCGGTAGAACAAATTGTAATATATGATATCAGCTTTTATACAAGAGAATCTGTATCTGTTAATACTTACAATCATCATAGTAAAAAAATCAATACATCAATCTGGACAGTTGTAAACACTTGTCCTCACACAGTGGAAATATAAACCAAGTACATGATATACATCTGAACTCTTCCAGCTCGTCTCCTGAGCTCCATAGCATTTTGACCTAAATCAGTAATACTTGTTCTGACCCGAGCATTATAATAAAATAACACCCTAGTCAGTCTGGAAAACCAGCGTGAGAAAACACACTCAATTTGAATTATTAAAGTTATCAAAATCCCTTGAAAAACAAAGGTATCTCGTAAGACCGCAGCACGCATAAACACGATGGGTTTTTACCATGCGATAACCAAAACGTTTTATAGAAAATCCAGTGATATTATAATAGCGTCCAAGTACAAATACTTATTCAAATAGATGAAATTGTTACATTAATTAAATTCCAGCATACTAGGCTCTACAAACAAAACTGTAAGCACATATTAGGGAATGGATCATATACAAATGACTGAGCTACTGGGGTACTGCCCATCATAGTACACCTCTAGAACAATGTACCGAGGACCTCGTCGGGATCCCCTGCTACAAAAGACCGACCTACCCCTAACCTTGATAGACCGAATACGTTATCACACCAGGTGTTCCCACCTTTACAATCGAGTGCTCCTCTTCCTTGCACAACCATATCCATAATATATAGGTTTTCGAGGGTATCTAGAAAAGTGATAACATACCCTAGTTGGATGCGACCGACTTAGCCTTGCCACATCTTCCCTATTTTAGTCATTCCCGGTCAATGAGGCTTGAGGCTAAGTGTCGCCTTTCAAGAAAACAATTCTACTTAAAATGCTCATCGTCCTCCAATGATGATGTTTTAATAGCATTCGTCCATATAAGTTGTGTTGGGTCTGGACAAACCGAATCACCATCTTCATCATCTTCATGGTATTCATTTGTTCATTCAAACCAGATCGAAGTGGTTTTCAGATAATTAAATCTGATCCTGGCCTCTTTGAACGATTAACGAAATTAGCCAATATCGAGGGTCAGTTATTTAACTATCAATAAAACATCCATAAGTAGACACTAGGCCTTATTATACATTTTTTTCCAAAATATCTATTTCAAAATATCTTTATAAGATATATCGATTCCTTTCCACATTTGAAGAATATTTCAAAAACTTTAATCCATAACCGGATTTTCCAAACCATCCCTTCACTTTGAAATATTTCCAAATTTCCATTTTTATACTTAGGAAAATGTTGTAAATCTTATTTTCCAAAAAAATTCCCGATGTTAACATGTTACCCGGTGGCTTGACCAGGTAACCAGAGACTTGATGTAGAAGGCTCGTTCGGAATAAAGGGCCATTCGGCATAACTAGGTCGTTCGGCACAACTAGGTCGTCCGGCATTCATGCCTTGTTCGGCATTTCAGTATCGCTCGGCATTCAAGCCTCACTTGGCATCCAAGCGCCGTTCTGCATCTATCCTCGTTCGGTATCCAAGCCCCGCTCGGCATTCTAGACTCATTCGACATAGCAGGGTCGTTCGGCATCTATCCTCATTCGGCATTAACCTCACTCGGCATGAAGCCTTGTTCGACACAGCAGGGTCATTCCGCATGAACCTCGTTCGGCATTCATGCCTCGCTCGGCATTCCAACCTCGTTCGGCATTCATGCCTCGCTCGGCATCCCAACCTCGTTTGCCATGAACCTCGTTCGGCATTCATGCCTCCCTCGGCATTCGAGCCTCATTTGGCATGAACCTCGTTTGGCGTTTATGTCTTCCTCAGCATTCATGCCTCGTTCGGCATTCCATCATCGTTCGGTATTCCAGCCTCATTCGGCATTCCTGCCTCGTTCAGCATTCCAGCCTCATTTGGCATGAAGCCTCGCTCGGCATTTCTCCTCACAAAGCATAGCAAGGTCGTTCGGCATTTGTGGCTCGGCACGTAGATGTCACTCGCCACGGGCCGAGGTATCTCACTCCTAGGCCCAAGAGGGAAGTCCAACCCATCTTCATCTATAAATAGAAGGGCAGCGGCACAGTGAAATGGATCTTTTTGGAGAACACTGGGGAGACTCTGCCACTTTCAAGACTCACTCTGTTTTACTTAGCATTTGTATTCAAGTCTTTATAGTACGGATTGTATCTGTATTTAGTCACTTGTGAAAGCAATAAAGATCGAAACTTAAAATGGACATAGACAATTACGCTGAACCACTATAAATCTGGTATTCTTGTTTTCTGCATTTAACTTAGTATATAGTTCTCTGTTTTAATTTACTTTCTTCATTAATCTCTCTACACAATCTTTCTTAAGGGTGATAGTGACCAATTCTGGTGCTAACATTTTGGTTCTTTCACTGAGAACCAAATTCTCAAGCCATTGGGATCTGCTTTGCAGCTACTGGATTGAATAAATCCCCCAAAGGAGATCTAAGTTATTCACAGGACGTCCGTTGATTCTACTCAGAGTTCCTATCAATAACTCTAATATGGAAAGACCACGTACCCGATCAGCCTCTCATAGTGCGGATGTCAACGAGACTGCTAGCGTACAACAGATAAGACCTAACAACCAACAAGCAAACCTAGGTGTAGGGACTATTATCCAAAATCAAGCGGAAGTCATTACAAGGACAGAGGTCAACGACTTAATGAGAGAACTCATGGAAAGTAGAAGACAACTTGCTGAGCAGATTCAACCTAACGCTAACCTGATGGCTCAGCTTACTTAGAAACAGCATCAGAATGCTGGAGGTAGCCCTGCTCCTTATTCTTCATCTAATAGCTCGATTTCATCTGATGAACCTCCCAGGCGTAGATGTCGTAAAACTGAAACTGTGCAAGCAGGTGCTACTAATCGATCAACCAGGGATCAATCACATCTTAGAGACCACACCCAAGCCGGAATAGGAAACTTAAGAGCGGGAGCACGCATGGAGACCGGACACCCGGCCCACCAAGATCTTAATGAAGCTAGCCTTCGAGGTACACGTTTGGCTGATCGATCGTCAGTAGAGGGGACATCAACCTGAGTGGTCCCGTAGAACAGAACCCAACCTTCCATCCTCCATATAAACACCGAACTTATCAGCTATGGTCAGGCAGTTAATGAGGGAAAATCAAGGCCTAACCAATGAAGATTGGGGGATATCCAGGAACCATACTCCATTCACTGATACCATTCTACAGCCGAGTATCCCAGAAAGTTTATCATGCAACTATCTCGGCCTAATAGGGAAAGACCGATCCCAAACAGCATGTGATGAGGATGAGTGGTTGATGGATTCTGCCAGAGCAAATGATGCGACCAAATGTAGGTGCTTCCCGATCACTTTGTCCGGAATCGCCACCATGTGGTTCACTCGACTTCCCCCGCGGTCTATATCCAGTTTTGACGAATTGGCAATGAAATTTGTAGAACAATTCAGGATACATGCAGCTCGTCCTAAAGACGTGATGTCTCTATCAAGTGTAATTCAAGCCCCGGGAGAGTCATTGAAAGAGTATTTGCATAGATTTCATGTTACGGCTATTGAAATTAGCAACCCTAACGACCATGCAATTTTGATGGCGGTAATGAAAGGTGTAGATCCGGACTTGGAATTTGGGGATTGGTTGGCAGGAAAGCCTCCAACAACGTTGGAGCATTTCCATTCAAAGGCTCAACAATTCATAAGAAGAGAAGAAGCCAGGTGGACGAGGCGAGATAAGGCACCAGGGCCTATTCAGGAGACTGTGAAAAGAAACATCGCCGTAAAACAATCCGTTGATAACTCGAGAAAGGTTCAAGTCAACGTCCAGAACAAGCTTGGACAGTCTAAAGGGCCTAGAGGAGGAAATCCTGGAAAGAAAAGAGAAGCAGGAAAATGGAAGACAAGGATTCCAACTTACAACGAATACACCTCGTGAATGCATCTCTTGAAAATATTTATCTGTCAACCTATAACACTTTTCAATACAGAAAGCCATGTCCAAAGGAGTCCACGGAGGAACAGAAGTGGACGGGGAAGTACTGTCGCTTCCATGAGACTTACGGGCACAATACAGAGGAGTGTAGACACCTTCATGATGCCATAGAAAAGTTGATCGGGCAGAAAAAGCTGCAGGAATTTGTTAAGAACCCACAAGATGGTAGGCAAGAAACATCAGACCACGGACGCAGGCCGGCTCCACGCCATCCAAAGGAACCTGCCCGAACCGTGGGTAGATTGATTATAAACACTATAGTCGGAGGACCTCACCCTATAGACAAGAATTGGCAGGAGATGGAACGATATGCTACCTCCTCAATGCATGCGGATTATGAGTGTTGTTCGAATGTGGAAGATGGAACCCCCGCAAAACAGCAACGCATGATGACAGACGTTATAGTGTTTAGGAACTGAGATGAGGACAAGGTGGAGGCTCCTACCGTCGGCCCGATGGTCATATCTGCAACAATCGGGCCAGCATACGTCAAAAGAATTTTAATTGATTGTGGAAGCTCCGTCAACATCATCTTTAAAAAGGCATATGACCAAATGAAGATGGAGACAAAAGATTTAAAGCCATCTAAATCCCATATCCATGGCTTTAATGGGGCAGCGACTGATGCGATGGGGTATGTTGAGTTTCCAGTTGAACTTGGAGAAGGTGAGCGTAGGAGGACGTGAATCCTATCGTTCATAGTGTTGGATGTTGATTCTCCATATAATGTATTTCTAGGTCGTTTGGCCTTGGCAGAGTTTAGGGCAGGTTTCGCCCCATGGTGTTTGACATTAAAATTTCCAACAGACAAAGGAGTCGGTGTAGTGCATGGTGATCAGGCGACCAATCGTGCATGTTATGTGGCAGATCTGAGAGAGGCTCAGCGAAGAGAGAAAGGAAAGGTTGCAGAAAACTCCGTCCGCATCCGAAACTGACAATGGACAAATAGTGTCCGAGCCCTTGCTCGGGCGACATTCTCGGATCTATAGAGACATAGATCCAAGAGATGATGATGGGTGACCTACAGAAACGAATGCAGCACCGGCTGAGATGACGATCGACATTCCAGTCAGCCAGGATGACCCATCGCGAGTTCTTAAAATTGGATCGCAACTCGACCCGTCAATGGCCGGGGATCTTACTGATTTCCTCCGAGCGAACGTGGATGTTTTCGCTTGGACACATCCTGATATGTGCTGGATTTTTCCCGCTATTGCAAGTCATATGCTGAACATAGACTCGAAGTACATCCCAGTGAAACAGAAACGGAGTGGCATGGACCCAGAGAGGTCCGCTTCTCTCAGAGAGGAGGTGGACAAACTCAAAGCCAATGGGTTCGTCCGCGATGCCCTCTACACTGAATGGGTATCTAACCCTATGCTAGTGAGGAAAGCGAATGGGAAGTGGAGAATTTGCGTTAGTTATTCTAATTTAAACAAAGCATGCCCGAAGGATAGTTTCCCTTTACCTAGAATCGACCAGTTGGTTGATTCAACGGCCGGACACGAGTTACTGTCATTTATAGATGTGTGCTCGGGATACAATCAAATCCCGATGCACATTCCAGATCAAGAACACACCAGTTTTATCATAGACGTCAGATTATATTGCTATGTAGTGACACCCTTTGGATTGAAAAATGCGGGAGCAACTTATCAGCGTCTGGTGAACCGAATATTTAAAGATCATATTGGTAGAACGATGGAAGTCTACGTGGATGACATGCTCGTGAAGTCATGATAGTCAAACTACCACATTCGAGACCTAGCAGAGATGTTTGATATACTCAGGCATTATGTGATGAAAATCAATCCTTTGAAGTGTTCCTTTGGCGTTGCGTCGGGGAAGTTTTTAGGTTTCATTGTGAACGCGCGGGGAATTGAAGCTAACCCGGAGAAGATTCAAGCTATTCGGGACATACAAGTGCCCAGAACTATAAAGCAAGTACAAAGCTTGAATGGAAAGGTGGCCGCACTGAGTCGATTCATATCCAGAGCCATGGATAAGTACATTCCCTTCTTCGATGTGATAAAGAAAGGAAAGAGAAATTTCGAATGGACATCCGATTGTGAAGAAGCATCCCGAGCTCTGGTAAGGAATTTAGAAAGCCCCCGGTGCTATCAAAACCAATTGACCATGAGATGTCGTATGTGTACCTGGCTGTATCCCAACATGCTATTAGTATGGTTTTAGTTTGCAAGGAGGACCGAGTTCAAAAGCCCATGTATTATGTCAGTAAACGTTTGACGGGGGCGGAAAGAAATTATCCCAAGATTGAGAAACTAGCTTACTGCTTGGTGATTGCATCACGTAAGCTTCGTCCATACTTTCAGGTACACTCAATCAGTGTTTACACTGATCAAGCCTTGCGGCAGGTACTCCAACGACCAGAAACCTCTAGAAGGATGTTAAAATGGAATATTGAGTTGAGTCGGTTTGATATTACCTACCTGCCACGAAGGGCCATACAAGGGAAAGCGCTACCAGACTTCATTGCTGAATTCACCGTATCAGACGAATCAAACGGTCATAATGTCATACCTCCCGTTCAATGGAAGATGTACACCGATGGGGCATCTAACGACCGTTGTTCGGGGGCTGGCATAGTTCTTGTGACTCCTGAAAACCGATCAGTTTGTTATGCTTTGAAGCTTGAATTCCTAATAACAAATAACGAAGCCGAGTATGAAGCATTGATTGCTGGCTTGAGACTTATCAGAGAATTAGGAGTAAGATCGGTTGAAATCTTTTGTGATTCACAACAAGTAGTGTACCAAGTATGGGGGGACTATCAAGCAAAGAGACAGAGACTTGCCACATACCTGGCATGGGTTCAGGAGCTGCTACCAAATCTAGAATATTATGGTATCTCGCATGTCCCGCATGAACAAAACAGAGCAACCGATTTATTGGAAAAATTTGCAAGCATTGGCGATGCACAACAAATGGGATTTGTTTCCGTGAAACCTTACATGCTCCGAGTATAAACATGATGGAGGTAGATTTCATGTTAGAAACAGAAATCGAGAAGGAATCATGGATGACCCCACTCAAGCAATACTTTCTACACGGGGTCGTACCCAAAAGAAGGAGCGAAAGACGACAAGTCATTCGTAAGGCTTCACGATACGCAATGCAGGACGGGATAATGCATCGGAAGGGATTCTCGACCCCCTTACTCCGTTGTATAGCCAACGATGAGATAAAAAGAGTCCTGAAGGAAGTCCATGATGGAGAGTATGGTGACCATACTAGGGGCAGACGTTAGCAAAGAAAATCCTCTGCTATGGATACTATTGGCCGACTGTGAATCGGAATGCCGCAGACTATGTAAGAAGATGTGACAAATGTCAGAAATATGCAAAAATCCCGAGAGCTCCGCCGATGGAACTCACACAAATGGTTAGTCCCTGGCCGTTGGCAATGTGAGGGATCGACATAGTCAGTTCTTTACCCATATCCAAAGGTGGTGCTAAATATGCAATAGTTGCGGTCGATTACTTTACCAAGTGGACAGAAGCAGAGCCTTTGACCACTATCACCGCCACAAAGGTCATCAATTTCTTTGTACGAAATATTATTTTTTGTTTTGGCCTTCCACGAACTATCGTTACAGACAATGGAACTCAATTCGAAAGCAAGGAGTTCAAAGAGTTTTGCCAAAAATATGGTATTGAGAAATAGTTTGCAGTAGTTGCTCATCCAAAAGCTAATGGACAAGTTGAAGCCGTGAACAAAATAATCAAGTCCATATTAAAAAGCGTTTGAAAAAGGATAGAGGCAAGTGGGTCGATAAACTTTCGATAGCGCTCTAGGCTTATAGAACCACCCACAAGTCCGCGGCTGGCCATACTCCATTCGCGTTGGCATATGGCAATGAAGCTGTTATACCCGTAAAACTTGAAGTTCCATCACATCGGGTAACTTACTACGACCCTGAGTCGAATCGGGATCTTTTGCTGGAATCACTTGACTTCATTGATGAAAAACACGAAGAAGTTGATTTAAGAGCGGCCGCGTATAGACACCGAGTCGCTTGATATTATAATGAAAAAGTCCGGCCAAGAATCTTTGATGTGGCTGACCTCGTTTTGAAATGAATTTTCCTGGTCCCATCGCATATGAATCCTGCATGGGAAGGTCCATACGTCATTGAACGGATGCTTGGAGAGGGAACTTCAAGCTAGCGACCGTTGATGGTGCAAAACTCCCCCGTGCATGGAATAGAGAGCATTTGCGGCATTATTATACTTAGTCCATTTCTTTCATATATTAGTTGCATTTATTTCCAGCATGTTTTTATTCTTAGTTTTCAGCTTGTAATAAGACAATTTAGCTTATTTTCAATAATGAAGGCTTAAAGCCATCTTTTCTTTGATTATTGATGTTTATATGTATGATAATTCTATGGAAAACGACTGATGTTACATTATTCTGTCTGACGTACGAACGCACACGAACACCTCAAAATCTCCAAGTCCTCTAAGTGCGGACTGGAGCACTCTGAGTCCCCTGAGTGCGAACAAAGTATAAACGACTCAAAATCTCCAAGTCTCCTAAGTGCGGACTGGAGTACTCTGAGTCCCATGAGTGCAAACCAGAGTATAAAACGACTCAAAATCTCCAATTCCTCTGAGTGCAAACTGGAGTACTCTGAGTCCCTGAGTGTGGACTAGAGTATAAATGACTTGAAATCTCGAAGTCCTCTGAGTGCGGACCGGAGTACTCTGAGTCCCTTGAGTGCGAACCAGGGTATAAACGACTCAAAATCTCCAAGTCCCCTAAGTGCGGACTGGAGTACTCTGAGTCCCTCGAGTGCGGACCAGAGTATAAACGACTCAAAATCTCCAAGCCCCTGAGTGCGGACTGGAGTAGTCTGAGTCCCCTGAGTGCGGACTAGGGTATAAAGGACTTGAAATCTCTAAGTCCCCTGAGTGTGGACCGGAGTACTCTGAGTCCCCTGAGTGCAGACCAGATTATAAATGACTTGAAATCTCCAAGTCCCCTAAGTGTGGACTGGAGTACTCTAAGTCGCCTGAGTGCGGACTATAGCATAAATGACTCAAAATCTCCAAGTCCCCTGAGTGCAGACTGGAGCACTTTGAATCCCTAGAGTGTGGATTGGAGTATAAATGGTTTAAAATTCTCTAAGTCCCCGGAGTGCGAACTAGGACACAAATGACTTGAAGTCATATAGTCCTCGGCATACGGACTGAAAATTATTCTAAGTACCTGAAGCATGGAATAAAGGATGTACAATTCCATAGAGTTTTCGACTTATATGAAGATGAATTGAGAAGTTTATGTAACTCACAATAGCTTGAGTTTTGATCACAATCATACAAAAAGCTGAACAATAAAAGTCTTTTGAAAAACAAAAGAATTAAGCTTTATTTATTCAAAAAGAAGTTTCTACTACAACTCCTCCAAAACACGGAGTCAAAAGTCTATTTACATGGACTACTAAAATAAAAATAATAATTACATAATCTAAACTAACTCTCGTTAAAGGAGAGTAACAATTACTTCTTGGATTTCTTCGACTTCTTTCCCTCCTTCGTCTTCTCAAACGACTCCTCTTCCGTGCGCTTTCACTTGGAAATTTTCTTTGGTGGGGAGGTAACAACCGAGGAAGCACGGGGAACCTCTAATGGCCTGGAGCACCAGGGAGGATGACCTTCAACGGCTTGTTCAGAGGATCATCTAGGTCCACAACTCGAGGCTCGACTTTGATTTCGGCCGTCGTTTTCTTTTCTTCCTCGAGCTGCTCCTTCATGCTCATTTTAGAAGTATGTTCAGAGGCGCTTGTGATCTCGATTTCATAACTTTCCTCGATGGGAGATGAAGTCTCGGACTTATCCTCATCAAGCGCCCTCAATCACCTGAGCATCTGGACCGGGAGCCTCTTCTGCGTGAGTAGACTAATTTGTTTTCCCCTTTACCTCCTTGGCGTCATGCTCCTTGGAGTGGGCTCAGGATCAGAACGGGCTGTGAAAAATCACGAAAAACAAACATTAGAATACAATGACCTCTCGTCAAAAATGACGTCTCTTGGAAATTTTAAACGACGGGTTATATACTGGCTTCTAGCTAACTCTCAGCCGTCCGAGGGGTCTCACCCTATGAAATGGGAGATAGAAGGCCAGGGTCCTCCGAGTCATAACCAACATGTTGCTTAAATGGATCAGGTATCGGCCGATCAGCCTACTGAGTAGGAGCATGAGCTGGAGACACGGTTCTGGATGGACCGGCAATAACATCGTTCCCTTTCGATGAGGAGGAACCTTTGCAGTAAAGAGCCTTCGCCGCAAACAGGTCTGAAGGCTCGTTCCCCTTAAGAAATTCTTTTATTAAAGCATTTTCTTCGACCTCCTCGGTGTCAAGTTCGACCTTCTCGATTTTTATTAAAGTCTCTCATGCCTCAACTAGGGATTCGAGGTAGCCCTCACCCAGAAAAGTTAAGTCCCGATGCATGAGGACACGGGCGATGAATTCTGCAATCAGTGGATCGAACATGCATTTGACCTCCTCCCTACCAGCCTCTTTAGCCGCCTCAAGGCGAGAGTCAATCTCTATAGATGCTATTTTCTTGCCCTCTTCATGGGCTTCGTCCTTTAGCATCCTGACTTTAGAAAGCTTGTTGTCGAGCTTCGCCTTCAGAAGTCGTGTAGCAACGATCTCGTCGCAATATCATTGCGATAGGTAGCAGTCTTCTCCTCTCTTTCTTTGCAGAGTTTATTCTCCAGCTCTTTGACTCGAAGGGAAAATGCATCCCTTTCCTTCTGCATTGAATCCTTCTCTAAAGCCAGGGCCCTACAGCATTGTATCACCTCGTCAATTTCTTTTTTATGAGTTTTCACCAGGCGATTGACGGCTTCCGCTGTATCTTTAGCGCTTTATTGGACGGCTTCAAGCTGAGACTTGTAAGAAGCAAGCTCTTCGTCCTGAGCTTTAATAATATCTTTATCATGGATAGCCTCGAGCTTCAGGCGATCAATTTCATGCTGACGCTCAATGGAGACTTCTGAAACTTTTTTGGCTAAGTGCACGAGTGCATCGTGCTGAACATAGACATCATTAGTGCAAGCAATAGCGCTTTGCTTGACATGTCCTGGAATCTGGCGAATCGCCGGAAGAAATTTTAAGCCATCAAAGCATATCTTTGGAAATGAGGCTTAAAGCTCAGCAAGTCGTTCTGCTACCGATTAATCAGATACAGGAGCAAGAGGAGTCTGCTTGGAGACTGCAGGTGTTCTATGGGGATCTCGATATTTCCTCGTACTTGATGAACCGCAGTGTTGATCCCGATGAGACTCAGGCTAGGACCCCTTATGTGCAGGTTTTCCTTTGCCGTGCTTCGGTTGAGAAGGAGGATCACGAGGGTAGGAGGGCTGACTATAAGTTTTTCTTCAGTAGGACGATTCTCGACAGTGGTAGTCTCGATCATCGGAGTCGTCTCTATATCGACGCTTGCCGAAACCCGAATCCCGACCGGATTGGTGAAAAATTGATGAACCACAAAGGCGGCTAAGTCCATGTGTATGCCCCATGTCACCTACATGGAGTTTAAATAATGACGAGTTAGCAAAGAGTAGAGTGATGACATAAAATTTAAGTGAAAGGTGAAGTGCATATGTTTGTGTGTGTCCTAGTGTTTCCTCTAGACGGACCAGTTTCTTTACTAATGGGAGTTTTTTCTCCTTAGTTTTGGGCTTGAGTGCTTGTATCGCCTCTCGCGGGCAGATGAAGCTTAAGAGCCTCGTTATCGTCGAAACCATAGTTGAGTAGATCATCGGTATGGTAAGGTTCGACAGGCCTTTCAGAGAACTTTCCAAGTGCTATGAGGATGCTTCTTTCTCTACTGGAACAAGGGTAACCTTAGAAGTTCCGCCCACTGGTTTCTTCCTCAGCTTGTATGTCAGTTTCTTCTTCCCTTTCGAAGGGGAAGGCGTCGTTTCAATGTCATGAACTTCGACTATCGGGTCTCGAGATTGACTAACAATTTCGCCCTGTACTTCGGGCGTTTCGGCTTCTTTAATCTCCCCCTCCTCTAGTGTATCAGGGGCGTTGCATGCTGAAGACTCGGCCTACTTTTTTCCTTTGCACGAAGCAGGCCTGGTTATGGTAACACCTTGGGGGAGGCTTATTCGATGACCTTCCGCCAGCAACCCGAATTTCCTGAGCGACTCATTCGAAATGATGTCCCGGTCTTCTACTGGGAGAGCTCGGATGGCTTCGACAGCTTCAGAATATCCGAGGCCCTTGGGACGTGGGTTGATACCTATGAAAGTAGACGAAGAGTCAGAAAAGATGAAAATTTTGCCAAATTCAAGTATTGATTCAGAAAAGTAACTTACTTCCTTCTACCCATATCCTGGCAAAACCAGGAGGACAACGCGTGTAGAACCACTCTTGCTTGTACTGGGTAATTTGCTCCATGCACTAGTCAGGATTTGGCATTTACTACGTAGCTCGAGAAATATAAAAGATGGGCTATCTGACTGTCTCTTGAAGCGATAGATATAGTGGATATCTCCTGGATTCGAAAGCCTGAAGAGGACACTTATGAAGAGAATGCAAGTGTCATATATGAATGCGTGGCACTTCTGATGCAGTTGCGATTAGGAAATCTCGATATACCGCAACACGTCTCGAAGAAAGGAGTTGAATGGCGGCACGTTGCCAATCCAGCACATGAATCTGTTACAAGCTTTATATCCCAGTGGGGGCAAGTGAGGACGATCCTGCCCCGATGGAACTAACACATCGTCGAAGGGGATTCCATGGGCTGAGCATATCCGATGGAGCGTACTTTCGTTAATCTTTGAGGCCTGAGAATCGATTGGATCGTCTAAGAAGATCGCTGCCTCCAGGGCGTCGAGAGCCAAGTCAACAGATGCGATCGCAGGGCTCGGCAAGTCTTGTGCGGGAGTAGTTGACGGATTTGAAGTTCCTACTACTTCTTGTCAAGAGGATGGCCCGGGTCTATCCGAGATCGTAGCAGAGCTAGATTTCCTAGACATCTCTAATGAAGATTGAATCTGATAAAATACCTGTTTGAACTATACTTGAAAAACAATCGACGTTAGACTTAACAACATAAATATTCCCCCGTGTGGTGTGTGAACTAGTGCGATCATTCAAATATAAGTGCCAATAGATTAGAAGTCACTGAATTAGTGGAATAAAGTTAAGCTTTGAGCTATCGTCTTCAAAGACCTTCATCGCTGACCATCAACAAGAGCTTGTCATAAGAGGTTTATGTCGTGAACTCGGCATCGATGCTGTGTATGAAAGGTTATTAACTGTTTTAAGTAAGTTAAGTTAAAGTTTACTATTGTCTAAACACGGGAGTTGTCAGTCCGGATTGTTCGATATGCTTAGTTGTTTAAGTCTGTCCTTTTTCACTATCATGTATTCAGGCATGAAATGTGTTGAGTCAATTGTGCATTAGGTTCGACTAGTGTTGTTGTTGTGCACAATGCTCCTACCTATCCTCTCCACCGTTCGGCATTCGGCTATTTATGCTGAACCGCAATCATGCCGAGCCACCTCGTTCGGCAGTCTACCCTCAACACCAACACTCTTCTACCTATCCACTTTTTTGTTTGGCATTCGTCTAGTCATGCCGAACCGCAACCATGCCGAGCCGCTTCACTCGGCATTTTTTCTAGAACCGGCTTTCTCCCAACACATCCTCCCTACCGCTCGGCACGGAGGAGTTATCCATCATGTTATGCCGAGCCACATCATTCGGCTCTCTGCTCGCCTCCCACTCTTCACATGCACTCCCACTAACATCGTTCGGCATAAAAGAATCATGTCGGGCCATGGTCGTGCGGAGCCACATCGCTCGGCACGCTGAACCTAACTACAACTTCACTCCGGTGCTTCTTCCCCAATGTCGTTCGACATGAGGAAGTCATGTCGAGCCACATCAACACGTCTTCCTCCAACTCCCTTCTTCAAACAAACTAAACATCTTCATGGATGGCCAATAGACCACAACTTCAACTCGCACGTCGCCCTCTTCCATCCTCCACTCCACCTAATCCTAAGGCTTCTTTAAACCAAATCCACCTTCCTAATCTACACGACTATCATTATTTATGGGTTAGAGGAAGGGCGTGGGTTCGAGTTTTGTCTTAAGTCCCTAATTAGGAAGAGTCAAACAAATGAAGGGTTAGTACCTAGAAGAATGGGGTGAAGTCTGATGCAGTGCTCGAATTGGAAGTAGAGATCTACTCGTGCTTGCTGTTGAAGGCAATCGAGGAGTAACCAAGGGAACTCAGAGACGAAAGGAGTTGTTGAGGTATTGACAAGGGTTTGGAAGGAGGCAAGTTCGTAAGTTCCATAGTGTGCAGGTAAAAGTAAAAAAGAAAAAGAAATGAAGTACTGACCTTTATAGGTGGAAGAAAAGAAGGTAAAGGGACAACGAACGGAAGAACCGGTCAAGGCACAATGTCGTTCGGCATCCAGGTGTCGCTTGGTATCCAATCTCATTCGGCATCTGCATGTTGTACGACATCCAATACCTTGCTCGTCATAGGGAAAAACGCTATCGAGAAGACAAAGCCAAGGATTTAAGAAGAAAACAGAGTGCTAATGGTTCAAAGCGCATTATGCTCATCCACATGATACACTTTGGAGGGCAAGTGTTACCCAGTGGCTTGACCAGGTAACCAGAGACTTGATGTAGAAGGCTCGTTCGGCATAAAGGGCCGTTCGGCACAACTAGGTCATTCGGCAATCATGCCTCGTTAGGCATTCCAGCATCGCTCGGCATTCAAGCCTCGTTCGGCATCCAAGCACCATTCGGCATCTATCCTCGTTCGGTATCCAAGCCCCGCTCAGCATTCCAGCCTCGGTCGGCATAGCAGGGTCGTTCGGCATATATCCTTGTTCGGCATTAACCTCGCTCGGTACGAAGCCTTGTTCAGCACAGCAGGGTCGTTAGGCATGAACCTCGTTCGGCGTTCATGCCTCGCTCGGCATTCCAGCCTCGTTCGGTATGAATCTCGTTCGGCATTCATGCCTCGCTCGGCATTCCAGCCCCGATTGGCATTCATGCCTCGTTCAGCATTCCAGCCTCGTTCAGAAATCCAGCCTTGTTCGGCAGGAAGCCTCGCTCGGCATTTTTCCTCCCAAAGCATAGCAAGGTCATTCGGCATTTGTGGCACGACACGTAGATGTCACTTGCCACGGGCCGAGGTATCTCACTCCTAGGCCCAAGAGGGAAGTCCAACCCATCTTCGTCTATAAATAGAAGGACAGGGGCACAGTGAAATGGACCTTTTTTAGAGTACACTGAGGAGACTCTGCCTCTTTCATGACTCACTCTATTTTACTTAGCATTTGTATTCAAGTCTTTATAGTATGGATTGTATCTGTATTTAGTCACTTGTGAATGCAATAAAGATCGAAACTTAAAGTGGACGTAGGCAATTACACTAAACCACTATAAATCCGGTGTTCTTGTATTCTGCATTTAACTTAGTATACAATTATCTGTTTTAATTTACTTTCTTCATTAATCTCTCTACACAATCTTTGTTAAGGGTGTTAGTGACAATTCTAGTGCTAACATAACGCTTCAGAGAATATTCCGTAACTTATTCCAAAGTCTCCGAAATCACTAACAAGTTTCCTCTCCTCAAAATAAAATCCTTTTATAACCCCTTTTTACGAACTCGAGGGAATTTAAAAAATAAGAATTTCAATCACTTCAAACTCTATATATGTGTGTGTGTGTGTGTGTGTGTATAAGTATTTAAAAGAATAATAATTTATTTTTAAAACATGTTTAAGTAACTATTTAAAATATTGAAAACATTTATATAAACATCAATAACTCATTTTTAGACAAACAAACAAATTTCCAATCTTGATTTTAAAATTTAGAATTTTACTAAAATAATTGCTTAATGTTGACTAGTCTAAAATTCCATAAATTAATAAAAATTTCCTTTTCAAAATAAACTTAACTTCTTAGATTTAAAAATATATATTAAAACCTCAATAATCAATTCAATTTTATAAATTTCTCTCAAATCACATCACATCACTTCCATTCCGGTCTCCTTAATCATTTTCACTTTTCAAATGTAGTATCCCATATTTTTCTCATCCTATTTTCATATTCTAATATAAATTCACCTTTGTATTTCCAATTTAGCAACTGATATCGCTTACCTTATTTATAAACATCGTCTACAAATTCTCATGTTCCTCTAAATTTTACTTGTTTACAAAAACAACCTCATTTATAAAGTTCTATTTTATAGATCCGTTTCTTTATAAATCCCATTTATAACTTCCAGTTTATTTTAATATCAACTTCAACTCCTTTTTTATATTTTTCGAATATCATTTATAAATTCCTTTTATATATTACATTTTTAAAATCTCCATTTAATAATTCACAATAGTTAAGTATAACCAAAAATCAAATACATTTTTCTAACTCAATTTCTTACAATAATTCCAATTCCAATATAAATATTTTTATATTAAAATTTTCCTTTAATTTATACAATTTTAAAAATATATTTATAGTATTTAAAATATCAAAATTCAGGCCAGTGTTACAATAGCGTCCAATAATTTCAATCACTACAATAATCTATAATAGATTATTCCACACACATCATGTATCACTATATATGAAAAACAAATAATATATTTGAGGAATCTATTTGGATCCCTCCAACCTGTTTCCCTGCATCCATAGATGTTAATACAACATAAAAATACCAATCCTACTTCGAGGGGGATATCACGGTATATCGGGTTGTCCGCTATTATGCGGGGCGCGTAGGGTCTAATCCGCTATAGTGTGCGGGAATGTCACTCAAAATTCTATTATATATATACTACTACATATATAATATATCATTCAGCAAATAAAATTTTTTAAATCAACTAAACAACCAATATTTAAATTTAACATTTTTAAATTACTCTAGCAATCCAAATGAGTGAGATTTTACTCACATTGATTTTTATTTGCAAAACCATTCCCATATAGATTTGTTTTCATGATTTTTAGACCTCATAACAATGGATTATAAATTTATTAACATTTTAAATAATTAAAACTATTATTAACATGCTTAATCTAAATTTAACTTTAAACTATCAAAATCTATCGCCCGCCAGGCTCAAGCAAGCAACCCATGAACTTGCTACCTCTATGTCTGCATCTCCACCCAGTCCCTCTCTTCGATCTGCACTCGGCCTCCATGACTTCGCAGCACCTCATCCATTTCCCAACCTCGAACGTATATCATCAACCGCCGCCGTGAGCCTCCAAACCTTCATTCAAAACCCTACTAGCTAACGTCGTCCCAAACTCGAGGAACTCGAACTCTAGTCCTCCTTGAACTGACCAAAACTGTTGAACTTCCCTATGTTCGATCGGATGCACCTCCTCAACCCTAATGATTATCGAACGCTACCCCTTCACCGAAATCCTATCTGCGACGATTGAAATCGCAACCCATCAACGCTTCTATTTCTTCGATCGTCACTCTAGCATTTCCCACGTAACCCTCCATCGAGACATATAGTCACGATCGCGCCTTTCTCATTGCAGCGTCGATCGACGAGTCCACCCCAAATCGAGTCGTCTCCATTCCAACTACGACCTCCCATCGACCATCTTCCCCCGTCACATGTGCAAACCCTCAGCCTCTCCCCCTCGAGTGCTTGCAAATCGAACGTGCAACCCAGGACTCTCGGTTTTAGATGACCAGATTTCGAACTCGTTTTTTTCTTTATCTTGAACGATTTAATTCATGAATGGCTCTGAAGATTTGAAAAGAAGGTCGCAATTTTAAAGGGTTCAATTTAATTTGAAGGTGGCTTGCTTCTTGTGTTCGAACTGGAGAAGAGGGAGGAGGCTTGTGATTTAAAATTAGAGAAGGAATGCAGAGCGATTTGAAAGAATGAAAAGAAAGGATATAATATAGGTGGCGTGTTTAAATGGAGAAAGGTGGCGTATCTGAGAAGGAAAAATATAGTTGACTGGTCAATACATACATACATACACACACATATATAATTAAATAAATCCCCAAAATATCTTGATTTACACAACTCAAAATTGCGAACTCCTAATGTGACGACCCGTAAATTTTAACTATTTTGATAATGTAATTAAACAAAATTTTTGTGAAATTTTTAATATTTGAATTTGGAAATAAAATTTTATATTTGGAATGTGTATTTAAAAATATAGCAAACGGTAAATTTTCATCAAATAATATGGAAGTTTATTTTATTGTATAACTTTATTCAATTAGTTAATATTTGATGATAATAAAATGTTTTTCAAACCTGAATATTTTTATATAGAAAATTTGTAAATCATCTTCTGAGTGAGACATCATACTTCGTTTCTTCAAATTTGGACTACTGTTGCTCTTTTTATCTTATATCTGGTAAATTTGCAGCATTTTTGAACCAAATATCGACTTTTGACGGGATGATCGTACCACCGATATCTATATACCGTTTTGATCGTCTCATCGTGCTGATCGCTATTTATATTCGTTTGTGTGTTTCAAGTTCCGGAAGACGGGGAAATATACAGAATTGATTTCCGTATCGGTTCCACAATTTGGCTTTTGGATTTCCCATGACCATTCATTTTTCACCCGGTGAATCCAAACAGCCTACGGTCTTTTGCTATAAATATTTCATGCATTTAAGTGATGACTTTTCTATTTCCAAGTTTCCATTCATTCTGGTTCGTTCCTTTTTACTTGTAAATCTATTCTTTGCTTTGCAAAATAAAATAAAAATAAAGTATATTCTTTTGCTTGAAACGGCTTGTCCTCCTATTCAATTGCAACTTTGTCTGCCTTCATCATTTGGCCGACCGACCACCCAACTCTCCTTGCTCCTCGCAAACGCTAAGCACCTCCCGAGCCTGCTCCTTCCAACCACTGCATGTCAGTAGCCTCTCCACGCGCTAGGTAGCCAAACCTGAGCCGGCAACTTTCCACCCTTAATCCGTTAGCAGTAGTTTGGCATCCCTTCACCGCTGCACGATTCACTCATCCCCTTGATAAGCTATACCACCCCGGCCTTCCAACTCTGGCCCAAGCCAACGTGCCACTCCGCCACCATCGGACTACCTTCATTCCTAGGCTGAGAGCAGCATGTCCCCTCCTCCGCGTAATCGGGCACTGCCCTCCACTTCAACCTACCACTCGACCCAAGCATTTCATTCCCAAGCTCAACCTGTCGCTTGCCTAATCTTCCTTGCTTGTACCTCATCTTGTTATGTAAGGTACTGTGTATATATTATATGTCATTATATTATTTTTATGGTTAATTTATATAAGATATAAATACATATATTCGTTGGTATATACAGAGTATCTTATATATATGTTTTCATATACTGTTAGATATATATTATACATAATTTACTTTACAAGTTTTCATTTACTATAGATATATATGTGTGCGTTAATAATATATATGATAACTGTAATTATATGATAGGGTCTATAGTTTTGTTTAAGTTTATGTTAGATTTATTTGTGCCGTTGTTATAAAATTGATACGTATACATATGGTTATGTAATTTATACATTTATTCAATATGTAAGCTATAGACTAGTTTATATATATCTAATATATATGTGTTACATTATTCAAGTCTACAACATTATATGTGAGTTCAGTATTTATATGCATTGTTGTCTGTTGTGTAAGTATATATTTATATGTAAGTTATACTTGGCTATAGACATTTCAGTATGTATATAAGCAGTTTATTTATATATATAAGCTTATATATATTGAATGCATTTTTGTTACAGTGTATATATTAAAGTGTATATATATAAGTTATAATATTGGTTTTAAATCCATACGTGTGTATATAAAATTATCTATTTTACAATAGTTATATTTATATTTTGTATATATATAAATGTTAGTTTTCTAAGTTATATAATATGTTGTTGTCTTTTTTTAATATGCATTGGGTCAGTTTATATAATATGTATGATATATTATTGTTAATATTTGAATTAGAGTTCGATCTGTATATATCTTATATCTCATATATGTTAGAATATATATATATATATATATATATTTGTTAGTTATATTCAAAGTTATGTTAGTCTATACATTTGTTTATATCAACATTATTTTATGGTTGCTGTTATATGTTAGTTTTATATATATATATATATATATATATATATATATATATATATAAGAATACTTTGTTGGTTGTAGTTATACATTAGTTATTTTATATAAGTATTCATAGTTTTGGATATGTATTTTATGAATTTATAATAAATAAAATATGTAATGATTATAGCGGTCTTATGTTATTTGTTTGAATTTTTCCTAGGATAAGATAAAGGTTTATTTTATGTTATATGGTTTTAATAAATATTGAGGAAGTATATGTTTTAATTTACATGTGATATATATATGTCATTCTAAATATGTAATTTAAATTGAATATTGGTTTTAAGAAAATATTTAATTATAATAATAACAGTTTATATATATATATATATATTCCATTTGCATCGAGCTAATTTGATTCATTCTCGTCCATTCTCATTTATCAGCTTCGTTCGTCGATTCGGGTTCAATCTAGCTTTGGTTTGGAATTCATGCTTGGCTGCGCAACTCATCTCTTTCTCGCTCGTCTCTAACCTCGAAAGATCAGCAATCACTAACGATTAACGTTCTTATATTTATTAAATTTGATATCAACTGAAACGACAAATGAAATATGCTGCTGTTAGTTATTTACATTGATATATATATATGCTATCTGTTCACCTGTGATATTTGACACCATTATCTGTTGTATATATTGATGATATATGCCTGTTATATTATTATCATATCTGTTATCACTCTGCAAGTTCCCTATTAGTATAGAATTCCCTATGGGTTGAAATGATACATACCCGAACGATCTATAGAATAAGAGAGAATCGTTATGGGTTGAAATGATAAACCCAAGTGATTTTCATTGAATTGAATTTGGGATTGCCGGTTGAAATGATATATACCTGTATATAATTTAAATTACGGATTGAAATGATAAATATCCATATTACTTGACCATAGGATAGAAAATTAAATACAGACACCATTGGTCTATAATAAATATTTTGAAAATGATTTCTATGGTTTTGGAAAGAAATATATGGTTAATGAATACCGATTTTTAAGATATTATATATATATATATATATATTTGGAAATGATTTCCTAGGTTTTGAAATTGAATTTATTTAAGAATTATACTCAAATAAGTTTGATTTGAAATTTATTCAATTTTGGATTTTAAAGATATAATTTTATAACTTGATTTGATTAAAAGTGATCTAAATGAATATTTCAAATTGAAATGATATATTTAGTTTATTTAAAATTTGAAAGTTGAAGTTTTATTTAAATGTTATTTGAATGATTAAGTAAATATTTCAAAATAAATAATAGTAAAGTGAATTTGATACACACACACACACACACACACACATATATATATATATGGAATTATCAAATCTAGTTATGAAATGTTTGAATATTTAAAGCTTTGAAAATATTGAAATTGAACTGGTTTATTTTATGGTTAAAATCTGTATTTGAAATCGATATAATTTGAAATGGTTTATTGAGAAACCGAAATAAATCGAAATTGATGATTTTGGATTTGATTAAATTTGAATTTTTGGAACCCGAATTGATTTGGAATCGATTTGTGAAATTTGAGGGAACTATTTTATTGTATAAAGCATTTATTTAAAACTATTTTAAATTTTTCTTTATAAATTATTTCAATACAAACTATTTTAATATAAATATTTTATTATAAACTATTTTTAATATAACTATTTTAACATACTAACTATTTTAATATAAATTGTTTTAACTTATAACTCTTTTATATAAACTATTTTACTTTATAAACTATTTTATTATATATACTATTTTAATATCTAAACTATTTAAGTGGTGGAAGTCATGTTTTCAAAGTTATGAATTTCAGAGTATTATGTTTTGAAAGTGTTATAATTTCAAGTGTTTGGTTTTGAAAGTGTTATTACTATGATATCATATTTGGTTTTGCAATGGAAATGATATCGTATTTGGTTTTGAAATGGAAATGATATCGTATTGATATGGTTTTGAAATGGCAATGATATTTTGGTTTTGAAGTATAAACTATTTTGAAATGACCGCGGTGTTATAATAATGATTGGTTGTTAAAGAGATCGGGATCGGAAAAAACCACTTTAACAACCGTGTATGCGGTGGAGATTCCAGAATGAAGTAAGATGGTGGCGATGATCCTATATGAGGCATATACGTGGACCCAACTCCCTTGAGTTGGCATAAGGTGGTAAAATAGGAGCAATTGACGGGCCAAGTGAGGTAGCTCCTTCGCTCGGACACACTTCTTCGTATGCCATTCTATTACTTTGTGATTGATTTGGTGCACACCTTTTATTATTTTTGGAGTGTGGCTTGAGATGGGCGGTAGTGGCTGCTATGCGTTACCACTAGCCCGGAAGTGTAATTAGTATATCTACCTTGGCATTGTCTAGTTGTGTCGTGTCACCTTATAACGACCCTGATTCAACCTTCGACAATCGATACCCAAATACATCACCCGTATTTGAATGCCGTAGATTCAAACGTCGAATCTGGTTCACTGGAGCTTATAACTCATTAAGTATAACAACACAGCAGAAGAAAACAATGAATATATCATATATCTCCAATGAATACAATATCCAACAATGAAATAACACTTCCCAACTATATCAGAGCACAAATACAATGCTAAAGCGGAATAAATAACTTGAACTTGAACCACCAAGTGAGAACTCCAATATCTGCAACTCCATCTCATCTCAAAGCAAGGTTAGATCCTGAATGTTGAAGAGAAGCACAAAGCGATGGCCAAATCCAAAGACTGAAGAAGATTTCCAAAGGGTGGATGCTATTGAATCTACTCCTACTATTTGATTATCTGAAAATCCCAACTCTAGACTGCCCGTGTGGAAAATTGTGGGCACCCAGAGTTTAGAAGGGAACAATAAACTCCAGGTCAGTCATGGGACTGGTGTGAGCAAACGAAAACAGTTTTCTTTGAATAAAACAATCAACAAGAAATAAAAAGGAAAACCACAATGCTTTTTGGAAAATGAAACTACCATAAGGCCTCCCACGGCACACACAATGCAAACGCAGAATTGGCGGAGATTTCTCCTTATGATAGTCAAACATGCTTGATACGTGAAAACCTTTTGATATTATTATTAGTGCATAGTGCAGAAAAATCTTTCGAAAGTATAATATTAATCTTAGCCAGCATACCATGATAGCTACCATGTTCAATAGAAGGTTACCGCCACATTCCATGGCTCTGTATTACCTTTGGAAAACCGTGCAGGGCTCATGTTGTTTTTTTGGGATTTCCAACAATGGTTAGGCAAAGGAACTTCCCACACCAAATGGAACGCCTCTGGAGGGACGCCGCCGAGAACTTAATCGAATCTCTGACAACACAAGGTCGGGTTACCTCTGTAACTAGGTAACTACTGACACGAGCATGCCATCCCCTGGTCGTTACCAACCTTTGTCTGAGGTACCTCCACACCAACAACCATAAAGCAATAAGTTTGCAGCAACCACATAGGTAAATATCTGGGCTCCACATGATACCACATTTTCCCCGAAGGAAATGGACATAACCTCAAGGGGTGCTACCTCCAAATAACCTTGCTGCAACGATTCCTGTTTCGACCATTACTGGGTTGTGAGGCTCGACGAAGTCTCATCCACAAAGCTACGCTTTACATAAAAGCCATGCTTCGATCAACAAATGATCAGCAGCATTTCGTATGCCACATTACCAAATTGGGAATGTATCACTAGTAACCATCAACAACATAACCTCTGAGCTCGTATGTCTCAGAGAAGGGTGTTAAGATAAGAGAATAAATTCTCCACCACCAAATAGAAATGTATTTGATAGAAACCAGCTTTATTTCTTAAAGTGTAACGTCAGACATACATCCATGCAAGTCTGTTCCGGATTCGAACAGAACTGAAGGCACTTCACAAATAAGCCCTTGCAATCTGGGTATTCACAATCCCGATCGGACTCCCCATTACATATGGAGATCTCTACACGGGTGCGACTCAGTGCAGAGACATCTGACGGGTAATTCTTTCATTCTCGAAAATACCCAGTCTTCACCACCGATCTTCAAATGCTATCCATATCGTCATATCATTATTTGAAATTGGTTATATGACACAAAGTCCTCTCCCGGCTAAACCGAATAATGAGCGCAATATTCAAAAACATATGGATATTGGGATCTTAGTTAAGTCACAACTTATTACCCAAAGCCTTTCTTCAAATGGTTTAAACAAATTACCATTTTCAAATCTTTAAACAAAAAGATTCACTTCACAAAGTTCAACAATCTTTCATAAAGATTCATTCATAGCTTTCAAAACTATTTTCAATTCCAGATCTTTTATATAAAAGATACACCTTTAAGATCCTCTTCAATTTCAAGACAAAGTTCAACAATCTATCACAAAGATTTATTCATAGCTTTCGAAACAATTCCATTTCAAACTTGAAATCTTTTCAACACAAATTGGAAATCCTTTCTTTATTTGAAAGACATTATCATTTGAAAAAAAAAGAGTTTTCATTTCGGAAAAATCCATTAAATATGCACAAGTTGTATCCTTTAAAGTATAAACTTGGGTTAAATTTAAATTCCCAAAATAATACTTTTAAAATACTTTAAAGATGGTTTAAAATTCACATATACATTATATAACTTGTATTACCACTTTTTAAACCATAGTTTCCAAGCATAGAATTCAATTTCAAATCTTGAATTTAAATTAAAATCAAACTATTTAAATTTCAAAACTCTATCCAGTTATTCAAAATAACTTTTATCTTTGAAAACTCCCTTTCAAAAACTTTTCATATTTAACCCAATTCCATTTCCAAAACCATTTGGATTCAAAATTCAACTTTTAAAACCATTTTGAATAAAATAGAATTAAATTCAAACATCTGTGACTTAACCAATTTCCTCGTGAAATCCATATTTGTGTGTGTACAGTGTAGTCCAAGGGTTTTACAATAGTGCAGCATCATCAATTATTATAGATTCAAGCACATCAATATCGATAAGTAGTATATTCCTATAATGCTTATCTTCATTCACAGATTTATAGATATAAATTCATCATAGATTTATATATATTAATTCATCATAGATAAATAAATTACATTTGTCACAAATAAATAAATTACATTCATCACAGCTCAAATCAAAAATAATTCATACCACAAAGCATCACACATCAGGGAATAGGGATATCACACAATTCAACATTCAGTTGAATCCAAACATTCATAAGTAAGATTGATTAATCATCTGATTAATTTTAAATCAGATTTAATTACTGATGAATAACTACTAATCCTGGTTAATTAATATTAATTAATTACAAACCTTTAATTTATTATTCTCTAATCATAAATTAGTTAACCTTTAATTAATTATCCTCTAATAATTTATTAATTAACCTTTAATTATAAACTAATCAACCTTAATTAATAAATTAATCCACCTTTAATCATTAAATAATTAACCTTTAATTATTTAATTATTCTTTAGTTAATTATCCTTAATTAATTAACTAATTAACCCTTAATCAGTTGCCATTAAATTAATTATCCTCCATTAATTACAATAAGTGATTATCCTAATCACTTATATTAATAAATCACAAATAATTATATTAAGTAATTATCTTTTAACCACTTTATAAAACAATTTGAATTATTAATTAATTATTTAATTAAGTAATTATCTTTAAGTAATTAATTACTTTTAATTACCTACATTAATTAATCTTAATTAACGAATGAATTATCTTTTAATTATTAATTTGTAAACCTTAATTATTAATTAATAACCCATAATTAAAAATTAATTAATTCTTAATCATAAATAAATTAAACTAATTAATTACACTTTAATTACCTTCTTAATTAAATAAATCTTAAATCATTAAAACCTTAATTAACTTTTAAGATAAATCCTTTATCATATTAATGACTTAATTATCATTAACATATGTATTTAAAACATTATACCTTTTAATTAACTATTTACTTTTACCTCTATTTAAAATTTAAAATACTTACAAATTTAACTTAACAAAATTTTAAATTGACAAATCATATAACAACTATTTAAAAATATTTATTATATAAAGAAATAGATTCTAAGAAATATTTTCAAACAAGATTCAACTTAAATTTTAAAATTTGCTTTTTATAAAACTTTTGAAAAACTGTTTAAAACTTGAAACTTGATCGGTTTTAAAATTTGAAAATTGATTTATTTTCCTTTGGAAATTTATTTAGTTTAATAAATTTATTTTGAAACTCACTTGAAACATTTCAAAGTATTCTCGGCCCAATCCAAGAAATCACGACTAGGGACCCGAGCCACAAACAACTCCTTCCGAGCATGTCCCTGAGTCACCCCTTCTTTATTTTATTTTTAGGTTTTTGTTATATAAATTTGTTTAACTTGTTGTAAAAATCCACAAGAACTACCCTAACATAAACCCAAGATATTTCCACCCCTTCGTCGAGTTCATCTTCGAGTTTCCCATCTTCTTCCCAATCCTTTGAAAATAATAGATATGAATGATACCACGTGTACGATCGACGCGGTCACCTCCGGCCAAGTCTTCGATCACCACCAAGTCGTCGTTGATCAACCCAAACCTTCTAGATGAACACGAAATCAAATTTGAGCTATCGAAACAACAGGACCCAAAACTCTATAAACCAATTGACCTCGTCGACGCCAATTCCACCCACCGGAGCTTCCCATACACTGACCATGGTAGCGTCACAGCCACACGACATAACCCCCCTCACGCGATCCACTCTGATGCGCCATTGATGCCAGAAAATGCAACGCAACTTCCCAGTTCAAAACTAGGTTTCGAACCCCAGATCGTCGTTGTCTGATCACCACAACCACTGATAAAATCAACAACCATTTTTCCAAAGATCAACATCCCCAAAGCCATCTTCGATAACAGCCCCGAATTCCAAATCATCATCAATCGCCGACGACTAATGAAATACCCAAAATTGTTCAACTCGAAAATTCCAATTGATTATCAAACTAAAAATCAAGATATTGCCATTAAAATTCATTATTCACCATCACGAATCAGACAGGGTAGTCAAAACAGAGAATTGAAATGATTAATTTTTGATCAATTTGATTTTCTACTGTGATTATCCTAATTTGAATTTATTTCTAACCATAAAATTCTGAAACCATTTTTATAATTAACATTGTACTATAACAATCAACTTTTATTTTAAAATCAAAGGTTAATATGGATTGGAGATGAAGAACTTGATTTTTAAAACAAATTACTGAATCCTGTAACCAAATAGAGGCAATATTGTTTGTATATCAGACATGCACACCAATCTTCATGTATATAAATATATACACGAGCATATTCAACAACTGAACACACATTTATCATAGCACACTTCAATATTAACTCAAACATCAAGATAAATAACATGGTTAAGAAGTTTGCTCACCTGGAATTTGACAGAGAAGCAGAGAAATTTGCCTAGAAATGATTTTTTTCTTTTATTTGAATCTGGAAATGTTGTTAAATTTAATCCGTAAGCTTGAATTGCTTGGCTATAGACACTAAACCATGTTTTAGTTTTTGATTTCCCAGGCTTGATCTTTGCTTTGCTTGATCCCTGGCTTAGTTGCCTTGAAACAACAACCTGTTTTAAGCTAAAACTTGAATGCTTTTGATTTTGTTCTGGGTTGATTCTAAATCTTGAACTGCATTTGAATCTGAAGCTAGATTTGTTAAAGCCTCCAGGTTTTGGTTTTTGATCTTGCAACTTTGTTTACAGGTTTGAGCTTTAAAAAGATTCTGATTTTCTGACTTTTGAAATAGATTTCTATTTTTTTTCTTTTTTCTAGTTTGAGTTTTACTGGCTGTAGCTTGAAATTTTTCTCAATTTTGTGGTTTTGAAAATAAAAAACAAAGAATGGGAGAAAGAGAGGATGAAATGCTTATATAACTTTATTTTCAAATCTTTTATTCATTTTCTCTAAAATAAAAACTAGAATGACACTTGTTATCACATGAAAACTTTTACTTAACACTTGTTAATTTTTTAATAAAAAAGTTACACTTGTTTTATTTTATTAACACTTGTTTATGCATGAGATTATAAATGTACAAATGTCATTTACATCAATTTTTATGTTTAAATCGTTCACTCATTTCAATTTAGAAATTTTGTTTTTTTAAACCCTTATCATTTTACAATTTTGTAAATCACCTTTTATACATTTTCAAACTATTATTTATACTTGCTTAACTTATAAAGTAAATGATTTAAAAACTAATTTCTATATTAATTCCAATGTAAAAATCCAATTTGTTTTCCATATATTTATCAAAGAATTTCAAACCAAAATTCTTTCTGCAATTTATATATATAAATATATATATACAAACACACTTTGTTGGATTTCCAAATCAATCCAATTCTATTTAAAATACTTATTTTGACTTTCAAAATCCAAATTTCAAATTTAAAGAAAAATTATTTATATATGTTTTCTTATTAATTTCCAAAAGATATGTATAATTTAAAACTTTTTATTAATTCTTATAATTAGAAAACAAATTTCTATTAATTTCAAAATATAAAGTTTTAAATCTAATTTATTTTAAAAACACTTATTTTTGAATTTCTAATCCAAATTCTATTTATAATCAATTTATATGCACATATATTTTTTCTGAAAATTTTCAAATAAATTCACAATTTAATTCAAAAATTAATTAAATTACCAACTTACATTTGATTAAAAATCGGGATCGTTACAGACTCCCCCCTTAAGAAAATTTCGTCATCGAAATTTGCCAGACAGGGAGACAACAAAGAACAGATGAACACACAGAGAAGTGGTTCACCAGATCTGTGAAGATATATAGGGCATTGGTTATTTCGAAGAATAACTAACCATTCGTTGGACATATCTAGACCCCAAAGAATAACCAATGGATTCAATTCAGGTTGAAATATTCCAAAGTACACACTAGCTTGTCCCTCCTTGGACTTGAATTTATACAGGAAATCACAACAAAATTTCAAATTTGGTTTCAATCGAAATCGTTTTATCGATACAAATCTTCATATTTTATTAACTAATTTATTTCAATTAAACTTTCAAATTTATTAAAGTTAAAACGAAAACTAATAACGAGAGTACGAGATGGGAACTTATTTACACGATTCGCAGGGCCGTCATCACACCGAAGCTCCTTCTTGTAGCTGCCATGAACACATCAGAGAATTTGAAATCGGATAATGATCAAAGAGATTCATAGAGAAAGGATTTTTTTTCCTTGTTGTTGCAGGGCATTGAACATTTTTAGTGGTACTTCCCCGTCCCCTACCTCGTCCTCTTCTTGCACTCATACTCACTATCAGTGGATAGCAAGAGAATTTACTGAGGCACAACGGACGGATATCTTAGGGATACTCATTCTAGGGTATACTTCGCCCTATCTCTAATGAGTTACCTAATGTGTTATACTCTTGAGCTAAAGTTCTTACTCAACCTTCAGCTCTGATACCACTTATAACGACCCTGACTTGACCTTCGACAATCGACACCCAAATACATCACCTGTATTTGAATGCCGCAGATTCAAATGCCGAATCTAGTTCGCCGGAGCTTATAACACATTAAGTACAACAACACAATGGAAGAAAACAATGAATATATCATATATATCCAATGAATACAATATCCAAGTGTGATATAACACTGCCAACATATATCAGATCACAAATACAATGCTAAAGCGAAATAGATAACTTGAACTTGAACCACCAAGTGAGAACTCCAATATCTGCAACTCCGTCTCATCTCAAAGCAAGGTCAGATCCCGAATGTTGAAGAGAAGTACAAAGCGATAGCCAAATCCAAGGACTGAAGAAGATTTCCAAAGGATGGATGATATCGAATCTACTCCTACTATTTGATTATCTGAAAATCCCAACTCTAGACTGCTCGTGTGAAAAATTGTGGGCACCTAGAGTTTAGGAAGGGAACAATAAACTCTGGGTCAGTCATGGGACTGGTGTGAGCAAACGAAATCAGTTTTCTTTGAATAAAAAAATTCAATAAGAAATAAAAAGTAAATCCGCAATGCTTATTGGAAAATTAAACTACCATAAGGCCTCCCACCACACACACAATGCAACGCAGAATTGGAGGAGATTTCTCCTTATGATAGTCAAACATGCTTGATACGTGAAAACCTTTTGATATTATTATTAGTGCATAGTGCAGAAAAATCTTTCGAAAGTATAATATTAATCTTATCCAGCATACCACATTTCGTCGTATGCCTACTATAGCTACCATGTTCAACAGCAGGTTACCGCCACATTCCATGGCAGGTTATACATCTAAAACCGTACAGGGCTCATATTATTTTGTTTGGATTTCCAACAATGGATAGGCAACGGAACTTCCCACACCGAATGGAACGCCTCTGGAGGGACGCTCCCGAGAACCTAACCAGATCTCTGCCAACACAAGGCCGGGTTACCTCTGTAACTAGGTAACTACTGACACGAGCATGCCATCCCCCGGTCGTTACCAACTTTATCCGAGGTACATCTACACCATGAACCACAAAGGAATAAGTTTGCAGCAACCACATAAGTAAATATCTGGGCTTCATACCATGATTCCACCTTTTATCTAGAAGGAAATGGAAATACCCTCAGGGGGCGCTACCCTCAAATAACCTTATTGCAACGATTCCTATTTCGACCATTACTGGGTTGTGAGGCTCGACGAAGTCTCATCCACAAAGCTACGCTTTACACAAAAGTCATGCTTCGATCAACAAATGATCAGCAGCACTTCATATGCCACATTACCAAATTGGGAATGTATCATTAGTAACCATCAACTACATAACCTCTGAGCTCGTACGTCTCAGAGAAGGGTGTTAAGTTAAGAGAATAAATTCTCCGCCACCAAACAGAAATGTATTTGATAGAAACCAGCTTTACATCTCAAAGTGTAATGTTAGACATACATCCATACAAGTCTGTTCTAGGTTCGAACAGAATCGAAGGCACTTCACAAAGAAGCCCTTGAAATCCGGGTATTCACAATCTCGATCGGACTCCCCATCACATATGGAGATCTCTATACCAGCGCGACTCAGTGCAGAGACATTCGATGGGTAATCCTTTCATTCTCGAAAATACCCGGTCTTTACCATCGGTCTTCAAATTTTATCCATATCCTCGTATCATTATTCAGAATGGGTTATATGACACAATGTCCTCTCCCGACTAAACTAAATAATGAGAGCAATATTTAAAAACATGTGGATATTGGGATCTTAGTTAAGTCACAACTTATTACCCAAAGCCTTTCTTCAAATGGTTTAAACAAATTACCATTTTCAAATATTTAAACAAAATGATTCACTTCACAAAGTTCAACATTCTTTCACAAAGATTCATTCTTAGCTTTCAAAACTATTTTCAATTCCAGATCTTTTATATAAAAGATACACCTTTAAGATCCTCTTCAATTTCAAGACAAAGCTCAACGATCTTTCACAAAGATTTATTCATAGCTTTCGAAACAATTCCATTTCAGACTTGAAATCTTTTCAACACAAATAGGAAATCCTTTCTTTATTTGGAAGCCATTATCATATGAAAACAAAGAGTTTTCATTTCGAAAAAATCCATCAAATATGCACAAGTTATATCCTTTAAAGTATAAACTTGGGTTAAATTTAAATTCCCAAAATAATACTTCTAAAATACTTCAAAGATGGTTTTAGAATCCACATATATATTATATAACTTCTATTACCACTTTTCAAACCATGGTTTCCAAGCATAGAATTCAATTTCAAATCTTGAATTTAAATTCAAATCAAACTATTTAAATTTCAAAATTCTATCCAGTTATTCAAAATAACTTTTATCTTCGAAAGCTCCCTTTCAAAGGCTTTTCATATTTAACCCAATTCCATTTCCAAAACCATTTGGATTCAAAATTCAACTTTTAAAACCATTTTGAATAAAATAGATTTAAATTCAAACATTTATGACTTAACCAATTTCCCTGTGAAATCCATATTTTTGTGTGTATAGTGTAGTCTAGGGGTTTTACACAATAGTGCAGCATCATCATTCATTACAGATTCAAGCACATTAATATCGATAAGCGGTATATTCCTATAATGCTTATCTTCATTCATAGATTTATAGATATATATTCATCATAGATAAATAAATTACATTTGTCGTAGATAAATAAATTACATTCATCACAGCTTAAATCAAAAATAATTTGTACCACAAAGCATCACACATCAGGGATATCACACAATTCAACATTCAACTGAATCCAAACATTCATAAGTAAGATTAACTAATCATCTGATTAATTTTAAATTAGATTTAGTTACTTATGAATAACTTCTAATCCTGGTTAATTAATATTAATTAGTTACAAACCTTTAATTTATTATTCTCTAATCATTTATTAATTAACCTTTAATTAATTATCTTCTAATCATTTATTAATTGACCTCTAATTATAAATTAGTCAACCTTAATTAATAAATCAATCCACCTTTAATCATTAAAAAATTAACCTTTAATTATTTAATTGTTCTATAATTAATTATCCTTAATATATTAATTAATTTACCCTTAATCAATTACCATTAAATTAATTATCCTTAATTAATTACAATAAGTGATTATCCTAATCACTTATATGAATAAATCACAAATTAATTATATTAAGTAATTATCTTTTAACCACTTTATAAAACAATTTTAATTATTAATTATTTATTTAATTAAGTAATTATCTTTAAGTAATTAATTACTTTTAATTACGTACATTAATTAATCTTAATTAATGAATAAATTATGTTCTAATTATTAATTAATTAACCTTAATTATTAATTAATAACCCTTAATTACAAATTAATTAATTTTTAATCATAAATTAATTAAACTAATCAATTACACTTTAATTACCTTCTTAATTAAATAAATCTTAAAACGTTAAAACCTTAATTAACTTTTAAGATAAATCCTTTATCATATTAACGACTTAATTATCATTAACGTATGTATTTAAAACATTATACCCTTTAATTAACTATTTAATTTTATCTCTAATTATGATTTAAAATACTTACAAATTTAACTAAGCAAAATTTTAAATTAACAAATCATATAACAACTATTTAAAAACATTTATTATATAAAGAAATAGATTCTAAGAAATAGTTTCAAACAAGATTCAAATTAAATTTTAAAATTTTCTTTTTATAAAACATTTTAAAAATTGTTTACAACTTGAAGCTTGATCAGTTTTAAAATTTGAAACTTGATTTATTTTCCTTTGGAAATTTATTTAGTTTAATAAATTTATTTTGAAACTTAGTTGAAACATTTCAAAGTATTCTCGGCCCAAACCCAGAAATCACGACTAGGAACCCGAGCCATAACCAACTCCTCCCGAGCATGTCCCCGAGTCACCCCTTCTTTATTTATTTTTCAGATTTTTGTTATATAATTTTTTTTAACTTGTAAAAATCCACGCGAACTACCCTGACATAAACCCGAGATATTTCCACCCCTTCCTCGAGTTCATCTTCGAGTTTCCCATCTTCTTCCCAATCCTTTGAAAATAACAGACATGAACGATACCACGTGCACATGTACGATCGACGCGATCACCTCCGGCAAAGTCTTCGATCGCCACCAAGTCGCCGTTGATCAACCCAAACCTCCAGACCACCCAAACCATCAAGATGAACACGAAATCAAATTCGAGCTGTCGAAAAATCAAGAACGCAAAACTCGATCAGCTAATTGACCTCGTCGACGTCAATTCCGTCCACCGGAGCTTCCCATACTCTGACCACGGTAGCATAACAGGCCACACGACATAACCCCCCTCACGCGATCCACTCCGATGTGCCATCGATGCCAGAAAACGTCACGCAACCTCCTAGTTCAAAACTTGGTTTCGAACCCTAGATCGTCGTTGTCTGATCACCACAGTCACCAATAAAATCAACAACCATTTTTCCAGAGATCAACATCCCCTAAGCCATCTTTGATAGCTTCCCCGAACTCCAAATCATCATCGATCGTCGACGATTGATGTAATACCCAAAATTGTTCAACTCGAAAATTCCTATTGATTATCAAACTAAAAATCAAGCTATTTCCATTAAAATTCATTATTCACCATCACGAATCATACAGCATGATCAAAAAAGAGAATTGAAATGATTGATTTTTGATCAAATTTGATTTTCTACTATGGTTTTCCAAATTTGAATTTATTTCTAACCATAAAATTCTGAAACCAATTTTATAATTAACATTATGCTATAACAATCAAATTTTATTTTAAAATCAAAGGTTAATATGGATTGGAAATGAAGAACTTGATTTTTAAAACAAATTTTTGAATCCTGTAACCAAACAGAGGCAATATTGTCTGTATATCAGACATGCACACCAATCTTCATGTATATAAATATATACACAAGCATATTCAACAACTGAACACACATTTATCATAGCACACTTCAATATTAACTCAAACATCAAGATAAATAACAGGGTTAAGAAGTTTGCTCACCTGGAATTTGACAGTGAACCGGTGAAATTTGCCTGGAAATGATTTTTTTTTCCTTTTACTTGAATTTGGAAATGTCGTCAAATTTAATCTGTAAGCTTGAATTGCTTGGCTATGGACATTGAACTAGGTTTTAGTTTTTGATTTCCCAGGCTTGATCTTTGCTTTGCTTGATCCCTGGCTTAGTTGCTTTGAAACAGCAACCTGTTTTAAAATAAAACTTGAATGCTTTGGATTTTGTTCTAGGTTGATTTTAAATCTTGAACTGCATTTGAATCTGAAGCTAGATTTGTTTAAAGCTTCCAGATTTTGGTTTTTGATCTTGCAAATTTGTTTACAGGTTTGAGCTTTAAAAAGATTCTGATTTTTTGATAGGTTTCTATTTTTTTCTTTGTTCTAGTTTGAGTTTTACTGGCTGTAGCTTGAATTGTTTCTCAGGTTTGTGGTTTTGAAAATAAAGAACAAAGAATGGGAGAAAGAGAGGATGAAATTTTTATATAACTTTATTTTCAAATCTTTTATTCATTTTCTCTAAAATAAAAACTAGAATGACACTTGTTATCACATGAAAACTTTTACTTAACACTTGTTAATTTTTTTATAAAAATGCTTACACTTGTTTTATTTTATTAACACTTGTTCATGCATGAGATTATAAATGTACAAATGTCATTTACATCAATTTTTTATGTTTAAATCCTTCACTCATTTCAATTTATAAATTTTGTTTTTTAAACCCTTATCATTTTATAATTTCGTAAATCAACTTTTATACATTTTCAAACTATTATTTATACTTGCATAACTTATAAAGAAAATGATTTAAAAACTAATTTCTGTATTAATTCCAAAGTAAAAAACCAATTTGTTTTCCATATATTTATCAAAGAATTTCGAACCAAAATTCTTTCTACAATTTATATATATATATATATATGTATGTATGTATGTATGTATGTATGTATGTATGTATACACACAAACACACTTTGTTGGATTTCCAAATCAATCCAATTCTATTTAAAATATTTATTTTGACTTTTAAATTCCAAATTTCAAATTTAGAAAAAAATTATTTATATATGTTTTCTTACTAATTTCCAAAAGATATGTATAATTTAAAAAAATTTATTAATTCTTATAATTACAAAACAAATTTCTATTAATTTTAAAACATAAAGTTTTTAAATCCAATTTATTTTAAAAATTCTTATGTTTGAATTTCTAATCCAAATTCTATTTATAATCAAATTATTTACACATATATTTTCATTCTGGAAATTTTCAAATAAATTTACCCATAAATTCACAATTTAATTCAAAAATTAATTTAATTACTAATTTACATTTGATTAAAAATCGGGATCGTTACACACCTACCCTAGCGTGCCTTATACGAATTTGTTTTGTACCATACCTATGGAGCGGCCTTTGACAACGTCCAGTACGAGAGAGATTACGGTACTGTATAGACTATGGGAATATATAAAATGTGTCAAGGTGGAAAATGTAAAGCCTTAATGTTATTTTAATAGTTTACTTTACTATAGATATTATTATAATAGCATATATTACTACATAGTAAATAGTTTAACGGATCCTCAATGGATGGTTATCCCAAACATCCTTTAAGTTACTTGTATTTCAGTTGTTATTTCAATTGAGTTGGATTTATTGATATAAGAATATTAATCCTGACTCGAGTGTTTTGTATTTTGCTTTACGCTTGGGTCAGAATGAGTGATACAGCTTTTGAGACTCACCTTTGGAGTTGGAGCTTCGTTTGGAGATCCATCTACATCTTTTCAGCTTGTAGTTATTCAGTTGATTCCAGTGATGTATTCTCAGCTTGTATTTGACTATTATATTTGAAACTTCTATTATATCTTATTTAACTCTGATATATGTAGTAGCTTCATGAACTTCTATTCATTTTGTTTCCGCTGCATATTACATATTACTTTGTGTTTGTGATTCTATGATTTATTTATTACTGTATATGCTGAGTTTTGCCAAATATAAATTAACAATCTGGTATTTTGAGCAATTCAAATCTGGCATGTTATCCGCCTATGCACTTGGAGGATGCATCATGATAAGGGGTTCTCGCATTTGTTTGGTAGCGAGCGGATAATTCTCACTCCTACATGTCCCTACGGGGTTGGTGCAGTCGAGAGGCTCGCCGTAAAGGCAAAACACAAGTACCAATGTATGCTACGGTGGGCGTTACCCCACTGACAGGTGGTCTGTTAGAGTTGGTATCAGTGCTTTAGTTTTAGGCAAACTCAGCATATGGAGTAGATTTAATTACAAAATTACTTTCGTTTGAGCCTGAATTCTTTCCTTTTGATTCGGTTTCCTTTGGACTTTTGGAACGTTCCCCTTGGTTCCACAATCAATTCGTGTCTCTCCTCTATTAGAGTTTCTTTGATTCTGGATCATCCCATAGCTGCACTGTATGATTTTTAATGGGGTGAAACTCCTTTACAATAGCATCGATTCGTCGAAAATTTCGGTATCCTCGGTTTACGATGCTGCTATCTCTTGCGATGCTCGAATTCTGTCTCTTGAGATCGAATGTTGATTTGCCTCTGTATTCTACATCGATCTTATTCTTGAATTCATGGTTGACCCGGTTAAGGTTGCCCGTGATTTATATCAGTATGTCCATCTTCCTATTTTGAAATTTAATTATTTCATCTCCCGCTCAAGCCCATCTTCTTAGCTAGAATTTACTTTGATTAGGATCCCCTTGAATTTGAATCCCTATCCTCACTTTGAAATTCATTTTGTATTATCGAGTGAGTGAATATATTTGTAATTAATATTAAATTGTTTTGTATATTGTGTTGTTTGAGTTATTAATGTTGATTTGGATTTTCGATCGATTCGTCTGATCAACGCTATCGATAGGATTTCCAGAACACTTAAACAGAGCAAATGACACAATATTGTTTTCAAATTTTGTAAATAAAATAAATTTTGTGTGATTATATATATATATAAGTAAATTTTCCAAAAGATAATTGTTAAATGAATTGATTAACAAAATGATAATATTTTATTTTCATTTATTGTTTTGTAAACCAATGACTATTGCCTCATAAAATAAATAAATGGAATTATAAAACATAGTTTATAAATTGATTTGGAATTTTAAAACATGGTTCATAAATTGATTTAGAATTTGAAAAGAATTTAAGTTAAGAATTTGATAATTAATTTCTGGTGATTCCAAACATTGGTTTTAAACTTTAGAATATATATTATTTAAAGTGTTTTTAAACAGAAATTGTTTTTCTAAAGAATTTTAAAGTTTTAAAAAAATCAGTACTCTCTTCTTTTGTCGCTAGAAAATAATTTCGGTGATGATGGCCGCATCATCGACATTCATTTTCGAGTTTCAAAGTGGAGAGACCATCAGTAGTTTGCTACACTTTTGTTTTGAAATGAATTTGATTTGAATTTCTAAAGTATGACTTGATTTAATATATATATATATATATATATTAGTATATGATTTAGATTTGATTTCTATATAGTATATATATTTATCTCTAAATTTTTCTAAGTTTATCGGATATTTAATTCTTAAATTTGTTAAAGGATGATTACAATTATAAATGAAGTCAAGATTTTGAATAAATATTTAGACTTAAACTAATTGAATTAGAAATTTACTTGTATAATACCCAATTACATTTTTTATATAACTTACCTAAATATTCAATATCTATGTAATTGAATTAGTACAATATAAAATGATGTTAAAAGAAATTATAAATAAAATTTCAGTGGTGATAATAAATGTTATATACTTAAATTTTAATTATAAAAATATTGATAGAGATAAATAGAATAATAATTTGATTGAATAAAAAATGAGATAAATAAAATTTTGTTTTAGAAGAAACCTTTTTGTAACAAACATTAATACATTTAAATTAAATCAGCTTATTGTAATACCTTGGATTTAAAATCAAATATTGAATATTAATTTAAACTGAAATTTATGTGGTTTTAAATTAATTGTATTATTATGTATTTCAATCTATTTATCTTCTGGTTGTTCTATTCATCTACCTTCTTCCCTTTCGGGGACGAAAATTTTTGAGTGGGGAAGAGTGTAACGACTCGTAAATTTTAGCTGTTTTAATAATGTAATTAAACTGAATTTTTGTGAAATTTTAAACGTTTGAATTTGGAAATAAAATTTTATTTTTGGAATACGTATTTAAAAACATAGAAAATGGTAAATTTTCATTAAATAATATGGAAGTTTATTTTTGTATAATTTTATTTCAATCAGCTAAAATTTGATGATAATAAAATGTTTTCCAAACTTGAATATTTTTATATAGAAAATTTGTAAATCATCTTCTGAGTGAGACGTCATATTTCATTTCTTCAAATTTGGACTACTGTTGCTCTATTTATCTTATTTCTGGTAAATATGCAGCATTTTTGATACCGATTATCGACTTTGACAGGATGATCGTACCACCGATATCTATATACCATCTTGATCGTCTTGTCTAGCTGATCGTTATGGTATATTCGCTTGTGTGTTTCGAAGTCCGGAAGATGGCGAAATATGCGAAAACTATTTCCGTATCGGTTCCGTAATTTGGCTTTTGGATTTCCCGTGACCATTCATTTTTCACCTAGTGAATTCAAACAGCCTAAAGTCTTTCGCCATAAATATTTCCTGCATTTTAGTGGTGACTTTTCTATTTCCAAGTTTCCATTCATTTTGGTTCATTCCTTTTTACTTGTAAATCTATTCTCTGCTTTGCAAAATAAAATAAAAATAAAGTATATTCTGTTGCCTGAATTGGCTTGTCCTCCTGTTCAATTTCAACTTTGTCTGCCTTCATTATTTGGCCAATCGACCACCCTACTCTCCTTGCTCCTCTCAAACGCCAAGCACCTCTCGAGCCTGCTCCTTCCAACCACTGCATGTCAGTGGCCTCTCCACGCGCTAGACAGCCAAACCCGAGCCAACAACTTTCCTTCCTTAATCCGTTAGCAGTAGTTTGGCATCCCCTCACCGCTACACGATTCACTCACCACCTCGATAAGTTGAACCACCCAGGCCTTCCAACTCTAGCCCAAGCCAACGCACCACTTCGCCACCATCGGACCACCTATATTCCTAGGCCGAGAGCAGTCTGTCCCCTCCTCCACGTGATCGGACACTGCCCTCTACTTCAGCCTGCCACTCGACCCAAGCATTTCATTCCCAAGCTCAACCTATCGCTTGCCTAATCTTCGTTGCTTGTACCTCCACTTGTTATATAAGGTACTGTGTGTATATTATATGTCATCATATAATTGTTATGGTTAGTTTATATAAGATATATATACATATATTCATTGGTCTATACATAGTATCTTATATATATGTTTTCATATATTGTTAGACATATATTATATATAATTTACTTTACAAGTTTTCATTTACTATAGATATATATATGTGTACGTTAATAATATATATGATAACTGTAATTATATGATATGGTCTGCGGTTTTGTTTAAGTTTGTGTTAGATTTATTTGTGTCGTTGTTATAAAATTGATACGTATACCTATGGTTATATAATTTATATATTTATTCAATATGTAAGCTACAGACTAGTTTATATATATCTAATATATATATGTGTGTGTGTGTGTGTGTTACATTATTCTAGTCTACAGCATTATGTGAGAGTATAGTATTTATATGCATTGTTGTCTTTTGTGTAAGTATATATTTGTATGTAAGTTATATTTGGTTATAGACATTTCAGTATGTATATAAAAAGTTTATTTATATATATAAGCTTACATATATATTGAATGCATTTTTTTACAGTGTATATATTAAAGTATATATATAAGTTATAATATTGGTTTTAAATCCATACGTGTATATATAAAGTTACCTATTTTACAATAGTTATATTTATATTATATATATATAAATGTTAGTTTTCAAAGTTATATAATATGTTGTTGTTTTTTAGTATGCATTGGGTCAGTTTATATAATATGTATGATATATTATTGTTAATATTTATATTAGAGTTCGATCTGTATATATTTTATATCTCGTACATGTTATAATATATATATATATATATATATATATATATATATATATATATATATATTTGTTAGTTATATTCAAAGTTATGTTAGTTTATATGTTTGTTTATATCAATATTATTTTATGGTTGTTGTTATATATTAGTTATATATATAAGAATACTTTGTTGGTTGTAGTCATACATTAGTTATTTTTATATAAGTATTCATAGTTTTGGATATGTATTTTTATGAATTTATAATTTGAAATAAAATATGTAATGATTATAGAGGTCTTATGTTATTTGTTTGAATTTTTCCTAGGATAAGATAAAGGTTTATTTTATGTTATATGGTTTTAATAAATATTGAGTATATGTTTTAATTTGCATGTGATATATATATATATATATATATATATGTCATTCTAAATATGTAATTTAAATTGAATATTGGTTTTAAGAAAATATTTAATTATAATAATAACAGTTTATATATATATATATATATTCCATTTTCATCGAGCCAATTCGATTCATTCTCGTCAATTCTCATTTATCAGCTTCGTTAGTTGATTCGAGTTCAATCTAGCTTTGTTTTGGAATTCATGATTTGATGCGTAACTCATCTCTTTATCATTCGTCCCTAACCTCGAAAGGTGAGAAATCACTCACGATTAACGTTCGTATATTTATTAAATTTTATTTCCATTGAAACGACAATTGAAATATGCTGCTGTTAGTTATTTACATTGATATATATATATGTGTGTGCTATCTGTTCACCTGTGATATCTAACACCATTATCTGTTATTTATACTGATGATATATGCCTGTTATATTATTAACATATCTGTTATCACTCTGCAAGTTCCCTGTTAGTATAGAATTCCCTATGGGTTGAAATGGTACATACCCGAACGATCTGTGGATTACGAGAAAATCGTTATGGGTTGAAATGATAAACCTAAGCAATTTTCATTGAATTAAATTTAGGATTGCGGATTGAAATGACATACACCCGTATATAATTTAAATTACGGATTGAAATGATAAATATTCGTATCACTTGACCATAGGATAGAAAATTATATACAGACACTGTTGGTCTATATATAAATATTTTAAAAATGATTTCTATGGTTTTGGAAAGAAATATATGGTTTAATAAATATTGACTTTTAAGATATTATATATATATATATATATATTTGGAAATGATTTCCAAGGTTTTGAAATTGAATTTATTTAAGAATTATACTCAAATAAGTTTGATTAGAAATTTACTAAATTTGGGATTTTAAAGATATAATTTTATAACTTGATTTGATTAATAGTGATTTAAATGAATATTTCAAATTGAAATGGTATATATAGTTTTATTTAAAATTTGAAATTTGAATTTTTATTTAAATGTTATTTGAATGATTAAGTAAATATTTCAAAATAATTAATAGTAAAGTGAATTTGATATATATATATATGTGTGTGTGTGGAATTATCGAATCCAGTTTTGAATTGTTTGAATATTTAAAGCTTTGAAAATATTGAAATTGAACTGGTTTATTTTGTGGTTGAAAATATGTATGTGTAATCGATATAATTTGAAAAGGTTGATTTGGAATCGATTTATGATATAAATTGAAATTGATGATTTGAGATTTGATTATTTTGGAACCCAAGTTGATTTGGAATCGATTTGTGAAATTTGAGGAAACTATTTTATTATATAAAGCATTTTCAAATTTTATTTAAAACTATTTTATATATTTCTTTATAAATATTTTAATATAAATATTTTAATATAACTATTCTAATATAAATATTTTATTGTAAACTATTTTTAATATAACTATTTTAACATACTAACTATTTTAGTATAAATTATTTTAACTTATAACTCTTTTATATAAACTATTTTACTTTATAAACTATTTTATTATATATACTATTTTAATATCTAAACTGTTTAAGTGATGGAACTTATGTTTCCAAAGTTATAAATTTCAAAGTATTATGTTTTGAAAGTGTTATAATTTCAAGTGTAGTTTCGAAAGTGTTATAACTTTGAAGTACTATGATACAATATTTGGTTTTGAAATGGAAATAATATCGTATTTGGTTTTGAATAGGAAATGATATCGTGTTGATATGGTCTTGAAATGGCAATGATATTTTTGTTTTGAAGTATAAACTATTTTGAAATGACCGCGGTGTTATAATAACGATTGGTTGTTAAAGAGACTAGGATCGGATATTGTTATACTCTCTGCCAATACCGAAAACAACTTTAACAACCGTGTACGTGGTGGAGATTCCAGAATGAAGTAGGATGGTGGAAACGATCCTATATGAGGTATATACGTGGATCAAACTCCTATGAGTTGGCATAAGGTGGCCAGAACAGAAGCAATTGATGGGCAAAGTGAGGTAGCTTCTCCGATCGGACACACTCTTTCGTATGCCATTCTATTACTTTGTGATTAATTTGGCGTGCGCCTTTGATTTTTTTTGGAGTGTGGCTCGAGGTGGGGAGTAGTAGCTGCTATGCGTTACCACCAGCCCAGAAGAGTAATTGGTATATCCACCTTGACATTGCCTAGTTGTGTCGTGTCACCTACCCTAGCGTGCCTTATAAGAGTTTGTTTTGTAACATACCTACGGAGTGCTCTCTGACGACGCCTGATACGGGAGAGATTACGGTACTGTATAGAATATGGGAATATATAAAATGTGTTAAGATGGAAAATTTAAGCCTTAACACTATTTTAATAGTTTACTTTACTATAGATATTATTATAATAGCATATATTACAACATAGTAGATCGTTTAACGGATCCTCAGTGATGATTATCCCAAACATCCTTTAAGTTACTTGTATTCTAGTTGTTATTTCACTTGAGTTGGATTTATTGATATAAGAATGTTAATCCTGACATGAGTGTTTTGTGTTTTGCTTTACACTCGAGTCAGACTGAGTGATACAGCTTTTGAGATTCACCTTGGAGTTGTAGCTTCATTTGGAGATCCATCTACATCTTTTCAGCTTGCAGTTATTTTTCCAGTGATGTATTATGATATTGTATTTGACTATTGTATTTGAAACTTCTATTGTATCTTATTTAACTCTAGTATATGTAGTAGCTTCATCAACTACTATTCATTTTGTTTCCGCTGCATATTGTATATTACTTTGTGTCTGTGATTCTGTGATTTATTTATTACTATATATGCTGTGTTTTGCCAAATATAAGTTAACAATCTGGTATTTTGAGCAATTCAAATCTGGCATGTGTGGATGCGAATGGTTGAAAATATCAGACTGTTACACCTAATGAGGCGTTCTGCTAGGCGTTTATAATGTTATACCGCTATTCCGAACACAATGAAAAAGGTTTCGAGACCTAATTCGATCGTATGGAGAAGATGGCTTTTAGGACGCAATTGTTATATTAAATTTTCGATATTAATTTCAGCACGTTTATATTCCGTATGACCAAACGCTAACTCTAAATGCTAGGAAATTAGAAATCCGATAATAAATTATTATGGGTCTAATAAAACTAGTTTCGTCGAATTTCGAGACTGCGCCCCGGACTGCTATTTTAACAAGTCGGTTAAATCGATGGTTTCGAAAATTTTGAAATCGCTTGAAATTTTAGTTTTAAAAACTTATTTACTCAATTTGAATTCAAATAGAATTTATATAAATATCAGAAATCATTTCGATTTCATATTCAATTCTAATTCAATTATTTGAGCGATTTTTAATTATTAACTCAAAATTAAAATTCATTAAATAAATCACTTATATTTGGAACTTAAGTTTTTATTACACTATTTTTGATCGATAAACTTCATATTGAAATCCGGTTCACATTCCAAAACTCAAAATTCTAAATGAATTAAATGTTCAAAATTAACGATCAAAAATTTGGATCATTACATTCCTCCCCCCTTAAAAGAATTTCACCTCCGAAATTGCCAAGGTAGGAAAAACGCTCCAAATCCATTAACTTTTCCAAAACCCACTTAGTGAAAATTTCATATTTCACTTTTCTAATCTTTTAGTTCCAACCAAAACAATTTGTTTTCAATTCTAATTCCAAAATCCTTTATTCAATTACAATTCAAAATCAAATTGTCGTTAACAAAATTTTCCAATAGTTATCAAAATAGTTCTAACACCCTAAATTTATGAAATTTTTTGGCAGAGTCTCCTTTGTACGAAGGACCTTTTACAATATAACAAGAAAGATAAATATATATACATCGACTCATACAGTCGAAAAAAAAATATCAATATTTATATTTTGCATTATTTAATCTGAAAACGTACCTTATTTAAGCGTTTTTAAGCATTATTAAGCGAGCATTTAACTCGAAAGCAAATCTCGCAACCCAAACCTAGCCAAATAGTGCCTTTGTGCCTGTACTTACTCAATTTTGAACCACGTAAGTACCAAAAGTATGAAATTCACTTACATTTCACTTATTTAAATAGTTAAAAACATAAACTTCATAACTCCATCATCCCAATCATGTATTATAAGCAATTACAAGGTTTCGACACTAATTTAATTGCTTTTAATCGATTCGTATTCAATTCAAATGATTCGCGACCAACTTTATTTGCATTCAATTCTTGTTTATACCCAAAAAAATCATATCCATTCCAAATTGATTTAGAAATCAATATATTCACTTCCTATTAATTCATTGAATGTTATTTACTTCCGTTTGCATCAAACGACAATTTTTCTATGCAAATTCGGCGCTATTCGTTCAATAGAATAATCATTTAAGCTTATAACTGCTTTAAATTGATTCCAAATAGATTTATATGTAATTCTATTCTATCTCGGATTTGTTCACAATCAATCCACTTACATTTCATTCATATCCACATTCCATTATATTCAAATTCTATTAAGCTCGGAACCATTCCATGCTATTTATTAAATGACCACTTCACAATTTATTTGAGCTAACTTTCATTCAACAATATTAACTTAAGTTAATCCTTTATTTTAAATTTATTTCTACCTTATAACTTAATTTTATTTCATTTCAACCAACTTCCATTTCATTTACTAATTAATTAATTAATTAATTAGTTCATTCATTTAATCCATTTCAATTTTAGTTCTACACTCGAATTCATTCTCAAATTTATTTAATCCGTATCCAAGGCCACATTCAATTTATTTTAATTTTAAACTGAATTTATGTATAACTTAAGTCTTTACTATCCCAGTCCATTTCTATTTTATTCGATAATATTTCCAATTATATTAATTTTCTTACATTTTGTCAAATTTTAATTTATACTCAAGTTCAACATTCAATTTCTGATTTTTATTTCAAAAATCACTTTATTTTATTTAGTTGGGTTCAATTTCATTTTTATAATTCAAATTTGGATTTTATTTCCTTCACCAAAATATCAAACCATTTTATTTTAGGTTTTCTATTTCATTTTTCAATTCTATAAGTCACACAACTTATTTTCTTTTGCATCAATTTTACACTCAAGTATATTCACATTTTGTTATTAACTATATTTTATACCTCATTTTATAGCCTAGGCATATGTTCATTTTATTAATTTCAAATTTTATAAGCTATACTAATTTATTTATTCATAATTCCAATTTTTCACTTAAATTTTATTTCGTTCAAAATTTTATAACTTAGTTATATAATTATTTCACACTCAAAATTTATATTTACCATTCGATATTATTTCTAATCCAATTCAAATTTATAACTTATAGTTATATAGTCACTTTATAATTCACATTTATATATTTAATTCAATTCCATGTAATTCAAATCCAATTCACCTTTTTATCTAAATTTCAATTCCTTTTCAACCAGCATTTCAAAACCAAATTCGAGTTATTCATACTTAAATCAATTTCACTCCAAACAATTTTATTTTTAATTCATTCAATTTAAATCAAATAGGAATTCAATTCCAATTTCAAAATTTTCCACTTCCTTACTTATATTCATATAGCAATTTCACCGTTCGAAATTATTATTGTCTCAGTTCCCAATAAATTTATTTAACTTTCCTTAAGTTAAATTCAATCCACACAATCTATTAAACTTACTTAAAATTTATTTCCCAAAACTCAAATCCCATGCTTTCCTTTCTTATTGAAATCATCCTCACTTTATAAGTTCATAACTTATTTCCGAGGTTTCTCCAACATTTATGTTAAAATTTTAGAATTCAAATGCCCTGTATATATTTCAAATCACATTGAAATCAAATATGCACATATATACTCTTTTTGGTTTAACAAACCATTAACTTCGAATTTCAAAATCAACCCGATTTTATTCAAAACAATTCCCTCAGAATTCTCTACACAACACTTGTTTTCACCGAAAAATATCCATATTAATTTACTATGATAGAAATCTGTCACCTAAAAACTTGAAAATGAACACTGATGATGCAACCGTCATCACTAGGATTATTTTCCAACGACTGAAGTGATTCAGTGCTATATCACTTCCAAAATCCATTTAAAACAAATTTTCTATTCAAAAATATCTCCAAAATAATAATACTATTATTTATCTTCAAACACTTTGGAAAATACTTCTAAAATCTATGGGATTTAAATTTTCCAAATTCTGGTTTGGACCCATTTGTAGTTTTTAACTCATTTGTATAATTCACTTATACAATCTCCCTTTGGTTATATATAACCATTTCCAATTTTATAATCTTATTTTGATTATATAATAACAACCAAACACACCATTATAATTATATCAAATATATTTTAGGTAAAATTATTTCATTTACCCGCTTCAAAACCTTGTTGTGTCAGTTTACTGTGTTGCGGTGTTTAGAAACCCCTATCGATTTATTGGCGTCCCACTATTTGATCAGAATTTATATACCACTCGACCAATAAATCAACATAATATAAACCATTTTATATTCACTAATAAATACGTGCCCATATCTATTATTACACTCAGCTCATTCTAGAGTATTACTAACTCTATGTAATGAGTAATCCCCACAAGAGCCAAGGTTCTCACTTAACCTTCAGCTCTGATACCAAATGTAATGGACCATAAATATGTACCCCTTTGAGTCGACCATAATTCACATTAGTTCAACTCAAATTGAACAGAAATACGAATCTTCAGGGGTGAAGAAGAAAAAGTAGTAGAAGAAAATAGAACAACAACACAGAATCTCACAGTTGCAGCTGAACAAAATGTAATATATAATATCAACTTTATATACAAGAGAATCTGTATTTGTTAATACTTTCAATCATCAGAGTACAAAAATAAGTACATCAATCTGGACAGTTATGATCACTTGTCCTCACACAGCGGAGATATAAACCAAGTACGTGATATACGTCTAAACTCCTCCAGCTCGTCTCCTGAGCTCCATAGCATTTTGACCTGAATCTGTAATACTCGGTCTGACCCGAGCATTATAATTAAATAACACCCGAGTCAGTATGGAAAACCAGCGTGAGAAAACACTCTCAATTTGAATTATTAAAGTTATCAAAATCCCTTGAAAAACAAAGGTATCTCGTAAGACCGCGTCACACATAAACACGATGGGTTTTTACCTTACGATGACCAAAATGTTTTGTAGAAAATCAAGTGATATTATAACAGCGTCTAAGTACAAATACTTACTCAAATAGCCGAAATTGTTACATTAATTAAATTCCAACATACTAGGCTCAACAAATAAAACCGTAAGCTCGTATTGGAGAATGGATCCCATACAAATGCTGGGCCACTGGGGGTACCGCCCATCACAATACACCTCTAAAACAATGTACTATGGACCTAGCCAGGATTCCCTGCTACACATGACCAGCTTACCCCTAAACTGGATAGGCAGAATATGTTATCACCCAGGGTGTTCCCACCCTTGCAATAGAGCGCTTCTTCTTCCATGCACAACCATATTCATAAAATATAGGTTTCTGAGGGTATCTTGAAAAGTGATAACATACCCTAATTGGGTGCAACCCACTTAGCGTTGCTGCATCACCCCTGTTTTAGTCATTCCCAGTTGATGAGGCTTGAGTCTAAACGTTACCTTTCAAGAAAATAATTCTACTTAAAATGCTCATCGTCCTCCAATAACGATGTTCTAATAGCATTCATCCGTACAAATTGTCTTGGATTTAGACAAATCGAATCACCATCTTCATCATCCTCACGGTATTCATTCATAATGTTTAAACCGAATCGAAGTGGTTTTCGGACAATTAAATCCGATATCATTCTCTTCGAAACGATTAATGAAATTGGCCAATATTGATAGTCGGTTATTTAACTATCAATAAAACATCCATAAGTAGACACTAGGCCTTATTATACATTTTTTTCCAAAATATCTATTTCAAAATATCTCTATAAGATATATCGATTCCTTTCCACTTTTGAAATCCATTTCAGAAACTTAAGTCCGTAACCAGATATTTCCAACCCATCTCAACACTTTGAAATATTTCCAAATTTCCATTTTATACTTAGGAAAATATTATAAATCTTATTTTCCAAAAAATCTCCCAATATTAATGCATCAGAGTATATTCCGAACTTATTTCAATGTCTCCAGAATCACTAATAAATTTCCTCTCCTCAAAATCCTATCCTTTTATAAGCCCATTTTTAGGAATCTTGAGGGAATTTATAAAATAAAAATTTCAATCGCTTCAAAACTCTATATGTATATATAAAATAAGTATTTAAAAGAATAATAATTTATTTTTAAAACATGTTCAAGTAACTATTTAAAATATCAAAAACACATTTATAAACATCAATAACTCATTTTTAGATAAACAAATAAATTTTCAAGGTTGATTTTAAAAGTTAGAATTTTACTAAAATAAATACTTAATATTTGAAAATCTATTTACTGAAGTATTTCGATCTTGACTAGCTTAAAATTCCATCGTTTTAAATAACAAAATTTTCCTTTTTAAATTAACTTCTTAGATTTAAAAAAATATTAAACCTCAATAATCAATTTAATTTTATAATTTTTTCTCGAATCACATCACTTCCATTCCGATCTTCTTAACTATTTTCGCTTTTCAAAAATAATATCCATTATTTTTCTCACCTTATTTCCATATTCTAATATAAATTCACCAACCAATTTTATATTCCAAATTTAGCGACTAATATCGCTTACCTTGTTTATAAAAAACGTTTATAAATTCTTATATTATTTTACTTGTTTACAAAAACAACCTTATTTATAAAGTTCCACTTTATAGATCCATTTCTTTATAAATCCCATTTATAACTTCCAATCTATTTTAATTTCTACTACAACTCCTTTTTTATATTTTTCAAATATCATTTATAAATTCTTTTTATATATTTCATTTTTAAAATCTCCATTTAATAATTCGCAATAGTTAAGTATAACCAAAAATCAAATATGTTTTTCTAACTCAATTTTTTATAATAATTCCAATTCCAATACGAATATTTTTTATCAAAAATTTCCTTTAATTCCTTCAATTTTAAAAATATATTTATGGTATTTAAATATCAAAATTCAGGCCAATGCGATAATAGCATCCAATAATTTCAATCACTATAATAATCTATGATAGATTATTCCACACACATCATATATCAACTATATATGAAAAGTAAGCAATATATTTCAGGAATCCAGCTGGATACCTCCAACATGTTTCTCTGCATCCACAGATGTCAATACAACATAAAAATACCAATCCCACTTCGAGGGGGATATCGCGGTATATCGGGTCATCTGTTATTGTGTGGAGTGCATAGGGTCTCGTCCAATATAGTGTGCGGGAATGTCGCTCCAAATACTAGTATATATATATATATATCACTATATTTATAATATATCATTCAATAGATAATAATTTATAAATCAACCAAACAACCGATAATTTAAATTCCACATTTTTAAATTACTATAGCAATCCAAATGAGTGAGATTTTACTCAACTTGATTTTTATTTGCAAACCATTCCATCTCGATTTGTTTTCATGATTTTTAGACCTCGTAACAATGGATTACAAATTTATTAACATTTGAAATAGTTAAAACTATTATTAACATGCTTAATTTAAATTAAAATTCGAATTAGCAAAACATATCGCCTACCAGGCTCAAGAAAGCAACCCATGAACTCACATCCTCTATGCCTACATCTTCACCCTGTCCACCTCTTCGATCTACACTCAGCCTCCATGACTTCACAGCACTTCATCCATTTCCCAACCTCAAGCGCGTATCTCCAACATCCACTGCGAGCCTCCAAACCTTCACCGAAAACCCGACTGCCTAACGTCGTCCTTAACTCGAGCAACTCGAATCCTAATCCACCTCGAGCTGACCAAAACTGTCGAACTTTCGCATGTTCGATCGCACGGACCTCCTCAACCCTAATGAAAATCGAACGTGACCCATTCACCGAAACCCTATCAGCGACAATTGAAATCACGACCCATCAATGGTTCTATTTCTTCGATCGTCACTCTAGCATTTCCCACGCAACCCTCCATCGAGACACATAGCCACGATCACGCCTTTCTCATTCTAGCATCGATTGACGAGTCCACCCTAAATCGAGTCACCTACATTCCAACCATGACCTCCCATCGACCATCTTCCCTCGGTCATGCATGCAAACCCTTAGCCTCTCCCCTCGAACGCCTGCAAATCGAATGCGCGACCCAGGCCTCTTGATTTTAGACGACCATATTTCGAACTCGATTCTTTTCTCTTGAACAATTTAATTCGTTAATGGCTCTGAAGATTTGAAAAGATGGTTGCGATTTTAAAAGGTTCAATTTAATTTGAGGGCGGTTTGCTTCTCGTGTTCGAACTAGAGAAGAGGGAGAAGGCTCGTAATTTAAAAATGGAGAAGGAATGTAACACAATTTAAAGTAAAGAGAAAGGATACGTGATATGTGGCGTGTTTGAATAGAGAAATGTGGCGTATCTAAGAAGGAAAAATATAGTTGACCGGTCAATATATATAAATCCCTAAAATATCTCAATTACACAACTCAAAATTGCGAACCCCTAACGAGGTGTGCCGCTAGGCATTTATAATTTTATACCCCTATTCCAAACACAATGGAAAAGGTTTCGAGTCCTAATTTGATCGTACGGAGAAGATAGCTTTTTGGACCCAATTATTATATTAATTTTTTGATATAAATTTCAGCACGTTTATATTCCGTATGACCAAATGTTAACTCCAAATGCTACGAAATTTGAAATTCGATAATAATACACTATTACGGATCCAATGGAACTGGTTTCGTCGAATTCCGAGAATGTGCCTTGGATCGCTATTTTAGTACGTCGATTTAAATCTATGGTTTCGAAAATTTCAAAATCTCTTAAATTTTTTATTTCCAAAACTTATTTACTCAATTCTAATTCAATTAAAATTTATATAAATATCAGAATTTGTTTTGATTTCATATTCAATTCTAATTCAATTATTTGAGCGATTTTTAATTATTAACTCTAAATTTAAATTCATTAATTAAATCACTTATGTTTGGAACTTAAGTTTTTATTATACTATTTCTGATCGATAAACCTCATATTGAAATCTTGTTCACATTCCAAGACTCAATATTTAAAATGAATTAAATGTTTAAACTTAACGATCAAAAATCCAGGTCATTACATGAAGCTTATTTTAAAAGTTACACTAAGTTAATAGCAAAGATAGAAGTAGGACCCGTACTGGTAGCATTCCCATTCAGTCAGGAACATATGGTCTCACAATAGATTAGGTGCAACGACCCATATTTTTTCCAATAATTAGAATATTGAATTTAATAAGATTTTAGGAGTTAACATTGTATGCAATTAGTAATTTATGATTTGTTAGTAAGAAAACAATTAGAATGTAATTTAATAATGTGATTTAATGTAATTGATTACTATTTTAGTGTAATTTCAATTTATTTTAATAATTATTTGAATGTAAGTTCCATTGGTTGTAAAATAGATGTTAATATAAGAATGGATTAATTTAAGAAATAAATGTTGGAATATATGAAATGAACAGAAAATAGTTGTGCTATGATGAGAATTTGTTTGAAATCTAATATTGAATATAAACTGCTATAAGAGTTGTTGGATTCCTTTAATTGAAAAAAAAAAAGACAAGTGCATTATAATTAATAAGTTCAACATAAGAACTTACATTTTAAATTAAATTAAGATAAACATTTTAATGAAATTTAAGCTTTGACTTGAAAAGAATAAGTTGTAAGTTTGTCTCTAATCGGAATAACAAATGTTGAATTTGAACAACGGATGGAGTGAATGTTTTAATGAAAGAATAACATAAGTTGTTATTCGGAATGCATCTTAGAGAAGTTGATTTTCAATAAGATAAAACATTTACTTTGTAAATAGTGTACAAATTTTGTTGTAAATGAAATTTTATAAAACATGTTTGAATTGGTATAAATGAAAAGAAAATAATGTTTTATAATTAGAATTTGTTTGAAATTAGTAATGAAATGAATTGGAATTAGATTAATTGAAATGTTTCAATTAAAAGGAAACATAAACGAAAGTGTAATGGATGAGTTAATATAGGAACTTGCATTTTATGTCAATATGGAATGAACATTTTGATTAAGATAATTGCATGTTTTGAGACGTATAAAAATAAAACTTTCATTTTGAATAGGAATGATTTAAAAAAAAAAGAATTTCAGAATAATCTATATACACGCACATTAATATTCAAATTTATAAATATATATCAGAGGGCTCATGGTTGCGTAAATGTTGTGGATTCAATTAGATTTACCTTATATTAATAGTTGTACATTAATTACATAAGTTCACATATATTTATTTTTTCATTTTATATATGGTTAAAACTTGTAAATTGGCTGCATTAAAGTGACCATTACAGTAATTAAAAAAAGTAAAGTAAATCATTTTTATAGTGCACAGATATATATATATATATATATATATATTCATTAATTAAAAAATTGGTTTGAGTAACGTAAATAAATATATAGATTGATTAATTGATCGGTTGTTAATTGATTGATTGCGTTGATAAAGTGTGCACATATATTAACATAAAACGAATGTTTTAATATGGAATTAAATGATGTAAATATGTGTATATTTAGGTTTATTGATATGAATTAATTGGAGTATGTTTTGGAATTTGAACCCCAATGATTTGTTTATAGGATATACATGGTCCCTTCATTTGCTTTAGATTTATTATCACGTCGCATTCTCCCTCTTTTCGTTTTCAAGTCCTTAGCATAGCCTCCACTTGAGCGTCCATTTAATTATTAGACTACTCATTCGTTTCTTTTTAATTAATAATAGCCTTATTTGATTTATTTCTAATTAATAATTGCCTCGTTCTATTCATTTGTTTCTCATTTGTTCTTTTGCTCCTTTCAAGTTCTTTACTTGAAGTTTTTTTTCCTTTTCTTTTTTCCATTTTTAATATGCATCCAAATTTATATTTATGCCATCTAATTAGCATTTACTATTCTCCGTTTCTAAAGTATATTCTGTTTATGTGTTATTAGTTCTTGTAGCTTCCTTTCATTAGCAAATCTTTCTTTTGAAGCTTCATATTAAAGAATAGAAGATTTATTATTATCTTTATTTTTATATTTATTCCTTTGCTTCGCCTCTTTCAATACTACCATTTTAAGGCTATTCATATTTTTATTTTATTTCAATTCCTAATTTGTTTTATATACTTTAATAGCTTTTCATTTGTTTCCATCTTCATTCCTGTAGCCTCATTTCATTTTTCAAATCTTATCTTCTATAGCTTCATTTCTCCAAAGAAACTTCCATCTCATTTTTTTCTCTCTCTCTATCTCTCTTTTCATTTTTCTCCTTCATTTTTCTTCTTCTTCAAATTTCCTTCTTCCCTTTTTTTTCAAAGATTCGTTTTCTTTTTCAAATCTTCATCTTCTTTAAAAAAAATACTTTTCCAAACATTCTTATTTTTCCAAATCCTTTTCTTCAAATCCAGATCTATACAAACTTCTTTGTCTCTTCCAAAACTTTTTAAAAAAAGGGAAGATTAAGATAACATGGAAACAAATCAAAAGGAAGAAGTAGTAGCGGATCCAAATCTGACTAGAAATGGATAATCCATAAGGTGAGTGTTTAAACTCACTCACGAAATACTAAAATTTTATTGCAAGTTAAACCAGGTCATTTTGTGATAAATTTTTGATTGTTGGTTTGGAATTTTACTTGATATTTAATTTGATTAACTAAACTTCAATATGCGATAACTAATAATTATTGTGACATGTTATTGAATTGGTTGATTTTAATTTTGATTGTATGCTGTGATGGATGCTATTGTGATTGAATGTGAATTTATTCAATTTTTTTGATATATCCTTGTTATCACCCTATAGTTTATTGTAATCGTATAAATTTTCATATACACTATTTGAACACTGAATAAAGATATAAAACCCATAAATTTCATATATTTACATGAGAAAAAAATTAGTTTGTTTAGATTTACTATTTGAACCATAAAAATGATTTTTGAGAAATAAACCGTCGTTAACTTATGTGAAAGTTTTCAAAATTAAATTTTGAAACATTGGGAAGTTTCCATAGAATTGAATGTTGAAACTTGGAACATTTTTATAAATCAAATCTCTTGAACTACGAAATTTAAATAGGAATTTTTCTGTAAATTTGTAAGTTATTAAAATGGATCTATTATGAAATCTATTTAAAATAATATGAAAACAATAACTTTTCCAGAAAATTTGAACCTTCAAAAATGTAGTTATCTGCATTCCTTACTTCATCGAATTTTGATTTAATTTGCATAAGATCTTTTGGTTCTGACTCGAGTGTTTCACATTTTCATTATGCTCGGGTCAGTCTGAGCTTTTCGGTGAATTGAAAACTATTTTCTAGAGGATGAAGACAAAAATTCAGTATATTATTGCTATTTAATATAATTGTTTCGTTGCATCATTTGTTTATTCATGCTGTATAACTCTGATTTGTATTGAAAAGTGTAATCAAATGTTATTTGTAAAATAGCTTCATGAACTGTTTATTTGATTATTATATTTTGTCAATCCACTGCAAGATTTTGTTTTTTTTTCTTTTTGTTTTTTTCTTTTTTTCTTATTTACTGCATTAACAATCCTCCCTTTTGAATGGTTTGAATTAGACATGTGCAGTTTATTATCAATTTAAACTGTCCAAAAAGATGGGTCGTTACGTTAGATGAGGTTGGGACACGCTTATGCTAAATTAGGTAGATAAGTGGTCAATAAATAGAAGCTCAAATCAAGGGATTTGAGTAAGGGGCACAACTAGATTTTATTTGTTAGGACCCATACCAGCAGCATTTCCTTTTCAAACTAGGACTGATGTTCTCACAAAAACACTTAGGTGAGATTGGGCAGGAACCTGTCAGACTTGGACTGATGGTCTCACAATGGATCTGTTGAGGCTGGGCAAACTTATGCTAAAGTAGGTAAATAAGAGGTCAAAAGAGGGAGCAACATATATTACAAACCGATGGTGACCGAGCGTGCGGTCTTGAAGTAGGGAGACAAATCACTATTGAGTTCCAAAGTGCTAAATAGGTGTCATTTTGCTGTGGGACCCACGGGATAGGACTAGCTCATAGTAGCACAACAGAGATAGAAGGCTGATCAAATGTAGAATTAGGACTTCAGCCTAATTAAAATAGGATTTGGATTTCAGCCTAATCAAAACAGCTATCTAAGACAAGTGCAAACAATCACTATCAAAGCAAATAGTTAAACAGTATTTTATCCTAGTTTTGTCTTTCCTTTTTTTCCTTTTATGCTAGAACTGTCACTAAGTCTATTATCTTTATACTGCTTAAAAATACTAGTAATTACTTCCACTCACTAGACTTTTAGTCTAACCCACTCCTCTATTTTCCCCTTCCCCCCCATAGGCCAGCAGAGGTAAGGACAGTGGATTTCAGCTTTCGTGGGTAGATATTCTTGGAGATCCTTTATGTATTCTTCTTCTTTTCAGTTTTCATTTCATTTGGATTTTGATGTGCTGGTACTTCTGAGAACGATGGTTATTTTTATGTATTCTGATGATGTGACTGAGATTATATTTTTCACGAGACATATGTATTTGGTTTTGACATATTTGTTTTTATGACTTATTTTCTGGAGTAATGAAGTTACCATTTCAATATTTCCGCCGTTATTATTTATTTATCTTGCTGTAAAGTTTTAGCTATACCTACAGCGCACCACATCTTTTAGTGTTTCCTTTTTGGGTATACTAAGGGGTATGAGGTGTTTTAGGTTTAAAGTTAATATAGATCTCAAGATAAAGGCACAACGATTCTAGAAGTTGGAAGTAAACTTGAATGACCATAGGAAATTGCTCTAAGAATTTGATGTCCAAAGGTGTAAAGAGATTTCGGTCGGTACCGACCATAACTGTGGTTGATCCTGAAATGTTTGTCAAATGGGACATCATGTTTAACTCATGACATGATCAATGGGTGGAACAATAAAGCAACCATATTAGTTCTAAGTTGATGGCACTTGAAGGATCTTGTTAGAGCTCCAAGCTATTGTAGGGGAAGACAAGTCCTATATGAGCCAAATCATATTTGTACCAACATGATATAATGAGAGAAATGGTGAACAATGGAAACTCCATCACAAAACCATAAAGATTATTGTGGTCGGTACCAACCACTAGGGGTGTTAATCGGACAGACCAGACTAAACATAATGGTGTTCATGTCATGTCCTATAAGAAATTTAAATGGCCATGGACCAGGCGAGAATTTGGCTTGAACACTCTTCGTATGAGCCAAACAATGGAAGGATGATTTACGAACAACAAAATTTTCTTTCACAAGCTTGTACAAAAAAATACCATACAAATATTCTTGTCAAAATTCATGTCCTAATAGAGAAACGGATACATATGGACATTTTTTTTTTTGGGACTTCAAACCAAGTCGGACAACGAACACTTGTGTAAAATTAACACACCTATTAGCCAAAACCATGATCGGTACTGACATAAATCTCTAGCATTGGAAGACCTTTTCTTCCTTCCTACTTTCATGGGTCTGAAGTTTTACTTATTCTATCATCATTGGGTGACTCGCAGAAATGATTCTGTTATAAATTAAAGCACGATGGAAACTTAGAAAGGACCTTTTGAGACTTTTGGCACACTATCTTCTTTATCATTTCCTATTATGTATTAATTTAGTAACTAAGGGCAATTACTTGCTGTTTGGATCTAAAATCACTTACAAAGCTCTTGCAATTGTGACTAATCTGAATCAAATAGGAGTGAAGTACATGTTGGCCATAGAATTTGTTGAACCATTGTAAAATTCTCTACGTTCTTTGCTATTTTTGCGGATACTACTTAAATCTATCTTATTTTCATTCAATTAGGGTGTTGTGCCATCTTTTATTCAACATTTTTGGAGCTTTAACTAAGTGTAAAGCTTCTCAGGAGTGGATCTGTGATGCCCCACCTCTATACCCACGCTAGCCAAGGACACTACGGAGTAATGCCGTCAACTAGCACGGAGAATAAGGCTGTTGAGGAAAGACCATCTGTATAATTGCTTTGTGCGAGTACCAATATGCCAGATAAAATATAACTTGCATTCCTTTCAAGAGGAAATCCGACATACCGACACAAACTCAAAGCTACTACACAGTGGCTATAGTGTCTTCGGAAACGAATATAGAAATAAACATAACAGAAAACAGTCACAGATAATTCATATCACAAAGGCGGAAATAGATATGAATATATATAACACATAAAAGTGTTCATCAGAGTAGTGGTCAGAAAGATCCACAATAACCCAAAAGAATAGCAACATGTGCTATACAAAAGAATAAGTATACATCATAGAGTCTATATCTCAAATGTTTACAACAAAAACTACTAATCTAAGTAGTTAGCCAAAAGTCAGAGTAATGAATCCCTGGAGAGAAGTCAAGCAGAAGCACCTGTAACATCTCGGTCTGACCCGAGTATTATTTCATAAGAAAATAATAAACGGATCAGTCTAGCTATAAATATCAAACGACATGATATAGAATAAGAGATATGGCATAAACATATAATATCCATAATGGCATACTACTATAAGTATGTAAATGACAATCAACAAAAGATTAATCAATATCACAAGAATCTTCTCAAAGATCCAAAAAGGGTATCATACCCAAAACTTGTATTCACAACAAGTCAATGACACACGAGTTCACCAATACACAAAAATTGATAAATCATATCAATGAAAATCACTAAAATTGGTGAAGCATAAATTCCAGAATTCAACACACAAAATCCAGAAATCATAAAAAGGGGGAGGCCTATCACACGAACGAGAGCATGAAAACTCACAAACATATGTATCACACGAACTAGACGCTATCTCATGGTAGCTAGCCATTAATTTTTGACACACGAACGGCCCGAAGACCATGGGGCACTACCCCACATGTGTGAGTCGAAATCACATAGAAACGGGGTCTAGTCTCCCTCGCAGACAAAGAGACATCGCACAATTGCTAGTCTAAATCACAAAAATGACCGTCAATGATCATCAAGAAGTGTCAATTACACTAAGTTAGTAAATATAAAAGTTTAGCTTCATGTCCCATAACCACTTGCTTAACTCAAATATTTACGAACAAACTGTAGATCTTCACTAGAAAATTATCACAAAAGATTCAATCGAACAAGTCCAAGAATTAACCAACGAAGTAAACGCAAGGGTTTCATACCACTTGTTTTACTAAGCCGTTTAATTAGATTTCTCATACGAGTGAGGTAAAGGTTTGTATATACTAATAGATTGGAAACTGGTTTGAGAAAACGAGCTTTGTAATAAAATAGTGTTGAAATCATTTGAAGAAAGAGTTTTGATATTTACTACTAGTATTGAAACCTTTGTATATTTTGAAGTGACAAATCACAAAGATGATAGTAGAACAATCGATCATCAAAATTCACATACGAAGACGTGAATAAATTCCAAACAAATCGATAAAGAATCCATCGAAATGGATATTCAAAAATCCCTAAAAAGGAGTCATCAAAGTCATAATAAATGATAACAACAAATAGGATCATCACGAATCGATTTAAATTGGAAATTCAATCCAAAAAGGCAAACTGGACTGAAACAGCAGGTTCAGTCGACTGAACAGAGTTTTCAGTCGACTGACCCTATCCTGGAAATTTTCCCGGTTCAGGAAACTTTCTATTTCCAGGTTCAATCGACTGAACAGAGGATTCAGTCGACTGAATCATGCCTGAAAACTTTCGGGTTCCAGGTTCAGTCGACTGAACAGACTTTTCAGTCGACTGAATCTTACCTGGGCTGTTTTTCAGCCTATACAAATGAAGAGCAAACTCTTTCAAAATGCAACTGGACGAACATTGGCTCTAAGGTTTTATGCCAATCGGCAACCCGGCCCTATATGCTCCTCGATGCATCATCCAAAGCATGATCAAACATCCATAAAAGGATTTTCACACAAATTTGACTTTAAAACCCAAAAAATTGGAATATTCACAAAACCAATCCAAATCAAGAGCAAATGCACATGAAGAAGTGTTAGGAATTCATACCCAACAACCAAAGATAATTATAGTCATAAATGTGAGATAAAAATCTCACCTTTTCACAAAATCAATGAAGGAGAAGCTTGAAGGCAAAGGAAGAATCAACCACTCTTCAACACAACCCAAACGAGCTTGAATCTATGCTCAAAAACGAAGAACATTCCCAAAGTTAGGTTTAGGAATTTATGAAATTCAAGAGAGAAGGAGTTGGAGAAGATGAAGAGAAGGCTTACCAATGGGTTCTTCTATTAGTTTTGAGCTAGAGCTTGATTTGCAAAAGAAAACTAGGGCTTGAGTTTCAATTTCCCATTCCACTCTCCATTATTATAAAAGCTTGAGTATTAGGAAAATAGAAAGGAAGTAAATGAAGAGGAGAGAGTTGGGACTGAATACATAAGTGGGGCTATTGGGCTCAGCCCAAACCAAAGCCCTAAGTAAAAAGTGGCAAAATTCCACTAACTCCAAACATATCATAGTTTATGCTCAAAAAGATCGCAAACGACGTTTTGAACTCAATGGAAGTGGTCCCGAGTCCTAATTCGACCGTATGCAAAAAGTAGCTTTTTCGAACTAAACTCCGAGTATCGATAAAATATTTAAATAAAATATTTAAATATAAAATCGATAAATACGCGGGCTGTCACAGACTCCCCTCCTTAAAGAAATTGCGTCCTCGCAATATTTAAGAAGAAGATATATAGTAATAACCACGAGAGCATATTCAACACAAAAGAAATCTGAAATAAAAGGTTCACCTTAAAGAGCACGGGAAAGTAAGTCCGGATATGTTCACTCGATGAACTCTCTAGATTCCCAAGAGCAATCATTAGGATTTGAAGACCATTGAACTTTCACAAGCGGGACATCTTTATTTCGAAGGCGTTTAACCTCCGAAGCAATAATTCGAATAGGATGCTGCTCATAAGTTAAATTAGGCGAAACTGCAATTTCTTCCACAACACCGGGCTCAAGAATAGAATTGGAATCTCGAAGACATTTCCGTAATTAAGAAACGTGAAACACGTCATGAATAGCAGAAAACTGAGCCGGTAATAAGAGGCGATAAGCCACGGAACCAATACGTTCGGTGATGGGAAATGGACCAATATATCGAGGTGCTAATTTTCCCAATCGACTGAAACGTACAACACCCTTCATAGGTGAAATACGAATAAACACAAAATCTCCCACAGAAAATTCTAATTTCCTTCTCCGGTTATCGGCATAGCATCTTTGTCTACTTTGGGCTTCTTTCATCCTATGACGAATAAGGTTAATCTTTTCTGTGGAATCACGAATAAAATCGGGACCTAAAACCAGCTTCTCACCGGCCTCTAGCCAACAAGAAGGAGATCGACATGGCCTTCCATAGAGTGCCTCAAAAGGTGTCATACCAATACTAGATTGGAAGCTATTATTATAGGAAAATTCAACAAGTGAAATATGATCTTCCCAACTTCCACCAAAAACAAGAACACATGCACAAAGAAGATCTTCAAGAGTTTGATTCACACGCTCGGTTTGTCCATCGGACTGGGGATGATAAGCGGTGCTAAAATTTAGCTTCGTTCCCAAGCTTTTTGAAGACTCTTCCAAAATCCACTAGTAAACAATGGATCACGATCACTGACAAAATAAGTAGGAACTCCATGCAATTTAACAATTTCTTTAATAAAAAGTTTGGCTAAAAGAGGTACGGTCCGATTGGACCGAACGGGAATAAAATGGGCGGATTTAGTAAGCCTATCAACTATAACCCATAAGCTATCATGACCCGAACGAGAACGGGGAAGGCCGTCTATAAAATCCATGGAAATTTGATCCTACTTCTAAATTGGAAATTTCTAAAGGTTGTAATAACCCACCGGGCCTTTTATGTTCGGCCTTAATGAGTTGGCAAGTCATGCAACACTTAACAAAGTTAGCAATATCAGATTTCATTCCCTCCCAATAATAAAGCCGCTTCATATCCGTGTACATTTTACTACTACCGGGATGAATGGTAAATTTAGAATGATGAGAATCTTCTAAAATATCTTTACGAAGATCACTAATATTTGGCACGATAAGTCTACCAAATTTCTTAATGCCGCCACGAGAATCGATATCAAAGTCTTTCAAACCTTCAATATCAATTTTATCCTTAATATTTTAGCCAAGAAGAGCCAATTCGGGATCTAGCCTTTGAGCTTCAAGAATGCGGTCTAAAAGAGAAGGATGAGCCTCAAGGCTACATAAAACAAGAGATGAACATAAATCGGAAACACGGTCTTGAATTTCACAAGTGGATAAAACCTCGAGATCATTCCATTCGGATATCATCATGGAAACAACCGCTTGTTGCTTGTGACTAAGTGCATCGGCAACTCGATTTCCCTTTCCGGAAGTATAAAGAATATCAAGATCATAAGATGCAAGGAATTCGAGCCAACGCTGTTGACGCAAATTAAGTTCCTTTTGAGAGAATAAATACTTCAAAGACTTATGATCGGTATAAAGAACAAATTTCTCTCCTAAAAGATAATGACGCCAAATTCGAAGAGCGAAAACAATAGCCGCGAGTTCTAAATCATGAGTGGCATATCTAGTCTCAGCCGGCTTCAATTGCCTAGAAGCATAAGCAATAACACGTTCTTTTTGCATAAGAAAGGCACCCAAACCAATGCAACTAGCATCGGCATAAACAATAAAATCTTGGTTTCCATCGGGAATCATAAGAATAGGAGCATCGGAAAGGAGTTCTTTTAATTTCTGGAAAGAAGCTTCACATTTGTCCGACCAAATGTATTTAACACCTTTCTTTGTTAAGCTAGTGATAGGCACGACAATTTTAGAAAAGTCCTTGATAAAATGACGGTAATAACCCGCCAATCCAAGGAAGCTACGGATTTCCGTCACACTCTCCGGTCTCTTCCAATCTTGAATTGCTTCAATCTTTGAAGGATCTACGGAAATTCCGGATTCGGAAATAATATGACCGAGAAACTTGACACTAGATTGCCAAAAATGGCATTTAGAAAATTTTGCTTTTAATTGATTACTCCTAAGAGTTTCCAATACAATCCGAAGATGCTTTTCATGTTCCTCCTCGGTTTTTGAATACACAAGAATATCATCAATAAAGATGAGAACAAATCGATCGAGGAAGTCTTTGAAAACTCGATTCATTAAGTCAACGAAATAAGCCGGGGCATTCGTTAACCCAAATGGCATAACAAGCCATTCATAAGATCCATACCGAGTACGGAACGATGTCAAAGGAATGCTATCCTCTGTAATACGAAGCTGATGAAAACCGGTTGCCAAGTCCAATTGTGAAAAGACTCTAGCACCACTAAGTTGATCAAATAGATCATCAATCCGAGGTAAAGGATATTTATTTTTGATAGTAAGATCATTAAGCTTGCGATAATCAACGCAAAGTCTAAGAGTACCATCAGATTTCTTCACAAAAATTGTCGAAGCTCCCCAAGGCGAGGAACTAGAGCGAATAAATTGCTTCGTCTCCAATTCAGATAATTGTTTGCGCATCTCTTCATTTTCCTTATTGGACATGCGATAAGGAGGACGAGTGATAGGTTGAGCTCCAGGAATGAGATTAATTCTGAACTCAATTGCTCGCTTAGGTGGTAATCCTAAAACGGTCTCAAATATGTCGGAAAATTCACGAACAACATGAATAAGAGAAATAATATCTTCCTCGTCATCATTATCGTCATCACGAGGATTTAAAGAATATAAAGATGATGTCAAATCAGAATCTGGATCTTTAAGTACGATAGAAATCCGCTCAACAGATTGAGGGTGTCGAAGATAAATAGTCCGCTCCGGACATAGGATTTGAGCTTCATAACGGTTAAGCCAATCCATACCCAAAATCATTCCGAAGCCTAAATAACGCATGACATGCAATTCGGCTAGGAAAGAAAAGTCGCATAAAACAATCTCGACATCCTTACACAATAAACTGAGTGTTGCGGATCCACCAACCGGATTCGCAATTCTCAAAGAAGTCATTAAAGCAACAACACTTAAAGAAGAAGTATCAACAAGCTCTTTTGATATAAAAGAATGGGATGCTCTCGTATCAAAAAGAACTCGAATAGGATGATCACGAAATAAAATAATACCATCCAGGATAGAATGAGATGTACCTTGACCACGGCTTGAGCAACATTTAACTTTCCCTCCTTCTTGCCTTCAAGTTTGAGGCATTGATGTATATAATGATCTGGGCTCTTACAATAGCGACAACAACGGGGCTTTGAACACTTGTTCGCAAAATGGTCCCTAGACCCACAGTTGAAGCATTTCCCACTACTAGAAGAAGGAGCCCTAGCAGCAGGAGTTGCTTGCTTACCCTTTTTGTTGGGATAAGGACCTTTGAAATTGTTTGGCCTCTTCCTGTTGTTGAAGTTTGGTTTGGGACCCACCACTTCAACATCACTTTCCCTATCCACCTCTTCAAGACGAAGAGCGATGTCAATGAGTTGGTCGAAGGGAACTTCTAATTTTAGAAGTAATGGCTTCTTGAGATTTTTGTTTAAGCCATAGACAAATTTTTGGTTTTTCTTCAATGGGGTGTCGATGTATTCAACCCCATATTTGGAAAGTGACTCGAAGGATGCAACATAATCAGTCACGGAGGATTCACCTTGAACAAGGCCTATAAAACGGCGATCCAAAGTCACCATTTCTGCTTCTGGCACAAATTTTAATTCGAAGCGTCCCCGGAATTGCTCCCAGGTGAGATCCGCTTCATTGATTTCAGAAATAAGAAGTTCGTACCAGTCCAATGCTCTTTCTTGGAGCATACTAGAGGCCACCTGAACTCGGTGAAGATCAATGAGGTTCATGCGATGGGCAGACATAAAAAAATCCATCTTGGGGAGTAGCACTAGATTGACCGGCGCTGGAACGGCCAGGTCTTACCATTTCTCCTCCTTAGAAAGAAAGAAAGAAGAAGAAAAAGGTTATTCACCAAATGAATATCAAGCAATCTTGATAGATAAAACAAGGAATCATAAAGAAAATAGGATGAATCGGTACGAAGACTCAAATTAAATCCTAAGGCACGACTCCTAAGAAGGACTTAGGACGATGATCCTTGTTAATCTATTCTACATTGTTTCGATGTTTGGCTCTGATACCAAGCTGTGACGCCCCACCTCTATACCCACGCTAGCCAAGGACACTACGGAGTAATGCCGTCAACTAGCACGGAGAATAAGGCTGTTGAGGAGCGACCATCTGTATAATTGCTTTGTGCGAGTACCGATATGCCAGATGAAATATAACTTGCATTCCTTTCAAGAGGAAATCCGACATACCGACACAAACTCAAAGCTACTACACAGTGGCTATAGTGTCTTCGGAAACGAATATAGAAATAAACATAACAGAAATCAGTCACAGATAATTCATATCACAAAGGCGGTTTTAGATATGAATATATATAACACATAAAAGTGTTCATCAGAGTAGTGGTCAGAAAGATCCACAATAACCCAAAAGAATAGCAACATGTGCTATAAAAAAGAATAAGTATACATCATAGAGTGTATATCTCAAATGTTTACAACAAAAACTACTAATCTAAGTAGTTAGCCAAAAGTCGGAGTAATGAATCCCTGGGGAGAAGTCAAGCAGAAGCACCTGTAACATCTCGGTCTGACCCGAGTATTATTTCATAAGAAAATAATAAACGGATCAGTCTAGCTATAAATATCAGACGACATGATATAGAATAAGAGATATGGCATAAACATATAATATCCATAATGGCATACTACTATAAGTATGCAAATGACAATCAACAAAAGATTAATCAATATCACAAGAATCTTATCGAAGATCCAAAAAGGGTATCATACCCAAAACTTGTATTCACAACAAGTCAATGACACACGAGTTCACCAATAAACAAAAATTGATAAATCATATCAATGAAAATCACTAAAATTGGTGAAGCATAAATTCCAGAATTCAACACACGAAATCCAGAAATCATAAAAAGGGGGAGGCCTATCACACGAACGGGAGCATGAAAACTCACCAACATATGTATCACACGAACGAGACGCTATCTTATGGTAGCTAGCCATTAATTTTTGACACACGAACGGGCCGAAGACCATGGGGCGCTACCCCACATGTGTGAGTCGAAATCACACAGAAACGGGGTCTAGTCTCCCTCGCAGACAAAGAGACATCGCACAATTACTAGTCTAAATCACAAAAATGACCGTCAATGATCATCAAGAAGTGTCAGTTACACTAAGTTAGTAAATATAAAAGTTTAGCTTCATGTCCCATAACCACTTTCTTAACTCAAATATTTACGAACAAACTATAGATCTTCAATAGAAAATTGTCACAAAAGATTCAATCGAACAAGTCCAAGAATAACCAACGAAGTAAACGCAAGCGTTTCATACCACTTGTTTTACTAAGTCGTTTAATTAGATTTCTCATACGAGTGAGGTAAAGGTTTGTATATACTAATAGATTGGAAATCGGTTTGAGAAAACGAGCTTTGTAATAAAATAGTGTTGAAATCATTTGAAGAAAGAGTTTTGATATTTACTACTAGTATTGAAACCTTTGTATATTTTGAAGTGACAAATCACAAAGATGATAGTAGAACAATCGATCATCAAAATTCACATACGAAGACGTGAATAAATTCCAAACAAATAGATAAAGAATCCATCGAAATGGATATTCAAAAATCCCTAAAAAGGAGTCATAATAAATGATAACAACAAAAAGGATCATCACGAATGTTTACGCAAAAAATGGGCAAACACCTCAAAGTCGTACGATTTAGCTGATTATATGTTGTTCTTAGCGATTTGGGTGATTTATGCAAATATGTAAAAAGCAGGGACTAAACTGTAAAAGACACACAGATTTATAGTGGTTCGGCCAGAACGTGCCTACGTCCACTTTATATGTTATTCTCCTCTTTCTCTTCAGATTACAAGTACAAAGCTTTGGTTACAAGAGTATTAAGGTTGTTTGAAAGTTCCTTCCGTGCTTGAGCTCTCAAACTTATCCGCCATTGTTGTACCCCTGCCCCTCTATTTATAGAGTGAGGCTGGGGGTAGAGGTCTTGGATGTATATAGCTGCTGGTGGACCTGGGCTCGTGCAATCTGGACTGGCAACTTTGGTTCGGCAAGGGCTTGGTTCGGTAGTTCATGGAAGTGGAGTTGGTCCGGTGGGACGTTGGTTCGGTGAAGGTGTATCCGGTGGTGAGTGGATGGAGCTTGGTTCGGCTATGCAGGGAGTGGTGTTGGACTGGTAGGGCTTTGGTCCGGTGGTAGGAGTATGGTGGTTCGGCAAGGGCTCGTATACTTTGGTTCGGTAGTGGCTAAGGTCTGGTTCGGTGGAAGATGGAGAAGCTTTTGGACCGGTGGTGCCTTCCTCCTGGATCGGTGGTGTGTAGTAGGTGGAGTGCCGAATGAACCATGCCGAATGAGATATGTGATGTACTACTGAATGAATCTTTAAGCCTTTGATACCGAATGGACTTTTATCTTTGAGTCATGAGTGAAACCCAGACTTATATACGCTTGCTGGCTGCTTCTTCTTGGTTCGGTCGTGGTTGAAACGCACACAACATTGATATTCCAGTTTTAACCAAAAATGGGATAACACTTTGCCCCCCAAAACATGCCTTGCGATAGGAAGGTGTGTTTTGTAATGCCATGAGCTGGATGTTCATATCCTGTTGATGTCCTTGCGGTAGGAAGGCGTGTCTTGTAATGCCATGAGCTGTTGACAACCTGTAAAGAGCTTGATATTTTATATGGACCCAAATGACGACCGTTCGGGACCGAGCTATTTGGGATGAAGCGCGGCCGTTCATGGTCAAGCGCCTAACTTCAAATGACGACCGTTCGCGATCGAGTCCTTTGAGGTGAAGTGCGACCGTTCACGGTCAAGCGTCTAAATCCATGCGACGATCGTTCGAGATCGAGTCATTTGCGGTGGAATGTGATCGTTCACGGTCAAGCGCATTACTTCAAATGACGACCGTTCGGGATCGAGCCATTCGAGGTAAAGTGCGACCGAGCCCGGTCAGAGGGCGGACCTCAAATGGCGACCGTTCGCGATCAAGCCACTTGGGGTGAAATGTGACCGTTCACGGCTGGTGCCGTTCGCGGCAAAAGATGGAATAGGACCGTTCGCGGTCAAGCGCCTTACTTCGAATGACGATCGTTCGAGATCGAGCCATTAGTGGTAAGGTGCGACTGTTGGCGGTCAGGGGGTAGACCACAAATGGCGACCTTTCGCGATCGAGCCATTTGTGGCGAGATGAGTTGTGCCGTTCAAGGCGAGTTTGTGACTGTTCGAAGTCGGGTGCCGTTCGAGGAGAATTGTGACCGTTCGAGGTCGGGTGCCGTTCGAGGCGAGTTGTGATCGTTCGCGATCGGGTGCCGTTCGAGGCGAGTTGTGACTGTTCGAAGTCGGGGTGCCGTTCGAGGCGAGTTGTGACTGTTCGAAGTCGGGTGCCGTTCGAGGCGAATTGTGACTGTTCGAAGTCGGGTGCCGTTCGAGGCGAATTGTGTATGCCCGGGGGGGACTTAATATTATCAGTGCCGGAGTTATTATTTGGGGGAGTTTTCGAATCAAAGACTTCGGCAGTTCGCTGCCATGCAAGAGGTGCTCGTGGACCGTTCGCGATCCAACGGGCATACAAGTAAATTTTTCCATAGAATTGTAAATGTTAAAGCAATAATCATATGAACCTTACGGCAGAAATATCCAAACAGGAAGAATTTAAATGTTCAAATCAAAGCAAAAAGCAGAATGAAGATGTCAAAGTGTAAACTCTTATGTAACTTGGCTAGTAGTCATTCAGAGCATGCCTATGGATCGTGCGCGATCGCTCACATGTGTAAATGATTTAACCGTGTTAGCGAGAGGTTTACAACTTGTTCATCGTTATTTTAATCAAGCAATCAATGGATAATCAAACGGTGCCCCGATCCAGGGTCACCTCTAGCCGATGTAGACAGTGGTCGCTCTGGCTCCACAGCTGGAGTTCGCCTCCTCACATACTGAAGGAGCATACCGTTCCTGATATGCCCTTCCACCTCGTCCTTCAAATGCCTACAATCATTAGTGTTATGACCGTTTAATTCATGGAATACACAAAACTTATCTGGTTTTCTTTAGTCAGAGGTTGGATCCCTTCGTATTGGTCTACGATACGGAACCTGCTCCATGGTATCCTAATAAATTCGTTCTAGACTCTCACTCAGTTCAGTGTATGTGGTGAATCGTGGCTCCCTCCGTTGCCGCTTTGTCCTGTCATCATTATCCTCAGCCTTTCTCTTTCCTTTCCTAGTCTCCGCACCCTTTCCAGGTGGGTTTCCGCTCTTGATTGCGTAAACGTCATCTTCTTCCTCTCTTTCTGCACTAGCATCTTCCAAACGCAGAAACTTTTCAGCCTCATGATAGAACTCTCCCAGATCCATAGGCGGGTCCTTGGTTAATGAATTCTTGAACTCTGTACTATCAGCTATTCTAGATACAGCCGCCATCATGACCATAGATGGATCTTGTCGATCCACTGATGCTGTCGCCGCATTAAATCGCGTTAGAAAGCTCCTCAAAGTCTCTCCAGTTTTCTGCTTCAAGGTTGCCAAAGTCATCACATTCTTGGGTCTCGCAATATGAACCCTGAATTGCCTCATGAATCTCTCAGTTAAATCTGCCCACGTTCCTATGGAGCCGCTCTCCAGTTGCCTAAACCATAACGCTGCAATGTCCGTCAAATACAGTGGAAAGCACCGGGCCATGATCTCCTGTGATGCCCCCAGCACTTCCATGTGCCTCATATACTTAGTAAGATGGACCGCAGGGTCTGTCCTCCCATCGTACATCTCTACTGATGGTAGCTTGAATTCTGGTGGGTTCCTAGCCATCCTAATCGCAGAAGAAAAAGGACCCCTGTTTACATCTTCCAAGTCTCTGTTTACTAAACCGCCTCTCATAGCTCTTCTAACCATTTCTGCTAATCTGTCATTGTCTCCAAGCTGTAGTCCTCGTTCACTGTCTTCGACCTGCCCCCCGAGTCCGCGGGAGTTTTCATGTGTATGCCTCCCTGGCTGAACGTTCATTCCCCTATTGCTACCAGGTGGCTCGGATGCCCCCATCTCTCTTCCCGGGGTCGGATCGACATGCTCTGTGTGAGTGCCCCCTAGCTCTGGTGCTACGCCAGATGGTCCTGCTCCGTTCTGAACTCCAGTTGCTCCTTGGTTTTGTGCTCCAAGTTGCCCAATTTGCTGAAGCAAGTTCTGGATCATCTCTTCTTGTCTTCTCATCATAGCCTCCATCTCATCCCTGGTGATGAAGGCTGAAGCTTGGTTTGCTCCTGAGGAAGCCTCTTGACTCCCTTCCTGTTGACTCTGCTCTGGCCTTGGCCTTCTGCTTGATTGTCTCGCCATGACTCTTCCAATCTGAATCTCTAAACTCTCAAATTCAACTTCCAAGCGGTAGGTCCTTGAGTTCAATTCTCAGTGAAAGCACCAAAATGTTTGCGCAAAAAATGGGCAAACACCTCAAAGTCGTACGATTTAGCTGATTATATGTTGTTCTTAGCGATTTGGGTGATTTATGCAAATATGTAAAAAGCAGGGACTAAACTGTAAAAGACACACAGATTTATAGTGGTTCGGCCAGAACGTGCCTACGTCCACTTTATATGTTATTCTCCTCTTTCTCTTCAGATTACAAGTACAAAGCTTTGGTTACAAGAGTATTAAGGTTGTTTGAAAGTTCCTTCCGTGCTTGAGCTCTCAAACTTGTCCGCCATTGTTGTACCCCTGCCCTTCTATTTATAGAGTGAGGCTGGGGGTAGAGGTCTTGGATGTATATAGCTGCTGGTGGACCTGGGCTCGTGCAATCTGGACTGGCAACTTTGGTTCGGCAAGTGCTTGGTTCGGTAGTTCATGGAAGTGGAGTTGGTCCGGTGGGACGTTGGTTCGGTGAAGGTGTATCCGGTGGGACGTTGGTTCGGTGAAGAATATCTTTGAGACATGAGTGAAACCCCAGACTTATATACGCTTGCTGGCTGCTTCTTCTTGGTTCGGTCGTGGTGGAAACGCACACAACATTGATATTCCAGTTTTAACCAAAAATGGGATAACAACGAATCGATTTAAATTGGAAATTCAATGCAAAAAGGCAAACTGGACTGAAACAGCAGGTTTAGTCGACTGAACAGAGTTTTCAGTCGACTGACCCTATACCTAGAAATTTTCCAGGTTCAGGAAACTTTCTGTTTTCAGGTCCATTCGACTGAACAGAGGATTCAGTCGACTGAATCATGCCTGGAAACTTTCGGGTTCCAGGTTTAGTCGACTGAACAGACTTTTCAGTCGACTGAATCTTGCCTGGGCTGTTTTTCAGCCTATACAAATGAAGAGCAAACTCTTCCAAAATGCAACTGGACGAACATTGGCTCTAAGGTTTTATGCCAATTGGCAACTCGGCCCTATATGCTCCTCGATGCATCATCCAAATCATGATCAAACATCCATAAAAGGATTTTCACACAAATTTGACTTAAAAACCCAAAAAATTGGAATATTAACAAAACCAATCCAAATCAAGAGCAAATGCACATGAAGAAGTGTTAGGAATTCACACCCAACGACCAAAGATAATTATAGTCATAGATGTTAAAAATCTCACCTTTTCACAAAATCAATGAAGGAGAAGCTTGAAGGCAAAGGAAGAATCATGTGACATCCCGGAAATTTGGGGCAATATCAATTCAATAATCGACATTAAAAATTGAATTGATTTAATAATATTTGTTAATAATAATTTGAATTGATTTAATAATCTTCTTTTAAATAAATAATTAACTGATAATTTATCTTTTAAAAGCTAATTAAATTGTTTCTATTTATAATATATATATCTGTATATATTATTATTTTTTGGCAAGGCCAGCCGGTTTTATAGTGGACCGTCCACTTTTTATTACGAACGTAATAAAAACATGAAGTACAGGAGTAAGGCAAAAGCACCTTAACTACAAAGATAATAAGAAAATACAGCACGGGAGTGTGACAGACATATCACAACTACATCTAACTACTATCAATCTAAGACTCCTCCGAAGAGGTAGTAAGTCGTACATCATCTTCCACCTGGGAAGAAGCCAAAGAGGCGTTCCCAATAATACCATAATAGGGGCAAAACATGAGAGCAAGAGAAGGATCATAAATATCAGCATCAGAAGAGTAAGTAAAAGATCGATCCCAAGTAATATCAGCAAGCATAATAGAATTTATCTCAGCATACGGTCCATCCAAATCAAGAACTAAAGAATCTCCCGAAGGGCGATAATAAAGGCGCCGATGGTCCGAAAGATCACTAGAAACAAATCTAAAATATGAACCATCAACGGGGTTAAAACGCAAAGCAGACTGACAATCAATCCAACATCTCTCAGATTCATCCCAAACGACAGGCAACACAGACGAATCAAGATCCAGAGCAGGAGAGGTGTCCGCAGACTCAATATTAGGGACAATGGGAGGGGGAGGGGATGGGGGCCGAGCAGGAGAAGACGGAGGAACTGGAGGAACTATTGGAACCCATTTCCTTAGCGGAGGCCGGGGGAGAGGAATCCTAGGCGCAGCAGCAGAAACAGCAGAGTGCGTGCAAGCAGATACCAAGTGACCAAAGGAGAGACAGTAGGTACAAATGTCCGGAACCCAACCATAACGAACACGGACATCCACCACACGGACATATATCTGTATATATTGTAAATAGATAATCTTTGTTTTAAGTTTAATAAAATTTAAATAAAAGGATTGTTTTGTTCTTTTCAATTTAGCTTTATAAAATAAGTAATTATTGAGACTGTTTCTTTTATAATTTATTTTTAATTTAATAATGAGTTTTATTTAAACAATATCAATAAAGCAATATCTTTGAAAATGGGTTTTACTGTATAAATAGAAGTTGTTATTTTAATATATGTATATTTTTGAAAGAAGCTATGATTTGTAGTCTTTCAAAAATATGTTAAATTAAATAATACTTTGTAAATCTCAACATAAGTATTTATAAATAAAAGTAACCTATAAGTAAAATAAATATAGAGGTAAGAACAAGTGTAAAAGAAAGAAGTATATATGAACATAGGTAATAAAAAGCAAGCTAGGCAGGCAAGTATATATATGTATAAAGTACAAATGCCTATTTAATATAAGTGTAACATAAGCAGGCTTTGTACACATATGAATGTAGCTGTGAAGAAAATATACAAGGTAAGAAGTAAACAAAGTAAAATAATAAAACAAAAATCTTTGTACAACCAGACAAAATAATGATTTTGCTGTCTGTAAGTAAGGAATGCAAAAAAAATAAAGTAATAAAACAAAATAAAGCTAAGTAATCATATCCTTGTGTGTTCAGCATATAAAATAGTTTGCTAAGCAAGCTAAAGCATAAACATAAAGTATAAACAAATATTGTATGCAGGTTAGAGAAAAAAAGTGGTAAGCTAACTAAAATATCTATACCTAAGAAATGATTAAATTAGCTAAATAGGGAACATTGAGTACATTAATATTTAATGTTTCAGATTTCTCAGCAAACAAGAATCAATTCGAAATTGTTCAAAATCCTTTCAGCCTCCATTTTGACAAAATCTGCCTGATAAAACAAAATGCAAATAGTATCTGTAAGTAGCTTGTCTCAGATGCCACCTTCCCCTGTAAATTTTCCTTCTCAGTTCATTTGTTAAGAATACAAGCTTTTCTTTTTTTTACAACTGAAGTTTTATACATCAACAAACTTAAACAACATCATACAAAAATTCCATCAACTTTGCAAAACCTGAAACTGCCTTCATTCAAATCTGTGACCAACTTCCTCAAGACCAGATCAAAGGCTTCATTTTTATCAAGCCATTAGCCTGTAATTATTTGCAAAATAAAGAGCCTGTGCGTTATTCTCAAGCTTTTTCAAAATCAAAACAGAAGCTCTGTGTTCATAAATTCAGGTGAGTAACAATTGTTTTTAAAAGCTTAAATATATAAATCTGGATTGCATGATCTATGTATGATATAGGTGGGTTTGTGTGAATATATGTAAGTGAATTTCTGTGCATTTTTGGATGTGAGTTGTATACATGTTTCTGAATATCTGTAAACACATATATCTCCAGTTCTTAAAACTATAGCTTTAGTTTAAATCCTTTATCTCTGGATCAAATCATTTTTGGAATTTATGATATAAACAAAAATTGATTGTCTAATCATTTGTCAAAGTATAAAAATTTATCTGAGTGGGAATAAATTGTGTGTTGCTCTGGAAACTAAAAATAAACAAGAAAGTTAAGATCTGGATGAAATGCAAACATTCGAATTTATTGATTCAGGGTTATGAACTGAATACTTAACCAAAATAATGATTTTTAAAAATGAAATCACTAATTTTAATAGCAAATTGAAGATGTAGTTCTGTTTTTACTGGGAATTAGTATTTGAGGGGTTATTGATGTTCTCGAGTATCTGAGGGGTTGTAATTGCCAGAGGTGATAGTAGAACCATCGGTAATGATGGGAAAGTTGGTTGAAGTAGTGGCAGATCACGGTGGTGGTGGTGGTGGCAGTTTTAGGTTGCTAAACCTAGTTTGGGCTATGCTGTGACGTTTGATTTGTCGCGTGGCCTAGGAGCGATCGAGTTCGCCGAAACTCAGGAGGGTAGTAGCTCGGTCATGGTCGAAGTGGTGGACGGTGGTGCTGGGGCTCTGGTGGACGGAGTTTGGAGTGCGGTGGAGTTTTCAGGTTTCGAGAGGAACCTGATTTTTGGTTTCCAGGTGGAGTTTCGAACTCGCCTTTGTTTCAGATTTTCTTGGTGGCTCTGGGGGTCGTGGTGGAGTCTGGTGGTAGTCAGTGGCATGGTGGAGCATATGTGGGTGGCCGGAGGTGACTGGGGCCACGGTGCACGTGCACCATGCCCAGTGAAGTGTTGAAGCATCAGGGGATGGTGCAGGAGTTTAGGCCTTGGTGCGTACTCGGGTGATTCATGGGTGCGACTCGAAGCAACTGGATAGTTGACCCGAAGCGTTCTTGTTTTGGTCTCGGTTTGGTTATATTTGTACAGGTAGCTTAAAACTGCCTGCAGTTTTAAATTTAAACAAAATTTAAAAGCAAATTAAAATTGCAAGCTAATCATAATCCATAAGTTGAATTAATGTAATGTTAGATTTAAATGAAAGTCAAATCCAAATTTAAGTTTAAATTAAAATTTTGTATTAAGAAACTTCGAATTCAAGTTTAATTATTGAATAATTATTGAATCTTAAGGCTTTAAAATAGATTTGGATTTGAAAAATCAAGTTTAATTCAAGTTGTTGACGGGAAGTTTGAATCAAAGTTTTTAAATCAAAGGTTAATGGATGATTCAAGTTACTTCGAATTCAAATCTGTAGGTTTAATTTAGTTTTTTTTTAAAATATGAATGACTTTTGGAAATTGAAATTTAAATAAAGATTCAAACAATTGAATTTAAAGGCTTTCTTATATAAGTTTCATATGTACGTAATTAATGTTATTTACAAAATTATAAATTGAATTTAAATTTGATTAATGTTTAAATAAATAATACTTTTCAATCTTAAATTCCAAATGGAATTCGAATTTAAAATTTTGGAAGGTAAAGCTCTAATACACTTAAATATTAATGTAGTCATTAGTAAAGAAATAAATTGTCTTAGGAATAACTAAAATATTAAAATAAATTAATGAATAAGTTAATTAATGAATGACTTATGTATTTTGTTTACAAGTTAATAGTTTATATTAATTCATAATTAGGAATAAATTAAGGAATAAATTTAGAAATGTAATTATGATAATTAACTAAAGATTATTAATTAATTAATAAATGTGATTAATTTTGATAATTAATCAGACTAATTAGATAATCTATTATAAATTGTTAAATGTAATTACTTGATGAAAGTAATTAAGAAATCAATTACTTATTGAAATTAATTTGATAAAATGATTTATTTAAGTTAATTAATTTAGTTTAATTAATTTAAGAAATCATTTGATGATTTGATTTGTATAATCACTTAGTATATTCAATGGAGCATAATTACTTGAGGAAGTAATTGGTGTTAATTACTGAATGTAATTAGTGAAAATAATGTGTTAATAAAGTAATTTGGATAATTACTTTTGTAATTAATCAAGGGATTAATTAAATGGAGATAATTAATCATGGGATAATTAATTTGGTAATAAGTAATTAAGGGAAGTTAATTATTGGTTGATATTAATCAAGGTGATTAATAATTGTGTTTAATTAAGGATTAATCACTTAATGTAATTAAATTAAACGAAGTAATTTAATTTAAATCTGAATTAGGGATCATTTAATTAATGTAATTAATGATGAAATTAAAAATAGTTTAATTAAGAAATAATAAATAATGTGGTGATTAATTAAGGATAATGTAATTAATTAATCAATAAACGAAGTAATTAAATGTTAATTACTATAAATGATTTAGGATAATAAATTTGTAGAATTAATTAAAGACTAATTACTTACTGTAATCAGAAGATGATTAATCGAAGGAGTTAATCAAGATAAATATCTAGAGATTAACTAATTAATTTGATTTAAAATTAATTTATGATTGTATAGCAGGATTTACAGATGAAGTAATTAATTTAATTTACTTTAAATTAATTAGGGATAGACGTAGTTAATTTAATTCATTTTAAATTAATTATAGATTGTGATTGCTTATGGATGGATGATATTAACATTTCATTGATTGATTTTGATCTCAGATATGATATGAGTAATATCTATGTGATATGGATGCTTGGTTTAAGTATGATAATATTTAATTATCTGTTTTGATGATAATATGAATTATCTGTTTATGAAGATGTGATTATCTATTGTGATATTGTGAATTATTTATCCGTGTGTATATTGATGATATTGAAGTAAACTGTTAAGACTAAATAGACAACTTGGCCTTAAAAGACACGTTTTGGATTTCGATGAGACCGGGATCGGTTTTCCACATTAGGAACATCCGAAAACCACATCGATTCCAAATTAACGATAGGTCGTGAATCTGAAGTGAAGATAAAGATTCAGAATGCAAGGGTTATCGTCGTTAACTCTGAGGGTGATTCCAAAATGAGTGTAACGAGATAATGCCTTCGGTTTCGTTCGAACCCGGAACAAACTTGTATGGATTGAATGCTTTCAACACATCGTCAGGTGGGCGATGAGCATTCTAAGAAATGTATTCTTAAAGGTAATCGTAACCTCAAGCCTCATCAACCGGGAATGGCTAAAACAGGGGAGGTGCAGCAAGGTTAGGTGGGTCATGCCCAAACAGGACAAGGATATTCCCCTGTCTAGATGTCCCTTTTTTTCGGCTTAGTGGGCAGTAGCGACGGCTATCTGCGGGGTTATCTTGTTCGGGACTGTTCAGGAAGGAATGGTTCCGGCCTTGTGTTGCAGGGGGTCGGGAGTGATCCTCAGTACGTTGATCTAGACCACATACTGTGACGGGCGGTACCCCAGTAGCCCTGCCATTGTATGGAATCCACAATCCAATAAGTACCAACGGTTTTGATTATATTACCCACTTTTGTGGCTAGTAGCTGGAATTTAATCATGTAACAATTTCGGCTATTTTCTATTTACTTGAAAACCCTAGACCTATTATAATATCACAGAATTTCCTATCAAATGTTTTGGGTAGCGTAAGGTAAAAACTTTTTCATGTTTATGTGTGGGGAGTCTTACGTGATACCTTTTGTTTTCAAAAGGATTTCTAAAAATTAAGCAACTTTAACCTGTTACTCATACCAGACCCATGTCTGACCCGGAGTTTATTTTGTTTTTCATAAACTCTCGGGTACCCAAATTTTTACTGGTAGCCAAGGGATTCAGGTTAGCTTTGACGAATTCTGGAGGAGCAATGGAGCAGGAGGCTTCAGCGTTGTAGATACATATAGTTCCGCTGTGTTGATATCTCTGTGTTGACTTGTGTATTGAGTTGTATAACTAGACAGGTGTTTATAACTGTCTAGTATGTGATCTATTGTCTGTATAACTCTAATTGATGTTATGTATTATGTAAATACTTATGTGATTATTATAATTTATTCGTTCCGCTGTGAGATTCTGATGTTGTTGTTCTTTCTTCTCTATCTTTTCTATTTTCTCACCCCTTTCTTTCTTCATGGCGAAGCGGTTTTCTGGGCGTAGAAAGCCGGGTCGTCACAGTTGGTATCAGAACGCTAGGTTGAGTGAATACCTAGGCTCTTAAGTGATTTCTTTCCAGAGAGAGCGTATTTGTAATTTTAATATATATATATATATATATATTCCTAACTATTTGTTGGGTTACCTGTTCAGGTTTTCCAATAAGCTATAAAGGTAGATAGGGTGGTAGTGTGTGTAACACGACTACCAATGGTTGGAGTTTGAATGTTTGAGGTTGGAAGTATAATTGTCGAGACTGTAGACCTAATACCGTCTCGAGTGAGCTTTGAGTGGTATAAGGATTTCATTAATCTCTGAAGGAAATCTGTTAAGATTCGGAGTTCATTTTTGAAGTGTAAGTTTGGATGAGCTAGAGTTTGGATCTGTCGGTTGGACAGAAGCCAGTCCTGATGTCTTGATACATCAAGGTGTAGTAGCTGTGTGATGAGATACAGTGACTATGGATGTCTCCGAAGATGTTTTCTTTGGGACAAGTCAAGGAAGTGTGTATGCTCGGTGTTGTGGCTGTGTTCAGCTGGATGTTTCTGTTTGCTTTGAGGTCCGAATTTCTCGAAGATCTTTGGGTTAGGAAGTCTTCTGGCTTAGCAGTTTTCTTGAGGTAACTTCAGAAGCAGCAGAGTAGTTCCATTTCTTCGATGAGTTGGCCACATAAGAGTAAGCTATTCTGATTGGTAAAGAGAGAGCAGTATCTTTGGAATTAGGCCGGATCAATCGCAAAAGTGACTTGCGATAGTTTGAGCGTTCTCTTGAGTTTTAAGAATTTTTCTGGATGTCTTCAGGAAGTCAAAGTTTGGTCAGCATCTGAAGATTGAGTTTGGTGTCGACTGGTTTCCAGGCCTGATACCGATGGTTCAGCTTAGTAATAGGATGATTTTTGAGCTTGGTAAAGTAACCCGGATTTTAGAGGAACTTTAGAATTTTCTTTTTGATCTGTGAACTTTATTTTTGGAATGTGTTGTCCAATCGGTGTTCGACTTTAGCATTTTCATCTATTCAGTCAGAGTGGCAGTGGAAGCATGGTGGTAGCTGTTTTAGTTTGGAAGCAACTGGATGTTGCAGTGTTTGGATTGGAGAGTTCTACAGGAAATTTTTTAGGATCTGAGGCCAGATTGGAATGCACCTGTTTAATTTTTTCTAGATGAGAGAAGTGAGTTCTATCTTCTGATTTGGAATAGAGTTTGAGTTCTGAGTTTTGGTTGATCTTGAAAAATTATTTGTTAGATTATTTTGGACCAGTCTATTTCTAGGACATCAGCAAGAGTTGAGCTGATCAGTAAAGATGAGGGAAGCCCAGGATCGTCCGAAAGGTTTTATGGATAAGAGACGGACGAATTTGGATTCCGAAGTCAGGAATTTGATTTTTGGATAAGTGTTTAGTTTTCAAGATTGGACTGTCAGTTTGGATAACTGAAATTCGTTGTGATTCACGTATCTCTCAGGGAGTACGTGTAAGATTTATTTCTGATTGTTGAACCAGCAGTTCGGGAAGTTTTAGTTGTTGATTCAGACGTGACTGTAGTCTGATATCCTGTCTTGTTTGTAGATCTAGATGAGTAGAAAGTTCTGTAGCTTAGTAGTATTATTTGTTTGGATTCTATAGAGCGAGTAACCCGGTATTTATACTTGGGAAAACTCGAGAAAATTCTATCTAGAATTCTGTCTAGATAGTTAAAGTGTTTGATTGGATGAATTGGTTGCTATGGTTGTTAGCTTATGATTAATATATGCTTGTGTTTTAAAATTAAATCTTTAACTAGATTATTAAATTACCTTTGTTTTAAATTTCGGGGACGAAATTCTTTTAAGGGGGGAGGAATGTGACATCCCGGAAATTTGGGGCAATATCAATCAATAATCGACATTAAAAATTGAATTGATTTTATAATATTTGTTAATAATAATTTGAATTGATTTAATAATCTTCTTTTAAATAAATAATTAACTGATAATTTATCTTTTAAAAGCTAATTAAATTGTTTCTATTTATAATACATATATTTGTATATATTGTAAATAGATAATCTTTGTTTTAAGTTTAATAAAATTTAAATAAAAGGATTGTTTTGTTCTTTTCAATTTAACTTTATAAAATAAGTAATTATTGAGATTGTTTGTTTTATAATTTATTTTTAATTTAATAATGATTTTTATTTAAACAATATCAATAAAGCAATATCTTTGAAAATAGGTTTTACTGTATAAATAGAAGTTGTTATTTTAATATATGTATATTTTTGAAAGAAGCTATTATTTGTAGTCTTTCAAAAATATGTTAAATTAAATAATACTTTGTAAATCTCAACATAAGTATTTATAAATAAAAGTAACCTATAAGTAAAATAAATATAGAGGTAAGAACAAGTGTAAAAGAAAGAAGTATATATGAACATAGGTAATAAAAAGCAAGCTAGGCAGGCAAGTATATATATGTATAAAGTACAAATGCCTATTTAATATAAGTGTAACATAAGCAGGCTTTGTACACATATGAATGTAGCTGTGAAGAAAATATACAAGGTAAGAAGTAAACAAAGTAAAATAATAAAACAAAAATCTTTGTACAACCAGACAAAATAATGATTTTGCTGTCTGTAAGTAAGGAATGCAAAAAAAATAAAGTAATAAAACAAAATAAAGCTAAGTAATCATATCCTTGTGTGTTCAGCATATAAAATAGTTTGCTAAGCAAGCTAAAGCATAAACATAAAGTATAAACAAATACTGTATGCAGGTTAGAGAAAAAAAGTGGTAAGCTAACTAAAATATCTATACCTAAGAAATGATTAAATTAGCTAAATAGGGAACATTGAGTACATTAATATTTAATGTTTCAGATTTCTCAGCAAACAAGAATCAATTCGAAATTGTTCAAAATCCTTTCAGCCTCCATTTTGACAAAATCTGCCTGATAAAACAAAATGCAAATAGTATCTGTAAGTAGCTTGTCTCAGATGCCACCTTCCCCTGTAATATTTTCCTTCTCAGTTCATTTGTTAAGAATAGCAAGCTTTTCTTTTTTTTACAACTGAAGTTTTATACATCAACAAACTTAAACAACATCATACAAAAATTCCATCAACTTTGCAAAACCTGAAACTGCCTTCATTCAAATTTGTGACCAACTTCCTCAAGACCAGATCAAAGGCTTCATTTTTATCAAGCCATTAGCCTGTAATTATTTGCAAAATAAAGAGCCTATGCGTTATTCTCAAGCTTTTTCAAAATCAAAACAGAAGCTCTGTGTTCATAAATTCAGGTGAGTAACAATTGTTTTTAAAAGCTTAAATATATAAATTTGGATTGCATGATCTATGTATGAAATAGGTGGGTTTGTGTGAATATATGTTAGTGAATTTCTGTGCATTTTTGGATGTGAGTTGTATACATGTTTCTGAATATCTGTAAACACATATATCTCCAGTTCTTAAAACTATAGCTTTAGTTTAAATCCTTTATCTCTGGATCAAATCATTTTTGGAATTTATGATATAAACAAAAATTGATTGTCTAATCATTTTTCAAAGTATAAAAATTTATCTGAGTGGGAATAAATTGTGTGTTGCTCTGGAAACTAAAAATAAACAAGAAAGTTAAGATCTGGATGAAATGCAAACATTCGAATTTATTGATTCAGGGTTATGAACTGAATACTTAACCAAAATAATGATTTTTAAAAATGAAATCACTAATTTTAATAGCAAATTGAAGGTGTAGTTCTGTTTTTACTGGGAATTAGTATTTGAGGGGTTATTGATGTTCTCGAGTATCTGAGGGGTTGTAATTGCCAGAGGTGATAGTAGAACCATCGGTAATGATGGGAAAGTTGGTTGAAGTAGTGGCAGATCACGGTGGTGGTGGTGGCAGTTTTAAGTTGCTAAACCTAGTTTGGGCTATGCTGTGACGTTTGATTTGTCGCGTGGCCTAGGAGCGATCGAGTTTGCCGAAACTCAGGAGGGTAGTAGCTCGGTCATGGTCGAAGTGGTGGACGGTGGTGCTGGGGCTCTGGTGGACGGAGTTTGGAGTGCGGTGGAGTTTTCAGGTTTCGAGAGGAACCTGATTTTTGGTTTCCAAGTGGAGTTTCGAACTCGCCTTTGTTTCAGATTTTTGTGGTGGCTCTGGGGGTCGTGGTGGAGTCTGGTGGTAGTCAGTGGCTTGGTGGAGCATATGTGGGTGGCCGGAGGTGACTGGGGCCACGGTGCACGTGCACCGTGCCCAGTGAAGTGTTGAAGCATCAGGGGATGGTGCAGGAGTTTAGGCCTCGGTGCGTACTCGGGTGATTCGTGGGTGCGACTCGAAGCAACTGGATAGTTGACCCGAAGCGTTCTTGTTTTGGTCTCGGTTTGGTTATATTTGTACAGGTAGCTTAAAACTGCCTGCAGTTTTAAATTTAAACAAAATTCAAAAGCAAATTAAAATTGCAAGCTAATCATAATCCAAAAGTTGAATTAATGTAATGTTAGATTTAAATGAAAGTCAAATCCAGATTTTAGTTTAAATTAAAATTTTGTATTAAGAAACTTCGAATTCAAGTTTAATTATTGAATAATTATTGAATCTTAAGGCTTTAAAATAGATTTGGATTTGAAAAATCAAGTTTAATTCAAGTTGTTGACGGGAAGTTTGAATCAAAGTTTTTAAATAAAAGGTTAATGGATGATTCAAGTTACTTCGAATTCAAATCTGTAGGTTTAATTCAGCTTTTTTTTTAAAATATGAATGACTTTTGGAAATTGAAATTGAAATTTAAATAAAGATTCAAACAATTGAATTTAAAGGCTTTCTTATATAAGTTTCATATGTACGTAATTAATGTTATTTACAAAATTATAAATTGAATTTAAATTTGATTAATGTTTAAATAAATAATACTTTTGAATCTTAAATTCCAAATGAAATTCGAATTTAAAATTTTGGAAGGTAAAGCTCTAATACACTTAAATATTAATGTAGTCATTAGTAAAGAAATAAATTATCTTCAGGATAACTAAAATATTAAAATAAATTAATGAATAAGTTAATTAATGAATGACTTATGTATTTTGTTTACAAGTTAATAGTTTAGATTAATTCATAATTAGGAATAAAATAAGGAATAAATTTAGAAATGTAATTATGATAATTAACTAAAGATTATTAATTAATTAATTAATAAATGTGATTAATTTTGATAATTAATCAGACTAATTAGATAATCTATTATAAATTGTTAAATGTAATTACTTGATGAAAGTAATTAAGAAATCAATTACTTATTGAAATTAATTTGATAAAATGATTTATTTAAGTTAATTAATTTAGTTTAATTAATTTAAGAAATCATTTGATGATTTGATTTGTATAATCACTTAGTATATTCAATGGAGCATAATTACTTGAGGAAGTAATTGGTGTTAATTACTGAATGTAATTAGTGAAAATAATGTGTTAATAAAGTAATTTGGATAATTACTTTTGTAATTAATCAAGGGATTAATTAAATGGAGATAATTAATCATGGGATAATTAATTTGGTAATAAGTAATTAAGGGAAGTTAATTACTGGTTGATATTAATCAAGGTAATTAATAATTGTGCTTAATTAAGGATTAATCACTTAATGTAATTAAATTAAACGAAGTAATTTAATTTAAATCTGAATTAGAGATCATTTAATTAATGTAATTAATGATGAAATTAAAAATAGTTTAATTAAGAAATAATAAATAATGTGGTGATTAATTAAGGATAATGTAATTAATTAATCAATAAACGAAGTAATTAAATGTTAATTACTATAAATGATTTAGGATAATAAATTTGTAGAATTAATTAAAGACTAATTACTTACTGTAATCAGAAGATGATTAATCGAAGGAGTTAATCAAGATAAATATCTAGAGATTAACTAATTAATTTGATTTAAAATTAATTTATGATTGTATAGCAGGATTTACAGATGAAGTAATTAATTTAATTTACTTTAAATTAATTAGGGATAGACGTAGCTAATTTAATTCATTTTAAATTAATTATAGATTGTGATTGCTTATGGATGGATGATATTAACATTTCATTGATTGATTCTGATCTCAGATATGATATGAGTAATATCTATGTGATATGGATGCTTGGTTTAAGTATGATAATATTTAATTATCTGTTTTGATGATAATATGAATTATCTGTTTATGATGATGTGATTATCTATTGTGATATTGTGAATTATCTATCCGTGTGTATATTGATGATATTGAAGTAAACTGTTAAGACTAAATAGACAGCTTGGCCTTAAAAGACACGTTTTGGATTTCGATGAGACCGGGATCGGTTTTCCACATTAGGAACATCCGAAAACCACATCGATTCCAAATTAACGATAGGTCGTGAATCTGAAGTGAAGATAAAGATTCAGAATGCAAGGGTTATCGTCGTTAACTCTGAGGGTGATTCCAAAATGAGTGTAACGAGATAATGCCTTCGGTTTCGTTCGAACCCGAAACGAACTTGTATGGATTGAATGCTTTCAACACATCGTCAGGTGGGCGATGAGCATTCTAAGAAATGTGTTCTCAAAGGTAATCGTAACCTCAAGCCTCATCAACCGGGAATGGCTAAAACAAGGGAGGTGCAGCAAGGTTAGGTGGGTCATGCCCAAGCAGGACAAGGATATTCCCCTGTCTAGATGTCCCTTTTTTTTGGCTTAGTGGGCAGTAGCGACGGCTATCTGCGGGGTTATCTTGTTCGGGACTGTTCAGCAAGGAATGGTTCCGGCCTTGTGTTGCAGGGGGTCGGGAGTGATCCTCAGTACGTTGATCTAGACCACGTACTGTGACGGGCGGTACCCCAGTAGCCCTGCCATTGTATGGAATCCACAATCCAATAAGTACCAACGGTTTTGATTGTATTACCCACTTTTGTGGCTAGTAGCTGGAATTTAATCATGTAACAATTTCGGCTATTTTCTATTTACTTGAAAACCCTAGACCTATTATAATATCACAGAATTTCCTATCAAATGTTTTGGTTAGCGTAAGGTAAAAACTTTTCCATGTTTATGTGTGGGGAGTCTTACGTGATACCTTTTGTTTTCAAAAGGATTTCTAAAAATTAAGCAACTTTAACCTGTTACTCATACCAGACCCATGTCTGACCCGGAGTTTATTTTGTTTTTCATAAACTCTCGGGTACCCAAATTTTTACGGGTAGCCAAGGGATTCAGGTTAGCTTTGACGAATTCTGGAGGAGCAATGGAGCAGGAGGCTTCAGCGTTGTAGATACATATAGTTCCGCTGTGTTGATATCTCTATGTTGACTTGTGTATTGAGTTGTATAACTAGACAGGTGTTTATAACTGTCTAGTATGTGATCTATTATCTGTATAACTCTGATTGATGTTACTATTATGTAAATACTTATGTGATTATTATAATTTATTCGTTCCGCTGTGAGATTCTGATGTTGTTGTTCTTTCTTCGCTATCTTTTCTATTTTCTCACCCCCTTTCTTTCTTCATGACGAAACGGTTTTCTGGGCGTAGAAAGCCGGGTCGTCACAAATCAACCACTCTTCAACACAACCCAAACGAGCTTGAATCTATGCTCAAAAAGAAGAGCATTCCCAAAGTTAGATTTAGGAATTTCTGAAATTCAAGAGAGAAGGAGTTGGAGAAGATGAAGAGAAGGCTTACCAGTGGGTTCTTCTATTAGTTTGGAGCTAGAGCTTGATTTGCAAAAGAAAACTAGGGCTTGAATTTCAATTTCCCATTCCACTCTCCATTGTTATAAAAGCTTGAGTATTAGGAAAATAGAAAGGAAGTAAATGAAGAGGAGAGGGTTGGGACTGAATACATAAGTGGGGCTATTGGGCTCAGCCCAAACCAAAGCCCTAAGTAAAAAGTGGAAAAATTCCACTAACTCCAAACATATCATAGTTTATACTCAAAAAGATCGCAAACGGCGTTTTGAACTCAATGGAAGTGGTCCTGAGTCCTAATTCAACAGTATGCAAAAAGTATCTTTTTCGAACTAAACTCCGAGTATCGATAAAATATTTAAATATAAAATCGATAAATATGCGGGTTGTTACAAGATCTAGCTAAGTACTATGGATTGCAAGCATCTGGAAGTTAGATCTAAAGGATAGTTGTTGTAGATCTAAAGAAATGGCCCCTAGGAAACCTTCCATGAGATATGGAGCCACCGATGGAGAAGAAAATGCTTCTCACCATAACGATGAAACTAACCAACTATTAAATTCTTTGCCAGGACCATCTACCCTATAAGAGACGGTGTTAAGAATTAAACTCGATATGATGATGGCTGAGATGAACCAGAGGATGCTAGATAATTAGAAAGCTCACTTTGATTAAATGGGAGAAAATTTTTCCTCACCAACTCAGTAGACATAATGGCATAGGAAGAACAGTAGGAATTCAAAACCTTAAATTTTTGAAGAAGATAGCTCGTCTTCATCAGGTTGGAACAAGAGAGACGGCAAGCAAAAGATGAAGGGAAAAGTTGTTGGGATATCAAAGAGGAGTGCACGAGGAGGGGCTAGAATTTGACCATGGACAATGTGTTCTATACCGACCGAAATCAGGTCAATACCAAGCATATTGAAGATAATACCGGAGCGCATTTACCTGAAGTCAATAATTTTTCTGATAGTGAAGATAATTTGCACGATACTATTAATGATGTTGGGCAGAATGCTAGTATGAAGAATGCTAGTGATTAAATGAATACCACTAAACCTGCCTGGCCACATAGAAGATCCAAGCGAGTGGCTCTTCCTGAGGCAAGAGAGCATAGATGCCATTGAATGAAGCGAGAGCATTTGTAGAGTCAAACACTTAGGGTTGTACATGATAGTCATCTTTCAGGTAATTAAGCCAGTAATAGTTTACTGTTGCTATCATAAAGAGGTTAATGAACGAAAACATTGGAGAAAGAATGAGGAATGGGGCTCTGCGCCTGGCAGGACCCTATTCATCGATGATGGCCAACAATGTCGTCGTATAACGAGACAATGGATTGAAGACAACATTTACTAAAATTCGGGTGACACATGGATGGTGATAGAGCTACGATGTAGTAAGGTGTAGGTATTTCCCCATATTCCTATATGTGGTGGCTACAATGTGGTTCACTTCGCTTGTGCCGAAATCCATATCTATGTTTGATTAATTGGAGAGAAAGTTTATGGAGTAGCTTGGGCTCCACAATGCTCAGCTAAAGGATGTGATGTCCTTGACGAGTATATATTTGGGTGTCGCAGAGACCCTAAAGGATTTTCTGAGTCAATTTAACAGTGTTGTGATAGAAATAATCAATCCAAAGGAGGATGTCTTGTTGATGGCATTGATACAGGGAATACATCCAAACATAGATTTTTGCAGATGGCTGAAGATGAAGCACCTACCCATCATAGAGGAATTCTATTGAAAAATGACCCTGTCCTATGCTTACAAGAGGCTAATATGGCTACTAGAAAGGCCGATAAGAGATATTTGAGTGAAGTTATGCAAAGTAACATTGCAATTGAGCAAATCGATGAGAGGCCAGTAACATTGCCGTGAATACGGGAACTAATAATAATTAAAAGGGAGAAATCAAGGTGCTGTAGGTAAAGCAATGATCCTACATAGCATCCGAGATACTAAAGTCGGAGGATTACACTCTGCTGAATGATGCAATTAGGAATATATACCTTGCCTCTCAAGGAACTAAGAATTATAAGAAGCTGCCTCGGAGGAAGGCAATTGAAGCTGAATGATGCTCATGGAGGTACTGCAACTTCCATAACTCTCATAGCAGCAATACCAATAAATGTCGTCATTTAAGAGACATGATTGAAGACCTAATACTTAAGAAGCTATAACAATATGTGAGAGACCCACAAGATGGTAGGAATAATGTTTGACCTCAGAGGCAGAACCTTTAGAGGGATCAAACTAGGCCAATCGGAGAGGGCCTAGGCGACCTGATGGTAGAATTATGATTAACATGATGATTAAAGGACTTTATCAAATGGAGAAAAGTTGGAATGAGATGGAGCGGTATGGAACTTCAATAAAGCATGTGTCATAAGGGATTGTTTTGCTGTCAAAGATAGAGGTCCAACAAGATAATTGATGATGAGTGATGGCATTGTTTTTAGAGATAGAGATGCTGATGGAGTGCAAAAGTCGACGCTTAACCCCATGGTGATTACGTACGTGATAGGATCAGCAACTGTGCACTGAGATTTCATTGATTATGGAAGCTTGGTTAATATTTTGTTCAAGAAGATGTTTGACCAAATGAAGATATATCTGAGGCACATAAAGCCATGTAAATCATGCATTCAAGTATTTACCAAAGAAGCAAAAGAACCTACGGATGTATAGAACTATAGGTGCAATTGTGTGAAGTTGACCGCTATTAGTATCTTAGCTATTGAGGTTGATGATAATAACTATATGACATTATACAGAATATACATAATAATGTTTTATCAAGTTATATTGTATATAGTGCAGGATATTAGATTGGTGTTGATTAAAGACTTTATAGTATCAAAAGTAGATTCAAGATGCTGATATAGAGTTTCAAGAGTTGGAGAATAAGACTCATGAGTATTGAAGAGTTTAAAATTTCAAGGTATTCTAGACAAGTTATAGAGTCATAGAATTTATGTTAACACCTTCATAGCGCTTTCTTGATCTCTCTTTCCTTCTCTAATTTTTTAAAATTATTTTTCAGATATCCTGGTTTTAAAATAAGCTTTTCAAAATATTTCTCAAAATGATTTTCAGTCTTATACTTATAAGGATATTGTTTTAGTGTTTTTAAGTTTATACCTATTGAAATTTTATTTATACTTCGATAGGTTATAATTATATTGATTATATAAATTATTTTTACATTATATTAAAAATTTCAAAATTATTATATAAAGTTCTATTATGATTAAAATATGCATGAACTATGCTTAAATGATTTTATAGGGTATCAAACTATTTATAAAACAACGAGTTTTCAAAATAATGTTTTAAAGTATTTTTAAATTTTAAAAAGAGTATGTCAACATACTCTATGTATGTATGTCGACATAATAGTCGATTTTTTCAAAATTAAAATTTCAAAGAAGTATCTTTCGTATCTTTTAACAAATGGATATGAATGTTGGTCCTCTATAAATACTAGACTTCCAAAGGAAATTTTAATCATCATTTTCTTATTCATATCTCCTCCTTCCACTCTCTCATTTTCTAAATCATAATATACCTAAACTCTATAGAAATTCTACCATAATCAAATTCAATCAACACTAGTTTCATTCACCTTCACATACTCTAATATTTCTCTCATCTCTCTTACTTAAACCAACATCAAAGTGCTATTCAAGAGTTATAGGATCAATTGTAATCAAGATTGATGATCTAAGTCTATTAAACTCTACTAAATCATACTGCTACACTTATGGGTGTGATTGTATCCCGTAAAATCACTTGGGCGTGCTTAGTAAATTTAATGGGTATGCTTATAGCTTGAAAATCAAGCGACTCTACCAAGAGGTCGGGATTTTGGAAGGTGTGCCTCATAGTCTTGAAATTGAGATTGTATACGCATTTACTAGTCGAAAAGAAATCTATATAAGGAATTATGCGGGACTGGATGTAGGATAACTCCGAGCCCGTATAAAATTCTAGTATGTTCTTTCCTTTTTACTTTTATCTGCACTTTGATTCTGTGACTATGATTATTAATTACATCATTCCAAGTAGAATCTTAAATAATTTGAAAATATTAATATAGTCCATTAAATACTATTCAACCCCCTCCCTCTAGTGTTAATTTAGACTTAAGATCCCTATTCATCTGACTTACAATTGATATCGCAGCATTGGTTTTCAAAGTATTCATAATCTGATTTTTGAAAAAGTGTCAATGGCAGTTTTTGATAATATTTTTGGCACTATTTTCAAAAGATTTGCAAAATCGTCATAATATTGTTTCATAAATTTGCATCTATTTGTTATAATAGATCACGTGATCTTTTGAAAAGGAATGAATTGCAGGAACAAATGTGTTACATGGCTTCTGACGAATAGAACCTGATGACCACACTCTATAGATCGAAAAGGACAAATGGATACTGGATAGTGGATGCTCAACACACATGACTGGAAATCCGGAGATTCTGAAAGATATAGTTTACAAAGATGGTGGATCGGTAAATTTTAGAGACAACTCTAAAGGATACATGGTTGGCATCGGCAAGTCAATAAGTCTAAAACTCCTACTATTTCTAACGTTTTATCAGTTAAGAACTTAAAGAAAAATCTATTAAGTATTGGTCAATTATGTGATAAGGGTTTCAAAACTAAATTCTAAAATATAAATGTCACATGGAAGATAATGAGTCAAACGTTATCTTTGAAGGTATAAGGAAACGAAACATCTATATATTAAGTATGAAAATCTCAAATGATAATTTGTGCCTTTTGGTTGAATTAAGTAATCCTTCGATTTGGCATTAAAGACTTGGCATTTGAGTTTCAAACCAATATCTAAAATTGCTAAAAATGACCTAATTAGAGGTCTTCCCAAAATGAATTTTAAAGTTAATAACTTATGTGATGCATGTCAATTAGGAAAACTTAGAAAAGGTTCTTTTAAATCAAAAGATATGATTTCTAACTCTCAATCCTTTGAACTTCTTTACTTAGATCTTTTCAGTCCCTCACAGATACAATCTATAAACCACAGTAGATATGTATTTGTAATCGTAGATGATTATTCTAGGTTTTCGTCGGCAATTTTCTTAAAACATAAAAGTGATGCTTTTGAAATGTTTAAAATCTTTGTTAAATGAATTCAAAATCAAATGACTAGTAAAATTAAAACTATTTGGAGTGATAGTGGTGGAGAATTCAAAAAATAAAATTTTGAGAATTTCTGTAATAAGAAAGGCATAATTCATAATTTTTCATTTCCAAGAGCACCACAACAAAATGGAGTGGTAGAACGTAAAAATATGGCGATTTAAGAGTATGCTAGAACTATGCTAAATGGTAGTAATGTACCTAATAATTTTTTTGGCTGATGCGGTTTGTACTGCATGTTATATATTAAATAGAATTTTGATAAGACCATTAACCAAGATGAATTATTCTACAATAAAAAGCCTAAAGTATCATACTTTAGATTTTTTGGTAGTAAATGTTTTATTTTAAATACAAAAATAATTTGGATAAATTTGATGCTGAATCAGATGAAGGAATCTTTATTGGATATTCAAATAGAAGTAAAGCTTATAGAGTTTTCAATACTAGAACTAATACCATTAGAGATACGTTACATGTCTCATTTGATGAATTTTAAATTTCATATTCCAAATATTGATGAAGAAGAAAACATTGATAACACACACAAAAAATTTAATAATGAGATTACCCGAAAAAAATTATTCAAAAAATTCACATCCAAATAAAAGAGCAAGATACTTGAAAGATCATCCTATAGAAAATATACTTGAAAATATTGAATATGTTGTTAAAACTATCAACTAAATAAAATGAGTAATTTTTCTCTTATTCCAACTATTGAACGTAAAAATCCAAAGAAATCATCAACTAATGATTCATGGATTCTTTCTATGCAAGAGGAATTGAATCAATTTACAAGAAATGATGTATGTGAATTAGTCCCAAGAACTAAGGTTAAATCCATAATAGGAACTAAGTGGGTACATAGAAACAAAATGAATGAACAAGGAGAGGTTGTGTGAAATAAATCTCAATTGGTTGCATAAGGTTATTATCAAGAAGAAGGAATATATTTTGATGAAACCTTTGCACCCGTAGCAAGATTAGAAGCTATATAATTTTATTTGCATTTGCTAATCATAATAATTTTAAGTTATATCAAATGGATGTTAAAAATAAATTTTTAATGGTTTTATTAAAGTACATGTATATATACAACAACGCCCAATTTGTGAAGATGAAAAACTACATAATCATGTTTACAAATTAAGGAAGGCGTTTTATGGTAAAACAAGCCTAAGAGCTTGGTATGACAAACTTAAATCCCATCTATTACAATCAAATTTTGAGATAGGCAAAGTAAATTTACACTTTTTATGAAAAGAGATAAAAATGATATTAGGTTAACGAAAATTTATGTAGATGACATCTTTTGGATCTACAAATGATAAACTAAGTAAGGAATTCCCAAAAATAATGACTAAGGGATTTGAAATGAGTCGTATGAGAGAATTAAATTATTTTCTAGGATTACAAATAAAACAACTAGGTGATGGAATTTTTATTAGTCAAGAAAAATGTGCTAAAGATTTAGTTAAGAAATTTGTGTGTCAAATGCCAGTGGTAAACCAACTCCTATGGAAACTAATGAAAAAATAAATAAAGAAAAAATTCATAAGATGTAGACAAAAATTATATAGAGGAATGATTGGATCACTACTCTATATAACTGCTAGTAGACCTGATGTAATGCATAGTGTTTGTCTTTGTGCAAGATATCTCAACCTAAAGAACCTCGTTTAAAATCCATAAAATGAATTTTGAGATATGTAAACAACATATTAGACTATGGACTCTTTTACCCAAAAGAAATCTCCTTTGAACTAATTTCATATAGTGATGCTGACTATGTTGGTTACAAATCAGACTGAAAAAGTAAAAGTGAATTGTCACTTTTTGGGACACTCTCTGGTTTTCTAGTTTAGTAAGAAGCAAAACTCTGTATCTCTATCTATGACAGAATTAGAATATATCTCAATAATATTAGCATGTTCACAGGTTATTTATATGCAACAAACATTAAAAGATTATGGTTTAAATTTTACTAAATTACCAATATAGTTTGATAATACAAGTGCGATCAATCTATCTAAAAATCCAACTCATCACGCTAGAACTAAACATATTGATATAAGACACCATTTTCTAAGAGATAATGTAAACAAACAAATAATATCACTTGAATTTATAAACACTAAAATCAAATAGCTGATATATTAACAAAACCATTAAATCAAACATCTTTTACTAAGTTAAGAAGAGAATTATGAATTTGTTCTCTATCGGAAATGCAAAAATAATGAAGTAAAGATTAAAAATATAAAGAAAACTAAAATAATCAAAATTATAACATATATGTCAACATATCATATCCTCCTATGTCAACATGTAACGGTAAGTTTTTTTTTAAATTTCCCTCTAAAATTCAAATTGGTGGTTATATAATAACCAATTTCGACTTTCTTCTTCGTTTCTCTGTATTCTTTCTATTTTAAACTTTTGAAATAAATAAACCATGACCTCTTCTAATCTCAAATGTTCTAGAGAAGGAAATTCATCATTTTCCTTCCTATATCCTACCCAAGGCCCAATTCAGAACACTACTATGGCCAAAGTTATTGAATTGGATGGGGAAATTAAGAATGTTCTGGAGATATTGACTTGTATGTCCAAAGAACAAGGGAAACCAAGTTGCATTCTTTAAAATTTGTAAAAATATCTATTGTATAATCCTATGAATCCAATAGTTATTGAAGATGATTCTGCAAATTTGTCCATTCATAACCCCATTCAAGGTAGCCATGATGAGGAAGAACAGGGAGAACACACGGAGGAAGATGATGAAGTCCAATGTGTTGGAAAAGTATGTTTCAATTGAGATGGAAATCTCGTATAACAAAAAGGGAACTTTTGCTTTCATTATCCTCATTGTCCAATTCACAAATTCCCAATCATTTGGAAATCATGTTAGGATGGTACTTATCTTCCTTAATTTGGTTATGTGGTGTGTATGTTTAATTTAATTTAACATTTATTTTACTTTCTTATATGTGCATTTTAAGATGTGACTGGATTATGGTGTGTTATTGAATGAATATATAGATTGGTTTGGTTGCTATTAATGATTGGTGTTATCACTTTTCATTTCTTATATATCATTATTTCCATTTCATGATTATCTCATCTTAAATATCACTTATTGCTTTTATATAAATCATTCTCATCATCATTATATGTCATTATTCTATATTATTTTATTTAGAGGAGTGAGAGTTAGAGTAAAAATTAGTCTTAGAATTATAGTTTTAGGTGGTTATTTTTGTTGATGACAAAGGAGGAGAAATGTATAAAATCTAGGCATAGATTAAGAGGGAGTTTTATAACCTCGGGGGAGTTATATTATATTTTATATAAAGAGTTGTCATCATCTAAAAGAGGGAGATTATTAGTACCTTAGGTATTGGTTTTGATGATAACAACTATAGGAAATTAAATAAAACATAAATACTAATGTTTTATCAAGTTATACACAGTATATAGTGCATGATATTAGACAGGTGTTGATTAAGAAGACTATACAGTTTCAAGAGTAGATTCAAGATGCTGATATAGAGTTTCAAGAGTTCGAGAATGAGGACTCATGAGTATTGAAGAGTTCAAGATTTCAAGATATTCTAGATAAGTTATTGAGTCATAGAATTTATGTTAAAAGCTTATTAGCACTTTCTCGATCTGTATCCGAAATTTAACCCGTAATAATTAATTTGTTAATTAATAAAATAACTTTGTGAAATTTTTAGATTTGAGCCACGGGAGTTGTATCATTATGTCTGTAGTAATTTTTTGGTCAATTTCGATATATAGAACGTCAGAAGCTGAGTTAACCTGAGCAAGGAACAAAAAATCAAAGAAATGAACATATATACATAAAGGTCAGGTCGACCGGCCAGTCGACCTGGGCACAAGGGAGGTCGACCGCCCGATCGACCCACCTGCCTATTTTCGTGTTCGTTCGAAAGTTGAAAACGTAATTTTCATTGTTTAAACTGATCTAGTCCTTCTATTCTTGCATCAGATGGATCCTATTCATCCTATGACGTGGTTGCATCCTATTCAATCCCCAAATCCAACGGTCTGAGATCCACTTCTACCCCTATAAATTGAACCTAGGCCTAACACTATTTCTCATTCTAAAATTTTCTCCAATTGGGTTTACCTATTCAGGAAGGACCCTAAGCGGAATAATTTTCCAAGGAGGAAATCATTTTAAATAAAAATATTTAACAACCCAAAGTGGATCCATAAAGGCCTAAAGGGAAGTGCTAAGGACCAGTGGTGAGTGATTGTAATTATTTTAAATTTCTTTAAGTAATTTAGAATAATAGGGCTTTCAATTGTTGTAGTTTTACTACGATTTTTTAGTAACCTTTTTAGTAATTTATTTACAATTTTAGAATTATTTTCAGTTAATTTTAGTTTATTTCTAGCTTTTCCATTTATTGTAGTTTATTTACAGTATTTTAGTTTATTTACAGTTATTTATGCATTTTTTACATCTTCTTCTTATGCTTGGGATTTCCTTCTATTTTCAGTTTTCTTTTATTCCTCCTTCTTCTCCGCATATGGATTAGAATAGAAGTAACACGAAATTGGATTAAATTATAAGAAATCTGAAATAATAGAATATAAGATGTAAATTATAAAGACTGTAATATAAATAGAACTGAATTAAAGAGATTGGCCTAGTTATAACTTATAATTATAACTAAAAAGAATACAAGAAGAAAAGAAGCTTATTTTCACACTTAGAGCTTGCTTTAAGTAATAATCATGATTATAACATAGGTCATAATAAGAAATAGAACAGAATCATTACTTCATTCCAGTATGTTCCAACGAACCTTTTGCACGTCATTTGCATCCTTTCTTTCAATCTGGTCCTTCCAGTTTTCCATTCGATGGCTCCTGTTCAGCTTATGACGTAGTTGCATCCTATTCAATCTCCAAATCCAACGGTCTGTGATCCAGTTCTACACTTATAAATAAACCCCTAGACTAAACACTTTTTCTCATTCTAGATTTTCTCCAGTTGGGTTCACCTTTCTAGGAAGACCCTAAACAGAATAATTTTTTCAAATGAGAAAATCGTTATAATTTAAATTATTTTACAACTTCAAGTGGATTCGGGAAGACCAAAGGAAAAGCTTAGGACCGGAGGTGAGTGAATATAATTATTTTAAGATTTTTTTAAGTAATTTAAAATAATAGGATTTCCATTAGTTGTAGTTTTACTAAGGTTTTTGGAATATCCTTTTCAGTAGTTTATTTGCAAGTTTTAGAATTATTTTCAGCCTATTTCCTTTCAGCTATTCTTTTCAGTAATTTTGGTTTATTTCTGTTAAGCATAGTTTTTTCACAGTTTACAGCATTTAAGTTTATTTACTTTTATTTACATCATTTTCGACATTTTGGATTTTTGCAAGCATCTATTCTCTTCATCCCCCTTTTCTTCGCATATGGATTAGAATAAATTAAAACGCGAATATGGATTATATAAGTAAGATTGTTGAACGAAGAAAATAGGATGTAAATTATAAAGACTGTAATAAATAATGGAATTGGACTGAAATTACGCCTAATTAGTATTAGACTAATTAAAGATAATTGGCATAGTTATAACTTAGAATTATAACTAAATAGAGTAAAAGATGAAAGAAGCTTATTTTCACACTTAGACTTTGGGTTAAGTAATAAGCATGATTATAACATAAGTTATAATAAGAAATGGAACAAAATGAGACTTATTTTAAGACTTAGGATAAATTAATAAGCAAAGATAATAGGGATAAATTGTAAAGGCTTATTTAAAATAATTTATCTAAGTTAATAAGTAAAGATGAAAGTATGTCCTATACCAAAGAGCATTCCCTATGGCACGCTTATGCTAATAATGTCAGTAATTGGTCAAATCGAAGTCCAAATCACGGGGGATTTGGATGAGGAGCGCAACTAGATATTGTTTAGATAAAGAGTCAATACCAACAAAATTTCCCCTATAGATTCTATGGACACACATTGATCTCACGTTAGCCTGAAGTGTGATGAGGGGCACGCTTATGCTGGATGTTGAGATAATAAGAAGACCCAATAGGTGGAGAAAAAGGTAGCATGGTCATGGTGACATTTACGCCTGTGACTTCCATTCGGGTGCTCAATAGTAACTATGAGTTTCAAGCGCTTAGCATGAGTGTCTTTCGTGGATATAATTCCTTCTATGTAGGGAGCTATATATGTCATTGGGATCCATAGCAGTTGCTCTGTTCATCTTTCATATATACCATTGGCTGATGTGTAGGGAGTTATATAGCGGCTAGTCCGCAGTAAGGTCTATGGAGTAACAGGCCGATCAAAAAGGGTAGAACTAGGGTCACATCCTAATTACAGGATTAGGAATTCAGCCTAATTAAAGTAGCAATCAAGGACAAGTGCAAACAATCAAAGTTAATCTATCTTATAAATTGAGCAATAGTTAATTGTACTTATTTTCAGTTTATCTCTTTCCTATTTCCTCCATTATCCTTATTTAAGACAGAACTGCTGTAGAGTCTATTAATTTTATCTTGCTTAAAAACTTTAGTAATTACCATCATTCATCGAACTTTTAGTCTGACCCACTCTTCTGTTTTCCTCTTTTCCTCCCTTAGACAATCAAGGGAGAGGTTAGTAGATTGCTGTAGCTTGGAGTTTACTTGGAGAAGATTTCTTCTATGTATTTCTTTTATTTCAACTTTTTTTCTTTCTATGTGATGGCTTATTTTGTGGGATATTATATACTCTGATTTTGAGACTATGAGTTTTTGTTTCATGAGACATATTGGATTTTTAGAGTTGTAATGTGGTATTTGGTATTTGACTTATTTATGAAGCAATTATGAAGCATTGTTTTAATTAAGGTATTACTTTAAGTTTGCTGTTTTATCTATATTCATCTTGTGAATCTTAGTCTCTGTTAGTTTCAGTTATACCTACAATGCATCACACCTTTTACTGTGTCCTTTTGGGTGTATTAAGGGATGTGGGGTGTTTCACTTGGTATCAGAGCCTAAAGTTACTGGATTCTAATTTTTTTAAAGTAAATTTTTTTTTCAAAATAACTTGTTTTAAAGGTATTTTTCAAAAAAGAACTTTTAGGAATAATTTTTAAGTATAAAAGAATTTTTATAAAAATCCCCTCATAAGTCTAGTTCAATTTCCCTTGTACTCTTTCTTAAACTGCCTTTTCATTTTCGTAGAATGGTCAATGCCCCAAACCTTCCCAAGGGAATTCTAGTCCCAGCCTGGTTTCGTAGGTACTTACAAGCCATGACACCAGAGGTGCACAGCCCTGCGCCCAATCCTGCACCAGTGGGTGGAAATTCCATCAACCCACCTGCTTCCATCAATTTCTCTAAGCTTTGTAAAGATTTTGCGAGTTTGGGTGGGAAGAATTTTTTTGGCAAGGAGACATTTGTGGAAGCAAGAGCATGGCTTAGGGACGCAGAAAGGATTTTTGGTCTTTTGGGATTGGATGGAAAGTAGCGAGTTCAAATGGCTGCTTGGCAGCTGAAGGAGGAAGCATCTTATTGGTGGGAGGTGATCGAGTTGGAGGGAAGGAATATTACTTGGGATGGATTCAAGGAGTGATTCGATAGAAATTTCTATCTCAAGCAGAAGAGAGTGTTCAGTTGGAGAGGTTTATCAATATGAAGTAAGGGGTTTGTCTATTAAGGAATACATCAATTAATTCAATGAGCTGTCGCGGTTTGGTATGGATTTGGTGAACACACAACATAGAAAGCTACGACGTTTACGAAGGGATTGAATTAACCCCTTCGGGGATTATTGCCGAATCATGTACCGATGGGAGATACTTATGAGTCTTTGGTCGAGATGGCGCTTATGTTGGATACGGTCAAGGAGGGAGTGTCTAAAGAGGAGGTTAAGTCAGAAGGTCCAAATAAAAAGTGGTGGGAAAAGAATAAGAAGAAGAAGAAAGGTGATGATCCTTAGAATCATATTAAGAAGGAAATAAAGTTCCATAATTGTGGGAAGGTTGGACATATGGTCAAGGGTTGCTGGAAGAAGAAGATGAAGGGTAACTGCTATACTTGTGGGCAGCCCAATCATATGAGTAGGAGTTGTCCTCAGGGAGCAAGTGCACCAACTGCGTAGATTCAAGCATTAGAAACAGCATCTTCCGGTAGCATTCCAGATAGATGTAGGAAAGTCATAGTTGAAAGTTTGATTTCTATATCTGATTTTCCCATTCGAACTTTATTTAACTCTAGAGCATCACACTCTTTTATCTCTAGCTCTCTAGTAGATTATTTTCACTTGGACCTATCATTAGTAGTAGACCCCATTATTGTTTCAAACCCCATAGGAGGATCGACACACTTATATATGATTTGTAGGGGTTTGAAAATCTTTATCCTAGGCGTAGAGTTTGACTGCGATGCCTATGTTTTGAGATTCTTGTGTATGGGATGATCTTATGGATGAATTAGCTATCCACATATGGAGCTATCTTAGGCTGTGAGAGGAGATCATTAGACTTGAAACTTGCAGCGGTAGGACTCTAGAGGTATCTTACGACCCGCAAGGGCTAGTCATATTGAGTTTTCTCTATTCCCTCGATTCATCGTCATCAGAGTTGCATTCAGTTCCTATCATCAGAGATTTTACAGACGCCTTTGAGGAGGTTAGGGGACTACCCCCCCTAAGAGAGAGATTGACTTCAGGATTTATTTGACCGAGAATGCTAGCCAATAGCATTACCTGTGAGGCATATGGCAGCTAGGGAGAGGAAAGAATTGAGCAAGCAGATTCATGAACTTTTAGATAAGGGATTCATAAGAGGGAGCATATGGAGTGGGGAGTGCCAGTCATCTTCGCCACTAAGGCGGATGGTTCTCTCCGACTTTGTGTGGACTATAGGGAGTTAAATAAGCTCACCAAGAAGAACCGATATCCACTTCCTAAGATTGATGATCTTTTTGACCAGTTGGTAGGTTCTTCGGTTTTCTCTCAGCTTGATTTAGCCACGAGATTCCATCAACTTAGAGTCGCTGATGACAACATAGATAAGATTTCCTTTAGGTCACTGGATGGATTCTTCGAGTAGTTAGGTATGCCTTTTGGGCTAACCAATGCTCCAGCCTATTTCGTTGATTTGATGAGCCGCGTCTTTAGGGATGTCCTAAATAAGTTTGTGGTGGTATTCATGGATGATATCTTGGTGTTTTCCAAGAATATGGAGGAGCATGCTGTTCATTTGGAAGAAGTTCTTTGCACACTTCCTAATCATCATTTAAGAGCTAAGATTTCAAAGTGTCATTTTTGGAGAAAGGAAGTTCGTTTCTAGGGGCACATAGTCTTGAAGTAATATTTTGCTATTGACCCCGCCAAGGTTATTGCAGTGCAAGATTGGAAGGCCTCCAAGAATGTTACCAAGGTTAGGAGCTTCCTAGGATTGGCAGGCTACCATAGGAAGTTCATTAGAGACTTTTCCAAGATTTCGGCACCACTCACACGCCTTACTAGGAAGAATAAACCTTTCATGTGGGATGTAGATTGTGTGGATTCTTTCACGAAGCTTAAGAGAGCCCTTACTAGTGAACCAGTGTTAGTTTTACCAACGGAGTTAAGCTTTCACTGTATACACTAATGCCTGTGGAATGGGTCTAGGAGCGGTGTTGATGTAAGAAGGGAGGGTAGTGTGTTATGGTAGTAGGCAGTTAAGGACGCATGAGAAGAACTACCCTACCCACGATTTTGAATTGGCTGCCATAGTTTTTGCATTTAAGGCTTACAGGCTCTATTTTCTTGGAGAGAGGTTTGAGCTTTTTACTGACCATAAGTTTTGAAGTACCTATTCTCGTAGAAGGACTTGAACTTGAGGCAACAGTGGTGGATAGAGTTTTTAGCCTCGTATGATTTTGAGATAGCTTATACCACTAGCAAGGGTAACATGGTTGCAGATGCATTGAGTAGAAAGAAAGCAACCCTTAGCCCTTTGTTTGTAGAGTGGAGGAGCTTGGTGTTTATTTCTATTTTTGATTTTAAGCCCTCTACGGACATTATTCCCTGATTGTTGGCAACGTTAGAGGCAATGCCTACCCTTATGGATCGGATTGGCTCAAGGCAGTGGGAGGATCCGAAGCTCATGGACATTATGGATAGGATTAGCTGAGGAGAGGTCTCAAGACATCTCCAACGTTGTTCTATTGATAGCAAAGGGTGGTGTAGGAGAGATAGGAGGCTTTGTGTTCCACGCGCAGTGACATATTGAGAGCAGTTTTGGAGGAAGCACACCATTCTCGTATGAGCATTCATCCGGGTGGTGACAAAATGTATCGGGATACGAAGAGGATGTTCTATCGAGGTGGTATGAAGAAGGACATGACGGAATTTGTAGCTAAGTGTCTCATATGTCAAAGGATAAAAGAAGAGCAGCAGAAGCCCAGTGGACTCTTCAACCCTTAGATGTGCCGGACTGGAAGTGGAACAGTATTTCTATGGATTTCATTAATGGTTTACCCCGTTCTTGGCAAGGGGACACTAGCATTTGGGTGGTTATTGACAGATTGTCCAAGAATGCTCACTTCATCCCAGTTAAGAGTAAGCGTACGGTTTCATATTTAGCATCCTTGTATATTCGAGAGATAATCTGTCTGCACGGAGTTCCTTCTAGCATTTTTAGTGACAGAGATCTCATTTTCACTAGTGAGTTTTGGAGAAGCTTACAGAAGGCGCTAGGGATGCAACCTAGGTTGAGTACGGCCTATCATCCCCAGACTGATGGCCAAATGGAGAGGGTAAATAGGGTGCTTGAGGAATTTCTATGGATGTGAATTTTGGGCTTTGGAGATACTTGGAAGGAGTATGTTCCATTGGTTGAGTTCGCATACAATAATAGTTACCAAATAAGTATAGGAATGGCACCATTTGAGGCTTTATAAGGGAGACCTTGCAAGTCCCATCATGTTGGCCAGAGTCTACGGAGAAGTTATTAGTTAGACCCGATATGGTTAGGGAGACCTTTGAGAAGTTGGATTTGATTCGGTAGAGGATGAAGACGGCTCAAGACAGACAGAAATCGTATGCGGAAAAGAGGAGGAGAAACTTGGAATTTGAGGTTGGAGACTTAGTTCTTATCAAATTATCCCCGCTTAGGAAGATGGTAAGATTCGGATCAAATGGAAAGTTAGCCCTTAGATTTGTTGGATAATTTCCTATCACAGAGAGAGTAGGGACGATGGCTTACCGAGTTAGGCTACCTTATAGGCTCATAGGAATGCACAACGTTTCCATGTTTCGTACTTACGAAAGTGCTTGCAAGACTTGGCGGAGGTTACGGAGCCTAGTTTGTTGGAGGAGGTAGAGGTAGAAAGGGAAGCTTTTGTTCGGCGTATCCCTACGAAGATTGTTGGAAGAGACATCAAGTGACTAAGGAATAAGAAGGTTCCACTGGTGAAGGTGTAATGGGGAGATGATGTTGCAGACGCCATTTGAGAAGCAGAAGAGAAGATTCATACTTCTTATCCTCATCTTTTTGATAGTATGTTTTAGAATTCATTTTTTCCATTTTTAGATTTGAATAGGTTCTTTCCTTTATTATCCTTTGGGACGGTAGAACTTAGGATCTAACCTATGGATGGTAGGATTTGATGTAAACATGTTAATATAACATGTTATAAATGATGTATGTTAGTGGTTGCAAGTGTTTACTAGTGGATGCTATGGACACATATAGGCACACTAGGCACTAATATTCCTTAAGGATCAGCCTAAGTAGAACACTAGAGCATATGCATATGGATGTATGCGCATTTTTATTTTATTTCCATGGTTGCTATAAATGGATTTTTATCAATTGGTTGTTGCATTTGGGTGACGTTTGTAGCACGCATATAAAACTATCAATTATCATTAGGAAATTTTTGCATTCATTGGATATATGGCTCAAACATGATTGCATAAAAGTCGGTCAACTGAATCAGTTGACCGACTAATCTTTTGCATAAGTAGCACAAATTGCATTGGAAAAACTTAAGAATAATGGGCGAATGGTTAATGATTGAGTAGTTGGTTGTAGAATTGGATGAAAAAATTTAGTACATTCTTTTATCCTTAGAGATTTCGAGGACGAAATCACTTACAAGGAGAGGAGAATGTAACAACCCGAAATTTAATCTGTAATAATTAATTTGTTAATTAATTAAATAATAAAATAACTTTGTGAAATTATCAGAATTGAGCCATGCGAGTTGCACCATTGTGTCATAGTAATTTTCTGGTCAAATTCCATACATAGAACGTCAAAAACCGAGCTAATATGAGCAAGATAGGAGTTAAACAAGAAAACAAATATATATATATATATATGTATGTATATATATATATATGTAGCCAAATCAACCGGCTGGTCGATCTGCCTTTGGTAAAGGAACGAAGAATCGTTCCTTCGTTCCAGTATGTTCCAACGAACCTTTTGCATGTCATTTGCATCCTTTATTTCAATCTGGTCCTTCCAGGTTTCCATCCGTTGACTCCTATTCAGCCTATGACGTGGTTGCATCCTATTCAATCTCCAAATCCAATGGTCCGAGATCCAGTTCTACACTTATAAATAGACACTAGACCAAACACTTTTTCTCATTCTAGATTTTCTCCAGTTGGGTTCACCTTTCTAGAAGGACCCTAAACGGAATAATTTTTCCAAAGGAGAAAGTCATTATAAATTAAATTTTTTTACAAACTTTAAGTGGATTCGGGAAGACCAAAGGAAAAGCTTAGGACCAGAGGTGAGTGATTGTAATTATTTTAAGATTTCTTTAAGTAATTTAAAATAATAGGGTTTCCAATAGTTGTAGTTTTACTACGATTTTTGGAATAGCCTTTTCAGCAGTTTATTTACAGTTTTTAGAATTATTTTCAGCCTATTTCCTTTCACCTATTCTTTTTAGTTATTTTGGTTTATTTCCGTTAAGCATAGTTTGTCACAGTTTATAGTATTTAAGTTTATTTATTATTATTGACATCATTTTCGACATTTTGGATTTTTTGCAAGCGTCTATTCTCTTCATCCCCATTTTCTTCGCGTATGGATTAGAATAAATTAAAATGCGAATATGGATTATATAAGTAAGATTATTGAACGAAGAAAATAGGATGTAAACTATAAAGACTGTAATAAATAATGGAACTGGAGTGAAATTACACCTAATTATAATTAGTATTGGACTAATTAAAGATAATTGGCATAGTTATAACTTAGAATTACAACCAAATAGAGTAAAAGGTGAAAGAAGATTATTTTCACACTTAGACCTTGGGTTAAGTAATAAGCATGATTATAACATAAGTTATAATAAGAAATGGAATAGAATGAGACTTATTTTATGACTTAGGATAAATTAATAAGCAAAGATAGTAGGGATAAATTGTAAAGGCTTATTTAAAATAATTTATCTAAGTAATAAGTAAAGATGAAAATAGGACCTATACCAAATAGCATTCCCTATGGCACGCTTATACTAATAATGGTAGTAATTGATCAAATCGAAGTCTAAATCATGGGGGATTTGGATAAGGAGCGCAACTAGATATTGTTTAGATAAAGGGCCAGTACCAACAAAATTTCCCCTATAGATTTTATGGACACATGATGATCTCACGTTAGTCTGAAGTGTGATGAGGGGCACGCTTATGCTGGATGTTGAGGTAATAAAAAGACCCAATAGGTGGAGCAAAAGATAACATGGGCGTAGTGACAGTTATCCGTACGACTTCCATTCGGGTGCTAAGTAATAGCTATGAGTTCCAAGCGCTTAGTCCGAGTCTCTTTCGTGGATACCATTGCCATCTATGTATGAAGCTATATATGTCGTTCGGATCACCAGTAGTTGCTCTGTTCATCTTTTATAGATACCATTGGCTGATGTGTAGGGAGTTATATAGCGGCTAGTCTGTAGTAAGGTCTAGGAGTAGCAGGCCGAGCAAAAATGGTAGAATTAGAGTCACATCCTAAATATAGGATTAGAAATTCGGCCTAATTAAAACAGAAATCAAGGACAAGTGCAAACAATCAAAGTTAACATATCTTATAAATTGAGTAGTAATTAATTGTACTTATAGTTTTTCTCTTTTCTATTTCCTCTATTATCCTTATTTAAGCTAGACCTGCTGTAGAGTCTATTACTTTTATCTTGCTTAAAGACTCTAGTGATAACTATCATTCACCGAACTTTTAGTCTGACCTACTCCTCTATTTTCCCCTTTTCCCCCTTAGAAAATCAAGGGAGAGGTTACTAGATTTCTACAGCATGGAGTCTGACCCACTCCTCTATTTTCCTCTTTTCCCCCTTGAGAATCGACAGGTGACATCATGGGAAAGGAGAGATGAATTCAAACGGTGGTAAGTCCAAAGCAGAAAGCAAAGGATATAACTTATATAAATTATATTATATTATTTACTTTAACAAAGGAATGAACCGGAGATATTCAAAACAATGGGAATAACAAAAGTTAGAAATTAATTTAAGGGAAACCAAAAGGCTCAAATACGGAACCAATACGGCAAATCGTTTCGTAGATTCCACTGCGTACCTGATGCCAAAACACATAAGTGGATATGCTGTAGAGATCATCATGACGAGATAAACAGAATTGTACACGGATATCAACGATACGATCATCCTATAAAAAATTGATTTTTTGCTGCCAAAAATAGTGCTAAAACGCCGAAATAAGGTAAACGGGGCTAGAGCAGTCCAAATTTCGTAATACAAAATATGACATCTCACTTAGAAAATGATCTACCATTTTATTATATAAAAATATTTAGATTTCAAAAATATTTAATTTCCATCAAATTTAACTGATATTAAATTTTAAATTTCACAACTAAACAAACTTTTATATTTTCCAATGAAAATCTGACACTTGCTATGTTTAAATAGACGTATTCCAAATATCAAATTTTAATTGTTAAATTTCATCTTTTTATTTCCAAGAAAATTCTGTTAGTTACGTATCATTAAAATTTACAATTCGTTATAGAAAACCATAGTTTTCAAAAAATCACCCAATCTCGTTATTAAAGGAAAAATCCATGGCACTATAAAAAGCTTTCAAAGGAAAAGCCTTAGTTTTCAAAACAAAGAACCCAATCTCATTTCAAGGATATTAAACCATAGATGTTGGTGTTATTATGCTATATTGTTTGCTTCTTCTAATATACATATTCATAGTACAATGGACCCATAACTGTATTTTGGGGAGTAAGGGCAGAATAACCAGGTAGGTTGACCCAGTAGTGAATATAAGTTAAGCAAATCCTGAATGAATAGAGTTGCATCCAGGATAGGTAGACCAGAATATAGGATTCCTAAAGACTAATTAATAAGTTTACAGTTTAGACAGGTTCATAGTGAACCCATGAAAACTATGTTTAAAGGGACTTATTGGCAGGGGACAACAGGTTTGTTGTGAACCCATGAAAACTGTATCCGGATTAATTTATTGACAAAATCCAATAGGTTCATACTCAACCCATGAAAACTATGATATGAGAGAAGTTATTGGAGATACCAATAGGTTCAGGGAGAACCCATGAAACAACTAAATGAAGTCATTGGCAGGGGCCAATAGGTTTAGTGATCCTATGAAAACTATGAGACTGGACAGATAGTCCCTAAACTTTAATCAGGTTATTAGTTGGCCCATGAAAACTATTAGGTTAATAGTGACCCTAGAAACTATAACTGAGACAGAAAGTCAAATGAATGGGGATGGGTAATCCAGAATAATTTACTTGTTTGCATATCATTATAATATTTTAAATTGCTATGTTTCTAACCATTGTGGATGCAATACGCGATATATGGTTATCATAATTTTTTGATAAGATATTAGTGAGGGAAAAACCCGATCCGCTAAGCGGCGTGGTCTAATTAGATATCTAAATGTTCAAGATGGTAGGTTATTATTCATACCAGGCTTTATGTCCGACTCAAACTTTATGTTCTTCTCTTAAACTCTCGGGTGCTGAATTAACTTTGAATAGTTTGCAAGTTGAGATTTTCAGGTACCTCTTTGGACTAATAAGCTTACGGAGACGTGTAGGAGGCAAGCTAGCTAGTCGGAGCTCTTTTCTATTTTGATTCCGTTGTGTTTTGTTGTAAAGGCAAAGTTATTTAATTGCCTATGTTTAGACTCTAATCATCCAAGGAGGCATCTTCATATGTCGCTCTTGGCGTATGTTGTAATAATTACATTTTCTCCGAACGTGGTTCTATAATCTTAGATTATGTAATGAACTTGAAATGATTTGAAATGGAATGTGAAAGTCGTTTAATGATTTTAGAAAATTTTCATATCCATGTGTTTTTGTTATATCAATGTATTTAACACTTTGTATTTGGTCGTTGAGGATTACTAACTATGGATGACTGCAACATCCGTAGCTGTTAGATTTGGACCTCCAAGTGGGGGATGTTATAGACATTTTAATGGCAATGTCATGAACTATACCTTTAAGGTATGGAACCTCGTTTTAAACGAGTCCGTCCTGGTATAGAGGCACTTGGTCCGGATTAGGAAGGCCCCTATTCAATAAAACACATCTTGGCGATGGAACTTTCGAGCCAGTAACTGTTGATGGAATCTCAATTCTACAGGAATGGAATGGGGAACGCCTATGATGCTATTTCACTAAGATTTATTCAATTATTTTCTACAAAAAATCCATCCTAGTAAACTGGGGTGTTGTCAAATGGTAGATCTTTCCATTCCCATCGTCTATAAATAAAGCTAGCTGCTAGAAATGATGGAACTGAGTTTTTATATGCTAAACCTTGTACTGCATGATTAGTAGTTCAACCAAGTAGCCGAAGAAAAGTGTCGACTAATTCTTTTGACCCATGACCGGGTCAGAAAGTATAATCACATTAGGGTTGATCGGATGACTGGCCATGGTCCCTTCGATTTTACCAATGCTCAAAGATAGGTAAAGTCAATGAGGGACGCCTAGAATTACGTAACCGAAGCATCAGTCCAAATGATAGGAACTGGTGTTCATTTGAGACTTTCACAACTACGCTTATGGCCTGACAAAACATGCTTAGTCGAAGATAAACGATGATGGTTGGTGAATTATTTCAACCAACACTGGGAGATAGCTGAAGGCGAAAATCAATGCTTAGAGTCGAGCATCAAGAATATGATCCCTAGAGATAGGGGTCCATGGAGGACTGGGCCATCTATAACTAAGACTACACATACGACCCGACGACCCAAGCTCAACCATTAATAGGTGATAAAAATCAAAAAGCGAATTCGATCAATGCCCAAAGATAGGCGAGATCAAAGTTTGCTGTCCAGAGGTAGAAACTTAAAATGTCGTTTTCCAAAGACAAGAAATAATACAAAGTTGACTGTTTCCCTAACCATAACCTTATTTACGGTCGGATACAAAACGACCTAAAATAAATAAGATCGGCCACAGAATTGGTTGAATAAATAACAAGTTTTGTTAAGCCAAGATAGGAGAACTTTGGTAATGATAAACAGAACTGAATAATAAAGTATTACTATGCAATCACATAATTTACTTATATATGCATAGCTATAGTTAGTAATGGCATTGCACAAACACAGGCATGTATAATGTATATGAAATACCATCATAGATGATTATATTATACATGGAGGCAATGGTATATAGGGAGATAAAGTAAAAGTTCATAAATGTAAATATGATAAAGATTTTACAGAAAAACAATCTTTTATTTACATTTATACACAAGTCACAGGGACCACTTCCCGCATAATGTCGCCTTATGCATAAGAAAAACAAAATACATAAAAAGGAAAAAATAAAACACCTTCAGAAAAGCCAAAGCTGAGGAACTACTTCTTTTTTTCCTAGCTTTATGATGCTCTTAGTCTCATCCTTTGCATGGCGCTTCTTCGAGTCCTTTCCACCCTTAGCCTTCCACTTTTCTAGAGTGCTCCCCTTGGAAGATGTAGTTTCTCCTTAGTCATTAAGTTGAAGGGATCCTTAGGTTTTTCAATGGTAGGGTCGGAAGATTTTTAAGAATCGCTAGTACCGCGACATTTTGGTGGCTTTATTTTTAGGGGAGGAAGCTTGGGAATAAGGCTTGGCTTGTCATAGCCGATGGCTGGCTTTTTAGTTGTCGGCTCGAGCTTAATCTTTATTTTCTCATTGTCAATTCTCAACCTCTCCACTATTGTGATATGATCATCCATGTCCTCTTTGCTTATGATAGTAACATCTTCCTCCTTGAACTAAGTGATGTCCTCCTACCCGTCCAATGCCCCGATTTATTATAAATCTAGGCTGGGGCCAGACTTGAAAAGGAGAGTCGAAATGATTTTCTCTGTGGTAAAGGAGGTTGACATGGTATAAATAGTGCGAGTACCCAAGCCTTGAGTTGATGATAGGGGAGGATGAAATGATGGGTGACTTATAAGTTGACATATAGTAAAGTAAAGGTTAGAGATTGCCTTAGGTAAGAACTGAAGCATCTCAAACACTAGGGAAATGAGAAATACTTTTGCAAGGTGAATCTCCTTTGGTTAGAGAATATCCAGTTTTCCTTCTACAACTGATGAATGAGCAGGCTGAGTAATTATTGAAAGTTTTCGTGTTATAGGATCGTGTAATATGGATAAACTACTTGTGCGTAATAAGCAAGTAAATAGTAAAAGTAGTAAAGTAAATGACACCAGAGATTTTAATACTGCTTCGAACTCGCGTTCTACGTCCAGTCCCAGACTCTTTCTGGATTTAAAACTAGCAAACCTCACTTAACCTGGAGGAATAGGTTTACATCACCTAAGCAATCGAACATGACTTTTAAGGCCTAAGCAACCGAATAGGACTTCTACCGCCTGAGCAACCAAACATGAATTCTTTACAAATAACAAAAGTATCTGACTGTAATATGCTCTTTGAATAACACAGATAAGTCAATTAAGTACAATCTTCCTATAATCTTCTCCTTTATGATATATTGTGTAATGTGCTTGAGAATTATGGAAGATAGAGTGATCAATGATCAGAGAATGTAAGCAATTTGAGTGCAGTTTGAAAACTAAAGAATAGATAAGAATTAAAGAATATTAAAATAGTTTTTGATGAATTTGTTTGTTGAATTCTGTAATCTATTTATAGAGTTTAAAAGATTGCAACCATAGATGAAAAACTATACTGAAAAGAAATAGGCCCAACCGTTGATTTTGAAAATGTTTCTCTTCGATGAAGAGAAGTGTCTTTTCATAAAAAGCTGTTGGAGAATATTCAACCGTCAGAACAAAATAATTCAGCCGTCTGAATTAGATTAAAACGCAAACAGCAAGGTTTTAGGCTATTTCTGGCCTTATTCTGACGTTTGAATATATTCATTCAGACGGCGGAATATTTTGAAATAATATTTTTGTTTCATCATTCAGCCGGCTGAATGAATGTATTCAACCGTCTAAATTCAGCCAGCTATGCATGTTCATGCATGCATGCATATACATTTATACATATATCAATTCAGGAGAGATTTTAACAAAAATATAAATGAAATAAAGACACTAGATACAACATAATCACTTCAAAACTCTGAATATGAATCTGCAACAAATCTCCTGCAAAAATGATTAGTATACACAGAATATTTTATATAGCATGTCATAATCAAAACGATGTAAAATCGATATTCCAACATTCTCCCCCTTTTTGATGATGACAACTATATAATCAATAATATAAATATTCATAATATTGTAACTCCTCCAGTCAGTATGCACAGTTGTTTAATTAACTTTCTCCCCCTTTGTCATCGACAAAAAGAAGGATAATAATGTAAGAAGAATATTATTGTAAGAAGGAAAGGCAATATATTAAACTTACTTAATTATTCATACAACAAGACATGATAAAAGATTAAAAAATACAAACCAACTAAAATTTTATAGAAAAACATAGTAGAGTAGTGGTAGAACAATAGACTACCAAGCAAGAGATCTCGAGTTCAAGTGTTGGAAGACCCCTATTTTTTATTCAATTAAAAAACTTATAAACCCTTTATCGATGCAGTTCCTGATTCTCTTCTTGATTTTATAAATACATATTCATTTAAAGGTTTTGTAAATATATCAGTCAATTGATTTTCAGAGGAGATAAATTCCAGCCAGACTAAATCCTTTTCAATATTATCACGAAGGAAATGATGATGTATGTCAATGTGTTTAGTTCGTGAGTGATTTACAGGATTTTTAGATAAGTTTATAGCACTAGTATTATCATAGAAAATTGTTCATTTAGATAAATTAACGTCAAAATCTTGAAGTTTTTGCTGCATATAAAAGACTTAAGAACAAGCTAAAGCAGTAGAAGTATATTCTACTTCACAAGTTGAAAGTGAAACACAATTTTATTTCTTGCTAAACCAAGAGACTAAAGATTGTCCAATTAAGCGACAAGTCCCACTTGTACTTTTTCGATCCATCCGACATCATTCAAAGTCAGCATCACTATATGAAACTAACTCAAAAGGGTATTCTTTCTGATAGAAAAGTCCAAAATCTTTGGTTTTGCTTAGATAACGTAATATGTGTTTCACTACTTGCATACGTAATTCTTTAGGGTTTGCTTGGAATCGAGCACACAAACAAACAGTCATTATTATGTCAGGTCTACTAGCCGTTAGATAAAGTAATTATCTAATTATACTTCGATATAATTTTTGGTCAACATTTTCGCCATCTTCATCTCTATCGAGATGAACTGTTGTGCTCATTGGAGTTGGTTTAGCAGACATATTTTTCATATTAAATCGTTTAATTAGATTATTACAATATTTTTCTTGACTAATAAAAATTCCATTTTCTATTTGTTTAATCTGTAATCCAAGAAAATAAGATAATTCTCCCATACGTGACATTTCAAATTCTTTGGTCATTATCTTTGAAAATTCTTGACATAATTTTTCATTTGTAGATCCAAAAATAATATCACCAACATAAATTTGTAATTAAAATATCCTTTTTAGTTCTTTTAATAAAATTAGTTTGATTAACCTTTCCAAGTTAGATAGCTTTTTAGACGATCATACCAAGAACGAGGTGCTTATTTTAGTCCATATAAATCCTTTTTAAGTTTATAGACATGGTTTGGAAATTTTTCATGAGTGAATAAAGGAGGTCGTTCAACAAAAACATTTTCTTTCATATAACCGTTTAAGAAATCACTTTTAACATCCATGTGGTAACCCGGATTTTTAATATCTGTTGATTGATAATTAATTGGGTTAATTAATAAGAAATACTGATTTTAACTATTAAAATACTGATTGTTAAAATTGAAACAAATAAATCTGATAATTAATATCCATATTTGGGAAAATAATTATTTGATAATCTCCTTTATAAATTATTTAAAATTTACAAATTTTTTATTTTCAAACAATAACAATAATGTGATGTTTTAAATGTTGGTATAAATAGAACTATTATTTAAAAATTTAATTTGTGAGTTGAATTTAAATTAAATTTTAAATTGAATTTGAATTTGGATTAGAATATTGAAAATTTAAAAGGTAGATATATATCTTAAATATATTTTGGATTTGAAATTATATTATATATGATTTTATTTAGAATATAGTTATTTTATATTATTTTCTTTTAAAGGGTTTTAATTTATATAAATTAAGATATGTATTTATTAATTAGGAAATTAATTATAAAGGCTTTTTAACCATTTAAAAAAATAATGTACTCATGCCTAATTACAGGTGTTGGTATATAAGTCTTTTTAATAATATGTGTTAAATGATTAAGTAGAATAAAAGACAAATGTCGCTTCATTTTTATTTTTCTTTTGTTTTTAATAATTTCTAATAAATATATATAAACTTATATCTTTTCCTCATCATCTTTCTTTTTCCTATCTTCTTATTCAAAGGCTTAGAAGAAAAAAAAATCTGAAATCCAAAAACCAGTAAACAAAATTTAAGAAATTTAAACAAAAATCTAATTCTTTCAAGTTTTTTAAACTGGAAACTAAGCAATTCAACTCAAGCCTGCTGTTCCAGTTAACAAACCACTTCTAGATTTGTTTTCAAAAACTTTCAATTGAGTGAAACAACAATTTGAATTTAAGTTCAAGATCAACTTAAGCGAAGATTAAAGCTTCAGTTTTCAAAGAGATCATTAGAGCATTTTTCAAGCATCTTAGTTATACTGTCCTCTGTTCTTCAAATGGTGAGTAAACTGCAACATTGAATCAAATCTTATTTATATTCTATGAGTAACTAAATCTTCCTTATTCCCTGATGCATGTAATATGATCTGGAAGTATTAGTATGAAATGTCTAAATAAAAGTGTAAACATGTTTGTATGTATATAAGTTGAGTTCAATATGCATATTTGAAGTAGGTCTCTGTTAACAGACCAAATATATTCTAAATTCAAACTCTTATTATACAAATTTAAATAGAATATGATGTTTTAGGGAATAATGATTGGGTTAACTAATCTGGAAAGATGCTCATAAGTTAGATTAGAAAATAATTAGCTGGAAATTAGTAATTTACAGTAGAAAATGAATTCAAGTACAATTTGGATTGTCCCTATCTTTGATTGTAAATTTGGATTCGTACCTACAATCCATGATTTTTAGTATAGAAATTAGGATTTTTAAATCCATGGTTAACGGGAGTTCTCAAGTTAAACAATATTTGGGAAAACGTCGATTTTTGTCGACCGGGGAAGATTCAATCATCTGAATTTGGTCTGAAGCAAGGCTGGATGTAGAAGCTAATGGAAAAAATAGAATTGGAATTTACTGATATCTGAGGAAGTCGAACTGCGTCGCTCTAGGGTTTAAGGTGAAGTTTTGATTGTAATGGGTTTCTAGGCAAATGTGTCCCCGGCGTCGAGTCGAGTTGAATTGGAGTTGCGGGGATAGGAATGTCGGATGTAGGCGGTGGTCCAGGCAAATGACCGTGGTCTCCAATGAACGGAGATGGAAGAAGTCGAGAAGTTTGACGATGGGTTTTAGGATGATGGGTTCGTATTCGCACGATTTGATTTCACGGTGAAGTTCGGTTTTCTGGAAGGTCGATCGTGATGGGATGGTTGTAGATGACTTGTCTGAGGTCACGGTGGCGATCGGAGAAGGGTAGAACGGCGGTGTATGTGCTTAGGTGCACAATGTATCAGGTGTAGTTGGAAGTTTTGGAGGAGAAGCTGTTGTCTCGGGTTGATTTTCGAGAATATTGTGTGGTTGCTCGGAGTTAAAGATAGCTCGTGTGTACGCAATGGTCTGGCTCGAGAAATCAAAGGGGGTAACTTGAGTTACTTGTTTTCTTAGCAAGTTTTTAATATGCAGAAAGGAATAACAAGTTTAAGTTCAGAGTTGATCAAGTATAAGCAATGTATCAACCTTTTCAATTTAAAATAATTAAGAGTTGTTTAAGATGGAATTTTATTAGAGATCTGAGAATAGAATTATTTTGGATTTAAAGAAATTTCAATATTTATAACCTCTAAGAAAATTAATTATCTTAAATTAACTTGATAATTTAATTAAATAGGTTTAAGGATAAATTAAATTGTGATAAAAAAAAGGGTTAATTAATTAATGTATTGATTAAGGGTTAATCAATGTGATTTAATTAAAGATAAATAATTAGTGGAATTAAAGAAAAGTTAATCACATAATGTAATTAATTAGGTGATTACTTAAGTAATAAATGGATAATTGATAATGAATATGAGTAATTAAAGAGTAATTAATAGTTGTGATTAATTATTGATTTAGGGTTAATTAATCAATGTAATTAACCAATGTAAGTAACTAACCAATGGTAGAATTACTTGATGAAAGTAATTAAAGGTCAATTACTTAAGGGAAGTAATCAAGGATTAATTACTTAGTGTAATTAATTAAAGGGTTGATTAATTAAGGAAATTTATTAAGGGTTAATAAATTTATAAGTGTGATTTATTAAAGAATAATTAATCAATGTAAGTGATTATAGGATAATTAATTTGAGTAATTAATTAAGGATAAAAGTAATTAATGTGTATGGGTGAAGGTTAATTAATTTGTGTTATTAATTAAGACCGATAACTTAATGTAATGAAAGGAGATAATTAAAGGATGATTAAATAATGGTTTGTAATTAATGTTAAGTAAGCAGGATTAAAGGGATTAAAGGAATTTAATTAATTTATTAGTGTGGTATGATTAATTAATCTTATTTATGGATGATTGAATGATATTGAATGCCTTGGATTTGATATCTCTGATATGAGATGTTATGTGGTATGTTATGTTAATATGGTTTGTCTATCTGTGATGAACGACAACGCAAATGTGTAATTTTGGATAAATGAAACTGTTTAAAACTTAAACAGTTGTTACAAAATGACATTGGAATTGAAGAGACCGGGGTCGGGGGTATCAGTAAATACCAGAAACCACTTCGAATTGTACTCTGCATTAATTCTATATGAATTTGATTTTTGGAATTATTAGGCTGGCATGAAATAAATGATGTAAGCTTGGTCATTAATCTGAGTAGTGATGCTTAGTTATGATTTTAAGATGTGGTTTACTATGATAAGTAAGAACTCGTAAAGATACGAGTTACCCGAGGTATTACATAAGTATATTGCATTGGCAATTTCATGTTAGTTGGGTTTACTCACGCTGGTTTCCAGCCTGACCCGGGTGTTATTTTGATGTAATGCTCGGGTCAGACCGAGTATTACAGCTTTTCAGGTAAGGACGTTCTGGAGTTCTGGTGGCGAGCTGGATGGTAGGAACATATGGAGTGTATTTCCACTGTAAGATATTATAGACTACCTGGGACGTGTTGATTGTATCTATCCAGTGTTTGTGAATGTTGTAACTCTGATGTATTAAAATATAATTGACTGATACAGCTTTCTTTGTGTGAAGAATATTATTTGATATTATATTTTATCCGCTGCGAATGTGAGATTCTATGTTTGGTTTTCTGTTTCTTCTTCTTCTATCTCTTTTCTTCTTTTCCTAACTATTTGGAATTTTCGGGACCAAAAATTCCGAGTCGTCACATTTGGTATCAGGGCTGAAGGTTAAGCGAGAACCTTGGCTCTGGTGGGATTACTCATTAAGGATAGGGTCAATGGTACCCTAAAATGAGTTGAGTGCATATATATATATATATATATATATATATATATATATATATATGAGAGTGTACTTGTTATTTTCTTATAAAGATTTTAAGAATATATTTTAATATTTAAAGCAATATTTCTTTCTAATAAATATTAAGGTAATTGGTTGTTAAATTATTGGAATTAAATTAAGTGGAAATAGAAATACAACCAAACTGAAATTGAATAAAGATAGTTTGAAATGGATTCGAACTGAAATTAAAATCTTGATTTTGGGGAAGAGTTTCAGAATAAGATGATAATGAATGGTTTCTAGATATGGTAATCTTGGTTATTATCATAAATGGTTGTTGTGTTTAATAATAAAATGTGTATTAATGAGTAAGCAAAATGAAATGTTTTAGGGAAGTAAAACATTTAGGTAAGTATGACCTATAAATTGGAACTGAAGATGACTAAATTGTGAAGTTTTAGGTCCAGAAATTTGAAAATTGTTTCAAAGTGATAAAGAAATAATAAATAATATAATTTAATGTATTTGAATGAAAGGGTCCTATTTCAAACAAGAGTTGTTTGAAAATTTAAAGAAATTTGTTTTGAATTAAAAACCAAAGGTGGTCTAAGATTTAAGCATAACTTGGTGTGCAAAGGAAATAATATGTATATATGAGGAATACATAATATCAAAGATGGTTTGAAATAAACTCTAAATGTTGAGTTTTAAATTTGGAATGAGATGTGATTTAATCTGAATTGGAAATTTCAAGGTGAAATTGGGATTTAACTTGGGAAGTTAAATGGTTAATTTGAATTGAGAGTTTGTGTGGTCTCAAAATAGGTTTGAGATCTGGAAATTAGAAATGGATGGATATTTTAAAATAATTTAAATGATACCATCCTGTTGTTATTAGTAATCTTTTAGCTGAAAAAGGATTTGTTTAAATGAATAAAGAAATGAGGGTGTGGAAATATGTCCATTATTAAGATAAAATGGAATCATTTTGGACTTAAGATTTGAATGTTTAAGATAAAACTTCAAAGGTTTGGTTTCAAAATTGAAATTTGGTGATAAATTGAATTTCAAAGATTTAGTTGTTTAAAAAGGATTTGAGTTATTATTTGAACCTTGAAATAGGTTAAAAATGGAATTAGAATTCAGAATTATATGGTTTAAAGATATAAGTTGATTTGATTTAAAGGGTTAAATCAACATTTAAAAATTTAACTCGAATTTATACAATTCGGGATGGTTTAATTTGAAATTTGAATTGAATTAGTTCAAATTTAATTTGATTTGAATTAATTGGAATTGTGACTGAAGATGGACAAGTTTAAAAATTCAAATGGAAATTTTGAATTGGATTAATTTGAAATGAAATTGAAGTTGAATGAGTTCAAATTCAAATGGAAATTGGGATTAATTCAAACTGGAATTGATATGAATTGAAATTTGTTCAATTTGAAATTTATTTGAATTAATTGAAATTGCGATTAAAGTTGAATAAGTAAATTCAAATGAAATTTGATTTGAATTTAGGAAGAAATTGAGGATTAATTCAACTTGAATTGGGGTTAAATCAATTTCAATGGAAACTGAAGTTTTTTAAGTTGGAATTGAGTCAGTTTAAATGGAAGTTGGAATTTAAATTGAATTGATTGGAAATGGAGGTTGGGAATTGAATAGTTTGACTCTGGACCTGTGCAGTTAATGCCCCGCTATAACCATGCTATATCTCATAGCGGATTTCTACCGCTACGATTTTTTCATATAGCCCCAAATATAGCCTTTCCGCTTTAAGCCCCGCTATTTCCACTATATTCTATTATTCCCGCTATATTCTGCTATTTCCGCTATATCTTCTTTAAAAGAAATGAATTAAAAAAATGGCATTTATACATTATAAAGATTATGAAATTAATTTATCTAATTTAATATTTAATATATTTTCAGAAGTGAAAATACTTTAATATTCTACTAATTTAAATTATGTTATATAACAGTTATACGTTTATTTACAGTATATTCGCACATGGTTTTATTTAAAATTATTTTATGTATTAATTATAATTCGATTGAATGTTAAATTTTCATTTAATTATAATTTATATATTTTTAAAAATATTAAATACGAGTTTTATATGCTACTTTGGAGTCATCCGCTATATCCCGTTATATCCTCGCTTTATCCCCGCTATGACTTTTTGCACCTCCACCGCATTGAATCTACCGAGTGTTTTAACTGCACAGCTCTGGACTATTTTCAAAATAATTTGTTTTAATATAAATCTATTTTTCCAAACTATTTACTATACAGCTTTTCTTTTTAAACCTTAAACTATCTTGTACTTGTTTTACAATTATTATTTTTGAACTATTTAACAATTTTTCAACTGTTTTATAAACTAATTACTGTTTTTTCAACTACTTTGTAACTAACTTCTAATTTACAACTATTTTGCAATTATTTAAAATTACCATAACTATTTAACTATTTTCCAGCTATTTTACAACTACTTAACTATTTTACAGCTGTTTTACAAACCAGTAATTATTTTTCAACTACTTGTCTATTTTAAAATTATTTTCTAAATTCAAGCCGGTCAGAGTGTAAACTGTTTATGATTGAATATCCATTTGAGATAAGAATTGAGGTGAAAATCAAATAAGGATCTAAATAATTACGAATAAGTGGATAGAAATTAAAGTGAATGTGAATAGAAAAGGAGATTGATTTGGCTAATAATCAATAAAGATAAATACATAGGATGTACGTATATTATTCTATTTGCATAGTGATTTGATCCGGTTTCGAGCATAGAATTTCGAGATAATATATCGATCCAAGTTAGGATTTTTCACTCGATTTTCGACGGCGAACCTGGATATGGATTATTAATTGGTTCTGGAAATTCCCTATCATAGTTCTGACTATGCAAGGAGGATGACAGTTTCTGATCAAGAAACCAGATCTGAGTCTGCACTAGGAAGTCGGGTGGACGATACTAGTTCGGAAGTAAAATCGTGTGATCGAGTGAGCGATCAGATTGATATAGCATACGGATGATATGTGTACATCGTACTGGTTTGAATGAAATTGATACTGGGAATTTGTGGATAAGAAATGTGAAATGGTTTTTGAAATGAAAGGTATATTTTGTGAAATATATGATGAAGTAAAGTGGAAATTGGATATTTCTATGGTAGAAATTTACTTTATGGAAGTAAGTAATTTGGTAAGTGACTTTATAGAGTAATCAAATTTGAATATTTGATTTGGAATAGACAAAGTTATATATCTTTGTTATATGAGACAAATCACCCCTTGTTGAATCTATTGCCGGAAGGAAAGGATTTTTGAAAGTATTTCAAATATAAAAAGGGAATTTATACAAGTATGAGGTGATCCAAATATTTTAAAAGTTTTATAATCTATATATATAAAGGATCTTGTGACAATGATTTTGGAAAAGGTTTTGGGAACCTATGAATTTGGAAAAGGCTTTTGATTTTTCAAAAAATCAATTTTGGAATTTGGAAAGCCTATTTTGAGAATTATCGAATTTGGGAATTGATTTTGCGTAAAGGAGATTTTGATGAAAATCATAAAGGGTGTGATTTGAAAGATACTATAAAAGTATAGTATAAAGTGTTTTGAGATTGGCTCTGGGGAAAAGGCGCTCCTTTGAAATGAACTTCTCAGGAGTGCCACAAGATGGTACTGCCTTGAACCCTAATGGGGGGGTTCTAAAGTTGACCTATGAGGAGTCCGGACAAACTAGTTCCTAAGGATTATGTGTAGTGTGTAGCGAAAGTCGAGGGCGCTGATGCGTACAGAAGCATTTGAGTTATGTTGTGACGACAGTTTAACTCGATGTCACTGGGATCTACTGCAGACCATAGCGAAAGTCGTGTGTGCCGCTGAAAGCCAACAGTATACGTTTGATTTTAGATCAGTAGACTGGGACCTAAGGTAATATAGCGAAAGTCGTGTGTGCTACTGAGAGCCAACAGTCAACATTTGATTTTATATCTGTAGACTGCGACCTATAAAGACATAGCGAAAGTCGAGAGGCAGTGAGAGCCTAAGGCTACATTGGGACTTGACTGATGTAGTATGCGACCTATGTGGGAGTGGAGAAGTTTCATTTTTGGCAGCGAAAATTGAGGGCGCTGATGCCTATAGTTACATGGACTTTTGCTGTGATGGCAACGTAACCCTGGAATGTAAATTCGACCTGTGGCGGGTTCCATGGCGTAATCAAGGGGGGTGGAGTGCCTACTGTTACATGGACTTTTGCTGTGATGGCAACGTAACTCAGGATGTAACTACGACCATGGATGGGGATGATGATTTCCAGAGCATTCTCACCAAAGATATTTCCGCTATTTTAAAAATGTTTTCTATATTTTCACAAGGTTTTCAATAAAATTATTTTTCCAAGTATTTTCACACGGTGTTAAAAATGGGTCTGCTAAGTACTTATAAATTTTCAGTCCTACGCCTGATCAATGTTTGACCAAATTTTTGTGAGAAAAGGATGGACTGGTTGAAACATCGAGTTATAAAAGTATTTTTATAAAAACTATTTTAGTAATATTATACAGATTATTAAAGTATTTTAAAAAAAGTGATCATTGTCAGAGTCATTTTCTGTATCGTCCCATGTGACTGAGAAAGCTTTAGCTTGTTCATAATCACTGTCAGAGTCATTTTCTGATGATGAGGATGATTATGTATCGTCCCATGTGACCGAGAAAGCTTTCTTCATGAATCTGTCTTTCTTATGCTTATACTTGTCTTTCTTTTTCTTAGGACAGTCTTTCTTGATGTGACCTTTCTTGTGACATTCATAACATTCTAGAGCAGATGTTGTTGGTTTGTTTGTGTTGATACTATTGTTGGAGTTGTTCTTGTTATATCTAAATTTTTTGCTCTTTCTAAATTTCAAAAACGTTTTGAAATTTTTAGCAATGAACACCATATCTTCTTCATCTGAATCTGGTTCATATTTTTTTGCCTAGATTGCTATATTTGTCTTATCCTGAGCTTGTACTCGTTTTTCCTGGAGATTCACTTCATAAGACATTTGATTACTAATCAACTCTTCTGGTTTATGGTCAAAATTTCGTTAGCTTTTTCTATTGCTAAGATTTTTCATTCCCACTCATCCGTTAATGAGTTGAGGATTTTTGAAACAATATCAAAATCTGTGTAAGTTTCTCCTAATGCTATCAAAGAATGATATATATCTTGAAATCTAGAGTACATTTCATTTATAGTCTCATCTTGTTTCATTTTAAAATTCTGGAATTGATTTGTGAGCATAGAAAATTTTCTTTGTTTGACTTTGTTAGTACCTTCATGTGTAACTTTAAGAGTACGCCAAATTTCATGAGCAGTTTTACACATGCTTATTCTATTAAACTCATTTTTGTCTAATGCACAATACAACATATTTATAGCTTTAGCATTTGCAGTAGCATCTAATTTTTGTGTGTTAGACCATGTAGAGTATTCAGTAGTAGGAAAAATATATTCAAATTGCATAATATTCTAGGTTTCGTAACTACTTGCTTGAATATAGATGCTCATTCTAGTGACCTAATAGTTATAGTTCATTCCGTTAAACAGTGGTGGCCGTGCATTAGATTGACCTTCTAGGAGTGTAGAGTTAACAACAGTGTTGGTGTTATTTTCCATATTATGACAATATCAGATAGCTATGTTATGGTTATATGATAACCAATACTCTGATACCAATTGAAAGTGACTATGCTCTGATACCAAATGAAAGTTTTTGTGCTATAGGATCGTGTAATATGATAAACTACTTGTGCTGAATAAGTAAATAGTAAGAGTAGTACAGTAAATGACACCAGAGATTTTTGTACTGGTTCGAGCTCCCGTTCTACGCCCAGTCACAAACACCTTCTGAATTTATAACTAGAAACCCTTACTTAACCCGGAGGAATATGTTTACACCGCCTTAGCAACCGAATAGGACTTCTACCGCCTAAGCAACCGAATAGGACTTCTACTGGCTGAGCAACCGAACATGACTTCTTTACAAATAACAAAAGTATCTGACTGTAGTGTGCTCTTTGAATAGTACTGATAAGTCAATTAAGTACAATCTTCCTATAATCTTCTCCTTTATGATATATAGGGTAATATGCTTGAGAATTATGGAAGATAGAGTGATCAATGATCGGAGAATGTAAGCAATTTGAGTGCAGTTTGAAAACTGGAGAATAGATAAAAATTCAAGAATATTAAAATAGTTTTCGGTGAATTTGTTTGTTGAATTCTGTAATCTATATATAGAGTTTAAAAGGTTGCAACCATAGATGAAAAACTATACTGAAAAGAAACAGGTGCAACCATTGATTTTGAAAATGTTTCTCTTTGATGAAGAGAAGTTTCTTTTCATAAAAATCTGTTGGAGAATATCCAGCCATCTGAACAAAACAATTCAGCCGTCTGAATTAGATTAAAATGCAAACAGCAAGGTTTTAGGCTATTTCTGGCCTTATTCAAACGTTTGAATATATTCATTCAGACGGTTGAATATTGTGAAACAATATTTTTGTTTCAGCATTCAGCTTGCTGAATGAATGTATTCAGCCGTTTGAATTTACCCAGCTGTGCATGTTCGTGCATGTGTGTATATACATTTATATATCAATTCAGGAGAGATTTTAACAAACATCTAAATGAAATAAAGACATTAGATACAACATAATCCGCTTCAAAACTCTGAGTATGAATCTACAACAAATCTCCTACAAAAATGATTAGTATACATAGAATATTTTATATAGCTTGTCATAATCAAAACGATGTAAAATCGAGATTCCAACGATTATAAGAGAAATATAAGGTTCATCAACAATTTTTGTAGTAGAAACAGGGATTTCAATGTGGATGGCCTTAGAGGTGGCCACCATAGAAGTTTTGTATCAATTGAAGGCATTATACATTTTGCAGTAGATGATACTTTTCTATCCAATGCAGTAGAATTGGTAGGATCCTCAATAGCTGCTTTCTCTATAGCGACATCCTAGGCGACTAGAATGGCAATGGCTTTCTCCAAGAATGCAATTTCTTCCACATGTAAGAGTTTTGCATTCATCTCTTCTTCAATTATACCTTCGTCGGCCTTAGCCACTTAACAAAGTATTCCTCCTAAGCATCAGCCAACGTGATGGGATAGCTATCCCTGGCCATTTTAGATTCTTGTTTTGATAACATTAGTGAAAAACAGTTGGAGGGTGGCATTTATCTCCTTGGTGTTCTTGGTAGCCTAGGCCTTAAGCTTTGTCATTTCATCTGCAGCCAGAGCAAGGTCAATTAGAACCCGAGCCTTGGAGTCTATTTAATCTTTTAAATTAGCCTTGACGTCATCGAATTTGGACTGAAGTGCCTTCAACCCTGACTCCTTAACCTGTAACTTCTCATCTTTGGCCTTAATTTGTTCCATAAACTCGACGTTCTCTTGGTGGGCCACTTTAACCAGATTGTTCATTACATTGGTGGCTTGGGTATGAACTTTTGATGACTCCTCGTTTAGCTCATTTGCAAGCTTGGCGGACATTGGAGCTTCATCTCCCTCTTTGGTGAGGCTAGTCAACTCTATTTTATAGCCTTCGACTATCCTGTCATGATCTCTCCTCGCCATCTCGAATGACTCGATCTATGTTCGATTGATTATATTAATGTCAAAGAGGAATTTGGTTAATTTCTTCCATTCAAAGAACTAGACTACTATTTTTTTAACTAATATGATCCTAGATTGGCCCCTTGGTAAGAATCCTTGACATTGTAGTCAAACATGACCCTCATCTAGCAATCATCGAACAAGGTAGCCTACATCCTAGTATTGATAGTCGAGGATGGGCCTGAAGGAGGCAGAGCAGTTTGAATTGCATCATCTTTAGATTTGCAGAAACTTGAGGTAGTAGTAATTAGAGGCTAGGTTTTTGTAAGCTGTGTTAAGAAATCAGGAATGATGAATGCGACTAAGAAGCGCTAGTCACATCCTCGAATTGATCATGGGAATCGTGTAGCCTCTTTTTTGAATCATGAGGCAAATATTCTTCTGTTTGGCACCTCTTTCTCTCATCTTCATCTTCATATTCTTTATCATTTCTTCTTCTTCTCTCCTCATCTGACTCTTGGTGTTATTTGGAGCGATGTGTGTAGTAGTCAAGGTGTCGAATAGTGGTGTTGCATCATTCTCAAACGGAGATAGTTCATGCGATCTCTTGACATTGTACCTGAATAAAGAAGAAGGTGTATCATAAAAAATGCACTAGATTGCAAGAGAATGCAGAGTGTTGGTTTTCATGATCATAGAAGGTTGGAAAGTGTAGGAATTTCCCAAACTTATCTATGGACCATGCTTAGAGAATTCCAAGGATGGGGTTTTATCACCCTGTCGGCAAGGATATCCCCAAACGGGAAAGTAAAGTCACCAGAGCCATTTTCATTGTTACTGTACCGGCTGTTAAAATTAGGTCTGCTTGCCTAGGGCTCGATCTTGGTACTAATCCATAACGATCGAAGTCGAATCGCTATGTTTTCTTAGGATATCTTCAATAGTAGCGCCTCCAATACCGAAGGCCAAAAACATCGATAACACTCGATGAGCCGAAGATGTTCTCCGACAAGCCTTCAGGTGGAACCTTACCAATTGGCGCTAAACTTGGGATAGGAGCTTGCTGTGAAGACTCGATGACCAATCACATCGAGTGAGACTGGACAAGAACTGTATCACATTCGGGAGAGGTTTCATCATAAGATTCGTTTTTACCCAAACGGTAGTCTTTGTCATCGTCCCTTGCATCCTCTTTTTCACCTTCTTCTCACTCTTCCTCTCCTTCTCCTTCCCCATAACTTTCTCTTCCTTCATCTCCTTCTTTTCCTTCTCCTTCTCTTTCTTCTCCTCTTCCTCCATCTCTTATCTTACCACATTCTCTTCCACTACTCTCTCCTCCCCTTCATCGCTATTCACTTCACAACCTTTGTTTTCATCGTCCCTTTGATTATTATCGTCACAATCATGGATGAGGGAAGAAAGATTGGCAACTGCACTAGATTTCTTAGATGGGAGCGGAAGAGGAACAACATGTCTGAAAGAATAAAGTCTGTACTAGTGAAGCCTTTAATTGGTGAGCAAGTAGAAGGTGGTGCAGGACTGGTAATTAACTTCTTTCAGGAGTGCTAGAATGTCGACATGTGCACAATTATCATCTCGATTCGAAATATTTATAAAGAGCATAGAAAAGAAGGTAAGTGTCTAGGTAAAAGGATAATTTGTGTGTAGGGAATATGATAGAGGAAGTGACTTATGGCTAGACAACCAAAGGCGGTTGAACCCCTAAGGATGGCGAACGGAGAAGTATTCGATACTAAAATAACTTCACTTATTATGAAGAACCTCGTTTACTTTATAGTGACTCTAAGCTTTGATGATTAGTAGAGAAGGCAAGTCTACTCACTTCTTGAAGCTTAACATATGTTTTAACTCCTTGATGTTTGGGGAACAATTTCATCTCGTCACGAAAAGCATATGTGGAGAATTGAGTAGTATGTATCAACTGGGATGCACTTGAGTTGAAGCCAGCCTAATCTCATGCAGGAAGAATTTAAGGAATTCATTGAAGGGAAGAATAGCTCCATTCAAGCACATATATTTATTGTAAGCTTTATATCCTTGGGGTGGATCATGTGCTCATTGATCAATCGTTTATAGAAGTACATTGCTCTTTATGGTTCCATGATGGAAGCAAATGGCTTAAAGTTATTCCACAGTTAACAAAGACTGTGTTGGTTTGGAGGGTTGTCCCAAACTCTCACGGCACGCTGCTCGTTCAATGGAGGAGTAACACCTTGTAAAAAATTGATAAGAGATTAACTAATTAATAATGAGGCTAAAAATGAGAATTTTGGAAACATCGAAATTTGGCCATAAAAGTAACACCATTGTGTTCGTGGCATTTTCTAATTAGCTTTCAAATATAAAGTTTTGCGACTGGAATTCTAATGAAAAAATTATTGACATTTGAAGTTTTTGAATTTAAAGTAATTCAAATGAATTTAAATTCATAGATTAAACAACGATAACGTTAAATATTAAGAAGATTATAAATATTTTAACGTTAAAGAAATGTCAATGTTGAGAATTAATGGTTGGAACATCAACATCATAAATTAAAAAGGGCAAGAAATAAATCCCGATTGTAGAAGAAGGCCATCAACTGCCTCCACTGGGTCGATTGACCGCTAGCAGTCGACCGCCTAGCTAGGAGCCTCCGATTGATGCCTATATGGTGGCTAGGGTTAGGTCAGGCAAGGGACAGCCTGAATTTTTTATATTAACTGATTTAAATTCTACGGTCTAGGCACATCCGAACCACTATGAATAAGAGGCAAGCCTCCTTACTTTTATTCATAATAAAATTGAAATGCTAGCAAAACTTCATCGGTCTTTTTCTTCAATTCTTTTATTTAGAATCAAGTAGATCAAAAGGTAATATGTTATATATATATATATATATATATATATATACGCACACATTTTTCTATTTCTGTTCTTCCCAAATCTCTGAGTTTCTAATATAATATATATACATAATTGAGTTGTTGTATATTCCAAAAATAAGGAAATTAAATGAGGAATCTGGCAAAGGCGAGAATTAAAATCTAAAAGAGGTCAAGAAGAGCTATCCATGAGCAGAAATTTTAGATTTCCACATTTTAGTAATTTGTGTAAGAAAAGTTTGGATTTTTTTTATGCCTTGAAGAATTTTATATATGAAAACCCTAAACCCTAAAACCTCAAAATTCCCCAGATAAAATGTTAGTTCTTGGATAATTGGAATACCAATTTTTTTCATTAATGCATTAGAATTTAGTTTATTGTCTACGATTTGAAAATTTTATGCTCTATTCAACTTCCACTTCTAATTTCTTTTTTTAAGAAAAAGGATTCGAAAAGAAAATTATTGGAAAATGGTGTGCAAAGTATGGATTTTTCCATTGTAGTTTGCATCGCTTATTTCTATAATTTAGACAAATATGAATTCCTTTATTAGCTTTAAGTTTGTATATGTAAAAGTTGAATATAATATAAAAGGTTCTAAATTGTAAAGTTTTACTTCCTTGAAATAAAGGCATTGATTTAATTATACTAATGTAAAATAAGATGGTATTTTGATTCCATTTTTGAATGCACACACACATATGTTTGTGTATGCATATATGAAGACACACACACGAGTATATTTTGTCTAGCTATGGATATTGGCTATTTTGTAAATTTTTGTACGGAACTAACACTTTTACAAAATATGGAAGTTTTGACATTTTAACAATTAGTATAGGAAGCAAAAATCTTAGAATAAGAATATTTGCTTAGGTATTTAGTCTAAGATTTACGTATGTATAAATTTAGTAATAGCCTAAAAATAGTAACGTATAGATCATATCGTATAGAATAAATAGGTTAATAAATAGCACTAAATCCTATAAGAAGGAGGTTAAGGACAATTATGGAAATTAATTTATAATTGATAACGAAATAAGGAATTTTCCTTATATGGCCCTAGTGCGTAAATGTGGGTAGATATAATATTTATATATTACATATATATCGCAGTATATGCGGAGAGTGGAAATATGACTAATTTATATGGATGCGAGGTCAATAAAATTCTGCCCAGCTAATTTGGCTACCAGCAATGTGATTTTGGGAATGATGTGAGACATCGCATATAATACATACCGATGGTGAACATGAGGTTAGTCACAATTCTATAGAGTAAGTCTACCTAGCTAATCGGGTTACCAGCACCTATGAATAGTCGGACTAATATGAGACGTCAGGGTTTAGGTTACGGGTCATAAGATGGATATCCTAGTGCGGACCTACATCTGGATTGGAGGTATTAAGTGGTTATTGTAAGGTGCACCTCCTTCCCACTCAAGAAGTATTAAATGATTAGGATTATCTTTTAGGGGCGATAGTAGGAAATTTCTAGGGGGTTTTCTTCAGGATTTAGTTATTAAGTGTCTATTGTAGGGTCTGTCTCTATCCATAAAAGAAATATTAAATGGCCTGGTGCGATTTCTTACAATGTCAGTTAGGACGTACCAAAGAAGGATCCGCCTTGGGTTTAGGTATTACATAATGAGGATCTTCCTATGGTATAGGTATTAATGGTCAGAGTCTGCCTAATTCCTTACAAAGTATTAAGTTGCTCAAGTGCTTTCGCTCGCAGTATGTAACGTCCCGTCTTTTCGCACGCTTCAAATCGACACACATGCCGATTCAAACCATACGTAAGGGCGGATTGTTATGGGATAAATAAGAAAAAACAAGAAGGACAAAAACAAAACAGAATCTCACAGCGGAAGGATAAAATATAATAATCAATATACAGTTCATGAAGCTGTTTTACAAAAACATTTGATTATATTTACATAAATATCAGAGTTCACATACCAATCATAATCAATGCAACGGAATTAAATAGTGTAGTGGAATATAGTAAATAATAATAGTAGAAATCTCCATCTTCGTCCTCCAGAGCTAAAGTCTTCGATCCTGAAATGCTCGGACTGACCCGAGCGAATTTTGAAAGGATAAAAACACTCGAGTCAGAACTAAAAGATCTTATGTGAGTTAAATTAACAGAAATAAATATGAGTACAGTAACTCAAGAGATGCTCGGGATTTACATCTCCTAAGGATCCGTTAAACTATTTATTATGTAGTATATTGCGCTATTATAATTGTGTCTAATTAAAATAAACTTACCTTAAAATAGCGTTAAGGCTTTACATTTTCCACCTTAACACGTAATAGTGCCGATAGTCTATACAGTGCCTGCATATCTCTTGATCGGGAGACTACGAGAAGACACTCCATAGGTACGACACAAATAGAAACTCGTAGTAAAGGCTCGGTATGGTAGGTGACACGACACAACTAGGCAATGCCAGGGTAGATATACCAATTGCTATCCGGGCTGATGGAAACGCGTAGCCGCAGCTACCGCCCACCTCGAACAAACTCCCCCAAAAAATCAAAGTAAAAGTGGCCACTGAATCAATCCAAAGTCAAAGTATAATATCGAAGAGGAGTGTCCGATCAGAGGAATGACCTCATTGGCCCGAGAATCGCTCCTGTTTTAGCCACCTTATGCCAACTCACGGGAGTCGGGTCCACGTATTTACCTTACAGGAAACGCCTCCACCAACCTACTTCATTCTAGAATCTCCACCGCGTACACGGTTGTTAAAGTGGTTTTCGGAGTTGGCAGAGAGTATGACAACTTCCGATCCCGGTCTCTTCAACAACCAAACGTTATTATAACACTGCGGTCATTTAAAATAATTATACTTTAAAACCAGAATAAAATATCCATTTTAAACCCATATAAATACGATATCGTTTATATTTTTAAAACCCCAAATCAATACGATATCATTTAGGCCCAAACCAATATAATGTCATTTTATTTTCCAATATATATTCTTTCCAAAGTCATCGGGTTTTCAAAGCAAAATATTTAGAAATCAAAACTCTGGAATATAATATTTCCAAATTATACCACCTTGAAAATCATAACTTTGAAACAAATTTCCATCTCTCAAATGGTTAAATATTAAATTTCTTTTATTCAAAATAGCTTCTTTACATTTCACAAATCAATTCCAAATATCGATTTAAACTTCAAAATACCATTTTTAATTCTTATGTTTCAAAGCTTTAAATATTTCACCATTTCAAAAACGAACTCATTTGACAAACCATATATATTAAATTCAATTACTTATTATTTAGACTTGAAATATTTACTTAATGAATTCAATATAATTTAAGTAAAACCTTTAACTTCACATAATTGGAAAATCTTTCAATTTATTAAACTTGATATATTCATTTAAATCAATCTGATATTCATTCAAATCACTTTACACAAAAATCAAGTTACAAAAATCATATCCTTTAAAAATTCTAACTTTTCATTTAGTTTCAATTTAACTTAATATTCATCTTCCAACCTTACTCTTTTTTTTAAGTCATTAAGACTCCAGAAATTTAATTTTAAATAAATTCTTAATCGTATTTGATCTCGAAAATCAAACTTTATTTTATACTTCAAATCAAATTTATACAAAGCTTAAAAACCGAAAATTTACTATATATATATAACCAAATCAATATCCCATAAACCATATATATATATAGCTTCACAATACCATAGTAAAACATTTCAAAAATAATTTTTATATATTTACCGCGGTGCCTGTATAAAATTTTCTGCCCTATGGTCAAGTGATACGGATGTTTATCATTTCAATCCGCAATTTAAAATAAAAATGCGGTTGTATATCATTTCAAACCGCAATCCCGAGTGAAATGAAAATGCATGATGACTTGCAGTTTATACAATATAAATATAGCATCCATTCATCCAAATATCAATCATCAACCATTATCTGCAATCATCATCAAATTTAAACAATCATCGATATAGAGCATATAAATTATACAGGTAATAAATAACAGGTATTAACTAACAGTTTATATTCAATAATAAATTTAATAACTGTTAAACTAGCAGTTTATATGCAAATAAATAAATTTAATAAATATTGAACTAGCAGTTATATGCAAATAAATAAATTCTAACTGTCAATCTATATGCAATAAATAAAATAAATTAACAGTTAAATTAAATAAATGTGAATTAACTGAGATGGTGAATAAAACATGCTAAACAATCATAAATAAATTTTTACTCATATCTTAAGTCAAATTAACAAACATAAGAAATTCTAGAAGTTGTGAGTGGGTTAAACACTCACCTTTTGAATTTAAATTCGATTTAAACCCAAAAATTCGACGGTCTCAGAATCTGTCCAGACTAGCGTCAAAAGATCTGGAATTTAATTACGATCCTAACAAAAAAAATTGCGTGTGAAACGGAGTTCGTACGTGGAAGTTATACGCGTTTGAACGACTGAAATAATAAAAAAACAAAAAAAACAAAAAGAAACGACTCACCTCACAATCTCTGCCACGTCACGCAAGTCCATCTCCTAGAAACCCATGCGCGTTCATGAACAACCCATCACGTCCTCACTGTTGACCGCCCCTACGTCGCCCATCCTGCCGCCGAACGACCCTACACCAAAGCCACGCGCCTTGCCTACCCAGCCGAGCTACCCCACGCCGCCCGACCCCCTATGGTCAGCCACCGCCGCCATGAAAATACTAGGGTTTTTGAACCCTAGTTCGCCGATTACGGCCGCCTCAGGCCACGGCACCTCTTCGAACGACCACCAAACGACTCCGCAGGACGAAATCTCCAAAACCCATATTCCAATTTCGCAAATTGATGAAGAAATCAAAAAGCCCCAATTCAACCTTTAGGGTTTTGAATTTTACACGTTTGACCATGATTTCTGGTTGACTCGAGCATCTATTGAAAAAATAGAGACTTCATGTAGATCCGTATTGATGAAAACTACAACATATATTTTTTTGGAATTTTTCTGAGGACTTTGAATTTTTGACTTTTGATTTGGATTGTTTGAAGTTTGAATTTGGATCTAGGGTTTCTAGCCATTGGAAGAAGAGGAGGAACTGATGAAATTAACGCACAAACAAATGAGAATAGATGGGGCTAGGGTTTATAATTGGGTTTATATTGGTAGGTTAGAAACAGGGTAGATGGATCAGATAAACAAACGTGCTAACGCTAACGTGGCCCAAAAGAGCCCGTTCTGACCCCGGAACGAAATTGGGTAAACCCATATATCCAAATAGGTGTTTAAAAATATTCTGAACGCGATGGAAAAAGTTTCACGTCCAAATTCGATCGTATGAAGAAGTTATGCTGAAATCAATATTTTCAAATTGATTTTAATTAAATCGATTTCAAGGCGTTTCGCGTTCGTACGATCAAATGACAAGTCCGATCGCTACGAAATTTGATACCCTACAATAATTCACTGTTACAGATCGAATGAAACCGGTTTCGTCAAAATCCGAGTCCGTGACAAAAATGGCTATTTTTATATAATTTAAATAAATTAAACAAATTGATTAAATCCAATTTTATATTTTAAATTCTAAAATTGACAATCTTATCATCTTAATATTATTCAAACATTTACAATGATTTTAACAAATTTAAATGTCCATATAGAGAAGATAAATTTATCAATTCCAAATGTTAATCTCTCTTTTAATAGTTAACTTCATTTAATTTACAAATTTATAAATAAAATCCTAAAAATTCCATTTAGTTAAATAAATTAATTATTATTCCATTCATAATTTCAAATAGAAGTGTCAACCATTGGATTTAAGATTACCACATAAATATTTCATGTTTTCAACTTAATTTCCAATTAACGTAAAATTTTAAATTAATTGCAATAAACCCAAATAAATACATAAAGCTTGATTCCTGTTTAAACATTTAACTCATTTGATTGCAATTAACCTCTTTATGGTAAATTAAATTCTGATATATTAATGAAACTTTATTTCCATTCTTTATTCACAAATCATCATATTTATGAAGAACATTTACGTTATTCTCCATTTATTACCTTAATTTATTTAACGTAACAATTAAATTTATATTTATTGCAATGATTTCCAAATCAATTGAATGAATTAAATATATATGTATCACTCATAATAACTTGTGGTCACAACTCTTGATCACCTTTTATAAGTTTATTATTTACAATCCAATAATCGACATTTACTATATATACACGAATTAATTAATTCAATATTTCCATTTCGTTTTCCTATACTAAATTTATTACTAAGTGTATTTACTCCATTCCAACAAGTTGGAATTACATTCTTACTATAACAATCATTTCCCTATTCACTTTTATTAATAACCCACCATCATTGCATTTATTGTCTTTTATTGATTTAATCAAATTACCCCATATTCCTTTAAATTCATACTAACGAAATATTCAATTACTATTCAATGCATGTTTATTCATCAATCAATTCGGTATTTACTTTTCTTTCCTTCTATTTGATGATAAATAACCTAGTATACATTTTCATACATTCATTTCATTCCATTCATTTATGGGTATTGCATTGAAATTTAATTTATTAGCTAATACCAACATTATTACCATTAATTACAATTGGATTCCCAATTTTATTCAATACCCTGAATAAATAACATATATATTAATCAAATCCTTACATTTTGTTTTTCTCATATTCCATTAAATATGTGCACACATACAAATTAAGATTCTAAATCCAATTAGTTATTCTTTTTACATCAACCATCACTTATGAATAATTATTGTTTCCTATTTATTTTGTTACATTCACTTATATTCACTTTATGAGTAAATTGGTATTCCCTTTAACCCATTAATTACTAACTTTAGTTATTGCAATTTATTACCCAACATACAAATTGAATCTATTGTCAAATTTTCCATTTCAATTAATTAACACCTTATAATAGTTAATAAAAAGGGATTGTACTAAATAAAAATTTATTTTCATTGATGAATCCAATACTTTCCTTTATTTACTTATTTCTAACCTTATATCTAATTGCAACAATTTCCACTATTTCAATTAATTGCAATATATAATTCAATTTGTAAATTTTAATTTCCCTTGATATATCTAATTTCAACATTCTCTTTCCTATAAATAAACAAAATTTCCGTTTCTTCCTAAATTTAAGTTAGAAATCCTTTTAAATAAACAAATTAAATTATCGAAATTTACGGGTCGTTACACTCTCCCTCACTCAAAACTTTTCGTCCCCGAAAAGGAAAAGAAGGGAAAAGATGAAATAAGAAAACAATATATCTTTCTTAAATTAAGTTTATAAAACAAATAAGTTTACAAAATAAAATAATTTAACATAAAATAAACCAATTTATACCTATTCAAATCCTTTATACATAAATTGTTAAAGTTTGTAAACATTTTCAAATTTTTCTAAGTCCAAAATTTACGAAAAAAAATTTTTGGCAGAGTCTCCTTTGTACGGAGAGGCTCGGGAGAAAATATAATATCAAAATATAACAATATACACAAATATTTCCCAAAATAATATATATCCCTACACGGGAAAATATATAAAATATCGCTATAAACCGTAATCCAAAAACGTACCTATTTGTCGGGTAATTTACGCTAAATTTATGGAACCAAAAGCAGTATCAATTGCTTCCATAACCTGCATTTCACTTATAAAATCTAAAGGGTTAACAATTTATATAAAGTGAAATATTTGAGTGGTTTCAATCACTAACAACAAAACAATACCCAACCATCCATTTCAGCAAACAGCATACACAAGAAACAAAACAACTATTAAATCAACAAGCCAATAGTTGTTCAGGTTCAAAACTTGAAATTGTACGGAGTGAAAAATAACTATCAAATGCATCATTTACTCACAGTCTTAGATGGAACGAAATAAATTATTTATTCATCCAATAAATTCGAATTTCCTTACCTGACCAACCATAAATCAAACAATAACAATTCAACCCAACAAATCAAATTAACTTATTATAAATTTTATTTCATACTTTAGTTGTTTGATTTTCTTTCTTTCATTCATTGAGTGATTACCTCATTTATTTTCATTTATTACTTACAATATTCATCTTTCATTTTAATGTCATGTAAGTTTCCTTTTTATTGCATTCCATTTATGCATTTCTAAACTTTATTTATTTATTTCTCACAGTTTCATTTATTATAGAATTTCATTCTATTTACTTAAGTTTTAAAATCATCCAATTATCATACTTGCCTTTAATTATACTTACTTGGTAAAATTTCAATTATAACTTAAGTTTATAACATTAAATTCTCATTTAACAGCAATTTCGTTGAATACTACATTACCTATTTTACTTGTACAATTTTCATTACATTTCCTATTAAACATTTCAACTTTTAATATTTGGTAAGTTATATATATATATATATATATATATATATATATATATATATATATATTAGAGATGTACTTGAAAGTTATACAAGTTTTCTCATTACCTATGATTAATTTAAAGTTCAATAATAATATTCTTTATTTCGTAAGTTATAATTTCAAATTCCATTTAATATCATTTATAACCTATCATTAAATCTCTTATTTCCTTTAGAGGTTTTAATTTATTTATTACCTACGTTTCAATTCACTACAATAATTGAAACAATTAATTATTGGGAATTTAAGAACTTAATACCGGGTTAAAATTTCAATTTATTTTAAAACAATAGATACATATATTCTTACAACTTACATATCTATAATTATATTTACAACAATTTAAAATTTATATTTTTCTAAAATGAATCTGCAGTAGAACTACTACAGTGGCCTTTCCCCTTCGAAACTCGAAAATGAAAGTCGATGATGCGGCCGCCATCACCGAAATTATTTTCCAGCGACAGAGAGGAAAGTACAAAACTTATCTTCTCCAAAATCTTCTTTAAAACATTTCTTCCGAATTATTTTAAATATTTATTCAGAAAATACTTATAAACAAAATTATTATATTCCAAAAATCAATTGTAAGAATTTCCAAAACCCCGGAACTTAATTTCTAAATTCCCATTTTTCATTTATTTATTTTTTTTCAATTTTAGGTTACCTATTATTTTTAAATTTTGTTCCTAACACCCAATATTTTTCAACCAAATATAATCTTTATAAAATTTATTATATATATAGAAAATATAATAGGCAAAATTATTTCATTCACCTATATTAAAAACAAATATTATGTCGGTCTGTCCTATTAAGTGTTTAGAAATTCCTATTGATGTCATAGCGTCCCATGCACCAACCAGAATTTATGAATACAGAACGGATAAGATTAACACAATATAAAACCTTTATATAACACTAACAAATACGCTCTCTCATATATATACACTCAGCGACTCCCATAGGGTATTACTACCCTATTAATAAAGAGTCAAACCCACAAAGCTAAGGTTTATCGCTAAACCAAAAGCTCTGATACTAGATGTAACGTCCCGCCTTTTCGCATGCTTCAAATCGACACACATGCCGATTCAAACCATACGTAAGGGCGGATTATTATGGGATAAATAAGAAAAACAAGAAGGACAAAAACAAAACAGAATCTCACAATGGAAGGATAAAATATAATATCAAATATATAGTTCATGAAGCTGTTTTACAAAAACATTTGATTATATTTACATAAATATCAGAGTTCACATACCAATCATAATCAATGCAGCGGAATTAAATAGTGTAGTGGAATATAGTAAATAATAATTGTAGAAATCTCCGTCTTCGTCCTCCAGAGCTAAAGTCTTCGATCCTGAAACGCTCGGACTGACCCGAGCGAATTTTGAAAAGACAATAACACTCGAGTCAGAACTAAAAGATCTTACGTGAGTTAAATTAACAGAAATAAATATGATTACAGTAACTCAAGAGATGCTCGGGATTTACATCACCTAAGGATCCATTAAACTATTTATTATGTAGTGTATTGCGCTATTATAATAGTGTCTAATTGTAAAATAAACTTACTTTAAAATAGCGTTAAGGCTTTACATTTTCCACCTTAACACGTAATAGTGCCAATAGTCTATACAGTGCCTGCATATCTCCTGATCGGGAGACTACGAGAAGACACTCCATAGGTACGAAACAAATAGAAACTCGTAGTAAAGGCTCGGTATGGTAGGTGACAGGGCACAACTAGGCAATGCCAGGGTAGATATACCAATTGCTATCCGGGCTGATGGAAACGCGTAGCCGCAGCTACCGCCCACCTCGAACAAACTCCCCCAAAAAATCAAAGTAAAAGTGGCCGCTGAATCAATCCAAAGTCAAAGTATAATATCGAAGAGGAGTGTCCGATCAGAGGAATGACCTCATAGGCCCGAGAATCACTCCTGTTTTAGCCACCTTATGCCAACTCACGGGAGTCGGGTCCACGTATTTACCTTGCAGGAAACGCCTCCACCAACCTACTTCATTCTGGAATCTCCACCGCGTACACGGTTGTTAAAGTGGTTTTCGGAGTTGGCAGAGAGTATGACAACTTCCGATCCCGGTCTCTTTAACAACCAAACATTATTATAACACCGCGGTCATTTAAAATAATTATACTTTAAAACCAGAATAAAATATCCATTTCAAACCCATATAAATACGATATCGTTTATATTTTTAAAACCCCAAATCAATACGATATCATTTAGGCCCAAACCAATATAATGTCATTTTATTTTCCAATATATATTCTTTCCAAACTCATCGGGTTTTCAAAGTAAAATATTTAGAAATCAAAACTCTGGAATATAATATTTCCAAATTATACTACCTTGAAAATCATAACTTTGAAACAAATTTCCATCTCTCAAATGGTTAAATATTAAATTTCTTTTATAAAAAAAAAATAGCTTCTTTACATTTCACAAATCATTTCCAAATATCGATTTAAACTTCCAGATACCATTTTTAATTCTTATGTTTCAAAGCTTTAAATATTTCACCATTTCAAAAACAAACTCATTTGACAAACCCATATATATTAAATTCAATTACTTATTATTTAGACTTGAAATATTTACTTAATGAATTCAATATAATTTAAGTAAAACCTTTAACTTCACATAATTGGAAAATCTTTCAATTTATTAAACTTGATATATTCATTTAAATCAAACTGATATTCATTCAAATCACTTTACACAAAAATCAAGTTACAAAAATCATATCCTTTAAAAATTCTAACTTTTCATTTAGTTTCAATTTAACTTAATATTCATCTTCCAACCTTACTCTTTTTTTTTAAGTCATTAAGACTCCAGAAATTTAATTTTAAATAAATTCTTAATCGTATTTGATCTCGAAAATCAAACTTTATTTTATACTTCAAATCAAATTTATACAAAGCTTAAAAACCGAAAATTTACTATATATATATAACCAAATCAATATTCCATAAACCATATATATATAGCTTTACAAAACCATAGTAAAACATTTCAAAAATAATTTTTATATATTTACCGCAGTGCCTGTATAAAATTTTCTACCCTGTGGTCAAGTGATACGGATGTTTATCATTTCAGTCCGCAATTTAAAATAAAAATGCAGATGTATATCATTTCAAACCGCAATCCCGAGTGAAATGAAAATGCATGATGACTTGCAATTTATACAATATAAATATAGCATCCATTCATCCAAATATCAATCATCAACCATTATCTGCAATCATCATCCAATTTAAACAATCATCGATATGGAGCATATAAATTATACAGGTAATAAATAACAGGTATTACCTAACAGTTTATATTCAATAATAAATTTAATAACTGTTAAACTAGCAGTTTATATGCAAATAAATAAATTTAATAACTATTGAACTAGCAGTTATATGCAAATAAATAAATTCTAACCGTCAATCTATATGCAATAAATAAAATAAATAACAGTTAAATTAAATAAATGCAAATTAACTGAGATGGTGAATAAAACATGCTAAACAATCATACATAAATTTTTACTCATATCTTAAGTCAAATTAACAAACATAAGAAATTCTAGAAGTTGTGAGTGGGTTAAACACTCACCTTTTGAATTTAAATCGAATTTAAATTCGATTTAAACCCAAAAATTCGACGGTCTTAGAATCTGTCCAGACCAGCGTCAAAAGATCTGGAATTTAATTACGATCCTAACAAAAAAATTGCATGTGAAACGGAGTTCATACGTGGAAGTTATACGCGTTTGAACGACTGAAATAATAAAAAAAAACAAAAAAAACGACTCACCTCACAATCTCTGCCACATCACGCAAGTCCATCTCCCAGAAACCCATATGCGTTCGTGAACAACCCATCACGTCCTCGCTGTTGACCGCCCCTACGTCGCCCATCCTGCCGCCAAACGACCCAACACCAAAGCCACGCGCCTTGCCTACCCAGCCGAGCTACCCCACGCCACCCGACCCCCTATAGTCAGCCACCGCCGCCATGAAAATACTAGGGTTTTCGAGCCCTAGTTCGCCGATTGCGGCCGCCTCAGGCCAAGGCACCTCTTCGAATGACCACCAAACGAATCCGCACGACGAAAACTCCAAAACCCATATTCCAATTTCGCAAATTGATGAAGAAATCAAAAAGCCCCAATTCAACCTTTGGGTTTTGAATTTTACACGTTTGACCGTGATTTCTGGTTGACTCGAGCATCTATTGCAAAAATAGAGACTGTATGTAGATCCGTATTGATGAAAACTACAACATATATTCTTTTGGAATTTTTCTGAGGACTTTGAATTTTTGACTTTTGATTTGGATTGTTAGCCATTGGAAGAAGAGGCGGAACTGATGAAATGAACGCACAAACAAATGAGAATAGATGGGGCTAGGGTTTATAATTGGGTTTATATAGGTAGGTTAGAAACAGGGTAGATGGATCAGATAAACAAACGTGCTAACGCTAACGTGGCCCAAAAAGCCCGTTCTGACCCCGGAACGAAATTGGGTAAACCCATATATCCAAATAGGTGTTTAAAAATATTCTGAACACGATGGAAAAAGTTTCACGTCCAAATCCGATCGTATGAAGAAGTTATGCTGAAATCAATATTTTCAAATTGATTTTAATTAAATCGATTTCAAGGCGTTTCGCGTTCGTACGATCAAACGACAAGTCTGATCGCTACGAAATTTGAAACCCTACAATAATTCACTGTTACGGATCCGATGAAACTAGTTTTGTAACGACCCGTAGATTTTATGGATTTAATTTGGTTAAATTAATAAGTTGTAATTAAATTTAGAAGAAAAATAAATTAAAAACCTACTTATAGTAATTCGAAGTTAATTCAAATGATTTTAAGTGGTGAAAAGAATTTTACCTATATATGAGTTGAATATGAGGAATTTGAGGAAAATATTAAACTAATATAATGTAATAAACATTGTTAACAGTAAATGGAATATGATAATAAGAACAATTGCAAGTTTGTATTTATGGGCGAAATAATATTGATAGGTAATAATTGTTGTAGAGAATAAATTACAAATGTTATAAATTGTATAATGGTGACAGATATTGTTCGTTACCAATGCATTTAATTTATAGCGATTAAATGTAATTAATCATTGCCTTTTTGTAAGTTAAGAAGTAACTGAAAATTTTGAAGGAAAAAACAATAGAAAGGTTAACTATATGCATAAGATGGAAAGTTGAATAGAATTCTAATAAATGATAATAATGGAAAACGTATACAATCAATGTAGGTAATTTGAAATTACAATGTTGTTGAAATGATTAAACGTTTCTTGTGATAATTAATAAATAACGAAAGGAGTAAGCATATTTATTTAGAGTATTAATTACTATTGGGTAGAGATTTAAGTAACAACGTTTAATGCAATGTTAGTAATGCCAATTTAAGTCAATAATAAGGAATTGGGAATCATATCTATGAAATGATAACGAGAATACAAGGTGATAAATGCCAATTAAGGGTAATAATTAATAAACTTAATGAAATCCCAATTTTATATAAAATAATTTAAAAGTCAGGTTTGGCTACAATTTGAACATAAGTAAATTGAATTTGTAGTATGAAAATATATGCAAAAATTGATTTTTGTAATAAAAGATTTTGTATGTGACAAAAAGGTAACGGTAATGTTTATGGTAGGTTGCCTATTCATTTATTTAGATTTTTAGTTGGTTGGAAATAAGTTTGTAATAAATGTAAATAAATGATACATTTATGTGAAATGTAACCAATGTAAATTTTATTTATAATATAGCAAAGGGTGGATTTAAGAAGTGAAATTGCAGAATTTGAAGCTAATTAATAATAGACATAGTAAAGATGGCAATCCAATCAAATACTTAGGAATAAAATTTATTAGAAGGTAACCTAATTTATAAATAAATGGTAAATATTTAAGATATAATTCTATATTATGAAACTGATTGTAGATTTAGTGTAGTAATGTTAAGGCTAACTAAATTTGCTTTATAGATGGAATTTTAATCAAGGTGGATAGGTAACGAACTTAAAAATATAATTAAGAACTAATAGGTGGCAAATTAATATGGTTTGAATTATGTAAGTAAACTTTGGTAAATCAAATTCTACCAATCCAAAGCTAACGTTTTGTTAATATAGATTTAAGTATAGAGAGCAATATTTATTAATTTAATTGAAGTATTGCAAAATAAATGAAAATTTAACATCTAAATATTACGTTAATAGGAAGTAATTGTTCTACTTATCATTACATTCATTTAGCCCATTTTGAAACTTAATCAACTGAAATTAATAGGAGAGAGAATACTAATTGTAATAGGTGCAATTAAAAGCAGCTTATGTTTTGTGAAATATAAGAAAAGTTTTGGTTCAAAAAAAAAAACATTTACATCAATAAACTGAATGTTTCATCTATGAATGTAGGTTTAATTTAATTTAAATAAAAATATAGAAAGATTGATTTTTAAAGAAAGAAATATATGTTTATTTGAACTGTGTTTAGCTTACAAACTAATTACAAGAATAGAAAAATAATCTATTTATTACTCTTGTGTATAAACAATTTTTCTATTTTTTTTTATGCATTTTAGTTGTCTGTTTTAAAATTTAATTTTGTGTGATTGCAATTAATGTAGTTCAAATATTTCAATTAAAAGAAAAGAAAACGGTGATTGCAATTAATAGATTCAATAATAATAAAAACGCGCGTTTTATGGTAAACAAAAAGGGTGTTTTAATGGTAATTAGAGATCATTTTGGAAAAAACAAATCAAATGTTTTCATTTTTAAGGTAATTATAAAAAATTATTATGCATAGACAAAAACCCAAATGCGTAGAAGTTCGAATATTACTTGAGTTAATGAAGTTAATTTTGGTGTGTTTAGGGTTAACAAAATTGATTAAGTAAACAATTGTTTTGAAATTTGAATCCTAAAAGTATGTTTACAGCATAGAGTTAGTCCATTCATTCCCTTTCTAATAGATAATTACCTCTTTTTAATACCATCTACTTTTAAAAAGGTTGTTCATATTTACTATATTTCAAAACCAAGTTTGTTCATATTTACTTTATTTCTTTCCATTCATTTTCCAACTTCATTTTCTGAAACGTCATTTCATTTATTTCTAATTAATAGCGGTCTCTCTTTTCAAATCTCTTTGATCCTAAACCTAACTCTAACCTTATAAATAAGATACGACGCAAATGAAACCACGGCCTCCATTATAATCTTCTTCTTTTTTTCCTTTTTTTCCTTCAAATCTCCTTATTATCTCTGATTTTAATTTTTCCTTCCTCCTCAAATATACTTCTTTTTCAAATTTTTTTCTATTTCAAACCTTCTTCTTTCTTTTCAAATCTAGATTTTCTCTTCCATTTTCAGTTCTTATTTTAATCATTTTCTTTTTCAATTCTTCTTTTTCAAATCTTTTTTTTTTCAAACCTTTTAAAAATGCATACACTCATATAATAAGGAGGAAAATTAAAGTAAATCGAAATAAAAGAAAAATTACGGAACAAAGTTAGCAATCAAGAAGAAGCATACGCGTTTTTCACGAGGGAAGAGTGGATGTGGCACGGTATTTTATTTTTGTTTAATTTATTTTTGTTAATTTTGATTTCAATTAGTTCTAATAATCATAACTCGTACATACGGACTCCGTTTCACGCAATTTTTTTTGTTAGGATCGAAATTAAATTCCAGATCTTTTGACACTGGTTTGGACAGATTTGGAGATAGTCGAATTTTTGGGTTTAAATCGGATTTGAATTCGATTTAAATTCAAAAGGTGAGTGTTTTAACCCACTCACAACTTCTAAAAGTTTTTATGTTTGTTAAATTTATTTTAGATATGAGTAGAAATTTATTTATAACTGTTTGGCATGTTTTGTTCATCATATTTGCTAAATCGCGTTATTTAATTTAACTTTTAATTTATTTTATTTATTGCATATTAATTGATAGTTAGAATTTATTTATTTGCATAGGAACTGCTAGTAAACAGTTATGAAATTTATTACTAAATATAAACTGTTAGTTTAATAGTTGATTAAATTTATTTTTGAATATAACCGCCAGTTATTACCTGGTATATATTATCAGATATATATTGATATTGAATTATTATTGGATGATGATTGTGATTTGGATGATGGATGATGTTGATGAATGGATGTTTTATTTTATATCATTAAACTGCAAGTTATCATGCATTTTTCGTTTTATTCGGGATTGTGGTTTGAAACGATATACAACCGCAAAATTTTATTTTTAAATTGCGGATTGAAATGATAAATATCCGTATCACTTGACCATAGGATAGAAAATTTTATACAGGCACCGTGGTCTATATATAAATTATTTTAAAGTGATTTCTATGGTTTGGATGGGATACGGTTTATAAAAATTTGATTTTGATATTTTATAAAATATTATTCTTCGATATATATACATATGAAGTTAAAATTTTGAAAATTAAGTTGTGTATAAACCTGTTGAATAAAAATGAAAAATTGAGATAATGGAATTTGGAAATTTATCTTATAAGTTTAAGTTTGGAAATTTTAAGGTATGATATTTAGAACTGGATTTTCCAAGATGAATTAAAAATGAAAATTCTAGTATAAAGTAAATTTGAGAAAATATCTAATTGCTAGAAATTGGAGTTTTATTTATGGAATTTATATGAATATTCAAGACTAAATAATAGAATATTAATTGTTGAAAGAAGAAAATCCAACTTTAGTTTTGAAATATTAATACTCCAAATAGATATATATATATAGAAATTGAAGGGGTTTTTGGAATTTGAAGTGATATTTAAATTATGGTTTAAACTTTAAATAAAGGAATATATTTGAAAAGCAATGGAAATTATTTTTCTTTACAAAGTAACTTTAAAGTTAAACCATTTATTTTACATTCGTTGAATATCCAAACCATTCAAGTTTTAGAAGTTATGGTTTTAAAATTTTGAATTTCGAAATATTATGCTTTGAAAGTATATTTCAAATATTTGGTTTCCAGATATTTAAATTTTAAAGCAGCATGATTTTGGAAAAGAATTATATTTGAGATAAAATGATATCATATTGTGTTGGGTTTTAAATTGATATCGTATTCATAGTTTTGAAATGGAAATTTTATTCTTGTTTTAAAGTATAAACTCGTTTTAAATGACCGCGGTGTTATAATAACGATGGGTTGGCAAAGAGACCGGGATCGGATATGGACATACTCTCTGTCGATACCGAAAACCACTTTGACTAACCGTGTACGCGGTGGAGATTCCAGAATGAAGTAGGTGGTGGCGACGTTTCCTGTAAGGTAAATACATGGACCCGACTCCCGTGAGTTGGCATAAGGTGGCTAAAACAGGAGTGATTCTCGGGCCAATGAGGTCATACCTCTGATCGGACGCTCCTCTTCGATATTATACTTTGACTTTGGATTGATTCAGTGGCCACTTCTATTTTTGATTTTGGGGGAGTTTGTTCGAGGTGGGCGGTAACTGCGGCTACGCGTTTCCACTAGCCCGGATAGCAATTGGTATATCTACCCTGGCATTGCCTAGTTGTGCCGTGTCACCTACCATACCGAGCCTTTACTACGAGTTTTGTTTTGTACCATACCTATGGAGTGCCCTCTGACGACGCCCAGTACGGGGGAGATTACGGTATTGTATAGACTATGGGAATATATTCTGTGTTAAGGGCTATATGGGTAACCCCTTAACGCTATTAAAAAGTAAGTTTATTTTACAATTAGACACTATTATAATAGCGCAATATACTACATAGTAAATAGTTTAACGGATCCTTAAGAGATGTAAATTCCGAGCATCTCTTGAGTTACTGCACTCATATTTACTCCTGTTGATTTAACTCACATAAGATCTTTTAGTTCTGACTCGAGTGTTTTGTCTTTTCAATTCGCTCGGGTCAGTCCGAGTGTTTCAGGATTTGAGGATTTAGCTCTGGAGGATGAAGACGAAGATTTTTATTACTAGTATCTACTATATTATTCCACTACATCATTTAATTCCGCTGCATTGTTGTTGGTATGTGTAACTCTGATATGTAGTATATAAATGTTTTGTAAACAGATTTATAAACTATACATTTTATTACTATATTTTATCCTTCCGCTGCGAGATTCTGTTTTCTTTTATTTCTTTCTCGTTTTTTTCTTATTTACCCCATAACAATCCGCCCTTCCGTATGGTTGAACTGGCACGTGTGTCGGTTTAAATCGTGCGAAAAAGGCGGGACGTTACAAGTTTCGTCGAAATCCGAGTCCGTGAAAAAAATGGCTATTTTTATATAATTTAAATAAATTAAACAAATTGATTAAATCCAATTTTATATTTTAAATTCTAAAATTGACAATCTTATCATCTTAATATTATTCAAACATTTACAATGATTTTAACAAATTTAAATGTCCATATAGAGAAGATAAATTTATCAATTACAAATGTTAATCTCACTTTTAATAATTAACTTCATTTAATTTACAAATTTATAAATAAAATCCTAAAAATTCCATTTTGTTAAATAAATTAATTATTATTCCATTCATAATTTCAAATAGAAGTGTCAACCATTGGATTTAAGATTACCACATAAATATTTCACGTTTTCAACTTAATTTCCAATTAACGTAGAATTTTATTATTAAATTTTAAATTAATTGCAATAAACCCAAATAAATACATAAAGCTTGATTCCTGTTTAAACATTTAACTCATTTGATTGCAATTAACCTCTTTATGGTAAATTAATTTCCGATATATTAATGAAACTTTATTTCCATTCTTTATTCACAAATCATCATATTTATGAAGAACATTTACGTTATTCTCCATTTATTACCTTAATTTATTTAACTTAACAATTAAATTTATATTTATTGCAATGATTTCCAAATCAATTGAATGAATTAAATATATATGTATCACTCATAATAACTTGTGGTCACAACTCTTGATCACCTTTTATAAGTTTATTATTTGCATTCCAATAATCGACATTTACTATATATATACGAATTAATTAATTCAATATTTCCATTTCGTTTTCCTATACTAAATTTATTACTAAGTGTATTTACTCCATTCCAACAAGTTGGAATTACATTCTTACTATAACAATCATTTCCCTATTCACTTTTATTAATAACCCACCATCATTGCATTTATTGTCTTTTATTGATTTAATCAAATTACCCCATATTCCTTTAAATTCATACTAACAAAATATTCAATTACTATTCAATGCATATTTATTCATCAATCAATTCGGTATTTACTTTTTTTTCCTTCTATTTGATGATAAATAACCTAGTATACATTTTCATACATTCATTTCATTCCATTCATTTATGGGTATTGCATTGAAATTTAATTTATTAGCTAATACCAACATTATTACCATTAATTACAATTGGATTCCAAAATTTATTCAATACCCTGAATAAATAACATATATATTAATCAAATCCTTACATTTTGTTTTTCTCATATTCCATTAAATATATGCATACATACAAATTAAGATTCTAAATCCAATTAGTTATTCCTTTTACATCAACCGTCACTTATGAATAATTATTGTTTCCTATTTATTTTGTTACATTCACTTATATTCACTTTATGAGTAAATTGGTATTCCCTTTAACCCATTAATTACTAACTTTAGTTATTGCAATTTATTATCCAACATACAAATTGAATCTATTGTCAAATTTTCCATTTCAATTAATTAACACCTTACAATAGTTAATAAAAAGGGATTGTACTAAATAAAAATTTATTTTCATTGATGAATTCAATACTTGCCTTTATTTACTTATTTCTAACCTTATATCCAATTGCAACAATTTCCACTATTTCAATTAATTGCAATATATAATTCAATTTGTAAATTTTAATTTCCCTTGATACATCTAATTTCAACATTCTCTTTCCTATAAATAAATAAGATTTCTGTTTCTTCCTAAATTTAAATTAGAAATCCTATTAAATAAAAAAAATTAAATTATCGAAATTTACGGGTCATTACACAGTATTAGGACATGATTGACGAAGATGGGTCCTCAGACCCCATAGTTGCACTGCACCTATGTTAGAGTTATAATCTTGGACTGGAAAGGGCTCTTGGCTTTCAGTTAAAGGTAATTATAGGGCTAGACAGGATAAACTTTTGGCTTACATTGGAGGTATACTAAATAGGATAAAGTATATGATGTGTAAGATATATTACTTATCTAAATGATACTGCCAAAATACTATTAAGGTAATATTTGATATTTTCATTCATCGGACATTGTTGTTATGACTTCCTTCTCATTACAATTCACAAGTTAGGGGGAATGATGCTGATGGAGAAGATGAAGGTGACGGTGAAGATTTGTGTCAGTTTAGTTATTTATCTATGTTTTTGTTGTATCAAGTGTACCTAGATTTTAGACATGTTGATGTTTTATTTTGAGATATTGTATTATGGATATTTTAGGATATTGTGATTCTGAGATTTATTTTTCATGATATGGGAACCTATTTTTATTATTATATTTTATCCCTTCTGCTGTGAGATTCAGAAAGCATAGATAGATAGCTCTGTGCATTGTTCATTATATCAATTTTACTAACCAACAATCAGCTTTGGAATAGACCTAAGATTTTATGGGCTTTTATTGAGTCAAAAATAAGGCCCGTCTTCGAAGAGGGATGTTACACTTGATATCAGGGTTTAGGTTACACGATCGGTAGGAATAGGTATACGTGAGAGTACGTATTTGTTATTGTTGAAAGTATTTTCAAAAGCCTGTTATATTTATACACATGCTTTTATGAATATATACAAATACACTAGGCAAAGTTTTTATTTCAACAAATAATAATATCTTAGGAGGAAGTTAACTAAAAGCTCAGACCTATAGATAGTTGATTATGCCTATGAACAACTACTCAAAGGCTGGAACCCCGCCACTGGGGAACACCATACGAGGTATGCTAGAATGGTTTAAGCAATACCTAAGGCATGTGGAGGAAAGTTTCCATTTCTCAATAAGTTGAATAATCAACATCAGTTGCCTGTTGAATCGGCATCATATCCATTAGACTTCCCTAAAACGTTTAAAGACTTTTAGAATGTAGTAGGACGGGTGTATATGGGGGATGACCAATTTTTTGAAATAAAGGGTTGGATTAACGAACGTGAACATATATTCCAGGAGTTGGGATAGGCTAGATCAAGTGGAAGATGGTTGCATGACATTTAAAAGGGGAGACGCTGGATTGGTGGACCATGGTTGTTAAAGAGAATGCCGAGCAAAGATTTACTTGGGCTGAATTCAAGGCACACTTCGAGTCACGATTCATTTCTGAATCTGAAGTAAATTTGCAGTTGGAAAAGTTTATACAACTAAGGTAAGGAGACTCTATGTTGAAGGAGTATTTCAATAAGTTCATGGAATTAGCTAAGTTTGGATTGAGTATGATTAACACCCCTATGAAGAAGGCTATAAAGTTTGTTAAAGGCCTAAATTTTCCATTTAAGGAGTTGCTTTTGACCCAAGTACCCGCAGTTACCACTTATGTGATAGTTAAAATCACCCTACGTTAGACTGTTGGTATCGAGGAGAAGGAGAAAATAGGATAGGTGCAAACTCAAGGTGAAGCAAAAAAAAGTGGATTCTAGGTGACAAGAAAGCCAAGGGGAAGATCAAGAAAGGAGGTGTGACATGTCATAGATGTCAGAAGAACGGGCATGTTGCTAAGGACTACAAAATGAGTTTGATGAGGGAAGAGTTCAAGGGGAGATGCTATCACTCCCATGAAGAAGGACACTACCAAAATCGATGCCTGAAACTAGCAAAGGAGGGAAAAGGTTGGCAAGCTTTTGCCATTGAAGCTGTACCTATCTCAAGTATACCTCGTCCCAAAGAAAAATGAAAAGCTATGATAGAAAGTACAACTTTTATCTTCAAAAATACTATTCGTACATTATTTGACTCGGGAGCATCACATTCATTCATAGCTAGAAATGTAGCCAACTCCTTGAGTCTAAAAACTCAATTTTTTACCAAGCCAATAGTCATGTCAAATCCTATTAGGGGGTCAACACATCTTTCTTTGATTAGTGAAGACCTAGTAGTGGATATATGTAACGTTTATTTTACATGTAATGTGTATGTTCTGGGTTTTGAAGGGTATAGACTTACCCTAGATATTAATTGGTTATCTTACTATGGGGTTGTCTTAGATTGTGATAGGAGAATTGTTTGGTTAAGGAGTTGTAAGGGAAGGTATATTAATGTTCATTGTGTGCCTTAAAACTTGAATTAAGCTATTTATATTCTCTTAGCCTATTACATGATGAACTCTCATCTATGCCCATAGTTCAGGACTTTCCAGACATTTTTTGAGAAGTCTCTGGTCTCTTACACTGAAAGGCGATCGAGTTTAGGATTGATTTAGAAAAGGATGCTAGACTGCTCACGTTGCTGTTAAGGTATATGGCCCCCAATGAAAGGTGAGAGTTGGATAAGCATATTTCGAAGCTGCTTTTATTCGCTGTAGTACTCAAGAATAGGGAGCATTTGTTATCTTCACTAATAAGTCAAACGGATCTTTAAGGCTATGTGTTGACTATCAAGGGCTTAATAAGCCGATCAAGAAAAATAGGTATCCATTACCTAGAATACATGACTTATTTGACTAGTTGTTGGAGTCAAAAAATATCTTATTCTGACTTAGATATTAGATTCCACCAATTAATTATAGCAAAGGATAGCAAACAGAAGACTGATTTTCGTACTCCGGACGGACTATATGAATGGAAAGCAATGCCTTTTGGGTTGATAAATGTCCTTGCATAGATCTAATGGGTAGAGTCTTAGGGGTATCTAAATAAGTTCGTCCTAGTGTTCGTAAACTATATTTTAGCATTTGCTAAAAGTGAAGGTGAACACGAAAATCACTTAAGAGAGATGCTGAGGACTTAGAGAAGGCACCCGCTAAAAGCCAAATTCTCAAAGTGTCATTGCTGGAAGAAGGAGGTGATATTTCTCGGTCATATTATCTTCTAGAAGGGATTGTCAGTTGATCCTGCTAAGGTGGAAGCTATTCAGGACTGGAAGATTACGAACAGTGCCACAGAAGTGATAGCCTATGCAAGCAGGCAGTTAAAGGACCATAAGTAAAGGTACCCCAAATCACGACTTAAAGTTAGCGGCTACTATTTTCACTTTGAAGATGTAGAGGCACTATCTTTTGGGAGAAAGGTTTGAGTTATTCACTGACCACAAATCCCTTAAATACATCATTTTCCAAAAATATTTGAATCTTGGGCAGCAGAGGTGGATGGAGTTTACAACATCATATGACTTTGAGATACAACACATGCCCAGAAAATGGAATGTTGTTGCCGATGCCTTTAGCTAGAGGCATGCTACTGTTGGCATTATACATGAGTGAAGGCGGTTGGAATTCCTCCCAAGTTTCAATTTCCAATCACCGTTAGAACTCACTCTAGATTTTTTTGGCAGCGATGGAAGTAAGGCCAGCATTAATAGACCGCATTATGCAAAAACAAAAAAAGATCCAGAAATAGTAGATATTTTAGGCTAGCTAAGTAGTGGTGAACATATTCCCCAAGTTGGTAGATATGTAATAGGCAATGGGGATGGATGAGAAGAGATGGATGCTTTTGTGTTCCAAAGGTGGAGGACATTTTAGAGGAAGTATTGGCTAAGGTTAGTGTTCTAGGATTACTATTCACCCCGGTGGAGATAAAATGTATAGGGTTATGAAGCGAATTTTCTATTGGCCGAGGATGAAGAATAGAGTACTAGAGTATGAGTCTAGGTATTTGACTTGCCAAAAAAGGCGAAACAAGGGGAGCTTAGAGGACTATTATTGTCGTTGGATATACCAACTTGGAAGTGGGAATATATATCGATGGACTTCATAGATGGTTTACCTAGGAGTTAAAGAGGCAATGAGGCCATTTTATTCTTGTAAGGTGTAATAGATGTAATAGGACTGCAACATCTCTAGTGAAAATCTATATCAAAGAAATGCTATGACTGCATGGAGTTTTTCTGTCAACGTTGTTAGTGATAGAGAACCCTTATTCACTAGTGAATTTTCGAGGAGTTTGAAGTCAGCTTTAGAAACGACGTTGAATCTTAGCATCGCGTATCACTAAAGACCGACGGTCGGGTAGAAGGGTGAATGAGATTTTGGAAGATCAATTGAGAGCTTATATCATGGATTTTGAAGGACATTAGGAGTAGCATTTAGCGTTTGTGGAGTTCGCATATAATGAGAGTTACCAAGCAACAATTGGCATGACACCGTTTGAAGCCTCATACGAGAGGCTATGCAAGTCACCTAATTGTCGGTAGGAAATTACCGACAAAATTCTACTTGGACTAGATTTTATCCACGAGATTTTGAAAATGGTAGAGGTGATTAGGCAGCGAATGAAGGCCGCATAGGACCATCAAAAGTTCTATGTTGTCAGACGAATGAATGAGTTGGAGTTTTCAGTTGAAGATATGGTATTTGTTAAGGTTCCTCCTCTTAGGAAGGTTATGAGGTTTGGGACATCGAGGAAGTTGGCATCGAGATTCGTTGGGCCTTTTCCTATTTTAGAGAAGGTGAGGAAACTTGTATATCGAGTAGAGCTTCTGGATTCAGGAGACCATGATGATTTCTATATATTGCATTTAAGAAAATGTCTATATGGTACTGTCACTATAGCGGAGCCTGGTAAGTTAGCAGATGTGGAGACGAAGCCGATAGCACCTCGTGCCACTCCATGCATAGTAGAGAATGAAGCTAGGAAGCTCCATAACAAAGAAGTTAAGCTATTCACATGAGAAACCAAAGAGAGAATGAGGCTTCTCATCCTAAGATTCTCTAGTAAACTCTCTCTCCAAAATTCAGTATTGTATATGTTTTTGTTGCATCGTGGTTGGTAGATTGGATGGTAGGGGATAGTTGCCACACTATATACAATTAATTTTGCACTCAAAGAGAATCTTATGCATATTTTGGATGCTCGCATGTATGCTTGCATACATGCTTATATATCTCGATCTTGCATTCATGTTAGGGTTAAGCTCATCCATAGTATGTTGCATACATAATCACACTGCAGGTTGAGTAAATGGTTGTGTAGATAGCTTAGTTTTATAACATGGTTGTAGAGCGTAGGGATGGGCACGGTCGATTAACCAACCCGATTGGTTAATATTATTGGTTAACGGCATATTAAAATTGGTTCAATTAACCAAAATATGATTAATATTAGTCGAGGTGTACCGATCGATCCAGTTAATTTTCATCGCAGTTAACCAGTTAATTTACACAATTAACCAATTAATTTAAACGGTTAATATTGTCGGTTGACCGTTTAAACTAACCTGTTAATCACATAAATTAACTGGTTAACTGACTAAACTATGATAAACATTAATTAGAAGAGTGCAGTAGTGCATTAATAAACATATAAATAGGCCTGTAAACGGATGCAGTCGGATACGGATAGTGCTGTATCCGTATCCGAAAATGAAAATCCGTATCCAAATCCGTATCCGATATCCGCGAATATTCGTTGAATAATATTTGTACCCGTATCCGCTAATATTTTCGGATATCCGAAAATATCCGTATCCAGCTTAACGAATACGGATATCCGAAAATATCTGTATCCGTATCCGAAAATATCCGAAAATTAATCAATATAATGCATATTTTATTTTTTTGACTGAAAAAAAGGTGAAAAAAACTTGTAATACAGAAATTACATCAAATTAACAATAGGTAATCCAATCACACAAAATCCGTACAATAAATTAGTGTATTTGTATTAAATTTATGAATATAAAATAATATATTAATATATAAATATTTAATTTCAAACCGGACGGATATTTATCGAATACGGATACAGCCATATCCGTATCCGTATCCGAAATATGTTTCGGATATCGGATATCCGCTTTTCGGATATCGGATATTTTTCATGTTTTCGAATACGGATGCGGACGGATTTCGGATATTTCGGGTATTCATTGACAGGCCTACATATAAATACATCACCACACAATGCACAATCAAATATTCATATTTCAATCTGATAACTAATACATTGCCAGCAATGCAAAAATTAATGAATCAAAAACTTAAACTCTGAAGTCCTAAGTCTAAACGTTGAATACATCACTAATTCGATAACAAAGTCCAAATGACATAAACATACAACACAATAAGGAAGAATACATCAAGAGTACATTACTGCAAAGTCACAGACTGTAATCACCATTCTCCAATACTCCAAGTCAAGTACATTCTATCTTAACTCCAGACTCCAAGGAAGAATACATCAAGAGTACATTACTGCAAAGTCACGGACTGCAATCACCGTTCTCCAATACTTCAAGTCAAAATACATTGTATCTTAACTCCAGACTCCAATTTCCATTCTCTAACTCTGCCCAAAGTTGCATATATATAAGTGAGCAGTTAAAATATATAACACGGATTTGAGTAATAAGAATAACATAATGCATATATTACTGAATATATGATTAACATGCATATGAGATTATATTAACTCATACTTCGGTACACATTTCATAAATATTAGCATACAACATATTTTTTTCATAATATAAGTCAAGATTAATACATATATCTACTAGCAATTAAGCTGACCAAGAAAAAAAATATCTAAAGCATAATTCAAACTGGGCTATAAACATTTTAAAGGACCGCGTGAACTTAGGCTAACGATTAACATGGTCATAATGTATATAAACTTATTTTTTAACACATCCGTATGATTATTCTAACATATGACTACTAGTTATAATACTCTCATCCTATATATTATATAGTTCATTTTGAGCATGGATCATTGCAACGTTCATCATAAAAAGGATGTGATTTCTTTTGATTTTGGCTAATCAAGCGAATAAGTAAACTATAACAAAGGATTAGTTGTATGGTTAAATGAAAAATCAACCAAATTAGCCAATAGACATTGTTATAGGAAATTTCACCCATTTGAGCTACTTTTCAAACAAAACACCAATTTAAACTATTTGCAAAAATAGCTCGTTTCTATCTACGTTACAAAAAAGGAATTTTTTACGTAAGTGATTTTGATAGATTTAGTATAGAATTCCATTTCTTGCCACATAGATTAAAAGTAGTCTACTTTTTTCTAAAAAAGGATGTTTCAAAACTTGTTTAAAGTTTAGTTGTTCTAAAATATTATATAAATGAGTAATAAATCTCATAGTTGTATACTCAAGTGATAAAGTTGTCTTAAATCTTACATTAATAAAGAATGATGGTTCATCAGTTATTAAAACAAAAGCTATATAGCTATCTAAATGAAAATACAGTTAACATACTTAACTAGTTACGAAGTCATATTTGATGGACTATCTTCTATTATTCATTCTTAGGACTTCTAATAGTAACCATTTGTTGTTTTCTTATTTGAAGACCTGGTAAGCTAGGTTAATCCAAGATTGTGTAATTATATCCAAATAATATATACATTAAAAAAATTAACAAATTTGAGATTTTGAGGCTAACATCTATATCTCTGTCTTTTTGGTGCTTACTAAAAAAATGACTCTAAGGATTTGACCTTTTATAAAACCGAGCTAAGGATATTGTTGTTGAATTAGATCCACATATTTGGCACACAATTAAAATCATTTGACAATACAGTACATTTGGAACCCAAATAATGAAAAAACGTGGACAAACACACAACTAGCATCCACTTTACAGTATAATTATATAATGTACCCAATAAATTAATATCATGGTCAAAGGCTGAATCTAAAACTAAAGCCAACAAGGTGTCCAATTCATGGAAAATTTTATTTACTTAATTACACATACTACCGCATATATGAGCTGTATATCCTACGAACTACTATGACTATAGCTTGTACATAAATACATATTTATTGCATACACATAAATTGTTGTAAATTCATAAAAGACTATGTGTTGTATAAAGCACATTTACCACATATATAATAGACTATAAACTACTATACCCGACCTATGTATTACCAGTATTCATAGATTATTCATGAAAAGTGAAAACAGGTAGTCATAAATATAATTGAACACAACTGAAAATCATAACAATAAGCATTCATAGATCGTATTAGTGTATGGCTACTGAATTCAACCATAAATTAGACCTATATTTGCATATAACTACTAAATTATAAATTCAAACCACTGAATAAAAACTCACGTTCTTTCTCTTCCTATCATTCACCATAGCTCAACTAGATGGGAAAAAGGCATCAGGAAAGCAAGCATGAGGTAGCGACGATGGCGGTGGCATGGTGTAGCACAACAGCATAGAAAGGCGGCACACGACAAATGAAAATTGCAGATAGATTTGAAGGAAGGTTTGCAGTTGAAAGTGAAATTTGTAGATCTAGGGTTTTCATTTTTTATTTGAATGATATTAAAATGTGTAAATTATAGGCAACAGGACAACAAATAAAACAACTTTTGGATAAAGGGTTTGGGCCGGGTTTAAAAGTTTTGAGGGAGAAAATTGTATTGGTTAATGGTTAATAGATTTCACAAGAGCATTAATGGTTAACCGAACCGACTTTGTTAATGTTGATCGAATAATTGCATATTTGGCTAATCGATTCCGTCGATTAAAATGGTTCAGTTAACATCGGTTAAATTGGTTAAGTCGGTTAAATGCCAACCCCTAGTAGAGTGCGCGTTATGCTATCTGTCCCTTAGGAATTTCGAGGACAAAATCCATATTCAACAGGGAGAATGTAACATCCCGTAAAAATTAATAAGAAATTAACCAATTAATAATAAGACTAAAAATAAAATTTTTGCAAACATCAGAATTTGACCATGAAAGTTACATCATTGTATTCGTGACTATTTACTAATTAACTTTCATGTATAAAGTTTTGCGTTCGGAGTTTAAACAAAAAAGTTACCAGCGTTTTAAGTTTTCGAATATAAAATAATTCCAACGAATTTAAATTTAAAAATTAAACAGCGTTAACGTTAAAAATTAAGAAGGCGATAAATATTTTAATGTTAAAGAAATGCTAATGTTAAGAATTAATGGTCAAAATACTAACGTTAAAAATTAAAAAGGGGAAGAAATAAATCTCAACCTCAAAAGAAGGACGATCGACCGCGAAGTGAGAAGCGGTCGGTCGGTACCTATATGGCAGCTAAGGTTAGGTTAGGCCTGGAATGACCTAAATGTTATTATACTAAACTAACTAAAATCCTATGGTCCAAGCACATCCTAACCACTATAAATAAGAGGCTAGCTCCCTCTCTTTTATTCACACAAAAATTGAAACACTAGCGAAACTATGTCAGTCTTCTTCTTCACGTCTTTGATTCAGAACCAATTGGATCTAAAGGTAATAGGTTATATACGTACACACACAATTAAATTGTTGTATATTCCAAAAAGAACGAAACTGAAGGAGGAATGCGGTAAAGGTGTAAAGTCAGATCCAAAAGGAATCCTAAAAAGCTGTATGTGAGTGGAAATTTTAGTTTTACACATTTTAATAATTTATGTAGTAGAGGTTTGGGTTTTTTATACCTTGGGGTATTTTGTATACGAAAACCCTAAAACCCCAAAATTCCCCTAAATAAAATGTCAATTCTTAGATAATTGTAATTCCAATTGTTTTACGTAATATAGTACAGTTTAATTTGTTGTTTGCAGTTTGAATAATTTATGTTATATTCAACTTCCACTTCTAATTTATGTTGTTGCAGTAAAGGTTTCAAAAGAAAAATTATTAAGAATGATGTGAAAATTATGGATTTTCCTATTGATAGTTTACGTCACCCTTTTTCATAATTTAGACAAATATGAATCCCTTTTCCGCTTCAGTTTGGTATATGTAAATTTTGAATAGAATATAAAGAGTTTAAATTATAAAGTTTTGTTTCCTTGAAATAGAGGTGTTGACTCTATTATATTAAGGTCAATAAGTTTGGTATTTTAATTCCATTTTTGAATATATACATGTACGCAAACAAACAAAAATCTATTTTGTCTAGATAAGGATATATTTATTTTGTGAATTATTGTATGGAACTAATGCTTGTATAAATATGGAAGTTTTAACATTCTAACAATTTGTGTAAGAAGTGAAAATCTTAGAAATGAATATTCCTATGCACGCTTACGAATATTTAGTTTGTCTAAGATTTACATACGTATAAAATATATTAATAGGATTAAAATAGTAACATATAAATCATTCCATATACAATAATTACGTTAATATATAGCATTAAATCCTATAGGAAGGAAGTTAAGGATAACTATGGAAATTAATGCATAATTAAAGGAGAAATATGAAGTTTTCCTTATATGGCATTAATCCATAAATGCGGGTAAGGTAATATATATATATATGTATGTATGTATGTATATGTATATGTATATGTATATGTATATATATATATATATATGTATATATATATATATATATGGGGCAGTAAATTCAAAGAGCGTAAATATGAATAAGTTATAGGGATGCAATGTCGGTCAAGAGAACATAGAAGTCTGTCCAACTAATCTAGCTACTAGCAGTGTGACTTTGGGACTAATGTAAGACATCGCCTATAGTAAGTACCTATGGCGGACGCGATGTTAGTCCCAGTTTTATAGGGTAAGTCTACATAGCTAATCTGGCTACTAGCATTTATGAATAATCGTAATAATGCGAGACGTCATGGTTTGGGTTATGGATCCTGAGACAGATATCCCAATACAGTCATGCTTCTGGTTTGGTGGTATTAAGTGGTTGTTATAAGGTCCGCCTCCTTCCCACTCAAGAAGTATTAAATGGTCGGGGTTATCTTTTAGGTACGGCAGTGAGAAATTTATAAGGGGTCCGCTTCGAGGTTAAGGTATTAAGTGGCTATTATAGAGTCCACCTCTTGACATAAAAGAAGTATTACAATGTCAGTTAGGAAGTACCATAAAGGGGTCCGCCTTAGGTTTGGATATTAAATGAAGGGATCTGTCTAGAGTATAGGTATTAAATGATCAAAGTCTGCATAATTCTCATCAAATTTGTATTAAGTAGCTCAGGTGCTTTCTCTTGCATCATTAAGAATTGATTGACGGCAATGGGTCGTCAAACCCTATAGTTCTATTGCACCTGTGTTAGAGTTATAAAGTTGGACTGAGAAGTGCCCTTGGCCTACAGTTAAAGGTAGGTTATTGAGTTGGACTGGAAAAGCCTTTGGCGCATAGTGGAGGTATATTTAGTAAGATAAAATATACAATGCATAAGACATATTACTTATCTAAATGATACTGCCCAAATACAATTATGGTAAAACTTTAGATTTTCATTCATCGGACAATGTTGTCTTGATTTCTTCCTCGTTACAACCCACAGGTTAGAGGGAACGATGCTGATGGACAAGACGGAGGCGGTGTTGAAGATTTGTGGCAGTCTGGTTATTTATATATGTTTTTGATGTATTCAGATGTACCTAAATTTTAGACATGTTGATGTTTTATTTTGAGATATTGTATTACGGATATTTTAAGATACCGTGATTTTGAGATTTCAATTTATGATATGGGTACTAATTTTTGTTATTATATTTTATACCTTCCGCTATGAGATTCTAAAAGCGTAGATAGACAGCTCTGTATATTGTTCATTGTGTTGATTTACCAACCAATAACAGCTTCGGAATGGACTTAAGGTTCGATGGGCTTTTATTGGATCGAAAATTAGGCCCGTCTCTTGAGAGGGTTATTATAGTTGATTTTAAATTGGTTCCACAGAAACTATTTGCCTTTTGAGTTCATCTACTATTGAAAGCCTTGCTCTTGAGGGAGTAGATGTAGAGTCCTAAGCGGTAGAAGAGCCAGCTTTAGGAGGTGTTGAAGGATCAGAACCAACTTTGAGACGAAGAGATCATCGACTCATTATGAACTAAAAAACTTAATTGAAAATGTGGCTAGGAATGTTTTATTTTGAAATATACTTTATTTGAAACTCGTGTAGCCGATATTTAAAATCTAATCGATGTCGACGTGTGTTAACCAATCGAAACCTAGACATCAGTCGAGATAGTGTAAACTATCAATCTTTAAGGTGTGTAGGATCATTTTCACCCTAGAGAGGGGTAAATAGAGTCTACAAAAAAATTAATGCGGAAATAAAAATAAAAACAGAAAGTAGTGCAGTAAAGATCACACACAGTTTTACCCAGCTTCAGCAAAAATTTGCCTACGTGCTGCCCCCAAGGCTTCTACTAGAAATTAATCAGACGCTTACAAAAACACGTAAACTTGCGATACCCGCTAACTTGATTAACCTAACTCTAGGCTCAAAACTCATCCAAAACTCATCCACTGAGTTGCGAATTCTCAAACTACGCCCCATAGTTTGTACCTAGTTACACAACTAGAAATTTCCCAAATTTTGTAAGAGAAAATTACAAATAAAAATAAAACTAAAAAACAAAACCCTATATAAATGAAGCCCAATACAAAATAAAACAGGCCCAAGTAACAAATAATTAAAATGAAGGCTGTCTCCCCTTATCTTTGGTCGATTTCTCTTTCGCTTTTGATTTTGGGTTTCGCTGAAATGAAGCCGCCGCTTGAATCAGTGTTCTTCGATTAAAATGAAGACTGCTGCTTCTTCAATCAGTGTTCTTTGATTTGCTTATAGCTGCTTCAATGTCGAGTTTGAATGGTATAAACTTGGTATGCAATTTTACTTTACTTTCTCTATTGATTTGCTTGAACTTGAATTGCTTAACTGCCGATGATGAATTGGGTTTAAACAAGGATAAAATCCCTAAATTTTCATTTCATGTATTTGAATTCTTCAAGTACTTTGCTCAGCCATTCGATTTTTGATTGAACGGTTGTGATGATTTCTGACTTGTTCATTGGTTGACTTGATCATCCTTTGATTGTATTTCTGATTTATTTAAATATGTTTAAATATATTTGAATTGGTTCTTCTCTTTACTGCCAACGACTTGTTCAGTTCATTTCCTTATGACCTCTGATTGAACTACAGATAATTTTCGATTAATTTTGACTTCCTGAAGCTTGACTTGTTCATCATGAAGTCCTCTGCGACATTATTCAAACTGCTACTGATAATTTTTGATTTTTTTGTCGAACACTTCAATAGTGTTTTGTTTGACCATTTCTTTTTGAACCATGACCCACGACTTCACTATTTTTTTTTTGCTGTATTATGATTTGGTCTATGTTCTGTCATTTCATTGCCCTAGTTTTGGAGGCTTTAGCCTTGATGCCTTGTATTAGTAATCTAAAAATGACGTCTCCATGTATATACATACATACATATATGTATGTATATATGATTGTGATTGGTATTGCTCTGCTCTATCCAATTCCATGTAGTGTTTGCCGGTTGCTTGGTTGAGTGTGTGATTGCTACAGCTCCAATGCATTGATGTCTTCTATGTTGAAATTGAAGTCTAGTCTAGTTCCATTTGAAGTCATGTTACATCTCCGGTGCACTTTGTATTCTCTGAACTGTAGTCTGGTTCTGGTTGCTTTGTACTAAATGCTCTGACCATCCATGTTGTTGTGTTCTTATTGCCTTTATTATTGAATCTGGTCTGTGTTGCATTGTGATTTCCTTTGAGTTAAACTTCCCTTGTGCATGTGCTGCTTTGATTTGAAGTCTGGTTTGGTTGCCTCTAAACTCTTGTGCACTGTTGCGTTGCCTGCATTTGCTCATTGATTTTGAAAATCATGCACATACATATGCATATATTACATATACATACATAGATATATGTATGTATGTATGTATGTATGTATGTATGTAATTGTTTAATGCATGTGTCGTATCCATTTATATTCGATTTGTACATGTGTTGTGCACTCTAAAGTCTGGTGTGTGTTCACATGTTGTTTTCATGTTGGTTGAACCTGAGTAGTCTGATATATTGTATGTGTGTTTCCTGCTTTTACTTTATCCTTTGTATAGATTGCTTGCATATTGAACGCCTGAATGCCATTGCTATGTTGTTTGTTTTTGCACTTGAGTTGAATCCAGTCTTGGCTTAGGTTTGACCTTGTGCACACCTGTCCCTATAATTTTAACAAGCAAGTGTACCGATGTGCATGACCTTGTGGCATGTACAATGATACACTGTGCATGTCAAGAGTGGTTCGCGTAAGATGAAAAAATAATGACGAACAACCCAAATAACCGAGGCAAACAATATTTTCAAAACACACACTTCATTGTGTACTGTAAAATATTTCTTTTTCAATTTTACTGCGTCAATGTTTATTTTGCAGCTAGTTCAGATGCTGGATACAGGCTGGAACAGAGTTGAAGATCAAATACGAGTGATGAGTGAATTATGTAGTGAGGTGAAACATGTATATAAAATTGTAAAGTGAAAATTGTGTTGTAATTGAAACTTGTATTTGGAACATAGTGAGAGCTTAAATTTGTACTATTTGAATTTGTAATAAAATATTTATTTGAATAAAATATTTGTTTAAATAAGGATTATGGGTTATTTATTTGGTTCAACAAATATCTATTTAATTATGTGGAAAAGTAAAATAGTATAATAAAAAATACATTTAAATGAATATATATATATATATATATATGTTTATTATCATCAAACAAAAATCATACACTAGTATATTCTACACGGTGTACATTTTGTGTATATAGCAAGGTATACAGAACACTTTATGTAGGTCACTCGTGTTGGATAATGAGCTTCGCCACATGATGGAACCTTGTATCGGATTATACCCATTATTGCAAAGTGAAAAATAATGGAACCGTTGTCTAAAGTGATGCGGAGCTTTCTTGCGTGACTTGAGATATTGAATTGTATAATCTATTTGGATGTCCAAGTGTGTTTGCCACGACTGTTCTTTAGAATCGTCTCGTCGAAGTGGAATCGTCGAATCTCCTTCGATCAAAGTTTTGTAAAGCTTATCAAACCATTATTAATGTAAGACTGTTGCATGTTCAAGATCATAAGCAAGCCCAAAAGGGAACTTGGAGTAGGAAATGAAAAAACCATAAGTTAAAACAAAGATAGAGAAAATGAAGAGCCTTGGATGAATCCTAGAGTTGCTTGTGGTCAACCCCGCGTGAAACATGAGTTCCCCTAACAGCGTGCTTAAGTCCAGGCTTATCTATTAGGAACAATGAAGCACGACCAATCTTGGAGTAACACCCCTAATTTTTAATTACATTATTCAAGAGATTTAATTAGAATAAGTCGAATAGAATAATATAGATAAGGAGATTGAGGTAGATTAACAAACATGTAGTGGTCATGCTTATTAATAAAATGGACATATAAATGGTTAAGTAATTAAACATGAGGGCATTAGGGTAAATAGCCGCTCATTTTTCCTACCCTTATACCATTTCCCCTTTGTCATACACGTTCATTTTATCATAATCAAAAAAATTATAACCGTAAGAAGAAAAGGAGCCGGCCATTAGGAAGAAAGAAGACAAGAGAAATTCAAGTAAAGCTTAGGATTCAAGCTAGAAGAAATCAATCTCAACCAATCATCAATTTTCTTATCCAATCTAAGGTGAATAATAATCACTACATCTCTATTTTGGTTTTTATAATCATATGAGTTCATATTTAAAGTGTTTTAATGATATATTGAATGATGATATGCTTTATTTATGATTTATTAGGATAAAATATGATGGTTTAAAAGGAGATACGCATGGTTTTAGGATAAAACCGAGATCAAATGATTTTTAAACATTATAGAAAAATTATATGTTATGGAAAACATGATTTTAGAGTTGGGTTTCAATTTTTATAATTTTTCAAACTGTAGAGAATTAGTTATAAATTTTAAAAGGAAAATATGTTTATTTGGGTTTACAAATTTATTTTGGAAAATATATTAAGAATTTGGGTCTGAAATTTTGATAGGTTAGATAACATGATCAAAGTGAATTTTTAAATTTTTGGGGATTTTTAATAAAGTGAATTATTATGGAAATTAAATTATTTTGAAAGGAGGACCTAAATGATTTGATTGTTTTGATAATAGGAAGAGCTTAATTGTTAAAAGTTATCACGTTTTAGATCTGAAAAAATGTGGCAAATATTATCCAAATTATTTGAAAGTTTAAGACAGCTAATCAAATGTTTACAAGTAGGTAAGTTTGTTACAAAAAGTTTACTTTATTTGGTAAAAACAGCATTTTCTTAGAAAAAAGGGGTTCCACTTTCTTTATAAGGTCCCCTCGACCAAGACTTTTCACCTCCACCTAGTCAAAACCTTCTAGGTTGAAACCAGTAAACCAATACACTTAGTATCATCCAGATGGTATGCAGTGGATTAGAGAAAGACGGAAGGTAGGGTCTCAAAAGGTAGCCCTCGAAGGGGTTGGTTCCTTTGTTTTATTTGGTTTTGAAAGAAAAACGCTTGCCTGTTTATAAGGGGTTTCAGCACAGTCGAAACCTATGGTTTCGGAAGGGTATTTCAAAGAGGCTTTTGAAAGAGAGCCACCGCCTATGTTTTATGAGAAGTAGCTTTCGAAGGAGTTACTTAGATTTTTTTTAAAGCTTTCAAAAGGGGTAGTTTCGAGCAAGTCGAAACCCTTCTAAGGATTGATGACCTTCTAATGGTATTGAAGACATCAATGTTGTCGAAAGGTTTAGATGTTTTTATAAATATAAGCCACTTTCTCTTGCTTTCAAAAGGGGTTAGGGGTTTCGAAGGCAATGGGTTCGAAAGGGGTTTCGAAGCTAACCTTCAATTTTTTTTACCCAGATATTTTAATGCCTTCGAAAGGATGGTTTTTATGCCATCAAACTTCCCCAATACTTTTGAAATAAAGAATGGTTTCGAAAGAGATACTTTCGACTATGTTCACTTTGACCCCAAAATGATGTTTGAAGTATAAACACAATGCTTTTGAAAGGGGGACTTTCAATGGTTTCGAAGGGTAACCTTCATTCGTTTTGAAATGGTACTTTCAAATGGTTTTGAAGCTATACTTCTATACTTAAACGATAATACTTTATAATGATCGAAAGGTTTCAAAAGAGATGTTTTAAAGTATTCGAAACGCAGTAGCCTAATGTTTTAAGGATAGATGTTTATGCCTTCGAAGGAGGTTATCTTATGAGGTCGAAAGAAAGGTTTCAAAGGAGTCAAAAGGTTTTAAAACCCAAACTCAAATTTTTAAAGGAAAAATCCATGGCTTAAATAAAGGAGTTTTGAAATGACTTTATGCAACACTCCTAATTTTATTGACATTATTCGAAAGATTTAATTAGAATAAATTAAACATAATAATGTAGATAAGGAGACTGGGGTTGATTAATAAATTAGGTAGTCGTGCTTATTTAATATCTAATGAACTTGTATAAATGGTTAGGAAATTAAACATAAGGGCATTGGGTAAATAATCGTACTTCCCACCCTTATACTATTCTCATTAGGATATACATGTTCATTTTACTTAAAATCAAGTTTTTTAACCATGAGAGGTAAGGCTTGCCAATCGGAAGAAGAGAAGAGTAAATCAACTAAAAGCTTAGGATTCAAGTTAGAAGGAATCAGTCTCAATCATACTTTAATTTCCTTATCCAATCTAAGGTGAATAATAATTTCTACATCTCTATTTTGATTTTTACATCATGAGTTTTGGATTTAAGGATAAATCTATTTTTATGATATATGAAATGATGATATGCTTGACATTGATTTATAAATGTTTAAACAAATTTGTTTAAGAGAAGATGTACACGGTTTAGGGTAAAACCAAGGTGATATGATTTTTAAATGCCATGGGAAAAATTTTGTTATAGAAAATATAATTTTGGATATGATTTTTAATTTTCATAATTTTATGAGTTTATATGGATTTTATATAAATTTTCTAGCGAAGAAAATGATTTATTGGATTATAATTATTTACGGCTGAAATAAAGAATATTTGGGTTTGAAATTTTTATATGTTGGAAAACATATTAAAATAAATTTTCTGGGAGTTTTTCAAATTTTTCCTAAGATTTTTAAGAATATATAAAATTATTTAAGGTATGAGACTTAAATGTTTTATAAATTTAATTAAGGAGCAGGGGCAATTTATGAAATAAAATTATTATTTATTTCTGAAATTAGTGGCAGCACGTTTCTTAAAAGTATTTGTTAGCCAATGAGAATTAGACAAACAAAGGCAGGTTAAAAACCAAAGAAATCATACGTCTAGCATGTTTCAGCCTTTCGCAGTACTAAACCTTCCGACCCAGACCTCTCGACTAAGTCGAAAGGTTATACCTTTCGACAATGTCAAACCAATGCATATGGTATCAACATCTTGGTATGTAATAATTTTACATAGTCGAAGGATTCTTAGTCGAAAGGTTGATGGCCAAAGAGGTTGGGGTACTTTTGTTTTATAAACTTAAGCTTTCACCTGTTTGCTTTCGAATTGGGGCTTTCAACTTGGTTGCCTTCAACCAAGTCAAATGTTTAAAATAAAAGTTTGGTTTTTATAAGTTGCTTTACAAGACCTTCCGACATAGTCGAAAGATTAGGTTTTGAAAGGATTTAAGAGACCTTTCGACAAGGTCAAAAGGTTTGGTTTCGAAAGATTGTTTCAAAGAGGATTTTGAAAAGAACCGCCACCTATATTTTATTCAACCTTCCGAAGCAGTCGAAAGCAGGAGCTTTCGACTTAGTCGAAAGGTTTACTAGTTTTATAAATACAAGCCGCTTCCTAACCTTTCGAAGGGGTCGAAAGTAGGAGCTTTCGACACAGTCGAAAGGTTTAAATGTTTTCCCCAAATGTTTTATAAAGTAGAGAGTGGTTTTGAATACTTTTCTCCTATAACCCAAAGTAATTTTTAAGTATAACCAAATGTTTTTGAAAGGTTTGAATTTCAATGCCTTCAAAAAGTTTATAGTTAATGGTTGAATGCTTTCGAAATGTTTAAATTACTGAATGGTTTCAATGGATTCGAAATGTTTAGATTCAAAAGGTTATTTTTAAGGCCTTTGACAAGGTCGAAAGGTTTGGTTTTAAAAGGGCTTGAAACCCCCATACTCTAAATTTTTAAGGAGAACCCACAGTTTAAATAAAGGAGATTGTAATGACTTTAAGTATATGATTTTGAAGAAGTTTTTCCTTGATAAAAATATAAGTTAAAAGGTGTTAACTAGGTTTTATGAAATGTATTTCAAGGACCTTAAACCCACAGAGTGATATTGTCAAGTTTCTATTTTGCTTCTTCAAATATGGATATATTCATATGATAACCCATAATTGTATTTTGGGAAAAAGGGATAGAAGAACAATTTAGGTTAACTCAATAGTGAATATAAATTGTTTAAACTTTTGAATGAGTAGATTGCATCTTTGCATCTATGGAGTCAGGGTGACCAAAAATGTAGGATTCCCAAACTTAGTGGTTATTAGAGGAGACTAAAAGGTTCTTAGTAAACGCATGAAAACTATGATAAGGTAGTTCTTGGTGTATACCAAAATGGTTCATAGTAAACCCATGAAAACTATGATTAGGTAGTTATTGTAGGAAACTAACAGGTTCATAGTTAACCTATGAAAACTATGCATTAATGATAGTTGGCAGGGGCTAACTGGTTTGTAGTGAATCCATGAAAACTATATTCGAATTAAGAATTGACATCAGTCAATAGATTGCTAGTAAACCCAAGAAAACTAGGATAAGCAAGTGGCTAATGGATGTATCAGTAGGTTTCTAGTGAACCCATGAAAACTAGGATGTGAAGTGAGTTACTGGATAAGTCCATAGGTTCCTAGTCAACCAAGGAAAACTAAGATAAGGTGATTAGTTATTGGAATGACTAATAGGTTCAGGAGGACCCATGAATTAATTAAGTTAACTGGAAGGAGCCTATAGGTTATTAGTGATCCCATGAAAACTATGAATAGGACAGAGTGTCTATTAATTATAACTAGGTTATTAGTAAACCCATGAAAACTAAAAAGGTTAATAGTGACCCTAGAAACTATAATTATGATAGGGTGTCAGATTAAACTGGGAATAGGGAAATCTTATTTATTTTCAAGTATGTATATTATCATAATATTTTGAAAAATATATGTTTTTAACCATTGCGGATACAGAAGCATAGAATATGGTTTTATAAACGTTCTACGATACTAGTGAGGGGAAAACGCATTCCGATAAGCGGTGTGGTCTCACCAGATATCTAAAGGGATTGAGATTTTAGATTATTATTCATATCAGGCTTTATGTTTGACTCGAAGTTTTTGTTTTTCCCTTAAACTGTCGAGTACTCAATTTATTTTGAGTAGTTTGAGATCTAAGGTTCTCAGGTTTTCTTCTCTGACGAATAAAGCTTCTGGAGGCGTATAGGAGGTAGATCGTTATTTAGAGTTTTCTTTCCGCTGTGTGTTTTGTTTGTAAAGGCAGATTTATTAGCTTTACTATATTCTCTGATCAACCAAAGGGGCATCTTCATATGTTGCTCTTGGCATATTTGTAATAATTATATTTTGCTGAACATGGTTAACTTAATTTGGGGATTATGTAATGAACAAGAAATGTTTTGGATTGAACATGGAAATATGTTTTTGAATTGTTAATTTTTTTACATATTTTTATGATCCGTGTATCAATGTATCTAACACCGCCATATTTGGTCGTGAAGATTAATACCTATGAATGACTGTAGCATCCGTAGCCATTAGTTTTGGGCCTTTAAGTAGGGGGTTGTTACAAGTTGGTATCAAAGCATAGGTTTATGAAACTTTAAAAGAAAAGTAAAACCTAAAAGCTTTTTCAAACATAATTCAATGAATTTAAAAATATGATCGGGGTTTGGGTTAATGCTATTTTAATGTGCTTTTAATTGATATGTAGGTATATATCTAAGTACGTATTGCCCTCTCTCTTAGACCGTTCTTTTGTATCTTACCAAGGCTCGTACGCAGATATACGAGAAAGAGGATATGGAGGCAGAAAACGGAACAGGAAATCTAGGTGGAGGAAGCACCACACTCGATGGAAATGCTCGACCTAATTCTCGGAGAAACCAAGGTCGACAGGCTAATGCTAACCAAAATGCTGAGGCCAATGTAGGTGTTGGAAATCCACCAATAGATATGGGGATGGTGTATCAGTCGTTGGCTAATCTTTTGCAAGCAGGAGCTGCAGGGAATGTTGGTGGAGCTAATCCTATGCTAAGCTGAGTCGAGACTATATTAGTCTAGGAGGAAAGCCGTTTTGCTGGAAAGGAAGATGATGTTGAAGTTGAGAACTGGTTGTTGAAGTATGAAAGGATCTTTACAGATTTAGGCTTGAATGATGAAGAAAAGAGAAGACTAGCCTCCAGACAGTTGCAAGGATTAGCACTCATTGGTGGAATAGTGTGACGGCAAAAGTGCCAGAGGAAGAGTTGACATGGGCTGACTTCAGGAGGAGATTTGAGCAGAGGTTCTTGTCTAAGATTGCCAAATCGGCGTTGATGAGGAAGTTTATGGATCTTGTCCAAGGACAGATGTCTGTGATCGAGTATGCTACTAAGTTTGATGAGCTATCTCGATATGGTATGCTTTGGTTGACAATGATGTCAGGAGGAATGAGAGATTCATCAGAGGCTTGAGGCCAGAGCTAGGTAGAACGGCTGTGGATCATATTAGAGAACCTTATCATGTAATGGTGGAGATGACCATCCGACGTGAGGAGATGCTTGCTATTTCAACTAGGGAGAAGCCAGTTGAGTCTTAGGGTTCTCAAGGAGAAAAAGGAAATTCTTTAAAAAGATTGGAGCCCAGAATAGGGAGCCGCTGAGAATATAAAGGCTAATTTGGTGTGTTATAAGTGTGACAAGAAGGGCCACTATGTCCACGGGTGCAGAACTGGCAAAGGAAAGAAGCCTGCAGAGAAGAAGAATGTGAAATGCTTCAACTGTGACCAAGTTGGGCATTATAAGAACCAGTGCCCAGAGCCAGTCAAGGCGGATAGAGGGAATGTGTTTGTTATTGGACCACCATCGTCTTTTAGACATACTGCAGCAGAGAAAGGAAAGACTGCGATGGAAGGTACACTTTTGATACACAGTATACCAGTTAAAGTATTTTTGATACCGATGCATATGTCACAGTATTTGGTTGATAGGTTATGTATAGAACCCACATACCTTGTTACTTCCTTAAGGCTTGCAAATCTAATAGGAGGATATGCAACTTTTGGGATGGGACTGACCAGTTAGAACTTGATTTGTTAAGTCATAAGTTTGCATGCAGTTTGTATGTTTTTGATTTCGTAGATTTCAAGATCATCTTAGGTATGGATTAGTTGGGTAAGTATGAGGCTTGGATATTTTGCCAAGATCGGGAAATATCATTGAGGCACCTAGATAGTGATAACCGAATCATTTTCTCGGTAGAAAATTCTAGTAAGAGTGTTTGTGCTTTGTTGAGTACCATGGAAGTTGGAGAAAGGCTTAGTCAGGTTTGTGTGGTGAGAGAATTTGTAGATATATTTGAGCCAGTTACTAGATTACCTTCGAAACGAGCTGTTAGTTTTGAATAGACCTTATATCTGAAGCTGAACCTGTCAATAGACCACCTAGCAGGATGACGCCGACAGAGATGAAGGAATTGAAGGTGCAGTTAGTGGATCTTGAGGAAAGAAATTTTATTAGACCAAGCAGTTTTCCTTCGAGAGTAGCTACGGTGTTTATGAAGAAACCAGATGGGTCGTTAAGGATGTGCATCGACTGTCGTAAGTTGAACAAAAGGACGATAAAAAATAGATACCCTCTTTCGAGGATTGATGATCTATTTGATCAATTGAGTGGAACCAGAATATTTTGCCAATTGGATTTGGCGATATGGTTCCATCAATAGAGAGTGGCAGAGGATAGTATTCCTTTGATGGCATTTTGGACTAGGTACGGTTTGTATGAGTGGTTAGTAATGCCATTCGATTGACGAATGCACCTGCTTTCTTCGTTGATTCGATGAACCGGGTTTTTCGAGAGTACCTAGATAGATTTATGTTGGTCATCATAGATGATATTTTGATATACTCTAAGGATGAGAAGAAGCATGAATTTCATCTTAGAGTTGTGCTTGAAACGTTGAGTAAGCATCAATTGAAGGCAAAGTTTTCTAAGTGTCATTTTTGGAAGAGAGAAGTTAAGTTTCTTGGTCATGTAGTTTCAAAAGAAGGATTGTCAGTCGATCCAAATTAGATCGAAGCTGGGAACAATTGGAAGAGACCAGAAATGGTGACCAACATCAGAAGCTTTCTTGGACTTGCTGGCTATTACCGGAGGATCATCAAGGATTTCTCGCAGATAGCAGCACCTTTGAATAAGTTGATCAGGATGGGCGTGAAGTTTGTTTTGGTCCAACAAGTGTGAGGAAGCATTCCTTAAGTTAAAGCATTTATTAACCAATACTCCAGTTTTAGTAGGTCCAAACAGTAACCTAGGATTGGTAGTATATACTGATGCATGTGGTATTAGATTGAGAATAGTATTGTTGCAGAGGGGCAAAGTTATTGCTTATGCATCTGGGCAGCTTAGAACGCACGAAGAAAGATATCCTACTCATGACTTGGAGTTTGCGGCGATAATTTCTTCCTTGATGATTTGGAGGTGTTATCTTTTGGGAGAGAGATTTGAGCTGTATACTGATCATAAGTTATTAAAGTATTTATTCTCTCAGAAGGAGTTGAATATGAGGAAGTAGAGATGGCTGGAGTTTTTTGCTACTTATGATTTTGGTATAGAGTATTCTCCTGGGAAAGGAAATAAGGTAGTAGATGATCTCAGCAGAAAACATTAGAATGTGGTATTGGCAATGTTGGCAAAATGGAAGGATCTAGAAGCTTTAGCCAATTGTAGTGTGCAGTTAAGATCGACTGCTAATTCTAGTGGAGGTACTACTATGTTGTCTTGTTTAGACGTTCGACAAGCGCTGATCGAGAGGATAGCTTTTAAGTAAATAGAAGATTCAGTTTTATACGAAAGAATTAGAAGGCTTGAGGTCGGATCAGAAGTTGATGGCCTAAAAGATTTTAGTATTGACCAAAGAGGATGGTTAAGAAAGAAGGATAGATTGTATGTTCCGAACGTAGAGAACTTAAAAAGGGAAGTTCTAGAGGAATATCATCGATCAAAGTTTACGATTCTTCCTGGAGGAACCAAGATGTGTCAAGATATGAAGAGGAGCTTCTATTGGGAAGGCATGAAGAGCGATGTTGGCTTGCGGGTTAGGCAGTGTGTTTAGTGTCAAGAAGGGAAGGCCGAACATCAGAAGCCAAGTGAGTTACTTCAGCCTTTAGGTATCCCAATCTAGAAATGGGATTCGATATCGATGGATTTTATTGACAGGTTGTCATGGTCGAATCGACGAAATGAAAGCATATGGGTTATAGTAGATAGGTTGACTAAAAGTGCCCATTTCATTCCGGTAAAGTCAACCAAGATGGAACATGTTTTGGCTAAGTTGTTTATGGAGAACATCGTTAGACTTCATAGGATTCCTAGTAGCATAGTCAACGATAGAGAAGCATTATTCACTAGCAAATTTTGGAGGAATCTACAAGATGTAATAGGTACCAAGCTCAACATGAGTGCAGCATATCACCCACAGATGGATGGACGGACAGAGAGGGTCAACAAGGTACTCAAGGATTTATTGAGAGCTTGTGTATTGGACTTTAGTGGATCTTAGGAAGATCACCTACATTTTATTGAGTTTTCCTATATTAATAGTTATCAGACTAGTATAGGAATGGCACCTTTTGAAGATTTGTATAGAAGGCCATGCTGGTCGTCAGCATGTTGGTTAGAGACTGGAGATAGTTTGGTTTTAGGTCCGGAATTGATTAGAGAGATGTCGGAAAAGATTGAGTTAATTCATAGACGGACGAGGGAAGCTCAGTCCAGGCAGAAGAGTCACACAGATAAGAGGAGTAAAGAATTAGAGTTCTCGGTGGAAGATAGGGTTTTCATTAAGGTATCACCGATGAAGGGTGTGGTACGTTTTGGAAAATTGAAAAAGTTGGCCTCGAGGTATGTTGGTCCATTCCAGATTATAGAAAGGGTTGGAAAGCTCGCTTACAGAGTAGAATTGCTGAGTAGTTTGAAAGGTGTCCTTAATGTATTACATGTGTCTCATCTTCATAAGTATGTGCATGATCCAGAGGCTACTATTCCCCAAAAAGAGTTGGAGGACTAGGTATTAGAGCCTGATTTGACTTTTTTTAGACAACCCATTCAGGTTGTAGCGAGATATGAGAAGAAAATGTGGACCAAGACAGTCAAGTTGGTGAAGGTTCAGTGGAGTGACAATGGGAAAGATCATACTTGGGAGACGGAGGATAGGATTCGGGAGGCTTATCCTGATCTGTATTGATGGTATGTCTATGGTAGCTTTACATAGGTTGGTTACTAGGAGATGTTATCGATGATTGCCATGTTTTCTAATTAGTCCTTACCGAATTTGAAAGATGAAATTCTTTAAGGAGGGAAGCCTGTAACACCCCTAATTTTATTGACATTATTCATGAGATTTAATAGAATAAATTAAACAGAATAACGTAGATAAGAGGATTGAGGTTGATTAATAAATTAACTGGTTGTGCTTATTTAAAATCTAATGAACTTGTACAAATGGTTAAGAAATTAAACATAAGGGCATTAGGGTAAATAACTATACTTCCTACCTTTACACTATTCTCATTAGGTCATGCATGTCCATTTTACTTAAAACCAAATTTTATAACCATGAGAAGCAAGGCCGGCCATTGGGAAGAAGGGAAGAGGAAATCAACTAAAAGCTTAGGATTCATGTTAGAAGGAATCAATCTCAATCATACTTCAATTTCCTTATCCAATCTAAGGTGAATAGTAATTTCTACATCTCTATTTTGATTTTTACATCATATGGTTTCGGATTTAAGGATAAATCTATTGTTATGATATATGAAATGATGAAATGCTTGACTTTGATTTATAATTGTTTAAACAATGTTGTTTAAGAGAAGATGTACTTGGTTTAGGGTAAAACCGAGGTGGAATGATTTTTAAATGCCATGGGAAAATTTTATGTCATAGAAAACATGATTTTGGAGATGGGTTTCAATTTTCATAATTTTCTGAGTTTCTATGGATTTGATATAAATTTTCTAGTGAATAAATGATTTATTGGGTTATAAATTATTTACGGCTAAAATAAAGATTATTTAGGTTTGAAATATTTATATGTTGGAAAAACATAGTAAAATAGATTTTCTGGGATTTTTCCAGATCCTTCCTAAGTGTATTGATGAATAGATAAAATTATTTAAGGTATGAGACTTAAATGTCTTATGTACTTAATTAAGAAGAATGGGCAATTTATAAAATAAAATTATTATTTATTTTTGAAATTAGTAGCAGCACTTTTCTGAAAAGTATTTGTTAGCCAACGAGAATTTGACAAAAAAAAGCAAGTTAGTTGGAAAATTATCATTTTTAAGTTAAAAACAATGAAATCATACTTTTAGCATGTTTCAGCCTTGTAAAGTACTAAACCTTCCGACCCAGACCTGTCGACTAAGTCGAAAGGTTATAACTTTTGACAAGGAGAAACCAATGCATATGTATCAAGCATCTTGGTACGTAATGATTTGGACAGAGTCGAAGTGTTCTTAATTGAAAGGTTGATGGCCAAAGAGGTTGGGGTGTGTTTGTTTTATAAACTTAAGCTTTCACCTGTTTGATTTCGAATTAGAGCTTTCGAATTGGTTGTCTTTAACCAAGTCAAATGTTTAAAATAAAGGTTTGGTTTTTATAAGTTATTTTACAAGACCTTCCGATATAGTCGAAAGGTTAGGTTTTGAAAAGATTTAAGAGACCTTTGGACAAGGTCGAAAGGTTTGGTTTCGAAAGAGGATGTTGAAAAGAACCGCCGCCTATATTTTTATCCAACCGTCCGAAGGGATCGAAAGCAGGAGCTTTTGACTTAGTCGAAAGGTTTACTGGCTTTATAAATACAAGCCGCTTCCCAATCTTCCGAAGGGGTCAAAAGCAAGAGCTTTCGACACAGTCGATAGGTTTAAATGTTTTCCCCAATGTTTTATAAAGTAGAGAGTGGTTATGAAAAAAATTCTTCTATGATCCAAATAAATTTTTATGTATAAACCCAATGCTTTTAAAGGTTTGAATTTCAATGTCTTCGAAAGGTTTATAGTTAATGTTGAATGCTTTCGAAAGGTTTAAATTGCTGAATGGTTTCAATGGTTTCGAAAGGTTTAGATTCAATAGGTTGTTTTTAAGACCTTTTTACAAGGCCGAAAGGTTTGGTTTTAAAAGGGCTTGAAACCTCATACTCTAAATTTTTAAAGAAAACTCATGGCTTAAATAAAGTAGTTTTGTAATGAATTTAAGTATGTGATTTTGAAGAAGTTTTGCCTTGATAAAAATATAAGTTAAAAGGTGTTAACTAGGTTTTATGAAATGTATTTCAAGGACCTTAAACCCACAGGAGTGGTATTATTAAGTTGCTTTTTTACTTCTTCAAATATGAATATTCACATGATTACCCATAACTGTATTTTGAGAAAAAGGTGTAGAAGAACCATCTTGGTTATTTTAATAGTGAATATAAATTGCTTAAACTCTTGAATGAGTAGAATTGCATCCATGGAGTCAGGGTGACCAAAAATATAGGATGCCTAAACTTAGCGGTTAACCAAAAGGTTCATAGTAAACCCATGAAAATTACGATAAGGTAGTTCTTGGTGTATACCCAAAAGGTTTATAGGAAACCCATGAAAACTATGATTTAGTAGTTATTGGAGGAAACCAACAGGTTCATGGTTAAGCCTTGAAAACTATGCATTAAGGACAGTTGGCAGGGGCTAATTGGTTTGTAGTAAACCCATGAAAACTATATTCAGATTAAGAATTGACATCAATCAATAGGTTTCTAGTAAACCCATGAAAACTAGGATAGGTAAGTGGCTAATGGAAGCATCAGTAGGTTCCTAGTGAACCCATGAAAACTAGGATGTAAAGTGAGTTATGGACAAGTTCATAGGTTCCTAGTCAACCCATAAAAACTAGGATAAGGTGATTAGTTATAGGAGTGACTAATAGATTTAGGAGGACCCATGAATTAATTAAGTTAACAGGCAGGAGTGTACAGATTCTTATTGATCTCACGAAAACTATGAATAGGACAGGGTGTCTATTAATTATAACAAGGTTATTAGTAAACCCATCAAAACTAAAAAGTTTAATAGTGACCTTAGAAACTACAATTATGACAGGGTGTCAGATTAAACTAGGAATGGGGAAATCTTATTTATTTTCATGTATGTATGTCATAATAATATTTTGAAAAATATATAGTTTTAACCATTGCAAATACCGGAGCATAGAATATGGTTTTATAGACGTTCTAGAATACTAGGGAAGACCCATTCCGCTAAACGGCGTGGTCTCACTAGATATCTAAAAGGATTGAGATTTTAGATTATTATTCAAACCATGCTTTATGTTTGACTCGAAGTTTTTGTTCTCCTCTTAAACTCTCGGGTACTCAATTTATTTCGAGTAGTTTGAGATTTAATGTAACGACCGTGATTTTATTACCGTCGTAATAAATAATTTAAAAATCTGTAACGACCGTGATTTTTGAATTACTGTCGGAGTAAATTTTTTAAATGGAAATTTTTAAATTAAAATTTGAAAAAAAAAATGTTGTAAAGTCAGTAGGCTAAATAATAATAGCATTTACATTGCTGTAAATAGTTGGTCACTAAAGCCTAGAAAAGCAAAGTGAACCAAATGTGAACACTTTACATTATTCCTTTCTTCATCTTTTTCTTGCTGTCATCTTTTTTCTGCAGCAAGTACTTTATCACCCACTTGAGCACGTCTAGCCTTCAATGCACGTGTACTTATATGTTGGCCAACACGTCTTCAATTAATGCTTTTGGGTACAAAACTCTTTCAGCGCTCCTCATTTTTACTTGCTCAAAATATTAAAAGGAAGAAAAGAAGAAATACCACAAACGTTCATTTTTATTCCATTTTTCTTCAACAGCTAAGTGTAATTTATAATGGCGTCCAAATGAAATCCTTGCTTTCTCTTCGGATTTGAGTGCTTAAAAATTTTGGAAGCAAATCATGTGTGTGCAACTCACATTTCCAAATTTTTGCTTTATACCCAGATGTTCTGTTTCAGAAAATAAAATGAATTTTCTTTTTCTTGCTATACACGCGTATATTTTCTGAAATGTTGGAGCTGGGTTGAAACCCTGCTTATTCATTTTCTTTTCACTCGTTATACACGCACGTTTTATTTTCAGTTGCTTGTTGCCGTGTTCATCTATCTCTCATCTTTGCTTGGCTAGACAGTGTGTGCATGTTTGCACATATATACGACATCAATTGCGTGTATGTTACTTCTGCTTACTTCAGTGTTCTATGCGTGTTGAGGGGTGTTTGGTGAAAAACACTCTTGATTAATATAACATAAGAGGATTTCATTGGCAACAACCTTATTCTTAACAAATCATATTCATGCTCAGTGTTGCACTTTTGGTACAGATTCATCAAAAAGTTTACACTTCCTAATGCGACGAATGATTATTTAATGTACGACGAAACATAATTTTGTCAACTAAATAAAATTCTGTACAATTTTACATTGAACAACAAAATCTTGTTGGCCACCCTCTTGTATATTGTACATACACAAATTGTATTGCCTGACACTCATTTCTTTTATCAATTTCGTGCTTTTTCATATGTGTCAAATTTTAGTATTGAGCCTTGCATTTTCACGTATGCAAATGGGTGAAGTTGCCTAGCAATTATTTAACTTCTTTAGCTTCGGTGTATGTGAAATCAGAGTATTCAAGCAACTTGAAATTCACGTTTATGCATGCGTGTGTATCATTACTTGGGTAGGCATGCAAATGGAAGCAAGTATTCAAGTTTCAATCTTCATGCATGGTTTCCTTCAAAAGTGCATGCATGATCTCATTTAATATTCATGCTTAACTTCTTCAGTGAAGAATTCAAAAGAAAGAAAAAGAAATATGCAAGTCTTGATCTTTATTTTGGTTCACAACGTGTATCCAGGCACCTTTGTAAAGCCTCTTTGCAAGTAGTATAGTATAGAAAATAGGTTCAAGAAAATATGGTGCAAAATAGCGTCCAGGGCGTGTAGTGTATTTGTGTTCATACGTGTAGTGTATCTATGTACATGCATGCTGCGTTTCCCATAGTGAGTATTACATATTCACAAATGTATTTTAAAAGAATGCATACGTTTTAAAATATTTCCTGTAAATTTGTATGAGGTCGCATGAAATGTTTGTGTGCACATGCAAGTATGGGGAGCTCAAAAATCACATTTTGTTCATTTCCTTGGGTTCCAGGAAGTATATTTTCGTGCATGAAATGTTTATGTGTTGCGTGCATTTTAATGGTTACGTGCATTTCAGTTTGGCTGAGCATTTCAATATGTTACGTGCATTTTAATGTTTTACGTGCAAATGGGGAGTATAATATTTCCAGACATCATATTTCATGTTTGAAAATTTTAATGCAGTCCGTTACTTAATTTGCATTGAACCGGTGTTACGTTGTAAAATGTAATTTGTTGCCATTATTTTTATAACGGAATTTATACGCTGATACTATATGTTTTATGCGTGTTGTTTTGATGATATTTTTGACGAACAAATTTACTGTTGTTTTGACCTCAGTAACCGTCAATTTTAAAATGGATTTTTAAGCGGTTATCCCGCAACGCTGATTTGATATCCGTTTTTACGGCGTTTTGTGAAGCGCAATTTCTTTGTCGAAATTGCGATAGATGTTGCTGTTTTAATCACGTGTTTTCAAAAATCATTTTAAAATAAAAATTGTCTCCAAAAATTTTACAATTTACACTTTCAAAAGAATGAGGAATCGATTTAAACGTTTCAGCAAAATTGAGGACTATGAACCCTTACTTTACTGATTCGGTTAATTCCGGACTTGTCCGTTTGAGGACGTAAAATGTTATTTATATAAAATACACAATTTTGCACTTTTAAGGAAAAGATGAAGCGATTTAAACGATTTAGCAAAAGTGCGGAGTATGCAACTACACTTTTACTATTTCGGTTAATTCCGGATTCGTCAATTGAAATATTCGTTGCTGTTTAATGATTTTGATGATTTTGTTGGGCTTTCGAGCCACTATGCTGGACCTTCGGGTCATATGTTCGGGTCAAATACCAGTACTACACCTCCGGGTCATATGTTGGACCTTCGGGTCATTTGTTGGATGCCAAAATTATGATGGCAGTACTTGGTACGCTTCGGCCATATGTTGATGCACGTGCGGCGTAGCTTTGACTTGCCATATGATGGGGTCGATCCACTTTTATGTTGATTTTTCTAGTTATCTATTATTGATTTCTAGATTTTGTGAATTTTTGATTTGAATTCAATTATGAATTTGAAAGTTGATTTTGATGAAGTTTGATGTGATTTCTTCATTTAACCATGTTAATTTCTTATGTTGAATAGTCTCATTCGAGATTATTATTATTATTTTTCTTTGATGTTATTTAGGATGCACTCACTTCTAAGAATAAATTAGACTGATCCGTTTATTATTTTCTTTTAAATAATACTTATTTCTACAGGATAGTCGTTATCTCTGATTCAGTAGCAGCTTCAGCTTTTGAGATTTCACATCTTCTTTTGTCTAGCCTTCGAGGAGTTCTTTTAGTTATTTGACTCCCATCTCATGTATGTTGATGTATATGTATATGTACATTTGATTCATGTGAACTAGTGATTGTTGTAGCATGTATTCCAGAATTGTCTTCCGCTATATATATCTGATATTTCTGTTCTGATGTGATTATACTATCAGTGTTGTTATTATGAGTTGTTCTGAATTTTTCTTAAGCCACTGTAGTTTCGTTTTAGATTTAGATTGAATATATATATATCTTTGGGAGTAATTTACACAACTCCTATCGATGTAATCAATACTCGTCTAAGGCATAACTTACGGATGATCACTTCTAACAAGCCTTATTCTTCGCAATAGCAGACGTTATTCCTTATAATAACCTTTGTTATTGTAAGCATAAAGGTAGGGCGTCACAGCTTGGTATCAGAGTGAGGTTTTCAGAACAATTTGTAATAAACACAGAACAGAACAGAATGGAACACGTGTAACAAATATTTGAGGGTTTTATTCGTGCCTTTCTAATCTATTCGTTCCACTTTAACATGTGGATTACGTCTAGGAATAGAATTATATATTCCGTAGTATTCCATTTGTTAAATTTCTTATCAATTGTGTGCTGTTTTAACTAATCCTTGTCTTCTCTTGTCTCTCAGCCTATGGCTGGAAGAGGTAGAGGGAAGCGTTCTTCTGCAGGCCCGTCCAATGGTTCTCATCCGGACGGTGTCTATATGTCAGCTGATCAGTTTACGGAGCCATTACGGGGTACTCAGCCTCCTGTTGCTACTCCCACGACTCCTAATCAAAAGTCTGTCTTCGCTCGCATGTGTAGTGACTATTCCCACCTTGGAAGCAAGCCTTTCAAGGGATCAGAAAGTATAATGGAGGTTCATACTTGGTTGCGCACTTGTGAGCGCATATTTTCTCGGATGGATCTTTCGAATCAGCATCGCGTTCTCATGGCATCTAGTATGTTGCAAGAGCGTGCGCTTGATTGGTATGAGCTTTTTATTGTGAAAGTTGATGAGTCCACTCTCTCATGGATTTAGTTTAAGGAACGATTCGAACTTAAGTTCGTTCCTGAATCAGAAAAGGCTAATATTGCTCGTAGTTTCCTTGAGTTGAAGCAAGGAAAGTCATCTGTTTCTGATTATGTTGCATCTTTCAAGGCCTTGTCCAAATACGGAGTTGAGTTCATTAACACTCCGCGTAAGAAGAATCTTCGTTTTGTAGATGGTTTGAAGATGTATTTGAAGAAAGTTCTTTTGCTTCAGCTTAAGCTCTCTTTTGAGGAGCTTGTTGATTCAGCTCTTTGTCTTGAAGCTGTTGAAAAGGAACGTGATAGTGGTGATGGTGTTGAGGTTTCTAAGAACCCCAACAAGAAGAGGTTTCCATTTCTTAAGCCAAATTCTTCCAACCAGAAGAAGAAGAAGCAAGCTACCTCTAGTTCTCAGCCTAGTAGTGCACCTTCTGTTCATAGGGCGTGCTATAATTGTGGTTCTTTGGATTATCTTCTTCGCAATTGTCCTAAGCCTCGCATTTGTCGCTATTGCAAGAAAGAAGGTCATTGGGTTTTTGATTGGTTTCAAATCAGGGAAGCTTAATGTTGCTAAAGCTTCTGGTGATTCTTCTAAGCCTAAAGGTATTACTCCTTCTTTTTTTGAAGGTTTCATTTTATTTCATGGCCGTTCTGTTAGAGTTCTTTTCGATACGGGTGCATCAAATTCATTCGTGTCGAAAGAGCTTGTTGATATTATTCATTTGGATGTTGTTACTCTTTGCGACCCTTTGAGGATCGTAAATCCTATTGGTGGATCTGCTACACTTGGCTTGTTATGTGTAAATGTTGAGATTATTCTTTGTGGTTTCTCCTTTCATGCGAATCTGCATGTTATGGATCATCTTGGTATTGATATGATATTGGGTATGGATTGGCTCATTCGTTATGAAGTTCAAATTCTATGTCCTGAAAGAACTTTATATCTTAAGCATCTCGATGCTAGCGAGCAGTTATCTATTATATTTCGAAGTATGGATCATACTTCGAATGCTCTTATTTCTTCCTTCGAATCGAATGATGTTATAGATAATATTCCAGTTGTTTGTGATTTTTCTGATGTTTTCGAGCCTATTTCGAGATTGCCGCCGAAGAGGGTAATTGAGTTCCGTATTGATCTTATATCTAGTGCACATCCTGTTAGTCGTCCTCCCACGAGGATGTCTACTAAGGAAAATGAGGAACTTAAGCAACAATTATCTGAGTTGGAAGCCAAGCATTTTATTCGTTCTAGCTCATCTCCTTGGGGCACCGCCGTTGTCTTCGTTAAGAAGCCAGATGGTACCCTTAGGCTTTGTATTGATTATCGCAAGCTTAACGAGCTCACTATCAAAAATAGGTATCCATTACCTAGAATCGATGACATGTTCGATCAATTAAGTGGCGCTAAGCTGTTCTCCCAAATCGATCTTGCTACCGGTTTTCATCAGTTACGAGTGGCGGAAGATAGCAATCCTCTTACCGCATTCCGTACTTGTTATGGTTCTTACGAATGGCTTATTATGCCATTCGGTTTGACGAACGCTTCGGTGTATTTTGTGGATCTTATGAATCGGATATTCTGGGAATATCTCGATAAGTTCGTTTTGATTTTCATTGATGATGTTCTTATTTATTCCAAATCTGAAGCCGATCATATTCAGCATTTGGAGATTGTTTTGAGCACTATTCGTCAGCATCAGTTTTATGCCAAATTCTCCAAGTGTCACTTCTGGGAGAATAGGGTGAAGTTTCTCGGTCATATTGTTTCTTCCAATGGTATTTCTGTTGATCCTTCCAAGATCGAATCTATTCAGAATTGGAAGAGGCCCGAGACTGTTACTGAGATCCGTAGTTTCATTGGATTGGTGGGTTATTATCACCGGTTTATTAAGGACTTTTCTTGTATTGCTTTAATGCTTACCACTCTTACGAGAAAAGCTGTTCCTTTTATTTGGTCGGATAAGTGTGAGAATTCTTTCTTGAAGCTAAAGGATCTCCTTACTCATGCTCCTATCTTAGTGGTTCCCAAAGGGAATCATGATCTTATTGTTTATATTGATGCCAGTGGTTATGGCCTCGGTGTTGTTCTCATGCAAAAGGATAGAGTAGTTGCCTATGCTTCTAGACAACTAAAGCCTAACGAGATTCGTTATGCTACCCATGATTTGGAGTTAGCCGCTATAGTCTTTGCTCCAAAGATTTGGCGACATTATTTATTGGACGAGCGTTTTGTTCTCTTCACTGATCGCAAATCTCTGAAGTATTTATTTACTCAGAAAGAGCTTAATATGAGACAACAGCGTTGGCTCGAATTTCTTGCTTCATATGATTTCGATATTCAGTATACCCTTGGTAAGAGTAATTGAGTTGTTGATGCGCTTAGTCGCAAGCAACAGGTTGTTGTTTCCATGATGCTAGCAGAGTGGAATATTTTGGAAGCTTTATCTCTTTGTGATATTAGAGACCGTCCTTCAATTTCTGATTCTCCCGTGCTTTTATTTAGCATGGAAGCTCGTCCTAATTTGTTGGATCATGTTGCCGATGCACAGAAACAAGATCCATATATTGCTTCTCTTATTCAGAGTTGGAAATCAAAATCCTGAAGTGATGATCTTAAGGATTTCGATATTGATGTTCATGGTTGTATTCGGAAGAAGGGAAGTTTGATCGTGCCTGATGTTCCTAATCTTAGAAATGACATTCTTGAGGACTGTCATTGTTCTAAGTATACGGTCCATCCGGGTAGTAGTAAGATATATGCAGATATGAAACGCTTATACTATTGGAAGGGTATGAAGCGTGATATTGCAAGTTATGTAAGTCGTTGCATTGTTAACTTGTTAAAGCAGAATACCAACGTCCCAGTGGTCTTTTGCAGCCTCTTGAAATTCCATTATGGAAATGGGATCAGATCTCCATGGACTTCATTGATGGTCTACCTCGTTCGAGGTCGGGCCATACTTGTATTTGGGTGATTGTTGACAGATTTACTAAATCAGCCCATTTTATTTCTATCAAGCCCAATCGGACTGCTCCATTGTTGGCTAAGCTATTTATTAAGGAAGTCGTTCGACTTCATGGAGTGCCTAGTTCAATTGTTAGTGACAGAGATCCGCTTTTTACTAGTGGTTTCTGGCAGAACCTTCAGAAAGATTTGGGCGCTAAGCTCAATCTTAGTACAGCTTATCATGCACAGTCTGATGGTCAGACTGAAAGGGCGAATTAGATTTTAGAGGATCTCCTTCGAGCTTGCATTCTTTATTTTGGTGGTAGTTGGGAAGACCACTTGTCTTTTGTTGAATTCTCTTATAACAGCAGTTTTCAATCCAGTATCGGTATGGCTCCTTTCAAAGCTCTTTACGGAAGGCCGTGTTGATCACCTTCTTGTTGGTTGGAATCGGGGGAAAAGTTAGTTATTGGCCCCGGTTATATTCGTGATTCTTCGGAGAGGATTGATATTATGAGATAGAGAATGAAAGAGGCTCAGAATAGGCAGAAATCCTATGTCAATCATCGTAGGAAGCCTTTGGAATTTTTTGTTGGCGATCTTGTATTCATTCGTGTTTCTCCGATGAAGGTTGTGGTGCGTTTTAGTAGCTCCGGGAAAATGGCTCCTCATTATATTGGACCGTTTCCTATTACGGAATGCATTGGCCCTGTTGCTTATCGTGTATCGCTACCTGCTCAGTTTTCGGGAATTCATGATGTATTTTATGTATCCCTGCTTCGTAGATGCCTTCGAGATTCAGACTCTATTATTGATCCTCATATGTTGCAAGATCTTGAGATCTCGTCCAACTTGTCTATTGTACAAAACCCCATTTGTGTGCTAGCTTCGGAGGTTAAACACCTTCGGAATAAAGAAGTTTCGCTTGTGAAAATTCAATGGTTCACAAACCCCAATGATTGCATTTGGGAAACCAGAGAATACATCGAGCGTTTTTACTCGGGTTTCCTGTCCTCTACGGGTGGGGGTGGGCATTCTTATCCATCTTTTCTATTTTATTCTTTGTTATGATGAATTATTTACTTACAGACTGCTTCTAGTATGAAAATTGCAGGGACGCAATTTTTATAAGGGGGAGTCTGCAACGACAGTGATTTTATTACCGTCGTAGTAAATAATTTAAAAATATGCAACGACCGTGATTTTTGAATTACCGTCGGAGTAAATATTTTGAATGGAAAATTTCAAATTAAAATTTGGAAAAAAATAATGTTGTAAAGTAGTAGCCTAAATAATATAATCATTTGCATTGTTGTAAACACTTGGTCACTAAAGCCTAAAAAAGCAAAGTGAACCAAATGTGAACACTTTACGTTATTCCTTTCTTCATCTTTTGCTTGCTGTCATCTTTTTTTTTTGCAGCAAGTAATTTATCTCCCACTTGAGCACGTCTAGCCTTCAATGCTCGTGTACTTATATGTTGGCCAACACGTCTTCAATTAATGCTTTTGGTTACAAAACTCTTTCAGCACTCCTCATTTTGACTTGCTCAAAATATTAAAAGGAAGAAAAGAAGAAATACCGCAAACGTTCATTTTTATTCCATTTTCCTTCAACAGCGAAGTGCAATTTATAATGGCATTCAACTGAAATCCTTGCTTTCTCTTCGGATTTGAGTGCTTAAAAATTTTGGAAGCAAATCATGTGAGTGCAACTCACATCTCCAAATTTTTGCTTTATACCCAGATGTTCTGTTTCAGAAAAAAAAATGAATTTTCTTTTTCTTGCTATACACGCGTATATTTTCTGAAATGTTGGAGCTGAGTTGAAACCCTGCTTATTCATTTTCTTTTCATTCGTTATACACGCACGTTTCATTTTCAGTAGCTTGTTGCCGTGTTCATCTATCTCTCATCTTTGCTTGGCTAGACAGTGTGTGCATGTTTTCACATATATACGGCATCAATTGCGGGTGTGTTACTTCTGCTTACTTCAGTGTTCTATGTGTGTTGAGGGGTGTTTGGTGAAAAACACTCTTGATTAATTTAACATTAGAGGATTTCATTGGCAACAACCTTATTCTTAACAAATCATATTCATGCACAGTGTTGCACTTTTGGTACAGATTCACCGAAAAGTTTACACTTCCTAATGCGACGAATGATTATTTAATGTACGACGAAACATAATTTTGTCAACTAAACAAAATTCTGGACAATTTTACATTGAACAACAAAATCTTGCTAGCCACCCTCTTGTATATTGTACATACACAAATTGTATTGCCTGACACTCATTTCTTTTATCAGTTTCGTGCTTTTTCATATGTGTCAAATTTTGGTATTGAGCCTTGCATTTTCACGTATGCAAATGGGTGAAGTTGTCTAGCAATTATTTAACTTCTTTAGCTTCAGTGTATGTGAAATCAGAGTATTCAGGCAACTTGAAATTCACGTTTATGCATGCGTGTGTATCATTACTTGGGTAGGCATGCAAATGGAAGCAAGTATTCAAGTTTCAATCTTCATGCATGGTTTCCTTTAAAAGTGCATGCATGACCTCATTTAATATTCATGCTTAACTTCTTCAGTGAAGAATTCAAAAGAAAGAAAAAGAAGTATGCAAGTCTTGATCTTTATTTTGGTTCACACGTGTATCCAGGCACTTTTGTAAAGCCTCTTTGCAAGTAGTATACTATAGAAAATAGGTTCAAGAAAATATGGTGCAAAATAGCATCCAGGGTGTTCATGCGTGAAGTGTATTTGTGTTCATGCATGTAGTGTATTTGTGTTCATGCGTGTAGATTATTTTGTGTTCATGCGTGTAGTGTATCTGTGTACATGCATGCTGCGTTTCCAAAAGTGTGTATTACATATTCACAAATGTATTTTAAAATAGTGCATACGTTTTAAAATGTTTCCTGCAAATTTGTATGAGGCCGCATGAAATGTTTGTGTCTACATGCAAGTATGGGGAGCTCAAAAATCACATTTTGTTCATTTCCTTGGGTTCTAGGAAGTATATTTTCATGCATGAAATGTTTATGTGTTGCGTGCATTTTAATGGTTACATGCATTTTAGTTTAGCCGAGCATTTCAATATGTTACGTGCATTTTAATGTGTTACGTACAAATAGGGAGTATAATATTTCCAGACATCATATTTCATGTTTGAAAATTTTAATGCAGTCCGTTACTTAATTTGCATTGAACCGGCGTTACGTTGTAAAACGTAATTTGTTGGCATTATTTTTATAACGGAATTTATACGCGGATACTATATTTTTTATGCGTGTTGTTTTGATGATATTTTTGACGAACAAATTTACTGTTGTTTTGACCTCAGTAACCGTCAATTTTAAAGTGGATTTTTAAGCGGTTATCCCGCAACGCTGATTTGATATCCGTTTTTACGACGTTTTGCGAAGCGCGATTTCTTTGTCGAAATTGCGATAGATGTTGCTGTTTTAATCACGTGTTTTCAAAAATCGTTTTAAAATAAAAATTGTTTTCAATTTTTTTACAGTTTACGCTTTCAAAAGAATGAGGAATCGATTTAAACGTTTCAGCAAAATTGAGGACTATGAACCCTTACTTTTACTGATTCGGTTAATTCCGGACTTGTCCGTTTGAGGACGTAAAATATTATTTATAGAAGATACACAATTTTGCAGTTTCAAGAAAACGATGAAGAGATTTAAACGATTTAGGAAAAGTGCGGAGTATGGAACCACACTTTTACTATTTTGGTTAATTCCGGACTCATCAATTGAAATATTCGTTGTTGTTTGATGATTTTGATGATTTTGTTGGGCTTTCGAGCCACAATGCTGGACCTTCGGGTCATATGATGGACCTTCGGGTCAAATACCAGTACTACACCTACGGGTCATATGTTTGACCTTCGGATCATTTGTTGGACGCCAAAATTATGATGGCAGCACTTGGTAGGCTTCAGCCATATGTTGATGCCCGTGCGGCGTAGCTTAGACTCGCCATATGATGGGGTCGATCTACTTTTATGTTGATTTTTCTAGTTATCTATTATTGATTTCTAGATTTTTGTGAATTTATGATTTGAATTCAATTATGAATTTGAAAGTTGATTTTGATGAAGTTTGATGTGATTTCTTCATTTAGCTATGTTGATTTCTTATGTTGAATAGTCTCATTCGAGATTATTATTATTTTTCTTTGATGTTATTTAGGATGCACTCACTTCTAAGAATAAATTAGACTGATCCGTTTATTATTTTCTTTTAAATAACTAGTGCGGGCCCGTGCTACGCACACGGGCAGTGCTGGTATGTCCCTGTAATTGTAAGTCCAGATGAATGTTGTCCAATTGTTTGTTAAAGCAGTATGTACAGAGTATCTGCAGTGTGTGACCCGTGCTACGCACACGGGCAGTGTTGGTAGTGTATTGGGTAGTAAAAGCTATATTAGAATTTGATGTGTGAACGTATTTTGAATGTATGTAACCGTGGAATGAGGAGTTTAAAAAGATGTTGTTGGGTATGGGTTATCGCAGTATATGTTCGTGCAGACTGACTGTAGAGTCTTTTAGAATATAACCCAAATAAATGAATTTTATATAGAGATAAATATAGAGCTGTATAATACTGTGATTGTGTGCTTGCAGATGCAATGTGTTGTGTACACACAAATATATATTATATATATGGCGTAGGTTATAAATAAAGTAGTTATGTAATATAAGTTACATCTTTATTCTATGTGCAACGTGGAAGAAAGTTATTCGTATACAAATTCAGACGTTAGAACATGGAGATTAATTATATATAAGTGACTCCCAATATGTGTGTTGTCACTATGTCGTAAAGTTGATCGAAAACAGGAAAGTGGCAGTTGTGTTAGTCAAGTACTTGAGTTGTAAGTGAAGTTGACGAAAGCTTGAAGCAAAATCATCAACATATCAAATAGATAATAGTGTGTGACCCGTGCTACGCACACGGGCAATGTTGGTAACTATATTGATACAATAAGTTTCCAGGAATATAAATTTTCAAATATATGTCGAATAAAAGTAAACACGGTAAGCATGATTGTAAAATTATTTTTAGTTAGGTATGTCATTCTCTTGAAAATATGTGTACTACAGATAGTAATTAATTTTTTCCGTGCTTTGTGAATATTTGAATTGCACAATAACATGAACATTGTATACTCACCTTGTAAATGACTGTCATAATGTTGCATTAATGAATTAGAAGTACATGGATTATATTATGGTACTTATCGCACCATGTACGTATTTGGTGCTGAAATATACATTGCAAGCACACTCAAATGCTGAACATCCTTCCATCAGGGTTATATGTGTGTGATGTTATAGTTATGTTGTCAATGATATATCTGCTCAGATTAAGCTAGGGATCTTTGTTTGTTATGAAATCCAAGAAAATTAGTGAGTTTGTAGCAGCTAACACAAAAATTTGAGAAGACATTCACTTTGAAGAGCAGGTATATAATTGAAAATTATGGAAAAAGGATTAATTAGAAAAAAGCAGTGATTACTGCTGTAAAAAATTTGGCTAAAATTGTTGAATGTGAATAGACAGAATATTTGTAAAAGCATAAGGGGGAAAACATAGATATGAGAAAGGAGTAGGTAATTAACATAGTTGCGCAGAACGAATTAGCCAACGAAAGAAAAGTTGTTGGTTATCAAATGCTTAAAAGATAGCAAAAATTCCATTTTTGACAACAATCTCACTAAGTATGGCAGCTATATCAGTTCAGTGTTATTCAACGTCATTGACAGGACAACCAATGACAAAAATTCACAATCGGTTCAGATGGACATGAAATTAAATTTTAGCACAGTCACATCATGGTACAAATATACAGAGATAAACAAACTGAAACCAATATGCAATAGAAAAGTACGTTGTAGGTACTATTTTTGTATAACAACGACAACCAAACAGAAATAAATTTACAAACTGTAAAAAAATAAATACAAACCATATAGATCATAGAGTGAAGAACCATACAAAATATGCAGAATCATCTGATTTGAAAAATACAAAGAGATGTTCCCTGCAGTGTTGTACTTTAAGCATACAGTCCTAATACGTTTAAAAAATTGCAGTGAATAAACTGTAACTATTGTAACTATGCATCATGGTCAAAATTGATAATGATTCCCGTTGTGTGCAGTGATAAACTGTTGCTATTTAAAAATATTAACTATGTATACACACATACATAAACTAAAGTTTTATACAATTCTGTAAACAAACCTCTGTTCTAGTATGCACAGCAGAGCCTGCCGCTTGCAACTCTAGTGGTCCATCAACATGCATCTTCAACGTATCAAACCTGTATTGCAACAACCTTCAACACGCAACTTCAGAGTTCCAACACAATGCCTTTGCTCCCGGTACTGCTGCAATGTATCGCTGCCCTCCAGGCTTGAACATCCATATACTTTGTTTCTGACTTGAACACGATCCATCTGCAGCTTCAACACATGGCTAGGCTTTTCTATAAAACTACCCGGCCATGACGCGCACTGCTCTTCCTCACTCAATCTAGTTTACTGCAAAAATGTAGGCTGAAGTTGTCAACTCATATAAAAACGCTAAAGTTGTGTTATAGTTTGCGTAAAACAAACTATTGTGCTGAACTTGTATTGTAGTTTGCTTAGAAGGATAATAGTATTACAAATTCAGGTTCTATATACGGAATAAAATAACATATCAAGTAAAATAATATGATATTTGATAATAGGAAATAAGTAAAAGATATAACTAATTCAATCAAATGATTAAGTAAATCCAGACTAAAAGAATAAGTAAAAGCCATATGCTTGCTTTAGTTATTTATATGCACAACAGCTGATTATAAGTTAGCTTATTATAGTATAGTGATTTTATTCTAACCAAAATGAGAAGGAAGATAGTAGCATGTTGTCTGTAGGCCAAAGTGCGTACTGTACGCACTGTAAGTGAAAAGTGAATGTGGGAACAAAAAATGAAAAGGAGATGCATCAAAAAGTAGTGATGTTTGAGGCATTGAATGCAGTAGAGACGTTGGGGGGAAAAAGAGGGAAAGAAACGAAAAAAAATGGTCTTCAATAAATTGGCAAATGTGTTATTGCAAACCCCAAGCATAGATAAATCATATTGTAACAACAAACAGAAAATTGCACTAAAAAATGAAAGAAGTGGATAATGTGTAGTACGCCTTTTTTAACAGGTTAACATTGTTTTGCAGTGCAGTAAGTTAGTAGCGTCTTTATGAAAAAAGGGAAGCTTTTTTCGCTGTAGCAATAAGATACTTGTTTGTAGGAAGTGACACATGTAATAATGGTGTACCAAATTGATAGATCTGCAGTTCGTAGCTAGTACTCTATTCACAGCATAGTTCATGGAATCCTACTACATAAATTGGATGCAAAAGAGTGAAAAATAGTGTTGTGAAAAATTTTGTACCTACCAAACCACATTGCAGTGAGGAATGCACGAAATATATATTGTGAAAAAGTTTGTATTGACCAAACAACATTATAGTAACAGTGGTTGTACTATTGCAGACTGTTCATATTAGCAGTGGTTAATACTAAAGCGAAGTGGGTATACAGAAAGCATAATTGGAATGTATTAATAAATGTCATTCATTACAATGTTTGAAAATACAGGGTTACAAACGGTAGTACACATATGTAAAGTAACATAAACATATAAAGTAAATACAACGGCTTTCTCGTGCGTAGTTGAAGGCATAAGCTGATAGAGGAGTAAATAAAGTTGGACAGTTGCAGACGTAACACAGAATTTAGGACTGGGGAGGACAAGGGTAGGATGTTGCTGCGGACGTACTATGGTTCGTCATGCAATTGCCCTCATGCCTGCCTACTTCTTCCTCTTACTTCCACTCTGTCGTCCACGTTTTTTCTGTTTACCATCAGGCAGCCTGTGACAGGTACATTCATTCTCTTGTCCAACGGTGTGTTCGGTTATGCTGCCGTCGTGCAAACAGTCGTCAGTCTCCTGCAGTTATGGACAGTATATCTGTTACTCAGGTTTTGTGTTATGTGGAAATAAGTGTGGGGTGTGCGGTGGAATACAAACCTGTTTTACTTTAATATTTTCGACGTTTGTCACACCTGAGGAAGAAAAGCGTGGCATTGGTAGGTAAATTGTATGTCAGATATTGTTAGAAGAATGGATAGAGCGTTGAGAGAGAGTCATACCAATTTTAGTGACTGTGCTAGATTTGCCAGTTAGCTGTGTACCGTCACCTTCTTTTAAATCTTTTGGTTCCACAGGTTCAGGTCGATCAAGCAGAGGGTTGTAAGGGTGGTGAATATGTGAAACTCTGCTAAAAGTGAGTGATTTTCCGTAATTCAGTATGTCGTACTTTGACGGTTTGAATTCAAACCGAGCTTCTGTCCCCATCAAGCTGGCAAACAGCTTATCAATCTGTTCGTCACCGTTGGTCTGAAGAAAAAGAAACAGTACCGTTAGGTCGGGTAAGGTAGAGGAAGGAGTGGGACAACAGTTGCGTAGTAATGTTAGACAGTTTGAAGGTAGTAATGTCAACTGAGAAAATAGTGTGTGTAAGATGTGTACCATTTTGGATATATTCATCATCTCGTCGACGCTCTTTTTGAGGAGGTAGGTAGCATCTTTGTCAAAAGCAGTCACAGTCGTAGTACCGGTATGATCAAAAACTTCCATAGAAATCCTATACCTGTGAGGGTATGACGTAATGTAAGGGAGTTGGAAGGGAATGGTAAACTTACTTATGCATACCTGTTAACTGGATGGGTAATATTGTTGTTGCATTTGGAGCAGCTGAAACCGGTTGCTTCCTTTGTCACCGTCTTCCTACAAATGGGACATGAAAGATAATTCCACGTTGATGATGTGTTAACCCTCATCATGGTTGCGTTTACGACATACTTCTTTGACTGCAAAGGAAGGAGAAATTGTAAAATGTTAACCAAAAGGTTGAGGTAACATAGGGATTGAGTTAAAAGATATTGACATACGTGGCAGTTATTAGATCGTATGTCGTCTAACATATTAGCTATGGTACTTTTAATTTCTGGGTCGTAAGTAGTTGAAGATGTAGGCCGCTGATGCTCAATTGATGTAACGACACTGCTTCACTGTCGGTGACACTAAGATGTAATAAAGTAGCAATAAGGTTTTTGATTGACTGTGCACAACAACAATAGTTGGTAGAAATTAGGTGGACGTATACCTGGAAAGTAATTTTGCTAGCTCTGGACAGGCAGTGGTAAAGTAAATTTGTGTAGCATTGGTGGATGAAAATGTAAACTCCCCTACATTTGTTAGTTTGGAGATAAGGTTGATGTTTGACGATGAAATAAAAATGAGTAACGACAGTATACCTTTGAATAGTTTGACTATCATAGAAGTGAATATCACTGACGGTGGTTGTCACGTCTATGAGGTCAGTTTTGTCAGCCCACAAAGTGATAGATTTATTTTTTAAAATGTGTAAAATTTAAAATGGAGAGTGTTAGTGAGCAACAATGTAGACGTAAATGTGACGCAGGGATAAATGTTAAACCTTCCAGCGTAAACAGTGATCTCTCTTTTAGATGTTTGACATCCGGTCCTTGTTGTTAGTTGGACAACTGAAATACTTCGCAGTACCCCACCAACATCTGGTAGGATGAAGGGAAAAGGAGGAATGTCAAACAAATATGAGTAGAAGTGGTAGTGGAAATGGTAGAATGATAGTATACGGCGTGTAGTAGTAGGAAAAGTGAGTGCACCTGTAAGTTGAGCCACCTTATCTATGCGTTGAGCAAGAGTTTCATTATCGACAAAACCAAATTTGTATCTAGGAATATTGTGCAGTGTTGGTGGCAGCCATTTGACTTTGGTGTCATTATGAAAGAGGATCATCAACTCCTCGTCTATTGGACGGTACGTATTCTGCGAAGGGTAGACGTTAAACGTTTCAATCTCGTATAAACATTGTTCTTCAAATGTCTGCGAGTATTTGTCGACCAAACTCTTTGGCACGACAGCATGTTTTTGTTCCCTGTGGTATAGTCATGTGTGATCCACTTGCAGCATGAAAGTAAGTGGTAAATAAAATGTCCACATAATAAGTGGGTTTACGACTCACCTTCACGTCAAGAAGATGAAGATTTGTGGAGTAAATCTCTTTTGCGACTCTGGAGATTGAGTTCCACGTCCTAGACAGTCGTACATGTATGCGATCCCAGTTAGGACCTACTTGCAACTCGGACAGTAGTTGATATTGGTTCTCCATTCTGATAGCTGTGGACAGAAATGTAAAAAGGATTTACAGCAGTGGCAAAGAGAATAGTAGCAGAACTGTTAGAAATATGATATTTGCAGTGGGGTATGTGTGTAGAAGGTTTAGTGGGGCAAGGAATTTTAATCTGTTAATGGAGAGGGAAGTTCGCGGGAAGTTCCCAGGGGTATACCGTGCAGTGGTGGAGTAAAATTTGCGGAGTCTTGGGTGGATAAGAAATGAAAATGCTGAGTTATTTGTACCTGGAAACAGTAGAGTATAACTGCCGCACAGTTTTGAAAAGCCATATTCTCATAACGTGTACATAAGTTGTTTTGTTTCTGGGCATGGTTGATGTAGTTACGTAAGGGAATGGGTTTGACCGGTTGAATTTGGGAAAATAACTGTTTGTAATAGACAGTTGCTACGGGCACAAATTACGTGTAGTTGAACACTTTGGTAGTTGATGTTAACAGCTGTCTGCATGTGAAATATTTGGAGTTCGTGGGTGGATTAAAGTGGTACTGCCTACAGACCATGTTTGAACTCAGTTATATTTGTAATTCAGTACGTATTGAGGAGAGAGGATCATGTGAAATAGCAGGGGATTAGTACGGTCACATAGGAAAAAGGGGTAGTGCAGTTGATGGTAAGTGAGGAAAAAAATAAAGTACTATGTGCAGGATGATGTGAAGTAAATGTAAACAATGTGTGAGCGTACAGAAATATGCGTTGGTAGTTATATGTAACTGCAGGTGAGGAACCGTATAGACGTTTTTACCTATTTGCATTGAGTACCTTTTCAACCTGAAATTTGTATAGTTTTCTTAGTAAATAATGCTTACATCTTATACGAAAATGAATAAGTCGTATAATTACTGGCTTGTTAAGTAACATACGTGGATGGATTTGTGTGTATAAATATTAATCTTTTACAATTACCAACTTATGATGGATTGTAGTGGTCATTTGAAGTTTAAAAAAAAAATGGAAATCTGGACAGTAAAGTTTTCATAACATAATTCAGTAAATGTTAGGTTTCAGTTAAAGCATTCTCGTAAAATAAGGCAACTGTGAGCATTTGTTTTATTTTCAGGTGTGACACATTGACCTTAATGAGTAGAAGCAACATTTCGACTAATAAATAGGCAACTTTTGTCAGATTTGTATAGTACTATTATTACATGGAAGTCACATAAAAAAACTGCAGTACTTCAATTCTGAAGCATGAAAGGCTCTTGCAATATTAAAAATGTACAATCCAAAGTTATGGTATGTACCTGAGATGGATTAAGGGTTTAGGTCATGAAAAGAAGAAGATTGGTGGAACCGTGAATCCGTTTTTTCGTCTAGAATGATCAGTGGAACTGTCTGTATCTAATGTTTGCATCGTATAGCCTACTCACCATTTCAGTAAAACAGGTACAAATTGGTACCTCCACTTCTGCATAAAAGAACATATAATGCACAGTGGTAGTAATGTTTAGCTGACACAAATTTGTATTAAAAAATGCACTGATTTAGTTCTTTAACGCAAGGTATGCACTGCATTATTGGTTCTACGAAATACATATTACTCAGTCACATATGTGCTTTCGGTGATTCACAGGGTACCAGTATACAGTCGTGTATTATTAAACTAAGGTTTGCTTGAACGATAAAACCCTCAATATCAATTCCGTAGTACATTTGAAACTGAGTTATGTGCAGTAAAAAAACAGGTCGAACAATGTGTTGTGTAATCACAGCAATCACAAACAGTGCAGTTGGAAAAATTGCCGATGAAGTCTTTATTTGGAACTCAGGAGGACTGATACGCAAGGTATGACATAAATAGGTGATGTCTAACATGTTGGACATGTTTAACAGGTGAAACAAAAGTTAAAGTAAAAATATTAAAACTTAAAAAAAAGCAACTGCAAATAAGCCCGCATGCAAAATACTTATTATGTAGTTTATTTCTTTAAAAATTGGTCAGTCAGCCTTGTATCGTTAATCCAAGGTGATAGGCACCCAGTTTATTATGAACAGAGTTGCTTTTGAGCCTGATCATCGATGTATTGCTAAGTGGTTATTTAATCTTTTGGTGACAATTTGGATGAAATGGATTGAATTTTAATATTTTTGTGACGATTCAGAAAGTACCAGCAAGAGTCAATAGTACATTAATACTATGACTGACCGCCATTTCTACAATCAGCATCCCACAAGCAAAGTAGCAGAACCTCAAACATTAGCATTTAAAGCACTGTGAAGAAGCTTATTTTCAAACAGCAATAAATGACTGATTCCAAGGACTATTGAACCTGATGGAAAAATTCCTCATACTGCCATCGACAATCTGTTTTATTGTTTACCAGGTTCTTGATCCAGTAGCACCTACAACAACAGAGCCCTTTTTTAGTTCAAATTACGTGTTTCTTGGAAATAACAAAAATATTGCAACAATATTCTTTTACTTCAGAAAAAAGAGAAACTACTGTTAACAAAGATGATATTTGCCCACATTAACACCATGTACGTGCCCTTGAGCGGTAAGAGTATGACATTGAAATTGTGAAAGTTCCATAGTGTTGCTTGCAGCCTTATGAAGCTACGTATTGAAGTTTTCCTCCTTGAAGTCTGTTAATTTATTTATTTGTTTACTTATTTGATAGTTTTATAAGAGTATTGATGTAGAAGCGACAGTGACACTTGCAAATCATGCATTCTAATTTTTTTTAAATTTTTTTATCCAATACCGTTAACAAATTCAATTTTTATCCAATTTTTATATGTCCAAGCCAGGAGTTCAAAATATCCTATTTTTATCCAAGTGTCAATTGGCCCAAAATCTGGAAGAATATTACTGAAATTATTTGAAAAATCGTTAAGAAATTCATTAAATGCATAATAATATATGTTGCAAATTTTGCAAACAAAACAGTTAGAGAAAGACTAAAAGCGTTGGACGTAGCAACATATTTTACAGTTAAACACCGGCATTTAAATATCATCGTTGGTCGATAAAATCAATGCCAATCTATAGTTAATTGATGCCAATATGTTCAAAAAAAATCATATTTAGGCCTCTTCAAAACCTGCACCTTCTATAAACCAGATTCTATTGTTATCAGGTTTTGTACATTCATATATTTTCAAAATTTGTTTTGCTTCCCAATTTAAGATTAGTCGTAATGTTTGCAGAAATGAGTTACTTTGATTTCCCTATTTGATTCAACGGCAGAAATAGATAATTACAGAAGAATATGAGTGAGATAACCTAAATGCGTCATAATCATATGTAAAAGAGCAATAAAAAAAATAAAATATCTTTTCTTTAGAGACTATATCATTTTGTCTTCAAATCATGTAATTAAAAAATTAGCGAATTTGAAAACAAGAGTAATACCGGAAACTTATTGTCATCGTACAAGTATACAAAGTTTAGTAAAATTATATTATAGTAATATCAACAAAAAAATTATTAATAATGAAAACAATAGCATTCTTAGTAATAACGGCGTTAAAAGTTTCTATTGAATGTTGAGCTAGATAAACTATTAGATTACGTAGACCACATTAAATACTCCACGCCAGGTTATTTGAAAAACAGAGTATTCATAATAATTAAATGTATGATCAGCAGTTTAGTGTAGCTTGTGAACCCTTAAATTATAATTTCACAAATTTTTTTACCTCATATTAGCACGTAAACTGATGGTCTTCAATGTAGATATTTATGTGCTACAGATATTTTTCCAGTAATCTTTACATCGCAAAATTATATTTTTTGGATACAAAAGGTAGTATGAACACAACCTAGTCCATTTTCATAGTCGGAGCAGTACTGCCTGTTAAGAAGATATCGATATGCACGTAGTGAAGATATAACGCAAAGAGCTCATTAATAATGACAGGTAATAGTAACTTCGTGTAAACAAATAAACTGTACTGGAAGAAACATATGAGTTGAACCAATGAAACAATTATAGAATTAAATGAAAGTGTATTATTGTCATCTTATAGAAGGATACAGTGAAACTAAATATGAAAATGATAAGAACATAACACTAATAGTATGAATGATAATCAAAATAACACACTTTTTCAAAATTTTGGACAACATATAACATTTCAATTCAAACAAATGCTTTTAATTTTTCAACATGGACAGGAAATATATGAATTTTGCTTAGATTTTGATAATTAATTGCATATGAAGAAATTGAAATGCATATGAATCATAACTAAATGATTGAAACTTAATGATTGTAACTGCAGGAAAAAATATATGCAACATTTACTAAGGAATAACAAATATTGCTGTCACTTTACCTTCATTATCTGGAATGAATCAAATCCAACAACTGTTGAGTAATAACATCAACAAACGGTGCAGTGAAAGTCAAAGCAATTTAAGTGTAAATCCATAATAACATAATCCTAAATTCAAAGAAATAAGTAAATCGAACAACCGGAAGAAAAATAGAGAAAATCGCTACCTTGAGGGTCAGTGATCTTCCTTTCTGAGATGAGATGGCTTGAAGGCTGCTTTCCTATTTCGTAAACAACCAGCCGCATAGTCTGTATGAAAATATGGACTTACATAATAAAATACGTGATGAGCAGTAAGCGCGGAAGGCGGGGGATGTTCTCCCAAGTCATTGCCAAATCCTTATCCTTATCACTCTCTCTTCGTAGCATTTCAGTAAACCTATAAAGTGGACAACAAATTCGTTAGTTGAAGTTGAAATTGGACACAAATTGTCCTATATTACGAAACCGTACCTGCTGTTGAACAGTGATCAGAATGTTATTGTCAATGGATGGATGATGAGCTGAACTGACCAAGAAGATATAATAAAGTTGAACAATTTGTAGGGAAGCCTCTGAGACTCATGTCAACAACAACAAATAAAAATATGTTACAGAATTGAATTGGCAGATGATAAGAAAAAAATTCTGTAACAACAAATTTCAGTATCTGTTTATATAGGAGCACAAAATTGTCTTGCACTGAAGAGTACCGATTATTGCCATCCCTTCAAAAAGAATGTTCAATGCTTTACATTCATGTTGCACATTCGCTCCATGGTTACTGTAATTTACTCCTATCCATTGAGGGGAAAATGAATATTTCATTCCCCACCCCCATGTCGATAATATACTTTTCATTAATGCCCAAAGAATCCATATGCAGATTTGATCACAAATTGTGTATGTTAGTTGCATTGATGAACACATATTTTCTATAATTTTCAAATTTACCCATATTTTATTAATATGTATAAATATTGTTTATATAAATGGATATTAAGTGAGGATGAAGGATGTAAAAAATGTTGTTCAAACAACAAATGCAATGACAAATAAAATTTTAACAGAGAAAATAGTTGTATAAAAATTTGGAAACATTGTAAGTTTAAATAAACAACGATTCTATCTTCCTGCATTGTTACTGTTCGTTGTACTACCAACTCCTATAATTTAATATGTACTCTCAAGTGCGAATTAAAGTTATTTTAAGGAAGTATTTTTCACTCATCATGAAATGGACCATAAGTTGTTATTTCTTTGAAGCCACGGAGTTGCAACTAAATTACTGTCATATAATTAATTTACTTCATAGATTAAATATTTGCATTTCACTGCCTAAATAGTACTGGTGTATAAATGAAGTAAGCTGAGTATAATAGCATGATATTTACTCATGATACTCATATTTGATGCAGTAGATTAAATGAGGAAGTTAGGTACTGTGGGTGACTGATTGTAAAAGAAAGCGAGCAAGATGAGTAAACAACAGCTCCCGGTGCAACCATGGTAGTTGACGAATGAACAAATCCACATACGTAAATGTAGTGATATCAGTTAAATAGTAATATTACATGTCTGTAGTTAAAATGATCATGTAATGTTAGTTACGGCTGAATGATTCTCACTCTCTTTTTATTACTAATAATGTGCTAGTGTGGACCAAATATAAGTTAACGTGCAGTGCAGTAAAATTGCAGCTCTTGCTGGTTTCAAGTGGAAATGAATAGCATATACTTTGTTGAATGAACAGCAGAACATAAAGATACCAAAATGTCTGAATCAGCTGATACTTCTACGCAGAATAGAACGTATGGATGGCACGTTCAGGTCTGAACTGTAGAATGGGAGGTTATTGTTGTTAGCTTGAAATAGAGTATGCCGTTAATAGTGCAGTGGACACAGACTGATAACGTAGAAATTTAAATTAACTCATAGTTAGTGAGAAATAAATTTGTGAATAATGGATGTAACTGACCCACTTCATTTTTCAATGCATTGGACAATAATTAGGTTTTGAAGAATGACACAATGTGGACACATTTTGTCATCCATACGCTTAGTAATAATCATTGAACATGAGCTTAAAATAGAGACCAGTTGAAAATGTAGGTGTGAAAAAGAAAACGGGCAAAACAGTTAATGAGCTGTGTCAACAATGAATATATCATATCAGTAAGTTACAACTATCGAAGATCAGGTGGATAAAAATATACAATAGAAATTCAGATAGCAGCAGGGAGGTAGAAAGTGCATGAAGTACGGACAAATGAATTTGAAGTGTGTGGATGAACAGATGGTAGTTATACAAATAGATACAACAGAAATAGGTGCTGTAACCACAATTTTTCCCTCTGTAACCTCATCCTGAAAGCAGGAGGAAGAAAGTTAACAGAATTAATTGTGAAAGTAAGTAGTTAAATGCATGTAGTAAACGCTGTAAGGTGTGATTACCTGATAAACCGTTGAAAACTTCCTTATACATAATATTTTTGGTTAGCCCACGACGTCCACCCTCCAACTGACCAATTAGAAACTTAATACCCTGGTACGAAGATGTTCTTGATACAGCAACATACAACTGTCCATGGCTGAAAACAGGGAGGGGAAAATATATGCCTATATTCTCTAATGTTTGCCCTTGGCTTTTATTTATCGTCATTGAGAAGCAAACCTTTACGGGGAATTGTCGTCTACGTAAAACAAATGGCCATTTTGTATCCGCAGACGTGAGGATGATGCGAGGAATGAGTACCCTCGTACCAATATTAGTACCAGTAATTATTTCTGCTTCAATAACCCTTTCAGCAACTTGAGTCACAATTAACCGTGTTCCATTGCAAAGGCCTAACCGCTGGTTTAAATTTCGTAACAACATAATTGGAACTCCTATCTTCAACTGCAGAATGTGGTTAGGTAATCCTGATATTTTTAGAGTGTTAAGAAATTCGGTAGGATAAACAGTATGTTGATCGTCCACTTGTTCAGATGAAGGACTAATGGAATCAGCACTGAAATAGGACCTTAAATCACCGTTAATTTGAGAAAGGATGTAGGAGTTAATTTCCTCAACAAATTCGTTAGTCGTAGCGAGCACGCATCGTGTACGTAAATACTCTTTGTCCGGTAACCTGTTATGCAAATCAGGGTATATCATGTCAACCATATTTTTAAGACCACAATCTCCAACGTCGATAAGATATTCAGAAGGTATAGTAATCCAAGAAGGATCATCGTCACCATCCAGTGAAACTGCATCCAACTTTCCATATCCAATGTCAAGCACCCACTGTGCAAACTTCTCAACTTTCTCCAGCTCACGTGAGTTGCATGTTGAACGTTACAGTCTCATGTTTCTTGTAAGGATGAAAACCTTACACTTTGCCCATAGATACGAATTGCTGATGGAAGCGGAGACCACCATATCTCTAGTACCTTTCTGAACTACTGGAAAAGTTTGTCGAAAATCACCTCCCAGTAAAACTGTCTTTCCTCCGAAAAGCCCGGAAGGTCCGTCATCAGGACTAACCTGCATTATATCCTGTAAACTTTTTTCAAATGCCTCGAGGGCATTACGATGCATCATAGGTGCTTCATCCTAAATAATTAAATCAGTGGATTTGAGCAACTGTCCTAAAGGAGATTGTTTTGATATGTTGCATGTTGAATTATCATCGACAATGAGTGGAATTTTGAATTTCGAATGGGCAGTTCTACCGCCAGGTAAAAGTAAGGACGCTATACCAGAAGAAGCGACAGCTAAAACAATCTTTCCTTCTGATCTGAAGTAAGTGATAATGGTTTTCCAAAGAAAAGTTTTGCCTGTTCCCCCACTTCCGTAAACAAAGTAGAAACCACCTTTGTTACGTTCAACAGAATCACGTACAGTGTTAAATATCTTTTGTTGTTCAAAATTTAACGATGACAGAAGCGGTTGTGACTCGGCTTTCAACATTTCAATATCATAATCATTTTCGGATGTTGGTAAGCTACAATGACCTGTGAAAACAGAAATAAAGTCCGATGGAGGGATCAAGTTAAATTCTGCTACAGATCTACCACTTTTACTCATTATCTTTTCTAACTCACGTACAGTTTCCAACTTAAGGTGACAGTCATCAACACAATTAGTTTGTTCTTCGTAGGTATGAACGTGACGCCATTCAATATCCTCCGCCAACATTTTCCAATGTCTATTCCAAAGTTGTAGTGGGTTGGATACTTCGCAGAAAAATAGCAACATAACAAAAAGGTCTCGTAGAGACCTAGCAGTTGCCCAACGTGACGCCTCGGTTAAAGCAATGTTCCATTCATTATCGTCTTCAAGTAATCCGCGTGCAATATACGCACTTTTAAAAGAGTCGTAAACAACGGAATTAACGGTTCTTATCTCTTCATAGCTGGTCGGTCCTTTGACAATGTTTAAAAGCAGACGTAAATAAAATCGTTCGCCACATGTAGGATGGGCAAAATAAACTCTACCAATTGTGTCCCCTTTTTTCCGTATTGTCCACTTGCCAATTTTTTTGTTCCACACCCATTTTATAGGAAAATCTACATATGTTAACTTTCGTGCCTCCGAACAAATTTTATTAGTTTCCATCCATTCAGTGAAAATAGTATTGTTAACAGCAGGTTGACATACTACCTCAGCCAAATTATCGTCATCGTGAAAAACAACGTTTTGCTCTTCAGGTAAATGAAAGTGCGATCTTTCAACTGCAGGTTTTCGATAGTGAATATCAAATTTGAAAATTCTCCAACTTGCTTCTGAAGCTGATATGTAACGACAGTCTAGATAAGTCTTTATTTCATCCACCTCTCGAACAAAATTCTGGTTTGTAACATTGTTTTCCTCAATTACAACAGCAGCCCTATCGTGGCCTTTGTGAATGTATTTGAACAAATATTTAACCGACTTTGCACGATTACATATTTCAACATTAATGTGTGCTTGATACTTCACAACTAAACTCACATTATGCGGTATTACCCAACAATTATTTAGATTAACCCCAGATAATGTGGTGACAAAGTTATCATTGCCGCGTCTTCTGTAATTTGGAAAGCCATGTTTGTCGTACGTCGTTTCGTAATTGATCCTTTTTGGGTAATGTTTTGAACATTTACCGTTTATCATACATGGGCAGTTAGGATTGTGAACGCCGCACGGTCCATGTACCATAAACTGACTGACTGATTGGTATGCAACAGGATCTGCCTCACGGTCTGGTAATTCAGCACTGACCACCTTATCCACCTCGGCTGTCGTTTTTGGTCTGTCCTCCCCTCGTACAAAAAGTAAGATATGTGCATGAGGCAAGCCATGCTTTTGAAATACAATAGCGTACAAAGCTGTACAAATATTAACCAAAATTAATCAATATTGTAACTATTTTGAACAGAAGTTTAGTGCATGATGTGACAGACCTGCATTTAGTTTTCCAAAATATTCTTTTTCCTTTATGTCATGCATTAGTTGTTGTAACTTCAGTTGAAAAACACGTGAAATTATATCCGGTCTATCTTCCACCCTTTGACCTGGAATTGTTTTTAAGCACTCCTTAATCTCTGGCCATTGAGAGTTGCATGTAAATGTGATGAAGTAATCCGGAGAACCAGCCCATCAACAAATTGCCATTGCATCTTGGTAGTTTTGAATCATATACCTAGGCCCACCAGTGAAAGAAGAAGGCAAAACCATTCTCCTGCCAATAGACAAAGCCGATGTGTCACCCACTGCAACCGCATCCTTCAGCCCTTTGTACAGTTCAGACCTGATGTTATGTTGGTTATTTCTAATCCAATTCAATCTATCCTCCTCAATGCAACAGTATGCATCAACTATTAGCTGTTGGAACAATCTCCCACCGTAAAGCAAGGTATTACCATCTCCCTCTCTGTACTGCAGTATGTAAGCATAATATTCACGCATGGTTACCATGTCGTCCTTATCGATATTTGATGGTTCGACAGACTGATAAGGTATGTTAAGTCTGTAACCATCCTCTGCATAAGGAAATAAGACGGGATACTGCATGGCCATAAAACTGGGGTGTTTCTCGTTAATTCTCTTAAGCAGTCCACTTTTCTCCTCGATTATGATGTCCCTATAACCTTCACTTCGGCTACCATTCCCTGTAACTAACGCTGCAATCTCAGAAGTTGTTGGTATATTGTACTGCCTACCATCTCTATCCCTCCTTTCCAACAAATGAAGTGAAACATTGGTCAAACTACTATTCTCATACCTGTCTCTAGCCATGTGGAACACCTTAGCCAGCTCGTTACAGTCATTGAACATAGATATTAAATTTTTAATAATATGGGGGTTTGTAGACTGGCTAGCGGACAACCCAGGCGCATTAAATCTGTTAGTAACTTCTTTGGCTGTGTCATAGATATATAGTTGTGCAAATTTAGCGTGCCCCTGGGTGGGAAGCATAGAGCCTATTTTATGATAATTCTGCCCCCTAATTCTAAATACATAAGGACCTCGACCTATGTTCACTGAATTGTCAATACGCCCACCCATTGATGTAAATGCAAACATCCCGTTGTATACCCGTATGTTCTCTCTGAAATTAGAACTATCACGGCCACCATTGTAATCAAGCAGACTATGTAAATAGTCAGGGCATTTTTTGTACCGTGGCAACTTAATTTTACCGCCCTTACAGCAAATAGAAAACTTCGGATTCACGGGTCTTCTAGACTTCCTGTTCCTTTCTTCGTACCAAACTGTTGCACTACAGCTTGAGCAAACATAGGAAGGACCACCAAAATTCCATGGCTGCACCGCAGCTCCTATTTCAACAGTTTATGACTCAGTGTTCCTAACACGAATGTGTACTGTAAGCATACAAAAAGTAAACAAAGAGGTGGAGGAATAGTTTTAAGTTTAATTAACATGAAAGTGAAATTTACGGCGTACAGCGTACAATATCTGCAGTGGATATTAGAGAACGTAAATATGTAAAAAAGCAATATATAAATGGGTCATTCCAGGTTATATTATAGTTCGTAAGAGACAGTAAGAATAAGAGTATACCATTACCTGTGCTTATTTTGGCAAAACCACGTATGCGTGAACTCGGCCAGGCAGTTTGTCCAATTTTTTTTTCCCTGTTTTTTTTTACAGTGGAAAGCAGTAGTTGTACTGTGTTAATACGTGAATGAAATAACTATATGTACAGCGACAGAACCTACCATTACGTCCACTCCGTCCTGAAGTTATCTTTGGCCTATAAGACACATCCTCACAGGAGTCGCTTGTACCTTCCATCACTGACCCCTCATGCTGTAAACCTGTAGTCCTTTTTCTTTTTCTCATGTTGATTGCACCTCTTCTTTCAGCTCTAGCTTTCCTAGCCACAGCCGTGGTTTCCATAATTTCTGCCTAAGTAACATACCAGCAAGGTGTTACAATTATCTGGCACAGAGTATGTAGTTTGCACAACATGCAGCGGTGGCCAAAAATAGCATTGCGTCCAGATTGCAAATAAATATGGTAGTACTGCACATCAAATTGTTTAACGTGTGACAGCAGTGAGGGACACAATGCAACATGGTTATTTACATACACACTGTGTGGTCCATCAGTCAATCATACAGTACAAAATAATCGAGTCTAGCTGACAGGCTTGTGTACGTAACTATGAGGAGGAGGACATGCAATGCAGAGAACAGTATTTACTGGGAGGAATATTACTCAGTAATGACGTACAAATTTTAAAAAGAAGACGATTTTAGAATACAGTCCGTATTTTCTGCATGGTATGTCCGACGGAAAACAACCAGTTTATATGGTTTGAACAAAACAGGGAACTTGCAAACTGCTGAAATAAAAATTGAAAATTATAGCTACCCTTTGATTTACTAAACATTCAGATTTCAATCCAACTTCCGGTGATAAAACAGGCACAGCTGTTAAGGGAATTATCTGTGAAAAGGAATTCAAACATTTAACTGAGCAGGCAACGTAAAAACCTGACTGAAATCCAACGGCAGTGTTATTGACCTTACTGCAGAAGTCAATTTAGGTGCAAACTGTGCAGGCTGAGCACAACAGAGCTAACTACATTCTACGTCTGTATATTCATATTCGTAAAGTTGTTGTTGTTCATCATGATTAGTTCCGAGCTCCGTGATGAAATTAGCAAACCACCTTATTTTAACCTCTGAATACAGTGTACTAATCCAGATTTACAACGTTTAAGTACTCTCTGTACAGCATCATCGTACGGATATTTTTTGTTACATCCACAGATAACAAAGAATTTGCGTCGATACAAAACAGAATTAGAATTTAACAAAGGTTTGCTAAAATCTAACCTACTCTATCCAGTAACCATAAGTTGTGAAGGAAAGAAAAGTGCAAGCAGTTGTTCATATAATCATAGCTTCAGTATTTAGAATGGAGAGAAGAGAACAGCTTAAAATTTAGTTTTTTTTTAAAAAAAACAGTCTTAATTTACTCAAGTACTGACATTCAGTAAGCTTAGATGTAATGTGTGGTCGCTTTTTAAACTGACAGGGCACATTCTTAAATCTACACTTTTGTCGTACGTTTTTTCCCCTCCTGGAACCTCTATGTCAGACTTAAAATTGTTACAAACACCCGAACCTCACAACATTTTGTTGCATTGCTATACTGTGTATCAGCAGTGTTAATTCAAATTAGAAAATTTAATATGCTCCGTAGATGTACCGACAGAGCATCACTTAGCTTTGTTGTACATCTGCTTTACCTAATGAAAGAACGGATGAGTATGATCATCGATGACCGTACTGTGAACAGTAGGGTATACAAAAATATAAGGCAAACAGTACATGCATTTGGAAAAAAGAAAAAGTATAACAACATTACCGTTTGAGTAACCACCAAATAATAAGTTCAAATATGATGATAAATAAGCATGTAGCAGTAGAGGTTACGACAGAAAATGATATCAACTTATATCTTACCAAATTTGAGATAGGAATCAGCAAGTGTGTGTTGGTTGCCAAGCGATGCAGTTATGAAGGAACCACGATTTTACTATCTGCCAGTGGATAGGAGGGACAGTTAAGATGGAGCTGTGTATATTGCAATGTAAAACCGTCAAAGTGGAGTACACAGTTATTTGTAATTTGTATGGTACGATTACATAAGAAGACAGGCTGCGTCTCACAACATTATTTATACCTAAACCTCCGTCTGTCCGGCTAAATACTGCAATTTGAACCAGGAGTGCTTCTTCCGAAGGCAACTAATTTAAGACACATTAAACGTTAGAAATCAAAGGAATACAACAACAGTTTTTAACAACGTAGTCCGCGTAAGTAATTGTATATTTCATTTACTTAACAAAGTGTTAACTTTATGTACTTTGCAAATAAAAATTGACTGAAACTTATGTTTATGCATATAACAAACAGTATAATCAATTTAGGTCCAATTCTTATAAGTACAGTACACAGTGATGTGTGTAAAAATGCTTGGAAATTTGGAACAAAATGCATTTGGTCATGTGCATAAAATTAAAACAGTGGTAAATTGAGTTGAGTTGAACCAGCAGTTAGAAAATTAAATAACACATTCCCAGCAGAGAGGACAGACACAGAGTGAACGCGTGTACTACACCCCTAAGTTAATAGCAGTATGATATGAGCAAAATCATGCGATCAATGCGAACTCTTGTTAACCATGTGTGATATTTACTGCACAGTGCAAATAGTGAAAAATTTGAGTGGCACTTGTGCGTCTCTGTCCATATATGTGTGAGGGGGTGTGTGTGAATGTATAAATAAAAGTCTGACGCTGAGAGGACTTCATAATACAAAGAGGCAGTGAGTAATGAGAAAGAAAATTGTGTTCGAACTATAAAAATGATTAATATTAGTAAGAAGTCAATATAACCCATTCATATGAATTTATGATGAAAAACTATGTTGAACAATAAGTACTGGAGGAGAAAAATGAGTAACAATACAATCAGAGGGAATGGGTGAGCAGATAAATACCTTTCCACGAATATTACCTATCTTTTATTCATCACACAGAATCATCCCATTTGCAGACCTGAAAAAGACAGGGGATAGCAGGTTACCGGGCTGTATGTGCTCCGTTCAAAAAGATACCATAGTATATATCATATTTTCCAAAACTGTACTGACACATGTAATCAGAAGAAATACAGGGAGACATAGGTGAAACGTGAATAGGAGTGGAAGGCAGCATGGTCGTAGTACTATGTGCAGTGTTTGCCAGACATATACTAACATTACTATCTATACTGCAAACGTACAGGTTGACCAAGTGTAGATGTAATTCTTAGTTATTGGTTGTTGTTTACACTTCTAAATGTTATTTATATCTTATAATAGAATTTTATTTGATGTGGTAGTTTGTGATTAATCTAAAAGTTTGTTGGTTTAATATAGTTGGTACTTTAATTAGCTCTGTTTGCAAATTAAGCTGGGGATAAATTAATTTTTAATATAAGTTCTCATATTTAACCTTTTCCCTTCCTTTATTACTTTTAAAAGGGATAATTTTATTTTTAATTTAAGTTCTCATATTTAACCTTTTTAATATTCATTTTCTTTCTCCATACAAGTAAGCATGAAATGCGGTATTTGAATGCATAAAGGGTAGTATGGAACATATGTTTGGGAAAAAATGATAATTTTGAATCACGCTATATTGAAATGTATAGATATAACATACTTGAAAGCTAATTTTGGTTGTAGTAAAGCAGAACAACTGTTTTACTGCCATGATCAACATATAAACAGTTTTCCTACTGGAAATTCTATCATTCAGGTTGATGTGGATGGTTAATAAGTGACATTCCAGAAGTTAGGATGTGTACTCAAAACAATAAATATTTAAATTACGAAAATCAAAAGCTGCATTAGAAAATAATATTTACATTACCACTAAAAGTGGTGGCTACATAACTGCTTTATTACACAACGTGGGCACAAAATGCAAAGTTGTAAACAAAGATGGATTATAGTACAAAACCGGTTATATAATTGTTGTAATTGAGGATTTCGGTCTTAATGGCTATTTTTATACCTGTTATAACTATGTCTCTTCCTCACGTCTTCATTTTTCTTCCTAACAATCTACAGATCGGATCAATCAGGTATAAGATGTTGATTAGGTATAAGATGTTAACAACAATGTATGATAGTAAACTTCCAATGGGACAATACCCCTATGAATATTCCACTTCTAGCTCCAAATTTTTCTCCCAAAAGGTAGTTAGTTTCATAGCCTTTATATTCCGGATGTATGCTGCAAGGGGATAGTATGATAAATTCGAATGGATTGTTAAAAGGGAGTTAAAACTTTTTTACTATAACATGTTAGACAAATTCACTCCATTTTCTGCTTTCCCTTAATTGAGGAAGCTAAGTAAGGCACGAAAAATATATTTTAAGAGCTAAAAGTTGTAATATAAAAAAGCAAATAACTAAAGTCGATGAGATGTATCATCGAACAAAAATAAGCCAGTAAGGATGGTGGTTTATTGCATGTAGCAGCAAAGTTTTATAGATCATTCTGTGATACTAACCATGGACTCATTGGTTCAAATATTTGATAACATACTTGCTATGATAATGTGCATTGTCAAGTTGAACTCCGAGCTAGCCTGATTGTCAATACGTGTTATTTAATTTTATTAAGGTTTAGTGGCACTTATTGTAGGAAAAAATATAGTTAGTGACCATTAACATACATTATTTATGCACATAGTATAACGTATCAATGTGGGGAGTCTAACTCAGAAGCAGATCGGTTATGTCGATATAACATATAATTTTGTAGCATTGGTGGATGAGAGGGTAAACTCACCTGAAAAATATATTTATACATATTACTATGTTGAATGTCTTAAAACAATGAATTTCTATCAATTTGGTACGTATGAAAAGTTTTACAACCACCGATGTGAATAATACGGATTTTGGGTGATTGTTTGATTTAGCCATCGACATATCAGTTGGGTTTGTCTTGTCAGCCCACTCAGCAACCCATAAAGAATTTCCACTACTCTAGGAGTAGTATATATTAAGAACAAATGCAAATAAATAAAAAGAAAATGAAATTGTATGGTAATTGCTACCTTCTAATTTAAAGTAGCAATTCCCGTTTTCCAGTCTAACATTCAGGTCTTGTTGTGATTAGCAAATATATGATATGCACTAAGAACAACAATGTCTGTATAGTAAGAGTTAGGTTAACCGTCGAAGTATACCATGAAATTTATATATATAACTTATAGAATTTAAATGTACATCATATAGTAAAAATGTTGTTTGTTTCTTGCCCATTAACTGAGTTATTTTTTCAGTTCATTGACGTAGTATATCATCGGGAATAAAACCAAACTTGTATTTTAGAATATTACATTCGGTGTTGGCTAGCCTTTCTACTTATGTGCCTCGATGGAAAATTACCATATGTGTCCTCGTTGATAACACAGTAATTGGGTTAGACTGGTTAAACATTAAACCTGTTTACTTTAGATATTCATGTAAATATAAATGAGATTCCGATAAGCAAGTAAATATTAGTATTGTTACAATATTAGAATTTATTGACTTATCTAGGAACCGTAAGTTGAAAATTTGTTAGAACTGAAAGTAATATATCAAAATCATGAGCTAAAGACTGATTTATGAATAGTGATAAATATTACAGTGCTAATATAGTAGATTGTTTTTTGAGTAAAATTGGTAGACTCATATGTCCATGGAAACTAAAATGGAATTCATTTAAGCAAGCATATATGAATATTATTACAGTCTTAGCGTTCAATGATTTATTATTTATCATTAGTTTAAATTTTGTAGGTACCAATCCAATATACATAAACTGTCAACCAAAACATAATAATGGACAGTGAGAAATAGATTTATGTTAGTAAAATATAATGATTTTTGGAATGATATCCCTTTTGTATGGCCTGAGCTAGAAGTACATTGCAAAAAAGGAGTTCCTATAAGCAATCAAATAGAACATAATTTATTGATGAGAATATCTTCCCAGTGTGTACAGCTAGAATGCTAAAACGGTATACTTTAAATTTATTAACCATTTAAGAAGTTTGTTTTGAATGTTCACATAACAGACTCCCAATTGTAAATTACAGTTTCAAAATTAGCTTTAAGTTAAAGTTGCAACTTTAAGAAATATATATATATATATATATATATATATATATATAGGTAATATTATTTACCGTATGGTAAACGTAAGGCAAAAAAAGGAAAGTATTAAATTTGATGAGCATGATCTTCTATCAACTACTTTGAATGTTTTAGATATCCTTTTCACTATGTGAAGCATGTAACTATTAAAAATATGTCATATGTAAATATATACATATTTTTAGGATTAATTTTAATATGTTTAATTTTTATCATGAAAATTAGAATGCAATTTACTGCATATTTTGAAGCAAAATAAAAAGTGTTTGTGCATATGAAATATATATCGTAATCAAGGAAAATAAAACTAAGCCATGAAGTGCTGATAATACACACACATAGTCAAGAAAAATTGCAGTATGAGAAAACCATAGTATTAAATTTGTTTATTAGTACATTATTACGTACAAAATAAGATATTTTTAATGAACTATATGAATCTACTTATTGTAAATTACAGCTTGCTACAACTTAGAAAATGTCATAGTCATTTTCTCACAATTTCTAGCTAAAAGTAGCATTTTATTAAATTTATTTTTAAAGGTATAAATTTTTAGGAACAACATTTTTTTATTTGAAATTAGTACTTAATAAATTTATTACCACTCATTTTGCTACCAAAACTTTCCATTCCCTTATAATATAAATGTTGGGTTATTTTAGGTTGCAAACAAAAACCATGGTGAATCAATTTTATTACTCCTGCAATTATCATTAATTTAGTGCATATAAGTATTTAAAAAGGTTGCGGGTTTAATGTTATCACATGGGAAGATGATAAATAGTTCGTTAATTAACTACGGGTCAAACAAAATAACCGGTAAGCGTATGTTTTGTCTTCTTTGTTCATATTGTTATGATGAAAAACTATGTTGAACAATAAGTACCGGAGGAGAAAAATGAGTAACAATACAATCAGAGGGAATGGGTGAGCAGATAAATACCTTTCCACGAATATTACCTATCATTTATTGATCACATAGAATCATCCCATTTGCAGATCTGAAAAAGACAGGGAAAGCAGGTTACCGGGCTGTATGTGCTCCGTTCGAAAAGATACCATAGTACATATCATATTTTCCAAAACTGTGATGACACATGTAATCAGAAGAAATACAGGGAGACATAGGTGAAACGTGAACAGGAGTGGAAGGCAGCATGGTCGTAGTACTATGTGCAGTGTTTGCCAGACGTATACTAACATTACTATGTATACTGCAAACGTACAGGTTGACAGAAATTAGCGACGAACATGTTCACCATTGTGGATGTTAAAAACATACTATTGAGTTGTCAGAATACACAAATGACAGAGTGTAGGTCAGAACAGTGGGTACGATAATTCCCAACCGCAGGTGTCAGAAAAAAAAATTTTGGGTGTAGTTAACTGAACTCATGTGAGTAAACTATTTCATATATGCTTCGTAAACTCACACATACATATTTTGCAAACGCTACAATAACGTTACCGTCAAGTTAAACTATAACATCAACTTCATGTATGTGGAGTAAAGTGCGGTGCATTTAAAGTAGCGTTCAAACAACAGGATGATGCGGAAAATAATTTTCCTAAATATTTTTTTTACTCAGATTGAAGTTGAGTATCTGTACTGGGGTGGTGCAGATGGTCTGTGATAACCTGAATTTTAGAATTTAATTTGAAATTGAATTCGAATTTAGGTTTTGAAATTCAAAGGATGGATATTTTAAAATATTTGAATTCATAGATATTTGTATAAGCTTTTATTTATAAATAGAATTGATTTTTTTTAACGATATTTATATATATAGATAAGTATTATAAATTTATAAATTAAGTAAAAGCTTTTTTTTAAAACATTTAAAATTTAAATAAAATACTTAACACATGTGTAAATATGAACACATATAGATATAAAATATAGTAATATATGAAATGAAAAGATTTAAACTCTAATTTATAAATAAATTAGAGACAAAGGATTTTAAACATGAAATTGATATTTTTAACATTTGTCAAATAATAGGGATATGTAATAACAAATGTTAGATAAGTAAGAATATTTATTAACATGTGTATAGCTTAGTGTATACAAGTGGCAACTGATTATTATTTTTATAAGTTATTTGAAAAGATGAAAACAAGTTTCACCATTTTCTTTTTCACAACTTCATAAACCTATAAACCAAAGAGAAAACAAGATCAAAACCAGAAGAAAAAAAGAGAACAACAAAACTAAAATTCATTTCAAAAATCTGGAGCCATAATTCATCCCAAAACTTGGAAGCAAATGCAAGAGTTAGATCTGTTTCAACACAGCAATTCGTCAGCAAGTACTAGAATAGAATTCAATAATTTAAGCTACAAGCAGATCATCAAAGATCAAAAGCATAAACTATGTTCTCTGTTTTCAAAAGTGAGTAAACTCTACTTGTTTTAAATCTAAATCTGGATGCATGAATTGAATTTAGAAGCATGATGAAAACTTGTTTGCATGCAGTAGAACTAAATATATTTAAATGCAAGTCTGGTGCCTGTGTTGAAATATCAGGTGTTCATCTCTGTTTTAAGAAGTACAGAGCACTGTATTAATTAAATTTCATTTTCTCTCATTCAAATTCTTGTTAGATTTAGATATTTAAACAAAATATGTTTTTTTTGGATTAAACTTCTAGTCACAAGCTTTTAGTCCAAATTCATAACAAAACCCAGATTTGAATCAAAGCAGTTTCAGGCATTATGTTTTCAAACCAAGAAAACTGTTCCTCTGCATTTTCAATTTGTGAGTAAAACTCTTCCTATTAAGCTTTAGTAAGTGTAGTTGTTGAATGTGAAGTTCTGTGTTGGAAAAATGCTTTGCATGTGTGGATATAAGTAAATCTATGTGTGTATGCATTTGAGGGAAATGTGCATGTGGGTTGCCTGATTATATCTCTGTTCATATGTGCAGAGTTTATAGATTCATATAAAAAAAATTCAAATCAACCCATCTGCTGTTGTATCAGATTTTGGAATTTAGACAAGAATGGTTTGTTAAACCTTATCTAAGACTTGAAATTATAATTAAGTAGGCAAGCTAGAGTATCACCTAGAAAAAAAAAGCAAATAGCAATGAAAATTTTGATAAATGTTAAAATTCAAACACAACAACCCTCTGATTTTCTTTTATATCCTGAATAGTTGACTTAAATTATGATTTTTAAGAGGAAATTCATAAATTTTAGTCTTGGATTGAGTGTGTTATTCTGGGCTAACTAGAATATGGACTTTTAAGGTTTTCGAGTATTTGGAGGGGTTCTGGTGATCGAGGCCATTACTGGAGGAGGTCGGGGTACTGAGACGTTCGGCAAAAATGGCTGGAAGATGGTTTATTCACTGAGGCATTGGGAATTTCTCGATTAAGTTATTAACCCTAGTTCAGTTGAAGTTAAGAAATTTCAATTACTGTGGCTTCATTGGAGAATCGAGCTGCGAGTGCTTATGTGATAAGACGGCATGGGGACTTACAAGGCCGGGGACGGAGTTCAGTGAACTCTGGTGAATGGCAGAGGTGGTTTAGGATTAGATTACTGGTGAGGTCAGATTCCAATGTTGACTGGAATACTCGAATTTGATTTGGGAAGAGGTGATGTTGAATGGAGGGTCGGAATCGACTCGTGAGTTCATCGCCAACTTGTGGGAGGTATCGGCGAAGGTCACGACGGCGTGGAGCATCGGTGTACGTGCACGACAGGGTTGTTGTGTCAGTGATTAGAGGTGGATGGTGTCTCGGGTTGGGTCTCGAAGTGGAGCTCTGGAAATTTGGGTCGGGGCTCGATGTTGTACTCGGGGCATTTGCATGATTTAGCGAGTTTGGGTTTCTTTGATCTGGAACTATATGATGAAGTTGTACAAGTGTAAACCGGGTGTTTTGCTGATGAGTTTTGGGACCGTGAGCTTCGATTTGTTCGAGTTGTTCTCGGGTATTTGGAGTGATTTCCTCGAAGGAGATTAAGTAGTAACCCGAAGTCATTTTAGAGTAAACTCGAAGTAAGGGAGTTCCTGACTCGAAGTATATATAGGGTTGCTCGGGTAAAACTGTTGTTTCAGGTTTAAACATAAACAAATAAACCCGTTCTGTTTTTAAAATTAGAAGAAAGTATAAAATGAAAAAAAAATTGGAAATTTAAACTTAGTTTTTAAAATAAAACAACTATAAATTCAAATCATTTAATTTTATTGGAATGTTAAATGATTTGAGGATTTATATAAGTAAAGCTTTCAAGGATTTAAGTTTAAATCTGTAATAAATGTTCAAGCTGTATTTCAGTTTGAAATTTAAAAGAAAATTTTAAAATTGAATTGGAATTTAAATTCTTTTAAACTTATTTTATAAGTGGATGTTTCTTTTAACATATGAGATAATAAGGTTTGAATTGTTTTTTAAAAAAAAAACCCGTATAAGTTAAATTCGCATCTTAAGTTTAAAATGAAATTTAAAGTGAAATTTACAGTAAATTTGAAAACAAAGTGTTTTTAAAATACTTTAAATAAGTAAGAAATGATTCTTAAACTAAGTTAGAACTTAAGAAATTGGATTCATTTAAATTATTAAGTTAATTCAAATGGGTAATTAATTATTTAATTAATAAATAATATGGATGATTAATTAAGTAATTAATAAATTTTAAATTGATTAATTAAGATTTGAGATTAATTAATTAAGGTTAATTAATCTATAAATAGGAATGGTTAAGATTAATTGGTAAGTAATTAATTTGTAATTAATATTGGATAATTTGAGTTAATTACTCAAAAGAAGTAATTAAGAATTGTTAACGAAGGTCATTAACTTAAGATTATTTAACAATTATTTAATGTAAGTAATTTTTAATAATTAATAGATTAATAAATTAATGATAATCATTTGTGAAATTGGTTATGGTTAATTACTTAATAGAAGTAATTAATGAGTTAATTACTTGATGAAATTAATTGGGATAATGTGATTTGTTTAGGTTAATTAATTAAGTTTAATTAATTTAAACACTTGATGGTTGATGAATAATTATTTAATGTAATTAATGGGATTGTAATTACTTAGGGAAGTAATTAATTGATAATTACTGGATGTAATAAAAGATGTTTTAATAATGGAAGTAATTTGGATTTAATTACTTTGTAATTAATCAAGGGATTAATTAGGGAATAAATTAAGGGTTAATTTATTCAATGATGTAATTAAGGGTAGTTAATTACTGATGTTATTAATCAAGGGTGATAATAATTATAGTTAGCAATTAATTAATAAAATTATTAAAGGCTAATTACCACATTGGGTTGAGGATCTTAATTACTTAAATGTAAATCAAAGGATAAATAGATCGATATTGGAAGTTTTTGATTAATTGATATGTAGTTTGTGATGTTTGATTTGAAATTGTGATGATGGTGTTATCTATTGTAGATGAATTATATGACCTCCTGTATTTAAAATTGAGTTGTTTTTCACTTGAATATTTTAGTTATGATAATTTTGGTTTCGAAGAGACCGGAGTCGGGTATTAGTGAATACCCGAAACCACTTCGATTCTTATAATTGATATGTGAAACTGATAGGCTGAAGTGAAAAGACTTAAGTAAATTGGACCATTTAAATCTAAGATTTGGCACTTAGAAATTGATGTGTGAAATGGTTGATGTATAATAACTTGTGAAGTGTAGATTGATATAAGTTACCCGGGTTTATATAAATTGTATGCTTTTGTATTACAAGTTAGATGGGTTTACTCACGCTGGTTTCCAGCCTGACCCGGGTGTTACTTTGATGTAATGCTCGGGTCAGACCGAGTATTACAGACTTGCAGGTAAGGACGTTCTGGAGCTCAGGAGGAGAGCTGAAGGACAGGAACGTATAGAGTGTTTATCCGTTGTGATATATATTGTTATTTATATGGGACAAGTTATTTTAAAACATCCAGTGTTGTGAAATTGATGTAACTCTGATGTAAAATGTACATATACTGATACAGTTCTACTTTGTAAACTGTTATTTATTTGCTATTATATTTTATCCGCTGCGAATGTGAGATGGTGTGTTTCTTTTCTATTCTTCATCTTCTATCTCTCTTCTTCTTTTCTCTAACTATCTGGAAATTTCGGGATAGAAATTTTCGGGTCGTTACATTTGGTATCAGAGCCAGGTTAAGCAAGAACCTTGGCTCTGGTGGGATTACTCATTAAGGATAGGGTAAGTGGTACCCTAGAATGAGTTGGGTATATATATATATATATATATATATATGAGAGCGTACTTGGTATTTTCTTATATAAAGTTTTTTTTAAATGATTTCAAAAGTAAATGAATCTTGTATAAGAAATAGATTATCTATTATATTAAGGAAAAATTGGTTGTAGTATTAATTAAAATTAAAAGTAATAGTAAGAATTAAGTGGTAACATAATTACAACCAAAATGAAAATTAAATAAAGATAAGTTTGAAATGGATTCAAACTAAAATTTAAGTCCTGAATTGGAAAAATATTTCAGAATAAGATAATAATGAAATGTTTTAAGGAAGTGAATCATTTATATAAGTATGGTATATAAATTGAAATAGAAGTTTATCTAAATTATGAAGTTTGAATCTTAAGATTTAAAAACATTTGAAATTTGTTTTCAAATTATTAAAAGGAGTAATAAATAATATTATTGAATGAAGGTAATTAAGAAATAAGTTAATTACCGAATGTGATTAATTTGAATTAATTAATGACATAATTAATTTAAAGAAAACAATAAATAATATTATTTAATGAAATTGAATGAAATGGTCCTATTCAAACAAGAGTTGTTTGGAAAAAAAATGTTTTGAACTAAAAACCAAAGGTGGTTTAAATTTTAAAATTTGGCTTGGTAAGCCAAGAGGTAAATATGTGTATGTGTGGGTATACTTAAATATCAAAGATGGTTTGAGATAAACTCTAAATATTGAGTTTAAATTGGGAATGAGATGTGGGAACCCAAAGTATTAAGTTTTTGAACTTAATAAGTGGGAAGATTATTTATGAAAAGTTCAAAATTTGAAATTAGAAGTTCAAATTGGGTAAGGTTGACTGGATTAAGTGAATTGAGTTAACTTGGAAAAGGTTAAATAAGTTTAAATGATCAACCTAATTTGAAAATTTGAAGATGAAATTAAGATTTAACCTGGAAGATAAATGGTTGATTGAATTTGAGAGTTTGTGTGATCTCATGTTGGGTTTGAGATCTGGAAAATTGATTTAAAGAAATTAAATCAACATTTGAAGTATTAACTCGAATTTATATTATTCAAGATGGTTTAAATTTGGAATTTGAATTGAAATTAGTTCAAATTGATTTTGATTTGAATTAATTGAAATTGTGATTGAAGATGCACGAGTATAAGATTCAAATGGAAAATTTGAATTGGATTCATTTGAATAATTAGGAATTGTAATTAAAGTTGAATATGTTTAAAATCAAATGGAATTTGATTTAAATTTAAAAAGGAATAGAGAATTAATTCAACTTGAATTGGGAATAAATAAAGTCCAATGAAAATTGGAATTATTTAAAATTGAATTAGGTCAATTTAAATGGAAGTGGAAATTTAAATTGAATTGATGAGAATGGAGATTAGGACGTGGGCAGTTTTGACTCTGGACTATTTTTAATATAAATTGTTTTAATATAAAACCTACTTTTCCAAGCTATTTATTATATATACAACCTTTCTTTTAAAAGCCAAACTATCTTATACTTGTTTTACAATCATTTTTGGAACTATTTAACAATTTTCCAACTGTTTTATAAACTAATTACTATCTTACTACTATTTTGCAATTATCTAAAATTTCTATAATTATTTTAACTATTTTATACCTATTTTACAAACTAGTAATTATTTTCCAACTACTTATCTATTTTTAAAAAATTTCAAGATATTTTCTAAATAAACTAGTCGGAGTTCAAACTGTTATTGGTGAAATACCCAATCGAGATAGGAATAGAGGTGATAATCCAAATGGATTAAAGCAATTGTGAGTAAGTGAATGAAAATCAAAGTGAATGTGAATAGAAATGGAATTGATTTGGCTAATAACCAATAAAGATAAATACGTAGGATGTACGTATGTTATTCTATTCGCGTAGTGATTTGATCCAGATTCGAGCACAGAATTTCGAGATAGTTATATCGATCCGAGTGGGATTATTTTCACTCGATTTTCGACGGCGAACCTGGATATGGATTGTTGATTGGTTCTGGATATTCTCTATCATAGTTATGTCTATGTAAGGAGAATGGCGGTTTCTGATCAAGAAACCAGATCTGTGTCCGCACTAGGAAGTCGGGTAGACGATACTAGTTCGGAAGTGAAATTGTGTGATCGAGCGAGTGATCAGATTGGTATGGCGTACGGATGATATGTGTACATCGTACGGATTTAAATGAAAATGATATTGGAAAGAGTAATCAAATTTGAATATTTGATTTTGAGTAAACAAAGTTAAATATCTTTGTTTTATAAGATAAAACTCCCCTTATTGAATCTTTTGCCAAAAGAAAAGGGTTTTTGAAAGTGTTTGAAGTATAAAGGAGTTTTATACAAGTTTGAGATAATTCAAGGTTTTAAAAAAAAAAAATATGTATATATATATATATATATATATATATATATATATATATATAAAGGATCTTATGAGGATTTTGAAAAAGGGTTTTGGGAACCTTTGAATTTGGAAAGGCTTTTTGATTTTTGATTAAAATCAATATTAGAATTTGGAAAGCCTAGTTTGAGTATTATCGATTTTGGGGATAATCGATTTTGTGTAAAGAATCTTTGTATAAGATCATACTAGGTGTATGATTTAAAGGTACTATATGTATATAGTATAAAATGTTTTGATGATGGCTCTGGGGAAAAAGGTGCTCCCTTGGAATGAACTTCTCAGGAGTACCACCGGGTGGTGCTGCCTTGAGCCCCAAGGGGGGGTTCTAAAGTTGATCCTGTGAGGAGTCCGGACAAAACTAGTTCCTGGGGATTATGAGTTGAGTATACCATAGTGAAAGTCGTGTGTGCCGTTGAGAGCCAACAGTTACATGGACTTTTGCTGCGATGGCAACGTAACCCAGGATGTAACTGCGACCTATGGTATAACATAGCGGAAGTCGTGTGTGCTACTGAGAGCCAACAGTCTGCGTTTGATTTTACATCGGTAGACTGCGACCTATGTAGGAGCGGAGAGGTTTCATTTCGACAGCGAAAATCAGAGGCCGCTGAGAGCCTGCAGTTACATGGACTTTTGTTGTGACGGCAACGTAACCCTGGATGTAACTGTGATCTGTTATATGGGTTCCATGGCGTAATCGAGAGGCCGCGGAGAGCTTGCAGTTACATTGACTTTTGCTGCGACAGCAACGTAACCCTGAAATGTAACTGTGACCATGGATGGAGGTGATGATTTCCAGAGCATTCTCACCAAAGATATATCCTTTATTTTCAAAAACTATTTTCTATATTTTCAATAACATTATTTTTCAAATATTTTCACTGGGTGTTGAAAATGAGTCTGCTAAGTACTTATAGATTTTCAGTCTTACGCCTGATCAACGTATGACCGAATTTCTGTGAGAACGAGGACGGACTTATTGAAACATCAAGTTATAAAAAGCATTTTTATAAAAAACTATTTTAGCAATATTATGTATATTTTAAAAATGTTTAGAAGTATTTCAAAGAATAATTTTTCCAAAAATAAGCTTTTTAATAAATTTTGGATTTGTTCCTTTTCGAGGACGAAAAGATTCAAAGGGGGGAGAAATGTGATAACCTGAATTTTAGAATTTAATTTGAAATTGAATTCGAATTTAGGTTTTGAAATTCAAAGGATGGATATTTTAAAATATTTGAATTCATAGATATTTGTATAAGCTTTTATTTATAAATAGAATTGATTTTTTTAATGATATTTATATATATAGATAAGTATTATAAATTTATAAATTAAGTAAAAGCTTTTTTTAAAACATTTAAAATTTAAATAAAATACTTAACACATGTGTAAATATGAACACATATAGATATAAAATATAGTAATATATGAAATGAAAAGATTTAAACTCTAATTTATAAATAAATTAGAGACAAAGGATTTTAAACATGAAATTGATATTTTTAACATTTGTCAAATAATAGGGATATGTAATAACAAATGTTAGATAAGTAAGAATATTTATTAACATGTGTATAGCTTAGTGTATACAAGTGGCAACTGATTATTATTTTTATAAGTTATTTGAAAAGATGAAAACAAGTTTCACCATTTTCTTTTTCACAACTTCATAAACCTATAAACCAAAGAGAAAACAAGATCAAAACCAGAAGAAAAAAAGAGAACAACAAAACTAAAATTCATTTCAAAAATCTGGAGCCATAATTCATCCCAAAACTTGGAAGCAAATGCAAGAGTTAGATCTGTTTCAACACAGCAATTCGACAGCAAGTACTAGAATAGAATTCAATAATTCAAGCTACAAGCAGATCATCAAAGATCAAAAGCATAAACTATGTTCTCTGTTTTCAAAAGTGAGTAAACTCTACTTGTTTTAAATCTAAATCTGGATGCATGAATTGAATTTAGAAGCATGATGAAAACTTGTTTGCATGCAGTAGAACTAAATATATTTAAATGCAAGTCTAGTGCCTGTGTTGAAATATCAGGTGTTCATCTCTGTTTTAAAAAGTACAGAGCACTGTTTTAATTAAATTTCATTTTCTCTCATTCAAATTCTTGTTAGATTTAGATATTTAAACAAAATATGTTTGTTTTGGATTAAACTTCTAGTCACAAGCTTTTAGTCCAAATTCATAACAAAACCCAGATTTGAATCAAAGCAGTTTCAGGCATTATGTTTTCAAACCAAGAAAACTGTTCCTCTGCATTTTCAATTTGTGAGTAAAACTCTTCCTATTAAGCTTTAGTAAGTGTAGTTTTTGAATGTGAAGTTCTGTGTTGGAAAAATGCTTTGCATGTGTGGATATAAGTAAATCTATGTGTGCATGCATTTGAGGGAAATGTGCATGTGGGTTGCCTGATTACATCTCTGTTCATATGTGCAGAGTTTATAGATTCATATAAAAAAAAAATTCAAATCAACCCATCTGCTCTTGTATCATATTTTGGAATTTAGACATGAATGGTTTGTTAAACCTTATCTAAGACTTGAAATTATAATTAAGTAGGCAAGCTAGAGTATCACCTAGAAAAAAAAAATTAAATAGCAATGAAAATTTTGATAAATGTTAAAATTCAAACACAACAACCCTCTGATTTTCTTTTATATCCTGAATAGTTGACTTAAATTATGATTTTTAAAAGGAAATTCATAAATTTTAGTCTTGAATTGAGTGTGTTATTCTGGGTTAACCAGAATATGGACTTTTAAGGTTTTCGAGTAGCTGGAGGGGTTCTGGTGATCGAGGCCATTACTGGAGGAGGTCGGGGTACTGAGACGTTCGACAAAAATGGCTGGAAGATGGTTTATTCACTGAGGCATTGGGAATTTCTCGATTAAGTTATTAACCCTAGTTCAGTTGAAGTTAAGAAATTTCGATTACTGTGGCTACATTGGAGAATCGAGCTGCGAGTGCTTATGTGATAAGATGGCATGGGGACTTACAAGGCCGGGGACGGAGTTCAGTGAACTCTGGTGAACGGCAGAGGTGGTTTAGGATTAGATTACTGGTGAGGTCAGATTCCAATGTTGACTGGAATACTCGAATTTGATTTGGGAAGAGGTGATGTTGAATGGAGGGTCAGAATCGACTCGTGAGTTCGTCGCCAACTTGTGGGAGGTACCGGCGAAGATCACGGCGGCGTGGAGCATCGGTGTACGTGCACGACAGGGTTGTTGTGTTGGTGATTAGAGGTGGACGGTGTCTCGGGTTGGGTCTCGAAGTGGAGCTCTGGAAATTTGGGTCGGAGCTCGATGTTGTACTCGGGGCATTTGCATGATTTAGCGAGTTTGGGTTTCTTTGATCTGGAACTATATGATGAAGTTGTACAAGTGTAAACCAGGGTGTTTTGCTGATGAGTTTTGGGACCGTGAGCTTCGATTTGTTCGAGTTGTTCTCGGGTATTTGGAGTGATTTCCTTGAAGGAGATTAGGTAGTAACTCGAAGTCATTTTAGAGTAAACTTGAAGTAAGGGAGTTCCTGACTCGAAGTATATATAGGGTTGCTCGGGTAAAACTGTTGTTTCAGGTTTAAACATAAACAGAAAACCCGTTCTGTTTTTAAAATTGGAAGAAAGTATAAAATGAAAAAAAATGGAAATTTAAACTTAGTTTTTAAAATAAAACAAGTATAAATTCAAATCATTTAATTTTATTGGAATGTTAAATGATTTGAGGATTTATATAAGTAAAGCTTTCAAGGATTTAAGTTTAAATCTGTAATAAATGTTCAAGCTGCATTTCAGTTTGAAATTTAACAGAAAATTTTAAAATTGAATTGGAATTTAAATTCTTTTAAACTTATTTTATAAGTGGATGTTTCTTTTAACATATGAGATAATAAGGTTTGAATTGTTTTTTTTTTAAAACCTCGTATAAGTTATCTTAAGTTTAAAATGAAATTTAAAGTGAAATTTAAAGTAAATTTGAAAACAAAGTGTTTTTAAAATACTTTAAATAATTAAGAAATGATTCTTAAACTAAGTTAGAACTTAAGAAATTGGATTCATTTAAATTATTAAGTTAATTCAAATGGGTAATTAATTATTTAATTAATACATAATATGGATGATTAATTAAGTAATTAATAAATTTTAAATTGATTAATTAAGATTTGAGAATAATTAATTAAGGTTAATTAATCTATAAATAGGAATGGTTAAGATTAATTGGTAATTAATTAATTTGTAATTAATATTGGATAATTTGAGTTAATTACTCAAAAGAAGTAATTAAGAATTGTTAACTGTTGAATATGCGTTTATATGATTTTTGTTTGATGATAATAAACATATATACATTCGTTTAAATGTATTTGTTAACATACTATTTTAATCTTCACAGAATAAATAAATATTTGCTGAATAAAAATAAATAACACAGTTTTTGAATTCAAATGAATATTTTATTCAAACAAATATTTATTACAATTTTGATAGTACAATCTCAAGCTCTCACTATAACTATACAACTTTGATTACAATACACGACATTTCACATTTACATCACAACCTCACTACATATCACTCACACTCATATTTATCTTCAACTGCATTCCAATTTGAATCCAGCATCTGAGAAATCTGCAAAAATATTCACTAACGCAGTAAAATTAAAAATAAAATATTTTTGCAATTCAAAATAAAAGATGATTTTGAAAACATTGTTTGCCTCAGTTATTTGGGTTGTTCGTCATCATATTTTTGTATCTGTGCATATCAGTATTTTATTAGGGACAATAGTGGCTGCAGTACACTGTGTGCACTGCCTCGCCTACTCGTGTGTGCAAAACAAAATGCACAGCTAACAAATCAAGTACAAAGTCAAACCCACACAGGTTCAACTCAAGTGACCACAGTATAAAGCTCCAACAACGAGGCAACATGAACACAAACTACACAAACTGCAGTGGACAGCAAGCACTACCAAGACCACATGCATGTACAGTATCACACAATCAAACAGCAACAAAGAAACCAATATGATACTGTTCAATATCCAAGAGACAAGACTAAGGCAACATGAATTGGAACTGCACTAAAGGTTACAAGATGATCAAGAACCAGTGACACAAGGCATAGGACTGCAACAATTAAGAATATATAGAGAACAAGCTACCATGAGTCGAGTACATGCTACAGCAACATTGGACCCAACATCAAAGACAGGCCGCAGCAAACATACATATGAAGTAGTTCAAATACAAGTGCAGGTGAACAAATGTGCAATACTCAAGACCACACAGTGAAGACAGGCTGCAGCATCAAGATACCAAGACCACCAGTTACAATAGTTGATATCAAGGAATACAACTACAATATCAAAATTCAGTGGCAATCAAACATGAATGTAGACAGCAACTCTACATGAAGGCAAAGCTCAAACCAAAAGAAAGGCAAGGCAAAAATTTGTGCACCAAGCATCGAACTAGAAGGCCGAAGACATACAATGACTTAACAGTATCAACCATATTATGGAGTGTATGCAACATGATGGAGGCATCACAGTGATACAAATACATACACAGTGAACAACTTCACAAACAAGGCAATGCACAAATACAAGATGACCAAGTGAAGTAAGTTCAGGTACACGAGCTAGTGAAGACCACAAAGGCTGTGAATCAGAATGATGCAGTGCATACACAAATCACAAATGTTCAAGACTAAGCAAGCAAACAGCATGTACTCAAGCATCTAAAGCAAGGATACAAATGCAATTCACAGTCTCAAATGAAGTAGCTATGAACAAAATAACCATGCATCAGTGAAATCACAGTGGACAGAGAAGAATACAACCAAGTGCAGCATCAGGCCGAACATGAAAGAATGTAAATTACAATATCAAGTAGCAGTTATGATATAAAGAACGGCCACAGAAACAAGCAACAATATGCATAGATCAGTATGCAAAGTCAAGTCAAGGCCGAAGGTGAATGAATCAAACTTCATCACAACGTCAAAAATCAAAGCCGAAGTCACAATTGAACAAGTCAACAGAGAAATGATCGGAGCAGTGATATATACGCATTTGAATTAGCCAAAAATTTATCACAATCATCCAAACAAAATCGTATGGTCGAAGCACAATTTTGAAAAAATCAGACGTACGCAAATTAAGGAAATCGAACGCGTATAAAACCCAAATCATCATCGGCAAAATGATCATCGAGTTCAAGCATTCAATCAGAGAATTAAAAGAGCAAAAAATCACTTACAGAAGCCATCTCGAACTCGAACAAATTCGAAGCAACCGAAGTGAGCAACAGCGATTCGATCGAACAAGGCTTCAGGCAATTAACCACTGATTCGATCAACTTAGAATCGGAGCTTCGAAATAGCCCTAAATCTCAGAGCCAAGCAAAGAGAACAAAGCCCTAAAAGAGGAACGGCCGCCATTACAACGAAGGGAATAGAAAAGAAAGGAGACGGGTTGAATAATAAAAGGGGCCGGCCTATTTACTTTTATTGTTTTATTATTAAGGGTTTTAAATTTGTAGATAGGGTTATTTTACTTTAAATTGTTTTTAGTTTGTATTTCTTTTTAAACCGTTTTTATTTTCTAGTCGTGTGACTAGGGTGCAAACTACGGTGTGTAGTTTGGGAATTTGCAACTCGGTAGTTGAGTTGTGGTCAAGGTTTTGAGCGTAGAGTTAGATTAGTCAATAGCGGTGTATAGCGAGTTTACGTGTGTAAGCGAGGGACTATCTAATTTCTAGTAGAAACCTTGGGGGCAGCACGTAGGCAGGGTTTTGCCGAAGCTGGGTAAATTCTGTGTTGTTCTGTTTTATTCTGTTATTTATATTCTGCGATATCTGTGCTGCTATTCTGTGATCTGAATTGAAATTAATTTATAAGCTTCCGCGATTAATTTTTATAATTTACACTATCACCCTATTCACCCCCCCTCTATGGTGAAATCGATCCTACATTAACGAAGGTCATTAACTTAAGATTATTTAAAAATTATTTAATGTAAGTAATTTTTAATAATTAATAGATTAATAAATTCATGATAATCATTTGTGAAATTGATTATGGTTAATTACTTAATAGAAGTAATTAATGAGTTAATTACTTGATGAAATTAATTGGGATAATGTGATTTGTTTAGGTTAATTAATTAAGTTTAATTAATTTAAACACTTGATGGTTGATGAATAATTACTTAATGTAATTAATGGGATTGTAATTACTTAGGGAAGTAATTAATTGATAATTACTGGATGTAATAAAAGATGTTTTAATAATGGAAGTAATTTGGATTTAATTACTTTGCAATTAATTAAGGGATTAATTAGGGAATAAATTAAGAGTTAATTTATTCAATGATGTAATTAAGGGTAGTTAATTACTGATGTTATTAATCAAGGGTGATAATAATTATAGTTAGCAATTAATTAAAGAAACTATTAAAGGCTAATTACCACATTGGGTTGAGGATAATTAATTTGTGAAATAAATTAAGAGTTAATTACTTAAATGTAAATCAAAGGATAAATAGATCGATATTGGAAGTTTTTGATTAATTGATATGTAGTTCGTGATGTTTGATTTGAAATTGTGATGATGGTGTTATCTATTGTAGATGAATTATATGACCTCCTGTATTTAAAATTGAGTTGTTTTTCACTTGAATAATTTTAGTTAAGATAATTTTGGTTTCGAAGAGACCGGAGTCGGGTATTAGTGAATACCCGAAACCACTTCGATTCTTATAATTGATATGTGAAACTGATAGGCTGAAGTGAAAAGACTTAAGTAAATTGGACCATTTAAATCTAAGATTTGGCACTTAGAAATTAATGTGTGAAATGGTTGATGTATAATAACTTGTGAAGTGTAGATTGATATAAGTTACCCGGGTTTATATAAATTGTATGCTTTTGTATTACAAGTTAGATGGGTTTACTCACGCTGGTTTCCAGCCTGACCCGGGTGTTACTTTGATGTAATGCTCGGGTCAGACCGAGTATTACAGACTTGCAGGTAAGGACGTTCTGGAGCTCAGGAGGAGAGCTGAAGGACATGAACGTATAGAGTGTTTATCCGCTGTGATATATATTGTTATTTATATGGGATAAGTTATTTTAAACCATCCAGTGTTGTGAAATTGATGTAACTCTGATGTAAAATGTACATATACTGATACAGTTCTACTTTGTAAACTGTTATTTATTTGCTATTATATTTTATCCGCTGCGAATGTGAGATGATGTGTTTCTTTTCTATTCTTCATCTTCTATCTCTCTTCTTCTTTTCTCTAACTATCTGGAAATTTCGGGATAGAAATTTTCGGGTCGTTACATGGTCAGAGGGGAAAAATAATATCCCTTAGTCTGTTTCATCATACTGTACACACCGTACTGTATGACTACCCATCAAGTAATGAGCTTGAATACAGTGATAAATAAACACGTAGCAGTAGGACGCAGGACAGAAGTTGAGATGAACGTATACCTGAACGACCGGCTGTCCAGTTAAATACTGCAGTTTGTACCGGGAGTGCCTCTTCCGCAGGCAACTAAGACAACAGACAATAAGTGTTAGAATTCAAAGTAAAATAACAACAGTTTGGTACAATGTACGCAGTGTAAGTACAAATTTTTTTTGCTACATGTAAGTGAGGTCATGTGGATAAATTATTTCGTACATGATTCATAAACACGCAACGTAGGTAATTTTGAAATGGTAGAACGTTGTGTTGGAAGTCGAATGCAAACCAACGTTATGGCAAACATTTTGAACTGGGAACACATTGGGGGAAAATAACGGTGACCCTCTAACTGACTTGTAGAATGTTGCATTAGCACATATCGCGTCATGTACGCACCCCCCATCAGGTGGAAGTAAGAATGCGTTACAGTTTTCACCCGTTCTATGGCATCTTCAAATAACGTACGAAGGTATGACAGTAAAATGGATGACATATAGAAGCGGAGGTGTTCGCAGATCATAGCACATGTAAACAATAACGTTAAGTCCAAGCGTGTGGAGTAGGGTGTGGTGCGATTAAAGTGACGTTACAATGACATGATGATGCAGAAAAGCAGTTTGCGAATGTAGTGGTTGATCAAACTGTAAGGGGTTAAAGGTTCGCCTGAAGAATCCACGTCAAGTCACCGCCCTACAGAAATTAATGTAAACAGTTGCACACGGTGGACCGTCGGCACTCGAAGCAGTGGAGCAAAAACACAAGCAGGGTGAAAGGAAAAGCGTTTGGCGATCGAAGCAGCGGATATGGGTAATTCGTTAGCAGATTTACATGAAGCCGGAAAATGTGGAAATGAAAGCAAATAAGGTACTGACCTAATTCGAACCGAAGGTGAAGGCAGCCACCCAAGCCCACGTAGCATCCAATCTTAGCCGTTCGGCCACGGTGAGGAGGTAAGCAGGGATATGGGGAGTTAGGGGAGATGAAGTGGACGACTTATTGTGCCTGGTTGCAAATAGGGGCGGGTGAAGGGGACATCCAACTGAACGGTCAGTGGAGATGTGGGGATGGAGAGGGGGAGGGAGGGCGGTGAGGGTGAGGGTAGAAGAGTGGGGAAGCAGAGATTTAAAATAGGCGGCTCGGTGGTTTAAGAAGTTAAGCGGAAGGGAGTAAGTTGGGGGGAGGAAGAGTTCAACTGCAACGAAGTGAAAGTGGAATGAGAAAGGGAGCCGTTTGAAAATTTACACGTGGCAACATATGAATGCCCTGGTTTCTGCTTTCCTATTTAAGTAATAGATACTTGGGTCAGACCGAGTTATTTCAGGATAGTCGCTATCTCTGATTCAGTAGCAGCTTCAGCTTTTGGGATTTCACATCATCTTTTGTCTAGCCTTCGAGGATTTCTTTTGGTTATTTGACTCTCATCTCATGTATGTTGATGTATATGTATATGTACTTTGGTTCATGTGAACTAGTGATTATTGTAGCATGTATTCCAGACTTGTCTTCTGCTATATATATATATCTGATATTTCTGTTCTGATGTGATTATACTATCAGTGTTGTTGTTATTATGAGTTATTCTGAATTTTTCTTAAGCTACTGTAGTTTCGTTTTAGATTTGGATTGAATATATATCTTTGGGAGTAATTTACACAACTCCTATCGATGTAATCAATACTCGTCTAAGGCATAACTTACGCATGGTCGCTTCTGACAAGCCTTATTCTTCGCAATAGCAGACGTTATTCCTTATAATAACCTTTGTTATTGTAAGCATAGAGGTGGGGCATCACATTTAAGGTTCTCAGGTTTTCTTCTCTGAAAATAAAGCTTCCAAAGGGCATGAGGCAGATAGTTATTTAGAGTTTTCTTTCCATTGTGTTTTGTTCGTAAAGATAGATTTATTAGCCTTACTATATTCTCTAAACAACCATGGGGCATCTTCATATGTCACTCTTGACGTGCTTGTAATAATTATATTTTGCTAAATGTGGTTAGCGTAATTTGGGGATTATGCAACAAAAAAAATTGTTTTGGATTGAACGTGGAAATATGTTTGTGAATTGTTAAAAAAATTATATTTTTGTTATCTATGTATCAATATATCTAACGCCGCCGTATTTGGTCATCGAAGATTAATAACTATGGATGACTGCAACATCCGTAGCCGTTAGTTTTTGTCCTCCAAGTAGGGGGATGTTACACTTTAAGTATATAAATTTGAAGAGGTATGGCCTTGATAAAAATATAAGTTAATGGAGAACCAGCTAGGTTAACCCAGTAGTGAATGTAAATTGATTAAACTCCTAAATGAGTAGAATTACATCCAAGGAGTCAGGGAGACCAAGATATAAGATGGCTAAACTTTGAAGTTTTCCAAGAGATAGGTTTCTAGTAAACCCATGAAAAATATGATTATGTAGTTATTGGAGGTAACCAATAGGTTTATAGTAAACCCATGAAAACTATGTATTAAGGTAGGTTGGCAGGAACTAAATGGTTTGTAGTGAACCCATAAAAACTATATTCGGATTAAGAATTAACATCAGTCAATAGGCTCCTAGTCAACCCATGAAAACTAGGATAAGAAAGAAGTCAACGGAAGCATCAGTAGGTTCCATATTAACCCATGAAAACTAGAATAAGAAGTGAGTTCCTAGATAAATCCATAGGTTCCTGGTCAACCTATGAAAAACTAGTATAAGGGGATTAGTTATTGGAATGACTAATAGGTTCAAGGGGACCTATGAATTAATTAAGTTAGTTGGCAAGAGTCTCTAGGTTCTTAGTGATCCCATGAAAACTATGAAATAGGACATGGTGTCCACGTGTAATGAAAAAGGTTATTAGTAAACCCATGAAAGCTAATAGGTTGATAGTTACCCTAAAAACTATAAGTATGATAGGGTGTCAATTTAAACTGGGACTGAGAAATCAAAATGTTTATATGTATGCATATCATCATAATATTTTGAAATGTATGTTTTAACCATTGTGGATGTAGGAGCACAATATATGGTTTTATAAAGGTTTTAAGATACTAGTGAGGGGAAAACCCATTCCGCTAAGCAGCGTGGTCTCACAAGATATGTAAAAGGATTGAGATGTTAGATTATTATTCATACCAGGCTTTAAGTCTGACTCGAAGTTTTTGTTTTCCCCTTAAACTCTCGCATACTTAATTGATTTTGAGTAGTTTGAGGTTTAGGGTTTTCATGTTCTCTTCTTAGACGAATAAGCTTCCAGAGGCATGTAGGAGGTAGTTAGTTATTTAGAGTTATCTTGTTTCACTGTGTATTTTGTTTGTAAAGGCAGATTTATTAGCCTTACTATATACAGTGGTCAACCAAGGAGGCATCTTCATATGTCGCTCTAGGCGTATACGTAATAACTATATTTTTATGAACGTGGTTAATGTTTTTGGGATTATGTAATGAACATCAAATGTTTTGAATGGAATGTGGAAATGTGTTTTTGATTTATGGTCTGTGGATCAATGTATTTAGTCGTCATGGATTAAATGATTGCAGCATCCATAGCCATTAGTTTTAGGCCTACAAGTAGGGGGATGTTACACTTGGATCCCCTAACAATGATGATGGCCAGGCCATGAAATGATAATGATGTTCGATGACATGACAGTGACCGCGATGCCACGACAACCCTTACAACATCAAAATCCAACACTGAAACCTACCTTCGAATTTTGGATCTATTTCTGAAAGTAGAATTTTAAGATGAGGAACTCAGTGCTGAATTGGGTTAGCTGTTTGTGAAATAGGTGATGTCGATGTTAAGATTGAAGCTGGTGGTAGTTGATGGTGATGGAGGTGGCACTAATGTGAGAAGGCTGGAGAGATCAACGACTAGAATTGGAGAATGAAAAGAAAATGTCTGTATTGGCAAATGAGTTGGGTAAATGAAAAAATGCCAAGTGCGAAGCACTTATATCACTCGAAAATTCATCTTGATACCAACATGTTTTGGTTACTATCGATAGTACTTACTTGTTAAAAAAAGAGGAGGAAAGGAAAGAGATGCCATACCCGATCAAATCATAATACAAACTTTGAGATAATGAGAATCTCCACTTGGTTGCAAAAAATGGTATGCTAGCTAATTGAAGTGATGAACTGTTATCTTCAAAACATATATGATGCATCCAAGATGAATTTTGGATACCTAAAGTCCTTTAGGCAACTAAGATGATATCACCTATGTTGATCCAAAGCATGCTTTGTTTTCCTAAATGCATACTTTTGGCGAAAAGCGTTATTCGGTATTTGAACCGAGTAGCTTCTAAGTGATTTTAGATATCAAGATGAAGGCGCGGTAATTCGAGAACTTGGGGGCAAGCTTGGAATGACAATAGGAGATTGCATAATGATTTGAAGTCCAAAGATGCAAAGAGAATTTGGTTGGTACTGACCATAATTATGGTCGGTATCGATATCTTTATCGAATGGGACTTCATGCTTAACACATGGCATGATTAGTGGGTGGAACAATGGAGCAACTATGTCAGTACTAAAGTAATGGTACTTGAAGGATTTTGTCATAGCTTCAAGGCTTTGTAGGGGAAGACAGGTCCCATATAAGGCAAATCATATTGGTACCAACATGATTTGATGGAGATGAGCGCAAGAGGAAGTGGAAACTCATTCACAACACTATAAAGACTATTGTAGTTGATACCGACCAAAATTATTATTGGCAACGACAATAATTCTGGAATGGGAAGACATGTTCTGCCTTTCTACTTTGTCAGATATGAAGTTTTACTTGTTCTACAATGATTTGGCGACTGGCACAGATGATAAAAGCATATTGCAACCAAGAAAGGACCTTTCAGCACTTTTGGCTCTCTATCTTCTTCATCATATCCTATTCTCTACTAGCTCTTGGTCATTATTGGCTGTTGCTTTTTGTTAGGAGCTGAAATCACCTACAAAGCTCTTATATTTGTGACTAATCTGAATCAAATAATATTAAAGTGAATGTTGGTCATATAATTTTCGAAACCACTTAAAAATTCTTTGTGTTCTTTACTGATTTTGCAGATACTACTTAGATATATCTTATTTTCATTCGGTTGGGGATGTTGTGCCATCTTTTGGTTCAATATAGTGATTGAGAGAATTCATATACTCGCATATCAAGTCAAGAAGTATTTTTGTGGGTGTGCATAATATTTTTCATGTATCGTGTTCGACGAAATGTATGCATGACCCTAGTATGGTAGTCGAACCAAGGGCGACTAAGGATTTATCTACAGACCTAGATTTGACGTATGTTAGAAGACCTAGGGGTCAAGATACGAAGGGGTTAAGAAGCAAAGTTAACAGGCTTGTTCGCATCTGGTGAAATAAAAATAAGGATGGTTGAACCTACAAGGTAGATGATAAGATTAGGAATATCTATCTCGAATTGTTTAGTTATACATGATTTATAGTTATGTGCTCAATTTACTTTTCTATTACATGTACTGATGGCACAAGTGAGTCTGATGTATGATGATTATGTGTTAGTAGTTAAAGTAATGCATTGCGAATTATGATTGATGATTTTACATTAGTAGCTTACTAGTATAACTTTTTAACTTGTGTGTATTTTTTATGATGACAACTTTACACTTTCAGGGTGTCGGTGTAACTTTAGGACCAAGGTCGCTATTCGACCTTATTTAAATTTCAAGAATGAAATTCATGTAAGGAGGCGATACTGTAACACCCCATATTTTAGAATGCCATAACATGAGATTCAATTGATAATAAAAAATTATTAAATAATAACTAAGAGATTTTAATTAAGGGAATTACTCATGGAAACATTTATTAATTAAGCATGGAACACTTAAATATGGTTACTTAAATTGACTAAAGTTATTTAGCAATTAAATTTGACTATGGAGATAAAAGGGAATAAATTTGAATATTTAAATGATGCAAATTTTATATTAACGGAAATAAATTAATAAGATTAGGTAAGGAGGGACATTAGCTCAAACCAAAATAACTAATATTTACCCTAAATCATATCTTATCTTCATTTATATCGTCATTTCATAAATAAATAAATACACCCCAAGCAAGGTTGCCATCTAAAGGGAAAATAGGAGGAAACCAAATTAAACCAAAGAGAAGATCAATTACAAAAGGGAAGAAGAGGTTTTCAATCAAGTTTCAAACTTAGGTGGATAGTGCTTACCCTCTTTAACCCTAAAATTTGTTTAGTTGGATTTAACGTGTTTCTGGTGTTTTAAATGAAGATCAACTTTCTTCAAGTATAATAGAATAATTCTATTCATGTTTTGATATTAAATGACAACATTATAATATATTTTTGGGTATAACATTTAATTACTTCCTTTTAATGCTTTGAAATTTTAGTATGACGTTTCTTACATTAAAGCATGACTAGATTTTAATTTTCAAAGTGCTTGGATGAGTGAGTTATTTATTACAAATGTCCTAAGTTGAATATAGGTAATATTGACTACAAATTGATATATACAAATATAAAATTTTAATATTTTGATTCAAATTTTTTACTAAAGGAAAATAAAGATGTTCTCAAATTTCTATGAATTTTTGGAAATTTTCCCATCGTTTTCCAAATTGTTATGAATTAAACAGTAAGAAAGAAAATACCTTAATTAATGAAGATAACTAAGAAAAGTAATTAATTAAGGAAAATCAAAGGAATCAGTTACAACTATCTTCATAGATTTCTATTTTACAAAATAAAGTGAGTAATTGACACTTGTAAGGAATTAATCAAAAAGTAGTTTCTTTAAGGGGAAAAACATTAATTTTTGACTTGACCAGAGGTTTACCATTTTAAACTTGTGATAGCTATCTAGAGTTTGAAGTGCGGTAGCATCAAAATGATACCTGCAATAGCTTCAAACCTTATATATACGATATCTCTAAAGTTTGATTCACGATAGCATTAAAAATATATACATGTGATACCCTAGTATTGATACATGCGATAGAACTTGGGGTAAAAGTGCAATAACACATATGTCTATACTTGAGGTAGCTATTTAGAGGTGTGATAGTAATACGTGCGATGGCTATTTAGAATTGCGATGGCTATATATGTGATAACTATTTATGTGTGTGGTGGCTATACATGTGATACTATTTAGATGTGTGATAGCAAGACATGAGATGGCTATTAGAGTAGAAAATGCGATAGCTGCATATTTATACTTACTATAGCTATAAATTAATACTTGGAATAGATATTAATTTATACAAGTTATAACCCAAATAATTTATACTTGCGATAGCTATAGACATGCGGTAGTTAGGTATGCAATTGCATGGGTTAGAGATGCGACGGTTATAATTGCGATTGCTAATGATTGTCCAATATTTAACTGTGTGAATGTTGGGTAGCATTTTGGAAGTCCAATTCCATGGTATTTGAATTTCAAAGGGTGAAATCATAAAGAAAATAATAAGTAAAAAGTGATAGCTTTTTAAAAATAAGAAAATATGGTTAAATTTAGAGAAGCAAAGAAAGTTAAAAGTGTTTTGTCTAAAGATTAGAAAGATTTCGATCTAACATGAAGAACTAAAATAATATGTAGGATACATAACAAGTGAATGAAAGAAATGTGTTAAATCGAAGACATGAAAATATACCAACTTGTGGAGTAGTTGAATGGGCAGGGGCCAAGGCTTAGGGAAGTCTATATTCAATGGTATATGGTAGGGTACGAAGACTTCTGAAGTCTATCGGATTCAATTTAGAAATTTTAACTCTAGTATGTGTAATAACATCAAAATGGATATACTTTAGTGAATGAATCGACAATGTCAAACGAAAGTGTTTGTGGGACTAGGAAGGGCTAGTGACACTTAATAATGGTGCTTGTAGGAATTTATTCAGAGGGCTTACTTTCAACCTCCTAGGAGATTCAGGGTAGTCAGGGTGGCTACCATAGTGAAAGAGTAGCCATTCCACCGGTGAAGTTGTTCTAGAAATGATAAATTAGGGATGGACAGAACTATGGAGGTAATCAGTAAGTATAGTTATTGTACGATATGGTTCATAATAAATTTTTGATAAGACAGGATACACTTTAACTGAAGTGGATGGATGCATATGACCTGCTTCATAAATGAATAGTAAGTACAAAGGAACTTATACTTTAAATAACAAGTATATATGCATGTCCAGATAGACCTGCATTTTATCATTGAGCCGTATTTTTATTATAACTGTTAAAAATTATGACAAAAAATAAGTGCAATTATCACTTGAAATATCAACACATGCAAATATAGCTGCCTTTTAATTACCACATGAATTTGTTTAAACCAATTATTTTCTATGTACACCTTTTAGTTGAAACCAATTATTTTGTCAAACTATTTTGTACATGAACTTATGTCAAACAATTTTATCAATGCTTTCCTATGTATGTTGAGTTTATGTTGATTCATATATATAATTTTATTCTGCTTATAAACATTTAAAGTTCACACATAGCTAACTTAGATTCATATGCTGGCTAACAGATTATAAATAACCTTATGAAAATTCTGTATTTTGGATTGCATAGATTTTTTATTACTACCAAGAGACATCAATAATAAACAATTTCATAAATTTATAATGTAGTTTTATTTCACAAATATTTTATCAAGAAAAACCATCTTATCAAAACAACATATTACTTACCACAAAATACACGTATATTTTAGATATTATGTATTTTTGTTTACTATAAAGAATTGTTAAATTTTTGTGATGTTATTTCAAGTTTCAACATGATCAGGTGATGCATAATGCATAGATTGATGCAGTTATTGATATTCTTGATGCCTAACCTTTGATTTTCTTCCCATTACAAAGCATTTTAAGGAAAATCAACAAAAGAATTTCGGTTAATTTGATAATGGGCTACAATCACAAGATAATTCAATGGAGGAAAAAGAGCATAAAAATGCAGTTGATGCTATCTCAATAAGCCTAATACCTAGACATGCAAAAGAAATTTTATACATATGAGAAGAAGTATTGAAATCTATTCGGTCCGCATATATCAAACAGTAAACTATCCAAAACGAAATCATATAGTGTCCATAAGTTTTGTTTTCATAATATTTAAAGGAAAATATGCTATCACTCTGAATTAATCAAACAATAAACTACTCAGAAGAGGTTTGATGTTATAACAGAGCCCATTATTATTTGTCTTTGCCCACCACTAAAGAGGCTTCCACATTCACTAATTTGAGTATCATAACCCTTCATGTACTTCGGTGAGAAAAAACAAAAAAAAAAGAAGAAATGCAGACTTTATATCTTCTTAAATGAATATTTTGTGAACCTGAGGAAGAGATATAATGAATTCATGAGCATTTGCAGCTTTAGCCGCTTCTATTATATCTTCTTTAGAAACATCTTCATCCGGTAGCCCGTATGCAATGTTTTGCCCTACTGATACTGAGAAAAGTACTGGTTCTTGAATATGTAATAAAAGAATGGTCTAGTCATGAATTTAAGTATTTCAATGAAAACATGCTTGATCCTTGAGCAAAATGTTTGTTATTTTATAGGACAATGCTGATATTGTATGTTGACATAAACAGACAACAAAAGTCCAACTATTTAGAACAATATTTATCTTATAGTTAGGTAAGATTAGTTGTGAACTTAGATTATGCCTATTTTGCTATTATATACCTTGCTTTTACATATATCAATTATTGAAACATAGCTGCATATTTGTCGACCTATACCGATTATAACACTCACCTAAATTGACTGATCAGTGTTATGTAAAGTAAGCTTTTCTAATTTTTCTATTCTTTTGATGTGTGCATTTACAATTGTAAAAATTATCAATAGGCAGTTTCAATGTTGACATGGATGATGAATATATATAATACTAAAAAAATACCTCAACGATTAACATTGACTATAACCTCGGTAAATTAAGGAGAACTCAATAATTTACAATGACTATTTATAGGGTGTAAGTGCTCATGTTTGGTCACACAATATAAGATAGAGCAATTAAGGGTAATTTTCATCCTAATGAAGTACTTAACTCAACTCTCCTTATTCTTTTCATGTTTGAGTTAAAGCTGACAATAACATCATAAGTGGCTCATTTCTATACACCATTTATATTAAGTTGCGTAATATGAATATATCGTTTCTTTATCATTTTCGAGCCTCATTTGCAAACTGAGGTAACTGCCTAAGAGCTAGAGGCAAACTCTTCGTGCAATTCTAAATGTCTAGGATTGATGTATGAAGAACAAAAATTAGAAGATATTTGAAAAGCTAAATGACAAAAATAAGCAAAGAAACCACCTTTATTTCTCCATGATAATAAAAAATATATAAATAATTCCATTTTGAAATGGAAATTCAAAATTATACTAATAAAAGTTATCTTGATGTTTACCTGATAAATTAAATAATTTTTTAAAAATTTTCATATAGCTCAATTTTAACAAATTTGTTGAATAAAGTAAATTAAACTTTTCAAAGAGCAGCTTAAATTTGGGCATATCTTGCTTTTAATTATTTTACCATATAGTATAAGTGGGGCATCTACATCCTTAGCATAATTGGATTCCATTTTCAATGCCATAAACAGAGCCTAAGGAAGTGGAATCCTTCGATTTGATTTGAAAGTAAATTCTACAGCACATAAGACAAAGAGAAAAAGGAAATCAACATAATGACAGGGCTTTACATCATTTTCATTTCCATATATTATGAAAACAACTGCAAATTATGTGAAAGCATAACTCATATCATGCAAATGTATTGTTATTCTTTTTTTTGGGTTACCCTGCAAACGTGTCCTTTTAACTTTCTTTAACGGAACAGAGCACACAATATTATACCGTGTAAGCACACAATAACTTATTTTTTACAAGAAATCATATAAGGAATATCCAAGAGCATAAGATTTAATTAACAACACAAATATAACATATAATGCATATGTTATGTCATGCAATGTTAAATTTAAACTCAATAGACAAAATGTAATTCAAAATGTAATTCAAAATATAAGGAAGAGAATAAAATTATGGGCAAATGGTTGTATATGAAGTAAAGAAAAGTAAAAAATAACTGCATAAAGTTAACCTCTATGTGGTGTAAGGAATATCCAACCATAAAATGTATCATTTGACATGACCTCCTTTGAATTTGAACTTGAAAAGCGAAGACTAAATGAAAGTTATCAGTAAGACCTGGTCTGCTGTCAAAATTTAGTATGTAGAATGTATGAATCTTGATTTTTTTATTAGGAGTTTTATGATACTTCTATTTAGTGAAAAGGTTTTATTGTTAAAGTAAAATACTGCTATGTAGAATTCAGTTGGAATAACTTGTTTCTATGCATGAAAAAAATAGCAATACCGGCTTATTCAACTATGCTTGTCATTTGGTTGCATAGAAATTGGAAATGAACTAAAGACTACCAAGTAATAAAAAAAACTTATAGTGGTTGTGATAATTAAAAAATCACTGTTCAATGGTAGCGTCAAGTGAATTATGGGGATACTACATCTTAGCCACCATCCAACCAACACACATAACTGGTCTCAACCTTTTGTCTGCATGCAGTGTTGAAATCTTCTATAAATATCCCGCTAAAAAAACTCAAATAAATTTGAACAAACAAAAAGAAAAAAAATAGAATTTGTGAATCATTGATTATGTAAAAAAAACTAATAATTTTTTAACAGATAATCAACTTTCGATCATGAGAACCCAAACCTCTCAGTTTAAAGAAAAATTATATGAATTTTCATGCTTCAGCTAGAAATTAAATCACTATTTGCATGATGCTGATTAGCAACACCATGTAAATTTTGTATAGAAATATAAATCAGATATTATTCTATAAAGAAAAATAATGAAAGATAGAAATCAAAATCAGTACTGTTTTGTAACGACCCGGAAATTTCGACCCCGAAAATTCCAGATAGTTAGAAAAAAGAAGAAGAGATAGAAGAAGAAGAAACAGAAACAAGACACAGAAACCTCACATTCGCAGCGGATCAAAATATAATATCACATAATAACAGTTTACAAAAGAACAGTATCAGTAAATTTACATTTTCATATATCAGAGTTATAACATTTACACAATACATGACAGTTATAAAACAACATGTCCTAGACATAACTATATATCACAGCGGGTACGCTCCATACGTTACATCCATCCAGCTCGCCTTCATGAGCTCCAGAACGTCCTTACCTGAAAATCTGTAATACTCGGTCTGACCCGAGCATTACATCAAAGTAACACCCGAGTCAGGCTGGAAACCAGCGTGAGTAAACCCATCTAACATGGAATACAAAGCATACAATATAAACCCGGGTAACTTGCATCAATATACAACTTCACAAGTTGTTATAGACAACACTTTATTTCACACATCAATTTCTAGGTACCAACTTAGGTTAAATGGTCCGATCTACTTAAGACATTCCATTACCACCCATTGACTCCAGGTATCAAGTTTATATAGAATCGAAGTGGTTTCGGGTATTAATTAATACCCGACTCCGGTCTCTTCGAATTCCGTCCATCATAACACATATATTTAAGTGAAAAGCAATTCAACTTTTAAAGGAAAGATGTCATCATTTTTACTCATCAATTCAACGTGACAGATAACCACAATATCATTGCCCACCCAACACATCAAATCATGAACCATTTCATATCAGGGTATCAATCAATTCAGGGCATATAAACAATTACTTATCATACATAAACAAAATCATCAATCACGACATCTCGAATAAATTTAATTAACCATAATTGAAGTAAATTAATTACCTTTAAGTCCTGTTTATTAATTACCACTCATTTGATTTACCATCCCAAAATCACCCACTCTTAATTACATTAAGATTATCATCATTATCTAATTACTTCCATTAAATAATTTTATTTAATCACATTCCACAAATGATTGTCCTTAACTAATTGCATTCATTAATTAACCCCAATTACCCATAACAGTAATTACCCTTCTGTAAATACTTACTTAAGTAATTAACCTCTCACTTAATTATCAATCCCTTTTGATTAATTACTCCAAGTGATTTATCCTTAATTACTTCTACAAAGTAATTACCCCTTATTTCTTTCCATTAAATAATTTCTTTAATTTATTACATCCTGAAATTACGAATTACTTCATTAAATCTCATCAAATATTTATGTTTAATTAATTGTAAAGAGATACCCTTTAATTAATTAACAAATAAATTTTAATCGGGTAATCCATCTCATAATTACCCTAAACCCAATTATTAAATCTTAATTGCAGATTATTTATTCTTTGACCATTAATTAATAAACCTTAATTATTGATTTAAGACAACTTAATTACTAATTAAGTATCCCTTAGTTACCAGTTAATTAATCATTAGTAAATTAAATTACTTAATTACTTAATTGCTACTCATTCGTTAATTAACCTTAAGTAGTTAATTACAAATTCATCTATCAATTAATCATTAATAAATCCAACTCTAATTACAATTATAATTTACTTATTCTTAAATACTTTCTAAAATAATTAATTAATATTAATCATTCGATTTAATTAACATTAGTTATTTATAATTTAAAGGAAACTTCTTTAAATTTTGAAAATAAATTTATTACTAACCACAAACCTAATTGTTAATTAACTTTATACTTAACTAAAATAATTAACTTGTATTAAGGTTTTAACTTAACTTGTCTAACACTTCCTAAGTTTCAATGCTTAACAATTTTGGAATCCAAATCCACTTAACTTCATTTTTTTTATATATACTTCAGTTTGAAGAAAACCCGAGACCTCCCCTGCTAAACTTCGAGTAGAACTTCGAGTTACCTCACAATTTCACTCGGGTCACTCTCATTTTCCTCTCACCCTCTCCTTCTTCTCCCCTTTTTATTTTATTTACAGTACGTATAAATTTACTTAAGTACAAGATAATTCACCAGGTAACTATCTCACGCTCTCGTCCCTCAAAACTCGAAGCAACCACCCAGCAAACTCGAGGGACAACTCAAGACCGAAACTTCAACAACGACGCTGACACTATCATCATGCCGTACACGTGCACGGCAGCCCTACCTAGTTTCGGCGAACATCAACACCTTAGATACACAACAAATCTCCTACACATTCGAAATCCAGGTTCGAATTGCCTACAGAAATTTCGAATCGAAAAACAACAGCTCGACCCAAATGCAAAAATCAGCCAACCCACCTGATCGCCTCGCCACCGCCCCTCACTTCACCGGAGATGCCTAAAATTCAACCACACCATGCCAACACAACAGGCTTCCACCCTCCAGAACCTCGTGACACTCGAATATGTGTAGGCGATGAACTCATCTTATTACTGACATGCTCAAAAACTTGGAATGAAACCCTAAATTGATCTTGTTTCTCAAATTTACTCAATAAAAAAAATATTGCTTATTTTTCTCGAGATCATTAATGGCCATGTTATCTTCATAACAAATTCCAACTTTTCAAATTGATTAAAGTGTCAGAAATTCGAAAAAACGTAAATTTTGTTTAAATTCAAACTGCTCTTTAACTACTGATTTAAAATCCTAATTTTTTTGTTTAAAAATCCTGACCTGTAGTACGAATAAGATATAAATCTCGAATTAATATTTTACAACAATTGATTTTATCAAATTTCCACTTACTTACCTGTAAAACAATGTTACAGTGAATATTTCAAAACAGGATTTTAAAACAACCTTTATAATCTAAATTTAAGGTTTGCATCTCTTGTTTGATTTAAAAAGAATAAATAAATTAAACTTAACAATGAATAGCAGCAAATAGATTTAAGGATTGAAATCAAAAATTCACACTGTTTCAATTTACAGAGGAACACATAACATCCTCACTCATATTCAACTGAAGCATACACAAACCTAATTATCAATGAAGTTTGATTTTAATTAACTTTAAACTCACCTGCAAATTCTTTTGAACAGACCACTATTCCTGTTTCCTTTTGAAGTCCTGTAGCTTAAAACTATCTTTGAATCTGTTTTTGTATAAACTGCAGTTTCTGTAAATTCTCTGCCTTGTTGAACTTTGATTGAGTTTATAAAGAAAAATGTTTATATTTCTTTTGCTTTTCTTATGTATGCTCAGGTTTATATATATATATATATATATATATAGGAACAGTTAGTAGTATAAACTCTGGTACAAACTTCATCTTGTTATGTTCAGACAAGATATTTGTTTATGGAGGCTGAAAGATTTCTTGCGATTTCGAAGTGACCAAAATGTCGTGCTAATTTAATGCATATGTCCTCAAATTAGTTTACATCTAATTAATGTTAGCTGATACTTAGATTTGGTTCAAAGATATTTTTGAACATGATGTGAATACTTGTCCTCTTTGTATACATGATTACATTATGCTAATCATATCTCATTTATATATCATGCCCAAATTCTGAAAGTTTTGAAGACATAAATTTTTAAATCAATTTGGAGCCTGGATATAACATAGATCTTATAGTCATTTATTTCTTTTCCAAACATGCATTCAAAATCAAACATTCCTGCAAACATTATACTACATCCAACAATATTCAACTCGAGTATCAACCAGATTTTAGACTGCATGCATTCACTCAATCATGTATGAAGTATTTCCATCCATATATGTCAGATTGGCACACATATGAACTCAGGCAAAACAAATTTTATGACATTATCACTAAAATTCATCCCATTCATCAAAGCATATATCGGACTCAATTAAATAGAAGTGTTTACTCACCTTTTTTCCCTGAACAGAGCAGCCTTGCTTCCTAAAATAAACTGCTGCAAATCTGAATTTTGATTTGCTTGGTCTATGAACTGAGTTACTTTGATTCCAGGATTGCAGTTGTTTACTGGCTTGTAAAAATGTTTACAGGGTTGTAAAAGTGTTTTTAGATGAGGTTGTAATAGCAGTTAAGGCTCTTGCAATCTTCCTTCTTTTATTTGTGATTGTTTGAAGCTTAGATTTTTGCAGTATTTACTTCCTTTCTTCTCTTTTTTTTTTTATATTCAATTTTGTTTTTAACCTTTATTAATCAAGAGAATGACATTTGTCATTTAAATGCTCTAATGATCTTACACATATGCACATGTTTACAAGTGTTTTAATGTTTTAATTAATGATTTACAAATGTTGTTTTCTTATTTATAAATTCAATTAAACTATGTATATGTAATTATGAAATATATATCAATGTAATGTGTATATATCTCATATAAATAAGCTTTAGATTTTAATAAATATTAAATGGTTAATTCATGTAAACATTTACGTATAACTTATATTTTTAATTCAAATTAAATGCATCATATGTTTATAAACTTGAGAAATTAATATGTACATATAAATTTTAACAAATCTATCTCCACTTGTATATATTAATTTTATTTAAAATCAATATATATTTACAACCCATTTATTATTATTATTTAAAATAACAATTTTATCAAATTTTAATTAATTTATTTAAAAGATTATCACATCTAAATTAAGTTTGAAATCATGGGTTATCACAATCCTCTCCCCTTAGAATCTTTTCGTCCTCGAAAAGGAACGGATCCAGAATTTATTAAAAAGATTATTATCAGAAAATATCTCTTTGATAACTTTAAAACATTTTAAAATCTATATAATATTACCAAAATAGTTTTATAAAAATACTTTTTATAACTTAATGTTTCCATAAGTCCGTCTTTGTTCTCACAGAAGTTCGGTCATACGTTGATCAGGCGTACGACTGAAAATCTATAAGTACTTAGCAGACCCGTTTTCAACACCCAGTGAAAATACTTGGAAAATAATTTTAATGAAAATATAGAAAATAGTTTTTGAAAATAGAGGGTATACCTTTGGTGAGAATGCTCTGGAAATCATCACCCCCATCCATGGTCACAGTTACATTCCAGGGTTACGTTGCCGTCGCAGCAAAAGTCCATGTAACTGCAGGCTCTCCGCGGCCTCTCGATTACGCCATAGAACCCACACAACAGATCACAGTTACACCCAGGGTTACGTTGCCGTCGCAGCAAAAGTCCATGTAACTGCAGGCTCTCAGCGACCTCTGATTTTCGTTGTCGAAATGAAACTTCTCCACTCCAACATAGGTCGCAGTGTACCGATGTAAAATCAAACGTAGACCTTGGCTCTCAGCGACACACACGACTTTCGCTATGGTAACCTCTACTCAAGATCCCCAGGAACTAGTTTTGTCCGGACTCCTCACAGGATCAACTTTAGAACCCCTCCTTGGGGCTCAAGGCAGCACCACCCAATGGTACTCCTGAGAAGTTCATTTCAAGGGAGCGCCTTTTTTCCCAGAGCTATCATCAAAACGTTTTATACTATACATATATAGTATCTTTCAAATCATACACCTAGTATGATATCATACAAAGCTTCTTTACTCAAAATCGATTATTTCAAAACCGATAATTCTCACTCTAGGCTTTCCAAATTCTCATATTGATTTTACCCAAAAATCAAAAGCCTTTCCAAATCCATAGGTTCCCCAAAACATTTTCCCAAAATCCTCATATGATCCTTTATATATAGAGATATATATATATAAGATCCTTGATAAAAATCTTTGGATCATTATAAATTTGTATAAAATCCTTTTATACTTCAAACACTTTCAAAATCCTTTCATTTTGGCAATAGATTCATCAAGGGAAGTTTTATCTTATAAAACAAAGATATTTACTTTGTTTACTCAAAATCAGATATTCAAATTTGATTACTCTTTTCAATATCATTTCATTCAAATCCGTACGATGTACATATACCATTCGTATGCCATACCAATCTGATCGCTCACTCGATCACACAATTTCACTTCCGAACTAGTATCGTCCACCCGACTTCCTAGTGCGGACACAGATCTGGTTTCTTGATTAGAAACCGTCATTCTCCTTGCATAGTCATAACTATGATAGAGAATATCCAGAACCAATCAACAATCCCTATCCAGGTTCGCCGTCGAAAATCGAGAGAAAAATCCCAACTCGGATCGACCTAATTATCCCGAAATTATGTGCTCGAATCTGGATCAAATCACTATGCGAATAGAATAACATACGTACACCCTACGTATTTGTCTTATTGGTTATTAGCCAAATTAATTCTCTTTCTATTCACATTCACTTTAATTTTCATTCACTTACTCACAATTGCTTTAATCCATTTGGATTATCACCTCTATTCTTATCTTGATTGGGTATTTAACCAATAACAGTTTGAACTCCGTCCAGTTTATTTAGAAAATAGCTTGAAAAAATTAAAATAGATAAGTAGTTGGAAAATAATTACTAGTTTGTAAAATAGTTAGAAAATAGTTAAATAATTATAGAAATTTTAGATAATCGTAAAATAATAGTAAGTTAGAACTAGTTTATAAAATAGTTAAAATATAGTAATTAGTTTATAAAACAGTTGGAAAATTGTTAAACAGTTTCAAAAATAATTGTAAAACAAGTATAAGATAATTTGGCTTTTAAAAGAAAGGTTGTATATATAATGAATAGCATAGAAAAATAGGTTTATATTAAAACAATTTATATTAAAAATAGTCCAGAGTCAAAACTGCTCACTTCCCAATCTTCATTCTCATCAATTCAATTTAAATTCCCTTTTATATTTAAATTGACCCAATTCCAATTTAAATAACTTCAATTTCCATTGAAATTGATTCAATCCCAATTCAAGTTGAATTATTCTTGATTTCTTCCCAAATTCAATTCAAATTCCATTTGATTTTAAAAATTATTCAACTTTAATTACAATTTCAAATTATTCAAATCATTCCAATTCAAATTTTCCATTTGAATCTTATACTCATACATCTTCAACCACTATTTCAATCAATTCAAATCAAATTCAATTTGAACTAATTCAAATTCAAATTTAAACCATCTCGAATTGTATAAATTCGAGTTAATACTTCGATTGTTGATTTAATTCCTTTAAATCAATTTACCTTTTAATCCAGACAATGGATTACCATACTCCATTTCTCATTCATTTAAAAAAAAATTAATTCACATTTTAAAGATTATTAATAACAATAGGATGATATCATCCAATTATTTGAAAACATCCATCCATTTTCAATTTTCGGATCTCAAACCCAATTTGAGATCACTCAAACTCTCAAATATAATCAATCATTTAACTTTCCAAGTTAAAACTTAATTTCATCTTGAAATTTCCAAATCAGGTTGATCATTCCAACTTATTTAACTTTTTCCCCTGTTAAACTCAATTCATTTAATCCAGTCAACCTTACCCAATTTGAACTTCCATTTCAAATTTTAAACTTCTAATAAATAATCTTCCCACTTATTAAGTTCAAAAACTTATCACCTTGGGTATCACATCTTATTCCAAACTCAAAACTCACCATTAAGAGTTTACTTCCAACCACCTTTGATATTATGTATATCCACATGTATACATATTAATTTCTTTTACATACCAAGTTATACTTTAAAATTTTAATCCGCCTTTGGTTTTAATTCAAAACAAATTTATTTTTAAATTTCAAACAACTCTTGTTTGAAATAGGACCATTTCATTCAAATGCATTAATATTATTTGTTATTTCTTTAAATTAATTACATCATTAATTAATCACATTCGGTAATTAACTTATTTCTTAATTACCTTCATTAAGTAATTGTCCCTTAAATTACTTACCTCTAGTTACTTCATTAAGTAACTCCCTCTTTATTGATCATTTCCAATTATTATCCATTAATTAATCTCATTAAATAAAGTTCAATTAATTACATAAATTAATTGATTTTCCTGAACCCTTTCCCAATTTCAAGATTTAATTCCAGTTTGAATCCATTTCAAACTTGTCTTTAATTTAATTTCAATTTTTCTATTACCACTTAATTCTTACTATTACTTTTAGTTTAATTAATACTACAACCAATTTCCTTAATATAATAGATAATCTATTCTTATATTAGATTCATTTACTTTTGAAATCATTTAAAAATCTTTATATAAAAAAATAACAAGTACGCTCTCTCATATTTATACACTCAACTCATCCTAGGGTACCACTTACCCTATCCTTAATGAGTAATCCCACCAAAGCCAAGGTTCTTGCTTAACTTTCAGCTCTGATACCAAATGTAACGACCTGGAAATTTCGACCCCGAAAATTCCAGATAGTTAGAAAAAAGAAGAAGAAGAAGAAACAGAAACAAGACACAGAAACCTCACATTCGCAGCGGATCAAAATATAATATCACATAATAACAGTTTACAAAAGAACAGTATCAGTACATTTACATTTTCATATATCAGAGTTATAACATTTACACAATACAGGACAGTTATAAAACAACATGTCCTAGACATAACTATATATCACAGCGGGTACGCTCCATACGTTCAAGCCATCCAGCTCGCCTTCCTGAGCTCCAGAACGTCCTTACCTGAAAATCTGTAATACTCGGTCTGACCCGAGCATTACATCAAAGTAACACCCGGGTCAGGCTGGAAATCAGCGTGAGTAAACCCATCTAACATGGAATACAAAGCATACAATATAAACCCAGGTAACTTGCATCAATATACAACTTCACAAGTTGTTATAGACAACACTTTATTTCACACATCAATTTCTAGGTACCAACTTAGGTTAAATGGTCCGATCTACTTAAGACATTCCGTTACCACCCATTGACTCCAGGTATCAAGTTTATATAGAATCGAGGTGGTTTCGGGTATTAATTAATACCCGACTCCGGTCTCTTCGAATTCCGTCCATCATAACACATATATTTAAGTGAAAAGCAATTCAACTTTTAAAGGAAAGATGTCATCATTTTAACTCAGCAATTCAACGTGACAGATAACCACACTATCATTGCCCACCCAACACATCAAATCATGAACCATTTCATATCAGGATATCAATCAATTCAGGGCATATAAACAATTACTTATCATACATAAACAAAATCATCAATCACGACATCTCGAATAAATTTAATTAACCATAATTGAAGTAAATTAATTACCTTTAAGTCCTGTTTATTAATTACCACTCATTTGATTTACCATCCCAAAATCACCCACTCTTAATTACATTAAGATTATCATCATTATCTAATTACGTCCATTAAATAATTTTATTTAATCACATTCCACAAATGATTGTCCTTAACAATGTAATGACCCGGAAATTTCGACCTCGAAAATTCCAGATAGTTAGAAAAAAGAAGAAGAGATAGAAGAAGAAGAAACAGAAACAAGACACAGAAACCTCACATTCGCAGCGGATCAAAATATAATATCACATGTTTCAAATTCAGAACGGTCGAAAAAATTATTAGAGTTAATTTTTTTACATAAATCTTGTGCAAAATTGGCAAAAATAAGTGAATTAATATTTAGTATACCTGTATCTTAGCGATAAACTTAGGATAAATAAATCACAAAGTTAGAAGAAGGGCCTGTAACGATAGGGATTTTCGACTTTCGAAGGTCGACATCAATACGTCCACTGTATCAACTGCCGAGCAATCGAAGGCCGGAAAATCGAATTGTTATGGTTAAAGAAGAAGAAAGAAAGAAGAAGAAACAACAGAAACAATATCAGAATCTCACAATCGCAGCAGAACAACATATAATAGATAAATGAATATCTTTAAAACAATGAACTATACCAATTATTACATTACATCACATTACATTACATTATCAGACTTTACAACAACAAACAGCGGAAAAGAAATACTATATACTAGTTGATACGCCATGCCATCTAGCTCTCCTCTTTAGCTCCATGGCAACTCCTGAATTCAAGAATGACCTGATAACCTGACTCTAGACTGCCTGTGTGGAAATTAGTGGGCACCTAGAGTTTAGGAAGGAAACAATAACTCCAGGTCAGTCATGGGACTCGTGTGATAACTTAAAACAGTTATATCCTTAAAAACAAACAAAGAAATATTTTAAAATAGATTCGCAATGCTTTTTGAAATTGTAATTACCACAAGGCCTCCCGCACACGCACACACAATGCAAACGCAGAATCGGAGGAGATTTCTCCTTATGATAGTCAAACATGCTTGATACGCAAAATTTTCTTTGATATTATTACTATAATTGCAAAGTGGAAAACCTTTCGAAAGTATAATATAAATCTTAGCCAACATACAACCATTATCATATGCCTACTATAGCTACCATGTTCAATAGCAGGTCACCGCCACATTCCATGGCAGGTTATACAACTAAAACCGTACATGGCTCGTATTGTTTCTTTGGATTTTCCAACAAATGGTCAGGCCAAGGTACTTCCCATTGCCACATGGAAATGCCTCTGGAGCGACGTCCCAAGAAACTAACCGGATCTCTGCCAACACAAGGCCGGGTTACCTCTGCAAAAGTATGTAACAACTGACACGAGTATGCCTTCCCCCGGTTGTAAACAACCTTTATCCGAGGATCCTCAACCAACATCAATCACAAAGTCATATATATTTGCGACATCCACCAAAGTTAAATATCTGGGCTCCATACCATGATACCACTTCTATCCAGAAGGAAATGCACATACCCTAAGGGGCGCTACTCCCTAAATCCTTGTTGCATCTTTCCTATTTTGACCATTACCGGGCTGTGAGGTCCGACGAAGTCTCGTCCACAAAGCTACGCTTTATACAAAAGCTATGCTTTGATCAACAAATGATCAGCAGCACTTCGTATGTCACATTACCAAATTGGGAATGTATCACTAGTAACCGTCAACTACATAACCTCTGAGCTCGTACGTCTCAGAGAAGGGTGTTAAGCTAAGAGAATAAATTCTCCGCCACCAACAGAAATATATTTGAAAGAAACCAGCTTTACATCTCAAATTGTAACGCCAGACACACATCCATACAAGTCCATTCCAGGATCGAACGGAACCGAAGTCACTTCTAAAAGAAGCCCTTGCAATCCGGATATTCACTAATCATGTCGGACTTCCCATCACAAAGGGTGATAAAATCTCTATATCGGAGATCAGCCGATACAGAGACATTCGATGGTAATCCTTCCGTTTTCGAAAATATCCGGTCTTCAACACCGGTCTTCAAATGCTATCCATTATGACGTATCACTATTCGGAATAGGATTCATGACCCGAAGGTCTTCTCCCGGCTAAACCGAACAACGAGCGCTTATTTTAAAATCAGTATAGCATTCAAATTCAAGAAAATCACAACAAATACCCATTTAAAGGTAAATATTGATAGTCGGTTATTTAACTATCAATAGATATGCACAACATCACCAGATTCCAAATAATTTCCCAAATTATTTATTTTCCAAAAATATCTTTACAAGATATATTTTTCCACATTTCAACCATTTGAAAACAAATTTCAAATCATTTTTCACCTTTACAACTTTTGAAAACAAATTTCAACTCATTTTCCTTATGCGGAAACATTTCCAAATATTTATTCATTTTCACTTCAAAACGGTTCATTTAAACCAATCAAATAAATCCTTACCAATTTACTTTAAATTTACGTTCCAAATCCGTAAATGTATTTCCACACTTCAAAAATAAATCAATGTTTACTTTTAAACAAATTTCCCTTTCCTTTATGAATTCCATGGTGAATTTAAATTTTCAAATATCCACCGATATATGATTTTCAAATCGACTTCAAATATTCACTTTTAATTTATCTTTAAGAGATAAAATCTCAAAACATTTCACTTCATATTGGAAAACATTTCCATACTTATTTAATAATAAATAATTCACAAATCTATTTATTTTCAACATTTGGAAAATATTCAATATACTTAAATCACAATTTAGTATATATTTTATTCTTTAAGGAAAACAGTCTCTTAAACACGTTCATTTGAGTCAAAACGAATGTTGCGTAAAACATTGTTACGACAACCCAAAATCACTAGTATAGGGATTCGAAATTTAGATAGATATATAAATCCCAATACTATACAAAAACATTTCCTTTCGAAAATCATTTACTATAACAACAGTGTTATAGTCCATCTTTTCTATATTTCTCGAAAACGTCTATTCCAACAATGAATGTTGAAATCTATGGTTTCGACCCATAACACATTTTAAAACAACTTCAAATCATTTTAATCCTATTTAAAAGATCACTTCCTAAAACATTTCTTTAATATATTATTCACTGTCCAAAATCGTGAATATACATCGTTTACCACATTCAATACTTTCTACACATTTTATTTTAAAGGATTATCCACTGTCCAAAATCGTGGATAATCTTCATTAAAAATCTATAATAATTGACCTATCAAAATAAGTCGATTTCGGATTTATAAAACAACGTTAATAAATTCACATTTATATATTTTATAAAAAAGCTTCAACTTATAAAATCCCTTAATTAACAAATTCTATTTATATCTCATTTAAATGCCAAAATCCAATTTATAAGTTAATTACTTACAAATCTTCTATTTTACAAAATCTATTCATTTTTATAACTTCATAATTTATAAATCTATAAATTTCATTCACTTATGAAATCCATTTATACTTCATTTTAACACTTATAAAAACTCGTTTTATAATTCCAATATTTTAATTTATAAATATCAATTTTATTAATCTTTTATATAAACCGTTCAAAAATCCCAATCTAAACCATTTTACAAATTAATCAACTACTTATTTCAAAAATCACATTTAGGTTATATTTCACAAAAATCATAATTTTTATAACATAAAAATTATAATGTTTATTTATTTAAAATGAATCAATTCCAAAATTCAATAAAATGTATACTTTCAAAAATCACTTAAAAATCATTTTAAATTCGAAATCGTTACTTTAACATTTTTAAAACTCCAAAAATAGGCCCAATGCTGCAAGAGCATAAATACATCAACCACGGTCCAAACATCATACATCAATATGATAACAGAATATATCGCAAATATCTGTAAATAAATCAATACTGTTGAGGAATCCGGTTGGATCCCTCCAACCTGTTTCCCTGCATCCATAGACGTTGGCACAATACCAATCCCGTTTCAAGACAGAATATCGCGCTACATGGGTTTATATAAAATATTATCCGCTAAATGCGGCGCATAGGGTCTCATCCGCTATATAATGCGGGAAAATCAACTCCAAGTACATATATACTACCAATTCCACTTCAAGATGGAATATCGCGGTATATGTGTTTAATAAATAACATCCGCTTAATATACGGCGCATAGGGTCTATTTCAAAACAATAGATAATAATTTTATCATCCAAACATACAATCAACACAAACAAGCAACTTTAAATCTAACTATTTAAAATTTAAATTGAAACAGAGATTCGATTGAGTGAGAAGTTCTTACCTTGTTTCGAATAGCGGTTTCAGCGTTTATTCCGAATAAAATTAAACGCATGTTTAATTTTACCCAAAATTCACACTAGCTCCAATCAACTCCAATCCAGCTCCATCACGTAGTATTCGTCAATACGAACATGACGCAATTCGTTTCGTCAAAACAAGACGCAATTAGATAGATATATAAATCCCAATACTATATAAAAACATTTCCTTTCGAAAATCATTTACTATAACAACAGTGTTATAGTCCATCTTTTCCATATTTCTCGAAAACATCTATTCCAACAATGAATGTTGAAATCTATAGTTTCGACCCTTAACACATTTGAAAACAACTTCAAATCGTTTTAATCCTATTTAAAAGATCACTTCCTAAAACATTTCTTTAATATATTATTCACTGTCCAAAATCGTGAACATACATCGTTTACCAAATTCAACACTTTCTACACATTTTATTTTAAAGGATTATCCACTGTCCAAAATCGTGGATAATCTTCTTTAAAAAACTTTAATAATTAACTTATCAAAATAAGTCCATTTCGGATTTATAAAACAACGTCTATAAATTCACATTAATATATTTTATAAAAAACTTCAACTTATAAAATCCCTTAATTAACAAATTCTATTTATATCTCATTTAAATGCCAAAATCCAATTTATAACTTAATTACTTATAAATCTTTTATTTTACAAAATCTATTCATTTTTATAACTTCACAATTTATAAATCTATAAATTTCATTCACTTATGAAATTCATTTATACTTCATTTTAACACTTGTAAAAACTCGTTTTATAATTCCAACATTTTAATTTATAAAATCAATTTTATTAATCTTTTATATAAATCGTTTATAATAATTCCAAAATCCCAATCTAAACCGTTTTACAAGTTAATCAACTACTTATTTCAAAAATCACATTTCGGTTATATTTCACAAAAATCATAATTTTTATAACATAAAAATTATAATGTTTATTTATTTAAAATGAATCAATTCCAAAATTCAATGAAATGTATACTTTTACAAATCACTTAAAATCCTTTTAAATTCGAAATCGCTACTTTAACATTTTTAAAACTCCCAAAATAGGCCTAATGCTGCAAGAGCATAAATACATCAACCACGGCATCCAAACATCATATATCAATATGATAACAGAATATATCACAAATATCTGTAAATAAATCAATACTGTTGAGGAATCCGGTTGGATCCCTCCCACCTGTTTCCCTTCATCCACAAATGTTGGCACAATACCAATCCCGTTTCAAGACGGAATATCGCGATACATGAGTTTATATAAAATATTATCCGCTATTATGCGGCGCATAGGGTCTCATCCGCTATATAATGCGGGAAAATCAACTCCAAGTACATATATAATACCAATTCCACTTCAAGATGGAATATCGCGGTATATGTGTTTAATAAATAACATCTGCTTAATATACGGCGCATAGGGTCTATTTCAAAACATTAGATAATAATTTTATCATCCAAACATACAATCAACACAATGAAGCAACTTTAAATCTAACTATTTAAAATTTAAATCAAAACAGATTCGACTGAGTGAGAAGTTCTCACCTTGTTTCCAATAGCGGTTTCAGCGTTTATTCCGAATAAAATTAAACGCGCGTTTAATTTTACCCGAAATTCACACTAGCTCCAATCAACTCCAATCCAGCTCCATCGTGTAGTATTCGTCAATACGAACCCAACGCAATTCGTTTCGTCCAAAAAGGACCATGTACGAACAAGTTACAACTTTTAGAAGTTTATACGAATTTTAAATATAATAATTTACAATTTTCTTATTTAATTTATAACCTAAAACCATCATAGCCCTTGATTTCTTTGCCTCAGTGTTAGGCCACACGCGTTAACCTTCTTCCCCCCAGGTTTTCATACACACGCAAAAACCCAACTTGCCACCGTTATGCCCTAATGCTCGCACCAACCACGACAATCTTGAAGATGATCAGGAACCACCGTTGCGAAGCCCAACTCACGAGCCACCATCGGCCGAAATATAGGCGAGCTCGGTCGCCTCCCTGCATGGAAAATCGCGCACGAACCGATGGTGAACGCGAGGCAATACCCCCTCCACGTCGCGTCGATCACGATCATCACCGTATGGATTTGTAGCTCTCACGATCCTCTACAAGTTCCTAGTTGAAAGTTTCTTGAATTGGTGCTTGGATTAGAAGAGATTAATAGAAGAAAGTTGAAAATTTTCGGCCATTAATCGTGAAAGTGGCGGCCTGAAGCTTTTAGGGTTAGGGTTTGTGAAAATGGTGAAAATCTAGGGGCTTTTATAGAAAATTTACACGCACTATTCACTCGAATTTTTCCCAAACTCCAAACGAAGCGTGCCGCCTAGCGTTTATAATATTTTACCCCTATTTCGAACGCAATGGAATTTATATCGGAGGCCAATTCGAAAGTATTTGGAAGATAGGTTTTTGAATCGACTATTTTAAATTAAAAATTCACTCAAACGATTTTCTACGCGTTTTAGCTTGCCTTGGACAAACCGTAAATCCGATTGACACGAAATTTGAAATCTTACAAAAATATAACATTATGGATCCGATGAAACTAGTTTCGTCGTAATCCAAGATTGTTTGAAAAATGGCTATTTTTACTCGTCAATTAAATTTAAAATATTCAATTTCAACATTTTAACTTTTAATTCGATTTTAAAAGTTCTATAACATCATTCTAACTCCAATATGATTTAATACAACTTTACAAATCAATTTTAATCATGTTAAACCCAATTTTCAATTATTTCTGTAATTTTAAATATTAAATTATCGATTTAATTATCCAATTCAATCTAGATATTCAAAATATGAGTTATTCCACTTACAAATTTTACTTGTTAATATTTAAAATCGATTAAATATAAGAATTTGAAATGACAAAATTTCTGGGTCGTTACAAACTTCCCCCCTTAAAAGAATTTCGTCCTCGAAATTACCAAGTAAGAAAAAGTTACAGAATCCATTAACTTTTCAAAACCATTAGTTAAATATAAATTTCAAATTCATTTAAACATTTTACTTTTCCAAAATCCATAGTTAAACTTCTTACAATAACTTTACTAAGTTTTCAAATCATACTTAGTTATCTTTTTAAAATCAACTATATCGTTTAACTTTTCACTCCCAAAATCAAAGTTATAGTTTTCAAAAATTTCCAATTTTCTCAAAAATATTCTAGCGCCTTAAATTTTCGAAAAATTTCGCCAGCGTCTCCTTTGCGCGGCTAGCTCGGTACAACTACAAAATGGTACCATGGCCCCCAGATTTCAAAAAGAAAAGAAAAAGCCAAGTGGCTGGACAAGAAAATCATCAAATTTCATACTGAAATTCAAATACATGCCTTTTGTCGAACAATTCAATTTTTTATCTTCGAAATCAAAATCCCAATTTCCTTTAATCCACCTGTATATCCTGCTAACCACAATATCCATTTTCATTCAATCTCACATTATCAATTTCATTTGAATTCAATTTACAATTTCATTTTAGTTGGATTCAATTTACCTTCTGAATATTGAATCTTATCAATTATTTTTCATTCACAACTGATTCATCTTGCTATTTTAAGTTAGTATCTTTTACTAATTCATTACAAGTTCTAACTCATTTTATCTCGCACAATTCAAATTGGTTTTTGATATTCATTTTTTATTCCTTTGTTCGTTCTCAAACACGATTCAATTCACTATTTCATTTTATAACCACTTATATTTAAACTGGATTTCAAATTCCATATGAATTTAATTTACCCTTTATTTATAAATGTTGAATTCAATTCATTTCAACCCATATTCAATTTGTCATTTCATCAATTGGTTTTACTTACTAATTTTATTTTAATACTTAGCTTCATTTGATCCAACTTGATAAATTTTCAATTTACTTGCAATTGTAAATTCATTCATTCATAAATTTATTTCCATAATTATTTTTATCAGATCCCAGAGTCTTTCCAACATTTCAAAACCATTTTTGACACCAATCCAAATTATCCTTTGAATTTCAAAACCCAAACCCAAATTTTCCCATTAACTTCCATTTAAAACAACTTGGCAGCAATCCCTCTTTTGAAAACCCGAAAATGAACACTGATGATGCTGCAGTCATCACCGAAGTTATTTTCCAGCGACCGAAAAAAGTTTAGAGCTTTTATCCATCCAAAAACATTTTTCCAACCCCTTGAAAACCGTTTTCAAACTCAAAAAGGAATTCAATCTTTTCCAAATTGCAAACCTTTTCAAAACATTTCCAAATATTCCTCTGGAATTTTACTTTAAATTACAAATCACATTTGCAATTTATATTCTCCAATTCTATTGGTATGTGCATTTATATCTTAACTTTAGAGTTATGATTTCAATTTCTTTTTCAAATTAATGATAATAATTTAATATCATCACTTTCTAGCAACCAAGCAATTATATATAATAATAATTCTCAGAAAAATTTTCTCTTTTATATACGAAAATAATTCAGGTAAAATTATTTCATTTACCCTATTTTAAAACGATATCATGTCGAATTTGTTCTGCATAAATGTTTAGAGATTCCTATTAATAACGTTAATTACTCGTATTGACTAGAATCCATATACCACTCAACAAACCAATCAACAAAATATAAAACAATTTTTTTTTTATATTCACTAACATATACGCGCTCATATCTATTATTACACTCATACTCATTCTAGAGTACTACCGACTCTATCTCTAATGAGTAACACCCAATAGAGCCAAGGTTGTCGCTTAACCATATGCTCCGATACCATATTGTAACGATAGGGATTTTCAACTTTCGAAGGTCGACATCAATAGGTCCATTGTATCAACTGCTGAGAAATCGAAGGCCGGAAAACCGAATTGTTAGGGTTAAAGAAGAAGAAAAAGATAAAAGAAGAAAGAAGAAGAAACAACAGAAACAATATCAGAATCTCACAATCGCAGCGGAACAACATATAATAGATAAATGAATATCTTTAAACAAAGAACTATATCAATTATTACAATACATCACATTACATTACATTATCGGAGTTTACAACAACAAACAGCGGAAAAGAAATACTATATACTAGTTGATACGCCATGCCATCTAGCTCGCCTCTTTAGCTCCACAGCATCTCCTGAATTCCAGAATGACCTGATAACCTGACTCTAGACTGCCCCTGTGGAAATTGGTGGGCACCCAGAGTTTAGGAAGGAAACAATAAACTCCAGGTCAGTCATGGGACTGGTGTGAGAACGTAAAACAGTTATATCTTTAGAAACAAACAAAGAAATATTTTAAAATAGATTTGCAATGCTTTTTGAAAATGAAACTACCATAAGGCCTCCCGCATGCACACACAATGCAAACGCAGAATCAGAGGAGATTTCTCCTTATGATAGTCAAACATGCTTGATACGCAAAATTTTCTTGATATTATTACTATAAGGGCAAAGTGGAAAACCTTTCGAAAGTATAATATTAATCTTAGCCAACATACGACCATTATCGTATGCCTACTATAGTTAACATGTTCAATAGCAGGTTACTGCCACATTTCATGGCAGGTTATACAACTAAAACCGTACATGGCTCGTATTGTTTCTTTGGATTTTCCAACAAATGGTCAGGCCAAGGAACTTTCCATTATCATATGGAAACGCCTCTGGAGAGACGTCCCGAGAACCTAACCGGATCTCTGCTAACACAAGGCCGAGTTACCTCTGCAAAAGTAGGTAACAATTGACACTATGCCATCCGCCGGTTGTAAACAACATTTAACTGAGGATCCTCAACCAACATCAATCACAAAGTCATATATATTTGCGACATCAACCAAAGTTAAATATCTGGGCTCCATACCATGATACCACTTCTATCCAGAAGGAAATGCACATACTCTAAGGGGCACTACTCCCTAAAACCTTGCTGCATCTTTCCTGTTTTGACCATTACTGGGGTGGAAGGTCCGACGAAGTCTCATCCACAAAGCTACGCTTTATACAAAAGCAATGCTTTGATCAACAAACGATCAGCAGCACTTCATATGCCACATTACCAAATTGGGAATGTATCACTAGTAACCTTCAACTACATAACCTCTGAGCTCGTACGTCTGAGAGAACGGTGTTAAGCTAAGAGAATAAATTCTCCGCCACCAACAGAAATATATTTGAAAGAAACCAGCTTTACATCTCAAATTGTAACGTCATACGCACATCCATACAAGTCCGTTCTGAGATCGAACGTAACCGAAGGCACTTCCGAAAGAAGCCCTTGCAATTCGGATATTCGCTAATCACGTCGGACTTCCCATCACAAAGGGTGATAAAATCTCTATATCGGAGATCAGCTGATGCAGAGACATTCGACGGTAATCCTTTCATTTTCGAAAATATCCGGTCTTCAACACCGGTCTTCAAATGCTATCCATTACGACGTATCACTATTCGGAATGGGACTCATGACCCAAAGGTCTTCTCCCGGCTAAACCGAATAACGAGCGCTTATTTTAAAATCAGTGTAGCATTCAAATTCAAGCAAATCACAACAAATACCCATTTAAAGGTAAATATTGATAGTCGGTTATTTATTATCAATAGATATGCACAACATCACCAGATTCCAAATAATTTCCCAAATTATTTATTTTCCAAAAATATCTTTACATGATATATTTTTCCACACTTCAACCGTTTGAAAACAAATTTCAAATCATTTTTCACCTTTACAACTTTTGAAAACAAATTTCAACTCATTTTCCTTACGTGAAAACATTTCCAAATATTTATTCATTTTCACTTCAAAATGGTTCATTTAAACCAATCAAATAAATCCTTACCGATTTACTTTAAGTTTATGTTCCAAATCCGTAAATTGATTTCCACACTTCAAAAATAAATCAGTGTTTATTTTTAAACAAATTTCCCTTTCCTTTATGAACTCCATGGTGAATTAAAATTCCAAATATCCACCGATATATGATTTTCAAATCGACTTCAAATATTCACTTTCAATTTATCTTTAAGAGATAAAATCTCAAAACATTTCACTTCATATTGGAAAACATTTCCATACTTATTTAATAATAAATAATTCACAAATCTATTTATTTTCAACATTAGGAAAATATTTAATATACTTAAATCATAATTTAGTATATATTTTATTCTTTAAGGAAAACATTCTCTTAAACACATTCAATTGAGTCAAAACGAATGTTGCGTAAAATATCGTTACGACAACCCAAAATCACTAGTATAGGGATTCGAAATTTAGATAGATATATAAATCCCAATACTATACAAAAACATTTCCTTTCGAAAATCATTTACTATAACAACAGTGTTATAGTCCATCTTTTCCATATTTCTCGAAAACATCTATTCCAACAATGAATGTTGAAATCTATAGTTTCGACCCTTAACACATTTGAAAACAACTTCAAATCGTTTTAATCCTATTTAAAAGATCACTTCCTAAAACATTTCTTTAATATATTATTCACTGTCCAAAATCGTGAACATACATCGTTTACCAAATTCAACACTTTCTACACATTTTATTTTAAAGGATTATCCACTGTCCAAAATCGTGGATAATCTTCTTTAAAAAACTTTAATAATTAACTTATCAAAATAAGTCCATTTCGGATTTATAAAACAACGTCTATAAATTCACATTAATATATTTTATAAAAAACTTCAACTTATAAAATCCCTTAATTAACAAATTCTATTTATATCTCATTTAAATGCCAAAATCCAATTTATAACTTAATTACTTATAAATCTTTTATTTTACAAATTCTATTCATTTTTATAACTTCACAATTTATAAATCTATAAATTTCATTCACTTATGAAATTCATTTATACTTCATTTTAACACTTGTAAAAACTCGTTTTATAATTCCAACATTTTAATTTATAAAATCAATTTTATTAATCTTTTATATAAATCGTTTATGATAATTCAAAAATCCCAATCTAAACCGTTTTACAAGTTAATCAACTACTTATTTCAAAAATCACATTTCGGTTATATTTCACAAAAATCATAATTTTTATAACATAAAAATTATAATGTTTATTTATTTAAAATGAATCAATTCCAAAATTCAATGAAATGTATACTTTTAAAAATCACTTAAAATCCTTTTAAATTCGAAATCACTACTTTAACATTTTTAAAACTCCAAAAATAGGCCTAATGCTGCAAGAGCATAAATACATCAACCATGGCATCCAAACATCATATATCAATATGATAACAGAATATATCACAAATATCTGTAAATAAATCAATACTGTTGAGGAATCCGGTTGGATCCCTCCAACCTGTTTCCCTGCATCCACGGATGTTGGCACAATACCAATCCCGTTTCAAGACGGAATATCGCGATACATGGGTTTATATAAAATATTATCCGCTATTATGCGGCGCATAGGGTCTCATCCGCTATATAATGCGGGAAAATCAACTCCAAGTACATATATAATACCAATTCCACTTCAAGATGGAATATCGCGGTATATGTGTTTAATAAATAACATCCGCTTAATATACGGCGCATAGGGTCTATTTCAAAACATTAGATAATAATTTTATCATCCAAACATACAATCAACACAATGAAGCGACTTTAAATCTAACTATTTAAAATTTAAATCGAAACAGATTCGACTGAGTGAGAAGTTCTCACCTTGTTTCCAATAGCGGTTTCAGCGTTTATTCCGAATAAAATTAAACGCGCGTTTAATTTTACCCAAAATTCACACTAGCTCCAATCAACTCCAATCCAGCTCCATCGTATAGTATTCGTCAATACGAACCCAACGCAATTCGTTTCGTCCAAAAAGGACCTTGTACGAACAAGTTACAACTTTTAGAAGTTTATACGAATTTTAAATATAATAATTTACAATTTTCTTATTTAATTTATAACCTAAAACCATCATAGCCCTTGATTTCTTTGCCTCAACATCAGGTCGCACGCGTTAACCTTCTTCCCCCCAGGTTTTCATACGCACGCAAAAAACTAACTTGCCGCCGTTATGCCCTAATGCTCGCACCAACCACGACGATCTTGAAGATGATCAGGAACCACCATTGCGAAGCCCAACTCACGAGCCACCATCGGCCGAAATATAGGCGAGCTCGGTCGCCTCCCTGCATGGAAAATCACGCTCGAACCGATGGTGAACGCGAGCCAATACCCCCTCCACGTCGCGTCGATCACGATCATCACCGTATGGATTTGTAGCTCTCACGATCCTCTACAAGTTCCTAGTTAAAAGTTTCTTGAATTAATGCGTGGATTAGAAGAGATTAATAGAAGAAAGTTGGAAATTTTTGGCCATTAATCGTGAAAGTGGCGGCCTGAAGCTTTTAGGGTTAGGGTTTGTGAAAATCTAGGGGCTTTTATAGAAAATTTACGCGCACTATTCACCCGAATTTTTCCCGAACTCCAAATGAAGCGTACCGCCTAGCGTTTATAATATTTTACCCCTATTCCGAACGCAATGAAATATATATCGAAGGCCAATTCGAAAATATTTGGATGATAGGTTTTTTAATCGACTATTTTAAATTAAAAATTCACTCAAACGATTTTCTACGCGTTTTAGCTTTCCCCGGACAAACCGTAAATCCGTTTGACACGAAATTTGAAACCTTACAAAAATATAACTTTACGGATACGATGAAATTGGTTTCGTTGAAATCCGAGACTGTTTGAAAAATGGCTATTTTTACTCGTCAATTAAATATTAAAATATTCAACTTCAACAATTTAACTTTTAATTCGATTTTAAAAGTTCTATAACATCATTCTAACTCCAACATGATAAAATACAACTTTACAAATCAATTTTAATCATTTTAAACCTAATTTCTATTATTCCTGTAATTTCAAATATTAAATTATCGATTTAATTATACAATTCAATCTAGATATTCAAAATATGAGTTATTCGACTTACAAATTTTACTTGTTAATATTTAAAATCAATTAAATATACGAATTTCAAATGAAAGAAATTCTGGGTCGTTACAGGGCCTATGGTTTGGATTGAGTAGACAGCAGCCATCATAGTATTAGAATGATTATGGTGCGTTTCTTTAATGATTGCGCTGGTGAATCGTGTGATGCAGTCTGATAGGAGGATTATGCTGGTGATATTATCAATGGATCATGACGATAGAAGATCTATGAGTAGTTATGGATTGGACCTAGGTTATCTGATCTCTAATGTGCAAGGAAGATAGGGAAAAGTGATAATAGAGAAGTTTGGATCCGATCACAAAATAGCTTTTGATTTAAGGTTTCATGAGTGCGAACGAACAATAATTTGGACCGAGGGTATTTTTTGGTAATTCAAAAAGACACGGTCGAAATCAGTTCATTAAATTTTCGTTATTAGTAATGAAGATGTTGTATGCATGACAAGATATGATGATTTTATTACATGATATGATGTAACTGCTATTGTTGATTTAGTGAGGAGAAAACTCGTTCTACTAGGTAGCATGGTCTCACTATATGTATGTGTATGGAAATGTATTACCCATACCAAGCTATATGTATGACCCGTGTTTTTATTATTATTTTCCTCATAAACTCACATGTATTCATTCGAGTAGGTTGAGTTTATGGATTAAACATGTTTCATTTGGTAGGAGAATAAAAGCTCCTAAGAGAAAGCAAGAGGCTTAGTAGATAACTAAAGTTATTATGGATTCTGCTACTATAAAACCATGTTATATAATCAGCTAAGTGTTCATGTCGACATCTTCATATGTCGGGCACGACACTATTATTTATGTTTTATTTTATTTACCCATGCATGTGCATGTTTTGAGGTTATGAAAATGTAAATACAATTTATGTAGTGAAAAATATTTAGATGCTCTATTTACTTAATGCTGTTGAAAAAATGACCTTTTTGTTGCTTGAAAATAATTTAAGAGATGACTGCAGCATCTTCGGAATTCGTTTTTGGATCTTGAAATGGAAGATGTTACAGAAACTGTTGGTTAATATAGCTATATCAAAACAGAAGATCTTATGTAACAACATGCAGTAGTCTTCATACTTGAGGGTACTGTGGAATCGTGGAACTATACTTTAATTATGGTCGATCACATGCCATAGCGATCGTGTTACAGCCATAGTTGGTATACTTTGAACTAAAGTGAAACACTATTGAAGAGAGGATATTTCTTCTTCATTGTAGAAGGTTAGTATCACTGTAATTAGTAGTTTACATAAAGTAAAATCTCTAGCCAGAGCAAACCTATTAATTGATAAATGTTGTCAGATTGAACCAAGGACTCTAATGTAGTATACACAATTAATTATGGATATTATTAGAGTTTTTGATCATTGGTCAAACTCTAGATATCTAAGTGATATAGTGATGACGAAAAGAATACATGCACAAAATATCAATACAAAGTGTTGCTTAATATATATTAGAAAATTGATTTTTCCTAAATGGTCTATAAGCAACTGAACTTGGGCCCAATATTGTACGTCAACAAAGTTCATATAGGCTTCTTTATTTAAATTGTTTAAATATTTATTGAGGACCGAGTTCGCACCAGGAAGTCCACACAACCATGTTGTCAGTTAAATTTTGAGTTCAACCAATTTGAAATTTATTTATAAATGTTATAAATTAATAATGAAATTAATATAAATGTTGTACTGAATTTTTATAGCCTTTTGTTAAATTATTTGAAGCCTTAGAATTATTGAAACGATGTGCAATTATTAAATGTTGATTTAAATAAAACATGGGAATAAATGAATTAATTAAATATTAATGTAAATAATAAATTAATTAAGCTAGAAGCCATAAACTTCATAAGCGGTTGACCATGCTTAGGCAAGAGGAGGGCTAGGATTTTGTTCTCATGATGCGGAGAAAGGTATGGTAAGTTTTTATATGTGGTTGGCTATAATTAGCCCATCTTTCTTTCTTCTCTATACATAACAATTAAGAGAAAATACTCGCCTCCATCTCCACAAATTGGCGATGCCTAAAAGAAGGGCTTGCAACATTTTGTCAACAACAAATAACTTAGAGTTCGAAGAGAAGATTGCTAGCAACCAAGATGTCGGCAACCGATGGGATTGTAAGAAAGTACATGTTTTATTTAAACACAAACATACAGATATGCATGTGTGTGTACGTATAAGGATTAACACATCTATCTTCTTCTATATATGTTTGGCAATTAAAAAACTTTATTTTTTATTTTCAAAAATTATAGTTAATATCTTTAAATATATTTTAGTTAATATATATGTATATATTAATGTTTATAAATGTTTTTCATATAAATTTTTTATCACAGCTTCGATATGTTTTAAATATATATACGCAAAATTTATTTTCAGTCTATTAGATAAAATACATACATACATATATACATATACATACACACATATCCACACACACACACACATGTGTATATGTATATGTATATGTATATGTATATGTATGTATGTATGTATGTATATACTAATTTTTTTGTCTATAAAAACTCAATTTTATTTTTCTTGTTTAAAATTAATATATGTACGTATGTATGCAGTTTTGGACAAATGGGGGAGTATTGTAACATCCCGCCTTTTTGTACGTTTTAAATCGATGATAAACCACACACGTCGGACTCAAACCATACAGAAGGGCGGATTGTTATTGGGGTGAATAAAAAAACAGAGAAAGAAAAAAAACAAAACAGAATCTTATGGTGAAACGACAAAATATAATAATCAAATTAACAGTTCATGAAGCTTTTTTACAAAATGTTTGATTATACTTATACAGTACAAAATCAGAGTTACACATACCAAAGAATAATAAATAAAAATGCAGCGGAACAATGTGATGCAGTGGAACACTATAGTAAAAAATAGTAATACAATCTTCATCTTCGTCCTCTAGAAGTAAGGTCTTCAAACCCTGAAATGCTCGGGCTGACCCGAGCAAATTGAAAAGACAAAACACTTGAGTCAGAACTAAAAGATCTTATGTAAGTTAAATCAACGGTAAATAATATGAGTGGAAAGGCGTCAGAGATGTTTACGGGATTTGACATCTCCTATTCAGTGTCTAACGTGAGTGCAGTAACTTAAGAGATGCCCGGGATTCACATCTCTTAAGGATCCGTTAAACTATTTACTATGTATAACATTTCGCTATTATAATAATGTCTATAGTAAAATAAACTTACTTTTAAATAACGTTAAGGCTTTATATTTTCCACCTTAACACGTAATAGTTCCAGTAGTCCATCCAGTATCGTGGTCCCTCCTGATCGGGAAGCCACCAGAGGATACTCCACGGGCTACGGAAGAAAACCAAACTCGTACAAGGCACGCTAGGGTAGGTGACACGGGATACAAGGCAATGCCAGGGTAGCTATACCAATTACGCATACATGCTGGTGATAACGCGTAGCTGCTACTACCGCCCACCTCGAGCCATACCCCCAAATCAAAAATCAAAAGTGGCCACCAAATAAACCTCAAAGTCGGAATATAATATCGAATGAGTGTGTCCGATAAAAGGGGCTACCTCCTTGTCCCGAGATCGCTCCTGTTTAAGCTACCTTACGCCAATTCATGAGAGTCGGGTCCACGTATATACCTTAAAGGACGTCGCCACCATCCTACTTCATTCTGGAATCTCCACCACGTACACGGTTGTTAAATTGGTTTTCGGAGTTGGCAGAGAGTATGACAACTTCCGATCTCGGTCTCTTTAACAACCAAACGTTATTATAACACTACGGTCATTTCAAAATAGTTTATACTTAAAACCAAATATCATTGCCTTTTCAAACCAAAACAATACGATATCATTTTCATTTCAAACATATCCTTTACTAAAATCATAACATTTTCAAAGTTATAACATTTCGAAATCGAAAAACTTGAAATATAAAACTTTCAAATTATAATACCTTGAAACTCATAACTTTGAAACATAACTTCCACCACTTAAATAGTTTAAATATTTAAATTACTTTATATAATAAACTAGCTTCTTCAATTTCACAAATCAATTCCAAAACAACTCGAATTTCTAAATTTTAAATTTAACCAAATCCCAAATCATAAATTTCAATTCAATTCGGTTTCCAAATAAAATATTCAAAATTATATCGATTTCAAAACAGATTTGATCCACCGAATAAACCATTTCTAATTCAATATATTTCAATCTTTAAGTATCCAACAATTTCAAAACTAAATTTGGTAATTACGATTCAAATTCTTAGTTTTGAAATATTGCACTTAATAGATCCATTATCGTTTAAATAAAACTCAAATTACAAATAACTAAATATTTCCTTCAATTCATTTATACTTGAAATATTCATTTAATTCCACCTTAAACCAAAATCAAGTTATAAATCGTATCCATTACAAATCTCAAATTCCATAAGTTCCAAATCGGTTTCATTAAATAAATTTCTACATTAAATACAATTTCAAATCTATCTTCTCAACCTTAATTTTATTGAAATCATTAGAACTCAATATTAAAATATAATCTATATGAACACTTAACCATATTATATTTTTTATAAAATCAATCTTTATTATTAAACTTGTTCTATACCAAACAAATTTATACGTAGCTAAAAGTCAAGACTTTATATATATATATATATATAAAGTAACATTTATATAATATCTGAAATCGATATTTATATAAAACCATATATATTTCTTTACAAACCACAGAATCATTTCAAAATATTTTTATATATAGACAACGGTGTCTATATAAAATTTCTACCTTATGGTCAAGTGATATGGATATTTATCATTTCAATCCGCAATTTAAAATATAAATACGGTTATATATCATTCCAAACAACAATCTCGAATGAAATAAAAATCCATAACAAACTTGCAGTTTATAACAATATAAAATACAACATCTATTCATCCAATATCAATCATTAAACATTTATCACAATCATCATCAAATTCAATCAATAACATCAATACAGAACAGATAATAAATAACAGGTACTTACTGGCAGTTTAGATTCAACAATAAATTAAATAACTGTTTTATCCAAATAGATTCAAATAAAGTGAGATGATGATTCAAAATATGCCAAACAGTCCTAAATAAATTTCTATTCACATCATAAATCTATTTAACAAGCATAAGAAATTTTAGAAGTCGTGAGTGGGTTAAAACACTCACCTTTTGAATTTAAATTGAATTTAAATCCAATTTAAATCCAAAATTGAAACAGTCTCAGAATCCGTCCAAACCAGCATCAAAAAGTCCAGAAATTCAATACGCTCCTAGCAGATCAAACTGTGCGTGAATCGGACCTCGTATGTGTAAATTATTGCGATAAAAATATTAAAATCGAAAATTTTAAAATAAATAAAAATAATATAGAACGAGCCAATAGGAGCATGCCACATCACCTCTCTTTCCAAAACTTAAGCCAGAGGAAACGCAGTCTCAAAACTAGAAATTTGAAGCTGCCGATCACCTCGATCCAATCCCATTCCTCCACGCTGCCACGAGCCACGCCGCAATCACCCCGACCTCGCCTCGTCTCCCCATCGGTCTTCCACCAGGCCCGATCGCTGCTGGACGTCGATCGACGTCAATGTTAAGCAGCCGCGGCATAGGTGTTTAACCCTAATTGAATTTAGTAGCTCAATCCAACCGCTAAAACTCCAAACGAATACCGCTGATGATTAACGCTCTCGACTCTCTATACAACGGTGCCCTCGATTTGTCGATCAGGCGAGGTTGATCGACAGTCAACGAACGGCCAAGAATTGTTCTTTAATTTCTAGCCAGATAGAGGTCCAAATTGGAAAATGAATTACAGATTTGAGATGCGCTCGTCGAGAGCTCCAAATCGATATATAATTCGATAATACTTGAGGATTTTGAATTTTTTGAACTTGAGATTTGATTTGAAATTAAATTGGGAATTAGGGTTTGCAGCCATTGGAATGAGGAGGAGCAATTGGAATTGTACGTATAGAAATGAGAAATAGAAAGTGTGATGCCCCACCTCTATACCCACGCTAGCCAAGGACACTACAGGGTAATGCCGTCAACTAACACGGAGAATAAGGCTGGATAGGAGCGACCATCTATAGCCTTGCTCTAACTATCTATGGAATACATCGACAATAAACATACCAAGCAGGTCGACATACCCAATGAATACTTAAAACAAAACCATAGGTGGTTGAAGGATCTATCAAAATAGAATATAACAACTCAAATGTAATATACATCACAGAACAGTAAATCATCATATACACATATACAAATACATAACAGGGTTTACAAAATAATACATGGCAAGTGGTATAGCAAACCACAATATACAGACGAATCAAAAGAATATATATATCAGAGTTACAACAAAAGGACTACACAAAAAGCTTTAACAAAAAGGAACAAGCTGAATAGTCCATGCGGAAGCAAAATAGGCTAAGTCCAAAAGCACCTAACCTGAAACATCTCGGTCTGACCCGAGTATAAAATACATGGGTCAGTCTAGCTAAACAAATCACTTAGATAAACTGAACAACAATAAACCTGCAAGGTTACAAAGTATAACAAATATCTCTAAAGGAGATAACACAATCATCTAACAAAAGATGAATCATATGATAACATAACAAGCCTCATATCATCGGCAACTCATAGAAACAAAGGATAATAATATCCTAAAGCAAGCCAAAAGGCAAATAACAAATACCAATAAGGTATACAAGTTCCACAAGGTAAACGCTACGCATCATGCGGCTCAAAAAGACCAACACCGAAGGGCGATACCTAGGGAATATACATATGAATGAAACATTAGAAAATTCGCTCGAGCTCAGTACTGTACAAACAAGGATCCATGAGCCCGAAGACTCCAAACCCAATATCACCCATGCGGCTCATAACGACCAACATCGGAAGCGATACTAAAGGGCAACCCAATATCACCCATGCGACTCATAACGACCAACATCGGAAGCGATACTATAGGGTAACAAACCCGAAGGCACAAACCCGAAGGCACATACCCGAAGGCAACAAACCGTAGTGGTGAAGGTCAAAGACCCAGTACTGGACACCACTAACTGGCGGAATGTGTCATAACTCTCAAAAAGGAATCTGAAAAGTGGTAACGTGAATCCCATAACCACTCGTTCGCACTAAACGGTTTACTATCCGTTAGTTAATTTCACACTCAAAGCAGTACAAACTTCTCCTCATATCATCGGTAAACCAAACCCGAAGGTTAAAACGATCAATTGAATAGGTCGGGGATTAATCGGAAAGATAAACGCACAGATTCATGGTCCGTGTTTTGCCCAACCATTTAATCACCCTTCCACTTCGCTCGAAGTGTGAAATTGTGCGTGTGTTTTAAATAGAATTTAAAAATCGGAGAAGCGAACTTTTAATACGATTTGAAGAAATCATTTATAAAACCCGTGAATGAATTCAAAAAGGAATCATTAAGGTCAAATATGCATAAACAACTAATTGGAAACCAATATGCATTTATCAAATTTGGAAAACTAAACGAACAAGGCAATTTTGGCAAAAACAGCATATTCAGACGTCTGAAATAAGGGATTCAGACGTCTGAATCTGGAATTTAATTTCTTTTCAAAAGAGAATTCAGACGTCTGAACCCAAATTTTCAGACGTCTGAAATAGGCAATATTTTGCCTATTTTCTTTCTGGTTAAAATTTAGCCAATTCAGACGTGTGGAATATAATTTCAGACGTCTGAATCTGGGGGTGAAAATGTTTCCCCAGAATAATATCCAGACGTCTGAAATTAAGGTTTCAGACGTCTGAAACCTGATGGTCAGGCATTTCCTGAACCTAGGCCAACTATGGCCAAATAAATCGAAAGCAATCGGATGCGTGTTGATTATGGGCTTACGTCAAACGACTACCCAACCTTAACGACACACCCAAACACTCCGAACAACATAAACATCAACCATATAAGGTTTTACATAGATTTGGCTACAAACATCATAATTTGGCAATTTCACCAAAGCAAACCAAATCGAAAGAAAATGGAAATGAACAAGTGTTAGGAATCCATACCTAACATTAATGAAATCAAGAGAAGTAGATGTGAGTTCAAAACACACCTTTTAATTCAAAACAAGAATAGAGAAGCTCAATAGCAAAGGAAACAATCAACCACTCTCCACTTCAACTCTACTAGCTTCAATCTAAGATCAAATCAAGTATTTCCTAAGTTTAGGTTTAGGAATTTCTGAGATTGAAGAGAGAAAGAGATAGAGAAGATGAAGAGGAGGCTTACCACAAGATTCACTTTGATTTTTGGAGCAAGAATTGAAGTTGGAAGTTGAAACTAGGGCTTGCAATTTCTATTTCCCTTTCCCTTCCACCATTTTCAGTTTTCTTAAGCTTAAGAAATGAAATGAGGGTGAATGGAGAGGAAATGGACTGTGCTAGGGGTTTAGTTAGCTAGTGGGCTGAACCCAAACCCAAAACCCAATAGAAAAAGAGTCAAAATTTCACAAACTCCAAACATATCAAAGCTTATACTTAAAAAGATCGCAAACACCATTTTGGAATCAATGGAGGTGGTTTCGAGTTCCAATTCGGCCATTTGCAAAAAGTAACATTTCAGACCTAACAATCCGACTAACGACACTATATTTAAATAAAACATTTAAATATAAAATCGTTAAATATGCGGGTTGTTACAGATCTCCCCTCCTTACAAAATTACGTCCCCGCAATTCCTAGAGACGATATTTGTAACAACTACATACATACAACATTCAAAAGAAAAGAAAATAAGCTTGAGAGGAAAAGATATACTCACCATTGATAAGCAAAGATAGAAAACCCGGATAAGATCGCTCAATAAACTCTCTGGTTTCCCAAGTACAGTCATTGGGAATAGCGGACCATTGAACTTTAACGAGCGGCGCGTCCTTGTTTCGAAGGTGTCGCACCTCCGTGTCAAGTACGTGAATAGGTTGATGTACAATAGATAAGTCCGGTGAGATCTCAAACTCAAGCAAATCAGGAGAATCAATAACAGAATTCGATTCCCGAAGACACTTCCGAAGTTGCGAGACATGAAACACGTCATGAATGCCAGATAAATGAGCAGGAAGTGAAACTCTATAAGCCACAGGGCCAATACATTCAGTAATAGAAAATGTTCCTATAAAGCGAGGAGCCAATTTCCCAGTCGTACTGAAACGCATAACCCCTTTCAAAGGAGAAACACGAATAAAAACAAGATCGCCAATCGAGAACTCGAGAGGCTTCCTACGGCTGTCAGCGTAGGATTTCTGGCGACTCTTTGCCTCTTTCATTCTCAACCGGATAAGATCAATCTTCTCAGAAGAATCACGAACAAAATCTGGACCAAGAATAAGCTTCTCCCCAGATTCCAACCAATAAGAAGGTGATCGACATGGCCTTCCGTATAAGGCTTTAAAAGGAGCCATACCGATACTAGACTGAAAACTATTGTTGTAGGAGAACTCTACAAGAGGTAGGTGATCCTCCCAACAACCACCGAAATCAAAAATACAAATACGGAGAAGATCTTCCAAGATACGATTCACCCGTTCAGTCTGTCCATCAGACTGCGGATGATAAGCTGTACTAAAATTAAGCTTTGTTCCCAAAGCTTGTTGAAGACTTTGCCGAAAATGACTCGTGAATAAAGGATCACGATCACTCACAATAGAACTAGGAACACCATGAAGTCTCACGATTTCCTTGACATACAACTTAGCTAAATGCGAAGCAGTTCTATTAGACTTAATAGGAACAAAATGAGCAGACTTGGTGAGGTGATCAACAACAACCCAAATGCTAGAATGGCCCAATCTCGAACGAGGTAGGCCGTCAATGAAATCCATAGAAATTTGATCCCATTTCCACAATGGAATCTCTAGAGGCTGAAGAAGACCAGAAGGACGCTGATATTCGGCCTTAAAACGCCGACAAGTTATGCAATTACTCACATAACTCGCCACATCGCGCTTCATGCCTTCCCAATAATAAAGACGACGCATATCGGCATACATCTTACTACTACCAGGATGAATGGTATACTTAGAACGATGACAGTCATCAAGAATGTCATGCCTAAGTGCAAAATCAGAAGGCACAACAAGACGGTTCTTCTTGCGAAGACACCCATGAGAATCAATGCTGAAATCCCGCAACGCCTCATTACAGGATCCAGACTCACAAAGCTGAATAAGATGCAACAAATCAGGATCACGCCGCTGAGCATTGGCAATACGATCCAATAAAATAGGTTGAGCTCCCAAACTAAATAATAGAATAGGAGTATAAAAAGATGAACCTCGATCTCGAATTTTACAAAAAGATAGAGTCTCAAGAATATCCCATTCGGCAAGCATCATAGAAATAACAGCCGAATGTTTGCGACTAAGCGCATCAGCAACACGATTACCCTTACCAGGGGTATACTGGATATCAAAGTCATAGGAGGCAAGAAACTCGAGCCAACACTGTTGTCTCATATTGAGTTCCTTTTGAGTGAACAAGTACTTCAAGGATTTATGATTGGTATAAAGAATGAAGCGCTCGCCCAATAAGTAGTGTCGCCAAATCTTCAAGGCAAAGACAATGGCGGCTAACTCAAGATCATGAGTGGCATAGCGAACTTCATTCGGACGCAGTTGCCTAGAAGCATAAGCAACTACCCGATCCTTCTGCATAAGAACAACACCGAGAACACTACCACAAGCATCGGTGTAGACAAAAAGATCATGATTCCCCTCGGGAACCACAAGGATAGGAGCATTAGTGAGAAGTTCCTTCAATGTCTGAAAGGAAGCTTCACACTTGTCGGACCAAATAAAACGAATGCCTTTCCGAGTAAGGCCGGTGAGAGGAAGCACAACACGGGAAAAATCCTTAATGAACTGACGGTAATAACCCGCCAATCTAAGGAAACTACAAATCTCATGGACATTCTCAGGCCTCTTCCAATTCTGGATGGCTTCGATCTTTGAGGGATCGACAGAAATGCCATCGGAAGATACAACATGGCCTAAGAACTTAACCCTATTCTCCCAAAAATGGCACTTGGAGAATTTGGCTCTAAGCTGATGATGACGGTGGGTACTCAAGACAATTCTCAAGTGATTGGCATGCTCAGCTTCAGACTTAGAATAAATAAGGATATCATCAATGAACACAAGAACGAACTTATCGAGATATTCCCAGAATACTTGATTCATGAGATCGACAAAGAAAGCAGGAGCGTTCGTCAAACCAAACGGCATAACGAGCCACTCAAAAGAACCATAACGAGTGCGGAAAGCGGTAAGAGGAATGCTATCTTCCACGACTCGTAACTGATGGAAACCTGTGGCAAGGTCTAGCTGAGAAAAGACCTTAGCACCACTCAATAGATCGAACATATCATCGATTCTAGGCAATGGATACCTATTCCTGATGGTTAACTCGTTAAGTTTGCGATAGTCAATGCAAAGCCTAAGAGTTCCATCGGACTTCTTCACGAAGACTACCGCAGATCCCTACGGAGAAAAACCAGACTGAATCAACTGCTTGGACTCAAGCTCTAAAAGCTGCTTCTTGAGTTCCTCATTTTCCTTTGTAGACATCCTCGTGGGAGGACGACTAATTGGCTGTGCTCCTGGAATGAGATCAATGCGGAACTCAATTGCCCGTTTAGGTGGCAAACCCGAGACAGGCTCAAAAACATCAAAAAAGTCACAAGTAATAGGAATACGAGATATATCATCATTATCCCGCGAATCAAGAGAATATAAAGCCATTTCGGAATTATCCACATCCCAAAGAATAAGAGATAGCTGAGTAGGCGAATCCGAATGTCGAAGATATATAATTCTCTCCGAACAAATAATCATGGCATCATATCTTACTAGCCAGTCCATACCCAAAATCAAATCAAATCCCAGACAAGAATTAACGTGCAGACTCGCACGAAAAGAAAAGCCACATAAAACAAACTCAACATCGTCACAAAGCAAGCTAAGGGTCGCAGATCCCCCAATAGGACTTACAATCCTCAAAGAAGTAACCAAACAAGAAACATCCAAAGATAAATCATCAACGAGCTTTTTCGATACGAAGGAATGTGATGCACTCGTATCGAAAAGAACTCGAATACTAAGATCATGAAATAAAATAGAGCCTTCCGAAATAGATGGAGATATACCTTTGGGTTGAGAGGGACCTTCAGAAGCCTTGGCAGCATAAAGCCTGCTAGACTTGGCACCAGCCGAAACAGTATGGCAAGCTGAAACATGATGACCTTCCTTCTTGCAATAGCGGCAGAAGAGAGGCTTAGGACAAGCTCGAATAATATGATTAGGAGAACCACAATTGAAACACTTCCGAATGAAAGGTGTTCCGGAAGACTGAGGCTGAGAACTAGAACCACCAGTCTTCTTCTTCTTAGAAGGAAAAGGCTTCTTCTGAAATGGAAACGGCCTCTTGTTGGGGTTCTTGGAAACCTCAACATCAATATCACTATCACACTCCTTCTCGACGGTCTCGAGATGAAGCGCAGAATCAACCAACTCCTCAAAAGAAAGCTTAAGCTGGAGTAACAAAGACTTCTTAAGACCAGAAACAAACTTCAAATTCTTCTTATAAGAAGTGCTAATGAATTCAAGACCATACTTAGATAAAGCCTCGAATGATGCAACATACTCAGAAACAGAAGATTTCCCTTGCTTCAACTCAAGGAAGCGACGGGTCAATAAAACTTTTTCAGATTCAGGAACGAACTTGAGTTCAAATCGCTCCCGAAACTGAGTCCAAGAAAGAGTAGACTCATCAATTTCGGCTACAAGAAGCTCATACCAATCAAGAGCACGCTCTTGTAATAAGATAGAAGTTACAAGAACTCTATCATGGTCAAAAAGATCCATGCGAGAGAAGATACGCTCGCACGTGCGAAACCAAGCTTGGACTTCAAGAACGGACTCGGAGCCTTTAAACGGCTTTCCTCCAAGATGAGAAAAATCACTGCACTACCGTGCAAAGGCAGACTTGCGAGGTGGAGACACTCGAGGAGGAACTGGAGGCTGAGTGCTCCTAAACAATTCCAAAAACTGATCGGCAGACATATAAACGCCATCCGGATGTGAACCACTAGATCGCCCAGCATCCGAACGTCGTCCCCTGCCTCTTCCAGCCGTACGCTGAAGGTAAGATAAGAACAAGATTAATCACAAGGTAGATACTTCAATATGGAATACTACGGAATAAAATGCATTCCTAGACGTATTCTCCAAATTCTATCTAACCTTTGATAGAAGAAGGAAAAGAAAGACACGATGATTCGAAGATTTGTATCACTTATACACTTTGATGTACCGTAATATGTGCATCTATTCTGTGTTTATCATATTTTGTCCTGAACTCAGCTCTGATACCACGCTGTGACGCCCCACCTCTATACCCACGCTAGCCAAGGACACTACAGGGTAATGCCGTCAACTAACACGGAGAATAAGGCTGGATAGGAGCGACCATCTATAGCCTTGCTCTAACTATCTATTGAATACATCGACAATAAACATACCAAGCAGGTCAACATACCCAATGAATACTTAAAACAAAACCAAAGGTGGTTGAAGGATCTATTAGAACAGAATATAACAACTCAAATGTAATATACATCACAGAACAGTAGATCATCATATACACATATACAGATACATAACAGGGTTTACAAAATAATACATGGCAAGTGGTATAGCAAACCACAATATACAGACGAATCAAAAGAATACATATATCAGAGTTACAATAAAAGGACTACACAAAAAGCTTTAACAAAAAGGAACAAGCTGAATAGTCCATGCGGAAGCAAAATAGGCTAACTCCAAAAGCACCTAACCAGAAACATCTCGATCTGACCCGAGTATAAAATACACGGGTCAGTCTAGCTAAACAAATCAGTTAGATAAACTGAACAACAATAAACCTGCAAGGTTACAAAGTATAACAAATATCTCTAAAGGAGATAACACAATCATCTAACAAAAGATGAATCATATGATAACATAACAAGCCTCATATCATCGGCAACTCATAGAAACAAAGGATAAGAATATCCTAAAGCAAGCCAAAAGGCAAATAACAAATACCAATAAGGTATACAAGTTCCACAAGGTAAACGCTGCGCATCATGCGGCTCAAAAAGACCGACACCGAAGGGCAATACCTAGGGAATATACATATGAATGAAACATCAAAAAATTCGCTCGAGCTCAGTACTGTACAAACAAGGATCCATGAGCCCGAAGACTCCAAACCCAATATCACCCATGCGGCTCATAACGACCAACATCGAAAGCGATACTAAAGGGCAACCTAATATCACCCATGCGGCTCATAACGACCAACATCGGAAGCGATACTATAGGGCAACAAACCCGAAGGCACATACCCGAAGGCAACAAACCGTAGTGGTGAAGGTCAAAGACCCAATACTGGACACCACTAACTGGCGGAATGTGTCATAACTCTCAAAAAGGAATCCAAAAAGTGGTAACGTGAGTACCATAACCACTCGTTCGCACTAAACGGTTTACTATCCATTAGTTAATTTCACACTCAAAGTAGTACAAAGTTCTCCTCATATCATCTGTAAACCAAACTCGAAGGTTAAAACGATCAATTGAATAGGTCAGGGATTAATCGGAAAGATAAACGCACAGATTCATGGTCCGTGTTTTGCCCAACCATTTAATCACCCTTCCACTTCGCTCGAAGTGCGAAATTATGCGTGTGTTTTAAATAGAATTTATAAATCGGAGAAGCGAACTTTTAATACGATTTGAAGAAATCATTTATAAAACTCGTGAATGAATTCAAAAAGGAATCATTAAGGTCAAATATGCATAAACCACTAATTGGAAACCAATATGCATTTATCAAATTTGGAAAACTAAACGAACAAGACAATTTTGGCAAAAACAGCATATTCAGACATCTGAAAGAAGGGATTCAGACGTCTGAATCTGGAATTCAATTTCTTTTTCAAAAGAGAATTCAGACGTCTGAAATAGGCAATATTTTGCCTATTTCCTTTCTGGTTAAAATTTAGCCAATTCAGACGTCTGGAATATAATTTCAGACGTCTGAATCTGGGGGTGAAAATGTTTCCCCAGAACAATATTCAGACGTCTGAAATTAGGGTTTCAAACGTATGAAACCTGATGGTCAAGCATTTCCTGAACCTAGGCCAACTATGGACAAATAAATCGAAAGCAATCGGATGCGTGTTGATTATGGGCTTACGTCAAACGACTACCCAACCTTAACGACACACCCAAACACTCCGAACAACATAAACATCAACCATATATACATAGATTTGGCTACAAACATCATAATTTGGCAATTTCACCAAAGCAAACCAAATCGAAAGAAAATGGAAATGAACAAGTGTTAGGAATCCATACCCAACATTAATGAAATCAAGAGAAGCAGATGTGAGTTCAAAACTCACCTATTAATTCAAAACAAGAATAGAGAAGCTCAATAGCAAAGAAAACAACCAACCACTCTCCAATTCAACTCTACTAGCTTCAATCTAAGATCAAAACAAGTATTTCCTAAGTTTAGGTTTAGGAATTTCTGAGATTGAAGAGAGAAAGAGATAGAGAAGATGAAGAGGAGGCTTACCACAAGATTCACTTTGATTTTTGGAGCAAGAATTCAAGTTGGAAGTTGAAATTAGGGCATGCAATTTCTATTTCCCTTTCCCTTCCACCATTTTCAGTTTTCTTAAGCTTAAGAAATGAAATGAGGGTGAATGGAGAGGAAATGGACTGAGCTAGGGGTTTAGTTAGCTAGTGGGCTGAACCCAAACCCAAAACCCAATAGAAAAAGAGTCAAAATTTCACAAACTCCAAACATATCAAAGCTTATACTCAAAAAGATCGCAAATGCCATTTTGGAATCAATGGAGGTGGTTTCGAGTTCCAATTCGGCCATTTGCAAAAAGTAACATTTCGGACCTAACAATCCGACTAACGACGCTATATTTAAATAAAACATTTAAATATAACATCGTTAAATATGCGGGTTGTTACAGAAAGTAGCAAGGGTTTATAACTGGTTATTTATAGAAGAAGCTGAAAATAGAGTGAACCAGATTGATTTGGATTGAAAGTTGAACGATAAACGACCCAAAAAGCCCATTCTGACTCCGGAACGAAAATGGGTCAACCCATATGTCAAAATAGATGTTTTAAAATATTTTAAAATCGATGGAAAAGGTTTCAAGTCCAAATTCCATCGTATGAAGAAGTTATGCTAAAATTAAGTTATTATAAATTGATTTCGGTTAATTTCAATTAAATTAATTTCTTGGCTTTTCGAGTCTGTATGATCAAACGACAAGTCTGGTCGTTACGAAACTTGAAATCCTACAATAATTCACTGTTACGAATCCGATGAAACTAGTTTCATCGAAATCCGAGTCAATGGCCAAAATGGTTGTTTTCTAGTTAATTAAATAAATTAATATTAAATTAAATCATTTTTCAATTCAAATCTAATTATTTACCATTTCTATCTTTCTGTTTACAAATAAACTTATAATTCGTTAACCAAATTTCCGTGTCAAATAAATAAGGATTTATTGCAAAATTTATAGTATTTACCTTCAATTTAAGTGAATTCAAATAAATTATATTTTTAATTTCAAATAAATTAAATCAGTTTGTTTTCAATCCCTTTATTCAATGAATCATCATCTTATGGATAAATTTGACATTAGTGTATATACAATTATCCTAATATTTTTATAGTCATCAACTAAATTCATATTAACGTAGTTTTTAATTACGTTTAATCGCAATGGACTTAAATCTAATTCAATAAATTAAATAAATGGGTGACCAAGTAATGATTATCATCATTTGCCTAATTTAATCCCATTCATACTTTATTATCAAGCAACAAATATAATAATTACTCATCTAACATTGATTTTATCAAATTATAGTTTATTGCATATTATCTCATCAATTAATATAACTTTGAATTTATTTCCTAATTTACTATTTACAATCAATTATAACCTTACAATTGTTTCAATCAATTGGAATTGCACTAAATTAGTTATTTATTAACTTGCATTAACATTATTACCTTAATTTACATTCAATTACTATTAACGATGTGTTATTTCATTAGTCATTTAAATAATTAAATTTGTTTTCCTATATTCACTTTGTAACCAAAGATATCCTTTCAATCATCTTATTAAATTTGAATTCCATTAATTATTAATAATTCACTTGAGTTAACTTTGTTACATTTCATTTTAGTTATCATTTCTTTTTCAAATTACAAATTTTTATTTCTTCCAGATTTAATTACCAAAATCATATTAAATTAACAAATTTTAAAACATCGAAATTTACGGGTCGTTACACTCTCCCCCACTCAAAACTTTTCATCCCCGAAAAGGAAAAAGAAGGGAAAAGATGAATTAAGTAAACAATACATCTTCATACGAAGGAAATGGTCTATGCCAAAGCTCTAATCGAGATGTTATGATGCAAATACTGTTGCTAGGAAGAAGCTAGTCTATGCCAAAGCTCTAAGCGGGATTACTCCTAACAAACCTCTACCTAGTGTATTATTGGTCAGATTAGATGAGAGCCACGTTGCTGAGGTCAGAGTATGCTATAGTTGGAAACCTGAGATTTGTTCTTCTTGTCAGTTATTTGGCCACCTAGCAGATTCTTGTTCTTCATCGGTTGTTCCCCTTGTTGTTCGGTCTCCTCTTCCTCGTCCTCCTCTTCGGATGTGGGTTCCGAAGGTCTCTCCAGTTGTCCCTTCTGTTGTTGCAGCAGTGCCTCCCGTTGCTACTCCTCCCTTTGTAGAACCTCATGTTGTTGCTATGGTTTGTGTTGCTCCTTCCTCTTCTACGCCAGTGAAAGCGCCATCTATTGTTTCTTCTCCAACGGCCTAAGAGGAGTCCCCTCCCTCGTCTGATATTATTTCCTGGAATCCTGTTGAACGTGCTTGGATTCATGCTCCTTCTGATATGAGATATTCCCCTGAGAAGGACATCTTTTATGCTTTTATTAGTGAGACTGTAGGTGAGAATCGGTGTCTTATCTACCATATTGAGGGAAATGGTTTGTGCCTTACTAGGGTTGGTGTGATTGGTGAGGAGAATAAAAGTAAGTTTTATGATGTCACTTGGGATAGGAAATTTATCAACTTTGCTGATTCTGTTAGTTATGATCCGCATCTGGCTGCTCTATTTTCAGGACATTCTCATGTTTCTGGACCAACTTTGGATGATGATAGTGAGTGTTCTCCCTCTACGGAGGAAGCATAGTTATGTTGTGATAGTAGTTTAGGCAACTTTGTCTATCTCCTGTGTTTTATTCTGTTTTTGGGTTTTTCGCCTTTTTAGTTGCTTCTGTGCATGTGCAGAGCACCTGTTTGTTCATTTTATATACAGTGGCACGACCCACTATAAAGCCGACTAGCCTTGCTAAAAAAAGTAAACAATACATCTTATTCAAAATTATTAACTTTATAAACAATTAAATTTACAAAATTAATTAATTTAAATAAAATATACCAATTTATAACCATTAAATCTTTTTATACTCAAATTAATAAGTTTGGGAAACATTTTTCAAAAAATTTCTAAGTCCAAAATTTACGGAAAATTTCGACAGAGTCTCTTTTGTACGAAGAGGCTCGGGAGAAAATATAATATCGAATGTAACAATATATAACAAATATTTTCCAAAATAATATATCCAAATATGGGGAAACAATATAATAACGCTATAAAACCATAATCCGAGAACGTACCCATTTGTCAGGCAAACAACGCTTAATTATGAAACCAAAAGCAGTAGCAATTGCTTCAAACCTATATTTCACTAATATAATCCCAAAAAGATTAACAATTATATAAAATGAAATATTTAAAGTTGTTTCAACCACTAACAAACAAATCAATAATAATTACTTGCAATCACAACATACAACCATCATATAACGCCAATAAAATCAACCATCTATATATCCATAGCAAACAAACAAATAGTTGTTTGAGTTTAAAACTTTAAATTGTACGTAATGGAAAATAAACTACTAAGTGCACCATTTACTCAACAGTCCTAGATGAAACTAAATAGATTATTCATACATCCCAACAATTTTAAAATATCCTTGCCCAAACAAACATAAACCAAACAAACAACAATTTCAAACAATAGATTGAGTTCATTCTTATTAATTTCATTCCATAACATTTGTTGTTTGATTTCCTTTTCATTCATATAATGGTTTATCTTTTTAATTTACATTTATTTCTTGCAAATTTTCTTTTTATTGCATTACATTCATTCATTTGTAAACTTCATTTATTCATTCATTTATAACATTCATGTGCGATTCCATTACTTAGCATATCAATACATTACTTAAGTTTATAATCATTTATTTATAATACATACCTTTCTATTATATTAAATTAGAAGCATTTTCAATCATAATTAAGTTCATAACACTAGAATATCAAATTCTTATTTATTAAAGAATTTCATTGAATTCTTTCATTACCTCAAGTTTTACTTGTACACTATCCATTACATTTTCTTATAAGCATTAGAACTTTTAATATTTGGTAAGTTATATATATATGCTTTTAAGGATGTAATTGAAAGTTAAACAAGTTTATTTTATTTCTTTTAATTAACTTAATGTTCGATAATGATATCCTTTGTTTGATAGGTTACAATTTCAAATTTCTTTTAATCCCATTTATAACTTAGCATTAAATCTCTTATTTCATTTAGAGGTTTCAATTACTAGTTAAAATTCATTTCACTACACTAATTGAAACTATTAATTAACGAAAACTTAAAAATTAAATACTGGTTTTTATTCAGAATCATTTTAGAATAATGGATAAATGTATATACTTGCAACTTATATATCCAATTATATTTAAAACAATTTAAAATTTATATTTGTTAAATAAATCTGCAGTAAAACTACTACAGTGGTCTTCCCACTTTGACACTCGAAAATGAATGTCGATGATGCATGCACTCATCACCGAAATTATTTTCCAGTGATAGATAGGGGAGTACAGAACTTATTCCTTTTCAAACTTTCTTTAAAACAATTCTTTTAAATTATATTGGAATATTTATATCATAAAATACTTATAAAAAATATTATTATATTCCAAAATCCTTTGAAAGCAAATTTCAAAATTCCAGAACTTAAGTTCTAAAATTTCCAAATTTCATCTGTTTTATTTCTTCAAATCTTCTTTCCAATCAATATTTATGAATTTCACTAACCAACAATCAATATACTACAACCAAATATAACCTTTATAAAATTTATTACTTTATATACAGAAAATATAATAGGCAAAATTATTTTAATTACCTATATTTCAAAACAAATATTGTGTCGGTCTGTCCTATTAAGTATTTTGAAATCCCTATTGATGTCATAGCATCCTACGCACCAACCAGAATTTATAAATACAAAATGGAAAAACTTAACACAATATTAAAACCTTTTTATAATACTAACAAATATGCTCTCTCATATATATACACTCAGCGACTCATCATAGGGTATTACTACCCTATTAATAAAGAGTCAGACCCCACAAAGCTAAGGTTTATCGCTAAACCAAAGCTCTGATACCAAATGTAATACCTCAAAGGACGTCGCTACCTTCCTACTTCATTCTGGAATCTCCACCATGTACACGGTTGTCAAAGTGGTTTTCGGAGTTGGCAGAGAGTATGACAACTTCCGATCCCGGTCTCTTTAACAACCAAACGTTATTATAACACTACGGTCATTTCAAAATAGTTTATACTTTAAAACCAAATATCATTGCCTTTTTAAACCAAATCAATACGATATCATTTTCATTTCAAACATATCCTTTTCTAAAATCGTACCACTTTCAAAGTTATAACATTTCAAAATTAAAACACTTGAAATATAACACTGTCAAATTATAATACCTTGAAACTCATAACTTAAAAACATAACTTCCACCACTTAAATAGTTTAAATATTTAAATTACTCTATGTAACAAACTAGCTTCTTCAATTTCACAAATCAATTCCAAAACAACTCGAATTTCTAAATTTTAAATTTAACCAAATCTCAAATCATATATTTCAATTCAATTCGGTTTCCAAATAAGCTATTCCAAATTATATCGATTTCAAAACAGATTTGATCCACAGAATAAACCATTTCCAAGTCAATATATTTCAAACTTTAAGTATTCAACAATTTCAAAACTAAGTTTGGTAATTACGATTCAGTAATTCAATTTTCTATTATTTAGTTTTGAAATATTTCACTTAATAGATCCATTATCATTTAAATAAAACTCAAATTACAAATAACTAAATATTTCCTTCAATTTATTTATACTTGAAATATTCATTTAATTCCACCTTAAACCAAAATCAAGTTATAAATCATATCCTTTACAAATATTAAATCCATAAGCTCCAAATCAGTTTCATTAAATAAATTTCTACATTAAATACAATTTCAAATCTATCTTCTCAACCTTAATTTTATTAAAAGATTTAGAACTCTACATTAAAATATAATCTATATAAATACTTAACCATATTATATTTTTAATAAAATCAATCTTTATTACTAAACTTGTTTTATACCAAACAAATTTATACATAGCTAAAAATCAAGACTTCAACTATATATATATATATATATATATATATATATATAAAGTAACATTTATATAACATCTGAAATCGATATTTATATAAAACCATATATTTCTTTACAAACCATAGAAATCATTTCAAAATATTTCTATACATAGACCACGGTGTCTGTATAAAATTTTCTATCCTATGGTCAAGTGATATGGATATTTATCATTTCAATCCGTAATTTAAAATATAAATAAAGTTATATATCATTTCAAACTGCAATCTCGAATTAAATAAAAATCCATAACAAACTTGCAGTTTATAACAATATAAAATACAACATCCATTCATCCAATATCAATCATTTATCACAGTCATCATCCAATTCAATCGATAACATCAATATAGAACAGATAATAAATAACATGTATTTACTGGCAGTTTATATTCAATAATAAATTAAATAACTATTTTATCCAAATAGATTCAAATAAACTGAGATGATGATTGAAAATATGCCAAGCAGTCCTAAATAAATTTCTAATCACATCATAATTCAATTTAACAAACATAAGAAATTTTAGAAGTTGTGAGTGGGTTAAAACACTCACCTTTTGAATTTAAATTGAATTTAAATCCAAATTAAACCCAAAATTCAAATAGTCTTAGAATCCTTCCAAACCAACATCAAAAGTTCCGAAATTTCAATACGATCCTAGCAGGTCAAACCGTGCGTGAATTGGACCTCGTTTGTTAAAGTTATTGCGATTAGAAGTTTGAAACCGAAATTTTTAAATAAATAAAAATAATGTAGAATTAGCCAATAGGAGCGAGCCACATCACCTCTCTTCCCAAAAACCTAGGCCAGAGGAAACGCAGTCTCGAACCTAGAAACTTGAAGCCACCGATCACCTCGGTCCAATCCTACGCCTCCACGCTGCCGCGAGCCACGCCGCAATCACCCTGACCTTGCCTCGTCTCCCCATCGGTCTTCCACCTGGCTCGATCGCTGCTGTACGTCGATCGACGTCAATGTTGAGCAGCCACCGCTTAGGTATTTAACCCTAATTAAATTTGGTAGCTCGATCCAACCGCTAAAACTCCAAACGAATACCACTGATGATCAACGCTCTCGACTGTCTACACATCGGTGCCCACGATTTGTCGATCAGGCGAGGTTGATCGACGGTCAACGAATGGCCATGAATTGTTCTTTAATTTTTGGTCAGACAGAGGTTCAAATTGGAAAACGAATTACAGAACTGAGATGCGCTCTTCGAGAGCTTCAAATCGATATATAATTCGATATTATTTGAGGAGTTTGAATTTTTTGATTTGAAATTGAATTGGGAATTAGGGTTTGCAGCCATTAGAATGAGGAGGAGCAATTGGAATTGTACGTACAGAAATGAAAAATAGAAAATTGCTAGGGTTATAACAGGTTATTTATAGACGAAGCTGAAAATAGAGTGGACCAAATTGATTTGGATTGAAAGTTGAACGATAAACGACCCAAAAAGCCTGTTCTGACTCCAGAACGAAAATGGATCAACCCTTATATCAAAATAGATGTTTTAGAATATTTTAAAATCGATGGAGCAGGTTTCAAGTCCAAATTCCATCGTATGAAGAAGTTATGCTAAAATCAAGTTATTTCAAATTGATTTCAGTTAATTTCAATTAAATTAATTTCTAGGCTTTTCGAGTCCGTATGATCAAACGATAAGTCCGATCATTACGAAACTTAAAATCCTACAATAATTCACCGTTACGGATCCGAAGAAACTAGTTTCATCGAAATCCGAGTCAATGGGTCAAAATGGCTATTTTCTAGTTAATTAAATAAATTAATATTAAATTAAATTAAATCACTTTTCAATTCAAATCTAATTATTTACCATTTCTATCTTTCTGATTACAAATAAACTTATAATTCATTAACCAAATTTCCATGTCAAACAAATAAGGATTTATTGCAAAATTTATAGTGTTTACTTTCAATTTAAGTGAATTCAAATAAATTATATTTTTAATTTCTAATAAATTAATTCAGCTTTTTTCAATCCCTTTATTCAATCAATCATCATCTGACTTTAGTATATATACAATTACCCTAATATTTTTACAGTCATCAACTAAATTCATATTAACGTAGTTTTTAATTATGTTTAATTGCAATGGATTTAAATCTAATTCAATAAATTAAATAAATGGGTAAACAAGTAATTATTATCACCATTTGCTTAATTTAAACCTATTCATACTTTATTATCAAGCAACAAGTATTATAATTACTTATCTAACATTAATTTTATCAAATTACAGTTCATTGCGTATTATCTCATCAATTAATATAACTTTGAATTTATTTCCTAAGTTACTATTTACAATCAACTATAACCTTACAATTGTTTCAATCAATTGGGAATAAACTAAATTAATTATTTATTAACTTGCATTAACATTATTACCTTAATTTACATTCAATTACTTTTAAAAATGTGTTATTTCATTAGTCATTTAAATAATTACATTCGTTTCCCTATATTCACTTTGTAACCAAAGATAGCCTTTCAATCATCTTATTAAATTTGAATTCCATTAACTTATTAATAATTCACTTGAGTTAACTTTGTTACATTTCGATTTAGTTATCATTTCTTTCGCAAATTACAAATTTTTATTTCTTCCAGATTTAGTTACCAAAATCATATTAAATTAACAAATTTTAAAACATCGAAATTTACGGGTCGTTGCACTCTCCCCCACTCAAAACTTTTCGTCCTCGAAGAGGAAAAAAAAGGGAAAAGATGAATTAAGTAAATAATACATCTTATTCAAAATTATTAACTTTATAAACAATTAAATTTACAAAATTAATTAATTTAAATAAAATATACCAATTTATAACCATTAAATCTTTTTATACTCAAATTAATAAGTTTGGAAAATATTTTTCAAAATTTTTCTAAGTCCAAAATTTACAGAAAATTTCGGCAGATTCTCCTTTGTACGGAAAGGCTCGGGAGAAAATATAATATCAAATATAACAATATATAACAAATATTTTTCGAAAATAATATATCCAAATACGGGGAAAACAATATAATAACGCTATAAAACCGTAATCCGAGAACGTACATATTTATCGAGTAAACAATATTTAATTATGAAACCAAAAGCAGTAGGAATTGCTTCCGTAACCTGTATTTCACTAATATAATCCCAAAAGATTAACAATTATATAAAATGAAATATTTAAAGTTGTTTCAACCACTAATAAACAAATCAATAATAATCACTTGCAATCACAACATACAACCATCATATGAAGCCAATAAAATCAACCATCCATATATCCATAGCAAACAAACAAATAGTCGTTTGAGTTTAAAACTTTAAATTGTACGGAATGGAAAATAAACTACTAAGTGCACCATTTACTCAACAGTCCTAGATGAAACTAAATAGATTATTCATACATTCCAACAATTTTAAAGTATCCTTGCCCAAACAACCATAAACCAAACAAACAACAATTTCAAACAATAGATCGAGTTCATTCTTATTAATTTCATTCTATAACATTTGTTGTTTGATTTCCTTTTCATTCATATAATGATTTATCTTTTTAATTTACATTTATTTCTTGCAAATTTTCTTTTTATTGCATTACATTCATTCATTTCTAAACTTCGTTTATTCATTCATTTATAGTATTCATGTGTGATTCTGTTACTTAGCATATCAATACATTATTTAAGATTATAATCATTTATTTATAATACTTACCTTTCTATTATATTAAATTAGAAGAATTTTCAATTATAATTAAGTTCATAACACTAGAATATCAAATTCTTATTTATTAAAGAATTTCATTGAATTCTTTCATTACCTCAAGTTTTACTTGTACAATATCCATTACATTTTCTTATAAGCATTAGAACTTTTAATATTTGGTAAGTTCTATATGTGCTTTTAAGGATGTAATTGAAAGTTACACAAGTTTATTTTATTTATTTTAATTAACTTAATGTTTAATAATAATATCCTTTGTTTCATAGGTTACAATTTCAAATTTCTTTTAATCCCATTTATAACTTAGCATTAAATCTCTTATTTCATTGAGAGGTTTCAATTATTAATTAAATTCCATTTCACTACACTAATTAAAACTATTAATTAACGGAAACTTAAGAATTAAATACCGGTTTTTATTCAAAATCCTTTTAGAATAATGGATAAATGTATATACTTGCAACTTATATATTCAATTATATTTAAAACAATTTAAAATTTGTATTTGTTTATCAGAATAAATCTGCAGTAAAACTACTACAGTGGCTTTCCCATTACGAAACTCGAAAATGAACGTCGATGATGCGTGCACTTATCACCCAAATTAATTTCCAGTGATAGAAAGGGGAGTACAGAACTTATTCCTTTCCAAAATTTCTTTAAAACGATTCTTTCAAATTATATTGGAATATATATATCAGAACATACTTATAAACAATATTATTATATTCTAAAATCCTTTGAAAGCAAATTTCAAAATCCTAGAACTTAAGTTCTATAATTTCCAAATTTCATTTGTTTTATTTTTTAAATCTTGTTTCCAATCAATATTTATAAGTTTCACTACCTAACAATCAATATATTACAACCAAATATAACCTTTATAAAATTTGTTACTTTATGTACAGAAAATATAATAGGCAAAATTATTTCATTTACCTATATTTCAAAACAAATATTGTGTCGGTCCGACCTATTAAGTTTAGAAATCCCTATTGATGTCATAGTGTCCTATGCACCAACCAGAATTTATAAATCCAAAACGAAACAAATTAACACAATATTAAAACATTTTTATAACACTAACAAATATGCTCTCTCATATATATATATACATTCAGCGACTCATCATAGGTTATCACTACCCTATTAATAAAGTGTCAGACCCCACAAAGCTAAGGTTTATCGCTAAACCAAAGTTCTGATACCAAATGTAATATCCCGACTTTTTATACGTTTTAAATCGACAATAAACCACACACGTCAGACTCAAACCATACAGAAGGGAGGATTGTTACTGGGGTGAATAAGAAAAATAGTGAAAGAAAAAAAACAGAATCTTGCAGCGGAACGACAAAATATAATAATCAAATAAACAGTTCATGAACTGTTTTACAAAACGTTATACTTATACAGTATAGAATCAGAGTTACACATACCAAAGAATAATATATAACAATGCAGCAGAACAATGTGATGCAGTGGAACACTATAGTAAATAATAGTAATACAATATTCGTCTTCGTCCTTCAGAAGTAAGGTCTTCAAACCCTGAAATGCTTAGGCTAACTTGAGCGAATTGGAAAGACAAAACGCTCAAGTCAGAACTAAAAGATCTTATGTAACTTAAATCTACGATAAATAATATGAGTGGAATGGCGTCAGAGATGTTTACGGGATTTGACATCTTCTGTCCAGTGTCTAACGTGAGTGCAGTGACTTAAGAGATGCTCGGGATTCACATCTCCTAAGGATCCGTTAAACTATTCACTATGTATAATATTTCGCTATTATAATAATGTCTATAGTAAAATAAACTTACTTTTAAATAGCGTTAATATTTTCCATCTTAACACGTAATAGTCCCAGTCGTCCATCCAGTATCATAGTCCCTCCTGATCGGGAAGCCACCAGAGGATACTCCACGGGCTATGGTAGAAAACCAAAATCGAACAAGGCGCGCTAAGGTAGGTGATACGGCACACAAGGCAATGCCAGGGTAGATATACTAATTACGCAAACGGGCTGGTGATAACGCGTAGCAGCTACTATCGCCCACCTCGAGCCATGCCTCCAAATCTAAAAATCAAAAGTGGCCACTAAATAAACCACAAAATCAGAATATAATATCGGAGGAGTGTGTCCGATAAGAGGGGTTACCTCCTTGGCCGAAGACCGCTCCTGTTTTAGCCACCTTATGCCAATTCATGGGAGTCGGGTCCACGTACATACCTCAAAGAACGTCGCCACCATCCTACTTCATTCTGGAATCTTCACCACGTACATGGTTGTTAAAGTGGTTTTCGAAGTTAGCAGAGAGTATTACAACTTCCGATCCCGATCTCTTTAACAATGAAACGTTATCATAACACTGCGGTCATTTCAAAATAGTTTATATTTTAAAACCAAATATCATTGCCTTTTCAAACCAAATCAATACGATATCATTTCCATTTCAAACATATCCTTTTCTAAAATCATAACACTTTCAAAGTTATAACATTTCGAAATCAAAACACTTCAAATTTAACACTTTCAAATTATAATACCTTGAAACTCATAACTTTGAAACATAACATCCACCACTTAAATGGTTTAAATATTTAAATTACTTTATATAATAAACTAGCTTCTACAATTTCACAAATCAATTCCAAAACAACTCGAATTTCTAAATTTTAAATTTAACCAGATCCCAAATCATAAATTTCAATTCAGTTTCCAAATAAACTATTCCAAATTATATCGATTTCAAAACAGATTTGATTCACAGAATAAACCATTTCCAATTCAGTATATTTCAAACTTTAAGTATTCAACAATTTCAAAACTAAGTTTGGTAATTACGATTCAACAATTCAATTTTCTATTATTTAGTTTTGAAATATTTCACTTAATATATCCATTATCATTTAAATAAAACTCAAATTACAAATAACTGAATATTTCCTTCAATTCATTTATACTTGAAATATTCATTTAATTCCACCTTAAACCAAAATCAAGTTATAAATCATATCCTTTACAAATCTCAAATTCCATAAGTTCCAAATAAATTTCATTAAATAAATTTCTACATTAAATACAATTTCAAATCAATTTCAAATCATCTTCTCCACCTTAATTTTATTAAAATCATTAGAACTCTATATTAAAATATAACTTATATAAATACTTAACCATATTATATTTTTAATAAAATCAATCTTTATTATTGAACTTGTTTTATACCAAACAAATTTATACATAGCTAAAATCAAGACTTCAACTATATATATATAAAGTAATATTTATATAATATCTTAAATCGATATTTATATAAAACCATATATTTCTTTACAAACCATTAGAAATCATTTCAAAATATTTTTATATATAGACCACAGTGTCTGTATAAAATTTCTATTCCATGGTCAAGTGATGCGGATATTTATCATTTCAATCCGCAATTTAAAATATAAATACGGTTATATATCATTTCAAACGGCTATCCCGAATGAAATAAAAATCCATAACAAACTCGTAGTTTATAACAATATAAAATACAACATCCATTCATCCAATATCAATCATCAAACATTTATTGCAATCATCATCCAATTCAATCAATAACATCAATATAGAACATATAATAAATAACAGGTATTTACTGGCAGTTTATATTCAATAATAAATTAAATAGCTATTTTATCTAAATAGATTCAAATAAACTGAGATGATGGTTCAAAACATGCCAAATAGTCCTAAATAAATTTCTAATCACATCATAAATCAATTTAACAAACATACAAAATTTTAGAAGTTGTGAGTGGGTTAAAACACTCACCTTTTGAATTTAAATTGAATTTAAATCCAATTTAAACCCAAAATTCAAATAGTCTCAGAATCCGTCTAAACCAGCGTCAAAAAGTCCGAAATTTCAATACGATCCTAGCAGATCAAACCATGCGTTAATTGGACCTCGTATGTGAAAGTTATTGCGATTAGAAGTTTGAAACCAAAATTTTTAAATAAATAAAAATAATATAGAACGAGCCTATAGGAGCGAGCCAGGTCACCTCTCTTTCCAAAAACCTACGCCAGAGGAAACGTAGTTTCGAACCCAGAAATTTGAAACCGTCGATCACCTCGATCCAATCCTATGCCTCCACGCTGCCGCGAGCCATGCCGCAATCACCCCGACCTCGCCTCGTCTCCCCCGTCGGTCTTCCACCAGGCCCGATCGCTGCTGGACATCGATCGACGTCAATGTTGAGCAGCCACCGCGTAGGTATTTAACCCTAATTGAATTTTGTAGCTCGATCCAACCGCTAAAACTCCAAACGAATACCACTGATGATCAACGCTCTCGACTCTCTACACAACGGTGCCCTCGATTTGTCGATCAGGCGAGACGAACGACCATGAATTGTTCTTCAATTTCTAGCCAGATAGAGGTTCAGATTGGAAAATGAATTACAGATATGAGATGCGCTCGTCGAGATCTTTAAATCGATATATAATTCGATATTATTTGAGGAGTTTGAATTTTTTGAAGTTGAGATTTGATTTGAAATTGAATTGGGAATTAGGGTTTGCTGCCATTGGAATGAGAAGGGGCATTTGGAATTGTATGTGCAGAAATGAGAAATAAAAAGTAGCTAGGGTTTATAATAGGTTATTTATAGACGAAGCTGAAAATAGAGTGGACCAGATTGATTGGATTGAAAGTTGAATGATAAACGACTTAAAAAGCCCGTTCTGACTCCGGAATGAAAATGGATCAACCGATGTATCAAAATAGATGTTTTAAAATATTTTAAAATCGATGGAACAGGCTTCAAGTCCAAATTCCATCGTATGAAGAAGTCATGCTAAAATCAAGTTATTTCAAATTGATTTCAGTTAATTTCAATTAAATTAATTTCTAGGCTTTTCGAGTCCGTATGATTAAACGACAAGTCCGATCGTTACGAAATTTGAAATCCTATAATAATTCACCGTTACGGATCCGATGAAACTGGTTTCGTAAATCCAAGTCAATGGCCAAAATGGCTATTTTCTTGTTAATTAAATAAATTAATATCAAATTAAATTAAATTACTTTACAATTCAAATCTAATTATTTACCATTTCTATCTTTCTGATTACAAATAAACTTATAATTCAATAACCAAATTTCCATGTCAAACAAATAAGGATTTATTGCAAAATTTATAATGTTTACCTTCAATTTAAATGAATTCAAATAAATTATATTTTTAATTTCAAATAAATTAATTCAGTTTGTTTTCAATTCCTTTATTCAATCAATCATCATCTTATGGATAAATTTGACATTAATATATATCCAATTACCCTAATATTTTTACAATCATCAACTAAATTCATATTAATGTAGTTTTTAATTATGTTTAATTGCAATGGATTTAAATCTAATTCAATAAATTAAATAAATGGGTAAACAAGTAATGATTATCACGATTTGCCTAATTTAATCCCATTCATACTTTATTGCCAAACAACAAATATTATAATTACTTATCTAACATTGATTTTATCAAATTACAGTTTATTGCGTATTATCTCATCAGTTAATATAACCTTGAATTTATTTCCTAATTTACTATTTGCAATCAATTATAACCTTACAATTGTTTCAATCAATTAGGATTACACTAAATTAGTTAGTTATTAACTTGCACTAACATTATTACCTTAATTTACATTCAATTACTATTAACAATGTGTTATTTCATTAGTCTTTTAAATAATTACATTCATTTTCCTATATTCACTTTGTAACCAAAGACAGCCTTTCAATCATCTTATTAAATTTGAATTCCATTAACTTATTAATAATTCACTTGAATTAACTTTGTTACATTCATTTGGTTATCATTTCTTTCTTAAATTACAAATTTTTATTTCTTCTAAATTTAATTACCAAAATCATATTAAATTAACAAATTTTAAAACATCGAAATTTATGGGCCGTTACAAATATGTGAAACCTTGATGGGAACGGTGAGAAACGAACGTAGTACGAATGGCTTTGGATTGCGTAGTTTGGCAAAGTATATGTATATGGTCTTGGAACGATGAACGAATATCTGAACCTTGCATGTGGTAGGTCCTTGATACAGGGTATTGACGAGCATTTTTCTATAAAGCAACAGGGCTGGTCAAGGTGTTTTGTTGTGGACAAAAGTTAACTTGTAGCACACGTGGTGAGACCAAGCATGAGTCCAATATATATTACCATCCTTCACTGTAGGTGGCGAGACTGGATTCTATGTCGGCGATCCTTTATTGCGTGTGTTTAGGACTGGATCATTTTTAAACGGTGTAATATTGTTCTGTAGCACGGGAGGCTGGACCAGAAGGTGTTATACTTTACGCTTAAATCATGTTATATCACTGTCATAGTAGTATACATGTATTAAGTTGGCTTTGGTTCCTCATACATATGTCTAAACCACTCATATATTTTCTTTTACCTATATTGTTTAGGGTGATGGAGTCTGGACAACATGGACTTGGATGCGGGGACTTGTACGTATTGTAAATATTTTATATAAATGCTATATATAATCTGCATTTTAAAGACATAATGTTATAGTGTATGGAGTTTATTAGATTTGGTTTGTATAAACTGATGTAGCAATATTATCTGTCTAATCATATATATTTGTGTGATATGATATTTTGTGTGACCATTCATTGTGGGACTCTAAAATTTATGAGTTAGTATAGTTTCTTTTTATGCTCTCTCCATATATCAATATGTATCATCTTCAAATGACGTATTATTTCGGGACTTCGTTGTGTAGTTATGGTGTTTTGAAATGGTGGGTTGTTACATATCGGGAGAAATATCAAGTTCATGGACATACTTAGGCTCTAGCATAGACTTGAGATCTCACAAATTCTTTGTGAAACTAAGAGACATGGAACACATTGTGTATTCCTGAAAGATGAGCTAGTAATGCAACACAATATGCTACCCTCCAATACCTTCAGTGATTGGCTATGGCCCGCTATAATGAGGAACCAATTTCCCCTGTCGACTGGAATGCATTACTTATTTCAATGGAGAGACTCTATCAAAAACCAAATCCTTAGTGGAAAACTCTAAATTCTCTCCATTGATCTGCATATGTTTTTTCCTTATCTTGGGTTTCTTTCACCCTATGCATGATTATTTATATCTTCTTAGAAGCTTCTTGAATAGAATCAGGTCCCAAAATAATCTTATCGCCAGTCTCGAGCTAACATGAAGATGATCGACATGATCTTCCATATAAGGCTACAAAAGGAGCTATACCGATACTTGATTGGAAAATATTGTTGCAGGCGGATAGATATGATCTTCCCAACTGCCTCTGAAGTCCAAAATACAAGCATAGAGCAAATTTTGTAAGACTTTATTCACTGTTCTGTCTGCCCATCAGACTGTAGGTGATAAGCAGTGCTAAGATTAAGCTTTGTCCCCAATGTAGCTTAAAGGCCCTTCTAGAATGTTAGATCCAGATCACAAATGATGGCACTGGGAATATCATGCAACCTGACAACTTCTTTAATACACAACTTCGCCAACTGAGAAGCTGTTTGGTTTGACATTACAGGAATGAAATGGGTTGATTTTGCCAACTGATCTACAATCAGCCAAAAACCATCATGCCCAAGTGTAGACAAAGGAAAACCATCTACAAAATCCATGGACACCTAGAAAATATAATTTGTTTGATCATTACTAGATCAATTTATAGTAAGATATGTACACGAACTTATTGAATTTTTAGGTCCACATTTACCAGATTCCACTTCCATGATGAAACATCCAATAGCTACAAGAGTGCACTGGGCCTATAGTGCTCTGCCTTAATGAGCTACAGTGTCATACAATTCCTACCCAATCATCAGTTGTTATTACCGAGCTAGATGATCAATCTCCTGCTCTTTAGTTGATGGGTGTTATTCTTAGCCTTTGGCATCGCGTTCCCCTAGGTCGTATTGGCACGGAGCGGTCATAACTAGCTCATCTCTTAATTTTGAGTCAGATTCTTAATGTAGCTTCTCTTATGAGGTAACACTTTATAATGTGACCTATGCCATGATTTTTTGTAAATTATGTATAGATATTTAGGCAATTGCATTGTGGTAGGCACGCAAGGAGCTAGCTAAATATTGGTAACTCGATTTTTTGATATATACCTGGTAAGCTTTGAGTAGTGTCTGGATCTGTACCTGATCAATAACTCATGGTACATTGCATGTATTGCACTTTTCTTGCCATGTTTAGAATAAGCTCCTAAGGTAACTTATGCCCCTTGGTCTTGACCCTTAGGTCGTAGTCTTTATCTGTATATTTAGTATAACCTGTCCTCTTGTCTGGGTGTAATGTCCTACGTCAACGTGGCCACATGCTTGATATGACCTATCCCTTTATTTGGGGCATAATGTCAAACATACACTTGGCCACATCCTTAGATAGCATCACCGTTCTTATTTCTGATATTCCCATTATCACCGGTATGTTGCATTGTAACTATAGAACGACGACAGTGAGCTATGAAAAGTAAGTTGTTCATGCGCTTGGCACTGTCTTCCCTGCTATTTAGGGGAGGACTGAGAGAAGATTTAACTGTGAATTTTGGTCGTGTAACTGCAGCCTTCGCATGGGCATTATTTTTTGTACTGGTTCTGACTATCGAATATTCATACGTCGAGTGTGCTATGTCAACAGTACTAACATACAAAGGATTTTATACTGGTTCAGGCCGTCCAATATCCCTATGACTAGTTAGGCTGAGAAGTCGAGATGCATTTTTTACAGTTTCTTTTTGATAACTGGCCTTATGTCCAATGTAGTAATTTGGCTGAAGAGCCAGATTGCATTGATGCAATTCCAAGTGTTTGAGTATAGTTTCACCATTCTCAATGTTGAGAGTGACGTTCTCATCTACCGACCTTATGTGTCAGTAACTATTGGTGGTGAACCGTGGATGTGTGTAGGAAGATCATTTAATCATACCAAAGAGAGATAATACAGAGAATTTTATATTGGTTCAGGCTGTCTAATACCCCTACGACAAGTTCAATACATTAATACATATAATTTTTACAAGGCTTATTACATAAGCGGGGCAGATCATTAAGAATATGGTCTGAGGTTTCTCCACAGTATCAAACGCTTGTCCTTCGCAATTTCAACCAGTGCTTTAATCTTTAATTCTTCCACCTAATTTTGAATCTATCATGCTTTTGATCTCGGCTATCTATCTGTTGAAGGTGTACCCTCAGGTTAAGGAGAGAAGCATCAAAATCCCTACGTGGACAACTGGGTTTGGTTCCAATGAAGCACGGTGGTTAATCCTTCAAATCTGTGTGCATCTTAATCACTTCGGCTTGCTGCCTAACTCTAACGGGGATATGCATTGAAAGGCATAGTCGTTCAATAACACAATTTTCGAACAGAATGTGCAAACATCCTTATCCACTTGACCGTAATAAGAGGGCCTTTTTGAAATCCTCTTGATGTCATACTAAGAGATCCCGAGTTTCGGCTTTGGGTTTTTTGCCATCATCGAAATCACAATCCAAATCAAAAAATGCCCACGTGCTTTTTCCCAACTTGTAGTCAATGATTGATAAGGAGGGGTGAAGATCAACCGGTAGAAGTCATTCAATTGGATTCCATGCAACATCGATTATTGAGTCTTTCTACCAATTAGTTTATGGTCGGCCTCACCATTCTCATTTTTTAGAGTTTCGTTACAACTCACCCGCTGGATAACCAGTGTGATGGGTGAGTAATGGCGGTGAGCCATGGATGATGGAGGTGTCGTTGATCGGAGAACAATGGTTTGGGTAGGATCCGTGGAGGTCGGAAGTTGGGAAATGGAGTTTAGGCAAAGTCATCGAGGATTGAAGAAGGGGAATAGAAGTTCAACCAAATTCGCCTGAAATCAATAAAGGTAATGGAGGTTCAACCCCTCCTTCTAGCATCAAAATATTAGCGAAGTTTTTTGACTCCATAACACTCAACTCAATCGTGAGGCAATCCAGGAAATGATTGCTTGACGAATTTGAAATAATGGATCTCAATTATGTTAAATCTACCTTTAGGAAGTGACTATGTTGCTAAATGCTTATGTTAGGAACTAGAGATAGTAGTTTTGATGACAACAACCTTTGTAACTTATTTTATTATAACTTATATACTAACACTATTGTCCAGATATGTATGAATATTATTATATAGGATATATGTATATATAAGGCAGATACTGATTATTGAAAATTGTACAGTATCAAGATCAAGAATGAAGAAATCAAGTTTGAAGACTCATGAGTATCAAGATCAAGATTTCAAGATATGTGTCTAGTTTTTTGTTACTAGCATGGAAATCTTCATTCCGAATTTCATTTGGGATGGAACCCATTTCTACCTTCTTAGTGGCTTACAAACCCATGGCAAGTAGCTTACAAACCTACGACAAGTGGCTTACAAACCCATGAACATCCTGGTTTTGTACAAGTTCTCGAGTCCTGATATGATGAGTTATTCTGCAGGAAGAAGTTTGCAAAACTACTTCAAAAAGATTTTTCAAAATGATTTTCAAAGCTGCTTTTCAAAATATTTTAGCCTTAAAATTATCTTTTCAAATGATTTTTCAAAAGGATGTTTTAGCCTGAAAATATTTTTTTTGTGTTTTAAACTAAACTCTTGTTTTAAACTTCATTTTCAAAAACAAATTTACATTGTTTTTTGACATAGGGATGTCGACATCATGGGATTGTCATGTCGACATGGTGGCCGTTGATTTCAAAAGTTTCAATTTTCAAAAGAAGAGTCTATTCGTTTAAATCTCTTCATGAATGGTTATGACCGTTGGTGTTTTATAAATAGGCTTCACAAACAAATTTTTTAATCATCTATTTTCATATTTTCTTCACTTCTTCTTCTCCACAAATCCATATTATATAATTTTCATATTTTTATGATCCTGCCAAAATTCTACTGAATTCTTAAGTGAATCAAATTAGAATCTCATTCTTGTTTGGTTCTTTTCCCTCTCTCGAAGACAAAGTGCTATTCAGAGTTATAGGATCAATTTGTAATCAAAAGTTTATCGAGTCTCTCTATAAGGTGTGGTTGTGCCTAGAAATCAATTGGTAATCTTATGGCCCGTAAATCAAGAGAGTTTTCCCCGGATTCGTGAGACGGGAGGGAACATCAAGGCCTTTAGAAATTGAGGAATGTAATCTCGACATCGGTATAATAAAAATCTGTATAAGATGATTTTCCTTGGTACAGGACTGGATGTAGGGTAACTCCAAACTAGTATAAAATTCAGTGTGTTCTTTGCCTTTACTGCTTTTTATCTACTTTCTGCATCTATGTTTGATTATGTGATTATTCTATGGTTAAGTTTTGCATTTGTTTATATCATAACTTTGAATTAGTCCATATAAGTCTTAGAATCCATTAAACACTGTTCACCCCCCTAGTGTTAAATTAGCCTTAAGATCCTTAATACGCACTCCCTTTCAATTGGTATCAGGGCGTAGGTTTTCATTGTTTTCGTAATCTGAAACTTGAAATGTAACAACCCAGAATTTTGTGATTATTTTAATTGTTTATTTTAGTTATTAAATTGAAACTCCTGATTTAAAAAATTTACTATATTTATTAAAATGAATAAATATTGTTATTTTAAGAGTATATTTTGATCTTTGTGTGAATTATAATTTCAAACCTGAATAAATAGGAAATTTTAAGAAAATGTGGATTTTGGTTTTAAGAAAATGTGTGAATTATAATTATAATTTCAAACTTTGACTTTTAAATTTAAAATTTAAAATTTTGAATTTTTGAATTTTATCCTTTATTATGAAAATATATTAAATTTCAAGAATACTACCCTTTTTGTTTTGTTGAAATCCGATTTGTATTGTGAAAATTATGCTTTTTACAATATTGTATGTAAATTGATTTATTTAATAAATTGTCTATTTTAAATTATATAAATAATATTTTATTTGTCCTATCATGTTCTAATATGTGTAATATGACATGTTAGATATATATTTTATTTTTAAAATATTTTAAAGTGATGTTATAATTTTTCCAAAATTTATTGCATTTATTTCCTATTTTTAAAGGCCATTTTCTAATTTTTTGCTATTTTCTTAATTTAAATTATATTTAACTAAAATTTATTTATTTGTTTTTGTGAATGCATTTTATTTTATGTTCTTATCTTTATTTATAAATATTTTCCAAGTCCGTATAAATTTTCCAAAGTTTATTCTGTTTATTTTCAAATTTTCTAGACTAGTTTTCATTTTTGTGCTATTTTCTTATTTTAACCATATATAATTAATATTTATTTATTTATATTTTGTATATTTATTATATTTTCTAATTTTAACTGAAATTTATGTATTTTCGGTTATTTTAAAAATTATAAAAAGAAATAGAGAAATGTGAAAGTTTTGTGGCTTTTTATTTCCTATGACCTTTTATGTTCCTACCTTTTCACATTTCAACCTAACTTTTCATTAAATTGCCCATAACTCTTCGCTTCTTCAGCCACCTACTTTTCTTTCTCATTCACGTGAATCATTTTTTTTCTCATTTTTGAAAAAATTCGGCCTCCATTGCTGTGACGATCCTGACTCGACCTTCGAAAATCAGCACCGAATACGACACTCGTATTCCAATGCCGTAGATCCAAACGTCGAATCTGGTTCGCTGGAGCTTATAACACATCAAGTATAACAACACAGCGGAAGAAAAGAAATGAATATCATATACAATTCCAATGAATACAATATCCAAATATACAACAATGCTATCAAAATGATACAAGAATATCAGAGACAATAAACAACAGCGGAAAACAAATAGCCAAGAGATAACTCCAATCCAATGCTCCAAAGCCAAAAATCCAAACCACTAGCTCGAACCACCATCACGTTGCACAAAGATAAGCAAGCCTTGTCCACGAATCCAAAGACTCCAATATCCAAGATCTCAAAAGAATACCAAAGAGAAAGCCAAAAGCTACCAAATCGATATCTATTATCTGAAAAACCCAACTCTAGATTGTCCGTGTGGAAAATTGTGGGCACTCAGAGTTTAGGAAAGAAACAATAAACTCCGGGTCAGTCATGGGAATGGTATGAGCAAACAAAAATAGTTTATCTTTAAAAACAAACAAAAGAATTTAAACTTGAAATCCGCAATGCTTTTTTGGAAAATGAACTACCATAAGGCCTCCGCCACACACACCATGCAAACGCAGAACTAGAGGAGATTTCTCCTTATGATAGTCAAACATGCTTGATACGCGAAAACTATTTTGATATTATTATTAGTGCATAGTGCAGAAAATATTTCGAAAGTATAATATTAATCTTAGCCAGCATAGACATTCCGAACTATGCCTACTATAGCTACCATCTAAACAGTGGGGTGCCACCATAAGTAGATGGCAAGTTATACAACTAAAACCGTACAAGGCGCGTATTGGATGATTGGATTTCCATCAAATGGTCAGGCTAAGGAACTTCCCATTGCCATATAGGTACGCCTCTGGAGGGACGCCCCGAGAACCATCCCTCAGTTCTCTGCCAACACAAGGCCGGTGTACCCCCGCCCGGGAGTATCACCTAAGATATTCCATCCCCGGTCGTAACCAACCTTTATCTGAGCGCTTGATACCAACAACCACAAAGTAATGTATTTGCAGTAACCACATAGGTTAAATATATGGGCTTCATACCATGATATCACCTCTATCCAGAAGAAATGGACATACCCTAGGGGCGCGACCCCTGAAACCTTGCTGCATCTTTCCTGTTTCGACCATTTCCGGGGTGCGAGGTCTTGATGCAGTCTCGTCCACAAAGCTACGCTTTTCACAAAGCCTTGCTTTGATCAACAAATGATCAGCAGCACTTTGTATGCCACATTACCAAATTGGGAATGTATCACTAGTAACCATCAACTACATAACCTCTGAGCTCGTACGTCTCAGAGAAGGGTGTTAAGCTAAGAGAATAAATCTCCACCGCCAAACAGAAATGTATTTGATAGAAACCGGTTTTACATCTCAAAGTGTAATGTCAAACACACATCCATACAAGTCTGTTTCGGGTTCGAACAGAACCGAAGGCACTTCCGAAGAACCCCTTGCAATCCGGATAATTTCTAATCACGTCCGAATTCCCTATCACAATGGGTGCTCAAATCTCTATACCGGGGCCATTCGGTGCAGAGACATTCGACAGGTCATTCTTTCGCTTTCAAAAGTATCTGGTCTTTACCACCGGTCTTCAAATGCTATCCATATCGTCGTATCATTATTCGGAATGGGTTATATGACACAAGGTCCTCTCCCGGCTAAACCGAATAATGAGCGCAATATTTAAAAACATATGGATAATGGGATTTCAGTTAAGTCACAACTTTAAAACCCAAAACTTTTCTTTCAAATGGTTTAAACAAATTACCATTTTACAAATCTTTTAAACAAAAAGATTCATTTCAAAAACCTTCAATGGTTTAAACAATTTCCACACTTAAATCTTTTAAACAAAAGATTTATCTTTTAAGAATCTTTCAATTTAAAACAAGGATCACCAGTCTTTAACAAAGATTCATTTCTAGCCTTTCAAAACAATTCCACCTCAAGTTGGATCAATTCATCCGGTCTTTAAATCAAAGACTCATTTTATAGCTTTCAAAACCATCCAATTTCAAATTTGAAATCTTTTCATCGTAATTATTATTTGAAACCACTTGTTTCCGTTTCGGAAAACCCGATTATAATTGCACGAGTTAAGGCCTTTCAAATATAAACTTGGGTTAAGTTCAAATTCTCAAAACCGTACTTTTAAAATGGTTTAAAAACCCACATAAACACATCATAACTTTATATGACATTTTAAACCATAGTTTCCAAATCATTGAATTCAATTTCAAATTTGAATTCAAACTCAAATTAAAATATTTCAGATTTCAAACTAAATCAAGTTATTCAAATTAACTTTTATCTTCAAAACTCCTTTCAATTATTTTTCAAATTCAACCTTATTTCATTTCCAAAACCCTTTGGATTCAATATTCAAACTTTAAAAACCATTTCAAAATATTACATTCCAATATCTGCGGCTTAAACTGATTTCCTCGTGAAATCCATATTGGTGTGTGTATAGTGTGGTCCAGGGGTTTTACCCAATAATGGTGCAACATCATCAATCATTACAGATTCAAACACAGAAATATCGATAAGCGGTATAATCTATAATGCTTATCTTTATTTACAGATCATGGATGAACAATATAAGTTCATCGCAGATAATAAATTACATCACAGATAAATAAATTACATCACAGTTCACAAAACAAAATAATTCATATCACATATTATCACAAATCAGGGACATCAATCAATTCAAGGCACTTCATAGAATCCTAACATCCATGAGTAAGATCTATTAATTATCTGATCTGTTTAAATCAGATTAATTACTTATGAATAAATTTCTAATCCTGGTTAATTAATCATTAATTAATTATAAACCAGTTTGATCAATTACTCTTTTAATCATTATTTAACCATTAATTACTAATAATCCTTTGATTAATTATCCTTAATTAATTTCAATAATTAATAATTTATTCTTAATTAATTATCCTTAATTAAAATAAATGATTATTCCTAATCATTTTTATAAATTAATTAACCTTTATTAATTATCCTTAATCAATAAATTAATTATCACTAATTACTATTGATTAAATCTTAATCACCATCATAAATTAAATCATTTCTTAACTAATTATCTTAATTAATTTATCCTTAATTGCAATTAATTAAATCTTAATTATTTTTATTAATTAATTACTTCTTAATTAATTAATAATTAACTTCACATTAATTTACCTTAATTACTTCTTAATTAATTAAGATTTCGTGATCACTTTAAGTTAATTAACCTTTAATTAATTATTCTTAATTTAATTAGCTTAATTAATTAACCACGTTAATTAATTATTCTTTTAAAGTAATTAACCCCTTAACTAGTCATCATTCCTTAATCACCTTTATTAATCAATTAACCTTTAATCAATAATTAATCAACCTTGATTTAAAACAACCTTTTGTCATTTCAATAATTATCCTTAAATTATTTAATTATCCTCTAAATAATTAATTAATTAATCCTTAATTTATTACTTTGATTAATAAATCCTAATTATAAATTAATCAACCCTTTAATTAACAACTAATTAGTTAATTATCATTGACAATATAAATTAACTTAACCTTTAAGTTAATAATTAAAAATATTTGATTGACTCCTTAATTACATCGTTAAGTTTTATTTAAAACAAACTCTTCTAAAATATAAGTTTAAAACAATTTAAACTTAACTAATTTTAAAATATTTTATTCCAAAACCTTTAAATACCATTTAACTTTACTTTTAAACCCTTAAATCTTCTTTCAAACTTGAATAAAATTTTGAAAGACTTGTTCATATTTTCTTTGAAACCTTATTTAGTTTAAATCTGCTTTGAAACCTTGTTTTAAATAAAAAAATTAAAGTCTGCAACCTATCTTCTTCTCTCTTTAAATTTTAAAATCTGGTAACGGATCAACACCTAACCCTTTCTTATTTCACTCGAGCAATCATTCAGTTTCCCCGAGCCAAATGTGAGAAATCGCGAGCTAACCCCCGAGCATCACCCACACCACTTCAACTTCGAGTCGAACTCTGTTTTTTGCATGCTCGAACCCGAGCGTTCTCCTCCTTCCACCATTTTTTTTTGAAACAGTTGATACAAATAATTCCACGTGCACGTGCACCGATCGTTGGCGATGCTTCGGCGATCGCGACCATCACCAACAAGTCACCGGTGATTGATTCGAGCTCATCGACCCCCCAGAACCCCCAATTGTCAACGAACTCAAAATCTAGGCGTTTGACCCATACTGGAATAAGCTCGACCACCAAAAACCCACTCGCCATCCCACCTCTGACCATCGGAGGCCATGGAAACTTCACTGAAGTCTCGTCTTGACCTCACGCTGCTATCCCCACCGGACCGATCACCGATAGTTCATCCATCACGACGAAATTGCTTTACAAACTCAGACGAAACAAGCTATCATTAAACCCTAGATCATCAATTTTTGATCGCCACAACGATTAATAAATTCACCCCTCATTTTTCCTCCAACCACTCACACCTGAACCACCACCAGACCCAAGCACAGCGATCATCTTCTCGTAAATCGTTGGAAATTGACGAAAAACCGAGATTTCGTTCAAACCCAAATCCCATCAAAAATCAACACTAAAAATTCTGGTTTTATTTTTAAAATTCGTTACTCCAGAGTACAATTCCAATTACATAATCAAATTGTAAGAATTTGATAATCAAATTTCTCAACTTGTTTTACTTTTGTTGTAATTCCTTGATTTTGAATCAATTCCTAAATATAAACACCTGAAACCAAATTTAAAAATAAACTGGCATCCATACAACCACTTTTCTTTTAGGAATTATAGCTTAAAGAAGTTTAGACAAAAAGATATAAATTTTATTTGATTTTTTCTTGGGTCTGGAAACACAATAGGGTATATACACAAATACACCCAGTCATGCATACAATATATAAATCATGATTTAGTTACATTCAAGTAAATACATCCATACAAACATATATACACAACATCACCACACAAACACATCACATGCATCAAAAGATTAGAGGTTGAAAGTTTGCTCACCTATTGGTTGAAGGGAACAGAGACAGTGAATCCTGTTTTGTTAACTTGAACTGTTTCTTGTTGTATCAGGTTCTTTATTTTTTTATCTTTGATTTTCCACAAATTTGCTTCTAATCCGGATTAACTTTAAATCTGCATTTTTAATTTCCAGGTGAAAGCTTTTGCATTCTTGAATTTTAAACTGCCATTTCCTCCTTCTGTTTTCATTCTGTTTTCCAGATCTTTGAAATACTTCTGGGTATTGAATCAGGTTTTGATTCTTTTTGCTTTTGTTTTCATCTGGTTTTATTTCCTTGTTTTCTTCCAGGTTTTGAAATTTGTTTTTGAGTTGATTTTTGAGTTTCCAGGTCGCACTTTTGAACACTTGAATTTGGTTTTGATTTCTTTTGAATTTTCTTTTCAGATTTTGGTTTTAAGATAGTCTTGTTTGAGATTTTTCTTTTTGAATTGTTTTGAATGTTTCAGATTTGAGAATTTTTTTTGTTTAATTCAAATCATAAATGCCACTTGTTAAATTAGTTGTAAATTAAATGAACACTTGTTCATTACCTATCTACTCTTGCCTACACTTGTTAATGTATGAATTCTCAAGTTTACAAATGTTAATTCAAAATGTATTCTTTTTACATTTGTATTTTTGTATTAATTATTGTATATATGTACAAATTTGATTTTATCACATGTAACTTTTAAAAGAAAAATGTTTATTAAATCCTTTTAATATATTTATTCATTTTAAAAGAAAAGGAGTTTTAAATTCTTTTATCAAATTCATATTCAACTTTAAAACTTTTATTAATTCTTGTTTCACATCATTCATACATTGTTCAACTATCTATACTTATACATCCTTAAAGAAAAATGTTTTGGAACTAAATTACACTTTAAAAAAAATTAATCATATATATGTATTTCTTATTTTATTTTCAAAAGATAATTTCAATTACTTATACAAATTAAAGAAAAATGGTTTGAAATTAAATTATACATTACTAATAAATATAAGTTAGTAAATAAATTCTTATTTTCAATACATTTATATTTTTAAACTTAAGATATTAAACTTATTCTTAAATTTTATTTACAATCTTTTGATATATTTATTCAAATCTTCAAATTAATCCATAATTAAAGTTGTAAATTAAAATATTATTTTATTTTGAAAAACATCTATTTAATTCACCAATTAATTTCAAAAGTTAATTCAATTATCAAATTAGACTTGTTCAAAATTCGAGAATGTTACATTTGCTTTGGTTTGGTAAAAATTTATTTCTTTTCCTTTGTTTTTATGCTTGAAATTCATTGTTTGCACTTGTTCTTCTTCATCTCTAGGTCGGCCTACCTCCTCTACCAGCCACGCCGCCTCCACCACCACCTGAGCACATCATCATCACCACCTCCTCTCTGGCCAACCCCAAGCCGAGCCTCCATTGCTTGGCTATCCACCACAAAATTCACCAAAACTCCAACCTTTTGCCTAGCCGAGCATGCAATCCACTTCCATCACCTTCCACACCTCATAGCCGCCACCATCTCCACCTCCACCACCTCCAGCTCTACCTGAACTCTCTGCCATGTCATCACCATGAACCCACCAGAGAAGGCCGTGCCCACATGAGCCTTGGTCGAGTCTTGAATTGCCTTGAATCCATGTTGAAGTGGCATTGTTTGCCTTGTTGTGTTGTTTCATGCATGCACACTTTTGCACTTCAACAAACCTACGTTAGGCTGGCCATATCCAACCCAAACCTGATCCAAAAACCTTATTTTAGCCTTGTACTTCACCTATGGCTGCTGGAAGCAAATGCAAAGCAAATCTGCTTTGATTGGTGCAGTTATTTCTAGCTTAATTTAGTCGTATTTGAATTGAAAGCTTATATTTGTTGTATTGTTTGGTTTGATTTGTTTTCAAGGGAATTGATACTTTGGCTCTCTCACTCGTATCTTGTCGTGCTATCGTGCTTGTATGGTTCTCTTTTGTACATTCATTGTTGTGTCTCCAGCTCAAACCTGTGAGTTATTCTCACCAGACAATATGTACCTATATAACTAGTAAATTGACCACTCGTGAATCTGTATAATGCATAACCATATTATTTCTGCTATGCTATGATTATATGATGTTCACCCATGCTTAAACACCTATTATATCATATGTTACTGTTATATTATGATGTTCTGTTATTTATATCAGTTTATCATATTGCAGGTTCCCTTTAGATTAGAATCACTATGGGTTGAAATGATACATACCCGAACGGACTTTAGAATAGGGAAAAATCATCATGGGCTGAAATGATAGGCCTGAGCGATTTTCAAATTGTTTTCCATTTACTTGGGATTGCGGGTTTGAAATGATAAAACCTGGGTTTTTCTTGTAAATTACGGGTTGAAATGATATATTACCCGTATCACTTTACCTAGCGTAGAAAATTATATACAGACCCGTAGTTAAAATATGTTTTTCTAAAATTTTAAAAATATTTTAGAAATGTAAATATTATAAAATTTTGATTTAAACTTAAATAAAAATGATTTTTGTAAAGTATTATTGATTTTCTGAAAATTTATAAGTGAGATAAATAAATGAAAAAGCTAGAAAATCTGAATATAAGTTATTTTGAAAATTTTAATTTGGTGATAATTGGAATTTAAATTAAATATGAAATTATGATAAATTTATGATAATTTAGATTAAAATTAATTTAAAAATTATTTTTTAATATATTAATGATTTTCGAATAAAGTTGAAATGTTTATTGAATGAATATTTAAGCTGGAATTTTGAAATATAACTAAAATTGGAAATTTGTGAATTTGGCTTAAAAGTGAATTTTAAGTTAAGTAAATAAAATGAAATTAAGTTATATTTGGAAATTTAAACTTAAGTGTTAAGTTAAAATTTAATTTAATGAATTTAAAATTGAGTGTTGGAATTTAATAAATGAATTATTATTAAATATTGATTTTTTTTTGAATGGAAATTTAACTTTATAATATCCTGAATTTAAGGAAATTAAATGATGGTTATAAACGTGAAAATATATTATTTTAGTTAAAAATGATATAAATAAAAATATAATTGTTCGTGGAATTATATTGAATATTTGAAGTTAAATAACTGCATTTTTTTGAAATGCTATTAAACCTAATGTAAATGGCTAAATTTAATTAAAGGCTATTATAGCACTTTGTAAGTGCTATAATTGTTGGATTTAACTAAGTTTATTTGAAACTAATGTAACCCTATTACAGCATTTTTAAATGCTGTCTTTTGTTAGATTGAACTGCTTTGAATGTAACTTTCTGTAGCATTTTTTAAATGCTGCGAAAGTTGAATTTTCATTGTTTTAATAAATTTAAGTGAATAGGAGAATTTTGAAAGATTAAAATTTTAGAAATTTAATAATTTACTTATTAAATATAATAACTTCATTTTATGATTTAAAATGAAGTAATTTGTTTTGAAATATAAACTATTTTGAAATGTGTGTTGAAATGGTATTTTAAATAAATGAATGTGGTTTAAAAGATACGATATTTAGATATTTTGAAATGGATTGGAATGATACTGTATTTTGAAATGATATTTGATTTCGAAGTATAAAATACCATTTTGAAATTTTAACCACGGGATGTATTTAATCTATAGTTTAACTGATTCTTAAAGGATGGGCGATCCCAAGTATCCTTTAAGTTATTGTGCACTTCTACTACAGTTCACTTGAGTTGGTTTACATTATATAAGTATATATGTCCTGACTCGAGTGTTTTGTGTTTTACTTTATGCTCGGGTCAGCTTGAGTATTCACAGCTTTGGATTTTCTTTCTGGAGCTGGTTTTTGCTGGAGTTTCTGCTTATCTACATTTATATCTATTTCTGTTTCAGCTGTTCTAGTTTGTCTCATGTATTAGTGAACTTCTATGTATTTGGGATTTCTATTATGTTGTTTTCAGACTGTATTTATGTATTTGGTTTGAGACTCTATTATAGTAGCTTCATGAACTATTATGGTATTTTAAATTTCCGCTGCGAGCTATTCTGATATTTCTATGTTTGTGATTCTGTGATTTGTATTTCATTTGCTCCAAATTTATTTATTATTTTGAGAAATTCAAGTCCGGCATGTGTGGATGCGAATGGCTGAAAATACCGGGCTATTACATTTGGTATTAGAGCTTTGGTTTTAGGCAAACCTTAGCCTGCGGAGCAAAACTCATTAGAGATAGGGTAGAAATATCCTAAAATGAGTGAAATCAATCTCAAAATCCTTTCTTTGTGAGAGAACGTATTTTCGAAGTATAAAATGATTTCCAAATGATTTTAAAAGATTTTTAAAGTTTATTTTGGTATAAAAATTTCTTATTTTGAAACCAAGATTTTCAAAATTTCATCCCTTTGGTATCCACCATGTTAGAAATTTCTTGGTTAGGATTCTTATCGATTAGGATTCCATGAACTTTGGAGCACTCCAACTTTCTCTGAAATCAAGTCATGTCTTTCCTATTTTATCCTTTTGATTTTGGAGCATTCTGTAACTCCACTTTGGAATGACCTCTCTTAAGATCGGTGATTCCGCAAATCTTTGAATGATTTGTAAAGGGGTGAAACTCCTTTACGATTAGCATTGATACACCGAAGATTTCGGTATCCTCGGTTTACGATGCTATCTATCTCCTACTCTACCTGGATTCTATCTCTGGCGATCGAATGTCGATTTGCCTAGATTCTCAAATTGATTATATTCCTGAACTCACGGTTGACCCGGTTAAGGTCGCCCATGATTTATATAGGCTTATCTATCTTCTACTTGGTAATTAAATTATCTTATCTTCGTTCGAGTTTATCTTCGAACTAGAATTCTATTTGATTAGAGTTACTCTAAAATTGAATATCTGTTTGTTGGAAATCCATCCTTGATTCATTCTTTGGAAATTTGTATTTTGTTGTATTTTGAAATTTTGCAAACATCGAAATTATTATTTTGATAAGGATGATCCTATTTTATATATAAAAGTGAAATGTTTTCGATAAAGATCATATATCTTTCAAATGAAAATTTGAAATTTCGAAAGGATTTGAAATTTTGAAAATTTATAATAAGTTTGATTTAAATAAAAATGATTTATAACCGAAGGGTTTTTAATTTGAATTTTGAGGAATCGAACTCCGGTGTTTTGAAATCGATTTTAAGATTTTGATAATATGATTTAAAGATATTTTCTGAATAAGAAATGTTTCAAATGTATTCGAATGAATTCCAATTATTTCGAAGTAATTTCAAATAGGTTTTAAGAAAATAAAGTCCAGAACCCACTTATGTCGCTGGAAAATAATTTCGGTGATGAATGCATGCATCAGCGACATTGATTTTTGAGTTTCTGAGCGGGGAAGAGGCCACTCTAGTAGTTTTGCTAATACTAGTTTGAGCGGGGAATGGATGCGAATGGCTGAAAATACCGAGTTGTTTCATGAAAAGTTAAAATGGTATTTTTAGGACATTTTGTTAATACTAGTTTGAATATATGCATTTCATCAAAGTATCATAAGTCTGCATATAGTTTTTATGAAAAATCAAGTTATCTACCGAATTGGTTTGTTATGCAGGAACAGACATGTTACATGGCTTTTGAAGAATTAACAACCAATGGACAAACTGTGCAAATTGAGAAAGATAAATGGATACTTGATAGTGGCTGTTCAAGGCATATGACTGGAAATCCCAAGATACTCGATGACATTATATATCAAGATGGTGGATTGGTCAACTTTGGAGATAACTCAAAAGGATATATGGTTGGCATGGGCAATGTCGGTAATTCTAAAATTCCTCTTGTTTATGATATTTTGCTAGTTAGGAATTTAAAACATAATTTGCTTATTATAAGTCAACTATGCGATAAAGGATTTAAAATTAAATTTGTAAAAGATAATTGTCACATCGATGATAATAAGTCAAATATTATCTTTGAAGGAATTAGGAAGAAAAACATTTACATCCTCAGTATGAAAGTTTCAAATGATAACTTATGTCTTTTAGCTAATACAAGTGACCCTTGGATTTGGCATAAAAGATTTGGTCATTTAAATTTCAAACTGTTATCTAGGTTATCAAAACTTGACTAAGTTAGAAGTCTTCCCAAGTTAAACTTTGAAGTAGATGGTATATGTGATTCTTTCCAATTAGGAAAACTTAAGAAAATTCATTTAAATTAAAAGATATGATTTCTACTTCTAAACCTCCAGAATTACTTCATTTAGATTTATTTGGCCCATCTCAAGTTCAACCAATAAATCACAATAAATATGTTTTTGTAATTGTAGATGATTATCCTAGATATACTAGGACAATTTTTCTTAAATTTAAAAGTGATGCTTTTGAATTATTTAAAATTTTGCTAAAAGAATTCAAAATCAACTTTCTTTAAAAATTAAAACTATCTGTAGCGATCGCAGTGGAGAATTTCAAAATGAAAATTTTGAGAATTTCTGTAATCAAAAAGGAATTACTCATAATTTCTCTTTTCTAAGAACTCCACAACAAAACGGAGTGGTAGATCGTAAAAATAGAACGATTCAAGAGTTTGCTAGAACAATGCTTTCTGATAGTAACTTACCTAACAAGTTTTGGGCTGAAGCAGTCGCTACAGCATGTTATATATTTAATAGGATTTTAATTAGACCATTAACCAATAAAACACCATATGAATTACATTACAATAAGAAATCCATATTAGCTTATTTTAAAGTTTTTGGTAGTAAGTGTTTTATTCTTAATACAAAAGATAATTTAGATAAATATGAACCTAAATCCAGCAAAGGTACCTTTATCAGATATTCTAATCGAAGTAAAGCATTTAGAGTTTACAATTTAAGAACTAACACTATTGAAGAAACAATGCATGTATCTTTTGATGAAAATTTTAATGATACTGTACAAATAGAAGATGAAGAAGATTTTGTAACTTTAAATAATGAACCTAATGAAACTAACAGTGAAATCATTCAACCTAATAAAAGAATTAGGCCATTAGAAGATCATCCTGTCGAAAATGTACTAGGAAATATTGAATCTATAGTTACTAAATAGTATGAGTAATGTAGCTTTTATATCAACTATTGAACCTAAAAATTCAAAGGAAACATCATCTGATGATTCATGGATTCTTGCTATGCAAGAAGAATTGAATCAGTTCACCAGAAGTGATGTTTGGGAACTTGTCCCTAAACCTAAGGATAAAAGTTTAATTGGAACAAAATGGGTTTATAAAAATAAAATGAATGAATTTGGTGAGATCGTCAGAAATAAAGCTCGTTTAGTCGCGCAAGCTTATTGTCAACAAGAAGAAATCGATTATGATGAAACCTTTGCACTCATAGCAAGATTAGAAGCTATCAGGATTCTACTTGCTTTCGAAAACTACAGTAATTTTAAGTTATATCAAATGGATGTTAAAAGTGTTTTTCTAAATGGTTTTGTAAAACAAGATGTTGATGTTGAACAACCTCCACTTTTTGAAGATAATAAATTTCCAAATCATGTATATAAATTAAAGAAAGCTTTATATGGTCTGAAACAAGCTCCTAGTGCCTGGTATGAAAGACTAAGATCTTATTTACTACAATCTAGTTTTGAAATTGGTAAAATAGATACAACTTTTTAATTAAAAGAAACAAAAATGATATTCAACTAGTACAAATATATGTAGATGACATAATATTTGGATCAACTAATAACATAATGAATAAAGAATTTTCAGATATAATGACTAAAGAATTTGAAATAAGTCATATGGGAGAACTAAGTTTCTTCTTAGGAATTCAAATCAAACTATTATATAAAGGAATTTTCATTAGTCAAAAAAATATGCTAAGGATTTAATTAATAAATTTGGATTGACCACTTCTGGTGGGAAATCAACTCCAATGACAACAAATGTAGCTTTAAGTAAAGAAGATAAATCAAAAGATGCTGATCAAAAATTATATAGGGGAATGATTGGTTCGCTGCTTTATATAACAGCAAGTCGTCCTGACATCGTGCATAGTGTCTGTCTCTGTGCGAGATACCAATCTCAACCTAAGGAAACTCACTCAAAAGATGTTAAAAAAAATTTAAGATATGTAAAACATACTTTAGATTACGGTTTATTTTACCCTAAAAATGATGTATTTGACTTAATTTCATATTGTGATGCTGATTGCGCTAGTTGTAAATCAGACCGAAAAAGTACAGGTGGAACTTGTCGCTTTCTAGGAAATTCTCTGGTTTCCTGGTTTAGTAAGAAGCAAATACTGTATCCTTGTCAACAACTGAAGTAGAATATATATCTGCTGCTTTGGATTGTTCTCAAGTTATATGTATGCAACAAACTTTAAAAGATTTTGGATTAACTATAACTAAATCACCAATTTATTGTGACAATACTAGAGCGATAAACTTATTTAAGAATCCAACTCATCATGCTAGTACAAAACATATTGATATTAGACATCATTTTCTTATAGATAATGTAAGTAAAGAAGTCGTAACTCTTGAATATATTAATACTGAAAAACAAATTGCTGATATATTAACCAAACCATTAAATGAACAAAACTTTACTAAATTTAGAAGAGAATTAGGGATATGTTCGTTAACTAAAATATAAATTTTAAATAATACACGTATGATTAATAAACAAAATTTCTCAAAAAATTACACTAGGCATGTCAACATGACCTATCCCCCTATGTTGACATACTAGCCGTGATTTTCAAATTTAAATTTCCCTCTAAAATTAGTTATTAAGTTATATTTTTATATACTTCGACTTTTACTCCTTTTCTTTGTTCTATTCTCTGTAACAAACTTTTAAAATAGTAAATTAGTGGCTTCCTCTTCTAAAAATGAACCTTCTTCACCCACTTCTCCTCTTCTAGTCCTTTTCAACAATCCACACACATACGAGTCATCAAATTGCAAGAGAAGATGAAAGATTTGCTTCAAATGATGACGGAGATTCAAGTTAGTCAACTGTGAATGGCAAGAGAAAAAGATAGGCAAGGCACAATCCTTAGGAATCTACAAAAATTCCTTATGGATAACCATGCCAATCCCATTGTTATTGAAGAATCATCACAAGCCATGGATTCTGAAGAAGAAGAGCCTCTAGAAGAACCACAAGAGGATCAAGAAGAAGAATATCCTCTGCCGAATCCGGATGTTCATATGGACGAAGACGATGGCGTGATTTGCGTTGGAGAGGTCCTTTTTGGCGCTAATGGGAACTTGGTTGAACAACGTGGAAACTTTTGTCTCCACTATCTAAATTGTTCAGTCCATAAATCATCAATAGTTAAGGGTCCTCGTTAAGCGTTTTTTGTTTTTCTCTTTCGTGATTGTATATTAGTTTCTTAATTTGTATATAAATGTATCTTAAGGTTCTTCTAAAAACAATCTTCGATGTATAGAAACATGAATTCCAATTAGAATATTATATTATTATGTCATATGTTTGTTTATCTCGTTTTCTATTAAGTTCAAGGTTTATAGGTCATCTTTTTGTTGATGACAAAGGGGGAGAAAGTTATATAAAATAGTAGGCTTGGAGTAAGGGGGAGTTGTTGGAGTAAGGGGGAGTTATGGTACGATCGAAGTGGTAAGTATATTTTATAAGGTTGTCATCATCAAAAAGGAGAGATTGTTAGGAACTGGAGAAAGTAGTTTTGATGACAACAACCTTTATAACTTATTTTATTATAACTTATATACTAACACTATTGTCTAGATATGTGTGAATATTATTATACAGGATATATATAAGGCAGGTACTGATTATTGAAGACTGTGCAGTATCAAGATCAAGAATGTAGAAATCAAGTTTGAAGACTCATGAGTATCAAGATCAAGATTCAAGATATGTGTCTTGTTTTTTGTTAAAACTTCATAATAGCATGGAAATCTTCATTCCGAATTTCGTTTGGGGCGGAACCCATTTCTACCTTCTTAGTGGCTTACAAACCCACGACAAGTAGCTTACAAACCTATGACAAATGGTTTACAAACCCATGAATATCCTGGTTTTGTACAAGTTCTCGAGTCCTGATGTGATGAGATATTCTACAAGAAGAAGTTTGCAAAACTACTTCAAAATGATTTTCGAAACTGCTTTTAAAAATATTTTAGCCTTAAAATTTTCTTTTCAAATGATTTTTCAAAAAGATGTTTTAGCCTTAAAATATTATTTGTTTGTGTTTTAAAATAAACTCTTGTTTTAAACTTCATTTTCAAAAACAAATTTTACATTGTTTTTTACATAGGAATGTCGACATCATGGGATCTCCATGTCGACATGGTGGATGTTGAATTCATAAGTTTCAATTTTCAAAAGAAGTGTCTATTCGTTCAAATCTCTTCACGAATGGTTATGACTGTTGGTGCTTTATAAATAGGCTTCACAAACGAATATTTTAATCATCTATTTTCATATTTTCTTCACTTCTTCTTCTCCACAAATCCATATTCTATAATTTTCATATTTTTAAAATCATGCCAAAATTATGTCGAATTCTTAAGTGAATCAAATTAGAATCTCATTCTTGTTTGATTCTCTGCCCTCTCTCGAAAATCAAAGTGTTATCCAGAGTTATAGGATCAATTTGTAATCAAAAGTTTATCAAGTCTCTCTATAAAGTGTGGTTGTGCCTGGAAATCAATTGGGTAATCTTGTGGTCCGTAAATCAAGAAAGTTTGCCCCGGACTCGTGAGACAGGAGGGTACCTCAAGGCCTTTAGAAATTGAGGAAAGTAATCTCGACATTGGTATAATAAAAATCTGTATGAAGTGGTTTGCCTTGGTACAGGACTGGATGTAGGGTAACTCCGAACCAGTATAAAATCTGGTGTGTTCTTTCCCTTTAATGCTTTTTATTTACTTTCTGCATCTATGTTTGATTCTGTGATTGTTTTGTGATTAAGTTCTGCATTTGTTTATATCATAACTTTAAATTAGTCCATATAAGTCGTAGAATCTATTAAACACTATTCACTCCTCCCTCCTTCTAGTGTTAAATTATCCTTAAGATCCTTAATCCGCACTCCCTTTCAGCTTACATAGCCCTATAGCCGTACTTTAATTGTTTATTGGAATGTCAAAATGGTTTTGCAAAAGAAACTCGATTTACAATCTACTACAATGCAAGTAACCAATAAAGCATGAAAAATAAGGATACGGAAATTTTTACGTGGTTTGGATCATTTTTAATCCTACGTCCATGGAATAATCCACTATATAATGTTTTTTGATACAAATGATTATAATTTCCCGAAAGCATACAACATCTCTCATCTTTTATCATTATCCTTTGATTCTAGAAAAAATCGTCCCCTTCTACACCTTCCAGTCCCTTATTTTATATTGTGGAAAAGTGCACCGTTGATTGCCATGATTGCTTTTTATCCTTTTCTTCAGTCTACGCCTTTTGATCTTGCCACCTGTCGTTCATCTATAATGTCTATTTTTTGTGTTTAGATTAGTGACGCGTCTTTGGCGAAAAATTAAGGTACTGGAGGGAGTTTAGGAAATTGAAGCGATACGCTTGAACAATTTGGTGGGAAGCCCAAGCCTGTGCTGGTCGGCCGCTTCTATCTTGAAAAGGTAAATGTCTTAAGAACAATGCTGGGGGTTGCCTTAAGGCTTTGGGATGCTATTGATGTATGCAAAGAGGTGTAGTAATGACTGTTGCCCGATGCTCAAGTCATACTGTCGTGCAGACATATGTGTTATTTTTGTTTAACTTGCTATCATATTTGGCGAAAATGGAGTTTCACTTCCCTGTTCCATTTGAGAATTGATTTTCAAATGCTTGGCGCACATTCGGGGCCAACCATGACCTGAGCTGATTGCGATTTGAGTTGGCCTCATTGCAAGTATGCTCGGGTTGTTGATGAAAGAAAGGAGGAGCTTCGTATCTTTGTCATCTACCTGTAAGTATGGTTTTGCGTTGAAGTGTATCTTGAGTGGTCCTGCATGTTGCTCTTTGCTATGCCTTAGATCCCCTGCAGTACTGCTTAGGTTGTCCTCGATTTATGCTGGTGCGGGCCTGTTCTTGTAGGTATTGACAAAGTATGGTCTTTGGAGATGCAGTTAGCTTGGTTCAGCTTGTATTGCCTCTTAGGCTTTGACACAGCACTCTCGTTATGCTTTAATATTATATATTGTCATTGTGCCCCCATTTCCTTATGAGCGCAATAGTTGTCTTCAATCGCAATTTCCTTAATTATAGGATTCAGGTAGGGTTAGGTATTATAGCTACAAGATGGCTCCATATGTAGTGCGAGTTTGATTGGTTCAATTCCTTTTTCTTTCCATCTAGTTTTCTCGACACGGGGGTGGCCCTCTTGGCCTCACACCCTGCCCTATTTTCCTTCAATAATTTTTGTTGTAAGAACAGGTGTAATAGTATTAAAACATTAAATAAATAGTTCATTTATACATACACAATATCAATTCAAGGAAATAAGCATATGTGCCTCCAGGATAGAACAATATATATAATATTCAGTAAGTGACAAAGAACACAAAAGTCAATCAAAGTGATAATTTATGTATAATACATTTTATATGGAACAGTTTGAGTATAGATGTCTTAGACTGACCCGAGTATCATAAATAACACATGGGTCAGGCCATGTCTTTGTTGAGGTTTAATATATATATATATATATATATATATATATATATAATTTAATATGTGCAAGTATAATAGAATAATATAAAACATCCATCCCATTATTAAACACGTAATTAAATATACAAAGTATTTAATCTCAATAGCACAGACAACCTCAAATATATTTATAAATTCTAAATATCACAAATCATAAATAAATGTACATACACACGTCATCATCCATATCAAAGTAAATCAACAATTATAGAATCAACTACAAACAGGTGAATCTTTCAAGTCCAGATATTCACATAAAAACAAAGAAATTACCAATATTGCGCTATCATCAAGTTATCTTACAATCATACCCAAAAATATATCATTGTTAATATACCAAAATAAGATAGGTTGCCTCTCAATACTTAATAAAACATACAAGGATCTATCACCGTCTGGACAGCATCTAAATATAATCTCGTCTCCTTATATATGAATCAATCAAAATAGTATGGATATTTGGGAATAGCTATACTTTAGACACACAATCTCTAGTATATCCATCTCATGGGATAGTGAATAATATATGTCAATCCACAGCACACATATAACCCTAAACCAGAAAGGAAGACTGATAGCATACGGCATGCTCTAGGAACCCAGGGCCTACTAGCCTCCAGCTAATAGTCGGATCTGTTCTTACAGTCTTCAGTTATCTCGACGAACATCATAACCCCATCCTGTAACATCCCGCCTTTTCGCACGATTTAAACCGACACACGTGCCAATTCAAACCATACGAAAGGGCGGATTGTTATGGGGTAAATAAGAAAAACACAGAGAAGAAAAAAACTAAACAGAATCTCACAGCGGAAGGATAAAATATAATAATCAAATATACAGTTTATAAATCTGTTTACAAAACCATTTATATAATACATATCAGAGTTACACATACCAATAACAATGCAGCGGAAAGTGTGTAGTGCACTAGTATAAATAATAATATTATAAATCTTCGTCTTCGTCCTCCAGAGCTAAATCTTGCAATCCTGAAACGCTCGGACTGACCCGAGCGAATTTGAAAAGACAAAAACACTCGAGTCAGACTAAAAGATCTTATGTGAGTTAAATTAACAGAAATAAATATGAGTACAGTAACTCAAGAGATGTTCGGGATTTTCATCTCCTAAGGATCCGTTAAACTATTTACTATGTAGTATATTGCGCTATTATCATAGTGTCTATTTATAAAATAAACTTACTTTTAAATAGCGTTAAGGCTTTACATTTTCCTCCTTAACACGTAAAATGCCAATAGTCTATACAGTACCGTAATACCTCCTGATCGGGAGGCTACCAGAGGATACTCCATAGGTACGACACAAATAGAAACTCGTAGTAAAGGCTCGGTATGGTAGGTGACACGGCACAACTAGGCAATGCCAGGGTAGATATACCAATTGCTATCCAGGCTGGTGGAAACGCGTAGCCGCAGTTACCGCCCACCTCGGACTAACTCCCCAAAATCAAAATATAGAAGTGGCCACCGAATCAATCCAAAATCAAAGTATAATATCGAAGAGGAGGGTCCGATCAGAGGAATGACCTCATTGGCCTGAGAATCGCTCCTGTTTTAGCCACCTTATGCCAACTCACGGGAGTCGGGTCCACGTATTTACCTTACAGGAAACGTCGCCACCACCTACTTCATTCTGGAATCTCCACCGCGTACACGGTTAGTCAAAGTGGTTTTCGGTATCGACAGAGAGTATGTCCATATCCGATCCCGGTCTCTTTGCCAACCCATCGTTATTATAACACCGCGGTCATTTAAAAATAGCTTATACTTTAAAAATCAGAATAAACATTCCATTTCATAACCATGAATACGATATCATTTCAAACCCAAAGCCATATTTTATCACTTATCCCAAATATAATTCTTTTCCAAAATCATAATGCTTTAACTTCATAACGTCTGAAAATCAAATATTTCAAAGCATAATATTTTGAAAATCATAATTTAAAACCATAACTTCTAAAACTTGAATGGTTTGGATATTCAACGGTATATGAATTAAAAAGTTTAACTTAGATGTTACTTTGTAAAGAAAATAGTTCTCATGGCTTTACAAATACATTTCTTTATTAAAGTCTAAACCAAAATTTGTATTATCTCTCTCAAGTTCCAAAACCACTTCAATTTATATATATATACGTATATCCATTTGGAGTATTAATATTTCAACTAAAGTTGGATTTTATTCTTTCAACAAATCGAATGTTCTATTAATTAGTCTTGAATATTCACATAAAATCCATAAATAAATAAAAACTCCAATTTTTAATAATAAAATATATATTTTTTTCAATTCAAATTATACTAGAATATTCATTTCAATTTATCTTGGGAAAAATCCAATTATAAATATCATATCTTAAAATTTCCAAACTTAACATTTAAACATATGATATAAATTATCAAACTCCATTTTCTTAATTTTTTCCCATTTTTAATAAAGAGATTTACACACCTTTTAATTTCAAAATTTTCAACTTCATATGTATATATATGGAAGAATAATATTTATACAATATAAAATTTAAGATTATTATAAACCGTATTCCATCCAAACCATAGAAATCACATTAAAATAGTTATATATAGACCGCGGTGCCTGTATATAATTTTCTATCCTATGGTCAAGTGATACAGATATTTATCATTTCAATCGGCAATTTAAAAGATATAAAATTTTGCGGTTGTATATCATTTCAAACCACAATCCCGAATGAAAGGAAATATGCATGATAATTTGCAATTTAATGATATACAATAAAACATCCATCAACAACACCCATCATCCAATCAAAATCATCAAGCAATATCAATCAATAACAATTTATATTTGATAATATATAACAGGTAATAACTGGCAATTTTATTCAGATTAAATTTAACAACTATTAATCTAACAGTTTATATTCAGTAATAATCTATATAACTGTTAACTAGCAGTTTATAGGCAAACAAATAAATTCTAACTATCAATTAATACGCAATAAATAAATTAAATTAACAGTTAAATTTAATAAATGCAATTCAACAAATATGAGTGAAATAAACATGCCAAATACTCATAAATAAATTTCTATTCATTTCTAAAATTAATTTAACAAACATAAAAGCTTTTAGAAGTTGTGAGTGGGTTAAAACACTCACCTTTTTGAATTTAAATTGAATTCAAATCCAATTTAAACCCAAAATTTGGACAGTCTCCAAATTCATCCAAACTAGTGCCAAAACGTCAGAAATTCCGATACGATCCCATCAAAACAAACCGCGCGCGAATCCGAGCTCGTATGCAAAAGTTATGAAAATTTGAAAAATAGAAAATTCTGGTCCTGGGTCGACTTCGGGTTCGACTTCGGTGCGCCGCCTCAATTCCCCGGTGCTTGCTTGGAGTTTTCGCCAAAACGACCCGGAGCGACCCGAGTCATTTTCTTCCTGACCCGAAGTTGCTCTAGGGTTTTCTCCCCTGAAACCCGAAGTGCGACCAGAAGCTGCTGCAGATCCGAAATTTTTTTTTTTTAAAATTGAAATTATTATTTTTTTGGAATTTGAGAATTAGGTTTTTTTTCTGCCATTAGAATGAGGAGTTGAGAAGGAGATCTACGTATAGAAAAATGAAAATAAGGAGTGGCTAGGGTTTATAACAGGTTATATATAGACAAGGCTGAAAAATAATAGATAGATCGGATTGAATCTAAACATAAGTTTAAATTTAGGCATAAACATATATGTAATAAACTAGCATTAAATTTTGAAACGTGAATTGATTTAATTGGAAATAAATTACCCAAATGTTCTTATTCCATCAAATTTTATTTACTGAAGGTTGCACTTAATCTAATTTATGCATCTTGCCCCTTTTGTCTTTAAATTAATAAATCTTATATAGTATATAGATTTATCATTAATTTTATCTATTCTTCCTTTTTAGGCAATGTTCTATATATTAGATTTCATTTAAATGCAATAAATCATACTATCGTAGTTATATCCAATTAAATAAATAAATGTTGATTCCTACTCTTTTTATCCAACAATTGTTTACGTTTTATTCCATAAATACTTCTACACACATCCTGGATTTTGTATAAATGGTTGTAACGTTAAATCTTGTCTACTTCCCATTTTATATTTAAGGTTTCTAAAACCGATTAATATTATTCCCTAGTCCAAACACCCTTTTGCCCAATTTATATTAACATATCCTTAAATTAGATTAATTCCTATTGATGTAATAGTTAAACATAAATTTCACATATTTGAAATAAATCCACAATTTAATTTCAAATAAATCAATAAATTTTGGTTTATCACTTCTTAAATACCCAATCGTCATAATTTAATTAAAACTACATTTATCACATTTTATAGAATTTACCATCTTAAGTGACAAATCAAAACTACCCTAACTGCACAAATTTAGGGTAATCAATTTCAATTGCTTTCCCATTAAACTACATAAATTATCCAAATGAAACCTAAGTGAAACGTTTATTTATTTAAAAATCTTACTGTTTAAATGAATTTATCCTTTACGATATAATTTACATTTGACTTGATTTCTCATTTATTTTGCAAAACGGTAAATTCCAATTGCTACCAACATTATATTTAATATAAATTTGAATCCAAATAATTGGTATTGCACAACCTTATTGCGTACATTTACATATAGTTACAACTAAGTCAATACACTGATTTCATGAATTCATAAATTAATCCACAAATTTCCATTGACTCTTTATATTCAAAATCAATTGCAAAGGTTTAAAAGTTGCTAAATTTCGATTTCAGTAATTCCTTTAATTCCATTCAAAATCAGCAATTATCTATTAAATGTCCCAAAATTTCTATTAAATTAATCTAACGAATCTTTAATATAAATTAGATGAATTAAATATTGCATTCAAACTATTGCGTTAATATCTTCCGTTTCACTTTAAAGTAACTAAATTTGCCAATTATAATACTTATTTCAATTTCTTAAAATAACCCTTTATTTACATTGAACCCAATTTAATTAAGTTTCCAATTGATTAGATTCAATTTCAACATTTAACTACCCTTAAGTTTTAGGTTATAAACAATTTATATGTATTCTTTCTTAATTATTACTTTGCAACTTCTCGTATAAATTTCACAATCAAACATAAATTTTAAAGTAACGCTTAATAAATATGCTCCTATAATTTCTCAACTTTTAAACGAACGTTACTCCACTTTCAATTAGTGTAACATTCATTTAATTATTACCACCTATTACCGATCCTAATCCCATTAACAAATAAGCAGATAGATTTTTAACCTTTATATTCTAAACTTTTACCTAAAATAAAGATGCTACTAACATCAGTTCAAAATTTCACTATAATGTTTACAAATTCCATTTTAATTAATATTTTACGTTTAGTTCCATTTTATTTGTAATAATAAATACCATTTGTTGAATTTAATACTCAAACTAAAAATTATAAATCTCGCTTTCTAAAGTCTATATCAACCAATGGTCCAATTAAAATAAAATTAGTATAGACCTCACCTTATAGAACTAACTACTGCAATTACAAACCAAAACTACGCAACTGCAAAAATTTAGTGAATACATTTGGGATTTGATTTCGAAATAAACTTAACAACAAATAAGATAGGTAACGAACAATAATTATTGTTGTCAAATCTATTTCAAAAGTCTACACTCAAATATTACCTTAAAGTAAGTCTTACGTTTCTATAAATTTATTCATACTTCCGTTACTATATTTATACTTGATAAAGTAACGTTCATTCTTAATAACAACATTATAACTATTCAACATATAAAAGAACTCTATTCCCAAATACATTCATTGACAAATAAGTTAGGAAATTTATAATGGTTGTTATTCTTTCTTAAATTTACCTCCAAATTAACGTACTATCAAATTTCATTCACTTATGTTCTATCCAACATTCCTTTATATTTTATTTCCATAAATTTGTTAATATTTACATTCATTTATTAACAATTTACTTCCATTATACAATTGCAATCTATTAAAGTTTTTATTACATTAATACTATTTCAACTTTATTCTTTTAGTATTAATTAAACAATCATATTAAATTAAGAGATTATAATGATTTTCACTGTTTATATATACTCCATTAAACCCAACAGTCGTTCCAATCACCTTTGTATTGCATTGAATTGGTTATCCCTCACTGCCATTTATTTTACTTCCTAAATTCCCATATAGTTACAATTTTACCAATATATATAAACACATAGGAAATTTAAATTCTTGTCATAAATTCTTAAATTTATTTTTATTCAAGTGCAACAATTATGCTATTTCCCTATTTATATTTCACCTAATTTTTCAACAATTAGATTAAATAACCGTTTCTACAATTCATAATTAACTATACATTTAAATCTCCTATACATATACAACTACACAAAGATATACATCTTACACTATCTCAGTTAGGTTTTCATTCAATTTAACAATAATTAAGCTTTAATTGCCGTTGCTAAAGTTTTCATTTAGCGTTCCTCTAGTATTAATTTCACAACCAATTAAATCTTATAACCACAACTCAAATTTTCGTTATTCTATCTATTGCCCTATAAACATTTCAATTGTTAACCTTTTAATTCCAGTTACTATCTAACTCCTACATTTATTCTACATTAGATTGGAAATTATATTAATTTAATTCATTTAATATTATCAAGTTTAACGGGTCGTTACACATCCACCAATGACTCGTCAACGTATAGTCTCAATCACTATCCCGCGCTTGCCTATATGGTAACAGATTGCTGGCTTATGAGATATAAGGGGCTATGGGTAACTATTCATCTACAACGACCACGATACACATCAATTATGCAAATATGTGACACAAGGTGAATATCTTCCAATATGATTCACTCCTGAACCACATAGGGAGCTGGACATAAGTGCAGGACATATAGTACTTATATCCTATATCATTTTTTAGCAAAGCTAGCCAACTTTATAGTAGGCCTAGCCGACTTTATAGTAGGCCATGCCATGATATTGATAAATGAAAAAATAGGTGTTCTACACAGCATAGAAACAACTATGATGGTTTTAGTGTCCGTACCACTAAACTACAAAAACAGCATAGGAGTTTGGCAGAATGTCTAAACTACTAAGTACCATGATTAACGCTCCTCAAAAGAGGAGTTGCTACAATCATCAACCGAGTGAGGACCAATGACAAGCACAAATCCAAAGGAAAGACAAGCAAGGTTTGGAACAAATCCGATGGAGGCATCCATGTAAATGAATTTCCTACCCCAGGTGATATCCCAAAATAAATTTTTGTTCACTTCTCCAATTTCATTCACCATATTAATGGTCAGACCCTCACCCTCAATATGATAGAATAGATGCCTACTCTTACCATCATCATCAATGACAAACTTGTAGTAATCTTCATATTTAGGAGAATATCCCATATCAAAGGGGACTACAATAATTAGAGTTCTAATCCCTCGCCGACGGCTCTACTTATTGGCCAACACATGGCCATAATATACTCACCATAGCAAGTATTAACACATATACATGAGCAATCCCCGTTTGAGTGACATATACTTACAATGAACAATTAAACAAATAACATAATGGCATCCCATACCACCACATGTTATTCGAAAACTTATTCAATGCTCATAAACTACACTTGATCCACACTAGTAATCTCTATATGACAAGTCTAATGAATACATTGAAAAAATGTTACCGAAAGTCCGATACTAAACAGTATCACTAATTCGTTTATTTGAAATTTCTCATCATATAAAAATTAGAAATACTCAAATACAGCATTAAAAGTAATTGTATAAAATACATAAATATAAAAACTATGTTATAAATCTCAAACAATTGTCTATATATAAGACATATGATACAAAAGAAATGTCCAAATAAATATATAATCATCAATAATCTTGATAAACAAAATACTCCAAATATAGTAATTTTACAAATTCATAATACGGATATCATCACCGTATTATTTCAAATTATCAATCAAATCTATATCAACGATGAATCACTCGTATCATCGGAATCAATATAAGAAGATAAGAGATCAAAAATCAGAGACTATTAATAAAAATAGATTATTCAAATAAGTATAAATAAATGGATTAATACTTTATAATAAATCATCTACAATACCAAATTTTATATAACAAAATAAACACTAAGAGATGAATAATAATTTCATATTCCTAAACAACTTAAACCATTATCTAAACTCAATATAATTTATTATTTACAGCAAATACTAATTATTCATTCTTAAACAGAAGTAATCGATTATTGATTATTTACTAATAACATTAGAAAACTCAATTTAGATTCCCAAAGTTGTTTATAAAACTAAATATCAAATGTAAAAGTTATTTCATTATTTTACATATTCAAATACTATTATTAAGTAATATTACACCTTCCAAGATAATTTAGTATATTAATAATCTATTAAATATCAACTAGAAATTATACCATATTTCTCTCTAGAAATTTTATATGAGTTTCTTATAAATTTACTTAAAATCAAAAGCTAAATATCTTGCTAATCAATTTATTCCAAAATTAACTAATTAATAACTATTATTAAATAAAACTTCAAATATGGTTATTTCAATTTATTATCTGAAAAATATATACGTATATTGTAATAATTAATGGATGAAATATGAACACACACTTATTGAATTAAATGTATAGGCAACTTAAAAGAAAAAATAGAGATATACAAGCTAAAATTATAGAAATACATAGCATATGAATATAAAAATAACACAATACCAAGAACCCACATAACACGTTTAGCACTCGGCCACACACAACATACATGCACCTGACCCCAACCACGTACAGCCCTTGAACTTGCATATTTATGTATCTTTGTTACTAATTTGCATACTCCCTCTTACATAGAATTTTGCTTTCACATGCACTAATTTAAGAATTGCAAAAGACCAGAATTGTCAGGACACGATTCTTCGTCTTCCGAAAATTCGACATCAACACTCACTTTATCGACTGCCGAGGAATCGAACGACGGAAAACCGAACACTGAGGGTTTTTAAAAAGAATTTAAGGAAAGAGAAAGAGATAAGAAGAGATAAGAGGATAGAAAAAGATAGGGAAAAGAAAACAGAAAATAGAGAAGAGATAAAAAGAAAAGAAAATAGAAAATACAAAAATAGAAAGAAAACAACAGAACAACATCAGAATCTCACGATTCGCAGCGGAACAACATATAATAATAAATGAATAATCTTTAAACAAAGAACTATATCAGTTATTACATTTTATACATTACATTACATCATATCATCAGAGTGTACAACAACAACAACAAACAGTGCAGCGGAAAAAGAAATACTATATAAGTAATATGCCATGCCATCCAGCTTGCCTCCAGCAACTCCAGAATATCCAGAATATCCTGATTAACCTAACTCTTGACTGCCCGTGTGAAAATTGGTGGGCACCCAGAGTTTAGGAAGGAAAACAATAAACTCCAAGTCAGTCATGTGACTGGTGTGGGAACTCAAAACAGTTTATTTATCTTTAAAATCAAAATAGAGGAATATTTTTATTTCAATTCGCAATGCTTTTAAAAATGAGACTACCATAAGGCCTCCCGCACACACACACAATGCAAACGCAGAATCGGAGGAGATTTCTCCTTATGATAGTCAAAGATGCTTGATACGCATTTAAAATAACATTTGATATTATTACTAGTGCATAGTGTAGGGGAAAAATTCATTTCGAAAGTAGAATATAAATCTTAGCCAACATACGACCATTATCGTATGCCTACTATAGCTACTATCCAAACAGTGGTGACCACCATAAGTGAATAGCAGGTTCTACAACTAATACCGTACAAGTTTCGTATTGGGAATTGGATTTCCAACAAATGGTCAGGCCAAGGAACTTCCCATTGCCACATGAGAATGCCTCTGGAAAGACATCCCCGAGAACCAAACCGGAACTCTGCCAACACAAGGCCGGGTTACCCCTAACTGGGTAACTACTGACACGAGCACGCCATTCCCCGATCGTAAACGACCTTTCTCACGGGATCCCGATAACCAACAACCACAAAGTAATAAATTCGCAGTAACCACATAGGTTAAATATCTGGGCTCCATACCATGATACCACCTCTATCCAGAAGGAAATGTACATACCCTAAAGGGTGCTACCCCTCATAACCTTGCTGCATCTTTCCTGTTTTGACCATTTCCGGGGTGTGAGGCTCGACGAAGTCACGTCCACAAAAACATACTTTATACAAAAGCCATGCTTTGGGTCAAAAATGATCAACACAATGATCACAAGGATAGACGATCAAATAAGCGATCCTATCACAATAATCAACACAATGATCATTTCAGCAACACTCAGCATGTCACATTGCCAAATTGGGAATATATCGCTGATAACTTCAACTATATAACCTCTGAGCTCGTACGTCTCAGAGAAGGGTGTTAAGCTAAAAGAATAAATTCTTCGCCACCAACAGAAATATATTTGAATGAAATCGGCTTTATATCTCAACTTGTAATGTCAGACACACAATCCATACAAGTCTGTTCCGGGCTCGAACAAAACCGAAGGCACTTACAAAGAAGTCCTTGCAATCCGGATATTCACAATCCTGATCGGATTCACCATCACATATGGAGAACTCTATACCGTAACTACTCGGTGCAGAGTAAATCGACAGGTCATCCTATCGCTCTCGCAAATACCGGGTCTTCAACACCGATCTTCAATGCAATTCATAACGACGTATCACATATTCGGAATGGGTTATACGACCCCATGGTCCTTTCCCGGTTAACCCGAATAGTGAGCGCTTATTTAAAAATAAGTGTAGCATTCACATCCAAACAAATCACATCAATTACCCATTCAAAGGGAAATATTGATAGTCGGTTATTGAACTATCAATGGATATGCACACATCACCAGATTCCAAATAATTTTCCAAATTTTTTTTTTTTTTAAATATCTTTACAAGATATCAAATTTCAATACTTCAAAAAATAAATAAATCAATATTTATTTTTCTAAACAAATTCTCCTTTCCTTTATAAATTCAATAGTGAATTTATATTTCACAATATCTATTGATATACGTTTTCAATTATCCATTTTCAATTTATCTTCAAAAAGATGAATTCTAAATATCACTTCATATTGGAAAACAATTCCATACTTATTTAATAAGTAATTCACAAATTTTATTTATTTTCAACATTTAGAAAATATTCAATATACCTAAATCGAAATTTAGTATATATTTCATTCTATTAAGGAAATCATTCTCTTCAACATATTTATTTGGGCCAAAACGAATGTTACGTAAAACATCGTTACGACAACCCAAATTCACTAGTATAGGGATTCGAAATTAAAATAGATATATAAATCCCAATACTATACAAAATATTTCCTTTCGGAAATCATTTACTATAACAACAGTGTTATAGTCTACTATTTCCTTTTATTTCTCGAAAACTCTATTTCAACAATAAATGTTGAAATCTATGGTTTCGAATCTCAACACATTTTAAAACATTGTTAGATCGTTTTAATTCTATTTAAAATATCACATTCTAAACATTTTCTTCAACATATTATTCACTATTCAAAAACGTGAATATACTACGTTAACAATTTCATCATTTCTATTCATTTTATTTTAAAGGATCATTCACAGTTCAAAAACGTGAATATAACTCCATTAATAGGTTTCAGCAATTTACTTATCAAAATAAGTTGTTTGCGAATTTATAAAACAACGTTTATAAATTCCATTTCTATTTATCTTATAAAAACTTCTTTTTATAATTTCCATATTAACCTATTCCAGTTTATAACTAAATTATAAACTAAACGTTCATATTATAAGTTAATTACTTATAAAACGATTATTTTACAAAATCGTTCCTCTAAAGACTTTCCAAACCATAAATCTTATAACTTATAAGATTCATTCATTTATCCAAAATCATTATTTTAATAACTTCATAAATTTTATAAACCTACTGCTTATAAAATTCCATTTATAACTTCGCCGTATAAAATTCTATAAATTCCATTTAATTATGAAATTCATTTTCACTTCATTCAAACACTTATAAAAACTCGTTTTATAATGTCCATATTTCAATTTATAAATATCCATTTATAAATCTCTTAATATAAATCAATTTATATTATTCTTTTTAAACGTCTTTAAATTCCTTTAAAAACTTCTTCCTTTTGATTCATAAAATAATTAAATTTTATAAATCCTATATTTCAACTTTTTATAATAATTTCAAAACTCCCGATTTTAAACCATTTTATAAAATCATTAGCATCATATTCTCAAAAATTAGTTTTTTTAACTATATTTCTCAAAAATCATAATTTTTATAACTTTAAAAATTATAACGTTTATTTATTTAAAATGAATCAATTCCAAACATATAGTATATTTTCAAAAATCACTTTATAAATCATTTTAAAATTCCAAAACTTGGTCAAATGATGCTACACACCAAATAGTCAATCACGACTACAACGATATCATATATCGATATGAAAATCCATCAAATATCAAAATATCTGAAATCAAATAAAAACTATTGAGGAATCCAGTTGGATCCCTTCAACCTGTTTTCCTGCATCCACAAACATTAGCACAATACCAATTTCGCTCCAGTACGAAATTATCGCGGTATATGGGATTTAAATATTATCCGCTTAATAACGGCGTAATAGGGTCTCATCCGCTAAACAAAAAATGCGGAAAATCAATAACTCCAATATATACATATGCCAACATATATATATTGATATTATATATAATACCAATTTCACTGTTTATGAAATATTCGCGGTATATGTTTTTAATAAATAACATCCGCTTACTAACGGCGCATAATGTCTATTTTAACAATCAATAAATATCAATCATCATTCAAACATGCATTCAAATATTTTAAATCTAACTATTTAAAATAAAATCGAAACTGATTCGATTGAGTGAGAAGTTCTCACCTTGGTTTCAATTTCGTTTTAGCGATTTATTTCGAATAAAATTAAACGGACGTTTAATTTTACCCAAAATTCTCACTAACTCCAATCGACTCCAAACAAACTCCATCGCGTAGTGCTCGTCCATACGATTCCAACGCAACTGGTTTTGCGCATTTTCGACCTCGTATGAAAAAGTTATGCATTTTTTAAACTTACACGAATTTATAACTTAATAATTACAACATTTAATTAAATTTTTATAACCTACAACTATCATAGCCGTAGGATCTCACCCTGGAAACATCAGGGCCGCACCTATCTTCTCCTCTTCTTCGCGTTCACCCTACAGATCCAAGGCCGAACGCACAAAACCCATGCTCGAAACTAGGGCTCCAAATTCGAGCCACCATCTCTCATCGAAACTTCGATCAACAAGTGCCATCCTGACCGCCTTACCCCCCTCCACGTTCGGCTGCAAGGCCAAAAAACTCGGCCTCCCCCATGTCAATGAAAACCGTGCGCAACTATCACCCTTCAAGCTCGATTTGCCGACAATCCGTCACGCCATTTACAATCATAACCGTTGAGAACGTAGAGCTCGTGATGCTCTATCACTTCCATGTTGAAAGTTTCTGATGATTGTGAGTAGATTTGAAGAAATTTGGAAGGGAAGGTGGAAGCTTTCGGCCGTTCATGGGGGAGGCTGGCGGCTAGGGTTTGTTTTCTTTTTATTTTATTTTTTTTTTAAATGGGGGGGGGGGGGGCTATTTATAAGAGAACGAACGACACTATTCATCCCGGAAATTCCGAACTCCGATTTACGCACCGTAACTGACGTATCTAGGGTTTATCCCGCGTTCCGGACACAATGGAACAGGTTTCGGAAGCTAATTCGGAAGTATGTGCGAGTTATGGCTGTAAACGCTCAATTTGAATTAAACCGATTTAACTCGATTTCTAGGCGTTTTAATTTGTACCGGACAAACGGTAAATCCAATTGACTTGAAATTTGAAACCTTACAATAATATCACATTATGGATCCGATGAAACTGGTTTCGTCGAAATCCGAGACTTTTTGAAAAATGGCTATTTTCACTCGTCAAATTTAAATTAAAAATAAATCGATGCGTTTCGAGCTGCCACGATCAAACGATAGCTCCGATTGACACGAAATTCGAAATCCGGTAATAACTAACTATTACGGATCCAATGGAACTGGTTTCGTTCAATTCTGAGACTGTTCAAAAATTGACTATTTTCACTAGTCGATTTAAATATTAAAATATTCAATTTTCACAAATTAACTTTTAATTCGATTTTAAAAGTTCTAAAATATCATTCTAACTTCCATATGATAAAATAAAATTTTACAAATCATTTTCAATCATATTTAACCCAATTATAAATTATTTTCATAATTTAACATATTAAATTATCGATTTAATTATTCAATTAAATCCAATAATTCAAATAAAAATTTATTCGACTTATAAATTCACTTATTAATATTTAAAATTAATTAAATATTCATATTTTAAATTAATAAAAATTCTGGGTCGTTACAATCTTCCCCACTTAAAAGAATTTCGTCCTCGAAATTAACAAGTAAGAAAAGTTATAGAATTTATTAATTTTCCAAAAATTCATAGTTAAACTTCTTACAATAACTTTACTAAGTTTTCAAAATCATACTTAGTTATCTTTTCAAAAACAATTACTATTGTTTAACTTTCAATTCCAAAATCAAAGTTTAAGTTTTCAAAAATTTTCTAAATTTCTCAAAAATTCTCTAACGCCTTAAATTTTCGGAAAAATTCGCCATAGTCTCCTTTGCGCGGCTCGATCTGAAAAAAAAATGACAGTATATATATCACAAATATACATCTCATCAAGTAATGAGGCATCCCGAAGGGAAAAAAGTGTAAAAGTACTGTATTTAATCCGAGATATGTACCTTATATTTTATTAGCAAGCATATACGGCTAATATAGCGCGAAAGCGAGCTCCAAATGCGAAGCAAACGCGATCCGCACCTACTAATCACTCAACAAACAACATGAGAACATGCATATATGAAAATAATCTCAATATACAACATATATCTCCATAACAACTACATATGTCACATAGCAAATGCAACATATTCAAACATCAACCAACTAACATCCATAACCAATATATATTCATTCACATTCTCATTAATATTCAATGAATTGGGTTTTCAATTTAATCACATTTGATTTATTTACATTGGATGTTTTTACTAACATTCATTTTCAATTAGTTTATGTTCACTAATTCATATCTGATTCACATTCAATTCTATTCAAATTTATTTACTTTCAATTTGAATTCAATTACATAGCTTTCGATTTCATTAATACTTAATGAATTATATACAATCAACTAACAACCAATATAACAACAAAAATCACTTTGCACATATTCATTCAATTTGGTTTTAACACCATCACTTTCAATTGGTTTAATTAAATTGATTTTCATTCAATCTTTCAACTTTTAATAACATTAGATTTTAATGAATTAACACTTATATTCATTATTTCATATCAACTTAAATCACATTTAATTGATTTATATTCAATCCATTCATTCAATTCTGTTACAAAAGTTGAATTTCATTTATATAACTCAAGTTCATATCTATCACTTAACTTTATTAATTTAGTTTGATACCAATATCAATTCCATTCAACAAAACTTAAGTTATATTCCGTTTAACTTTAAATTCACTTTTATTTTCAACTCATATTCATAAATATATTCATATAGTTTCACTTCTTATATATACAAGTTTATTTCACAATTGTAAATCACTTTAATTATAATTCAATTCTTATAATTCTTTTTACTTATACAATTATTCTTTTATTTAGATTATTCAAACAACCAAACAATCAACTTATATACACTTTAATAATTCTGAAAAATTATTTCTTTATATATATAAAATATACTCAAGTAAAATTATTTCATTTACCCAATTTAAAACAATATTGTGTCGAATTGTTCTATTCAAGTGTTTATAGATCCCTATCAACAACGTTAATTACTCGTATTAACCAGAATCTATATACCACTCAACAAACCAATCATCACAATATAAAACAATTTATATTCACTAACAAATACGCTCTCATAGCTATTATTACACTCAAATTCATTCTAGAGTACTACTGACTCTATCTCTAATGAGTAATACCCAACAGAACCATGGTTGTCGCTTAACCATAAGCTCTGATACCACATTGTCAGGACACGATTCTTCGTCTTCCGAAAATTCGACATCGACACTCACTTTATCGACTGCCGAGGAATCGAACGACGGAAAACCGAACACTGAGGGTTTTTAAAAAGAATTTAAGGAAAGAGAAAGAGATAAGAAGAGATAAGAGGATAGAAAAAGATAGGGAAAAGAAAACAGAAAATAGAGAAGAGATAAAAAGAAAAGAAAATAGAAAATACAAAAATAGAAAGAAAACAACATAACAACATCAGAATCTCACGATTCGCAGCGGAACAACATATAATAATAAATGAATAATCTTTAAACAAAGAACTATATCAGTTATTACATTTTATACATTACATTACATCATATCATCAGAGTGTACAACAACAACAACAAACAGTGCAGCGGAAAAAGAAATACTATATAAGTAATATGCCATGCCATCCAGCTTGCCTCCAGCAACTCCAGAATATCCAGAATATCCTGATTAACCTAACTCTTGACTGCCCGTGTGAAAATTGGTGGGCACCCAGAGTTTAGGAAGGAAAACAATAAACTCCAAGTCAGTCATGTGACTGGTGTGGGAACTCAAAACAGTTTATTTATCTTTAAAATCAAAATAGAGGAATATTTTTATTTCAATTCGCAATGCTTTTAAAAATGAGACTACCATAAGGCCTCCCGCACACACACACAATGCAAACGCAGAATCGGAGGAGATTTCTCCTTATGATAGTCAAAGATGCTTGATACGCATTTAAAATAACATTTGATATTATTACTAGTGCATAGTGTAGGGGAAAAATTCATTTCGAAAGTAGAATATAAATCTTAGCCAACATACGACCATTATCGTATGCCTACTATAGCTACTATCCAAACAGTGGTGACCACCATAAGTGAATAGCAGGTTCTACAACTAATACCGTACAAGTTTCGTATTGGGAATTGGATTTCCAACAAATGGTCAGGCCAAGGAACTTCCCATTGCCACATGAGAATGCCTCTGGAAAGACATCCCCGAGAACCAAACCGGAACTCTGCCAACACAAGGCCGGGTTACCACTAACTGGGTAACTACTGACACGAGCACGCCATTCCCCGATCGTAAACGACCTTTCTCACGGGATCCCGATAACCAACAACCACAAAGTAATAAATTCGCAGTAACCACATAGGTTAAATATCTGGGCTCCATACCATGATACCACCTCTATCCAGAAGGAAATGTACATACCTTAAAGGGTGCTACCCCTCATAACCTTGCTGCATCTTTCCTGTTTTGACCATTTCCGGGGTGTGAGGCTCGACGAAGTCACGTCCACAAAAACATACTTTATACAAAAGCCATGCTTTGGGTCAAAAATGATCAACACAATGATCACAAGGATAGACGATCAAATAAACGATCCTATCACAATAATCAACACAATGATCATTTCAGCAACACTCAGCATGTCACATTGCCAAATTGGGAATATATCGCTGATAACTTCAACTATATAACCTCTGAGCTCGTACGTCTCAGAGAAGGGTGTTAAGCTAAAAGAATAAATTCTTCGCCACCAACAGAAATATATTTGAATGAAATCGGCTTTATATCTCAACTTGTAATGTCAGACACACAATCCATACAAGTCTGTTCCGGGCTCGAACAAAACCGAAGGCACTTACAAAGAAGTCCTTGCAATCCGGATATTCACAATCCTGATCGGATTCACCATCACATATGGAGAACTCTATACCGTAGCTACTCGGTGCAGAGTAAATCGACAGGTCATCCTATCGCTCTCGCAAATACCGGGTCTTCAACACCGATCTTCAATGCAATTCATAACGACGTATCACATATTCGGAATGGGTTATACGACCCCATGGTCCTTTCCCGGTTAACCCGAATAGTGAGCGCTTATTTAAAAATAAGTGTAGCATTCACATCCAAACAAATCACATCAATTACCAATTCAAAGGGAAATATTGATAGTCGGTTATTGAACTATCAATGGATATGCACACATCACCAGATTCCAAATAATTTTCCAAATTATTTATTTATTTTTAAAATATCTTTACAAGATATCAAATTTCAACACTTCAAAAAAAAAATCAATATTTATTTTTCTAAACAAATTCTCCTTTCCTTTATAAATTCAATAGTGAATTTATATTTCACAATATCTATTGATATACGTTTTCAATTATCCATTTTCAATTTATCTTCAAAAAGATGAATTCTAAATATCACTTCATATTGGAAAACAATTCCATACTTATTTAATAAGTAATTCACAAATTTTATTTATTTTCAACATTTAGAAAATATTCAATATACCTAAATCGAAATTTAGTATATATTTCATTCTATTAAGGAAATCATTCTCTTCAACATATTTATTTGGGCCAAAACGAATGTTACGTAAAACATCGTTACGACAACCCAAATTCACTAGTATAGGGATTCGAAATTAAAATAGATATATAAATCCCAATACTATACAAAACATTTCCTTTCGGAAATCATTTACTATAACAACAGTGTTATAGTCTACTATTTCCTTTTATTTCTCGAAAACTCTATTTCAACAATAAATGTTGAAATCTATGGTTTCGAATCTCAACACATTTTAAAACATTGTTAGATCGTTTTAATTCTATTTAAAATATCGCATTCTAAACATTTTCTTCAACATATTATTCACTATTCAAAAACGTGAATATACTACGTTAACAATTTCATCATTTCTATTCATTTTATTTTAAAGGATCATTCACAGTTCAAAAACGTGAATATAACTCCATTAATAGGTTTCAGCAATTTACTTATCAAAATAAGTTGTTTGCGAATTTATAAAACAACGTTTATAAATTCCATTTCTATTTATCTTATAAAAACTTCTTTTTATAATTTCCATATTAACCTATTCCAGTTTATAACTAAATTATAAACTAAACGTTCATATTATAAGTTAATTACTTATAAAACGATTATTTTACAAAATCGTTCCTCTAAAGACTTTCCAAACCATAAATCTTATAACTTATAAGATTCATTCATTTATCCAAAATCATTATTTTAATAACTTAATAAATTTTATAAACCTACTGCTTATAAAATTCCATTTATAACTTCGCCGTATAAAATTCTATAAATTCCATTTAATTATGAAATTCATTTTCACTTCATTCAAACACTTATAAAAACTCGTTTTATAATGTCCATATTTCAATTTATAAATATCCATTTATAAATCTCTTAATATAAATCAATTTATATTATTCTTTTTAAACGTCTTTAAATTCCTTTAAAAACTTCTTCCTTTTGATTCATAAAATAATTAAATTTTATAAATCCTATATTTCAACTTTTTATAATAATTTCAAAACTCCCGATTTTAAACCATTTTATAAAATCATTAGCATCATATTCTCAAAAATCAGTTTTTTTAACTATATTTCTCAAAAATCATAATTTTTATAACTTTAAAAATTATAACGTTTATTTATTTAAAATGAATCAATTCCAAACATATAGTATATTTTCAAAAATCACTTTATAAATCATTTTAAAATTCCAAAACTTGGTCAAATGATGCTACACACCAAATAGTCAATCACGACTACAACGATATCATATATCGATATGAAAATCCATCAAATATCAAAATATCTGAAATCAAATAAAAACTATTGAGGAATCCAGTTGGATCCCTCCAACCTGTTTTCCTGCATCCACAAACATTAGCACAATACCAATTTCGCTCCAGTACGAAATTATCGCGGTATATGGGATTTAAATATTGTCCGCTTAATAACGGCATAATAGGGTCTCATCCGCTAAACAAAAAATGCGGGAAATCAATAACTCCAATATATACATATGCCAATATATATATATTGATATTATATATAATACCAATTTCACTGTTTATGAAATATTCGCGGTATATGTTTTTAATAAATAACATCCGCTTACTAACGGCGCATAATGTCTATTTTAACAATCAATAAATATCAATCATCATTCAAACATGCATTCAAATATTTTAAATCTAACTATTTAAAATAAAATCGAAACTGATTCGATTGAGTGAGAAGTTCTCACCTTGGTTTCAATTTCGTTTTAGCGATTTATTTCGAATAAAATTAAACGGACGTTTAATTTTACCCAAAATTCTCACTAACTCCAATCGACTCCAAACCAACTCCATCGCGTAGTGCTCGTCCATACGATTCCAACGCAACTGGTTTCGCGCATTTTCGACCTCGTATGAAAAAGTTATGCATTTTTTAAACTTACACGAATTTATAACTTAATAATTACAACATTTAATTAAATTTTTATAACCTACAACTATCATAGCCGTAGGATCTCACCCTGGAAACATCAGGGCCACACCTATCTTCTCCTCTTCTTCACGTTCACCCTACAGATCCAAGGCCGAACGCACAAAACCCATGCTCGAAACTAGGGCTCCAAATTCGAGCCACCATCTCTCATCGAAACTTCGATCAACAAGTGCCATCCTGACCGCCTTACCCCCCTCCACCTTCGGCTGCAAGGCCAAAAAACTCGGCCTCCCCCATGTCAATGAAAACCGTGCGCAACTATCACCCTTCAAGCTCGATTTGCCGCCAATCCGTCACGCCATTTACGATCATAACCGTTGAGAACGTAGAGCTCGTGATGCTCTATCACTTCCATGTTGAAAGTTTCTGATGATTGTGAGTAGATTTGAAGAAATTTGGAAGGGAAGGTGGGAAGCTTTCGGCCGTTCATGGGGGAGGCTGGCGGCTAGGGTTTGTTTTTCTTTTTATTTTTATTTTTTTTTAAATGGGGGGGGGCTATTTATAAGAGAACGAACGACACTATTCATCCCGGAAATTCCGAACTCCGATTTACGCGCCGTAACTGACGTACCTAGGGTTTATCCCGCATTCTGGACACAATGGAACAGGTTTCGGAAGCTAATTCGGAAGTATGTGCGAGTTATGGCTGTAAACGCTCAATTTGAATTAAACCGATTTAACTCGATTTCTAGGCGTTTTAATTTGTTCCGGACAAACGGTAAATCCAATTGACTTGAAATTTGAAACCTTGCAATAATATCACATTACGGATCCGATGAAACTAGTTTTGTCGAAATCCGAGACTTTTTGAAAAATGGCTATTTTCACTCGTCAAATTTAAATTAAAAATAAATCGATGCGTTTCGAGCTGCCACGATCAAACGATAGCTCCGATTGACACGAAATTTGAAATCCGGTAATAACTAACTATTACGGATCCAATGGAACTAGTTTCGTTCAATTCTGAGACTGTTCAAAAATTGACTATTTTCACTAGTCGATTTAAATATTAAAATATTCAATTTTCACAAATTAACTTTTAATTCGATTTTAAAAGTTCTAAAATATCATTCTAACTTCCATATGATAAAATAAAATTTTACAAATCATTTTCAATCATATTTAACCCAATTATAAATTATTTTCATAATTTAACATATTAAATTATCGATTTAATTATTCAATTAAATCCAATAATTCAAATAAAAATTTATTCGACTTATAAATTCACTTATTAATATTTAAAATTAATTAAATATTCATATTTTAAATTAATAAAAATTCTGGGTCGTTACAAGAATGCCTCTACTTTTTATCTGTTCAGTTCCATTGGCAAATATTCGCAAGATTCAAAATAATTATTATCTCTTCAGTGTAAAGTTTAGAGCTGCACACATCTGTTCGAAATCGCAAACATATAGCATGCACACTAAAAATACACACCCACAACATTCTACTAATACACTCTCACAACACATTTCACGTTCACACTCACAGCACTTAGCAGATACCCACACACACAGCTCACTACACCTACACACTTCTAGCACACTACACACATATATATACAAATACGCATACTTACACACATGCATGCACTTCCCACACACACTCATAAACACATATGCACACATGTACACAATGTAGAACCTAAACCCATTTGTGTGTTTCAGTTTTTAAAATATATCAACTTCAAATATAGGGGTAAATAAAATACTCACCTGGTTCTTACTTTCTTCTTCTTCTCCTACAACATATACATGTATACAGACCCACCTTCATCATGCATGGCAACACGGTGATACGAAGTCACAGTCCATGAAAACACCTCCTGTTTTTGTTAACATCTCCCTCTTCATCAACCCGACTTGCCTGCATCGTCACCAACCTCTAGGCATACTCAATCAAAAGTCGTTGCCTAAGATTTGCTACATGCAAACTAAAATGTCGCGATTCCATTCACCATCACACATACTCAATCCTCCACCAAAGATTCTTCTTTACAAAAAAAGTCTAACACCACTACCACTTTGACCTCCCATCACCTATATCACCGATAAAATGTATACCTATCTCGGGAGCAACGATTTTGGCCATCACCGCACCAACCCAAATTCGCACCTAAAACCCTTCATTACTTCGAGAGCTAATGTCATAGACGACATCATTTATTTTTTCAAAATCCAAAAGGATTTATTTTTTAAAGAAATTGGGTCATTTTTGTTTAAAGGAAAGAAATCCTTTCAATCCATCTTCATCCTTTTTTATGCGAGTGTTTATTAATGTCGAATGTCCGAGATTTGAATCAAGAAAAAAATTTATAATTTATTTGATTTTTAATCTAATTTTTAAAGTGGTAGGAGGTGATTACTTTTTTAAATTCTTTTTCCCCTCCCCTCAGATGAACAAATGAACGTGTGTATATAAACGAAAATGAATCATCTAGAAATTGAAGCCCTGGAGAAAGTAAAACCAGTAAACGTGATTTAAGGTATGAGTTATTGTTGGGCCTGATTTGCTTGGGTTTGGGCTTTAGTAAATAAAGATAAGTAAATATACAGAGATATTTCTTTCTTTTTCTCTTTATTTAAATATAATACAAATTTAATTCAAATTACAATAAAACTCCAAACAAAAATCTATATTAATTATACTCAATTATTCACTGATTACGATAAGCCTTCTATAATTTATTTTATTTTATTTAAATTCAAATGCTCATCATTCACATTTTAAACCAACATCAAACCATTTCCAAATTATTTTTCTTCAAAATACCCATTTACTTAAATTACCAACTCCCTTATAATAAACTCTTGATATTCTGAATACTTTAGATTATTTATTTAAAAATCCAAAAATTCCGTTTATAATTAATTCAATGTTTATTATTAATTACCCTTAAACCAGGTTGTTACAATTTGAGTGATGAGGAATTGGGACGTTAAGTAGTCTTTGACCATGATGGGTCATTCGAGTTATCACGTATCCAATGCACAAAGTGAGTGAACGTGAGGGTAGATGATGGATGTTATGTTTTTTTATCACCTTAAGGATGTCACATGATGCTGATATTGTCGAGATAGGCACTTAGACACCCTTAGCACCTTGATGTATAGTGCACCATGACGACTATGATGTAGAGTAGCATATATCCTATGTATATGCTAACTTTATAGATATAGAACATGTCTGGTATGATTTTCCATACTCTTTATCCTATTGTAGTGTTGTATTAGTATTTATAGATTTTCTACTGCTTACACCCGTCTGTTATAGGACTTGGGATTTCATGGTTTGCATTCATTTATTTCGAGTACTCTTAAATGAGTAGATTAGGAATATCAGGACTGGTGAGCACATGGAGTTGGACGAAGGACGAGCAAGAGATCACACTCTTATATTACTATATTTACTTATTTACTATTCCGATGCATGGCACTATGGAGCTTGCTAGTGCCTTTATCATTTAGAGAGTTTTTTTATGAGTTATTATTTGATGTATAACTCTATTACTTATGTTGTACGTTGTATAAGTCTATTTACTTTGATTTATGTGATTCATTCAGTTATTTCGGTCTCCTCTGTTTTATATCTAAGATGTTTATTATTATATTTTATTCGATACACTATGAGATATACAATAGGTTCGGTGATGCTATATTTATGTTACAACCTTAATGGTCAACCAACATCGATCAGGCACCGCTACAGCACACTATACATGTATTATTAGATATCAGAATCGTACAGCGGCTGCCACAAAGTCAAGCCCAAAGCAAGACATAAATAATAACACGACTTGGGGCGCGACCACCGTAGTCAAGCTACTATGGAAAACAACTAACCTACAACGTCAAGCTCAAAGATGCACTACTGAATATGGAAAGCTATAGATATAGCAACCAAGATACTGGTGATCAAAAAGTGTTAAATACTTTCAAATAGTAATTACTTGAGTATCGTACGAATGTCTCATGCCACTTGGTGTTACTTGAATATTTACTGCTAGTTAGTAGATTCGAATAACTCAAAATATTCTACAAAATGAGTCATATAATTAATCGATGAAGTGATACTGAATTTCCCATATCACTTGGTACTACTAAATCACTTAATTATAATTCGCATTGCATAGTTTGAAAGCTAACTTTTAAAAATTATTTAGAGATAGGTATATTAATTTATAGAAGCTAATATATTTATGAAATAAAGTATGTATGTAATATTCTTAAAGACTAAGACTAATAAATTTTTGATAAACTACCTTTTTGAAAAGGCTTAGATACAAATATGGCTTTAAATATCATACTTCAGAAAAATTATATTATTGTCAGATTCATAAAGTAATTTTCTACTCAAAGAGTGTGTGTGTGTGTGTGTATAAAGTTTAATCTAAAATTTTAAATCCAAAATTTTTATATGTGTATATAAAATCTATAATAATGCTTTGAATGATATATTTTTTTTACATAGCTAAATAAAAAGCTAGTTTTATCTACAAAATTTTTGTATGTAAATATAATCATTTAAACCAATTTGTATAGTTAAACCACGAAGAGGAAAGTTAAACTTTGGATATTAATAATCACAAGAAAAGGGGAAAAAGAAGAATAAAAGCTAAAATATAACAATATGTAGTTTCAGACCAAGAGCTGAATTGCTCCAAGATTAGACCATTGGTCCATCAGTGACCTAGTCCTGGAACAATTCACTCCAGACTTGAAAATTATGCATTTTTATTTTTTATTCTTCTTTTCTTCTATTTTCTCATGTTTTCCAATATCTAAATTTTAAATTACCTCTTCGTGTTTTAACTATACAAATTGGATTAAAGATCATATTTTAAAAAAAAAATTATAAATGAAACTAGTATTTATTTAGCTATATAAAAATATATCCTTTAAAGTATTCTTATGAATCATGTATGTATGTATGTATGCACATAAATAATTTGGATTTAAAATTTTAGATTGAACTTTATGTATACATGTATATGTACACTTTGAGTAGAAAATTATTTTTATGAATTAAACAATAATATAATTGTAACACCCCTAATTTAGTTTAACATTATTCAGGATATTTAATTGGATAAATTAAATAGAATAATGTGAATAGTTAGGAAGATGGGATTAATAATTCTAATGTATGTGTCTTAATGAATGAAGTAAAATAGGACTTAACCAAATTAAGAAGGAAAAATTTCCTAAGGGGTGAACTAGGAAATGAGACTACATTTCTTGGTATAAATCTCTTCCTCCACCTTAATCAACTTTTACTTTCTCATTAGTAACTCCTCAACTATATTTTGGCCAGCCATTAAAAGATTAAGGAAAAACTGTAAATTGAAGAAAAAGCTAAGGAATTAAAGCTAGGAATTTATCTCATTATCCAATTAACTAATCAAGGTGAATAATAGTGTAAATCATCTCATTTTTACTTGTTTTGGTTCATTTATAGATAGTAACTAAATGTATTTTGTCGTGTTGATTATGTTTGGATCTAATAGTCATTGTTTAGATACTATAACGATTTATGGTGATTTATTGGATTTTTATAGAATTGAAATGATGGGTTTTAGAGTAAAACCTTAGCAAACGACCTCTAAACGACTTGATTTTTGGATATTTTATGTAGAACGTAATTATGGACATGATTTTTTAATTTCATAATTTTCAGAGTTAATAAGAATATTTTAAGAATTTTCTAAGGTGAAGAAAGTTATTTGTTAGGATTTTTATTTATTTAAAATAATAAATTAACGAATTCTACCTCAAAAATTTTATATGGTGAAGAAAATGTTATTTCAGATTTTTGGTGAATTTTTGAGATTTTTCCCAAGTGATTTCGACTATTATGAATTTTCTAAACTAAAAAGGCTAATAATTATATTAAAATATTAATATAATTAATTATTTTCAAAATAATTTTTGAAATAATAGTTCTAATCTATAACAGATTTTCTACAAAGAAATGTCTTTAACCAATAGAAATTTGATAAAGAATGCTAAAGAAATGTCTTTAACCAATAGGAATTTGACAAAGATTAAGTGTGGCGGTTTTCAGGTTATTTACTACTCTGCCACTGAACCTTTTGCCTTAAAACCTTCCGCCTTAAAACCTTTAGTCATAAAGCCTTTCGTAGTATTTCGGCAGCATTTTTATGAACCTTCCGACTTTGTCGGAAGCAACCTCTCATCATAGAACCTTCCGCAGCATTTCCGCACCTTTTTGCAGCATTTTTATGAACCTTCAGACCTTGTCGGAAGCAACTTTTCGTCATAGAACTTTCCGCAGCATTTCTGCACCTTTCTAGAGCATTTTTGATGAACCTTTCGACCTTGTCGAAAGCACCTTTCGACCTTGTCGGCAGCTGCCTTTCGACAGTAGTTGTAAACGTTGCGGAAGCCCTGTTGTAGCAGTTTTCTCCAGCTTTGTTTGTAAACTTCAAATAGGCATAACTTTCTAGCCGTAAACCCAATTTTCTATTGTGACCACTCTACAGAAAGATAAACCATCATTTGAATACAATGGAATAGGTTAGAGACCTTAATTATACGCCTATAAAAAGTTATGTCTAAAACCAAGTTTTGTATTTCTAAAGGGGGATGTTTTCTTTGCTTTCGAACATGCTTGCTAAGTTTTCTTTGCATTCGAAGGAGATACTTTCGAAGGGGTTGTAAAATTGTTTTCTTTTGACCAAGTGTTATATTTTCAAAAGGTAAAATTTAAAGTATTATAAGTAAGGAGCCTAATGTTTTTAAGAGCTTTCGAAGGAGGTTACCCTTTGAAGTCGAAAGTTAGGTTTCGGAGGTACCGAAAGGTTTTATGACCGAAACTCTATTCTTAAATGAAAAAACATGGCATATTAAAGGATATTTTATAATGGTTTAATAAGAATCTATCTTTGATAAATTAAACCCATGGGAGTGGTATTGCTATGTTGTTATATTGCTACTTCCAATATGAACATATTCACTTTAAAGTAGACCCATAACTGTATTTTGGGAAAAAGGGTAGAAGAACCAGTTAGGTTAACCCAGTAGTGAATATAAATTGAATAAACTCCTAAATTATTAAAGTTGCATCCAAGGGGTTAGAAAGATCAGAATATATAGGATGCTAAAATATAAAGGATAGATATTGGCGGATGCCAATAGATTTCTAGTAAGCCCATAGAAACTATATGATATTGGCAAGGGCCAATAGGTTAATAGTTAGCCTATGAAAACTGTGTATAAAAAAGGATGTCAGATAGATAGGTTCATAGTCAGCCCATGAAAACTATGTGTAAATGATAATGTCGGATAAACTGGTTCATAATTAGCCCATGAAAACTATGTGTAAATGAAAATGTCAGATAGACAGGTTCATAGTAATCCCATGAAAACTATGTAATTGGACAGGGAGTCCTTAAATGTTTAACCGGTTATTAGTTAGCCCATAAAATTTATTAGGTTAATAGTAATCCTAAAAACTATAATTAAGATAGATAGTTAGAATGAATGGGGATGAGTAATCCAGATTTGATTTGCTTGTTTTGCATATCATCGTAATGTTTTGAAATACTATGTTTTAACCATTGTGGATGCAGGTGCACATATATGGTTTTACAAAGGTTTTAGAATACTAGTGAGGGGAAAACCCATTCCGCTAAGTGGCGTGGTCTCACTAGATATCTATTTGGTTTGAGATGATAGACTATTATTCATACCAGGCTTTATGTCTGACTTGAAGTTTTTTCTTTCCCCTTAAACTCTTTGGTACTCAATTGATTTTGAGTAGTTTGAGGTTTAGGGTTTTCAGGTTTTTCTTAGACGAATAAACTTTTCGATGGCATGTATGAGGCAGATTGTTATTTAGAGTTTTCTTTTCCGCTATGTATTTAGAAGTAAAGGCAGATTTATTAGCCTTACTATATACTCTGATCAACCAAGGGGGCATCTACATATGTCGCTCTTAGTGTATGTGTAATTGTTATATTTTGCTAAATGTGGTTAACGTTTTGGGATTATGTAACGAACATGAAATGTTTTGATTTGAATGTGGAAATATGTTTTTTAATAGTTAAATTTTTCTATATCCTTGTCATCTGAGTATCAATATACCTAGCACCGTCGTATTTGGTTGCCGAAGATTAATAACTATGAATGACTGCGGCATCCGTAGCTGTTAGTTTTGGGCCTCCAAATAGGAAGATGTTACAAGTTGGTATTACAACATAGGTTTGTGATGAAACATAAAATAAACCAAACATTTTCAAACATAATCCTAATGAATTAAAGAATAAGATTGGGGTTTGGGTTAACGTTATAGTAACGTACTTGTATTTGCTATATATATTTAAGTACGTGTTCCGCTCTCTATTAGACCATTTTTTTGTATCTTACTAAGGCTCGTATGTAGATTTACGAGAAAGAAGATAAGGAAACAAGAAAGGGAAGAGGAAATCTAGGTGGAGGAAGCACCACAACCAATGGTAATGCTGTCCTAATACCAGGAGGAACCAAGGTCGATAGGCTAATGCTAATCCAAGTGCAGAGGCTAACGTAGGTGCTGGTCCACCAGTAGATATGGGGATGATGTATTAGTTCTTCATCAACTTGATGCAAGATGGAGCAGCTGCAGGTGTAGCTGGAGGAAATGCTGTGAATATTGGTGGAGCCAATCCTGTGGCCCCAGTTGGCAATGACTATGCCAAGCTAAGCAGGGTTTATACCAGTATGGGAGGAAATCCTTTTCATGGAACAGAGGACGATGTTGAAGTTGAGAACTAGATTTTGAACTGTGAAAGGATCTTTACAGATTTAGGCTTGGATGACGGAGAGAAGAGAAGGCTAGCTTCTAGACAGTTGCAAGGGTTAGCGGTTCATTGGTGGAACAGTGTGATAGTTGGAGTTTTGGAGGAAGAGCTGGCATTGGTTGATTTTATAAGAAGGTTTGAGAAGAGGTTCTTGTTCGAGGTTGCTAAGTCAGCACTGATGAGAAATTTCAAGGATCTTGTACATGGAGAGATGTCAGTGATCGAGTTTGCAGCCAAGTTTGATGAGCTATCTCGATATGGTTGTGCTTTGGTTGACATTGTGTCAAAAGGAATGAGATATTCATTTGAGGATTGAGGCCAGAGCTTGGCAGAATGGCTATGACTCATATTAAGGAGCCTTGTCGTGTAGTGGTGGAGATGGACATTTGCAATGAGGTGATTCTTTCTGTGTCATTAGGTAGATACCATTTGAGTCCCAAGGCCCTCAGGAAAAAAAGGAAATTCTTCAAGTGGAAAGGAGCCCATAAAGGGGACGCTACCAAGAAAATGAAGACTAATTTAGTATGTTATAAGTGTGATAAGAAGGGCCATTATGCCAATGAGTGCACATCTGGTAAACGAAAGAAGTCTGCAGAGAAGAAGAATGTGAAATGCTTCAACTGTGACCAAGTTGGGCATTATAAGAGCCAATGTCAAAAGGGAAAGTGTTTGCTATTGGACCCCAGTCTTCTTCTAGGCCTACTGCTGCAGAGAAAGGGAAAAAGTGATGGAAGGTACGCTTTTGATTCAGAGTATACCGATTAGAGTACTTTTTGATACCCGTGCATCACACTCATTTATATCACAATATTTGGTTGATATGTTATGTATTGAACCCATATACCTTGTTACTTCCTTAAGGGTTGCAAATCCAATAAGAGGGCATGCAACTCTTTGGATGAGATGTGACCAGTTAGAACTTATTTTTTAGGTCATATGTTTGCATACAGTTTGTATGTTTTTGATTTCGTAGATTTCAGGATCATTTTGGGTATGGATTGGTTGGGTACGTATGAGGCTAGGATAATTTTTCGAGATCGGGAAATATCATTGAGGCACCAAAATAGTTATAATGGAATCATTTTCTCAGTGGAGAAATCGAATAAGAGTGTTTGTGCTTTGTTAAGTGCCTTGGAGGTAGGAGATGACCATAGTCAGGTTCATGTAGCCAGAGAATTTGTAGATGTATTTGAGCCAATCACTAAATTACCACCGAAATGACCTATCGAGTTACGGATAGACCTTGTACCAAGAGTTGAACCTGTTAGTAGACCACCTAGCAGAATGTCATCGACAAAGATGAAGGAATTGAAGGTGCAGCTAGTGGATCTTGAGGGAAGGAATTTTATTAGACCAAGCAGTTTGCTTGGGGAGCAGCCGCGGTGTTTGTAAAGAAGCCAGATGGATCGTTGAGGATGTACATCGGCTACCGTAAGTTAAACAAGAGGATGATCAAGAATAAGTATCCTTTGCTAAGAATCGATGACTTATTTGATCAATTGAGTAGAGCTAGAGTTTTCTTCCAATTGGACTTGGCGATAGGTTTCATCAACTACGAGTGGTAGAGAATAGTATCCCATTGACGGCGTTTCAAACCAGATATGGATCATATGAATGGTTGGTGATGCCATTTGGATTGACAAATGCACCTTCTTTCTTCGTTGATTTGGTGAACCGAGTATTCCAAGAGCACTTGGATACGTTCATATTGGTATTCATAGATGATATTTTAGTATACTCAAAAGATGAAAGAGAGTATGAGATTCATCTTAGAGTGGTGTTGGAGTCGCTGAGGCAGAATCAGCTAAAAGAAAAAAAAAATCCAAGTGTCATTTTTGGAAGAAAGAGGTTAAGTTTCCTGGTCATGTGGTTTCAGAGAAGGGGTTGCCAGTTAATCCAAATAAGATCGAAGTTGTGAACAATTAGAAGAGACCAGAAATGGTGGTCGAGATCGGATGTTTTCTTGGACATGCTGACTATTATCGGAGATTCATCAAGGATTTTTTGCGGATAGCAGCGCCTTTGACTAAGCTTACCAGGAAGGAAGTGAAGTTTGTTTGGTCCGACAAGTGTGAGGGAGCATTCCTTAAGTTAAAGGATTTGTTGACCAATAATCCAGTATTAGTAGTTCCAGATGGCAACCAAAGGTTGGTAGTTTACACAGATGCATGTGGGACTAGATTGGGAGCAGTATTAATGCAGAAGGGCAAAGTTATATCTTATGCATCTAGGCAGCTTAGACCGCACGAAGTAAGATATCATACTCATGACTTGGAGTTGGCAGCGGTAATTTTTTCCTTGAAGATTTGGAGGCATTATCTCTTAGGAGAGAGAATTGAATTGTATACTAATCATAAATCTTTGAGATATCTATTCTCTCAGAAGGAGTTAAATATGGGACAGTAAAGGTGGCTGGAGATTTTGGCTGCTTATGATTTTGATATAGAATATACCCCAGGGAAAAGCAATAAAGTAGCGGATGCTCTCGGCAGAAGATATCCAAATGTGGTGTTGGCTATGTTTGTGGAGTGGAAATATATGGAAGCTTTGACAAGTTGTGGTGTGCAGTTAAGATCGACTGCTAGTTTTAGTCAGAGTACTGTCATGTTGTCCTGTTTGGAAGTTCAACCAATATTGATCGAGAGAGTTTCTTCTAAACAGGAGGAGGATTCAATATTAGCTGAGAGGATCAGAAGGCTTGAGGTTGGAACCGAGGTCGATGATTTGAAAGATTTTAGTCTTGACTAGAGAGGATGGTTGAGAAAGAAGGGACTTTTATGTGTTCTAGATGTGGAGAATTTGAGAAGAGAAGTCCTTGAGGAATGTCATAGATCCAAGTTTACATTCATCCTGTAGGGACCAAGATGTATCAAGATATGAAGATGAGCTTCTATTGGAAAGGCATGAAGAGGGATGTTGGCTTGTGGGTTAAGCAGTGTGTAAATTGTCAACAAGTAAAAGCCGAGCATCAAAAGCCGAGTGGGTTACTTCAGCCTCAAGATATTCCAATTTGGAAATGGGATTCGATATCCATGGATTTTATAGATGGGTTGCCAAGGTCAAGGAGAGGAAATGAGAGTATATGGGTTATTGTGGACAGTTTGAAAAAGAGTGCTCATTTCATTTCAGTAAAGTTGACCAGAACAACACCTATTTTAGCAAAGTTGTTCATGAAGAACATAGTTAGACTTCATGGGATTCCTAGTAGCACAGTCAGCAACAGGGATGTTATTCACTAGTGAATTTTGGAGAAGTCTACAAGAGGTATTAGGTACCAAGATCAAGATGAGTATAGCTTATCACCCGCAGACTAATGGGCAGACAGAGAGAGTCAACAAGGTACTTGAGGACTTGCTAAGAGTTTGTATATTGGACTTGGTGGATCTTGGAAGGACCACCTACATTTGATTAAGTTTTCCTATAGTAATAGCTATCAGACTAGTAGAGGAGTGACGCCTTTTGAATCTTTGTAAGGAAGACCATGCAAATCGTCGGCATGTTGGTTAGAGATTGGAGATAGATTGGTCTTAGATCCGAATTTGGTTAGAGAGGTGTCGGAAAATATTGAATTAATTCGAGGATGGATAAAGGAAGGTCAATCTAGATAGAAGAGTTACGCAGATAAGAGGCGTAAATACCTAGAGTTCTCAGTAGGAGATAGGGTCTTCATTAAAGTATCTCCAATGAGGGTGTGGTACGGTTTTGAACGTCAGGAAAGTTGGCCCTGAGATATGTTGGACCATTCCAGATTGTATTAAGGATTTGAAAACTTGCTTACAGAGTAGAGTTATCGAGCAATATGGCAGGTGTCCATAATGTATTCCATGTGTCTCATCTTTGCAAGTACATGCATTATCCAAAGACTATTGTTACTCAAACAGAGTTGGAGGACTTGGTAGTAGAGCCTGATTTGACTTTTATTAGACAACCAATTTGAGTTGTAGCGAGAGATGAGAAAAGATTTAGGACCAAGAAAGTCAAGTTGGTGAAAGTTCAGTGGAGCGACGACGAGAAGGACTTTACTTGGGAGAAAGAGGACAGGATCCGAGATGCGTATCCTGATCTGCTTTGAGGCTACGCTTTATATCTATTTTATATAGACTTATAAACTGGTAGGTCATAATAGCTTTTATTTGCATAGTTGTTATGCTTGTTTGTAGTCCTTACTGAATTTCAAGGATGAAATTCTCTAAGGTGGGAGCTGGAACACCCCTAATTTTTGTTTAACATTATTCAGGATATTTATATGTGAATAAATGGGGAGATGAGATTAATAAATGCAATGTAAGTGTCTTAATGAGTGAAATAAAATATGACTTAACCAAATTAACAAGGAGGGTTTTCCTAAGGGGTAAACCAGGAAATGGGGAAACATTTCTTAGTATAAATCTCTACCTCCACCTGCATCAGCTTTTACTTTCTCATTCATAACTCCTCAACTATATTTTGACCAGCCATTAAAAGCTCAAGGAAGAACAATAAATTTAAGAAAAAGGTAAGGAATTAAAGCTAGGAAATTATCTCATTCTCCAATTAACTAATCGAGGTGAATAATAGTGTAATTCATCTCATTTTTACTTGTTTTGGTTTGGTTAAAGATAGTAATTGAATGTATTTTGTTGTGCTGATCATGTTTGGATCTAATAATCATTGTTTAGATAGAATAATGATTTATGGTGATTTATTAGGATTTGCATGGAAATAAAATGATGGGTTTTAGAGTAAAATCCGTAGAAAACGACTTCCAAACGACTTGATTTTTGGATATGTTATGTAAAACATAATTTTGGAGATAGCCTTTTAGCTTCATAATTTTCAGAGTTATAGAATATTTTATGAATTTCCTAAGATGAAAAAGGTTATTCAGATTTTTAATTATCAAAAATAATAAATTAATGTCCTGCCTCGAAATTTTTATACGATGAAGAAAATGTTATTTCAAATTTTGATGAATTTTTGAGATTTTTACCAAGTGATTTCGATTTATTATGAATTTTCTAAGATAAAAAGGCTAATAATTATATTAAAATATTAATATAATCTATTATTTTCAAAATAATTTCTAAAATAATGACTCTGATCTGTAGCAGATTTTTTGCAAAGAAATGCCTTTAACCAACAAAAAATTGATAAAGAATTGCTAAACAAATGTCTTTAACCAATACAAATTTGACAAAGATCAAGTATGACAGTTTTCAAGGTATTTACTACTCTCTCATCGAACCTTCCACCTTAAAACCTTCCGCCTTAAAACCTTTCATCCTAGAACCTTCCGCAGCATTTCTGCACCTTTCTGCAGCATTTTTATGAAACTTCTGACCTTATTGGAAGCAACCTTTCGTCTTAGAACCTCCACAGCATTTCCACATCTTTCTTCAACATTTTTATGAACCTTCCGACCTTGTCGGAAGCAACCTTTCGTCATAGAACCTTTCACAGCATTTCCGCACCTTTCTGCAGTATTTTTATGAACCTTACGACCTTGTCGAAAGCAACCTTTCATCGTAGAACATTCCGCAGCATTTCTGCACCTTTCTGCAGCATTTTCGATGAACCTTTCGACCTTATCGAAAGCATCTTTCGACCTTGTCGGAAGCTACCTTTCGACAGCAGTTGTAATCATTGCGGAACCCCTGTTGTAGCAGTTTTCTCCTACTTTGTTTGTAAACTTCAAATAGGCATAACTTTCTAACCGTAAGCCCAATTTTCTATTATGATCACTCTACGAAAAGAAAAACCATCATTAGAACACAATGGAATAGCTTAGATACCTTAATTCTACGCCTATAAAAAGTTATGGCTAAAACTAAGTTTATTAGAAACACAAGACAGCCAATACGAAATATCACGAAATCCCCCGCACTTAGGGGGTGCCCTCAACGACTTGGAACATGTACTCGGGTGTATGTGCGACTTGTTTAGATCATGAGTTCAAACAAAATAAATACAGCAATTTTTCAACTACCAATCACCAATACCGATGAATAAAGATAGATAGGATGGAAAAACTTACTATCTATAAAGCTAAAGATTCATCATCTACCTATATTTTTGTGTATTAAATTTATGGTTTCCATTGGTGCAAATCCAATCACCTCGGTTTGGGATGAGAAGTAATTCCCCATTGGTAGCAAATAGTTATCTATTAAGCGGAGGAAAGAGTACTATAAAGAAGCAAAAAGGTTATGTTCCTATTCTTTGTTTCTGAAGGCATGTAGGAGGCAGATAGTTATTTAGAGTTTTCTTTTCCGCTGTGTATTTGGATGTAAAATAAGATTTAGTAGCCTTACTATATATTCTAATCAACCAAGGGGGCATCTTCATATGTCGCTCTTAGCGTATGTGTAATTATTATATTTTGTTGAAAGTGGTTAATGTTTTGGGATTATGTAATGAACATGAAATGTCTTGATTTGAATTTTGGAAATATGTTTTTGAATTGTTAAATTTTTCCATATTCTTGTGATATTAGTATCAATGTATCTAGCACCACCATATTTGGTCGCGGAAGATTAATAACTATGGATGACTGCAGCATCCGTAACCGTTAGTTTTGGGCCTTCAAATAGGGGGATATTACAATAATTTTTCTTATGTATGATATTTAAAATCATATTTTCATCTAAGCCTTTTCAAAAAGCAGGTTTATTAAAAATTTATTGATTCGGGTCTTTGAAAATTTTATATACATTTATATATATATATATATACATACATCAGCCTTTATAAATTAATATACCTATCTCTAAATAATTTTAAAAAGTTAGCTTTTAAGCTAAATACCTTTATATGAGATGAGAACAATAATTAAATGATTTCGTAGTACCGAGTGTTATGAAACTTTAGTATCCCTTCGTCGATTAATTATATGACTCGTTGTGTAGAATATTTGAGTTTGTGAATTTAACCAAAGGTAAATATTCAAAGTAATACCGAGTGGTATAGGACATTCAAAAGATACACGAGTAGTTGCTTGTTATACCCAAATATATCGGCTATCGAAGGGCAATGAAAGAGGAATGTTGTAAAAGAAAGAGCTATCGTGAAACAATTTAGAGAAAGCCTTCGTGTGGTGACAATTAGAGTTTTTGTGATGTTAGAATGGGAGCCTTTCTAGAGAATTTACAAGAGCCTTCGCATGATAACTTTGCATGAGAGATTGAAGTCATCATGATGTATTTTATGGAGCCGTTATAATAAGAAGCATCGAGGTCATTCCTGGATGTCCTACATTGTCATCGTGTATTATCATGAGGTGGAAAATCAGAGCGATTATGAGGTATCTCATGAAGTTATTATGAGGAACACTAAAGCCATCGTGATGTAATTCCTAGGGAAGTCGTGAGATAAAGTAGCAAAACCATCATGGGGAGTCCAGTAGAACATCTTGTGTTATCTTCAAATGATAGATCAAGGCCATCGTAGGAGTCCAGTAGAACCATCATGTGCTATCTTCAAAAGATAGATCAAGACCATCATGGGGATTCAATAGAACCATCGCGCACTATCTTAAGGAGTTAAATCTAAGCCATTCTGAGAGTTCTATAAAGCTACCATTTGTTATCATGAAGCAATACACCAAGGCTACGTGACGAATTTTTATGGATCCATCATACACTATGCTAAGATGAAAATTAAATGTTATCGCATGGGATTTTAGGAAAATGTGCCACGTGTTATTTCGATCATGTGTCGCAAGAACAAATCATGATTGTCCACTTTCAATAGGATGCTATGTATCAGGAATCTAGCAACTTAAATTTTCTATAAATAGACATGTACCCCCACCTGGAAAAGGGTTGAATTTCTCGAGATATCCTTATCCTTCATTTTCATTTTTCTTTTCGACTTAGTAAAGGAAGCTTTGAATTGGGAATTAACAGCTGTTAGGGAAATATGTAGTTGAGGATTTTGTGATAAAGGACTTGTATTTGACATAGTTTGCATAATTACTCCGTTGAATAATTGGCTTAAGCTTTGTCCTTTTCCATGGCATTATGTATGCGTTGTGAGATTCTCATTTTGAACATATCTAAGTATGCTACTATGGATTATACTATGATTATGGGTTTAATTCACTTTAACTTCTACTATGAACATTTTCCCTACTATGGATTCTATTATGATTATGGATTTAACTCAAATTTGACTCTAACATTTTTATGCTTCCATTGAAAGTTGAACTCAAGGACTTCTCTTTCTTAAGCTTTCCTATACCACTTTAATTTTTTCCATGACAATTGGATCCCAACAAGGGTCCAATGGAAAACGAGCAAACCCTTCGCCTTATCTAACAACTGATCATCAAAGTAGAAGAGAACAAGAGTTCAACTTGAGAAGACTGGCCATGCAAACTTTGGAGGCTAAGAAGAGGCTGGCTTAGTACAATCCAACTATATGGAGTCTAAATCCCTTCTATATAGGAAGAGATCCAATCTATTCCATGGCCAATAGATTATGATCAAAAAAATTGAAGCAAAACTATTGGAATAATGCGAGATTTGGAAAAGACTCATTCTCATAGGCCAGGCAAAGCATTCAATCACAAGCACGAGGAACTATTTTTGAAACCGAATTGAACCATAACTTCGAGAAATTTTCCCAAATATGGAGAGAACTAGTATACTTGGTCTCTAGAAAAGGAGATTTTCGGTTAAGAAAGCAAAAAACCCAAAATGATCTTAGGGGGGTCAAAATACCAAAAAAAAGTATAAAGACGAAAAAGGAAATCTTGTAGCAAAAAAACCAAAAGAAAAAATCATCACTCCCATACTCATCCTTAAAATTAAACTATTGGATCTCCAACAATGTTGTACAAAAGGAGGAAAGACATAAGGAAGGATCATACTATCATTATCAAAAACTAATGGGCACCACACTAACGATTGTTGTGCTCTCTCTGGAATCATCGAGCATTATGTATCAAAAACAGATATACATGAGTATATAGAACCTTAATGATCGAAGACTTAGAGCAAAAGAAAACAAATCCAAGTGTAAAATACTACATTAGTAGGAAATTCTACCCACAAAACAAAAAAAGATCATTAATAGATCTTTTAAACCCTTTAGTCACTCCGCCAGGCCTAGCCAAAGCACCCATCCAAGGGATATGGTAGCAAATCCTTCGGTTCCGCCTATGGGCCTGGCTGAAACACACATCCAAAGAGTGATCATTAATTAAGCTTTGGTCCTACAGCTAGGCTTGGTCAAAGAACCCATCTAAGATAGATGGTCGTAAAGCCTTCGGTCCTGCCTCCAGGCCCGATTAAAGCAGTCATCCAAAGAGTGATGGTCAATTAACCCTTTGGTCCTACTATCGGGACTGGTAAAAGCACACATCCAAGGGAGATGGTCATAATGCCTTTGGTCCTGCCTCTGAGCCTGACTGAAGCACCCATCTAAAGAGTGATGGTCAATTAAGCCTTTAGTCCTACTAAAGGGCTGGCCAAAGCATATATCCTTGAGAGATGGTCAAAAGGCCTTCGGTCGTTCCTTTAGGCCTGGACGAAGCACCCGTCCAACGAGTTATGGTCAATTAAGCCTTTGGTCCTGCCACCGAGCCTGGCCAAAGCACCCATTCAGGGGAGATGGTCGAAAAGCCTACGGTCTCGCCTTTGGTCCTGGACAAAGCAGCCATTCAAAAAGTGGTGGTCAATTAAGCCTTTGACCCCTCCGTCAAACCCTGAAAAAACACATACCCAAGAGAAATGAACGTGAAAGCATGATTGAATAGCAAATCCCTGCACACCGCTTATGACATTTGACATTCAACTACTAAATTCAATCCAAAGTGATCACGAATCAAAGTCATGGCAGTAAGCTAAAAGAAATATTTCAACACAATACACTATCAAGGTCGGGTATGTAAAATGAAAAATATATTCTACTTACTTATACTATACAATCTCTTAAGAGATATACACAATGCAGTTTATCAAGACATGACATAACTATTTTGGCATGTCAAATCCCTTTAATTACAAATTTATTTTACCTTGACATTCGTGGTACTGGAGGATGAGGAAGTGGGTGATGTTAATAGACGGGCTTTTTCCCTTTTCCCTCTACATCCAAAGTATAAAGGTGTCGTCCATTGGTCGAACCCGCTTCTATATACAAAGTTGGTGGCCCTTCGATTTCTTTTAAATCTTCCCATATCGAAAAAAATGATGAAATATTTGATAACTAAAGACGACCACCTTCCTTAATCTGCTATCACTTTCCACGCTTAGAAATGTGAAACCAATCTTTAAGCTAAAAGCAATTGGAACTTCGATTAAGTAATCAACAAGAGAATAAAGCTGGAAAGCCCTAGTGGAATAAAATTGTATTAACCCCATTGATCTTTGAGTTCTTTTACCTCATTCCTAAGGTTTTCAAGTACGAAAGGAGGGTCAATGATGTGCTGCATAGCAACTAGGAGGTACTTCTTTAGCTTCTCCTTATGACGAATGATTTTAAGAGAGTCAACATAGTCGATTTGAAATAATAAAGCCCTTTCATAAGTTTTATTTATGCCCTTCAGTTGAGAAATTCTATAGTTTCTACCACTAGTATTGTTTTCAAGAGCCTTGATTTTCAGCGTAAGGTAATGCTTTTGGCGCTCTAACATCTCAATCTCTGGCCTTTGCTTTGAAAATGTCTTGGTCAATTTCTTCTACTGATCCTTAACTTTTTGAATGCACTCTAGATTGAAGGCTCTGCTCAATCTTGTAAGTTCCTTTGATTTATCTAGTTAAGGAGAATTGGATGTACTACAGCCATGAATTGAATGCCCTGGAGATGAAGAAGAGAGACGTTGTGATTTTCATTTTGAAGATCCAACTAGATAGGAGTAGGCAAACCTTTTGTAGCGACCCGTATTATTAACTATTTTAAATTATTAAATTTAATATGATTATTGAATAAAAATGGTTATAAATAAAAAATTAATGAATTATTTATGTAATTAATTTAATATAAACTTAAACAAAAGTAATTTCGATGTGAACTAACGAATTATATTTGTGTCAGAATGAAGTTCAATGTATCTAATGTGTTGTAAACAATAGTTGGAATTGAGTAATGAATGCTGAATTATTTAGGTGAAAATACAATAATTGTTGATCACTAAAATTCATTTGAAATTTAATGATTTATTAATGAAATTTATTGGAAAATTAAGGTATCTAAATTTAATATTAGAAATTATTTAAATAATTGAATCTTGAATTTAATATGAGTGAAAATGATGTCAAAAGTTGATTTAGTATTATTTAAAAAAGAAAGAAGATTATTAACCTTTAAAATTGAATTTAAAGTGATCAAATTGATTTTGGGAAATAGCTTGTTTTAATTAACGTGTAAAAATAGCCTTTTTGGTCACTGCCTCAGATTTCAGCGAAACTAGTTTCATCAGATCCATAATAGTGAATTATTGTAGGATTTAAAGTTTCATAGTGATCAGACTTATCATTTGGCCGTGCAAGCTTGAAACATGTAGGATTTATTTTTAGGAACTTAATTAAAATAATTTGATTTTGAAAAGCTATATTCTGAATATGATGGAATGAGCTCCTGGTATATGTTCCATTGAGTTTGGAATAGGGGTATAACATAGAGAACGCCAAACGGCACGCTTCGTTTGGAGTTAGGAAAAATAATGTGTGAATAGCGTCAGATATTCATATAATAGACCTTCGTTATCTTTATTCACGCAAACGAAAACCCTAACCACTTTCATGCAGCCGCTCTCATTCATACTAATGGCTAAAAATTCATCACCTTCCCTCCTCATTTTCTCTCAATCCACTCAACGAAATTGATTGCCACTAAAAGGGAAAGTGTAGAGCACGATGATCTCTACATGATGTGCGGTTGGATCAAGGTAAATCTCCTCGAGTTAACAAAAATTGACCTCTATTCGTTCGTCATTTTTTGGGTTTTGATGGCGAGGAGGAGCGCATGCACGTGGTAGGCTGGAGAGCGGGCCAAGGAGCGTGGCGCCAGCGTTTGTCGATATGGTGCTGGAGGCGGCGTTCGATCGCCAAAAAAAAAGAAATGAAGGTCGTGAGTTCGATCCTGGGGGGACCGTGGTTTGCTGGGGTGTGCGTGTGATTAGGGGAATGGAAGAGAGGTTTATACTTATTTTTATTAAGTTCATTTAAATTTAATTATTTAACCCGTAAAATTTTCATATAAGGTCGGATTCGAGTGAAACAAGTTACATTGGATTCGTATCGAAGTCATCTACGATATGGAGTTGGATTCGTATTTATTTGAAGCTGAAAATTTTTCGTTTTCAAAAAAGGTGAGTTGTACGACCCACCTTTTTGGACAGTTTAAATCGACAATAAACCACACATGTCAACTCAAACCATTCGAAAGGGAGGATTGTTAATGGGGTAAATAACAAAATAAGAGAAAAGAAGGAAAAACAAAACACAGAATCTCATATCGGAATGAGAAACTATAATAATCAAATAAACAGTTCATGAAGCTGTCTTACAAATAACATTTGATTACACTTTTACAATACAATCAGAGTTATACATACAGCAGGTGTAATAAGATAATGCAGCAGAACAACATGATGCAATGGAGGAAATATAATAAATAGTAATAATATATCAAATCTTTGTCTTCGTCCTCAGAAATAAGGTCTTTAGTGTTGAAATGCTCAGGCTGACCTGAGCATAATGAAAAGACAAAACATTCGAGTCAGAACTAGAAGATCTTATGTAAGTCAAACCAACAATAAATAAATATGAGTGCAACGGCTTCAGAGATATTTATGAGATTTTACATCTCTTATCCAGTGTCTACATGCATGCAATAACTTAAGTGATGTTCAAGATTCCATCTCCTAAGGATCCTTTAACTATCTACGTACATAGTACAATACGCTATTATAATATGTCTACAGTAAAGTAAAGTATTAAAATAGCATTTAGGCATTGCCCCCATCCTCCTTAACATAAATACTGTAGTCTATACAGATATTGTAAGATCCACCAAATCGGTGGGATACTCAGGGAGCACTCCATAGGTACGATACAAACCAAGGTCATGGTGGGATCGTAAGGCATATGATAAGGCACGCAAGGCAATGCCAGGGTAAGATTCTACCCTTTGTAGAACAGGGCTAGTGGTAACGCATAGCAGCTACTACCGTCCACCTTGGAACACACTCCCAAAATCAAGTCGAGGGGTGGTCATCAGATCAATCAAAAAGTAATAAATATGGTATTGAGGAAATGTGCCTGATCGAGGGTGTGACCCCATATGGCCCAAATATAGCTCATGTTTTAGTCATATCAAATTGACCCGAGGGGGTCATGGCTGCGTTCATACCTCATACAGTAACGTTCACCAAACCATCCTACTTCGTTCTAGATTCTCCACCACATGCACAGTTGTTATAGTGGGTTTTAGTATTGGCAAAGAGTATTACAATATCCGATCCTGGCCTCTTTAACAACCAAACGCTTATTTCACACCGGGTGGTTCTTTTACATTTCCAAAATCGATTCAAAATTGATATCGAAATACCATATTCACTTCAAAATCATATCACTTTCGAAATCATATTCACATTAGAAATCATTATTCACATTAAATCGCATTTATTTTCAAAATCATAACCACAAAATAGGGTAAATCATCATATCAAAATATTTGCATTTAAATCGATTAAATCTAAATCATAACAGTTCCAACTTTAAATAGTTTGAATATTGAAAGTACTTTATACATTGAAATAGTTATACATTAAAAATAGTTTATATTATAAAAATAGGTTATAAATTAAAATAGTTTATATATTAAAAATAGTTTATAGATCAAAATAGTTTAAATATTAAAAATAGTTTATATATTAAGAAGGTTATAGATTAAAATAGTTTATATATTAGAAATAGTTTATATATTAAAAAAGGTCATAGACTAAAATATATATATTAAAAGTTTTTTATAAATTTAAATAATATATTTTAAATACCTTTTATATTTTAAAAAATAGGTTATGGATTAAAATAGTTTATATGTCAAAAGCGTTTGTATATTAAAAGAGTTTATATCGAAAATAGTTTCAAATTAGAGTCGTTTCTTCCAATCTCACAAATCAATTCAAATCACTTTATTTCCAAAAATTCAATTTAAATCAACAGTTCAACGATCTCGATTTAAAAGGCTAAAGGTTTCAATTCAAATTCTCATTAAAACCATTTCAGTTTATATCGATTTCAAATCCGTGTTTGTACTACAAATTTAAACCACTTTAAACTCAATAGGTTTCGAGGTTTAAATATTCAAACGTTTACAATAACCCAAATTTTATAAATTTCATTTATATTTCAAAATTCAACTTTAAGTTTTCCATTTAAATATTTTAAATAATTCATTTAAACCAATTTCAATTTCAACATTTTAAAAGCTTGGATTTTTAAAATAATTCGACTCGTATAAATCTAATTTTATTTCACAATATCATTTAACAAGATTCAAAATTAGATCCAGTGTCTGTATATAATTTTCTACCCTATGGTCAAGTGGTACGGATATATATCATTTCATCCCATAATAATTTAAATTTACGGGTATGCCATTTCAACCCGCAATCTCGAATAAATTCGAAATCCATAGCTCGAGTTTATCATTTCAACCCATAACGATTTTTCACTAATCTATATGACCGTTCATGTATGTATCATTTCAACCCATAGTGATTTTCCTAATAATAACTAAGAGAACTTGCAGTGTGATAACAACATATAAAATAAATACAATATCCAATATCGAAATATCAACAATGAAAAGTTCATCACAATCATCATTCAATTCAACCAATAAATCACAACAAATAAACTAGTTATCATTATCAGGTATTTAACTGGCAATTAGATTTCAATATTAATCTAAATGGCAATTATATTCAATATATATACAAATTAAATTTGAATTACAATTTAAATACACCAAACAACAACCAATTTCTAATCACATCATAAATTTAATTTAACCAGCATAAGATGGTTTAGTAGTTGTGAGTGGGTTAAAACACTCACCTTTGATTTTCAGCCGAATAAAATCCAAATTAGGCCCAAAAATCAGTCTTAGAATTTATTTAAACCAGCTCTATAATGTCTCGAATTTCGATATGATCACAATGGAGAAAACCGCACGTGAATCCGAGCTCGTATGCAAAAGTTATGAAAGTTAGAAGTTTGAAAATTCAATTTTAATTCAAATTAAAAGAAAGGGCATTATTGTAATTTTGATTACCTTTAGTTCATCACCTCTATAGCTGCTTGACATCGAGTTCACCACGTCTACAGCCGCTAGTGCTTATCATCAAAATGCCAACACCTAGGGCCGCCACGCCAAGATCCAGCCATGTCGTTGAGCTCACGCCTCTTCCCTCCGCATCTGGACCCCATACCAACCACTCTGCCTCCCAGATACACCCAGCAACGCCGCCATAAATGCCAAAACTATTGAACTACGACCATTATAGCGTGAACGAATACTACTGATCGAAAACTCTTGGCCTCCACTTCACCGCAACACCACCCGATCATCCTATCGACGAAGATCCACCGTTAAAATGAAAACCCTAGTATGGACGGTCGAAGATAAATTGACGATTTCTATCCAAACCGTGATTCGATTGCAAAAACGAATTGCAGTAGTAGATTGCGCTCATCGAGTGCTTTCCAACGATATATAATTTGACATAGTTTGAGAAGTTTGGATTTTGAAGTTTGAATTTGAAATTGGAATTAGGGTTTTGGGTGGAAATTATCGGACATTCGAGAAGGAGGAACAAATAAGAAGTTGATGTACGTACAGAATAAAATGAAAGGCTGCTAGTATTAGAGAAAACTATTTATATAAACAGAGATGGATAAACGAATGCATAGATCGAATAGGTTCGAAACGATGACTCGACCAGGAATGCCCATTTCATTTTCGAAATGAAAGCGGGTCATCCAATATATCAAGATATAGGTTTTCGATATTTTTAAACTCAATGGAACTAGTTTCAAGTCCAAATTCCATTGTATACAAAAGTTAGCTTTCAAAATCAAATATTATTCATTTAAATTCTTTTAATTGATTTCTACACGTTTCAGCTTCGCACGATCAAGCGATAAGTCCGATCGCTATGAAACTTGAAATCCTACAATAATACACTGTTACGGATTCGATGAAACTAGTTATCGAAATCCGAGACAGTTGCCAAAATGGCTATTTTTACGTTAAATCAATAAATTATTATTAAATTAATTTAATCACCTTCAAATTCAATTTTTAAAAGTTAGCAATTAATCACTCTTAATTACATGGAAATAAATAATCTTTTGAAACAAATTTTCCATGTCAAAATTCAATTTTTTAAATATTGCACTAATTACGGCGTTCAGTTACAACTATAATAAAATTCCAATTAATTATATTTTAATTTCAATAAATACTTTTATTTTGATTCTCGCTCTTATTATTGAATCAACTATTACCACTTAATATACATTTTATTACATTCATATTCTACAGTTATCATCATAACCCATATTAACTGCAATATTTAATTACATTAATTTCGATTGATTTATAATTAATTTCAAACGGATTTGATATCAAGATGATAATCAATCTATTGTTATATGTTAATAATTCACCTCTATTAACCTATTGTTTACAAATGAAGGTTGATAAATTACTTACCAAATATTTATTCATTCTATATTAACCAATTTCAATTAACTACATATAATTTCTCCTTTTTAATACAAAATTGATTTAAATCCTTATTTAACTTTATAACTAAATTAACTTTACAATTATTCCAATTTATTAAATTTTCATTAAAATAGTTGTCAATAACATTCAAACAACATTATTATATCGTATTCTAATTATTTCTCATAAATAAAACAAAAAATTTAATTTCCGAGAATATTAAATTTCAAAAATCTTATTTAATTTAATAGTTTTAATTATCAAAAATTACGGGTCATTACATGAGTGTTTTAAATGCTCACGAAGTACTAAAATATTTCTGATGTTCGTCAAATTGATATCACGAAGTAATTTATTTTTATTGATTGTTGTTTGGTAATTTAATCGACATTTAAATTAACACACGAATTGACTGTTAGAAATTTAAACCGACGGTTAAATTTGAAATTGAAATTAAATTGCTAGTTAAATACCCGATATTGATAACTAGTTAATTGCTGTGATTTATGGCTGATTTGGATGTTGATTGTGATGGATGTCTATTGGTTGATATTTTGGATGATTGGATGTTTATTTATTTTATATATTCCTACTATCACCTTGTATTTCATTTGACAATATATAAACTATTAATGAAATTATTTCGAATAAATTAAGAAATAGGTTGAAATGATATATACCTATGAAATTTATTGTGGATTGAAATGATATATATCCATCCCTGCAATTAAAATTGAAATAACTATTCACTTGGCCATAGGATAGAAAATTATATACGAACACTAGATTGGTTAAATTAAATGGTTTTAAATTCTTGAATTTGATTCTGTTTAAATGATTTTGTTTTATAAAAATAAAATCGAATCGAAATATGGAAATTGGATTATTTTCAAACTCGAGCTTGAAATGTTGAAACTAAAATTGTTAGAAGAAATTATTTTAAAGAATTTAGATGGGAATTTGAAGTAATGATTGAAATGTGACTTGAATTATTGAAATTGAATGGTTTCAAAAAGGTTTGAACTTTTACTTGAACTTCGACGTTATTTAAGTAAAAGTGACGTAAATTGATATTTCTAATTTGGGCATGGAATTGAATTATTTTGAATATTTAAAACATAAGTTGAACATCAAAGTTTATGTAAAAGTATAATTAAATGTATAGTATAAACAGCTCCATGAGCTATTCATTTGATTATTATATTATGCCATTCTGATGTGAGATTCTATGTTTGTTTTCTTCTTTTCTTATTTTTCTTAATTAACCTCATTGATTATCTGTGTTTCGGATTGTTTGAGTGGGACATGTGTGGATTATTGTTGATTTAAACCTTTTGAAATGCGGTCCGTCAAAGTTGGTATCAGAGCTTTGGTTTAGCGATAACCTTAGCTTTGTGGGGTTTGACTCATTAGAGATGGGGTAGTAATACCCTAAAATGAGTTTGTTTGAGAGTACGTGTGTGTGTATATCTATATATGAGAGCGCATACGTGTTAGTGTTATAAAATGTTTCATATTGTGTTTGCTTATTTATTGAGTTGTTTATGAATTCTGGTCGGTGCGTGGGATAATATGTATCGATAAGGGTTTCTAAACTCCTAAACGAGGCAAGTTGACATATTGTTTTAAAATAGGGAAAATGAAATAATTTTACGTAAATTATATTTTACATATCAAATGATGATTTTCATAAACCTGTATGATTATTAATGAATATTATTTGTTAGGAGATGATAATATTTAGTTATCATCCATTATTGGTAAACTAAAAATGAATACTTTTTGAACCCTACTTCATGAAGTGTTCGATAAGTAGATTGAATTGAAATCTAATTACAATAAGAATTGTTTGCAATAACAAAGATATAAATTAAAGAAATTTTTCATGATAATGTAATGGAATTGTATAAGTATATTTATAATATAGCTTATAAATAGAAAATTTTAAAAGCTGAGAATTTGAGAATTTAAATCCTTGGTGCCTTTGAAATTGTTTTCTAAGATTGAGATATAGTAGTTAGTATTATTTAAAAATATTTACGAATAGAAGTGTTACAAAAAGGAATTAAAAGGAAATAAATCATGTACTCTCTTCTTCTGTGAAAATAATTTCGGTGATGACAGTCGCATCCTCGACATTCATTTTCGAGTCTCAAAGTGGAGGAGGCCACTTTGTAGCTTTGCTATGCATTTGGTTTGATAAATAGATTTCGTTTTAAAATTTCTAAAAATGATTTGATATATATAAAAGATACGAGTATATATATTATTTTAAAATGATTTGAAATGAACCTGGTATTTGAATTCTTAAGTTCCTATTAATTAATGATTTTTAGTTGTAGAAATAAAGTGATTTTTTATATAGTTAAAAACTTCTAAAATGAGAAATAAGAAATTGAAGCTAAGTGATTAAATGAAATATGAGAAGTTAAATTATAACTCTTAAATTCCAAAATAATGGAAATTTAAACATATGTAAATTATTGAACATTCGTGTTAACAAAAATGAATAAGGTAAATTTGTATAACAATCAATTACATTCCAAAACATATATAAAACTTACTAGAAATGTTTAAAAAGTTGAAATATTAAATATGAATATGTAATAGAATATTATACAAGTTTGAACTTAAGTAATAAAAATGCTTCAAATTGAAATTGTGTTTAAAGAAATGTTAAATGAATACTTTGGGTAGAAAAAAAGAAAATACTGTTTGGATATAAACTTAAGACAAGGTAAGTAAATAATAAATTTAATTTGTAAATTGTTTATAAATAAAAAATAAATTTGCAAAGAATGTTTTAAGATTTAGTTTTAGCTTTCTGAGATAATTATAATTTGAATAATATTGTGTAAAAGAAGATACATCTGTATAAAATGATTATAAACTTAAGAATGATTAATGAAATAGGAAAATTGATATTTAAATTATGAAACGAAATTTTACTTAAGTCAAGTTATATGGAATGAATTAATGAAATAAGTTAATGAAATTAATTACAAGATTAAAGTTAACTTAAGAAAAGTTAAATGAAATTTAATGTGATAAAAAGAAAATTTTATTAATATGAATTAGAGTTATAAAATAAAATTTACTTAAGTAAAGTTAATTGTAACGACCCACCAATTTATCATTTGATAAACTATATTTATTTTTAAATTTACTCAAATAAAAGGTTAATAATATAAATAATATTATTTTGAGTGATAATAAGTAATAGTAATCTTATTTTGAATAAGTATTCATTAAAATATTTTCCTCGAAATCTAAATCGATAAAATGGCCGAAACTGTTTTATCAATAAACAGCTCTACAATCGTAAAACATCATGCATAGAGCTGGATACATACACTTATTTTTATAATCAAACAAGAATATGAAATAAAATTAATTGATTTGTTTATGGAAAAAATATGCGTTTATAACATTAGTAATAATGCCGTTAAATATAATAATTGATTTACTTAATCTAAATTGAGATTTAATATTTTTTTAATTATTCAAAAAATTATATCAAAATGATAATAATTCATTTTGAATAGTTATAAAGTGATTATAATAGTTTATAAAGATACATAGTTGATTTGAAAATATAAGGAAAAATCGATACCGCTTTATCGGTATAATAGCAATTTTTGTAAATAATTGTTAATATAAATTTATATGATTTTATAAATGAAATGTGATCATTTTAATTCACTTAAAATGATAAGAAATTTATTTCAAAATTTTGTTTACAAATATATTTACGTTAATGTATAAGTGAAAATATGACCAGGAATGGGTTCTCTGATCGGCAACGGTTTATCGAACGAAAGTTGTTCGGAATCAATGCATTGTTGTTTATATGTCATGTACATATATGTAACATACAAAAGAATCCACTAAAATGCACATAAACATGTGTATACATACAAATATACTTATATACTTATAAATACGTATATAATATAAAATCTAAGATATTTTATTTAAAGCTTCTTCCTTAAGCTTTCATAACTCAACTTGTGCATAAATGAAGTGGATGAAAGTAATGGGCACATAGGGAAAGGCTTTTTCTGGCCTAGGAAGGAGGGGACGTGTGTTGGAGAAGCCATCGTGTGATGATGTGCGTATGGCTTCCTTTGCACTCTTCCTTTGGGTATAAATAGCTCACCCTCTCATCATATTTTTTTCACCTTTTTTACTATAGCCTAACTTCCTCATATAAAAGAGAAATAAGGAATTTCTATTTTTGAAACCCTTATAAAAATTTAGTGGCTACAACTTTCTAGTTGATCACTTCTTCCCATTTCAAAGTTAGCTATGCTCAAAACTCTATTTGCTCCAAAGCATTTTCGATCCTAGTTTTAATAGCCGAAAATACCTCTTTTCATTCGAGTATAACTCCTCCATAACCAATCCAAATGAGGTAATTCTTTCCTTTAAACCATGTGAAATTCTAGTGGCTAAAATTTTAATGCTAAACACTTCTTCCTGTTTTGAGACTAACTATGTCAAAATATCTCATTTTTACTATGCATTTTCGGGCTTTATTTTGACGAGTTCAAGAATACCTCTTCTTTTCTTGGCCATAACTTCCTCATAACTAATCTAAATTAGATAATTCTTTTTCTGATACTGTAGAGAAAATAATTTTCTACAACTTTCATGTTGATCACATTTCGAAATTCAGAGATTTGAGTGTCTAAAAACCGATAGAAAATGACATATTTTTAGGTCTAGTTTTTGATAAATTCAATGATAATCCATAGTCCTACACCACATTTCCCATGCTTGGTCGAGCACCACTTTTTGTATGGAATGGCCGACCATATTAGGAGGCAAGGTTGTAACAACCCTGTATTTTGTAATTATTATATTGTATATTTTAATTATTTTTAATGTAAGATTTTGATTTAAAAACTTATTTTACTTATTTGAAATGATTAAATTTATTATTTAAATATAATCTTGATTTTTATGAGTTATAATCGCAAACTTGTGTAAGTTGAAATATTTGCCTGAAATGCTGATTTTGGTCAAAATAGTCAAACTGTGACTTTCAACTTAAAATTTTAAAAGTTTAAAATTTTAAATTTTTTCTTTTATTATGAAAGTACATAAAATTATAAGAACACCACTTTTCGTTTCGTTGAATTTGGATGTAAACTGTGAAATTTATACCCTTTACAATATTGTGCGTATATAGGGTTATTTAACAATGACTATTTTAAATTGTATAAATTACTTCTTCTTGGTTATATTTTATTTTAATATGTGATAATATGTTTTATTATGTATATTTTGACTTTTAAGTATTTTTGAAATGATAATATAATTTTTCTAAAGTTTATTTGAATTTATTTCAATTTATAAAGCCTAGTTTGGTGTTTACTGCATTTTTCTTTATTTAAAATTCTATTTAATTAAAATTTAATTATTTATTTCACCTTGAAAATGCTTTAAATAAATTAATTTAATTCAACATTCCACTTCATAATAATTTTATAATGAAATGTATAATTTTTCAAGACTAACAGTGATTTATGCACAATTTTAGAACACTGTTTGGTATTTTTAAGGCATTTTCTTCATTATTTTATATTTTTTTCAAATTATACTATTTGTTACCTCATATTTCTAATTGATTTCGGTTTGTAAAGTATTTTCTCCTGAAATTTTGTTTATGTAAAGTTTTAAAAGGAAAAGAATATGGAAGATTGTAAATCACTTTGAAACGTAAGCCCTTTTATTTGCCCAAACCCTTCATTTCCTTAAACTCCTCAATTAATTGCCTTAGCCGTGTGAAACCCTAATGTAGCCGTCATCTCATTAGGTTTTTACGTGAAAAAAAAAGATCAATTTCATTTGTTTCTCACGGCTTCAAAGATCTGGTAATGGCTTCCCTTTCTTTTTCTTACTTTTCTACTTGTTTTCTCTAAATTTTGCCTTGTTTCTCTTCTAAGTTTGGATCGGCCTCTTCTCCATAGCCACAGCCACAAACTCCTACATCTCTTCCATGCCTCCAACACCATCTACTCCACCAACCATGACCATGGCCGAGCCATCTATGGTGGCCAAACCCTTCAAATTGCAACCTACATGCCTAAAAACAATGTTTTTGACCATTGTTGCCTCATTCCCTTCATCTCCACTTATTGCCTTGCCTATATGATGTTAAACCTGACCTATATGATGTCATACCTGAGCCAAAGCATCATCATAGCCAAGCATAAGTGTCCCTTAGGCCAAGCATTGAAGTGGTTGAAGCAAGGTCCAATCTATCTTGTTCATTTCGCTTTGTATTTCAAAATTGTTTCAATGTTATTTTATGTTGAATGTTTATATATTGTCTGGTTTGTTTTGTTTTGGGTTGATGATACAAAATCATATCTTGGCTATCTTTCCACTCAAATCAAAAGTCGTGAAATTGTGCTTGTCGTGCCTTTGGAGTCGTGCTTGTATGTTGTTTTGGTCTCTAGCTTTGAAAAAGGTGAGTCTTTCTCACTCTGACATATATACTTATGAAAAGTGGATTTATGACAAGTGTTAGTAATGTAAAATGTTTATGCAAGTTAATGATGGTCATATGATATGCTATGTCGTGTTATTACCATGTTATTACCATGTTAAAACTGTTACTTTTCACCTGACATCTGATACATGACTGTATATTGTGATATTGACATTGTTCATATTATTTCTGTTTATGATCACACTACATGTTCCCTGTTAGAATAGAATCATTATGGGCTGAAATGATAGGCCTAAGTTATTGTTATTTATCTAATTTTAACTTGGGATTGCGGGTTTGAAATGATAGAACCCGGAATTTTACTTTTTAAACTGCGGATTGAAATGATACATATCTGTATCACTTGACCTAGGTTAGAAAACTATATACAGACCCGTGGTTATTCTATAAAGTGTTTTGAATATTTTAAGTATTTTAAAAATTATAAATTTATGAAATTTGGTTTAAATAGTTTTTGAAAGGTTTGAAAATAAATAAAATATGATTTTTCTATGTGTTTAAAATGTAATTTATGAATTGTTTAACTGGATTTCTGAAATATAACTTATGTTTGAAATTTGGAATTTTGACTAAAAATGATATTTAAGTTATATGAATAAAATGGACATTAATTATATTTGAAAAATGGTAAATATGATAAATTGATTTATATTTGAATTTAAGTGATTTATCAAAGAATTTTTGATTTTTCTATAAATTTAAGTGGTTGAATAAATGACTGTTGAAAAATGAAATTTTAAAAGATAACTTGACTTGAAAATGTGAAATTTGAGTTTTAACTAAAGATGTTAAATTAATTAAATAAATTGGAAGTCTAGTTAAATTTGTGAAATGGTAATATAAATCTGAAATGTTAAGTTTATTTGTTGAAAAGTGAAGAAACGTATAAGTTTTAGTTTATGAAAGAAACGTATAAGTTTTAGTTTATGAAAGAAACGTATAAGTTTTAGTTTATGAAAAAAACGTATAAGTTTTAGTTTGTGAAAGAAACGTATAGGTTTTAGTTTGTGAAAGAAACGTATAGGTTTTAATTTATGAAAGAAACGTATAGGTTTTAATTTATGAAAGAAACGTATAGGTTTTTATTTATGAAAGAAACATATAGGTTTTAATTTATGAAAGAAACATATAGGTTTTAATTTATGAAAGAAACGTATAGGTTTTAATTTATGAAAGAAACGTATAGGTTTTAATTAATGAAAGAAACGTGTAAAGTCCTAATTAATGAGAGAACATGAAAGTTTTAATTAATGCAAGAACATGTAAAGTTTTAATTAAGAAAGAAACATGTAAAGTTTTAAATAGTGTGGTATTGATTTAATTAATAAATGTTCATTATTGTAATAGGAATATAAAATTTAAAACGTACATTTGACACGTAGATTTTAATCAATGTAATGGTGTATTTTAAATTGATTAAAATGATAAATGTTACTTACTGTAATAATAAAATGTAAGTTGATAACGTACATTTGATAAGCAAGTTTTAATTTATGTGAATGGCATACTTTAAATGATTAAAATAATAAAGTTTCTTTATTGTAATAATAATGTAAGTTAATAAGGTGCTTTTAACTTAACATAAGAATTTCGGTTTAAATTGGATATTACAGTAAGAAAGTTTATCTAACTATAAGGCTATGATAAATTGACATGTTAAAATTTCAAGCTTATCAATACTTTGATTATATACAATGTAAAGTGGAAAGTAGTATATTCCAGAAATGCTATGATTCCTTAAGGTAACATTTCCAAAATGCTATGATAATTTAAAGGAATATTTCAAGTTTAATAAATTGAAAGAAATATTCAATGATTTGGAAATTTGGGTTTTATTTGAATGATATATTTATTGAATTATTTTTTTTTGAAATGGAAATGATACTATTGTGATATTGTTTTGAAATGAGTATGATATTTTGGTCTTGGAAGTATAAATTATTTGAAATAAATATCCATGGGTTATAATAACGATTGGTTGTTAAAGAGACCGGGATCGGATATTGTCTTATAGCCGGACAATACCGAAAACCACTTTAACAACTGTGTACGCGGTGGAGATTCCAGAATGAAGTAGGATGGTGGCGACGTTCTCGAGGTATGTTACGTGGACCCAACTCCCGTGAGTTGGCATATATGACTAAAACAGGAGCTATACCGGGCTACACAAAGGGTCGCACCCTTTCATCGAGCATGCTCCATCGGAAACTATTCTATTACTGTTGTGATTCGGTTCGGTGGCGCCACTTTGATTCGGGGGTATTGTTCGAGGTGGGCGGAAGCTGCTGGCTTGCCGTCACCACCGGTCCGGGAGTGCGAACGGTGTATCCACCCTGGCATTGCCTCGCGTGCCGTGTCATATCCTTATATCGAGCCCACTACGATTTTGGTTTTAAAGATCCGACCGCGTTAAGGTTCACCATCCCCTCAACGCTATTTTCTATATGATTATACTTTACTGATTAGACACTACCGTATATAGCGTATATTACTACATAGTAAATAGTTTAACGGATCCTTAGAGGATGGGCGGTCCCAAGCATCCTTTAAGTTACTGATGCATTTTTGTTACTGTTCACTTGAGTTGATTTGCAGTTTATAAGTATTTATGTCCTGACTCGAGGGTTTTGTGTTTTGCTTTACGCTCGGGTCAGATTGAGTGAGTTAGCATTCCAGATTCACCTTCGGCTATGGAGCTTTCCTTGAAGATCCAGCCATCTATTTTGTTTCAGTATCCAGTGGTTCAGTGATTATCTGATTTGTATCTGATGTATCCTGTTACTCTTCTGTTGTATCTTATTTAACTCTGATGTATCTCATATTTATATAGTAGCTTCATGAACTACTATCTCTTTTTCTTCCGCTGCATTTTTATATACTCTGTGTCTGTGATCTGTGATTTTATTTACTGTATATTCTGAGATTTGCCAAATTTTTATTTACAACGCGGTATTTTGAGCTATCCAATTCCGGCATGAGTGACAACCTATACACTTATAATGGATGCGAATGGTTAAAAATACCGGGTCGTTACAGTTGGTATCAGAGCTTTGGTAGCTCTAGGCAAACTCAGCATATGGAGTGAATGTATTTAAAGAATCACTTTCATTCGAGTTTGAATCTCTCCTTTTTGACTCGATTCCTTTGAATTTTGGAACATTCCCTACGGTTCCAAAATCCATTCGTATCCCTCACTATTCATCTTCTTTTGATTTTGGAGTAACCCATAACTCCGCTTCGAATGATCTTTCTAGTGAGTCGGCGGTCACGCCAATTTCAAATTTAATTGAAAAAGGGGGAAAACTTCTTTGCAGTTAGCATCGATTCACCAGAGATTCTTATCTATCCTTGGTTTAGATGCTAATATCTTTTGTTATTTCAAACTCTAACTCTTGAGATCGAATGTAGATTTACCCTAGAAAAATCAACATTGATCTTATTCTTTAAGTCACGGTTGACCCGGTTAAGGTTGCCCGTGATTTATATAAGCTTATCCATCTTCCTATTCTGTTATTTAATCATGTCATCCTTGTTTCCAACTTATTTTTAAATCATAATCTCCTTTGATTTGTGTTAATCAAAAAAATTCGAATCTCCATCCTTCTTTGAAAATCTATTCATGTATAGTGTATTTGTAAATAGTATTTAAAATTAAAATGTTTTATATATTGTGTTGTTTGAGTTGTTGATGTTGAGTTGGGTTTCTGATCGATACGTCTGATCAGCGCTATCGATAAGATTTCCAAAACACTTTGACAGAACAAACGGACACAATATATTTTTTTTTTTTAAAATTTAATGAAATAAATTTTGATATATAAGTAAATTTATGGAACTTAATGAAATGATTTAAATTGATAATTTGAAATGATAATACTTGATTTATCATTTATTGTTCTACAAATAGATCTATAAATATTTGTTTATAAATTTATTTGGGAACTGAAATGAATTTAAAACAAGAATTTGAGGATTTAAATTCCGATTATTTCGAACTTTGGTTTAAAGTTTTAAAAGGTTATATTATTTAAAGTATTTTGAATAGAATTTGTTTTCAAAGAATTTTAAAGGTTTAAAATTAGTGCTCTTCTCATTGTCGCTGGAAAATAACTTCGGTGATGATCGCGACATCATCGATGTTCATTTTTGAGTTTCAAAGTGAAGAGATTGTTCTGTAGTCTTGCTACAGCTTTGTTTTGGGAAATTAAATTGATTTGAATTTCTAAAATATGACTTAATTTATAACATATATAGATATATGATTGAAATTTGATTTGACATATTATATATATATTATTACTTACCTCTAAATGGTTTGAAGAAATCGGAAATTTAATTCTTAAATTTTATTTTTTAACAATAATTTCAATTATAAAAAGAAAATCAAAAAAAAAATTGGATAAATGATTAAACTTGAGATAATTGAATTGGAAAGTTTTATTTGTATGACACAATTTCATTCCAATATAACTTACCTTAATTTCAGAAGTTAACAATGTAATTGGGTAATATACAATATAAAAAGATTTTATAAATAAAATTTGAGTGGTTATAATAAATGTTATACACTTAAATTCTAATTATAAAATTATTAACAGAGGTAAATATAATAAAGGGTAATTGAATAACTTACAATAAAATGATGTTAAAAGAACTAAGAATAAAAGAAAGTAGTTATAATAAGTGTAAGTATATTGAACATGAGTGATAAATATATTGAGAGGAATAAATTTAATTTTTATTAGGAATAAAGAAGAATAAAATTTATTAAATACATTGTGAGTGTAATAAATGATTATTTTTCTAACCCATGGTTTAAAAAAAAAAAAAATTAAGATGATTGGATAATAAGATAATGAAATTTGAGATAGTTAAGATTTATGCAACTTGTGTAAAAGTTTATTTTCTATTTAAGTTGAAATCTCCATGCTTTCAAATTCATTTTCTTATTTTGTTTTTCAAACTATCTTTTGGTTGTTCTTATCGTCCTCATCTTGCTGTAGACTGGTATATGCATCTTTCTATGATCTTTCTGTTTAGAAATCTTTCTATAATCTTTGATAATTTCCACCTTGTAAAACTTACCTATAACAACAGTTATCAGGCATAACTTCAATCTTCTTGTCATCTTATCTTAATCCTATTTCACTCTATCTTTTCTGTGCCCTTCCATACCTCATTCCTTTTCGGGGACGAAAAGTTTTGAGTGGGGGAGAGTGTAACAACCCTGTATTTTGTAATTATTTTATTGTATATTTTAATTATTTTTAATGTAAGATTTTGATTTAAAAACTTATTTTAATTATTTGAAATGATTAAATTTATTATTTAAATATAATCTTGATTTTTATGAGTTATAATCCCAAACTTGTGTAAGTTGAAATATTTGCCTGAAATGCTGATTTTGGTCAAAATAGTCAAACTGTGACTTTCAACTTAAAATTTTAAAAGTTTAAAATTTTAAATTTTTCTTTTATTATTAAAGTACATAAAATTATAAGAACACCACTTTTCGTTTCGTTGAATTTGGATGTAAATTGTGAAAGTTATACCCTTTACAATATTGTGCGTATATAGGGTTATTTAACAATGACTATTTCAAATTGTATGAATTACTTCTTCTTGGTTATATTTTATTTTAATATGTTATAATATGTTTTATTATGTATATTTTGACTTTTAAGTATTTTTGAAATGATAATATAATTTTTTTAAAGTTTATTTGAATTTATTTCAATTTATAAAGCCTAGTTTGGTATTTACTACATTTTTCTTTATTTAAAATTCTATTTAATTAAAATTTAATTACTTATTTCACCTTGAAAATGCTTTAAATAAATTAATTTAATTCAACTTTTCACTTCATAATAATTTTATAATGAAATGTATAATTTTCCAAGATTAACAGTGATTTATGCACAATTTTAGAACACTGTTTGGTATTTTTAAGGCATTTTCTTCATTATTTTATATTTTTTTCAAATTATACTATTTGTTACCTCATATTTATAATTGATTTCGGTTTGTAAAGTATTTTCTCCTGAAATTTTGTTTATGTAAAGTTTTAAAAGGAAAAGAATATGGAAGATTGTAAATCACTTTGAAACGTAAGCCCTTTTATTTGCCCAAACCCTTCATTTCCTTAAACTCCTCAATTAATTGCCTTAGCCGTGTGAAACCCTAATGTAGCCGTCATCTCATTAGGTTTTCACATGAAAAAAAAAAGATCATTTTCATTTGTTTCTCACGGCTTCAAAGATCTGGTAATGGCTTCCCTTTCTTTTTCTTACTTTTCTACTTGTTTTCTCTAAATTTTGCCTTGTTTCTCTTCTAAGTTTGGATCGGCCTCTTCTCCATAGCCACAGCCACAAACTCCTACATCTCTTCCATGCCTCCAACACCATCTACTCCACCAACCATGACCATGGCCGAGCCATCTATGGTGGCCAAACCCTTCAAATTGCAACCTACATGCCTAAAAACAATGTTTTTGACCATTGTTGCCTCATTCCCTTCATCTCCACTTGTTGCCTTGCCTATATGATGTTAAACCTGACCTATATGAAGTCATACCTGAGCCAAAGTATCATCATAGCCAAGCATAAGTGTCCCTTAGGCCAAGCATTGAAGTGGTTGAAGCAAGGTCCAATCTATCTTATTCATTTCGCTTTGTATTTCAAAATTGTTTCAATGTTATTTTATGTTGAATGTTTATATATTGTCTGGTTTGTTTTGTTTTGGGTTGATGATATAAAATCATATCTTGGCTATCTTTCCACTCAAATCAAAGTCGTGAAATTGTGCTTGTCGTGCCTTTGGAGTCGTGCTTGTATGTTGTTTTGGTCTCTAGCTTTGAAAAAGGTGAGTCTTTCTCACTCTGACATATATACTTATGAAAAGTGGATTTATGACAAGTGTTAGTAATGTAAAATGTTTATGCAAGTTAATGATGGTCATATGATATGTTATGTCGTGTTATTACCATGTTATTACCATGTTAAAACTGTTACTTTTCACCTGACATCTGATACATGACTGTATATTGTGATATTGACATTGTTCATATTATTTCTGTTTATGATCACACTACATGTTCCCTGTTAGAATATAATCATTATGGGCTGAAATGATAGGCCTAAGTTATTGTTATTTATCTAATTTTAACTTGGGATTGCGGGTTTGAAATGATAGAACCCGAAATTTTACTTTTTAAACTGCGGATTGAAATGATACATATCCGTATCACTTGACCTAGGTTAGAAAACTATATACAGACCCGTGGTTATTCTATAAAGTGTTTTGAATATTTTAAGTATTTTAAAAATTATAAATTTATGAAATTTGGTTTAAATAGTTTTTGAAAGGTTTTAAAATAAATAAAATATGATTTTTCTATGTGTTTAAAATGTAATTTATGAATTGTTTAACTGGATTTCTGAAATATAACTTATGTTTGAAATTTGGAATTTTAACTAAAAATGATATTTAAGTTATATGAATAAAATGGACGTTAATTATATTTGAAAAATGGTAAATATGATAAATTGATTTATATTTGAATTTAAGTGATTTATTAAAGAATTTTTGATTTTTCTATAAATTTAAGTGGTTGAATAAATGACTGTTGAAAAATGAAATTTTAAAAGATAACTTGACTTGAAAATGTGAAATTTGAGTTTTAACTAAAGATGTTAAATTAATTAAATAAATTGGAAGTCTAGTTAAATTTGTGAAATGGTAATATAAATCTGAAATGTTAAGTTTATTTGTTGAAAAGTGAAGAAACGTATAAGTTTTAGTTTGTGAAAGAAACGTATAGGTTTTAGTTTGTGAAAGAAACGTATAGGTTTTAGTTTGTGAAAGAAACGTATAGGTTTTAATTTATGAAAGAAACGTATAGGTTTTAATTTATGAAAGAAACGTGTAAAGTCCTAATTAATGAGAGAACATGAAAGTTTTAATTAATGCAAGAACATGTAAAGTTTTAATTAAGAAAGAAACATGTAAAGTTTTAAGTAGTGTGGTATTGATTTAATTAATAAATGTTCATTATTGTAATAGGAATATAAAATTTAAAACGTACATTTGACACGTAGATTTTAATCAATGTAATGGTGTATTTTAAATTGATTAAAATGATAAATGTTACTTACTGTAATAATAAAATGTAAGTTGATAACGTACATTTGATAAGCATGTTTTAATTTATGTGAATGGCATACTTTAAATGATTAAAATAATAAAGTTTCTTTATTGTAATAATAATGTAAGTTAATAAGGTGCTTTTAACTTAACATAAGAATTTCGGTTTAAATTGGATATTACAGTAAGAAAGTTTATCTAACTATAAGGCTATGATAAATTGACATGTTAAAATTTCAAGCTTATCAATACTTTGATTATATACAATGTAAAGTGAAAAGTAGTACATTCCAGAAATGCTATGATTCCTTAAGGTAACATTTCCAAAATGCTATGATAATTTAAAGGAATATTTCAAGTTTAATAAATTGAAAGAAATATTCAATGATTTGGAAATTTGGGTTTTATTTGAATGATATATTTATTGAATTATTATTTTTTGAAATGGAAATGATACTATTGTGATATTGTTTTGAAATGAGTATGATATTTTGGTCTTGGAAGTATAAATTATTTGAAATAAATATCCATGGGTTATAATAACGATTGGTTGTTAAAGAGACCGGGATCGGATATTGTCTTATAGCCGGACAATACCGAAAACCACTTTAACAACTGTGTACGCGGTGGAGATTCCAGAATGAAGTAGGATGGTGGCGACGTTCTCGAGGTATGTTACGTGGACCCAACTCCCGTGAGTTGGCATATATGACTAAAACAGGAGCTATACCGGGCTACACAAAGGGTCGCACCCTTTCATCGAGCATGCTCCATCGGAAACTATTCTATTACTGTTGTGATTCGGTTCGGTGGCGCCACTTTGATTCGGGGGTATTGTTCGAGGTGGGCGGAAGCTGCTGGCTTGCCGTCACCACCGGTCCGGGAGTGCGAACGGTGTATCCACCCTGGCATTGCCTCGCGTGCCGTGTCATATCCTTATATCGAGCCCACTACGATTTTGGTTTTAAAGATCCGACCGCGTTAAGGTTCACCATCCCCTCAACGCTATTTTCTATATGATTATACTTTACTGATTAGACACTACCGTATATAGCGTATATTACTACATAGTAAATAGTTTAACGGATCCTTAGAGGATGGGCGGTCCCAAGCATCCTTTAAGTTACTGATGCATTTTTGTTACTGTTCACTTGAGTTGATTTGCAGTTTATAAGTATTTATGTCCTGACTCGAGGGTTTTGTGTTTTGCTTTACGCTCGGGTCAGATTGAGTGAGTTAGCATTCCAGATTCACCTTCGGCTATGGAGCTTTCCTTGAAGATCCAGCCATCTATTTTGTTTCAGTATCCAGTGGTTCAGTGATTATCTGATTTGTATCTGATGTATCCTGTTACTCTTCTGTTGTATCTTATTTAACTCTGATGTATCTCATATTTATATAGTAGCTTCATGAACTACTATCTCTTTTTCTTCCGCTGCATTTTTATATACTCTGTGTCTGTGATCTGTGATTTTATTTACTGTATATTCTGAGATTTGCCAAATTTTTATTTACAACGCGGTATTTTGAGCTATCCAATTCCGGCATGAGTGACAACCTATACACTTATAATGGATGCGAATGGTTAAAAATACCGGGTCGTTACAAAGGTGTTGGGGTTCATGAGCTTGGATCGCGAGTTAGTGAAGCTATACTTTTTTCCGTTAGGAAAACAATGTGAGAACTCCTAAACTACTATATATTGAATGATGATATGATATTTGCAATGGATGTTTAATAATGCTTTGATCATCATGTTTGGTTGTTTAAATATGAATGTTGAATATGTATGCAAGTCACGAATATACACGTCGGTAAGCACAAATGAAATCACTTTCCATGAATTAAACAAATGGTATGTGTATGGAAGTGTTAAACCTCTTTAAAAAGGTTTAAAATGAATTAGAAATGTTTTATAAACATCTAAAGTACTTTGGTGAAGTTTGAAAATAAATGGGAAATTTAGTTAAAAATAAGTGTGTCGTGTAACGGTAGTTCGCGATTTCGTGCTATAAAAGTCACTCTAATGTGAAAGTTGAAATTTAGCTTGGAATTCTTCGTGATAAGAATTTTCCACACTATTATATCCATATTTTTCCAACGAAGAAACAAAATAGATATTTTGATAAGTAGACTTTGTAATATGAGTAAAATAATTTTTTAAAAAAAATCTTGAATTTGTAGTCCGGAATCTAAAATTGGATTTCTTTGGAAATAATGTTTTAAATTTTTGTAAAAATTTGAAATAAATATTTTAAAATGTTTTAAAAGTGATTTGAGTAATAAAAATGAATTTTCAAATAAAAAAGTCGTTTTGATCAATATAGCTTAAAAAGCACTTTCCGCAGCACTTTTCTACAATTTTTGAAATATTGTTTCAAACTTAACGATTCTTATCTAAATATTTTATAAATGTTTTCAAATGGATAATTAAGAGTTTTAAAAATGATTGGAGGTTTTCTAGCTTATTGAAGAAAGTTCAAATAAATGACTTAAAGAAAAAGATATTACAAACCAGTGGTTTAATCTTGACTTTAAAAGCCGATGGATAGACTGGATTTTTCTATTCGTGAGATTTGGACGTGAGTTTCTTAAACAAAGAAGATATTTAGGATCAACATGTGCCCTGGCTCACCTGGCCTCTTTCTTAGACGAGGGATAGATAAAGGCCGAAATGTCGAAAATGAGTTAAGTATAAAAAGATTTAATTTTTAAATTAAATACAACTTGATTTTATGGATATGATCTTCTTTTACTTGGTGTTAAAGCCCGAAGAGGGAACTTGTGCTATTTGTGGAATTTAAAAAGTGATTTTTCTGTTATTTCACCCATAGTATTTGTTGAATATGAGGATTGATATTGAGTAGAATTAGATGATTTCTATAGATTCTCTCACTTAATAGTATACTGGGTTTGGATTAACACCCTAGATAACATGGTTTGAACTAAATCAAAAGTATGAGTTGTAAACCAAGAAATATTTGTTAAGATTTAAATGCGATGATTTGGAATTAATTAAATTTCTATACTTAAAATTTATTGGTTTGATTAAACGATGTCTTGAATAACATTGTTTTTTATCCATGTTAAAAGTTATGATTTGGAAATCTTTCTTAAGATTTAAATAATTTATTTGGAATATTTTCCTAAGAAAAGATGAAATGATTTGGAATGTAAAAAGGGTTTTAGTAATCAAAGATTTGATCGCGGAGGTTTAATATTGTTGTATATACCGGAAAGAATGTTTTAGAAATATATGTATATCTCCCCAAGGTAGATTTTTGATAAAAGAACTAAATCAATTAAAGGATGATTCCCTATTCATAAAAACTCTTTTTATCGATGTTTGAATTCGAAGGAACCGTGATTGGATCTGATCTAGCACTTACCCCTTATGTTGGGGTATGCTCCATCAGTTGGAGTGTGCAGCATGATAGTGCGTTCTCGCTTTCTGTTTGGTGGTGAGCAAGGGACTCTTACCCCTACATGTCCCTAGACGGAAAAGGGTTAGTTGTTAGTCGTGAGGCTAGCCGTAAAATCAGATTCAAGGTACTAGTGTGGGGCCACGGTGGTGCTGGGATGGTTGAAAAGCCTACCAGTTGTCGCTGTCGATAGTTGAAAAGCCTAGACCCTTACTGCATGGTATCGGAGCTTAGGTTGAGTGAACACCTGAGCCTAATAGGGGTAAAAGATTCATTAGAGATAAGGGTTAGCAATGCCTAGGATCAGTAGTTCATTAGAGATGGGGTTAGTAACACTCTAGGATGAGTTTGAGAGTATTATACATGAGAACGTATTTGTTAATAAAATATATAAATCAATTTGGTTTATATGAAATCAATTTACCTATATAAATATGTATGTATGTATTTGAAAAGAAAATAATATTTTTGTAAAATTTTCAAAGAGTTTTTGAAATAATAAAACCTTTTATAAAAAGAATTTTAATAGTTATCTTTAGAAACCTCGAAACATTATCTGAATATTGACCAAACCTCTCTACCTAAGAATACTCTACTAATTACTTACTATTTGCGTCTAAAAGAATGATAATTTGCCTTATATAAACCATATAGGGGAAGTTACGCAAAAACGGGAGTCCTCTAGAGTGAATTGATGTGAGAAGGAAATCCTCATAATTCTCTCTAGCGACAAAGAGAAAGAGCCAGAATATCTGCCTGGAAATAGTGGGTTTTCGATCCAAGAAAATTATCCCATAAGATCCAAATTATTTTGGCTTTTAAAATTGGTAAATGAAATAATTTTACCAACGATTTTATTTTGAATATAAAGAATATTTTTCAAGTAATATAATTATTTGGTTAAGGAAAGGATAATACTCAGTTATTATCATTAATTGATTAGTTGTTTAATTTAAAAGTTTAAGTGCGAACACCTCGTGAATTTAATTTCACAATTTTACTATGAGGTATTCAATAAATGTTTATTAAAGGGATTTATTTATGATAAATAAATCTTATACATTATACATACGTAGTTTTATAAAATGGGTTATAAAATAAGCTTTATAAAGGAATTTGTGAGAATTTAAAATTTTTAATGATTTTTTGGAAAAGGGATAATAATGGTTGATTTTGAAAACGAAAAAACAATTTTATAATAAATTGGTTCAAGTGGCTTGAAAGTAACTAAAAATGGGTAGGAGATCTGTTCAGATGGTAAACGCTTCTCTTAAGTATTCCCCTTCTTGTTAAGGAAATATGCGATACTATTGGTAGTACCTAGTTCCATGTTATCGTTTTTGAGTTACTAGATCAATGTAATTTTCTAAAGTAAAAATAAAAACGTGAATCCTTAATGAATGAGTTAATTGATAATTGTCAATTCTTATCAAAGTGTATTGTCTTAATTGATAAGTACGGGTATGCTTTGATCTTTAAAAGAAATGGTTGGGTTTGTCGTAAATGATGTTTTAGCAACATTTGTTCTTAAACCCGTGAATGACACTATGAAAGAAATCTTATGGGTATATTTAGATCTTTAATAATGGGATTTTAAAGATAATAACAAGAACTAGAGTCTTTTATAAAAACATGGAAAATATTATAATTATCATGTTGTAAAAAAGGAAGTTCATTCTAATAATGTTTTGATGGTAGTTTTTTTAATCTCTTCGATTATATTTTAAGGTAAGTAAAACTTGTTAAGTAAATTATGAATATATTTAAAATAGCTGAACAAGTATACGAATACTTTTATATATTGAAAATGTAAAAGTGAAGAGAATATATATGTATATGATAAAGGAGTGTTAATTGATAAAGAAAGTTTTATCTAAATGAAGAATGTTTTCACATTTACTATTTATTAAAGGATGTTTATGGAAATTTATCAATTTAATGAATCATTTTGGAAATAAGTTTTCCAGAAAACCATTAAGATATGATTCAAGATGTATTACAATAAAAAGATTATGTAACATAAAGAAGTATCTTTATAAAAAGTGTTTAAATTAAAAAATTATTTAAGAATATATTATATGAAAGAATATTTTATAAAAGAAAGTGTGATTAGCAAAAAAATAAAATGTGTTTGAGAAAGATGGATATCCTAATATTTTGAAGAAGTATAAATGGGAAAGTTATGTAATATAAAATAAGTTTGGAATTAAATTTATAAGGAGATTTATTGACAAAGAAAATCAAAAGGAATTTTGAAATAAGAATTATAACGGTATTGCTCCAAATAAAGGATAATCGATTTCTTTTCGAAAAAAGATATAAATATTTTTGTGAATAAATATTTGAAAAAAGGGGGTAAAATAGTTATGTATAAAGAAGTATCTTTATAAATTTTTGAATAAAAGATGGAAGTTTATGAAATATTTTCATAAGAATTTTGGGAAGGTTAATAAACACATATGAAGTATATGGATTATTTCATCGTACGATTTAATCTAAGATTCGAGTGCAGAACTTTGACGTATCTTGACACTTGTCCAAAAAAGGATTTATCACTCGATTATTAATAATGAACATTGATGAGTGTTTGTGATTGGATACTTGAGCTTTCTATCATAGTTGAGAGCTATGCAAAAATAATTAAAGTTTTGATCAGAAAGCCTGGTTAGAGTCTACACTAAAGCACTAAAGGATCAGGAATCAGTACTAGTTTGGAATTGAAGTTGTGAATTCAAATAGTAGATCGAATCAGATATAATTTAAGGATGATCTATGTACATCATATGGATGTAAGTTTAAAAATAAATATTCTAGGCAAACCTTTGGGTTTTTAATTTAGGGAATTTCGGGGACGAAATTCTTTTAATGGTGGAAGTCTGTAACGACCCACCAATTTATCACTTTGATAAATTATATTTATTTTTAGATATATTCAAATAAAAGGTTGATAATATAAATAATATTTATTTAAGTGATAATAAGTAATAGTGATCTCATTTTGAATAAGTATTGATAAAAATATTTTCCTCAAAATCTAAATAGATAAAATGGCTGAAAATTGTTTTATCGGTAAACGGCTCTATAATCGTAAAATGTCATGCATGGAGCTGGATACATACACTTATTATTATAACAAAAATAAGAAATAAAATTAACTGATTTGTTTTGAAAATAAAATGTGTTTATAACATTAGTAATATGCCCTTAAGTATAATAATTGATTTATTTAATTTAAATTGAGATTTAATGATTTGATAAAAAAATTAATTATTCACATAATTATTTAAAAATGATAAAAATTCATTTGAATAGCTATAAAGTGATAATAAATCATTTATAATATTTTATAAAGATATATATTTGATTTGAAAATATAAGGAAAAATCGATATCGCTTTATCGGTATAATGGTGATTTTTATAAATAATTGTTAATATAAATTTATATGATTTTATAAATGAAATATTATCATTTTAATTCAATTAAAATGATAATAAATTTATTTCAAAATTTTGTTTATAAATATATGTACGTTAAAGTATAAGTGAAAATGTGACATGGAATCGGTTCTCCAATCGGCAAAGGTTTATCGAACGAAAGTGTTCGGAATCAACGCAATATTGTTTATATGCCATGTACATATATGTAACATACAAATGCATCCACTAACTTGCACATAAACATATGTATACATACATATATATTTATACACTTACAAATACATACATAATACAAAATCTAAGATATTTTATATAAAGCTTCTTCCTTAAGCTTTCATAAGTCAACTTGTGCATAGATGAAGTGGATGGAAGTGATGGACACATGGGGGAAAGGCTTTTGCTGGCCTAGGAAGGAGGGGAGGTTTGTTGGAGAAGCCATGATGTAATGATGTGTGTGGGGCTTCCTTTGCACTCTTCCTTCGGCTATAAATAGCTCACCCCCTCATCGCATTTTTTCCCCTTTTGCACTCAAACCTAACTTCTCATATATGACCGGAATGAGGAATTTATTTTTTTGAACCCTTCAAAATTTCAGTAGCTACAACTTTTTAGTTGACCACTTCTTACCATTTCTAAATTAGCTATGCTCAAAGCTCCATTTTCTCCAAAGCATTTTCGAGCCCAGTTTCAATGGCCGAACATACCTCATTTCCATTCAAGTATAATTCCTCCAAAACCGATCCAAATAAGGTAATTCTTTATTTTAAACCATTTCAAATTCCAGTGGCTAAAATTTTCATGTTTAGCACTTCTTCCAGTTTTGCGCCTAACATGTCAAAATACCACTTTTTGTAATGCATTTTAACACTTTGTTTTGACGATTCCGAGAATACCCCTTCTTCTCTTGGATATAACTTCCTCATAAATAATCCAAATTAGATGATTCCCTTTTTGAAACCATAGAAAAAAAGAATTTCCTACAACTTTCACGTTGATCACATTTCGAAATTCATAGGGTTGAGTGTCCAAAAACCCGATAGAAAATGACCTATTTTTAGGTCTAGTTTTCGGTAAATTCAATGATAATCCAAAGTTACACCTCTTTCCCATGCTTGTTCGAGCATCGCTTTTGGCATGGAATGGTTGAGCATATTAGGAGGCATGGTGTTAGGGTTCGTGAGCTTGGATCGTGAGTTAGTGAAGCTATAGCTTTTTTCCGATAGGAAATCAATGTGAGAACTCCTAAACTACTATATTATATATTAAATGTTGATATGATGTTTGCAATGGATGTTTAATAATGCTTTGACCATCATGTTTGGTTGTTTAAATATGAATGTTGAATATATATGCGAGTCATGAATATGCACGTTGATAAGCACAAATGAAATCACTTCCTTGAATTAAGGAAATGATACGTGTATGGAAGTACTTAACCTCTTTCAAATGGTTTAAAAAGAATTTGAAATGCTTTATTAACATTTAAAAGTGTTTTGGTGAAGTTTGAAAAGAAATGAAAATTTTAGTTAAAAATAAGCATGCCATGGGTAGTTCGTGATTTCGTACCATAAAACTCAATCTAGTTTGAAAGTTGGGAATTAGCTCAGAATTCTTTGTAATAAGATTTTTCCAAACTATTATATCCATAGTTTTTCAACAAAGAAAGAATATCGAGATTTTGATAAGTAGATTTTGAAATATGAGTAAAACAAGTTTTTGAAAAATCTTGAATTTGCAGTACGGAATCCAAATATGAATTTCTTTGGAAATGACTTTTTAAATTGTTTAAAAATGTGAAATAAATCTTACAAATCTTTTAAATTGTTTTAAAAGTAATTTGAGTAACAAAAATTTATTTTCAAATAATAAAAAGTCATTTTGATCAATATAGCTCAAAAAGCTCTTTTAACAGCACTTTTCCGCATCACTTTTCTATAATTTTTGAAATATTGTTTCAAACTTAACGATTCTTATCTATATTAAAAATGTTTTTCAAATTGATAATTAAGAGTTTTAAAAATGATTTGGAGGTTTTCTAGCTTATTGAAAAAAGTTCAAATAAATGATTTAAAGAAAAAGCTATTATGAACAAGTGGTTTAATCTTAGCTCTAAAAGCCGACGATTAGACTGGATTTTTCTATTCATGAGATCTGGATGTGAGGTGCTTAAACTAAGGAGATGTTCAGGAGCAACCTGTGCCCTGGCTCACCTGGCCTCTTTCCTGGGCGAGGGATAGATAAGGTTGAAATGTCTAAAACGAGTTAAATATAAAAAGATTTAATTTTGAAGTTAAATACAACTTGATTTTATGGAGATGATCTTCTTGTACTCGGTGATAAAACCCAAAGAGGGAACTCGCATTATTCATGGAATTTAAAAGGTGATTTCGCCGTTATTCCACCCATAGTATTTGTTGAACATAGGTATTGATATTGAGTAGAATTAGATGATTTCTATAGATTCTGCTCACTTAATAATTTACTGGGTTTGGATTAACACCCAAGATAACATGGTTTCAACTAAATCAAAAATATAAATTCTAAACTAAGAAATCTTTGTTAATATTTAAATGAGATGATTTGGAATTAATTTAATTCCTATACTTAAAATTTATTGGTTTGGATTTATAGTATACAATGTCTTGAATAACATTGTTTTGATCCATGTTAAAAGTTTTGATTTGGAAATCTTTGTTAAGATTTAAATAACTGATTTGAAATATTCTCCTAAGAAAAGATGAAGTGAATTGGAATTTAAAAAGCGTTTTAGTAATCAAAGATTTGATAAGAGAGGTTTAATATTTCCGTATATACCAAAAAAATGTTTTAGAAATATATGTATCTCCGAGGGAGATTTTTGATAAAAAGAACTTAATCAATTAAATAATGATTCCCTATTCACAAAACCACTTTTTATCGATGATAGGATTCGATGGAACCGGGGTCGGATCTGGGGAAATCCCTATCTAAAAACCACTTCGAACTAATGTATGCATTCGAAAAATAAAGATCTAATAGAGAGAATGAAGGATGGAGACAAGGGATTTTTGGGACGAATGGGCTGCTTTTTGATAATTTTGGTTAGGTCTCAAATACTAAAGTAGCAGTGGTCCCTTCATTTCTAAAATTCTTTGGGTTGCAAAGACTTCTCGCTACTAATCCTAGGGTTAATTCCCGACAGTTTGTGGTAGGAGAGCACCTTTAGTTTTGTTCAGTCCTAGAACGAACTTGTATGGATGGATGTCTGACATTACATTCTTGAAATTTACATCGTTGATTTTTACAAACGTACATTTGTTTGGTGGCGGAGAAAAAACTTCTCTTAGCTTAACACCCTTCTCTGAGACGTATGAACTCGAAGGTTGTATGTTTGTGGAAGTCAACAATTGATCGATAGAATGGTAGTGTGGCATTCAAAGTAAGATGATGGGCTATGTGAAAAGGTAATCATTACCTCAGGCCTCACAACCCAGAAATGACTGAAACAGGGTAGATGCGGAAAGGCTATGTGGTTCACAACCATTAGGGTATGATCATCCCTTTCTAGATATATTTCTTCCCACTATAACGCTCGGGGTGTAAATTAATGTGGATGTATGCTAGAGCGAGCTCAGATAGGTCGGTAACGACCGGGATGATGACATATTCGGTACTATCTAAGGAAAGGTAGGCCGGTCTTGTGTTGGTAGAGGTGCAAATGTTTTGTTAACCTAGGTACATACCTCTAAAGATGTGCCGACGGAAGGTAGCCCCTGTACCTGGTCATTTGCATGGATTCCATTCTCCAATATGTGCATGCCATTTTGTTTGTAGAGCCTAGTATGTTGGAATTTAATAATGGTAACAATTTCAGCTAAGATTAATAAGTTTACTTGCAAAAAATTTCGAAGATATGTCGTTAAGAATAATATCAATTATTTTGACGTCGAATATTTTGGTTTTCATAAGGTCAAAGTCTGTTCTATATTTGTATGCGACGTGGTCTTATAAGATACCTTCTTGTTTTCAAAACGCATATTTTGAGTTCTGACCAGTTCCATGACTGGCCTGGAGTTTATTTTCCCTTTTTCTTAAACTCTAGGTGCGCTAATTTTTCCCTGCAGCGTAGTAGTCAGGTTTAGTTTAGAAGGAAGTTGAATGGAGCTCGAAGCATGGACTCTAAAGATTTTTCTAAAGATTTTTATCTATTTCCACCACACTCTTATACTATAGTATTCTGAAAATTTGTAAGGACAAGAATTTATAACTGCCCATGTTCAACTCTGATAAATATATTTTAGTTTCCACTGTAAAGATTATGTTGGAATAATACATGTGAGATTCTATTCTGTCTTATTTTTCTTTCTTACCCTTGAAAATCCGCTTCTCCGGCACTTGGATCTATGTCACCTGAATATCAAGGATGTATTAGTGTCGATTTCTAGGAGTCAAAGAAACAGGTCCTTACATTAATGATAGGAATTAGTGAAATGAACTAATGAAGTGAATCAATGAATTAAAATGAACTTAAGTTATGAAGTAACAATAAACATGAGTTGTGTTTTATTAAATATTTATAGTAAACTTAAATGGCCTTATAAACTGGTTTATAAATGATATTAGTATTAAAGAGAATATATTAAGTGGTAATGAAATAAAATTTAACATAAATAAGGTTAAATGAAATGATTTTATAAAATGATCCATAAATGAATTTATATAAAATGTGTTAAACAAAAAGTGAAATAATTGGAATTTGAATAAATTGAATGTTAATGAAATAGATGTGAATAAATTGGAAGTAAACCAATTAAATGTTAATAAAAAAAATTGGATGTTAATAAAGAATGGATGTTAATAAGATTGATAGTGTATAAATTAAATAATGACATTGAAAATGTAAATTGTGATAGTTATGAATTAATTAGATGAATATTAATTGTTGCATGATTTCTTTGATTGTAAATCATTGTTATAACTGTTTTTGATTGCATATGATTGTTATGGTTGTGTATTAATGCTTATGCTTATGATTTGGATTCAAAATAAATGTTATATAGTCTACTAAACTCATAAATGCTTCTATATTCTTTTATATGCAACTAATATTCAAATTTGAATTGAGATAGGTATATATGAAAACCGTTTAGACGTATAGGCGGTTTGATTTGCTTTTCCTTGCTTAGTATGAGCGAACTCGCTCATATTAATAATAATAAGATACGTATCTCGGATTGCATATCGCACTTTTATGTTTCATAGATGTATATTTGGTTGTATATATGGCATATATATTGTATTATAAATTTTTACGATCGAGCCGTGCAAATTAGATGTTGCCGAAATTATCAGTAAACTCGGATGTTAGAAAAATTTTGAGGTTTTAAAATTTTACAACTTATTTTTATAAATAAATTATAATTTTTGTAAAGCCAGTATTAGAGTGGCACAGTGGAAGCATGGTAATGGTTTTCTAATAAGATTTTAATATTTTATAAGTTGATCATTTTCAGAAAAATATATCAAATGTTAGATTCCATACTTAACCCCTTCTCGAGGATGAAAATTTTGAGTGGGGATTGTAACGACCCGTATTTTTAATTATTTTAAATTATTAAATTTAATATGATTATTGAATAAAAGTAGTTAGAAATAAAAAATTAATGAATTATTTATGTAATTTATTTAATATTAACTTGAATAAAATTTTGAAATAACAATTTCGATGAGAGTTAAAGAATTATTTGTGTTAGATAGAAGTTCAATATATTTAATGTGTTGTAATCAATAGCTGGAATTGAGTGGTGAATGTTGAATTATTTAGATGAAAATAAAATAATTGTTGATAACTAATATTCATTTGAAATTCAATGAATTATTGATGAAATTTATTAGATAATTAAATTGCCTAATTTCAATATTGGAAATTGTTTAAATAATTGAATCTTGAATTTAATATGATGAAAATGATGTCAAAGGTTTGAATTTAAAGTGATTAAACTGATTTTGGAAAAATAGCTTGTTTTAGTTAACGTGTAAAAATAGCTTTTTTGGTCACTGTCTCGAATTTCGATGAAACCGGTTTCATCAGATCCATAATGTTGAATTATTATAGGATTTCAAGTTTTGTAACAATCAAACTTATCGTTTGATTGTGCAAACCAGAAACGCGTGGGATTTATTTTCAGGAATTTAATTAAAATAATTTGATTTTGAAAAACATTCTTCTGAATATGATGGAATTGGCTCTCGATATATGTTCCATTGTGCTCGGAATAAGGGTATAATATATAGTACTCTAGGCGGCATGCTTCGTTTGGAGTTAGAAAAATTTATGTGTGAATAGAATCGGATATTTATATAATAGACCATCGTTATCTTCATTCATGCAAACAAAAACCCTAATCACTTTTTCCGAACAACTCTCGTTCATATTAATGGCTGAAATTCATCACCTTACCTACTCATTTTCTCTCAATCCACTGAACGAAAATGATTGCCACCAAAAGGAAAAGTGTAGAGCACGACGAGCTCTACACGATGTATGGTTGGATGAGGCGAGTCGCCTCGAGTTTGCCGAAATCGAATTCCATTCGTTCGTCGGTTTTTGGGTTTTGATGGGGAGGTGGAGCACATGCGCACGGTAGATTGGAGAGAGGCGTAGGGCACGGTGTTAGCGTTCATTGATGTGGTGCTGGAGGCAGCGTTCGATCATAAAAAAACAGAATCGAAGGTCGTGAGTTCGAGCTGGGAGGGAACGTAGTTTGCTGGGGTGTGCGTATGATTAGAGGAATAGATTCGAATGAAATGATTAGAGGAATAGATTCAAGGAAATGATTAGAGAAAGGTTAATACTTATTTTCATTAAGTTAATTTAAATTTAATTATTTCGAATGTTGTTTAACGAGTTGCACTAGATTCGTATCGAAGTCGTCTATGAGATGGAGTTGGATTCGTATTTATTTGAAGCTGAAAATTTTTCAATTTCAAATAAAGGTGAGTGTTTTAAATGCTCACGAAGTACTAAAATATTTCTGGTGTTCTTTAAATTGATATCATAATGTAATTTAATTTTATTGACTGTTGTTTGGTAATTTAGTCGACGTTTAAATTAACATATGAATTGACTATTAGAAATTTAAATTGGCGGTTAAATTTGAAATTGAAATTAAATTTCTAATTAAATACCCGATATTGATAACTAGTTAATTGTTATGATTTATTGGCTGATTTGGATGTTGATTGTGATGGATGCCTATTCGTTGATATTTTGAATGATCAGATATTTATTTATTTTATATATTCCTGTTATTACCCTGTAAATTATTTGATAATATATAAAATGTTATTTGAATTATTTTTAATAAATTAAGAAATAGGTTGAAATGGTATATACCTATGACATTTGTTTTGGATTGAAATGATATACATCCATCCCTACAATTAAAACTAAAATAACTATTCACTTGTCCATAAGATAGAAAGTTATATACGGACACCGAATTGCTTAAATTGAATGGTTTTAAATTCTTGAATTTGAATCTATTTAAATGATTTTATTTTATGAAATAAAATTGAATCGAAATACAAGAATTGGATTTTTTTCAAACTCGAACTTGAAATGTTGAAATTAAAATTGTTAAAAGAAATTATTTTAAGGAATTTAATTCGGAATTTAAAGTTATGATTGAAATGTGACTTGAATTATTGAAATTGAATTGTTTAAAAAAGATTTGAACTTTTACTTGAACTTCGAAGATATTTAAGTACAAGCGATATAAATTGATATTCCTAAATTGAACATTGAAGTTTAATTTGATTTAAATGTTTTAAATCGATGCTAAGAAATTGAACTCGAACTTTATATAAACTGAAATGGTTTAAAATTGAGAATTGAATTGAAACTTAAATTATTTGAATCAAATCAATGAAAATCGAAATTAAAATTAATACGAATTGAAATCGAAATTGAGTTGATTTGAATTTAAATCGAACGAGTCGATTTGAATTGAATTGGGATTGAAATTAATTTGAATTGAAAGATTTGAAATTGAATCGGTTTGACTTTGAAACTATTTTCAAATAAATTATTCAAATATAAGCTGTTTAAAACATATCTTTTAAATATTCAAATTATTTTGATTTTCCAAGCTATTTTACTATATAAACCATTTTCAATACTCAAACTATTTATATCAAACTATTTTAACCTTTTAAACTATTAAAAAAGTTTCAAAGTATTTTCTAAAAATTCAAATTAGCCGAAGAGGAGACTGTTTATATTTAAATCATGGATTCAAATGCAAATTGGGTTAAAATGAAGTTATAATCTAAGTTGAAATTCGAAACAATTTTGGAAGTGAAATTGAGGTATTAAGGTGGAAATGATATTTTCAAATGAAAATGACATTTAGGTAAATATTTTTTGAAGTAAATGATATTCTAAAATGACTATGATATTATGATATCAAGTATGAATCATTTTTGAAATGTAAAAGAACCAACCGGTATGTAAAACGACATTTGATTGTTAAAAAGACCGGGACCTCTTGTTGGCATACTCTCTGTCAATATTGGAAAATTTGTATGTGGAGGAGACTCTAGAACAAAGTGGTTGGATTTGGTGTACGTTACTGGATTTGAAGAAAGAGAATGATGATGGATAGACCCCTGCACTTATACCAATTTGAAATAACTGAAACAAGATGTCTTGACAGGGCTGTGACGCCCCACCTCTATACCCACGCTAGCAAAGAGTATTAATATATAATACCGTCTGCTAACACGGAGAATAAGGCTGTTTAGGAGCGACCATCTATGGCCTTGCTTTAATTATCTATTGAATACATCGACAATTGCCTTACCAAGCAGATCGACATATCCAATGAATACTTAAAACAAAACCATAGGTGGCTAAAGGATCTATCAGAACAGAATATAACAACTCAAATGCAATATACATCACAGAACAGTAAACCATCATATACACACATATACTGATACAAAGCAGAGTATACAAAATAATACATGTCAAGTGGTATAGCAAACCACAATATACAGACGAGTCAATAGAATACATATCAGAGTTATAACAGAAAGGACTACACAAAAAGCTAAGACAAAAAGGAGTTAGCGGAATAGTCCATGCGGAAGCAAAAGAGGCTAAGTCCAAAGCATCTAACCTGAAACATCTCGGTCTGACCCGAGTATAAAATACCCGGGTCATTCTAGCTAAACAAATCAGTTAGATAAACTGAACAACAATAAACCTGCAAGGTTTCAAAGCATAACAAATATCTCTAAAGGAGATAACACAATCATCGAACAAAAGATGAATCATATGATAACAAGCCTCATATCATCGGCAACATATAGAAACAAAGGACACAAATATCCCAAATCAAGCCAAAAAGGCAAATAACAAATACCAATAAGGTATACAAGTTCCACAAGGTAATCGCTATTCTCCATGCAGCTCAAAAAGACCAACACCGAAGGGCGATACCAAGGGAATATACATATCAATGAAACATCATAAAATTGCTCGAGCTCAGTACTGTACAAACAAGGATCCATGAGCCCGAAGACTCCAAACCTAAGTATCACCCATGCGGCACATAAGGCCAACATCAGAGCGAAACTATATAGGGCGACAAACCCGAAGGCACAAACCCAATATCACTCATGCGACACATAAGGCCAACATCGAAGCGATACTATAGGGCGACAAGCCGTAGTGGTGAAGGTCGAAGACCCAGTACTGGACACCACTAACTGGCGGAATGTGTCACAACTCTCGAAAAGGAATCCGAACAGTGTTAACGTATGTCCCATAACCACTCGTTCGCACTAAACGGTTTACTATCCGTCAGTCACTTTCACACTCAAAGCAGTACAAAGTTTACCTCATATCATCGATAAACCAAACCCGAAGGTCAAAACGATCAACTGAATAGGTTGGGGATTAATCGGAAGGATAAACGCACAGATTCATGGTCCGTGTTTTGCCCAACCATTTAATCATCCTTCCACTTCGCTCGAAGTGTGAAAGTGTGTGTTTTAAATAGAATTAATAATTTGGAAAAGGGAGCTTTTAATACGATTTGGAGAGATTATTTATAAAACCCGTGAATGAAGTCAAAAACAAGTCATCAAAGTCAGTCGTGAATGATAATCACAAACCAAGTTGATAAACATCGATAACCAATGAAATATCAACCAAAAATAGGCAAATAGGCAAAACAGGGGATTCCAGACGTCTGTAGGATGCATTCAGACGTCTGGTTTCGTCTTTTTGAAAATCCTAGCAAAATAGACCGGACGTCTGATTTTTGCGAACCAGACGTCTGAAACCATTCAGACGTCTGAAACTGAGGGTCAGACGTCTGAAAGTGGTTTCTGACTTTCTTCCAACTGCCGTATGTTTATATTTTTCACTCCAGGTACAAACCAGACGTCTGAGCTTGGTTACCAGACGTCTGGTCACCTGGTCTGGGCAACAATTTGCCTAGGCCAAAGTGGCCAAAATATATCGAAATCAATCGATCCGAATCCAATGCAATAGACATGAATAGAGGTTAGTAATTCATACCTAACCTTAACAAAATCAATAGCTTAGATGTGAGTTCCAAAAACTCACCTTTTTAACTCAAGAACAAGAAGAAGAAGCTCAAATGCAAAGGAACAAGGCCAACCACTCTCTACTCTTACTCAACAAGCTTCAATCTAAGAATAAAACACATATTTTCCTAAATTAGGTTTAGGATATTTTCTGAAATTGGAGAGGAGAAGAGATGGAGAAGATGGAGAAGAGGCTTACTTATCCTTTTCTTTGAATTTGGAGCAAGAATTTGGATTATCAAGAGCAACTAGGGCTTGGGAGTTTCTATTTCCTCTTCCTTTCCCCCATTTCAGTTGGAGCTTGAGTTTAGAAGTGAAGAAGAGTAGGAATGAATGAATGGGAGGAGATGGGCTGAGTTAAAGGGTTAAGTGGGGTTTGGGGCTGAACCCAAAGCTAAAGCCCAACTAGAAAAAGTAGCAAAATTCAACTTACTCCAAACATATCAAAGATTATACTCAAAAAGATCGCAAACGACGTTTTGAACTCAATGGAAGTGGTTTCGAGCTCCAATTCGGCAATTTGCAAAAAGTGACATTTCGGACCCCAAAAATCCGAATAACGATTTTATATTTAAATCAAACATTTAAATATAAAATCGTTAAATATGTGGGTTGTTACAGATCTCCCCTCCTTACAAAATTGCGTCCCCGCAATTCCTAGAGACGATATTTGTAACAACTATATACATAAAACATTCAAAAGAAAAGGAAATAAGCTTGAGATGGAAAGACATACTCACCGTTTCAAAGCAAAGAAAGAAAACCCGGATAAGATCGCTCAATAAATTCTCTGGTTTCCCAAGTACAATCATTGGGATTAGTGGACCATTGATCTTTAACGAGCGGCACGTCCTTGTTTCGAAGGTGTCGCACCTCCGTGTCAAGCATGCGGATAGGTTGCTGTACAATAGATAAGTCCGGTGAGACCTCAAGCTCTTTGCAAATCAGGAGAAGTAATAACAGAATCCGACTCCCGAAGACACTTCCGAAGTTGAGAGACGTGAAACACTTCATAAATATCAGATAAATGAGCTGGAAGTGAAACTCTATAAGCCACAGGGCCAATACGTTCAGTAATAGAAAACAGTCCTATATAATGAGGAGCCAATTTCCTAGTCGTATTGAAACGCATTACCCCTTTCAAAGGAAAAACACGAATAAAAGCAAGATCATCGATCGAGAACTCGAGAGGCTTCCTACGGTTGTCCACGTAGGACTTCTGACGACTCTGTGCCTCTTTCATTCTCAACCGGATAAGATCAATCTTCTCGGAAGAATCATGAACAAAATCTGGACCAAGAATAATCTTCTCCCCAGATTCCAACCAACAAGAAAGTGATTGACATGGCCTTCCGCATAAGGCTTCGAAAGGAGCCATGCCAACACTAGGCTAAAAACTATTATTGTAGGAGAACTCTACAAGAGGTAGGTGATTCTCCCAACTCCCACAAACATACTAACACAAAAGAATAACAGAATAAGAAGTTCACCATAAAGTGCACGAAAGGATAAGTCCGAACTTGATTGCTCAGAGAATTCTATGGATTCCTAAGCTCAAAATAATTTGGAACACCGACGTGGTACAAACAATACGTCCAATGAACCAAAGCTCAACAAAATGAAGTACAACAAAACGTCCGATGAACTTGGTAAAAGATCATTCCATTCGGACATCAACAAGGAAACAATCACATGTTGCTTACAACTAAATGCATTGGCAACAGGATCCCCCTTTCGGGAATAAAGAGAATGTCAAAATCATAAGATGCAAGGAACTCGAGCCAACACTAGGTTCCCTATGAGAAAATAAACATTTCAAAATTGTGATTGGTGAGAAGAGCAAAATCCCTCACCCAAAAGTAATGATGCAAAATACAAAAGACGAAAACAATAGCCGCGAGCACTAGATCATAGGTAGCATATCTAGTCTCGGTAAGCTTTAGTGGTTTAGAAACATAAGTGATAGCACGTCTTCTTTTGCAAGAGAACGGCATTCAAACCAACACGACTAGTATTGGTAAAAAGATAAAATCTTGGTTCCCTTCGGGAATCCCAAGATAAGAGTATCGGAAAAGAGTCCTTTCAAATAATCTACTTTCTTAAAAGCTAAAACCTTCAATTAAAATTCTTTACCAAAAAGCTAAAGCTTCAAAATTTCAATTACCTTCATGAAATCATATTTCGAGAAAATTTTCTTATTTCAAATCAATTTATTGTGTCAAATTGTCTCATCAAAGCGTTTAGGAGATTCCTATCGATAACGTTGATCAAGCGCATCGACCAGAATTCTTAAAGCACTTAATGGGCAATACAATCACAAAACCATCTTTTATAAGATAAACATGCTTCTAAAAACTTTTAAAAATTCACTTTGTTCGTTTTAAGAACAAAATCCCATTTATACTTATAAATAAATCTTATGAAAAAGATTTACAAAAATTTTAAATTGCTAATTTCCATCCAAAACCAATAAATACTAAAAATGGAATCATCGAGATATTCACAGAATACTCAATTCATAAAATGGATGAAATGAGCTGGACAAACTGAATGACACAACAAATTATTCATAAGAATTACAACGAGTGCGGAGAGCGGTAAGTGGAGTGCTAACTTCCGCAACTCGTAGCCAAATGAAAACCGGTGGTAAGGTCGAGCTAAAAAGACCTTAACACTACTCAAAAGATTGCTTAGGTGATAATCCTAAGACAAGAACAAATTAGCAGAAAATTCTCTAAATACATAAATGGGAGAACACACTTTCCTCATCATGAGGGCTTAAAGAATAAAATGATGAGATCAAATTGAAATCGAAATCACAAAGAAATAGAAATCTGTTTAACAGATTGAAAATGTTGAGGATGAATAGTCCACTCGGGATATAGGATACGACTTCATAATAATTAAGTCAATCCTTTCAAAAAAAAAATTCCATTCCGAAGCCTAAGTGACGAATAACATGCAAATTGGCTTGGAAAGAAAAACCACATAAAATAATCTCGACATTAATACAAGCAAATTGAGCGTTGTGGATCCACTAATTCGGATTCGCAATTCTCAAAGAAGTAACCATACAAGAAACATCCAAAGACAAAGAGCTTCTTCGATACGGAAGAATGTGAAGCCCCCGTATCGAAGAGAACTCGAATACAATAGTCAAGAAATACAATAGAACCTTTTCAAAACAAATGGAGATGTACCTTTTCCCCGAGAAGAACCTCCAGAAGCATCCGTTATCTTTAGCTTGCTAGATAAAGGATTTTTCGGAACAATAGGACAAGTGAAAATACGATGGCCTTCCTTCTTGCAATAATGGCAGAAGAGAGGCATAGGGCAAGCTCGAATCATATGATCAGGGGAACCACAATTGAAACACTTCCGAGTGGAAGGTGTTCCAACAGACTGAGACTGAGAATTAGATTCAACGGGCTTTTTCTTCTTGGAAGGGAAAAATTCCCGCTTATCCAATGGAAACTTCTTCTTGTTGGGGTTCTTACGAACCTCAACATCATTCCCACAATCATTCTCCTTCTCGAAGGCTTCGAGATGAAGTGTCGAATCAACCAACTCCTCAAAGGAAATTTTAAGCTGGAGCATCAAAGACTTCTTAAGACATTTCTTAAGACCAGAAACAAACTTCAAATTCTTCCTATATGAGGTACTAATGAATTCAAGACCATACTTAGATAAGGCCTCGAAAGATGCAACATATTCAAAAATGGAAGAATCCCCTTGCTTCAATTCAAGAAAGCACTGGGACAACAAAGCTTTCTCAGACTCAGGAACGAACTTGAGTTCGAATCATTCCCGAAACTGAGTCCAAGAAAGAGCAGACTCATCAAATTCAGCTAAAAGAAGCTCGTACCAATCAAGGGCACGCTTTTGCAATAAGCTAGAAGTTACAAGAACTCTATCATGTTCAGAAGGATCCATGCGAGAGAGAACATGCTCGTACAAGCGAATCCAAACTTGGACCTCAAGAACAATCTCGGAGCCTTTAAATGGTTTCTCTCCAAGATGAGAAAAATCACTGCACAAACGTGCGAAGGTGGACTTGCATGGAGGAGATGTTCGAGTAGGAGCTGGAGGCTGCGTGCTCCTAAACCACTCTAAAAACTGATCGGCAGACATATAGACGCCGTCCGGATGTGAGCCACTGGATTGCCCAGCATCCGAGTGTCGTCCTCCGTCTCTTCCAGCCATAAGCTGAAAGTTAAGATAAGGTAAAGATTATTCCCTAGGTAGATAATTCAATATGGAATACTACGGAATTTAAATGCATTCCTAGGCATATTCCCAAATCCTATCTAACCTTTGATGGTAGAAGGAATAGAGACACACGATGATTCAAAGATTTGTATCACTTATCACACTTTGATGTATCGTAATATGTTCTCTATTCTGTGTTTATCATATTTTGTTCTGAACCCAGCTCTGATACCACGCTGTGACACCCCACCTCTATACCCACGCTAGCAAAGAGTATTAATAGATAATACCGTCTGCTAACACGGAGAATAAGGCTGTTTAGGAGCGACCATCTATGGCCTTGCTTTAATTATCTATTGAATACATCAACAATTGCCTTACCAAGCAGATCGACATATCCAATGAATACTTAAAACAAAACCATAGGTGGCTAAAGGATCTATCAGAACAGAATATAACAACTCAAATGCAATATACATCACAGAACAGTAAACCATCATATACACACATATACTGATACAAAGCAGAGTATACAAAATAATACATGTCAAGTGGTATAGAAAACCACAATATACAGACGAGTCAATAGAATACATATCAGAGTTATAACAGAAAGGACTACACAAAAAGCTAAGACAAAAAGGAGTCAGCGGAATAGTCCATGCGGAAGCAAAAGAGGCTAAGTCCAAAGCACCTAACCTGAAACATCTCGGTCTGACCCGAGTATAAAATACCCGGGTCAGTCTAGCTAAACAAATCAGTTAGATAAACTGAACAACAATAAACCTGCAAGGTTTCAAAGCATAACAAATATCTCTAAAGTAGATAACACAATCATCAAACAAAAGATGAATCATATGATAACAAGCCTCATATCATCGGCAACATATAGAAACAAAGGACACAAATATCCCAAATCAAGCCAAAAAGGCAAATAACAAATACCAATAAGGTATACAAGTTCCACAAGGTAATCGCTATTCTCCATGCGGCTCAAAAAGACCAACACTGAAGGGCGATACCAAGGGAATATACATATCAATGAAACATCATAAAATTGCCCGAGCTCAGTACTGTACAAATAAGGATCCATGAGCCCGAAGACTCCAAACCCAAGTATCACCCATGCGGCACATAAGGCCAACATCAGAGCGAAACTATATAGGGCGACAAACCCGAAGGCACAAACCCAATATCACTCATGCGGCACATAAGGCCAACATCGGAGTGATACTATAGGGCGACAAGCCGTAGTGGTGAAGGTCGAAGACCCAGTACTGGACACCACTAACTGGCGGAATGTGTCACAACTCTCGAAAAGGAATCCGAACAGTGTTAACGTATGTCCCATAACCACTCGTTCGCACTAAATGGTTTACTATCCATCAGTCACTTTCACACTCAAAGCAGTACAAAGTTTACCTCATATCATCGATAAACCAAACCCGAAGGTCAAAACGATCAATTGAATAGGTTGGGGATTAATCGGAAGGATAAACGCACAGATTCATGGTCCGTATTTTGCCCAACCATTTAATCATCCTTCCACTTCGCTCGAAGTGCGAAAATGTGTGTTTTAAATAGAATTAATAATTTGGAAAAGGGAGCGTTTAATACAATTTGGAGAGATTATTTATAAAACCCGTGAATGAAGTCAAAAACAAGTCATCAAAGTCAATCGTGAATGATAATCACAAACCAAGTCGATAAACATCGATAACCAATGAAATATCAACCAAAAATAGGCAAATAGGCAAAACAGGGGATTCCAGACGTCTATAGGATGCATTCAGACGTTTGGTTTCGTCTTTTGGAAAATCCCAGCAAAACAGACCGGACGTCTGATTTTTGCGAACCAGACGTCTGAAACCATTCAGATGTCTGAAACTGAGGGTCAGACGTCTGAAAGTGGTTTCTGACTTTCTTCCAACTGCCGTATGTTTATATTTTTCACTCCAGGTACAAACCAGACGTCTGAGCTTGGTTACCAGACGTCTGGTCACCTGGTCTGGGCAACAATTTGCCTAGGCCAAAGTGGCCAAAATATATCAAAACCAATCGATCCGAATCCAATGCAATAGACATGAATAGAGGTTAGTAATTCATACCTAACCTTAACAAAAGCAATAGCTTAGATGTGAGTTCCAAAAACTCACCTTTTTAACTCAAGAACAAGAAGAAGAAGCTCAAATGCAAAGGAACAAGGCCAACCACTCTCTACTCTTACTCAACAAGCTTCAATCTAAGAATAAAACACATATTTTCCTAAATTAGGTTTAGGATATTTTCTGAAATTGGAGAGGAGAAGAGATGGAGAAGATGGAGAAGAGGCTTACCTATCCTTTTCTTTGAATTTGGAGCAAGAATTTGGATTATCAATAGCAACTAGGGCTTGGGAGTTTCTATTTCCTCTTCCTTTCCCCCATTTCGGTTGGAGCTTGAGTTTAGAAGTGAAGAGGAGTAGAAATGAATGAATGGGAGGAGATGGGCTGAGTTAAAGGGTTAAGTGGGGTTTGGGGCTGAACTCAAAGCTAAAGCCCAACTAGAAAAAGTAGCAAAATTCAACTTACTTCAAACATATCAAAGATTATACTCAAAAAGATCGCAAACGACGTTTTGAACTCAATGGAAGTGGTTTCGAGCTCCAATTCGGCAATTTGCAAAAAGTGGCATTTCGGACCCCAAAAATCCGAATAACGATTTTATATTTAAATCAAACATTTAAATATAAAATCGTTAAATATGTGGGTTGTTACAGCCAAGTTGGCTAGCTACCCTTAGCGGATATCTGTTCTACGATTTTCTTCTTGGACTTGGTCCATACTATTTCCTTTTATGTCGGTTTCGGTTGGTGCACCTTGATTTGGGATAACCTCCCTTTGACTCGATATGGGATGGATGGATGCAGTGGGCGATCATGGCTAGGATGTTCTACCACCAGCCCTGCGACCCAAACTGGTAGTATCCTACATTGGGAATTGCCTCACGTGCCTTGTCATACTTTTATCCTTATACAAGACCACTACAAGTTTGGTTTAGTGTTGTCTTATCACGGCGCATCCTTATCCCCCGACGTGCTACTGGGGAATTATATACAAACTGTATGACAATGTTTGAATACGCGTTAAGAGGATTAATGTGAAGCCTTAACGCTAAGAAAAATGTTTATTTTACTAAGTAAACATTACATATAAAGCGTATTCTACTATATATAAATATTTTGACGGATCCTTAAGAGATGGAAAATCCTGTAACATGTCTTGAATTATTGCATGCACGTTATACACTGGATATGAGATGTAAAACCCCGTAAACATCTCTGACGCTATTACATTCATGTTATATGTGATATTGATTTAAGTCACATAAGGATATTTTAGTCATCCCTTGAGTGTTTTGTCTTTCAACCACGCTCAGGTCAGCCCTGAGTTTTCAGCACATTGAAGATTATTTTCTCGATGACGAAGACGAAAATTTGATATATTATTATTACTAGTATTATTCCCCACATCATATTGTTCTGCTGCATCGATGTATATATAACTCTGATTGATATTGTAAAAGTATAATCAATGTATAGTATAAACGGCTTCATGAACTGTTTATTTGATTATTATACTTTGTCATTCTACTGTGAGATTCTGTGTTTATTTTCTTCTTTTCTTTTTCTTAATTAACCCCATTTATTATTTGTGTTCCAGATTATTTGAGTTGGACATGTGTGGATTATTATCGATTTAAACCTACCGAAATATGAGTTGTCACACCTTTCCACCTTCGGTCAATATGAGTTCGTAAGACTGTTATTCCTTCTTATACTTTATTGCTTCAACCTCCAAGCCAAAAATATGTTGATTTTAATGAGTGATCTTTGTATCAAACTCTAGCTACTATTGGGAATCGGTACATGAATCTAGCTTTCCTATGTAAAACTCTCTTCTCAAGATCTATTACCATATCCTAAGTGGATTTTAGAATAGATCGCACGTTGATGTATTTCTCATACTACTTGTTGGCTTCGGCATTATCTATAGTTGTAGAACCATAGACCGAACATGAGGATCATTCTTTCAGCGTTGTTGCCAATTTAGCTTTAACATTCTTAAGGCATTGATTAAGATCAGGAGCGCTGGTAGACAAAGGCAATCCTTCATCCTAGTTTAGAAAATAAATAATAGCAATATTTCAATAAAGGCAAAAGAGAGATAACAAATTTTCAATTGAATAATGATAAATTTCTTATAAAAAGCCATTACATTCGAAAGAACCAACAGTAATAGAATTTACAATACAGTTATCTTTTAGAATGAGAAAGGACATCCCAAATCTTCTGAAAAGAGGAAGGTGAAGTTGAAAAGGTTGCATTAAAAGAAGCATCAGCGATAGGAGGAGTATTAACTAAATGAAACACACAATATCCCATTAACTGTGGGGTAAGTCCATTACATAATAATTTAGCATAGTTTGTTTGAATTTCATGAAGAAATTGGTCTTTATGATTGCCTAAGAAATTGAAATCTAGATTTGGAAATTGATTATACCTCTGATGAAGGTCACAGAGAAAGTAGTATTTTGATAAGCATGACTTATTAATCATTGAGATATTTTCTTTAATTCATTTTTAACCTAACTAGTTTACTTAAGTTATCTCTCGACGTAAGGGATGAAGAACTAACAGGAACAATTCTTTACGCCTGCAGATTAACGATGATTATATCGAAGGAGAAGTTTTACAAAGATCATTAACAAATCTCAACTTAGAAAATAAAAAAAGATTCACAACATTACACAGGTTCATAAAGAACAGACTCCCTATAATATAAAGTTACAAATCAGTCCTTGTTGACCTTGATCTTATTGGGGATATAGAGTCAATCATTAAGGGTGTAGAAACAACTCGGCGTAAGTTCCAACACTCCCTTGGGTGAGGGTAAGAAACATGTAAATCCAAATATCTTCAATGGATGTTCTAAGTAATCCCCTATGCCTATTGCCTAGAAAGGAAAAGTCGGTCATAGGAAATCGAGCATGTACACGGTACAAGCATCCATCAACAGAGCTCTATTGTCAATTAACAGAAAAAAATGTGGTCAACTCTTCATTCTCTTTACAGAAATTGGATTGATGGGAGCATGAATTTTGTAGGTGGGGTGTAGCCCTTTTTCCCTTAAAGGCCTCAAGATGCTTAAGGTGTCTTAAGAGTCTCATGTACTTCTCGATTCATTCAAACCTTTACATAGTCTTTCTCTTTCATGATTAATTTTTAAATTTTTGCTTTCTCTTACTCTAATAAAATCTCTACAAAATTTATATTTATTTTCCAACACTGATATTTAAATCGATCAATAATTTTCGACCATACATGTAGAAAATAAATAATAAGTGAAATGAGAAATTTGGAGGAGTAGCAGTAGCACTAGATCTGAAAGATCGAATGAACAGAGCATTAGAAGGAGTTTGACCTTCAGAAGGAGGTTGGGCATTAGTGGGAGTTTGACCTATCTAACTAGATTCAAAATGTGTTGACTTAGGAGGAGAATGTCTAGGATGTGGGGAGTTATCGGCACCTTTAGTAGCTTCTGAAGAAGGGAAGTCGGATGTGTGACCTCAACCTTGAGGGGCTCTGGACCTGCCTTGACCTGGGTCACCATTCCCATTTCCTATTGAAGCACCACCGTTCCCATTATTATCAAAATCCAAGAACTTAACAGGATCAATAATGTCTTTTCCATGACCTTAGAGTAGTCACCTATAATACGCCCTAGCAAAATATCAAATCTTCTCTTTTAGTCCACCCCTAACTTTTCAAATGAGGTAAAAGCTGTATCTGGGCATCGGTTAATTTGTTCCTATAAATAGTAAATAGGATGGCTTCGACGCGTTACTTTTTCCATCGAGGAAGGGGGTCGCTCGGAAAGGAGGAGACCTTGGATTTCATGGCATGACGAGATGATTTAAGGTTGTTTATAGTAAGGTTCTTTTCATCCAAATCCTTTCTAAATCAAAAAAAAATTCCAAGGATGTTTTTAAATAAGGAATCTCTGATTGAGCTTGAGAAAGTTTGTCCTCCAAAGATTTCGCTTTCCCCTCCAGTTCGACTTATTTCTTACGTTTCTCCTTTATTGCCTTTGCCCCCTTTTACAGCTTCTAAGACTTTTCCTTTTCTTGCTCCAACAAGGCTATGATTTCTTATTTTCTAGAATGTAGTGACTCGTTGTTGGTGTGGAGATCGCCAAGTTAAGTCTTAAGGGTAGATACTTTCTTAGGTAATAGAGGATTCAGTTCTTGTAACCATAACACGACCTGAGTAATATGAAATTAGAAGCTAAAGAATAGCTAAATTAAGTACTTATACTATGATGGGGCAAGGGAACTTTACCTAAATAAGATGTTGTAAAAGATTTTCTGAAGATTATGTAGAAAAAGAAGTAGCCTTAGAAGAACTCCATGAAGCAAAAAAAGGAAGATTATAGGACCTTCATGGATAAGTCCATAAAATCGCTAGAATGAGTAGATCCCGGCCTAGGGAGAAAAGGAGTGATGTCTTCAAGTAGAGTATTGGCCATAAAGTTCAATGTAAGGAAGCCATGGAATCTTGAAGAGAAGGACCAAAGACGTTGGCGGTAGAATCTTGTATCGGGAGAGTAGTTACGACTGCCACAATGCTGGAAGAAGGAACGAAAGATGGAGGTGCGGTAGGACTGGCCCCTTTGGGCTTCTTAAGAGAAACCTTAGATGGAACAAGGGCGTACTTAGAACATTTTCTTTTCATATCTTTCTTGGCCTTTGCTTGAGCATCTTCGGAGAAACAATAGATAACGAAGTAGTATTTGAAGCCATCGCTTCATCGTTTCCATAGATGAAGTAGGTAATTTAGAAGCACCTTTATTGGGTGACAGGGCATCTACGCTCATAGGATGCATTTCGAAAGGATCTATTCATAGAGGAAAAGAGTTAAAGAATTTTATTTCATTACACAAAATGGAAAAGGAGAATAAGAAATAATACCAGGAGAATAACAAGGGATTTTAATCATTATGCGCTACATCAGAGAGCTTGTAGAGAACGCATCAATCTTATCAACTACAATGGATGGTGGGTTGTTCATTTTCTTTCTCATCATGGGGGAGATCAACCAAGACATGGTGAGTTGGCAAAATTAGATAATACTTCCTTAATTTGTCTTCAATAGGAAGCCTTAATCGGCTTCTCGAGAAGGTTATGGCATCTTCAAAGCTAGGGATCCTAGATAGAACTTGAGAATTGACGTTCTTTGAACTGGAAGCTGGCAATTGCCATCAAAAACAAGTTTAATGAAATTTGATAAAGCAAATATAAGCAGTAACTAGATGAAAACGAATTTGCAAGAGCATACCAAGGATCAAAAACCTTTCGGTAATATTTAAAGAATAACACCTCATGAAAAATAACTGGTGACTCCAATCTCAAGGTCTGTTAATAAAGTAAGTTACTACTCTACCACCAACAGAGCTAAGATAATAGACAGAACCGTCAAGTTGATTCTTCATCTTTTAAAGAGTAATTAAGGAGCAAATAATAAGAGAAGTCAACTCTTCCAAGTTGAGTTCTTTAAATATAATGAACAAAGAATGGATATAACTATATAAGTTGGGATTTAGTTGATGGAAGCAATCCTCGGGAAGAACTGGATATTATGGATAATAGGGTTGAAGGGCAAACAACATGAGTGATGAATGTGAAGAGGAGTGAAAGTGAAGAACCTTTTAGAAGGGGTGTTGATTCGATCATTTAGACATGGAACCCTTGTTTCAATTCCTTAGATGCCAAAAAGGGTCGATATCCTCTTGTTTTGTAAAATATGATTGATGGGATTTGTAGACCTTTTCCTCAGAAGAGCTTGCGGGTTTGGAAGACTTAGGACATTTTGATGCTGCTTTAGAAGTTGATTTCTTATCTCCAATGATGATGTCTACAATAGAAAATCTTTGGTTAATAAAACCAAATTCAAACAACAAAATAAAAGACCTTCTTAATTTGCAAATGAAGAATAAAACCACTTAATAAACAAATTTACAATAGGTGCTTAAGTATAAAAAAATCCATACATACACATGTCAAAATAATGCCCGTGTGATAAGGTGTATTGATCCATATACCACATTATGTTGATATATATATATATATATATATATATATATATATATATATATATTGGAAATAGCCTAGATCTGTTAGCCCCCTATAAAAAACGTTATGTGTTGAGCTAATTATGAGGCAAACTCCTAAGAAAAGAAATCATGTACGAAAGAAGATAAATAAGCGTTAACCTCTAAATAGAAAAGTATACATGATAAGTATAACTTTCGAATAATTAACCATAATGACTAAGGTCAAATATCAAACGACTGGTCATCATACGAAGGAGTATCACATGTCAGTGGTAACAAAGGAAATTAGGTGTCAAACATAAAGTCGTCATATGATAAATGACCATGAAACAACGAGAAAAACTTTTGATCTTTAACCATTTGAAAAATATCTAATCAAGTGATTACGGTATCACGTGAAACTGTATAACAAATGAAGAAGGTCAATCCATCATATGTTGACCTATTGTAAAGTTTTAAGTCATCATATAACAAAGGAAATCAAAAACATCTATTATCAAGTAGGTGGTTCTCGTGAAACCTTAAAGCATAAGATCTAAAGATAACGAATTGTCATGAATCAATTAGATTAACCTTTGAATTTTAACCCATCACAAGTTAAGTCATTGTGTGATAACATTGTTATTTGTATATAAAGGCATAAAAATAGGTACAAATCAAGTAGTCGCATTATAACTTGAGCCGAGCGTTGGCTATTAAGAAGAAAGTCGTCGCCTATAAAGGTTTCGTGAGTTAAGCAAAAATGAAATTTTTATGTATAGAATTTAATGTAAAGCCATTTCACACTGAGCCTAAGTATAGCCGTCATGAGTAAAATTCAAGAGTAGACTTTCATGTGATGAACCAAAAACACAATATTTGTCTTTAAAAAAATGAAGGGAGCTTTCATGTGCTAAGTCTGAATATAACCCTTATTGGTAAAAAGTGAGATAAAGCCTTCACATATCAGACCAGAACATGGTCTTTGTATGTAAAGCATGCTTTCATGTATTGAGTCCTCGAATGATAGAATATCATACAAAAATAAGTTAAATTTGTTAAAATCGATTACATGAACAATTAAACCCAAATCCATAAACAACAAAATGGAGAATCAAGTGGTCTGGATCAAAGCAACAATTACAGAAGAAAATATAAAGAAAATTATTAAGATTAGAATGGGTAATTAAGACCGATCAAATTTTCTATATGAGATTAAGACTAACTAGATTAATCAAAAAACTGCAGCGATAGATGAACAAGAAACGAAGCTCGATTATAGCAAAGCTAGTAAGAAAAGAAAAAAAGAAGAAGAGTGCTATTTATAGGACGAAAGAAAAAGATAAATAACCATTAGATTAAAAGTAAAGAAACATAGATGGTTGAGATGAATAAGCTTAAGAATATGAAGAATTCTTCATACTAAAGTGTAAAATGATATAATAAAAGGAAGACAAATGTTATGCATAAATATACCAGCTGTTGTAGGACAATGAAATAGGAACGTTGCAAAAGAAAGAGCTACCGTGAAATGATCAAGGCAAATCCTTAGAGTCTTTATGATGTTATAATGGAAGCCCTTTTGGAGCATTTTACAAAACTTTTGCATGATAACTTGAGCATGATAGATTAAAGTCGTCGCGATGTATTTTATCGAGCTATTATAATAAGAAGCATCGATGTCATCGTGGGATGTCCAATATTGCCATCGTGTGTTATCATGGCGAGGAATATCAAAACCATTATGGGGTATCTCATGAATTCATTATGAAGAACATTAAAACCATCATGATATAATTCCTAGGGAAGTCATGAGATAAAGTAGCTAGGCCATCATGGGGAGTCCAGCAGAAACATCGTGTGCTATCTTCAAATGATGGACCAAGGCCGTCATGGGAGTCTAGTGGGGCCATCGTGGGTAGTCCAGTAGAACCATTGTGCGCTATCTTCAAATGATAGATCAAGGCCATCGTGGGGGTTTGATAGAGTCATCGCTTCTATATTAAAGAGTTAAATCTAAGCCATCGTAAAGAGTTCTATGGCTATCGTTTGTTATCATGAAGCAATAAACTAAGGCTATCATGAGGAATTTCATGGAGCCATCGCACACTATGCTTTGATGATAAATTGAAAGCTATCATGTGGGATTTCGAGAAAATGTGCCACATTTTATTTTGATCATGTGCCATGAGGATAAATCATGACTATCTACTTTTATCAGAATGCCATGAGTCAATAATCCAGCAACTCATATTCTCTATGAATAGACATGTACCCCTACCTAGAAAGGTATTGAATTTCTCAAGATCTCCTCCGCTTCCATTTTTCTTTTCAACTTAGTAAATAAGGCTTTGAATTGGGAATTTATGGCCGTCGGGACAAATTGTAAATGAAGATTTTGTAAAAAAGGACTTGCGTTCGACATGGTTTGCATAATTACTTCGTTGAATATTTGGCTTGAGCTTTATCATTTTCCATGGCATCATGTATGTGTTGTGAGATTCTCATTTTGAATATATCTAAGTATCTTACTATGGATTCTACTATGATTATATATTTAGTTCACTTCCACTCTCTTTGACTAAATAGCCTAGCCCAACGTTGAATCTAACATTACTATTTGGAAGTATATGACAATTTTGGTCAATAGTATCTTAAGGAAGCTTGTTATTTCTATAGCTTTCCATATTCGTTGGTGCATTCTAAAGCTTGACCTTGCAGTTGTTTTCTCTAACAGCTTCACTATGGTGGTCGCGCCTCGAGTCATGCATCATTTTCGTCTTACTTCATGCTTGACTTTATGCCTCATGATTTACCCAATACCACCAGTCGGTACCTCAGGCAACATTCGATGTCATAACACTTGCATCATTTTTCATTAGACGTTGAACCTCACAAGTGCTTTTGGTAAGCGGACACATGTTATGAGGATCAGGTTTATACGTGACTGTAAGAGTTTGGCTTTTCAGTGCCATTTTTAAAAACTCCTAGAGCATTTCATGTCAATCTCCCTTTAGAAGAGAGCAATTACACTAAGAATTCCACTTAAAAGATTTCTGTAGGATCGGTTACTTTTCCTCGACTTGCTTCTTGCTCTTCGTTTGATGATTGACTTTCCTAGTGCTCGTCTTTGAGACTCTCTTTCATGTTAGTCTTATACTTCTTTGAGATTGACTCGCTTTCATACTAGTCATATGATTTTGATTTAGAGATTCTTGTTTCACCATATTTTGCAATGATTGCCTATGATGGTATGATATGATTTTATGAAATGGTGATTTATTTGTGATTATACCTTTTATTATTTGATTTTGATGGCATATTATACAGTCACGACTATATCATTGAGATTCACATATGCTTATTCCTATGAGCTCACCCTTTTATTATATTAGAGATAGCCTGACCCATTTACTTTTTTTATCTTGTAATACTTGGGTCAAACCGACATATGACAGGTACAGGGACTCATTGACCATGGACGTTGGGCTATCTTATGGACATATGTATGTATATGTGTGTGTCTATATATATTGCTTTATCATTTTGCATTAATCTTCATGTATATATGTATGACTTTTGTATGAGATGGTATGAATCATGATGTATATTTTTTTATACTCATCCAGTTCTTGATTTTTATGTATTATATATGAGTTTAGCATTTTCATTTTGCAGACTCACATTATATCCTAATTATGGCATGTATTATATTTTCCAACTGCAATTTTTGATTTTGTGTACTCTGATATGTTATATACACTATTCTGTTTAAATTAGTCAACATGTTATTACTTTAAGATGATACAGTATACATCAATTATTATTATATATGAGGTAAAGTTAAACATATCGGTGTTATCCCAAAGGAATATACATGGATGGTCGCTTCTAACTAGCATTATTCTTCGTATAACCAAACAGTGTTACTATGTAATATTCTTTGGTAATATAGATATGAAGGTGGGACGTTACATCATGGTAGGATACCTCTATGTCTCTAATAGCCTTTTCTAACTTCAATGATAGGAACCCAATTTTTATGCTAAATTGATGGGGGATAGGGGATCCACCGGTCTAATACCTTTTGTTAATGAAATAGCCCCTTGGTATATCACTCATCAATATTGAGTAAGTAGGAGTGCTAATGCATCTATGTATGAGGTTGATGATCTTTGATGAACAACCAATTTCGTACATCATAAAGCATGTAATCTTCTATTGATTTTATCATATGCCTTATATAGATCAACTTTAATACATAACTTTTAAGTTATGTTCTTATTGAACATTTTTTTTGCAATATTCCTCCCTAGAATAAAAGCAAACCGTGATTCAAAAATTAAATAAGGGAGAAAACCTTTAATTCTATTAAATATAGCCATAGAAATAATCTTGTATAACATGTTGCAATGGGCCTGTAATATGAAATATCTAGTAGCTTATCTTATTTTGGTATTAATGTGACAAACGTATAATTTAAGCCATCGGGTATTTCATGAGTATTGAAAACAAAATACAGTATGAATAAAGATGTTTTGATAGTAGGCCAACGAACTTTGTAAAATTTTGATGGAAATCATCTAGAACCATCTGGTCCTAATGATTTTTTATCTCCACTGTGCTTATCTAACCTTATTTTCTGATATTGGTTGTGTCAACTACTCTCTGCCTCTATCATTTATTTTTTTTCCTGCAGTTGATATATTTAAAATCTAAATTATTTGGTTGATCATCATTACAAAGCTCCCCGGACCAGATGGTTTAGGTTCTAAATTTTATTAAATTCATTAGGATTCGATCAAGCAAGATATTTTGGAAGCTATGAATGGTATTCTTCAATATGGGAAAATAATAAGAGAAATCAACCATACTTTTATTTGTCTCATCCCAAAAAAACACAATGCAGTTGATATGAATGATTTTAGGCCCATCTCTCTTTGCAGTATATCATATAAAATTCTAGCTAATCTCCTATGTAATAGAATGAAGCAATTCATGAATGATCTTATCTCTCATAACCAAAACGCTTTCATTCCAAGAAGAATTATCATTGAAAATTCTCTATTAGCATATGAAATGGTTAGAGGTCTCAATAGGAAAAAATATAACAATTTATGTCTAAAGATTGATCTGCATAAAGCGTACGACAAAATCAATAAGGAATTCATCCATCATATGCTGATGTCAATGGGTTTTCCAGTGCTATTCGTGGACCTCATATATGAATGTATATCTACTCCCTTGTTTTCAATCTTAATAGATGGCTCTTCCTATGGTTCCATTAATAGCTCGAGAGGTCTACGTCAAGGAGATCCTCTCTCACCATATTTATTTGTCATCGCTATGGAATTCTTTACTATTCATCTTGACATGGAATTCTTTAAAGGTAATATCAGCCCCATATACCAAATGGAACCTATTATTACACATTTGATATATGCGGATGATATTTTAATTCTAACCAAAGCAGCCATAAACAATATTGAGTGTATTAAGCATATCTTTGAAGAACTGGAGATCATATCAGGTCTAGAACTGAATAATAATAAGTCCACATTATTCTTTAGTAAAGGGGCTTCATACAAACAGCAAATTTCAGACTTACTCAATATTAGCATTGGCAGTTTACCTATAATTTACTTGGGTATTCCTCTGTCTAATAATAAATTAAAAGCAAGAGACTTTGGATGACTGATAGACAAAATTGATAAAAAAAAATTAATCCTGGCAAAGCAAGATGTTGAATATTGGTGGAAAGATAGAGTTAATCAAAACTGTCATATATCCTATGCTACAATTTTGACTTCAATTCACTCAGTTTCCAGGAACAGTTCTTCAGAAAATTAAATCTTTATGTGCCAACTTTTTGTGGAAATCTAAGCCACATAAAATGGCCTGGGAAGATGTTTGTAGGACTAAAAGTGAAGCGGGTTTTGGAATAAGAAGATTAGAAGACATCTCCAAAGCTGTGGCAGCAAATTTATTATGGAAATATATTCAAGGTAATTCAATTTGGGCTAAATGGTTACATAACAAATACTGCAATAAAGCTAATTTCTAGACAGCAACAATGAACAATGGTGCTTCCTATACTTGGAAATTATTTCTTAATGCTAGACAGTGGTGTAAAAATCTCATAAATAGAAATATTGTCAATGGAGAAGACACTAATCTATGGTTTGATCCATAGCTCAATGGATCCTCTCTATTTAACAAAGCTGGTTGGAATGTTATGACTATTTCAGGTGGATGCAATAAAAAGACTTCTTTTTTATCTCTAATAATCAATGGAAACACATACAGATTATGTTCCTACCCAATTTCATCAACTCATTCACAAAATTAAAATTAGCACACGTGAGGTTAAGGATCATTGGAGCTGGTCTATTAATAAAAGAGGTCAATTCACCATGAAATTAGCTTGGAATCACTTCAGACACAAATTCACCGAACGTGATTGGACTAAAATTATTTAGGGTAAAGGATATGCTCCTAAAATGTCAACTTGTGCGCTCATGCCCAGACTAAATAAGTTGAATACAAAAGACAGATTGAGTAGATGGAACTCTAATATTGACCAAAAGTGTGTGTTGTGCTCTAATCAGAGGGAAGACAGAGATCACCTCTTTTTTGGTTGTCCTTATTCGAACTACTTACTGGACAATACCATGCAAAAATTCAAAATCAATTTAGGCACCACTCATGACATAACTCAAATTTTGGAATCGATTTTCCAAAATCAAAAGAATTTCTCTACAAACTATCAAGAAATCAGTATTTTGTTCACTTCCCTGATATGGAATATCAGGTGTGAAAGAAATGGCCATATCTTTAGAGGCATCGAAACTCCTGCTCACCTGCGACTACACCTGATAAATCAAGAAGTTTCATCACTTATGCAGAACAGAACAGAATGAGTAAACATCTGAAAAAATAGAATGACGTACTTAGCTTAACAAATTCTAACTCTGCTATCAATTCGAAAGATCACCAGCATCCTCCCTGAACCGATTTCGACCTTTTAAGACTATTGATTGGATTCTGCTCCTATTGCAAGTGGATCTCTGCTTCTGTTGCCTTATTCACGCTTATGCTCTCCATGGAAATTTCAGACCTAATTTGAGAAAGTCATCAATTTTGTTTTCTCTTCCCTGGGTTTGGTGATTTTCTAGAGACATCGAATGTTTATGCCTCAAGATACGTTGGTTTCTTCTTCTCCTGCCGCGCGTCCCTTTTATCTTTCTTGTTTTGGCTTGTGGGCTTTTCTTTTGTTGGCCCAAGAATTGTATCTGGTTTTTCTTTTTTGTTTTGCTATTTCAAGTTGTTCTACGGATGGTTTTAAGTGCATTTATTAAGTTTGTGTACTCCTCTATCTATTCAACAACTTGATATAGATTCTGACTGTTTGTATTTTCAATATATGAAAAGGATTTGTACTCTTTTTTCTTGCAAGGTACTCATCTAGGTTAGAGGGGTTGCAAAATTTTAGTGAGGCGTATCGTTGAAGTATATGTCTTTTATCAGTATATAAAGTACCTTTTCCCCAAAAAAAGTTACTTGCATACACAATGTTTAAAACATTTTATATCCATCATAATTACAAGTTGCACAAGTAATTTGTTGTGTGCTTTTGTTATAATAGCAAGATACCATATAGTTTTATCCCATAAAACTAGAATTCTACTTTTTTATCAACATTCCTTATTATGTATAATTCCATTCTTTATTCATTTTTATCATTAATTTTTCCATGCTACTAATATTAAGCTTATATTCCAATAAACCTATTATATTGGGCTTATTGGTTTTAAGGAAGTTTAACACTTTGTTCGTTTAAATTAAGTGTTAAATCCCTTTATATTCTAGGAGATTAAACTCATTTACCTTTTTTACCCCTTGTGCTTCTCTTATGGGGGGACGGTTTCCTCCTTTTCATAATGTGGGTTTTCCGACACAAATGCATTGAATTTTGTTGTATTCTCTAGTTGAGTTGCATTTTAATTGTTTTCTCCGCCACTTGTTCTAAATATTCTAATTTAGAATCAAATTGATCTTCAGCTGATATAAATTCATCATTTTCTTCATCATTGGTAGTTGTTCTATTATCATCTTCATCATCAGTACTTAGAACTTCATGTTAATTTTATGTGTAAGTAGTTGTTTTGAATTCGAAATGTTTTTCGCTTTGTTTTTATTATTGATGTTCATAATTTTTTGGATGCTTCCTCTAATGATCATTTCTAGTGCTTTACCCTTTTTGTCTTCTACCACTATGCTATAGTTCTTTCAAAATGAATGGTGTGCCCAATCTCTTTGCATCTTGTACAAATAATGGCTTGAATTCTTATAGCATTTTTACTATGAAGTAGTTATATCAATCTTTAGCATGATATGTCCATACATTGTTCTTTTGACGGTTAGTTGCAATGATCGCATATAATCAAATTGGTACTCCAACTGCACTACTTGTTCTACTTAAACCCTCATCGTCTCGATGCTCCAATTTGAGATTATGCAACTGAATTCAAACAGGCATCATTGTAGAGAATTTTTAATTAGTTTTGTATCTGGCTGTCATTCTTTCATTACTATGTATCTTGATTCAAAGGTGTAAGGGTCATTATCTAATATAGATGCAAAGTCTGCATTGCTTTAAAATTGTATCATAAATCCTTTAGTTGGTTGAATTTGTAACTCATACCCACCTTTTGGTTCACATAGTTTGTCATCGTAGTTTTTAAATTTGTCGAATGACGGTTGTAATCCAAAATCTAAGCTAATAGTGTGATTTTCCAACGTTTTTTGGATCTTTCAATGACTTTACCATGCAAAATAACTATATCTTTGTTATTTTCCGTATCAGCTATAAAGAGTTTTAAATTCATACCCATTTTTGTATCTTCTTATTCAGTGCCCATAATTGTTTCAGCCCACGTTCCATGCTTTGTGTCTGATGTAGTTACTGAAGATCCTCTATTTTCCGACGTAGAAGATGAAGTTTTCGATAATTTTCCCGTTGAATTGCTACGCCATCCAATGAAACTATTTCTGCCATTTTACACACAAACGCACGCACGCATGCGCGCGCACACGCACATATATGTATGTATGTATACTATGATATATCTTTACTAAGTGTTAAATCTAATGTGATTTACATTACTTATAAATTAACTGAATTAAAATTACAAAACTAAACTCCATTTTAAATAATCACTAAATATGAATTAGCGAGATACATTATCCATGTGAACACAAATAAGATCTAATACAAATTAATAGAATTTTTTTAAATTTCTCTCTTTTATCCCGCTGCTAATGCACCAGATTCAACATTGTACACGGTGTATGTAAGCGCATTGGGTAGAGTGAACATCCGCTCGTGCTTGCAAACAAGCTTCAGCACATAATGGAACTGTGTACAGGATGGAAGTTGTTGATGTGGTTACTATGTTAACAGTCTCGGATGGATCCAACATGGACAGAAACTTTGATAATCGATTGGTATTTCCGAGAGTGGTGGTGCAATCTTTCGGAAATTAGAGACTCTTTAAATGATGAAACTAATCGTCAATGGAATATGTATTCCAAAACGTGACAATGGTTAAATTTAAGGAATCTTCATGTCAACAATATCGACTCCGTCGAAACAACTCTAATTTTTGTGGGCTTGATTTGAAATCAATCCAATCCAATCTCACGTCAACCCCTTTTTACTCTTGCCTAAAATCGAACAAAGTTCCACTCCATCACCTTGGTTTCACTATTTATCACTATGGATTAACCATAGACAATGGGCAACGAGGGGAGTTAAGCAATGATGGTGGTTAGGGAGAATATTGACGGTGATATAGTGGTATCATGGCGTACAACATCGAGGTGGTGAGAATCTTCCTTGGATCGAAAAATTGAAGAAGATTGTTTGGATTTAGATGCTCAAATTCGTGAAACGACTGAAAGCCCTAACCTGGAGTTGCGATGTTGAAGGAAGATACTCGATAGCTATAATGAAGATAAAGTGGTGAAATTTCCTATAAGTGTTGAATTTGTATGTGGATGGATCGATCAGTTCCGATCGGAAAAAAATTGTAATAAATAGATGTATCCACATGACATTGGACTTGAGAAATCTCACTGATGAACAGAGTGGGCTTCTTGGACTGTAGAGCTGCAAGTTTTATATCCCTCGAAAACGTTACCTATTGACTGTGTGGAAACGTAGTGTTTCGAAAATGCAACGTTCCATTGGAACGGTTTGAATAATGAAAGCATCTACACAAATCCGAATTCGGTCATTTATCTTCAATCAAAGCACGCATTGTATTTACAAAAGCATACTTTAGAAGGTAAGTGTTATCCGGTATTTGTCATAAGCTACGTTTCGATGAATTGGACTACGAAAAGATTAAGGAATAGATGCTAGACTCAAAGACGATTGAGTACGAAAAGCAGCTAAAGAAAAGAGGAGAAAAATGGCTAAGTATGGTGTCAATCCATGGATAGGTCGGTACCGATGCATAGAATTGTCATTATTTTCCACAATTCTCATTGAATGATGAAGATGTCAAGATAAGAAGGAAAATAGAGAAATTCAGCTAAGTCTATGGATCGGTAGTGATTCATAAATTCTCTTCATAAAGTAAGGATTTACTGTGAACACATTAACGAATGAGCTTAGAAGCATTGAAGGAAGATCATCTCAACGAAAACTACAACAATACTCAAGTAAAATAGAAGACAATACAAGAAAATGTTGTCGTTTAACGATTAATGATCGATATATGGATTGGTACTAGTTCATAGATATTTTGGGAAAGAACTGGTCTTTCATTTATCTTTTTAGATCCAAACGTTGGACGAGTTCTATAGTGATTTGATGACCCAAAACCATAATTATAACCTACTTTAGCTGTAAATGGAAGGCTGCTTGCATCAAAAAAGGAGGTTGGACTCTTGGCTAATTGTTATCATATTTCTTAGGGTATGAACTGCCAGCTTTAAGATATAAATTCGAGTTGTAATAGTAACTTTTTCAAATTCCAAATATAATAGCGATAAAAGAATCATTAAAGTAGTCGGCGTGATTGAATCACTGTAAAAATCCTTTTGTCGTTTTCTTTTCTTATCATTCTTTTTCATTTCTCATATTTTTTTTACTGGTTTACGAGTACTAATTTACAATTCTACATAATATAATTGTTACCTCTACAAAACTTGTCAATTGGATGCGTTAAGCCAATTTTTTGCTAACTGGAAGGGCCCGGTTGATCGTTCTTGTTAGCCATGGCAATTGATGAAGAAGACTGGAAGGAGGGAACTGAATTGGGGAAGAAGATGATAGTGAGGAGGATGCTTCTGTTCTGTGCACGTTCACAGATGGTGGAAAACAGATTTTTTTTGGAAAGAATCAAGAATGCAGAAGAACTTGGTCAAGAAGCAACAGTTTTATAGAAATACAAATTCAAGAATTTCAAGAAACAGAGAATCTTGTTCAAGATAATTTTGTATAAAAAAATGGAACAGGGTTAGTTGAAGAAAACTGATAGATTGCAAAAGAAAAAAACATAATATCGGTAAAACTTAAGAATTGAGATCTGTAATTTGATTTAACCAAAAGAAGTGATTAACAGTACTGAATTTGAAAAGATAAAAGAATCTGAAATCTGAAGATAACCTACTAACTAAAACGCAAAGAAACATGTAACAATAAAATGGAAAGATCAAGAGCAGAGAATTATAAAATGAATCAATATAAGAAAACTGAAGCTTCTGTATGCAATTTGAAGATAAAGAACAAGGAACTGGAGCATGCTACAAACATGAACTGGTGAAGAATTAAAGTTTGCTTCAAGAACAAGAATCAAGAATAGGAAAAATAGAACAGAAATAGTATATGTTCAGAGATACTAACTGGAAAACTGAAGAAGCTTGCAACTAAATGATTAAAGATAGTAACTATCAGCAAAATAAAATGTCACTAAGCAGTTAAGTAATGGATAAAAGAAAAAAAATACAAGAAAGAACAACTGAAAAATGGAAGAAGGATAGTAAACTGCAACACAGTAGCACAAAGGAAAATATGATTTTATTTCTTGATTCTTCACCACATAACAACAGTTATCATCAGTATTTATAGATGCTTAAAAACACATACTCGGCCCAATTACAATTCAAACCTTGCACACAGTAGTAGCCCATCAATACTGATATGCTTTGACACATACATACCCAGATTACAAACAGACACATACATACTGAGACTCCCAGGCTTCCATGCTTCCTTCTGATGCACTATTGCTATTCTTCGACTGCTGTTGCCTCGTGCCGTGAACAAAATTCAGTTGCAACCCCTTCTCTTTTCTCAGTCTTCTCACCACAAGCCTTGTTGAACATAGCCTTCAGGTTATGGTTGTTACATCTCCCCTGTACTTTAAAAACAGACCTTGCCTCAAGGTCTAGTGTAGGAAACCTCTTGATCAATGGCCAATAATCCTCCCACGTAGCCTCTTCTTCAGTTCTGTCCTTCCACTTGACCAAAATCTGCACCACCGCATCATTGTTTCGGGGAACCATTCTTCGATCAAGTATTCTCTCTGGTTGTTCAACTATCTCCTCGGTAAAACTGGGTAGGCCATCTTGGATGATTACAGCATCTCCTACTTTCTTTTTCAACTGCGATACATGGAACACATTATGGATTCGAGTGTTCTCGGGAAGTTGGAGTCTATAAGCTACATATCCTATCTTCTCTATGACTTGATAAGGACCAAAAAACTTAGGAGAAAGCTTGTGTGTCTTATACTCTCTAGCTGTGATCTGTTTATAGGGTTGCAATTTGAGATATACCCAGTCCCCTACTTCAAACTGTCGCTCAGTTCTTCTAAGATCGGCATACCTCTTCATTCTGTCTTGAGATACCTTCAAACTGTCCTTAAGAAATTGAATCATAATTTCTCTAGTGAATAATTCTTCTTCAACTTGCTGAACCTTGGCAGTGGCAGGCACATAAGAAAGCAATGTGGGTGGATCAATACCATACACAACTTTATAAGGAGTAGTTTTTGTAGAGGTCTTCCAAGTAGTGTTATACCAATATTCAGCTAAAGGCATCCATTTAAACCATTCAATGGGCTTGTGACATACATAACATCTTAGATAACATTCAAGAATTTTATTTACTACTTCGGCTTGGCCATCACTTTGGGGATGATAAGCTGAGCTGAGTTTAAGTGAACTTCCTTGGAGTTTGAAGAGTTCTTGCCAAAAGAGACTTGTGAAGATAGGGTCCCTGTCACTTACAATAGACTTTGGTAGGCCATGTAATTTGAAGACTCCCTGGAAAAAATCAAGGCCACATCCTTTGCGGTGTATGGATGTTGAAGCGGGAAGAAGTGAGCATATTTACTTAACCTGTCTACTACCACAAATATGACAGTGCATTTGTGACTCTTAGGGAGGCATGTAATAAAATCCATCGAAATGTCAGTCCAAATATAGTCAGGTATGGAAAGAGGCTGTAGTAACCCTGGCACTAGAATATTCTCATGCTTGTTTCTTTGACATTCCTCACAAGCTTTGACAAATTCTTCAACACTAGCTCGTAATTTCTTCCAGTGAAAAACCTGCCTTAGCCTTTGCAAAGTTGCCTTAATGCCAGAGTGGCCTCATAAAGGAGATGAGTGATATTCCTCAACAAGAAACTGTGTCAGGGAGGTTAAGTGATGGTCAACCAAAAATTTTCCTCTTCTGAGAATCAAATCTTCAACTCTCCTGTATTTACTTTCTGGTAATTCATTTGCTTGTACCTTCGACAATAGCTGCTGATACCATGGAGAATTGTGCAGAGCCTCTTTGAGTTTTGATAACCAAAGAGTTTGCACAGTAGATATAGCTTGGACAGTCACTTCAGTTACTTCACCCTCACCTCTCCTGGATAATGCATCAGCCACTTTATTTTCCTCTCCACTTTTATACTCCACCTTATAGTCAAATGCATGGAGTTTAGCCAACCATTTTCCTTGTATACCAGTGTGTATTTGTTGTGTTAATAAGTACTTCAAACTTTGATGATCAGTTCTTATCACAAACTGTCTACCCATCAAATATTGTGTCCATTTTTTGGTAGCAATGATAATAGCAAGTAGTTCCTTCTCATAAGTTGATAATGCAAGATTCCTTCCATGGAGAGCTTTACTTAAGTAAGCTTTAGGTCTTTTGTTTTGAAGGAGAACAGCACCTACCCCTTGACCACTGGCATCACACTCTAAAATGAAAGGTTGAGTGAAATCTGGCATGGCCAATATTGGTGGCGAAATCAAGCATTGTTTCAACTGTTCAAAGGCCTCCTTTGCTTCAATACTCCATTGAAAAGCATTTTTCTTCAACATTGAAGTTAAAGGTTTTGCAATTATACCATAGCCTTTAATGAATTTACGGTAATATCCAGTAAGACCTAAAAAACCTCTCAAAGCCTTCAAATTCTGAGGTAGTGGCCAAGTAAGAACTGCCTGCACCTTACTGGGATCAACAGAGAGACCTTCAACAGATATAACATGACCTAGATAGTCAATTGATTGCTTGGCAAACCTGCATTTGGAGAGTTTGATTACCAAAGCATTTTTTTGTAAAAGTTGAAAGGCCACTTTAAGGTGCCTGACATGATCATCCCAAGTTTTACTATATATAAGTATATCATCAAAAAATACCAAAATAAATTTTCTCAAATAAGCTCGAAATATATCATTCATAAGGGATTGAAAAGTGGAGGGGGCATTTGCTAAACCAAAGGGCATCACCACAAACTCATAGTGGCCATCATGGGTTCTAAAGGCGGTTTTATGGATGTCTTCTTTAATCATTCTGATCTGATGATACCCAGACCTTAAGTCTAACTTGGAATAATATTGAGAACCATGCAACTCATCAAAAAGCTCTTCAATAAGTGGAATAGGGAACTTGTCTTTAATAGTTTGTGCAATCAATCTTCGGTAATCAATGCATAATCTCCATGACCCATCCTTCTTTCTCACCATAACAACCGCAGACGAGTAGGAACTGTGACTAGGTCTAATAATGCCAGATCTTAACATGACTTGAATTATTTTCTCCAATTCGTTCTTTACTTGATGTGAGTTCCGGTAAGGTTTGAGACAAACAGGTTTAGTATTTGGTAATAGGGGTATTCGGTGGTCATGGGATCTGGTGGGTGGTAAACTGGGAGAAGGGTTAGTGATCAGTGGAAATTGTTGTAGCATGGTATCAATTTCAGGGGGAATAGGGTCACTATCATCTTCTAACTACATGGATTGGCAACAAACCATCATAGCTATCTGGCCATGTACATATTCTTTGTTTAATTTTTTCTTGTCAACAATTTTCAACTCATCTTGCTTCAGTCCTTGCCATACATATGGCTTGTCATTATAAACAAATTTCACTTGTAGCTGATCTAAGTTGAGAGTTATTTCACCCAAACTTCTCATCCACTGTGCTCCTAGCACCACTTGACAACCATCTAATGGAAACAAAAGTAGATCTACTGTCATGACACGGCCTTGGAATTTCAACACTACATCATTACAAACCCCAGAACCAGCTAACCTCTCTCCATTAGCTACCATCACTTCAAACATTTTAGTTCCATCAATTTTTAAGTCCAGCTTTCTAGCAAGTTTGTCATTGATGAAACTATGAGTAGAGCCCGAGTCAATTAGGATATGTACTGGTTTTCCTTGGATACTGCCTTTTACCTTGATAGTGGATAATGCAGGGATTCCACATAAAGCTTGCAATGTGATTGCTAAAGTCTCTTCTACTTGTATCTCTGATTCAGTTGTGGATAACTCACTTTCATTAGAGTCTGTATAGTTGTGTAGTGGCATCATGCCTTCCAGAACATAGATTTGAGAATTTTTACATTTGTGGTCTCTTGACCATTTTTCTTTACAACCATAACACAAATTTTGCCTTCTCATCTCAATGATTTGATTAGGGGTGAGTCCCTTACTTTTCGCCAGTGATTCAAGCTGAGTGTCCTTAGAGTTAGTGGTATGATTATATTGGGAGGAAGTTGTTGATTCTTGGACTGATTTTGACAGTGGAAGCTGATTGGGTTTGGAACTGGTAGATGAAGTATTGGGTGATGGATACTTGAGTTTTTTGGTCTGAAGACATTTACTTTTAAACATCTTTGCAAGAGAAACTGCTTCTCTGAAATCAACCGGTCGTGAAGTAAGAACATCATATCGAATCTCTTCTTTTAACCCTCCAATAAATCTATCAATTAAGTACTTTGGGGGAAGAGCTTCCACTACGGCTTGTAATTGCTCAAACTTGCTCAAGTAAGCTCTTACTGTGGTATGTTGCTTGAGTTTAGACAGGGTCTCAAATGGTCGCTCTATTTCCTCTGAATTAAATCTAACCAGTATTTCTTCTTTAAAAACGGTCCATGATTCATTGTTATTGACTGTGTTTACATACCAATGATACCATTGCAAAGCCTCTTTTTCAAGGCAAAGGAACAAATCTCGACCCACTGATGTTCCTCTGTACGATGAAACTTGAAGTATTGTTCCACTTGTCACCTTCTTCTCCGGAAAATGTAGGGAAATCAAGTTTGATGATAGGGAATGGTAGATGATTAGGATAATCAGGGGTTGGGTTTCTGGGTTGCTGAGGAAATAATGGTTCTTGAGGATATCTTGGAGGAGTATTAAAGAGGGGTACATTCCTAGGTGGCATCATAAGAGTTCGGTGAGGTTGCGAATAAGTTCTAGGTGGTGGTGGTTGCATTGGGTGTGCAGAATGTACTGGAGGAGGATAAGCTTGAAAAGAGGTATGGGGTGGTTGAAAAGGGTTTCGGTCATGGCGATTTTCATTAACGAGGGTAGTTAACATATTATGGACGCCTTCAAATTTCGTATGCAAATCCTTGGCAGATTGATCGAATTTTTTTTCCAAGTTTTGAACAGTAAGCTCCAAGTTTCTGGTAGTGATCTCCAAATTTCTTAAGGTATAAGTTGTTCGGTTGTTAATTTCTTCTTGACGCAGCCATGGATCATCAGAATTGAGATTTAGGGTTGGGTTTGGATCTTGGACTTGATCAAGATCGAGGGTGGAGAGGTTGTTAACTGTTGATGTTTGCTCTGATACCAAATTGGAAGGGCCCGGTTGATCGTTCTTGTTAGCCATGGCAATTGATGAAGAAGACTAGAAGGAGGGAACTGAATTGGGGAAGAAGATGATAGTGAGGAGGATGCTTCTGTTCTGTGCACGTGCACAGATGGTGGAAAACAGATTTTTTTTGCAAAGAATCAAGAATGCAGAAGAACTTGGTCAAGAAGCAACAGTTTTATAGAAATACAAATTCAAGAATTTCAAGAAACAGAGAATCTTGTTCAAGATAATTTTGTATAAAGAAATGGAACAGGGTTAGTTGAAGAAAATTGATAGATTGCAAAAGAAAAAAAACAAAATATCGTTAAAACTTAAGAATTGAGATCTGTAATTTGATTTAACCAAAAGAAGTGATTAACAGTACTGAATTTGAAAAGATAAAAGAATCTGAAATCTGAAGATAACCTACTAACTAAAACGCAAAGAAACATGTAACAATAAAATGGAAAGATCAAGAGCAGAGAATTATAAAACGAATCAATATAAGAAAACTGAAGCTTCTGTATGCAATTTGAAGATAAAGAACAAGGAACTGGAGCATGCTACAAACATGAACTGGTAAAGAATTAAAGTTTGCTTCAAGAACAAGAATCAAGAATAGGAAAAATAGAACAGAAATGGTATATGTTCAGAGATACTAACTGGAAAACTGAAGAAGCTTGCAACTAAATGATTAAAGATAGTAACTATCAGCAAAATAAAATGTCACTAAGCAGTTAAGTAATGGATAAAAGAAAAAAAATACAAGAAAGAACAACTGAAAAATGGAAGAAGGATAGTAAACTGCAACACAGTAGCACAAAGGAAAATATGATTTTATTTCTTGATTCTTCACCACATAACAACAGTTATCATCGGTATTTATAGATGCTTAACAACACATACTCGGCCCAATTACAATTCAAACCTTGCACACAGTAGTAGCCCATCAATACTGATATGCTTTGACACATACATACCCAGATTACAAACAGACACATACATACTGAGACTCCCAGGCTTCCATGCTTCCTTCTGATGCACTATTGCTATTCTTCGACTGCTGTTGCCTCGTGCCGTGAACAAAATTCAGTTGCAACCCCTTCTCTTTTCTTAGTCTTCTCACCGCAAGCCTTGTTGAACATAGCCTTCAGGTTATGGTTGTTACACTAATAATAACAGATTCAGGAAAAAATATCTTCTCAACTAAGCAAGATGTCGGATTGTGCATTAAACCTCCATGAAAGAACTAGACCACTAAAGATCTAGAGTTAGGAAAGTTGAGTGTATTTCAGAAAGCTGTTGGACACGGCACCCACTTATGTTATAATTTACGAGTCTATATTGAAGAATTGATCAGACAAGGGAAGGTATGTTTGAAACCATGATAATAGCACTCGGTCCAATCTACCCCACGTGTAAGAAGTGAGGAATAATCAACTTTTAGGATCGAAAGGTAGGATGGTACACTGTATATGTCCATTAAGCACGAATAGGATGTATGACTAAAACATCGTTCCCAAAATGATTCGAAAAAAGATATCAAATTTGTATTCAGTTGTCTATTTGGACAAAATTTAAATTGTCTGAAAATGTAGTATTAGACGGATTTGAAGAACAAAACCAATCTCTGCACTTGTTCGAGATTGTTCAAGTTATTTGGAACGCAGCATACAAAATTTTATCTTTTATCATGAAACCTTAGGGTCCTCAAGTGGTTGAGTTGTAGCGATCTCTCGACCGAACTTTGGGTAACTTTTGGCAAATTCTTAGTGCTTCTTCAATGGAATAGATACAAAAGATCTGTAAAGGTCAACCGAAGTCGATTCCTAGGAATTGCACTCGTCCAACCCGTGATTAGAGTGATTTCACCTACAACGCTTCTGCTAACCTCTAGTTGCTCTTATGGAATGTTTTACCTAGCGATGTACTGAAAAGATATCCCTAAGGCAAGGCTAACCTCAAATGAATCCAACGAGTGATCTATCCCACGATTGATCCAAAACACAAAGTGATCCCTCCCATAGTTAATACAAAACCCAAAGATCGTGGACGGTTACACCCCATTTGGTAGCTAACGTCAAACTAACATCACAAGTGTGCTAGTTGCTTGTCAACTACAGTAGGTGCGCGACTTTTAATAGATTTATTTCAAAAAAAGATGTCATTTGTAGCATCACTAGGAAAATATTGAAACTTTGACTAAAGAATAATATAACTACTTGTAAACAAATTATATTTAATTATTTTGACATCGTACCGTCGCAAAAATTGAGTTCATCCCTTCTTCTTCAGCTTCAAATTTTATATACTATTTTTAGAACCATTGAGCCTGCATTTAGATCAAAATCCATAAATTCTAACAATGTCAATTTCAACCATCGCTAGGTTTGAAATTTCAGTTTTTGTTTGAAATACAAGAACAAATCCAGATTTATAACCTAGATCAAAACAATATGAAATGATATACAAGATGACAGTATTGAAAGAGCGTTTAATTTACTAGGTACAATATTCCAATATATAACAGAATAAATTTTTTTTTTTAATCTGCCACAAAATAATTGAAATAAAAAACAAAACTCATTGGCATTGTGCAAACAAGATACACAGTACAGCTTAAATGTACAATATCTATATGGATTATATTAAACCAAAAAAAAAAGAACCAACTACTTACACAACTAAATGTCAGCTATAAAAAACTGCATCTCAACAACACTTATATCTCTAGCACACCCAAAGTTCTTTGCTGCTGCAACTTCAACTTAAAGCAAAGAAACCAGTATCATAAGAAGAAGCATACATTATCAATATACCCCCCTTGTTCGCTGTAACAAAAGAAAACTAACAACAATGCAGACCGGCAAAGAAGCGGCTAAAATAATTGGTTAGATTGATGTGAGGATCAAAGGCAGTAAAAACATTTCCTGAAATTAGTGTGTCACCATTTCGGCCATATCATGAATCAACCATCTCATCCTGTATCTCATTTGGGGCAATAAGCCCCGGAATGGACAACATTCTTTGCCGTTCCTTTTCTCTTTGTGTTGCTGCTTCTTCTGCATATAGATCTTTGTTGTCCTGCAAATACAACAAATATATAAGCAGACTAAAACTGGTGATATGACAAATAACTACATGATACATCAACAGTTTCTACAGTATCAGGACCTACTTTCTGCCTAGTAATTTAAAGTAACTATATACATTACAAACGTTCAAAAGACCTTGCTCAGATGAGACAACTACATGATTTTTCCATGCAAGACAAGTTTGCTACATTGTTTCTTACTGTAACAAGACACGTTTGCTACATTGTAAAGCACACAGCAAATAATAAAAGTAGGGATAACAATTTTATAACACTGTCATGTAGTTCAAACCATGTTGCTATGAAGAATAGGCCAATTTAGTCTACAAATAATAGCTATAGAAGGATCCCTGTAATGTAAGCCGGTAAATGAAATCACACGTCCAAGTGAATATTCAAGTCAAAACACTCGGTCGTATGTCACATGTAACTCGAAATTAGTCTACAAATACAGCCTGTGATATAGATAACTTGATTCCAATAGACAGGGTGTAGCTTGTTCGATTAAATTTTATTTCTAGCAAGTTACACGACAACTGAATCAATTTGTATTGCCAGTCAACACATAAGACATGAAATATGTGCACCATATCTCTACTACTAATAAGAAAATTCGTTGAATTAATTTACTCGGCGTCTTTTTAAAATTTCAAAAATGCCCTTGCTTTCCGTTTACAATAATATAAACAGCCCGTGTGCAAAGCACGGGCCAATTCTAGTATTGATAAGATATCAGTCTTTATGTTACCTGAGCTGAAAATTCCTTAGACTGGATAAGAAAATCTCGAATTCGATTTTTGAAAGTTGGTAAATCTGTTCTAGACTCAAACAGTCCATCAATAAATTGTGTAACCTGATATGAAATAGAAATATCAATTTTGGGCAGTAGCAGACAATAAAAATAATAAAATAAGCATCATGGAGTTTTAATGTTTGCCTCGGCTAGAGTCATATTCGGAAATGATGATCCCAAAAGCTTGATAGTGCGATCACGAACAAACGTTATGTTATTGGGGTAAGGATGAGGTACGGTTGAAGCATCCCACAAGGGCTCGGTCAATGAACCAGAATCCACCTAGAACATGCAAGTGGTTAAAGCACAGTATTTCAAGAAGTGTATTGTACAGGTAACCCCTTGGATATCTTTTATATGCTCTTTATTTTAGGTTTTACACCTGGAGATTCTCTTTCATACAAATGAACTTCAATTTTTTTGTACAATTTCGTCCACTCGTTAGTGCAAAAGCAAGCATTTGCTGAAATTAGACTGACTTGAAAGTTGAAACGGCTAGAATATTGAAACATAACATGACAGGGATAATTACCAAGCAAAATAAATGTTGAAGAATCAATACATGGAGCTTGAATCCTGGTTTGTGGAATGTATCTGTCAAAACAGCAAATATTTCTTGCTCAATTGTCAAGAAATATGTCCTATGAAACTGATTGCAGAACCCAGATATCTGTTGGAGAAAATCCAGCAGTAAGAAACAACGATTTTGATACAAAACATTTCTAACAGTAAAGTAGATGAAGTGAAAATATTATGCTGATTTGAAATCTTCACCAAAAAAATTAGAAAAAACATTTGATTTACCACCCGAGTATCAGGTTCAAAAAAAAACTTTATATAAACATATGTCATCTAAATTATTCACAAAAATGACTTTTATGTCTATTTTCATCACAGTGCTATTCAACACACTAATACTAAAGTATAAACATACATATTTGATTTTAAATAGAGTGGTACCAGGTACACTGAACTGCACTTGAATTTATTAGTACAGTCTGTTATTTATTAGTACAATTACAAGCACATACTATCTAATAGTATCAAATAAGTAATGCAAGTGAAAAAAAAAAAAAAATTGTAAAAATCAATTAGCTGAAGTGCAAGACTGTAAAAGTGTATAGGATAACAAACCTGGAAATTTTTCAGCATCTCAAATAAGAGAATTAGACCGGTCTCTGCAATATTCCTCTCGGTGTGACGAAATGCCCAAATCACAGAATCCATGACAAGTTTTAGTTGCTGTCCAAAGTTAAAATTACATAAAGATGATTTTAAAAAAATCAAGTTTACTACCAGCATTTGGGTCAGTGATGAATCTTTTTGTATCATACTAGTCTAATATAAAATTTGAAACTGCTAAGGCACATCAATACATTAAAATGGAAAATCGAGTATTCGAAGCTTATAGCTATGTGAAAGTTGAGAAGGACTCAATTGATAATTTGTCTTACCTCAAAATAAATATGTATTCCAAAAGGTTGTGTCAAGGAGTCAAACTTACAAGCGGTGGAACCATACTGGTAGGCCTTTGCCATTACAACAAACCCAAAATTTAGGAGTACAACGATGTCTTATTATAAACTATATATATCTTTAAAAGCCTCCATGATATGTAAAGTATTTCAAATCTTTTTTGGAGACAGTAGATTGTGTTTATTGCAATCCAAGATTTAAAAACATCCAATGATACCATCCTCTATTATCATGGTTCAAGGATCCGGCTGGAACCCAAAAATTCCGGTAATCCCGGTTCGTTTCCGGCCGGATCCAAGAAGAAATGGTACTGCAATTTCAGTTTAGGTGAAAATGTGTTAAAAAGTCGATAGAAAACTGTTGGGCGAGTTTTCACCCAGAAGATCTCGAGACCGAGAAGCGTCAGTTACACCCGGGTTCGTAACCTCCACTTCGTTCGACAGCCAAGAAGCTCAACACTAACCTAGAAGTCCATCCAACGTTCAACCATCACCTCATTCGGCATCAACTCATTCGGCTCCTCCATTCAACCACCACCTCGTTCGGTATCGACCCATTCGGCTGGGTTCATTCGGCGAAGCACAGCCCTCACCTCCACCGGACCAACCTTCTCCATGTTCCATTCGGCCTCCATCATGCATGCCGAACCAGGGCCATAACCGGACCATGCCCATCGCCGAACCAGCTACCTACCTCGATGCCGAATGGATCTCCACCAATACCGAATCATGCACGGCCGGACCAACGTCACCGAGCCAAACCATACCTCACCACCGAATGGACCTCCGCCGAACCAGACAACTGCCAGTCCAGATTGCTTCAGCCCGGGCCCACTAGCAGCTATATACTTCCATGACCCCTGCCCCCTACCTCATTCTATAAATAGAGGGGCAGGGGTACAACAATGGCAGACAAGTTTGAGAGCTCAAGCAAGGAAGGAACTTTCAAACTACTTTCATACACTTGTATACAAAGCATTGTACTTGTAATCTGGAAGAAGAAAGATAATAACATATAAAGTGGACGTAGGCACATTCTGGCCGAACCACTATAAATCTGCGTGTCTTTTACATTTCAGCCCTTACTTTTCTCATATTTACATACTCATCTAAAATCATTGAAAATCACACATACTCAACTAAAATAATACGACTTGGAGGTGTTTGTCCATTTTTTGTGCAAACATTTTTGGTGCTTTCACTGAGAACTGAACTCAAACTTCATCTTCTCCCACTCAACCTTTTTCCTAACGACATCACTCGTTGCTTAGAAATCATGCCTTCCAAACAGAGAAGGGATGTTAACAAAGGAAAGAACATCGCAACTAGCGGCCTTCCAGATCCAGCAATCACAGATCAGCCCACTTCAACAGCAGTACCAGATGAAAATCAGGAAAATCCAACTGGTCCCGCAACGGAACAACCAATCACTAGGGCAGATCTGGACAGGGTTGTGGCTGAAGTAACTAACCGCTTCACATCCCAACAAGAAACTTTGGTGGACCAACTCATGACACGCTTAAGGGACGCTGAAGAGTCCAACCGCAACACTGAATCATGGGGTGAATCCCAATCCGGAGGATCCCGGAGGCAACAAAGGTCTTCACTCTTCGAACAAGCTATCAACAGGAAAAACAATGATAGGGGCCGCGCCCGGACTCAGCCCGAATTCCGACTCGAGGAAGCCCTTGGAACCGAACCTAGCGGGGGAGGCACCAGGCGAGGGTCGGATGTAGCTGAGCCAGTCATGCCACCTAATCATAGAAACCCCGCTGAACGGAGCCGAGCTAGAACTCAGCCCGAAGTTGACCCCATGGATGTGCTCGAAACAGAACCCCACAGGGGAAGATCAAGGCAGGGGGCAACTGTAGCTGGTCCTAGCGTGCATCCAAGCAGCCAAAGACAACCACTGGATAATGCTAGAGGTGATAGACTGTACCATCCCTACAGGTCATCTGGACGAGATAGATCCCGCAGGGAAGAACCGAGCTCATTTTTGTCCGCTCCAAGTTCTGACGAGCGGATGGCACGATTATTCAGAGAATGTGTCCAACGGGAGCAAAGGGACCGGGGAATAGGCGCTAGGGTCACCAGTCCCTTTACCCGAAATATCGAAACTGCCATCACTCCCCGGGAATGGAAAATGCCAACCATGGAACCTTACAAAGGAACTTCCGACCCCATCGTACACCTGCAGAGATACACCCAGCATATGCTCATGAGTGGAGCAACAGAAGGAGTATTATGTAAATGCTTTCCGCTATTCCTATCAGATCTAGCTACCTCCTGGTTCTGCCATCTACCCCAAGGATCCATCAACTCATGGGAGATGTTAAAAGAAAGGTTTATTAGCCAGTTCCGCATCCATGTGGAACAACCCAGGGATGCTTATTCTCTATCCAATGTCAAACAGAAAACCGGAGAGACGCTACAACAATATCTAACACGGTTCAACGCCGCAGCGGCAGCAGTTCAAGATGCCGATGAAAAACTCACTCTAATGGCCCTCTGTAGTGGTGTGCATCCAGACACCAAGTTTGCCAGAAGATTAACTAAGGAAAAACCAGTTACCTTGCCTGATTTCTTCCATGAAGCTGGAAAGTATATGAGACTTGAAGACGCTGCTACGGAGAGGCAGCCAGGGCAACAAGGCAAGATAATTCAGGACAAGGTTCCCACTGCAGCTAAGGACGCTCGAAGAAATGAATCTAGAGACAATGCTGGGGGCAGAAAGGGTGAGAAACGCCAATATCGACCAGGGCCAAGATTTGACTCCTACACTCCTTTGAATGAAACAATCGAAAACATCTACCTAGCCACTCAGGGCGAACTCGGATACAAGCGCCCCCCGCACAAGAAAGAATCAGATAACGCACTCAAGTCCGGAAAGTTCTGTCGCTTCCACGAATCCCACGGACATGACACCAATGAATGCCACCATCTTCGGGACTTGATCGAAGAACACATTAGAAGAAGAAGACTGGAACGTTATGTGAAAGGTCAGAACAGGACTCCAACTCCTGCCAATGAGAACTCAAAGCAACCCCTCCCAGAAGTAGGCGGAGGGAGTCGCAACAATCACAACACCAGTGGCTCTAGTCAAGAGAAGATAGTAGTCCTTACCATCTCAGGAGGACCACACATTGCCGACAGAAGTTGGGCAGAGATGGAAAGGTACGGCAAGTCGCTTAGAAATACCGAAGGATACGTTAACTCCGTCACAGAAGAACGCCAACCGAAACGAAAAGAGAGCGACGACATCATATTCAGTAGACGCGATCTGGAAGGAAGACAGTACCCACATATGGATCCTATGGTCATCTCTGCCTGGTTCGGCCCTGCTAAAGTTTTTCGGATTCTAATAGACACGGGAAGCTCCGTAAACATCTTGTTCAAACATGCTTTCGACAAAATGAAGTTATCAATGAAGGATGTGTCTCCCTGCGACAAACCACTGCACGGTTTCACTGGAGATGCAAAAATGCCCCTCGGGCAACTTGACCTCTTCGTCGAAATAGGAAGTCATCCCCGCTCCGTGGTGCGAAAACAAACGTTCGTGCTAATAGAGAACCACTCGGCTTACAACGCCTTCTTGGGGAGACCAGCCTTGTCTGACTTCCAAATTGTCCTAGCCCCCTGGTGCCTGAAGATGAAATTCCCGACAGACAACGGAATAGGAGAAGTAGAAGGAGATCAAGACGCTGCCCGAGACTGCTATGTAACTGAGCTTCGCAACAACCGCAGAAAGAATAAAGGAAAAGATGCAGAGACTACTCTCTGCATGAAAAGCTGGGAGGCATAGCAACTAAAGAAAGCCCCTCCTCTTCGATACACAAGCGATCCCTTCAATGAACTAGACCCCCGGGATAAAGAGGAGGAGGCTACCGCCGAGCCTGCAGAGGCTATGGAATTCGTATCTGTAGATAAGCATGATTCAAGTAGACTCTTAAAAATCGGATCTCAGCTGAAAACGGAATTGAAGGATCGACTCATTGACTTTCTCCGCCACAACTTAGATGTATTTGCGTGGACCCATGCCGATATGACGGGAATCTCCCCGGACGTAGCATGCCACATGTTGAACATCGATCCCACCAAGGTACCAGTAAAGCAGAAAAAGAGGAGCATGGGGGCAGAGCGATCAGCAGCCCTTGATGAGGAAGTAAAAAATCTACTTGCTAATGACTTCATACGGGAAGCCATCTACCCAGAATGGATCGCTAACCCAGTGCTAGTAAAAAAGGCCAATGGAAAGTGGCGAACATGTATTGACTTCTCCAATCTGAATGACGCTTGCCCGAAAGACTGCTTCCCACTTCCCCGAATTGACCAACTCGTGGACAGCACAGCTGGGCACGAACTCCTATCTTTTATGGATGCATACTCCGGATATAACCAGATCCCCATGCACGCTCCCGATCAGGACCACACTAGCTTCATCACCGACCGCGGATTATATTGTTACAAAGTCATGCCTTTTGGACTCAAAAATGCTGGAGCTACCTATCAACGCCTCGTCAACAAAATGTTCGCAGAACTGATAGGACGTACTATGGAAGTATATGTGGATGACATGTTGGTGAAGTCCAGGAAAGCCAACGACCATGTAAGCCATCTGGACGATATGTTTCGGGTACTTCGCCGATATGGAATGAAGCTGAATCCTCTAAAGTGCTCCTTCGGAGTATCATCGGGAAAATTCTTAGGATTCATCGTCCACGCCAGAGGAATCGAAGCAAACCCTGAACAAATCCGAGCTTTAAAAGAAATAAGGATACCTTCCACTCGAAAAGAAATGCAGAGCCTAAACGGAAAGGTGGCCGCCCTAAGCAGATTCATTTCCAAGGCAACTGACAAGTGTGTCCCTTTCTTCGAAGCACTCAAGAAAGACAAAGGGAGGTTCGAGTGGACCGACGAATGCTTAAAAGCCTTCCTCAACCTAATCGAACACCTTCAGAGACCACCAGTACTCTCAACTCCAAATGAAGGTGAAGTGTTATACCTATACCTCGCTGTATCATCTCATGCTCTAAGCGCCGCCTTGGTAAGAGAAGAAGACCGCACACAACGTCCGGTTTACTTTGTAAGCAAGAGATTTACGGGGGCAGAAGCCAGATATCCTAAACTTGAGAAGTTAGCATATTGTTTATTGATCGCGTCACGGAAACTGCGACACTACTTCCAGTCTCACTCCATCAGGGTTCTAACCGATCAACCACTAAGACAAGTGCTCCATCGTCCTGACACTTCTGGGCGACTCCTCAAATGGTGCATCGAACTAAGTCAGTATGATATCACCTACCATCCCCGCACCGCTATCAAAGGACAAGCCATGGCTGATTTCATTGCCGAATTTACTACCAACGAAGGCAAGGAACAATCCGAAGTAGCAAAAAACATCAAGTGGAACCTCTTTGTAGACGGAGCATCGAACGAACAAGGCTCGGGGGCAGGTATTGTGATCGTCACCCCCAGGGGAAGAAAGTTGTACTATGCATTAAGATTGGAGTTCACGGCCACTAACAACGATGCTGAATATGAAGCAGTAATAGCGGGATTGGAACTGGCCCTAGAAATTGGGATCAATTCCTTATGTATTCATAGTGATTCTCAGCTTATCGTAAACCAGGTACTAGGAGAATTCCAGACTCGAGGAGAACGGCTCGCAGCATACCTAAAGAAAACCAGACTGCTGCTCGATCGATTGGACCATTATCTAATCAAACACATTCCTCGAGAAGAAAACCAAGAGGCAGATGAACTTGCAAAGCAAGCTAGTATGAAGGACGGCACCATTCCCGGAGCACTAGTAATCTCAAGGCAGCTAGCCCCGAGTTTCGAACAAGCGAATCTGATAACTGCAATCGAAGAAGGAACCTGGATGACTCCTATCCGGAAATATTTGCAAGATGGCATACTACCCGACAGGCGTGACGAAGCCAAGAAGATCTTGAGGAAAGTTCCCCACTACACAATACAAGAAGGCATCCTCTACCGGCGTGGCTTCTCTAGCCCCTTATTAAGATGCGTCGCCGGAAGGGAAGCCAAGGAGATATTAACAAACATCCATCAGGGAGGATGCGGAGATCACACTGGAGGACAGACTTTGGCAAGAAAGATACTCCGATATGGATATTACTGGCCCACACTAAACAAAGATACCCTAGACTTCGTTAAGAAATGCGACAGATGTCAGAAGTTCGCCAAGATCCCTCGACTGCCCACAAACGAAATTACTCAAATGACCAGCCCTTGGCCCTTTGCTGTATGGGGAATTGACTTAATTGGCGAACTGCCAACGGGCCGAGGCGGAGCCAAATATGCTATAGTGGCAGTCGATTATTTCACCAAATGGGTGGAAGTGGAACCTTTAAATAAAATATCTTCAGCAAAAATTATTAACTTCTTGATCAAAAACATTCTGTGCAGGTATGGAGTCCCCCTCAAGATCGTATCAGACAACGGACTCCAATTTGACAGCGAAGAATTTGCCGACTGGTGCCAAGAGCATGGAATTCATAAAAGCTTCTCATCAGTAGCTTACCCTCAGGCAAACGGACAAGTTGAAGCTGTCAACAAAATTCTCAAAACCCTAATCAAGAAGAAACTTGAAAAGTCAAAAGGCGCTTGGGTGGACGAACTTCCTACGGCACTATGGGCATACCGCACATCTTTCAGAACATCAACGGGACATACTCCTTTCTCTTTGGCATATGGATCGGAGGCAATGCTCCCAGTTGAGACTATTGTGCCTTCCCACCGTAGAATCCACTACAACCCAGAAGAAAACGAAGAACTCCTCCTCATGTCTTTGGAACTGATTGAGGAAAGGAGAAACGATGCAGCACTCAAAGCAGCAGCTCACAAACAAAAAGTGGCAGCACTATACAATTCCAAAGTCAAGCATCGCAGCTTACAAGAAGGAGATCTTGTCCTCAGGCGAATCTTTCCGCGCCCCGGGGCACTGGACCCCATCTGGGACGGACCATATGTAATTCACAAAGATCTCCACAACGGAGCTTACATTTTGTCAACAGTGGACGGAGAGGTGTTCCAGAGGGCATGGAACATCCGACACCTCCGTCGATACTTTTCTTAACTTGTACTGCCCATATGAAGTGAATTAACAAAGAGAACCAGTGGACGTAGGCATTTTCGTGCCGAACCACTTTAAAAAATCTTGTCTCTTTTTAACTTGTTCCTTTATGTCTTGGCTACTTGTTAAGTTTTATCCCTTTCTGTTGAACAAAATCCTATGGCATCTCCACTCAAGACGCACCGCGGCCTCATCTAGACTAGGCCTAACAGGTACGCCACGATTCTATGCACTCGCCAATGAGACTCTTTTGCTCCAGCATCCCTCTGCTGCGGGTTAACTCATTGCGCGCCTGCCCTCAAAGCCAACTGTAATGAGCCGATTATAAGTCATCATAAAGGCCGACTATAGCCGATGGCAGCTCATTACGGCGTTCGGCTCGTCGGTAACCGTGAACCTACTTTAAGCCCCAACATAAGGTGTGGCCAGCCAGGGGTAGTTCACGGCCAACGGCACCCACGCTAGCCGGCCACGGTAAATCGAATAATACCCACGATTACGGACCATAACGGTTCGGGTAGTTACCGTGCGCGATCTCGGCTCCGATGTGTCTTAAGTGCGGCTGTGGTAAAAAAGAAAACTCCCCGCGGAGGCGTAAGATGGGTGACAAATGTCTCCAAGACCCACAGCTAGGGAAAGTGACTACAAAACCCGTTTGCCACGAACTTAAGCACATCGACGGCCTTCCGTGACTGGAAGTTTTACTTTTACTATATTTCCATTTCATTTAAATATTTTTCTCCTATCCTGTATAACAAACTCTAAAGTACAGGAAACCAAATAGGAAACATTCACTCATGAGGCTCTAAGCCTGCGTGCTGGGTAGCAGGGCGCTCTGCTATACCCGTGAACAGTTACACAAGACACTCAAAGCTACCGCCTGCGAATAAAACATAAAGGGCGGTACTCTCTTCTCTTGTACATAAATGCGTAACTATAACTTATTCATACACTGACATTGCAAAACGTGAAATTATATTTCAAGCAAAAACTTAACATCAAACACAAGTGGAATCACAGGCATATACATAATTATACTTCTCACACAGCACATAAAGATAGCAACAACACTTAAACATGACAAAATCAGCTTATATTATAAGATCACACGAAGTTATTCTTTGCAAATAATTTTACAGTTGCATATCAAAGACTAACATGAACAGTGATAAAAAAGAAACAAAAAGATGGCAGATGCATCCACACTCCATCACCAACTCCCCCAGCCTACTTAGCCGCAGGATCGGAGCCCCCAGCATGTGGATCTGAAGTCCCACCTGTCCAGATCGGAAGAGGAATTCATTAAACGAACGATCAAGTTATGAAAACACGGAAAGAAAAGAAAGGGAAAAGAATAACTCACCAGCATCCGCCGCTTGATCCTCATCATCCAACTGCACGCCCGCTTCCTCCGCAGCAAGCAGCCGCATCCCCTCCTTCACCGCCGCTTGCTCCTCCTTTGAGAACTGAGCAGTAACCGCACTCAAGTTGAAAGCCTCTCCGCCTTCCTTACCCGCGTTCACCCTGGCCTCCTCTAAAGCCTGGAGATACACCTTGGCCATGACCCGAGGGTAATCGTCCATCCAAGACAAGCCGCCCTCTTTCCAAGTATGGAAGTACATATCCTGAAGCATCTCATCCATCATCCCCTCATTTTCCTCAAACTCCCTCACCCGAGCCTCGGAAGCTTGCAACTTAGCGACGGCGACGTCCCTCTCTGATTGGTATCTCAAGCAGTCAGCCTGGAGTGACCTCCTCATTTCCTCCTCCTTCAACCTAAGGGACCTCCTCATCTCCTCCATCTCCTCCTTCAACTCAGCCTGAGCCATCTCCGCAGCCTCGAGTCTCCCCGACAACTCCTCTACCCGCTCGAGATCCGCATTTCGAACCTCATCCACCGTTGTAATGGCCATGTTAATCCGCTCCCTGCAGGTAACCTCCATCTTCCGTAACTCCGCCCTACTGGCCTTCTCCATGGTCTCTTTCAGACGCTGGGAGGCTTCCTCATGCTGGGAGATCTGGATGGCTTGGTCGGCAAGCTGCTTGGCCTGATCGGCAACCTTTAGCCTTAACCGAATATTAGCACTCCCAATCTCCTCCCCGGCCTTGACCAATCGAGCATGATGCTCCATTAACTTCTTAGTCTCTTCGGCCACCCGGTCAATATTAGCCTTGGCCTCGTCCCCCATAGTAACTACCCGAGTAGTAAGCAGATCAAGATCTAGGGACTTGGCCTCATCCAGCACACGTACCATGGGGTTGCGGGGAAGTAGGTGCTCGCCCGTGGTCTCATCAAATGAAATATCCCGAAAACTTGGGTCTAAATCAGGATGACCGGCAAAAGGGTCACGAGGCACGGGGCGAGGCACATCGGGACGCCTTATATGAATGACAGTAGATCTCTTGGAAGGAGGAGGAGGGGGGCAGGGCTCCGTGCTCTCCTCCGTAGTATCACAAGGAGGCTGAGTAGGGGGAGACAGAGTAGGAAGCTGCGAAGCAGAAGAAGACTCAAATAAGGAACGGCTCCGCTTCCTCTTCTGAATGCCCTCTTCGATGACCCCAAGAAGAGGGCGGTACTTGACTACGTCCCCAGTGCGATCAGTAGAAGGTTTCGCGGAAGCTCTCCTCGACTTAAATTGTTCAAGGCGGTGTCGAACATCCGACGTTTTACCCGCCTGGCCTGCCCCTGGAATAAAGAACAAGTGTTACGAACATACAATAATCCGCAATTCAAAAAATGTGCTAAGTTAAAAAGAAAGAAAAGTGAGGAGACACATCTGTTATACAAACCCGGCGGAGGAGTGGGATACTGCAATAAGTCCTGGATCTTATTCCAGGACGGAAGTGAACCGTAAACAATTTCTAAGTCCCTATCGAAAATGGAATCGGCAGAAGACAAAAGTTCACCTTGCATCGCCGGGGTCACCCTAGCTGAGGAACCCTTAGAGGATGGGTCAGTGCTAACCACAGCTTTGCCGGTTTCCTCTGCCCTCTCCGTTTCCTTCTCTGTTTCCGACTCCCCCTCTGACTCCCCGAAGGCCCGACGGAGAGCCTCATCCAGTTCGAGGTCCTGCTCAGAGGTTAGAGCAGCAACACCGCTACCACCCTGACCATCGCCATCTCCTCCACCCTCCGACCCTTCTCCAACTTCACCTCCTTCCTCCTCTTCTACACCTTCCTCCTCCGGGACATCCGGGCAAGTACTTGGAGAAGGGCCATCGGACTCCTTGAGCTTCTTGCCTCCTACGACTGGACGTTGTGCAAAGGGCTTCCTCTTGCCACCCTTCGCTGTCACCCCACCTTTAGGCTGGGCAGCCTTCTCTTCTGCCGTGTCCCTCTGTTTGACTACGGACTGATGCGGGAGGATCAAATTATACGACAAGAGCCTGGCATTCCTAATCAGATAAGCAGCCGATCTGTCTCTCCCGGAAATAGCTTCAATTTCTGCTGCCATCCGAACCAAGCGATCATCTTCCACAACCGCAAAACCACCTGTCGCTAGCAAGAAATAAAAGCGCATAAGAGAGTGAATTACAGCCAAGACAGGAATTATGAGTAGAGTTTTTACTTACATCCGGAGGTAAATCGGCGAATAGAGACGGAGTCATCCCTGACAAAGAACCACTCCTTCTTGAACATACTATACTTCGAGTATAAATCCAAAACAGGCTTGAAGGAAACGGCTGACTCCAAGCTAATATATGGGGACCCCTTCCTGTACCCCCTCAGATTGTACAGATATCGTATTTCCCGGTGGGAGGGGGCGCGCCCATATCTCTTCTGGAAGATAGCATATAAGCATACCAGAATGGCATAAGAGTTGGGCTGAAGCTGGAATGGAGCCACCTTCAGATAAGTGACGAAGCTTAGTATCCAGGCGTTGATTGGAGGAATAGCCCCGCACATGCAATGGTACCGGCTATAAGCGAAGTACCCTTCAGGGGGATCATATGGCATGACCCCTTCCCCCGGTAACAACATAAGAGCCCTGTCTATCCCAAAGGAACGGGATATAACGTCAAGTTGCTCCTCCTTTAAGGAGCTTAGGAAGCAGTCAGGGGGAGAGTTCAAAAGTTCCTGTGGACCACATCCGTCCACTAGAGACTTCGGAATGGGTCGATGTTGCTCGGATCCTGATTGGACTGGGGGCAAGGAAGAAGAGGGCTCTCTTGTGCCTCTAGACTTCTTTCTGTCTGATCGTGTTTCCGCTTTGCGAGACATTTTCTGCAGCCCAAGAAAAACACGGTGTTAGAGCAAGAAATATAGAAAGATAAACAAGCAAGTATCTAAAGAAAGCATATAAAAGCATAAGATTCCGCTCAAGGTTCAAGTATGAAGTCTCATTCGGCGGTGCAAGACGAGTTCATTCGGCACCAAACTCCAATGCTCATTCGGCATACATGTCATTCGGCATACATGTCATTCGGCATACATGTCATTCGGCATACCTCATTCGGCTATTCAATACACTCCGTACACATTCGGCAAACAGGGACATTCGGTGGCAAAGGTTCATTCGGCAGAAAGTATACATACCTGGTTCGGTATAAGCTGGTTCGGCGAAGACTTTGGTTCGGCAGCACAATATGGTTCGGCTCTACTCGTTCGGTAATGAAAAACGAGGGGGGTACGGCCTCTATATATAGGCGAGCTCAGGACCGGACCAAGGCATTCGACATACCGGACCGAATGAAAACCGAATGGAACTATCCATACCGGACCAGCCTCCAACCGAATGAAACCTGAGCCAACTCGAAACCGAATGAAGCTGCCTCTACCAGCAGAAACCAGAAACAGGGGGCACGCAGGCGCCTCACTCAGATAAGTACCGAACTCCAGAACTAACTAATAAAATGAGATTATGATAACGATGAATAAGTCGTCAAACTCTCACCGACATGGATTAAATCGTTTACACGTGTACGCGACCACGAATGGTCCATAGGCACGCTCTGAATGGTTATTAACCCTACCGTCGTGGGAATTTACACTTTGACACGCCTTTTTAAACTCATAGGTTAAACGGATATTTGGTTCTGATAATTGTGAAATGGCTAGGCTACTTACACATGTACGGGGTCGCGAACGACCCCTAGGCATGCTCTGAGCTGGCGATAAACCACCTTGGCAAACGACCCAGGGACCCACTCTAACGTGAACCTGGCATCGACAATGCTAAGCCCCCTCGGGGCACTCTAACTCGCCTCGAACGGCGCAATTCACTTCATCCCAAACATTTCGACCACGAGCAGTCGTCGTTTGAAATCATACTAAAAGTGTAAATCCCTTTGCAGGACATCAACAGAATAACTCATCCAACCTGTGGCGTTACAAAGCAAGACTTCCTACCATAAAGAAACAAAGCGCGACACATGCAAGCACGTGCCCCACTTTGGGGGGCAAATGTTGGGCGAGTTTTCACCCAGAAGATCTCGAGACCGAGAAGCGTCAGTTACACCCGGGTTCGTAACCTCCACTTCGTTCGACAGCCAAGAAGCTCAACACTAACCTAGAAGTCCATCCAACGTTCAACCATCACCTCATTCGGCATCAACTCATTCGGCTCCTCCATTCAACCACCACCTCGTTCGGTATCGACCCATTCGGCTGGGTTCATTCGGCGAAGCACAGCCCTCACCTCCACCGGACCAACCTTCTCCATGTTCCATTCGGCCTCCATCATGCATGCCGAACCAGGGCCATAACCGGACCATGCCCATCGCCGAACCAGCTACCTACCTCGATGCCGAATGGATCTCCACCAATACCGAATCATGCACGGCCGGACCAACGTCACCGAGCCAAACCATACCTCACCACCGAATGGACCTCCGCCGAACCAGACAACTGCCAGTCCAGATTGCTTCAGCCCGGGCCCACTAGCAGCTATATACTTCCATGACCCCTGCCCCCTACCTCATTCTATAAATAGAGGGGCAGGGGTACAACAATGGCAGACAAGTTTGAGAGCTCAAGCAAGGAAGGAACTTTCAAACTACTTTCATACACTTGTATACAAAGCATTGTACTTGTAATCTGGAAGAAGAAAGATAATAACATATAAAGTGGACGTAGGCACATTCTGGCCGAACCACTATAAATCTGCGTGTCTTTTACATTTCAGCCCTTACTTTTCTCATATTTACATACTCATCTAAAATCATTGAAAATCACACATACTCAACTAAAATAATACGACTTGGAGGTGTTTGTCCATTTTTTGTGCAAACAAAAACCAAATTAGTGAGAAATTTTTCATTGGGGAGCATCAGGAGGCATTTCTTGTTGTTTATATTGAAACCCCAGCCAAATTGATTCAACATAACCCCCTAAATAAATAGTAGGGATAGATTGTGGGCTGGGATTTTACGTTAAGACCATGAGTTATAGAAGGTTAGGCTTATTTTTATTATACATTTACCTGTATTGGTTTATGTCTGTATTTCTATATTTTTGCCTGGGCCATAAAATACATGTTTTTCTCTTATAATTACAATAAAATACATGTTTTTCTCTTATAATTACAAATAACCATAGTTTATCAATGTATTTATATGGAAAGTGTCATGAAAACCAAAACAGAAATTGAGACCGAAACTACCAATATGAAAGTGGCCAAAATTCTAAAACTGTCGAATGATCAAAAGATTCGAAACTGAAACGAAAACTGAAATCTTAGACCTTGCTTTATATGGTGAAGGCAATTACATGCCCTCTAAAGCACAAGCTTCTCTTTTTCCCTTTTGAATTACATAATATTTAAAGTGAAGTTTATTTTAAAAAACGAGAACTGGTGCTAAAAAAAATGATTTTAATGACATCAATGGTATGTAGAAAGTTCTTCCTTTATAGCCTTCCACTCTTTAAAAGGGAGTAGTAGTTTGTACTTACTGTAATAAATGTTTAATGGCAAGATTTATCATCCTCTATGTGATTAGGCAGTTCATGTCCACAAAATAACAAACTTCTCTATTTTATTTTGAATAGCAGAATCTTCTCGAGTGTACAATGAAATTTATTAAAAATAGGGTTACAATGATGTTTCATTAGCACAGCAAATGAAACGATGAGCAGCGCATGACCTATATCCGAATCAAACATGGTTTGCAGTATGATAGTAAGTACTAACCTGACTAGATAACTGATACAAGGCTTGAAAACAATACGTAGCTATTGCCCGTAACAATGAAAAGAACTTAAGGCGATGCTCAGGGTAGTCCTCAAAATTTTTTGTTATCATCTGTAATTTGGAAAGGATTTCAGTACAGAAATGATGGGTTATGAAGATATCATCTGAATATTTTATGTTTTTTTTCTTTTACCTCAAGAGTGCATTCAAAAACAGCTTCAAATATGCGAGGTACCTCCTCCATCATTGCATCTTTATATCTACAATTAGAAAATAAGTTTAATTACAGAGCAACGCAAAAAGATAGTTTGGGTCAACAGCAATGAAATGCAGGTCTTTCAGGAATAAAATCCTTCATCAGGAATAAACTTATCACATTACAAGAAGAGCTTCAGTTTTGGCAAGCCTAACATAGAACTTCGAACGAAGAAAATAATATGCCATCTAATGTTTGTGCATCGTATGCGCCAAGTTACTGGTATATATAAATATGTGTAAACATGATATATTCCATGGTCAAATATTGAAGTGTGCTAAGGCCTTCGAACCACGGATCCAAAGTTTTTAGGTTCAAAGCCCTCAGATACCACGTGCCCTAATTCATGTCCACCAATTACGATTTTGTTATGTTTTATTCCCTACAGTTCCAAAGTTATTGTAGTATCATATGCACCAATTTTATTTTTGTTTGTTTTCCCACGTAGCAGACCAACAGCAACAGCTAAATAGTCTTCCCGTTAAACGATACTCCTAGACTGTGTGAAAGTAAAACCGACCATCACTATTGTTATCAGTTACACCATATGTGTAGAGGGATGACATATAATGATTGAAAAATCCATCATACGGTAAGGAATTGAGAATTAGCAGCAACTTTAAGATGGTTTCATGCATAGAATATGCAAACAATTAGAGGTCAGTTCTATAAAACTGTGCTTCCAAGTACGTTACAAAGAAAAGTCAAGGTTCATGAATGTGTTCATGAGAAACAAACTAGAGAAAAGGAGTGGCAAAATTTCTTTGCTTAGTACGGCCACTGGTGAGAACATGGAACGCTACTAAAAGAAAGTGCGCACATTTTCTAAGAAAAAAAATTGAAAATATTTACTATAAAAAATGGGCATACTTATTTATTATTGTTGCAAATAGTGATAATACTTCAGACTCCCTCGCATCAGGTAAATTTCTAGCATAATCACCAAGTACAGGATCCATCATAGGCGGTAAAAACTGCTTGCCTATATGTGGTTGCTCCTCGGCCTTGTCTAAGAATGTCTCGATTAGTTTTAAAGTCTCCCGCTTCACAGATCTGCTCGTTTATGCAAAAATAGAAAAGATAAATAAAGATAAAATAGTACTAGTTTCATAATTTTTCAATACTATGATCAACTTGTACCTTAAAAGTTTCACAAAAGACGTTTTAGAAGCGAATGGTCCCCCTTCTGCTATACTACTAGATATAAGCTCACTGTACATTCTGTGATATAATATATAACAGTCAGGACGAAATATTTAATTAGGACCAAATGCTCAAGGTTGCCAGCAGTGTTGAAATAAAGTATTTACCTGTAGATTGTGAGCATGTCCAGAAATATCAATGATATCTGTGGAAAGAAAAATGTCCCAAGGGAACTAGCAGCACTAGTATTGGTCTGTTGCAAACAAAAAAAAATATTGCACTCGGTGTTTAATGATTGTATTATCAAGACAATTAAGTAGCATGCAAAGATTCATCAAAACAAGATTAAACACTAAAATAACAACAATTACTTAATACACTTAAGCCAAAACCACATGCTTGTTTTTTAATCCTGAAATGATCCTCTACCTATCAAATTATTAACTTTTGTTGGTGGCTAAATTGAAGCATAAGTTTGGAGATAGGAAATATTTTGCTCGTTTCTTTGTGGTATACCTCAGGGGTGGACAGCTAATCGTTTCATCTATGCGTCTATAGGAATGAAAGTTATGAATTTAAATACACACACACAAACACACATGCATAAGTTATGAATGAATATATATATATATATATATATATATATATATATATATATATATCAAAAGATTGGGAGGTGAAGTTACACTTTAAACTGTTAATTGAACGCCACAACCGTTAATATATAGATTTTGTATGAAAATCAAGCAAAGGCCTGAACACTGCAGCCGTTAATATATAGGTTTTTTATGGAAATCAAGCAAAGGCCTGAACACTGCAGCCGTTAATATACAGTTTTTCTATGGAAATCAAGCAAAGGCCTGCTTATTAACGTCTAGTGAAAGATTCATCCCATGGCACCCTTTTGGACATTAGCTTTGACATATTCTGCCAACCTCTCACTTCAAACAAAACGGATAATTTTTTAGTGATACATAACATCTGTATTATCGCAGGTGTGATCACGAAATTGAACCTTTCTATGTTCACCAATTTTAGATTGATGCTTCTAAAATTAATACAGTCCCTGCATGGCTAATTGAATACCAAGATTTACGTAAAGACTAATTCTCGCTTTAACAAAAAAATTAAAGAACAAAAATTCAACATATTATCCTGACTCATATGATAGCCAATTTAACGTGGTGCGTTACAAACAATGCTTCCCGCACTTGTGATCACCAATTTAAACCTTCCTAAATATATCCATTTGAGATTAATATAGTTTGTGCATAGTTAATTGAACGCTAATACCGACACAAATACTAACCTCTCAATTCAACAGCAAATTTTTTAAAGAATAAAATATATACATGTTGGTACATGTTGGCTTGATCCATACAAAAATGGTTTAGTTGGATAAAATATTTATGTTGTTATATAATATGGTGTACCAATTATTAAAGGTTGCATCGAAACATAATCCTAGCGAAAATCATGTTGTAACATGATGTGCATGATGTATATGAGCGAATGGAAATTGGAACACACATTGTGTGATAAGCTACGAATATGACATGCTACAGATTGTTACAAACACATCCTGATAGATAAAAACGTGTACATCTAATGGTAAGTTGTCTTAAAACTGATGCATCATTGGATGGGTTAAAGTTCTGTTCGAATGATCTAGTCAAAACATTTTAAGGATAGTAGTTATTACCTTTAAATCAACAACCAAACTTTTAAAGGGAAAAAAAAAACAGATATTGGCTTGACCCATGTTACAAAAATAGTTTAGTTGGATACAACATTTATGTTGTTATATAGCATGGTGTATAAGGTTGCATTGAAGCATAATCCTAGAAAAAATTATGGTTGTAACATGTCGTAGATGATGCGTGTCAGTGTGTGAGCAGATGGAATTTGGAATACACGTTGGGTTATAAGTGTTACCGAAGGCTTATCAGTATCGGAGCTGATGGTTCGATAGTGATAACGAAGGCTTATCTATTCGGCGAGATAGAGGCCAAAGCAGGTCGGAAAAAGGTGGAATACGAAATTCTTCACGGTCTCAGTCTAGGGGGCCTAAGAAGTTGACTTGTCATTATTGTAAGAAACCAGGGCACTTCATAGCACAATGTCACAAGCTTGAAAGTAGAAGAAAAGATCCAAAGCAAGCCTCGGCTTTTACAGCAGAGAAATCAGATACAGAAAGTGACACCGATGTATTTACAGCTTCTGACTCTTCTGGAAAGAGCAACTTATGGCTGATTGATTCTGGCGCATCCTATCATATGACACCTGATAGGAACTGCTTTTCCACTTATCGTGAAATTGATGGAGGAGAAGTTCTGATGGGTAATGATGCTTCTTGTCGTATAGTTGGTGTTGGTGGCGTGATGGTTAGGATGTTTGATGGTGTTATTCGTACGATCACCGATGTTAGACCTGTACCTAATTTGAGGAGGAGCTTGATTTCTGTTTGGACATTGTGTAGACTTGGCTTGAAGATTGTATTGAAAGGAGAGAAAATGAAGATATCGAAGGATCCATAATTGTTATGAGAGGTGTGAGAGTAGGAAATCTTTATCTAGTAAAGGACACTACTATAATGGGTGAATCGGCTTCTGTTTCGGTTTATTCGGATTCTTCCGGATTATGGCACTTACGGATGGATCACATCGTTGAGCGTAGCATGTATGAGTTGAGAAAACGAGGATTGATTGATGGGGTTCATCATTCAAAACTTGGTTTTTCTGAAGAGTGTGTTCTTGAAAAGCAGACGAAGATTTCTTTTGGTATAGGAGAGCATAAAGCAAAAGCTGTCTTGGAGTATGTTCATACAGATGTCTGGGATTCATTCCCTTGTCAGCCTTTAGGTGGAGCCAGGTATTTCGTTCAATTTATAGATGATTTCTCTCGTAAAGTATAGGTATACTTTCTTCAATTAAAGAGCGAAACTTTTACTAGGTTTCGAAAGTGAAAATCTATGGTTGAGAAGCAGTCAGGAAAAAAATTGGAAGTTCTCCGCCTAAGATAATGGCGGTGAATTTGTATCACAGAAATTCATCAATTATTGTGAGACTAAAGACATTAAGAGGCATTACACTACAACAGACGACCCAGTCTAATGGAGTTGCAGAAAGGATGAATCGGACATTATTGAAGAGAACAATATGTCTTAGACTGACTGCTAAGAATTTTGGACCGAAGCTTTATCTATGACGGCTTTCTACATCAATCACACATCTAATATCGTAGATATGAAAATTCCTGAAGAAGTATGGAAAGGAGAGCTTGTTAGCTATTCACTTCTCAGAGTGTTTGTTTGTCCAGCTTATGTGCATGAGAGTAAAGGGAAACTGAAACCTAGAGCTCGCAAGTGTATCTTTCTAGGTTATAGAAGAGGAGTGAAGGGATATACGTTGTGCTGTCATATTAGCAAGAAGATCGTTATGAGCAGACATGTGACTTTTGATAAGAAGGCTATGTTGAAGGTGGAGCATTTCTCATCGGATGACAATGAGAGGACATGTGAAGAATAGCAGACATAAAGCAAGTCATTTGTTGATTCATTCCATAGACGTTCTGATGGTGTTTCCGATGACACCGTGGTTAATGAGGGTAATATCAATGTTGGCACAAAGGATCGAACTCAATGTGGAGCTCATCCAGAACCCAGGCCTGTCAGACAAAGAAGAAAGTCTAAGTGGCTTGATAAGTTTGTTAGATTGAGCATCGAAGATATTAACTTCGATGATATGGCAACATATGCTTTGAATGTTATCCATAATGAGCCATGTGATTATATAGAAGCTATTGCACCAGTTAACAGTTCTGGTTAGTTGCTATGGAGGAAGAGATTGAATCATTGTAGACAAATCATACTTGGAATTTGATGCCTCTTTCCACCGACAAGAGAGCTATTGGATGCAAATGAATCTATAGAGTGAAAAACGGTGAAAATGGTAATCTCGTATACAAGGCAAGATTAGTCGCAAAGGGGTATGTTCAAAAGAAGAGGATAGAGTATCATGATATCTTTACTTCAGTGGTTAAGCATACTTCTATTCGTATTCTTTTGGCATTAGTTGCTCATTATGATATGGAATTAGAGCAACTAGATGTCAAAACTGCATTCTTACATGGTGATCTAGATGAGGAGATTTATTTAAAGCAGTCGGAAGGGTTCATTGATAGCAGACCAGACTATGTTTGCAAATTCAACAAATCTCTGTATGGACTGAAGCAGTCTCCTAAACTATGGTATAAGAACTTTGATAAGTTTATGATTTTACATGGATACTCCAGAAATTTCAAAGACCAAAGTGTTTATTTCAGGAGATGTGATGGTGATATGATTTATTTATTGCTATATATTGATGATATGAGATTGCATCACGGAGTATCGTCGGAATTAAGGAGTTGAAAGCAGAGCTCAATAGAGAGTTTGACATGAAGGATTTGGAAAAGGCACAAAAAATATTGGGTATGGAGGTAAGTAGGGATAGAAAGCGGAGATAGTTAAGGCTCACTCAAGTGCAGTACATCGATAAAGGTCCTCGCTCGATTTGGAATGGAGAAAGCCAAACCGGTTGGCACTCCATTAGGCTCTCATTTTAAGTTATCAAAAGATTTATCTCCCTCATCGGAAGAAAACAAAAGGTATATGACCGATATACTTTATTCTAATGTTGTTGGTAGTCTTATGCATACCATGGTGTGCACAAGACCAGATTTGGCTCATGCAATGGGTGTAGTGAGTCAATATATGTCTAACTCATGCAAAGAGCATTGACAAGCTGTGAAGTGAATTCTTATATATCTTCGAGACACTTCTTCGGTGGGCTTTTTATATGGTGGAGTGGATGGTGACATCTTTCTTAGAGGATACTGTGATTTCGATGCTGGGGATAGAGATGCTAGGAAGTCGGTGTCGAGCTATGTTTTTAGACTTGGCATAGACTCGATTTCATGGAGATCAAAGCTGCAATCTATTGTAGCTTTATCGACTACCGAAGCAGAGTTGATATCGACTGTGGAAGCAACAAAGGAAGGATTATACTTACTTCAGTTGTTGGATGATCTTTCAATGGTGCAGCAGATGGTAGAGTTATTTTCAGACAGTCGGAGTGTGATTCATCTTGTAGAGAATCAAGCTTATAGTTCACGGACGAAGCACATTGATGTTGGAGATTTCTTTCTTATGCTTGAGGAAGAACAAAGCAAAATCAAATTGTTAAAGGTGGGTACTTTGGATAATCCTTCAGATATGATGATAAAGTCACTGCCAAAGGACAAGTTTGAGCATTGCTCGAACTTGATCAGTTTGATTCCTGCTACTTGAGCGTCATGGGGAGCTAGACCCAACAACTTCTATGTTGATTCCTTGATGATAAGGTGACGAAGAGAGATTGTTATATTTGAATCAAGGTGGAGTGTTAAATATGAATGATTCAAATATTTGTTGAGGAGGAAAGAAACTGATTAATTGGTTCAATTAATCAATTAATTTGGCTTGTATATGGAAGGATATTTTTGAAAGAAAACTAATTAATTAGTCAATCAATCAATTAGTCAATGCATTTGTTATATGAAGAAATAAATGATTAGGCATGGAGAATCAATCAATCAAAGAAAAGATATGGAAATAAAGATTACGTCATCTATTTGTACTAAAATCAAATCATGCAATTTGGAAAGATATTTTGGTAATCAAGAAATTGATTTTCTTAATCTCCAAGCGACCCTTCATTATCAAGTCTATTAAAATAAAGGAATTTCATCTTCACATGCAAGTGAGTGTGTGAGAGCATCCACTATTATTCTTCTCTCTTTTGTACTTTTTCTTCAACGGAATAAAAGAAGTTGTTGGGTCTCCGTGAACGTAAGATATTCATATCTGAACCACGTTAAATCTTCTGTGTCTCTTATTTCTACTATTGTTTCTGTGAGACTGCATAATTGATTTTATTTTTAAAGTTCTATTAATATCTAAATAGACAATACTAGATCCTGATCAAATAATTCGCTTCCGCTCAAATTAAAACAAATTTCACTATAGTTTGGTATCAGAGCTAATGTTATTGTTCCTGTTTGGATATTAATGGCTACTTCTAGTAAGTCTGTTGGTAGATCTGGTGTCAATTATGGAGTAACATGTTTTGACGGAAAGAGAAATTTTGGTACTTGGAAGATGAAGATGGATGTTGTATTAAAGAAGAAGACTTATAAGGTTGTTTCTGCGCCTGAGAAATTGAAAGGTATTGATGCAGCTGATTTGGAAGAGATGGAAGATGAAGCTCTCACAACAATTCGGTTGAATCTTTCAGATGAAGTTCTTAGAGAATTCTCTCAAAAAAAGACGGCGAATGAACTATAGGATGCATTATCGAATGCATATCAAGACAAGTCTCTCACTAATCGGATTATTCTTCAACAACAACATTATTCGTTCAATATGAAGCCTAGAGTTGATCTCATGGAGCAGGTAGATGCTTTGACCACTTTGATTATGAACCTGAAGACAGCGAAAGTTGATATTATCGATGAGGTTCAAGCTGTGATCCTCTTATGTTCCTTGTCTAAGGAGTATACTGTTTTAGTTAATTCCATGATTTATGGCCACAGTAAAATTAGCATGTTTGATGTAAAAGCTAATCTTCATAATGAAGTATTAAGAAGTAGATTGGCAGATTGGATTATGATTAGTCTCACATCGTAAGATATTTCAAAAAGATCATATATATAGGATTTGTAGCTTGTAACAACAAGGGATTTCTTTTGTGACAAATAAATGTTGCCATGAAATGTGCTTTGGGGGATGTAGGGATATCCAATCATAACGCTGGTACCAAAAAAGCTTCTTTCAGTGGTCTTACCTCTTCTATACTAAGTAAAGTGTGCGCATAGCGGAAGATGCGAGGAGGTGTCGAAAATTACAATATGGTATCGAAGCCGATGGTTCGATGAGACCAATATGATGCAACTTTGACTTGAAAATGCTCCAATATGTGACTTGAATTCGGGATTCTCACTAATGTGGAGTTATAACTTAGAACACGGTCTGCTCCAACCGTGGAAAAGAGCTCTTTGTGAAACAGCTTGGCCCAACTGCTGGAGGTGGTAGCGACCTAATCTAAATTGCTGAAGGTGTTAGCGACTTTATCCAAGTGTTTGAGGACTGTATAACTTCAAGTTGAATTGAGAAAATACTCGTCAAGGTGGAGATCTGTTATGTGTGGCTCGCATTGTATTAGAGTGAGTGCGTAGATTGGATTATGATTAGTTCCACATCGCAAGATATTCTAAAAGATATCAGTATATATAACAACAAGGGATTTCTTTTGTTACAAATAAATGTTGCCATGAAAATATGTGCTCTGGGGATGTAGAGATATCCAATCATGACGTTGGCACCAAAAGAGCTTCGTTCAGTGATCTTGCCTCTTCTACACTAAATGAAGTGCGCGCATAGCGGAAGATACGAAGATGTGCCGAAAATTACAACAATAAGCTACGAAAATGGCAGGCTACAAATGGTTACAAACACATCCTGGCATGCTAATACCAACTTGTATATTTAATGTTAAGTTTCTAGAAAAAATTATGGTTGTAACATGTCGTAGATGATGTGTGTCAGTGTGTGAGCAGATGGAATTTGGAATACACACTGGGTTATAAGCTACGAAAATGGCAGAGGCTACAAATGGTTACAAACACATCCTGGCATGCTAATACCAACTTGTATATATAATGGTAAGTTTCTTAAAATTGATGCATCATAGGATGAGTTAAAGTTCTGTTTGAATTATCTTAGTCCAAAAAATTTTAAGGATGGTAGCTCTGTAGCTGTAAACAACCTTGAGCCACACAATCCAAGGTTGGCCAAGCGACCGCTAGAATTTGCGAATAAATATCAAACCACCATTCCAAATAGTAGCAAGAAATTTCGATGAACAGAAGTCATTATCTCAGCCCATATGGATAATGTCTCGAATACAACATATATGTTGTTGCTAGTGTCACATATTGGAACTCCCACAAGAATGGAAATTAATACTCGTGTACCATGTTTTACCTGGTTTTCTTGCACATGTCTAGTACAGAAGAACAAAAAATTTAAAAATCGTTGTTATCAAAAATCTGAAGATTTAAATCCCATTTCGGATCAGATCTCTCCCCTTCCAATTCGAATTACATTCCGATTCAAACTCGGCTAAAAACGCAGTTGAGAAAAATCATTCAAACAATATTTATGCATTTGATATGCTTTTTTGGCTCCGCAATTTCAAGTCAACGTTTTCTAAACAAAATAAAAATGAAACAATAGAGAAAACTATGTTTCAGGTTTGATGTAGAAGTTCAAACATTATAATCAATTTCAAAGTGCGTACAAAACTTTAAATATGGAAATTTTGAATCTACAATTTACGATCTAAATCTTATTTCGATTCAAAGTTTGAACTTTACGATTTGCAAATTGAATTTCACTTTGAAAACCTTGAAGAAGAAAATATCAAAACAACGGTGCTCGATTTGTAAGTCACGTTGAGATGATAATATGACATTTACTATAGAAAATGGTCAACCGAGCTAAAGGGCATGTAAATGTCAGTTATACCACTCTGTTTCAGGGTTGCTCAACAAGAAAATTAAACTGTGAACCAAACGCACACGTGCATGCTGGCGTACAACTAAGTTAACCTAAATTGTTTAGGACATGCTTTAGAAAATAGTACCTGTAGAATATTAAGAACAGTTCTTATAACTTCTTGTTGCTTCAAAATATCAACACTACGGCTAGCTTGCCCAATGATCTCTGCCCATTTCTACATCAACAAAGATCATGCAAATTCATATATGTTACTGGGAAAATATGATCTTAAACAAAAAGGAAAGTGTGCTGAGAATATTGTGGAACTAAAAGTAATAATGAAATGTTGAAGTAAAAAAATTGATCACCTGGTTTGGAAGTTCCATCAACCGTTTCAGATATTCATCCCTTTTTCCAGCCTCAGGCTCTGTTTGAATCATGTGACCAACCTTCAAAAATTCGAAGAAGAAAAAATCATTTACTGAGTGCAACAGCATATGGTTATCATTAAATTAATTTAGGCATAAATACCGATTCATAAAATGAATGGATCTGGTGAGGTTCAAGGTCTCCAACTATACTAGCAAGGTTAGTCAGAAGTTCAGACACAAATGGCTCACTTTCACCAACCTGCAATATAAGCAAATTGTTTTCTTTAAAAAATTAATTCATAGCTTATGTGACAAAAAAAAAATTGGGAATGAAAAATGATTGTTTATGATGAGTGATGATTTCATTCATAAGTATACACAATGCAATTCAAGGGATGCATTCTGCAGTCAGCAACCAATGCAATAAAGTAAAAGGTGATATCGATTTTAATTTGACAGTTTCTAAACAAATTTTGATTAACAAGTTCAAATTACTTTAATCAAACTTAGACAAAGTTAAGAGTGAGACATACTCAGGCCACTAGCTATAGGCATAAAATTCGTACAGAATTTGCAGTCATAAAAAATAGATTACAGTAGGGAACAATGTACAGTTGATTTGATCATGGAATCCCAGGCACGATAGCAAGGAATAATCATTTGAAGGATGAGCTAGTTCCCATTCCCATGATGCCTGCTCTCAATTGTCACAGAAGAGGGCCTTGGCACCGAGTTTTACATTTTGGCTAGTAGAAGAAAGGTTTTAGATATTGACTTTATTACACTAGAAATTTTTTTAGGATTACTGGATATAGGGTAATTCCAGTTTTAATCTTTGAGAACAAATGGTGAGTTTTTGAATGGAAAGTTTGCACGAGTTTTTCATAAAAGCTTTTAACTTGTTTTTTTACAACACAAAAAGTAATGCATATCAAAAGTTAAAGAGGATGGGACAGTGACATATTTCGAGGGATAGATAGCACATATATTTAAGAAACATAACAATCTACAAAAAGAGATGACATTGGCGTAAAACAATGAACTAAGAATAACAACTTATAAAGAGTTGATTATATATAAAACACATTTATTTATTTATTTGGGGAAAATTTTCGAAGATAATACGTATTTAAGCATGCTAAATCCAATAAATATACCAAGGGATTACCTGTGTAACTACAAATTTCCGCTTGCATTTCTGTACAATTTTCAAAAAAGTGTCGCATGCCATATCCTGAATGAAAAGAATAACCTTTGTTAAGATAATGAAAAGAAGAAATGGAACACTGAAATATAGAACCAAATATGATTTTGAAGTACATAAGCACACAAAAAGGTGACAAATATTAGAAATCAAGGCCAAAAAATATATAATCATAATAAAAGAAGCAACCCTAGAGACAAAATAACATCTTTGATTACTCCAAAGAATATGAAGAGTAAAAATGGGAAGAAAATTGGTATATGTTTATGTAATATAGATGCTTCAATACAAGGGAGGCAAGTGAAATGCATAATTTTAAAGGCAAAAATGTGGAAGCAAGGATCTCTTTTTCATTATTGATACAAAAAGGTCCTTACATAGTTTACTCCTTACTAATAATAATAATTCATTTACCTCCGTCAGCATCTGAAAATTACTAATACAAAGCGATCTCTTTTTCATTATTGATACAATAAGCATTTTTTGATAATAAGCCCATTTTGTGGAATTTACCAGAATAATTTCAGTTTTTCAAAAGCATTTACCTAAAATACATTTTAACAGCATTTGATAGATCATGAACATAATCTCTTCCCCTTTTAGTGTATATCTGAGATTATGAATAAAGTCGGAATCAAATGGTGTCAAAAGCAAACATACACTAAAAGAACTTTCAACATTTAAAAGAGTTAAGACCTCATCTAACTACATTTTTACCACTTAATAATGAAATGTCTATTATAAACTGAAATTACAAGCAACTGAACTTTGTTAACCTATAAAAATAAACACACTGCTTAAAGCCACTTAATAATGAAATGTCAGATGCTGTATATGAAGTTGGTCATGTAAAATACTTAAACAGAGATGTTGGGGTGTTAATATTCTGTCAAAATGACAACCAATATCCCAGCGCAAACATACAACAAAGATATCAAAAAGAGCATAAAATGGTGACCTGAACTCCAGGATGAGTTTCGTGCATAAACTCAAATAGTTTATTCACAACTGTTTTCAAAAACTTCCAGTGTGCCCGCAAAAATCTTGGATATTGCCCAACTACGTACCTTTAACAATACATGCAAAGTCATTATAGATGCATTATAAGACGGTAAAGAATTATCAGGCATTTGAAAAATACATGATATTGCTGGCAATGACAGCTTTGTTATCTTTCCCTTTAGTAATTTCACACAAGTTCAGCAAGTCCCTAATGACCATTACAAGAAACCTATTCTCCTGCAAGAGTTGAAATTAAACAAAACAAAAAAAAACAAAAGGTTTTGAATGTTATGAGTTACAGGAGCAAACCATGCAACTAGTGTGATATCTTCAAGAGAAATATATTCCCACATAGTAAATGGACGTGATTCGTATTCAAACAACCCAGATACTTTTTACTAAATAATATTTCACACCTTAGTTTAGCTCATATTGCAAAAGTAGTTGTGTAAAATATATGTGTTGGCTAATGCATAACAAATTGGGTATCATAGTCTTTTTTTCTCAAATTATGGATCTATCATCTGATCAACCGTGCACCAGTGGGTATGGGATATACACTGGTTGTGGTTGGCAAGCTACTATGTTAGCAAGATACACATTGCTCAGCAAAGCCGCGTAGCAGCGAACGAAGTGCCTCACTGAATGATATAATTAAACCTTCCTGTGCCTCACAGAAAGGTGAAAATAACAATCTTCATCATGACCAACGAATATGTTGCCCTTTTAAGGGAACTACAAATTTGACAAGGGATAGAGGTATACGTTGATATGAGGCAAAATGTTGTAATACAAAAATGGACAAGCAGAACACTGTTTATTTTTATTTTAATAAAAAAGAGTATATCCACATACAGAACACTGCCTTCTTCTAATAATAACATTTGCAGATCCTTCTTCTCAAGACAATCGTTGAAAACCCTTTACTGTACCAAATTATTCTAACATTTCAAAACCTGTAACCAGATGATCTCAAACCCTAGTTCATTTCCCAAATACTCAAAAGTAGTTGGAAAAAAAAAACTATCTGCTCTCTATTTTTAGGATCAAAACAGAAATAGGATAAGAGCAAAATGTTACAGATGAAACTAAAAGGACCAAATGTTTTGATTCTTAAGATCAACATGTATTATACAACAGAATTTCAATACATGAAAACAAAATATTAACCAGTAAAGAAGAAGAAGAAAAAAGGGTTAAAAAAACAACTTTTTTGGTAGTCGGTAACAAAACACATAAGAAACTACTTTCATTTCTGGATATGCTGCCATGATCTTGATTAAGTTTACTGGATCTAGTGTGCTCTCTTTTGGGCTAAATATACTGCTCAAGTTAAAGGATATTATATGTTTTATTATTTTTTTATTTTTTGACGTTAATATCTGGATCTTTGTAAGAAGTCGCCATAATTTTAGATTGTTACTAACAAAATAATTTAGCAATGATATTCTTCTACGTTAAATTTAAAAAAAGATCAAGAACTCATTTCCCACGTGTTAAATTTGAACTGTGTTGTGTTCTTAATTCTCGAAAAAAGGAATTCTTAATTGGAAAAATGGGTAGAGAGGGACAAAGTAATGAGAGGGTTCCATTATGTTGACTTTCAAGAGAACTGTGTTTTTAATTGATAACAAAAGAGATTCATAATGGTAGCTTGAATCAGGATTCAGAAAATTGGTTAAAGAGGCTAGGAATATAATGAGAAATAGTATTTAGGAATGAGGGGCAAGTTATATTAAATTGCCCTTTGTTAAAAAAAAATTCAAATTGGGAGTCCATGTATCTATTTTGCATGTCCTTTCAGTTTTAACCTAGAAAATACTAGTTTTGCAATAGCCTTGAAAAAACATAGTTTCATGTGAGCAAATGAACACTAATCATTGGTATGCATATACAAGTTAGACATATAAATAGTAACCAACAATTTCAACCTAAAGCAAGACTAAGGAATAGACACCTGGCTTGGGCATCATATTATGAGATAGCAGTAATAAAAATAATTAAGTTACACAAATAAGCTGTAAGTGAAAAATTCAGAGTTCAAATAATTAGAAATAGAAAATACTACTTAATTCTCCCCGTTGGCAATTTTTGTGTGAAGTTGATACAATAAGAAATACAGTGTCTGTGGGATTCAGCTACTAAAAAGGACATCTTACACACAAGACTACAGAAATATATTCCAATAACACAAGTGTTCATTAAAGAATTGACGTTTTAGACATTTTTGAGTAGTGGTTTTGCCAAGAGGTAATTATAATAGTAAAAATAAATAGTGTGAATGGGCACCGTAGATTTTCATCACAAAATTGCTATCCAGTTATTTGTGTACAGCATGCTACTTATAAAAAAAATTCATTTTGTTACAAGTCTATGACAAAGAATTGGAACTGTAAAGAGAGTAGAAAGAAACCTGGTCTTCCATCATTGATCCAGATATAGACCCAATAGCCCAGCATAGAGTGTTCAAATCGTTCCAAGTCCAGTCCTCCCCATCCAATTGTTTGCTCAACTTCTTTAACATCTGAAGTAGAAGGTAAACAGATTTGCATTGATGAAACATGCTTTTTCTGAAGCCTAAAATAATACCATCTCAAGGAAACCATCACTAAGATAAATGATTGCTTAATCCCTTCAGCATCTAAAACAGGAGGTGAACAGGTTTTCATTGATGAAAATAGCGTTTTCAAAAGCCTAGAGAATATCAACTCCAAAGAAACTTTTAACATAATAATGTCAATTTATAAAATTCCAACTCAAATAAGTATAAAAAACAGTATAATATGCTAAACATGAATAATAAATAAGTTTGTATGCACGAAGTATCTACCTTTTTTGTATATAGCTCCACACCAAACAAATGTTTAATAATAAATGAGTGAGCACAAAGGCAGATTAAATTATTCACTTCTTATATATTACTATCTTGTCTCATGTAATTTTCCATCCACGATGTAAACCAAAAGTTTATTTAGTGATGATATGACACAATGCAATCGAAAGCATGGGAAATGCTTTTTTTCATGAAAAGCACAATACTAGCTCAATCTCACTAGAATATTTGAACTGCAGATGGCACAAAAAAAAGGGTTTTGGTTGCAAGGATGAGTATGAACTTGCATGGGATACATATTCAAGTCAAAAAGAAGTGAAAAGCATTTGTTTTGCACATTCAAATACTAAATAAATTAGTTTTATTTTAAATAAAGTCTTGACTGATAATACTATAGGCAGTTGAGATATGCAAGTGTGATAATTTGATGTAGTTATTCTGTCGCCTGCAGAAAAGGAATAAATGTGCAAGTACTGAAGCAAATAAATGACAATTCCAATTAGTATCACCTGGTGTTCTGTATCATCGTGATCAAGGTGAGTTAAGTATATCAAAGTTTCCTTCATTATCTGCAACAATAAGTACACCAATAGCATATTAAACAACAGATCGGACTTAAAAACATACAACTACTGGTAGCAGTTTTTAATTAGAAGTGAAGGTATTTTGGCATCTAACATCAATCAGCATTGACGGTGGAGTATTAGTGACTACCGGTATTATCAGAAGAAGAAAAACCTGTAAATGTGGAGTTCAATTGAATTTCATTGCATTTATTATAGCAAGTACAAAGCCCAAAGCTTTACAGCTCACCAAATTTTCTTTTACCATATAGCATGCAAGTGTGTTGCATGTAAGACAATAACTGTTACCATGTTCTATATTAGACCATGATGCAGAAGAATATTATTGAAATCTTATACAAACTATAATAATTATTGTAAAGGAAAAAAACAAATACTCTTATCGAGTTATAATTCAAATCAAATTTTCTACAGAGGGATAGTTTTAACAGTTTGGCAAAAGGGTTTACCAACTTTTAACCTACCTATGTGCATTGTTAGTAGAAAGATATTACAGTTCAAGGATGGTTTTGGAATTATTGGCAAGAGGTATTTACCAACATTTCCACTCCTATTTGCATTAAGATAACAGATACCATGCAATATTCAAGCTCAAGGGCCCTCTCCAAGTTAGAACACTAGGTATCCAAAAAAAATTATAACTCATCGTTTCACAGCTTTAGGACAGCGTAGTTAAAAAATTGATAACACTTGTCTTCTGATGTAATCATCAATCAAATGTCATCAATGACACAAATAAGACTTGCTTAAATACAAATTCACATACAAAAATCCTAGTACCTGACAGAACTACAAGCAAAAGTAGCATGAAAGGATCATTCTGTTTTGCAACACTGTAAATGGACACTTGTTAAAATAAACTCGGAAGGGATCTTTGGTAAACAGTTACTTGAATATCTTTTATGTTAGCGGTGCTAAAAAAAATCAAATATGCAGTCTGCAAAAATATGCATTCGATGGTAAGTAAAACTGATCGTAAGACTCTCAGAGACCACATTTGATGACCCTGGGAAGCAAATAAAAATTATCACCGCTAGATAATCTTTGTACAAACCTTATACTGGACAAGAACATCATTATCTTTCATGGTTTCACGAACAATGTTTCCATTTTCATCTTCTACTATCAGAACTTCTTCAGGCTTTGCCATTCGACATATCATGAGTGTTCTTAACTTAGACATTGGACCTGAATAAAGCTTCCGTCTTTGTGCAAGTTCTGATCCCAGACCATCAACCATCCCATGGAATGACTGAGTTGAACATAAATAACGGATTCAAAAAAATATTCATTTCATGAAAGAGAGAGCAGCTCTTAGAATAATATAAATGGGTTCAAAGTTGTTGGATTTGACGGAATTTGTGGTATTCCTAATACTCCATCAGATATACTAAATTACTTATAATAATTAATACTGAATACAAATAACTATAGCAACAATGGCATAATAATGAAGGCGAAACTGATGATGGCCATGAAGATGACGATAATGCATAATAATTGGAAAAAAAATAACACTCAAAATATGAAAATAATATACGGCTAGTGAAAAACTAAATTAGATTTTGCCTGGTATTCCTGTAAAACAACACCCCCCCCCCCCCCCCAACAAACACCCCAAAACCCCATAAAACTAAACTATGACTACAGATTCCTACAAATTAAGTATCATGCAACTCTAACTTTACACTGCCTGCATTCGTATAAAATCACAAATGTTAGTCCACCATACACAGCTACCCTAAATTTGACAAGTCAAGATAACATACCTACTACTTGTGGTCTATATGTACTACGGAATAACTGGTAACTTAAAGTCTTAAAGAATACAATAAAACTCATCTGGTATCGAAAAGTTTTATCAAGGCTAGAAGTTATATAAGCTCATAACGTGGAATGCAGAACATACGTGTCAGAATACTTCTATGAGGGAATTATACCATCTAACTAGGTCAGTAATAGTTCATGCAAAGTTGCTGAAATATTAAAAATTGAGAGGCAACAAAGACATGCTTTAAAATCAGTTGGGAGCAAATTGACAATGATAAATACTGAACCAAAGAATTGTTCCAAAAAACAAGTATACCAATCGACCAACTAATTGTTACCTGAAAACCCATTGCAATTACAACCGGATTATCCATGTTCTGGTGGGACTCAAAAAGCCCAAGCACTAATAGGTTCCAGTAGTCCAAACAAACCTTTCGATATATGCAATGTTAGAAATAGCAATTGCAAGAATAAAAAAATAAAATAAAATTCACAACAGATGTGTACCTTGAAAACCTCTGTGTCATCAACATAGGAGATACCAATCAAATATTCAAGACCCAAAAGCAAGGTGGATCTACTTTCATCAGTAGCCTCCAATATACGAATATGAGACTGTGTGACAGCCAATCAGACATGTAAAATAAGTAAAGAGAAAAGATTGCATGACAAAACCAATCAAATATGTATGCAAAATAACTATACAGAAAAGAAAGTTCCAATTCCTCAAAGCTAAAACTTCATACAACTGCAACTAAGCTAACTTTAGTCATGCGAAATGAGTAAAAAAAAAAATCAAGCATTAACATGTTTACTTCCCTTTCTTAAAAAGGTAGCAAGATGCCGCCTACTTCTATAGTGTTGTTTATATTTTTTTATTTTTTTAATAAAATACTTCTATAGTGTTGTTATGAACTAATTTAGAGAAATGCAATATTAAGATAAGTAACCAAAATATTTATGCATGTTTCAGATTAACTGTTGAGAGACGTACCTTGTAAAACGAAGTAAAAAAGATTGCAAGATTTTGGATGAAGTCCTGATGTAGATGCCAAGTGAAAAGCATGAGTAATTCAGTGTGTGCTCGTACAAATAGAAAGTGGAAGACAAAATGCTAGCAATTTGCCTGAGAACAGTGTACCTGATCTTCACTAGAACCTGTAGCATAAGCATCAGGGATATTTGTACCGGGTGGAAGCATAGCCTAAAGAATGCAAAGAGCGTAAGGTGTTTAGCACAAGGGGCAAAGCCAATAACAGAGTAAAATTAGAAACAGGATATCTAGGATAGGAATAACAAAAAAATAGAATGTAAATAAGGAGCACCTGCAACTGTGCCATGAAAATGCTGTACATCTTGACATATTGTGCGTCATAAAAATCACCAAACTGCAAAGCAGCAACCTGTAAAAGAAGATATAGTCAGATTCGGAACTCTCTAATAGGCAACCCTCACCAGATATTTACCTCTGTTAGACATTGAAGCGTGAGATTTCTATATGATGGCATCGGGAAAAATCTCAAAAGTATCTCCAGCTATCAAAAAATGAAAAATGAGGGATCAGTATGTGTTAACTGAAAACCTGAGAGGGAAAGCTAATACAATCTTCTGACTTAAATATATACTGTATAATAAGTTATAAAAAAAAACAAACCAAAGTTGACTCAAATATGTAGCCAAGAGGAATCCAAGATAAAAAAGCATGCAGTGTCGCTAAAGTCACCCGTATAAGCTCGGTTCTTTGAGATGCTGAGAGGACATACAAGCACAACTCGTGAATAAGTTGAAACTCACTGTTCAAATAAATGTAATAGAGTGTTAGAACAGTAAAAGCTAAAAGTTTAAGATCTTGGTCAAGTATATACTTAAGGAATCACTGCCAGACACACATACAGAATAATTACAATATGATTCATCCAAGGAAATATCTTAACAGTATAATTCTTTTTTAACAGTAAGGGATAATATGAAGTAGAGTTGTGTAATGGTTGTCGACCAACATTCAAAATCACTAAATAAAGCTCGTGAAAAGAAAAGGAAAAAAAAAAGATTCAAGAGGTAACTAAAATATAGCAGTTATTCAGATTAGAAGTTGCATATTCCAGGTCTCCTTGAGCATTAAGAAGATCAGAATGAGAATCATGACATGCACTTCTACAAGGAATTATTCCAACATGTAGTTTATGTTTCTCTTGAAACGTAATTACCAAGGGAATAACACAAACGGATAAGCACATGCATAAATATTGAACATGCATGTATAGGTATATAAGTAGATTGAACATATAAACGGTCCGCTGAAAGTAAAACAAGAGTGATTCACCTATTTAATGACTGCTTGAGTTCTTTAATTTTTTGTTGAGTCATCTCTCCTCTTGAGAAATCAAAGACTTCCTCGCTAAGAAGCTGGAAATATGATATATAAGGGCCTTGCTATGCAATGTTAACTTGGTAAAGGAATTCAGTAAAATATTACGAGCAAAACCTTTAAAATAGTCATGCAATTTTCACATATCGTCTCACTAGTCCTAGCTGCTGAAACAAGATCTGGAATGAAGCTTTTCCATCTAGCTGGCCACTCGTGCTTTAAAATCTATTATTGCAAAATAAAAAATAAAAATTGTAATGATGTTATATGATCAAGGTTTCAAATAAATCTCTGATTACACGTGAAATTTCAAAATGACATCTCGATCAATACCTCAGATTAATATTTTAATATCTTGGGTGAGATGAGTGTCAATCAATGTATAAATACGTTTCAAGTTTCATCTCGCCCAAGTGAAAAAAGAGATCTTGGGAAAATCTCGCCCAAGTATGAAAAAATAGATCTTGGGAAAATCGCATGCAAAGAAATTCAATACTTTGGATCACATTGATTGAGAAAATAGTCAATGGTACCGCAAGCGTATATATTTTTATGAAAAATGGGGCATCGTGATTTCTTTTTATTAAGGTTACCTGAACTAAGATAATATTCATCTTGTTGACATACAGCTTTTCCTTCCGGAAGGAGGCTTCATTGCTTGAAAGCTGGTCAGATCATCAAATAATGACACGAGATAATAGTTTGGCCTCTACTTTAGAACAGTGATCATCTTGGAAAAGACATATGACATGACACATGGATGGATATGCTCCATACCTGTACAATAATATCGGATATGTAGTTTTTCATCCCATCTCTTTGTTCAACTGGCAAGACATTCCATCGATACTTGATGACTCCTTCCAGTACCTAGTGAGGGAGATTCAACATTTGTCACTCTCTATTACATTCAAACAAAAATAGAGTACAGTTTTGTAATCTATAATATATCATGAAAAAGGGGAAATATGAGACAGAATTATACCAGATATCATGAATTAACATTATATCGGTATGCGTCCACAAGGCTAATATAAAACCAGATCCCGCATTTATATATCAAATGGAGATGGCATTAGGTAGCAGTCAATGCAGTTCAAGATTGTAAAAATTGCTAGGCGGAGGCTGGACGGTGAATTCAAACTAGAGATTAGTCTTTTAAATGAGGATTAACAGGGGATTAATCAAAGCTATGGGTTTTTGACAACCCATGTATCTTGGATAAAATTTTAGTAATTGATTTAACATTAATTGATCAAAATTTGAAAATTTGAAAGTTTGGACGGACTTGAAAGCAACTAAGGAGGCAAAACCGCTAAAAAAACAGCACGTAGATGTTTATACGAGATATCAAGCCTCAACTAATGTCTAACCAATGCATAGATATATGTTTTGATTCTTAGAGGAGATGGTGAGACTTGTTGAGGTAGACCTAAGTGGATGGCTAGGTGATAAGTTTCGCCTAGTGCCTAGGCAGATTTTTACAATAGTGTTGTAGTTCTATGTAATTATTTTTCTTTATGTGTTAAAACATATAAAAAAACACAAAAGCCAACAACTTGCCTGATCATCAACATCATCGTCTTTTTCCTAAATAAGTTCAACTACATGAATTCACTTTCTCCGCCGATTTCTATTTCGAAGCATATTATTAGTCAAGTTTAGTATTACAAAATCATTTTCAGCATTTTCTTCCCGTGTTAATTTAGATTTTCCTCTCTCTTTATTCGTTTTTACGCACATTTTATCTCTTCTCCTTACCGCTGCATTACTCCATCTTCTTTGAATATGTTCATATCATCAAGACATACTTTTTATTATTTTATCATTTGTAGGTGCCACTTCTAGTATCTTTAATATTTTTCATTTAAAACTTTATCAATTTTAGTTATTCGTATCATTCTTTTCGGCATTCTTATTTCTCCTACAATTAGCTTATTTTACTTGTTTCTTCTTTAAAGGCCAACGTTATCTTTCGTATGTCTAATCGACATTCGGTAGAATCTTCCTTCTTGTTTGTTATTTTCGTGTCACATAAAATGGTACTATGTTTCCTTTATTTTATCTTATGTTAATTTGCTTTGTTATATCATTCTTTATCTTCTCAAATTATCGATCCTGGATATTTATTCCCATCTTTTCTGTTGATCATTTGATTCTATAGATGTATCATATTATACTCCATAATTTCTTCACAAAAGATGTACAGCAAATATTCAATTTTACTCCATATAGGTTTCAACAAAATAAGAGAGGAGAATAAGAGGCTCGGGTTAATAATAAAATCAGTTAGGGAATCGCTGTAATAATCACTTGACATGATATGCGTTAGGACTTGCTCGGGGTTGGTTCAATACCCTTTTGATCATAGTGCATTTCTTCTCACACACACGCGCGTGCGCGCGCGCGCGCGCACACACACACACACATTCCTGTTCTACTTCTCCTTTCGAGCTGTCTATTAGCACAATATCATCTGCAAACATCATGCACCATGATACATTCCCTAAATTATTATTTTTGTTATATTATCAAATACAGTACTGATTTTTGGTGCAATCTAATTTTCCCCTTAACTCACGAGTTTCTCCACATGCAGACAAAGTTTTCATACACGTCCTGAATGAGTTTTATTGAGCGAGCTGAAATATGTTTTTCTCTTATATTTAAAACTCATCAAATTCTATCTTTGGGTACTCTATCAGATGTCCTTTCTAAGTCTGTAACCATCATATGGCAATCTTCTTGTTTACTCCTACATTGTTCTAGAAATCATCTTATTTGATGCATAGTATCCCGTGCATAGCCAGCGGCTTACCTGAAGAATAAAAAACTTAGTGTTCAGATTTTGCGAGTTTTGCAAAATATGCACAGCCTGCAACCATGTATCTGGATTGCTCTGCAGCTCACGCAATATCTGATCTGCTGCAGCTCTCTGCCAATAATCGATGAAGAAATCTAATTAAAGGGATTAATATAAAGATCAAACAACAAAATGAGTTACAGTCGTATTTTTGTGTTTGATTAGACATCCAAATCCATACCCTTATACTAGGTCAATGGAGGTAAAATTCTCATTAGCTGCGTTATTTGGTGATGGGTATAAAAAGATGAACTAGTAAATAAGCATATTTTGAAAACTCACACCCTGTTTCCAACGCCAGTAAATGATTATAAAGTTTGGTACATGGATTATCAAAAATAAAATAAACATATTAACAGGCATTACTTTAATGTCTAGGAAAAACGTTTAGAATATGCTCAGAAGTGACAAGAAGTTGCTTTGCAGTTCCATAAGACATAGTCAGCAGATAACTAAATCGCCCGAATTGTAAATCGGCGCTTCTTTCTACTCATCGCGTATCCTTTACAACTCAAGTTCATTAGTAATACTTTACTAACAAGTTGTATTAAGTATAACTGACCCATTTTATAATTCATACCCGAAATTAATGTCATTCCTTTTTTTTTTTTTTCCCTTTCTCGATCTTTCAACACATTCTATAAGAAAATACATCAATTATTCCATTTTTGGGCACTGAGGAAAAAAAATTTGTTTTCCACTTGTATCACTCTCGTTTTCTACTATTTCGAGCAGAACCGAGAAGTTCTAGCATTTCTGACTTGGCTTCAGGTGAGGACTAAAAAAAGTTGTTCTCTAATTCTGGAAGTTTAAGTCAGAACTTGAAACCTTATTTTGGACATGTGTAAATTGAAGTTCATCAAGTTAATATGTTACATCATAGAAACTGACAAAATGGCAGTAAATAAGAAATTTTGATACAATGGCATCGATCAAAATACGAAATATCATATGATTTAGTCATTCAGTGGATATTGTGCCTCACATTACATTTCCGGAACTGATCAACAGAATGCAGACTCTAGTCTACATAAAATGCTCCCTTGTGATAAACGTTGAAGAATAACTTACTAAACAAAACTTCAATGAAATTAAACGCAAATTGAAGATTCATGGGAAGAATCTCATCACGGATATTCAACTTCTAATATTCACCAAAAAAGTAAGTAAAACACGCTTCAAATGGTGAGTATAAAAAAGTGAAAGAAGAAGAAATACAAATGAATACCTCTTCTTTCGATCCAGTTCCATAAAAAGCCGCAACAGTCGCATCAAGCAAGGTAACGTCAATCGGCTTGCTAAAGTCCCTAAGCTTCTCAGCCATTACTCCACCTCTTTAGAAATTGATCGTTTTTAAAGCCCAAATTTATGTTCGACAAACACGAAACACTTCACGATGTTCTCAAAAGCGGAAAATGTCAAAGGTTAGGATTGTAGCGCAAAAGGGAGGAAAGTAACTAGAAGGTTTATACGGGTTTTTAAACAGTGTTGCGGTGGAGACGATTTACGATAATGACACTGCTCTCTTCTAGATTGTGCTGATATTGTTACGCTCTATTATGAACCTAATTGACAAGTTATGACGATAAGGTGGAAGATAAGATTGGAAATAATGTGTCGTTATAGCAGTCTGCGTTGGTCATACGCTAGTAGCAAATTAAACAATAAAACTGAGGTGGTTTAAGGCGGTCTAAGTAACTGGTGCAATTAACAAAGGGTGCTATACTTATTATAATTTAATCGGTCTCGAATATTTCATAAGAATTTCTAGCTCTCAAAATTCAAATTGAATTTATGATTTTTATCGACTCTCGTTTTGTCTGGATATTTTATTGATAATTTACTTTAAAATACCGATATAATATATGAATGTGTACATTTATTTTATGACATTTTGACTAATTCTCTATCATCTTTTTACATTCAAAAACTCTCCTTTCTAATTTCAATTGTTATTTTCAAAGTTCTCCTCAATTTATAATTGACATTTAAATCCATATACTTACATTAATTAAATGATCTTAAATGTAAACTGTTTAAATAAATTTAGTTAACTATTGTTTATTGATCTGTCTGTAAACTGCTAAAAGCAACAATATCAACATGTTTTTTTTATAATTTATAATGTTATTTACAAAGGTCTCATCAATTCTCTTTTACCGTTTAAGATTCAATTCCATGTATTTACACTAATCAAACATTATAAATTCCAACTATTTAAATAGCTTCATGTAACTAATATTTAATAATTTGTATAATAATTTCTTTAAAAAATGACAATTTCTATTTGCATTAACAAAAGGGTAAAATGGATTCTTCATTCAAATATAAAAATATATAAATCGCTTAATAAAGGTTACATGCATATAAATGTGGTGGTGATTGATAAATATATTTTACATATATTCTAGGCGTTAGAATATTTCCTGCATTTATTCTATGATTTGACGATATCTTTATTTGGGAAGTATTTATTTAGTTACTTTTGTTTTACCAGATCAATTGGCTAATTTGTAATCTTTTTATTTGGTTAGTATTTATTTCGTTACCTTTATTTTAGCAAATCAGTTGGCTAATTTGTAGCTTATCTTGACTCTTGTAACCATATATATTATTGGAGGTTGAATACAATGGGCAAACAAATTGATTTCTAAATTAATTTTTATCATGATATTAGAGCTATTCTCCTTACCCTAGCCTCACCTATCTTCTTCTTCGTTCTTCTTCTTCTATCTTTAATTCTTCTCCATGGCAGACTCGTCCAAGTTTCATCGCGCACTCACCATCACTAATGTTAAATCTCTTATTCCCATAATATTAGACAATGAGCAAGTCATGTATCATTCTTGGGTTACTCTGTTTACCAATCTTGCTAGGCTTCCTTATCTTTACGATCACTTGGTTCCACCAACGGAGGAGAAGGCTATGGCTGCATATGTCCAGGCTAAGTCCGTTGATCCGGCTCTTTGGAGACATTTGGATGTCGTTGTCTTGCAGTGGATTTACAGCACCATTTCTTCCGATCTTCTTCTCGCTATCCTCAGACGTAATGACACAGCAGAGGGGGCATGGAACCGTCTTGAAGTTCTTTTTCAGGACAACAAAGCCTCTCGAGCTACCCATCTCGAGGAGGACTTTACAAATGCTGCTTTTGAGGCTTTCAACTCGACGGACAATTATTGTAATTATCTACAATCTCTGGCGAATAGGTTGGCAGATGTTGATGCTCCGGTGACAAATGGTCGTTTGGTTTTACGTCTCACCGGGTCCTTACCAGAAGCGTATAATGGTACGGTGGACTATATACAAAATCAAGAGCCTTTGTCATCCTTTGAGAGTTGTCGTTCAAGATTGAAAATGGCTGAGCATACTATCAAGGCTCGTCAAGCTCGTGAAACTGGTGGTTCTGAGAGTCGGTCCGATGGTGCTGCCATGGTTGCCACTGATTCATCTGCAAGCAACAAGCGCAACAACAGTAATAAAGGGAGGAACAAATTGAAAAACAATGGGAAGAAAAAGGTCCACCAAAGTACTAATGGGTCCAGTCCTAGTCAGCCGCCATATCAGCAGTACCAGTGGCAGCCACGTCAGCAGGCCCCACCGCCACAGTGGCAGCAACTTGGTTAGGGAGGGTGGACTTTTCCTCCTTACCCATTTCCCGCATATTCTTGGCAGCCAAGGCCCAATCCAGCAGCCCAACGTCCCTCCTCTTCTGCGTCAGGTTTACTTGGGTCCAGACCTCAAGCTTTCAATGTCGTTGCTCCTCCTGCTCCTAGCTACATGCCCACCGACATTGAGACCGCTGTGCATGCTCTTTCGTTCTCTCAACCAAATGGAAACTACTACATGGATACTGATGCTACATCTCACATGACGGCGGATGCAGGTATTCTCTCTTCTTATTTCAATTCAAGCAATAAGCATCATAACATTGTTGTTGGTAGTGGTCATTTAATTCCAATTATTGATCACGGTCGCACTACATTGCCTCCACCTTATCCACCATTTACCCTAAACAATGTGCTATATGCTCCCAGACTCATTAAAAATATGGTCTCTATTCGTAAATTTACCACAGATATTATGGTTTCTCTCTTTTGACCCTTTTGGTTTCTCTGTTAATGACTTATAGATGGGGAACAGACTAACGAGATGTGATAGCACTGAGGACTTATATTCACTTTTCTCCAACTCTCAAGCCATTTCTTCCAACAATCATTCTGCTTTTACTACTTTGCCTTTGAATATTTAGTACAATCGTTTAGGTCATCCTGGCGATGCTATTCTTAAGTCTCGTTGTAGTAAAAAGTTTGTTGATTTTAATAAGGTTTGTAAAACTTTTTGTTCTTCTTGTCCTCTTGGGAAACATTCTAAGCTACCTTTTTATGATCAATGTCATATATTTTTCTTCCGTTTGATATTATTCATAATGATCTTTGGACTTCTCGTATTGTTAGTACTTTCGGCCATTGTTATTATGTTCTTTATCTTGATGACTATAGCAAATTTTTATGGACCTTTCCTATTGCAAAAAAAATCAGGTCAAACAACTTTTCTTAGGGTTTCATGCTTTAGTCAAGACACAATTTGAACGTAATATTAATACTTTTTAGTGTGACAATGATACGGAATACATTAATGACACTTTTAAGGATTTTTTTGAGCAACATGTCATGCTTTTCCGTCTCTCATGTCCTCATACATCTCCTCAAAACGGGAAGGTCGAAAGACACATAAAATCCATAAATAATATCATCTGGACTATCCCTTGCTCATGCATCTATGCCACTCTCCTTTTGGCATCATGCTCTCTCTATGGCTACATATCTTTTCAATATCCTTCCTTCCAAGGTATTGAATTACGAATCTTCCGCTCAAATTCTCTATCAAAGTGATTCGGATTATTCGGTTTGCGTGTTTTTGGTTGCTTATATTTCCCATTTTCCCCTCTTCTACTATTCATAAATTACAAGAAAGGTCGACTCCTTGTGCTTATTTAGGTCCGGCTCCTAATCATCGTGGCTTCAAATGCTATGACATGTTTAGTGATAAAATCATGATTTGTCGTCATGTTCGTTTTGTTGAAATAGAATTTTCATTCTCCAAACTCCACAAAAAACTTTCGAATTATGATTTTTTGAGTGAATATTAATCCTCAATTAATACATCATTTATCTCAAATACCACACCACAAAATATGTAGCTTGACCCAACAACGCAGCCCAACGACTCGTCATCTCTTCCTTAATTTGGGCCACGGTCTCACACAGGCCTAGATTCCACACCTCTCACTGCTGTCCACACTTGGTCCTCTATTTCCTCCTCTGACCCTCCTCTCTTCCCCACGGCCCAACCCCGTCTATGAGCTCCCCCACTTTGACCATTCCTCACACCACCCCTAGGCCTTCCAACCCCATTTCAACCCGTATGACTACTCGTGCATCAAATGGCATTTTTAAACCCAACCCCAAATACTCTTCTAATTACCACACTACCACCACTACAGATATTTCTCCTGTTCTGAAAAATCCTGTTAGTGCGCTTAGTGACCATAATTGGAAAAGTGCAATGTTGGATGAATTTTATGCTTTCATTGACAATAAGACTTGGGAATCAGTGCCTAGGCCGCCTAATGTTAATATTATTCGGTCTACGTGGATTTTTCATCATAAATATAAATCTGGCATTTCTTTTGAGCGTTATAAAGCTCGTCTTATTGGTGATGGAAATACACAGCAGCAATGCATTGATTGTGATGAAACGTTTAACCCCGTGGTTAAACCGGTCACCATTAGAGCGGTTCTCAGCATTGCTCTTTCTAAATCTTGACCCATTCATCGAATGGATGTCAAGAATACTTTCTTGCATGGTCATCTCAATGAAGCAGTTTACATGCATCAACCCATCGGTTTTCGTAAAAATTATCCGAATCATGTTTGCCTTTTGAAGAAATCTTTGTACGGATTAAAATAGGCTCCTCGAGCTTGGTACCAAAGATTTGCTGATTTTGTTGCTACCATTGGGTTCTCTCATAGTACGTCAGGTCACTCTTTATTCATCTACAAGAATGGTTCTGATATTGCTTATATTTTGTTATATGTGGATGACATTACACTTACAGCTTCTTCTGATCGTCTTCATAAGTCTATTATGACTCTCTTAGCTTTAGAATTTTCTATGAAGGATCTGGGTCCTCTAAGTTTCTTTTTGGGTACTGCTGTCACTCGTCATGCCCATGGTCTTTTCTTATCTCAGACGCAGTATGTTGCAAAAATTATTGAATGTGTCGGAATGTCTAACTGCAGTTCATGTCCTACTCCTGTTGACACTAAGTCCAAACTAAGTGCCACCGCAGACACTCCTTATGATGATCCGACTAAGTATCATAGTCTTGCAGGTGTTCTTCCGTATCTTACATTAACTTGGCCAGACATTTCCTATGCCATGCAGCCGATCTGCCTTTATATACATGCCCCGACTAACGAGCATATGAAAGCTCTTAAGCATATCATACGCTATCTCCAGGGTGCCCTTTCTTTTGGTCTCCACTTGTACAAATCTAATATTAATCGTATTATCTCATATATAGATGCAGATTGGGGTGGTTGTCCTGACACCCGTCGTTCTACCTCTGGTTATTGTGTATTCCTTGGAGATAATTTGATTTCTTGGTCTTTGAAACGGCAACCTACTCTTTTCCGTAGTAGTGCTGAGGCGGAGTACAGAGGTGCTGCAAATGTTGTTTCTGATTCATGTTGGATCAGAAATTTGCTTCTAGAGTTGCATTGTCTTATTCAAAAGGCTACTCTAGTTTATTGTGACAATGATAGTGCTATATACTTATCCGGTAATCTTGTTCAGCATCAACGCACTAAACACATTGAGATGGATATTCATTCCGTCCATGAGAAAGTAGCTCGTGGCGAAGTGTATGCGCTTCATGTACCGTCCCGTTACCAAATTGCTGATATTTTTACAAAAGGGCTTCCGCGCGTATTATTAATGATTTCAGGGACAGTCTAAGCATACGAGGACCTCCCGCTTTGACTGGGGGGTGTGATAGAATATATTTTACATATATTCTAGGCGTTAGAATATTTCCTGCATTTATTCTCCGATTTGACGATATCTTTATTTGGCAATTATTTATTTAGTTACCTTTGTTTTAGCAAATCAGTTGGCTAATTTGTAGCCTTTTTATTTGGTTAGTATTTTTTTAGTTACCTTTATTTTAGAAAATCAGCTAGCTAATTTGTAGTCTATCTTGACTCTTGTAACCATATATATTATTGAAGGTTAAATACAATGGGCAAGAAAATTGATTTCTAAATTGATTTCTATCGGTGACGACGATGAGTTTAATTTATGATCGATATATCTTACAATGCATAACAAAATTTATTTTAACAATGTCCAATATATGAATATTATGTTTTTACTACATTACCATATATGTAATGTATAGATTACACAATATTACTTTATTATTAGTGCCCACAATTTTATTAAATAAAAATCAATTAGCTTTCTATTTGATTATCTTCTATTATGATTTAAAATTCTTTTTTTCCTTTGATACAATACAATTCAAAATTCTTATCAAAATTTATTTTGTAATTAACATTCAAAACTCATCTTCATATACATATGCACATACATACGCGCATAACACACGTATGATCATGGATTTTCTAATATTACTTCATAAAGGAAAATATTACTTCAATATTTAAACTTTGAGATTTACTACATAAATGATTAAATGCAAATACTTTGCATGCATACGTGTATCGATCAACTATTATATTTAATACATAATTTCTTAAAATTTGAAAAAAGTATTTGAACTATTTTTAAATTTGAAACTAATCTTGCAAAATATAAAATTTGGGAAACAATAATGATATAACTCTCTAGTTAAGGGCAACTAGCTCAAGTGGTTAGAAGTAACCACTTTGGCGTTTTAGACAAAGGTTATAGACGTTATGAGTTCGAGCCACTAAGATAACATAATGAGTACTCTGTTTGAATAAAGTACCACTCTTATTATGAAAAACAATAATACATCTTTCTAAAGTTTGTTTACATGTATTTAAAATGTGTAATTAATAAAATATTTTGCTTGGCGTATGATATTTTGAAATTTTAGAATCTTATTTAAAACCAAATGATACAAAGTATATCATTTTGAATAGTTAGAACCTAAAAATAAAAAAAAAATGTTTATTTATAACTACAGGGTATAAATTAGTTAGTGTGAATTACGAAAATGACCAAACTTAAACAAAATTTATTGTGTAGGCCACATGCTCTAAACCTCAAGGCGAAGGATAAATTTCCTTCTCAAATTAACGTCTCCTTCCAAACTCAAATGTCGTATCGTTTGCTAATCTTTTCCTCGTTGTTGCCCCAATCACCACCACCCAATCGCTGCCACGTCCCTAGCCATCGTTAGCACAATTGTCTTCTCTGCGGCTCCCTATCGCCATCGCCTCCATAATCCTTAGCAACCCCTTTAGTCCAAAATCCTAAATCACCACAAACCCCAGCTGCCATCGAATCTCACTGTCGAACCACACTTCAATGTCTTGCCAGTCGACCTCTTTTGACAGTACACCCGAACTAACCATCGTTTGAAAAAAATATCCTAATTTAAACTAGCATTATACAACCATTTCTAAAAATGTGGAGCAAAACTCAAAGATTTTTAGGAGTGTCTCGATACAAATCTATGTGCAAAACTGCTACAGTATGAATTTTTGCTACAGTGTTTTCGAATACGGTAAGACCAAGGATTCTGACTGATGAACAGAATCCAGTTCAGACTGAACTAGTTAAGAGGGTCAAATGGACTACACGTATTAAAATACAACTGTTAAGACCAAACGTCCGTAGGATTTTTTACGTGAAGAAAATGCGTCTAATAATAATTTTGCCAGAACACGTCAATATACATAAAAATGCCCTAAATATTATCACAAGAATGGGCATAACAGCACGACTGTTCCTTTAAAATTATTATTGCCAGATAATCTTTACAACCTTAGGCTTGTAAGTTTTATTCTGACATGTCCGTCGAATCATACTACTAACTATCTTCACTCCGTTCTTAATTCTGCTACTTACTCAATACTTTGATTTATGACTACCAAGTGCTCTTACGATGTAGAAAATTTTGATTTATGACTAAGTAGCAGAATTAAGAATGGAGTGAAGGTAGTTGGTAGTAGAATTCGACGTACATGTCAGAATAAACCTTATAAGACTAAGGCTGTAAAGATTATCTGATAATAATAATTTTAAAGGAATAGTCGTGTCGTTATGCCCGTTCTTATGATGATGTTTAGAGCTTTTCTTATGCACACTGAATTTCTGGCAAAATTATTATTAGATGGATTTTCTTCACGTAAAAAATCCTATGGACATTTGGTCTTAAAAGTTGTATTTTAATATGTTTAGTCCATTTGACCCTATCAACTAGTTCGGTCTGAACTGGATTCTGTTAGTCAGTCAGAACCCTCGATCTTACCGTATCCTGAAAACACCGTGGCAGAAATTCGTACTATAGTAGTTTTGCACTTAGATTTATACTGAGACAGTCCTAAAAAACTTTGAATTTTGCTACACATTTTTAGAAATAAATTCAATTTTTACAACTAAAAAATGCTAATTATAACTAGCATTGAGAAAAAAAAGTTACATTCAATTTCACCTTATATGAATAGAATGCTAAAAACAACATCAAATAAAAAAAATGCTAATTTAAATTAACCTAGTATGCATAGAATGCTAAAAACAATACCAAATACAAGTGATGCTAATTTAAACTAGCATTACATGAATACAATGTTGTATTCATTTATAATTCAGGAAATGCTAAAACTGATTAGCATTTCATGGTTGAAACTTCACAAAGATACAAAATCACACCCTTGCCACCGCTAGCAACCGATCAAGTTGTTGGCATCTCCATCACCTCATCGCCGTCTCTAGTTATCGCCCTCGTCAACCACCACCTCCATTCGCATCGTCATTTTGTTTTCTAAGTGTTTATCCTTAGGCAAAAATGAAAATTTACATTCTTGAAGCCAAAAAAAAAAATCATAAATTGGTCCTTGCGCATATTTTCCACGGTTAGTTATTTATGATATTTAACATATAATTTATTATGTTTTAAAAATAATATTATAAATTATTTAGAAAAAACATAATAATTCAACATGTTAAAATCTTAAAACAATAACGATATTTTTTTATAAATTCATCCAGATTTATTTAGCAAATATAAATTAGTAAAATGTTATATTAAATGTATGTTTTAAATTTCAAAATTATCATATAATCCAGATATATTATTTAGATATTTACGATCCAATAAAAATATAATTACATATAATCTATTCTATTGATATATTAAAGTGAATAATATAAATGTTTTTCATGCATTAATCTGTTAAATAATAATAAAGTAGAAGAAAATACATTTTTCTCCATAATTCTCTCTTATTATTCTTCTACTTTATTCTCTCTATTATTTTGTCATTAAGCCTCTCATGATATCAGTAAAAAAAATAGTATTGTCCTTAGTTATGTTATATATATATATATATATATATATATATATATATATATTATAATTCGATATTCTCACCTAAATCATTTCTTATGTTTTAGATAATTTAAAATATAACTTACTGAAATCTTAAAAAATAAATTTATTTAAGAACTAATTAAAAATAAATATTTCATATTGAATATTTAGAATAAAAATAGTTGCGGTTATAACTATAAAAAATATATAAACTATTTAAGTATGTTATTTAACATGTAATTAGCTTAAGCTGAAAAATATTACATTAAAATATTTTACAACACAAAAATATTATTTTAACATGTAAAGATATGAAAATAATAATATTAATTTTCTCCTAATTTGTTTATATACTTATCTAATATACATCTAAATTAACTAAATATTAAACTTACTATATATAATAAATTAGTTATATGTCATACTTAATATATAATATATATTTCTACATGTGGTTAAGACATAGTGGTCTAGTGGTTAAGACATAGTGGAGTTGCTACATGTGGTTGTAGTGGCACCGGTACGAATCCCAACAGTCACAATAATGAGACATAGTGCACGGCCACTTATAAAACCGGCTAACCGAAGGCTAGGGCAAACATAGTTTCCTTGGGCCCAAAGTTTTCGTTTAAAAAAATTTCTTCTTTTATTATTTTAATGGCCTCTGTTCCTTCTTTCCCTCCTCACCCCGTCCTTTCAAACTGCTCTCCCGTCCAATCCAACACCCCTACCATTCCTACTAACATTACTCCTCATGTTCATCTTCATCCTCCCCAATTTCCTCCTGAACCCCTCCCGCCTGATCCAACCTCTTCGAATGATACCATTGATCCTATTCCTCCTGTCCCAACAGTGAACTCCCAAATTGTTCCTCCTGTACAATGGAATTCCCTATTTAAAGCAAAACCTCGTAATGTAGGGAGTCATATCCCAATTCAAGTTCCACTTGTCTTTGAAGGCCATGTCCTTGTTCCTCCAGAGAATGTAATAAGAGCTGGAAATGAAGTATGGGGAGAATACCTGGTAGGTTTTTTCCTTGATAAACCTCTTTCTTATCTCACTGTAATAGCTCATCTGAAAAGGGTGTGGAAATTAAAAGGGTCAATAAAAGTTAAGTCGGATGGTTTCTTGTTCCTATTCAATCTATCTTGTAAGGAAGATAGAAGGAAACTAATTGCGTCAGATCCAATTATCATGAGGAACAAGTTATTCATTGTAAAGCAATGGGATCCAAATGTTGGAAATAGTTGCAGTACTATAAAATCTGTTCCGGTTTGGATCAGGCTATCGAATATCCCCTTATATGCATGGTCACATATAAGCATCAATTGGCTGGCAACTCGAATTGGAACTTTCATGTGTATGGATGAACAAACTGAGAAGTTGGAAAGAATTGGTTATGCAAAATGTATGGTAGAAATCACTCCATCTGTTGAGTTATTGGATGAATTTACAGTGAGATTACTTGATGGATCAGACCAGATTGTAAAAGTAGAGTATTTATGGAAGCCTGAAGTATGCAGTGGATGCAAAGAATTTGGGCATATGACTGAAACGTGTATGAAAATGAAAACAAAATAAGATGGGAAGGCAGCAACAGAAAATATAACTAGTAAGGAAAGAAGGGTTATTGAAGTAGAAAATGAAAAAATTATAGGAGGCACAAAGAAAAAGCAGGAGTGGAGAAGGGTTGAAAGTAAAGGAAATAAAATAAAAAGAGATAAGGAAAAAGAAATAAGAACTGAAAGTCAGTTGATTGAGGAAGTAATAACTAAGGATGAACCCATAAATAGTGAGGTACATGAAACACATGATAACACATTGAAAAAAGGAAAACAAACAAAAAGAAATGAAGAAATAAGAACAGATACCAACAAATTTAATGTCTTGATAGATGAAAATGAAACTGAGTCATGCTTTGCCATAAGTGATAATGAACAATGCAATGACAACTGTGACAAAGAAAAGCAAATGGAGGAAGGGGAAGTTTTGCCAAATATGCAGACTGAAATATGTGGTGAGCAGGACACATCCCTCTTAATATTGCTAAATGAGATGGGTGATCAGGATAATTGCATAACTGAGAGGGTAGAAACAACTGTAATCTCTAATTCAGCTGAAAAGAATGATAAAACCCATGAAATAATTGAAAATGAAATTGCCACTTCAAGTCAAGGAAAAACAAAGGTAGCATGTGACCAGCAGGATTTTAAAGCTAAAAAAGGAAGAACAAAAAATAATTCTCAACTAACTGAAACCATGTTTAGGGAGGAACTAGAAAAAGATTTAATGACCCTGATATTACATGATCAACCAAATAGTATCCTCCCCTCATCAGGTTGTTACTCCTTCCCTGGCCATCTGCCTGGATGGATATCTTTGCCTACTACCTCATTTATCACACAAAATACCCCAAAGAAAGGTAAAAGTAATGGCAATTGTCTGTCTGATACTTTTGAACATAATGTTGATAATTACATTGTTCAAAGAGAATCTCCTGCAACAAGGAGCATGAAAAATGTGGTTCATCAAACTCTGAAGTATACCAAATGATGCAAAACTATGCAATATGGAATATTAGAGGAGCTCATTCCTTAACAAAGCTTGATCAAGTGAAATATCTCATTAACCAGTATAAAGTATCCCTTTTTGCAATTCTTGAAACTAAATTGAATGAGACCCTTACTATAAAAGCTGCAAAGCACATAAACCCCGACTGGACAATTAACCATAATTTGAATCAAGCCTCCTATGGTAGGATAATGGTCATCCATGATCCAACTGTTTTATCTCTAACTTCAGTTCTTTGCACTGACCAGGTCATCCATTTTCAAGCCAAAACTTTTGACTCTTCCCCCTCTTTCTATATATCAATAGTCTATGCCCACAACTCATCTACCACAAGACAAACTTTTCTTGATCTCCTTCCAGCTTTAGGCAGAATTCCCATCCCTGGCTTGTTTTTGGGGATTTTAACTGCTGTTTATCCTTGAATGACAAGCATGGTGGTCATCCCCTTCTTCCAAATGACATTTTCCCCTCAATAAAGCTATTGAGGAATCTAACTTGCTATCAATACCCTCTTCTGGTGCTGAATTCACATGGAATAACAGGAGTAGATTTGGTGTCAGAACTTATTCCAAGATTGATCACTCATTCGCCAACCTCAAAGCATTAACCACATGGCCTACCTTGTCTACCTTTATCCCCCACCCTGTTCTTTCTGACCATTCCCCTATTGTTTTTTCTTCTGGTCAGAAGCTATTAAAGGATAAAAGAAGCTTCAAATTTTATAATGCTTGGGTCCATGAACCTGAGTATAATAATATCATTAGTAAAGCATGGAATAAGAATTTCTTTGGTAACCCAATGTTTATTTTTTGCAGGAAATTAAGAGCTACTAAAAATGCATTAAGAGAATGGGCTAGAGGCAAATTTGGTGATGGCACTTTAAAATCTGGAGTGCTAAGGAGGAAACTCAATCTTTCTCAGGTAGAAATGATGAATAATCCTGATAATTCAGAAGCAGCTGTAACTGAGAGGATACTATTTGAACAACTAAGTGAAGCATTGAAGGCTGAAGGCAATATGAAGAGGCAACAACTGAGACAAAAATGGGTAAATGAAGGAGACAATAATACAACATATTTTCATGCTGCAATCAAGGTAAAACAGGCTAAGGAGCATATTACAAACATATATGACGAGGAAGGGAAATTGCACACCAATGCTGATGCTGTTGATAAAGCTCTCCTAATTTACTTCAAGAATTTGTATGGTAACAAAGATGATTTCATTCCTTCTATTGATGAACTATCACAAATTCAATTACCTGAGGTTCTCCCTGAGGAAGCTGTCAATCTTGTTGACAAGGTAACTGATAAGGAAATTAAAGACACCCTTTTTACTATCAATAGGCAATCTAGTGGAGGCCCTGATGGATTCAATGTCATCTTTTTTATCCATAGTTGGGATATAATAAAAAAGGGTTTTCTTAAGGCAGTCCATAATTTTTTCAATTCTTTCAATCTGCTAAAACAAGTGAATGCAACAAATTTAGTTCTTATCCCCAAGGTCCAGTCTCCCACGTCTGTTGCTTCTTTTAGACCTATCTCTTGTTGTAATGTTATGTACAAGTGTATTTCTAAAATTTTGGCCTCTAGACTTGTGCTTGTCTTGTCCAGAATCATATCCAAGAATCAGTCTGCATTTCTTCCCAAGAGAAATATCATTGATAATATTTTGTTATCTCATGAGTTATTAAAAGGCTATAGACGTGCTCAAGCAACCAAAAATGCAATGCTTAAGGTGGACTTAATGAAGGCTTACGATAGTATTCACTAGACTTCTATTGTGAGAATTATGGCCCTGATGAAATTTCCCAAAGTTTTTGTGGCTTGGATATACAGCTGCATCTCCACTCCTACTTACTCAATTAAGTATAATGGCTTCACTTCTGGGTTTTTCAACAGCAGACAGGGAATCAGGCAAGGGGACCCTATCTCTTCATATATTTTCATTTTAGTTATGGAAGTGCTAACTAGTATGCTGTCTAGAAAATATGTGCAGAAGGATATATTGTTCCATTCTAAATGTAAGCCCCACCAAATAACATCTCTGTTATTTGCTGATGACATCATGATCTTCACTAAGCCTGATCAGAGCTCAATAGAAAACATTATAGCATCCCTTGATAATTTCTACCTCATGACTGGTTTGAAACTTAATGCAAATAAATCACATATTATCACTTCTGGCATATCTTCTGAGGAAGCAAATAGAATTACTAGCTTATCCGGACTGCGACATATGGATAATAGCATGAACTATCTGGGTATTCCTCTGTGTACCTCAAGAATCACTTCTAGACACTGCCTGCCCTTGTATACAAAAATCTGTAACTTAATGAACTTATGGGCAAATAGGTATCTTTCTCAAGCTGGTAGACTTGTGCTTATTAATTCTGTTATCTCTTCTATGATGGTGTACTGGTCTAGAGATTTTATTCTCCCTAAAAAGCTGGTGAACATGGTAAGAACTGCCATGCTAAGATTTTTTTGGACAGGCCCAATTCATTCAAAAAAACTCATACCATGTTCTTTTGCTAAAATGGAACAACCAAAAATGAAAGGTGCTCTTGGTATCATCAGCTTGCATAATTGGAATAAAGCTGCTATCAGTGCTCACTTAAATTCTTTGTTGAGTAGTGTTGATTCTTTATGGGTTGAATGGACCAGAAAATATAACTTGGGTAGTAGGAATTTCTGGACTATGCCTGTGCCACAGAATTGTAGCTGGACATGGAGATGTATTCTTGGTTTGAGATCAAGCTTCACACAGCATATTAAGTATGTGATCTCAAACAACAGTAGCATCAAATTTTGGCATGACCCATGGATGGCACAAGGTTTAGTGCTTGTCAATGTTTTTTCTCCCCAGCAGATTGAACAAGCAGGCATAAATAGAGATGCAAAGGCTTTTGATTACTTGTATGAGGGCAAGTTGTCTCTCCCTTACACAAGTAATCAGGATATAAGGGCAGTTTGGAAGTTATATCACACAAATCAATATGGTCTATCTGAAAGAGATGAGGTTCAGTGGAATGGGAAGCAGCATTCAATCTCTGTTGCTTATGACCTTCATACAAATGTGACTGGAAGATCTGCAAAAGTATGGCACAAGGTTATATGGTCCACTTCCTCCCCTGCTAGGGATAACCTGATGATGTGGAAGGTGATCATGAATGCATTGTTAACTAAGAATAAAATGTTGAGTTATGGTATGAATGTTGATCCACTGTGTCTATTGTAAGCTGCAGATAGAGTCAGTGGAACATCTGTATTTTGAATGTGATGAATTACATGGCCTCTGGAGGAATTTGGTAAGAAGAATAGCTGAAGACCATAAGCATGGCTTGTCTGAATTAGAATGGGACCTAATCAGTAAATCAACAAGGTGGAGGATAGAAAGAAGAATTGTCTTCTTTTTCTATCTAAAGAAGCATCTGAATTTAGTTTGGGAAGAAAGAAACTTGAGAATTTTTGAAAATAAATGGAGGAGTATGCAACAATTATGGGAAGTTCTTATGAAAGTTATAATCTTGGGTATGAAGGAAAGCAAGTTTGATTTCAGTTCTCACTTGGATGAAGCTACTGCTTAACTTCTCTTAAGTTTGTTCTTCTTTTCTTTTCTTGCTGTTTTTGTTTTCCCTGTGTCCAGGCTTTCCTTGTCTTTGTTTTTCTCTGTTTTCTTTTTCCTGTGCCTTTAGTTTGTTATTTTCTGTTTTTTATGACTATGAGCATGTTCATAGTTACATTTCTTTTCTCAATAAAATGGTAGGGGACCATTTAACCCCGCTTGCTTTGCAAAAATAATAATAATAATAATAATAATAATAATATATATTTCTATAAATTTCAAAAACATTTTTTAATTATTTTTTATTCAAACATATCATTTTATATATTTGTAATCTAAAACAGTAATATATATAATTATTCTATAGTTTATTCTTATGTTACTTAATTTATGGATGGTTTTAATTTATTAAATATGTTCTATTAAATTTGTAAGTATAAGAATTTATAACTCTCTTATGAATTCTATGAACTATAAAGCCTCTTATTATTTCGCTTCTCTATTTTTTATATAAATCCCATGATTTATGATTGTACGATTATTAATAAGTCTCTCATTAATTATGATCAACCATTTTAGTCTCAAATATAAGTTCTCCCATTGTTTAATTACCTTCAACCATTTTACGTTCAAGTTTGCATTATTATTTCCTTCCTAAAATGATATCCAGTAATAAAAAAACAACATATACAAAATATTCAAGGCACTTTTTAGTTCTCCTTACTATTTTATATTGAAGTATAATTTGTGTATTGCTTAGAAGGTACTCTTTAATTCCATTAACTAAGTTACAATAAAGTTTATGCTGTTATTTTTCTCAAAAAATTATATTTTATTACTAACCAACATATATACAATAAATGAAATAAATTACTTATACTAATATATGTTTAACATTAGTATATAGCATTGCACATCAACTATTCAAGCATGTCTATTTGACAATTTCTTTTACAACATCGCCATGTGTAATGCATGGCTACACACTAGTTGCCATTTGCAAAGTAATGCCAAATGAAAAACCTAATTAAACAGGGAATAAATATTAAAATAACAGTACAAAGAACGAGTGTTGAATGAAAAATATATTAGAAAACTTGTATTTACCAAAAGGTATCTCTTCGTATTTAGACTCGAAGTACAATCAACAGATACGACCACTTTGAATTTTATTGGAATCTAATAAGAGGTAAACCAAATATTCCTAAAAAAATAAATTAAAATATTCAATAAAATATTCAATAATTTGCTTAAAAGAAGACCAATCATGTGCCCAAAGAATCGCTTGAAGATACGCTGAAGAAATAATTGAATACACGCTTAAAATAAGCAAAAAGGCTTGAATTGAACCTAAAACGCGCTCGATTTAGACTCAAGATAGCATGCAAATAAGACCCGTAGTGGTTTGAGGAGCGTTCGAACTTGACATTAGGAAACACTCGAAATCAACCTGAAGTACCTGAAGCAAGGACCCAAAGTTAACTCGACTATACTGGAACGCTCGAAGTATTCCCCACAATGTGCAAAGCACGGAGCTAGGCACTGCTCGGCCCAAAGCAACTCATGCGCCATCTCGGAATATCAATCAAGTATGACATAGAATGGTCGAAGCAAAGCATTCAAGTTACGTATGACTCAAAATACACCATATTTCATATAAGTAAGACCCGAATTCTCCTAAAATATTAAAGGAAGCTTCCAAAAAAAATTCAAAACAGTTTAAGAAAATATTATAGCAAAATTCAACTATATATAGGAGTTCAAGATGAAGAAATGGATAAGTCATTTTTATTTCTTCAATAAAATGCATTGGAACTCTATGGATTTCTCTATTTCGCCATTAAATGTACGCTTTGTATTTCAATACAAAAAATTGTAAATAAAAGCATAGAAGAAGAGTGTGAATGAAGATAAAGAGGATGGCGACAAGATTTAAGTCAAGTTTCTATAAAAACATTATCTCTGTTATCTACATTCTCCTGGATTGCGTATATTTTTGTATTTTCTACCGTTTCAAACATTACTGGCCCCAACTTTATCGCAGATAACCACACTATAACATTGCTTGGAGCTCCATCGCATCACCTCCACTTCATAGCCTGAGCATCCTCTCTATTGTTGTTTCATGATTAACCCTAAGACATAAAAATTTCACAGTGTTGTGGTTCGGTCACTATAACTATTTAATTATGTTAAATTTGAAAATTGAAGGAAAATACAAAACATGATCTTAATCGTTAATACTAGAATTTATGAAAGTTTCTTATAATTTTTATCTCCAATTTATCTTAAGAAATCATAGACAAGTTGATTTATTGCAATAGAAACTTCAAATATAACCCACAAGAATAAAAGACTAAAACTTTGTTTCTTATACTCTAGTTAATAGATAAGACGTGTATGGAAACATAAGATCGACATGGAATTGAAATAGGAGAACCCATATAAATATACAATGATGCATTCTTTTAAATGGTAAATTATTTATGTCTGTTGTGTTTTTAATGTTATCCACTTTATTCTTATTTCGTATCTACGTAAATCAACTACATGGTTTAGTCATTTGAAAATGGTTTCCTTTTGTTTTACTATTTTGAAGTGATTATGGGCATATTAGGAAAAGAAACAACATAAATCCAAGATTTTGACGTCTTATTTCACTCTTTCAACAAAAAATAACCACCTTTTATTATGCTTCCTACAAAGTAGATACATGACAAATAGTTTCATACTTTGCTTTAATCCTTTTATGACATAGGAAATGTGTAACAACCTTACCTATAGTTTATTATTTTAGTGCTATTTTGGAGATATAATACTATTTTATTATTAAAGTTATTTTACTAAACTATTAAACGATGATAGATGGTGTTGTTGGATCATCGGTTAAATTTACGCAAGGAGCTTTATACATAAAAATAACGGTCAACTTATAACCTATAGCACGATGCTTATTTTATTTTGAAACATTACATTCAAAAGATAATTAAGCATTAATGGATATTTTTTTTTATATAAATGATGACTTTTTAAATGAATTTGAAAATGTACATGGTGTATGTATGATAAACAATATTAAACGACGCTTGATTTATAGTAGATCGATATCCGCATAAATATTATATTATAATTAAGTATATGCCAATATATTACATGTATTAATAATATTCCACTAAATCAAAGAAGTGATTTAACAATCTGTCCCTCGTGATACCCTGAATCAACAATGAATGACAATGTCCGACTCACAAATACCACAAAAGACGGTTTGTCAGGGTAAATTAAAACAAAATACCACACCAAGGCATTGATATAATCTCACAGCGAAATACAGCTTTATTAGATTAGTTCTATTAATGAACCGAAGTTTATGGAAACTGTGGGTTACTCCTTGTTAGATTATGCTTTATTCCACAAAGAGCGAAGTTAAACTTCAATTATGTCCACTAATAATATATATTTTTTCCTACAAATTCTTGAACATAATAATTAATTGGATGGAAACAACTTTCATACCCCCCATCCTTCAACAAACTAATATTACTTGATACATAACTCAACATTAATGCATACTTTTTATTTAATTACTACCTCATATTTAATAATTCATAACATTGACCTTGTCCATTTGTTAATATCATTAACCTTTATTTATTTTCATTCTTCACATATTATCATTGTTTGAAACATTGATCATGTGTTTCTTCGAAGACCCATTCAAACATTAGATTTAAATATCCTTTAGAGTATCAACTTACCGTTGATACTAATGCTCATAATATATTTTTTCTTGTTTTTATAGCCAAACTTTACATTATAGTATTTATTACCCAATCCATTTGTTTTCCATATATGATAAAGGTTATAATCATGTTTTACTATATGTAGGATATATAATATTCCATTTTCAACGTATACAAATATGTATAATACAATGTTTTCTTAAAAATAACCAAACAAATATTACCACAACAATTAGACGTGCTTTAGTGATGATTCTATATTTTTTCTCAATTTTACCTATTATAGATACTATAGAAGATTCCATGGTATCCATGTATGACTAAATCCAACATAACCATGCAAAATGTGAAGGAATTCATATTTATAATCATACAAATTAAAAAGAAATAAATAAGAATAAACATAATTTCGAACATAGAACTTGAGACAAAGATATGAAATCATATACTTAGAACACAAATAACAAATTCTACCTCTTATTGAATGAAATGAAGGATAATTAGAGCCAAACTTTTAAATTGAGCTCAATCAATAGATTTTGGTAATTTTTCTATTAAATAACTGAGATGAGTTGTCACTAATCGCTAACTTAGTTTTGATATTCTTTATCGAACAATGAAAATTTTGTAGGGATAAAAGAAAATTGTACACTAAACTAAGGGGAATGATATTTTAACTTCGATAAAATGAGAAGTAGGATAAATATGTCAGGAAGATCATACGTATAACTAATATGATATATGGAATAGGAAATTACTCGTAACATGAGTAAACCTATTTGTGTGGTGGATCCAAAAAATTCGAAATCCCTTAGCACACGTATCTGAAAAGTAGATAAATATCTGATATTCAAAAAAGGGTACAAATGCGGAAACAAAGGCACCCACATTTGATAATTGCTTGTTCAGTTTTTTTGTCAAGATTATAGTTTATATTTTATTTAATTCAGTAAAATAAAAGATACGAGTTTATTGTTTTCTTAAGTTAGTAGTTTGTATATTTATGTATTTAGTACATATTAATTGCTCAAAGCTATTTAGTATATTAAGTTTTATTTATTTTTCACATTTTTATAATCAATGAAATTGAAAATTAATTATGGTAAACCAAACTTTTCTATTTATATCTCTAGATTTATTGATCATTAGTAGATAGGATAATTATTCGATATCCATCTGTATCAGCAGATGTGAATAGTCGATATCCAAAAATTATTTCAGATGCGGATGCAAATATGACACTATCCACATTCGAAAGTTCCCGTTGACAAACCTAAACATGAATAATTGACAAACGTTATCAAAAAAATTAACAAATGATGAACTAAACCGATTCATATAATACACTACTTTAACTATTTCGTCGATGTAATATTTTTTTTATAAGACCCCATCTCGAGACCCACACTAACAAAGGGTATTACAGAGTAATACCGTCTGTTAGAGCAGAGAATAGGGTTGATTAGGAGCGACCATTCGTAAATTGATTTGGATGAATATCGATATGTCGAATAATATAATTATATTTTTCTATCTTTTCTTACAAATTGTAATTCAACATATCTGATCTAGGCGTGAAACAATAATAAAAAGCTTTAATATAATTCAGAATAACACACAATATAGTATACAACACAAAGTCGAACATCGCATCGAAAATAATATACATCAATATCTCTCAAAAGTCTGAGTCTACAAAAGAAAATGCTAGACTCACACTCATATACATGTATACAAAAATAGGTCTCAAATATACATGTCTACAACATATACCAACATAGATCAAGCATGTAACTAGACTCAAATGGTACATCAAAAATGTGAATAACATCAAAATAGACTTTTTAAGCTAGCCCGCATTCAAAGTCGCTGAGTGCATGTACCCGTCAAGTCTCGGTCTGACCCAAGCATTAAATAACATATGGATCTGACTATCTCTAATTATCATAAAATGTGAGATACTGATAATAATAACTCATATAAATGCCAAGGACAATGTCCATAATATGAGCTTAGATAATCACATCCATATATGCAAGTGATAGACTTGTACTTCACAAGTTGACATAATATACATGCACCTCGAACGCTAACATAAAAGCTTGCTCTTTGCAAATTACAATTCAATAGAAAACGAGCATCACAAGATGAGCCTGAAAACCCATTTAATCCGCCTAAATGGATCTCCCAAAGCCAAGTCTAAAGACTCAATAATTAAGTGCCATCCACTTTCGATTGGCAATCATAATAGTGTAGATTAATGTCCCATCACTACTTAACAATGCTCAAATTATTACTAAAACCTAGTAAATTACACTCGTGCAAATAAATGTTCATTTGAAAAAGTCCATGAATTAACCGGTGAAATAAACGCAAGCGTTTCATGCCACTTGTTTTACTAGACCGTTTAATTTGATTCCTCATCCAAGCGAGATAATATGTTTTTACAATAAAATAGTTTGCTTTAAAAGCTAATTTAAAAATATTGATTTAAAAATATTTATAAATATATATAGTAGAAAACATGATTTAATTCATATCTATATTTATAGAAAACTTGCTTCAAAATCACTTTGAAATTTAAATTATCTATAAATATATATTCTCCAAAATCCTTCTTATCCAAACTACATATTTTTTCCTATACATGTATATAATAGAAATCAGTCTATTTCCAAAAGAATTCCTTTATAAATAACTTCACAAACCGATGCAATAAAATTGTGTGTCTAGCAATAAAACATAGAGCAAGATTTCCTTACGACCAATATCATCAAAGTTGAGCTCAAGCACTCAAAAATGCCTAAGTAATTCATTGCAACCAAGCTTTAAAGCGATGCTAAAATCATCACAAATCAAGAAAAACAAGCAAATAATATCTAAGAGTTAAATGAGCAGACGAACGAGCGAATCGGAGCATGCAGAGGCTAAAATGGTGTGACATGGGGCTCAGCCCAAGTCTCGACCGGTGCACCGGTCGTAGCACCTGGGTTGATCCCTAGGCTACGCTGGTGGCCTCTCATTGCTCCATTAGTCCCCGGTTTTCCATATTGATCATCCCTAGTCTTAGGGTTCTGATTTAACATCCAAGAAAGCATACAAACATCAATAATTAAATGCAAATCATAATCATATGAAGTGGATTTTTATAAACTAAAAATAGGGTTTCAACTACTAGAAAATATGGCGCTGAGGTTTGAAATTATCATAACCAAATTTGAGATAATTCAACAACGATTCATCCAAATAACAAATTCAGTATATAAATATCAAATAGAGATGGCTGTGAGTGATTAACTCACCTTTCCTCTTTACTTAGCTTGCCAAACAACGAATTCTATCTTGCTTCTTAAGATTTCATAGAAACCTAGATTTTATCTTAACCCAAAATGAAAACAAACAACAATCAAAACATATTATAACCGAAATCAATTTGACTAAAGATTGAACTAGAGCTAAGAGAAATTACTTTTGGTTTTATCTAAATTTTCTGGAATTTATTTTGAGTTTTCCATGTTGATTTGCTTTTTAGATTTAAGGAAGAACTTCATTTTTCTTTCTAAGTGCAGAACATAGAAAGTGAGAAAATGAGAAGGCTCTTTTTCTTGTTTGCTTAGAAATGGATATGGGTTTAATCTAAGCCTATTTAATAAAATACAAATTCTTATTTCTTTTGTTCCTTATATTTACTTCTAATCATTCTAGACCAATTAATGATTTCACAAAATAATTTGTCTAAGTGTTTTACCATAATATCAAAACCCATCATAGCTAAATAACTTTTAAATTTGTTTTTAACAATTCAACACCATTTAATTTAATTTTTATTCAAAATGAATTACATAAAATTTAAATACACTAATGTCTTCTTTAACAATTTTAAAACAAGAAATTTACTCAATAAATTTCATATATTGCTTATCTAATAAATACGCATTTTAAAATTCTCATTTCAAATATTATTCTAATAAAACACTCGAATCTTGTAACGACCTAGAAAATTAGTCATTTGAATTTGGAATATTTAATTGATTTTAAATATTTAAAATTTAATTTTATAAGTTGAATAACTTGAATTTCAAATATAGCTATTAATTTGAAAATTAAATTATTAAATTTAATATTTGGAATTGTCTAAATAATTATATCCTGAATTTAATGAGAATCAAAATGATTTCGTTAGTTGATTTAAATTTTATTTAAATAAGGATGGAGATAGTAAATTTTTAATTTATATTTAAAGGTGATTTATTTGGTTTTTATAATAATTTGTTTTAATTAACGTGTAAAATTGCCTTTCGGGATATGGTCTCAAATTTCGACGAAACCTGTTTCATTGGATCCGTAATAATGACTTATGTATGCTAATAAATTTCGTGACAATTAGATGCATCGTTTGGTCGTATGATTTTGAAATGCATATAAATTAATTTAGGAATTAATATAAAATAACTGGGTTTGAAAAACTGTCTTCTGCATATGACCGAATTAGGTCTAGAGACTGGTTCCATTATGTTTAAAGTGGGGGTATTACATATAAAATGCCAGGCAGCATGTGTCGTTTGGAGTTCAAGATTTTCGGACGTTTAAAGCTAGATAATTTCTAATTAAAATAATATATATTATTTATAACCATAACTTCAAACCATACCACAACTATTCACACCATACCTCCCCTATACCTAGGCCATGCCCGTCTCCCTTGTAAACTTGTGCCCAAACCAGGAAGTAAGTTCGAAAATTTCAAATTAAAAACCCAACTAAATCGAATGGCTCACATCAATCCGAGCCACTAAGGGTGTCGATGGTCGAAGATTTCAAGTAGGAAGTTATAGCCAGCGACGAAGTAAAGCTTATGGATGATGGTGATGAATTGGAGATCATTGTGGCAGCGGCAATTCATGTCCAGAGGAGGTGGCGGCGTTCGTGGGTTCAATAGCGAGCTACAGTGGTTTTCAAGAGGTGGGCTCTGAAGAGAAAATAAAAGGGACGATGAGGTGGCACTTCGATGTCATGCGGTGGCGCAGTGGAGTGGTGGCCGGAATTTCTAAAAAACGTCGATTGACATTTTAGAGGATTTCCTAGCGATGGCAACTTTACGGGTGATGGCGACGGTGGAAGAGGGATCGCCTTGGCGAGGCGGTTCTAGGGTGTGGTGGCTATGGGCTCCGGTGGATTCTGGTGGCGACGACGATCGAATGGAGTTCGGCCTGGGTTAGTGTCACGATGAACGAGATTGAAGATACGATTGGAGAATGTGATTAAGTTAAGCTAATTACTGAAATTAAGTGTAGTTAATTATATTATAATTATAAAATTGAATTCTTATAAAATGCATAACTCATTCATGCTAGGTTGGATTTGAATGCGGATTTTTGCATTAGGATCGTATTGACGTGGAATACGTTATTGAACTGGATTTGTGATGATTGGAGCTAGTGAAATTTTTCGCTAAAATTGAATGTCGCTTAATTTTAGATAAAACCAAAACATCTTGATGACTGACTGGGATTACGGTGAGTTAAACTCACCTTTTTAGTTAACCGGATATATTATATAGTTGATAAATATTATTGGTTGGATGTTCGGATGATTTACTATTTTATCAGTTGGTTTGGATTCATTTCTGCCCCTGGAGCGGATGACCTTATATATATATACTCACATAGTAGCGGATGACTCATATTATATAACTATATGCTATTTGTGATGCAGAGGGACGTGTTGGATGGATCCAACATGATTCCTCATCACTGTTGATTTTATATATGTGTGTGCTTGCGCATTAATATATATATATATATATATATATATATATATATATATATATATGAGCTATGATGTAGGAGGACAGGTTGGAGGGATCCAACGGGATTGCTAGCTGTTGATGATTTATTTTCAATAAAATGCCTGTTATATGAATTATTGGATATGAAACCTGATTTGTGGACACTATTGGTTATAACATTGTTTATGTTCAAAACTAAAACCCAGTGGTGATAGAAAACCAATAATTGTATTGGTTAAGCGTTTGGTAGTTACTGGCTTCAAAATAGTATTTTTAAAATACTGTAAATTGCCATTTGAGTTGGAATGGGTTTTTAAGACAGGAAATGATTTTTAAATCCAAATTTGTGTTTCAGAAATATTTGTTTTAAAGGATTTAACTTCTATTTTGTTCCAACCTTTTTATCTATCTTTTCTATGTTATTTATTTATACTTAATATTGTTTTAAAGGTTAATTATTTATATTTAATATTGCTTCAAAGTTATTATCAATATTTTAAATATTTTGAAAAGTTAATTATTTAAGTTATTAATATAGTTTGAAATTAATAATAATGATCATGAATAATATTTTGGAAATTTATTATTATTATTTATAATATAATAATGGTAAAGATTAACGATTGTTTCATTTATAATGTTTTGAATTATTAATTATTATTTTAAGATGTCTCAAAGTTCATAATTGTTATTTATTTGTAATGTTTATTATTAATAATTACTATCATATAATAGTGTTTTAAAGTAAATGATTAGGATTTATTTATAACGTTTTCGAGATTCATAAATAGGGTTTTATAAACAGACTGAGATTGGTTTGAAGACTTAAGGGAGATTATTTACAAAGTGAAAGAGTTTTATAAATGGTTAGATATTCATAAACGAATATAAGAAATGTGTTTGTGGATTTATAAAAGGAGTTTTATAAATTGTTTTATGAATTTATAAAGGATTTATAAATGATTTTAGAAATGTAAAAAAAGAATCTGTAAGTGATTGAGTTTATAAAAGAGATTATAAATGATTTTCAGAAATTTATAAAATAGTTTTATAAATGGTTTTTGAGATTTATAAGGAGTTTATAAATGGTTTTAGAATTGTGTAAAAAGGGAATCTTCCTCCGATCTATGAGTATACTTATACATTGAGATAAATATATGGATTTTTCTAAGTATTAAAAATATAGGGATTTGTGAATATATCTTTGTAAAAGTATTTTTATGCAAGTATTATAAAGTGATTTTAACAATGAAAAGATAAATTAAAAGAAGGCTAGTGGTTACTTATATGCTAACCAATGTTGGTTTTCCCTATGGAAATAAATCCCTGATTTCAATGTTTGTTTATTTGATAGTTAAATAATCGGCTATCAAATTTGGACCCAAAATGTAACTTTAGAAATATCTAGAAGAAACGCGTGACTTATATGGCACACTCATCTCCATGATGCTATACCGTGCGTATAAGTCTCGTTTCATTCTCCTATGACAAATGATAAGGAAATCCGTCCATTAAAGGTTAGGAGATGATCTCCGCTCTTATCTTTGATTGTTTATTTCTTAAAGAACCGGGGTTGAGTTTACTAGAAAATTTTGAATGTTGTTTCGAATGGACCGGGGTCAGATATGTTATTCGAAAACCACTTCGATTCAACTCAAGCATTTCGAAGTGAAGATTCTTGAATATGATGGAATTGATTACAAAGAGCTCTTAAGCATTTCATTCTGTCTCAGAATGAGCTTGTATAGATGTATGCTGGTATTGCATTATTGCTCGGAGGGCAGTGTTAGCACTCCAAGTGGGAAGTTCTATATAAAGGTAAAACGTAGCCTGAAGCCTCATCAACGGTGAATGGCTAAAACATGGGAGATGAAGCAAGGCTAAGTGGGTCACTCTCAACAAGGGTATAGTCATCCCTATCTAGAGTCGATAATATATCACATTTGTATGCTTTAAGGCCCATTAATGGAGGGGTGATCATATTCGGTACTACCAGGCAAGTGGTAGGCCGGTTCTGTGTTGGCAAGGGATCTCGGCGAGGTCCTCGATGTTATTTTATCTAGAGATGCACTGTGATGGGCGGTACCCAGTAGCTCAATCATTGTGTGGAATTCATTCTCCAATATGAGCCTTTATGGTTTTAGTTGTATGCCTATTATGCTGGAATTTAATTAATGTATTAATTTCGATTATAATTAATAAGTATTTGTGTATTAGATATTATTATAATATCACTGGATTCTCTATAGAAAAAGTTTTAGTTATCGTAAGGTAAAAACCCATCCGTGTTTATGTGCGGCGTGGTCTTACGAGATCCTTTTGATTTCAAAGGTTTTGTAACATTAAAATCCAGTTGGATGTGTTTTCTAACGCTGGTTTTCCAGATTGACTGGAGTGTTATTTTATTATAATCCTCGGGTCAGACCGAGCATATTACAAATTTAGTTTGGATGCTTTGGATCTTCAGGAGACGAGTTGAAGGTCAAGAGACTTATTCGCGTATATGGTTATTTTTCTGCTGCATTCATTGTTGTATTTATCAGCGATTGTGAGGACAGGTTGTTATAAACGTTTGGGCTAAAATATGTTAGTATACTTTGATTGATGTATGTATATTACATTCCTTCTTTATGTAAAGATTCGTTGTATATTATAGATTATTCATTCTGCTGTGAGATTTTGTGTTGTTTAGTTTCTTCTTATTTCTTGTTTATTTCCCCTAATTATCGATTTTTTTGGCATTCGATTGCTCGACACGTAATACAGTGGATGTATTAGTGTCGATTTTCATGGGTCGAAAATCCTGGTTGTAACATTTGGTACCAGAGTGCAAGGTTAAGCAAGAACTTTGGCTTTGGTGAGGTACTCATTATAGATAAAGTTCGGTAGCACCCTAGAATGAGTTTGAGTATGTATATATATGAGAGAGTATTTTTTTGTAATATAAAATTGTTATATATTGTGTTGATTGATCTAAGGCTTATAGATTTTGGTCAATACGAGTAATTAACGTTATTGATAGGGATCTCTAAACATTTGAATAGAGCAATTCGACATAGTATTTGTTTGCGCCAAAAATGGTCACCAACCCCAAGTATCATGAAAGCGCCAAAGAACGAATATAAATCAACAATATTCAAGCACAAGTCTCAAATCCAAGCAAACAACAAGCAGCAATACCAAGGTAACAACTAGAAACGCAAGATTTATAGTGGTTCGGCTATCTCCGGCCTACGTCCACTTCAAAGTTTTAACTTTTATTGATGTTCTTTGCTGGTTACAAGTGATTGCAGCAGTTACAATGATTGTATTTCGGCTATAACAACAATGGAAGGAAGTAGAATCAGATCCGGCAGAGTCTGGACGTTGAATGGCCAAAAGATCCTTTTTCTGTAGGCTTCAGGGGGCTATTTATAGGCGTAGGAGGCTCAGATCTTGCTCAAACTCCGGGAGACTTTTTCTGGCACGTGAGTGGGCCCACGCGACCGACCCCACCAAGTTTCGACTCGATCTGGGATCGATACGAAGTGATTTCGTATCCATCAAAGAATGATCCAATCGAGCTGAAACTTGGAAGGAACAATCTTTACCTTGTATGGAAGCTTCTGTGAAAATTTCGTCGCATTTGGATCAGTGGATCACAAGTAATTGTCGATACGAATTGAGGTTTTCCGGTGGCTGTTTGGTTCGACTCGATCATTTCGAATCGATGCCTTCGAACCGATCTCTTCACGTGGACTTGTGATAACGTGGCACGTACATTTCGCCTCGATCCGGTCTTCACTCCGAATTGACCGCGTTGACTCCATATATTTCGCCCCATTCGTATCGAGGGACGACACGTCATCAAGTTTGTGACTCAGTGGATTCGAATGATGCCTTACTCATGGATTCGAACTGCAACCGTTGATGGATACGATCACTGATGGATACGAACCATTGATGGTTGATGGTTACGAACAGGTCCTTCCTTAATGGATGCGAACCACACAGCTTCTCAATGGTCATGAAATTAATCAATACAAACTAGAACCTTCCGATGGATACAAAGCAGGGTAACCTGATGGATACGAAGTGCCTTGACCAGATGGATTTGAAGAGAGGTTCCCATGATGGATACGAAGCGGTGACCATTGCCTCAGTTGATGGATGCGAAGTCAACGAGTCGAACTAGAACCAAACCGATGCGAACTTCATTGAGTCGAACCCATGCCGATCGATACGGTATCGATACGAGTGGTATCGATACGAACGGTATCGATACGAACAGTATCGATGCGAACGGTATCGATATGAACGGCATCGATACGAACACAACCCTGATCGATATGAACACGGTCGATTCGAATTGGTGTACGAGGATGGATACGAAACCGGAACTTTTCCCTTCAAATTGCATCCATCATAACTTGAGCATACGAACTCAGATTGACTTGAAACTTGAAATGTTGGCTTTCATGGCGTTGCTTGTCATGTCTTGTCAATTGTGGCCCGATCCGGAATCGGACAAAATTCATTGGTCTCCATGGTTATCTTGCAATGCATAGTTGATATTCATGACTAGCTATTATTGATTATCAGTCAGTTTTGGGTATCTCAGCTTTGCTAAAAGTTGGGATAACACTTTGCCCCCCAAAACATGCCTTTTGGTAAAAGGTGTGTTTTGATCAGTCTCAGATTGAACATAGTGAGTTCATGTTTTATTTAGAGCTTATAGCATTTTCAATCAAGTCTATGGCTGTTCGAAGCCAAATCGTTATCAATTTATTCCAGTGGAAGTTAAGAATGAAGTTTTACAGTCTCTCCGGACTATCGATGGTCATTCCGGACCCTTGCCAAGCCCATTCCATACTTAGCGATTGAATAGAAAGATCCCATTGCACTCCGGCGTTGCTTTCTATCCCTTGCACTCTGGCCCCAGCTAGGGCATATAGCGATGTCTTGGTTGTTCTAAACCGATCATAGCCTCTCCGGGCTCTTGCTGGATCCCATCCTATCACTCTCCGGTGAAGGGGAAGCAGCGTTAATGAGTCGATCCTGTCGCTCTCCGGCGAAGCAACTCACTTCTTGCACTCCGGTTCAGTGTATTTGAATATTAAGCGATGTCATGGCCTAGGTCGTAGGCCGATCATAGCCTCTCTGGGCTCTCATCGAATCCCGATCCAATCACTCTCCGGTGAATGGGAAACGACGTTAAGTGAGTCGATCCTGTCGCTCTCTGGTGAAGCAACTCACTTCTTGCACTCTGGACCCCGCCTCTCCGATTAGGGTCATAAAGCGATCAGTTTTATATTGGTATTCAATATTCGGCCTTTAACTCTTCGGCCTTTAACTCTTCGGTCAAAGGTTTATTTCAAGAAATTCTAATTTATTTATTAACTTCAGGTCCTAGATGTTCAATCTCAAACATCAGGAAAAAGCTAAACATTGCCTCTCCGGGAATATTGGTCTATTTCCATCTCAGAGCATGCCTAGGGATCTCTCTGGTTCCCGTACATGAGTAAGTGGAGTAGCCATTTATTCTGAAAACAAATCTAATGAAATTATTTGACCGAAGTCCAAATCCTGGACTTGGCCCCTGCCATCTTTAATCAGTTGATGACGAGTCGTGATCCCAATCCAGGACCGTTTCTGTTAGGTAGAGGCGGTAGTTATTCAGGCCTTACCGCCGCTGTCCGTTCTTTGACATATTGTGGCAATCTACCACTCCTGGCATGTTCTTCCACCTCATCCTTTAGGTGGCGGCATTCATCTGTAGTGTGCCCATCCAGCTCATGGAATATGCAGTATTTTCCAGTTCTGCGCTCCCGCTCAGTGGGATCTCTCCTGGGTGGTTTTCGATAGGGGAGTTGCCCCCGAGTTTAAGTGTAAATCCTTTCTAGACTTGACGTCAGATCCGTGTACTGTCTGAATCTAGGCTCTCAGAATTTCTTTCGTTTATCAGGACCATCACATCCATCGTCCTGCTTTCTCTTTCCTTTGTCCGCTCTGGACTGTTCCCTGGCGGTTCCTTCGCCCTGCACAACATTTATTTCTCTCCTTTCGGCTCGTGACTCTTCCAGCCGAATGAACCTTTCAGCTTCATGATAAAATTCTCCAAGATCTTGTGGGGGATCTCTTGCCAAAAAATCTTTGGATTCGATGCCTTCCCCGACTCCTGCTACCGCCGCCATCAAAATCATCGATGGATCCGGGCGATCTACAGAAGCCACCATTGCATTGAACCGCAATAAGAAATCTTTTATGGACTCTTCGGTCCTTTGCTTGATTGAAGCTAGAGTCATCACACTCTTGGGTCGCGTTACGTGGACCCTAAACTATCTCATGAAGCAATCTACAAGCTCGTCCCCATGTCCCGATTGATCCAGTCTCCAGTTGTCTAAACCAAAGTGCAACTAAATCTGACAAGTATAGAGGGAAGCATCGAGCAATCACTTCCTCGGATGCCCCCAGCACTTCCATGTGCCCGATGTATCTGGTAATATGCATCGTTGGGTCTGACATCCCGTCATAGGGATCCAGCGTAGGCAGTTTGAACTTTGGAGGATTCCTTGCGTTCCTGATATTCGGAGCGAACGAACTCCGGCTGACTTCTTGTAATCCTCCACTCGACAATCCTCCTCTCATGATTCTTCGCACTAGACCAATCATTCTTTCATCTCCATCCGGGGGTTGCCCCCTTGTCATGTTTCTATCCTGCCCTCCAAGTCTTGAAGGGAACTCCGGTACATACTCTTCAGGTGGCTCAGTAGCAGAAGCATTGACTCCAGCCTGCTGCGCTTCATCTATGGGTCTTCCAGTGTCTGATCCTGAGGGTCTGCCCCCAAGTCCTTGTTGATTGCCTCCTGGTCTCACATTCTGATCTTGAGCTTGATCTCTGCTAGTTTCCGCAATCCCAATTCCTTGTTTAGAATTAGCAGTGGCTGTAGTTGGTCCAAGGTTCTGCAAATTCGCCACTCTTATCTGCTCAAGAAAATTCTGCATCATCTCTTGGTGAGTCTTCATCGTGCTTTCGCGTATCGAATTAGCCATAGCCTCCATCTCATCTCTAGTGAAGTACATCGAAGCCTGTCCTTCTCCAGCTCCAGAGGATGCTTCTTGGCTTCCTCCTTGTTGGCTCCGATTAGCTCTTTGTCTTGTTTGTCGAGTCATCGTCTCTAAGTCGGGATTCTTCAAGTTCTTAAATCTGAACTCTGAATCTGGTGTAGCGGGTGCTAGTTCTTCTAGGTGAAAGCACCAAAGTGTTTGCGCCAAAAATGGTCACAAACCCTAAGTATCGTGAAAGCACCAAAGAACGAATATAAATCAACAATATTCAAGCACAAGTCTCGGATCCAAGCAAACAACAAGCAACAATACCATGGTAACAACTAGAAACGCAAGATTTATAGTGGTTCGGCTATCTCCGGCCTACGTCCACTTCAAAGTTTTAACTTTTATTGATGTTCTTTGCTGGTTACAAGTGATTGCAGCAGTTACAGTGATTGTATTTCGGCTATAACAGCAATGGAAGGAAGTAGAATCGGATCCGGCAGAGTCTGGACGTTGAATGGCCAAAAGATCCTTTTTCTGTAGGCTTCAGGGGGCTATATATAGGCGTAGGAGGTTCAAATCTTGCTCAAACTCCGGGAGACTTTTTCTGGAACGTGAGTGGGCCCACGCGACCGACCCCACCAAGTTTCGACTCGATCTGGGATCGATACGAAGTGATTTCGTATCCATCAAAGAATGATCCAATCGAGCTGAAACTTGGCAGGAACAATCTTTACCTTGTATGGAAGCTTCTGTGAAAATTTCATCGCATTTGGATCAGTGGATCGCAAGTTATTGTCGATACGAATTGAGGTTTTCCGGTGGCTGTCTGGTTCGACTCGATCATTTTGAATCGATGCCTTCGAACCGATCTCTTCACGTGGACTTGTGATGACGTGGCATGTACATTTCGCCTCGATCCGGTCTTCACTCCGAATTGACCGCATTGACTCCATATATTTCGCCTCATTCGTATCGAGGGACGACACGTCATCAAGTCTGTTGACTCGGTGGATTCGAATGATGCCTTACTCATGGGTTTGAACTGCAACTGTTGATGGATACGAATCACTGATGGATACGAACATTGATGGTTACGAACAGGTCCTTCCTTGATGGATGCGAACCACACAGCTTCTCAATGGTCCTGAAATTAATCAATACGAACTGGAACCTTCCGTGGATACGAAGCAGGGTAACCTGATGGATACGAAGTGCCTTGACCATATGGATTCGAAGAGAGGTTCCCATGATGGATACGAAGCGGTGACCATTGCCTCAGTTGATGGATGAGAAGTCATCGAGTCGAACTAGAACCTAACCGATGCGAACTTCATTGAGCCGAACCCATGCCGATCGATGCGAATGGTATCGATACGAGTGGTATCGATACGAAAGGTATCGATACGAACGGTATCGATATGAATGGTATCGATACGAACGGTATCGATACGAACACAATCCCTGATCGATACGAACACGGTCGATTCGAATCGGTGTACGAGGATGGATACGAAACCGGAACTTTTCCCTTCAAATTGCATCCATCATGACTTGAGCATACAAACTCGGATTGACTTGAAACTTGAAATGTTGGCTTTCATGGCGTTGCTTGTCATGTCTTGTCAATTGTGGCCCGATTTGGACTCGGACAAAATTCATCGGTATCCATGGTTATCTTGCAATGCATAGTTGATATTCATGACTAGCTATTATTGATTTTCAGTCAGTTTTAGGTATCTCAGCTTTGCTAAAAGTTGGGATAACAGTATTATTCTGAAACTGGGTAAATGAAATAATTTTAACTTGAGTATATTTTATATACAAAGGAATAATTTTTTAGAAATTATTATAGAATATGTAAAGTGTTTGATTGTTAGAGAATGACAAAATTTGATTATTATCATTTGTTGTTTGTGTTCTAATATAAGTTTTTATTATTATAATGTAAATAAAGATTAACAATTAAGGAACGGTTTTACATAACAAAAGCGAAATTATATGTAAGAGAAATTTATAATTATATTTGTAAATAAAAAAAAATTAAAAGGTGAGAATTTGAGAATTTAATATCCCGCAATTTTGGAAATGTTTTCAAAATTTTGGAAAAATGATAATAATATTATGGAAAATAATTTTGAATGGAAATATTTTAAAATGGAATTTAAAAGAGATAGAAAGCACTGAACTCACTTTGGTCGCTGGAGAATAATTTCGGTGATGACCCATCGGCGTTCATTTTGAGTTTCTAAGTGATGGATTGCTACTATTGGAGTTTTTTTGGTAAAACTTGTTTTGATTTTAAAATTCAAAATTTTAATTTGAAATACAAAGAAATTATTGACAGCATTGTCTCAAAATAATTTGAAATAAGAACAGGGTGTTTAAACTTTGAGAATTTTCATTGAAGTGTTTTATGAAAGTGTGAGAAAATAAAATTTATAACTTATACATTTTGAGAATTAGTAAGTTAAAGCAAATTTTTTGATTTATTGAATAAAAATTGTTAAAAAAAGCAAAATTAAAATGAAATTTAACTTAAGTTAAATAAAATGAATTTTTAAAAGAAATTTAACCTACATTAGGTTAAATGAAATAATTTTTGAAATAAAATTGATAGTGGTTTGAAATGAATTAATGGAATACGTTAGTGAATTGAATATGGTTTTGAAATGTTGTTAGATAAAATTAAATAATAAAGTGAATACATGAAATAAGTTAAATGGAACAGAAATTGATTTAAAATGAATATGAACTTAAGTTCGAAGTGATAATAGTCATGTGTAGTGTTGTATAAAAATGTTTATAATAAACTGAAGTAAAATTGATGGAATGGTTCTTAGGTGATATTAGTATTAGGAAAATATACTAAGTAATAAATGGATGTAAATTAAAGAATGTGATATAATGAAGAACTGATTAGAGTTAATGTGTGAGTTGTATGTATATTATTTTATTCGCATAACTGTTTGATCCAAATTCGAGTATATGATTCCGAAATGATTTACGTCGATCCGAGTTGGAATTTTTCACTCGATTCTCGACGGCGAATACTAGATATGGATTTTTGATTGATTCTGGGATTCTCTTTTATCGTATATGGCTATGCAAGAAGAATGACGGTTTTCGATCAAGGAACCGAATCTGAGTCTGCACTAGAGTGGTCATTTGAGCGATATTAGTTTGGAGGTGTCGTGTGATCGAGCAAGCGATCAGATTTGATTTTGCATACGGATGATATATGCACATCGTACGAGCTTTAGTAAAGTAAATATTGACAATCAAAAATACAAAATAATATAATTTTAAACTATATCATTTGATATCATTGGCAAATAAGATGCAGGTATATAAAAGCAAAAGCTAGTTTGACGCCTTTGGGTTAACAAGTAGAATTTGGTTGCCCGACAAATAGGTACCTGTTTATATTATTATTTGGTTGGATGGTTTTATGATTGAGCCACCTGGCATTTATTTTCTTTTGTTCCGATCTAGCCGTGCAAAGGAGACGCTACCAAAAATTTTCATAAATTCAAGAGTTAGATTTTTTTTGAGAATTTTGAATTTTTTTTAATAATTAAAATTAGATGTTTATGTTATAACTTAGAATGGTATTATTTAGTTACTATGAATGAATTAAAGATTTAGAGAAATGTGATAACAAAGTTTCAATAAATTGATTTTACAAAGTTAAAGGGCTTGGAAGAATTTGGCAATCGATTTCAACTAATTGGTTTTGAAAAGTTAAAGGGTTTTGTGGCATTTTTGTTGCTTGCTAGTTTCGACGATGGAATTCTTTTAAAGAGGAAGAATATAACAACCCAGAATTTTGTCATTTGAATTTGGAATATTTAATTGATTTTAAATATTGAATAGTTAATTTTATAAGTTGAATAACTTGAGTTTCAAATATAGCGATTCATTTGACAATTAAATTGTTGAATTTAATATTTGGAATTGTTTAAATAATTAAATCCTGAATTTAATGTGAATCAAAATGATTTTGTAAGTTGATTTAAATTCTATTTAAATATGGATGGAGATAATAAACTTTTAATTTAGATATAAAAGTGATTATTTGGTTTTTATAATAATTCGGTTTAATTAACGTGTAAAAATAAACTTTCGGGACATTGTCTCGAATTTCGATGAAACCAATTTCATTGGATCCATAATAGTGAATTATTGTATGTTAACAAATTTCGTGGCAATTGGATGTATCGTGTGGTCGTACGAGTTGAGACACATATAAGTTAATTTCAGGAATTAATATAAATAACTGGATTTGAAAAACTGTCTTCTGCATATGAATGAATTAGGTCTCGAGACTAGTTCCATTATATTCGGAATAGAGGTATTATATGTAGAACGTCCGGCGACATGAATCGTTTGGAATTCGGGATTTTCGATCGTTTAAAGCTAGATATTTTCTAACTAAAATAACATATATATTATTTTTTAGCCATAACTTCAACCCGTACTACAAATATTCACACCATACCTCACCCATTCCTAAGCTATACTCATATCCCCTATAAACTTGTGCCCAAATCAGAGAAACAAATTTTAAAATTTCAAATTAAAAGCCCAATTAAATTGAATGGCTCACATCAATTCGAGCCACTAGAGGCATTGATGGTCGAAGAGTTCAACTGGGAAGTTATAGCCAGCGATGAAGTGAAGCTTGTGGACAGTAGAGATGGGTTGGAATTCATCGTGGCGGCAACAATTCGTGTCGAAAGGAAGCAGCGTTCGTGCGTTCAATGGCGAGTTACGGTGGTTTTCGAGACGTGGGCTATGAAGAGAAAATGAAAGGGACGGTGAGGTGGTGCTTCGGTGTCAGTGCGGTGGCGCAGTAGTGGCGGTGGTGGTCAAAATTTATGGAAAACGTTGATTGACGTTTTGGAGGATTTCTCGGCGATGGCAGCATTTCGGGTAATGGCGACGGCGGCAGAGGATTTGTCTTAGCGAGGCGCTTCTAAGGCTTAGTTGTGGTGGCCTCCAGTGGATTCTGATGGCGATGGTGGTTGAATGAAGTTCAACCTAAGTTAGTGTCGCGATGAACGAGATTGAGGACTGGATTAGGGAATGTGATTAAATTAAGCTAATTACTGAAATTAAGAGTAGTTAATTATATTATAATTATAAAATCGAATTCTTATAAAATGCATAACTCGTTCATAATGGGTCGGATTTGAAAGTGTATTTTTGCGTGAGGATCGTATTAACGTAAGCAATGTTATGGAATTGGATAGGTGATGATTGGAGCTAGTGAATTTTTTTCACTAAAATTGAACGTTTTTTATTTTAGATGAATCCGGAACATCTTGACGATGATTAGGATTTATGTGAATTAAACTCACTTTTTTGGTTAACCAGAAATATTATATAGTTGACAATAATCATCTTAGATGTTTGAACGATTTACTGTTTTATCATTTAGTTTGGATTTAGTCCCACTTCTGGAGCGAATGACCTTTTATATGTACCTGTCTAGTAGTGGATGATCCATATTAATTAATTATATTCTATTTGTGATGCAGAGGGGCGGGTTAGAGGGATCCAACAGGATTCCTCACCACTGTTGATTTTATGTGTGTATCTCTATGTGTGTGTGTGCGCTGATATATATATATATAAGCTATGATGCAGGGGGACAGGTTGGAGAGTTCTAACGAGATTCCTCGCTATTGTTGATTTATTATCAATAAAATGTCTATTATATGAATTATTGGATATGAAACTTGATTTATGGACGCTATCAGTTATAACATTGTTTATGTTCGAAACTAAAACCCAGTAGTGATAGTAAACCAATAACAGTATTGGTTAAGCGTTTGGTAGTTATTGGTCTCAAAAGTATTTTTAAAATACTGTAAATTGCCATTTGAGTTGGAATGGGCTTTAGAGGCAGAAAATGATTTTTAAATCCAAATTTGGGTTTCAGAAATAATTGTTTTAAAGGATTTAACTTTATTTATTCCAACCTTTTTATCTATCTTTTCTAATTTATTTATTTATATTTAATATTGTTTTAAAGGCTATTTATTTATATTTAATATCGTTTTAAAAGTTATTTATTTATATTTAATATTGCTTCAAAGTTACTTGTCAATATTTTAAATATTTTGAAAAGATAACTATTTAAATTATTAATATGGTTTGAAATTAATAATAATGATTATTAATAATATTTAGAAATTTATTATTATTATTTATAATAATGGTAAAGATTAACGATTGTTTTATTTATAATGTTTGAATTATTAGTTATTATTCTTAAGTTGTTTCAAAGTTCATTATTATTATTTATTTGTAATGTTTACTGCTGTTAATAATTACTATTATATAATAGTGTTTTAAAGTAAAAGGTTAGGATTTATTTATAATGTTTTCGAGATTCATAAATAGAGTTTTATAAAAGGACTTGGATTTTATAATGGGAGTTTATAAAATGGTTTGCGGACTTAAGGGAGATTATTTACAAAGTGAAAGAGTTTTATAAAAAGTTAGATATTTATAAACAAATTTAAGAAATGAGTTTATTGATTTATAAAAGGAGTTTTATAAATTGTTTTATGTATTTATAAAGGATTTATAAATGATTTTAGAAATGTACAAAAAGAATTTCTAAGTAAATGAATTTATAAAAGAGATTATCAATGATTTTCAAAGATTTATAATATAAATGGTTTTTGAGAACCGTAAGGAGTTTATAAATGGTTTTATAATTGTGTAAAAAGGGATTCTTCCTCCGTTCTATGAATATACTTGTACCGTTGAGATAAGTATACTTTCTAGGTATCGAAAATATATGGACTTGTGAATATATTTCTGTAAATGTATTTTATGCAAGTTGTTTGCACAAAAAATGGACAAACACCTCCAAGTCGTATTATTTTAGTTGAGTATGTGTGATTTTCAATGATTTTAGATGAGTATGTAAATATGAGAAAAGTAAGGGCTGAAATGTAAAAGACACGCAGATTTATAGTGGTTCGGCCAGAATGTGCCTACGTCCACTTTATATGTTATTATCTTTCTTCTTCCAGATTACAAGTACAATGCTTTGTATACAAGTGTATGAAAGTAGTTTGAAAGTTCCTTCCTTGCTTGAGCTCTCAAACTTGTCTGCCATTGTTGTACCCCTGCCCCTCTATTTATAGAGTGAGGTAGAGGGCAGGGGTCTTGGATGTATATAGCTGCTGGTGGGCCCGGGCTGAAGCAATCTGGCCTGGTAGCGTTCTGGTTCGGCGAAGCCTTGGTTCGGCCGTGTTGAGGTCTCTGAGATGGTTGATTCGGTAGTGAGCTTGGAGGTTGGTTCGGTTGTACGTGGTCCGGTCATGGTGGTCCGGTGATGAAGAGGTTGGTTCGGCATTGATGTGGAGATTGGTCCGGTTTGGTTGTGTGGTATTGGACCGGTGGTGATTGGTTCGGTACCAACTTCGTTCGGTAGTGGGATTGTGAGGGGGAGTCTGGTTGCCGGACTAGGTTGGGAATGCCGAATGAACCCATGCCGAATGAACCACCATGCTTGAATTGCCGAATGGATTTTATGCTAGCACTGAGCCTTGTGTCTGCCGAATGGATTGGAGGTTACGAACCCGGGTGTAACTGACGCTTCTCGGTCTCGAGATCTTCTGGGTGAAAATTCGCCCAACATTTGCCCCCCAAAGTGGGGCACGTGCTTGCATGTGTCGCGCTTTGTTTCCCTGTGGTAGAAAGGCTTGTTTCGTAACGCCATGGGCTGGATATTCGTATCCTGCTGCTGTCCTGCAAAGGAATTTAATTTATAGTTTTAGTGTGGTTTTAGATAACGATCGTTCGGGATCGAGATATTTGAAATGAAGCTACTCGTGTCGTTCGAGGCGAGCAAGTGTGCCCCGAGGGGGCTTAGCATTGTCGATGCCAGGTTCACGTTAGAGTGGGTCCCTGGGTCGTTTGCCAAGGTGGTTTATCGCCAGCTCAGAGCATGCCTAGGGGTCGTTCGCGACCCCGTACATGTGTAAGTAGCTTAGCCATTTCACAATTATCAGAACCAAATATCCGTTTAACCTATGAGTTTAAAAAGGCGTGTCAAAGTGTAAATTCCCACGACGGTAGGGTTAATAACCATTCAGAGCGTGCCTATGGACCATTCGTGGTCGCGTACACGTGTAAACGATTTAATCCATGTCGGTGAGAGTTTGACGACTTATTCATCGTTATCATAATCTCATTTTATTAGTTAGTTCTGGAGTTCGGTACTTATCTGAGTGAGGCGCCTGCGTGCCCCCTGTTTCTGGTTTCTGCTGGTAGAGGCGGCTTCATTCGGTTTCGAGTTGGCTCAGGTTTCATTCGGTTGGAGGCTGGTCCGGTATGGATAGTTCCATTCGGTTTTCATTCGGTCCGGTATGTCGAATGCCTTGGTCCGGTCCTGAGCTCGCCTATATATAGAGGCCGTACCCCCCTCGTTTTTCATTACCGAACGAGTAGAGCCGAACCATATTGTGCTGCCGAACCAAAGTCTTCGCCGAACCAGCTTATACCGAACCAGGTATGTATACTTTCTGCCGAATGAACCTTTGCCACCGAATGTCCCTGTTTGCCGAATGTGTACGGAGTGTATTGAATAGCCGAATGAGGTATGCCGAATGACATGTATGCCGAATGACATGTATGCCGAATGACATGTATGCCGAATGAGCATTGGAGTTTGGTGCCGAATGAACTCGTCTTGCACCGCCGAATGAGACTTCATACTTGAACCTTGAGCGGAATCTTATGCTTTTATATGCTTTCTTTAGATACTTGCTTGTTTATCTTTCTATATTTCTTGCTCTAACACCGTGTTTTTCTTGTGCTGCAGAAAATGTCTCGCAAAGCGGAAACACGATCAGACAGAAAGAAGTCTAGAGGCACAAGAGAGCCCTCTTCTTCCTTGCCCCCAGTCCAATCAGGATCCGAGCAACATCGACCCATTCCGAAGTCTCTAGTGGACGGATGTGGTCCACAGGAACTTTTGAACTCTCCCCCTGACTGCTTCCCAAGCTCCTTAAAGGAGGAGCAACTTGACGTTATATCCCGTTCCTTTGGGATAGACAGGGCTCTTATGTTGTTACCGGGGGAAGGGGTCATGCCATATGATCCCCCTGAAGGGTACTTCGCTTATAGCCGGTACCATTGCATGTGCGGGGCTATTCCTCCAATCAACGCCTGGATACTAAGCTTCGTCACTTATCTGAAGGTGGCTCCATTCCAGCTTCAGCCCAACTCTTATGCCATTCTGGTATGCTTATATGCTATCTTCCAGAAGAGATATGGGCGCGCCCCCTCCCACCGGGAAATACGATATCTGTACAATCTGAGGGGGTACAGGAAGGGGTCCCCATATATTAGCTTGGAGTCAGCCGTTTCCTTCAAGCCTGTTTTGGATTTATACTCGAAGTATAGCATGTTCAAGAAGGAGTGGTTCTTTGTCAGGGATGACTCCGTCTCTATTCGCCGATTTACCTCCGGATGTAAGTAAAAACTCTACTCATAATTCCTGTCTTGGCTGTAATTCACTCTCTTATGCGCTTTTATTTCTTGCTAGCGACAGGTGGTTTTGCGGTTGTGGAAGATGATCGCTTGGTTCGGATGGCAGCAGAAATTGAAGCTATTTCCGGGAGAGACAGATCGGCTGCTTATCTGATTAGGAATGCCAGGCTCTTGTCGTATAATTTGATCCTCCCACATCAGTCCGTAGTCAAACAGAGGGACACGGCAGAAGAGAAGGCTGCCCAGCCTAAAGGTGGGGTGACAGCGAAGGGTGGCAAGAGGAAGCCCTTTGCACAACATCCAGTCGTAGGAGGCAAGAAGCTCAAGGAGTCCGATGGCCCTTCTCCAAGTACTTGCCCGGATGTCCCGGAGGAGGAAGGTGTAGAAGAGGAGGAAGGAGGTGAAGTTGGAGAAGGGTCGGAGGGTGGAGGAGATGGCGATGGTCAGGGTGGTAGCGGTGTTGCTGCTCTAACCTCTGAGCAGGACCTCGAACTGGATGAGGCTCTCCGTCGGGCCTTCGGGGAGTCAGAGGGGGAGTCGGAAACAGAGAAGGAAACGGAGAGGGCAGAGGAAACCGGCAAAGCTGTGGTTAGCACTGACCCATCCTCTAAGGGTTCCTCAGCTAGGGTGACCCCGGCGATGCAAGGTGAACTTTTGTCTTCTGCCGATTCCAATTTCGATAGGGACTTAGAAATTTTTTACGGTTCACTTCCGTCCTGGAATGAGATCCAGGACTTATTGCAGTATCCCACTCCTCCGCCGGGTTTGTATAACAGATGTGTCTCCTCACTTTTCTTTCTTTTTAACTTAGCACATTTTTTGAATTGCGGATTATTGTATGTTCGTAACACTTGTTCTTTATTCCAGGGGCAGGCCAGGCGGGTAAAACGTCGGATGTTCGACACCGCCTCGAACAATTTAAGTCGAGGAGAGCTTCCGCGAAACCTTCTACTGATCGCACTGGGGACGTAGTCAAGTACCGCCCTCTTCTTGGGGTCATCGAAGAGGGCATTCAGAAAAGGAAGCGGAGCCGTTCCTTATTTGAGTCTTCTTCTGCTTCGCAGCTTCCTACTCTGTCTCCCCCTACTCAGCCTCCTCGTGATACTACGGAGGAGAGCACGGAGCCCTGCCCCCCTCCTCCTCCTTCCAAGAGATCTACTGTCATTCATATAAGGCGTCCCGATGTGCCTCGCCCCGTGCCTCGTGACCCTTTTGCCGGTCATCCTGATTTAGACCCAAGTTTTCGGGACATTTCATTTGATGAGACCACGGGCGAGCACCTACTTCCCCGCAACCCCATGGTACGTGTGCTGGATGAGGCCAAGTCCCTAGATCTCGATCTGCTTACTACTCGGGTAGTTACTATGGGGGACGAGGCCAAGGCTAATATTGACCGGGTGGCCGAAGAGACTAAGAAGTTAATGGAGCATCATGCTCGATTGGTCAAGGCCGGGGAGGAGATTGGGAGTGCTAATATTCGGTTAAGGCTAAAGGTTGCCGATCAGGCCAAGCAGCTTGCCGACCAAGCCATCCAGATCTCCCAGCATGAGGAAGCCTCCCAGCGTCTGAAAGAGACCATGGAGAAGGCCAGTAGGGCGGAGTTACGGAAGATGGAGGTTACCTGCAGGGAGCGGATTAACATGGCCATTACAACGGTGGATGAGGTTCGAAATGCGGATCTCGAGCGGGTAGAGGAGTTGTCGGGGAGACTCGAGGCTGCGGAGATGGCTCAGGCTGAGTTGAAGGAGGAGATGGAGGAGATGAGGAGGTCCCTTAGGTTGAAGGAGGAGGAAATGAGGAGGTCACTCCAGGCTGACTGCTTGAGATACCAATCAGAGAGGGACGTCGCCGTCGCTAAGTTGCAAGCTTCCGAGGCTCGGGTGAGGGAGTTTGAGGAAAATGAGGGGATGATGGATGAGATGCTTCAGGATATGTACTTCCATACTTGGAAAGAGGGCGGCTTGTCTTGGATGGACGATTACCCTCGGGTCATGGCCAAGGTGTATCTCCAGGCTTTAGAGGAGGCCAGGGTGAACGCGGGTAAGGAAGGCGGAGAGGCTTTCAACTTGAGTGCGGTTACTGCTCAGTTCTCAAAGGAGGAGCAAGCGGCGGTGAAGGAGGGGATGCGGCTGCTTGCTGCGGAGGAAGCGGGCGTGCAGTTGGATGATGAGGATCAAGCGGCGGATGCTGGTGAGTTATTCTTTTCCCTTTCTTTTCTTTCCGTGTTTTCATAACTTGATCGTTCGTTTAATGAATTCCTCTTCCGATCTGGACAGGTGGGACTTCAGATCCACATGCTGGGGGCTCCGATCCTGCGGCTAAGTAGGCTGGGGGAGTTGGTGATGGAGTGTGGATGCATCTGCCATCTTTTTGTTTCTTTTTTATCACTGTTCATGTTAGTCTTTGATATGCAACTGTAATAAAATTATTTGCAAAGAATAACTTCGTGTGATCTTATAATATAAGCTGATTTTGTCATGTTTAAATGTTGTTGCTATCTTTATGTGCTGTGTGAGAAGTATAATTATGTATATGCCTGTGATTCCACTTGTGTTTGATGTTAAGTTTTTGCTTGAAATATAATTTCACGTTTTGCAATGTCAGTGTATGAATAAGTTATAGTTACGCATTTATGTACAAGAGAAGAGAGTACCGCCCTTTATGTTTTATTCGCAGGCGGTAGCTTTGAGTGTCTTGTGTAACTGTTCACGGGTATAGCAGAGCGCCCTGCTACCCAGCACGCAGGCTTAGAGCCTCATGAGTGAATGCTTCCTATTTGGTTTCCTGTACTTTAGAGTTTGTTATACAGGATAGGAGAAAAATATTTAAATGAAATGGAAATATAGTAAAAGTAAAACTTCCAGTCACGGAAGGCCGTCGATGTGCTTAAGTTCGTGGCAAACGGGTTTTGTAGTCACTTTCCCTAGCTGTGGGTCTTGGAGACATTTGTCACCCATCTTACGCCTCCGCGGGGAGTTTTCTTTTTTACCACAGCCGCACTTAAGACACATCGGAGCCGAGATCGCGCACGGTAACTACCCGAACCGTTATGGTCCGTAATCGTGGGTATTATTCGATTTACCGTGGCCGGCTAGCGTGGGTGCCGTTGGCCGTGAACTACCCCTGGCTGGCCACACCTTATGTTGGGGCTTAAAGTAGGTTCACGGTTACCGACGAGCCGAACGCCGTAATGAGCTGCCATCGGCTATAGTCGGCCTTTATGATGACTTATAATCGGCTCATTACAGTTGGCTTTGAGGGCAGGCGCGCAATGAGTTAACCCGCAGCAGAGGGATGCTGGAGCAAAAGAGTCTCATTGGCGAGTGCATAGAATCGTGGCGTACCTGTTAGGCCTAGTCTAGATGAGGCCGCGGTGCGTCTTGAGTGGAGATGCCATAGGATTTTGTTCAACAGAAAGGGATAAAACTTAACAAGTAGCCAAGACATAAAGGAACAAGTTAAAAAGAGACAAGATTTTTTAAAGTGGTTCGGCACGAAAATGCCTACGTCCACTGGTTCTCTTTGTTAATTCACTTCATATGGGCAGTACAAGTTAAGAAAAGTATCGACGGAGGTGTCGGATGTTCCATGCCCTCTGGAACACCTCTCCGTCCACTGTTGACAAAATGTAAGCTCCGTTGTGGAGATCTTTGTGAATTACATATGGTCCGCCCCAGATGGGGTCCAGTGCCCCGGGGCGCGGAAAGATTCGCCTGAGGACAAGATCTCCTTCTTGTAAGCTGCGATGCTTGACTTTGGAATTGTATAGTGCTGCCACTTTTTGTTTGTGAGCTGCTGCTTTGAGTGCTGCATCGTTTCTCCTTTCCTCAATCAGTTCCAAAGACATGAGGAGGAGTTCTTCGTTTTCTTCTGGGTTGTAGTGGATCCTACGGTGGGAAGGCACAATAGTCTCAACTGGGAGCATTGCCTCCGATCCATATGCCAAAGAGAAAGGAGTATGTCCCGTTGATGTTCTGAAAGATGTGCGGTATGCCCATAGTGCCGTAGGAAGTTCGTCCACCCAAGCGCCTTTTGACTTTTCAAGTTTCTTCTTGATTAGGGTTTTGAGAATTTTGTTGACAGCTTCAACTTGTCCGTTTGCCTGAGGGTAAGCTACTGATGAGAAGCTTTTATGAATTCCATGCTCTTGGCACCAGTCGGCAAATTCTTCGCTGTCAAATTGGAGTCCGTTGTCTGATACGATCTTGAGGGGGACTCCATACCTGCACAGAATGTTTTTGATCAAGAAGTTAATAATTTTTGCTGAAGATATTTTATTTAAAGGTTCCGCTTCCACCCATTTGGTGAAATAATCGACTGCCACTATAGCATATTTGGCTCCGCCTCGGCCCGTTGGCAGTTCGCCAATTAAGTCAATTCCCCATACAGCAAAGGGCCAAGGGCTGGTCATTTGAGTAATTTCGTTTGTGGGCAGTCGAGGGATCTTGGCGAACTTCTGACATCTGTCGCATTTCTTAACGAAGTCTAGGGTATCTTTGTTTAGTGTGGGCCAGTAATATCCATATCGGAGTATCTTTCTTGCCAAAGTCTGTCCTCCAGTGTGATCTCCGCATCCTCCCTGATGGATGTTTGTTAATATCTCCTTGGCTTCCCTTCCGGCGACGCATCTTAATAAGGGGCTAGAGAAGCCACGCCGGTAGAGGATGCCTTCTTGTATTGTGTAGTGGGGAACTTTTCTCAAGATCTTCTTGGCTTCGTCACGCCTGTCGGGTAGTATGCCATCTTGCAAATATTTCCGGATAGGAGTCATCCAGGTTCCTTCTTCGATTGCAGTTATCAGATTTACTTGTTCGAAACTTGGGGCTAGCTGCCTTGAGATTACTAGTGCTCCGGGAATGGTGCTGTCCTTCATACTAGCTTGCTTTGCAAGTTCATCTGCCTCTTGGTTTTCTTCTCGAGGAATGTGTTTGATTAGATAATGGTTCAATCGATCGAGCAGCAGTCTGGTTTTCTTTAGGTGTGCTGTGAGCCGTTCTCCTCGAGTCTGGAATTCTCCTAGTACCTGGTTTACGATAAGCTGAGAATCACTATGAATACATAAGGAATTGATCCCAATTTCTAGGGCCAGTTCCAATCCCGCTATTACTGCTTCATATTCAGCATCGTTGTTAGTGGCCGTGAACTCCAATCTTAATGCATAGTACAACTTTCTTCCCCTGGGGGTGACGATCACAATACCTGCCCCCGAGCCTTGTTCGTTCGATGCTCCGTCTGCAAAGAGGTTCCACTTGATGTTTTTTGCTACTTCGGATTGTTCCTTGCCTTCGTTGGTAGTGAATTCGGCAATGAAATCAGCCATGGCTTGTCCTTTGATAGCGGTGCGGGGATGGTAGGTGATATCATACTGACTTAGTTCGATGCACCATTTGAGGAGTCGCCCAGAAGTGTCAGGACGATGGAGCACTTGTCTTAGTGGTTGATCGGTTAGAACCCTGATGGAGTGAGACTGGAAGTAGTGTCGCAGTTTCCGTGACGCGATCAATAAACAATATGCTAACTTCTCAAGTTTAGGATATCTGGCTTCTGCCCCCGTAAATCTCTTGCTTACAAAGTAAACCGGACGTTGTGTGCGGTCTTCTTCTCTTACCAAGGCGGCGCTTAGAGCATGAGATGATACAGCGAGGTATAGGTATAACACTTCACCTTCATTTGGAGTTGAGAGTACTGGTGGTCTCTGAAGGTGTTCGATTAGGTTGAGGAAGGCTTTTAAGCATTCGTCGGTCCACTCGAACCTCCCTTTGTCTTTCTTGAGTGCTTCGAAGAAAGGGTCACACTTGTCAGTTGCCTTGGAAATGAATCTGCTTAGGGCGGCCACCTTTCCGTTTAGGCTCTGCATTTCTTTTCGAGTGGAAGGTATCCTTATTTCTTTTAAAGCTCGGATTTGTTCAGGGTTTGCTTCGATTCCTCTGGCGTGGACGATGAATCCTAAGAATTTTCCCGATGATACTCCGAAGGAGCACTTTAGAGGATTCAGCTTCATTCCATATCGGCGAAGTACCCGAAACATATCGTCCAGATGGCTTACATGGTCGTTGGCTTTCCTGGACTTCACCAACATGTCATCCACATATACTTCCATAGTACGTCCTATCAGTTCTGCGAACATTTTGTTGACGAGGCGTTGATAGGTAGCTCCAGCATTTTTGAGTCCAAAAGGCATGACTTTGTAACAATATAATCCGCGGTCGGTGATGAAGCTAGTGTGGTCCTGATCGGGAGCGTGCATGGGGATCTGGTTATATCCGGAGTATGCATCCATAAAAGATAGGAGTTCGTGCCCAGCTGTGCTGTCCACGAGTTGGTCAATTCGGGGAAGTGGGAAGCAGTCTTTCGGGCAAGCGTCATTCAGATTGGAGAAGTCAATACATGTTCGCCACTTTCCATTGGCCTTTTTTACTAGCACTGGGTTAGCGATCCATTCTGGGTAGATGGCTTCCCGTATGAAGTCATTAGCAAGTAGATTTTTTACTTCCTCATCAAGGGCTGCTGATCGCTCTGCCCCCATGCTCCTCTTTTTCTGCTTTACTGGTACCTTGGTGGGATCGATGTTCAACATGTGGCATGCTACGTCTGGGGAGATTCCTGTCATATCGGCATGGGTCCACGCAAATACATCTAAGTTGTGGCGGAGAAAGTCAATGAGTCGATCCTTCAATTCCGTTTTCAGCTGAGATCCGATTTTTAATAGTCTACTTGAATCATGCTTATCTACAGATACGAATTCCATAGCCTCTGCAGGCTCGGCGGTAGCCTCCTCCTCTTTATCCCGGGGGTCTAGTTCATTGAAGGGATCGCTTGTGTATCGAAGAGGAGGGGCTTTCTTTAGTTGCTATGCCTCCAAGCTTTTCATGCAGAGAGTAGTCTCTGCATCTTTTCCTTTATTCTTTCTGCGGTTGTTGCGAAGCTCAGTTACATAGCAGTCTCGGGCAGCGTCTTGATCTCCTTCTACTTCTCCTATTCCGTTGTCTGTCGGGAATTTCATCTTCAGGCACCAGGGGGCTAGGACAATTTGGAAGTCAGACAAGGCTGGTCTCCCCAAGAAGGCGTTGTAAGCCGAGTGGTTCTCTATTAGCACGAACGTTTGTTTTCGCACCACGGAGCGGGGATGACTTCCTATTTCGACGAAGAGGTCAAGTTGCCCGAGGGGCATTTTTGCATCTCCAGTGAAACCGTGCAGTGGTTTGTCGCAGGGAGACACATCCTTCATTGATAACTTCATTTTGTCGAAAGCATGTTTGAACAAGATGTTTACGGAGCTTCCCGTGTCTATTAGAATCCGAAAAACTTTAGCAGGGCCGAACCAGGCAGAGATGACCATAGGATCCATATGTGGGTACTGTCTTCCTTCCAAATCGCGTCTACTGAATATGATGTCGTCGCTCTCTTTTCGTTTCGGTTGGCGTTCTTCTGTGACGGAGTTAACGTATCCTTCGGTATTTCTAAGCGACTTGCCGTACCTTTCCATCTCTGCCCAACTTCTGTCGGCAATGTGTGGTCCTCCTGAGATGGTAAGGACTACTATCTTCTCTTGACTAGAGCCACTGGTGTTGTGATTGTTGCGACTCCCTCCGCCTACTTCTGGGAGGGGTTGCTTTGAGTTCTCATTGGCAGGAGTTGGAGTCCTGTTCTGACTTTTCACATAACGTTCCAGTCTTCTTCTTCTAATGTGTTCTTCGATCAAGTCCCGAAGATGGTGGCATTCATTGGTGTCATGTCCGTGGGATTCGTGGAAGCGACAGAACTTTCCGGACTTGAGTGCGTTATCTGATTCTTTCTTGTGCGGGGGGCGCTTGTATCCGAGTTCGCCCTGAGTGGCTAGGTAGATGTTTTCGATTGTTTCATTCAAAGGAGTGTAGGAGTCAAATCTTGGCCCTGGTCGATATTGGCGCTTCTCACCCTTTCTGCCCCCAGCATTGTCTCTAGATTCATTTCTTCGAGCGTCCTTAGCTGCAGTGGGAACCTTGTCCTGAATTATCTTGCCTTGTTGCCCTGGCTGCCTCTCCGTAGCAGCGTCTTCAAGTCTCATATACTTTCCAGCTTCATGGAAGAAATCAGGCAAGGTAACTGGTTTTTCCTTAGTTAATCTTCTGGCAAACTTGGTGTCTGGATGCACGCCACTACAGAGGGCCATTAGAGTGAGTTTCTCATCGGCATCTTGAACTGCTGCCGCTGCGGCGTTGAACCGTGTTAGATATTGTTGTAGCGTCTCTCCGGTTTTCTGTTTGACATTGGATAGAGAATAAGCATCCCTGGGTTGTTCCACATGGATGCGGAACTGGCTAATAAACCTTTCTTTTAACATCTCCCATGAGTTGATGGATCCTTGGGGTAGATGGCAGAACCAGGAGGTAGCTAGATCTGATAGGAATAGCGGAAAGCATTTACATAATACTCCTTCTGTTGCTCCACTCATGAGCATATGCTGGGTGTATCTCTGCAGGTGTACGATGGGGTCGGAAGTTCCTTTGTAAGGTTCCATGGTTGGCATTTTCCATTCCCGGGGAGTGATGGCAGTTTCGATATTTCGGGTAAAGGGACTGGTGACCCTAGCGCCTATTCCCCGGTCCCTTTGCTCCCGTTGGACACATTCTCTGAATAATCGTGCCATCCGCTCGTCAGAACTTGGAGCGGACAAAAATGAGCTCGGTTCTTCCCTGCGGGATCTATCTCGTCCAGATGACCTGTAGGGATGGTACAGTCTATCACCTCTAGCATTATCCAGTGGTTGTCTTTGGCTGCTTGGATGCACGCTAGGACCAGCTACAGTTGCCCCCTGCCTTGATCTTCCCCTGTGGGGTTCTGTTTCGAGCACATCCATGGGGTCAACTTCGGGCTGGGTTCTAGCTCGGCTCCGTTCAGCGGGGTTTCTATGATTAGGTGGCATGACTGGCTCAGCTACATCCGACCCTCGCCTGGTGCCTCCCCCGCTAGGTTCGGTTCCAAGGGCTTCCTCGAGTCGGAATTCGGGCTGAGTCCGGGCGCGGCCCCTATCATTGTTTTTCCTGTTGATAGCTTGTTCGAAGAGTGAAGACCTTTGTTGCCTCCGGGATCCTCCGGATTGGGATTCACCCCATGATTCAGTGTTGCGGTTGGACTCTTCAGCGTCCCTTAAGCGTGTCATGAGTTGGTCCACCAAAGTTTCTTGTTGGGATGTGAAGCGGTTAGTTACTTCAGCCACAACCCTGTCCAGATCTGCCCTAGTGATTGGTTGTTCCGTTGCGGGACCAGTTGGATTTTCCTGATTTTCATCTGGTACTGCTGTTGAAGTGGGCTGATCTGTGATTGCTGGATCTGGAAGGCTGCTAGTTGCGATGTTCTTTCCTTTGTTAACATCCCTTCTCTGTTTGGAAGGCATGATTTCTAAGCAACGAGTGATGTCGTTAGGAAAAAGGTTGAGTGGGAGAAGATGAAGTTTGAGTTCAGCTCTCAGTGAAAGCACCAAAAATGTTTGCACAAAAAATGGACAAACACCTCCAAGTCGTATTATTTTAGTTGAGTATGTGTGATTTTCAATGATTTTAGATGAGTATGTAAATATGAGAAAAGTAAGGGCTGAAATGTAAAAGACACGCAGATTTATAGTGGTTCGGCCAGAATGTGCCTACGTCCACTTTATATGTTATTATCTTTCTTCTTCCAGATTACAAGTACAATGCTTTGTATACAAGTGTATGAAAGTAGTTTGAAAGTTCCTTCCTTGCTTGAGCTCTCAAACTTGTCTGCCATTGTTGTACCCCTGCCCCTCTATTTATAGAGTGAGGTAGAGGGCAGGGGTCTTGGATGTATATAGCTGCTGGTGGGCCCGGGCTGAAGCAATCTGGCCTGGTAGCGTTCTGGTTCGGCGAAGCCTTGGTTCGGCCGTGTTGAGGTCTCTGAGATGGTTGATTCGGTAGTGAGCTTGGAGGTTGGTTCGGTTGTACGTGGTCCGGTCATGGTGGTCCGGTGATGAAGAGGTTGGTTCGGCATTGATGTGGAGATTGGTCCGGTTTGGTTGTGTGGTATTGGACCGGTGGTGATTGGTTCGGTACCAACTTCGTTCGGTAGTGGGATTGTGAGGGGGAGTCTGGTTGCCGGACTAGGTTGGGAATGCCGAATGAACCCATGCCGAATGAACCACCATGCTTGAATTGCCGAATGGATTTTATGCTAGCACTGAGCCTTGTGTCTGCCGAATGGATTGGAGGTTACGAACCCGGGTGTAACTGACGCTTCTCGGTCTCGAGATCTTCTGGGTGAAAATTCGCCCAACACAAGTATTATAGAGTGATTTTAACAATGAAAAGACAAATCAAAAGAAGGCTAGTGGTTACTTATGTGCTTAACCAATGTTGGTTTTCCCTATGGAAATAAATCCTTGATTTGAATGTTTGTTTATTCGATGGTTAAATAATCGACCATCAAATTTGGACCTAAAATGTAACTTTGGAAATATTTAGGAGAAACACATGACTTATATGGCACATTCATCTCCGATGATGTTATACTGTGCGTATAAGTCTCGTTTCATTCTCCTAGGACAAATGATAAAGAAATCCATCCACTAAAGGTTAGGAGGCGATCTCTGCTCTTATCTTTGATTGTTTATTTCCTAAAGAACCGGGGTTGAGTTTACCGGAAACTTTCGAATGTTGTTTCGAAGGGACCGGGATCAGATATGTTATTCGAAAACCACTTCGATCCAACTCAAGAATTCCGAAGTGAAGATATCTTAAAGAGATGGAATTGAAGACAGAGCTCTTAAGCGTTCTTTGGTCCTAGAATGAACTTGTATGGATGAATGATGGTATTGCATTGTTGCTTGAAGGGCAGTCTTAGCATTCCAAGTGGGATGTGCTATATAAAAGGTAAAATGTAGCCTCATCAACCGAGAATGACTAAAACATGAGAGATCCGTGGGGCTATGTGGGTCGCTCCCGATTAGGGTATGATCGTCCCAATCTAGAGTCAATACTATCTCTCATTTGTATGCTTCAGGGCCCATTAACGGAGGGGTGATCATATTCGATATTACTTGTCAAGTGGTAGGCCGGTTCTATGTTGGTAGGGAATCCCGACGAGTTCCTCAGTGTAATTTTATCTAGAGATGCTCCATGATGGATGGTACCTCAGTAGCCTAGTCATTGTATGGAATCCATTCTCCAATACGAGCCTTTACCGTTTTAGTTGCATACATATTATGCTGGAATTTAATTAATGTAACAATTTTGGCTATGATTAATAAGTATTTAGATCTTAGGCATTATTATAAGATCACTAGATTCTCTATAGAAAATGTTTTGATTATCGTAAGGTAAAAACTCATCCGTGTTTATGTGCGGCATGGTCTTATGAGATACTTTTGATTTCAAAGGTTTTATAACTTTAAAATACAGTTAGGTGTGTTTTCTCGTGCTGGTTTTCCAGACTGACTCGGGTGTTATTCTATTATAATGCTCATGTTATATCAAACATATTACAGATTTACTTCGGATGCTTTGGAGCTTCAGGAGACGAGCTGGAGGCCCAGAGACGTATTTGCTTATATGGTTATTTTTCCGCTGCATTCACCGTTGTATTTATCAACGATTGCGAGTACATGTTATTATAACTGTCCGGGTTAAAGTAGGTTAGTATGCTTTGATTGATGTATGAATATTACATTTTTTTTCTTTATGTAATTATTTTTTGTATATTATAGATTATTCGTTCCGCTGTGAGATTCTGTGTTGTTTAGTTTCTTCTTCCTTCTTCTTTCTTTCTTTTTCCTAACTATCGGTTTTTCTGGCATTCGATTGCTCGGCGTGCAATACAGTAGACGTATGAGTGTCAATTTTCGATGGTCGAAAATGCTATTTGGTACAATTGTAATTTCTCTAACTACAATAAATGAAATCAAATTTCTCATTTAAAATTTCAATTTAAATCTTTATTCGATTTGTTTAAGCGATACTGAAAAATCAGGGTTGTTACAGACTTTCCTTCTTAAAGAAATTGCGTCCTCGCAATTTCTAATTCGGAGCAAATACTATAATTAATATAAACCTATTACTACAATAATATTTCTATTTTTCAAAATATATACTAACACTGGAACAACCAAACATTCAAGCAACCAAATAATCAAGCAATATACAAGAAAATTCTTAAACTTATACACAAATAAAATCCTTTGACATACTTTTCAAAAGATTAAAATATCCAATTTATATATATTCATCCAAGTTATTCCAAAAATTAGATTTCTTCAATTAACTTCTAATTTAATTACTTCTTTTATAAAATCCACTTCTTCTAAATCAATATCTCAAATAGTCTTTGCTTAATGTTTTCAAAAATTGATTTCTCCAAAAATAAATTCTTTCAAAAATTTGTGCTTCACGAATTGTACAATAAAAAATAAAAATTTAATTTCTCTAAAAATTTGTACTTCACATATTATACTTTATAATTTGCACTTTAATTTAAAACATTCTTATGGGTTTATTTTAACTTAAAATCACACTATGATCACAATCAACATCCATCATACTCACGCTAAAAATCAACTCATATTATCACAAATAAATAGCATGAAAGCAAGTTATAAATCCAACATATCAATAATGGCATGCACTTGCAAGCCAATACAAGAGATGGTGTTTCGCTTGTTGAACATTTAAAGGCGAGCACTTCACTTGTCTACAAATATGACCGCGCCTCGCAAGTCTAGGGCTAAGATCTATCACAAATGACTACTCTTCGCAAGTGTGCCCGCACTTCGCAAGTCTAACATAGATGACTACACTTTGCAAGTCTACCTGCACATCGCAAGTCTAACATAGATGATTGCACTTCGCAATTCTACCTGCACATCACTAGTCTAACATAGATAACTGCACTTCATAGGTCTACCTACGCATCGCCAGTCTAACATAGATGGGTGCACTTCGTAGGTCTACCTGCACATTGTTAGTCTAACATAGATTACTACACTTTGCAAGTCTACATGCACATCCCAAGTCTACCATAGATGATTGCACTTCGCAAGTCTAGAAATCACTCCTATCACAATTGACTGCTCTTCGCAAGTTCAAGACATGCACTTCACACATCATCACAAAATGTTAAATACCTTCTAATAGTAATCATTCGAGTAACGCCCTTGCATCCCATAACCACTCGGATTTACTTGAACATTTACTACAAGTTAGTAAGCTCCACTTACTTAATTGTTATATATAACAAGTCATAAATTAACCGATAAGGAGATCTCGAATGTTCCATAACTACTTAGGATCATCAAATCATTTAATTGTAGTTCTTATTCTGTAGACGTAATAATTTGCAACCAAACATCATCATAAGGAATTATTTTGCATGACATGAAAATCAGAAGTATTCAACGATGACTCTTCATTAATTCCGTTTAATTCAAATTTCTTTATTTAAGGATTATAAACTAGAAAAATAACTTCTAATAAGAAGTTACATATGATAATCAAACCAAAATAATTTTTCCTTCCTTTACCAAAATATTAAATTTATCATGGTTTATTTTTATTTTACACTTTGAAGTCTTCCTTCCATAATTATAAAAAAATTAGTTTAATATAAGTTATATCCTTACACCTGAAAACTTGAACTATATTCCCTCAAGGATTTATCGGTCCCACCGAACACTGTAACACTCCTAATTTTTGATAACATTATACAGAAGATTTAATGAGATAAATTAAATCGAATAATGATGATAAGGGGATCGAGATTTAAAAAAACTATAAGAAGGTTGTGCTTAAGTAATTGATTAAATGGGATTAAATTGGTTTTGATGTATTTAATTAAACAAGGATATTAATAAATAGCCACACTATTATTACTCACGGCTATACATTTCACGTTTTTGCCCATTCACGTATGCTTTTCATTTTCACAAATGCAAATCAAAAACCTAAAATAGAGCTGGCCATTAACAAGGGAAAAGAGGAAGAAAAATTAAATCAAAGCTAAGGACCAAAGCTAGGGGAATCAATCTTCTGCAAATCTCAAATTACTTATCATATCTAAGGTGAATAATAATTATATACCACCTCTGTTTTAGTCTATGATTATATGTTTTTGGATTTAAGATTAAATTCGTTTTTATGATGTTTTAAATGATGATATGCTTGAACTATTATATGTTGATTTAAATCAATTAATTTACATATGAATTTACACTGTTTTAAGGCAAAACCGATTGCTAATGATTTTAGAATGCCATGGAAAAATTATATGTTATGTAAAACACGATTTTGGAGATGGGTTTAGATTTTTGTAATTTTCCAAACCATGGAAAATTTATTATGAATTTTAAAAGGAAAATATGATAAAATTGGGTTTAAAATTAATGTCGATTATTTCATGAAGAATTTAGGTCTAAAATTTTAAATATGTTAGATAACATGATGAAAGTGAAATTCTGTGATTTTTGGGGATTTTTCCTAGTTGATTTGCTATGGAAAATAAAATATGTTAAAAGAATGACTTATTTGCAATATTGGTTTTGCTTAATGGAAGGGCTTAAACATTAGTTTGTCTTTAATTTAGATCTGATAAATGCGGCATTTATTTTTGTAAATTATTTTAAAAGTTTTAAGTCAACCAATTAAAAAATTACAAATAGACAGTTTAGTTATAAAGCAATTGCTAAAATTAGCATGATTTCAGCCTTTATTCAGAAAAGCAGGTTCCGCCTACTTTAGTAGTGCCTTTCGACTCCAATGCTTTCATTTCGACTCCGTCGAAACCAACCCAACCGAAACCCACCTAGTCGAACCAATACACAAGGTATCAGTTAGATGGTATGTAGTGCATTGGAGGAAAGGCGAGAGCCATGGTGTCGAAAGTAATGCTTCCGATGGGGTCGAATCCTTAATTTTGTTTTCAAATGTTAAGTGCCTGCTTTGTTTTACTTAAAGCTTTCAACATCGTCGAAACATATGTTTTCGAAAGGGGTTTTTCTAAATAGCTTTCGAAGGAGGTTGTCGTACTATGTTTTATAGTAGGAGCTTTCAGATGAGTTTCGTTATTCTTAAATAAGACTTTCAAAGATGATGGTTCCGATCTAATCGATACCTCACTGCCGTTCATGTGCCTTTCAAGTGTATTGAAGTCATCAATGCTCTCGAAGGGTGCCTTTGTTTTAAACTTATACTAAGTCATTTCTTAAATGCTTTCCAAAGGGTTCAGGGGTTTCAAAGGCAATGGCGTCGAAAGGGGATTTCGATGATATACTTCAAAGTTTTACTTAAAATTTTTGAGCTTTCTAATAGATGGTTCCGACACCATTAAATATTCCCTAAATAATTTTATTAAAAGTTTCGAAAGAGATACTTTCGTATGTAACCACTTTGACCCAAAAGATGTTTTTAAAAGTCAAACCCGATACTTTCGAAAGGGGTACTATGTTTTCAGGTAATGTTTTAATACATTCGAAAGGTATATTTTAGTTTCGAAAGGAATAAGTTAAAGGGCTTCAAAAGGTATATACTTAGTGTTTCGAAAGTGATGTTTTGAGGTTTCAAAACAAATGACCCGATCTTATTTTAAAGGAAAAATCATGGCATAAATAAAGACTTTTAAAACGAAGTTTTTGAAAAAGTTTTCCTTGATTAACAGGTTAAAGGGATTAACCAAGTTTTATATAATATGATTTTAAGGCTATTTAACCACATGGTTGGTATTATTGTGTTGTTATAATTGCTTCTTCATATATTTATTCACATTGTTACGAACCCATAACGGTACTTTGGGGATATTGGCAGGGGCCAATAGGTTCATAGTCATCCCATCAAAACTATGATTTGATATTGGCAGGGGCCAATAGGTTTGTAGTTAGTTCATGAAAACTATACTCGGATTAAGATATTGACAGAAGTCAATAGGTTCCTAGTCAACCCATGAAAACTAGGATAAAAGGATAGATATTGGAGTTACCAATAGGTTCAGGGAGAAACCATGAAACAGTAAAGATATTGGCAAGAGCCAATAGGTTCTTAATTATCCTATGAAAACTATGAAATCGGACAGGGAGTCCCTATACATTAAATAGGTTACTGGTAAGCTCATGAAAATTAATAGGTTAATAGTGACCCTAGAAACTATAAGTAAGATAGATGGTCAGACTAAGTGGGGATGGGTAGTCCAAAATGATTTGTTTGCATATCATTATATTATTTTGAATTGTTTTTAACCATTGTGGATGCAGGGCGCGGTATATGGTTTTATAAAGTTTTTAAGATACTAGCGAGGGAAAACCCATTCCGCTAAGTGGCGTGGTCTCACTAGATACCTAAATGGTTTGGGATGGTATATTATTATTCATATCAGACTTTATGTCTGACTCAAATTTTTTGTTTTCCCCTTGAACTCTCAGGTGCTCAATTTAATTTGAATAGTTTGAGGATTAAGGTTTCCAGGTTTTCTTTAGACGAATAAAGCTTCCGAAGATGTGTAGGAGGCAATCTTATTAATAAGAGTTCTTTTATTCCGCTATGTGTTTGGATTGTAAGGGCAAAACTATTTTATTACCTTATTATATACTCTGATCAACCAAGGGAGTATCTTCATATGTCGCTCTTAGCGTATTTTGTAATAATGTATTTTGTCTGAACTTGGTTATGATTATGGGATTGTGTAATGAACTTGAAATGTTTTTGAAATGGAATATGGAATGTATTTTGATGATTTTAATTTTTTCCATATTCATGTGTTTCTATGTATTAATGTACCTAACATTACCGTATTTGGCTGCCGATGATTAATAACTACGGATGACTACAGCATCTGTAGCCGTTAGTTTTGGGCCTCCAAGTGGGAGATGTTACAAATTGGTATCAGAGCACAGGTTTATGAAATTTTAAAAGAAACTTAAGCCTAAAAGATTTCTCTAGACATAATCTAATGAATCAGATAACAAGATCGGGGTTGAGTTAAAGCTATAGTAACGTACTTGTATTTGGTATATAATAATATATAAGTATGTGTTCCTCACTCTCTTAGACCTTTCTTATGTATCTTACTAAGGCTTGTTTGCAAAATTATGAGAAAGAAGATATGGAAGAAGGAAACGAAAGAGGACATATTGGCGGAGGAAGTACCACAACTAATGGAAATGCTCGACCCGCCACCAGGAGGAACCATAGTCGACCGGCTAATGCTAATAACCAAAATGCTGATGCCAATGTGGATGTTGGATATCCATCAGTAGATATGAGGGTGATGTATCAGTTCTTCATCAATATGATGCAAGAAGGAGCTGCTGCTGGTGTTGCTAGAAATGTAGGAGGATCTAATCATGCGGCTCCAATTGGGAATAATTATGCTAAGCCGAGTAACCAGTCTTGGGGGGAAGCCATTCATGGGGACGGAGAATGCCATTGAGGTAGAAAATTGGCTATTGCATTGTGAATGTATATTTGCTGATTTGGATTTAAATGATGGAAAAAAGAGAAGGTTGGCCTCCAGGCAGTTACAAGGGTCAGCGCTTCATTGGTGGAATAGTACTGATGTTGGAGTTCCAGAAGAGCTGTTGACTTAGGCTGATTTTACAAGGAGATTTGAGCTAAAGTTTGTGTCTGAGTTTGCTAAGTCAGAGCTGATGAGGAAGTTTATGGATCTAGAGCAGGGAGAGATGTTGGTTGTTGAGTATGCCACCAACTTTTGAGGAGTTGTCCTGTTATGGATATAACACTATAGACACCATCATCAGAAGGAACGAGAAGTCATCAGGGGATCGAGGCTCGAGATTGCTAGGGCGACCCTGCCACATCTTCGCGATCCTAGTAATTTAGTGTTGGAGATGGCCATTCACTATGAGGAGATGCTTGCTAATTATGCTAGAGAGAAGCTAGTGGAAATTCAGGGTTCTCAAGGGATGAAGAGAAAGTTCTTTAAGAAGAAGGGAGCCCAAAAGGGAGATACTACTAAGAAGGCATAGGTGGAGTTAGTTTGATGTAAGTGCGACAAGAAGGGTCATTATGCGAATGAGTGTCGGTTAGGTAATGGGAAGAAGGCTACAAATAAGAAGAGTGTGAAGTGCTTCAATTGTGATCAAGTTAGGCATTATAAGAATCAGTGTACAAAGCCAGTCAGGGCAGACAAAGGAAAGGTTTTTTCTATTCGACCAGCTAGGCCTACTACAGCTGATAAAGGAAGCACTGTCATGGGTACGCTTTTGATTCTAAACATACCATTTAGGGTTCTTTTTGATACCGATGCATCACATTCATTTATATCTCAGTTTTTGGTTGATAGATTATGCATAGAACCCACCTACCTTGTTACTTTCGCAAGGGTTGCGAATCCAATAGGAGAGTATGCAACTCTAAGGTTGAGATGTGACCAGTTAGAACTTGATTTGTTAGGTCATAAGTTTGCATGCAATCTATATGTTTTCTATTTGATAGATTTTAAAATCATCTTAGGTATGGATTAGTTGGGTAGGTATGAGGCTAGAATATTTTGCCAAGATAGGGAGATGTCCCTGAGACACCCTTATAGTCATAACAGAATAATATTTTCCATGGAGAGTTCTGACTGGAGTGTTAGTACTTTTCTTAGTGCTATGGAGGCAGGAGATGAGTTAAGTCAAGTTCAAGTAGCAAGATAGTTTGCAGATGTCTTTGAGCCAATCACAGGATTACCACCGAAACAAGCAGTTGAGTTTCGTAGAGATATTGTTCCTGGAGCTGAACCTGTTAGTAGACACCTACAGAGACGAAGGAATTGAAGGTGCAGCTAATGGATTTTGAAGGAAGGAATTTTATTTGGCCAAGCAGTTCACCTTGGGGAGCAGCCTTAGTGTTCGTAAAGAAACTAGATGGGTCGTTGGGGATGTGTATCAACTATCGTATGTTGACCGATAGGATGATCAAGAATAATGTATCCTTTGCTAAGAATAGATGATTTGTTCGATCAGTTGAGTGGAGCCAGAGTGTTTTACCAGTTAGATTTGGTGATAGGTTTCCATCATTTAATAGTAGTAAAGGACAGTATCCCTTTAACAACATTTCAGACTAGGTATTGTCCATATGAGTGGTTGGTGATGCCATTTGGATTGACGAACGCATCCGCTTTCTTCATGGAATCGATGAACTGAGTTTTTCGAGAGTACTTGGATAGGTTTGTACTGGTGTTTATAGATGACATTTTAGTATACTCTAAGGATGAGAAAGAGCACGAGAATCATCGTAGAGTGGTGCCGGAGACGCTGAGGCAGAATCAGCTTAAGGTGAAGTTTACCAAGTGTCAGTTTTGAAAGAAAGATGTTAAGTTTCTTGGTCATGTGATTTCAGAGATAGGATTGTCAGTTGATCCAGATAAGATTGAAGTGGTGAATAATTGGAAGAGACCAGAGACAGTGACTGAGATTAGGAATTTTCTTGGACTCGCTGGCTACTACCGGAGATTCATTAAGGATTTCTCACAGATAATAGCACCCTTGACTAAGTTAGCCAGGAAGGATGTGAAGTTTGTCTGATCCGACAAATGTGAGGAAGCATTCCTTAAATTAAAGCATTTGTTGACCAATGCACCAGTGTTAGTAGTACGAGATGGAAACCAAGGGTTGGTTGTGTACTGATGCATGCAGAACTGGATTAGGAGCAGTGTTGATGTAGAAGGGTAAAGTTATTGCCTACACATCCAAACAGATTGTACCGCATGAAGTGAGATATCCTACTCGTGATTTGGAGTTGGCTACAGTGAACTTTGCATTAAAGATTTGGAGACGTTATCCCTTAGGGGAGAGGTTTGAGCTTTATACCGATTATAAGTCTTTAAGTTATTTATTCTTTGAGAAGGAGTTGAATATGAGACAGCAGACGTGGCTGGAGTTTTTGGCTGCTTATGTTTTTAGCATAGAATATACACCAGGGAAAGGTAATAAGGTAGCGGATGCTCTTAGCAGAAGACATCAGAATGTGGTGTTAGCTATGTTGGCAAAGTGGTAGGATCTAGAAGCTTTAGCCAAGTTGTGGTGTGCAGTTAAGGTCAACTGCTAGTTCTAGTCAAAGTACTGCCATGTTATCCTGTTTAGAAGTTCGGCCGGTGCTGATCCAAAAGGATTGTTTCTAAGCAAAAAGAGGATCTAGTGTTAGCCGATAGGATTAGAAGGCTTGAGGTTGGAATCGAGATCGATGATCGAAAAGACTTTAGTCTTGACCAAAGAGGATGGTTGAGAAAGAAGGGGCGGTTGTGTATTCCAAATGTGGAGGACTTGATAAAAGAAGTTCTTGGAGAATATCATCGGTCCAAGTTTACGATTCATCCTAGAGGAACCAAAATGTATTAGGATATGAATAGGAGCTTCTATTGGGAAGGTATGAAAAGAGATATTGGCTTGTGGGTTAGGCAGTGTGCAAACTGTCAACAAATGAAAGCTGAACATCAAAATCCGAGTGTGTTGCTTCAACCTTTATAGATTCCAAATTGGAAATGAGACTCGATATCCATGGATTTTATAGATGGGTTGATAAGGTCAAATAAAGGAAATGAAAGTATATGGTTATAATAGACAGACTGACCAAGAATGCCCATTCCATTCCAGTTAAGTCAACCAGGACGACACTTGTTTTAGCCAAGATGTTCATGAAGAACATAGTTAGACTGCATGGAGTTCCTAGTAGTATAGTCAGTGACAGAGATGTCTTGTCCACTAGTGAATTCTGAAAGAGTCTATATAAAGTATTGGGTACCAAGCTTAATATGAGTACTGCATATCACCTTTAGACGGATGGGAAGACAGAGAGAGCCAACAAGGTACTCAAAGATTTACTAAGAGCTTGTGTACTGGACTTTGGTGGATCTTGAGAAGACCACCTACATTTGGTTGAGTTTTCCTATAACAATAGTTATCAGACAAGTAGGAATGACGCCTTTTGAAGCTTTGAAGGCCATGCAAATCATCAGCATGTTGGTTGGAGACTGGAGACAGACTAGTCTTAGGTCCAGATTTGGTTAGAGAGGCATCAGAGAAGACCGAGTTAATCTAGGAAAGGATGAAGGAAGCTCAGTCCGGACGGAAGAGTTACATAGATAAGAGGCGTAAAGACCTAGAGTTCTTAGTTGGAAATAAGGTTTTCGTTAAGGTGTGTCCGATGAAAGGTGTGGTGCGATTTGGAAAGTCAGGGAAACTAACACCAAGATATGTTGGTCCATTCCAGATTATAGAGAGGATTGGAAAGCTCGCATATAGAGTAGAGTTACCAAGTAGTATGGAAGATGTCCATAATGTATTTCATGTGTATCGTCTTCGAAATTATGTGCATGATCCAAAGACTGCCATTCCTCCGTCGGGGTTGGAAGACTTGATAGTAGAGCCTAATTTGACTTTTGTCGGACAACCAGTTCGGGTTGTAGCGAGGGATGAAAAAGATTGAGGAACAAGACAGTCAGGTTAGTGAAAGTTCAGTGGAGCGACAAGGAGAAGCAATGTAATTGGCAGACATAAGACAGGATTAGAGATACTTATCCTGATCTACTTTGAGGGTATGTCTATATTAGATTTATATAGATAGTTGTTAGTCGGTAGGTTAGTATGGTTGTTAGGAGTTGTTACAGATGATTGCTATATTTAGTATTTAGTCCTTACTGAATTTCGAGGATGAAATTCTTTAAGGAGAGGAGCTTGTAACACCCCTAATTTTTATAACATTATTCAGGAGATTTGATAACATAAATTAAATAGAATAATGATGATAAGGGGATTGAGATTTAAATAAAACTATAAGAAGGCCGTGCTTAAGTAATTAATTAAATGGTCTTAAATTAGCTTTTATGTATTTAATTAAATATGGGCATATTAGTAAATAGTCGCACTACTATTACTCACACCTATACATTTCACGTTCTTGCCAATTCATGTACACTTTTCGTTTTCACAAACGCAAATCAAAAACCTAAATTAGAGCCGACCATTAACAAGGGAAAAGAGGAAGAAAAAATAAGTCAAAGCTAAGGATCAAAGCTAGGGGAATCAATCTTCTACAAATCTCAAATTCCTTACCATATCTAAGGCGAATAATAATTTTATACCATCTCTATTTTGTTCTACGATTATATGTTTGTGGATTTAAGATTGAATTCATTTTTATGATGTTTTGAATGATGATATGCTTGAACTATTATATGTTGATTTAAATCAATTCGTTTACATATGAATTAAGAAAAACCGATTTTTAATGATTTTAGAATCTCATGGAAAAAATTATATGTTATGTAAAACATGATTTTTGAGATCGGTTTTAATTTTTGTAATTTTTCTAGCCATGGAAATTTATTATGAATTTTCAAAGGAAAATATGATAAATATGGGTTTAAAATTAATATCGATTATTTCAGGAAGAATTTGGGTCTAAAATTTTAAATATGTTAGATAACATGATGAAAGTGAATTTCTGAGATTTTTGAGAATTTTTCCTAATTGATTTGCTATGGAAAATAAAATATGTTAAAAGAAGGACTTATTTTCACTATTGGTTTTTCTTAATGGAAAGGCGTAAACGTTAATTTTTCCTTGGTCTAGATCTAATAAATGTGACAGTTATTTTTGAAAAGGATTTGAAAGTTTTTAAGACAACCAATTAAAAGATTACAAATAGACAGGTTAGGTATAAAGCAGTTGCTAATATTAGCATGATTTCAGCCTTTATTTAGAAAAGCAGGTTCCGCTTACTTTAGTAGTGCCTTTCGAATCCAATGCTTCCGCTTCGAATCCGTCGAAACCAATCCAGCCGAAACCTACCAAGTCGAAACCAGTACACAAGGTATCACTTAGATGGTACGTAGTGGATTCGAGGAAACGCGGAGCCATGGTGTCGAAAGCAATGCTTCCGATGAGGTCGAAACCTTAGTTTTATTTTCAAATGTTAAGCGCATGCTTTGTTTTACTTAAAGGTTTCAACGCAGTCGAAACATATGTTTTCGAAAGGGGTTTTTCTAAATAGCTTTTGAAGGAGGTTGTCGTACTATGTTTTAACGTACGAACTTTCAGATGAATTCCTTTATTCTTAAATAAGACTTTTGAAGATGATGGTTCCAATCTAGTTGAAACTTTGTTGGCGTTCATGTGCCTTTCGAGTGTATTGAAGTCATCAATGCTCTCGAAGGGTGCCTTTGTTTGAAACTTATACCAAGTCACTTCTTAAATGCTTTCAAAAGGGTTTAGGGGTTTTGAAGGCAATGGTGTCGAAAGGGGGTTTCGATGCTATCCTTCAAAGTTTTACTCGAATGTTTTAAGCTTTTAAATAGATGGTTCCGACTCCATCAAATTTTCCCTAAATAATTTTATTAAAGGTTTCGAAAGAGATACTTTCGTATGTAACCACGTTGACCCAAAAGATGTTTTAAAAAGTAAAACCCAATACTTTTTAAAGGGGTAATTTCATTGGTTTCGAAGCTATGTTTTAAGGTAATGTTATTCGAAAGGTGTATTTTGGTTTTGAAAGGAAAAAGTTAAAGAGCTTCGAAAGGTATATACTTATTGCTTCGAAAGTGATGTTTTAAGGTTTCAAAAAAAATAAACTAATCTCATTTTAAAGGAAAAACCATGGCATAAATAAAGAGTTTTGAAATGTGTTTTTGAAAAGTTTTCCTTGATTAACAGGTTAAAGAGATTAACCAAGTTTTATATAAAATGATTTCAAGGATATTTAGCCACAGGTGTTGGTATTATTATGTTGTTATGATTGCTTCTTCATATATTTATTCACATTATTATGAACCCATAACGGTACTTTGGGGAAGGGAAGAATCACCAGCTAGATTGACCCAGTAGTGAATATAAGTTAAGGATGCTAAAATATTTACTAAAGATATTGGTAGGGGCCAATAGATTCACAGTAAGCCCATGAAAGTTGTGTAAAGGAATAGATATTAGCAGGGACCAATAGTAAACTATGATTTGATATTGGCAGGGGCCAATTGGTTTGTAGTTATCCCATGAAAACTATATCTGGATTAAGATATTGAAAGAAGTCAATAGGTTTCTAGTCAACCCATTAAATTTAGGATAAAAGGATAAGTATTGGAGTTGCTAATAGGTTCAGGGAGAAGCCATGAAATAGTAAAGATATTGGCAGAGGCCAATAGGTTCTTAGTTATCTCATGCAAACTATGAAATCAGACAGGGAGTCCTTATATATTAAATAGGTTACTAGTAAGCCCATGAAAACTAATACGTTAATAGTGACCCTAGAAACTATAAGTAAGACAGATAGTCAAACTGAATGGGAATGAGTAATCTAGAATTAAATGATTTGTTTGCATATCATCATATTATTTTGAATTGTTTTTAACCATTGTGAATGTAGGAGCATAGTATATGGTTTTATAAAGTTTTTAAGATACTAGTGAGGGGAAATTTATTCCGCTAAGCAGCGTGGTCCCACTAGATATCTAAATGGTTTTAGATGGTAGATTATTGTTCATACTAGGCTTTATGCCTGACTCGAAGTTTTTGTTTTCCCCTTAAATTCTCGGATGCTCAATTTGATTTGAGTAGTTTGAGGATTAAGGTTTCCAGGTTTTCTTTAGATGAATAAAGCTTCCGAAGACGTGCAGAAGGCAAGCTTATTAATAAGAGTTCTTTTATTCTGCTGCGTATTTGGATTGTAAAGGCAAAATTGTTTTATTGCCCTATTATATACTCTGATCAATCAAGTGTGGCATCTTCATATGTCGCTCTTGGCGTATTTTGTAATAAGTGTATTTTATGTGAACGTGGTTACGACTGTTGGGTTATGTAATGAACTTTAAATGTTTTTGAAATGGAATATGGAATGTGTTTTGATGATTTAAAATTTTTCATATTCATGTGTTTCTATCTATCAATGTACCTAACATTACCATATTTGGTCGCCGAGGATTAATAACTATGGATGACTATAGCATCCGTAACCGTTGGTTTCGGGCCTCCAAGTGGGGGATTTTACAAACACTAAAAGAGAATACAATCCAAAAGTGTTAAATACTTCTTGTTGCAATCACAAGAATTTAACCAAAGCATCCCATACTACCTGATGGAATTCGAGTATTCATTAATGGGCTAGTAAGTACCACTCAAACTTTCTATTCAATGAGTTGTACAATATTCAATGAAGCTTTACTCGAGAGCATTTAGACTAATCGGTAACACAAAGTCGATTATTAGCACTCCCCATATTATAGAACTACAACTCTTAAAATATTTATCTTATAAATGTTTATAGTTTAAAACTACAAACTTCCTTTCAAAATTTAAATGATTTGATTTTAGATAAATATTTCCTCCCAGAATAATTTTCTAACTCTATATTTTTCAAAACATATACTAGCTTCCTATGGTGTTTATTTATACCAATTCAAATAAAAGATTTATCCTTTTAGATTCCAAATCATTAATTATAAAATTCGACTTTCTTTTCCAATCAATTCCTTACTTTGAAATTCTAAACTTTTTTACACAATTTCTTACATCTTCTGTTTTAACTTCTTTTAAATTAGAACTCAAAATTTACATCCATCTAAATCATAAAATGATATACACAACAAAGCAAAAGCATCCTATATAATTTCTCATATATCAAAATTTATATAACAACATTGCCTTGCCATTTATTTTTAACAAATCGCTTTGCTAGTTGGCTGCAGTGTTGATTGTGAAATCAACCTTGCTTCGCCGCTATTCTTTGCTATTGCTAATGTTCGATCGTTGTAATCGTCATCAAAATCAATGCATATAATACATATTTTAAAGTTTTCAATAAAATTTCCTAAACCACTAAAATTTATTAAACACATATATTTACGTAGAAATAAATTTTCCATTCTTATTTTGTTTTCCAAAACATTTATTCCATTACAAATATTATTTAACTCAATTAAAAATTTATTTCCCTTTTAAATATTATTTGTAACTCTTTCAATACATTTATAAAATATTAAAATTAAAGCACTATGTCCGATTCTCTTGTCGAGGTGTATAGGAATCACTATCGATAATGTTGATCAGACGCATCGATCATAATTCTTAAAGCAGTCAACGAGAAATTTAATAAAAAAAATTCAAATATTTCTTTATCAATATATATATATATATATTCATATTATTGAAAATCTATTAATAAGAATTTAAAAAAACATCCATTCATCCATGTATACATCGTGCAATTAGACATAAATAATTAATTATGGTGCTCAGTGGAAACATTCTATCAGCTTCCGTTGTGCAACTCTGATCACTAACGAGTCAGGACTTCACTACACAACACTTAATTTTTAAAATAATATTATAAAAATAATTTATAAAGTAATTCAAAATTTTTACAATTACATCTCAATGATTATTCCCAATAATCGTTTATACTCATATCCTAAACAGCAAATAAATCCTAAAATCTACCTGGCATCCAAAGGACGGGACTCTAAGTCTATCTAGGCCAAGATTTGTGTTTCTTATATTCTATATTGTTCTAAACCTCTGCATTGATACCAACTGTAATGCCCCACCCCTTGACCCACATTAACAAAGGGTATCATAGAGTAATACTGTCTGTTAGTGCAGAGAATAGAGCTGGTTAGGAGTAACCATTCGTAAAATTTCTTTGGGCGAGTATCGATACGTCAGATAATGTAATTATATATTTTTTGTTTTCTTACAAGTGGTAATTCAAACATATCTAGTCCAGATGCAAAACAATAATATAGAGGTTTAATAAAATTTAGAACAAAACACAATATAATATACAACACAGAGTGGAACAGCACAACGAAAATAATATACATTAATATCTCTTAAAAGTACAAGTCTACAAAAGAAAATACCAGACCTACATTCATATACATATACATATACAAAGATAAGTCTCAAATATACATGTCGATAACATATACCAACATAGATCAAGCATGTAATTAGACTCAAATGGTACATCAAAAATGTAAATAACATCAAAATAGACTTCTTAAGCTAGCTCACATTTAAGGTTGTTGAGTACCTATACCCATCAAGTCTCAGTCTTACCCGAGCATTAAATAACATCCAGGTTAGACTATCTTTAATTATCACAAAATGTGAGATGTCGATAATAATAACTTACATAAATGCCAAGGATAATATCCATAAATGTACTTCACTAATGTAATAGTACTTCCTTTAATGATTCATGATTTTACTGTAACGACCCGCCAATTTATCACTTTGATAAATTGGATTTATTTTTAATTTATGCAAATAAAAGATTGATAATTCAACTGATATTGTTTAAAATGATAATAAGTAACATTAATCTAGTTTTGAATAAATATTTACAAAAATATTTTCCTTGAAATTTATATTGATAAAAGGACATCATATTTAAATATAGATTTATGAATTTAAATAGAGTTTTAATGATTTAATAATTATTTTAATTATCCAAATAGTTATTTTAAATGATGATAATTAATTTGAATAGTTATGAAGTTATAATGAATCATTTATAATAGTTTTATAAAGAGATATATTTTATTTGAAAATATAAGGAAAAATCTATAATGCTTTATCGATATAAATGTAGTTTTTGCAAATAATTTTTAATATTAATTTATATGGTTTTAAAATTCAAATATGATTATTTTAATTTTTTTTAAAATGATAAGAATTTTATTTTTGAATTTTGTTCACAAACGTACGTTGATGAATAAGTGAAAATGTGACCGATAACTGGTTCTCTAGATTTCAAAGATTTAATAAACAAAAGTTGTTTGATGACGTTCGAAGTGTTATATACCTATATGTACTTACATATATATGTCACATGCATATGATAACATGCGCGCGCATGCACACACATACACATATATAAATATTACAAAAATGATTTAATAATTCCTAAGCTTAACCTTTAAGTAACCATAAAGTAAACTCACTTCATTGTACCACACCATCACCTCACATCAACCATCACTTGGCCTTAGGGAGGAGGGAGCCATGCGCTAGAGGCTAGCGAGGGGTATGGGCTAGGGTTGTTTAGGTAATTATGCAATATAATATTTTACTATAAGGTTTCTATAAATACCACCCCTCTTCTCACAAAAATCCTAATACCATTCCACTTCTTATTCCTCTTCTTTTCAAGGTTTCTAAAAGCCTCTTTAATAGCTTCTTATTCATAAAAAATTATTTTGTAAAAGTTAGAATAAATAAGTCAAACAAAAGACAAAAATGTATACACTAGTTTATAATGTCAATCCACTTCAAAACTAGTTCTAAACACCTCCTCCAGTCCTCCAAAGTCCACGAACATTACCGCACACCACCTAGGCCATGAGTACCAAGGCTAGGCTAAGCCACTTTGTCACGACCCGACTTTCTACTCCCAGAAAATCGCATCATGAATTAAGAAAGAAAGGGATAGAAGAAGAAAAGAAAGAAGAGGAAGAAGAAACAACACAAGAATCTCAACAGCGGAACGAATAAATTATATTAATAACATAAGTATTTACATAATATACAATACCAATCAGAGATACACAGCATACACATCACATATACTAGACGGTTATAAACACCTGTCTAGTATTTACAACTTAATACATCAACACAGAGAACACACAGCGGAATACTAATATCTAACGCAGAAGCCTCCTGCTCCATTTGCTCCCCCATTATTCGTCAAAGCCAACCTGAATCCTAACCTGAATCCCTTGACTACTCATAAAAATTTGAGTACCCAAGAGTTTATGAAAAACAAAAATAAACTCCGGGTCAGACATGGGTCTGGTGTGAGTAACAGGTTAAAGTTGCTTAACTTTTAAAAACCTTTTGAAAAGAAAGGTTTCACGTAAGACTTCCCACACATAAACATGGAAAAGTTTTTACCTTATGCTAACCAAAACATTTGATAGGAAATCCGATGATATTATAATAGTGTCTAGGGTTTTCAAATAAATAAGAAATAGCCGAAATTGTTACATTCATTAAATTCCAGCTACTAGCCACAAAAGTGGGCAATACAATCAAAACCGTTGGCACTTATTGGATTTTGGATTCCATACAATGGCAGGGCTACTGGGGTACCGCCCGTCACAGTACGTGGCCTAGATCACCGTACCGAGGAGTACTCCCACTCCCCTGCAACTCAAGGCCGAACCCATTCCTTACTGAATAGTTCCGAACAAGACAACCCCGACGGTTAGAGCTCAAAAGACCGTCCACACAGCCGAAATAAAAAGGGACTTCTAGACAGGGATCAATCTTGCTCTCCAGTGGGTGCGACCCACGAAGCCTTGCTGCACCTCCCCTGTTTTAGCCATTCCCGGTTGATGAGGCTTGAGGCTACGATTACCTTTATAGGACATATCATCTTAGAATGCTCATTGTCCGCCTGACGATGTTCTGAAAGCATTCAATCCATACAAGTTCGTTCCGGGTTCGAACGAAACCGAAGGCATTATCTCGTTACACTCGTTTTGGAATCACCCTCAGAGTTAACGACGATAACCCTTGCACTCTGATTCACCATCTCGAATCTATATGTACTATTCCGTCAAACTCATTACGGAATCACCCACAGAGTTATACCGACGTATAGCCCTTACACCTCGAGTCTTCACTCGCTCCACTTGGATTCACGACCTAACGTTATTTGGAATCGATGTGGTTTTCGGATATCCAAATATGGAAACCCGATCCCGGTCTCATCGAAAACCAAAGCGTGTCTTTTAAGGTCCTAGTTGTTTTAAAGGTTTAAAACAATTCAATTACAGTATCTATATACACACAGATAGATAATTCATAATCATAACTGATAATCAACATTATCACATAACAGGTAATCTACATTATCAATATCAAATAGATATTCCATATATCACCACAATAGATAACCTAAGTTATCATCACAATACAATCAATCATCCATACCACACAATATTACTTATCTCATTACTGAGATCTCAAAGCATCCAAGTCAATCAATGACATCCATTCACACATAAGCAAAGATTTACTCATCACAATATAATTAATTTAAAATGAATTAAATTAACTATCTCTATCTCTAATTAATTTAAAATGAATTAAATTAATCACTTCATCTTTAATTAATTTAAAATAAATTAAATTAATTACTTCACCAAATTATAACTTGCTTACCCAACTATTTAAAATCAATTAATCAATCATAAATTACTTTAATTAATCACTCTTGATTAATTATACTTAATTACATTCATGTAATTATCCTAAATTAATTTCACAAATTAATTATCCTCAAACAAAACAGTAATTAACCTTTAATTACTTCAATTAATTAATTAATCATAATTAATTACATTAATCCTTAATTAATTATATTAATTAATTACCTTTAATTACTTATCATTGATTAATTAATCATAATTAAACAACTTTAATTACATCATTAATTAAAATAATTAATGATCCTTAATTATTCCTTAAATTAATTACTCCAAGTAATTAACTAACTTAATTACTATATTAAACCAAATTAATTATCCTTAAATTAATTTCTTAATTAATACCTTGATTAATTACTAAATAATTAATCCAAATCACTCATTCTTAAACATCTCCTTAATTACAACCAGTAATTATTAAATAATTACTTAACTAAGTAATTTCCAAATCCTTAATTACATAAGTAATTATTTATAAAACCCAAGTGTTTATAATTAATTAAACTTAATTAATTAAAAATAAACAATCATATTAAATTAAATTAATTACATTAAGTAATTAATCCCTTAATTACTTTACTAAGTAATTACTCTCTAACCATTTATAAATGATTATTATTAAATTAATTAATCTAATTAATTATAAAAATTAACTACATTAATTAATTGTTAAATAATCTTGGTTAATGACCTTCATTAACCATCCTCACATTATTTTATAAGTTAATTAACTTAAATTAATTACAATTTAAATTATCTTTATTCATTTATTAATTAAAGTTAATTATTAAATTAATTAACCATAAATAAAATCTTAATTACATAATTAATTTTCATTTATCATTAATTAATAACTTAATTAATGATCTTAATTCTAAATTTATTAATCATTAATCATTTATTAATTCCAAATTTAATTAATTAATTAAATAAATTAAATAAATTAAATAAATTAAATAAATTAATTAATCTTAATCACCTTATTAATTAATTATAAAACATACATCTTAACCAAATTTCCAAAATAAAACATAACTTAATTATGTTTAAAATAATTTAATTGAAATAAAGTACTTTTTAAACTACTTTAAAATTTCCTTTTTTAAATACAGGTTTAAATTAAATGTAATTTAAACATATCAAAGTTTTTTTAAAAAAAATTTAAAACTTATTTAAATTTCAAGACAAATCAAAAGTTTGTCTTTGAAATCAAATCATAAGAATTTGAAGTCAAATTCATTTCAAAATTTTAGAAATTCAATTCATTCTTAGTTTTAACTTTCAAATTTAAATCTTCTTTTTAAATTTAAACTAAAGTTCATTTTAAACTCAGATTTCCAGTTATACTTTAAATCTTGCTTCACATTTTAAAAACTTCATTGTTAAAATTTTAAACTATTTACCAAAATGAAATAGTTAATTAAGTTAAATCTTGACACTTTAATTTTAATTTAAAAACTGGGATTTAAATTTGAATCTGAAATTCAAGCCTGCATTTGAGTTTACTCTTAAATTTTAATCAAAACATAAATCTGCAGATTTAAACAGTTCAAACCTAGATTTTGGAAAAAACAGAAAACAGGTTTAAAAAAAAACTGGAATTTGAATTCAAATCAGTAATTCAAACTTGAATTAAATTTTAAACCTAAACCTTATTTAAACCTATAACTACAGATTTTAAATTTTCAAAACCCAGGTTTTAAAATTTTAAAACCCATATTATAAAAACAAACACAGTTTACTGTGTAACTGTAAACCACAGTTTAACCCGAGAAACCCTATTTTTGCTTCGGGTTTCCCTCTTATTTACTCCGAGTTTAAAACCATCTGCTTCGAGTTGTTTAACAACTTGCTTCGAGCAACACAAAGGCCTTTCCCCCTGAAACACCCCAAACCAAACAGTTCATCAGAGAACCCATCACCGCCCCCTCTGCCGACCATCCCAGGTGATCAAGCCTCAACCAGAAACTCAACATTACCCTCACATCATCTCCAAATCACACATAACCCAAAAGATTCAAAAATTAGCTCTGAAACCCAAATTTCCAAAACCTGGAAAAAGTTTTTTACAGGTTTCTATTCAAACCTGTCAACGGCCATTCTCTTGCCACTCCGATCATCTGACGATCAACCCTTTCGGCCCCGAGTTCCCTCACCCATCATCTACACCATCACCAATTTTCATAACACTCGATCATTCCATCTCTTCACACTGACTAAATGCTCAGACCCACTTCAAACTAGGGTTAAAAAGTTTGAATCCAAACTGCAACTTAACTAGCAACTTTAAATTCTTCTCTGATTTTTTCCAAGATCTATGATCCTTACTCTATAACTCAGAAGAGTTTCAGAATTTCCCAACTCAAAAATCAATAGAATTTGCACAGATTTCATTCTTAGTTTAATACCAAACTGCTACTGAATTTAACCTCTAAAAATTCTACTCCTTGATTCAAAAATCAAGTTATGGTAAGTACTTTAATTTATGAATCTGAGGCATGCTATCAATATGGTTGAGTTTAGATAAAAATACATCATGCAAAGTTTTACTTGTGTTAACAGGGACAATACTGTTTATATCCATTTTCCTTTTACATTAGCTTAAAACTTTAAAAGTTAACTAAATATAATTTATAACCTTACTTATAAATCTAATCATACCAGAAATTTAAGTTAAAAGATAAAGTTTTAATAAAAACTACCTAGGAAATCAAGAAAACAGATCAAGTAGTAAAACAACAGTGTACAAACTTTACTTTCCACTTAAACACAGCAATACTTATATATATCAAACAATTTAGCATGCTACTCTATTTTAAAATTTTAAAGTTAAAAGTTACTCACTTATAAATGCAGACCCCTGTTTTGAATTTTCCAGAAAACAACATGTGCAGGCTTTACTTTGATATACTTCATGTAGATGATGCAGTTGTTAATCTCCAAATGCATGCAGATGAAGGAGATGCCGTTGCTCATGATCACAGCCTAATTACTTGCATGTAGGAAATAGATGAGGCAGTAGCAATTTTCCCCAAACACATGCATGCAGGTGCTAAATCAACCCAGGTTTTCTTTCTGATTTTGCAGACTTCATTTGTACAGGGTTTTGGATTAGAATATGCAGGCCTCAGAATTTTTAAGAGGGTATTTGATTTTGTAGAGGAGGAATATGCAGATTGATTTTTGAGGAAGGGTGTTTAACTTGCAATTTGCAAACAAATTTTAAACTTTGAGAAGAATTTAGTATGCAGGTTATTGGATTTTAATGAACTTATGAATGCAGATTTGTGGATTCTTTTAAGAAATTCAGATTTACATGATTTTGATTCAAGAAGTTTGAAGAATTTCTTTTGATTAAAGAAGAATGAAAATGTTATATGAAATGAAGATGCATACTATACAAATGTATTTCAGATTTTAATGTAATAAAAGAAAAATAAAAACAAAAATTAACACTTGTCAATTTAACAACACTTGTCAAATGAATGCATAAGTATTTAACACTTTTTTTTCTTTAAAAGTAGTTAATACTAATTACAAATTAATGTATATGTAAACTTAGTTTAAGTTGTTAGTTTATTTAAAATATGTTTATGAATTTACAAATGAAAATAAAAACAAACTATGTTAATAAATGAAACTTATACATGTTAAAGATTAAAACAATTTAGATTTTACACTTTGGAATTTAAATTCAAACTAAATTCAAAACCAAACAATTTCAAATTAAGTTATAAATAAAAATTCAGTTTGAAATAAACATTACAAATCTTATTCAAAATTTATTTATAAAGTCGATACAATATTAATATTGCTTTTATAAATCTCTTTTATTGAATTTAAAATCATTTTACAAAATATTCATTTTATTAAGCCATAAAACCAATTTGTTAAATTTATTCTAAATTTAAAACAAAACCAATTTATTAAAAATATAAACTAAATATTTATTTATAAATAGAAATCAATTTATATCATTTAAAAGATAAAATAACCAATTTAAACAATTATTGAAGAAGATTATTAAATTTATCTGAATAATTATTAATAGAATATCAATATCAATTTAATTTTAACCACAGATTATTAAATTGATATTGTTAAAAATTCCGGGATGTTACAATCCTTCCCCCTTAAAAGAATTTCGTCCTCGAAATTTAAAGCAAAGGTAATTTAATAATCTCATTAAATTTTAATTTTAAACACAAGCATATATCAAACATATGCTAACAACCAATTCAACCAATCAAACAAATCTAATTATCCGGACAAATTCTGGATAGAATTTTATCGAGTTTCCCCAAGTATATATATATACATATCGGGATACTCGCTCTAAAGAATCCAAACAATCAATACTATGAAGCTACAAAGCTCCGATACAACTATATCTATAACACTAGACAAGATATCAGACTACAAACGAGTTTGACTCAACAACCAAAACTCCAGAACTGCTGGTTCCCAACCAGAGATAAATCACACACGTACTCCCTCAGAGATACGTGAAACTCATCGAATTCCAGTTATCTAAACTGGCAATCCAATCCTGTAGATCAATCATCCTCTCCTAGATACAGAAAAAATCCAAAACACTTCAGAGCTAGCTTCTCAAACTTACCCAAACTTATAGCTCACTTATTATCGGAGAAAACTTATCCAAAATTAAATCTCCGACTCTTATCCACAAAACTCTTTCAAACAATCTTAGGCTGTCTACAACCTATCTGATCAGCTCAACCCTTGCTGATGTCTCCAGAACAAACTAGACCAACAACTTCAACAAAATGATCTCCTTAAGATCAACCAAAACCAAGAACTCAAACTCAACTCCTCAACATCAGAAGACATCAACTTCTTCTCCAGTCCGGGAAAAGAAAAGCAGATATATTTCCAAACCGCTTCCGCTGCTCAACTCTGATCCAAAGTAGAAGAGAATGCTGAAGAAGAACACGAGCACAACATGACAACATACCCAGAGATATGGTTCAACAAATCCATAAGAAAAATTCAAAAAATCCCCCAAAATTCCGAGCTGCTACACCAACTCAACTCTTGGAACCATTCTACTATAAAGCTGAACCACCGGTACCACTCCTGGAATTCCAATCGATAAGAAAACTCAATCTCCAGAGGCGAACAAAACTCTGACTTTCTGAAGACATCCAGAAAAACTCAGATAACTCAAGAGAACACTCAAACAATCGCAAGTCACTTTTGCGAACCACCCAAACCAAATCCAAAGAAAAACTGTTCTCTCTAAACCAAATAGAACAGCTTAAACTTAACCAGCCAACCCATCGAAGAAAAGGGTCCACTCAACTGCTTCTGAACTCCACTTCAGAAAAACCGCTAAGCCAAAAGATCTCTTCCCAATACCGAGAGCACTCCAAACTACACTGCTGCCACAGATGCCAAAGAATTCCAAAACAAAGCTCTTCGGGAAACTCAAACTTCAAAGCAAACAGAAACTCAAGCTGACCCCAGCCACAACACTGAAGCAGACTCACTTCCTTAAACTTGTTCCAAAGAAATCATCTTCAGGAACATCCATAATCACTGCATCTCATCACGCAGCTACTACTCCTTAAGGTAGCAAAATACCATCACTCACTTCTGCCCAACCGACAGATCCAAATACTACTCATCTAACTTCAGAAATAAACTCTGAACCTTAACAGGTTACCTTCAGAGATCAATGAAGTTCTTCGTCACTACAGAGCTCACTCGAGACGGTATTAGGTCTACAGTCTCAACAAAACACTTCCAACCTCAAACATTCAAACTCCAACCAATGGTAGTAATTGTGTTACACACACTACTACCCCATCTACCTTTATAACTTATATTGGAAAACCTGAACAGGTAACCCAACAGATAGGTAGAAATATATATATATATATATATAGTTATATATAAAAATTACAAATACGCTCTCTCAAGAAAGACACCACTACAGAGCCTAGGTATTCACTCAACCTGGCTCTGATACCAACTGTCACGACCCGACTTTCTACTCCTAGAAAATCGCATCATGAATTAAGAAAGAAAGGGATAGAAGAAGAAAAGGAAGAAGAGGAAGAAGAAACAACACAAGAATCTCAACAGCGGAACGAATAAATTATATTAATAACATAAGTATTTACATAATATACAATACCAATCAGAGATACACAGCATACACATCACATATACTAGGCAGTTATAAACACCTATTTAGTATTTACAACTTAATACAACAACACAGAGAACACACAACGGAATACTAATATCTAACGCAGAAGCCTCCTGCTCCATTTGCTCCACCATTATTCGTCAAAGCCAACCTGAATCCTAACCTGAATCCCTTGACTACTCATAAAAATTTGAGTACCTAAGAGTTTATGAAAAACAAAAATAAACTCCGGGTCAGACATGGGTCTAGTGTGAGTAACAGGTTAAAATTGCTTAACTTTTAAAAACCTTTTGAAAAGAAAGGTATCACGTAAGACTTCCCACACATAAACATGAAAAAGTTTTTACCTTACGCTAACCAAAACATTTGATAGGAAATCCGATGATATTATAATAGTGTCTAGGGTTTTCAAATAAATAAGAAATAGCCGAAATTGTTACATTCATTAAATTCCAGCTACTAGCCACAAAAGTGGGTAATACAATCAAAACCGTTGGCACTTATTGGATTTTGGATTCCATACAATGGCAGGGCTACTGGGGTACCGCCCGTCACAGTACGTGGCCTAGATCACCGTACCGAGGAGTACTACCACTCCCCTGCAACACAAGGCCGGACCCATTCCTTACTGAATAGTTCCGAACAAGACAACCCCGACGGTTAGAGCTCAAAAGACCGTCCACACAGCCGAAATAAAAAGGGACTTCTAGACAGGGATCAATCTTGCTCTCCAGTGGGTGCGACCCACGAAGCCTTGCTGCACCTCCCCTGTTTTAGCCATTCCCGGTTGATGAGGCTTGAGGCTACGATTACCTTTATAGGACATATCATCTTAGAATGCTCATCGTCCGCCTGACGATGTTCTGAAAGCATTCAATCCATACAAGTTCGTTACGGGTTCGAACGAAACCGAAGGCATTATCTCGTTACACTCGTTTTGGAATCACCCTCAGAGTTAACGACGGTAACCCTTGCACTCTGATTCACCATCTCGAATCTATAAGTACTATTCCGTCAAACTCATTACGGAATCACCCACAGAGTTATACTGACGTATAGTCCTTACACCTCGAGTCTTCACTCGCTCCACTTGGATTCACGACCTAACGTTATTTGGAATCGATGTGGTTTTCGGATATCCAAATATGGAAACCCGATCCCGGTCTCATCGAAAACCAAAGCGTGTCTTTTAAGGTCCTAGTTGTTTTAAAGGTTTAAAACAATTCAATTACAGTATCTATATACACACAGATAGATAATTCATAATCATAACTGATAATCTACATTATCACATAACAGGTAATCTACATTATCAATACCAAATAGATATTCCATATATCACCACAATAGATAACCTAAGTTATCATCACAATACAATCAATCATCCATACCACAATATTACTTATCTCATTACTGAGATCTCAAAGCATCCAAGTCAATCAATGACATCCATTCACACATAAGCAAAGATTTACTCATCACAATATAATTAATTTAAAATGAATTAAATTAACTATCTCTATCTCTAATTAATTTAAAATGAATTAAATTAATCACTTCATCTTTAATTAATTTAAAATAAATTAAGTTAATTACTTCACCAAATTATAACTTGCTTACCCAACTATTTAAAATCAATTAATCAATCATAAATTACTTTAATTAATCACTCTTGATTAATTATACTCAATTACATTCATGTAATTATCCTAAATTAATTTCACAAATTAATTATCCTCAAACAAAACAGTAATTAACCTTTAATTACTTCAATTAATTAATTAATCATAATTAATTACATTAATCCTTAATTAATTATATTAATTAATTACCTTTAATTACTTATCATTGATTAATTAATCATAATTAAACAACTTTAATTACATCATTAATTAAAATAATTAATGTTCCTTAATTATTCCTTAAATTAATTACTCCAAGTAATTAACTAACTTAATTACTATATTAAACCAAATTAATTATCCTTAAATTAATTTCTTAATCAATACCTTGGTTAATTACTAAATAATTAATCCACATCACTCATTCTTAAACATCTCCTTAATTACAACCTGTAATTATTAAATAATTACTTAACTAAGTAATTTCCAAATCCTTAATTACATAAGTAATTATTTATAAAACCCAAGTGTTTATAATTAATTAAACTTAATTAATTAAAAACAAACAATCATATTAAATTAAATTAATTACATTAAGTAATTAATCCCTTAATTACTTTACTAAGTAATTACTCTCTAACCATTTATAAATGATTATTATTAAATTAATTAATCTAATTAATTATAAAAATTAACTACATTAATTAATTGTTAAATAATCATGGTTAATGACCTTCATTAACCATCCTCACATTATTTTATAAGTTAATTAACTTAAATTAATTACAATTTAAATTATCTTTATTCATTTATTAATTAAAGTTAATTATTAAATTAATTAACCATAAATAAAATCTTAATTACATAATTAATTTTCATTTATCATTAATAAATAACTTAATTAATGATCTTAATTCTAAATTTATTAATCATTAATCAATTATTAATTCCAAATTTAATTAATTAATTAAATAAATAAATTAATCTTAATCACCTTATTAATTAATTCTAAAACATACATCTTAACCAAATTTCCAAAATAAAACATAACTTAATTATGTTTAAAACAATTTAATTGAAATAAAGTACTTTTTAAACTACTTTAAAATTTTCTTTTTTAAATACAAGTTTAAATTAAATGTAATTTAAACCTATCAAAGTTTTAAAAAAAAAATTTAAAACTTATTTAAATTTCAAGACAAATCAAAAGTTTGTCTTTGAAATCAAATCATAAGAATTTGAAGTCAAATTCATTTCAAAATTTTAGAAATTCAATTCATTCTTAGTTTTAACTTTCAAATTTAAATCTTCTTTTTAAATTTAAACTAAAGTTCATTTTAAACTCAGATTTCCAGTTATAATTTATCTTAAAATCTTGCTTCACATTTTAAAAACTTCATTGTTAAAATTTTAAACTATTTACCAAAATGAAATAGTTAATTAAGTTAAATCTTGAAACTTTAATTTTAATTTAAAAACTAGGATTTAAATTTGAATCTGAAATTCAAGCATGCATTTGAATTTACTCTTAAATTTTAATCAAAACATAAATCTGCAGATTTAAACAGTTCAAACCCAGATTTTGGAAAAAACAGAAAACAGGTTTAAGAAAAACTGGAATTTGAATTCAAATCAGTAATTCAAACTTGAATTAAATTTTAAACCTAAACCTTATTTAAACCTATAACTACAGATTTTAAATTTTCAAAACCCAGGTTTTAAAAGTTTAAAACCCATATTATAAAAACAAACACAGTTTACTGTGTAACTGTAAACCACAGTTTAACCCGAGAAACATTATTTCTGCTTCGGGTTTCCCTCTTATTTACTCCGAGTTTAAAACCATCTGCTTCGAGTTGTTTAACAACTTGCTTCGAGCAACACAAAGGCCTTTCCCCCTGAAACACCCCAAACCAAACAGTTCATCAGAGAACCCATCACCGCCCCCTCTGCCGACCATCCCAGGTGATCAAGCCTCAACCAGAAACTCAACACTACCCTCACATCATCTCCAAATCACACATAACCCAAAGAATTCAAAAATTAGCTCTGAAACCCAAATTTCCAAAACCTGGAAAAAGTTTTTTACAGGTTTCTATTCAAACCTGTCGACGGCCATTCTCTTGCCACTCCGATCATCTGACGATCAACCCTTTCGGCCCCGAGTTCCCTCACCCATCATCTACACCATCACCAATTTTCATAACACTCAGTCATTCCATCTCTTCACACTGACTAAATGCTCAGACCCACTTCAAACTAGGGTTAAAAAGTTTGAATCCAAACTGCAACTTAACTAGCAACTTTAAATTCTTCTCTGATTTTTTCCAAGATCTATGATCCTTACTCTATAACTCAGAAGAGTTTTAGAATTTCCCAACTCAAACATCAATAGAATTTTCACAGATTTCATTCTTAGTTTAATACCAAACTGCTACTGAATTTAACCTCTAAAAATTCTACTCCTTGATTCAAAAATCAAGTTATGGTAAGTACTTTAATTTATGAATCTGAGGCATGCAATCAATATGGTTGAGTTTAGATAAAAATACATCATGCAAAGTTTTACCTGTGTTAACAGGGACAATACTGTTTATATCCATTTTCCTTTTACATTAGCTTAAAACTTTAAAAGTTAACTAAATATAATTTATAACCTTACTTGTAAATCTAATCATACCAGAAATTTAAGTTAAAAGATAAAGTTTTAATAAAAACTTCCTAGGAAATCAAGAAAACAGATCAAGTAATAAAACAACAGTGTACACACTTTACTTTCCACTTAAACACAGCAATACTTATATATATATCAAAAAATTTAGCATGTTACTCTATTTTAAAATTTTAAAGTTAAAAGTTACTCACTTATAAATGCAGACCCCTGTTTTGAATTTTCCAGAAAACAACATGTGCAGGCTTGACTTTGATATACTTCATGTAGATGATGCAGTTGTTAATCTCCAAATGCATGCAGATGAAGGAGATGCTGTTGCTCATGATCACAGCCTAATTACTTGCATGTAGGAAATAGATGAGGCAGTAGCAATTTCCCCCAAACACATGCATGCAGGTGCTAAATCAACCCAGGTTTTCTTTCTGATTTTGCAGACTTCATTTGTACAGGGTTTTGGATTAGAATATGCAGGCCTCAGAATTTTTAAGAGGGTATTTGATTTTGTAGAGGAGGAATATGCAGATTGATTTTTGAGGAAGGGTTTTTAACTTGCAATTTGCAAACAAATTTTAAACTTTGAAGAAGAATTTAGTATGCAGGTTATTGGATTTTAATGAACTTATGAATGCAGATTTGTGGATTCTTTTAAGAAATTCAGATTTACATGATTTTGATTCAAGAAGTTTGAAGAATTTCTTTTGATTAAAGAAGAATGAAAATGTTATATGAAATGAAGATGCATACTATACAAATGTATTTCAGATTTTAATGTAATAAAAGCAAAATAAAAACAAAAATTAACACTTGTCAATTTAACAACACTTGTCAAATGAATGCATAAGTATTTAACACTTGTTTTTCTTTAAAAGTAGTTAATACTAATTACAAATTAATGTATATGTAAACTTAGTTTAAGTTGTTAGTTTATTTAAAATATGTTTATGAATTTACAAATGACAATAAAAACAAACTATGTTAATAAATGAAACTTATACATGTTAAAGTTTAAAACAATTTAGATTTTACACTTTGGAATTTAAATTCAAACTAAATTCAAAACCAAACAATTTCAAATTAAGTTATAAATAAAAATTCAATTTGAAATAAACATTACAAATCTTATTCAAAATTTATTTATAAAGTCAATACAATATTAATATTGCTTTTATAAATCTCTTTTATTAAATTTAAAATCATTTTACAAAATATTCATTTTATTAAGCCATAAAACCAATTTGTTAAATTTATTCTAAATTTAAAACAAAACCAATTTATTAAAAATATAAACCAAATATTTATTTATAAATAGAAATCAATTTATATCATTTAAAAGATAAAATAACCAATTTAAATAATTATTGAAGAAGATTATTAAATTTATCTGAATAATTATTACTAGAATATCAATATCAATTTAATTTTAACCACAGATTATTAAATTGATATTGTTAAAAATTCCGGGATGTTACACACTTCAAGGGTTCAAAGCTCGATTTCATGGAGTTTAATTTGTAATAGCGGAGCTATAACCAATTTTATATTAGCTCCAAGGAAAAATGAAGGTGAGAACTCCTAAATTATTATAATATATTTCGATGATGATATGATGTTTGTAAATGGATATTTTACATGCATTTAACATCAAGTTTGGTTGTTTAAATATGAATGTTGAATATATATGCAAGTCACGGAAATACACGTCGATAAGCACAAAGGTAATCACTTTCCTTGAATTAATGAAATGGTGTATATGGAATGTTAAACCTCTTTAAAATATGGTTTAAATTATTCTATAAACATTTAAAAGTGTTTTGGTGAAGTTTGAAAGTGGATGGAAAATTTAGTCAAAAATAGGCGCGTTGCGTAACGGTAGTTCGCGATTTCGCGCCATAAAAATCAAACAAGTGTAAATGTTGTAAAATAGCTCGGCATTCTTTAAGATAAGAATTTTCTAAGCTATTATATCTATAATTTTTCAATGAGGAAATATAATTGAGATTTTGATGAGTAGATTTTGAGATATGAGTAAAACAAGCTTTTCGAAAAGTCACGGTTTTGAAGTTCGGAATCCAAAACTGGATTTCTTTGAAAACGATATTTTAAAATTGTTTAAATTTTTTAAATAAATCTTATAAATATTTTAATTTTTTTAAAAAGTTATTTGAGTAATAAAAATGGATTTTCAAGTGATAAAAAGTCGTTTTGACCAAAATAGCGTAAAAGAGCACTTTCCGCAGCACTTTTTCTATAACTTTTGAAATATAGTTTTAAACTTAACAATTCTTTTCAAATCTTTTATGCATGATTTCAAATGAATTATTAACTGTTTTAATAATTTTTTGGAAGTTTTATATTTATTTAAAAAGAATTTAGATAAATGTTTAAAGAAAACTATTATAATTAAGTGGTTTAATCTTGGCTCTAAAAGCCGACGAGTAGACTGGATTTTTCTATTCATGAGATTTGGATGTAAGATGCTTAAACTAAGGAGATATTTAGGAGCAACCAGTTCCTGGGCTTACGTGGCCTTTTCCCTGGGCGAGGGATATGTAAGGTCGAAATGTCGGAAACGAGTTAAGTATAAAAAGATTTAATTTTTAAAATTAAATTCAACTTTGATTATATAGGGGTGATCTTCTTACATTTGATGTAAATACTGAACATGGAACTCGTACTATTCGTGGAATTTAAAAGGTGATCTCACCATTATTCCGCCCATAGTATTTTTTGAATACGGGAATTGATATTGAGTATAATTAGATGATTTCTATAGATTCTGCTCATTTAATATTTACTGGTTTTGGATTAACATCCTAGACAACATGTTTTTAACTCAATCAAAATTATGAGTTTTGAATTAAGATATCATTATTAAGATTTAAATGAAATAATTTTGAAATATTCTCCTAAGCGAAAAAATGAAATGATTACGAATTATTCCAAGATTAAAAAGGGTTTTAAGTAATTAAAGAATTTGATAAGAGAGGTTTAATGATTCCGTATATACCGGAAAGAATGTCCTAGAAATATATATCTCTAAAAGAGATTTTGATAAAAAGAACTTAATCAATTAAAGAATGATTCTCTATTCACATAGCCACTTTTTATCGATGACTGGTTCGAAAGGACCGGGTCAGATCTGAGGTAAATCCCTATCCGAAAACCACTTCGAACCGATGTATGCATTCGAAAAATGAAGATGTGATAAAGAAAATGAAGGATGAAGACCGTGGATTTTCGAGGTGAAAGAACTACTTGTTGATAATTCTGGTTAGCTCCCAAATACTAAAGTAGTAGTGGTCCCTTCATTTCTGAATCTCTTTGGTTTACAAGGACTTTATGCTACTAATCGTAGGGATAATTCCTGATAGGATGTGGTAGGAGAGTGCCTTTAGTTTCATTCAATCCCAGAATAAACTTATATGAATGAATGTCTTACACTGCATTCTTGAGATTTCATCTTCGACTTTTATAACCATACATCCGTTTGATGGCGGAGAAGACAACTTCTCTTAGCTTAACACCCTTCCTTAATACGTGTGAACTCAGAGGTTGTATATTTATGGAAATCAATAGTGATCGATGGAATGACGATGTGGCATTCAAAGTGAAATGTGCAAAGTAAAAGGTAATCGTTATCTCAAGCCTCACACACGGAAATGGACGAAACAGGGTAGATGGAGCAAGGCTATGTGGTCCGCAACCATTAGGGTATGATCATCCCCTTCTAGATATATTTCTATCCGCTATGACATTCGAGTTTAAATTATTGTGGATGTATGCCGTGAGAGCCCTCGGACAGGTCAGTAACAACCAGGGTAATGACATATTCGGTACTATCTAGTGAGAAAGGTAGGCCGGTCATGTGTTGGTAGAGGGCATATGTTCAGTGCCTCAATACATTCCTCTAGAGATGTACTGCCGGAAGGTAGTCCCTTCACCTGGTCATTTGTATGGAAATCCATTCTCTAATAAGAGCATGCCATTTTGTTTGTAGAGCCTATTATGCTAGAATTTAATAATGGTAACAATTTCGGCTAAGATTGATAAGTTTACTTGCAAATGTTTTCAAAGATATGTCATTAAAAATAATATCCCTTATTTTGCCGTAATAAAGGTTTGGTTATCATAAGGTAAAAACCCGTTCCGTGTTTATGTGTGGCGTGATCTTATGAGATACCTTTTTGTTTTCAAAACGCGTATTTTGAGTTCTCACACCAGTCATGTGACTGATCCGAAGTTTATTTTCCTTTCCCTTAAACTCTAGGTACCCTAATTTTCTCGAGCAATCTTAATATCGATTTTCGAGAGTCGAAGAAACGGATCCTCACATCGTGGTATCAGAGCTTAGGTTGAGCAAATACCCGAGCCTGTTAGGGGTAAAAGACTCATCAGAGATAGGGTTAGTAATGTCCTAGGATGAGTAACTCATCAGAGATAGGATTAGTAACACCTTAGAATGAGTTTGAGTATATATATGAGTGCTTATTTATTAATAAAATATACAAATGAATTTGGTTTTATATTTTACCTATATATATATGTATGTATGTATGTATTCGAAAAGCAAAGAATATTTTGGTAAAATTTTCAAAGAGTTTTCGAAATGATAAAAATTTTGTATAAATAATTTTAAAAGCCATCTTTAGAAATAAATCTCGAACCATTTTCTGAGTATTGACCAAAACTCTCTATCTAAGAATATGCTAGCAAATTACCTGGTACTTGTGTCTAAAAGAATAATTGTTTTCCTTGTAGAAACCATATGGGGGAATTTACGTGAAAGAGGAGTCTTCAAGAGCAAGTTGGGGTAAGAAGGATAGCCTCATGGTTCTCTCTAGCGACAAAGAGGAGCAACCAGAATATCCACCTAGCAATGGTGCATTTCCAATTGAAGGAGAATATGCCCCATACACTCGGGTGGGTTGGGGGGAGGGGGGTTGAAGATGGATACCCTATGGCCAAATTGCTTATACCGCCCCCAGCTCCAGAAGTAATTATAATCTCCACCGACGATGAACCCGGGTAGGCCTCGACACAAATTTGGATAGCAGATCCCGCTAGCTCCATTTTGGAACCAAAAGAAGAGATTGAGCAGTGGAAGAAGAATCAGAACCTATGGAAGAGAAAATAAAGCCCATAGAGGAAAAATCAAAGCCGACGGAAGACCCTGATGCTATCTATCAAGCAAATGTAGCAATGTACTATGGGATATGGATGGGGAACATGTCATATGGCAGGAAGGATCATTCAGTTCATACATAAACTAGAATGAGACAGGAAGCAACAAGGAAGAAGAAATAGAAGAAGAAGAGGAGGGTTCGAAGAATTTGAGAACCCTTGGGAGGAAAACATGCAAGGCTTGGAGGAGTTAGAAGAAGGAGGAGTCATTCCTGGAATACTAGTTGGCATGGGACATATCCTATGGAACCAGCCATGGCTACCCCATGTAATGGGAGAGATACCGGAAGAGGACGTCAATGAGGCCGACGACGAACTGGATAACGATGAAGAAGGAGAAGGTGAAGTGATGATTGACTTGAGATGTTGGAGTCCACCATTACCTTCGGACTTGGAAGAATAAGAATAATATTTGGGGAATGAGGATAATTCTCGTATGTATGAGTATGGATGGGATGTTTATTTTTGATTTGGTGTTTTGAATTCTATTAGAGTAAGGAAGGGAGGGGAATTTTTCTTTTTGGACCTAAGCTTCAAAATTTTTAAATGATGTAAGCATGTGAGGATTTATAATATGATGTTGTCCTAACTTCCCATTAGTATCGATCTTCAAAATAGATATTCAAAGTTATTAATGAATGGTTTTGGGTTTGTAGTAAACGACGTTTTAGCAACATATTTTTTTAAACCCTTGAATAATAATTTGGAATAAATTTTAAAGGTATATTTAAATCTTTAATAATGAGATTTAAAGATAATAACAAATGTTGGAATCTTTTATATAAAGATAGAAACATTATTAAGTTCAAATTTATAAAAGAAAAGGAGTTCATTATAACAAAGTTTTGATTGTAATTGTTTTAATCTCTTTGGTTATATTTTAAAGTAAGTAAAACTTGTTATGTAAATTATGAATATACTAATTTTCTTTTGAATACATATATAAATACTTTTAAGTATTAAATCTGGTATAAGTAAGGAAGGTATGTACATATACATATATAAAGAAACTTTTCACGGTTGATATTAGCTAAAGGAAGTTATGGTGATTTATCAAATTAATGAATTATTTTGAAAATAAGTTTCTAGAAACCATTAAGATACGTTTAGAAATGTATTATAGTAAAATAAAACGATATTTGTCTTTTGAAAAGAAAGTGTTTTTAAGTTGAAATATTGGAAATAAAAATGTAAAATAGTTATGTATAAAGAAATATCTTTATAACAGTTTGAATAAAGGATGGAAGTTTTATGAAATGTTTTCATAATTTTTTTGGAAAGGTTAATAAATACATATGGATTATTTCATCGCATAATTTAATCTAAGATTCAAATACGGAACTTTGAAGTGGTTGACACTTATTCGAAAAAGATTTATCACTCGTTTCTTGGCGATGAATATTGGTAGGGGTTTATGGTTGGATGCTTGAGTTTTCAATCATAGTCAAGAGCAATGCAAGGAAAACTAAAGTTTTGATCAAAAAGCCTGGTCAGAGTCCGCACTAGCGGATCGGGGGATCAATGCTAGTTCGGAAGTAAAGTTGTGAATTTGAATCAGATATTATATACGAGCGATCTATATACATCGTATGAATGTAAGTCTAGAAATGAATATTTTCGGAAAAACCTTTAGGTTTTTGTTTTGAGTAATTTCGGGGACGAAATTCTTTTAAGTAGGGGAGTTTGTAACGACCCGACAATTTATCACTTTAGTAAATTGGATTTATTTTTAGTTTGTGCAAATAAGAGATTGATAATACAAATATTATTGTTTTAAGTGGTAATAAGTAATAGTAATCTAGTTTTGAATAAATATTTACAAAAATATTTTTCTCAAATTTATATCGATAAAATGACATCATATTTAAATATTGATTTATGAATTTAAATAGAGATTTAATGATTTAATAATTATTTTAATTATTCAAATAATTATTTTAAATGATGATAATTCATTTTGAATAGTTATGAAGTGATAACGAATCATTTATAATAGTCTTATAAAGAGGTATATTTTATTTGAAAATATAAGGAAAAATCGAACTACTCGTCTAAAATCCTAAAATTCACTAAGGAAAATGAGATAATTACTCTTTTAACCAAAGGAAAAGATATCGAAGCTACAACTGTCAATGATATCGGTGCTTTATCGGTATAAAGGCAATTTTTGTTAATAATTTTTAATATTAATTTATATGGTTTTAAAATTCAAATAGATCATTTTAATTTGTTTAAAATGATAAGAAATTTAATTTTTGAGTTTTGTTTACAAATATATGTACATTAATAAATAAGTGAAAATGTGACCTATAATCGGTTTTCCAGATTTCAATGGTTTAATGGACAAAAGTTGTTCGAAGACGTTCGAAGTGTTATATTCCTACATGTACATTCACATATATGTCACATGCATATGATAACATGCACACACACACATATTACAAAAATGATTTTGTCATTCCTAAGCTTAACCTTTAAGTTACCATAAAGCAAAAATCACTTCGTTGTACCACACCATCACCTCACACCAACCATCACATGGTTTTTTTGAGGCGGGGGAGCCGTGCGCTATAGGCTAGGGGGTGTGATATAGGGGTATTTAGGTAATTATGCAATATAATGTTTTATTTTAAGGTTTTTTCTATAAATACCACCCCTCTTCTCACAAAAATCGTAATACCATTCCTCTTCTTCCCCCTCTTCTCTTCAAGCATTCTAAGAGCCTCTTTAATGGCTTCTTATTCATAAAAAATATTTTAGAAAAGTTATAAAAAATATATCAAACAAAAGAGGAAAAAGTATACACCTGTTTATAATATTGAACCACTTCAAAACTAGTTCTAAACACCTCCTCTGCTCTTCCAAAGCCCACGGCCACTACCCCACGCCACCTCGGCCATGAGCACCAAGGCTAGGCGAAGCCCCTTCTAGGGTCCAAAGCTTGATTTCGTGGATTTTAATTTTGTGATAGCGGAGCTATCGTTGATTTTATATTAGCTCAAAGGGAAAATGAAGGTGAGAACTCCTAAACTATTGTATTGTATCGTGATGATGATATGATGTTTGGAAATGGACATTTAATATGCATTGATCATCAAGTTTGGTTGTTTAAATATGAATGTTGAATATATATATATATATATATATATATATATATATATATATATATATATATATATATGCAAGTCACGGAAATACACGTCGATAAGCACAAATGAAATCACTTTCCTTGAATTAATGAAATAGTGTGTATGGATTGTTAAACCTCTTTAAAAGTAGTTTAAAATGAGTTTGAAATGTTATATAAACATTTAAAAGTGTTTTTGTGAAGTTTGAATGAGAATGGAAAACTTAATCAAAAATAGGCGCGTCGCGTAACGGAAGTTCGCGATTTCGTGCCATAAAAGTCAAACAAGTGTAAAAGTTGGAATATAGCTTGGAATTCATCGTGATAAGAATTTTCTACAAAATTATATCCATAGTTTTCCAACGATGAAAAAAAATCGAGATTTCAACGACTAGATTTTGAGATATGAGTAAAATAAACTTTTTGAAAAATTGCGGTTTTACAGTTCAGAATCCAAAACTGAATTTGTTTGAAAATGATATTTTAAAATTGTTTAAAAATGTGGAATAAATCTTATTAATCTATTAAACTGTTTTAAAAGTGATTTGAGTAATAAAAATGAATTTTCAAGTGATAAAAAGTCATTTTGATCAAAATAGCTTAAAAGAGCAATTTCCTTAGCACTTTTCCTTAGCACTTTTTCTCTAACTTTTGAAATATTCCTTTAAAGTTAATTAAAATCTTTTCAAATCTTTTATAAATGTTTTCAAATAAGTAATTAAGTTTTTTTAATAATGATTTGGAATTTTGTAGTTATTTAAAAAGAATTTAAATAAATGTTAAAAGAAATGCTATTATAATTAAGTGGTTTAATCTTGGCTCTAAAAGCCGACGAGTAGACTGGATTTTTCTATTCCTGAGATCCGGATGTGAGGTGCTTAAACTAAGGATATGTTTAGGAGCAACCAGTGCCCTGGCTCACCTGGCCTCTTCCTTGGGCGAGGGATAGATAAGGTCCAAATGTTGAAAACGAGTTAAGTATAAAAAGATTTAAAATTTCCAAATTGAATACAACTTTGTCTGTATAGAGATGATCTTCTTACACTTGGTGTTAAATCCCAAAGTGGGAACTCGTACTATTCATGGAATTCAAAAAATGATTTCTCCATTATTCCGCCCTTAGTATTTGTTGAATACAGAAATTGATATTAAATAGAATTAGATGATTGCTATAGATTTTTCTCATTTAATATTTACTGGTTTTGGATTAACATCCTAGATAACATAGTTTTAATCAATCATAATTATGAGTTTTGAATTAAGAAATCATTGTTAAGATTTAAATGAAATAATTTGGAAATGTTTTCATAAGTGAAAAAAATGAAATGTTTTGGAATTATTCCAAAATTAAAAAGGATATTAAATAATCAAAGGATATGATAAGAGAGATTTAATGATTCCGTATATACCAAAAAAAATGTCTTAGAAATATACATCTCCAAAAGAGATTTTGACAAAAAGAACTTAATCAATCAAAGAATGATTCCTTATTCACAGAAACTCTTTTTCTCGATGATTGGTTTGAAGGAACCAAGGTTGAATTTGGGGTAAATCCTTATCCGAAAACCACTTCGAACCGATGTATACGTTCGAAAAATGAAGATATTATAAAGAAAATGAAGACCGAGGATTTACGGTGTGAAAAGGCTACTTGTTGACAATTCTAATTAGCTTCTAAATACTAAAGTAGCAGTGGTCCCTTCACTTATGAAACTTTTTGGGTTGCAAGGACTTTTCGCTACTAATACTAGGGATAAATCCCGATAGGATGTGGTAGGAGAGTGCCTTCGGTTTCGTTCAATCCTAGAACGAACTTGTATGGATGAATGTATAACACTGCATTCTTGAGATTTCATCATTGACTTTTGTAACCATACGTCTATTTGGTTGAGAAGAAGGCAACTTCTCTTAGTTTAACACCCTTCTTTTAGACGTATGAGCTTGGAGGTTGTAAGTTAGCAGAAGTCAATAGTGATCGATGGAATGGCGAAGTGGCATTCAAAGTGAAACGTGCGAAGTAAAAGGTAATCGTTACCTTAAGCTTCACACCCGAAAATGACAGGGTAGATGCAGCTAGGTTATGTGGTTCGTAACCATTAGGATATGACCATCCTTTTTATATATATTTCAACCCATTATGATGTTCGAGGTTAAATTATTGTGGATGTATGCTGTGAGGGCCCTCGGATAGGTTGGTAACGACCGGAGTGATGAAACATGCGGTACTATCTAATGAGAAAGGTAGGCCGGTCTTGTGTGGGTAAAGGGCAGATGTCAAGTGCCTCGGTACATTCCTCTAGAGATGTACTATCGGAAAGTAGTCCCTTTACCTGGTCATTTGTAAGCAAATCCATTCTCCAATAAGAGTCTGCCATTTTGTTTATAGAGCCTACTATGCTAGAATTTAATAATGGTAACAATTTCGACTACGATTGATAAGTTTACTTGCAAATGTTTTCAAAGAGATGTCATTAAAAATAATATCCCTTATTTTGTCGTAATAAAGATTTGGTTATCTAAAGGTAAAAACCCGTTCCATGTTTATATGCGGCGTGGTCTTATGAGATACCTTTTTGTTTTCAAAACATGTATTTTGAGTTCTCTCACCAGTCCTATGACTGACTCGTAGTTTATTTTTCTTTCTCTTAAACTTTGGGTGCCCTATGTAACAACCTGTCTTTTTTTAGACGGTTTAAATCGACGATAAACCACACACGTCAGACTCAAACCATTCAATAGGGAAGATTGTCATGGGGTAAATAAGAAGAAGCACAGAAGGAAAGAAAGCAAATACAGAATCTTGCAGCGGAATGATAAAATATAATAATCAAATAAACAGTTCATGAAGCTGTTTATAAATAACTTTGATTTAACCTTTATAAAATAGATCAGAGTTACATAAACAAGAATAAATAACAAACAAGTGCACCGGAACAACATGATGTAGTGGAATACATATAATAAGTAATAATAGTACAAAATCTTCGTCTTCGTCCTCTAGAAAGAAGTTTTCTATAAACCAAAAAGCTTAGAATGACCCGAGCGAATTAAAAAGACAAAACACTCGAGTCAGAACTAAAAGATCTTATGTAAGTTAAATCAATAGTAAATCAATATGAGTGTAAAGGCGTTAAAGATATTTATGGAGTTTGACATCTCCTATCCAGCGTCTAACTTGAGTGCAATAACTTAAGAGATGTTCGGGATTATCATCTTCTAAGGATCCATTAAACTATCTACTACGTGGTACAATATGCTATTGTAATATGTCTACAATAAAATATTAAACTAGCGTAAGGCGTTACCCATATCCCCCTTAACACATTTTATATATTCTCATTGTCTATACAGTACTATAATTCCTCCGTAAACTAGAGGGCTATCAGAGGCACTCCATAGGTATGGTACAAACCAAACTCATAGAAGACACGCTAGGGCATGTGAACATGGCACTCGAGGCAATGCCAGGGTAGATATACCAATTGCCGATCCAGACTGGTGGTAATGTATAGCAGCTACTACCATCCAGCTCGGAACACACTCCTATAATCAAAATCAAGGGATGGCTACCAAATCATCACAAAGTCATAATATGGTATCGAAGAAGCATTTCCGATAGAAGGAATGATCTCACTTGGCCCAGCGTGGCTCTTGTTTTAGTCCCATCTAAGCTGACTCACGGGAGTCAGGGTCACGCAAATACCTCATATAGAATCATTCACTAAACCATCCTACTTCATTTCTGGAATCTCCACCACGTACACAGTTGTTAAAGTGGTTTTTGGTATTAGCAAAGAGTGTGACAATATCCGATCCCGGTCTCTCCAACAACCAAACGCTTATTACATGATGGATGGTTCTTTTACATTTCCCAAAACCAATTTATAATTGACATCAAAATATCATATTCTCAAAACCATATCACTTTCGAAATCGTATTCATTTTCAAAAACACACCCACTTCCAAAATCATATTCACCTTTGAATTTATCGATAAGATAGGTTAGTTAAATCCTCATTCCAAAATCATCATATTTACTCAAATATGATGATTTCATAAAAAGGTAATATTTTCAAATTCCAACTAGGTTGTATCATCATCGAGGATTTGAATATAAATACTTCAACTTTACACAGTCTGAAATTTTAGAAAATAGTTTAGATAGTCAGAAATAGTTTTAATAGTTTAAAAATAATTTAAATACATTAAATTAATTTAATAGTAAAATAGTTTAAATAGATTTAAATTTGATTTAACTAGATTTAAAATGATTTAAATAGATTAAATATTGGTTAAATATATTTAATTTATATTAAGTAGGTTTTAATAGATTAAATAATTTAAAATAAATTAAATAGATTTAAATTATATTAAATAGATTTAAAATAGATTAAATTAATTTAATTAGCTTAAAATATGTAAACTAGATTAAATTGGATTAAATAGGTTATAATAGATTAAAATAAATTAAAGTAGTTTAAATCGATTAATATAGTTTAAATTAATTAAAATAGTTTTAATTAGTTTAAAATAGATTTCAAAGTTATATCCAAACATTTTCAATAACTCAATTCCAGTAAATTCATTTATATTCGACACTTCAACTTTGAAATTCCAATTGAAATCCTTTAAACAATTCACTAAATCAATTCCAATTTCAGCATTAACGCTTGGAATATCAAAAATAATTCAGTTTATATAAATTAATTTCTATTTTAAAATGCCATTTAATTGAATTCAAAATTTTAGGACTTAAAAATCATTTAATTTAACCAATCCGGTGTTCGTATATAATTTCTACCCTATGGTCAAGTGATACAGATATTTATCATTTCAGTCCATAATTTAAATTTTTACGGTTGTATATCATTTCAAACTGCAATCCCGCATTACATAGAAAATCCATAAAATCGCTCGAGTCTATCATTTCAACCCATAATAATTTTTTCCTAATTTATAGATCGTTCGGGTATGTATCATTTCAACCCATAGGGAACTTGCAGTGTTATAACAATATAAAATACAACATCTAGTCATCCAATATCAACAATCAAACATCCATCACAATAATCATCCAAATCAATCAATAAACATCAATAGATAACTGATTGTCACAAACAGGTATTAAATTGACAATTAAATTCACTATTAAATTAAACAATGATTAAATGCACTAAAAATAAAATTTAACTAGAATAACAATTTAAACATACTAAACATCAATCAATTGATTTCTAATCACATCATAAATTTAACTTAACTAACATAAGATAATCTTGTAGTTGTGAGTGGGTAAAAACACTCACCTTTGATTTCAAATCGATTTGAAGTCCAAAATAGGGCTCAAATTTGAACAATCTTAGAATTCGTCCAACTCGGTTCCATAATGTCCGAAATTTTGATACGATCCCAACGAGACAAACCGCACATAAATCCGAGCTCATATGCAAAAGTTATTCGAATTAGAGTATTTAAAATTTTAATATAATAAAAAATAAAAGGACAAATAAGGGGTTGACACGTCACCTTCCCTCTCTGGCAAAGATCGCGCATATGTTGAAGCACATAACCCATGAAACATGCCCATTACTCCACGTTGACTGGCGATTACGCCACCCACACCCTGCCGTTTACCATGGAACGATCACCCCATGCTGTTGCCCGTCAACTGCCCCCGATCCGATCGCGAAAAGCTCCATCGGCCGCCATGCATATACCATGATTTTCGAACCCTAATTCACAATTTTAAGCCGCCATAGGTAGTGTTAGGTCATGAGACCACCACCAATCGACTCTACATGACGGTTTCTCCAAAACCCATATACCAATTTCAAAAATCGTTGCCAAAATCAAAAACGCCCAAATCGACAATTAGGGTTCGCAGTTTATGCCCTTCGACCGTGATTTTTGATTGATTCTTGCGCTGTTACGAAAAACGAACAATTGAGTAGGTTCCATTTGTCGATACCTTTCCAACGGTATATAATTCGATATAGTTTGAGGAGTTTTGATTTTTGATTGATTTTTTATTTGCCATTTGAATCTAGAAAACAGAGTTTCCACCATTGAGAAGGAGAAGCAGACAGATGGAACCGTACATATTGAGATAAGAAAATAAAAAGCCCGCTAGGGCTTTAGAATAGAATAATATATACTAACGAAGTCTGATAAGAATAAATAACATATCGAATTGGTTCGAATTGACAATAACGACCCGAAAAGCCCGTTTCGCTTCCGAAACGAATGTGGGTTATCCCGTATATCAAAATAGATGTTTTCGATATTTTCAAATTCAATGGAACAAGTTTCAAGTCCTATTTCCATCGTATGAAGAAGTTAGCTTTAAAATTAGCTTATTTTAAATTGATTTCAATTGAATTTAATTAAATTAATTTTTATGTGTTTCGAGCCCGTACGATCAAATGACAAGTCCGATCGCTACAAAACTTGAAAACTTACAATAATTCACCTTTACGGATCCGATGAAACAGGTTTCGTCAAAATCAAAGATAGTGGCCAAAATGGCTATTTTCACGTTAATTAAATAAATTAATATTAAATTAATTAATCACTTTTTAATTCAATACTTAAAAACTAACAAATTTTCATCCTTTTTTATTACTTAAATATTTATAATAATTTAAACAAGTTTACATAAAATTTCAATGCTGAATATTACACAAATTACAATGTTCAGTTCCAACTGTAATAAATTAAATTGATTAAATTTGATTTCAATCTTTTTGTTCAATCATTCATTACTCTATAGACATAGTTAACAATTTGTTTATATTTTATTACACTAATATTCTACGATTATCATCCTTCACCATATTAGTTGCAGTATTCCAATAATATTGAATCTTTGTTGATTTTGACATTAATTATAATTTTAAATCCCTATAACTTCATTTATCGTGGTTTCATTTTTATTATTAAATCAATTTATTGCCTTATGAGTGAAATTGATAATTCTGTACATTTTATTACATTCCAAATTTGCAGTGATTGTGCTAAGTCACATTGATATAGCATTTATTACATTTATTTGTAGGAAAATTAATTAAACCAGTAACAAATAACAATTGTCACCATTTCTACATTTGATAACATTTGTACGTTTGTTATTTACAAACAAATGTTATAACAATTTACACTATACTAATTCTATCCAATTACAATTTATTACACATTATTTTATTAATTAATCAACATTTAAATTATCAATTGCTCTTTTAATCCAATTATCAATTAACACACATTATTACAACCAATTTACAATCTATAACCAATTATAATTTTCTAATCATTTCAATTAATTGGAATTTCATTTAAAGCAGTTATCAATTACCTTAAGTTAATACTATACCTTTCATATTAGTTATATTCTTATTATTAAATCACAAATTTTATTATTTCCTCCAACATTAAAACACAAACCTTATTAAATTAACTGTTTTTAATTATTGAAAATTACGGGTCGTTATACTTTCCGCCACTCAAAATTTTTCGTTCTAGAAAAGGAAAAAGAAGGGAAAAGAAGGAATTAAGTAATCTATATATCTTATTCAAAATATTAAATTTATAAAAAATTAATTTGAATAATTAAATAATCAAATAAAATATATCAATTTATAATAATTAAGTCTTTTTATATTCAAGTTAACAAAAGTTTGGAAGCATTTCACAATATTTTCTAAGTCCAAAATTGACAGAAAATTTCGGTAGAGTCTCCTTTGTAGGGAAAGGTCTAGGAGAAATAATAATATCAATAATACAATATATATCACATATTTTAAAATAAAATATCCTAAACCACGGGAAAACAATATAATATCGCAATAAACCGTAATTCGAAAGCATATCTATTGGTCCTGAAAAAACGCTTATTTTATGAAACCAAAAGCAGTGGCTATTTCTTCCATGCCCATGTTTCACTTATATGATCCAGAGAGGTTAATAATTAAGTAAAAGAGAAAATATTTAAGTTATTTCAATAAATAACAAACAAATATCACCACATAACAATAATCATTTGAAAATAACAGTACAAACGTCATGTTAACCAAGAAATCAATCATCCATCCTTGGCAACCAAAACAAATGGTTTGTTCGGGTTCAGAACTTCTAATCATATAAAATGATAAATAAACTATGAAGTAAACCATACACTCAACAGTCATAGATAAAAATTTATAGATTATTTGTACATCTCTATACAAAATAGAAGTATCCTTTCCCAACCAATCCATAAGCCGAACAAACAAATAATTCAACACATTTTTAAGTTTACTTTATTTATCTTTTCACATCATCTATTGTTCATTTTCTTAATATAATGATTTTCTTTAATTCACGTTCATTACTTACAAAATTTTAATTTTCATTCATTCATGTAAGACTTATTTCATTAATTTACATTCTTTACTTACATAAGTTATATCCATTTCAATTATTTGGATCATAAATGAATTCATTATTGAAGCATTGTATACATTTTGTTCCAGTTTACTTCACATTTACAATTCAGTTTGATTTTCCCCCTTTTTTCTTTTACTTTTCTTTTCTCATTTATATAATGTCTATTTTCATTAATTTAACCTCGTTATTACTTACAAAAGTTCATTTCTCCTTTATTCATTATGGTGCCATTTTCTTTCATTTTATTACTTTACATTCATTGCTTAAATAAGTTATTTTTATTTCAATTATCGGATTATACATTATTAGGTGAGTTTCTTTACAATTCAATTCACCATTTATAGATTATTTCTTTTTCACATTCATTCTTCGTATATAGTATTATTGAATACTAAATCCATTTTTTTTAAATTATTCCAATGTTTTCTGAAGTTATAATCATTCAATTAATATAGTATTAACTTTAATTATAAATGATTCCAACATTAATCTAAGTTTATAATTATTTACTTACGATATTCACCTTTTACTATTCAATCTGATCATAAATAGCTTAAAATGTTAACTTAAGTTTATAATCGTTTTCTTACATTATTCAATTTTATTACATTTAATTAGTAGCATTTCAAACTATTAACTTCAGTTTATAACAAATTTATAACATTAGAATTCTTATTTATAGAAGTAATTCCGTCAAACACTTTCATTTTTTCCAAGATTTACTTGTATAATATTCTATTACATATTCTTATTAACATTTAAATTTTTAACATTTTGGTAAGTTATATATATGTTTTTAAGAATGCAATTGAATATTACCCTAGTTTCTCTTATATATTTAGTTAATAAAATATTCCATGGTTACCATTTCTTATTTTCATTTCCCTTTTTATTTACAGTTTACAAATTTTCGATTTCTTGTATTTTTCATTAATCACATAACATCTAGTTTCTGATTACACCTATTATAAGTTCCCAATTATTAAAAAAAATCAAGATTTCATTTCATTATAATAATTGAAATTTCCAATTTGCAGAAAACTTAAGAACAAAGTACCAAGTTCCCTTTTCAATCCATATAAAATAATATCTACAATAATATCCTTTATGTATCCAAATCATATTTAGAAAATTTTAAGATTCGTAATCAAAGCAAATGTGCCGTAAATTACTATAGCATCTTCCCACTTTGAAACTCGAAAATGACCGTCGATGATGCGTGCGCTCATCATCAAAATTATTTTCCAACGACAGAAAGGGGAGCACAGAACTTATTTCCTTCCAAAATTCTTTTAAACATTTCTTTCAAATCATGTTGGGATATTTATATCTGAACACTTCCAAATAATTCTAATATTATACTCCAAAATCTTTTGAATTTTTTTTCCAAAATCTCGGAACTTAAGTGTTTAAATTTCAATTTATATTCATTTTATCTACAATCTTATTTTTCAATCAATATCTACAAAATTTCTCTACCTAACAAACAACATATTACATCCAATTATATCATTTATAAAATTTATTATTTGATATACAAAAATATATAATAGGCAAAATTATTTCATTTACCTATATTTCAAAACAATATTGTGTCGGTCAGTCCTATTAAGCGTTTCGAAATTCCTATCTGTAACGTCCCGAAAATTTTCGACTTTCGAAAATTCAACATCGACACTCACTTTATCGACTGCCGAGAAATCGAAGGCGGAAACACGGAATGTTATGGGTTTTAGAAAAGAATTTAGGAAAAGAAAGAGAGAGAAAAGAAAATAGGGATAGGGAAAAGAAGATAGAAAATTTTAAAATAGAAGAAAAAGAGAATAGAGGAAAAAGAAAAACAGAAGAAAATAGAACAGAACAGAAAACAAGAACAACATCAAAATCTCACAATTCGCAGCGGAACAACATATAATAATAAATGAATAATCTTTAAACAAAGAACTATATCAGTTATTACATTACATTACATCATATCATCAGAGTGTACAACAACAACAACAAATAGGGCAGCGGAAAAGAAATACTATATAAACTAGTAATACGCCATGCCATCCATCTTGCCTCCAGCAATTCCAGAATATCCAGAATATCCTGATAAACCTTACTCTTGACTGCCCGTGTGGAAATTGGTGGGCACCCAGAGTTTAGGAAGGAAAACAATAAACTCCAAGTCAGTCATGTGACTGGTGTGAGAACTCAAAACAGTTTATTTATCTTTAAAATCAAAATAGAGGAATATTTTTATTTCAATTCGCAATGCTTTTAAAAATGAGACTACCATAAGGCCTCCCGCACACACACACAATGCAAACGCAGAATCGGAGGAGATTTCTCCTTATGATAGTCAAAGATGCTTGATACGCATTTAAAATAACATTTCATATTATTACTAGTGCATAGTGTAGAAGAAATTCATTTCGAAAGTAGAATATAAATCTTAGCCAACATACGACCATTATCGTATGCCTACTATAGCTAACTATGTTCAATAGCAGGTTACCGCCACATTCCATAGCAGGTTATACAACTAAAACCGTACAAGTCACGTATTGTTTCTTTGGATTTCCAACAAATGGTCAGGCCAAGGAACTTCCCATTGCCACATGAGAATGCCTCTGGAAAGACATCCCCGAGAACCAAACCGGAACTCTGCCAACACAAGGCCGGGTTACCCCTAACTGGGTAACTACTGACACGAGCACGCCATTCCCCGATCGTAAACGACCTTTCTCACGGGATCCCGAAAACCAACAACCACAAAGTAATAAATTCGTAGTAACCACATAGGTTAAATATCTGGGCTCCATACCATGATACCACCTCTATCCAGAAGGAAATGTACATACCCTAAAGGGTGCTACCCCTCATAACCTTGCCGCATCTTTCCTGTTTTGACCATTTCCGGGGTGTGAGGTTCGACGAAGTCACGTCCACAAAAACATACTTTATACAAAGGCCATGCTTTGGGTCAACAAATGATCAACACAGTGATCACCAAGATAGACGATCAAATAAACGATCCTATCACAATAATCAACACAATGATCATTTACAGCAACACTCAGCATATCACATTACCAAATTGGGAATATATCGCTGATAACTTCAACTATATAACCTCTGAGCTCGTACGTCTCAGAGAAGGGTGTTAAGCTAAAAGAATAAATTCTCCGCCACCAACAGAAATATATTTGAAAGAAATCGGCTTTATATCTCAACTTGTAATGTCAGACATACAATCCATAAAAGTCTGTTCCGGGCTCGAACAAAACCGAAGGCACTTCTTACGAAGCCCTTGAAATCCGGGTATTCACAATCCCGATCGAATTTCCCATCATTTAAGGAATCTCTATACCAGGAGCTACCCAGTGCAGAGACAATCGATAGGTCATCCTATCGCTTTCGCAAAAACTCGGTCTTCAACACCGATCTTCAAATGCAATTTACAACGACGTATCACATATTCGGAATGGGTTATACGACCCCATGGTCCTTTCCCGGTTAACCCGAATAGTGAGCGCTTATTCAAAAATAAGTGTAGCATTCAAATTCAAACAAATCACATCAATTACCCATTCAAAGGGAAATATTGATAGTCGGCTATTGAACTATCAATTGATATGCACACATCACCAGATTCCAAATAATTTTCCCAAATTATTTATTTTCCAAAATATCTTTACAAGATATATAATTTCAACACTTCAAAAATAAATCAATATTTATTTTTAAACAAATTCCACTTTCACATATAAATCCTATAATGAATTTATATTCCAAAATATCTATGCATATACGATTTCAACTATCTATTTTCAATTTATCTTCAAAAAGATAAATTCTAAATATTCACTTCATATTGGAAAAACAATTCCATACTTATTCAATAAGTAATTCACAAATCCTTTTATTTTCAACACTTAGAAAATATTCAATATACTTAAATCGAAATTAAGTATATATTTCATTCTTTAAGGAAATCATTCTCTTAACATATTTATTTGGGCCAAAACGAATGTTGCGTAAAACATCGCTACGACAACCCAAAATCACTAGTATAGGGATTCGAATTTAAAATAGATATATAAATCCCAATACTATACAAAACATTTCCTTTCGGAAATCATTTACTATAACAACAGTGTTATAGTCTACTATTTCCTTCTATTTCTTGAAAACGTCTATTTCAACAATAAATGTTGAAATCTATGGTTTCGAATCTCAACACATTTTAAAACATCGTTAGATCGTTTTAATTCTATTTAAAACATCACATTCTAAACATTTTCTTTAACGTGTTATTCACTATTCAAAAACGTGAATATACTTCATTAACAAATTTCATCCTTTTTATTCATTTTAATTCAAAGGATTATTCACTGTCTAAAACGTGAATATAACTCCATAAATAAGTTATAACAATTTTACTTATCAAAATAAGTCGTTTGTGAATTTATAAAACAACGTTTATAAATTCCATTTCTATTTATTTATGAAAACTTCCTTTTTATAAATTTCCTTTATTAATCTATTCCAGTTTATAACTCAATTATAACTAAAAGTTCATATTATAAGTTAAATACTTATAAAACGATTATTTTACAAAAATCGTTCCTTAGAATTTCATAATTATAAATCTTATAACTTATAAGGTTCAATTATTTACCCAAGTCTATTCTTTTAATAACTTTACAAATTTTATAAACCTACTGTTTATAAAATTCCATTTATAACTTCACAGTTTATAATTCTATAAATTTCATTCATTTATGAAATTCATTTGCACTTCATTCAAACACTTATAAAAACTCGTTTTATAATGTCAATATTTCAATTTATACATATCCATTTATAAATCTCTTAATATAAATAAATTTATATTATTCTTTAAAACGTCTTTAATCTCCTTTATAATTTCACCATTTTGATTTATAAAATAATTAAATTATATATATCCTATATTTAAACTTTTCACAATTATTTCAGAAATCCCAATTTAACTATTTTATAAAATCATTAGCATCATATTCTCAAAAATCAGTTTTTAACTATATTTCTCAAAGATATAATTTTTATAACTTTAAAATTATAACGTTTATTTATTTATAATGGATCAATCCCAAACATATTTTATAAACGTTTTCTTTCAAAAATCGCTTTAAAAATCATTTTAAAATTCCAAATTTTGGTCCAATGATGCTACACACCAAAATAGTCAATCACGACTACAACGATATCATATATCGATATGATAGTCCATCAAATATCAAAATATCTGAAATCAAATAAAAACTGTTGAGGAATCCAGTTGGATCCCTCCAACCTGTTTTCCTGCATCCAAAAACATTAGCACAATACCAATTTCGCTCCAGTACGAAATTATCGCGGTATATGTTCTTATTAAATATTATCTGCTTAATAACGACGCAATAGGGTCTCATCCGCTAAACAAAAAATGCGGGAAATCAATAACTCCAATATATACATATGCCAATATATATATTGCTATTATATATAATACCAATTTCACTGTTTATGAAATATTCGCGGTATATGTTTTTAATAAATAACATCCGCTTACTAACGACGTATAATGTCTATTCTAACAATTAATAGATATCAATCAACATTCAAACATGCGTTCAACATTTTTTTAAATCTAACTATTTAAAATAAAATCGAAACTGATTCGATTGAGTGAGAAGTTCTCACCTTGGTTTTATTTCCGTTTTAGCGATTTATTTCGAATAAAATTAAACGGACGTTTAATTTTACCCAAAATTCTCACTAACTCCAAACGACTCCAAACCAACTCCATCGCGTAGTGCTCGTCCATACGATTCCAACGCAACTGGTTTCGTGCGTTTTCGACCTCGTATGAAAAAGTTATGCAGTTTTAAAGATTACACGATTTTAATTAACTAAATTACAACTAAATTTAAAATTTCGTTAACCTAAATTATTTGGACCCTTGGATCTGCTGCCTCCACATCAGGGCCGAACGCGCCTTTCTCCTTCGTTCACAAACGCGTGAATCCCCTACAGACATCATTGAACGCACACAAAACCCATGCTCGAAACTAGGGCTCCAAATTCGAGCCACCATCTCTCATCGAAACTTCGATCAACAAGTGCCATCCTGACCGCCTTACCCCCCTCCACCTTCTGCAAGGCCAAAAAACTCGGCCTCCCCCATGTCAATGAAAACCGTGCGCAACTATCACCCTTCAAGCTCGATTTGCCGCCAATCCGTCACGCCATTTACGATCATAACCGTTGAATATAAGGATCTCACATAGCTCTACAACTTTGTAGTTGGAGATTTCTTGAATGGGTTTGTGGATTGAAATATAATTGAAGAAAAGAGACTGCAATTTTCGGCCATTAGTTGCTTGAACTGGCGGCTGTGACATTTTAGGGTTAGGGTTATAAAAATTTTACTTTCTTGTGATTTTGTGGCCTATTTATAGAAAAATTTTCAATCACTATTCATCCGGGTTTTCTAAACTCCAATTTACGCGCCGAAACTAACGTTCCTAGGGTTTATCCCGCGTTCCGGACACAATGGAACAGGTTTCGGAAGCTAATTCGGACATCTGTGCGAGTTATGGCTATAAACGCTCAATTCGAATTAAACCGATTTAAGCGATTTTCTAGGCGTTTTAATTTGTACCGGACAAACCGTAAATCCAATTGACTTGAAATTTGAAACCTTACAATAATATCACATTACGGATCCGATGAAACTAGTTTCGTCGAAATCCGAGACTTTTTGAAAAATGGCTATTTTAGCTCGCCAAATTAAAATTAAAAATAAATCTATGCGTTTCGAGCTGCCACGATCAAACGATAACTCCGATTGACACGAAAATTGAAATCCGATAATAACTAACTATTACGGATCCAATGGAACTAGTTTCGTTCAATTCTGAGACTGTTCAAAAATTGACTATTTTCACTAGTCGATCTAAATATTAAAATATTCAATTTTCACAAATTAACTTTTAATTCGATTTTAAAAGTTCTAAAATATCATTCTAACTTCCATATGATAAAATAAAATTTTACAAATCATTTTCAATCATATTTAACCCAGTTTTCAATTATTTCCATAATTTAACGTATTAAATTGTCGATTTAATAATCCAATTAAATTTAATAATTCAAATAAAAATTTATTTGACTTATAAATTCACTTATTAATATTTAAAATTAATTAAATATCCAAATTTTAATTAATAAAAATCCTGGGTCGTTACACTATCGATGCCATAGCGTCCTATGCATTGACCAGAATTTATAAATACAAAATGGAACAAATTAACACAATACAAAAACCTTTTATAACACTAATTGTAAAGTCCCGTTTTTCCATACTCTTTGAATTGACAATAAACCATACATGTCCAACTCAAATTGCACGAAAAGACGGATCTTTAAGGGTAATAAAGAAAAATAGACAGAACAGAATCTCACTCGAATGGGATAACATATAATATTGAACAAATATTTTTACAGCGAAAAACTTTTAAATACATATATTAGAGTCTAACATAAATTCAGCTTGGACAGTTATAAAATCCGCCATTACAAATGCTGACAGACATCAAACAAAATACACTAAGTACAGCGGGTAATAGAATATGTTCATACGTCGATGAATATCTCCAGCTCTCCTCTGGAAACTCCAACCGTCTTCAACTATCCTAAAACTACTCGGATCTGACCCGAGTATTGAAAATACCCGGATCAGGCTTGATAAACCAGCGTGAGAAAAACTCAATAATTAATGACAGTGTCATATATCAGCATTTGAATAAAACCCTTTGAAAACAAAGAGCATCTCATAAGACCACGCCTACACATAAACACGGATGGGTTTTGACCTTGTGATAACTAAAACACTTTTATATCAAAAAGTTTGATATTATTTCTAATGACATTCTTTGAAAACATTTGCAAATAAACTTATTAATCTTAGCCAAAATTGTTACATTAATTAAATTCCAGCATAATAGGTTTACAATCAAGTCCGTAGGTTCTTATTAAAGAATAGATTTCCATAAAAATGACAAGGCACAGGATCTACCTTCTGAAGGGGTACACCTCTAGATGGATGTCCCGAGGACATCACAAAAGATCCTCTACCAACATAAGACCGGCCCACCTCGATAACTGGATGGTACCGAATATGACATCCTCCACTCGTTACCGACCTTTATCGAGGGCCCTCTAACATACACTGCATTAATTTACATCCCGACGTCATAACGGGAAGAAATATGTCTTGAAGAGGATGACCATATCCTAATTGGAAATGACCCACTTAGCCTTGCTGCATCTAATCCTGTTTCGGTCATTGCCGGTTTGATGAGGCTTGAGGCAAACGATTACATTTTCTCATAGCACATATCACATCTTTGAATGCCACATTGCCATTTCCATTTAACTACTAATTGCCTTCCACAAAAATACAACCATTGAGCTCGTACGTCTCAAGGAGGGTGTTAAGCTAAGAGAAGTTGCCTTCTCCGCCACCACTGATGTAAGTTTGTAAAAACCAATGTACGTAATCTTTAGAAATGCATTGTCAGACAAACGTCCATACAAGTTGTCTAGGAATAGGACAAACCGAAGGCGCCTTCCTCGGCCATTATTAGGCGAGAAGCCCTTGCAATCCGCAAAATCTCCACAACGAAGAGACCACTGCTATATATAACTCGAGAGCTACCCAGAGCAAGTTAACAAGCAGTCCTCATGCTTTAAAGATCCACGTTCTTCAATAATCATCATCTTCAACATATCTTCACGTTCGAATGTATAGATTGGTTCGAAGTGGTTTTCGAATGAGATTTACCCAAATCTGACCCCGGTTCCTTCGAAATCCAATATTGATAGAAAGTGAATATGAGTATACAAGATTTATTAAGTCTCTTTTCACTTTAATTCTTTTCGGATGATTTCAAAATCTCTTTCTTTTGACTTAGGATAATTTCTAAGAAATTCATTCTTTTTCTTTGGAAAATATCTCAAATTTCCTTTCTTATTTCTTGATCAAATTATTTAACTTTTAGACGGGTCTAAAACAATGTTGTTTAAAACATCATTACGATAAACCCTAAATCAATCTTAGCAAACATTTTTGAGTCAACAGGATCATAGAAATCATTCATTTTGGAAATTGCTTAACTTTTGGATAATACAAATCCTATTTTAATTCAAAACTTAATACAATCTTTTTATTTAAGAACATCCGGGCTTTCCTTTCGATCCGTTACATCCCTCGCCTAAGAAAAGAAAATATAGGCCAGGTAAGTTCAGGGCACCGGTTGCTCCATCCCTAACCTTAGTTAAACACCTTGTTTTATCTTCCCAGATTTCACAGACGGGACAAATGTACTAGTCGTTTCCGCATACTCAGATTTTTCAATTTATTTTGGAATTGCTTATAAATATTCCAAATTATCTTTCAAAACGCTTAATTATCCCTTTTTAAAATATTCACAATTGATTCTGGGAGACGCCATTACATTTAAACTCATATTCCAAAAGTTATACAATTCACAGCAGAAAAGTGCTACGGAAAGTGCCGTATAAGCTTATTTGATTAAAACAACTTTTAAACATTCGATAATTCATATTTTTCAATCCAAATTTCTTTTAAATCATTTAAATAGATTTATCAAATTTATTCCATATTTTTTCATAATTAAAAATGTTCATTCAAACAGATTTCCTGTTATGGTCACTAAACTGCACTAGCGCGATTTTTCTGAAAAATTGATTTGGACTTATTTCAAAATCTACTTATCAAAACTTTGATTATCTTTCTTCGTTTAGAAGATATTGATATAGTCTGGAATTTTCTTATCTTGAAGAATTCCGAGCCATATTTCACTCTATACATTCATTTGAACTTTTTGGCGCGAGATCGCGAACTACCGTTGCGCGACGCGTCTTGTTTTAACTTATTTTTCAATATTTAAAATAATTTATTCAAATTGGATTTCAACACTTATAAAATCATTACAAATCATTTTAAATCAATAATTTCACCTTTTAAAGTATTTAATATATATTTTCACTATTACCATATTACAATATTATTATATTCCCATTATTTTAATATTAAATTTTAAATTTCAATTTTAACTCAATTTCAATTCTAATCTCAAATTAAACTCATTTAAAACTTAGATTTAAAATCTTATTTCAATTTAAACTTCAATTCAACCTCAACTAAACTTCACCTTTTCAAAATTGATTTCAATTTCAATTTCATTATTCATCTTAATTTCAGTTTCTAATTAACTATCATTTTCAAATCCGTTTCACTTCAAATTTCAAATTCTCTTTCATTTTAACTTTAGCATCACTTCTAAATGAAAAGAGACTTATTTTTCCATATTATCTCATATTACTAAAATATGGTCTTATTAAACAAAGATATTACTTAACTAATAGAAATTTGATGTACAAATTATCATCACAACCATACAACTATCATATAACACTAACATATCCAAAACGGTAAATGTCATAATATTACTACGGATTATCCAACATATTCAAACAATCAACCAAACATTCAAATCATCAAATAGTGATTATCTAACATAACAGTTAAGCATGATAATCAATATAAAAGCGGTGAGGATTTCTCACCTTCATATCAACTCTATCAAACTTTAACGTAAGAATTCTGTCTCTCTCTAGCATGCTACTTCCAACGTCTCGTCTTTTTGCTGTTTCCTTTCCGAACGCTTTTGTTTTCCTTTCCTTTTTCTTTTCTTCTCTCTTTTTTTTCTTTTATTTTATTTTGGCTGAAAGCTTTTGGAGGGGGTAGGTGGGTGTAGGAGCTTGGCCGTGGGTTTTAGGGTGAGGAGGAGGTGGGTAGGTGGTAGTTTGGCTTTGTTTTGGTGGTGTAAGGTGATGGTTTGGAATATGGAGGTGGTAGCTTGAAGGTAGAAGAGAAATGAAGATTTGGGAAGCCATGGAAATGGAGGTGAAGAAGAAGGAGAAAGTAAAGAAGAAGGTAGTGAATGAAGTGTGAAAAATGAAAGGTATGGATGCATATTTATATTTGAGCTTTGGATGACAAATGACTAAAATACCCTTCTCTACTTTTTTTGACTTTTCATTTACTTTTTTATCCTTGATTGGACCTTTACTTAATGGAGAAGAAATGGCTTGATTTGAATTTTACCTATGAAATGATGTTTGCCTTATTTTCTTAAAATTCAAAAAGAAGACTTTTGTTTGATTTGATTTGCATTAAATGGATTTGTAAGTATGCATTAATGGTGAGCATATGTATCATTAATTCCTTTAGTTACTTATATTTTCACTTTCCATTTGCTTGAATTCTAGGTGTATAAGTTATATCATGTGTAAGAGAAAAGAAAGTTATGTAATGATGTTGTTTTATTTGTTTACTTTTACACTCTTTTGTCAAATCATGTATTAACATTATTTTTATCATTTATATAAATATTTTCAAAAGTAAACTCCTTTTGTCTTTTAGTGCTAAATGTAAAGTGTTTAAATAGTTTGTAAACTTGTATTTATAAGTTAGAAAATGTATCAAGTTGCAACAACTTGTCGACAACTTATTTTGGTTAAAAATGGCGTTTTTGACGACAAATTTTACAGTCAAAATTTGACCTTTTTATTAAGCTATATATTGAAGTAAACCAAACTTTAAAATGAACTTTTTACTTCTTTAAATAAATTAAAACAAGTCTGTTTATATTTTAAAATTATATTTAATTAATATCAAAATCTCAAATTTTACTATGTATGTAAAACTTGACAATGCGACAAATTTTGGTTATTTTTGTAAAACGATTATTAACATACTTTTAAATATATAAATTTAATTTTATTATCTTTATTAGTTGTTTTAAATAAGATTTACCTTTTTATATAAATATTAAATTCATTTATTTAAGCCTTTATTTATTATTAACAAAACTTAACTTTTGTCGATTTGTTCTAAAATCCAAATTTATACTTTCTAATTTATTAACTATAAGAATATTTGATTTCTTAATTATATATAACATTTTTATTTTAAGATTTAAACTCCTTTTAAAATTTAAAACGAATGAAATTCTTATTTTCGAAGTAGTGAAATTACGGGTCGTTACATTCTCCCCTACTTAAAAGCATTTCGTCCTCGAAATGAAAGTTAGACAAAAGAATCTATCTCATACACATATCCTTAAATAATTTGACTTATTTCTACTGATGATAGAAAAGAAGAAGGTCGATATCATAACAACACTAAAAAAAATGATGCCAAACATACATAAAAAGATTCCCCACATTAACCTGAGTATCTATCACGTACTTCCGGTTATATATACATACATCAACTAAAACTTCTATCCTACCCATCCTAGTGCATACTGTACACTTAAGATAATATATACAACAACCAAACAAGACTATGCATCCAAAACAACCACACTGATATTATATCAAGATAAACGAATACCACCACATAACTCATTATCTGAGCATGTACTTTACCTGACGTCTACATATACATACCACAACATCAGTCCAACCACTATATCTTAGTGCCTACTATTTGAGATAACTATCCAACTACTAAGTAGACAGACCCAACACATCATACTATATATGATATTTGATTCGATCTATTATTCGAATCCACAACTTTTCTTTTGAACTAGTATCTATCCCTCGATTTTCTAGTGCGTACTTCGATCCGACTTCTTGATTACAAACCCTTGTTTTCCTTGCATAGCTCTCAACTATGATAGAAAACTCGTGTACATAATCATAAACTCCCATCAACGCTCGCTGTCAAGAATCGAGTGGTAAATCCTTTTTCGGATTGGTATAAACACCTCAGAGTTCTGTACTCAAATCTTAGATCAAAATTTATGTGCCAAAATGATCTATGTTTAACTTATGTACTTATTCACTTTCATCTTTACCTAATACATTTCTTCACAACTTCTGTTAATCCAAGTTTATTTCACAACTATTGCTTTCTTCTAAATTTATTATTACTTAAGCATACAAGTATGACTTAAATTTGTATAATATATCTTTACTTCCTAAGAGTATATATACATATCCCCAAACTTTAAATTGTTATTACTTCAACTAAGGTGTTTAACTAATATGAAACTCTACTGTTATCTCAAATTAATAAGTTATAAAACTCAACCCTAAGTTTTCTTTACCAAAGGTTTTCATTTAGCTAATATTATTTATCCAATCCATATATTAATAAGACTACTTTTCTAAGTGTACATTTTTTCTCACTGATTCTATGATTAACTACTTAACTTATTTACCTATCCATTTTCTAAATCAAATTTCTTAGTCTTCAATCCATCAAATACCTTATAGTCAAATTTGTGAAACTTAATTCTCATGGTATTTGTTATTAACCTTTTTGTCCAACAATCACCCTACTAACCATATTATTCAAAAATATCCACTTCTATTCTTACTTCATTTTAAATTACAAATGTTACCCTAAATGTATCACTAATTCAAGTTTTTATATTAGGATGATATTTCTTATACCTCTTATTTCTAAATTTCAATTTGATTTTAACCTAGTCAAAGTGTCTAAATTTCAAATTAACTTAACTCCTTTATAAGTTATAGAACTTACCCTTTCATATTATATTTACCCAAAATTTCAATTTTGGCTTTTCTTTTATCTATTTTATTGACAACAATTTTTATCTATGTGTACATTTTCTCTTTACTTTCTCTAGTTACAACTTGTAGCTTTAATATTATCATTAAATATCTTACAGTCAAATTGTGAATTTTACTTCACAAGATATTTGTACTTAGCTTTTAAATCCATCCATTATGATAATCACTTAATCATTATTATTTCTTAATAACCAAAGGTTTAGGGGTATATGATCAAAATTCTAAATTCTAGCTTTCAATTAATTGATTCTATATGGAATATCTTATAGTAAAATTGTGCAATTCTAATCATAAGATATTCATATTTTAGTTTTGCTAAGCAAAATTACAATCCATCCTTAATTTCTAACCCCAAAATAATGACATCTCCTTTAATATTTATAATATAAACCCAAGGTAAAATTATTTCATTTACCATCTTTAAAACAAAATCATTTTTTATAAAATTAACAAATACACTCTCATATATATAACACTCTCATAACTCATTCTAGGGTGTTACTAACCCTATCTCTAATGAGTTACTCATCATAGGATATTACTAATCCTATCTCTGATGAGACTTTACCCATAACAGAGCCAAGGTTCTCGCTTAACCTTCAGCTCTGATATCAAATGTAAAGTCTCGTTTTTCCATAGTCTTTGAATTGATAATAAACCGCACATGTCCAACTCAAATTGCACGAAAAGACGGATCTTTAAGGGTAATAAAGAAAAATAGACAGAACAGAATCTCACTCGAATGGGATAACATATAATATTGAACAAATATTTTTATAGCGGAAAACTTTTAAATACATTTATCAGAGTCTAACCTAAATTCATCTTGGACAGTTATAAAATCCACCCTTACAAATGCTGACAAACATCAAACAAAATACACTAAGTACAGCGGATAATAAAATATGTTCATACGTCGATGAATATCTCCAGCTCTCCTCTGGAAACTCCAACCGTCTTCGACTATCGTGAAACTGCTCGGATCTGACCCGAGTATTGAAAATACCCGGATCAGGCTTGATAAACCAGCGTGAGAAAAACTCAATAATTAATGACAGTGTCATATATCAGCCTTTGAATAAAATCCTATGAAAACAAAGAGTATCTCATAAGACCACGCCCACACATAAACACAGGCGGATTTTTACCTTATGATAACTAAAACACTTTTTTATCAAAACGTTTGATATTATTTCTAATGACATTCTTTGAAAGCATTTGCAAATAAACTTATTAATCTTAGCCGAAATTGTTACATTGACTAAATTCCAGCATAATAGGTTTACAATCAAGTCCGTAGGTTCTTATTGGAGAATGGATTTCCATACAAATGACCAGGCACAGGATCTACCTACCGAAGGGGTACACCTCTAGATGGATGTCCCGAGGACCATCATAAAGGATCCTCTACCAACACAAGACCGACCCACCTCTATAGCTAGATGGTACCGAATATGACATCCTCCAGTTGTTACCGACCTTTATCGAGGGCCCTCTAGCATACACCACATTAATTTACACCCCGACTTCATAGCGGGAAGAAATATATCTAGAAGAGGATGACCATATCCTAATTGGGAATGACCCACTTTGCCTTGCTGCATCTAATCCTGTTTCGGTCATTTCCGGTTTGATGAGGCTTGAGGCAAACGATTACCTTTTCTCACAGCATATATCACATCTTTGAATGCCACATTGCCATTTTCGTTTAACTACTAATTGCCTTCCACAAAAATACAACCCTTGAGCTCGTACGTCTCAAGGAGGGTGTTAAGCTAAGAGAAGTTGCCTTCTCCGCCACCACTGATGTACGTTTGTAAAAACCAATGTACGTAATCTTAAGAAATGCAATGTCAGACAAACATCCATACAAGTTGTCCAGGAACAGGACAAACCGAAGGCGCTTTCCTCGACCATTACTAGGCGAGAAGCCCTTGCAATCCGCAAAATCTCCACAACAAGGAGACCACTGCTATATATAACTTGGGAGCTACCTAGAGCAAGTCAACAAGCAGCCCTCACGCTATAAAGATCCACGGTCTTCAATAATCATCATCTTCAACATGTCTTCATGTTCGAACGTATAGATTGGTTCGAAGTGGTTTTCGAATGAGATTTACCCAAATCTGACCCCGGTTCCTTCGAAATCCAATATCGATAAAAAGTGAATATGAGTATACAGGATTTATTAAGTCTCTTTTCACTTTAATTCTTTACGTATGATTTCAAAATCTCTTTCTTTTGACTTAGGATAATTTCTAAGAAATTCATTCTTTTTCTTTGGAAAATATCTCAAATTTCCTTACTCAATTCTTGATCAAATTCTTTAACTTTTAGGAGGGTCAAAAACAATGTTATTTAAGACATCATTTACGATAAACCCTAAATCAATCTTAGCAAACTTTTTTAAGTCAACAGGATCATAGAAATCATTCATTTTGGAAATTGCTTAACTTTTGGATAATACAAATCTTATTTTAATTCAAAACTTAATACAATATTTTTATTTAAGAGCATCCGGGCTTTCCTTTCGATCTATTCCACTCCTCGTCTAAGAAAAGAAAACTTAGGCCAGGTAAGTTCAGGGCACTGGTTGCTCCATCCCTAACCTTAGTTAAACACCTTGTTTTATCTTCCTATATCTCACAGGCGGGACAAATGTACTAGTTGTTTCCGCATACTCAGATTTTCAACTTATTTTGGAATTGCTTATAAATATTCCAAATTATCTTTCAAAACGTTTAATTATCCTTTTTAAAAATATTCACAATTGATTCTAGGAAACGTCATTACATTTAAACTCATATTCCAAAAGTTATACAATTCACAGCAGAAAAGTGTCGTGGAAAGTGCCGTATAAGCTTATTTGATTAAAACAACTTTTAAACACTCGATAATTCATATTTTCTAATCCAAATCTCTTTTAAATCATTTAAATAGATTTATAAAATTTATTTCATTTTTTTCCATAATTAAAAATGTTCATTTAAACAGAATTCCTGTTATGGTCACTGAATTGCACTACCGTGATTTTTTTGGAAAATTGATTTGGACTTATTTCAAAATCTACTTATCAAAACTTTGATTATCTTTCTACGTTTAGAAGATATGGATATAATAGTCCAGAATTGTCCTATCTCGAAGAATTCTGAGCCATAATTCACTATATATATATTCATTTGAACTTTTTGGTGCGAAATCGCGAACTACCGTTGCGCGACGCGTCTAGTTTTAACTTATTTTTCAATACTTGAAATAATCTATTCAAATTGGATTTCAACACTTATAAAATCATTACAAATCATTTTAAATCAATAATTTCACTTTTTAAAGTATTTAATATATATTTTCACTATTACCATATTATAATATTATTATATTCCCATTATTTTAATATTAAATTTTAAATTCCAATTTTAACTCAATTTCAATTCTAATCTCAAATTAAACTCATTTAAAACTTAGATTTCAAATCTTATTTCAATTTAAACTTCAATTCAACCTCAAACTAAATTTCACTTTTTCAAAATTGATTTCAATTTCACTATTCGTCTTAATTTCAATTCCTAATTATCTATCCTTTTCAAATCCGTTTCATTTCAAATTTCAAATTCTCTTTCATTTTAACTTTAATTTCGCTTCTATATGAAAATAGACTTATTTTTCCACAATATCTCATATTACTAAAATATGGTCTTATTAAACAAAGGGACTACTTAACTAATAGAAATTTGATGTCTAAATTATCATCACAACCATACAACTATCTTATAACACTAACATATCCGAAATGGTAAATGTCTTAACATTACTACGAATTATCCAACATATTCGAACAATCAACCAAACATTCATATCATCAAATAGTGATTATCTAACATAACAGTTAAGCATGATAATCAATATAATTCAAAAAATAGTAAGAATTTCTCACCTTCATATCCACTCCGTCAAACTTTAACGTAAGAATCCTGTCTCTCGCTAACGTGCTATTTCCAACGTCTCGTCTTTTTGTCGTTTTCTTTCCGAACGCTTTTGTTTTCCTTTCCTTTTTCTTTTCTTCTCTCTTTTTTTTATTTTTTTTATTTTGGCCGAAAGATTTTGGAGGGGGTAGGTGGGTGTAGGAGCTTGGATGTGGGTTTTAAGGTAAGGAGGAGGTGGGTAGGTGGTAGTTTGGCTTCGTTTTGGTGGTGTAAGGTGATGGTTTGGAGTATGGAGGTGGTAGCTTGAAGGTAGAAGAGAAATGAAGAGGTGGGAAACCACGGAAACGGAGGTGAAAAAGAAGGAGAAAGTAAAGAAGAAGGTAGTGAATGAAATGTGAAAAATGAAAGGTATAGATGCATATTTATATTTGAGCTTTGGATGACAAATGACTAAAATACCCTTCTCTACTTTTTTTGACTTTTCATTTACTTTTTTACCCTTGATTGGACCTTTGCTTAATGGAGAAGAAATGGCTTGATTTGAATTTGAACTTATGAAATGATGTTTGTCTTATTTTCTTAAAATTTAAAGAGAAGACTTTTGCTTGATTTGATTTGCATTAAATGAATTTGTAAGTATGCATTAATGGTGAGCATATGTGTCATTAGTTCCTTTAGTTACTTATCTTTTCACTTTCCATTTGCTTGAATTCTAGGTGTATAAGTTATATCATATGTAAGAGAAAAGAAATTTATGTAATGATGTTGTTTTATTTGTTTACTTTTACACTCTTTTGTCAAATCATGTATTAACATTATTTTTATCATTTATGTAAATATTTTCAAAAGTAAACTCCTTTTGTCTTTTAGTGCTAAATGTAAAGTGTTTAAATAGTTTGTAAACTTGTATTTATAAGTTAGAAAATGTATCAAGTCGCAATAACTTGTCGACAACTTGTTTTGGTTAAAAACATCGTTTTTGACGATAAATTTTACAGTCAAAATTTGACGTTTTTATTAACCTATATATTGAAGTAAACCAAACTTTAAAATGAACTTTTTACTTCTTTAAATAAATTAAAACAAGTTTCTTTATATTTTAAAATCATATTTAATTAATATAAAAATCTCAAATTTTACAGTGTATGTAAAACTTGACAAAATGCGACAAATTTTGGTTATTTTTGTAAAACGATTATTAACATACTTTTAAATATATAAATTTACTTTTATTATTTTTATTAGATGTTTTAAATAAAATTTACCTTTTTAAATAAATATTTAAATTCATTTATTTAAGCCTTTATTTATTATCAACAAAATTTAACTTTTGTCGATTTGTTCTAAAATCCAAATTTATACTTTGTAATTTATTAACTATAAGAATAATTGATTTCTTAATTATATGTAACATTTTTATTTTAAGATTTAAACTCCTTTTTAAATTTAAAACGAACGAAATCTCTTATTTTCGAAGTGGCGAAATTACGGGTCGTTACACTAACAAATACACTCTCTCCTATATATACACTTAGCGACTCATTCTAGGGTATACTACCCTATTTCTAAGGAGTCAGACCCCACAAAGCTAAGGTTATCGCTAAACCAAAGCTTTGATACCAACTGTAACGACCTGCCTTTTTTGGAAGGTTTAAATCGACGATAAACCACAAAGTCAGACTCAAACCATTCAAAAGAGCAGATTATTATGTATGTAAATAAGAAGAAGCGGAGAAAGAAAGAGAACAAATACAGAATCTCACAGCAAAATTACAAAATATAATAATCAAATAAACAGTTCACGCTGTTTACAAATAACATTGATTTTTCCTTTATAATATAGATCATATTTACATAAACAAGAATAAATAATAAACAAGTGCAGTGGAACAACATGATGCAATGGAATACATATAATAAGTAATAATAGTTCAAAATCTTCGTCTTCGTCCTCCAGAAAGCAGTCTTCGATAAACTGAAAAGATCAGACTGACCCGAGCGAATTGAAAAGGCAAAACACTCGAATTAGAACTAAAAGATCTTATGTAAGTTAAATCAACAGTAAATAAATGTGAGTGTAACGGCGTCAGAGATTTTACAGGGTTTGACATCTTCTATCTAGTGTCTAACGTGAGTGCAATAACTTAAGAGATGTTCGGGATTACCATCTCCTATGGATCCGTTAAACTATCTACTATGTAGCACAATATGCTATTATAATATGTCTACAGTAAAGTAAAGTAATAAAATAGCATTAAGGCGTTACACATATCCCCCTTACCATATTTTATATATTCCCATAGTCTATATAGTACCATAATTCCTCCGCAAACTGGAGGACTATCAAAGGGCACATCATAGGTATGAGACAAACCAAACTCGTAGAAGGCACGCCAGGGCATGTGAACACGGCACTCGAGGCAATGCCAAGGTAGATATACCTATTGCGGATCTGGACTGGTGGTAACGCATAGTAGCTACTACCACCCTCCTGGGAACACACTCCCATAATCAAAATCAAGGGGAGGCCACCAAATCATCACAAAGTCATAATATGGTATCGAAGAAGCATGTCCAATAGGAGGAATGAACTCACTTGGCCCGGTGTAGCTCCTGTTTTAGTCACATCTGAGCTGACTCATGGGAGTCAGGGTCACATAAATACCTCATACAGAATTGTTCACCTAACCATCCTACTTCATTTCTGGAATCTCCACCACGTACACAATTGTTAAAGTGGCTTTCGGTATTGGCAGAGTGTATGACAATATCCGATCCCGATCTCTCTAACAACCAATCGGCTCCACATGACGCTCTCTCCAAAACCCATATTCCAATTTCAAATATCGTTGCTAAAATCAAAAACGCCCAAATCCGCAATTAGGTTTCGCGATTTATGCCCTTTGACCGCAGTTTCTGATCGATTCGTGCACTATTATGAAAAATGAACACTGGACGTAGGTTCCATTTTTCGAGACCATTCTAGCAGTATATAATTCGATATAGTTTGAGGAGTTTTGATTTTTGATTTGCCATTTGAATCTAGGAAATAAAGTTTCCGCCATTGAGAAGGTAGACTGATGGAATTGCATGTACCGAGATAAGAAAATAAAAAGGCTGCTAGGGTTTAGAATAAAACAATATATACTAACGAAACCCGATAAGAATGAATAACATATCGAACTGGTTCGAATTGACTATAATGACCCGAGAAGCCCATTTCGCTTCCGAAACGAAAGTGGGCATGTCATATATCGAAATAGACGTTTTCGATATTTCTAAACTCAATGGAATAGGTTTCAAGTCCTAATTCCATCGTATGAAGAAGTTAGCTTTAAAATTAGCTTATTTTAAACTGATTTCAAGAATTTAATTAAATTGATTTCTACGCGTTTCGAGTCCGTATGATCAAACGACAAGTCTGATCTCTACAAAACTTAAAACCTTACAATAATTCACCGCTACAGATTTGATGAAACTAGTTTCGTCAAAATCAGAGACAGTGTCCAAAATGGCTATTTTCACATTAATTATATAAATTAATATTAGATAAATTAATATTAAATTAATTAATCACTTTTTAATTCAATACTTATAAACTAACAAATTTTCATCCTTTTTTATTACTTAAACATTTATAATAATTTAAACAAGTTTACATAAAATTTCAGTGTTGAATATTACACAAATTACAGTGTTCAGTTCCAAATGTAAATAAATTCCAATTACTTATAATTCAGTTCCAATAAATTAATTAAATTTGATTTCAATCTTTTTGTTCAATCGTTCATTACTCTATAGACATAGTTAACATTTGTTTATACTTTATTACACTAATATTCTACGATTATCATCCTTTACCAAATTAGTTGCAGTATTCCAATAATATTGAACCTTTGTTGATTTTGGCATTAATTATAATTTAAAATCCTAACAACATCATTTATCTTGGTTTCATTTTTATTATTAAATCAATTTATTGCCTTATGAGTGAAATTGACAATTATGTACATTTTATTACATTCCAAATTTGTAGTTATTGTCTTAACTCACATTAATGTAACATTTATTACATTTATTTGTCAGGAAAATTAATTAAACTGGTAATAAACAAAAATTGTCACCAATTCTACATTTAATAACATTTGTAAATTTATTATTTACAAACAAATGTTATAACAATTTACACTATACTAATTCTATCCAGGTATAATTTATTAAACATTATTTTATTAATTAATCAACATTTAAATTATCAGTTGCTCTTTTAATCCAATTATCAGTTAACACACGCATTATTACAATTGATTTACAATCTATAACCAATTATAAATTTTTAATCATTTCAATTAATTGGAATCTCATTTAAAGCTGTTATTAATTACCTTAAGTTAATACTATTACCTTTCATTTCAGTTATATTCTTATTATTAAATCATAAATTTTATTATTTCTTCCAACATTAAATCACAAACCTTATTAAATTTATGTTTTTATTTGTCAAAAATCACGGGTCGTTACACCCTAATTTTCCCGGCCAGCCTAGTTGTTAGGTTTAGTTTAGAAGAGATCTGAAAGGAGCTCGAAGCATGGAGTCTGAAGATTTTTTTTGTGAAGATTTCTACCTATTTCCACCACACTTTTGTACTATAGTATTCCACAAATTGTAAGGACAAAAATTTATGACTGTCTATGTTTAACTCTGATAGATGTATTTAAATTTTCATTTTAAAGTTTTTATGGGAATAACATATATGCGCTTCTGTTCTGTTTTTATTTTTCTTTCTTACTCTTGAGAATCAGCTTCTCCGACATTTGATTTACGGCACATGAATATCAGGATGTATTAGTGTCGACTTCAGAGAGTCGAAGGAATAGGTCCTCACATTTATAGTTATGTTTATGCTCATTTACAACAATCATCTAAGTCAAAGCAACCACTATAATAAGAGTATAGATAATCACATCTATATATGCAAGCAATAAACTTGTACTTCACAAGTCGACAAAATCTACACGCACTTCGAGCGCCAACATAAGAGGTTGCACTTTATAAATTACAACTCGACTGAAAACGAGCATCACAAGATGGGCCTGAAAACCTATTTAATCCGACTAAACGGATCTTCCAAGGCTGAGTCTAAAGACTCAACAATTAAGTGTCATTCAGTTTCAATTAGTATCATAAAAGTGTATACTAATGTCCTATAACCACTTAATGATGCTCAAATGTACACTAAAAGCTAGTAAATTCCACCCACGTAAATAAATGTTTATTTAAACAAGTCCATAAATTAACCGGTGAAATAAACGCAAGCGTTTTATACCACCTGTTTTACTAGATCGCTTAATTTGATTTCTCATCTAAGCGAGATAGTATGTTTTTATAATAAAATAAATTTTCTTTAAAAGCTAGTTTTTATAATATATATAGTAGAAGATACGATTTAATTCATATTTATAGAAAACTTTCTTCAAAATCACTTTGAAATTTAAATTATTTATAAATATATATTCTCCAAAATACTTCTTATCAAACTACATATATTTTCCATATACATATGTAATAGAAATCAATTTAATTCCAAAAAGAATTCCTTTATAAGTGAATTCACAAACCGGTCAATAAATTGTGTGTTTGGTAAAAAAATAGAGCAAGAATTCCTTGCAACCAATATCATCAAAATTGAGTTCAAGCACTCAAAAATACCTCGCAACCAAGCTTTAAAATGACGCTACAATCATTGAAAACCTCAAAACAAACAAGCAAATAACATCTAAGAGTCAAATGGGTGGACGAACGGGCAAACCAGAGCATTCGAAGGCCAATACGGTGTGACTTGGGGCTCAGTCCAGGTCTTGACTTATGCACCATTCGTGTGGATCTGTCCACCAGTTGCAATGCCTGGGTTGATCCCCAAGTTGCGCTGGTAGCCTCCCATTGCTCCGTTCGTCCCAGATTTTCCATATTGATCATCTAAAGTCTTAGGGTTCTGATTTAACATCCATGCAAGCATACAAAAATCAATAACTAAATGAAAATTATGATCATATGAAGTGGATTTTTATAAACTGAAAATAGGGTTTCAACTATTAGAAAATATGGCACCAAGAATGAAATTATCACAACCAAATTTGAGATAATTCTACAACGATTCATCCAAACAACAAATTTAGTATTTGAATATGAAATAGAGATAGTTGTGAGTGATTAACTTACCTTTCCTCTTTACTTAGCTTGCTAAACAACGAATTCTATCCTGCTTCTTAAGATTTCAGAAAACCTTAGATTTTATCTCAACCTAAAATGAAAACAAACAACAATCAAAGCATATTCTAACTGAAATCAATTTGACTAAAGAGTGAACTAGAGCTAGGAGAACATATTTTTGGTTTTATTTAAATTTTCTGGAATTTATTTTCATTTTCCATGTTGATTTTCTTTCTAGGTTTTAAGGAAGAACTTTGTTTTTCTTTCTAATGTTGAGTAGGTGCAGAATATAGAAAGTGAGAAAATGAGAAGGTTCCTTTTCTTATTTGCTTACAAATGGATATGGGTTTAATCTAAGCCCATTTAATAAAATATAAATTCTTATTTCTTTAGTCCGTATATTTACATCTAAATATTCTAGACCAACTAATGATTTCTCAAAATAATTTATCTATGTGTTTTAACATAATATCAAAACACATCATTACTAAATAACTTCTTAAATTGTTTTTAACAATTTAACACCATTTAATTTAATTTTATTCAAAATGAATTACACAATATTTAAAATACACTAATCTCTTCTTTAACAAATTTGAAACAAGAAATTTACATCAATAAATATCATATATTATGCATATAATAAATACACATTTTAAAATTCTCATTTCAATTATTATTCTAATAAAACACTTAAATTCTAATTTCTCCAACTTTAATAAATCAAATCATATTTATCATTTAAATTTCCTATTTAAATCTTTATTTAATTTATTTAAGCAATACTAAAAAAACTAAGATTGTTACATTTTTGTACACTAATTATAAAAATATCGTAATTAATGAACCAACTTATCTGATCAAAAGAAGATGTAGACAGAAAAGGAGTAATTTTGCACAAGTTTAATTTGAGAATTGTAATATAGATACTGAAATTAACATAAGCAACAGATCAATAATGACAAACTCTTTGTATTTAGGAAGCATTAATGAGGATTTTTGTATCTGCGAATAAGATGGTTAAACTAAACATGTTAATTGCTAAGCAAAGTTTCTTTTAAAATTTTAGGAAAAGAATCATAAATAAGAATAGGTTTAAAATAATTAAGGAATAATATCACAAAATAAAAATGAGCAAATAATAAACTAAAGCGATTAAAATAATACATCAATTTGAGGGTTTTATTGATTTAAAATTGAAAATAAAAAACAATCAAAACAATCATAGAAAGCACTCATATTAAATCCATATGCATTGAAAATATATAACAAAAGGGACAATAAGTAATGAATTACCAATTCAACTAACAAAAAGGAACGTGAAGATAGAAAAAGGGAGTACTATAGAGCATATATAATTTGAGAATTAAAATAAACAAATTTAAATTGACATAGGCAAAGCATTTCTGATGACAACCTCTTTGTATTTAGTAGCATAAAATGAGTGCTTTAAATTTAAGAATAGGATATAAGTATACTTGAAGGAACTGAATTATAAAATAAGGATGATACTGTTTGCACCTACTTAAACGCTTCTCTCACCCATTTATCCCCTTACCCAATCAAACAATTTGTCACCCACCTTTTTCCATTTATTTTATTTTCTCATAACCATAATGCAACCTTTCCACTCTCTCTCATCAAATAATGAAATTAAAATTTCTTTGTCCAATGTCTCCATAGTCAATTTTTTTACGAATAACCTAATTTTATTTTGACTATAGTGTTATCGACTTTACTTATACATAAATTTTCATTTTTGTTGTAAATTGTGTAACCGTAACTAATACTAACATAGTAAGAATAATTTACAACTCAATTTGGTGCTATTATAGAAAATAGTAAAGAAACTTCAATACTACTACAATAAAAAATGTCAAATTATTACAACTTTTGCTATTGTTTCAATAAAAAGAAAAAAAAAGAACGACTAAATACTCTGTAATAAAATTAAGTATGATATAGCTGAATATATTTGAGTATTATTATCCTTCCCTATTAATGTGGTGAAAAAATAACGATTTACATGCATATTACAAATATAATTAAATACCATAACTCATCATCCCCTACATTAAGTAGATGAAATATTTTTACTTACATTGTTCGTCTTAGTTTTTTCAGCCATCGATGGTTGAGAGGATTAAAAATATTTATGTTTGAGGTTTATATTATATTTTATTTCTACATTTGTAATGACGCGAAATTTTAAATACTTCGTATTTAAATATCTGAGTTATTTAAATATTTGAATCTTGAATTTAATGTAAATAAATGTAATTTTATAACCTTGTTAACCTCTTTTAAATAATAACTAATGAAGGTAAACTTATATTTTAAATTTATTTACAAAAATAAACTATTCGAAGATATATAAAATGTGACTAAAAATTGATTTATCAATAAATGACTTTTTATTCAATAAAAGTTGTTTGAATTCTTTGGCACTTGTATAGTAAAAAATCAAGTATATAATTGAGAGGATAAAGACCTTTGATTTAAGGCTCGAGAAGTGGAGAGAATAAAGGCTTGTCTCAAGGTATGTTCAATGGAGAGGAAGGAGGGAGGAAGCATCCTTTTGGGCTAGTCTAGGAGGAGTAGCGGAGGTCATTTGCCACTTGCACAACTTTATATAAGCACACCCTTTGATGTCTTATTAGATTGCTAATTCATTCATTAGAAAACAACTCTTTTTCATGTCTCTCTCCTCTTTAACTTTCTCAAAACAAATTGAAATCAAATCCTTTCTCTTCCAAACTTTCACAAAGACCTCATATCATTAGTAGAACATGGTTTAGCATCCAAAAAGTGAAGAAAGACGGAGCAATAGGGGAACTAAACCTGGGTCGTAAGCAAATTGGATGGAGTGAGAGACTTTGGAGAAAAGGTGGTAGCTTTGGCTTTGGGTTATGGTAAGAAGTTATTCCTAGGTTCTTGTGCTTATGTAGGTTCTATGCTAGATTTAAAAGTGAGTTAACTCACCATTTAATTTGTATGATGTTGTGCATATATTTTTTGTTGTTGAAAATATAAGTTAAAATAGAGAACAATACAAGCTATAACTTTTGGACCCTTCCTTGCTTTGAAAAGCAAGCGACAACATTATATGTAATATATTCTCTCTTATAACCCTCTAAAAATGTATCATAGCCATGACTTGTTGTTTAAATGTTTGCTGATGTTATATATGAAGTTAAAGTGTGTTGTGAATGGTTGAAGCGAAATAGTCACTATAAACGCACTTTGAAATCCTTTGAATTTAACATATGTTAAATTGATTAAAATGTAAATATATTGCGAAAATATATATATTTAAATGTTCTTTACACATGTTTTTGGTGTGTTTGACATAAAGGAATTGGTTTGGAAAGTTTTGGAAATAATAGAACAAAGTTGTGAAAAGTTAGAAGCAAAAATGCTGCTATTGATGCATTTTGAAATCGCTTTGTGTTCGGCGATTTTAAGTCAACTTTTGAAGACATCCATACGGGGTTTCTTTATGGATAAGTAAATATAAATACTTAGCAATGTAAAAATATTAAGTTTTAAAAAGGTTTAAAAGCAGTCAAACAAAGTTATAAAAGTTAGTGGCGAAGTAGTCTCTGTATTGACACTTTTAAATACCATACTTTTTCAGAATTAACGTTTATTTTTGTGAAGACATTGTTAGGAGTTTCTTGTAATGACTCGGAATTTTTTCATCTTGAGTTTTTAATATTAATTTGTAATATTCAATAATACGGTATTTTAATTAGAATAAATCCCTGTTAAATAACAATTAGTAATAGCATATCGTTTTAAAACCAAGATAATATTTTAAATTTCTAGATTTTGCTTATAATAGAAATTGATTAATTTAAAAATTTCTTATATATGTATGTATAACAACAAAATAAATATATGTATAAATTAAAAAAATCAAATGGATATTACATAATAAAAATGATCCATGAAAATAGAAATGAATATGGCAAATATATATAAGTATATATAAATTGGTACATATGTTTATAAATATAGTGTTTACGGAAATCAATAAATGTATATATGTATATGTAAATATGTGTACATATATGTATATATGCAAGTATATAGCCATATATATATGCATATGTAAATTTATCTTTGGAATAAATATACTTTCATGCCGAAATCGGAGGCAGAGAGTGCCTGTAGTTAAGTTTTGGATTTCGCTGGGATAGAGACGTAACCATTGAGCTGTGAATCCATGGTTGATACCGCAGTAGTGCTTTCAAGATTTATTTTAAAAAGGGGTTTCAAATATTTTTAAAATGAATGGTTTCGTGAGTATACTTATCCGGTGAGACAAGCATATGCTGTTTAAATAAGTAGTTTTAATTTATTGAAATTTAAATAAAATAAGGCTTAATGTTTTCAATAGGAAATGAAACCTTTGTTTGGATGATCATGCATTTGATAGTTAAATTACCGACTGTTAAATCTAGACCCAAAAACATAACTTTGGGAATATCTAGAAGAAACAGGGGAATTACGTGGTACAGTTACCATTAGATGTGCTATACTTTACGTATAAACTCGTTTTATTTCTTCTAGGACGTTGATAAGCAAATCCGTCCACTAAATGGTTAGGAGGCGATCCCCGATTTTATTTTCATCTGTTTATTTCCTAAAGAACCAGGATTGAGTTTATCGGAAAATAACAAACATTGTTTCGAGGAGACAGGATCAGATAAGTTATCCGAAAACTAATCTAACGAGTACGCTTTCGAATGAAGACAAGAGCATGGAGCCGAGGGTGGAGCAATGAAGTGCAAGGGCTAATCGCTACTAATCCTAAGGATGATTCCAAAATGGATGTAGTAGGAATAGTGCCTTGGGTTCCGTTCGGACCCAAGACAGACTTGTATGGATGAATGCTATCGGTACATTGTCATTGGAGGACAATGGCCATTCTAAGAGAAAATTCCTTAAAAGGTAATCGTAGCCTCTAGCCTCATCAACCAGGAATGACTGAGAAGCAGAGGAGATGCAGTAAGGCTAAGTGGGTTGCACCCAGTTACGGTATGTTTATCACCCTTCTAGATACCCTTAGATATTATTACTACGACTCATGGAAGGAGCTTAGTGGGGTTGGGAACACCTGGGGTGATAACATATTCGATCTATCCAGGTTAGGGATAGACCGGTTTTGTGTTGCAGGGGATCCCGGCGTGGTCCTCGGTACGCTGTTTCTAGATGTATACTGTGACAGATGGTACCCCAGTGCTTACTCATTCGTATGGAATCCATTCTCCAATACGTACCTTTACAGTTTTGGTGTTAGAGCCTAGTATGCTAGAATTTAACTAATGTAACAATTTCAGCTATTTGAATAAGTATTTGTACTTAGACACTATTATAATATCATAGGATGTGATACAAAATGTTTTGGTTACCGTAAGGTAAAAACCTGTCGTGTTATTTGTGGCATGGTCTTATGAGATACCTTCGATTTTCAAAGGATTTTGAAAACTTTAATAATTCAAATTGAGTGTGTTTTCACATGCTGGTTTTACCAGACTGGCCCGAGCATGGTTTTTCCTATATGCTCGAGTCACACCGAGCATATTTCTAGGTTTAGCTGAAAGAGGTAGAGCTTCAGGAGAGGAGCCGGAGGACCAGAGTTGTATTCATGTAGATGATTAAATTCCATTGCATTTTAGTTGTGTATATCAGCAATTGTGAGGACAAAGTGTTATAACTGTCCATGCTGAATAGGTGTATACTCTGATTGATGTCTGTATATTTTTAAGTTATAGTTTTTGTTTCATGTAAAGATTTGTTCTATATTATAGATCATTCATTTCCGCTATGAGATTTTGTGTTGTTCTTTTTTCTTCTATCTTCTTTCTACTTTCATCTCTTACTATCCGCCTTTCCGTTCAATGCGGACTAGACGAGTGTAGTAAAGTGTCCGTTTGAACTGTACGAAAAAGCGGGCCATGACATTTCTTTACCATTTTAATAAGCAAATTTTTTTTCTTACTACAAGAATTTTGAAGTTTAAATCATTTAGTAACTAGTTGAATGAAGTGGAAAAATTTATAACGAAATAGTCGCTACATGAGCACTTCGGAAAAATACAATGTTTAGAAATTTTTATAAAATAATTGAAAGATAACCTTAGGGTTTCTTTTTTTATGGTATTTAAGTACTCCAAGTACACTAACTACTGTAAAAAAAATGGAACAAAGAACAATTGTTAAGCATCGAAAACTTGCCTCAAAGTTGTTGCAAAATCATGTTAAAACATGTCCAAAACTTTAGATAGTATTTGAAAGAATGCCATCTTTGCTTCTGAAATAAATTTCCTGTTCGAATTTAAGATGGCATTTTCCGATGAAATATTTTAAGGTGTTTTAGGGACTTTTTACACAACACTTTGTAAATGCTGCAGTTTTTGTTTTGTTAGCTCTAATTTTTGTAACATTTTTAAACCGTTGTAGAAACTTTTTACAGTATTCTGGAAATGCTGTTTTTCTATATGAGACTTAAAATTGTATAAATGAAATTTAAATTGAGTATTTTTCTTCAATATTTTTAGGGTTGTTTCTAACTTATATTAGTTTAGTTTAAAAGTGGTTTCATGTTTACATATATTTTTAATAATTAAATATGAATTTTTAAAGTAAGAGGGTTTTGAAATAAAATATGTTTATTTTTTTATTTTACTATTTAATTTCAAATTTGTTATTTTACATAATATTATATATATATATATAGTTATAATATATTTTTAAGTAGTTTAAAAGTGTTTTAATATAGTCATAAGTATTTTAAAATATTTATTTCCATATATATATATATATATAAGTTTTAAAAAGTAAGTTAAGTATTTTATAAAAGTAGTAAAGAAAGTTTTGGATTTTAACTGTTAAGTTAAATAAATGGTTTTGAGACGTTAAATTAAAAGTGTATTACATTAATTATAAGTCTAGATATGCTTTGATATTAAAATTGAATGTCTTAAAGTTAATGATAAATATAAAATTGGTTTTGAGTTGTAGTAAACAATGTTTAGGTAACATTTGTTTTTAACCCTTCTTAATTTTACTTAGGATTATAACTAGATTTTTATAAAAGAATGCTTTAAAGGAAATTATAAGTAAAATGGCTTTGGGTTTGTTGTAAATAATGTTTTCAAAGCATTTGTTTTTAAACCCTTGAATTATATTTTAAAGCGGATAATTGTTGTTAAATGATTAAGAATATACTTAGATCTTTAATAATGGATATTTTAAAGATAATAACAAGTATAGAATCTTTTACAAAAAGATAGAAATATTAAAAGTTTAACTTATAAAAGAGAAGGAGTTTGTAGTAATAATGTTTAATTAACATTTGTTTTTAATCTTATTGATTATATTTAAAGTAAGTAAATCTTATTAATGATTTGTGAATATACTTATACCGTATAAGATAAGTACATGAATACTTTTGAAGAATAGAAAAGAGTGTAAATGAATAGTAAAATACATGAATAGTGAAATAATATAATACATGTATATATCTTTTATAAAGGGAAGTTAAATCTATATACAATTTTAATATGTAAAGTTTTAACTAATAAGGAGTTTAATTAAATAAGTGAAGTTTTAATTAATAAGAAGTTTAACTAAATAAATTAAGTTTTAACTAAGAAAGTGTTTAATTAATAAAAGAGTTTAATTAAATAAAAGAAGTTTTAAATGATATGAATTAATTAAATAAAAAGGGGATTAAAAATCATTTATGTGACTTGATCGTGCTTTATGTGTTACTTGTCTATGGAAAGTAAGTCTTGTGCTTGGCACTAAATGTCGATGAAATAGACTTGATTCTATCTGTGAGAGTTAAGATCGATGATTCGAGCAGGGTGTAGAAATAATAGCGCTCTAACCTATCGACCTTCACTCTTGACCGAGGGATAATAGAAGTTGAAAAGGCCAGAAATGTGATAAGTATGCGAGATTGATTTCCATATGCGATCGTTTCATTATTGTTGAATACGACCAAATGAACTTTGGAAATGTCTAATAGAAACACGACAATTATGGTGCAGTTATTCACTCGATGATGATATAACCTACGTATAAACATGACTTGCTCTTTTCAGACAATTGATAAGGAAATCTCTAGATAAGAGACAATCTACACTCTTATCGTTGTCAGTTTATTTTTGAAAGAACCAGAGTTAGGTTAGCCCACAATTCTTCGATTGGATCTTCAAGAGACCGGGATCATTAAATGTTTTACTTATCAAAAATCACTTTAAGACTATGATACATATTCTATTTCTTTGAAGTGGATGTGTTCGATACTGGAATATATATGGAGATTCGAGATCTGTTTGAGAAGCACGAATTCATGTAACAGTTTGTGATCTATTCGAGTTGTGAATCATGTGCCGGGAAGCTAAACATGACTTCACCATCGGTAAATAACTAACGATAGAGTAGGGTGCAAAATCTTGGGTTTAGCCAACAGACGAGGGTATATTAACTCTATATCTAGAGATGGTTTCGATTATTGGGGCCCTGGGAGTTGATAATACTTGGTTCCATGTAATTCACATGTGCAGGCGATGGGTCGGTTGTGTTTACTTTATGGGTATATTCTATCTAGAGATATACGATGCTCGGAAGGTAATTTTTAATTGTTGTCATGGAGATCCGCTTCAACTTACTGAAGGCGATGGGCCAGTTGTGGTGTGATAAATGTAAACATCACTGCTATTTTCTAATTTATATTCTTTATGCTAGACATTATCTATTATATTGCAATATATAATTATTAGATGGGTTCGGTTCATTTGAGAGGATAATCGTTACGATTGTCTCAAAAGTACTATTATATGCCAACTGCATATTTCTTAAGTTTCACACACCAGACTTATGGTTTTATTTTTCCCTTAATTTATCAAATGCTTCTTCGAGTAGTTTGAGAAAGGCAGGTTTTCATTGATATTCATTGAGGTCTTGGAGAGGAGCTGGTTGTTTTACATACCGCAGTATTTATTTCTACCGCATTACTTATGTATATATATCGGAAATTTTGTCCAGGCTGATGATAGTACTTTAGTTGGTAACTCAGAAATGCTACGTATATTAGAGCAGCTCTATTTACTATATTTTGATATTCTGCATGTGAGATTCAGTTGTTTTATTCTCCTCTTTCTTGTTCGTTTTCCTTTTTCTTTTTCTTTACCTTAACATTCAATCTTTTTGACTCTTGGGTGTTCGGCATATGAATATCGTGGATGTATTAGTGCGGATATTTAAGGGTGGAGATCGCGATGCATTACAATATGGTACCAAAGTGGAAGGTTAAGCAAGATCCATGGCTTTGGTTGGGTATAACTTATTAAGAGATAGAGAACGGATTACCCTAGCATGAGTTGCGTGTATTATATATATGTGAGCATATATGTATTTGTTATATATTAGTAATATATTGGTATGGTTTTAAAATATAATTTATAAACAAAAGGATTTAAATTGAGAATTTGAGAACTTAAATCCCGATATTTTTGAAAATAGTTTTCAAGGTTTTGGAGTAAATAATATCATTATTATTTAAAACAATTTTAAAGGACTAATGTTTTAAAAGCATTTTAAGATTTGTTCGAGTTTGAGGTAACTCTCGAAATTGATGATTTGATTTGAGAATAAAGCATTTTATGTTAGCTAGTTCGAGTGGCTCAAAAGTGACTTAGAATAGACAAAAGATGTGTTTGGATAGTAAGTAGTTCTCTTGAGTATTACCCTTCTTAGTAAAAGAATATATGATACTGCTTGGTAGGAACCAGTTCCTTGTTTCATTTTGGTGTTAATCTATCTATATGTATATATTTTGTAGATTTTAAAGAAATATTTTTTGGTTAAATCCCGCAACTATGATTTGATATACAAAGGATCTACGTATATGTTATTTTTTCAAATATTTTAGAATAAAATCTGGTGTTTAGTTCTAAAATTTTCTTTAAAAGAAATTTGATATTAAAATATAAAAGTTGAATTTTGTAACCCTTGAATTTGAAAAAGGTAGTAAAATTAAAATAAGATTTATATTTGTTAAGCATCTTTGTTAAATAAAACATTCGATGTTGTTGGGCCAACGAATACACTTCTTTACCTTAGGATTGTCTAAGGATAGTAGACTCTAGTATTGAATTTGGATACCAAAGTCCGACTCATCCTAGAAAATTGCCTAACCCAGGGGATAAAGAAGTCTAGAACGTTGAATCGATTATAAGATCCAAATTTATTTTGGGCCTTCATCGGAATTTTAATAAGTAAATACATAAGAATATTTTGTATACACTCTTAGGATGTAGTAGATATTATACGAGTAATGAACTGAAATTATGTTTTAATGAAATGTTTTATAAATAAAGATAAGTCTAAAAAAGGTTTATAAACTTAAAGAATGTTTTATGAAATATCTTATTTTAATATTGAATAAGAAATAGTATATGAGAAAATAAATGTAGTTTGAAATGTAAAGTAATTAGTGAGTTAAGAAACCAATGGAATAAAGTACGTAAGTAATACGTGGATCATTTTATTTGCGTGATAGTTCTTGATCTAGGATTTAAATAGACGATTTTGAGGTGATTTACACCGGTCCGAACAAGGATTTTTCACTAGATTCTTGATAGAGAACATTTGATATGGATTCTTGATATGATCTCGAGGTTTTCTACCATATTATATGGATATTAAGTATAACATAGGTTTCTAATCAAGGAAACAGATCAGAGTCTGTACTCTAGAGGTCAAGTGTATTAGTTTGAAAGTGGAATTTATTTGATCGAATGAGTGATCAGATTTGATATTGCATATGGATGATCCTTGTTAATTGTTAGGGCTTTAGTATATTTGTATGTTAGGCTTATGGAAAGTTTAGGGAATGAATCTTTGATTTGTTTTGTGGTAGCATGAATAACCGACTAAGCAATAACCTAAGGTTGTTGAGCATTAGGTCTGCTTAGTAGGTTGTTTATCATCCTTGCACGATGAGAAGGTTTTTGAACCTAGACAAACCATGAGCTTTGTTTGCTAATGAATTTTAATGTATTAAGTACTGATTGTGCTTGTTCTTTTATTGTTAATGTTGGAACTTAGAGGACGAAATATTCTAAGTGAGGGAGAATGTTACGACCCAAAATTTCGACCACTTCATATTTAAATATTTGAATTGCTTAAATGTTTGAATCTTGAATTTAAATTCAATAAATATGATTTTATAACCTTGTCAACCCCTTTTAAATAATAACTAATGAAGGTAAACTTGTTCTGAATATTGTTTAGAAAAATAAATAGTTCAAAGAAATATCGATAATGTGACCGAAAATCGTTTTATCGATAAACGACTTTTTATTCAATAAAATTTGTTCAAACTCTTTGGAACTTGTATAGTAACATATACACACATAAATAAATATTAAGCATATAATTAAAGAGATAATGACCCTTGGTTTGAGGCATGAGAAGTGAAGAGAATAAAGGCTTGTCTCAAAGCATGTTCAATGGAGAGGAAGGTGGGAGGAAGCTTCCTTCTTGGTTGATCTAAGAGGGATAGTGGATGTCATTTGCCACTCACACAACTCTATATAAACACACCCCTTGCTCTCTTATTGGGTTGCTAATTCATTTATAAGAAAATAACTCATTTTCCTGTCTTTCACCTCTCTAACTTTCCCAAATCAAATTCAAATCAACTCCTTTCTCTTCCAAACTATCATTATATCATCATTATAACATGGTTTAGCATCTAAGAAGTTAAAAATGATAGATCAAAAGAGGAATCAAACCTTGGCCTGAGCAACTTGGAGGGAGTGGGAGCCTTGTCTAGTGATTTTAGAGCAAAGATGATAGCTTTGGCGTTGGGTGATGGTAGGAAGTTGTTCCTAGGTTATTGTGCTTGTGCTGGTTGCTATGCTTAGTTTAAAAATGAGTTAATTCACCATTTAATTTGTATGATGTTGTGTGTATATTTGTTGTTGTTGAAAATATAAGTTAAAATAGAGGATAATGCAAGTTATAACTTTTGGACCCCTCCTTGCTTTGGAAAGAAAGTAACAACATTACATGTAATATATTCTCTCTTATAATCCTCTGAAACATGTATCATGGCCATGACTTGTTGTATACATGTTTGTTAATGTTATTTTTGAAGCTGAAGTGTGTTGTGAATCGTTGAAGCGAAATAGTCGCTATAAACATACTTTGAAATCCCTTATACTTAATATATGTTAAATTGGTTATAATGTGAAAATATTATGAAGCATACATTTCAATGTTCTCTACACAGGTTTTCGTGTGTTTGAAATAAAGGAATTGGTTCAAAAAAATGTGGAAATAATACAACAAAGTTGTGAAAAGTCAGAAGTGACAAGGTCGCTATGGGTGCACTTTGAAATCACACCGTGTTTAGTGATTTTTAAGTCAACTTTTGAAGACATCCTTAAGGGGTTTCTTTGTGGTTGAGTACTTAGCAATGTAAAAATATCAAGTTTTAATAAGATATATAAGCAGTCAAACAAAGTTGTAAAAGTTAGTAGCGAAATAGTTTCTATATTGACACTTTTAAATACCTTATTTTTAAGAATTAACGTTTATATTTGTGAAGACATCCTTAGGAGTTTCTTTACCTTTTTAACAAGTAAATTATATTTTTTCTTACTATGATTTTTTTTAGTTTTAAACCATTTAATAACTAGTTGAATGACGTATAAAAAATTATAGCGAAATAGTCGCTATTTGAGCACTTCAAAAAATACCTTGTTTTCGAGAATTTCTGTAAAATATTTGAAATATATCCTTAAGGGTTTATTAATGATTTTTATGTACTCTAAGTATACTAATGACCGTAAAAACAATAGATCAAAAATCAATTGTTCAAGTTTCAAAAACTAGCAGAATGTTTTTGCAAAATCATGTTAAAAACAAGCCTAGGGCTTTAGATAACATTTGGGAGAATGCTGTATTCACTTCTAAAACACATTTTTCATGTTGCGAATTGTTTAAGTTGGCATTTTGCTTTTAAACATTTTAAGGTATTTCAGGGACTTTTTACAACACTTTGTGACTTCTGTGGTTTTTGGTTTGTTAACTCTAATTATTTTGGAATAAATTTAAACTACTGCAGATTTTTTTTATAGCATTCTGGATTGCCGTCTTTTCTATTTCAAACTGTAAATTATGTAAAAATGATAGTTAAATAAGTATTTTTCTTCAGTCATTTTAGGGTTATTTTCTAACTTATATTCAAGTATTTTACAAGCGGTTTAATGTTTAAATATATTTTTGTAACTAATTATGAATTTGTAAAGTATTAGGCTTTTAAAATAAAATATGTTTATTTTTGGTTTATTTATTTATTTCCATATTTGTTATTTTACATAATATTTGTATATAATTATAATATATTTTAAGTTGTTTAAAAGTATTTTACATAATTATAAGTATTATATATATAAGATTTAGAAAGTAAGCTAAGTATTTTATAAAAGTAGAAAATGAAGTTTTGGATTTAAATCTTAAGTTAAATAAATAGTTTTGAGAAGTTAAATTCAAAGTGTATTACCTTAACTAATTAGTGCAGATATGCTTTGATCTTTAAATTGAATGTCTTAGAGTAATGATAAGTATAAAATGGTTTTGGGTTGTAGTAAATAATGTTTAAGTAACATTTATTTTTAACCTTTATTAATTACACTTAGTATTATAACTAGAATTTTATAAAAGAATGTTTTAAAGAAAATTATAAGTAAAATGTAACGGGCTGATATTTTCAACCATTCGCATCCGCACATGTCGGACTTGAATTGCTCAAAATATCAGATTGTTATTTTATATTTTGCAAACTCAGCATATACAGTAAATAAATCAATCACATAATCACGGACACAGAGTAATACAATAATACGCAGTGGAATAAATAAATAGTAGTTCATGAAGCTACTATACAAATATCAGAGTTAGAAATAGAATACAATAGAATATCTCAAATACAACGAAGTCTTCAGTACGAACAGATGACTTCTCTGAACCAATCAACTGGAAAAGATGAAAGCTGAATCGATAGTTGGATCTCCAATGATGCTCCAAACTCCACAAGTGAGTCTCAAATGCTGTATCACTCAGACTGACCCGAGCGTAAGCAAAAACACAAAACACTCGAGTCAGGATTAACGTTCTTATATCAATAAATCCAACTCAAGTGAAATATCAACTGAAATACAAGTAACTTAAAGGATGTTTGGGATAACCATCCTCTAAGAGTCCATGGAACTATCTACAAGGTAGAAATATACACTATAACACCGAGGTCATTTCAAATTAATTTATACTTCACAACAAAATATCATTTCATTTCCAATATATATATTTCCAAAATATATATAAATATTTTATAAAGTAGAATATTTGTAATTTCCTCAAACTTAACAAATCACTTCAAAATCAACCCGACTTCCCTATTCAAATTAAATTCAATCTCAATTTATCAATTTCCATTCAATTCAGTTTCTGACCAAACAAATTCAAATTATATATATTTCAAATACAGATCTAAATCACAAATTAACAATTTAAATTCTAGTATATTTCAAAGCTTTAATATTCAACATTCCAAAATTCAGTTTAACAGTTTCATATAGATCTCGATTTAACCTTATTATTTAGTCTTGAAATGTTCACTTAATAAATTCAATATTTATTAAATAACCTAAATTTACCTTTAAACTAAATATTCCTTTCGATTTGTTTAAACTTGAAATTTCCATTTAATCATTTAAATCAAAATCAGGTTATAATCAAATCTTAAATTTCAAATTCAATAGTTCAAATCAATCCAATTAAGTAGAATTCTTAACTAAATACCATTTCAAATAAATTCAACTTTATCTTCTCAACCTTAACTTATTCAAATTATTACAACAATCAATTTTGAGATATAAATTTAAATAAATACTTAAACATATTATATGGATTGATTCAATCTCAATAATATTATTATATCTATATATAAAATTTCCATTTATATATTATATTTTAAGAACCAATATTTATTAAAAACCATATATTTCCTTTCAAACTATAGAAATTATTTTTAAACATTTATATATATTTGTGGACCAACGGTGTCTATATATAATTTCCTACCATATGGTCAAGGGATACAGATATTTATCATTTCAATCCGAAATTTAAATATACGGGCAGATATCACTTCGACCCGCAATCCCAAATTCAATTTAATTGAAAATCGCTTGGGTTTGTCATTTCAACCCATAACGAAATTCTCCTATTCTAAAGTCCGTTCGGGTATGTATCATTTCAACCCATAGTGAGTTCTAAACTACAGGAAACTTGTAGAGTGATAACAGATAATAAAATAAAATAACAGGCATATATCATCAATACCAATATAATATAAACAACAGGGTATGGTGTCATATCCCACAAGTGAACAATTGCAGATAACAACATATATATAGCAATGTAAATAACTAACAACAACATACTTCAATTACCGTTTCAATTGAAATCAAATTTAATAAATAAAAGAACATTAATCGTGAGTGATTGCTCACGTTTCGAGGCTAGAGAAATTTGACAAGGAAACGAGCTACGAATTCCAAAGCAACGCTAGATGGATATGATTCGATGAAGAAAACATGCACGATGGACAACTGATAATAAGGAATCGATGAAACGATTAGGATCAGTTTGACATAAATTGAAAATAGGCGTATTATTAATACATATTCAGTATTCTAATTTAAGACAAAATCAAAATAATATAAAAATTTCTAAATCATCATTCTTAACTCAAGCATTAAAAATCAAAGATTTTTTTTAATACTTAAACTATTTCCCACAATAATTTCTTAAACACGTATTATATATATATACACACACATTCCAAAATCCATTGTTTTAGAATAAAACACAATTTATCTAAAACACCTACATTTACCTAAAGTCAGTACTCATTCTATATACATGCTTTTAAGCGTACTTAAAAATATACTTAAATCCATCATAACCCCATATACTTTATACATATCTTAGAATATGAACAACTTAACAAGTATAACATATGCAGACCCAAAAAATTCATGCTGACGTGTAACATTCCCGAATTTGGAACAAGATTAATTTGACAATTAATTTAATTTTTGGAATCAAATTGAGAATAAATGCCAATTTTTCTAAATTTAATCAGATATTTGTGTGTGTATATATATATATATATATATATTAATTTTGAATTGAATTGTGAGATTGAAAATTCAGAAATAAATATTTTGAATAATATATTAATTTTAAATCTAGTTATGAATTAAATTGAGAATTTCCTAAACAAATAAAAATGTATTTTTTTATATGTAAATAGATGTAAAGGAATGTGATATTTCAAAGTTAAATAGGATATGTGTTTGTTATAAATAAGAATTTGATTTGAACTTTAAAAGAAATAGATAATAAATAGGATATAAAAATATTTTAGAAATAAAATTGGATTTATTGATTTTATATTTCCAAAAGACTAATATATATGGATATATATATATATATATATATATATATATATAATTATTTATTTGTAATGAATAACTTTTCAAATCATTTGTTTTAAAATTGTATTAGAACAAAATAGATAAATATATCGTATAATTACAATACAGTAAGGATGTAAAATTAAAAATATACATATATAAAATATTAAAACGAAAAGAGTTTAAAGTAAAAATTATAAATTGAATTCAAACAAGGTTTAAAAACACAATGTGTAAATAAATTAATGGAAAAGGACTGAACATTAAAAAAAATGTTGCATGTTAACAAATGTGAAGAGAATAAACTCAAAATTGAACAAGTGTAAATTTTTTAAGCTATGCATTTACAAGTGTTAATACAAAACAAAAAGTGGCATTTAAATTCATTTTCTTTTAAAATTAAAATGTAAATAACATACAAAAGAGTAAAATTTTCTTTTAATTAAATTTTATACATAAGAGAATGTTAAAAATCAGATTTCTCAAGCTTTTTCAAGAAAAAAATAGGAGCAAAACAAAATCAAAATCAGTAGCAAAACCAAAACCTGGATTCAGTTTAAAAACAAAGAGCAAGATGCAAATCAAAGTTTAAAAATCTGGAAGTCAAACTTCAAATAAATGCAAAGTTCAGATCAAACTGGATCAAGAGCATGCAAATGCATCTCAATCAATCAAAGCCTAACTCCAACAAAACAAGCTTCAGGATTCAAGTAAACCTGGACAGCAAGCACAGAATCAAACTTGAAAAACAAATGGACATCAAATAAGCAAGCATTCAATGGATCAACATCAAAATTCAAGAAACAAAAAGGCCAAGAATTTTCAGAAGTAAAATGCAGATTTAGGTTAATTCCAGAATTTCAAAATACAGGCCATCTTCTCCGCCTCTCTCTGTTCTTTCTAAACTTCAGGTGAGCAAATCCTTAACCTTACATACATCCTGGTTTGTATGCAAGTAGAATTGATGTTTGTCTGTGAACGAGTTTGCATATGCTATGATATGTGTTTGAATGTTGATATGAATATACTTGTGCATGTCAGAATGCAGACATATGGTTCTGTTTTCTAGTTCTAGGTTTTCAAAACCCGTCCAAAACCAAATTGCTTCTTCTCTGTCTTCAATTCAAATCATCAAAATCCCTTTTCCCAAACCTTGTTTAACTTTAATCCTTGAAAGGAAATTGACTACAACAATACAATGTTATTTTTAAAAATAGTGTCAAATGAAAATATTTAGGAATTATTCAGAGAACAAGTGACTACAGTAGAAATCATATGCAAGTTGAAAATTAATGTTCGAGTTTTCGAATTTGGATTTCATAATATGATTTGTGATAGGGAAAAATGATTTTTAATGATAAAATCAGGATTTTAAAGTTGTTATTTGAAGAGAAATCACAAGTTGAACAAATTTGACAATTTTATAAAAGTCTGAAGATCGGCATGGAGTTAGTAGTCAAGATTTATGGTGAAGGTGGCTTGGATGTTGTAGAATCGTGGAAAAATACTCGCAAATTTTCTTGACGATCGTGGTGATGGCGAGATGTCGTTTTAGGTTTTAAGTGAAAATTTTATTCGTGGTTGGAATTTGCGTCGCTGCGTCATCACAGACGAACCGGAGTTGATCTCTCGGTGGGAAATGAAGCCGAGGACTTAGGCGGAGGTCCTGGTGGCGTGGCGTGGTCTCTGGTGCAGCGTAGCGTCGTGGAGTGGCGATTCTGGGTGATCAAGATTGGTTCCAGTTCGATTGAAAGTGCTCGAACTCGATTTGGTGGCTATTGCGTGGATCTGGACTTTTGGGAAGATCGAGGGGGTTGTCGTTGGTATGGCGAAGTATGCGACGACGGTCGGGGGTGGACCGATTGATGGTGCATGTACACCGTGCACTTGTGTGCCTAGGAATTTTGATGATGGGAAGATGAAGTTAACTCGAAGTGAAGTTCGAGAATGTGGGGTTGTAGCTCAGGTTTGGTCACGGGGTGGCATGTGAGTGTTTTAACTATGCAGTATGGTCTAAAAAATTTGATAATGAAACAACAGTATAAAATAGAAGAGGAGGAGTACTCGGGGAAATGATAGGGTAATCTAGGGTTTTGCTCAAAGTTGAGCTCGTGTATTCTGGGAGTCGTCTCGGGTTGAAATTTTAAGTAGTAAAAAATTTAAAATAAAACTAGTTTACTCCAATTTTTATTAAATCAAGTTGTAAACCTCTGCCGATTCAATTTTGAAGGATAACAAATATTTTAATTTAGTTTTGATGAACATTACCATGCGTAAATAAAGAAAAAATTTAGGTTAATTACTTTGTAAATTGAGTTAAAAGTAAATTACTTTATGGGATTAAAGCTATTTTACTTTGTGGAATTTATTTAAATCTAATTAATTAAAGGGTAATTAATCACTTAAAGATGATTACTTAAATTTAAAACAATTGATTAATAATTAATTTAAGGATGATTAATCCACGCGATTGACTAATTAAAGTAATTGATCCTTTAAAGATAATTAATTAAATGGTGAATTAAATAATTAAAGGTAAATTCTTTTATAACTAAAAGTTGATTAATAAAAGGTTAATTAATTAATTATTAATTGTTGATTACTAAATGGTTAAAGAATAGTTAATCAAAATGATTTGTAATTTATTAATATTAATTAACCAGGGTTAGTAAGTCATGAGTAGTTAATCTGATTTGAATTAATCAGATAATTAACTGATTTCACCTATGAATGTTTGGATTCTATTGGATGATTGAATTGTTTGATACTCTGATATGTTCTATTTTGATTTGAGCTGTGTTTGATGTAATTTATTATCTGTGAAATATACCTGTGATCTATGAATGAAAGATAAGCGTTACGATTAGTTTGTACCGCTTATCAAATATAAGCGTTATAGTTTATACCGCTTATAGAAACATATTGCTGTATTTGAATCTGTGCTGATTGATGATGTGGCACTTTTATCGTGTAAAACCCCTGGACCACACTTATACACACACAATATGGATTTCACGAGGAAATCGGTTAAGTCACAGATTTTTGAAATAGTTCTTAAAATTGAATTTTGAATCCAAATGGTTTTCAAAATGAATTGGGTGTTTTCAAAGAAAAGTTATTTTTGAATAACTTGATTAAGTTTTGATATTCAATTAATTTAATTTGAATTCAAGATTTGAAATTTAATTCTACACTTGAAAATTTTGGTTTAAAAAATGTTATTCGAGTTATAAACGTGTTTATATGGGTTTTGAACCATTTTAATATATATATATATATATATATATATCGTTTGGGAAATTTGAATTTAACCCAAATTTATATTTGAAAGGCCTTAACTCGAGCAAATAAAATCGGGTTTTCCGAAACGGAAGCAAGTGGTTTCAAATAATAATAGCTTTTATATAAGGAAAGAATTTTCCAAATTATGATGAAAAGATTTCAAATTTTAAATGGAATGGCTTTGAAAGCTATAATTGAATCTTTGTGAAAGATAGTTGAACCCTATTTTGAAATCGAAGGGGATTTTAAATGGTGTATCTTTTATATATATAAGATTTAAACGGGAATTGTTTTGAAAGTTATGAATAAATCTTTGGAAATTATTTTGAAAGCTATGAAATGAGTCTTTGATTTAAAGATCGGATGAGTTAATCCAATTTGAAATGAAATTGTTTTGGAAGGCTATGAATGAATCTTGTTTAAAAGATTGGTGGATTTTGTTTTAAATTGAAAGGGGTCTTACAAGTGAATCTTTTGTTTAAAAAAATTTAAATGTGGAATTTTTTTAAACCATTGAAGGTTTCTGGAATGAATCTTTTTGTTTAAAAGATTGGGAATGGTAATTCTTTTTAACCATTTGAATGAAAGGTTTTGGGTTTTAAGTTGTGACTTAACTGAAATCCCATATCCATATGGTTTTAAAATATTGCGCGCATTATCCGGTTTAGCCGGGAGAGGACCTTTGTGTCATATAAACCATCCAGAATAATGATACGGCGTTATGGATAGCATTTGAAGACCGGTGGTGAAGACCGGGTATTTGCAAGAACGATAGGATGACCTATCGATTGTCTTTGCACCGAGTAGCTACGGTATAGAGATTCCCTAAGTGATGGGAAGTCCAATCGGGATTGTGGATTTCCGGATTTGCAAGGGCTTCTTCGGAAGTGCCTTCGGTTCTGTTCGAATCCGAAACAGATTTGTATGGATGTGTGTCTGACATTACACTTTAAGATGTAAAACTGGTTTCTATCAGATACATTTCTTTTGGTGGCGGAGATTTATCCTCTTAGCTTAACACCCTTCTCTGAGACGTACGAGCTCAGAGGTTATGTAATTGATGGTTACCAGTAATACATTCCCAATTTGGTAATGAGGCATACGAAGTGCTGCTGATCATTTGTTGATCGAAGCATGACTTTTGTGAAAAGCATAGCTTTGTGGACGAGACTTCATCGAACCTCACAACCCGGTTATGGTTAAAACAGGAATCGTGGCAGCAAGGTTATTTGAGGGTAGCGCCCTCTGAGGGTATGTTCATTTCCTTCTGGATTATAGGTGGTATCATGGTATGGAGCCCAGATACTTACCTTGTGGTTGCTGCAAACTTATTGCTTTGTGGTTGTTGGCTGAGAGGTACCTCGGATAAAGGTCGCAAACGACCGGGGGATGGCATGCTCGTGTCAGTAGTTACCTAGTTACAAAGGTAACCCGGCCTTGTGTAGCAGAGATCCGGTTAGGGTCCGGGGACATCCCTCCAGAGGCGTTCCATTTCATTTTATTCGGGAAGTTCCTTTGCCCGACCATTTGTTGGAAATCCAATCTTCCAAATGCGAGCCTTTTACGGTTTTAGTTGTAGAACCTGTCATCTAACATGGTAGCTATAGTAGGCATACTATAATGGTATGTATGCTGGCTAAGATTAATATTGTACTTTCGAAATGTTTTCCACTATGCACTTATAGTAATAATATCAAAGGATTTCACGTATCAAGAATTTTTGACTATCATAATAAGAAATCTCTCCAAGTCTGCGTTTACATTGTGTGTGGTGGGAGGTCTTATGGTAGTTTCATTTTCTTAAAAGCATTGCGGATTTCAAATTTTTAATTCTTTTGTTTGTTTTTAAATATAAAACTATTTTTGTTTGCTCACACCAGTCCCACGACTAACCTAGAGTTTATTGTTCCCTTCCTAAACTCTGGGTGCCCACAATTTTCCACACGGGCAGTCTAGAGTTGGGTTTTTCAGATAGTAGATATCGGTTCAGTAGCTTTCAGTTTTCTCTTTGATATTCTTTGGAGACTTTGGATATTGAAGTATTTGGTTGGGACGACGGACCAGTCTTGCTTATCTTTGTGCAAATTGATGGTGGTTCGAGCTAGTGGTTTGGAGTTTTTCTTTGTAGCATTGAATTGGAGTTGCAGTTTGATATTGGAGTTATCTCTTGGCTATTTGTTTTCCGCTGCTATATCATATTGTTATTCCGTTGTAGCGTTGTTTTCTTGTATCTCTGGTATTTGATTCATATTATATCACTGTTGTATCGAATGTTGCATATCAAATGTATTATTCATTTTCTTCCGATGTGTTGTACTTGATGTGTTACAAGCTCCGGCGAACCGGATTCGACGTTTGGATATGCGGCATTTGAATACAAGTGTCGTAGTCGGTGCCGATTTTCGAAGGTCGAGTTCGGGTTGCTACACGTGGAATCAGAGCTGAAGGTTGAAACTTTAGCTCAGGAGTGTAACACATTAAGTAACTCATCAGAGATAAGGTGAAGTATACCCTAGAATTAGTATATCCCTAAGATATCCGTCTGAATGCCTTAGTAAATTCTCTTACTATCCACTGATAGTGAGTGTGAGTGCAAGAAGAGGACGAGATAAGGGACAGGGGAATACCACTACAAATGGTCGATACCCTGCAATAGCGGAAACAACTTTCTCTATCAATCTCCTTTGATTCGTCTTTTCAATTCTTTGATGATTCGTGGTAGCTCCAGGAAGAAGCTTTGATTTTGCATGGAACACAAACTCCAGATGGGTCAGAATTGTTTGTTTGGATGAATTGTTTGCTTTGATTGCTATGGTTGATAGGTATATTTTGGTTGTTTAAACTAAAAGTTTGGATTGCACCCATATATCTATTTACTCTGTTGGGTCCAGATAAATTCTACGAACGGTTCGTTATCCCTTCGAACTAACCAGTGCCCTACATACTTCGTAAATTTGGATGACCCGAGTAATTCGTGAAGTGTTAAATTGATTCGTTCTTGTATCCATATATCAGTCTGTTCTTTGGGGTCCAGGCATATTCTACGATTGGTTAGTTATCTTCCGAACTAACCAACACCCTTATATATTTTGTAGTTCTGGTGTCCCGAATGTCTTGTATTGAATGAGTTCGTTCTCATAATTATTAGTGATATTCTGATTTGGTAAGCCATATGCAGAATAGATACCCAGTTTGATTTGGAAACTGTCTCTCTATCTTTGTGAATCCGTCCTTTGTTGTCTCCCTTACAAATTTCAAGGACGAAATTTTCTTAAGGGGGGAATCTGTAACATTCCCGAATTTGGAACAAGATTAATCTGACAATTAATTTAATTTATGGAATCAAATTGAGAATAAATGTTAATTTTTCTAACTTTAATCAGATATTTGTATATATATATAATTTCTTTTAAATTGAATTGTAAGATTGAAAATTCAGAAATAAATATTTTGAATAATATATTAATTTTAAATCTAATTGTGAATTAAATTAAGAATTTCCTAAACAAATAAAAATGTATTTTTTTGTATATGTAAATAGATGTAAAGGAATGTGATATTTCAAAGTTAAATAGGATATGTGTTTGTTATAAATAAGAATTTGATTTGAACTTTAAAAGAAATAGATAATAAATGGAATATAAAAATATTTTAGAAATAAAATTGGATTTATTGATTTTATATTTCCAAAAGACTAATATATATGGATATATATATATATATATAATTATTTATTTGTAATGAATAACTTTTCAAATCATTTGTTTTAAAATTATATTAGAGTAAAATAGATAAATATATCATATAATTACAATAAAGTAAGGATGTAAAATTAAAAATATACACATATAAAATGTTAAAATGAAAAGAGTTTAAAGTAAAAATTATAAATTGAATTCAAACAAGGTTTAAAAACACAACGTGTAAATAAATTAATGGAAAAGGACTAAACATAAAAAAATTGTTGCATGTTAACAAATGTGAAGAGAATAAACTCAAAATTGAACAAGTGTAAAAATTTAAGCTATGTGTTTACAAGTGTTAATACAAAACAACAAGTGGCGTTTAAATTCATTTTCTTTTAAAATTAAAATGTAAATAACATACAAAAGAGTAAAATTTTCTTTTAATTAAATTTTATACATAAGAAAAGGTTAAAAATTAGATTTCTCAAGCTTTTTCAAGAAAAAAAAAATAGGAGCAAAACAAAATCAAAATCAATAGCAAAACCAAAACCTGGATTCAGTTTAAAAACAAAGAGCAAGAAGCAAATCAAAGTTTAAAAATCTGGAAGTCAAACTTCAAATAAATGCAAAGTTCAGATCAAACTGGATCAAAAGCCCGCAAATGCATCTCAATCAACCAAAGCCTAACTTCAACAAAACAAGCTTCAGGAATCAAGTAAACCTGGACAGCACACACAGAATCAAACTTGAAAAAAAAATGGACATCAGATAAGCAAGCATTCAATGGATCAACATCAAAATTCAGGAAACAAAAAGGCCAAGAATTTTCAGAAGTAAAATGCAGATTTAGGTTAATTCCAGAATTTCAAAATACAAGCAATCTTCTCTGCCTCTCGCTGTTCTTTCTAAACCTCAGGTGAGCAAATCCTTAACCTTACATACTGTTAACCCGCCTTTTGGCAAGGCCATGGATATGTGGATTTAACATAATTGACTATGCATGCGTCGAGGCTGATGTACAATGGATTCAGTCGACTGAGTGGATGGATGACGCAGCGTGCTTGGAAGATGGAAATATGATCGGATAAAAATGAACCGACTATAATTTGGTTCTAGGAAACATGGTTCGGCATTAAACATGGTTCAGCATGGTGGAGGTTCGACATAAATCTCGTTCGGCATTGGATGGGTCATTCGGCATACCTCCATACCTTGGTAGATCCATACCTCAGTAGATCCATACCTCGGTAGATCCATACCTCCATACCTCGGTAGATTCATACCTCGGTAGATCCATACCTCCATACCTCGGTAGATCCATACCTCCATACCTCGGTAGATCCATATCTCGGTAGATCCATACCTCCATACCTCAGCAGATCCATACCTCGGTAGCTCCATACCTCGACACCTCGATACCTCGGTACCCTTGGTGGGCCCAAACTACTCAGGAGGCCCAACAACCTGGTTTTGCCTATAAATATAGCATGTGGGTCTCCAGATGGGGGGACGACTACTTCTTCTTCTTTCCGCTCTTTTACGTTTTACTTTCTAAGACTAAGACAAGTCTACCACATTGTAACTGTAATGGATTATTACATCAATAAAAAGAAAACTTCTGAAGTGGACGTAGGCCGGAGTTAGCCGAACTACTATAAAATCTGTTGTTCGTTACTGCTTTCATTTTAATTTTAACCGTTCTTCATATTATTACTCTCTACATACATCCTATCTATGAGCTGTGATTGGGATTTGGTGCTTTCATCTGGATTTGGGTGTTAGTGACCAATTTTGGCGCTAACATTTTGGTGCTTTCACTGAGAACTGAAGTGCTCAGGAATTTTGGAGTTAGAAACTTGGATTTGAAGGAGCAATGTCTAGACCATCAACAAGGAAGCAAGTGATAGAGAGGAGCAATCAGGAGGGAAGTCCAGAGGCTTCCTCTGGAAATGGAGCAGGTGGAGCATCCATTTACATCACCAGAAAGGAAATGGAAGCCATGGTGAAAAGGCAAGAGGAGATGATGCAGGCTCTTCTCAGACAATTTGCACCAGCAGGAAAGGCAGGGGCTCAGATCCATGGAGCTGGATCTGAAACGCTCAACCAGCAAGCAGAGAGAATGGCTCAGCAGGGGGAAATCCCCAATCAGAAGACGGCTATCAATCCAGACGGATCTAGACTCGGGGGCATACCACAAGGAAATGCTGGACCAATCCATAGAAAGACTACCACCTACCTTGAATGGAGATGGCACTGGATCTGGGCAACGACAGCTCATTATCAACTAAAAAGGTTTATGGTTTTGAATAAGTAATAGAACTGAAAGTAATGCGGCTAGGTCACTTACGCTCGTACAGAATCGAGGACGGTCCCTAGGCGTTCTCTGAGATGACAAAAGCCCATGCTACTTGAGTCTATGAAATCCTACTTTCTTTCTATTTTTCTGCAAACTTTGGTTCCCTTTTCGTATTTTTGACGTTTACTTTTCTTTGGTATGGTTTTGGAGTTTGGATTGAACTCCCGGTTTGGTTGTTTTTCTAGTTTGCCATTTTGGCTTGGACATTTTCTTTTTCTGATTCTGTTTTGGAGTTTGGATTGAACTCCTGGTTTTGTTTGTTTCCTAATTTGGATTCCCGTTTTTCTGGTTTGGTTTTGGAGTTTGGTTCGAACTCCTGATTCTGTTTGTTTCCTGGTTTGAATTTTGGTTTGGATACTGGTTTGGATTTTCGATATGGATTTTTTGTTTTCTAATTTGATCTGGATTTTGGATTGGCTTTTGATTGGATTTTTATCTGATTTTTGGTAAACGGTCGTCGGGTATGGATTGTGCCCGGCAAGGGGTAAGTCTTTTCGCCCAAACGAGGTGAATTGACTTATTCAGGTCGTCGAGTATGGATTATGCTCGGCAAGGGTCCGGAGAGATCAGGATTCGGCCTAGGACTTAGGCCCCATATCATCGGTTACTACTTCAGGTCGTCGAGTATGGACTATGCTCGGCAAGGGTTCGTAGAGACCAGGATTCAGCCTAGGACTTAGGCCCCATATCATCGGTTACTACTTCAGGTCATCGAGTATGGACATGCTCGGCAAGGGTCCAGAGAGACCAGGATTCGGCCTTGGACTTAGGCCCCATATTATCGGTTACTATTTCAGGCCGTCGAGTATGGACAATGCTCGGCAAGGGTCCGGAGCGACCATGATTCGGCTTAGGACTTAAGCCACGGAAATACTCAACATCCAGGGACACATGATCACGGTCGTCAGGTGTGGATTGCGCTTGACAAGAACCCGGAGAGGTTACGGATATGGATATCGGCTATGAACGACAGAGGATTTGGATATTGACTCGGAGAGGTCCTAAAGTCAGTTATTGGTTATTGGATATGGATGAAACATGGACTTGTGATATTGGATTTTAGGTTATTCAAAACACACCTTCCAACAGCAAGGTATGTTTTAGGGGGAAAGTGTTAACCCGCCTTTTGGCAAGGCCATGGATATGCGGATTTAACTTAATTGACTACGCGTGCGTCAAGGATGATGTACGATGGATTCAGTCGACGAGTGGATGGATGACGCAGCGTGCTTGGAAGATGGAAACATGATCGGATAAAAATGAACCGACTATAATTTGGGTCTAGGAAACATGGTTCGACATTATACATGGTTCAGCATGGTGGAGGTTCGACATAAATCTCGTTCGGCATTGGATGGGTCATTCGGCATACCTCTATACCTCGGCAGATCCATACCTCGGTAGATCCATACCTCCATACCTCGGTAGATCGATCCATACCTCGGTAGATCAATACCTCCATACCTCGGTAGATCCATACCTCCATACCTCGGTAGATCCATACCTCGGTAGCTCCATAACTCGACATCTCGGTACCTCGGTACCCTTGGTGGGCCCAAACTACTCAACGGGCCCAAAAACCTGGTTTTGCCTATAAATACAGCATGTGGGTCTCCAGATGGGGGGACGACTGCTTCTTCTTCTTTCCTCTCTCTTACTTTTTACTTTCTAAGACTAAGACAAGTCTACCACATTGTAACTGTAATGGATTATTACATCAATAAAAAGAAAACTTCTGGAGTGGACGTAGGCTGGAGTTAGCCGAACCACTATAAAATCTGTTGTTCTTTACTACTTCTATTTTAATTTTAACTGTTCTTCATATTATTACTCTCTACGTACATCCTATCTGTGAGCTGTGATTGGGATTTGGTGCTTTCATCTGGATTTGGGTGTTAGCGACCAATTTTGGCGCTAACACATACATCCTGGTTTACATGCAAGTAGAATTGATGTTTGTCTGTGAATGAGTTTGCATATGCTATGATATGTGTTTGAATGTTGATATGAATATACTTGTGCATGTCAGAATACAGACATATGGTTCTGTTTTCTAGTTCCAGGTTTTTAAAACGTATCCAAAACCAAATTGCTTCTTCTCTGTCTTCAATTCAAATCATCAAAATCCCTTTTCCCAAACCTTGTTTAGCTTTAATCCTTGAAAGGAAATTGACTACAACAATACAATGTTATTTTTAAAAATAGTATCAAATGAAAATATTTAGGAATTATTCAGAGAACAAGTGACTACAGTAGAAATCATATGCAAGTTGAAAATTAATGTTCGAGTTTTCGAATTTGGATTTCATAATATGATTTGTGATAGGAAAAAATGATTTCTAATGGTAAAATCAGGATTTTAAAGATGTTATTTGAAGAGAAATCACAAGTTGAACAAATTTGACATTTTTATAAAAATCTGATGATCAGCATGGAGTTAGTAGTCAAGATTTATGGTGGAGGTGGCTTGGATGTTATAGAATCGTGGAAAAATACTCGCAAATTTTCTTGACGATCGTGGTGATGGCGAGATGTCGTTTTAGGGTTTAAGTGAAAATTTTATTGGTGGTCAGAATTTGCTTCACTGCGTCATCACAGACGAACCGGGGTAGATCGCCTCGGTGGGAAATGAAGCCGAGGACTTAGGCGGAGATCCTGGTGGCGTGGTCTCTGGCGCAGGGTAGCGTCGTGGCGTGGCGATTCTGGGTGATCAAGTTTGGTTCCAGTTCGACTAAAAATGCTCGAACTCGATTTGGTGGCTATTGCATGGATCTGGACTTTTGGGAAGATCGAGGGGGTTGTCGTCGGTGTGGCGAAGTATGCAACGTCGGTCGGGGGTGGACTGGTTGATGGTGAACGTACACCGTGCACTTGTATGACTGGTAATTTTGATGATGGGAAGATGAAGTCGACTCGAAGTCAGGTTCGAGAATGTGGAGTTGTAGCTCGGGTTTGGTCACGGGGTGACATGCGAGTGTTTTAACTATGCAGTATGGTCAAAAAAATTTGATAATGAAACAATAGTATAAAATAGAAGAGGAGGAGTACTCAGGGAAAGGATCGGGTAATCTAGGGTTTTACTCGAAGTTGAGCTCGTGTATTTTAGGAGTCGTCTCGGGTTGAAATTTTTAGTAGTAATTTTTTTTTAAAATAAAACAAGTTTACTCCAATTTTAATTAAATCAAGTTGTAAACCTCTGTCGATTCAATTTTGAAGGATAACAAATATTTTAATTTAGTTTTGATGAACATTGCCTTGTGTAAATAAAGAAAAATTTAGGTTAATTACTTTGTAAATTGAGTTAAAAGTAAATTACTTTATGGGATTAAAGCTATTTTAATTTGTGGAATTTATTTAAAGCTAATTAATTAAAGGGTAATTAATCAGTTAAAGATAATTACTTAAATTTAAAACAATTGATTAATAATTAATTTAAGGATGATTAATCCATGCGATTGACTAATTAAAGTAATTGATCCCTTAAAGATAATTAATTAAACGGTGAATTAAATAATTAAAGGTAAATTCTTTTATAACTAAAAGTTGATTAATTAAAGGTTAATTAATTAATTATTAATTGTTGATTAGTAAATGATTAAAGAATAGTTAATCAAAATGATTTGTAATTTATTAATATTAATTAACCAGGATTAGTAAGTCATGAGTAGTTAATCTGATTTGAATTAATCAGACAATTAACTGATTTCACTTATGAATGTTTGGATTCTATTGGATGATTGAATTGTTTGATACCCTGATATGTTCTGTTTTGATTTGAGCTGTGTTTGATGTAATTTATTATCCGTGCTATATACCTGTGATCTATTAATGCAAGATAAGCGTTACGATTAGTTTGTACCGCTTATCAAATATAAGCGTTATAGTTTATACCGCTTATCGAAACATATTGCTGTATTTGAATCTGTGCTGATTGATGATGTGGCACTTTTATCGTGTAAAACCCCTGGACCACACTTATACACACACAATATGGATTTCACGAGGAAATCGGTTAAGTCACAGATTTTTGAAATAGTTCTTAAAATTGAATTTTGAATCCAAATGGTTTTCGAAATGAATTGGGTGTTTTCAAAGAAAAGTTATTTTTGAATAACTTGATTAAGTTTTGAAATTCAATTAATTTAATTTGAATTCAAGATTTGAAATTTAATTCTACGCTTGAAAATTTTGGTTTAAAAAATGTTATTCGAGTTATAAACGTGTTTATATGGGTTTTGAACCATTTAAAAAAAATACATATCGTTTGAGAAATTTGAATTTAACCCAAATTTATATTTGGAAGGCCTTAACTCGAGCAAATAAAATTGGGTTTTCCAAAACGGAAGCAAGTGGTTTCAAATAATAATAGCTTTTATATAAGGAATTTTTTTTCCAAATTATGATGAAAAGATTTCAAATTTTAAATGGAATGGCTTTGAAAGCTATAATTGAATCTTTGTGAAAGATAGTTGAACCCTATTTTGAAATCGAAGGGGATTTTAAATGGTGTATCTTTTATATATAAAAGATTTAAATGGGATTTGTTTTGAAAGTTATGAATGAATCTTTGGAAATTATTTCGAAAGCTATGAAATGAGTCTTTGATTTAGAGACCGGATGAGTTAATCCAATTTGAAATGAATTTTTTTTGGAAGGCTACGAATGAATCTTGTTTAAAAGATTGGTGTATTTTGTTTTAAATTGAAAGGGGTCTTACAAGTGAATCTTTTGTTTAAAAAAATTTAAATGCGGAAAACCATTGAAGGTTTCTGGAATGAATCTTTTCGTTTAAAAGATTGGGAATGGTAATTTGTTTTAACCATTTGAATGAAAGGTTTTGGGTTTTAAGTTGTGACTTAACTGAAATCCCATATCCATATGGTTTTTAAATATTGCGCGCATTATCCGGTTTAGCCGGGAGATGATCTTTGTGTCATATAAACCATCCTGAATAATGATACAGCGTTATGGATAGCATTTGAAGACCGGTGGCGAAGACCGGGTATTTGCGAGAACGATAGGATGACCTATCGATTGTCTCTGCACCGAGTAGCTACGGTATAGAGATTCCCTAAGTGATGGGAAGTCCAATCGGGATTATGGATTCCCGAATTTGCAAGGGCTTCTCCAAAAGTGCCTTCGGTTCTGTTCGAACCCGAAACAGACTTGTATGGATGTGTGTCTGACATTACACTTTGAGATGTAAAACCGGTTTCTATCAAATACATTTCTATTTGGTGGCGGAGATTTGTTCTCTTAGCTTAACACCCTTCTCTGAGACGTACGAGCTCAGAGGTTATGTAATTGATGGTTACCAGAAATACATTCCCAATTTGGTAATGAGGATACGAAGTGCTGCTGATCATTTGTTGATCGAAGCATGGCTTTTGTGAAAAGCGTAGCTTTGTGGACGAGACTTCGTCGAACCTCACAACCCGGTTATGGTCAAAACAGGAATCGTGGCAGCAAGGTTATTTGAGGGTAGCGCCCTCTGAGGGTATGTTCATTTCCTTCTGGATTATAGGTGGTATCATGGTATGGAGCCCAGATACTTACCTTGTGGTTGCTTCAAACTTATTGCTTTGTGGTTGTTGGTTGAGAGGTACTCGGATAAAGGTCGCAAACGACCGGGCGATGACATGCTCGTGTCAGTAGTTACCTAGTTACAAAGGTAACCCGGCCTTGTGTAGCAGAGATCCGGTTAGGGTTCGAGGACGTCCCTCTAGAGGCGTTCCATTTCATTTTATTCGGGAAGTTCCTTTGCCCGACCATTTGTTGGAAATCCAATCTTCCAAATATGAGCCTTTTACGGTTTTAGTTGTAGAACCTGCCATCTAACATGGTAGCTATAGTACGCATACTATAATGGTACGTATGCTGGCTAAGATTAATATTATACTTTCGAAATGTTTTCCACTATGCACTTATAGTAATAATATCAAAGGATTTCACGTATCAAGCATTTTTGACTATCATAAGAAGAAATCTCCTCCAAGTCTGCGTTTGCATTGTGTGTGTGGTGGAAGGTCTTATGGTAGTTTCATTTTCTTAAAAGCATTGCAGATTTCAAATTTCAAATTCTTTTGTTTGTTTTTAAAGATAAAACTATTTTTGTTTGCTCACACCAGTCCCACGACTGATCTGGAGTTTATTGTTCCCTTCCTAAACTCTGGGTGTCCACAATTTTCCACATGGGCAGTCTAGAGTTGGGTTTTTCAGATAGTAGATATCAGTTCAGTAGCTTTCAATTTTCTCTTTGATATTCTTTGGAGACTTTGGATATTGAAGTATCTGGTTGGGACGACGGACCAGTCTTGCTTATCTTTATGCAAGTTGATGGTGGTTCGAGCTAGCGGTTTGGAGTTTTGCTTTGGAGCATTGAATTGGAGTTGCAGTTTGATATTGGAGTTATCTCTTGGCTATTTGTTTTCCGCTGCTATATCATATTGTTATTCCGTTGTAGCATTGCTATCTTATATCTCTGGTATTTGATTCATATTGTATCACTGTTGTATCGAATGTTGTATATCAAATGTATTATTCATTTTCTTCCGCTGTGTTGTACTTGATGTGTTATAAGCTTCGGTGAACCAGTTTCGACGTTTGGATCTCCCTCATTTGAATACAAGTGTCGTATTCAGTGCCGATTTTCGAAGGTCGAGTTCAGGTCGCTACATGTGGTATCAGAGCTGAAGGTTGAAACTTTAACTCAGGAGTATAACACATTAAGTAACTCATTAGAGATAGGGTGAAGTATACCCTAGAATGAGTATATCCCTAAGATATCTGTCTGAATGCCTCAGTAAATTCTCTTACTATCCACTAATAGTGAGTATGAGTGCAAGAAGAGGATGAGATAGGGGACAGGGGAATACCACTACAAATGGTCGATACCCTGCAATAGCGGAAACAGCTTTCTCTATCAATCTTCTTTGATTCGTCTTTTCAATTCTTAGATGATTCCTGGCAGCTCCAGGAAGAAGATTTGATTTTGCATGGAACACAAACTCCAGATGGGTCAGAATTGTTTGCTTGGATGAATTGTTTGCTTTGATTGCTATGATTGATAGGTATATTTTGGTTGTTTAAACTAAAAGTTTGTATTGCACCCAGATATCTATTTACTCTGTTGGGTCCAGATAAATTCTACGAACAAAAGATAAAGGGAGTAATAAAGCTAGATGACTGTTTGAATTTGTAATGTTGGCAATAAAATAAATGAGAAGTAACATAAACACTTGATTGACGCAGATAATTAAGCAACTGATATGTGTGTGCATCACGTTTCAAAATTTTAAACCGAAGGGAAATTAACTGTCACAATTAAAGGTACTGATATAAATGTAAAGTAATGAATATGGGAAAAAATTTAAGTGCAGATTTTAGGGGATAATAAAGGAAATGACCGTTCACAATTTAAATTGACACAGATAAGGTAAGGAGTATATATATAATTTTTTTACTGAATATGATATGTTTATTGAAGCCAATAGCACCAAAATCAAGGAATGAAAAAGGCAACATGGAAAAGAACGGAACAAATAGAAATGAAACGTATCAAATTAAATATGAGCAGTTTTACAAGCAACGGTCACCCATTGATTTAGCTGACAAATATTAAATCAATTGATTTATGCGCGTTTAAATTTTGAAACGCAAAAGAAATCAAATGGTCACGTATCCGGTACCGATACAGTTACCGGTTTCGTGAATTCCGCTGTATATCGGACTTCAAAAAACGGAAATAAATATACCGTAGAGATCCGCTCGACGAGACGATCAAAATGGTATACCGATATCAGTGGTACGATTGAATTATAAAAATTAAAATTTTCTACTAGCTGAAAATGCAGCAAAAACGCAGAAGAATAAGATCGACGGAGCTTAAAAAGTCTGAATTTCGAAAATGGAAAATGACGTCTCAGTTAGAAGATGATTTAGAATTTTTCTATGTAGAAATATTCAGGTTTAGAAAACTAAATTATTATCATCAATTATTAACCGATTTAAATTTAATAGGATTACATTATAAATTTCATATAATTAATTGAAAATTTTCCATTTGCTATATTTAATTATACGTAATCCAAATATTAAATTTTTATTTTAAAATATTTTTACTTAAAATTACAAAAAAAATTCAATTAAATACGTTATTAAAACCAATTAAAATTTATGGGTTGTTACACTCTCCCCCACTCAAAACTTTTCGTCCCCCAAAAGGAACGAGGTAGGAGAATAGAAACAACCAGAAGGAAAAATTAAAATTGGAAAAAAAAATAAAAAAATTAATTTAAAACCATATAAATTTCAATTTAGACCGATTAATATTCATATTTTTATTAATCTCATTTTATTAAATCCATCCACTTATTTGTATAAAGATCAATTATTTACATAAAAGATTAATAATTTTACTATTAAATCAGGTAGTATATAAATAAACAATACTTTAAAAGGATATATTCAAAAAGGGGAAAGAAGGTAGATTCGGAAAATAGAATATAGGTGAATAAATAAGCTGAGCGGATAAGGTAGATTCAAAAGAATAGTATCGGGCTTGAATAGTTAATTCACCATAAGAATTTTGATTTCAAATATTGATACAAAATTTCTTTGTTGGAAATATTTTTAATAATAAATACCTTTATAATAAATACTGTTATGTCAAAACAAAATTTTCTTTCGAAAATACTTTATAACTCGATGTTTCAACAAGTTTATCCTCGTTCTTGCAGACTTTGGCCATGCGTTGATCAGGCGCAAAGCTAGAATTCTTCAAGTGCTTAGTAGACCTGTTTCAACACCCAGTGAAAATACTTGAAAAACTTCAAAACCGATATGGAAAGTACAATCCAAATATATCACCTGGATCGCAGGATACATAACAATGATTACGCCTGGATCCCCCCAGGAAACATCCATATCCTTTAAGCATTCACTGCCTTGCGAATTACGCCATGATAAACAAAACCCGTCGACCGTAGGATACATAATAATGGTTACGCCTGGGTCCCCCAGGAAACATTCATATCCTTTAAGCAATCTCTGCCTTGCGGATTACGCCACGACAACAAAACCGGTAGACCGCAGGATACATAAAAATGGTTACGCTGGGATCCCCATGAAACATCCATATCCTTTAAGCAATCTCTGCCTTGCGGATTACGCTACCAAAAAAATACGACCATGGGTTACGCCACGGTAGGACACTCGAGTATCACATCCGAAAAACCGAAAATCAGAGAGAATGATATCGATAGAATGAATCCACAATGTGGCCACAAAGCGGATATCAAGCAGAAAGTACTTTCCATATCATTACTTCAAAAATATATCATATAGTACCTTTCAAGTCCATTTCAAATATCGTACGTATATAAAGTCCATATATATAAGATTGCATTTCAAAATTGAATACTTTCCAAAATCAATAGTATATCAAATCACACTTATATGGACTTCGATAATATTTTACTTTTCAAATTATGTACCTTTCCAAATCAATAGTTTTCAAATCAACTTCATACTTGTACAAATCAATTTTATATAAGTTCGATAACTCCCAAATCAAGTATTTAGTAAAACAAGGTTCTCAATTTCAACTCGTTTCAATATCAGTTCAGTTTCAAAATCATATACGATTTCACCAAATTATTTCTTTCAAATTTAATATCTTCAGTTTCAAAGTTTCTAACTATTTTCGAAACCAAATATTGTCCTCGAATCAACTATACCCAAAAATGAATTCCAAGTTTATAACCATCCCTTTAAACTATTTATTTCTATTTTAAAAGATCCAATTTATCCTTTGCAAATTATTTAAAACTAAATCTTATTCACAACATCTCAAAGCTAAATTTTATTCAAAACATTTCAAAACTAATTTCCATATTAGTATAATTCAAAATAGTCTTATTCATTTACTTAACAAAACAGTTTCAAACTTATATACTTTGTCAAATAAGTTATACTGTTCGAATTTTCTTAGCTTTGAAAATTAAACCTTGATTTGGAAGTGTCCGAACATTCAAAATAGTCAGAGAAATCAAATTTCCAATTCAAGAGTTGGAAACCAACAACAAATCAGTAAATCAATTTCAATAGATAGGATTATACCAAATCAAATCCAAAACTCGAGGATTGAACAGCGGTTCACTTCAAATCATTTCAAATATAATTACATGTATCTTTCTAATATTAAATCATACTTCGACACTTGAAATCAAAATTTGGTTTCACAAAATCACTCGCATAGCAAAGCTATTAGAGTGACCTCTCCCCCACTCTGAAACTCCAAAATCAATGTCGACGATGCGTGCACTCATCACCGAAATTATTTTCCAGCGACATAAGTGAGTTCTGGACTTCTATTTTCATGAAAGCTTCTTTGAAATCATTGGAGGTCATTTAAAGTCATATGAAACATTTCTTATTCGAAAAATACTTTCGAATCATATTATTATATATTTTTCAAAATCTTAATACCAATTTCCAAAATACCGGAGTTTGACTCCTCGAATTTCCAATTTAAAATTCTTCAGTTATAAATCATTTTTAGATAAATCAAATTTCTTATATGATTTTCAAAATTTCAAATCCTTTCGAGACTTTTATATATTGAATAAAATCATAGTTATCAAAATAATAATTTCAGTATATAAAACAATTTCTAAAATGCAAACAAACTCGATTTTTTAAGGATGATTCCAGAATGGATTTCAAAACAAAGATAAAGATTTAAATTAGAGGAACTCTAATCAATAGAATCCTGATTCGAAGATAGACTCGATCGAAGATGAGATAATTAAATTACAAAATAGAAGATGGATATACTTCTATAAATCGCGGGAGACCTTAACCGGGTCAACCGTGACTTTAGGAATATAATCGATGCGAAATTCCAAAACAAATCAACATTCGATCGCCAGAGATAGAATTCGGCATATCAAGATATAACAGCATCTAAACCGAGGATATATAAATATTCGGTGAATTAATGATATTGTAAAGGAGTTTCACCCCTTTACAAATCATTCAGTGGAGCTATAGGATACTCCAGAATTTAGAAAACACGCAGAGAGAAAGACAAGAATGGATTTGGAACCGAGAGGAATGTTCCAAAATTCAAAGGAAACCGAATCAAATAGGAAGAGATTCAAGCTCGAACGAAAGTGATTATGTAAATAAATTTACCATATATGCTAAGTTTGCCTAGAGCCAAAGCTCTGATACCAACTGTAACGGGCTGATATTTTCAACCATTCGCATCCGCACGTGTCGGACTTGAATTGCTCAAAATATCAGATTGTTATTTTATATTTTGCAAACTCAGCATATACAGTAAATAAATCAATCACAGAATCACAGACACAGAGTAATACAATAATACGCAGCGGAATAAATAAATAGTAGTTCATGAAGCTACTATACAAATATCAGAGTTAGAAATAGAATACAGCAGAATATCTCAAATACAACGAAGTCTTCAGTACGAACATATAACTTCTCTGAACCAATCAACTGGAAAAGTTGAAAGCTGAATCGATAGTTGGATCTCCAATGAAGCTCCAAACTCCACAGGTGAGTCTCAAATGCTGTATCACTCAGTCTGACTCGAGCGTAAGCAAAAACACAAAACACTCGAGTCAGGATTAACGTTCTTATGTCAATAAATCCAACTCAAGTGAAATATCAACTGAAATACAAGTAACTTAAAGGATGTTTGGGATAACCATCCTCTAAGAGTCCATGGAGCTATATGCAAGGTAGAAATATACACTATAACACTGATATCATTTCAAATTAATTTATACTTCAAATATCATTTCATTTCAAATATATATTTCCAAAATATATACAAATATTTTATAAAGTAGAATATTTGTAATTTCCTCAAACTTAACAAATCACTTCAAAATTAACCCGACTTCCCTATTCAAATTAAATTCAATCTCAATTTATCAATTTCCATTCAATTCAGTTTCTGACCAAACAAATTCAAATTATATATATTTCAAATACAGATCTAAATCACAAATTAAACATTTAAATTCTAGTATATTTCAAAGCTTTAATATTCAACATTCCAAAGTTCAATTTAACAGTTTCATATAGATCTCGATTTAACCTTATTATTTAGTCTTGAAATGTTCACTTAATAAATTCAATATTTATTAAATAACCTAATTTTACCTTTAAACTAAATATTCCTTTTGATTTGTTTAAACTTGAAACTTCCATTTAATCATTTAAATCAAAATCAAGTTATAAATCAAATCTTAAATTTCAAATTCAATAGTTCAAATCAATCCAATTAAGTAGAATTCTTAACTAAATACCATTTCAAATAAATTCAACTTTATCTTCTCAACCTTAACTTATTCAAATTATTACAACAATCAATTTTGAAATATAAATTTAAATAAATACTTAAACATATTATATGGATTGATTCAATCTCAATAATAATAATATTATTAAATATATATATGTAATTTCCATTTGTATATAATATTTTAAGAACAATATTTATTAAAAGCCATATATTTCCTTTCAAACTATAGAAATTATTTTCAAACATTTATATATATGTGGACCAACGGTGTCAGTATATAATTTCCTACCATATGGTCAAGGATACAGATATTTATCATTTCAATCCGAAATTTAAATATACAGGTAGATATCACTTCGACCCGCAATCCCAAATTCAATTTAATTGAAAATCGCTTGGGTTTATCATTTCAACCCATAACGAAATTCTCCTATTCTAAAGTCCGTTCGGGTATGTATCATTTCAACCCATAGTGAATTCTAAACTACAAGGAACTTGCAGAGTGACAACAGATAATAAAATAAAATAACAGGCATATATCATCAATACCAATATAATATAAACAACATGATATGGTGTCATATCCCACAAGTGAACAGTTGCAGATAACAACATATATAGCAATGTAAATAACTAACAACAGCATATTTCAATTGTCGTTTCAATTGAAATCAAATTTAATAAATAAAAGAACGTTAATCGTGAGTGATTGCTCACCTTTCGAGGCTAGAGAAATTTGACAAGGAAACGAGCTACGAATTCCAAAGCAACGCTAGATGGATATGATTCGATGAAGAAAACAGGCACGATGGACAACTGATAATGAGGAATCGATGGAATGATTAGGATCAGTTTGACATAAATTGAAAATATACATATTATTAATACATATTATTAATACATATTCAGTATTCTAATTCAAGACAAAATCAAAATAATATAAAAATTTCTAAATCATAATTCTTAACTCAAGCATTAAAAATCAAAGATTTTTTTTATACTTAAACTATTTCCCACAACAATTTCTTAAACACATATTATATATATATAGACACACACACATTCCAAAATCCATATTTTAGAATAAAACACAATTTATCTAAAACACCTACATTTACCTAAAGTCAGTACTCATTTTATATACAAGCTTTTAAGCGTACTTAAAAATATACTTAAATCCATCATAACCCCATATACTTTATACGTATCTTAGAATATGAACAACTTAACAAGTATAACATATGTAGACCCAAAAAAATGCATGCCGACGCCTAAAAAATTAAGATGCTGTTTTAAAACAAACCAAATATATAATACTTAAAATACCCGATCAAAACAAAATAACTATATATTTTAACTTTAACAATGAGTTACAACAGTAAGAAAAAGTTTATTATTTTATATAAAATAGTATAACATATATTAATGAACTTAATATCGTTTACTTAAACAGACCATATACAAATAAACTATAACCAATTTTAATATAACATAATTAATATATGCATGACTGGTAAAGTTTGTATAATAAACATATTTAAAATTTATATAAGTTTATATATATTATATTAAAATGTGTGTATATATATATATATAATCAGAAAGCAAAGTATTCATATAAACGAAAATAGAATATATACTACCTTTATATATATAACAGATAGAACTCACACGCAAAACAAAATATAAGTTTGTACATATATTAATCCAAAATAGAAAGCTCTGAGTTATATCTATATATACTGACGTATTTTGATCCAAAACTAACATATACATACAGTAAATTATATATGTACTTTAAAATCATAAACAACAGTGATAAAATATACTATGATATAATATACTATACTATTATATGTAACACACACATCATACCAAAAAGAAGAAAAAGCAACTTATAACACCATATAAAAAGATTTGATAAAATGAAATATACTATGACATAATATACATATGAATAAATTTGCAGGCCATATATTTGCTGTCTCCAAAGTTTATATCACACTATATATCACATGCCAACCCATACTAGTACAGTCTTATTACAAAATATATCAACCAAAACAATATACATATCTTTTTTTGTATAACAGTAAACACATTAAACTAACCTACATGTATTATGTATATAACAAAAGCATGCTAACCTTGATAACAAAACTGCAGATTAACCCAAAATAAGTTTTAAAACAACCTACTTACTTATATAAGTATATAAATGAGGGGGAAGGAGCAGAAGGCTTGTTCTGGGATTGGCGAAGGCAGCGAGTTCCAGGCGGCAAAAGATGAAGCAGCGATGCTTTTATTTTATTTTTAAAATTTTTTTGCCTTGCCGAGTGAAAATATGAAGGTGGATTTGGCAAATTTATATGGAAAGCGGAGAACAGGGAGATGGGGAAGAAAAGAAATATATAAAATGGGTAGAGTGGAAAAACTGAACTATCAAAAGGTTAAAAATGTTTCAGCGATTAAAACAAGTAATGTAGGAAAAACGAATAGGCACAAATTGGGAAACGTATCACATAAATAATAAATATAAAGTAGCAGGTGAGGCTTTTAGGCAATAAATATTCACGTCGATTTATATACGCAAACAATATATGAGCTGCAGCCAAATCAAATAATGGAAAAAAGGAAAAACATACGTACGTTATACGTTTCAAGTGATAGAACAAAAGATAAAGGGAGTAATAAAGCTAGATGACCGTTTGAATTTGTAATGTTGGCAATAAAATAAATGAGAAGTAACATAAACACTTGATTGATGCAGATAATTAAGCAATTGATATACGTGTGCAGCACGTTTCAAAATTTAAAATCGAAGGGAAATTAACTATCACAATTAAAGGTACTGATATAAATGTAAAGTAATTAATATGGAAAAAAATTCAAGTGCAGATTTCAGGGGATAATAAAGGAAATGACCGTTCCCAATTTAAACTGACACAGATAAGGTACGGAATATATATATAAATTTTGTACTGAATATGATACGTTTGTTGAAGCCAATAGCACCAAAATCAAGGAATGAAAAATGCAACAGGGAAAAGAACGGAACAAATAGAAATGAAACGTATCAAATTAAATATGAGCAGTTTTACAAGCAACGGTCACCCATTGATTTAGCTGACAAATATTAAATCAATTGATTTATGCGCGTTTAAATTTTGAAACGCAAAAGAAATCAAATGGTCACGTATCCGATACCGATACGGTTACCGGTTTCATGAATTCCGTTGTGTACCGGACTTCAAAATACAGAAATAAATATACCATAGAGATTCGCTCGACAAGACGGTCAAAACAGTATAAAGATATCAGTGGTACAATTGAATTATAAAAATTCAAATTTTCTACGAGCTGAAAATGCAGCAAAAACGCAGAAGAATAAGATCGGCGGAGCTTAAAAAGTCTGAATTTGGAAAACGAAAAATGACGTCTCAGTCAGAAGATGATTTAGAATTTTCTATGTAAAAATATTCAGGTTTGGAAAATTAATTTATTATCATCAACTATTAACTGATTTAAATTTAATAGGATTACATAATAAAATAAACTTTCATATAATTAATTGAAAATTTACCATTTGCTATATTTGATTATACGTAATTCAAATATTAAATTTTTTATTTCGAAATATTTTTATTTAAAATTACAAAAAAAATTCAATTAAATACATTATTAAAACCAATTAAAATTTAGGGGTGGTTACATAAAATAACTTTGGGTTTGTAGTAAACAATGTTTTACTAAATTTTTTTAAAATCCTTGAATTATATTTTAAAGTAGAAAATTATAGTTAAATGAATAAGAATATACTTAGATCTTTAGTAATAAATAATCTAAAGATAATAATAGGTATGGAATCTTTTATAAAAAGATAAAAAAGTAAAAGTTTAACTTATAAAAGAGAAGGGGTTATAGTAACAATGTTTAGGTAACATTTGTTTTCAAAATCTTTGATTGTATTTAAAGAAATTAAATGTTAATGACTTGTGAATATACTTATACCATTTGAGATAAGTATATGAATACTTTTGAGGTATAGAATTGAGTATAAATAAATAATAAAATACGAGAATAGTGAAATACATGAATACTGAAATAGTAGGATACAAGTTTATATCTTTTATAAAGAGAAATTAAATCTATATACAAGTTTCATAAGTGAAGTTTTAGCTAATAAGGAGTTTAATTAAATAGGTGAAGTTTCAGCTAATAAGAAGCTTAATTAAATAAGTGAAGTTTTAATTAAGTATGAAGTTTAATAAAATAAGGGGCGTTTTAATTAATAAGAATTAATTAAATAAAAACGGGATTAAAAGTCATTTATATGACTTGATCGTGCTTTATGTGTTACTTGTCTATGGTAATCATTTTATTGTTATTGAATGTGACCAAATTAACTTTGGAAGTATCTAGAAGAAAGATGGGTATTACGATACAGTTATTCACTCGATGATGATATAACCTACGTATAAACTCATCTTGCTCTTATAGGACAAGTGATAAGGAAGTCCATCCGAATAGGAGATGATCTTCACCCTTATTGTTGTCTGTTTATTTCTAAAAGAACCAAAATTAAGTTAATCGGAAATTCTTCGATTTGGTCATAAAGAGACCAGGATCGGTAAATGTTTTATTTTTCGAAAACCACTTCAAGATTGAGATACGTATTCTATCTCTTGGAAGTGGATTTGTACAAGATAAAAGAATTTTATCTATATGGAGATTCGAGATTTATTTGAGATGCTCAAATCCATATAGAGGTTCATGATCTGTTCAAGTTGTGGCTCATATGTCGGGATCCTAAACGTGACATCACCGTCAATGAATGACTAAAGACAGAGTAAGATGCACAATCACGGATTTAGCTAACCGGTGAGGGTATATCTATTCCATTGCCAGATATGCTTTCGACTGTTGGGGTCCGGGAGTCAAAGATACTTGGTTCTACGTAGTTCACGTGTTCAGGCGATAGGCCAGTTGTGTTTATCTTATGGTATACATTCTATCTAGAGATATACGATGCTCGAAAGGTAGTTTTTGATCCTTATCATGGAGATCCGCTTCAGTTTATTGGAGGTGTCTTCATAGAAAATCCATATATGAACGTACTAGTAGTGGTGGTTTTGATTGTACTATCATATTGTTGTGGTGTGATTAATATTAGCATCACATCTATTTTTTGATTTATATTCTTCATCCTAGACAATATGTATTATATCGCAATATGTACTTATTAGATGAGTTTGGTTCTTTTGAGGAGATAATCATTATGACAGTCTCAAAAGTACTGTTATATGCTAGCTACATAAAATTTCTCACACCAGACTTATGTCCAACCTATGGTTCTATTTTTTCCCTTAATTCCCTGCGTTCTCCTTCGAGCAGTTTGAGAAAGATAGGTTCTCACTAATGTTCATTGAGCTTTTATAGAAGAGTTGGATGCTTTTCCTATATTAGTATTTATTTCCACTGCGTTACTTATGTATATATATGAGCACTTGTAAGGACAGATTTTTATAAATATCTAGGCTGATGATAGTACTTTAGTTAGAAACTCTAAAATGCTGTATATTAGAGTATCTCTATTATACGTTATAATTCAAAATATGAGATTTTGATATTTTGTTTTCCTCCTTCTTGTTCGTTTGCTTTTCTTCTTTCTCTTTACCCTAACGTTCTGTCATTCCAACACTTGGGTGTTCGGCCTGTGAATATGTGAACGTATTAGTGTCAACCACTACAAGAAAAGTTGTTATTAGTTGCATTAATTAGTAGCATTTCAATGCTAAATGCAACTACTAATCATGTAGAAAAATAAAGACAAACAAAAAAGCTACTATTGCAACTAAATTGGTCACAAACACCTAAGAATAGATTTTTGTAGAGAAGTAAGTGAAGAAAAATTAAATTAAACCGAGGAAATGATTAATCTAATAATATATCAAAAGCAATAATCAAAGACTCGAAGATTTATAGTGGTTCGATGTTGTATGCCTATGTCCACTTTGAAGATTATCATTTATTAATCACTTATAAATCTGATTTCAGCAGTAGGAAATAGCAAACACTTGATTACAATAGAGTCTAGAGTAATAAGCGACGTAAAGATCCTTAAAATGACCCATTATGCCAATATTTATAGATAAAGACGACCACCAATCTCTTTAAAATTTCTGCTAAAGGACCTTCTAGTCCACATGGGCCCATTAGAAGGATCGCTAGACCCAATTCCCAACTAGGAAGGATCGGTACCGAACCCTTCATTAGTCGATTTTTGGGCGGCAATCCCTATGGTGGCTTCTCCATGCTAAAATATGTTTTGCCTCTAATTTTCATGTCATTTGGACCACTGGAACTTAAGTTATTGCTCGATATTTGGTTTGATATTACTTGAGCACTGCTTGCTACGGAACCCTCTACAACGAATATGCCAATCCCTCCCATTTTATCATTTTGATACACAATCCCTAGGGTAGGTTCCCTAGGATCCATATACCCTGCTCTCCAAATTTCATAGTTATTTGACTTGTAGATCTCATGATATTGATCATTGTATGCATGAATACACTTGAACCTTGATGCATGTTGAACCATTTTCAGTGAAGCCTGTCGATCCCTCTTGACTAAGAATGCCGATCCCTCTTTCATAAGCTAACCTATACCGATCCCCTTTTATCTAGGAAGCTATATTCTATACTTTGAGCATTCTACATCGCATATCTACCAATTTCATTGAATTCTAACTTTATATAACCATCTGTACTTAACTGTCGAGCCCCACAATCATCATTCTAGGATCATAGAACCTGATGGTAGTCGGATCTAACTCGTGTAGTTAGTTCAATATAGCCGGGATAGAATGTCGGGTAACACTTGCCACCCAAAGTACGTCTTGTGATTAACATGACGTGCTTTTAAATGTCGATAATGAGATCCATCTAGTTTTTTGAACAGTTGCTATTCCTCTAATGAATCATTTTTTCCAAGGTGTCAAATTCCTCATTGATTGCCATGATATTTGGTCGATTTCCAATAATGTAAATCCAGCGCTTTATTCCGTCAACATATAAGTTCGGCTCTGTGAGATTAATAAGCTTTTATTATCTGGTCCAGCCTCGAACTAGAAGGTTTCAGGCTTTGACTTCAATTTCTGTCGATTTCAAAAAATTGAACTTTCAAGTCATTCACGTGCACATTCATATACACGTTTTCTTGTTGTTGGCTCTTGGACGTATTTAGACACTCATTGATTGTTCCCAATTTTCATAGAATTTTGTATGTGCATGCTTTCAATAATTTCTATGCCTATATTTATTTGCATACATACCTATAACTGATCCCCATTATTCATTATTCATTCTTTCTCCTTTTCCTTTTTTTGATTCGTCATTTTTTTATATTTGTAGGCATCGGCATGTGCTTATCCAATCCCTCTCTCTTTCTCTCCCCTTTTTAGAAACATTTGTAGGTGTTGGCATGCATTATGCCGATCCCTCCTTTCCACTTCTCACTTCTACAGGGATTGACATACCTCTTGTCAATCCCTCTCCATCTTTAAATGCCAACACATGGGACGATCCCTCTTTCTTTACACCATACCGACCCCTATTTCCCTAACACACACACACATATACATACATACATACATACATACATACATACATACATACATACATACATACATACATACATACATATATGCCATCCATTTACCTTCCGCGTTTCATTTATCCAACTTTCTTAACTTCAAACTCTACACCGAACCCTACTTCTTCACTCGCGAAACCGAACCCTCCAAACCTTGGCCTAAATTCATTTGCAATCTCGCTTATCCAACGAACTTATCTCTTCCTCCTTTCATTTCGTACACCCTCGAACACTCGCCCACATTCAAACTAAAATTATCATTTAGGTAAGCCTTCTTTTCTCCCTAACCTTTGGTTATATGACGAGATAGAGGATTCCAAAGTTTAGCGCAATGATGGAGTAGCTGTTGAATTTGTATGGGAGAGGAAAAATGTTGGATTTAGAGGAGTTTGGTAGAGCGAAAGATGAGGAAGGAAGATATAGTGGAGGAGGGATCGGTTTTGGAGTTGTGGACCTACGCCGATCGGTATAAGTATAGGGGTTGGTATGTTGTTAGGTAAAAGGGAAGCACCGGAGGTTTTGGTGGAAGATGGTGAAGTGGAGGGTGAGGTGAAGGGATCCGTAGGATTAGAGTGAAGAGAGGGATCGATAGAGAGGCTTTGGATAGGGGTCGGTATGTAGGGGTCGGTATACAGGAATGGTATATAGGGTTCGATATACAGGGATTAATATAAGGACTTGTAAGGGTTCTTTGAACTTATAAACTAGTATAACCTTACCTTTTTGAATAGTTACTACTAATTCATCTCATGAACTCGGAAATATGATGACGATGAACACTAAAACTTGCATATTTACTACCGAACTCGAGATTGAACAATCAAATCCTTAGAACTTTCACATATACTAAAAATTTACAAATGGCTTGAGCGAAAAACTTCACACTTTGATATAACGATAGTCGATCCCAAAGCTATTACAACCGGTTAATTTCTCCGCTAGTTGAGACGGTTAGCGATGAAGGTCACTCTGGTCAGAATCCAAAGTCTCATTGTTTTACTTTTTTTTCTTCTGATTTAAGCTGTTCATTTCTACTATACACTTCGCTGCACTGCACTAGCTTAAACTTAACATAGGGGGATAAGTAAAAGTTTTTAACTTCTATTATCTACTGTGTATATCTAATATGGACTTCAAACGCGTAGAGCATTTAGCTGCTATGTCTTCCAAACCGGCCATGGAGCACACTGATCCTAAAGCAAAATCATGCTCTACGACTATTTCTGGCAGGCTTTCTCCCAATCATCAAGCAGAACAGACGGAAGTTTTGGCCTGTTGATCAACCTTTTTTAAATGTTCCAGTCCTCTCGGTGGAGGATATAAGTCCTACTCCCAATGCAGTAGAGGGTGCCATTTGTTTAGATATCCTGATAGATTCTCAAGCCTCTTGAATTGGCACGACCGCCATTCACATGCTGTAATCCATACACGGAATTCCATTTGTAGACCACTTGCCCCTGGAGGGGTACATGGTGTTTAACAAATTTATGTCTGGACCGGTTGCATACCGCCATTTAATTCATTTATTGAGAGATGTTAAGATATCTTGGAATAGCTCCCACTCAATTCCATCCAAACAGTTAGCCTTCCTACATGGAACCTTTCTACTATTCATGAGCGTTTTATTTCGTCCGCCAACTCCCAAGGACATAAGGTTCATTTACAACTTTAAATGGCGGTTAGGAAGTTCTTCCTACATTTTTCTTGAACTTCGCCTAACTACTAAGTCTTAACGGGAACTTGGAATAAACTCTCTTTGTTCAAGCGCGAGTAGTTCTATGTTCGATGTCCACCTGGCTTCGCAAGGCGATAGTTGGAAGGACATCAGTATTATTTTCATTTCATTCTTAAGTCCGTTAATCCAAATCATATTTTTGAATCTATTAACATCCGAGATTCCTACAAGTGTTGGCCCACGTCCTGAAGGCATTAATTTTTCAAGAGCAGTCGCTGCCATTCGTGCTACCCTTATCGAAGACAGGGACTCAAACTTCTTATAACAGATGAGTTATTATCTTTGTTCGGGCTCTTGGAAGAGGGTCGCAGCATTAAGCTCTATGGAAGTGCAGCTTTACCGAGAAATGTCACAAAGCTAGAAAAGGATGCCATCGATCCTGTCGTGCCCCCAGTTGAGGGAATCGGGATGATATTGAAGAAGGTGAGATTAGGGAATCCAAGGCCAATAAACGCGGCGACGCTGATGCGGGCCCAGGAAAGGCGCCTGTGGTTGAACCGCCACAAAGTGCACAATCTCATACACCCACCAAGATAAATTAGAAGATAGCATACAAATTTCGTAGAAGAAAAACTATCGCAGATCCCGAATTCACAATTACTTCTATTGAAGAAGAATCATCTTCTCAAGACTTGGAAAGTTCACTGAAGGGATTTTCAAATCTCCAAACCCCCAATGATATTATGACCTATGATTTTCCAAATATCAATATCGAAGGGCTTAATTATCCTACTAGGAGCGGTGAGGGCATTCATCCTACTGATAAAGAAGAGAGAACACCCATAAGCAAGGCTACAACCACTGGTCTGTTAGGGCGAAACACTAGGACACTCACGACCATGTGCACTTCATACATGCTCTTCATCAATCCTACGCACAATAGATACTCACATGTTCTCATTTGATCTTTGCAGGTGCAATGTTTGAGTCCTAGGCCTTCGATCGCTTAAGAGGTTCTTCGACATATCATCGATCAAACCGCGACTCAGAGTTTGGCAGGCACAAGAAAAAAGACGATGGACGGGAAAAAGGCTATCATTCAAGGGAATACTCCTCTTCCAAGCACAAGTCTAAGTCTCATACATCTCGCCAGGAAGATCATCCTAATTTTCTATTTATAGCGGAGACCGGATTCCCTTCCACGGCCCTCAAATCGCCATATTACATGAGCAAAACTCTATTTCTACTAGCTCTAAGCAGTCTCGCGACCGTAGATTGATCAAGCATCCAATTACCACTTCTGATTCATCCTTGCCAGCCGCTGCTCCTGATACTTCTACAGCGAATAAATTGGCCGAGCTCAAGGCCACTTTCCCCTTAATCTATTTCAATGGGCTTAAATTCCTTCCCACAGTACATATGACTCAGGGCATGCCAAAGAAAGTTCACTTGCATGTGTTAATGATGCATTCGTGTAGCATGAATCGTTTCAACACAAAGTGGAGAAAATCTTCGAAATGTCAATCAAGCGACAATATGAAATCGATCATCTCAAGCTACGATACATGACAAAGACATAATCAAATATCAAGATGATGAACTGTTGGAGTTGACAACAAAACTTGCTGAGAAGGAGAAAAACGCCAATGAAACATCGAAGGAAGTGATCCATTTAGAAGCTTTCCATACGAAAGAACTCGGTGCGACCCTCAATCATAGCGAGGCACTTGCTTTGGAAAAAGATTCCTTGCAAAAGGAAATGGATGTCCTGGCTCGCTGCATCGAGGAACCCGAGGATCTTCTTAAGAAAGAGAGGGAAGAGATGATTAAGGCTAAGGAAGAATCACAAAGGTACCGTAACATCCCCCGCTTTGAGGCCCGAAACTAACGGCCATGGATGATGCGGTCATCCATAGTTAGTAATCATCGACAACCAAATACGATAATTTATATACATTGATATACCAGAAACATATAGATTTGGAAAATTTTACAAATCAACAAACAACTTTCTCATTCCATTTCAAAACATTTCAAATTCATTACATAATACCAAAATGAGAACCATGTTCAGAGAAAGTATATTTATTACAATATACGCCAAGAGTGACTTATGGAGATGCCTCCCTGGATGATTAGAGTATATATAGGCAATTAAACAACTTTACCATTACAACAACAACATAGCAAAATCAAAATAAAAGAGAACTCTATATAGCTATCATGCCTCCTGCACGTCTTCGGAAGCTTATTCGTCTAAAAAGGTACTTGAAAACCTCAACTCTCAAACTACTCAAAATCTATTGAGTACCCGAGAGTTTAAGGGGAAAACATAAACTTTGAGTCAGACATAAATCCTGGTATGAATAATAATCAATCATCTCAAACCATTTAGAAATCTAGTGAGACCACTCTGCTAAGCGCTAAGCGAAACGAGTTTTCCCCTCACTAGTATCCTAAAACTTTATAAAACCATATACTATGGTTCTGGATCCACAATAGATAAAACATAGCAATTCAAAATATTATGATGATATGCATACAAGTTAAACATTCTGGATTTCTCATCCCCATTCCTTTATGACTATCTATCTCAGTTATAGTTTCTAGGGTCACTATTAACCTAATAGTTTTCATGGGCCGACTAATAACCTGTTTAATGTTTATGGACTCCCTGTCCAGTTTCATAGTTTTCATGGGCTTACTATTAACCTGTTTAAATATATAGACTCCCTGTCCTATTTCATAGGTTTCATAGGATCACCAAGAACCTATGGGCCCCTGCCAATAACTTCATTGTTTCATGGGTTCTCCATGAACCTATTAGTAACAATAATAACTTCCCGCTTATCCTAGTTTTCATGGGTTGACTAGAAACTTATTGACTTCTGTCAATAATTGAATTTGGATATAGTTTTCATGGGTTCACTACAAACCTATTGTCCCATGCCAATAACTCTTTCTAATCATAGTTTTCATGGGTTTACTATGAACCTATTGACCCCTGCCAATAACTTCTTCTAAACATAGTTTTCATGGGTTTACGATAAACCTGTCTTCCTAACAACTTCTTTAGTTAATATTTTAGCATTCTATATTCTGGTCTTCCTAACCTCCTGGATGTAATTCTACTCATTTTGAAGTTAATTCAAATTTTCACTACTGGATCAACTTAGATGGTTATTCTTCCATTCCCCAAAATACATTTATGGGTCCATTACAATGTGAATATGTACATATATGAAGATGCAAACATAATAACTTTCTTAATCCCTTTAACCTATTAATCAAAGAAAACTTCTTCAAAAATTCCATATTTAAAATCATTTCAAAACTCTTTATTTATGCCATGATTTTCCTTTAAAATGAGATTGGGTTATTTGTCTTGAAAACTAAGACTTTCGAAACCTTAAACATTACTTTCGAAACCCCTGGATAACCTCCTTCATAAGCATAGAAAACTTCTTTTCAAAAAACAAAATATATGCCTTTCGAAGCTCTTTAAATCTTCTCTTTCAAAACCAAAATGTACCTTTCGAAAGTACCAAAGCATTACTTAATAATCCTTAGAAACCTAGCTTCGAAACCAATGATAGTAACTCTTTCGAGACCATTGGGTTTTGCTTTAAAAGCATCTTTTGGGTCAAAATGAATGTATACTAAAGTATCTCTTTCGAAACCCTTAATCTTCATACAAAATTATTTGGGGAAAGTTAGATGGCATTGGCACTATCCTTTCGAAAGCTAAAACATTTAAGTAGAACATTGAAGGTTAGCATCGAAACCCCCTTTCGAACCCATGGCCTTCGAAACCCTTGAACCCTTTCGAAAGCATTTAGGAAGTGGCATAGTAAAAGTTTAAAACAAAGCCTACATCTTCAAAAGCATTGATGGCTTCAATACACTCGAAAGGCAAAAGAATAGCAACCGGGTTTCGATTAGGTCGGAACCATCATTTTCGAAAGCATTGTTTTATAAACAAGGGACTCATTCAAAAGCTTGTACATAAAAATAAAAGATGGCAACCTTCTTCGAATGCTATTTAGAAAACCCCTTTCGATTATATATGTTTCGACACCTTCGAAAGCTTTAGTAAAACAAAGGCAAGCGCTTAACCTTCAAAAGCAAAGCAAAGATTTCGTTACCATCGGAGGCTACGTTTCGACACCATGTCTTCCGCCTTTCTCCAATCCACTATGCACCAATGTTGATATCTTGTGTACTGGTTTTGGCTTTGTGGGGTTTCAACTTGATTGAAAGCGGAAGCATAAGGTCGAAAGGTGCTTCTGAAAGTGGCGGAACCCAATTTTCTGGGTAAAACTGATTTACTGCCAATCAAAAGCAAATACTTCCTAACTAACCCACCTACTTGTAAACATGTGATTGGTTTCCTCAACTTTACAAATTATTTACAAAAATAACTGCTGCATAATTTTAGATCTAAACAAAAAATTATTTAACAAATAAGCCATTCCATTAAGTGAAATAATCAAATCATTTTGGTCCTCCTTTCAAAATAATTTAATTCTCATAGTAAATCACTTAGGAAATATCCCCAAAAATCATAGAAATTCACTTTTTATATGTTATCTAGCATATCCAAATTTCGGAAATTCTCAATATAATTTCGGCCATAAATTTCTAAACCCAATTAACCATATTTTCCTTTGAAAATTCATAATAAATTTTCAATAACTTGGAAAATTTTGAAAATTAAAACCCAACTCCCAAATCATGTTTTACATAACATATAAGTTGCGCATGGCATATGAAAATCATTATAATCGGTTTTACCTTAAAAGCATATAAAATCATATTTAAATAACCTTGCTTATCAAACATGTTATAATCCAAGCATATCATCATCCAAATTATTATAAAAATGGATTTAATCTTAAATCCGAAAACAAATGATCATAAACACAAAATAGAGATGATATGGATTATTATTCACTTTGATTAAGATAAGGAATTTGAGATTGGATTAAGATTAATTCCCTTGCTTAAATCCCTGGCTTTGAATTAATTTTCTCCTCTTTTCTTTCTTAGCAATGGTCGGCTATTCTTCTCTTATGTTTATGTATTATGTTTTATGAAAATAAGAAAAATGAATATGAATGGTATAAGGAACAAGAATATAGGTAATAAGGCGCGATTATTTCCTAATACGCCCTTGTGTAAATTAATTAGCCCATAAGCCATTCTTAAGTCCATTTAAATACTTAAGCACGACTTATAATTATTTATTCAAATCTCAATCCCTTTATCACTCTAGTGTTTACATTATCTATTTATGTTATCTAATTAAATCTCCTAAATAATGTTATTAAAAATTAAGGGTGTTACAGGCTCTCCTCCTTAAAGAATTTCGTCCTCGAAATTCGGTAAGGACTAAATACTAAACATAGCAATCATTTGTAATGACTCCTAACAACCATACTAGTCTACCTGACAAGCAACTATTTATATAAACCAATATAGACATACTCTCAAAGCAGATCAGAATAAGTATCTCTAATCCTGTCTTCTATCTCCCAAGTCCAGTCCTTCTTGTTGTTGCGCCACTGAACTTTCACTAACTTTACTGTCTTATTCCTTAATCTTTTCTCATCTCTCGCTACAACCCAAACTGGTTGTCTAACAAAAGTCAAAATAGGCTTTACTATCAAATCTTCCAATCCTGTTAGAGGAATATTAGTCCCTGGATCATGCACATACTTGCGAAGATGAGACACATGAAATATATTATGTACACATGCCATACTGCTCGGCAACTCTACGCTGTATGCGAGCTTTCCAATCCTCTATGTAATCTGGAATGGACCAACATATCTCGATGCCAGCTTCCCTGACCTCCTGAACCGTACCATACCCTTCATCGGAGATACTTTAATGAAAAATTTATCTCCAACTAAGAATTCTTGGTCCTTATGCCTCTTGTTTATGTAAATCTTCTATCTGGACTGAGCTTCCTTCATCCTTTCTTGGATCAACTCAATCTTCTCTGACGCCTCCCTATCCAAATCTGGACCTAAGACTAATCTATCTTCGGTCTCAAACCAAAATGCTAGTGATTTCCGTGGCCTTCCATACAAAGCTTCAAAAGGTGCCATATACTAGTCTGATAACTATTATTATAGGAAAACTCAACCAAATGTTGGTGATCTTCCCAAGATCCACCAAAGTCCAATACACAAGCTCTTAATAAATCCTCGAGTACTTTATTGACTCTCTGTCTGCCCATCCGTCTAAGGGTGACATGCAGTACTCGTATTAAGCTTGTTACCTAATACATCATATAGACTCTTTCAGAATTAACTAGTGAACATAGCGTCTCTATCACTGACCATGCTACTAGGAACTCTATGAAGTCTAACTATGTTTTTCATGAACAACTTAGCTAAAACAGGTGTCGTCCTGGTTGACTTAACTGGAATGAAATGGGCACTCTTGGTCAACCTGTCCACTATAACCAACATACTTTCATTTCCTCTCTTTGACAATGGCAACCCGCATATAAAATCCATGGATATCGAATCCTGTTTTCAAACTGGAATCTGTAAAGGTTGAAGCAATCCACTCGGCTTCTGATGTTCGACTTTCACTTGTTGACAATTTGCACACCGCCCAACCCATAAGCCAACATCCCTCTTCATACCTTCCCAATGGAATCTTCTCTTCGTACCTTGAAACATCTTGGTCCCTCCAAGATGAATTGTAAAATTGGACTGATGACATTCTCCAAGAACTTCTTTCCTCAAGTCCTCAACATTTAGAACACACAACCGTCCTTTCTTTCTCAACCTTCCCCTCTGATCAAGACTAAAATCTTTTAGATCATTGATCTTGTTCCAACCTCAAGCCTTCTAATCCTCTCAGCTAACATTGGATCCTCTTTCTACTTAGAAGCAATCCTTTCGATCAACACCGTTTGAACTTCCAAAAAGGACAACATGGCAGTGCTTTGACTAGAACTAACAGTCGACCTTAACTGCACACTACAAGTAGTTAAAGCTTTTAAATCCTTCCACTCTGCTAACATAGCTAACACCACATTCTGATGTCTTCTGCTAAGCGCTTCTGCTACCTTATTTCCTTTCCCAGGAGTATACTCTATAAAAAAATCATAAGCAGTCAAAAACTCCAACCATCTCTGTTGTCTCATATTCAACTCCTTCTGAGTGAATAGGTACCTTAATGACTTATGATCTATGTATAGCTCAAATCTCTCCCCTAAGAGATAATGCATCCAAATCTTCAATGCGAAGACTATCGCAACCAACTTCAAATCATGAGTAGGATATCTCACTTCATGTGGTCTAAGCTGTCATAGAACATAGACAATCATTTTACCCTTTTGCATCAACACAACTCCTAATCCAGTCCCACATGCATCGGTATACACCATCAACCCTTGGTTTCCGTCTGGAACTATTAACACAGGTGCATTGGTCAACAAATGCTTTAACTTATGGAATGCTTCCTCACATTTGTTGGACCAGACAAACTTCACCTTCTTCTTGGTTAGCTTAGTCTAAGGCGCTGCTATCTGCAAGAAATCCTTGATGAAACTCCGGTAATAGCCAACAAGTGCAAGAAAATTTCTAATCTTAGTCACTGTCTCTCGTCTCTTCTAATTATTAACAGCTTCGATCTTATCTGGATCGACTGACAAGCCCTTCTCTGAAACAACGTGACCAAGAAACTTAACCTCTTTCTCCTAAATGACACTTGGAAAAGTTCACCTTCAGCTGATGCTGCCTCTATGTCTCAAGCACTACTCTAATCCTTAGTGTACGCTAAATATCATCTATAAACACCAACACAAACCTATCCAAGTACCCTTGGAAAATTTAGTTCATCAAACCACGAAGAAAGCATGTGCATTTGTTAACCCGAATGACATTACTAGCCTGGTACGAACCATACCTAGTCTGAAATGCTGTCAAAGGAAAACTGTTCTCTGCCACTCTTAACTTATGGAAACCTATCGTCAAATCCAACTAGGAAAACACTCTGGCTACACACAACTGGTCAAATATATAATCAATTCTCAGCAAAGGATACTTATTCTTAGACATCCTCTCGTTCAACTTATGATAGTCGATACACATCCTCAACGACCCATCTAGTTTCTTCATGAACACCGCGGCCGCTCACTAAGGCGAACTGCTTGGTCTAATAAAATTTCTCCCAACTAGATCCACTAGCTGCACCTTCAATTCCTTCATCTCGATCGGTATCATCCTGCTAGGTGGTCTACTTACAGGTTCAACTCCTGACACAATATCTATTTGAAACTCAATAGCTCATATTAGTGGTAGTCCTGTGACTGGCTCATAGACATCTGAAAACTCTCTTGCTACACGAACCCGACTTAGCTCTTCTCCCACTTCCATAGCACTTAACAAAGCACAACTACTTCGGATAGAATTCTCCACTGAGAATATGATTTGGTTATGACTATCAGGGTGTCTTAGTTATATCTCCCCATCCTAGAAAAATATCCTAGCCTCATACTTACTTAACCAATCCATACCCAAAATGTTTCTAAAATCTATGAAATCGAAAACATGCAGACTGCATGCAAACTTATGACCTAACAAGTCAAGTTCTAACTGGTCGCATCTTATCCCCAGAGTTGCATACCCTCCTATTGGATTCGGAACCCTTAAGGAAGCAACAAGGTATATGGGTTCTAAGCATAACCTAACAACCAAATTTTGAGATATAAATGAATGTGATGCATAGGTATCAAATAGTATCCTAACTAGTATACTCTGAATCAATTCTTACCTTCCATCACAATCTTCCCTTTTTCAGCTGCAGTTGGCCTAGCAGATGATGGTCCAACAGCAAAAACCTTTCCCATGTCCACCCTAACTGGTTTTGGACAGTGATTCTTATAATGCCCAACTTAGTCACAATTAAAGCACTTCACATTCTTCTTATCTACAGCCTTCTTCCCATTGCTTGACCGACACTCATGAGCATAAAGACCATTCTTGTCACACATAAAGCAAGCTAAATCAGCCTTTGCCTTCTTGGACGCCTCCCCCTTTTGGGCTCCCTTCTTATTAGAGAACTTCCTCTTCTTTCCCTGAGAACCTTAGGTTTCAACTAGCTTCTCCCTAGCACAAACAGCAGGCATCTCTTCATGGTAGATTGTCATCTCCAAACCACATTACAAGGACCATGAATATGTGTCAAGGTCGCCCTAGCAAGCTCAGGTCTCAATCCCCGAATGAACCTCTCATTCCTCCTGATGACGGTATATATAGTATAATTTCCATAGTAGGACAACTCATCAAATTTAGTGCCATACTCAATAACCAACATCTCTCCCTGCTCCAGATCCAAAAACTTTCTCAACAACGCTGATTTAGCAACCTCAGACATAAACCTTTGCTTAAATCTCCTTCGAAAATCTGTCCAAGTTAATTCCTCCTTCGGAACTCCGACAGTAACACTGTTCCACCAATGAAGTGTTACCCCTTGCAACTGCCTGGAGGCCAACCTTCTCTTCTGCTCATCATATAAACCCAAATCAGAAAATTTCTCTCACAATTCAACAACAAATTCTCTACCTCTATGGAATTCTTTTTCCCCATAGATGGCTTTCCACCAAGACTGGTGTAATCTTTTCTCAGCTTAGCATAATTATTCTAACCTAGGGCTATAGGATTAGCTCCTCCAACATTTCCAGCAACTCCAGCAGTAACTCCTGCTTGCATCATATTGAGAAGAACTGATACATTGCTCCTATATCCTCTAGTGGATTTCCCACATCCACATTGGCATCAGCATTTTGGTTAGCATTAGCTTGTCAACCCGGGTTCCTCCTAGTAGGTCGAACATTTCCATTGGTTGTGGTGCTTCTTCCACCGAGATTTCCTCTTCTGTATCCTGCCTCCATATCTTCTTTCTCGTAAATTTGCATACGAGCCTTAGTAAGATACATAAGAACGGTCTAAGAGAGAGGGGACTTACACATATATCTATATATCAAATACAAGTACGTTACTAAAGCGTTAACCCAAACCCCGATATTATTTCCCGATTCATTGGATTATGTTTGAAAATATTTTAGGTTTAAATTTCTTTTAAATTTCATAAACCTATGATTTGATACCAACTTGTAACATTCCCCATTTGGAGGCTCAAAACTAACGGCTACGGATGCTGCAATCATCCATAGTTATTAATCCTCGACGACCAAATACGGTAATGTTAGCTACACTGATATAACAGAAACATATGGATATGGACAAAATATTTTCTCATTCCATTTCAAGACAATATAAATTCATTACATAATCCCAAACCAAGAACCATGTTTAGAGAAGGTTATTTATTATAACATATGCCAAGAGCGACATTTAAAGATGCCCCCTCATGTTATATATAGGCAATTAAAAAACTTTGCCATTACAACAACAACACAATGGAATCAATATAAAAGAGAACTCTAGATAGCTATTATGCCTCCTGCATGTCTCTGAAGCTTATTCGTCTAAAGAGGTACTTGAAAACCTCAACTCTCGAACTACTCAAAATCAATTGAGTATCTGAGAGTTTAAAGGGAAAACATAAACTTCGAGTTAGACCTAAAGCCTGGTATGAATAATAATCTACCATCTCAAAACATTTAGATATCTAGTGAGACCACTCCGCTTAGCGGAACAATTTTTCCCTTCACTAGTGTCCTAAAACTTTATAAAACCATATATTGTTCTCCTGCATCCACAACGGTTAAAACATAGCAATTCAAAATATTATTATGATATGCATACAAGTTAAACATTCTGAATTTCCCATCCCCATTCATTTATGACTATCTGTTTCATTTATAGTTTCTAGGGGTCACTATTAACCTAATAGTTTTCATGGGCTGACTAATAACCTGTTTAATGTTTATGGACTCACTGTCTAGTTTCATAGTTTTCATGAGCTTACTATTAACCTGTTTAAATTTATGGATTCCCTGTCCTATTTCATAGTTTTCATGGGTTCACTAAGAATCCATTGGCCCCTACCAATAACTTCATTGTTTCATGGGTTCTCCTTGATCCTATTGGTAACTCCAACAGTTTCCCACTTATCCTAGTTTTCATGGGTTGACTAGGAACCTATTGACTTCTGTCAATAATTGAATCCGGATATAGTTTTCATGGGTTCACTACAAACCTATTGGCCCCTGCCAATAACTCTTTCTAATCATAGTTTCCATGAGTTTACTATGAACCTATGGCCTCTGCCAATAACTTTTCTAAACAGTTTTCATGGGTTTACTATAAACCTATTTTCCCAACAACTTCTTTAATTAATATGTTAGCATCCTATATTCTGGTCTTCCTGACCTCCTGGATGTAATTCTACTCATTCAGAAGTTAATTCAAATTATATTCACTACTGGATCAACCTAGCTGGTTATTCCGTTTTCCCCAAAATACAGTTATGGGTCCATTACAATGTGAATATATACATGTATAAATAAGCAAACATAATAACTTGGTTAATCCCTTTAACCTGTTAATCAAGGAAAACTTCTTCAAAAACTCTGTATTTAAAATCATTTCAACACTCTTTATTTATTCTATGGTTTTCCTTTAAAATGAGATTGGGTTATTTGTTTTGAAAACTAAGGCTTTTGAAACCTTAAAACATTATTTTCGAACCCCTATATAACTTCCTTTGAAAGCATAGAGAACTTCTTTTCAAAAAACAAAATATATAACTTTTGAAGCTCTTTAAATCTTCTCTTTCAAAACCAAAATGTACCTTTTGAAAGTACCAAAGCATTACTTAATAATCCTTAGAAACCTAGTTTTGAAACCAATGAAAGTAACTCTTTTCAAACCATTGGGTTTTTCTTTAAGAACATATTTTGGGTCAAAATGAATATATACAAAATATCTCTTCCAAAACCCTTAATCTTCATATAAAATTGTTTGGGGAAGGTTTGAAGGCGTTGACACAATCCTTTCGAAAGCTTCAAAACATTTAAGTAAAGCATTGAAGGTTAGCATCGAAACCCCCTTTCAAAAACATTACCTTCGAAACCCTTGAACCCTTCCGAAAGCATTTAGGAAGTGGCTTAGTACAAGTTTAAAACAAAGGCTACCCTTCGGAAGCATTGATGGCTTCAATACACTCGAAAGGAAAAGAACGACAGCAGGGTTTCGACTAGTCGGAACCATCATTTTCGAAAGCATTGTTTTATAAACAAGGGACACATTCAAAAGCTCATACTTAAAATGAAAGATGGAAACCTTCTTCGAAAGCTATTTAGAAAACCCCTTTCGATAGCATACGTTTCGACTCCTTTGAAAGCTTTAATAAAATAAAGGCAGATGCTTAACCTTTAAAAGCAAAGCAAAGGTTCGTTCCCATTGGAGGCTATGTTTCGACATCATGCCTTCCGCCTTTCTCCAATCCACTACGTACCAATGTTGATACCTTGTATGTTGGTTTTGGCTTTGTGGGGTTTCGACTTGATTGAAGGTAGAAGCATAAGGCTGAAAGGTGCTTCTGAAAGTGGTGGAACCCATTTTTCTGGGTAAAACTGATTTAATGCCAATTAAAGCAAATACTTTCTAACTTGTGAGAAATGCAGATTATGGATCTTAAGGCTAGAATTAACACTAGAGCCGAGGGGGGGTGAATAGTGTTTTAAGAAGTTACTAATTCTTTTTGAGTTTATATTAATTTGACAACAAATGTATGCAATATTCAGACACAGATATGATCACAGAATCAAATTCAGATGCAGATATAAAGTAAAAGCAATAAACGAAAGAACACATCGAATTTTATACTGGTTCGGAGTTACTCTACATCCTGTCCTGCAACAAAAGTATGGATTTTCTTTCAAAATCAATTCTTACAATTACACCATCGATTTCAAGGCCACGAGATACACCACTCCAGATTCACAATCCTCTAGGTAGAGATACTTGATTTCACGGGCAACAAATTCACCCAATTGATTTTCCAGGCTACAATCATACCTTTTCTCGCTTCATTGATTTTACAGGCTACAATCACACATTTTCTCACTCAATTAATTACAAAGAAGTCTATAAATCTGAATAACACTGGGATCTTATTGAGATAGTGATAGAGAATCAAACCAGAGATGATCTAGTTAGATTCAATGGTGATTTCGGCAAAGTAATGGTAAAAATATATGTAAAGAAATGTGGAAGAAGAAGAGGAATGAAATCAGAGAATATATGAATATAAATTCTTTTAAAACAACCTTTTTTTATAGTAGAACAACAGCCATGTCCATTCGTGAAAGGATATGACGAATAAACACTTCCTTTGAAATTCAAACTTTTGAAATAAACTGCCACGTTATCGACAAGGGTCCCTTGGGGTTGTCGACAGGCCTAAGTAATTTTTGGTAATTTGTTTTTCTTTGAACATAACTTCTATCTTGTATTAGAACTATTTTTAAACTTTATAAATATACTTAACTATAGTTAAAATACATAAATAAGTATAGAGAATAATATTTTGGTATATATAAAATTTTACTATATATTTAAATCTAAGTATAAATATCAAAAGTTAAACATATTATAATTAAGAGATAGTTTTAAACCAAGGATAATTTGATTTTAAAAATAAAGATTATTTTGGGGCTAAAAGTATTTTAAAACCAGGATAGATGTTTTTGATTTTTAAAAGAAGATTTTGAAATCATTTTGAAACAAGATATAATTTTGTAAAACATTTGAATAAAAGTTAGTGGATACAAAATAATGTTCCACTAGATTTTTCGTAGGTTCCATCCTACTTAGGGTTCCATCCCTTTAACAGGCTCGAAGTGGATTCCATTCCACGAATAAAATGGATTTTAAGATGTCAGTGCTTTTCTAGGTGTTTTAACAAAATTCCTAACTAAATTACTTATATTGAAATCTTGAAATCTTGATACTCATAAGTCTTCAATCTTGATATCTTTAGTCTTGAATCTCTATACTGTATAGTCTTCATTCTTTGGTACCTGTATATATCCTACATATACATATATATCTAAACTATAATGTTAGTATTTATATTTTTTAACAATCCTAAGGTTATTGTCATCAAAACCATCATCTCAAGGACTAACAATCTCCCCCTTCTTGATGATGACAACCTATGTTTATAAAATATACTTCACCTTTACTATAACTCCCCCTAAAACTAATAACTCCCCCTTAATCTATGACTTACTATCTTATTTTATAATTCCCCCCTTTGTCATCAACAAAAACCATCCTAAAACCGCAAAAATAAAAATGTCCCCCTTAAACTAATACTAGTACAAAGTATAGTAAATGAAATGTGAAAGACATTAACATAATTACATTATAATTATTCAATACATAAATATGTATAAGTATATTTCAAACAATCCAATCAACATGCACATCAAATCCAATCATGTCAAACAATTCAAACAAATCAATCAAATCAAACAAGTCAATCAAGTCAAACAAGTCAATCAAGTCAATTAAGTCAAACAAGTCAAACAAGTCAATCAAGTCAATTAAGTCAAAAAGTCAATCAAGTCAAACAAGTCAATCAAAACATACCAAACAAATCGAAAACTAATAATCCTATACTATAAGACAATACTACAAACTCCTCCTAAATAAAACACACTCGTTATGTATACATATATGCAATATATAGTTTGTAATGCAGTATAAAATGTATGACATATGCAATGTAGCATGAGATAATATGCAAAATGAAGTGCAACTTGTGATGCAAATGATTATGATATTTCATGCATTGTAATTTATGATGTAATATGCAATGAAATGTGATATGAAATAGGATGCATAATGATATGTAATATGAAACAAAATGATAATGAAGTAAACTAATAATAATAATAATAATAATAATAATAATAATAATAATAATAATAATATGCAGAATGATATGATGACATATATACTACGGTAAGAGACATCCAGATTATGAGATAAACATGAGTGATAAGTAATATCTAATTGACAAGTATATATATATATCTGTGCGTGTGTGTGTATGTATGTATATATATATATATATATATCAAATTATTTATCATAAATCACTTCAACCAAACAAAAGTAATACACACCAATTACTAGACTTAGGTTAAGGAAACAAATGAATGGGACTGAAAGAGTAGTAAAGAAAAGAGTTTAAAGGTAATAAATGATATTAATACTATAACATATTCATGAAAGGTAGTAATCAAACTCAATATTAAAATCAAATTGCTAAGAAATATGGATTTAAACTATATATATGATCAAATATGGTTTTTATAAAAATTAATAGCCTACTTATTTAATTTATTTAATTTTTTTAACTTGGTTGTTTTTTTTAAGAATCCAAACTTCCATGTTTATAAAATACTTAACTTACTAATTAAAATCTTTATATTAAATTATTATTGGTTTAAATATTTAAAAACTTGTTTAAACATCTTTTAAATTTTAAAAAAATATCATAATGAAATATTAAATAAAATAATAAAGATTGAAAAACTAAAATAAACATGTGTTATATTAAGGTCTCTTACTTTTGAAAAATTTAATTAATTATTAAAAAAACATTTAAACATGAAATTAATTTTAAAATATTCTAGTTTAAGTTAGAAACTAACTCTAAAATGAATAGAGAAAAATACTTAATTTAAATATCATTTTTACATAGTTTAAAGTTTCATAAAGAAAAAAAGCATTCAAAGAATGCTATAAAAAGTTTTTGCAGTAAAATATATTCGAAACTTTATAAAACTGAAACTGTAACTTTTACCAAATGCTGTGTAAAGTTTCTAAAACTCTATAGTGTTTCAAAACACAGAAATGCTATAAAAATGAATTTACAGTACTTACAAAACATTACAGAAGAAAAGAAGCATTTTAGAAATACTATCTAAAATTCCGGGCTTGTTTTTAACATGATTTTGCACTAATTTTAGGACGAGATTTTGACGTGTAAATAATTGATTTTGACCCAATTTTTTTAAATCACTTAAAAAAATATAAAAAATTATGGAAAAAACATGTGTAAAGAGACTTGGCATTATGCATGTAAAAATGCTTTTATTATAGAACAAGTGTAATGACACGTGGCATTTTGCATGTATGTCACTATCTACTTATATGACAAGTGTCATATGATATGGTGCAATCTTATTAATTGAAGAAATATATAAATAGAGCCTTATTCTAACATTCTAAATTCATTCTATTAATTTCTTAAAGATATAAAATTAGTATCTTAAAAGAAATAGAGTATGAGAAGTAAAAATAACATTAGAAAAGTTGAAATCATGAACGAAGGTATGCTTTTCTACTTAGTATAGCTGTAATAAATTAGTTGTAAGACTTTATTTGAAAGGAACACATTATAAAAGACTTAATTATGGTGTGTCGATATATGGACCAAAATATCAAAACTTATAAAAGAGATAAATTTCTATACCTAACTAAATGCATAAGTATATATTCCTAAATGCAACAATAAAGATGAAATAATAGTAAAGCGTACCACTTTTTGCATTCCTCCATCTTTCTAACTTTGTTGTTCTTCCATTGACATGAACCACATATTTGTGTCTTTCAAATTTGACTACAAGATCTGTTCTATTGTGACAGGCTCGTTTTTCTGATCAGCGTGGTATGTTCATTTGCTGAATTTGAAGACCGTATGAGAAAGATGCAGATGATTTAGTAGATTGACTAACTTGGAACCAAAACTTTGAATTTGAATTTTGAATGAATGGACACTTCAACCACTATAAATAGACCCAACAGTCACCACTTTTCATAAAAATTCCTCTTCTTCTTCTTCTTCCCGTTTTTCTATAAACTATCAAACTTCTAGAAGGCGTATCTCCTTCGTTCTTAATGGATTTGGATGAAACTAGCGGCAAATCGAAGAGGAAGGCAAGGCTACGATCTAGTAATAGTTTGGTGATGAATTTGGACGGTATTGTGGTGCAATAGGCCAATCAATAGGAGAAATGTAGAAAATCTCGTACACAGTTTTTCAGTTTTGAATAGCCAACTTCAAAATGTCATATCTCACTCAATTTTGGTCGGAATTTGATGATCCACCCATCAAAACGACCGTGGGAATAAGGAATACAATCTGAAAAAGGAGTTGGGACAAAATATTTAAATATTTAGATGCAATTTGATGAATTCCATTGACAGTTTGCTTTCTTTTTCCCTTTGTTCACCAAAACACCATTTGACCATAACTTGGTCAGTTCTTAACGAATTCGCACGAAACCAGTGGCATTGCGAAGCAGATGGAGAAAAGTATAGTGTCAAGTCAAGTTGTAGATGAGAACCAAAAGTTTTATATTGATCTGGTACCCATTTCATTGTTGATTGTCATTATATATCCATTTGTTCTTCTTGATCGATGAATGATTATCTGTTATCTTTTAACCAACGATCATTAGGCATAACTCTTCACCTGCAAAACAACTTAACTTTTTAAAGAATTAAGCGACTTTTCAAAATAACTAAATATAGTTTTAAACAACAATATCATGATGATTTTGTGACATATTCATATGAAAATAGTGTTAATAATTTTATCAAAAAATTGCCATTTTAAAATTTTTTCATGATTCAGATTATGAAAACTTTGAAAACCTTGCTCTGATACCAAATGTGAGAAATGCGGATTACGGAGCTTAAGGCTAGAATTAACACTAGAGAGGGGGGGGGGTGAATAGTGTTTTAAGAAGTTACTAATTCTTTTTGAGTTTATATTAATTTGAACACAAATGTATGCAATATTCGGACACAGATATAATCACAGAATCAGACACAGATGTAGATATAAAGTAAAAGCAATAAAGGAAAGAACACATCGAATTTTATACTGGTTCGGAGTTACCCTACATCCAGTCCCGTTACACAAGTACAGATTTCCTTTCAAAACCAATTCTTACAATTACACCCTCGATTCAAGGCCACGAGGTACACCACTCCAGATTCACAATCCTCTAGGTAGAGATGCTTGATTTTACGGGCAACAAGTTCACCCAATTGATTTTCCAGGCTACAATCACACCTTTTCTCGCTTGATTGATTTTACAGGCTACACGCACACCTTTTCTCACTCAATTAATTACAAAAAAGTCTATAACTCAGAATAGCACTAGGATATTGTTGAGATAGTGATAGAGAATCAAACCAGAGATGATCTAGTTAGATTCAATGGTGATTTCGGCAGAGTAATGGTAAAAATGTATGTAAAGAAATGTGGAAGAAGAAGAAGAATGGAATCAGAGATTACATGAATATAAATTCGTTTAAAACAGCCCCTATTTATAGTAAAACAACAGCCATGTCCATTCGTGAAAGGATACGACGAATAGACACTTCCTTTGAAATTCAAACTTTTGAAATAAACTGTCACCTTGTCCACAAGGGTCCCTTGGGGTTATCGACAGGCCTAAGTAACTTTTGGTAATTTGTTTTTCTTTAAAAATAACTTCTATTTTGTATTAAAACTATTTTTAAACTTTATAAATATACTTAACTATTCTTAAAATACATAAATAAGTATAGAGAATAATATTTTGGTATATATAAAATTTTACTATATATCTAAATCTAAGTACAAATATTAAAAGTTAAATATATTATAATTAAAAGATAGTTTAAAACCAAGGATAATTTGATTTTGAAAATAAAGATTATTTTGAGACTAAAAGTATTTTAAAACAAGGATAGATGTTTTTTATTTTTAAAAGAAGATTTTGAAATCATTTTGAAAACAAGATATAATTTTGTAAAATATTGGAATAAAAGTTAGTGGATACAAAACAATGTTCCACTAGATTTTTCGTAGGCTCCATCCTACTTAGGGTTCCATCCCTTTAACGAGCTTGAAGTGGATTCCATTCCACGAATAAAATGGATTTTAAGATGTCAGTGCTTTTCGAGGAGTTTTAACAAAATTCCTAACTAAATTACTTATATTGAAATCTTGAACTCTTGATAATCTTGATACTCATGAGTCTTCAATCTTGATATCTTTAGTCTTGAATCTCTATACTGTACAGTCTTCATTCTTTGGTACCTGTATATATATCCTGCATACACATATATATCTAAACTATAATGTTAGTATTTATATTTTATAACAATTCCTAAGGTTGTTGTCATCAAAACCATCATCTCAAGGACTAACATGACTAACCCGCCTACTTGTAAACATGTGATTGGTTGCCTCAAGTTTTCAAGTTATTTACAAAAATAATTGCCGCATAATTTCAGATCTAAACCAAAATTAATTTAATTTATAAGCCCTTCATTAAGCAAAATAATTAAATCATTTGGGTCCTCCTTTCAAAATATTTTAATTGTTACAGTAAATCACTTAGGAAAAATACCTAAAATTCACAAAAATTCACTTTTAATATGTTATCTAACATATCTAAATTTCAGATCCAAATTCTCAATATGATTTCCATAATAAATTTCTAAAACTAATTAACCATATTTTCCTTTAAAAATTCATAATAAATTCTCCATAACTCGAAAAATTATGAAAATTAAAATCCAACTCCAAAATAATGTTTTACATAACATATAAACTCCTCATGGCATATGAAAATCATTATAATCAGTTTTACCCTTAAAACCGTATAAAATCATATTTAAACAACGTTACTTAAATCAAACATGTTATAATCCAAGCATATCATCATCCAAATTATAATAAAAATGGATTTAATCTTAAATCCCAAAACAAATGATCATAAACACAAAATAAAGATGATATAGATTATTATTCACCTTGATTAAAATAAAAAATTTAAGATTTAATTGAGATTAATTCCCTTGCTTGAATCCCTAGGTTTGATTTAATTTTCTCATCTTTTCTTCCTTAGCAATGACCAACTATTCTTCTCTTATGTTTACGTTTTATTTTTTTAGAAAATGAGAAAAATGAACGTGAATGGTATAAGGAACGAGAATATATAAGGGTTAGGGTAATAAGGTGTGGTTATTTCCCAATATGCCCTTGTGTAAATTAATTAGCCTTTAAGCGATTCTTAAGTCCATTTAAATACATAAGCACGACCTTTAATTATTTATTCAAATATCAATCCCCTTATCATTCTAGTGTTTACATTATTATATTTAATTTATCTAATTAAATCTCTTGAATAATGCTATTAAAAATTAGGGGTGTTAAAGGTACGGCGAAGAGGCTGTTGAAGCCAGGAGCCAGAAAATTAGACTCGATTAGCAATTTGCCATAATAGAAGCCTTTATATAGGAGGCACGAGAGGAAGGTTGCAAGGAGATGAGGGAAATAATTGAAACCTGAGTAGAAGATGTAAAGGTGTCCGGTCAGAATGAAATCAAGGACTTGTTTGATCCATTAATCATCAAATACAATGCCAAAGTCCTCCTCCATTACGATTTATGTTTTCTTGACGAAGGTTATCTCGAGTCACTTACAGTAGCCTGGGATCACATCATTGAGATGAAAAGGAGGGAGTTGGGCGAAGCTGAGTTTGATGAAGAAAACTAGTGCAGGATATCCTCCGCAGAAACGAACCCCTAGACCTTGCCCCCGCATGACTCCGATATTTTGATGTTTCAGCACCTTCTGACAAAGGAGAACATATTGCTGGACCCTCTAAGGCCGATCCTAAGGGCCTCTCTTCTTTCCAAGCGGCTAGAGCATCGGTTTCCTTTGGCTCAAAGCAGGACTTAAGTTATGATCCAAATAAGCCTGGCTATCTGTCCAAAGTGTTGTCCCCAATTTTGGAAGAGGGCACTCCAGCAACCACCGAGAGGTAGCCGGATATGTGAATTTCACTTTACTCTATAATTTATGAGAGGTTTTATTCATCATGTCCAATGGTTTAAGAATTATCTCTCTGTTTTAACAAATTTTGCATGTCTTTCGGTCCTGGTCAAACTCCTAAAAGCAATGTTGCAGTGGAGAAACAAGAGAAACTGGCAGAGATTTCGGTTGTCGTCAATGTACCAGGGTCCGATGCTCAAGTCATCGGAGCTCTTGACGATGATAATGTTGAAGATATGCTCCCTGTGGATGAATATGATGATGTTGTGGTTACCGACGCCTCCAAATGCACTGCTGAGATTAGCCTGAAGGAGCGTATCGAGAAGGAGGAGCTGCTAAAGGAAAAGGTTAAAGCTGAGCCCACCAAGGTGGACAGTGACGATCCACACCTTGTTTGCACCAAAATTGGGCACAACACTCTTCGGAAGTCTTTGAAGAGATAATAAATGAAGAAATCAAATTGAAAATGAGGATTATCTAACAAAAACTCCGAGTCATAGAAAAGTAAATTGCACGGAAGACAGTAATTTAGAGTGGTTCGGCATATCGCCTACGTCCACTATGAAGTTTTGTCATTTAAAGTGTTTGCACCAAAATTGGGCACAACACTCTTCGGAAGTTTTTGAAGAGATAATAAATGAAGAAATCAAATTGAAAATGAGGATTATCTAACAAAAACTCCAAGTCATAGAAAAGTAAATTGCAAGGAAGACAGTAATTTAGAGTGGTTCGGCGTATGGCCTACGTCCACTATGAAGTTTTGTCACTTTATTGCTCGATATTCGGGGAATACAACTCTTTATGTCAAAATACAGCAGATAGTAAGTCAAAATTCGAAATCAATGGCAGTGATGACGATATGGAGTGATTCTGGCAGCGTCCGGGCGTACTTTTTCTCTAAAAGTTCTCCCCCTCCCCTTTCTGAATGACCAGGGGCTCTATTTATAGGCGTAGGATGCTGATATTTCACTGAAAATTCGAGAGACCACTTCTGGCACGTGAGGGGGCCCACATGCCCGGCCTCAGGAAATTTGGGCCCACTTTGGGATCGATTCGAACTCCATTCGAATCGATCAGAAAACCATCCAATCGAGGTGACATTTGGTGGGGACATTCTTCAACATGTATGCAAGCTTCTGTGAAAATTTCATGGCATTTGGACTTATGGATCTCGAGATATGGTCGATTTGAAATTGTATTCTTCGATAGAATGTCTCACTCAAATCGATCGATTCGAATCGGTAGCTTCGAATCGATGGCGTCACGCGTTGTTGTGATGACGTGGAGCGCTATCTTCGGGTCGATCCGCTTTTCACTCCGGTTTGATCGAGTCATCCCGAGTATTTTGCCGCATTGACTTGATGAATTCGAAGGCTTCAACCACACCTGGTTTCGGACAATGTCTCATTCGTAACGATCTTGATTTGCCTCGGTCGATCGATATGAAATGACCACATTGGATGTATTCAAGGTGATGTTCTCTGGTGGATACGAACGTATCATTGTATATGGAGTCGAGATGGAGCTTTGTTCGTACTGATCTTGATACGTTCTAGTTGATCGATACGAATAGGCGGTCGCAGGATGGGTTCGAAGAGAGATATTTCCGTGGGTTCGAAGGACTTCCAAGCTTGATGGTTACGAACCAGATGGAGGCGAAGTTCTCTTCCTTTCGATCGATGCAAATGCCATCCATTCGAACTTAGGCTATACTGATGGATTCGAACTAGTGATATCTTGGACGGATTCGAACATAAACCCTGCCGATGGATACGAAGGAGACGACATCGATGGGTGGTTCGATGGATACGAATTTGTGGTTTTCCTCTTCATCTTGCATCGATCATACCTTGAGCATATGAACTCGGATTGACTTGAAATTCGAAATGTTGGCTTTTCTGGCTTCGCTCGTCATGTCTTATCATTTGTGGCTCAATCTGGGCTCGGACAAAATCTATCGATATCTATACTGAACCTGCGGTCATCTGATACTGTAGACGTCTGTTCCTCTTTTATTCGCTGTTTCCTTGATATCTCGACCTTGCCAAAAGGTGGGATAACATTTTCCCCCCAAAGTACGTCCTGTGTGAGCATGACGTGCTTTGAGAAGCTGCAGTCTTTTATGCTGAAAACTATAATCTCTGATCATATCTTCAGATTCATGAATTGCTTATTGTCAGGATGGTGTAATGTGTGTCGCTATAACTGATTTGTTGTAACCTTCTTTTAAATAAATGTTCAACCTGTAAAGTTGTCGCCATTATAGAGTTGAATTTTATACCAATCTTTTCTTGAACCAATGTTGAAGTTTGATAGGCTGCCCTCGAAACAATGTGCATTGGTTTGATGGACACAAAAGTTTTCGATGGGTACGAAATTCTGGTTCGTATTGGTAAGTTTTTGTTTCTGTGGTCAACACTGATGGGTTCGATTAAATGAATTTAGAGAACTTTTGCGCATTAGAATACTTGACTCCGACGAGCTTCTGCCTTGCATGACTGAACTTGACCGTAGAACTGCATATTGGACTACCTTTAGAAGCTCGCCGATGGAACTGTAACTTAACAAAAATGTATCGAACTTCAACTTGGATCGATCGTTTGCGGATGGATGGCACGGTTGTGACGGTCAGCGATGACGGTCATTTCCGATTTGATTTTTAGAGTTTTGTCGTTCGTACATTACAGTTTATTCTATAGAATTTGTTCAAGTAATGCACAGCATTGCACGACACATTCATGCACTTTACACCGGGGAATGCATGGGCTTTTTAGCATCTAATGATGATTTCTCGTGCGTTAGCTAGTTATGGAAACTTCAAGTTCACAGCCACAAGAAACTCAGAGTTCAGTCCCTCCCGTGCTTGAAGTGCCGGAGATTGAGATTGAAGTTATTGGTCCAGCTCCGGATGAGTTACCTGACGCATCCCTCATTAGTAACCCATCAGATTCTGTTCTGTCCAATATTTCGAAAGACATGCTAGGAAGAATATGTTTAAGGCATGGTTTGTCGATGGATGACGTGCTACTGCCGGGGCCAAATGATAGACCGCACAATCCACCGAAGGGATACACCGCATTCAATCGCCATGCGTGCGCACCTGGGACACTCCCTCCGTTTAACCAGTATATAAGAGAAGTATTGTCGTTCTTGAGGATCGCCCCGTCTCAACTGCATCCGAACGGATATGCGTCACTCGATAGCTTGTTCATTGCATTTATGGAGTATCTCCATCGACCGCCACTCCCGATTGAGATCAGATACTTGTTTAACTTCAAGAGTCGGGCCGGTAGTCCATCTTTCACATTCTTGGTGGCTGTAAGAAATTGTCAAGTGATCACGGGGGCTTGGACAAGATTGAGTTACTTCAGGACGGAATAGTTTTATGTCAGATGCCCCCCAGGGTTCGCTCGACGATGGCTATTTAGACGTGAGTATTACTATTTTTTCGGGTAGTTGATAAAACCGATGTATTTGAAGTCGAACTCATATCTCTTTTCTTTTTCAGCCATAATTCAGCGACCCGAAGGTGAGTGTTTCAAGGAAATAGTTTGGATTTTTCAAGAAATCCCAAGTGAAGAGAGGGATATCGAGTTTCTACTGACAGATAGGAATCTCAGAATCCTTGGGTTGTTTGAGCAAAGGCAAAGCATAATGCTTGACGGTGTCTTAAGAACCACCTCGAAAGAATGAGTCAGACGAAGAAAACCTAAAGTTGTCGTGATTGAGGAGGCTGACTCTGAGAGAACTCATACCGATGAGGAAACGTTGGGAGAATCTGCGGATGTAGACCAAGATATCGAAAAGCAAAGAAAAGGCAAGGCAGCCGTTGTTGAGTCATCTAAAAAGAGAAGATGGAAATCAGTTGTCATGGATCGACCCGCCTCCGGGATTAGAATCTTAAAGATGTCTCCCCCGAGAACTAAGAATCTTTATGAAGGGCTCGCCGATGTTCCAATTCCGGACGATGTGTCCTTGCAGCATGATGTCGGATTGGAAGAACTTTCAGAAGCCTTATTTTTGAGCGAGTCTCTGCCCACTAGTGTGGTTGACACATCTGGTTGGTCGGGGGGTTGCACCCACATTCACACTTCATGGCACTACACGACTTCTAAGTATAATATGTTCACTGTGAGAGATTACTAATTTTGCTTTATGTTTTTGCTTCGCAGGTACTATGTCTGGTAGAGGCTCGATGCTTGGCAGTCTCCGCAAGAGAAGCCAGTCTTCTTCATATTATGAAGCACACAGGAGGGAAGGAGATAGAGAGTATGACTATGGGAGCTCGATTCATGAGCGCGCTGACAGAGAAAAAGATTATAGGCGTCGGTCTCGATCTCGCACGCCACCTCCCAGAGCTCCTGCACCGCCTCCGGTTCATGTTTCGAGGCCTCCGGAGACTTCACGGCCCAAGTCGTCTTCCCAACCACCGAGGTCGGATACTCATCGCAGGACGGAGATCGTGGCCTCTCCGTCAACAGAGCAGACGTTGACAGAGTCTTTGGGGGAAGGAGCGGTTAGGCTTGCTCAACTGAGGAAAGAATTTCTTGAAATTTGCTTCGACGGGTTGGTTTTTCCCCCGCATCTAAAGAGGATACCATCGACAGTTGCACCTATGATGCACGATTACCTATCAGATGTATTCTTTCAGTATCAAGAATGGTGGAAGACCGCTAAGAAAGTGTCAAAGGTGACCTTTGATCGAGCGGCTACGATCGAGAAGTTGGAGAAAGAACTTGGTCAAAAGGACCGCATCATTCAGGCGCTCGACAGTGAGGCCGAGTCTTCTCGAAAGTCAGTGATTGAAGCTCTCAGAAAAGCGGATGAAGCTCATGCAACGATGGATAGGATGAAGCGTGATCATTACGCTACGGTGGAGGACATGGGCCACCGAAATACTATCATAACTGCCGAGCGGGATGCGGTCTTGAAAGAGATAAACGAGCTCAAGGCCAAAGTTGCAGAGATTGTGAAGGAAAGAGACACCGCTAACGTTTCCGCACAGGAAGCGTGTGACCAGGCGGTGGAATTTCAAAAAGAGAGAGATGCGGCCTTTGAGAAGGTCCGCGAGACAGAAGCCAAAGTCGATGAGAAAGTTCGTCAACCAAAGACTAAGCTGGAGACAGAGATAGAAGAACTTCTCATCACTTATAATGCTAATGTGCTGAGGCACAGAAATTTGACATGGCTTGATTATTATCCGACGCATTTGTTCAACGCCTGGAATTTATTAGTTGAAGAAGAGAAAGCATCAAAGCCAGGCGAAGTTTTTGATGAATTCGAGTTGGAGAACCGTATACTGACTGATGATGAAAAGAAGGTTCTCCACGATTTCATGATCTCTCACGCAAAAGAGAGATTGGGTACCCAACACTTGGAAGTTGGTGAGGGGTCTGGCGTTATGCATCCAGCTACAAGTTCAGAGTTGATCACTTCATCTGGAATGGAGCCTACGCAAGCGACTGAGCCGCAGTTGGTCCCAGGCTATGACCCTAAGCAGCCATGCTTATCTCCCATCAGGGAGCACTCTTCTGAAGCTGCTTAGTCAGCTACGAGTCAAGTTGAGGAAGGTACTCTGCACAAATCCACTATGTGTCTGAACTGAAGTACTTGTATTGAAGCGTGTTATGACAACTTCTTTTCTTTCTTGTTCAGCGTGTAAAGTAACATCGACAGCGCCTTCTGCAGTCCAAGAGCCACATCAAGAACAGGAGGCTATTATTACTGAAGCAATCGCCACGACGATAGCCGCACCGACCGAGGTGACACAGGGGGGTTCAATTACTTTCGACGAACAGATGATGAATGAACTCTTGAGCCAGCACAATGACCCCTTTGTTGACATGTCATTTGTTCTCGGCACGTTCCCACCTGCTCTATTGCATCGTCACAGTCCACCGCTACCTATCGTGAGTCTCGTGCTGCTCGTGAGGCTGAGATACTTGCTCAAATCGAAGCAGAGATGGAAGCGGCAGCACACGGCGGTAATTCTGAATGTGTTATGACGGCGGTTGATCCCACTCCTTTTGTGGTGGCATCTTCTGGGGACACGCTAACCAGAATCAGCGCCCCCGCTCCTCCCCTGGTGGTAGACCTGACTCCTCCGACTCCTCGAGAAGAGAATATTCCTTTAAGTTCAGGTTCGGAGGAATATATCGATATCATGCCTTCGTCAGAGGAAGATCCGCCAAAGGGTACAGGGTCGAAGCGGAAGACTGTTGGTGGTTCCAGTGGTTCCGCGTTGAAGAGGAAACCGAAGAAGAAGTAGATGATTCCCTCTAGTGCATTTTTGGCAGCTAGGAAGTCATTTTTATTTTCCTTTCATAGGCTATGTATAGATGCAGGCTTGGCCCCCTGCTAGTAGGAATTTTTTGAAAGAACTTGTACATGAATCTTCATATACAGTTAGTTGAAATAAAATTCAATTTCTTTGTTTCAATTCTCATTTCTTTTGTGCTTAAGTATTTGCAGTGTTTGGCTTTTAATCCGGTGTACTTGTGGTGTTTTTACCGTCAAGTAGAGTTTGTTTTATTTGCCAAGTCTGAAAATCTTGGTCACATGGTGTGATTGATGAATAAGTTGAACTTCGAACATTGTATTGCTTTGGTTAGTGATTAAACTTAGCTTTTTTGTCCCCCAGTTTCGAGGAACAACATTTGTACTTCGGTGTTTGATCGCACTTATTGCAAATCTTAAGCACATGTCCACACACTGGGGACTTAGGATAATTTGTGATCGATAATCTGGTTCGCACTCCGGGAATTCGAGAGTTATCGATGTTTGTAATACAGTTCGCACTCCAGGAACTTGGACTTGGTATTTGTACTCTAATTCTCACTCTGGGAATTTGGAGTCGATATTTATATTTTGGTTCGCGCTCCGGGAACCTGGAATCGATGTTTATACTCCACTTCACGCTCTGAGAACTTGGAGTCAGTATTGATATTTCGGTTCGCTCTTCGAGAACCTAGAATTGATGTTTATACTCCAATTCATGCCTTGGGATCTTGGAGTTAGCATGGATGTTTCGGTTCACGCTCCGGGAACCTGGAATTGATGTTTATACTCCAATTCATGCTCTGAGAAGTTGGAGGTTGCATTGATGTATCGGTTCGCACTCCAGGAACCTAGAATAGATGTTTATACTCCAATTCACGCTCTGGGAAGTTGGAGTTTGCCGATAGATGGTCAGTCACACCTATTTGGGCTTTTTAGGAATTCGTTCACACTCTGGGAACGATGGATTTGATGTTTATACTCCGATTCGCACTCTGGGAATTTGGAGTCCGTTCGCACTCTGGGAACGATTTATTTGATGTTTATACTCCAATTCGCACTCCGGGAATTTGGAGTCCGTTCGCACTCTGGAACCGAGTTATTTGATGTTTATACTCCAATTCGCACTCTGGGAATTTGGAGTCCGTTCGTTCTCTGGGAACGATTTAATTGATGTTTATACTCCAATTCGCACTCTGGGAATTTGGAGTCCGTTCGCGCTCTGGGAACGATTTATTTGATGTTTATACTCCAATTTGCACTTTGGGAATTTGGAGTCCGTTCGCACTCTGGGAACGATTTATTTGATGTTTATACTCCAATTCACTCTCTGGGAATTTGGAGTCTGTTCGCGCTCTGGGAACGATTTATTTGATGTTTATACTCCAATTCTTACTCTGGGAATTTGGAGTCCGTTCGCACTCTGGGAACGAGTTATTTGATGTTTATACTCCAATTCGCACTCCGGGAATTTGGAGTCCGTTCGCACTCTGGGAACGAGTTATTTGATGTTTATACTCGAATTCGCAGTCTGGGAATTTGGAGTCCGTTCGTGCTCTGGGAACGATTTATTTGATGTTTATACTCCAATTCGCACTCTGGGAAGTTGGAGTTAGTTGTAGGATTATCGTGTGTCGGTCCATTTCAGCCTTTGATGTGATGGCTTTCCCCCGAGCTGGGATTTCACTTAGTGAGTGGCCGGTCGTATCACAGTCACTCGCTATTTGAATAAATTCCATTGTTTGATGGAACTTAGCTCTTCGTGTGTCGTGATTGTTGAATGTTGCATTCGGTGAATCACAGCTCTAGCTTGAAGAGATAGTATTTTATTGCTGAAATAAGAAAATATGGCAAAGTCAGTGCCTTATCACAAGTTCAAACTTCAGAATGTAAAGGAAATTGCAAAGTATTCATAGATTGAAAGAGCCTGTCATGTATAGCAGTGACGAAGATCTTTATTGTTCCAGGCTCCTGAGAAAGTTGGTCCGCCACTGATGGCGTTTATCACCAATCTTCCGCGGGGACAAGTGGAGTCCTCCTGTCTCGGTCGATTGGGTTCATTACTTTGATTTGATAGGCCCGCTTCTCTAGGCTGCGGTGCCCGCACAAACTGTTCCAGCTTCCTTTCTCTGATCAGTTTTTCAACGAGATCTTGCAAGTGACGACACTCGTACGTATTGTGCCCGTAGCTCTCATGGAACCTGCAAAATTTTCCCGTCTGGATTTGTCTCTCTGACGACGGTTTTGGTGCAGGTTTTTGATATTGAATTGTATTACAGGTTTGTAAATACAAGTTCTCCAGTGAAGTATTCAAAGGAGGATAACTGTCGAACATAGGATTCTTGCGCTGTGGGCCACGATTTTGATCTCGTTTTCTAGTTTGATTCACGCTCTCTCTCCGCCGAGCTTGTTTGTTTTTAATGTTCAATTGAACTTTTCCGGGGCTCTCACCGGACTATTTGATTGCGACATCGCTTTGGATCCCTTCCGTACTTGGTCCTGCATCAGTTTGCTTCCTAGACTATTTCGCGTCTTCCCTTCTCAGGAATTGAGCTGCCTTGGCGTGGAAAAGGTCCAATGATGCAGGTGGTTTTCCGGCTAACCAATTGCCAAACTCAGAATCGGGGTCGATCCCCTTAGTCAACGCCAAAAGGATGGAGTTATCGTTCGGATTGCTGATCTCCGCACACGTAGTATGGAATCTCTCTAAGTAGTGTTTGAGCGTCTCTCCAGGAGCTTGAGTGACGCTAGATAGAGTGTTGACATCTTTCGGCCTTGCGACGTGCAAGCGGAATTGTTCAACGAATTTCATGGCCAACTGTTCGAATGAAGAGATGGATCGAGGTGGCAGTTGAGTGAACCACATGGTAGCGATGCCCCCCAAGGATATGGAGAAACTACGACACTTCACTGCATCGTCGGCTCTGGCCGCGGTCATCGACCATTCATACTTCAGAATATGTTGGCTGGGGTCGGAGTTTCCCTCGTATATGGATAGAGTTGGCATCCTGAATCGCCGTGGGGGTTCAGTAGTAAGAATATCGTCCGTAAAAGGAGTGTGACTTTGGGAAATTCCCCAATCGTCATTCGTGAGTCCCTGGCTCTCATGGATCATCTGACGTATCATAGTCGAAAGATCCAGCATTTGCGCATTTTGTGCAGCTTGCGCCGGAGCATGATTATGTTCCATACTTTGGGGTTGGACCGGATGTTGTCGACGGTCCAAGTCTTGCCTTCTTAGCTCATAGTCTTCTGGGACGTATGGTTCAGGAGTACATCCACTATGACGATGGTCTAGGTTCGACTGATCTTGGGCATTGGTCCCTGGTTCAGCCGCAACGTTAGTGGTGCGGTATTCTGCGGTGTGGTGAGGAACGACACCTCCTCGGGAGGAGGGTCCGGTTTGGAAACTGGCTGATGGACCAACTCTTAGTTGTCCAACGGTCAGTGCCGGTTGATCTCCAGCGGCTGGCATGTGACTTCCATCTAGCCGGGATCGTGGAGATCGATTATGATAATCAGAAGAGGAATAACTTTCGCTGGAGGAGCGAGAAGCATGGTCTCTCTTGGATCTCTTTCGCTTCTGGTGATCCAGCTGGTTGATCAGCTCGGCGTTAGCGCGTAGCTGTTCTGCTAGTTGTTGCCGACTCTGGGTCAGCTCTTGGAGTAGCAACCGTAACTCCTGTCGGTAACCGGACCCGATGGCTTCGAATTCCCAGTAGCATCTTGATTAGATGGAGGTAGTGGTGCAGGATTCTGTCTATCCTATTCTTCTTGATTGATAGCGTTAGAGGTGGTCCTTGTGCTAACCATCTTGAAAATTGTTTTCTTTCCTAGACTTTATGCAAATCTGAATAGAGGGGAAGGAACTTGGATTTTATGATCTGGATCTCTCTTTTAGATTTATTCAATCCGGTATCGATGACAGATCCAAAGAGCAGGAGAAAAACTGGGTTTTCTCAGTGAAAGCACCAAAGTGTTTGCACCAAAATTGGGCACAACACTCTTCGAAAATTTTTGAAGAGATAATAAATGAAGAAGTCAAATTGAAAATGAGGATTATCTAACAAAAACTCCAAGTCACAGAAAAGTAAATTGCACGGAAGACAGTAATTTAGAGTGGTTCGGCGTATCGCCTACGTCCACTATGAAGTTTTGTCACTTAAAGTGTTTGCACCAAAATTGGGCACAACACTCTTCGGAAGTTTTTGAAGAGATAATAAATGAAGAAATCAAATTGAAAATGAGGATTATCTAACAAAAAATCCAAGTCACAGAAAAGTAAATTGCACGAAAGACAGTAATTTAGAGTGGTTTGGCGTATCGCCTACGTCCACTATGAAGTTTTGTCATTTTATTGCTCGATATTCGGGGAATACAACTCTTTATGTCAAAATACAGCAGATAGTAAGTCAAAATTCGAAATCAATGGCAGTGATGACGATATGGAGTGATTCTGGCAGCGTCCGGGCGTACTTTTTCTCTAAAAATTCTCCCCCTCCCCTTTATGAATGACCAGGGGCTCTATTTATAGGCGTAGGATGTTGATATTTTGCTGAAAATTCGGGAGACCACTTCTGGCACATGAGGGGGCCCACATGCCCGACCTCAGGAAATTTGGGCCCACTTTGGGATCGATTCGAACTCCATTCGAATCGATCGGAAAATCATCCAATCGAGGTGAAATTTGGTGTGGACATTCTTCAACATGTATGCAAGCTTCTGTGCAAATTTCGTGGCATTTGGACTTAAGGATCTCGAGATATGGTCAATTCAAAATTGTATTCTTCGGTAGAATGTCTCACTTGAATCGATCGATTCGCGTCGGTAGCTTCGAATCGATGGCGTCACGCGTTGTTTTGATGACGTGAAGCGCTATCTTCGGGTCGATCCGCTTTTCACTCCGGTTTGATTGAGTCATCCCGAGTATTTTGCCGCTTTGACTTGATGGATTCGAAGGCTTCAACCACACCTGGCTTCGGACAATGTCTCATTCGTAACGATCTTGATTTGCCTCGGTCGATCGATACAAAATGACCACATTGGATGGATTCAAGGTGACGTTCTCTGTTGGATACGAACGTATCATTGTATATGGAGCCGAGATGGAGCTTTGTTCGTACCGATCTTGATACGTTCCAGTTGATCGATACGAATATGCGGTCGCAGGATGGGTTCGAAGAGAGGTATTTCCGTGGGTTCGAAGGACTTCCAAGCTTGATGGTTATGAACCAGATGGAGGCGAAGTTCTCTTCCTTTCGATCGATGCGAATGCCATCGATTCGAACTCAGGCTATACTGATGGATTCGAACTAGTGATATCTTGGATGGATTCAAACATAAACCCTGCCGATGGATACGAAGGAGACGACATCGATGGATACGAAACCAGGTGGTTCGATGGATCGAATTTGTGGTTTTCCTCTTCATCTTGCATCGATCATACCTTGAGCATATGAACTCGGATTGACTTGAAATTCGAAATGCTGGCTTTTCTGGCTTCGCTCGTCATGTCTTATCATTTGTGGCTCAATCTAGGCTCGGACAAAATCTATCGATATCTATACTGAACCTGCGGTCATCTGATACTGTAGACGTCTATTCCTCTTTTATTCACTGTTTCCTTGATATCTCGACCTTGCCAAAAGGTGGGATAACACACCTTATACCACTAAAAGTTATTCCACTTGGCAGGTCAATTCCTAGTGAACTCCCTCCTACCTTTATAAGCCCTCCTACAAAAGGTGGCAATGGATCAATGAGGAGAAGCATCATAGGCTCAAGTGGCACCAATCCTGAAAATCCAAAAAGAAGAGGGGATTAAAGAAATAGCTGTCACTTTGACTCGATGTATACATAGTCTGCATAATTATTTGTTCGTCGTTTTCTTTTATTAGTTGTGGTTGTATGGGTATGCTTCCCAGTTTTTTGAAATAACTTGTACCATAATTTTGAAACCTATCGTGTGAATAAAAGTTATTATTTTATGTTGAGCTTTTGTGTAAACTGCTATTTAAGTAGTTGAATTATTACTTTCCATTCAATGTTCTTATAACTTGTTGTTTATTAATTCCGATAACAATCCACTAGCTCCATCCCAAGGCCTCCACGTGGTTGTGGCCTCGAGTCATATCAAATGCTAGGCTCGAGCCTTAATGCTACGCTTTCGAATCCAGTGGTTTTGAGTAACCATACTCCTTCCCCTAGTCTTAGATTTGCGGGGTTAGACGTTGGATGGTTGAATTCCATTCTTAGCGAGTTTGTACTCCTTCTATCGATTTCAGGCCAAAGTTCATGGAATGGTGAATGTTCAAACCTCACTCATTTATCTATTTATATCAATATCTGCACTCTAGGGATAAGAGTTAGTTGATGGGTGGTCGAGTCACACCCAATTTGTGTTTATACTTGAGTCTGCATTTCGGGGACTTAGAGTTATTGCGTAGGTGGTCGATTCACACCCGATTTATGTTTATACTCTGGTCCACACTCTGGGGATTTAGAATTATTTAATGGGTGGTCTATTCACACCCAATTTATATTTATACTCCGATCTACACTCTGGGGTCTTAGAGTTATTTCGCGGGTGGTTGATTCACACTCGATTTACGTTTATACTCCGGTCCGCACTTTGGGGACTTAGAGTTATTTTAGACTGTAGTCGGATTGTACTCTCCTTAATTGATTGATTTGCCCGTAGGTTCTGGGGTTTGATTTAGTGTGTGATTGGTCTATCACGGTCACTCTTTTTTTTATTTCAATTCCGCAGTTTGGAAGGGTTTATTCAATCATCAAATGTTCGAGTCGCTTTTATTTATCATTTTGTATCCCATCCGTTGGATTATGAATGGGAGTTATCAAATGAATAAGTGTACCAAGGTCATCTTGTTTAGTCCCATTGGGAACTAGCATAATCGATTTATTTCAAACTCTAGGAGCCTATTCATACATATCGACATCAATCAGTTTCGCCATGTAACTAATACATAATGCTATAGCAAACATAAATATAAAGGAAGTCCGAAACTTTATTTGTTAAATGGAAGGAATAACATAGACTTTCTTATTACACATCTGGAAATCAAACGCTAAAGAAAATTCTGAAAGCAAATACAACTAAAATGAAAAAGAAATAAACAAAGTGAAATAGCATCATAGATGCTGGCTATTCCATGCCCTTGGAAGTGTGATGCCATCGACATTCACTAGCTTGAAAGTTCCCTCTCCAAGCCTCAGTTCAATGACATATAGTCCTTCCCAAATTGGATTCATGTGTGATGGGGTAGGAAAAAGCCGTTTCAGGACGAGATTGCCAATTTCAAAATTTCTAAGTCGGACTTTAATGTTGTAATACCGGGCGACTCGGTGTCGATGCGTAACTACCCTTAGATCAGATTCCTCCCGCTTCTCATCTATGCAGTTTAGAGATTCCAAAAAGTGATCTTTATTTGTTTTGGGATCGTAGTAAGTCACTCGACGAGAAGGAACTTCGAGCTCAATAGGAATGATGACTTTAGAATCATAAGCAAGGGTGAACGGAGTATGGCAAGTCATGGACTTGTGGGTGGTCCTGTAAGCCCACAGTGATATAAGGAGTCCATCCCCTCACCTGCCTTTAGCATTTTCCAATCACTTCTTCAGATGGACTTTATGTTTTTGTTTACAGCTTCAACCTGTCCATTTCCTTCCACATTCTAAGTAATAGATCTAGTATGTCTCACCATTAATAATAGCCTTGCTTAGATTTCTACAAATCTGAGTAGCATTAGAAATTTTTTGAAGATAACTTTAGATCTCCTTTAGGGGATTTATCCAATCCAGTAGCAACAAAGGGATCCCAGCAAGCTGAGAATCAAGGTTCTTAGTGAAAGAACCGAAATGTTTACAACTAAATTGGTCATAAACACCCAAGAATAGATTTTTGTAGAGAAGTAAATGAAGAAAAATTAAATTAAAATAAGGAAATAATTAATTTAATTATAGATAAAAAGCAATATTCAGAGACACGGATATTCATAGTGGTTCGACGTTGTATGCCTACATCCACTTTGAAGATTATCTTTTATTAATCACTATAAATCCGATTACAGCGATAGGAAATAGCAAGCACTTGATTACAATAGAGTCTAGTGTACAAATTAGCGTAATAATTCTTAGAATGACCGATCATGCTAGTATTTATAGGTGAAGACGACAACTAATCTCTCTAAAATTTCGGCTAAAGGACCTTCTAATCCACATAGGCCCACTAGAGGGATCGCTAGGCCCAATTCCTAATAAGAAGGGATCGATACTGATCCCTTCATTGGTCAATTTTTGAGCAAAGATCCCTATGGTGGCTTCTCATGCTAAAATATATTTAGCCTCCAATTTTCATGTCATTTGGACCACTGGAACTTGAGTTATTGCTCGATCTTTGATTTGATATTGCTTCTGCACTGCTTGCTGCCGAACCCTCTGCAAGGATGCATGCCGATCCCTCTCATTATGTCATTATGGTATGCAATCCTTAAGGTAGGTTCCCTAGGGTCCATATTCCTTGCTCTTCAAATTTCATAGTGATTTGACTTGTAAATCTCTTGATATTGATCATCGTATGCAAGAATGCACTTGAACCTTGATGCATGCCAACCCCTCTTCAGTGAAGCCTGCTGATCCGTCTTGACTAACTATGCAGATGCCTCTTTCATGAGCCAACCTATACTAATCCCTTCCATCCAAGGAGCCATACTCCATAATTTGAGCATTCTACATCGCATATATATCAATTATGTTCAATTCTGACTTAATATAACCATTTGTACTTGAATTTCGGGCCCCACAATCATCATTCTGGAATCATCGGCCCCGATGGCAGTCGGATCTAACTCGTGCAATTAGTTCAATATAGCCGGGCTAAAATGCCTGGTAACAATTACCAACTTATCCCACACGTGAAATTTTGGAAAAATTTATTTCGATCGCTCTTTTTTCTCCCTCCCAACACTTAACATTTTTATTATCTAAATCCCTAACCAGGCCATTGTCAAAATCATGCATGCAAACTAGAAAGAAATACGGATGAAAGAGGGTAGAGACCATGGTGCGATCGGGAAAGAGTGGGGCAGACACGATGGGGGTGACACAAGCGAGTCTGAGAAGCTCATGCGATTGAACGGACGATGCCGATGGCTAATTATGCGAGTGCGATGATGATGGCTGGTGTTGCACATGGATCTGAAGGAGGCATGTAAGCTTGTAGGGGCAGCAAAGGAAGTTGGTGATGTAAGGAGAAGGTTGGTCGACTATGTGTAGTTGCGGAATTAGTTTTAAGCTCTTAGGTTCGTTCATCCCTGCTTCAACTGTTGTACAATCCAAGGTTTTCAAAGCAGGACTTAACTATAAAATTTAAATTTAAAATCAAAACTTAATTTACATTGTACACTTCAAAGATTTAGATTCTAATGTATGCATTGGAGTATTAACCTCCAATTACGCAACCAGACATCTTACTACTATTACATGTGGTCATTGTCAGTTATTAAATGAAATGTAGGCATGTGAAAACATCAAAATTTGTTTTTGTGGAAATAATTTAAGTTTCTAAAGAGAGTAGTAATGAATAGAATTATGAATTGAGGTTTTAGTTGGAACTCTAGAGTTGAATTGAAATTAGGGAGACTCGACTCAAATATAGATTAAAATCATTTTTTTAAAGGATTTTTCAAAATAACAACACAATTTGTACATTGAAATACACATCTTTGTTATTTTAGGCTCGTTCCAAAACTAAAATAGCAAGAACAAAATTTATAGCTGGGAAAAAGAAGTCCAGTTAGTTAAAAAACAACTTGGAGAACCTAAGCAGAGGTATGAAAAATTTGAGGTAATTTTCTTTGTTACTGTTTACTTTTGGCCTATGGAGAATTCATTTTTGTTGATCGGCTACTTAAATATTCTTTATATGCCTATATGAAATGGTCTTTGAAAAATTGTTATGTTCCTTTGAATATTTTCTTCATTATTGAATTGTTTTTATGGCCAATGAAAATATGTATTCTAATAATCTAATAACATGAATGATACATTATCATGGATTAGATGCTTCGAGTAGTTTCACTTTTACTGTTGTTAACATGGCTTGAATTTGACAAGAGGCCCATTTCTTAATAATATATTCTCTATAAAATCATTTTCAAATAAGGTATCTTTTCAGACAAAAATTGTTTACCAAAAGTTTTTTCTCTTAAAACATCATTTATTAAAAAGTACCCTTTAAGTGAAAATCCTTTCAACTAAAAATTAATTTTTTTAAACAGAAAGTTTTCTGACATCGAATATATACCTTAGACAAAATTTTCCACTCAAATAAATATTTTCTTGCATTCTTGACTCAAAAGATACTTCTTAAATGAAACTACTTCCATCAAACTATTTTCAGATATTTCCATCATTACAATAATTCATCAAATAAGGATATTTACACTATATTATTTTCAAGTACTTCTGTCGAGAAAAATAATTTCTTCAAAATAAAATATCTATTCATGGAAAAAACCTTTATGTAAAATATCTTTAAGATAAATCTTCACTAATTCATAGTATATTTATAATAAAGAATGCTCCATCAAAATATATTTTTAAATAAACAACCTAAGGATCTTGTAGTACTTATTTTAAAATATTCTTCAATAAAAACACCTCTTTCAAACATATCTCTTAATAGAATATTTTTACTATGTATTTTAAATCATAACTTCAAAATACCTTTCAATATACATCTTTTCAAAGGATATCCCTAAATTTAAACAATTTCAATTAGTATGTTCGTATTTAAACATTTCTATAAAAATAAAATATTTTAAACTAAACATCTTTTCATAAAAAATGTTTTAAAATAATTTTTTTTATCAACGAAACCTTTCTCTTTCCTTAGATAAGAATTTTCCACTTCTAATAAATCATTTATAAATCATAACACCATCATAAAATATTTATCAAAGGAATTTTCAAAAATGATCAAAGTTCCTCGCACTGATTTTTTATCCAAGGAACGAATGCATCTTCCAAGATCAAATTAAAATGCCTTTTCACTACAAATACTTACAAATAAAATACTTTTATAACATTCAACTTTCCTTATAAAAATATCTTCATAAAAATATTTAATTTTTCTAGTTAAATACTTTATTTTTATCAAAAAAATTCAACAAATCAATTTACGCCCATTAAACATTTATTTAAGTAAATCTAAAATGTAGGATTTTACATAAAATTTCCAAACAGATATTATAAAAGTAATTTCATCTTATTAAGGAGAGGTTTCAATTATAATTTCTCATCGTGTGTGCAACTCGGGTTATAACCAATACCTAACTCCATTATAAGCGTTCATCCTACCCACTCCTACTTTATTTATCTTTCATACGAAGGTCATCATAAATAAACATCATGCAACGACCCCTCTATACCACCAGCACCAATAGTATATAAATAGTGCGCTACAGTCATGCCCAGTCAATGTAGGATGATCATCAAGGTTGGAATAAACCAATATAGCTTATAACCTGTCATATCTCATAGTGCATGCATAAAATATAATATCATAGATATAACAGAAAAATGGTAATAACCATGTGAACTAATTATAAGAGTATAATATCCATGGAGTTAAACATCAATAGTAGAGCTTATACAATGGAAACAAACTCAACAACTATCTCAAATACAACTAGTAAGCAGTCACGGCTAACACTCCCCAACGCTACATAACAAAATGAGCGCAGACTCCATATATGTGTATAATACGAGATAGCTCCATCCAGCTCATCCTTCAAATAGCCACTGTGTTACCTGACCTGTTATTTAGTCTACTCATTTAAGAGTATCCAAGATAATGAGAAGAAAACCATAAAACCTTAGGTCAGACAACAATCGGTGTGAGTGGTAAATGAGTTTCAAAATACTATACAGGTAAATATGGTAAGAAACAAAAGTACATGAACCATACCTAACATATCCCTGCAACTAAAGAGTTAGTATATAATGTTATAATATGCTATCTATAATGTCATAAAGATATACCACAAACCAAATAAAGGATATCAATCTTCCAGGTATTCCTATCTCTGATACCTACTTCCCATGATATAAGTGATGGTCTACTAAATAAAACAAACAAAGCATCCATAACATCCATCAACAATCCTAACTATCACTCCCTGTGCTCTAAATATATGATAACTCGTATGACCCTTAAGCTAAGGACTAATGGAAGTCCTGGTTCTCTGTTGTACTCTCATATCTCGCAGCCCAGAGCTGAATACGTGTTTCACCCTAAGCCACATGTCCAAGGTATACAGGCCCCTCAATTGACCCATAGGAGTCCTAACAGACAATGCCACTGCTTCAAGTACAACCGAAAAATTTTCGAGCATCAATGATTCCGAAGCACATATACTCGAGCCTACCTTTTCTCCATTTGGATAACGAGCCCTTCTTGCTCAATCTAGTTTCCATTATTCACAAGGAACCCACCCACATTCCCTAATCGTATGGCTCACTCCTTTACGAACTAGCATCTTCGTAACCTACTCCCAACACAAGCCAAATCCGAAGGCTATAACTTTTTATCATGTTGTTATATCGTCATCCAACCTGATACGAATGAGCCAATACCTCTAGCACAATCTACAGAATATCAACAATAGTTCGTAGAAGTTCCAACCCCGTATCATGCACCATGATAACCCAGTGCCGAGTTATAGGTATAACTCGGTGTCGAGTTATAGGTCTAGCCAACTAATGGCTAATTCCTCTTCATGTCTCTAGTACTCCCCTTACAATGCCTTAGACCCTGACTCATTTACTTTTGATAAGCTGGCCCCCAATCCAATGCTCCACTTCTAAGTTCTAGTGATAAATCAGTATAGCATCCAACCCTTAGCAAAATACCCCGCATCTTGCTATAGAGTACCTCATCTAGCCAAGGTCTATCAATCCATGTCAACCACCGAGTCATAGCCTCCTTACCCATGTGCCAAGTTATAGGCATAACTCATTACCAACCTAACATGATAACTTGTCATAAACTCAAGCACTAAGCCAATCTTCTAGAACCATGCCATAGACAACCTCCATTAGCCACAGCCTTCCAAGCCATCAAGTTGACCATCACTCACGAGCTACCACCATAAGTTGGCTTAGATCTGTTTCCTTAACTCGATGCTGACTTATCACTTTGCATTCGATCGAGGTGCGAGTAATCCTATAGCCTCCTACCATGCTCCGAAGACTATCCACCAAGTTTCGTCCAATTCCGACCAATTTTGCCTCTGATTTGCTCAATTCTCCAGCTTAACTTTCTATGCAATCACCACACTAGCAAACAACATCAAATCATATCATCCAAACATAGAAAAAAAACAATTTCATCCAATCAAATATGCATCCATCAAAATAAGATAAGCAAGGCAATTTCTAACATAGATCTACAAATAACATAAATATATGAACATAAATCAAGGTGATTTGTGATCAATTAATTTCATATGCATGGATTAACATGTCATTAAAGTTAGAAAAGGTTTTTATGGCCACAATAAATTTAAAACATATTAAATCCTATAGTTATACCATCTAAACATGTATAGTATAATTAGAAGGTATAAACCACTCGTTGATTACCAAATCCAACCAATTTGTGTGTAGACCTAATCCAGAAGATGAAGAAAAACCTCCAAATCAAGCAAATCGATGAACTCTAGCTCCAAATTGAGGATTTATAATCCGCAAACTAGTTTGATTTAGAGGGAAAATTGGGTAACTTTGGATGAAATTAGGATGAATCTAGGGCTAACTAGGGTTTATACCTGATCAAGAATGAGAGGGAAAAGTTTTAATTTGAATCTTCAGCCCTCTATTTATAGTATTCTATAATTAGACCATCGACCACTAATGGACATAATTAATTACGTACTAATCCTGGCCAACCGCTTTAAAAACTTAAAACAAGTATAACTTTCCAACAGTAAGTCCCTTTTCTGTTATGATCACTCTACGGAATGGGAAACCATCATCCTAAAGCAATAAAGCTGGTTTGAGACCCTAATTCAACTCCTATCAAAAGTTATACCCCATACAAGATTTTCAGGATCAAAATGGTCACATAAAATTTTAGGAAAATTAGTGGGTGTGTAAAATGTCCCTAAAAGCCATATCCTATTACCTCATGAAAATTAAACAAAAATATTTTACAATCCTTCAATAAGCAAAATACGGATCGTTACATTCTCCCTCCTTAGGAATTTCGCCCCTAAAATTCCCAAACAAGCCAAAGTATAAACAATCATAGTTATCCCACATGCCTATTAATAATAAGCACCTATAACACACATCAAACAAGTAGCCATGCAACTAATAGTATATATGACCTATCCTAGCTTGTAGAATACTAATCAATCAACTATAACATATAATGGTGAAAGTAAATACAATAAACAATAAATATTACCATCCAAAGAGCTCGGGACACATAGTCCTCATGCTCTCCTCCATCTCCCATATACAATCGTTATCATTTTCGCTCCATTGTACCTTAATTATTTTCATTGTGACGACCAGAAATTTTGAATATTTGAAGTTAGAATATTTAATTGATTATAAATATTTGATAATTAGTTTTAATATAAATTTCAAATATCACTGTTTATTTGACAATTAAATTATTAAATTTAATAAACTGAAATTGGGTAAATTATTGAATCTTCTATTTTAAGCCTGTTAAAAATAATTTGAAGGCTTGTAAAACTTATATTGATAATACCGAAGATAGTAAAAGTGTTAAAATTGAATTTAAAGGTGATTTGTTCAGTTTTGAAATTTTATCATTTAAATTGAATTTAAAAATAGCCTTCCGAGACACAGTCTCAGAATTCGACAAAACCGGTTCCATTAGATCCGTGATAGTGTATTATTATCGGATTTCAAATTTCATAGTGTTTGGAGTTGTCGTGTGATCGTATGGTAGGTAAACGCGCTGAAGTCTATATCGAATTCAATATAATTATAAGGTCCAAAAAGCTATCTTCTCCATATGATCGAATTAGGACTCGAAACCTTTTTCGTTGCGTTTGAAATAGGGGTATAACATTATGAACGCCTAGTGGCACCCTTCGATAGGAGGTCAAGATTTTTAGCTGCGAATTCAGGACGGTTTAAATTTAAAATTTAAATATAAAACATATTATTTAACCAGTCAAAAAATATTCACAAACTTTTTCACCTCATTTAAGAAATACTGTTCACCTATTCAAATCATATCACCTTTATTTCAAATCGTGTTCCCTTTTTTTTATTACCACTCATGCAACCAAACAAGGAATTTCAAAAACAAGATAAGCTGAAAATATAAAATGGCGTAATAAATCACTTTCTCATTCTAAACGAAAGCTTCTCTTCCTCCATCCCTTCTGACTCCTTCTTAAATCAATTGCGTTCGGAAAAAAAGGGATTCTCTTCACAGTTCAATTCAAAAGCAACAGAAGATACCCTTTCTATTTCCGCGTTCCAGTTCGAAAAAAAAGAGAGGAACCGAATTCTCCCAAAGAAATCACAGTTCATAAATTTATTTTTGGGAGGATTTTTGAGATCTCGGCGTAGCTTTTGGAGTGTCGATTGGAAGATACGAAGGGAGCATCACGTGCATAGGAGTGTCACGGCATTTGGGGAAGGGATCGCGAAGGCAGCAGGCCGAGCTCGATAACTAGGGTTTCGGTTTTGACAAACCTTGGGACTTCATCGTGGGTTTCGGTTGCTGTACTAAGTTTGGGTGGAGGTGCGTCGTTCATGGGAAGTTTGTGATACTCAGGGCAGTTATGGTGGCGGTCGCGACTTTGAAGGAGGAGGGGTTCTAGATTGGCGATCTGGTGATGCAGTGAGGTATTGTTTTATTTAAATAAATATATCTTTGTATGCTTAGGAAAAAAGAATTGGATAATGAAAATATATAAATACACATACCTATTTTAATGTAAAAACATTAAATATATATTTAAGTTTTGAAAAATATAAAAATTTATAGAAAGATTTGATTTTTAAATCTGTATGCGTTATTTTTATAAATATACTTATGTAGTTTCTAAATGAGAAATAAAGTATATATGCCAATATCCATTCTAAGCCTACTGGTTTAATTTTAAAAATGATGCATGATGGAGATTAAATTGTTTAATAAGATTAATTTATTTATTTTCGTTACTGAAAGATTTTGAAGGGGTAGTGGTTAAAATAAAATCATGGGTTAATTAAATTTACCAAATGGGAATTTAATTGTTCGATTTGTTTCGAATATTAATAAACCATATAAATGTTTATACAAGGTCAAAATCTGAAAGAAAGCAAGCCGGATTGGAAGTGGATTGCAAATCATTAACAAGGTGAGTTAATCTCACTCTTCCGGGTCACTATTTAAATTTAAATGGTTAAATTTAAATAATTGGTTGAATGATTGAATTGATTTGATGTGCTATATTATATAGTAGTATATAATATATATTGGAGTGATTGATTCCCGCATTATTTAGCGGATGAGACCCTATGCGCCGCATAATAGCAGATGATATTATATAAATCCCATATACCGCGATATTCCACCTTGAAGTGGAATTGGTATTATTGTATTGTGCTAACATCTGTGGATGCAGGGAAACAGGTTGGAGGGATCCAACTGGATTCCTCAAAATTACTTAGATTATTTAATATTCCGCGTTATGAATATTTGATATTCTGTGATGACTTATATTTAGAATATTGAATGCTATGGTTTGCTTGAATATATTTCGGTACACCGAGTTATCAAAATAAATAGAATTGGATTTTTGAAAAGAAAATAAAAGGAGTGAATTTTTAAGTAAAATAATTATAGAGAATTTGAATAAAAATAAGAATGAATTGGAAAGGAATAAAAGTGATTTTTAAATTCTAATAAATTCTGGATATGAAAAAGGGATTTTGAATAAACAGAGAAATAATGAATTTTAAACTCAAGTGATATTATTCCCAGAAATAAAGAATTTATTTTAAAATTCAAGATTTGAATTTATTTAAAAGGATAAAGAAGAAATTTGGGAAATATGAAATTGGTAATTTCAGTTAAAAATATTTTTAAATCATAATTAAGGAATAAAAATCTGAAGTCAATGGGTTTTGAAATAAGTAAGTAAGTAAAGGAATTTATTTCAAAATGGAGTAAATTGGAAATCAATTTGAAAATTGATTTAAGTATTTGAAATTGAAAATTTAAAGGAGAATGTAACTATGAAATTTATAAACTGGGTTTATAAAAGTAAAGCAATATACCAATGGATAGTTGGAAGAATAAATTCACGGTGGGAATTTATTAAAGGAATGGGCAAATTTGTTTAAAAATAAATAGTGATTTATTTTTAAAGAATGTGAAGAGAAGTATATTTCCCTGGATAGCCAAGTACGTTTCAAAGTAAATTTTTAAATATAAGTTAAAAGTTTTAATGTCGTTCAAAAAGCATGTTTTAGAAAACTTGTTATTCCCAAATGTTTAAATTCTAAAGTTAGTATTGTGTTTAATCTATTATAGCCGTAATTATTTAAAGGTGGCCTGGTATTATGTTTTAAAAGTTAGAAAGTCAGTTTTATATTGTACAAAGTAGTTTTATTTTAAATGTTCTTAAAGCATATAGTGTGATTAATTATTAAAGTTATTTTTAATTCAAATGTTTTAAAGTATGTCTTATAATAAGTGTTTTAAATTATTTGTACTTGGCGATTTCAGTGGAAATAGAAAATATTTAGGAAATGTATTCCATGAGAGGAAGATGGTTTGAAAACTGTTTTCAAAAGGGGTTGAAATTGGAAATATATCTTGCGAAGATATTTTGAGGACGATAAATAATTTGGAGAAATTATTTATGTTAGAAGGTTGTTGTGAATGTTAATTGATAGTTAAATAATCAACTATCAATATTGGCCAATGCACTGATCGTTTCGAAGAGACCGGGATCGGGATTAATTTCTCGAAAACCAGTTCGATCCGGTTTGAACGTTTTTGTGAGGAAGACGAGTTTGGATTCGAAGATGGAACAGTGAAGTGCAAGGGCTAGTCGCTACAAATCCTAAGGATGATTCGAAAATGGATGTAGTAGGAGTAGTGCCTTCGGTTCCGTTCGAACCTGGGACAGACTTGTATGGATGAATGCTTTCGGAACATCGTCAGGTGCACGATGGGCATTCTAAGTGAAACGATCTAAAAAGGTAACGCTTAGACTCGAGCCTCATCAACCGGGAATGACTGAAAATCAGGGGTTTTATTGCAAGGCTAGGTGGGTAGTGCCCATTAGGATGAGGTCCTCCCTGTCTAGACGTCCCTTTTATTCGGCTTAGTGGTGCGGTTGTTGATCCCAACTGTGGAGTGATCTTACCCGGGATTATCCAGTAAGGGGTAGTCCCGGTCTTGTGTTGCAGGGGGTCGGAAGTGATCCTCGGTATGCTGACTAGACCAGGTACCATGACAGGTGGTACCCCAGTGCCTAGTCATTAGTTGGAAATCCATTCTCCCTACGCGCCTATACAGTTTTGATTGTACCCAACTATTGCTGAAATGTGAGATGCAAGCATTTCAGCTAGATTCTATTTTACTTTCTATAGACACTATTATAATATCAGAGGATTTTGATAAAAAGTGTTTTGGCTATCGTAAGGTAAAACCCGACATGTTTATTTGTGGCGTGGTCTTACGAGACGCTTTTGTTTTCAAAGGATTTTGAAACTTTAATAATCAATTGAGTGTGGTTTTCTCACGCAGGTATTCCAGACTGAATCGGGTCTTATTTAACTATAATGCTCGGGTCAGACCGAGTATTATAGATTACAGGAAAGGATGCTGAGGAGCTGGATGGCGATACGTACTCCCGCACTTGTTTTAGATATTCCGCTGTGTTGATTAGCTATATATTCAGATTGTGAGGACAGGTTATGATTACTGTCCAGTTGTGTGATATGTAAACTCCGATGATGTAATGTATAAACAGATTTGCTTTTGTGTAAAGATCATTCATTATTTATTATATTTCATTCCGCTGGGATGGTTAGATTCTTATGTAGTTTTCTATTTTCTTCTTCTACCTCTTCTTCTTTAACTCAAATGGTTCGTATTTCCGTGCATCTTGAGTTGATTGATGGAGTATAGTGTCGACTCTAAGGGGTACAGATTTGCGAGCTGTTATAGTAGTATTAGAGCTTAGGTTGGTGATAACCTTGGCTCTGGTGGGGATTACTCATTGAAATAGAGTTCGTATTACTCTAGAATGAGTTTGAGTGTATTAATAGATATGAGTGCGTATTTGTTAGTGAATATAAAATTGTTTTTATATTGTGTTGACTTATTGGTTAAGTGTTTATGGGTTCTGGTCAATATGTGGGACGCCATGTCGTCGATATGGATTTCTAAACTCTTAAACAAGATAAACCGACACAGTATTATTTAAAAATAGGGTAAATGAAATAATTTTACCCAAATTATTTTGTATGTAAAGGAAATGATTTTTCGTAAATTATTATAGTTATATATGGATGCTTGGTTGTTAGAAAGTGATAATATTAAATTATTATCATTATTGTATAAGAATTGAATAAGAAATTGGAATTATAACCAAAGATTAAGGAATAAATTAATAAAATAAATGGAATTTGTAAATGTGAATTATAAATGTGATCTATAATTTTGAAATAGAATTCCAGAGAAATATTGAAAATATTTCTGAAAGAATTTGGGATTTGAAATTTTTAGAAATTTAAATTCCTTTGAATTTGGAAATGGTTTTCAAAAGTTTTGGAGAAGTAATAGCGGTAGTATTTCGACGATATTTTTGAACTGGATTTGAAATCTGGTGAGATTTGAAATTTAAAAATATTTGAAGGGATTTAAAAAAAAGATAAAGCATTGAACTCTTTTCGGTCGTTGGAAAATAATTCCGATGATGATCGCGACATCATCGGTGTTTATTTTTTGAGTTTCCAAAAGAGGGGATTACTACCTGGATGGTTTGGATTAATGTTTGTTTGTGAAATTTGGTTTGATTTTGAAGTTGCAGAGGAATAGTTTGGTTTAGATATATATGTTTTCAAAATTGAATTTGGAACCTTTTAGTAATGGTTTAAACTCTGGAGTTGGTTTGAAATGTTTTGGTATGTTTAAGCAACTGTTTGAAACTCTAGGATCTTATTAAAAACGGTTATGGAATAAGTTAATGAAATAAAATTTATTGGTTGAAAATAAATTTGTGAATGAACAAATGGATTTATAATTGTAAGTAAATGAACTGAAATTGGATATTGGAAGGAGTAAGCCAAAATAAAATGTATTTGGTATTTTGGAAAGTGAAATAGAAATCTAAACTCGAATTATAATTAGATTGAACTCAAGTAAAGTAATAAAGTGATTTTTGAAGATAAAAATCAAAGATTGAATTGTAAATCGGAAGTGAGCCAACTGGATAATTATTTATGTAATATGGAAATGGAACACTAGTTGGATAAATAAAAGTTGAAATTTGAGTTAATGATAGGTTTGTAAATGGAACCCGAGTTGTAAATAGAGATTCAACTTGGAATTGTAAGTGAATTAAACATGAATTAAAGTTGTTATGGAATTGGATTAAAATAAAAATTCTATGGATTGGTAGAAGTAAATAAAATTAATTTTTGGAATCAATTGAAATAAATGTGAGTTGTTTGGGTTAAAAATGAATTGAATGTAAGCAATTGAGTTGTAAACCATTTAAATTTAATGAAGTTGTACATGAATTGGTTGTAAACAATTAAAATTAATGTCGGAACCCTATAAGTTGCTTATAAATATTGTTTAACCTGCATTGCTTATAGAAACTCGTATGTTTGCTTGTTAAATATGTAAAATGGTGTTAAGTTACATGATTTTAGCACTTACATATTTAAATTGAGTAAGTACAGGTACCTGAAGGCCGTTTGGCAGGATTTTGGTCGCGCTAATTGGTAAATAATAAGTCGCTTGCTTAAAAATGCTAAATAAAGGTACGCCTACGCAATAAAAATAGAAAATATGAACTGTTTTTGTTTTTCCGACCGGGTGGGTCGATGTATATATTTATATCTCTTGTCAAATTGCAAAAGCTCCTCCGTATAAAGAAGACTGCCAAAAAAATTCGAAAATTTTGGGAGTTAAAAATTTTTTGAATTTTTTTTGTTAGCGACAAAACGATTTCAAATTGAAAATTGAAATAAATTAGTGGATGGAACTAATTTAAAATAATAATATGAATCAGTTATAAATGGAAGATAAAATTCAATATCCAGAGTTGAAGATAAATTGAATTCATATGAAAATGGGAGAACCAGTTTGAATAGAAGTAGATATTAACTAAACTGGTGAAGTGAAAATGAATATAAGAAGCATATAAAATACTTATATTGAACTTTAAAAAATGAATGTGAATAAAAGATAATTGATATAGTTGATAATCAATTGAGATAAATACGTAAGATGTACGTATATTGTTTTTATTCGCATAACAATTTGATCCAGATTTAAGCACAGAATTTCGAGATAGTTATATCGATCCAAGTTAGGATTTTTCACTCGATTTTCGAAAGCGGACCCTGGATATGGATTTTGGTTGATTCTGGAAATTCTCTATCATAGTTATGACTATGCAAGGAGAATGACGGTTTCTGATCAGGAAACCAGATCTGAGTTCGCACTAGGAAGTTGGGTGGACGATACTAGTTTGGAAATGAAATTGTGTAATCGAGTAAGCGATCAGATTCGGTATTGCGTACGGATGATATAGGTACATCGTACGGGCTTAAATGGAATGAATATTGAATTTTTTTTAAAGAAGTGTATAAAATGATTTTGGAATCTGTAGTTGGATATGGTTAAATTGGATATACAGGTATTAAAAAGCAAGTGGGAAAAATTGGATTTTTGATTTCAGAAGATAAATTTGAATCGCTCGACAAAAAGGTATGTGTTTAAATTTCTGTATGAAATTTGATTAGGTTTTTGATCTAGCCACTTGGCCTTTTGTTTTCTTTTGGAATTTGGGAGCCCGTAAAGGCATTTTGTAGTTGTTTCGAGCTAGCCGCGCAAAGGAGATGCTGACGAAATTTTTCCAAAATTTAGGGAGTTAGAAATTTTGAGAAAATTTTGATAACTCAAAATTTGGTTTTAAACTGAAATTTGAATGATTGAGCAAAAAGGTATTGTTTGAAACTGTTGGTGAGTTTGGGAAGTTAGTAAGAATTATAATGGTTCTTTTATAAAAAGATAGTTGGTAGGATGTTGAATTGTTGGTTGGGGGAAAAAGTAAACGAGTATTGGACCATTATTCCTAACCAGCAATTTCATGGACGAAATTCTTTTAAGGGGGGAGGAATGTGACGACCCGGAAATTTTGAATATTAGAAGTTAGAATATTTAATTGATTTTAAATATTTGATAATTAGTTTTAATATGAATTTCAAATATCACTGTTTATTTGACAATTAAATTATTAAATTTAATAAACTGAAATTGGGTAAATTATTGAATCTTCTGTTTTAAGCCTATTAAAAATAATTTGAAGGCTTGTAAAATTTATATTGATAATACCGAAGATAGTAAAAGTGTTAAAATTGAATTTAAAGGTTATTTGCTCAGTTTTGAAATTTTATCATTTAAATTGAATTTAAAAATAGCCTTCCGAGGCACAGTCTTGGAATTCGACAAAACAAGTTCCATTAGATCCGTGATAGTGTATTATTATCGGTTTCAAATTTCATATTGTTTAGAGTTGTCGTGTGATCGTACGGTAGGTAAACGCGCTGAAGTCTATATCGAATTCAATATAATTATAAGGTCCAAAAGCCATCTTCTCCATATGATCGAATAAGGACTCGGAACCTTTTTCGTTGCGTTCGAAATAGGGGTATAACATTATGAACGCCTAGCGGCACGCTTCGATAGGAGGTCAAGATTTTTAGCTGCGAATTCAGGACGGTTTAAATTTAAAATTTAAATATAAAACATATTATTTAACCAGTCAAAAACTATTCACATCAAAACTTTTTCACCTCATTTCAGAAATACCGTTCACCTATTCAAATCATATCACCTTTATTTCAAATCATGTTCCCTTTTTTTTTATGACCACTCACGCAACCAAACAAGGCATTTCAAAAACAATAGAATCCGAAAATATAAAATGGCCGAATAAATCACTTTCTCATTCTAAATGAAAGCTTCTCTTCCTCCATCCCTTCTGACTCCTTCTTAATCAACCGCGTTCGAAAAAAAAGAGGGATTCTCTTCACAGTTCAATTCAAAAGCAACAGAAGATACCCTTTCTATTTCCTCGTTCCAGTTCGAAAAAAAAGAGGAACCAAATTCTCCCGAAGAAATCACAATTCATAATTTTATTTTTAGGAGGATTTTCGAGATCTAGGCGCAGCTTTTGGAGTGTCGATTGGAAGATACAATGGGAGGATCACACACATAGGAGTGTCGCGACGTTTGGGGAAGGGATCGCAAAGGCAGCAGGTCGAGTTCGATAACTAAGGTTTCGGTTTTGACAAACCCTGGGAATTCATCATGGGTTTCAGTTGCTGTATTGAGTTTGGGTGGAGGTGCATCGTTCATGGGAAGTTTGTGATACTCAGGGCAGTTGTGGTGGTGGTCGCGACTTTGAAGAAGGAGGAGGGGTTCTAGGTTCGCGATCTGGTGACGTGGTGAGGTATTGTTTTATTTAAATAAATATATGTTTGTATGCTCAGAAAAAAAAGAATTCGATAATGAAAATATATATAAATACACATACCTATTTTAATGTAAAAACATTAAATATATATTTAAGTTTTGAAAAATATAGAAATTTATAGAAAGATTTGATTTTTAAATCTATATGGGTTATTGTTATAAATATACTTATGTAGTTTCTAAATGAGAAATAAAGTATATATTCCTATATCTATTCTAAGCCTACTGGTTTAATTTAAAAAATGATGTATGATGGAGATTAAATTGTTTAATAAGCTTAATTTATTTATTTTAGTTACTGAAAGATTTTTAAAGGGGAAGTAGTTAAAATAAAATCATTGGTTAATTAAATTTATCAAATGGGAATTTAACTGTTCGATTTGTTTCGAATATTAATAAACCGTATAAATGTTTATAGAAGGTCAAAATCTGAAAGAAAGCAAGCCGAATTGGAAGTGGATTGCAAATCAATAATAAAGGTGAGTTAATCTCACTCTTCTGGGTCGCTATTTAAATTTAAATGGTTAAATTTAAATAATTGGTTGAATGATTGAATTGATTTGATGTGTTATATTATATAGTAGTATATAATATATATTGGAGTGATTGTTTCCCGCATTATATAGCGGATGAGACCCTATGCGCCACATAATAGCGGATGATATTATATAAATCCCATATACCGCGATATTCCACCTTGAAGTGGAATTGGTATTATTGTATTGTGTTAACATCTGTGGATGCAGGGAAACAGGTTGGAGGGATCCAACTGGATTCCTCAAAATTACTTAGATTATTTAATATTCTGCGTTATGAATATTTGATATTCTGTGATGACTTATATTTGGAATATTGAATGCTATGGTTTGCTTGAATATATTTCGGTACACTGAGTTATCAAAATATATAGAATTAGATTTTTGAAAAGAAAATAAAAGGAGTGAATTTTTAAGTAAAATAATTATAGAGAATTTGAATAAAAATAAGAATGAATTGGAAAGGAATAAAAGTGATTTTTAAATCCTAATAAATTCTGGATATGAAAAAGGGATTTTGAATAAACAGAGAAATAATGAGTTTTAAACTCAAGTGATATTATTCCCAGAAATAAAGAATTTATTTTAAAATTCAACATTTGAATTTATTTAAAAGGATAAAGAAGAAATTTGGGAAATATGAAATTGGTAATTTCAGTTAAAAAGATTTTTAAATCATAATTAAGGAATAAAAATCTGAAGTCAATGGGTTTTGAAATAAATGAGTAAGTAAAGGAATTTATTTCAAAATGGAGTAAATTGGAAATCAATTTGAAAATTGATTTAAGTGTTTGAAATTGAAAATTTAAAGGAGAATGTAACTATGAAATTTATAAACTGGGTTTATAAAAGTGAAGCAATATATCAGTGGATAGTTGGAAGAATAAATTCACGGTGGAAATTTATTAAAGGAATGGGTAAATTTGTTTAAAAATAAATAGTGATTTACTTTTAAAGAATGTGAAGAGAAGTATATTTCCCTGGATAGCCAAGTACGTTTCAAAGTAAATTTTTAATGTCGTTTTAAAAAGCATGTTTTAGAAAACTTGTTATTCCTAAATGTTTAAATTCTAAAGTAAGTATTTTCTTTAATCTATTATAGCAGTAATTATTTAAAGATGGCCTGGTATTATGTTTTAAAAGTTAGAAAGTCAGTTTTATATTGTACAAAGTAGTTTTATTTTAAATATTCTTAAAGTATTTAGTGTGATTTAGTATTAAAGTAATTTTTAATTCAAATGTTTTAAAGTATGTCTTATAATAAGTGTTTTAAATTATTTGTACTTGGCAATTTTAGTGGAAATAGAAAATATATGGGAAATGTATTCCATGAGAGGAAGATGGTTTGAAAACTGTTTTCAAAAGGGGTTGAAATTGGAAATATATCTTGCGAAGTTATTTTGAGGATAATAAATAATTTGGTGAAATTATTTATATTGGATGGTTGTTGTGAATGTTAGTTGATAGTTAAATAACCGACTATCAATATTGGCCAATGCGTTGATCGTTTCGAAGAGACCGGGATCAGGATTAATTTCTCGAAAACACTTCGATCCGGTTTGAACATTTTCTTGAGGAAGACGAGTTTGGATTCGAAGATGGAGCAGTAAAGTGCAAGGGCTAGTCGCCACTAATCCTGAGGATGATTCCAAAATGGATGTAGTAGGAATAGTGCCTTCGGTTCCGTTCGAACCCGGGACGGACTTGTATGGATGAATGCTTTCGGAACATCGTCAGGTTGACGATGGGCATTCTAAGTGAAACGATCTAAAAAGGTAACGCTTAGCCTCAAGCCTCATCAACCGGGAATGACTGAAATCAGAGGTTATGCCACAAGGCTAGGTGGGTAGCGCTCATTAGGGTGAGTCATCCCTGTCTAGATGTCCCTTTTATTCGGCTTAGTGGTGCGGTTGCTGATCCCAACCGTGGGGTGATCTTACCCGGGATTATCCAGTAAGGAGTAGTCCCGGTCTTGTGTTGCAGGGGGATCGGGAGTGATCCTCGGTATGCTATTCTAGACCAGGTACCGTGACAGGTGGTACCCCAGTGCCTAGTCGTTAGTTGGAAATCCATTCTCCCTACGCGCCTGTACGGTTTTGATTGTGCCCAACTATTGCTGAAACGTGAAATGCAAGCATTTCATTTAGATTCTATTTTACTTTCTATAGACACTATTATAATATCAGAGGATTTTGATAAAAAGTATTTTGGCTATCGTAAGGTAAAAGCCCGACATGTTTATTTGTGGCGTGATCTTGCGAGATGCTTTTGTTTTCAAAGGATTTTGAAACTTTAATAATCAATTGAGTGTGGTTTTCTCACGCTGGTATTCCAGACTGACTTGGATGTTATTTAACTATAATGCTCGGGTCAGACTGAATATTATAGATTACATGAAAGGATGCTGAGGAGCTGGATAGCGATACGTACTCCCGTACTTGTTTTAGATATTCCGCTGTATTGTTTAGCTGTGTATTCAGATTGGGAGGACATGTTATGATTATTATACAGTTGTGTGATATGTAAACTCTGATGATGTAATGTATAAATAGATTTGCTTTTGTGTAAAGATCATTCATTATTTATTATATTTTATTCCGCTGCAATGGTTAGATTGTGATGTTGTTTTCTATTTTCTTCTTCTACCTCTTCTTCTTTAACTCAAATGGTTCGTATTTCCATACATCTTGAGTTGATTGATGGAGTATAGTGTCGACTCTAAGGGGTACAGATTTGCGGGCTGTTACATTCATCTTCTTTCTCCTAAGCAATTTCATATCATACCCAACAATACAAAACGGGACCTACGAGGATAGAAACTTCTGGTTCTACCTCAACATCTAACTAATCCAGTATGATCATCATGCCTGAGTTGTGCGCAAACTTCCGTAGATAAGAGATATGTAAAAAGTTGTCATGCCAGCCATCTTTTGAGGTAAGTCGGCCTTATATGCTAGCTTCTGGATTCTCTCGACTATCGAAAATGGACATACAAATCTTGATGCCAACTTCCGTTTTCTATCGAATCAAACTACATTCTTTAGGGAAGAAACCTTTATAAACACTGTATTTCTGACAAAAAATCCAAAATCTCTAGGTCTCTTATCTGCATAGCTTTTCTGTCAATCCCGAGCAGCTTTCATTCGTTGCCCAATGACCTCAATCTTCTCTGAAATCTCTCTAATCATATTTGGCCTAAGGATCGATTTCTCGCCCGCTTTCCATCAACATGAAGGAGCATTACATGGTTGGCCATACATGCTTCATACAGAGTCTTACCAATACTCGATTGATAACCATTGTTGTATGAAAACTCTCCCAAATGCAAATAATCATCCCATGACCCATTATAGTCTATACTGCATGCTCGTAAGAGATCTTCCACCATACAATTTACTCTTTCGATCTGCCTATCTATTTGCGGGTGATAAGCTGCACTAAGATGTAGCTCCGTCCCTAATGCCTCTTGTAAGCTCTTCCAAAACCCACTAGTGAAAAACGGGTCTCGACCGCTCACAATGCACTTTGGCAAATTGTGGAATCGTACTATCCATTTTACATACAACTCCGCCAACTTGGATGTTGTCCTACTTAAATTGATGGGTACAAACCTTGAACTCTTGGTCAACCGATCTACCATGACCCGAATGCCATCATACCCTGCTCGATTCATTGATAGTCCATCTACAAAATCCATCGATACATGCCCCCATTCCCACTTAGGAATCTCTAATTGTTGGAACAAACCATTAGGTTTATTTTGCTCTACCTTCACCGACTAACAGTTTATACACTTCGAGATGAATGCCTTTACATCCCTCTTTATACATTCCCAATAATAAGTTTGCTTCATATCCTAACACATCTTGTTACTATCAGGATGAATGGTCAACCTGGAATGGTGACACTCTCTTATCACTTCATCCCATCAACATCGGGAACAAACAAACACCTGCCTTTACGAAGCCAACCCTCTTAGTAGAGTTCATATTACTTCATGTCATTAGATTCCAATCCTTCTCATATCCTTACCATGATCTCTGCTAGCCTAGCATCTCGATTCTGACTAGCGCTGATCCTTTCAATTGGAGTAGGTCTGAATGACAAACTTTGTAACATCTCTGGCTCCAACTCGTAATGAGGCACGAAATTAAATCCACTAATATACTCTATCTTCTTCCATTCCAAGAACATTTCTCCAAACCTAGCATGTAATGCATTTGCGACTGCATTTCCATTTCCTGAAGTATATGAAATGCTGAAATCATAAGAGGCCAAGAACTCTAACCACCATTGCTCCATAGAACAACTCAAACCTTTCTCCTAGCAAGTAGTGCCTCCACATCATCAAAGTAAAAACAATTACCGCTAATTCCAAATTATAAGTCAGATAATTCCTTTCATGTGGTTTCAATTGTCGACTAGTACTGGCAACAACTTTCTCTTTCTGCATCAACACACCACCCAATCCAGTATTACAAATATCAGTATATACTTTCAACTCTTTATTTATACTTGGAATGGTAAACACTGGTGCAATCATCAACCTCTCTTTCAGACTCATAAATGCATGCTCACACTTCGCATCCCATACAAGAGTCTGATTCTTCTTCGTCAAATTGGTCAACGGTACCGCTACCTTCAGGAAGCCCTTTATGAGGCGTTTATAGTATCCCGCTAATCCTAGGAAACTTCTTACATCCATAGCATTCTTGGGCCGATTTTTATCTTGGACCACTGCACCTTCGTAGGATCTACTGCTATAACAGGTCTTGAAACAACGTGACCCAAGAATCTTAATTTCTCTCTCCAGATTTGACACTTAGAGAACCTCACTCTCAACTTGTGCTTCCTCAATAGCTCTAGCACAATCCTCAAGTGCATCTTGTGCTCCTTTTCAGTTCTGGAGTAGATCAGAATATCATCAATGAACACAAGCACGAACTTATTCAGCTGGTCTCTGAAAACTCGACTCACGTGATCCACAAAGTATGTTGGTGCGTTGGTTCGCCCGAATGACATCACCAATCACTCATAAAATCCCGACGGTATATGAAACATAGTAATAGCTCACTCTCCTTCACTACTCTAAGGTGGTGGAATCTCATCGCCATGTCCATTTAAGAGAACACCTTCACACCGTGCAGCTAATCGAACAAGTCATTCATACACAACCTTAAAGAGTCATCCGCCTTCGTTGCGAATACTACAGTTGCACCCTACTGAGATATGCTTAACCCTTTCCTTAATAGGTCATTCATTTGCTCCTCTAATTACTTTTATTCTCGGGGTTCCATATGCCTCAAAGACATAACTATTGGTCTGGCTTCCTTTAGTAACTCTATACGAAACTTAATCTCTTTATGCAGCAGCGGCAATCAAATCACTTCCTCGAAGACATCCGGATAATCTCTAGTGATGGGCACTAATGATAATCCCTCACGTGGAACCTTAAGAAAACATAGAAAGCTAACCGTTATGTATTCTCTGGTAGCCAGTTAATCACCATCATTCGCCCATCCATATCGCCGATTGTCACCAATAGCTTCTCACAAACCACAATGGCCGCATACTTCTTAAGCAAGTCCATTCCCTAAATAATCCTGAACCCAACAAATTAAAAACAAAGTAATCACAAACCAAAGAATATCCATTAGTCGATAAAGCTAGGCCACGACAAACTATGCAAAGACTAGTACAGCCTCCAACAGGGTTCATCACGATTAGGGATCAGTATACTATCTCAGGTCTCAATGCCAATTTGTCTACTAGGTCAGTTGAATAACGACTCCCTTCCCCTTCTACTTCTCCGAGGGAGCACTCAAGGAAGTTGGGACAACATCCACCTCACGGCCTGTTTATCCTTCACAGTTCCAGGCAATCCTTCTCCACATCATGCCTTAAATCATTCCCAATTGCGCCGATCTTCACTCGTAGCAATAGTCATGGTGTTCCTCCAATTCATGGCCCACCCCCAAAGTTGTCTAGAAGCCAACTTTCTCTTCATAGCATCATCTACTTCCATATCACTAAAGATACGTTCACAAGTATCAATTCAATCTTGCACTTCTATGGCTGATTCTGTTCCACAAAATGGGTTTCCTCCCAAAGTAGAGTAATCTTTGCTCAATTTAGCAAAATCAGCCCTATGCGCTTGCACATGAGCACCTCCGCCAAGAGCCATACCAGAAGTATTCCTCATCACCGTGCCATCATAGCGTTGAACATAGCTTGAAAATCAGGTGTAGCAGCTCGTGACCCTACTCCTTCCTTAACTCTTGAAACCGATCTCATAGTATTCCGACTCATTCTTATCTATAACAAAAATGATCTATCTCCCATAAAGAAAATTGTATATGTAATGCTCATGTGCATGCGACTTATACTATATAATATATATTATTATATAGCTTTGAAAACCAAACGCATAACAACGACGCACTCCCTCGTATATATAGCGATAACACCTTTTCTATCTCTACTGGATCATGGATTCAACTCCAGTTAATCATGTAACCAAAGCTCTATACCAAATGTGACGACTGCCCTATACCACCACCACCAATAGTATATAAATAGTGTGTTGCAGTTGTGCCCGGCCGATATAGGATGATCATTAAGGTTGAAATAAACCAATATAGCATATAACTTATCATATCTCGTAGCGTATGGATAAAACATAATATCACATATGAACAGAAGAGACAGTATTAACTATGTGAACAATTTATCACAGTATAATATCTACAGAGTTATACATCGATAGTAGAGTTTATATGATGGAAACAAACTCAACAACTGCCTTAAATACAAAGAGTAAGCAGTCGCTGTTAAGGCACCCTAGTGCTGCACAGTGGAATAAGCGTAGACTCTCCATATATGTATATAATATGAGATAACTCCATCCAGCTCATCCTCCGAACATCTACTACATCACCTAAACCTGTTACATAGTCTACTCATTAAAGAGTACCCAAGATAATAAGAAGCAAAACATAAAACCTTAGGTCAGACAACAATCTGGTGTGAGCGGTAAATGAGTCTCAAAATATTATACAGGTAAATATGGCAAGGAATAAGAGTACAAGAACCATACTTGACCTGTCCCTACAACCAAAGAGTTAGCATATAACACTATTACATGCCACTCTACAATATCATAAAGATACACCACAAACCAAATAAAGGATATCAATCTTCTAGCTATTCCTATCTTCAGTACCTACTTCCCACGATACTTTTGAGTGATAATCTACTAAAGAAAACAACCAAAGCATCCATAACATCCATCAAGAATCTTAATTATCACTCCTTGTGCTTTGAATATATGATAACTCATATGACCCCTAAGCCCAAGACTAATGGAAATCCCGTTTCTCTATTGTACTCTCGTATCTTACAGCCTAAAGTTGGATACGTGTCTCGCAGCCTAAAGCTGGATGCTAGATCTAAAGTTATTGGTCCAGGATATACAGGTCCCTCAATTGATCCATAGGCGTCTCCACTTACAATACCCCTACTTCGAGTACAACTGAAAACACTTCGAGCATCAATGATTCCTCAACACCTATACCTAAGCCTACCTTTGCTCCATTTGGATACCGAGACCTTCTTTCTCAATCCGGTATCTATTATTCATGAGGAACCCACCCACATTCCTCAGTCATATTGCTCACTCCTTTACGAACCACCATCTTCGGAACCTACTCCCAACACAAGCCAACATCCAAAGACCCAAGCTTTTAATCATGAAGTTATATCATCATCCAACTTGATACGAATGAGCCAACAACTCCAGCACGGCTCAACAACTATCCTTAGAAGTTATTACCCCATATCATGCACCATGATAACTCGATACCGAGTTATAGGTATAAATCAGTGTCGAGTTATACATTTAGCTAACTAATGGCTAATTCCTCTTCCATGTCTCTAGTACTCCCTTTCCAGTGCCTTGGACCTTGACTCATTCACCTTTGATAACTCGGCTCCCAGTCTCAAGCTCCACTTTTAAGTTCTAGATATAACTCGGTATAACATCCAATCTTAGCCAAATACTCTGCATCTTACTATGGAATACCTCATTTAGCCGAGCTCTATCCATCCATGTCAACCACCGAGTCACAACCTCATTCCCCATAACTCGATACCGAGTTATAAGTATAACTTGTCACTAACCTAACTTAATAACTCATTGTAAACTCAAGCACTTAGCTAATCTTCCAGAACATTTCCATAGACAACCTCTATTAGCCATAGCCTTCCAAGCCATCAAATTGATCATCACTCACGAGCTACCATCATAAGTCGGGTCCGACCTATCTCTTTAACTCGATACCAACTTATCAAACCAATTGAGGTATGAGTTATCCTATAGCCTCATGCCATGCTCTAGAGCCCATCCTCCAAATTTCGTCCATTACAACCAACTTTGCTTCCGATTTGCTCAATTCTCCCACCTAACTTTATATGCAATCACAAAATCAGCAAACAATATCAAATCATGTCATCTAAAGATAGAGTAACAAGCTATTTCATCCAATCAAACTTGCAATCCATCAAAATAAGATAAATAAGGCCATTTCTAATATCGACCTACATATAGTATGAATATATGAAAATAAATCAAGTTGATTTCTAATCAATCAATATTTTATGCATGAATTAACATGCCATTAAAGTTAGAAAATGTTTTTATGGCCAAAATTAGTTTAAAACATGTTAAGTACTATAATTCTACTATATAAACATATATAGTATAGTGAGAAGGCATAAACCACTCACCAATTACTAAATTCAACCAATTCATATGTAGATCTAATCCGAACAGCAAAGAAAAGCACTTGAATTCAGGTAAATCGATGATCTATATCTTCTAATTGAGGACCTAATCTCTGGTCCGTAATCTAGTTTAATTTAGAGACTAATTTGGATGATTCTGGATTGAATTCGGATGGATCTAGGGCTAATTAGGGTTTATACCTAATTTAAAATGAGAGGGAAATCTTTTAGTTTTACTCTTCACTCTTCTATTTATAGTATTCTATAATTAGACCAATGCGCTCACTAATGGGCTTAATTAATTACATACTAATTCTGGCGAACTGCTTTGAAAAATTAAAACAGGCATAACTTTCTAACTGTAAGTCTTTTTTTCTATTGTGACCACTTTATGGGATGGAAAACCATCATCCCGAAGCAATGGAACTAATTTGAGACCCTAATTCAATTCCTATCAAAATTTGTAGTCCAAACAAGATTTTAAGGGTTAAAATGGTCACATAGAATTTCAAAAAAAAATCATAGGTGTGTAAAATGTCCGTAAGAGTCTTATCCTAAAATTATAGAACCATAAGACCTCATACAAATTAAATAAAAAAATTTTAGAATCCTCTGATATGTAAAATATGTTAGAACCTCCAACTTATGTTTCAATGATAACAACTATACAATCTTATACATATGTAGACTTTATCACGATTGCAGGTATATACTACAAGCAGACACCATAATCAAAGATATTGAGACTCAAAGTGAAAAGAAGATTCATTGACCATATAAAGGTTATTCTACTGTAAAAGAGTCTTAGATAAAATACTGTTAAGGTCTTTTTGAGTATATATGCATATATGATCACACACAAGTTTATATACATCAAAATATTTTGGAAATCTGCATTTTCATCTCATTGACGTTTGAGGTATTCTCACAGACATCTATAACAAGTCTCGATTTTAAAATTGAAACTAGTCATAGATGTTTGTCATTATACCGTAGATGCCTGTCACGACAAAAACTGTCAAATTTGAAAAGACACTTCTTTTTGAAAGGAAATCATCTTTCATGAGGAATTGCTGCCATTAAAACGAAAAGATTTCTTCGTAGAGTAACAACTCTTTATCTGCACCTCTCTGATTCTATAAGTAACATCTTGAATGAGCAGTAGTAACAACTAACTTGACTTGATTTGATCTATACTTTACTCTCTTGATTTAAAAGCACTCTCTTGCATATACACTAATTACATACTCTCAGTCAATTATAACCTTTTGGTTATATCACTTTCTACAACTCAAAGAAATCATACTTTTGGTTATATCACTTTTTACAACTCAAAGAAATCATATTCATATACTCAAGGGAGATCATAGGAAGATTTTTTACTATAAATCAAAAACTGTGTTATTAGAGCACAAGAGTGTCAAAAGCATTTTTGTATTTAGCTTATTCCTCCAGGCGAAGTAGGGATAGTTTGTTTAAAGGAAATACCGAAGGGGAGCTTCAGGATTGGACATTGGAGGAGAGGTCCGAACTAGTATAAAAACTTAGGTTTGCATGCTTTTTATATTGTATTATTTGTCGTCTACTGTTACATTGATTTATATACCTGCATACTACACACAAGTTAGATAGTATACGATCCACTAGACTTTCAATTAGTATCGGAGCACGGTTATTTCAAGTTACAGTAACACATAGTTGAAACATATTTAATATGGAAAGTACATTTCAAGAAGGCCAATCCACTGCACATCCTCCACTATTCACTGAATCGAATTATGCTTACTGGTCTACACATATGCATATTTTTATGGAAGCTAATGGTCTAGAAATTTAGTTAGCAACTCAAAATAAATATGAAGCACATAACACTGATATGGGCACATGGACTGATGTACAAAAAGCAGAGGCATCTAACTATGCCAAAGCTTTAAATAATTTATTTTGCTCACTCGATAAAAATGAATTTTCACGAATCATGTTTTGCACTACTAGGCGTACATTACAAAATACCCATGAAGGCACAAATAAAGTCAAGCAAACAAAAATTTCTATTCTACAAAAATCAATTATCATCTTTTAAAATGAAATCAAATGAGTCAATTATTGACATGTATGCTAAATTTCAAACTATACAATATGATCATATGGCACTAGGAGTTAAATAGACTGGTTTTGATTTAGTTATATAATTTTGAACTCTCTAACAAACAAATGGGAAAGAAAAGTTTTAGCCATCTAAGAAGATAACAATCTTTCCCAACTCAAAGTCAAAGAGTTAATAGAAATCTGATGTCGTATAAAGCAAATTTACATGCAAGAAAAGAACAAAATCAAGAAAGAAAAAACATCGCACTTCAGGCAAATAACAATAATTCCAACTTGGAAGAAGATGAAATTGTGTTCATCGCCAAAAATTACAACAAGTTCAAGAATTTCAAAAAGATGACGAAATTTCAAAACAACAGCAACACTAATTCCTCAAATCAAACATCAGTAAAATGCTTCAGCTTTGATAAATTTGGCCATATAAAGAAAGACTGTCCACTACTCAACATTGATAAAAAGAAAAAAAAATTTGAAAATTTTAAGAAAAAGAGAAAAACATTTAAAGTAACTTGGGATGACTCTGACTCTTCCTCTTTATCTGATAGTGACAGTGACATAAAACAAGCAAATGTTTGCTTCATGGCTAGCACAGATAAGGTACATCTCGAATTAACATATGATGAACTTATTGAAATTAGTATAGAATTAAATGACACGTATAGAGAATCAAAGAAATTAGACAAAAAATTTTTTAGGAAAATTAAACAGAGCTGAATTAGAAATTGGAATGTTAAAAGACGAGAAAAGTATTTTAGAAGAAGAATTAGAATTAGCACAAAAAGAATGCAAAATACTATCATCTCAAAATGCTACTCTAACACATGATATAAAGAATTATAAACTTGAAAACGAAAAGTATGAATTAAAAATAATTTAGAATAAGCTAATATAGAAATTTATGATGTCAGAAATAAACTAGATAAAATTACTAACAATGTTTCAACGTTTAGTAAAGGAAACAAAATCTAGATAATTTGATTAATATTTCAAAACCTCGAAAAATAGGAATGGTTTAGGATTTTAAAAAATAATCATAAACGTTCTAAAAATAATCTGGTCTCTAATAATAATCAAAGTTTTAAGAAGATTAGTACATTATATACAAATTTTAGAAAAACAAAATCAAAATATGAAAATAAAGGAACAAAAATGATTAAGGTATGGATTCGTAAAACAAATAACAAATTGATTAGACAAAATCATATAGATGTATATCCAAAAGACATAGTTCATAATGAATATTACATTTATAAAGATTCCAAACTCTCATGGGTATGGCAACCTTCTCCTACTAACCCATAGGACCATAACAAAGGATGTGGGTACCAATTAAAACTCTTTACTATTTTGTAGGTACCCAAAAACAAATATAAGGAGAAATGGATACTTAATAGTGGATGCTCCAAACATACGATGAGAAATGTTCACACACTATCAAACATCACTTACATGGACGAAGACACAGTAACCATTGGGGATAACTCCAACGGATATGTTATTGGAATTCGAAATGTCATCGATGTCGGTACATCTACTTCTCTTAGTATTTCAAATGTTTTATTAGTTAAAAACTTAAAACATAATTTACTCAGTATAAGCCAATTATGCGATAAGGGATTTAGAATTAATTTTGAAAAAGATAAATGCAATTTCTTTGATCAAAATAAAAATTTAATTTTTATGGGAATAAGAAATTGAAATATTTATATTCTAAACATGAATATTAATCATAATAACGATTTATATTCAACTGCAAATCATGATGATCCATGGATATGGCATAAAAGATTTTGTCATTTAAATTTCAAATATATAAAAAAAATTAGCAAAAAACAATTTGGTAAGAGGATTACCCAAAATAAATTTCAAATTTAAAAATCTACACGATGCATGTCAACTTGGAAAATTAATGAAAAGCTCGTTTAAACCTAAAAGGGAAATCTTTACTAAACAACCTCTTGAATTATTTCATTTGGACTTATTTGATCCAACTCAAGTACGTTCGATAAATCATAATAAATATGTTTTTGTAATTGTAGACGATTTTTCATGGTATACTTGGACGCTATTTTTAAAACATAAAAGTGATACATTCAAAATGTTTAAATTTTTGCTAAACGAATTAAAACTCTAATGGATTTAAAAATAAAAAAAAATAAGAAGTGAACATGGCGGAGAATTTGAAAATGAATTATTTACAAACTTTTTTAATAAGAAGGGAATTACTCATAATTTTTCATTTTCACGAACACCACAACAAAACGGAGTAGTCGAAACAAAAAATCGCACCTTGCAAGAATATGCTCGTACTCTCCTAAATGGTAGTAACTTACCAAATAATTTTTGGGCCGAAGCAGTTGCTACTGCTTGTTATGTATTAAACGAGTAACTCTTAGACCTATGACTTAAAATACATGTTGTGAAATGTTCTTCAAACAGAAACCAAAAGTATCATACTTTCAAATATTTGGATCAAAATGCTTTATTCTAAATATAAAAGATAATCTTGGAAAATTCGATTCAAAAGCTTATGAAGGAATTTTTGTTGGATATAAAGCCTACAGAATTTTTAACAAACGAATAAATGTCATAGAAGAAAATCTTTATGTCTCGTTTGATGAAAACTTCAAAAATATAAGTAAAGATGACGAAGAAAGTTTTGACGCTAATCAAAATAATATGATTGAAAACAATAATAATCAAAATGTATGATTGAAAATAATAACAATCAAAATAACAATGATTTGAAATCACCACCTCGCATTTTAAAAGATCATCCTATTGATAACATATTGGAAATCTAAATAACAAAATTTCGACTAGAAGACAAATAAATCAAATGAGTAATGTAGCATTTATATCTAATTTTGAACCAGAAGATTATAAGAAAGCATCAAATGATGATTTTTGGATTTTAGCAATGTAAGAAGAACTTAATCAATTTGAATGAAATAATGTTTGAAAATTGCTACCAAGGCCAAATGATCAATCAGTAATTGGAACAAAATGGATTTTAAAAAACAAGGCTGATGAAAATAGAAATTATACATGTAATAAAGTAAGATTAGTGGCACATGGATATAATCAAGAAGAAGGCATTGATTATGAAGAAACCTTTGCGCCCGTGGCACATCTTGAAGCCATAAGAATATTACTTACTTTTGCATGTCATCATAACTTTAAACTATTTCAAATGGATGTTAAAAGTGCTTTCTTAAACCGTTTTATAAAAAAATGTTTACGTAGAACAACCACCACTATTTGTTCATGAAAAATATCTGATCATGTTTTTAAACTTGAAAAAGCATTATACGGTTTTGAAACAAGCACCTCGAGCTTGGTATGATCGATTAAAATCACATTTAATTAATTCCAGTTTTCAAACTGGTAAAATAAATTCAACATTATTTATTAAAAGAGAACAGAAGGATATATTAATGTTCAAATTTATGTTGATGACATTATATTTGGATCTACTAACGAAAATTTATGTAATGAATTTTCTGCAATAATGACAAATGAATTGAAATGTCTCCTATGGGTGAATTAAATTTCTTTTTAGGATTATAGATAAAACAATTAAATAATGGAATTTTTATAAATAAAAAAAATACTGTAAAGAACTACTAAAACGTTTTGGAATGGATAATAGATCAAGTAAACCCACACTAATGAGCACTTCTACTCATCTAGATAAAGATGAACATGGAAAAGAGTTTGATCAAAAACTATATCGTTAAAGCATGATAGGATCCTTACTATACTTAACTACTAGTAGACTAGATATTATGATGAGTGTTTGTTTATGTGCAAGATTTCAAGCACAACCTAAAGAATCACATCATCGTGCAGTTAATCTAATTTTACGATATTTAGCCAACACTAAAGATTATGGATTATTTTACCCAAAGGCATTACATTTGAACTTGAATCTTACAGTGATGCGGATTTTGGTGGAAGTAAATCAGATAGAAAAAAGTACAAGTGGCATACGTTACTTAATTGGTCAATCGTTAGTTTTTTGGTTTAGTAAAAAGCAAAACTACGTTTCTCTTTCGACATGTGAAGCCAAATATATTTCTGTTGCCTTAGCTTGCGCTCAGGTAATATATATGCAACAAACACTTAAAGACCATGGAAAAATAATAAACAAATCTCCTATATATTGCTATAATACTAGTGTTGTAATATTATCTAAAAATTCAATTAACCATTCTAGAATAAAACATATAAATATTCCTCACCATTTTATCAGAGATAATGTTGAAAAAGAAATAATAACTCTAGAATTTATTAATACCGAAAATCAAATAGCTGTATTTTCATAAAATCATTAAGTGAACAAACTTTTGTTAAGTTAAGACGGGATCTAGGAATTTGTTCGTGTTATCCATAAAATATTTTCAAGAGTAAAAGTATGAAAGGAGAAAGAGCATTAGTGAGGACCAAAAGGCCTTATAAGTGGTCTTTGAAAACACTACATAAGAGTTTTCGACGAGGTCGAAAGGTACATTTCAAAGGTGATGAAAAAAAGGTTTAGAACTCTCGAAGTGGTTGAAAGGTACCTTTCAAAGGCAATGAATATCATACTTTTTGAATTGCACCAAGCCATTCGAAACGATTACTTTCGTCTTTATTTACCTCCACTAGAAGATAGTTAGCCAAATCAACTCACTCGGAAGCATATATTAGCCTTTCGAATTGGTTAAAGCCATCATCACCTATGAAGGAAAAGGTTGTAGGAATCCTGCATAACTTCGATAAATATAAGGTAAAAGGGTTCTGCGCCAGACAGATAGAAAGCTTTTGAATGGTGTCTTCAATAGCTAATATCTCAACAGTGTTTCAACCCACTCAAAGCCTACAAAGCACAAGTTTCGACAACGTCGAAGGCCAACGCTCATGCTAACTTACATAACACATTAATCGCTAAGTGAAGAGTGCATCTATACACCTTTCGATGAAGTCGAAAGCGATCAAGTAATACACCTTTCGATGAAGTCGAAAGCGATCAAGTAATATACCTTTCGCTGAAGTCAAAAGTGATCCAACAATATACCTTTCGATGAAGTCAAAAGGAATAAAGCAAGATAGAGTGAATCCCAATCTTCAGTGGCAGTGGAAGGTCGACCATATAATCGTCTCGACCAGGGCAAAAGCTATGATTCAAGGGATGCACATGAAAGTAGGAAAGCATACCCTTTAACCGTATCGAAAGCATTAGGTCGGTAGGTGCCAACCCACACCTATAAATAAGACCCTGAGGGTCTGGTTTAGGGGATCCGATTTTATTTACTTCTTATTTGTACTTTCTAAAGCTTGTAAACCCTAATTTCAAAATTGGAGATTTGGTTAATCTGTACATTATTATTTCAATAAAAGGAAGATTAATATAATGTTGATTATGAAGTCATTTAAAGATTCTCATTGCATACAGTTGTGATCATTTGATGTCAGTCTAGTCAAAAGGTCGACTTTTGATTAAGTCGAAAACCCTTAGCATACATATATCCATTAGGTTTCAGTTCAAAACAACAAGATAACTAGAGTTCACCCTTTCAACGTATCGAAACTCTTCCAGTTTAACTAGATTTCCCTAAACCGTTAAGTCCCAACCTTAAGCCACCTTGATTACTTTGAAAAGTGGCTCTAAAGGAGTTCCATACCAATTAAATATGCACAAAAGGGCATTATATAAAAGAGTTGAATGTTTCGACTATGTCGAAAGGCCATAAATTAAGAAACTTCCATTTACCATGTCATATTCGAAAGGTGAACTTAAGGGAGTCAATAATCTTTAGCATTTTCTATATAATCGAAAGGAGGTTTCGAAGGAATCACTTTCTCTTTAAACTTCACTTTGAGGTGTTGAAAAATTTTCTTGTTAACATTTTGGCGCTAGAAGGAGTGCCTAAACCTCCGATCCCTGATAACATTCATCACAGATTAATTGCATGGAGTTCTTCATTCAAAGAAAAAAATGGTAAGAGCAAGGAATAATAATGACAACCCCAATGAAGAAGCTACATCACAATGAATTTTGGAAGATTATATAGTCACAAACTTTAACTTAGAGAATATGGAAATTGGGAAACCTTTAACCCTAATAGGATTGGAAAACAATGAGATTAAAGTCTAGAATCTACAACAATAGATGATAGCAATGCAAGAATTTCTTGAAAGGGCTCCATCTCAAGAATCGTTAAGGATTATGGAAGGAGAAGATGAAGCGCAATCTCCAAGTGAGGTAAAAGATGAAGAGTTAAACCAAGAAAGTCAAGCTAAAAGGTCCCTCGAGCAATCAAATAGTCCAATCCAAAGAAATAGTTAAATTTTCCACAAAAACGAAGCCAACCGAGAAGACATCCTACACCAAATGATAGTGGATATGCTTAAGGAAAAAGGAATTCCTAACTTAGAGAAATATGTTATCCTGCAAAAGACTCCTTTTTCAGAAGAAATAATGGCAGTTAGTATCCCTCCTCACATCCAAATTCCCCCACTAAAATATGATGGGACTATTGATCTAGATGATCACCTTGTAGCTTTTAAAAACTAGATGAACTTATATAATACTTCTGGACCAATTCGCTATAAACTTTTCCTAGTCACTTTTAAAGGAGCAGCTATCAAATGGTATAAGAATTACCAAGTGAAAACCATACACTCTTAGGAACAATTTTTTTATAACTTCGTGACATAATTTTATATATTCAAAGACTCAATTATGGATTTAGCTTGTTAGCTACTATCAAAAACCAGGAGAACTACTTGTCGAATACTTGAACAGATTAAATACATAAGCATTTAAGGAAGAGAGTACAACCGATAAGGAAAAGCTTATGGCAGTTCGATCAGGGTTAATCGAACAAACCCCTTTCTGGAAAGACCTTTATATTAATGGATGCAAATATCTACAATACTTCCATTCCTATGCAGAAAAAGTTATCCATTTAGATAAAATGTGTCATGGTAAGAAAAGATCGCAACAAGGCATAAAAGAAGAAAGATCTGGTTCCCATCACTCTGACCAAAAATTAAAAGGTGTTGAAAGGATTTGGAAGAGAATTCCAGAACCCAACTATGTAGCCTTAGATGAACCTTTTTCTCACATATTCGCTACTATAAAAGATGGTGGAAGTTTCTAACTGCTAAAAAATGTAAAGGCGGCCAGAATCCAAAAAAAGGGAAAATTATTGTGATTATCACAAAACAAATGGACATAAGACCAATGAGTATCGCAAATTAGCTGGAATGATTCAGAATATGATTACGTTAGGAACCCTATAGGAGTTCATTAAAGAAACTTAAAGAAACCTCTTAAAGAAAGTAACTTAGCAACTTCAAAATGCGAACCCCTATCAAATCATGAAGTCTTGCCGCATTAGTTCAACTATGAATTCTTTCCTTTCATAACCTTTTAACTTTATTTGTACTCTAATTTGTACTTTGATTTGTCCTGAAAATTAGCCATGTACTAATTCAAAAATTCGAATGTTATTACAGGTAAAAAAACATAACCAATCCATAGCATTCAACATACTCTTGAGGCACAACAAATTTCTAGCTACCTGAGAAAGATAGCTCAAATGCTTGATTACATAATCACAATCAATGTTTCAATCAATGAAGTACAAAGGCTTGCTTTCATGAAAGCTCGGACCGTTGTTAATCCTTCACCAGTCTTTGAGGAATATTTACAAATAAACCACTCCGCTACAAGGAAAAACCTACCAAGATATGGTACATTAACACTATTTTTGGCAAACTATTCTACTAAAATAAATGTCCCAAACATAACTTCAAGGAAAGGCTATTTTCAATTATCCTATAACCTAGGGAAAAAAAATGTCTATCTATTTTAAGAACTAGTTTGTGCAATCTTCCAAAAATACTATATAGCATTAGTGGATGCACATAAAGGATTTCTAACTAAGGAATCTCAGTATTTCAATGTTTTATAAAACCATGGGCGAGGAGAAACCTATTCATACTTTTCCAAGAAAAGTTCTAAAGCCATCATGATAAAAACTCAAATTAGGAAATCCTAAACTTGCTTAAAAAACAGTAGGTTCATGAATCATGACCTCTTAGTCTTTTGTTTGAGATTTGTATTTCCATTACGAAAAAACAATTTTTAGCCTCTACCAAAGGCACCTCCTAGAGGGAGGGTTAAAACCTTTAAAAAAGCCCTTGCCAAAGGCACCTTCGAGAAGAAGGGTCAAATCCTCTTAAGCTCTTACCAAAGGCACCTCATAGAGGGAGGGTCAAAACCTCTAAAAAAGCCCATACCAATGGCACCTCCGGGAGGAAGGGTCAAATCCTCTTAAGCCCTTACTAAAGGAACCTCATAGAGGGAGGGTCAAAACCTCTAAAAAGCCTACGACGTTCTTCCATAGCACCTCCTAGAGGAAGGGTTACTACAAGAAAAACCATTTATAGTTGCAAAAATTGATGGCGTTTCTTTCTAAATGCAACCAAAAAGTATTTCCCTAAAAAATAAAAATTCGGCTAAAAAGATTTCACATTCCCGCTTTGCACCCGCGTAAAGTAAAAAATATTTCACATCAAACCCTAGTTCTTTTACCAATCACTCTCAAATGCTAAAACTCGTTCTCTGCTCGCACGATTCTCCTACTTTGAAAATGAGGTGCTCCTTCGCTCGTAATCTTATTCCCCTCCGATGAGGTCCTCCCCTCTCCTCCCTAAAACATTCTCCATTGATAGTCTCTTTGCCTCTAAATGTTGTCTTCCTGGACGAAGCTGTCGATGAAGCAAGTGGGAAAGGCAGAGGAAGTGGGTACGATGAGTATGATCTGTACTAGAAAGTGCATGCTACAGGCAGGTATATCACATTTTATTATAGATTTTAATTTCAAGGGTTTTATTTTGAATCATTTTAGGTGTATACTTAGGATCTGTCCATTGTTATTTTGATATTTACATGCAAAAGCTGACAGGCATTTTGAAGCTGGAAATTTGTTTAAATTTGAAGATGGATGCTGCACCGAGCTTGCTTTATTAAGCTACTTAACATCTGGCCATCAAATGTGAGGATCTTCTTCAATAATATTTGATTTCCAGTATAAATCTCGTTTAACTGGAACATGTCGATGCCTCCAACTTCTCCTGCGTGGATTGCTGCGTAGAACCGAAACCTTGGAGGAAGAATCATGATGTTCCGGATGAGGGTAAGATCACTTCTTGATTAGGGTTTGGTATGTGTGTATATGTTGTTCGGTGAATTGCTTGCTTGAAACGAGTTGTGTAGATGAACGATTTGGTTCCACTTGGTTTTGTTTTGCTGATGAGTGGGCCTGATGTTGATTGGTAATTGTTCCGTTTACTATCTACTGCATATGATTTGGGTATTTTGATAATGGTTGAAAGAAGTTTTTTTTTATCAAAATTCGAATTTGAAGTTTTCTTGGGAGTTTGTTCCATCATTGGTTTTATATTGCATCTAATAGCTGTAAGAAGAGATTATAAAGAACGGAAGATAGATATCATGGAAGGGTGAAGCCATAATTTTAGCCAGTGAATAGGATTTTGCTGAAATAGCTGTAGTTTCGTTTTGATTGTGATAAGTTCTTTTTGAGCAATGTAAGAAATGCATATTGCATTGCTTTGAAAATCTGAATATGTTTATTTATTTATTTTTAATTCTTTTCATTCTTATATGAAAAGGGCATTTAAGCAATGTTGAACACCTGAGTCAGAGGTAAACTTCCTCCTGATTCAGATTTAACAAACTATTGATGCTTAAAAAATATTTTGAGAAATTTTTTAACAAGCAAATGGGTTTGTTCTAAAGAAATATTCTCAGAAAAATTAAGTCTTAAACTTATACTGCATCTATTGCTTAGTGCACCTCCATTTTTATTTTATTTTTACGAGTTAAACAATGTTTATCTAGTGTTCTTTTATCGTCATCTTTTTTCATGGAGGAATTTTTAACCGTACATCAAGTTTTTCTTACTGGATATTAGTTTTCTTATAAAGTGAAATTTGAAATTGTATTTTCAAAGGTGATAGGAAAAGAAGGCCTTCAGTTTTATAGTGTAAGTTTATCTACATTTTTTTGTTGTGGTCCTATGATGTATATTTGGAAATATATTTTGAGTTTGTGAATCTTTGAAATTTGTACGTGAAGGGTTGTTACATGTGCAGTATTAGTATAATAACAACGACCATAATTGCGAAGAGACCCAAACCTTTGTGTAGCAATGATAATTTACACGGGTCTTTGCACACTTTCAAGCCTACTAAGTTTTATCAATGGTTACTTAGTTTTAGCAATTTAGATGAGATACTCATCTTAGCAAGATAATTATATTTATTCCTTATCAAGATGTCTCAAACCTAAAAAAAATCTTGATTTCTACTTATATGGACAGGCCTGTGGAAATGCTATAGCTTTGGATTTTTCAACTGTTAGTAGCTGCCCTACATAATTGAAAGCAAGGACTTTCTCAATATATCAAAAAGGAAAGCAAAAGAAACTCTAGAAGAATTATCGAGGTGTCTTTCTTTGATCAGTGCTTTTAATTATAATTGTTTTCTTCACATGTATAATATTAAATTTAGGCAAGTCTAATTTAAAAAAAGATGATATCATAAGTGTTTAAACGATCAATGCAAGAAAATTGATTGTATAAGAAGGAATTTCTTTAGCATGGTGGTAAAGAGGGTAGCTCTTTGAGTGTTTAATTTCTTGGGATCAAGTTTGCAAATCGATTTATCAAGGGGGATTAGGAGTCTTAAATATCGCTGAAATGAACAACGATTTTTTATGTTGATGGATTTGAGATTTAATTCGCTATATAGATGTGATGTGGAGGAAATGGGTGATGAAGCTGTACTTCAAGGATTGTTTTCAATGGAAAAAGGAGATTAAGGATTGTTCAGTTTTTTGGAAAAATATTTGGATGCTTTCTCCTTTATTCAAATTAAGTATAAGGTGTGATTTGAAGAGTGGGAGAAATATTTGTTTTGGCATGATTGTTGGATCCTACCGTCTTAGCTATTGATTTTGCTAAACTATATGAATTGTCTCTTAATAAATTCAGTTCTATGCGTGAGGTATTTAGAGGCAGGGAGTGTGATTTTAAGTGGGATTTAACTTTTTCTAGAGTTTTAGAAGAAAGGGTTTTGTTTCAATTTATTGAGTTGAACAATATAATTGATAGTGCAGTGATTAAGGTGGAGGTTGATGATAAGTTTTTTTGGGCTAGAGATAATAAAGGTTTTTCTATTAAATCAATATACATGTTATTCAACTTTTATGGTAGGAAATTAGTAAATATCGTTGGGCGGTTGATACTCTAGTGAAGATGAAAATTCGTATGTGTATTTGTTGTAAGGTAAACTTCATACCATTTCTATGTTGAGAACAAAGCATATGGTACTTCAAAGCAAGTGTTTTTTCTGCAATTGTGATGTGATGATTACAAGCATTTATTTTTCAATTGTGAATTCAGCTTTTATGTCTTGACAAAGTGCCTAGTTCATTTTAATATAGACGTTGAGGGGGGCTTCTTGGTTGATCAGTTTGATTATTAGAATTACAAAAGATTTTTGCTGAAAGATCAAGAGAAGAGAAGCACGTTTGAACTATTGAATCTTGCTTACTATTAGGTCTTGTGGAGTGAGAGGAATAGGAAATGTTTTCTTAATCAATATAAGGGTTCTAATGCTATTCTTTTCACTATTTTGAGATATGTATACATGTAGGTCAGTGTGAAGAGGTGAAGTCATGTTGATTTACTGGATAAAGACTTGGCATATGCAGTACCCTGTAACAAAATAAAATATAGTAAATAATCTGAATAACGATGATAATTACTCACAGTTGTAAATAAAACAAACAATAAAGAAAGTGACATCTGTTATAGGTTTGAAGATGGTATACTTGTTTGTGTCCAAAGCCAATGTTTGAATGTGTATCGTTTGAGTAGATTCTAAATAATTTGAATATTTATATTAATTCAGATTATTAATCCTCATCTGAGTCTTTTGCTTGAACTGATACTTCAGGTCGCTACGGCTTAAATTCTTACTTTTATGATGCGGAATTTGTGAATAACATCTTACAGAAACTAGTCATCAAATGGTATCGTTTGAATTTAAATCTTACACAGGTACGTCTTTACCGTTTAATTCTTATGTGGACGACGGTAGAAAGAAAAACCTAGGTACATCCAATTTGCTGTGAATTAGAGTACTGATCGTGATTGAATAACGGGAACAATAATTGTTCTACTGGGTGGTATGAATAAGATTCTGAAAGTAATTGAAAAATCATGCTGGTCATAACATAATGTCTGAGCAATGGTACACGTACACAAAAATTAACTTAAGCTATATGGAAGTATGAAACACAAGTGGTTTGTACATCTTCCCCACACGACACACGGCAGGTTCAAAAGCCTTGACAAAATAATAGTGCTATTAAATAGGAAATTGGATTGAAAGGGACCAGCCTATTGCTGAAAAATTATTTGACAGGTCATTTTCTATTGATATCTTTACTTAATTGAATTTTTTATTCATGTTTTGCACCACTACAAAGTGCTTTTATCACTACTATTTTTCCTAACGTAAAAAGGTAAAATAAAATTCGAGTACTTTTTTTCCAGATATATATAATAGATATTGCAAATTGGGGCAAGTCTTAAAATACTATAACTACAAGCTCTAACCACTCGTCCATATTGGCTTCTGTTGCTCTGGTGCCTACTTCCACCTTTGGAGTCCTCTTCGACTTCTGGCAAAAAAAAAACAAAAAATATTAGAAAAAGTTGTTTATATTGGCATGCATTCCGTAATATAGGCTCATTCCTAATAGTTATGTCTAATTTCTTAGTGATGCGATCTTTTTTTTTTGCAGAAAAGGGATGATGGAAACTGGATATAACATACAGTGGGGTCAGTATTATTTTTTGTTCAATTTTAGTGCTTCATTACACTTGCATCAAATGATGTATACCGACAGAGATTATGATAGTAGATTGATCACAGAAGATTATAGGTGACACCTCCGTTATTTTTTTTTCAATTCAGAATTGGAATAAGAGATGTTATTCAGTTGTGAGTGTACAGTGTAATGGCAGATTCAATTTGTTGTCTGATGTTGTATGGGGGATTACTGATTTGGGTTATGTTGTCATTCATGGAACTATTGATGCTTGAAATGATCAAGCAAATTTGGTACTTACTTTTATCTTTCATTTTTTTCTTCTGTAATTTGAGTATTTCTAATGTTTTCTTGTGTTGTGCTCTTTTCTTTCTTTCTATTAGGACTTCTATATGAAGCATTTGGATGGAAACCCAATAAGTTCAGAGGCAGAGAGTGGTTTAGCTTTTACAAGTAGCTATTGAGAGGAGAGCAACAGAGAGGTATGTTTTAAAACTATTTCTTCTCAATTGTTTGTCCTTAGATGCTCCTTAATGCTTTACTTAAACTGACATTTACAACTCTATCTGCAATAATATTATACTTGTTTCAATTTATTTGACTAAAATAAGTATGATTTTATTATATAACTTTAGTTTCATTAAGTTTCGTTAAATTCAGTTTATAAATAATGTATGGTTCATTATATAACTTCAGTTTCATTCATTAAGTTAACACGTAAGTGTTTGTAGGTAGCTGTTGAGAGAAGAGCAATAGAGGTCAGTTTCGTTCATTAAGTTTATGTTATAAATGCATAGGATGTATGGTTTCGTGTGCAGGTAGATGGTTAATTGAAACTGCAGTTTTTGGTTTTGAAGTGGATGGGCAGTTTTTGGTTTTGAAATGGATGAGCAGAGGCATATTTGTTTGAAGTATTATAGTCTAAGGACTTTTATATTTGTCCATTTTTAATATTCGATAACTTCACCTCACAAATATTTAGTAACATTATTATTGTTGTTTACAGGTAGATAAACGTTTGTGAAGAATTCAAGCAGCAGCACTGGTTTTTGGTATGGTAGCAGCACATGTATGTAGTTAGGTTGATTAAAACTGTTATGAAACTATTATGAAACTAGTATGTACGGTAGCAGCACTACTATAGCTGCATGTACTATTATGAAACTGTTTATGATAGTTTGGTTGTGTAAACGTATGGTTAACCTTTTGTCTTGACATTAATGTTATGATATAGTAGTGATTATGTAATTGCTTTTGTTTGTGTTATTGTGGTTCATTGAATGTGTTATTTTTGAATGTGTATGTGTTTATATATTACGTTATTGCATAAATTTTGAAGTACTTGAATTGGAGGCAAAATCAGATATAGTCATGGAACAGCAGGCAATAAAATCGAAACATATGGTGGCGTTCAAAAAACGCTGCAAAAAATAATAATAAGTGCAACAAAAAATAAGATAGTAAACGGCACCTTTTCGGTGGTGTTTCTTAAATGCTGTAAAAAAGATTTTTAGTAACGTTAAAAAAAACGCTACCAAAAATTTATTTATAGTGGCGTTAAAATAAATGCAACAAAAAATCATGGATTTTTAGTCGCATGTTTTCTAGCGGCGTTTATCAAAACGCCACCAAAACTTTTTGTAGCGTTTTTTGAGCGCCACTAAAAATCAAATTTCTTGTAGTGGGTCAAAACCTCTAACGTCAAGTTCACCTCTTAGAGGGAGGATCAGGTCAAGCACCTGCCAAAAAATCCCTAACGTCTGATTCACCTCTTAGAAGGAGGGTCAGGTCAAGCACCCACTAGCAATCTTTTAGAAGAAGGTCAACCTAACATAGATTACATCCTTTAGAACGAGGGGAAGCCCAGAGGGAGAACCAAATAGATGTAGAAAGACAAAGGTGTGTGCAACTCAAAACAAAGTCAAGGCCTAAAAGAATAAAGGGTCAAAGGAATAGTTAATGACCATCTAAAACAAAGATGAAACACGAAATAAGGGTACATACAAAGGAAAAAGGATGAAGATGACCAACACTATAATCAGAAATGGAGAAGGAATCCAAGATTATAATAAAAAAGACAAAGTATCTGCTAACAACCTTCAAAACATATGATGCCTGAAAAATGGCTTCCACACTGAAGAATTAATAATCTTGCATCCTAAAGAAGACACGAGATATGGAAATGGATAAAGAGATCCTTAACATGAGATGGAATGTAAAGATTTATACAAAAGCCAATGGAATGGAATAGATAGAATTTTTTTATTGAAAATACAAAAGTGACTTCATTCGAAGAATCGATTAAGTAAACCACTCCTGAATCCTTAGAAATAAGGTGACCCTTTAGGATAGAAGAGTCTATATATTATATATACACACATACAGATATATATATATATATATATATATTAATAAGTTAGTTGGACCATTGCACTACTGAACGGCCAAGCAATAATACGAAACTTGCACTGTGAATGATCGACTAGTCAAATGGAGCTTGCACTGCTGGACGGCCTGTTAGCTGAACGGAACTACCCGCTGAATGGTTGAACGGCTAAAGGGCTAAACACCCAAATGGAACTATATGCTGAATGGTTGACTGCTCCTACGGAACAACTAGTTCGAATGGTTGATTGGTAATACGGAACCACTATTCCGAATGATTGCATAGCTTTACGGAACTACTCGGCTCCAATATAATGACAATACTACTAACTTATAGGCACTTTAGTAATTACACGCTTATTAATAGGATACTTTCCTTTGAATATTAAGAATCCTCATCACTATTCGAGGCATAAGTTTTAAATAAATCTCTGGCATAGTACTTTAGGAATAACCTTAGAATTAAGGCCAGATAGACCTAGAAATCTTTTACTTAAACCTACTAAGTTTACTATTATTAGACAGATTTATGATTTTTGTTACATTGAATGAAGTTTTAAGTAGTTTATTTGTTAGATGAGATCCGGACAAGATTTTGGTTGAATTCCTGATTTCATGAACTTTCAGTTTCCTTGTCGCTTTTCATAAAGAGTTCATATTGGGTTTTGTGAATTCAAAATTTCCATATTGACTTTTATGATGGTTTGTGGATTTCATATTCATAGTTTCCTTATTAAATTTATTTCTTATTGAATTTTCGGTTTCACGAATTCTAAATTTCCTTATTGACCTTTATGATGATTTGTGGATTTCGTATACTTGGTTCCACATTTGGATTTTCATAATGATTTCTCATTGGTCTCCTGTTTTTATGAATTCTTGATTTCCTGAGTTCGTTATTGAGTTTCCATGATGATCTATATACTTCTATTGAATTTCTGACTTTGTACTGGTATTGGATAAAGTTTAAATAAGTTAATTTGACAGACGAAATCCTAGCAAGTTTCCGGATACATTCCTGAATTCTTGGATTTTAGGTCTCTTCTCGTAATGGTTTTTTGGTTTTATGAATTCTTGATTTCTTTGTTGAATTCTTGTGATGAGTTATGGATTTCCCTTATCGCTACGCTCGTTCTGAACCTCATTTCCCTTGGCCCCAATCCTATGCCCTCCAGATTACTAGCCGCCGGTATTCATTCTTATGTAAATGGAAATGAAAAACAAGAAATGCTTTTTCTAGAAATATGGACGAATGGAAATTTAGCTCCTAAGGAAGCACTTTATGAAGCTTCTCGTAATTTGATTAATTTATTTATTCCTTTTCTACATGCGTCTTGTCATCTAGGAATTTGTTTGAAAATACCATAATGAAAGGAACATAGGAGTTTGCCGCTAGGTTTTTGACCAAATAGGATCGTCTAGTTCCTATAGAATATATCACTAAATTACCCCTAAAAGGGGATTGGGCTAAGCAGAGTGAAAAGGGTTTTCCATGAGACGGGAAATGAAAACAATCAAGGCTTTGCTTTCTCTATTCTGGTAGCTAGTTCATCATAAGTCATAAGAGGTAAATGAAGAACATTAGTACCAAGGTTTCAAGGGGCACTGTGTGGCCCAGGCACTATAAGGATTTAAGACTGAGCTTCAGTGATCTATATGCCTTTACAAAGGATAGGAAACCAGCAGCTCCTAGAGTTACCTACCACTTCGCTATAACAAGGTTTTAGGAAACTTGGACTTAGCTAGCTACGCAGATTCACCTATGTGTTCTACCAGCTCGAACATGAGCATTGAGTGGCTCTTGCATTCTCTTGGGCGTATCGCCATTGAGCGTTGCTAATCTTGTTGTAACATGAGGACTCCCTTCTCTGCTTGTTGGAGTGATATGTTATAGAAATCTCTGGCCACTTTTTGGTTGCCATGGACACACCTTATTCCTTATTTGGCCTAGAACTTCATCATTAGTTGCTGATATGCCATAATTACATCCAAGTCTGCAAATGCTAATCTACCTAAATCTTGGCCTTAAGAGGTTCCTGGCCAATAGTAACTATGTTCACGGTTATCTTAAGGGGTACTATGCTAACAACCCGAACCTATAGATGGGAAATGAGCAGGGAGTAAGGATAGGGGTGGGAAGCTTCATCTAATAAAAAACTTTTTTGAACATCACATTGATATAGCCACTTCCATCAATAAAGGCCGAGTGCACCCTTGTATTGGCGATATTAACTTATATATCCATGGGGTCATGATGGAGGAAACTAACTCTCTCTTATCCTCCATTTTGATAGAAATGTTGACCCCTTCTTCCTTAACCTAAGAAGATTTTGGGCCTTGAAGGTCAACTGAATATATTTGACTACTGGTAGTGAGCTCTCTCTTGTATCGGAACTACGCCTCTTGCTTCTCTCGTCCATGTGTGGGATGGAAAAAGTTGACAATATTTCTATGTTGGTTGTGGCCACCCACTATTTTTAACATCTAAAAGTAAATATAAATGCTGAAAAATACACTTATAAATAATTTCATACGTTAAAGACAGTGGACAGAGTATGTGAAATTAAAAAATTTAAAACAAAAAAGGAAAACGTCACAGTGGAATTTAAACATAAATGCATACGTATAAATATACTTCAGTAGTTGAATATTACTCAAATAAATTACATCTCAATACATTAATTATTAAGCAACATCTTTATGAAGGTATACCAAGCCATCTTGTGGATATGACTCCTTCCATACCCTTTACTCCCTTCCTTGCTTTGCAAACTTACAAATACATATATACATACGGTAAAGGGAAAAGTTGCCAACTATATTTAGCGTTGTACCAATTTCTGTACATCCCGTCCACAAGGGAGCCGTAAGCTATTGCCTAGAAAAAGGCTGCCGATGTACCCATTTTGGGGACCAAGCCCATATTGTTCTATTTCTCCCTCTTCTTCTGCATCCAAATACTTGTTGGTACATAATTACCATAGCATCCATGCAACCATTGCAATCATCGCTACTAATGCAACCGATGCAAATACTTGAAGCAAAAATAGTATTCCTACTCATCCATTGTAGCAAATCATCAGATGGGCTATAACAACAATAACACACTTTGCCATTAAAAATTACATACATTTGACAACACTCAATGTCAATCCCAAATAAATATATAAGAAAACAAGTACAGTACAAATATACTTATATACATACTAATTATCCATTATAGTAACGCAACACTAGCGTTTGTATAAATCAACAAATTTGTATTAATCCGCTCATAATAGTAACATAACATCGATCATCAAATATATACTAACCAACTCAATATTAGTAACACTATTTTACAACATATTACATCCATCCAAAACAGTATTTTACAGCTATTTTTTCTTCTACGTATAAAATCACCTTATCATTATTTACTATAAAATCCCCTTTATTTATAAATATCAAAACAATAATAATTTTTCTAGAAATGGTAATATACCTTAGAAACACTTTATATACTTTTTATTCCAATCAATTATTTTCTAGTTCAAATCAAATATTGATTTTAACTAAACACCCAAAAATACTACAATAAACAATAATTATACAATCAAGGAATAATACATCCAAATATTATAACAACTAATCGGTCATCTACAGAAGACAACATATATCAATAAATATGATTTTTCATCAATAGATACATATTTTATAATTTAAATTCAATCCATACCAACGAGATTTTACTAGCACTATCCAAACACAGCAAACCTAGTACCAAATCATATAGAACACCCATACTAGTCTAATGGAAAAAATCGTACATGAATCAAAGTTCGTATGCACATGATATCATAGTTGGAATATACATGATTTTATTTGTAATTTAATAACTAAGAAAATAAAATATGTATACTATACCGTGTCTCCATCGTACATTAGAGTATGGCACAAGAACCCAACACGACCCTATTTCCAGTTTTCTTCCACCACCGTACATGCCATCCACGGCCACCAGACTCCGATCCAATCGCCTCACTAGAACCAACACGACCTCAACCACCTTCCTCGATCCTCATGACAAGCCACTACCTTGCTGCCATCGATTTTTTATGTTCCCATCGAAGGTTAGTTAGACCTGAGAATCATAAATTTTGGTCACCACGATAATCTATAGCTCGATCCTACCGTATGGATAAATTTCACTTGGCCTACTCTTCAATCTAGTACCCTCCGATCGTTGATTGGTAGCTATCTCACCATTGATCACGAGACCCTAGAAGGGATTACCATAGATAAATCATCAATTCAAGGCTACTGAAGCGTCAAATGGAAAAGCAAACCTTATATGCCACTGTGCCTCATCAAGACCTTCAATCCATATAATTTGTTAGGGTTCGGACACTTTGACTTTTAGTTTAATTTGTAATTAGTGAAAATCATCCGCCATTGAAATATAATTACAAGGAATTTTAGGATTAAGGAAGAGTGACCAATGTTATGACTTCTCTATAAGGTTTTTAAGCATTATTTAGGTGGGTTCGGTTATATGTAACCCTTTGCCTGTAGTGGTTGCATACTCTATTTAAACATTGTATCGCCTCTATTTCGCAAATTGTAATTCCAAATGCATCAGAACTATAATTAAAACTAATCAACTTAGAGAGACCAACAAAACTATTATAAATACAGAACCCAATTTACATTTTTATTAAAAATTCATTTCGAATTACTTTAATATTAAAAGCGTCAAATTTGCGGGTTGTTATAACATTATTGTCGTCTTCCTGTAGGGGTTGGGCATGTGGATTAGGTTAGTTGTTGTACTATTCTACTTGCTGCCTCACATACTACACCAATATGCCTTCACGGATCAAACGTTTTATTTCATCCTTAAGGTGTCGACGCTCATTGGTAGAGTGGTCGCTGAACTGGTAGAATTCACAATACTTTATTTTATCCCTGGACTCCTCCTTCCTCCGACACTGGGAGGGACCGGGCTGTTGAAATGGCATGAAATATAGTAACAAGATAGAATGTTTCAATGTCACAATTAAAAGTTGCATAATTTCTATAGCTAGGCTTGAAGCATGAACTGTCCTTTACACACTTCCTGTTGTTTTCTTGTCGACCAATTCTCCAACGATTGTCTTCTCTTGCGCTAACTTTGTTATTCTACTTCTCAATTCATCACTATTGGAGGTGGCTGCCTCTTCCACCCTCCTTATTCCATTTTCTCTCGGGATAAAATCGATCAAGGATGAACCGAGCTATTTTTGTAATTCCTTCCACATCCAAAATTGGTACCTCACCACTGAACACATGGTGACTACTAAGCTATTCTTGTCATCTTCCTAGCATGGGTTAATTTTTTATTGAAGCGGTTGACATACAAGCGGAGGTACTAAGGCGGGCCTTATCTAATGTTGCCTAACTCGCTTGCCATCATGGCTCTTGTTTTTAATGCGAAAAACAAGCTTTGAAGTTGGAGCAAAACTGGGCCACAAGTGGACACTGCCATCTTAGAGATAATAGAATCAGCAAGAAGCCGATCTGGTCATCTGGTGGGAAAGAGTATTGGTACGGCCGAAGAGCTAGTCAGTGCGGGTTATCAAGTCGATAGTGGTAACATGGTCAGATGGGTCAGTACATCTGTCGTATGTGTCCATGGATTGCAAAGCATATCTTTGATGGATATAGGTGCTCAAGATTTCTTTAGAGAAAGAATCTCTGTTCTCATCATCAAAAAGACCCTCGCCGCTTGCATTCTTGGTTTGGATTTTGTGCATCTATTGGCACAGGGTGGCCATTTTTTCATGAAGACTAGCCTCCATATACCATGGATGGAGTTGGCCCCCTGTTGGGGAGAGACTCCTTCATCATCTATCGAGCGACGAAAATCTATGGCACCAGTATGGTGAGGGGTGTTGATGACATCTAGCCAATGTAGGAGAACCGCTTTTGACAACTGATGGTGATTAGGGCAGATAGAGCCATTTATTGTAAGACCTAGGCCGAAGCACCTCTCGCTATAGTTGGGAGTGGACTGATGGTTCTATGGGTTCTAAATTTCTACGTTGTCCCCCACCACTGAGATGGTTAAAGCATAGGACATGTACCACATCTGCTTCTCGAAGGCAACGTAACGTGAATAATCTTTCTACTGTGGGGGAAAGGCGATATTCTTGGAATTCTCGCTGCAGTACTAGTTTCGGCTCTTGGACATCGCATGCATATCATTTCTCATGGGTAGCATGCACCTCCTAACCATGGATAGGAGCACCTCTAGTAGGTGTCTGTAATACGACCCTCTCATAGATGTTATGGTTATGAGATAGGAGTATCTGGTTAGATAGGAGTTCGGTCATTCATTGGGGGATTAGCAGGTCAAATTTTACAATTGTCTAGGTGTCCATTCTAACTCTAAGGTCATTAACATCACGAGCAAGCTACCCTATGCTGATCAAGCCATTGGTCATGCTAAGCTACACATCATTGCTCAACTAGGGATAGGGCACATGACACTAACCCCAATACCCCTGTGGGATTGTAGCCATTTGAGTTATCAGCTTCATTCTCATCATGGGGCTGCATGGTGTAAACATTAACGGAATTTATAGAGAAGGAAAACGAGAGCTTTTAAGGGGGCCCTCCTTCTAGCACCAAAATGTTGATTGAAAGTTTAGCCAACCTCAGAATTACGATTATGGGTTGATTTTAGCAAATGTTACGTGCTAACACCTTGATTTAAAATGTAAATTAAAGAAATGAAATATGTGAAAAGTAAAGAAATTCTAGATTTAGAGTAGTTCATTCTAAGATTATCTCCATCCACTATGAGGAATTTCTTATTACTATGTTTCTCTTATAATAGCTTGGATCACAAGAGAGAATAACAAGAAATTAAGTGCTTGAGAGCTTGTGTTGTGCCACCTTTGTAAAAATGTACATGTTGATGTATATATAGCTACTAGAACATATATTGAGTGGCTAAGATTACACAGTTGAGCCACTGAAATAACATTTGGTCGTGATTAGGTCGCTTGACCTGATCCACGGCACCAATAGTGCTAGTTGAGTTGTAGGGTTAAGATTATTGCTAAGTGACCGATCATACTTTGAGGAAGCATTAGTCATGGAAAAGCGACATGAAATCAGGTAGTGGTTGTGCAGAGGTGCTTTGGGGGAAGCAAAGGAGATGGAGTGGTTACTATAAAATAACATTTTTGTCAAATGAACAACGACATTACTGTCAGTTTATTCAGGGAAACAATGCATGTGAAGCTTCTTTTTATAGGGACAATTACGCCTATGGCTAAGGTCTACCGAGAAAAGATAAGAAAACCTTAAAAGCCATCGGTGGTCGATGAAGACAGCGAGCGGGGGACCTTATTGGGAGTGGGTCATTGCTGGGCCACTTAGTTGTCGGGGGACTCATTGCATGTTGGACCACCATCTGTCACCATTGTCCTCTAATTACTATTAGGGGCATTGGTTTGACTCATATAGGAGAACTTGCTACTCAGGTTCATTGTGGGAAAAGTTAAGTGGGCAAGCCAAACATAATAGCTTTAGAAATATGTGGGTCGTAGTACAAGCCAAGATGCCACCTAAGAGGTTGGCTATTTGTATCATGCCCGCTGGTTGTGGTCTATGAGCCAACCCATTCTACTCATTTTATTAAATCAAGCAACATTTTGCCCCCTAAGTTTGTGCCCATGAGCAGGTGCAGACTTATCAATCTTGCACTTCAATCCACATTTAATGTTGTTATACACATCATCATGTTATTAATGAAGGCGGTTTATTTCCCTAAACATTGCATAGGTTATTCACATTTTCGATGTGTGTTTCGATATGGTTGTTGTTGGGACCTAGATGGCTTAGACTTCTTTCCACATGGTTGATCCAATAGCTCAAATCTTTCCTTGTTTCCTATAAATACCTCCCTTCCTCTTCTCTTCATTCTTTACAAAACTCTTGCATTTCGCTATTGAAAAAGGAAAATATTAACTCTCCTCACTTCTTCCTCTTCATTTCCCAACATCAAAAGTCAATCTTCATCAGTAAGTTTCTCTAAATTTGATTCACCGTTCTTCTAACATTATTATTGAGTAGAAATTTTAATTTCTTATGGAATGATTTCATGACTTTCACTATTGTTTCTTTTATGTCGCTATGTTGTTTCAGCATTTTTTTCTTATTACTATTGTGTTAACCTGAACATTGTCATTGCCTTAGTGATTTCCATTGTATGCGGTGTCAAACTACCATCATTGTGGCATCAATGACAGTCGTTTGACGTTAAACACTGAACAGGCCATATTGAACTTTGAGTTATCAATATTATTAAACTTCCTCTACCTAATTAAAGTAAGAAAATGACGCATTAGGCACATGCACATAAATAGGATTAACTGGAGGGCTGGTAGTGTTACGAACCACACAACCTGCCTTTAGTTTAGGTTAGGGCTCGAATAGGCTTGCTGCATGGCTATGGGCTACTTGCACTAGCGGCGGGGGTGAATCTTGCCCCCCGAGCCTGATCATTCTTTAAGTAGTTTTGGTGTGGCTCATTTATCTAGGTTGTTTGTTATTGATTTCAAATAGCTGAAGCTACATTTATCAATGACGGACTTTCTTTCCATGCTCCTCTAAGGCTCGGGAGGACCGGGTTAATCTAACCTACTATCTGGCCGCTATGGCTATAAGGACATCAGTCCTCTTTATCCTTTGGCTACTGACCAAGCCAACTAGCCCTCAACATGCTATTTCATGTGGCTACTTGCTTACATGAAGAGCGGGGTGATGCTCCCCCTCCACCTCTTCTTTGTCGGATTTTTAAATGTGCACCACATAGAGCTCATATAGCTCACCCCGAAAAGCTAAAGTCTATTAGCGAGGCTATTCATGGAGTGGTAAAGGATAGGACACATGGGATTAGGTAGTGGTTATGTAGAGGTGTTTGGTGGCAGTAAAGGACATGAAATGATGGTACATTAGCACTTTGTTCAAATGAACAACGTCGTTTGTTTCATTCTTTTCAAGGAAACAATGCAGGAAAAGCTTTTTTGTAGGGGTAGTTTGGTGCCTATGGCCAAGGCCCTACCGATAAAAGACAAGAAAACCTCAAAAGACATGGGTTGTCAATGAAGAAGGCGAGCAGGGACTTTGCTAAGGAGTGGGTCATTGGCTGTGCCACTCAGCTGTCGAGGGGCACGTTGCATGTCAGGATGTCGTTAGTTGTCGATGTCCGCTAATAACTATCATGAGCTTTTCTTTGACTCGTTTGGGAGGATTAGCCACTTAGGTTTGTTGTAGGCTAAGTGAAGTAGGCCAATCAAACATACTAGCTTTTGAAAGAATGTGGGCACAAGTACACGCCTGGATGTGGGCCGAGACGTTAGTGTTTGAATCATATCGGCTGGTTGGGATATGCGGTCCGACCCAACCTATACATGCGAGAAAATCAAGAAACATAAGGATTCAAGCATCCTATAGTCGCAACGTTGAGTATATTCTAAGCTTATGACATTGGTCATTTATGTCAACTTATATCTAAAATCACTTGGTTTGAGACCATCTGAGTGGATATTGACTTCCCGACCATTTGAGTGGGTTTGGGAATCGAGGATTGATGCAGCTGTAGCATGATTAAGTGGCCATGTCATTTTGAGGATGTAAACATGGGTAAGCACATATATTATTTTGAGAATGTAGTCATGAGTAAGCACATTATTTTCCTAAGGATGTACCAATTCGTAAGCACATATTTTTTTTGAGGGTGTAACCAAGAGTATGTGCACGTGATATTTTGGAAGGTGTAAGTATGAGATGGTACACCTATTTTTTTGAAGATGAGACTACGAGGAAGTTCACTGATAGTTTTTAGGATACATATTATGGTTGATGCGTAGTCAGTATAGGGGTTAGCACACATGCGTTATCTATTGGTAAGCTAGTGTGATGATAACGCCTTGTCATTTTGAGTATATTTACTTCATTTTAACGAGCTATACCACTTGATGATTTATATTTTCTTATGTATGCATGTTTGAACCAACATGAGCTTTGTAGTGAACTTTTCTTATGGACTATTATGTTTAGATTATTTACATGCGTGATATAGCTTATGAACGAAGTTGATCCATGCTTGAGATTGTTTCACTCTTTACTAATGGAGTGTTATTTTGAATCCTATAGTTTTGGTTGCATGGTTATATAAAATTATGCATAGCTATAGTATGTGCGTGAAAAATTGCAATCATTGTTGTGAATGGATTTTATTGTGTCCTAATTGATTGTGTTATGCGGTTGTCGTATACTACTTTAGAAGTGGTTAGCATATGATTAGTATACTTCCCTATATTTGTATTGTCAAGCATATCATGTGGTATGATGTTTTTTCATTGAGTTGCAAGTTTATTCCTTGGGGAATTGCAGGGGCTCTTTTAAGGGAAGAGGGAGAATGCAACGACCACAAATTTGACACATTTATTACTAATTTAACCATCAATATACATTTAAATTAAATTGATGATAAAAGAAATTTTTGAGTAGAGTTGTCTTTTCGGAAATTTTGATATTTCCATTGCGTTTGGAATGCTCGAGAAACCGATATTGATACATAATTTATCAGGGTTGGGACATGTTGGCTAAAATTGTATTTTTAGGCCTAAAATTGCTTTAGACACAAAATACCAAATATTTTTTACAAATATGAGTCTTCCTTAACCCTAACCGGCATGAGACCAGTCTCTCTTCTCTAAACCTTATCTAATTATATGTCAGATTATTCGTATCGATGAGGTGAATTGACACCAAGTATATATTCTTTACAAAGAGGTGTAATTTGGTGAGAATTCTCGATCAACGTTCATGGCGACAAATTCGGTGTCTCGGTTTGGGTGTTCCCAATTCTTGATTAATTAGGAAACGATATAGGTGGCAATATATCGGGCTTGGGAAGTGGAGGCGATTGGTAACAATTGGGATGGTTTTTGGCGATAGATTTTGCATATTAGGGTTCAAAAACCTTAGATCTTGCATGGGATTAGGGAACGCCTAGGGTATCCGAACCACTTTGGCATGGTAGGCAGTGGAATTCAGAGTCCGTAGGTAGTGGTCACACGATCCAAAGTGGTTGAAGGTGAGTGGAAGTGGTGATCAAACTTTTTGGTAAAGGGAGCGAAATTGGATCAAGCACAATGAAAGAGAAAGTAAAATTGCACTTGGGTCCATATGTATTATTTATTTACATTTTAAACCCTAAAACTTCTAATCACCATATCCTTTCCATACGATCACGTTTCATACACGGTTTGTTTCATTGGGTTCGTGTGAGAATCCTGACATTTGGCATATGGTTTGCTGACTTTTGGAGTCATTTATGATAGCACATTGGTATGATTCAATGGTTGTAAGTATTTATATATTAAAATAACCATTATGTACTCAAATCGACGCACACACAGATATATATATATATCTGTGTGTGTATGTGTATGTATATGTGTATGTATATGTATATGTATATGCACTAGTTGAAATATATTGTAACAACCCACCGTTTTGGATAGTTTAAATCGACAATAAATAACACATGTCATGTCAAACCATTCTAAATGGTGGATTGTTAATGCGGTTAAATAAGAAAATAAGGGAAGAAGAAGAAAAAAACACAGAATCTCGTAATGGAACTATAAAATATAATAATCAAATAAACAGTTTATGAAGCTGCTTACTATATATTTGATTATAGTTTACAACATTTATCAGAGTTATACAAATACATCAGAATAAAATACAATGCAGCTGACAACATGATGTGGGACTAATAATAGTAGCAGTATACCACATCTTCGTCTTTGTCCTCTAGAATAAATCTTCAATAAGCTGAAAACTCAATGCTGACCCGAGCGTAATGAAAAGACAAAACACTCAAGTCAGGACTAAAATATCCTTATGTAAGTCAAACCAATATTGCATAAACATGAGTGTAACGGTGTCAGAGATGCCTAGTTTTCACATCTCCTATTCAATGTTTAATGTGCGTGCAATAACTCAAGAGAAGTTACGGGATTTTCCACCTCTTAAGGATCCGTCAAAATATTTATATGTAGTGGAATACGCTATATATTTAATGTCTAGTCAATAAAATAAATATTTTTCTTAGTGTTAAGGCTTTACATTAATCCTCCTTAATGTGTTTTTAAGCATTGTCGTACAGTTTGCATATAAAACACCAGTTAAACGATCAGTGGATAGGGATGTGCCGTGATATGACAATACTAAACCAAAATCGTATGGGTCTCGTATGTGGATAAAAGTATGACAAGACACGTGAGGAATGTCCAAGGTAGGATGCCATAGTATACCCTTCCCAGTTGGTGGTAGTGCATCATAGTTATGATCGCCCACCAATATCTAACACTCCCATACTCCGGAGGGTGCACACTAATCAATGACAATGTAAATGATGGTAACACGAAGAAGTGTGTCCAATAGGGGTAGCTAACCCACTTGGCCGGTACGGCTTCTGTTTTAGTCATTTCAAATTGGCACAAGTGCCATAATAGTACGTGTAAGCGTTATAAAACACTCACCTTGATTTTTCAATTTCAAATCAAATCGAACGACGTTCGATTTGACCTAAAATTTTAACTAGTCCCAAACAACTCCACATTAGTTCCAGGACGTAGTGCTCGCCGCCACGATTCCAACGCCTCTTGTTGTGTCCAATACTTACCACGTATGGAAAACATATACAATCTTAAATTTTGAATAATAATTATACAAGTAAATTTTTTTAATCACCAAATTAAATCTGGCCATACGATGGAGATCTACAGATCTGGACGTTCGATCACCTTCCTTCCTCATCGCATTCGAACCAGGTAGAATTCACACGCCAGAAACCCAATATGAATGCAATCGATTGATGGCTGCACTTCCATCACTCCACCAGAGATCAATCACCCACCTCTGTCGTGTGCGCCTTCCTCTGCCAACCCATCGTCGGAAGCCCCATGATACTCGTTCGCCCACAATACTCGCAAAACCAATCGAAATGTGCGACGAACGCATCCATCTCCTGCCTCCATTCGACGATGATAGCGCAAATCACCGTAGGATGTATAGATCTCGCTACGCTCTACAACTTTGGTTTTGAACTCAAAGCTTGTAGGTGGGCGGATGATGAGACATTGAGGGTAAAATTTCGAAGTTTTCTGGCCATTAAAATAGATTGTGGCAGCTATGTATGGAGTTAGGGTTTAGGGTTGAGTACGCACGTATATATACGTGTATACGTAATATTTTATTATTATTTTACTATTCAAGCAATTTTTTAACAAACTCCAAATAAAGCATGCCGCCCGGCGTTCATAATGTTTTACCCCTATTCCGAACATAACAGAATAGGTTTTGAGACCTAATTTGATCGTATGTCAAGACAGCCGTTTGAACCCGATTAAAATATTAAATTGTCGATATTAAATTCAATGCATTTCAATCCCGTACGACCAAACGATAACTCCAAACACTATGAAAGTTGAAATCCGATAATAATACACTATTATGGATCTAATGGAATTGGTTTCGTCGAATTCCGAGACTGTGCCGCAGATCGCTATTTTAACGTCTCGATTATAATATAAAATTTTCAATTTCTAATTATTCATTTTTAAATCCAATTTTAAATGTTGACAATCTTCGTTTTTGTTTAAATAAAATTTACATTAACTTTCGATATCATTTTCAATCATATTATACTCAAAATTCAATTATTCAAATAATTTACAGTATTAAATTTAAACAATTTAATTGTTCAATATTCAACAAATTTCAATACTAGATTTTAAATGAATCTTAGTTAATAATCAATTACTCTATTTACATCTAACGAATTCAACATTTACCATTTAATTCAACTATTGATTGTAAACTCATTCAATACATAACATTACCTCCAATACTTGTTATTGCTTAAATCTTCAAAAGTAGTTTATCTCAATATTTTATCCAAGTTCATACCCAATAACTTACATTCAAAATCATTAATTTTTTATCTTTAGCCATTTTTATTCAATAATTATATCAAATTTAATAATTTAAAATATTTAAAAATACGGGTCATTACATATATTATACCCCTTTTGATGGTTGTTTATGAAGTTTTAATATGATATATGCTCTGCTATGATTGTTTATCTGTTAATTGTTGCACTATCGAATGATGAATGCTTTATAATGATTACTTGCATATTCAGCGAAATAAATAATTAAATTTAAAATAAATAAAAATATGTAATTTAGAGTGAATTAGATTATCGATAAATTTAGGATAATATTTGTAAACAATTATAGTTAACAGTTTGTTTTGAAATTAATTGTGTAAATTTTAATAAGAATATTATTTTTGAATTTATGGGGAAATTTACTAATAGTAACAAAAATTCTATTTGAAAGTTAATATGGATAATTTAATATCATTTGTAAAAGTAAGGTATGATTTAATATATAATAACATGATTTTTAGGAAGATTGTATTATTTTTTAGTAAATAATAACACGGCTGCTTTTGTGGAGTTTAAGAAAAAAATATTAGTATTATATTATTACTTAAGTAATAAATATGTCAGGTATTTTGAGAATAATAGTTAATAAAAAGTATTTTACAGAAATTTTTGTTATAACTTATTACTATTTTTGAGATAAATAATAGTAATGTGATTTTGAGATTAAATGTGGCATATTATTAATTTCAATTTAAATAGTAATAAAGTGGTTATGAAAGATAATAAGATGGTTTAAATAAATATAATTTTGACATAAAGTAATAATATTATTATTTTTGAAAGTAAATGGGATAGATTACTATTATTGATTGATCAAATATATTTTGAGATATTTAAATTAATATACTTTGATACTAAAGTATTTTTGAAGTATATTATCATTTTGAGAAATATTATTGTTTTGAGATAATATAAATAAACATATTTTTATAATAGACAATAATAAGACGATTTTATACTTAAGTGGAAACAATAGTTGTGTCTACCCCATTTGGATTGTCATGACATATATGTTAATTGTTTGTTGAAATTATCATATATATGTTTGTTTTGCGGAAATGGAATCGCATTAGGACAATTTATCTAATGTTTACCATTAATACTATGTGGACATTGTGTAGTTTATTATGGTTTTTGTCTTATTGACGACGTTGATATTTCTGCTACTAATATAGAGTGATTAAGACATGTTTGATGAGTTTGATGTTTGTGTTACTAATAGAGTAATTAGTGCACATTTGATGAATTTGATGTTTTGTTAGTAATATAGAATGGTTAGTACGTATTTGGTGGATTTACAATATCGATGTTTTGTTATTAAAGATGGGTGATTAGAATACATATAACGTAATTTGTTATTGTTGATTTATTTGATGTTTAGGATTAACATTTTGCATTATTAAGTTTTTGTGACGTTTAATGACCGTGTCTAGCTATTATTTCCGTTACCACATATTTATGATGATTGGTTGTGGTGGTATAGCAGAATGTGATGTTTTCTTCCATTATTGGTTTCATGGATGCTAGAGCTATGCAGTGTTGCAATGACCCGCTTTTTATGATGCCCTATATATATGTTAATCAACATATATATTTAGAATACTATAGTAGACATACCGTGGGGTAAATTAAATGAAACTAAACTTTAAATTTTGGCATGATTTTCGTGCATCTCATAGTGGAAAGAACAATATATATAATATGGAAGTATACACAATGGCACAAAGGCACGATCAATGCACAGTGGTATTATCGTCAAATGTTCAAAGGCATGACAAATATCATATATATATATATATATATATATATATATATATATTGTATGTATGTATAAAAATAATAATATGTACATCAAACTGATAAAGTCACAATATGAACAATCGGTATATATAAACTCTATACATATGGGGCACTGAATAGATACATCGATATAATACATCGCCTTATACATGAACTAATTGTACATATAAGTAACCCAAAAACTTCAGCTCTCCAACCATTTTGTCCCCAAAGTCAACCTATCACTAAGACTACTTTAGTAGGAGTAATCATAAGTATTAAGTAGGAAACAAAAGAGATAACATGAGGGTTAGACATAATTTGGGTGAGGGGAACAAGCATCGTAACATTGTAATTAAATACATGTATACATCCTAGAATGTAATGGGTCCATATAGAAAATATCTCAAGTTAAAACCACATGTCCTAACAATGAAAGTTATTGACTACATTGAAAATATCTCAAGTTAAAACCACATGTTGGATCTCCATCTCTTCTTTAACTCTTTCCTATACACTACAATCACCAAGGCAACTACTCTAGGTTGTTCTAGGACTTAGAATTAGTCTAACCTCTGTACTTGTAATTGTGACTAATTCTTTCTTAATTACCTTGTAATCTCATTCAAGCTAGATCAAACCAATGATCAAAGCTGTAAAGTGGACGTATTCTTAGTTAATAGCCGAACCACTATAAAATCTCCATGTCTCATTTACTTTCATTCTATTTTCTATTATATCTGCTCTATTCTAACAGGGCTAATGCTTTCACATCATACTCTAGGATGTTGATTCATTTTTTGAGTTAACATTTTGGTGCTTTTAATGAGAACAAAGAACATAGGCTTAAATCTAGCTATCTACTTTGGATTGGACAGATCCAGAGGTTAGATCAAGGGAGCTTACTTGAAGATGGTTAGGTTTGCTATTCTAGTGGCTCCTAAGAATAAATTAGCATTTGGAAGATCTATTGGGACAACACTTGGTGTTTATGAAATCATTCTCTAGCAAACGGAAGAAAATAATGCTGACAATCATCGAACATAAGTTAATGTCGGAAACCTAGCACTAGGCACTTCTTCTTAATAGGAGGTTGTAACTAGAGGAGATCTTAACCGATGGTTAATCAACTTAGTCAGAAGATGGCTAATAGTCAAAAGGCTCTTATGGACAAGATCGATGCTTTACTAACGCTACAACCACCAACTTCCCAAAGGGATAGGCCGACAATTACAGAGGCTATGGAACAAGAGAATTCCTCCATCTTAGGCTTAAGTAGGAGGGATGGCAAGCAAAAGAAAAAGGTGGTAGTTGGTGGAGCTACTAGAATGGTTATTGAAGGTAATGGAAGTACCCCTCCTGCCAAAGGATAACTTGCTACAAACCCTAACCTTGGAGTGAAGGCTCCACAGGGAGATATTGTATTGCTTCTTTTCAGTTTTGAAAACGACATGCAACCTGATGCTAAAGGACTGGAATTGAATGCTGACATAGGCAGGAAAAATGTCAGAAAGGAAGTTCAAACTGCCACCATAAGGCCAATCGCACACCAATGGAATTCTACAGGAGTGGTTCTACCAGAGAAGAGAGAACTTAGGCTTCAGTTGGCAAACCAAGGCCATTTGCAGAGTCAAACGCTTGACATACTCCTAAAAGTTTACCTATGGACTACCAAATTAGCGAGGCATTCAGTGCAGACATGGTCAAGCACTTGATGGAAGAAAGTAAGGGAAGGAAGGATGATGATTGGGGTTCTGCACTAAGCCAAACTCCGTTTAATGAAAACATTCTAAGGGAAGAGTACCCCTAGAAGTTTACATTGCCCACTATGCTATCTTAAAATGGGAAGACGAATCCCAAACAGCACTTGTACAAGTACTTTGGCATATGGACGGATCTAGGGCAACTGATGTTGTCTACTGCCGATGTTTCCTTATTTTCTTGGAAGATATTGCTTCTATATGGTTTATCAGAGTCCCACCAAGATCCATTTCTACCTTTAATGAGTTGGTAAGGAAATTCTTAGAATAATTCAAACTTCACACGACACAACCAAAAGATGTGATGTCTCTATTTGGCCTTTTTAGGGACCAAACGAGTCACTAACAACCTTTATGTACCAGTTTTATACTGCGGTTACTGAAGTGAGCAATCATAATAAAGATATGATATTCGTGTCTTTAGTCCGAGCTATTCATTCGGACATAGACTTTGGAAGATAGATTAAGATAAAAAACCAACCAATACAAAAGAGTTTAACCGAATGGCGAGTCAGTATATGAGATTAGAAGAGGCAGATAATTTGAAAGGCAAGATCATCGGCGCGCAACCAAAGGTGTTAGTTCAGAATAATGTATCGGTTAAGCAGGAGGGGAAAAGTTCTATAGATACTATAGGAGATGCAGGGAAGAATGCAAACCAAAAAAAGAGAAACTAAAACTCTAGAGGTGAGCGAAATGCAGATGTGAAACACCTAAGGGAATTCGGACTAGAGGACTATACGCCATTGAAAAATAGCTTAGGGAATATCTATCTTGCTACTTAGGGAACAAAGCGTTACAACAAACCCTTAGGAAGGAAGCATCAAAGCAATATAAGCAATCGGGCAAGTACTGTCACTTCACACACCGACATAACACCAATGAATGCCGACATCTGATGAGTGTGATTGAGGAGTTGATAAGGAGCAACAAACTCCGGCAGTCGTGAAGAAACCGTAGAATGATGAGGGTGCCATGAGGCGCCAAGGTCCAACTGCTCAAAAAAAGCTTGGACCTAGTGGAGGGGGCCCCTAGCAAACTGATGGAAGCCTAGTCATTAGCTAGTTATCTGAGAATGAAGTAGCATCCGAACGCAACGCAACTTCGCTCGACTCTATCTTATATTTTCTATTTTCATAAATAAGCTACCTAGGGACACTCGGGGCATTGTAAATAGGTCGGACTTGCCTTTATTTTCGACCTATTATTAAAGAATTTTCTCTTTTTGAACCGATGGAACCACGTTTATATGGTATAACCGATTCAAACAGCCGAACAGGCAGGAAAAATCGATCCTTGCCTTCTGAGAACCGTTGTTACTCCGACAATGTCAGGAAGGCCTATACCTTCGCGTGCACCCATAAGCCACCCATTGCTTTTTAGGACAATGGAACCGCGCTCTTGTAAGCAGACTCCTTTGCTTCTTGGACCAATGGAACCACATCCAAGTAAGCGTCCATTCTTTTGCCACTTGAACCGACGGAACTATGTTTAAGTGCACTCCATTTCCTCGCTTCTTGGACTGATGGAACTGCATCTAAGTAAGCATCCATTCATTTTGCCACTTGAACCAATGGAACATCATTTAAGTGCGCTCCATTTCCTTGCTTCTTGGACCGTGGAGCCGCAAAAGCATCCTTTCCATTTGTCACTTGAACTGAAGGAATTGCGTTCAAGTGTGCTCCATTTCTTCGCTTTCTGGACTGATGGAACCACGTCCAAGTAAGCATCATTCCTTTTGCCACCTGAACCGATAGAACTGCATTTAAGTGTCCTCTATTTTCTCGCTTATTCGATTGATGGAACCACGTCCAAGTAAGAATCCATTCTTTTCCCACTTGAATTGATGGAACTGCATTCAAGTGTGCTCCATTTCTTTGTTTCTTGGGTCAATAGAACCGCCTCCAAGTAAGCATCCATTCTGTCGCTGCTTGAACCGATGGAACTACGTTCAAGCTCATTCTACTCTCTCACTTCTTGGACCAATGGAACTGCGTCCAAAGTAAGCATATATTCCTCCGTCGCTTGAACTAATGGAACCGCATTCGAGTGCGCTCTGAATCATCAATGCTACCTCGGTAGCATCGTTAACTTTTCAAAATCCCCCTATGTACCGATGTTGCTCCGACAGAATCGGGAAATTCATTAGTTGCAGGATTGGTAGAATCAATCCCTAACTCCCAAAGTAAACATCTCCTAGATATCGATGACGTGGAAAGAAAATCCAAAAGATTGAGCTTTCCATAGGTCTATAGAGATAGAAACTAATATGCAGATAGAACCTTAATGCCGAGCTTGGAGAGAATCAACCACAATCAAAGTATAGGGTGCTTGCAATAACCCGAATTACAACAGGTCCAGATTTTTTGCAAAAATGCTAAAACTCAAGCCCATTGAAGCCCGAGTTGGGTATCTGGTATCTTGAGAATAGGCAAAGAAAAATATATCAGAGCTCAAGTAAATATCCCATGGCGGAACTGACTAAAATATAATAGTAAGTAAATACTCGCCAAGATAATAACACTTTCTAAACAAGTGTCTCAAAGCTGGAAAGTCTCTGTTATCCACCTAACCTGTGGGATGTATAAAGAGGGGGTCAGAACTAAAGTTCCGGTGAATGAAGAATTTATACACTTCTAAGCTTAATTCTACATATATTGTTTTATTTCCATTTTCTGTTATGTTAGGTTTATTGGGTTTATAATACTCTCGCTTCTGTGCATGAATCGTACCCATCTACTCCTAGTAGATTAAACCCAATAACAAATATATATATAGCTACATGCCCAATGACTGCATCGATCTTAGGTATTACCCATAGTACCTTCGGTATCCTCCTCAAAAAGGACTCCGTCGTCTTGCTCCTAGAGATATCTGTAACTAAATCTATAAAGGACAGCTTTGTGAGGCCTACAATCTAGATGTTCCTTCGTCTACTATGAAAACGTAAAACTACGTCCGCACTAGCCTATAGTAATGCTCGGACATCCATAATATACCACCTAGTGCTTACCTTGAGGACTATACGTAATCGTTCTGTCTACTCCCTGAATCCCGCTGACAAGGTCTACCTTGTACTGAACTCAGTCAGAGATTTTCTATATCTGTAAAGGTCAGCTTCGTTAGGCTTACAATATAGATATTCTACTTGGTCTGTCTCTTTTCTCGTGGCTATGGCCCTCGCAGCCACCCCTCAACTAATCGAAAGACCTCTAAAGAGCTAAGTGGTTGTATCCTACTGCAAACAATCTAAACATCCAATCGGCTGCGCCCTTATCCAATGTCTTGATAGTGAAAGAATCATTGACATGTTAGTTTAACTCTAGTCTTTCCTGAACTCGTTCTTGATTGATGATGGCTTGATCTCCAGATGCGACTATCCTTTTAGGTCCTACCCACTAAAAGCTACTCGTAAGTCAGAGTACGGTGTCATACGAATATCCTACTCCATTCATCAACCTTTTGACTACCTACAAAGGTCCACTTCGCTAGGCCTGCAATGCAAAAGCAGTCAAGGCATACTCTCTTGATGGAACATCTACAGACCGCCTCCGAGGTTGTAGCTTCGTTAGGCCTACCCCAGTGGGCCATCCTAGAGTACCTTTACATCCCTTTGAAGTCTCGTTCTAGCACAAATTAACCAAGTTGGACGTGTTATTCTTGTGCTAAAAATATGTGATGAACTGCTTTGTTAGGCTCTTCATCCTTTGGACTGCTCCAAATGCATCTTACCATTTTATTAGACCCTACGTCTAATCTTTTATTATGCATTTAGTTTACTTTTCTAATTCTGTTGGCTACTTATTTACCCTAATCAGCATAAGCACGTCCCAGCCTCACCTAACTATTGTAAGACCATCAGTTCCTGACTGAAAGGGAATGCTATTGGTATGGGCCTTTCTTCTATGTTTTCTTATTAACTTAGTGTAAGTTTTAAAATAAGTCTTTTATGTTATATCTAATTATAACCTAAGCTATAATTATACTTGCAATTGTTACTTCTATATTCTTTTATAATCTACATGTTATAAATATAATTGCAAATGTCTCTTTTCTATTCTAGTCCGTCTTCTTTTATTATGATATTGAATTCTCTTTAGTTCACTTATATTATATGATAATCCTGGCTTGGGACTACGTCTGACTGTCACAAATTTACTTATCATAATAGCCGCTTTGCTTTTATTCTACCATCTGTGCAGTTAATGCAGCACAAGGCACATTTTTGTTTATTGTTTCTAGTCTTTTCGAATAATAACTTGATTTCTTCCTTAATTTTTTTAACTCTTTACTTTATTCTCTTTTATTCTAGGAAGTAGTTCTATTCTATTTGGTTGGTTACAAAAAATGTGCTAAAAATCCATTTTCATATTTTAATACTAAATAATACAATAAACAATAACTCGAAATTGCAAGATATTTCTTTTATTGTTTCTTTAACTATTGGGTAATGCAAAATACATAAATGTATCTATTTTACACTAATTCCCTTTTTCTTTCTTTTATTCTTACAATAACGTTTATCGTTATTTTTGCAATATTAAACTATGGAAATGTATTCTCTTTTCTAAACCAACCAACTAATCTATCACTCACTTCCAAATCAAGTTATTAGATTTTCCCCTTTTAATTTATTTCTTCCGTTTTAGCATAATTTACTGTAAATTTCTTACTTTTAGGCTTAAGCCTTTCTCTATAACTGTTAAGCCTAATATTATTCATATTTAGTTTAATTTCTTTCTTTCTTTTCCATATAAATAATAATTGAATATAAGCTCTCTTATAGAATTTGCAGTTTCAACATGACTAATTAGCAGAACTAATTAACGAAATAAATGATGAATTAAAATATTTAATGGGAATCTAACGATAATATATCATAAACATAAAAGACATATAATTTAAATCCACTCACCTGTCATCCGTAGCTTTGCTCCATGGTCTTCTTGGATCCCCTTCTAAGGTGTCTAATATTTTTATCAAGAAGTTATTCTCCCTAGAAATATTTTCTATTTAGGGTTCAACCTCGGGCAATGGACTCAATTGGGAGAAAATCTGATTGTGGGAAAATAGCTAGGCCTAGGGTTCTATTTATAGGGGTATTTTGGGATCTCAGACCGTTGGATTTTAGGATTGAATCTGGTAATACCACGTCACAAGCTTGCTGCGGATCGTTGGATTTAGAAACCAATGTTTGAGATTGCAGAAAAATTGAATTAAGTTGGCTCGGCACGTCCCTGGATGAATTCACATCTAGGGGAAAACGTGGGTCGACTTATAGGTCGACCTGTGTTCATCAGGGGTCGTCCTTAGGGTCGACCTTTGTGCACTGTGGGTCAACCTATGGGTCGACCCATGGGCCCTATCTTTTTCTTCGTTCTTCTGACTTCGTTTCTCTCGTAACTTCTTCGTATTAACTCGAATTTCGACAAGTTATATATGGAAATTGATCGAAAAATCGCCACGAACAAAAATAAGTTTCGAGGCCATATTCTGATAGTTTCAAAAATGTTTATTTTCACAGTTTATCTTTATTTGGCTTTTTAATTATCTAAAAATGCAGGGTGTTACATTCTCCCACCCTTTAGGAAATTTCGTCCCAGAAATTTGACAAGGGTAAAATTATGTAATTCCTGCATCAGTCACATCCATTTTGTGCACATCTATTTTCTGCGACCATCCATTCCTTGTGTAAAGTGACATTTAACACAAAATATATGCATGTATGCTTTTCTTCTTTAAAAATTTAATTTAGAACATGATGCAGTTTCTATATGAATGCAATCTTTTGAAAACTCAAAACGTTTTTCACCCAGTTTTTCCCACACTCCTATTGAATAGGGGTGTAGTTCAACGAATTTTACATCCAAATCCTACCACACAACTTTTAATATTCGAATTTCAGAAGATTTTTTTTTCGAACTCGATTTCTTATGTCAAAAAAAAGGTAGAAAACGGAAAACCTTACATTTACTGTCTTACTTTTGTGCACCTCTTTCCCCGTACTTGGAACTTATGCTGCTTTTCTATAAAAATCTCTATTTTCTTTCCTAAGCACGGTTTACAAAAGTTTCAAACTTTTTCCCAAGCTTAATTTATGGGAAAATGTATTCTTCTTTTGCAATTTTCATTTATTTCTATTAACGTTTCTATTGCTTTCTTTAGTTCTTATTGTTTTTCTTTTAGTAACCTTTATTTTCTTTTACTTTTCTTCGATATAGCAGCTACAACTATCTTTTAGGGCTAGGAGGCCTAGGTGCATGTCCACTCTAACACAGAGAGGTCCTACTCTAAGAATCCAAGTAACTCATATGCTCCTCCTACCGCCTGTTACTTTTTATAAACTTATTCTGTATTACTCACGATGAATAAGATCTATTCAACTCTTCCTTTCCATACTCAAAATGGCATAACCAAGTCTCATTTTCTGCAATGAATAAGGATTTTAATCTATGCAGTCTCTATCTAAAAAGGAAACTAAGCTTGGGGAAATTTTCTCTTTACCTTTACTTTTCATTTTCCCCAACTAAGGTCTATTTATCCCAATCATGTGTGTCTTACTATCTTACTAAGATCACTTTACTATTCTTCTATAGTCTACACACATGAAGCAACATTCCTAGGTTCTCACTAGTGTCCTATACACTTTATGGGACCTTTTATTATTACTACTAAAAGTAATCACTGTAATCTTTTACTAGCCTTACACTTTTCCTATCACACCTAGAAAATGATTCCTATCCACTCCATATTTAAAAACTTGGTTGGGTATTTATCATTTCATTTCAAAAATTAAATCTTTTGAATTTTTGAAACATCAAATCCCAAAATTCTTGCCTTTAAAAGTATTACTTTTAAGTTTCTATTAAATTCAAAGTTACTCCCCAAACCTAGAGGGGAAAACTTACAAATTCTAAGTTCAAAACTTATTCCTCTTGTCCTTTTAAAAGACAATAGTTTTCATTAAAAAAAATTGGATTTCAAATTTAAACGTTACTACGTTTTTCTCTTCCAAAAACTTATTTAGTTTTTCACCCAACCATTTTTCTTAAAAACATGCCTTACTTGTCTTTAAAGCATTTTTCTTTTCTTGACTTCCAAAAATGTCCTCGCATGTTTTCAAAACATCTTCATTTCATAGATTTTTAAATTTACAAAGACTGGAGTAGATAAGAGCAATTATTCTATCAAAAATCCCTTAACTTTCCTACTATTCCAATCACCAAACCTTGGAGGAGTTTCTAATTGACTACAAATGGGGATTTTCTACAAAGGCAAGGAACCCATGCGCATAATCAATGGAAAAATGTGAAATTTCCATTGCTTAGCTTTCCTACTAAGGCTCTCTATAATATTTGTCCTAACTAACACTGTCTCTAATTATTACACTTCTCATTATACCTAATGGTTTTATACCTTAATGTATTGGAACTACTTTCTCTTATGAGAAACCATTAACGCTAAAACTTTCTATGAATCTTTTAAAAGAGGATTTCATGTTTGTGTGAAATTACAAGGAGCTTATTTTATGATTTGTCGAAGTAGGCTATACAAAATATGGTGCTTTCCATACCTACTACATCTCTTCCACGTATTCTTTATAACCTGCACAAAACATCTTCACTTACGGTTTGGTTTCATAGAAATTTATACCATTATTCATTTCATTCGAATAGAATAAAGTATGTTTAATCTATATTCACTTACAATAGATATTTCCTACAAAATTTGTTAATTTCCTAGTATTTGACTTACATCTTTTTCTGAAGAATTCAGTTTCAAAATTGTTTTAACATTTTCATAACTAGAAAACATTTGCATATACTTATATTTAAATAATAATCGTGCTTACAAGCAACTTTATTTCTATACTTAGAAATTGTCTTCAAAAAACATTTTTTTGGGTTAAAACAGATGTTGCGTAAAACACCATTACTACAACCCAAAAATACTAGTATATGGATTCAGTTAAAATAAGTATTAATAAATATCATATGCTATGTAAAAACTTTTCCTTTGGGAGCCACCTACTATAACAATAGTGTCATAGTCTATGCTGCCTTTATTTTTCATGAAAACATCTATTATAACAATAAATGTTGTAACCTATATTTTCGATACTTAACACACTCTAGGTTTTTATATTTTAAAATCTTCGTTTACCTACAAGGAACTAGTGAGCTATATATGCTCTATAATTCTTCAAAAAGAATTAAAATTCACATCATATAAAAACCAATTTAAATTTCAAACCACTTTTTTTTCAAAAACCCAATATTTACTTCAAACATATCAACAATTATATTTTTCAACTTTTTGATTCCAAAAAGCTTCGTTTTATTGGGCTAGACATAAAGTGGATTTTTTTCTTACTAACCTAGGAATATCCTTCTTAAACTTTGGAAATCTCATTCTCTTACTAAAATCTCTTATTTCTTCCAATATAAAAATACTCTCCCTATTATCCCTAGGGAACTCTCCCACTTCCTATGACATATGGATACTAATCTTCTCTCAAAACATAGCCTATTGTACACTATAAGTTGGTAATAACTTAGGGCTCAACACTCTTGGGTCATCCCAAACCCAACTAGCAAACTATGCACAAATGTACTTCTAAAAACTTTCCATATGTTAAAATCTATAATTGGGGACTATTTGGATTTTAGTACATAATATTTTCATATTTTGTTCAAAAATACAAATACATTCACTCACTTTCTACCTAGGAACCTTAAACCTAGGCTCTGATACCGAATGTAACAACTCGAATTCCAGTGGGTCCAGAATTTTTGCGAAAATGCTAAAACCCAAGCCTACTGAAGCCCGAGTTGGGTATCAAGTATCCCGCAAATAGGCAAAGACAAATATATCTGAGCTCAAGTAAATATCTCACAGCGGAACTAACTAAAGTATAAAAGTAACTAAATACTGACCAAGATAATAACACTTCCTAAACAAGTGTTGCAGAAGGAGATCCAAAAGAGATCAGGCTTCCTATTCATCCTTGAGAGTTCAGCCTCTTCTAACTACAATCACTGATCCACGCGCCCACGACTAGATGGAAGCTATACACAGGCTACAAGACCTCAATGCACCTTGAATCTTGGGCAACCGAGAGTTGGCCCGTCAACTAGCCATCAGACCGGAACCTCCTCCCGAGGAGGTAATGTTCCTTATCATACTACTAACAACCACGCTGCTACAGTCGCTATTGAGTTAGAAGTTGACGCTCGGAACCGAACAGATCCCACCCACCGTCAATGCAATTATTCTCCTAAGCCTTATGTTCCTGAAAACCTAGAGCCAAGGAGGCGAGATATGGACCATCGACCGCGATCGGCCCATCCTCGCATTGTGGAACCCAACCGTACCTTGGCTCAGCACGCCCTGGACGTCCAAATGTCCGATATCCCAATAATGATCCGTCAAACGATCCACGAAAGTCAAGGTCTCACCATTGATGACTGGGGAATCTCCTGGACTCATACCCCTTTCGCTGATGATATAGTCTATGTTGAACCGCCCCCACGATTCAGAATGCCAACTCTACCCATTTATAAAGGAAGCTCTGATCCTAACAAGCACATCTTAAAGTATGAATGGTTAATGAATGCTGCACGAGCCGATGACGCGGTCAAGCGACGAAGTTTCCAGATATCCATAGGGGGCATAGTGACTATATGGATTACTCATCTACCACCTTGATCTGTCTCATGTTTTGACCAGTTGGCAATGAAGTTTGTTGAACAGTTTCGCATGCATATCACAAGGCCGAAAGATGTTAACACCTTGTCTAGTGTCACTTAAGCTCTTAGAGAGACACATAGACATTATCTAGAGAGGTTTCATGCTGCATGCACCGAGATTAGCAATCCCAATGACAACTCAATTCTGATGGCACTAACTAAGAGGATCGATCTCGATTTTGAATTCGGCAACTGGTTGGTCAAAAAAACCCTGCGTCATTGGACCGTTTCTATTCCAAGGCAGCCCAGTTCTTGAGAAGGGAGGATGCGAAATAGTCTAAAAAAAGGATGACACAGGGCCCATTGTGGAAGGAATCCAAAGCAATGTCGCTGTTGAATAAATCGGGGAGAGTTCCAGAAAGGTGCAATTGAACAAACAGAATAAACAGAGTCAACAAAAAAGCGATGGAAATCAAAACAGGAAACGAGATCAGAATCGTAGGCCTGGACTTAGGGCTCCTATGTTTGACAATTATACTCGACAATTATACCCATTTAAATACGTCACTGGAAAATGCGTACTTGCAGAGCTGTAATACTATTCAATATAAGAAACCTACTCCGAAGCAGTCGTTAGAAAAAAGACTCAAATGGGGAAGTTTTGTAGATTTCACGATAGCTATGGCCATAATACGAATGAGTGCCATCATTTACAAGATATTATTGAGAAGTTGATACGAGAGAGAAAGTTGGAACAGTTTGTGCGGGCGCCGCAGTCAGAAAGTGCGGGCCCATCGAATCAGAACTATATAACAAATCAGGCGAGACCGGAGGAACCCGCTCTTACCGGTGGGAGGTTAGTGATTAATACTGTTAGTGGTGGTCCTCATCCAGCCGATCGAAATTGGAAGGAAATAGAGTCGTATGGTTGTTGATTGCAACCAAGGGGCGATCATATCCGGTGCTACTCGAGAAGGGGTAGTACCGGTCCGGAGTAGTAGAGGTGAAATGTGTTGTAGCTTCCCATACATTTTATCTAGAGGTGTAAAATTGGGTGGGTAGACCCTTACCCTTTCATAGTTGGATTCCATTCTCCAGTACGAGCATTTGGTTTTGGTTGTAGAACCTAGTATGTTGGAATTTTATTAATGTAATAATTTCGGCTATGATTAATAAGTATTTGTATAATAGACCTTATTATAATATTAGAGGATTTCATATGAATGGTTTTGGTTATCATAAGGTAAAAACCCATTCATGTTTATGCTTGATGTAGTCTAATGAGATACCTTTGTTTTAAAAGGTTTTTATATAACTATAAAGTCCAATTCGGTGTGTTTTCTCACGTTAGTTTTCCAGACTGACTCTGGTGTTATTTTATTGTAATTCCTGGGTTAGACCGAGCATATTTACAGATTGCATTGGATGCATTGGAGCTCAGGAGACGAGTTGGAGGTCTTCAAGTTGTATACACATATATGTTTGTTTTTTTGCTGTTTTGTTATTCAAAATATTGGCAATTGTGAAGCTAGATTGTTATAAATGTCCAGGCCAATAATTATGATTGTTGTTGTACTCTAATAGATGTATGTATAAAATAGTTTCTCTTTGTAAAGATCATTGATATTATATTATATGTTGTTCCGCTGCGATTGTAAGATTCTCTATTATTTTTAGTTTTGTTCTCTCCTTCTTCTCTTCTCTTCTCTTCTTTTTTCTTCCTTCTTTCCCTTAACTATCCATCTTTCCATTTGATTTTGGATTGCATATATGCGGTTTATTGTTAGCTTGGGTTATACAAAAAAGTAGGTTGTTATGCATGGTATCAGAGCTTAGGTTGAGCGAACACCTAGGCTATGGTGGGAACTTACTCATTTAAGATAGGGTAAGCGAGACCCTAGAATGAGTTTGAGTGTATATATATGAGTGCGTATTTGTTAGCGATTATAAAAATATTTTATATTGTGTTAACTTATCTATTGAGTGGCTGCAAAATAATTCTGGTGATAACTACAGCATCATCGGTGTTCATTTTTGAGTTTCTAAGTGAGGAATTGCTACCAATGGAGTTGTTGTGATAAAAGAAATTTGTTTTAAATTCCAAAGGTGTAATTTGATATATAAAGGAGTATGTAATGATAGGATTCCAAATGATTCGAAATAAAACCGGGTGTTAAAAACCTGAAATTTTATCTATATGTTTTGAGAAATTTAGATAATAAGTTTTGAACTTGGAAGATTTTAAGAAATTAGTAAGGTAAAAAAATTAAATTTGGTGAATATAATGTTAAGAAAAGTAAATTTATAAAATGAAATTTAACTTAAGTTAAGTTAAATGAGATGATTTTTGAAATGAAATTTAACTGAAGCAAGGTTAAATGAAATTGGTGAACGAAATATGGTTTGGTATGTTGTTTGTTAAAAATAAAATTGATGTAGTAAAGAAATAAATTAGTCAAGTAATCTAGTAAATTGAACTAATGTAAGGAATGAATTTAATTGAGCTAATGATACGAATTAGTGAGTTGAATATGCTTTAAAATATTGTTTAATAGAATTAAATATGAACGTAAGTTATGAAGTTGAAACAAACATTAGAAGTGTTATATAAAAATGTTTATAATGAACTTAAGTAAATTGTTGTACGGAATGGTTGTTAAGTGTTGTTAGTATTAGAGAAATTATACTAAGTAAATTGAATATGGAATGAAATGTTGTTAAAACATAATGTGAATAATTAGATGGAACCAATAAATATAAATGGATGAGCTTAAACAAGGTGAACGTAAATGATTAAATGTAAATAAATCGAATGGAAGTAAATTGAAATAAATATGTAAGTTGTACGTTTATTAATTTATTCACACAACTGTTTGATCCAGATTCGAGTATACGATATCGAGGTGATTTATACCAATCCGAGTTAGGATTTTTCACTTGATTTCTTTATGGCGAAACTTAGATATGGATTTTCGATTGATTCTAATATTCTCTATCATAGTATATGGCTATGCAAGGAGAATGATGGTTTTCTAATCAAAGAACCAAATCTGAGTCCGCACTAGGGTGGTCGTGTGAACGATACTAGTTCGAAAATGAAATTGTGTGATTGAGCGAGCGGTCTGGTATGATTTTGTGTACGGATGATATACGTATATCGTGCGGGCTTTAATAAATTAAATATCGACATTAGAAGATGCAAACCGATATGATTTTGAATTAATTGGATGAGTAATAATTGTTTGATAGTTTGGGGGGATTAATTTAAGGACAAAAATTTGTATATTTTTAGCCTCAAGGAAACAACCTCAATATTTTAACCACAAGGACAAACTTTCTCCTAAAAATTAATCATAAGGACAAACATTTTTCCAAAATTATTCATAAGGACAAATATTCTTCTAAAATTTCTACCGAACTAAAAAATGATACCTAAAAACTGCTATCAATAACTAAAAACTGATACCTAAATAAAGTTGTCCTTTAGGCAAAAATACCGAAGGTCTATCCTCGAGGCTAAAATGCTGGGAAATTTTGTCCTTCACAATAATTTCCTATGATAGGTTCTCTTCTTGCATTTACTGCATTTGAATAAAAATTTCATATATTCTATGTTATATATTGATATTACTTTCCACATACATGTTCTCATTGGTTGTTGAGTGTTTAGTAGGTGCGGATGGCGTATTCTTCGCATTTGGAGCTCACTTTCGCGCTATATTAGCTGTATATTATTGCTAATGTAATAAAAGGTACATATCTCGGATTACATATCGTACTTTTATATTTTTTTCCTACGGGATGCTTCATCCTTAAAGATGAGATGTATATTCGTGATTATATATATTGTGATCGAACAAGCATAATGGAGACGCCGACGAAATCTTAAGCTCTTATAAATTGTTTAAAAATTTGAATTTTTTTATAAATAAAATTTAGATTTTTGTTTTATAACTTTGAATAGTATTAGTTAGTAACTATGAAATGAATTTGAAAACTTAGAAGAGCTTTTGTAAGAAGTTACAACTATTTGGTTTCCAAAATTTAAATGGCTTAAAGGATTTTGGTAATTTATTTCATCTAACTGTTTTTGAAAATTTATTGGGTTTGGAAGCATTTTTCTTACTTGATAAATTCAGGGATGAAATCCTTTTTAAGGGGGGAAGAATGTAACAAACAAGAAATTCAGTAATTTGAATTTGAAATATTTAATTTAATTTAAATATTGAAAAATTAATTTTATAAGTTAAATAACTTAAATTTCAAATAATAACGATTTATTTAGTAATTAAATTCTTGGATTTAATATTCGAAATTGTTTAAATAATTAAATCTTGAATTTAATGTGAATGAAAACGATTTCAAAGTTGATTTAAATTCTGTTTGAATAAGAAGGAAGATAATAAACTTTTAAATTGGATTTAAAAGTGATTTAATTGATTTTAGAGATTGCTCGTTTTAATTAACGTGTAAAAATAGCATTTCGGGCACAATTTCGGATTTCGACGAAACCAGTTTCATTGGATCCGTAATAGTGAATTATAGTATGCTATCGATTTACGCAGCGATCAGACGTAACGTTTGATCGTGCGATTTCGAAACACATACAAATTAATTAAAGGAATTTAATTTGAAATAATTTGATTTTGAATAGCTATCTTCTGAATATGATGGAAATGGCTCCTGATATATGTATTCCATTGTGTTCGGAATAGGGGTATAACATATAGAACACCTGATGGCAGGCTTCGTTTGGAGATCGAAAATTTCACGGATGAATAGTGCCGTGAAATTTTCTATATAACGACTTGAAAATTTAATTTTTGCATCAAAACCTTAGTTCAATATCAGTCGCTTTCTTTTAAGATTTTAATGGCCGAAAATTCACGTTTCTCCTCTAGATTTCTCTCCATCTACGCGTTTTCAAGCTTCGACTTAAACTAAGAAGATGGAGAGCTCGTCGATCTCTACAAGTTCAATGGTTGGATTGAGTCGATGTTGTTAGATGCAACAACCTGTAAGTATATCGCTTTAAATAAATGATCGTTTAGCTATATCGATAATACAATTAATTTTGTGAATAATTATTTATATTAATTTATATGATTTTATAAATAAAGTGCGATCATTTTAATTAGTTAATAATAATAAGAAAATTTATTTCAATTTTTTTTTAAAAAGCTATGCATATAAACTTAAAAGAGAAAATATGACCAAAAAAAGAATCGGGATTTGTAACCATGCAACGTGTGGAAGTGGTGCAACGTTGGAAGTATATGTTACATACACATATACATGTATATGTACATGTACATACATAAGAACATGCACATAAACACACACACAGATATATATAATTAAATCAAAGATATAATATAAAATATATAAGATATTTTAAAACAAACTTACTCCTTAAGCCTTTATAATTCAACACATGTGCATATAAGATGATGGAAGTGATGTGCATATGGGGGGAGCTTTGGTCGTGTATTTTGAAGGAGATGGTGTGTTGGAGAATCTTGCAAAACATAGTGTTTGCACAACTTCTTTTACACACTTCGTTTTTCCTATAAATACCCTACTCTCTTTGCTCTTTTTCCATTCATTTTCTTCTTCATATTTTCAAGCTTTTGCTTCCTCTTTAATGGTTCCAAACTAAAAGAAATAATGTCAAAAATTATTTCAAAGAGAAACTAAAATAATAAAATATAATTATATATAGTAAAACACCTCAAAACAATCCAAAAACTCCTCATTTCCCTTTGTTCTTCACAAATTCCACTTCACTCAACCCTAGGCTGAGCCCCACCCAAGCTACACCCTAGGCTGTGCACCCCCTAGCCTCCTCAAGGCTTGGTCGAGACAATTAGGAACTAAAATCCGAAGATTTGTGAGCTTCGAAACTCGAATAGCGGAGCTATATCATTCTTTTTCGTGAATCATTGGAAATTCAAGGTGAGAACTCCTAATTTATTATACTATATTTCAAATGATGATACGATGTTGCAAACGGATGTTTAATATGCTTTGATCACCAAGTTTGGTTGTTTTCTTATATATATATATATATATATATATATATATATATATGCAAGTCATGAATATACACATCGATAAACACAAAAGGAAATCACTTTCCTTGAGTTAAGGAAATAGTGTATATTGAAGTGTTAAACCTCTTATAAATGGTTTATAATGTATTTGAAATGTTTTATAAACATTTAAAAGTGTTTTGGTGAAGATTGAAAAGAAGTGGAGAATTTGGTTAAAAATAAGCGCATCGCGTAACGGTAGTTCGCGATTTCACGCTATAAAAATCAAACTAATGTAAAAGGTGGAATATAGCTCCGAATTCTTTGAGGTAAGAAATTTCTGAACTATTATATCTACAGTTTTCCAAAGAAGGAAGAAAATCTAGATTTCAATAAGTAGATTTTGGAATATGAATAAAACAAGTTTAGGAAAAATCTTGATTTTTGCAGTTCGGATTCCAAAATTGGATTTCTTTGAAAATGATGTTCTAAAATTGTTTAAAATGTGGAATAAATATTAAAAATGTCTTAAAATGGTTTAAAAGAGATACAAGTAATAAAAGTGAATTTTCAAATAGTAAAAAGTCGTCTTGATTAATATAGCTTGACAGGCACTTTCCGCGGCACTTTTTCGCAGCACTTTTTATAACTTTTGAAAATTTGTTTTCAACATAACAAATCTTTTACAAATCCATTATAAATGTTTTAGAGATGATTTAAAGAATTTTTGAAGAGACTAAAGATTTAGAGTCGATCAAATAACTTGACCGTCTTATGGGTGTCAAAGAGGTAGTGTCTAGGCTTGAGTTTGGATGATCAGTTTCCTGCTCTCTCTGGTTATCCAGAAAGGCCCAATGGAGGGAATGGTGAATTTACTTTACTCGGATCAATATCTTCCCACATGAAAAATGAAACGATTTCGAGTTTATTAAAAAGAATTTAAAATTTATTAAAGGATTTTATAAGAGAGGTTTGATAGTTTCGTATATACTGGAAAGAATGTTCTATAAATGCCTATCTCCAAAAGAGATTTCGATAATAGATCTTAACAAACTAAAGAATGATTCCCTATTCACTTGACCTCTTTTATCGATGATTGGTTAGGAAAAACTGGAGTCAGATTTGGATAACTCCTGTCCAAAAACCATTCCGAACCAATGTATACGTTCGGAAGTGAAGACACAATGATGATGATTTTTGAAGACGGGGATCTTCATGATGAAGGGCTGCTTGCCACTAGTCCCTCGAGGTGAAATTTACCATATCATATATTTAGGGTGGCATTAGTGCTCTGTTATGAAAATCTTCCATTGCAAGGACTTCTCGGTGCTAATGATAGTAGGAGATTGCCTTCGGTTTCGTCCAGTCCCAGAATGAACTTGTATGGATGAATGTTTGACAATGCATTCTTAAGATTTCATCATTGACTTTTATAAACATACATCTATTTGGTGGTGGAGAAGGCTACTTCCATTAACTTAACACCCTTCTCTAAGATGTATGAGCTCGAAGGTTGTACATTTGTGGAAGTCGATAGTGATCTATGGAATAACAATGTGGCATTCAAAGAAAGATATGTGCTATGTGAAAGGTAAACGCTACCTCAATCCTCACACATGAAAATGGCCAAAATAAGGTAGATGCGGCAAGGCTATGTGATTCGCAACCATTAGGGTATGATTATCCCATTCTAGATATATTTCTATCCGCTATGATGTTAGGGTTTAAATTATTGTGGTGTATGCTAACAGACGTCTCGGATAGGTCAATAACGACTAGCGTGACAACATATTCGATCCTATCATAGGAAAGGAAGGCCGATCTTGTAGGGGTAGAGGTGCAGATATTCTGTTGACCTTGATACATTCCTCTAGAGATGTACTGCCATACCTTCACCTTGTCATTTGTATGGAATCTATTCTCCAGTAAGTGCCTGGCAGTTTGTTTGTAGAACTCGATTTGTGGCTAGTATTGCTAGAATTTAATCAATATGAGAATCTCGGCAAAGAATAATAGGTTTACTTGCAAACATTTTCAAAGATATGTCATTAGAAATAATATCAATTATTTTGACGTAAAATGTTATCATGAGGTAAAAACCCGTTATATGTTTATGTGCGGCGTGGTCTTATGAGTTACCTTTTTGATTTCAATACATGTATTTTGAGTTCTCACGCCAGTCTCATGACTGACCCGGAGTTTTTTTTTTCCCTTTAAACTCTGTGTGAGCCCTATTTTTTCGGCCAGTCAAATAGTCGGGATTCTGTTTAGAGTATTTTGGGAGTAGCATGCTGGAAGAAATTCTTTGGAGCATGAAGCTGGAGCATCCGATGGGGATATCTTTCTATCTATTTTTGTTTTTCGCTATATATAAGTTAGTACTGCCTGAAAATGTGGGAACCAGTAGTTATAATTGTTCCTACCTGGGATAATGCATACAAAAAACTTTGACGTACCCAAGTGATGGTAGTAGTATGTACTATTTATCTCTTTAATGTAAAATGAGAATTTGTGTTTCTATCTTTTACTATACGCTAACTGCAGGATCATTTTCACCGTAGAGGTAGGGGGTTGAATAGGGTCTACTAACAATTAATGCAGAAACTAAAGTAAAAACATAAGTAATGTAGTAGAGATCACATACAGATTTAGCCAGCTTCGGCGAAAACCCGCCTACGTGTGCCCCCAAGGTTTCTACTAGAAATTAAGTAGTCAAACACTTACAAACACACATAAACTAGTGATACCTGCTAACTTGATTAACCTAAATCTAAGCTCAAAACCCTACCACAACTCAGCCACTAAGTTGCGAATTCTCGAACTACAAAACCATAGCTCGTAAACCAATTAATTTAGAGTTTGACTTTAAATAAAAAAATAAACAAAAAAAACCCTAGTCACACAATATACGGTCCAATTAAAAATAAACAGTGCGGCCTAATTAAGAAAAGATAAGAAAGTTCTCCTTATAATTTTGTGGCCGCTTGTTTTGTTTTGCAATCTGAATTAGGTTTTTCGAATTAAGGCGCTGCTTGGAAATTTGAATCGTATGCTGGTTTTCTTTGGTTCCTCAATATGATCGCTACTTCCTCGTTCAGTGCTCTTCGATTAGCTTGCGGTCTCTTTAAGTGACGAATTTGAATGATACTTTGAATTGGTACGTGATTTACCTCTATTCAATTTTTTTGATTATGCTCGACTTAATTGTTTTCGAACTCGTGATCATTTGCCAATGATGAAATTGGGAATTTATAGGAACAAAACACTATTATTTCATTCATATAATTTGGTTTGAATTCTTCAACTATTTTTCTCGGCCATTCGATTCTTGCTTGAGAGATTGTGATGATTCTGACTTGTTCATCTCTGATATATTTGAATTTTTTTGAATTGATTTGATTCTGTTCCGTTCTTTGCTGCCTTGACTCCTTCATCGTTCTCTTCTAGCATGTCATTTGAGCTTGAGATATTTGCTGATTTCCAGAAGCCTAACTTGTTCATTTTGTTATCTACTATGACTTTTTTTGAATAATTCAACAGTGTTGTTTATTTTTCCATTTCGTTTTGAAACCATTCCTTAACCTTGTTCATGTCCCATGGCTTCACGATTTTTGCTGAAATGATTTATTGTTTTAGCATTGTATATATGATACTGCACATATTCACTTGCATTTGACTGGTGAACTTGTATTCTCTGGTGTGTGTTCATATGGCCTTGTTCCACTTAAGTCTGTCTGATATGGTTCCACTTGAGTCTATTGGTCTTCATGTTGCATTGTGACTTGCCTCGAGTTAAACTGATCTGGTTGATTCTTGACTGGACTGTTCTGGTTCCATTTGAATGAAGTCTGGTTCATATGTGTGCATTTGGTCTTGATTTGCTTCGAGATAAACTTGGCCCCTGTGCATTTGCATACTTACATGTCTGATTGCATTTGTGTATGTTGGTTGAGTCTTCATAGGTCTGCACTGTTGTGTTCCGGTTTAGGTTCTACACTGCTGTCATGTTGCACATATATGTGTGTGTGCGTGCTTCATTTGATTTTTCGGCTATCCATGCTGGTGTGTTATTGTTTTCATGTGTTCATATCTGACTATGTCTGGTGAACTTGAAGTCTTCATGTATGTACATGCATGTTTTGTTTGGTGAGCATGCACACATGTTGTGGCTGAAACTTTTACCTAAATGCATGACCATTTCTGTGTTAAGGTATTTGTATTTATGATAGTCTGGACTTGGAGTCTCTTTTGTTCACCACCGTTGTGTTCACTACTGCTCTGCTTTGGTCTGGTTGGTTGCAACCCTTGTATTGAGTCTGTTGTGTGTCACCATGATGTCTTTGGAATCTTGTTTCATTTGAAGTCAGGTCTGGTGTGTGTTGTTTTGCATTCATGTTAATGTTGCTGCTTTGACTGGTTTATATTGCTGTGTTATTGCAGTCTGGTTCAATTTGAAGCTGAACTTGATTGTTATGCACTGACCATTGCTGTGTTGAATGTATTTGCACTTGAGTTGAATCCAGTTTTTGTTTGGGTTTGACCTCATGCTCACCTATCCCTGTTATTTTAACAGACAATTGTATATTGGTGTGTACGACCTTGTGGCATGTATAGTGATACATTGTGCATGTCACAAGTGTTCATGTAAGAATAATTAAAAGATTAATAACGAACTACCCAAATAACCGAGGCAATAATATTTTCAAAACATACACACTTCATTATGCACTGCAAAATATTTCTTTTTTAATTTTACCGAGCCGGTGTTTATTTTGCAGATAGTTTAGATATTGAATACAGGTTGGAACAGAGTTGAAGATCAAATACGAGCGATGAGTGAATATGTAGTAATATGTAATATGTATGTAAAATTGTGTTGTAATTAAAACTTGTATAGTGAGAGCTTAAATTTGTATTATTCGATTTTGTAATAAAATATTTGTTTGAATAAAATATTCATTTAAATATGAATTCTAAATTATTTATTTTATTCAACAAATATTTATTTAATTTTGTGGAAAAATAAAATAGTATAAAAAATACATTTAAACGAATGTATATATGTTTATTATCATTAAAAAAATCATAGACTATTGTATTCTACAATCTCTCCTTTTTGATGATAACAAACTTATATTAAGATTTTGACTCTATTTAAGGAATTTGGTCTTGATGAAATCTATTAGCCCCCCTATTTGAATATTCCCTCTACAAAAAAGTTCCCCATTCACATATGTATGAAAATAAAAAGGAAAATATGCAAATAATAAATTTTTTTAAAATGAACCTAGATGAGAATATGTAATTAATAAAATGACTTAAAAAAATGACTTATTTGCCAAAATCTTAACATCTCTCCCACTTTTGTTATCAGCAAAAAAGTAATAGTGTTAAATAAGAGTGATAATGAGTGATAAACATTAATACAAAATTAATACCTAATCGAGTATAAATATTAAATTTCAATAAAAAATCAAACAAAAATCGTAAATACTTTGTTAGGCGCATCCATTTTAGAGTGTTAGGGTGATGTCAGCGTAAAAAATCATATAGTCGTGCCCATTTATGGTATATTTATGATAGGAATTTGAATACTTACTAACCACGCACAAGCATTAGAAATTTTAAATGAGATTAGTATTATTCCTAATTTTTATTAAAAAAATAAATCCCAAGTATCTTCTAACCACGTATAACCATGAGGACTTTTAAACGGGTCAGAATCAACTCGCCTATTTCAACCAATTTTGATATGTATTCCATATATGCATGACTGTGATAACTTTTAAACGAGTATGAAAGCCCATAATCAAAGATTCCATGTAGTTCATCCATGCATAATCGCGAGGACTTTTAAATGAGAGTGGGTACTTTTGGACGATTTTATTGCTAACAAAAAAAAAGAATAATTTCCTATTTAAATACCACATTTTGACATACTATATTGGATTTTGATGTGTGATTGTCATAGAAATATGATAGGAACAGAGATGGTCATGAAATTTTTACCAATCAAAGTTTTTGCAAATTTTGTTTAAATTTTTAAAGAAATTTACTAAATATATTGTCTCAAGTCATAATGTATGATTAATACCAACACTTATCACTTTTTTCAGTCACTATCTATCTTTTCGATAATCAAAAGGGAATCAAATTAGTTAACATAGGCAATTAAGATCAAATTCAAAAAATATACAACCACATTTCTAAAATGCCTAAATTGAGATGAAGTCGACAAAAAATATTTTCTGGAATGGGTTTGGTAAAAATGTATGCCAATTGAAAATCAGTTGAAATGAAATTTATGCGTATATTTTATTTGGAAATGTGATGCAACTACTGAATGACCTAACATAAAACACGTTCCACCGATACTTTTTCTATCAACTAGACTACCAGCATAATCTGCATCTGAATACCCCTTTAACTCAAAGTTATCATTAGTTAGATACCATAGACCAAAGCATGAGGTGTGCAACAGATACCTTATAATCCTTTTTACAGCTTTTAAACGAGATTCCTTTGGATTTGACTAAAATCATCCACATAAACAAACATAGAATATAATGTCTGGCCTAGAAGCGGTAAGATAAAGAAGTATACACATATGTATCAAAAGTAATCATCAACCAATACAAAATAATATCTCTTATCATCTAAGCTTGCAATATTGTTAGGTCCAAATAGATCCATAAGAACTAGTTCAAGGACTCTAGAAGAACTTACAGTGTTCTTGACATGAAAAGATGATTTTTTAATTTTTCTCAGTTGATCATTGGCTGATTGAAATCGGATTATGGTGTAGATTTTCAACATACAATACATCTTTGTTGCCCATTGTGACTCTTCCGCCTTTGTATCTCTCTAGGCTAAGGAACTTTGATTTGTCGCCCATCATGTGCCTAGAACAGCCTAGGTACCACTCTTGTTGTTCCTTAGCCTGCCATCGCACCTACATGAGGAAAGATTTTTGTTACCTATTTGTTTTCGTAGGTCCATGATTGTTAGTGATAGAAATTTTTGAAAAACAAGTTTGCGTAGAACCAAAACAGTTTATGTTTGCTCCTTTTGGCACCAGATGTGTTTAATTTTAAGGGATTTTGCATTCATGCCGCTGGGAACCCACATTGGTATGGTTTTCATGTGTTTGAGTCTATACCAGCAGTTCTTGCGATTGTATCCAATTTTTCCACAAATCGTGCACTTGAAATTGACATGATTAGTTTTACTTCTACATTTTTCAGATTAAGTATACCCAAGTCCTTGTCTAGTATTAACAATTTGTTTCCCTAATATCATATTTAGTAATTTTTCTCCTTTGGAGAATTTTTCTAAAGTTGTAGACATTGTTGGACTTGTGATTTGAAAGATTCATTTTCATTTAATAACAAAATGCACTTTTTAATAGAATTTTCTCTCCTAGTGTTTTCACTTTCTTTCAAAATCAGGATTTTATTTTCAAGCGATTTAATTCTAGTTTCTAATTTTTCTATTTCCTCTTCTAATGATGGACACTTATCACACTTAGGGCTCTTATTTCTATAGTTTTGAACCAATTGATCAAGTTGCTTATTTAGTTCTATCAAACTATCTCTTCGTGGTTCAATTTTAGCGTATTTCTCCCTAAGTCGTTCAAAACAGCCATTTACTTAATGAAAATATATAAATAATTACGAGTGAGTAAGTTTTGATGCCTCGCTAGGCTCGTCATCATCGTTGTCACTTGATTCTCCTAAAAGATACTGATTTGTTCTTACAATCTCGCTAGCAATGCTTTTATCATTTTCATCACTTTCATCCTAATGCTGCTAAGCTTCTGTTTTTCGATTTCTTTCCTTTGTTAATTTTATTTTGAGGACAATTTGTATTCATATGACTAGGTTTATTGCACTTGTGACAAACGATCTCCTGCTCTTCTGAGTTGTCTAGACTTTGAGATTCAGTTCTTCAGTTGTTGATTAAGGGCAGGATTTCCATATTTGTGGTTCCACCTTGTGAATCTCTTTATTATCAGTGCTAGTTCAACTGCTCTTTCATCATCATCATCTTCACTTGTTGTTGTTCCTTTAAAAGCTATTGATTTCATTCGTGTATCTCCTCCTTCACATTCTTCCTTGAATTTGATTTCTAGCTCATAAGTGATGATACTTCCGATGAGTTCTTCGACTTTAACCTGTTTCAGATCCTTTGATTCTTGAATGGCAATCACTTTTGCTTCAAAATTTCATGGAAGAATTCTGAGGATTTTTCCAACTATTTTCAACTTTATGTATGGTCTTTCTAGGATTTTGATATGTATACTAGATTAGAAAGTCGTCCATATATTTCTTTGACACTTTCATCCTTTGCCATTGTGAAGTTCTCATACTCGCTACTAAGCATGGCAAGGCGAGATTCTTTAACCTGGAAGGTTCCTTCAAGAGTCACTTCAAGTGTGTGCCAGATTTCTTACACAGTAAACAATGTGTGACGTGGTTAAATTCAATTTGATCTGATGAGCAAATAATAGAATTCATAGCTTTAGCATTAGCATTCTACGGCTTATTTTCAAGATATGTCCATTGATCCATAGGTTTTTGAACTTCTTAATTATCTACCATTACTGTTGGTGTACTATATTCTGTTTCAACAATATTCCATGCATCTATGGTTTTAAAAAAAAATTCGTTCTAGTTTTCCAATATGTATATTCACCATTGAACATGGGTGGTCTAGCTATGGACTGACCTTCAATAAAAGCATTATTAAAAGAAGTCATTTTTTAAAAAATAATCAAATTTTAAAATAGAAAACGATTTTCGTTCCTAGCTCTGATACCACTAGTAGGATCGTTTTCACCCTAGAAGGGGGTGAATATGGTCTAATAAGAATTAATGCGGAAATAAAAATAAAGACAGAAAGTAATGTAGTATAGATCACACATAGATTTACCTAGCTTCGGCAAAAACCTACCTATGTGCTGCCCCCAAGATTTCTACTAGAAATTAAGTAATCGGACACTTACAAACACACGTAAACTTATGATACCCGCTAACTTGATTGACCTAACTCTATGCTCAAAATCCTGCAACAACTCAACCACTAAGTTGTGAATTCTCGAACTATAAAACCATAGTTCGTAAACCAATTAATTTAAAGTTTGACTTTAAATATAAAAAAATAGACACAAAAAAATAAAAACCTCAATTACACAATATACAGCCAAATAAAAATATACAGTGTGGCCTTATTAAGAAAAGATAACGAAGTTCTCCTTTTAATTTTGTGGTCGCTTGTTTCTTTTGCAATCTAAATTAGGGTTTTCCAATTGAGGCGCCACTCGGAAATTCGAATCGTATGCTGGTTTGCTTTCATTCCTCAATATGATTGCTGATTCTTCGTTCAGTGCTCTTTGATTAGCTTACAGTAGCTTTTAGTGACGAGTTCGCATGGCACTCTAAATTGGTATGTGATTTGCCTCTTTTCGATTTTTTGGTTACGCTTGACTTGATTGTTTGCGAACTCGTGTTTAATTTTCGATGATGTAATTGGGAATTTATAACCCTATTATTTCGTTCGTATAATTTGGTTTGAATTCTTCAATTATTTTTCTTGGCCATTCGATTTTTTCTTGAACGATTGTGATGATTCTGACTTGTTCACCTCTGATATATTTGAATTTGCTTGAATTGATTTGATTTTGTTCCGTTCTTTGCTGCCTTGACTTGTTTATCATTCTCTTCCAGCTTGTTATTTGAATTTGAGATATATTTGCTGATCACCAGAAGTATGACTTGTTCATTTTGTTATCTATTGCGACTTTTCTGAATAATTCAACGTTGTTGTTTATCTTGTCATTTCTTTTTGAAACCATTCCCGACCTTGTTCATGGACCACGGCTTCAAGGTTTTTGATGAAATGATATATTGTTTTAGCATCATATATATGATACTGCACATATTCACCTACATTTTACTGGTGCACTTGTATTCTCTAGTGTGTGTTCATGTGGCCTTGTTCCACTTAAGTCTATCTGACGTGGTTCCACTTGAGTCTGTTGGTCTTCATGTTGCATTGTGACTTGCCTCGAGTTAAACTGATCTAGTTGATTCTTGACTGGACTGTTTTGGTTCCATTTGAATAAAGTCTGGTTTACATGTGTGCATTTGGTCTTGATTTGCTTCGATATAAACTTGCCCCATGTGCATTTGCATACTTAAATGTCTGAATGCATTTGTGTATGTTGGTTGAGCCTTCATAGGTCTGCACTATTGTGTTCTGGTTTGGGTTATGAACTGCTGTCATGTTGCACATATATGTATGTGCACTTCATTTTATTTTTTGCCTATCCATGCTGGTGTGTTCTTGTTTTCATGCGTTCATGTCTGACTGTGTCTGGTGAACTTGAAGCCTTCATGTATGCACATGCCTGTTTTGTTTGGTGTGCATGTACACATGTTGTGTCTAAAGCTTTTACCTGAATGCATGACCATTTCTGTGTTGAGGTATTTGTATTTATGATAGACTGGACTTGGAGTTTCTTATGTTCACCACTGCTCTGTTCTGGTCTGGTTGGTTGCAGCCTGTGTGTTGAGTCATTTATATGTCACCATGATGTCATTGGAATCTTGTTTCAGTTGAAGTCGAGTCTAGTGTGTGCTGTATTGCATTCATGTTAATGTTGTTGCTTTTACTGGTTTATATTGCTGTGTTATTGCAGTCTGGTTTAATTTGAAGCTAATTTGAATTTTATGCACTGGCCATTGCTGTGTTAAATTTTTTTGCACTTGAGTTGAATCCAGTTTTTGCTTGGGATTGACCTAGTGCTCACCTATCCTTGTTATTTTAACAAACAAGTGTATATTAGTGTGCATGACCTTGTGGCATATACAGCGATATACTACATGTCACAAGTTGTTCGTGTAAGATGAATTAAGAAAATGATAACGAACAACCCAAATAACTGAGGCAGTTAATATTTTCAAAACACGCACACTTCATTTGGCACAGCAAAATATTTCTTTTTCAATTTTACCATGTCAGTGTTTATTTTGCAGATATTTCAGATGCTGAATACAGGCTAGAACAGAGTTGAAGATCATATACAAGTGATGAGTGAATATGTACTGAGGTGTAATATGTATATAAAATTGTATAGTGAAAATTGTGTTGTAATTGAAACTTGTATAGTGAGAGCTTAAATTTGTACTATTCGGTTTTGTAATAAAATATTTGTTTGAATATGAATTCTGAGTTATTTATTTTGTTAAACAAATATTTATTTAATTTTGTGGAAAAATAAAATAGTATAATAATAAATACGTTTAAACGAATATATATATATATATATATATGTTTATTATCATCAAACAAAAACCATAGACTATTGTACTCTACATTACTCTTGATAGTCTACCTTCCTGGAACTTCGATTGCACATGAATATCGTGGATGTATTAGTGTCAATTTTCGAGAGTCAAGGAGGTGGGTCTTCACTTTTGGTATCAGAGCTGAAGGTTAAGCGAGAACCTTGGCTTTGGTGGGGTATAACTCATTAGAGATAAGGTTAGCAATGCCCTATGAGTTTAATCTTTAAGAGTGCGAGTTTTGTACATTATTTGAACAAAGTTGTGCTATATACCCATTCCCAAGGATAATTTCATCTTTGTATTCAAAAGTTATCTTTCTAAATTAGGTATTAAGACATGAGCACTAGTAGAGGACGAAGAATGGGAAATAGCTGTAGGATCGATTTCACCCTAGAGGGAGGGGTGAATAGGATGATACTGTTAATTATAAAAATTAATTGCGGAAGCTTATAAAATTATTTCAACACAGATATATCGAAATTATAGCAGCATAAATAATAGCAGAATAATAAACACAGAAATGGAATGACACAGAATTTACCCAGCTTCGGCAAAACCCTGCCTACGTGCTGCCCCTAAGGTTTCTACTAGAAATTAAGCAGTCGCACGCTTACACACATAAACTCGCGACACCTCTACTGACTAACCTAACTCTACGCTCAAAACCCTGCCACAACTCAGCCACTGAGTTGTGAATTCTCAAACTATGCCATGTAGTTTGTCCCCTAGTCACACGACTAGAAATTACAATGGTTTAAAAGAGAAATACAAATTAAAAAACAATTTTAAAAACAAAAACCCTAACACCCTAATTAATTCTCAATTAAAAAATGAATAAGGCCGACCCAATTTAATTAAACAAAATACGACCTCCTTTATTTCTATTCTTATGTATTCGGCCCGTTCCTTCTTTTTTCTATATAATGGTGGCTTGTTCCTTTGCTTGCGAATTAGGGCTTTCTTTTCTTTTGTTCGCTCTGAAATTAGGGGTTCTGGATGAAGTCACCGCTTTGATTTCTGAAGCTTCGTTCCTCTTCTCCCTGTCGATCGCTTTCGGCTTACTTCAATTCGATTGAGTTCGTCTTTGATTCGGGTATGTAATTTATGCTTTTTTTCTCTGGTTTTAATGCTTGAACTTAATGAATTTTAACCGATGATGATTATTGGTTTATATATAGTTCGATCTTCTTATTTTTCATTCGTCTGATAGTTGTTTGATTTTTTCAATACTGTGCTTCGGCCATTCGATCTTCATTTGGATGCTTGAGATTAATTACTGACTTTTTCAATTTACTTGAATAACACGGTGATGATTTTGAACTGTTCTTTTTTCTTGGTCAACACGGTTTCGATTTTGGTTTGACAATGTTGATTTCGTTCTTTTTGACTTCGGCTTGATATTGTGATAATGTTTGACTTTGGCTCTGACTCGTTTAATTTGAAATTCCTGATGCAAGCTTTCTTTCTTTGGCTTGTACCTGGATTGACATGGATTTGTTCGACTTTTACTTGTCTTTCTTCTTGACTTTGGCCTTATACATTTGCTTGCATATATGTGCACATTGTAGCCTTGGTCCAGGAGCTTCTCTTGTGACATATCTGATTTTGGTTACATGATATTGTTTTTAAAACCTGTTGTTAGTGCAATTTCGTTTACTGCTAGTTCATTGTGTACATTTGTTGTTTGGTCTTCACTATTGACTGTTGAGCTTGCACCAGTTTCTGATGATGTTGTGTTCATTGTAGTATCATTTTTTTTGTGCATTATATTTTCTAACATGTGCTTCAAGTCAATTGCTTCCACATTCATCAAACAACTGCCCACTGCTATTACTTGCATTTACTGCACATCTTCTTCATACAACACATAACCATCAACTTACCTTTCCAGGACAGTCACTTGGCCATCTTACTCTTCACTTGTAGTTGTTGTGTGGTCTTGAGTCATATCCCAGTTCCCTACTGTTGTAATGACTTTGCACATATTTGAAATTACCTGCTTGCTTTTGTCTCGGCCTGTACCTTTGCATTTCATACATATATGTATATGCTCACTCATGTAGTTTTGAATGTGGTTTGTGCCTCGTCTGGTTCACATGTGCACTGCCTATATATGTGTTCATGTATGTTTGCATCGAGTTGTACTTCGAGTCATGTTGAACTCTGTTTTTCTGGTTCATCTGGTTTGTAGTTTTGCTTGTATAACTTGAACTTGATCCCGAATTGGTGCCATTTGCTTCTACATTGATACATACATATGTTTTGTTGAAATGGTTTGATGTGCACAATTCATTTGTTGCCAGACCTGTAGCCTTTGTGCATTGTTCATGTCATTCCTTTGGTGCAGTTTGTTTTGCATCTCCATTTGTTGTACTCGAGTTATATGATTGCATTGAGTACTGAATTGCATTCACTTGTGTACATATGTTGTTTGTCACTGTTGCATCAATTTTGGTTGCTGCTGTGTTACGTAGTACCCTAGTTTGCTGGTGCATATGTTTCATTTTGAAGTTGGCGTGTATGTGATGCATGTTTTGTTGACTTTGTTTGCTACCAGGTCAACATGTATATATACATACTTCGATCATAACATTCATTTGAGTTGCACCTGTGTTGAATCCAGCTTTAAAGCTCGGGTTTGACCTTGTGCTGATATTGTGACATTATTTGTATTGCACTTGAGTTAAACCCGGCGTTTTGGGTTTGACCTGTGCTCACCTGTCCCTGTAATTTTATCAAGTGTATATATCAGTGTGCACGGCCTTGTAGCATATACAGTGATACACTATGTATGTCACAAGCTGTTCGTGTATGATGAATTCAAAATTAAATGATGACGAACAACCCAAATAACTGATGCAAAAAATATTTTCAAAATTCATATTTTATTTTATACTGCAAAAATATTTCCTTTTCAATTTTACTGCGTCAATATTTATTTTTGCAGATTGCTCAGATGCTGGATTCAATTTGGAGTGAAGTCGAAGATAAAATACGATTTGGGTGAGTGAATGATATGTTGTGAGGTCAAATGTAAATGTGAATCGTGATGTAATCAAAATTATACTGTAATTGAAATTGTATATATATAGTGAGAGCTTGAAATTTGTACTATTCAAAGATTGTAATAAACATTTGTTTGAACAAAATTTCTATGATGACCCGGAAATTTTTAACATTTGAAATGGAATATTTAATTGATTGTAAATATTTGGAGATTAGTTTAACTTGAATGTTAATTATAAATATGAATTTGGAAATTTAATTATTGAATTTAACAATAGAAATTTGTGTAAAATTTTGAATCTTCAGATTTAAGCTGATCAAAAATAATTTAAAGGCTTAGAAAATCCATATTGATAATACTGAAGATAATGGAAGCTTCAAAATTGAATTTGGAAATGATTTATTCAGTTTTGAATTTTTATCGTTTAAATTGATATTTAAAAATAGCCTTCCGAGGCACAGTCTCGGAATTCGACGAAACCAGTTTCATTGGATCCATAATATTGTATTATTATCGGATTTCAATTTTCGCAGCAATCGGAGTTGTCGTTTAACCCTGGCAGCTCAAAACGCGTAGAAACTATTTTAATCGATTTAATTTAAAATTGATCATTTACTTCCGTAACTTGCACATATTATCGAATTAGCCTCCGAAACACGTTCCATTGTGTTCAGAATGTAGATAAAACCTTATAAATGCCTGGCGGCATGCCACGATAGGAGTTCGGGATTTCGAGTTAGGTTATACGAGATATTTTGAATATAAAATTATAAAAAAATTAATTAGAAAATCACTACAACCCTCCTCCATAGCCAACATCATCGTATTTCTTTTCTTCTGAAAGACACCCGAAAAAAAAACCCTTTTCAATCTTCAAAATCAAACATAATAAAAAAAATATGCGACCTGCAGCGATGGAATTAGGTTAGCAACCTAGGGTGAAGGCGAGCTTAACTTCAAGGCAGAGGCAGGTGTTTTAGGAAACTTCAGTGAACACTGTACGTAGGTTGAGGCGTCGTGATTGGTAGTCGCGATATGGGAATTTCAACGAGGGTGTTCGACAAGGCGCTAGGGTTTCGATCGCGATGGCAATGGACCGAGGCGCCGCGCAGCAGAAGCTTGGTAGGCATGCAGTACTCGAGCATGGCGGTGATGGCCGACGGCGACTGTGGTGGCCGTGCGCGTGTAGCCTGCCATGATCGCGAACATCAATTCGACGATGTGTTGTCGATCGCTGCAGTTTTCATGAATAAGGTAATATGTTGATTTTATTTTAGACTGGGAAATTTGTTTTAATTTATTTCTAGCTTGAAATCGATAATAGAAAATTTTATACAGTAAAGTATATATGAATTTTTTTAATTTATATATATACATGAACAGAAATTAGGAATATAGGATATATATAAATATAAAATTATCTATATAAAGATATACTTACTCATATCGAATCTACTTTTTATTTTCAATAATGTATTATGGATATAGGTTTGATTAATAAACTTGTTCAATTATTTTAGATTGCTAAAAATTTAAAAGGAAAATTAGTTTAAAATTTAATTCTTGGATTACAATTGAATCATTAGTTAAAAATTTAAAATCATTGGTTATAATTAAATTGTTAGTTAATTAAATTTATCAAATAAAAATTTAATTGTTTGATTGATTCAAATATTTATAAAAATCGTATAATTGTTTGATACAAGATCTAAAATCGAGAAACAAGTCAAATTGGAAATGGATTGCAAAATAAAGAAGCAAAGGTGAGATCTTCTTACTCAATCAGTATTTCTTGATTTACATTTTAAACAGTTGGATTTAAAATTGATTGACTGTGTGCTTGGATGATTGATTTATAATAATTATTCACTGGATGATATTATATATATAGTAGTATATAGTATATATTGGGTGATTGATTTCCCGCATTATATAGCGGATGAGACCCTATTGCGCTGCATTATAGCGGATGATATTTTATAAATCCCATATACCGCGATATTCCACCTCGAAGTGGAATTGGAATTTAATTGTTGTGCTAACGTCTGTGGATGCAGGTAAAACAGGTTAGAGGGATCCAACTCGATTCCTCAAATATTTAATTTGTTTCGTATGTTGTATGTTGATTATTTATAATCTATGTGTGATTATTTGTGATTGAAACTGTTGAGGGCTATAATTTAGCCAAATAAATTTTTGGTATCGTAGGATACCAGAATTAAATAAAATTTGATTTTTGAAATTCAGTAGAAAATTTATAGTCAATTAACTTTAGAAAATTGAATAAATTTAAAAGAAGGAATTTGTTTCAAAAGATAATAAATTTAGTGTTGAAATAAATTTAGAAATCAATTTTGGAAATTGATTTAGTATTTGAAAATAAATTTGGAAATCAGTTTAGAACTTAATTCGGTGCTGAAATGAATATTTGGAAACCGATTTGAAAATCGTATATCAATGGATATTTAGAAGTTAAATTCACAATAGGAATTTATAAAGGAAAAGGGAACTTCGTTTTAAAAATAAATATTGTTTTATTTTTAAAGGGTGTGAAAAGAAATTTACATATTTGGAATGTAAATTAAAATTAATCGAGAAGATTTATTAATTTATATAAACGGAAAGAGAATTCTTCCCTGAAAAGACGAATATATTTTCAAAGTAACTTTTAAAATATAAATTAAAAGTTTTAGAAATTGTTTTAAAAAAATATTGTTAGAGAAATTATTTAGGAAATGTTTAAATCTTTAAAGTAAAGAATTATTTAGTTGATTATAGAAATGATTATTTTAAAGATTTAAATAAAAATCTGATTTTGAAATTGGTTATCTTAATATTTATACCCCATCTACTAATTTTTATTTTAAAGTTAGTTTGGATTTGAAATTTTATATGAGACATTTATATTATATTTTCATAAATAATATTTAAATAAATGTTTTAAAATAGTTTTATCTAAATGTTTCCAAGTATATATTTTGGATAGGTGATTTAAAGTATTTTAAAATATTTGAATTCAGTAGACTTTAAGTGGAAATAAATAATATCGGGAATCTTATTCCGCGAGTGAAAAGTGATTTGAAATTTGTTTTCAAAGTATTGAAATGTGGAAAATAATTTGAATTTTTTTTTCAAATGATTAAAGCGTGAAATATATCTTGCAAAGATATTTTGAGAATAAATAATTGGGAAAATTATTTAAATCTTGTTGTTTGTTGTGAATATTTAATAATAGTTAAATAACCGACTATCAATATTGGTCTTTAAAGGACATTTGAATTTCGATGCGATCGGGGGTCGGATTCCAAGTGGATATCTGAAAACCACATCGAACCTTTGTGATTTGTGATAGATCTTTTATTTAAAAGATCGAAGTGGAAATTGTTGTGATTTGTCTGAAATCTGAATGAACACTTATTTCTAAAAATAAGCGCTCATTATTCGGATTAGCCGGGAGAGGACCTTGTGTCATAAAACCCATTCCGAATAATGATACGACGAAATGGGATGCATTTGAAGACGGTGTTGAAGACCGGGTATTCTCGAAAATGAAAGGATTACATGTCGAATGTCTCTGCATCGAGTTGCTCCGGTATAGAGATTTTTATCACCTTTGTGATGGGAATTCCGGACGTGATTTGTGAATATCCTAATTTGCAAGGACTTCTTTGGAAGTGCCTTCGGTCCCGTTCGATCCCGGAACGGACTTGTATGGATGTGTGGCTGACGTTACACTTTGAGATGTAAAGTTGGTTTCTATCGAATACATTTCTGTTGGTGGCGGAGAATTTATTCTCTTAGCTTAACACCCTTCCCTGAGACATACGGGCTCAGAGGTTATGTAATTGATGGTTACTAGTGATACATTCCCAATTTGGTAATGTGGCACACGAAGTGCTGCTGATCATTTGTTGATCAAAGCATGACTTTGTGAAAAGTGTAGCTTTGTGGACGAGACCTCATCGGACCTCACACCCCGGAAATGGTCGAAACAGGAAAGATGCGGCAAGGTTATGAGGGTCGCGCCCTTTAGGGTATGTCATTTCCTTCTGGAAAAGGGTGGTGTCGGGTATGGATCCCTGATATTTAACCTTTGTGGTTAGTGCAAATACTTTGCTTTGTGGTTGTTGGTGTAGAGGATCCTCGGATAAAGGTCCCAAAGGACCGAGGAATGGCATACTCGAGTAGTAGTTACCGAGTTACAGAGGTAACCCGACCTTGTGTTGGCAGAGATCCGAGTAGGTTCTCGGGACGTCCCTCCAGAGGCGTACCCATGTGGCAGTAGGAAGTTCCTTAGCCTGACCATTTGTTGGAAATCCAAAGAAACAATACGCGCCCTGTACGGTTTCAGTTGTATAACCTGCCATGGAATGTGGCGGTAACCTGCTATTGAACATGGTTGCTATAGTTGGCATACAATAATGGTTGTATACTAGCTAAAATTAATATTATACTTTTGAAATGTTTTCTGCAATATGCACTAATAATAATATCGAAAGGATTTTGCGTATTAAGCATGCTTGACTATCATAAGGAGAAATCTCCTCCAATTCTGCGTTTGCATTGTGTGTGTGGCGGGAGGCCTTGTAGTAGTTTTATTTTCCAAAAGCGTAGCGGATTTCTTTTTATTTTCTTTGTGAAAATAACTGTTTTTAAGATCTCACACCAGTCCCATGACTGACCTGAAGTTTATTGTTCCCTTTCTAAACTCTGGGTGCCCAAAATTTTCCACACGGGCAGCCTAGGTTCAGGTTATCATTATCCTGGAGCAAAGTCGAAAGAGAGATGCCGTGGGGATCCGGAACAAGCTGGGTGGCGAAGCGTATCATTTATATATGTAATATTTCTTTCCGCTTTTTGTTGTGTAAACTCTGATAATGTAATGTGATATAATGTAATAACTGATATAGTGATTCTGTTTAAAGATATTTATTTATCTATTATATTTGTTCCGCTGTGAAATATGAGATTCTGTTTATTGTTTCCTCTTCTTCCTCTACCTCTTCATTCTTTAACCCTAAAGATTCGTAAGTTTGTTCCTCTTTGGGCTGAATTGTTGTGGGATTTGCCAGCTCAAAAGGGGTACGGATTTGCAGGCCTTTACATTTGGTATCGGAGCATTTGGTTAAGCGATAACCTTGGCTCTGTTGGGTGTTGCTCATTAGAGATAGAGTCAGCAGTACTCTAGAATGAGTGTGAGTGTAATAATAGATATGAGAGCGTATTTGTTAGTGAATATAAAGTTGTTTTGTATTGTGTTGACTTATCGGTTGATTGTTTACAGATTCTGGTCGGTGCAGTTTGACCAACTGTTTCGATAAGGGTATCTAAACTCTTAAACAGGATAAACCGACACAGTATTGTTTTCAAATAGGGTAAATGAAATAATTTTACCCAAAACTATTTTTGTATATAAAAGAAATGATTTTCCGTAAATTATTATTGTAGTATTTGATTGCTTGGTTGTTGGGAAGTGATAATACTGAATTATCATCATTATTGTATGGAAATTTAATAAGAAATAATGGTATAACCAAAGATTTGGAGATAAATTCATTAAACAAATGAACTTTATAAATGTGAATTGGAAGGATAAAGGAATGAATTCATATACAAATGAGATTTGTAAATGTAAATTTTAAGTGTGATTTATAATTTGAAATAAAATTCATTAATGGAATGAAATTGGTAATGTGAATTTATAAAAGAGTTTTATAAATTGAAATGAGATGCCAGAGTAATGTTTGAAATGCAGATTAAAGGATTTGGATTGAAATTTCAAAAGATTAAATTTCTTTAATTTGAAAATGGTTTCCAAAAGTCTGGAAAATAATTATTTGAGAAGTATTTTTGGGTTGGATATGAAATCTGGTGGGTTTGAAATTTAAAAATATTTGAAAAAATATTTTGAAGGGATATAATTGATTTCAAAGTTGGTTTTGAAATGTGAGTAATTGTTAAAAAAAAGACTCTGGAAATCTATAAAATGTTACGATATCTAAATAAGTTTGATAACTCATAAAAATATTTGAAATTTGATTGGAATAAGATTCAAATTGAAAAGGGATAAGTAAAAGTAAATGTGGAATAAATTTGTGAATGAACAAATGAGTTAACATTTGTAAGTAAATGAATTGGAATTGAAAAATGGAATGAGATTTGACTTGGATCAAGTTGAATAAAAATCCAAACTTTGGAAAAATAAAAAATAAAATGGATTGAATTCAAGTAAACTAATATGATAATTAATTAATTCACGAAATAGGAAAGTTGAATTAGTTAATTTAAAATTCAATTGTGAGTTAAATTTGCAGATAAATTCAAGTAAGTAGAAATAAATTGAAAATTTCCTTGTTATTGATAAAATGAATTCGAGATGAATTAAGAATGGAAAGTTGAAATTTAAAATGGATAAGTGAATAAAACTAATTTAATTAAATTAGTCGATGGAATGGATTTGATAAATGAAAATCAAATCAAGGATTTAAGTTTGGAAGTGTTACAAGGAAAAATAAATTTGGGTTTTGAATTGAAATAACTTAAGTAAATATTGGATAAAAGCTCGATTTAAGTAAAATTGTGAAATGGTTGTTGTCAAGTTGTATTGAATGGTTTTGAATCAAACTTGGTTGATTAATGAAATGCAAATGAATGGATTAGAACTAAAAATGCAAGTATAAATATTGACAATGAACTATCGAATTAATATGATGTGAATTTGAATGTCAATAAAGATGAAAAAAAGAAAACTTGGTTTTGAAAATTGATGCCAAGGATAGTTGATTTGTAAGCTATAATTGCATAGTGAATGCATACTTGGGTTGTTGAATATACATAAATGAGGTTTATGAAATGGATGCTAAACAAAGATTTTTGTATATTAATGCATCAAAATGAATGTGAATATGGAATGCAAAATGAATTGAACGAAATCAATTGGAAATGAAATAGAATAAAGAGTAAATTGAGTTTTTATCAATTTAAGTTAGTTATAACTAGATTGGATATTCTATTAAGTTAATATCGTCGAATTTGCATAGAAATGGTTGTCGTTTGATGCAAACGAGATTGCATAAAATTCTATGAGTTAATGAAAGCCAATAAAATTGAATTTTGAATCAATTGAAATGGATATGAGTTCGTTTCGTTTAAAAAAATGAATTGAATGAAAGAAAGTGAATTGTAAATCGCTTGAATTGAATAGAAATGATATGCAATGTAGTTGTAAGCAATTAAATTTGTATTGAAACCTTATAAATTGCTTATGGGAATTATTTTGAGTGCATTGCCTATGAAAACTATGTGTTTATTATAAAAAAATAAGTGAAATGTAAATGAATTTCCTATATATGTCACTCACGTGTTTAAATTGAGTAAGTACAGGTACAGACGTTTGGCTGAATTTGATTGCACAAAATGCTAATTAAATAAGCCGCTTGTTTAAAAATGCTAAATAAGGTACGCCTATGCAATAAAAATAGGAAATATGAACTATTTTCGTTTTTCTGACCGTGTGGGTCGATGTATATATATTTATCTCCCTTGTCAAATTGCAAAAGCTCCTTCGTACAAGGGAGACTCTGCCAAAATTTTTCGAAAATTTTGGGAGATAGAAATAATTTGGAAAATTTTGTTAGCGATAAACGATTTCAAATTTGAAATTGAAGTAAATTAGTGAATGAAACTAATTTAAAATAATAATATGAATCAGTTATAAGTGAAAAATAAAATTCAATATTCAGAGTTGAAGATAAATTGAATTAATATGGTAATGGGAAAATTAATTGAATAGAAGTAGATATGAAAACTTCTGTAAGAAAATGTATAAATTGATTTTAAAGGCTGTGAATGGACATTATTGCTAAGTAGGATATACAGGTATTACATAGACAAAGGATAAATTGGATTTTGATTCTGAAGGTAATTTGAATTGCTCGACAAAAATGTATGTATTTAAATTGCAGTATGAAATTTGGTGATTTTCTTGTCCAGCCACTTGGCCTTTTGTTTTCTTTTGTAATCTGAGGGCCTATGGTGCCATTTCGTAGCGTACCGAGCAAAGGAGATGATGGCGAAATTTTTTGAAAATTTAGGGAGTTAGATAAATTTTGAGAAAATTTTGGAAATTTGAAATTTGAACTTGAATTTGAATTATTGGGAAAACAATGTTGTTTGAAACTTATAATTGAATTTGGAAAGTCAGTTGAATTAATGATGGGTCTTAAATAAGAAGGTTTGTTTTGGAAGGTTGATAAATCTGTTTGGTTTTGAAAAAAAACTAAACGGGTTGAGGATCATTCTTCTTAACTAGTAATTTTGAGACGAAATTCTTTTAAGGGGGGAAGGATGTGACGACCCGGAAGTTTTTAACATTTGAAATGGAATATTTAATTGATTGTAAATATTTGGAGATTAGTTTAACTTGAATGTTAATTATAAATATGAATTTGGCAATTTAATTATTGAATTTAACTATAGAAATTTGGGTAAAATTTTGAATCTTCAGATTTAAGCCGAGTAAACATAATTTAAAGGCCTAGAAAATCCATATTTATAATACTGAAGATAATGGAAGCTTCAGAACTGAATTTGGAAATGATTTATTCAGTTTTGAATTTTTATCATTTAAATTGATATTTAAAAATAACCTTCCGAGGCACAGTCTCGGAATTCGACAAAACTAGTTCCATTGGATCCGTATTATTGTATTATTATCGGATTTCAATTTTCGCAGTAATCGGAGTTGTCGTTTAATCTTGGCAGCTCAAAACGCATAGAAACTATTTTAATCGATTCAATTTAAAATTGATCGTTTACTTCCGTAACTTGCGCATCTGATCGAATCAGCCCCCGAAACACGTTTCATTGTGTTCAGAATGCGGATAAAAACCTTATAAACGCCTGGCGGCACGCCTCGATAGGAGTTCGGGATTTCGAGTTATGTTATACGAGATATTTTGAATATAAAATTATAAAAATAATAATTAGAAAATCACTACAACCTTCCTCCATACGCCAACATCATCGTATTTCTTTTTTTCTGAAAGATAGCTGAAAACAAAAACCCTTTACTATCTTCAAAATTGAACTTAATAAAAAAAATTATACGACCTGCTGTCACGATTGGAGGACGTGCTATCGAGTAGCGACCTGCAGCGATGGAATTAGGTTAGCAACCTAGGGAGAAGGCGAGCTTAACTTCAAGGCGGAGGTAGGTGTTTTAGGCGACGTCAGTGAACACTGTACGCAGGTTGAGACATCGTGATTGGTGGTCGCGACATTGGAATTTCAGCAAGGGTGTTCGACAAGGCGCTAGGGTTTCGATCGTGATGGCAATGGAACGAGGCGGCGCGTAGAGAAGCTTGGTAGGCGCGTAGTACTTGAGCATGGCGGTGATGGTCGATGGCGACTGTGGTGGCCATGCGCATGTAGCCTGCCGTGATCGCGAACATCAATTCGACGATGTGCTGTCGAGGGCTGCAGTTTTCGTGAATAAGGAAATATGTTGGTTTTATTTTAGATTGGGAAATTAGTTTTAATTTATTTCTAGTTTGAAATCGATAACAAAAAACTTTATACAGTAAAGTATATATGATTTTTTTTAATTTATATATATAAATGAACAGAAATTAGGAATATAGGATAAATATAAATATAAAATTATCTATATAAAGACATATTTACTCATATCGAATCTACTTGTTATTTTTAATAATGTATTATGGATATGGGTTTGATTAATAAACTTGTTCAATTATTTTAGATTGCTAAAAATTTAAAAGGAAAATTAGTTTAAAATTTAATTCTTGGATTAAAATTGAATCATTAGTTTAAAATTTAAAATCATTAGTTAGAATCAAATTGTTACTTAATTAAATTTATCAAATAAAAATTTAATTGTTTGATTGATTCAAATATGAATAAAAATCATATAATTGTTTGATACAAGGTCTAAAATCGAGAAACAAGTCAAATTGGAAATGGATTGCAAAAAAAAAGAAGCAAAGGTGAGATCTTCTCAATCAATCAGTATTGCCCTGATTTACATTTTAAATAGTTAGAATTAAAATTGATTGACTGTGTGCTTGGATGATTGCTTTATAATAATTATTCACTAGATGATATTATATATATAGTAGTATATAGTATATATTGGGTGATTGATTTCCCGCATTATATAGCGGATGGGACCCTATTGCGCCGTATAATAGCGGATGATATTTTATAAATCCCACATACCGCGATATTCCACCTCGAAGTGGAATTGGTATTTAATTGTTGTGCTAACATCTGTGGATGCAGGGAAAACAAGTTGGAGGGATCCAACTAGATTCCTCAAATATTTAATTTGTTTCATATGTTGTATGTTGATTATTTATAATCTGTGTGTGATTATTTGTGATTGAAATAGTTGAGGGCAATAATTTATCCAAATATATTTTTTGTATCGTAGGATATCAGAAATAAATAAATTTTGATTTTTAAAATTCAGAAGAAAATTTATAGTAAATTAACTTTAGAAAATTGAATAAATTTAAAAGAAGGAATTTTTTTCAAAAGATAATAAATTTAGTGTTGAAATAAATTTAGGAATCAATTATGGAAATTGATTTAGTATTTGAAAATAAATTTGGAAATCAATTAGAACTTAATTCGGTGCTAAAATGAATATTTGAAAACCAATTTGAAAATCGCATATCAATGGATATTTAGAAGTTAAATTCACAATAGGAATTTATAAAGGAAAGGGAACTTCGTTTTAAAAATAAATATTGTTTTATTTTTAAAGGATGTGAAAAGAAATTTACAGATTTGGAATGTAAATTAAAATTAATCGAGAAGATTTATTAATTTATATAAATGGAAAGAGAATTATTCCCTGAAATGCCGAATATATTTTCAAAGTAACTTTTAAAGTATAAATGGAAAGTTTTAGAAATTGGTTTTTAAAACAAAAATATTGTTAAAGAAATTATTTGGGAAATGTTTAAATCTTTAAAGTAAAGATTTATTTAGTTGATTATAGAAATGATTATTTTAAAGATTTAAATAAAAATCTGATTTAGAAATTGGTTATCTAAATATTTATACCCTATCTACTAATTTTTGTTTTAAAGTTAGTTTGGATTTGAAATTTTATATGAGACATTTATATTATATTTTCATAACTAATATTTAAATAAATGTTTTTATATAGTTTTATTTAAATGTTTCCAAGTATATATTTTGGATAAGTGATTTAAAGTATTTTAAAATATTTGAATTCGGCAGACTTTCAGTGGAAATAAATAATATCGGGAATCTTATCCCGCGAGTGAAAAGTGATTTGAAATTTGTTTTCAAAGTATTGAAATGTGGAAAATAATTTGAAATTTATTTTCAAATGGTTGAAGTGTGAAATATATCTTGCAAAGATATTTTGAGAATAAATAATTGGGAAAATAATTTAAATCTTGGTGTTTATTGGGAATATTTATTGATAGTTAAATAACCGACTATCAATATTGGCCTTTAAAGGACATTTGAATTTCGATGCGACCGGGGGTCGGATTCCAAGTGGATATCCGAAAACCACATCGAACCTTTGTGATTTGTGATAGATTTTTTATTTAATAGAACGAAGTGGAAATTGTTGTGATTTGTTTGAAATCTGAATGAACACTTATTTTTAAAAATAAGCGCTCATTTTTCGGATTAGCCGGGAGAGGACGTTGTGTCATAAAACCCATTTCGAATAATGATACGACGAAATGGGATGCATTTGAAGATGGTGTTGAAGACCGGGTATTTTCGAAAACGAAAGGATTATCTGTCGAATGTCTCTGCACCGAGTCGCTCCGGTATAGAGATTTTTATCACCTTTGTGATGGGAATTCCAGACGTGATTTGTGAATATCCGGATTCGCAATGACTTCTTTGGAAGTGCCTTCGGTTCCGTTCGATCCCGGAACGGATTTGTATGGATGTGTGGCTAATGTTACACTTTGAGATGTAAAGCTGGTTTCTATCGAATACATTTCTGTTGGTGGCGGAGAATTTATTCTCTTAGCTTAACACCCTTCTTTGAGACGTACAGGCTCAGAGGTTGTGTAATTGATGGTTACTAGTGATACATTCCCAATTTGGTAATGTGGCACACGAAGTGCTGCTGATCATTTGTTGATCAAAGCATGACTTTGTAAAAAGTGTAGCTTTGTGGACGAGACCTCATTGGACCTCACACCCCGGAAATGGTCGAAACAGGAAAGATGCGGCAAGGTTATGAGGGTCGTGCCCTTTAGGGTATGTCATTTCCTTTTGGAAAAGGGTGGTGTCAGGTACGGAGCCCTGATATTTAACCTTTGTGGTTACTGCAAATACTTTTCTTTGTGGTTGTTGGTGTAGAGGATCCTTGGATAAAGGTCCCAAAGGATCGGGTAATGGCATACTCGAGTAGTAGTTACCTAGTTACAGAGGTAACCCGGCCTTGTGTTGGCAGAGATTCGGGTAGGTTCTCGGGACGCCCTCCAGAGGCGTACCGATGTGGCAGTAGGAAGTTTCTTAGCCTGACCATTTGTTGGAAATCCAAAGAAACAATACGCGCTCTGTACAGTTTTAGTCGTATAACCTGCCATGGAATGTGGCGGTAACCTGCTATTGAATATGGTAGCTATAGTAGGCATACAAGAATGGTTGTATGCTGGATAAAATTAATATTATACTTTCGAAATGTTTTCTGCACTATGCACTAATAATAATATCGAAAGGATTTTGCGTATTAAGCATGTTTGACTATCATAAGGAGAAATCTCCTCCAATTCTGCGTTTGCACTATATGTGTGGCGGGAGACCTTATAGTAGTTTCATTTTCCAAAAACATAGCGGATTTGTTTTTAGTTTCTTTGTGAAAATAGCTGTTTTTAAGATCTTACACCAGTCCCATGACTGACCTGGAGTTTATTGTTCCCTTCCTAAACTCTGGGTGCCCAAAATTTTCCACACGGGTAGCCTAAGGTCAGGTTATCATTATTCTGGAGCAAAATCAAAAGAGAGATGCCGTGGGGATCCGAAACAAGCTGGGTGGCGAAGCGTATCACTTATATATGTAATATTTCTTTTCGCTTTTTGTTGTGTAAACTCTGATAATTTAATGTGATATAATGTAATAACTGATATAGTGATTCTGTTTAAAGATATTTATTTATCTATTATATTTGTTCCGCTGCGAAATGTGAGATTCTGTTTATTGTTTCCTCTTCTTCCTCTACCTCTTCATTCTTTAACCCTAAATATTTGTAAGTTTGTTCCTCTTTGGGCTGAATTGTTGTGGGATTTGCCAGCTCAAAAGGGGTACGGATTTGCAGGCCTTTACAATTTCTGTTTGAATTCAAATTCTATATTATTTATTTTTATTCAGCAAATATTTATTTAATATATGAAAAAATAAAATTGTACATTAACAAATACATTTAAATGAATATATATATATATATGTTTATTATCATCAAACAAAAATCATATAATCGGATATTCAACAATCTCCCCCTTTTGATGATAACAAAAATATATTTAAGATTTTGAATATGTTAAATGTATTTGATCATTGATATACTCTAATTTCTCCTCCTATTTAAATGCTTCCTTTCTACACAAAGCTCCCCATTCATATATGCATACAATTAAAAATATGCAAATGAGCCTAAATGCAAAATAGAAAATGTTTGACCTTTGCTTGATTTTATTTGACAAAATCTTAACTTTTCTCTCCCCCTTTTGTTATCACCAAACGAGTAATAGTGTTAGAGAAAATAGAGAAAAAAATGATCGATATTAATCCAACATTAAAACTCAATTGAATATAAATATTAAATTTCAATAAAAAATCAAACAAAAATCATAAATACTTAGTTAGGCTCATATTCCACTTTTAGAATGATGGGAATGATGTCATCATATAAAACCATGCAGTTGTGTTTATTTGTGATATATTTATATCAGGAATTTGAATATTCACTAACCATGCATAGTCGTTAGGACTTTTAAATGAGATTAGTAGTATTCCAATTTTATTTTAAAAAATGAATTCAAGTATCTTCTAACCACGCATAACCGTGAGGACTTTTAAATGGGATTAGAATCAACTTGTTTATTAAAAGAATCAATTTTAATATGCGTTCCATACATGCATAACCGTGAGGACTTTTAAATGAGCATGGAAGCACATAACAAATTCCAAGTACTTCACCGATGCATAACCGTGAAGACTTTTAAATGAGAGTGAATACTTTGGATTTATTATTATTGTTATTATTAATATATATTTTTTATTTTAAGAAAAATGTAAAATGAAAAACAAATGATTCCTGTTTAAAGTACCACATATTGACAAACTATATTGAATTTTGATGAGTGATGGTTGTTAGAAATATGATAGAAGTAGTGATGGTCATGAAATTTTTACCAACATAAAGTTTTATAACTCTTGTTTAAATTTCCAAAGAAATTTACTAATTATACCGTCTCGAGTCATAATATATGATAAATATCAACATTCACCACTTTTTCAATCACTATTTATCTTTTCGATAATTATTTGGGAGTCAGATTAGTCAAAATAGTCATTTAAAATCAAATTCAAAAATTATTAATTTTTGAACATGATTGATCTGAAAACATGGTCAAAAATGATTTTCTTGAAGGGGTTATATGAGAAAATTTTTTGCTATTTGAAAATTATTTGAAATGAAAAATATGCAGATATTTTCTTTGAAAAACGGTGCAGTTACTAAATGTCTCAACAAAAATCACGTTTAACTAGTAATTTTTCTATCAACCAGATTACCAGTGTAATCTGCATCTGAATTTCTTTTTCACTCAAAATTATCATTAATTGAATTTGATAGACCAGACCATGAAGTTGTAGGATCGATTTCACCCTAGAGGGGGGGGGTGAATAGGGTGATGGTATAAATTATAAAAATTAATCGCGGAAGCTTATCAATTAATTTCAATTCAGATCACAGAATAGCAGCACAGATATCGCAGAATATAAATAACAGAATAAAACAGAACAACACAGAATTTACCCAGCTTCGGCCGGCAAAACCCTGCCTACGTGCTGCCCCCAAGGTTTCTACTAGAAATTAGATAGTCCCTCGCTTACACACGTAAACTCGCTATACCTGCTATTGACTAATCTAACTCTACGCTCAAAACCTTGCCACAACTCAACTACCGAGTTGCGAATTCTCAAGCTACGCCACGTAGCTTGTCCCCTAGTCACACGACTAGAAAAATAAACGGTTTAAAAAGAAAATACAAAACAAAACAAATAAAAATAAAAATAGCCCTAATTTAAAACAACTAAGCCCAAAATAACCGGCCCACTAATTAAAAGAATGTGTCCCCCTTTTCTCCCTTTTATTTTATCGGCCCGGTTCCTTTTTTTTTGCTTGAGTATAATGGCGACCGTTCCTTTTGCAAAGTTGGGGCTTTCGTTCTTGATGCCGTGCTCTTAAATTAGGGTTTTAAATTGAAGTCGCTGCCTTTGTTGGTTGATTGCAATCACTGTTTCTCTGATTTGCTTCAATTGTTTGCGGCTTCTCCTCCGTGATCGAGTTCGATTGCTTCGGTATGTAATTTGTACTTTTTTGCTTCTTCTAATCTTTCGTACTTGAACTCGATGATATGCCGATGATGATTTGTGGTAATTTATAGGATTCCAGTTCCTATAATTTCGTCGTATATATTTATTTGACTTCGTCTGATAATTATGCTTGAATTCTTCTTGGCTGTACGATTTTGATCGAATGCTGTGATTCATTTTTGACTTATTCAAATTCGTATAACTGATGGCTTGGCTACTTGATAATCACGGCTTTGAATTATTCTTGCTCAATTCAGTTTCTTGACCACCACGATTGTGAATTTCTAGCATTTAATTCATGATATTAGTTTCGATCATGATTGATCTGTTGGTTCTTCTCATCCTGATGCCGTAGTTGCTTGATATGAAATTCTGGTGGCATTGCTTTGTTGTATCATGATACTTGTTTGCTTCATCATGTATATCATGTGTCACTGCATTGCCACTGTTGCACTTTCACCTGTTTACTGCACTGACTCATGTATGCATTGTATATTACGGCTCTGACCATCTTTTTCTTTGATCTTTTGTTCATACTGTTGCACTTGGTGTTTGTTCTCGGCTTGCTTTGAGTTTGTCTGCATCTTGTGGTTTCCACTGTGTATTCTGGTTCGTGTATTCATTTAAATGTTCATGTTGCATATATTAGTGGTCTTCATTGAGCTTTGGCATTTGGGTCATGTTGGCTGTGTAGTTTGTTGCTTCATGTCTGTTTCTTTGTTGCTGTTGCATACAGTACTTCAATTAGCTTGAATGTTGTTTCTGACCTGATGGCTTTGGTTTTCGTTGTCCACACATGTTCATGCTTTACCGCAGCTTATTGTATGTATCCTGTGCATTATCTGTTACATGAAACTGTTTCAACTTGATGTTTTAGTTGTTGGCATATTGATGCATTCATTGTAGCTCCATCTTGACTTGTGCTTTCTCACTGTATCAAATGCTATACTTGTTCATGTATTCGACTTCACTGTTTACATTGTTTGCATTCTTCCATACTGCTATGTTGTTTGTGTACTACTTTGGCTTCACTGTACATTATATGCAACACCACTGTGTCGATCTTGCTTCTGCATTTTGTTGTATCCATGTTGCAACTGTTTTTGACATGTGAACTGCCATGATTGTTGCAGTCCATTTTGATGTTGGTCTTCGTTGCATTCATGTCATGTCGCCTTGTGTTGAATCCAATTTCAAAACTCGGATTTGACCTTGTGCTTGTGTCGTGATTTTCAATGTTATTGCACGTGAGTTGAACTCGGTTTTTCATTTGGGTTTGACCTGTGCTCGTCTGTCCCTGTAAATCAATCAAGTGTATATATCGGCGTGCACGGCCTTGTGGCATATACAGTAATATACTGTGTATGTCACAAGTTGTTCGTGTATGATGAATTCAAATTTAAATGATGACGAACAACCCAAATAACTGAGGCAAATCATATTTTCAAAAATTATCTTTTATTTTTGAATTGCAAAAATATTTCTTTTTCAATTTTACTGCGTTAGTTTATATTTTTGCAGATTGCTCAGATGCTTGATTCAAACTGGAATGCAGTTGAAGATAAATACAAGTGTGAGTGATATGTAGTGAGGTGAACTGTAAATATGTAATGTGATGTAATTGCAATCAAAGTTGTATAGTTATAGTGAGAGCTTGAAATTGTACTATTCAAAGTTGTAATAAATATTTATTTGAATAAAATATCTGTTTGAATTCAAATTCTGTGTAATTTATTTTATTCAACAAATATTTATTTAAACTGTGAAAAATAGAATAGTATATTATCAAATACATTTAAACGAATGTATATATGTTTATTATCATCAAACAAAAATCATATAAGCGCATATTCAACAGAAGTGTGCAACAAAATATCTCAAAATCAATTTTAACAGCTTTTTAAATGACATTTTCTTGAATTTGAATTGAAGCCGTGTAAAAAATCAAAAACCGTGAATATAGAGTTAGCCATATTATAACCAAATGTATTATCATCCAACAAAACACTATTATTAATCCAAGCTAATATATATATGAAGTAATTCAAAGACTCTTCAGATTTTTATAGTGTTCTTGGCATAAGAATATAATTGGCCAACAATTTTGAATAAGTCAGAATCAAAATCATCATTAATTCATCATCACATTATTGGCTGATTTAACTCAGATTATGGTGCAGATTATCACATTTAATAAATCGTTCAAATAAATATACCATTACATGTTTTACCTTTATGATATTTTTCGTTGTTGTCCATTGTGATTCTGTCACCTTTATACTAGGCTAAGGAACTTTGCTTTGTCGTCCGTTGTGTTTCAGGAACAGCCAGAATCCAGATAACACTATTGTTGTTCCTTAGCCTGCCACCACACCTACAAGGGAAAAGATTTTTATGACCTATTTGTTTTTATAGGTCCATGGTTGTTAGTGGAAAAATATTTTAAAAAATAATTTTGTGGAGACCCAAAACTATTTATATAAGTTCCTTTCGGCACCCAGATTTGTTTAACTTTGAGAGATTTTATATTTGTGCCTTTTGGAACCCAAATTGGTATAGTTTTCACGTGTTTGGGTCTATGCCGACAATTATTGTGATTGTGTCCATATTTTCTACAAATTGTGCATATAGAATTGACTTGATTAATATTGCTTTCAACATTTTCATTGATTATATCCAAGTCCTTGTCTAACTGTATTAAAAGTATGCTTCCCTAATAGCATATCCAACGATTTTTCACTTTTTGAAAATTTATCTAAAGTCGCTGACAATTGTTGGACTTGTGTTTTGAGAGATTCATTTTCGTTTAACAATTGTGTGCACTTTTTAATAGAATTCTCTCTCCTAGTATTTTCACTCTCTTTCAAAATCAAAATTTCATTTTCAAGTGATTTTATATAATTTCTGATTTTTTAATTTCTTCTTTGAATGTTGGACACTTATCACACTTAGGGATCCTACTTTGATAGTTTTTAACTAATTGGTCAAGTTGTTCATTTAATTCTATCAAAGTATCTTTTTGTGATTCAATTTTAGATATTTCTCCTAAGTCGTTCAAAACAGCCATTTACTTCGTGGAAATATATAGGTAATTCTGAATGAGTGAGTTTTGATGCCTCGCTTGGCTCGTCATCGTCGCTATCAGTTATATTTCCTTGAAGGCACATATCTGCTTTCTCACTTTCACTGCTAGTGTTTTCTTATATTCATCACTTGTATTCCACGTGGCTGCAAAACTTCTCCTTTTTGATTTCTTTTCAAAGTCGCGTCGATTTTGAGGACAATTGGGCTTGATGTGTCCGGCTTGGTTGCACTTATGACAGTCGATCTTCTATTCTTCTGAGTAGTCTAGTGCTTTGGCTATTCTGCTTTTCAATATTTGAATTCGAGCTGGATTTCCGTATTTGTAATTCCACCTTTTGAATTTCTTTATTAACAGCTCCAATTCTGCTGCTCCATCATTATCATCACCACCATCACTTTCTGTTGTTCCTTTAAGAGCTATTGATTTCTTTCGAGTGTCACCTCCTTCACGCTCTTCCTTGAATTTCATTTCTAGCCCATAAGTGGTGAGATTTTCGATGAGTTCTTCAACTTTAGTCTGTTTTAAATCTTTTGATTCTTGAATGGCAGTCATTTGGCTTCAAAACTTCGTGAAAGGACTCTGAGGATTTTTCGGACTATCTCCAACTCCGTGTATGATTTTCCGAGAGCTTTTGATTTGTATACGATATTGGAAAGTCGTCCATACATCTCTTTGACATTTTCTTCCTTCGCCGTTGTGAAGTTCTCATATTCGCTGCTTAGCATGGCAAGGCGAGATTCTTTGACTTGAGATGTTCCTTCATGAGTCACTTCTAGTGTGTGTCATATTTCCTACGAGTTAGACAATGCGAGACACGATTAAATTCAAATTGATCTAATGAACAGATAATAGAATTCATAGCTTTAGCATTAGCATTTTCTAATTTATTTTCTAGTTCTGTCCATTGATCCTTTGGGTTCTCTATTTCCTGATTATCTACAGTTATAGTCGGTGCTCTATAACCTGTCTCAACAATATTCCAACGTAATTGGTTTTCAGAAAAAATTTCATTCTATTTTCCTGTAGGCGTATTTACCATTGAACATTGGTGGTCTAACTATAGACCGACCCTCAGCAAAAGCATTATTAAAAGAAGCCATTTTAAAAATTCAAATTTTTTAAAACAAAAACTGGTTTTTGAAAAAAGAATTCTAAAAACAAAAGTTGACTTCTATTCCTTGCTCTGATACCACTTGTAGGATCGATTTCACCATAGAGGGGGGGGGGGGTGGATAGGGTGATACTGTTAATTATAAAAATCAATTGCGGAAGCTTATAAAATTATTTCAACACAGATATATCGAAATTATAGTAGCACAAATAATAGCAGAATAATAAATGCAAAAATAGAACGACACAGAATATACCCAGCTTCGATAAAACCCTGCCTACGTGCTGCCCCCAAGGTTTCTACTAGAAATTAAGTAGTCACACGCTTACACACGTAAACTCGCGAACCCGCTACTGACTAACCTAACTCTACGCTCAAAACCCTGCCACAACTCAGCCACTGAGTTGCGAATTCTCAAACTACGCCACGTAGTTTGTCCCCTAGTCACACGACTAGAAATTACAATGGTTTAAAAGAGAAATACAAATTAAAAAACAATTTAAAAAAAAAAAACCCTAACACCCTAATTGATTCTCAATTAAAAAATGAACAAGGCCGACCCAATTTAATTAAACAAAACACAGCCTCCTTTATTTCTATTCTTATGTATTCGGCCCGTTCCTTCTTTGTTCTGTATAATGGCAGCTCGTTCCTTTGCTTGCGAATTAGCGCTTTCTTTTCTTTTGTTCGCTCTGAAATTAGGGGTTCTAGATGAAGTCGCCGCTTTGATTTCTGAAGCTTCGTTCCTCTTTCTCTCTGTCGACCGCTTTCGGCTTACTTCAATTCGATTGAGTTTGTCTTTGATTCGGGTATGTAATTTATGCTTTTTCTCTCTGGTTTTAATGCTTGAACACAATGGATTTTAGCCGATGATGATTATTGGTTTATATATAGTTCGATCTCCTTATTTTTTGTTCGTCTGATAGTTGTTTGATTTTGTCAATACTGTGCTTCGTCCATTCGATCTTCATTGGGATGCTTCAGATTAATTACTGACTTTTCAATTTACTTGAATAACACGGTGTTGATTTTGAACTGTTCGTTTTTTCTTGGTCATCACAGTTTCGATTTTGGTTTGACGATGTTGATTTCGTTCTTTGTGACTTCGGCTTGATATTGTGATAATGTTTGACTTCGGCTCTGACTCATTTAATTTGAAATTCCTGATGCAAGCTTTCTTTCTTTGGCTTGTACCTGGCTTGACATGGATTTGTTCGACTTTTACTTGTCTTTCTTCTTGACTTCGGCCTTATACATTTGTTTGCATATCTGTGCACACTGTAGCCTTGGTCCAGGAGCTTCTCTTGTGACATATCTGATTTCGGTTACATGATATTGTTTTTAAAATCTGTTGTTAGTGCAATTTCGTTTACTGCTAGTTCATTGCATACATTTGTTGTTTGGTCTTCACTATTGACTGTTGAGCTTGCACCAGTCTCTGATGATGTTGTGTTCATTGTAGTTTCTTTTTTTGTGCCTTATATTTTCTGACATGTGCTTCAAGTCAATTGCATTCACATTCATCAAACAACTGCCCACTGCTATTACTTGCATTTACTGCACATCTTCTTGATACAACACATAACCATCAAATTACCTTTCCAGTACTGTCACCTGGCCATCTTACTAATCACTTGTAGTTGTTGTGTGGTCTTGAGTCATATCCCTGTTCCCTACTATTGTAATGACTTTGCACATATTTGAAATTATCCGCTTGCTTTTGTCTCGGCCTGTACCTTTGCATTTTATACATATATGTATATGCTCACTCATGTAGTTTTGAATGTGGTCTGTGCCTTGTCTGGTTCACATGTGCACTGCCTATATATGTGTTCATGTATGTTTGCATCGACTTGTACTTCGATCATGTTGAACTCAGTTTTTTTGGTTCATCTGGTTTGTAGTTTTGCTTGTATAACTTGAACTTGATCTCGAGTTGGTGTCATTTGAATCTGCACTGATACATACATATGTCTTGTTGAAATGGTTTGATGTGCATAATTCATTTGTTTCCAGACCTGTAGCCTTTGTGCATTGTTCATGTCATTCCTTTGGTGCATTTTATTTTGCATCTCCATTTGTTGTACTCGAGTTATTTGATTGCATTGAGTACTGAATTGCATTCACTTGTGTACATATGCTGTTTGTCACTGTTGCATTAATTTTGGTTGCTGCCGTGTTATGTAGTAGCCTAGTTTGCTGGTGCATATGTTTCATTTTGAAGTTGCCGTGTATGTGATGCATGTTTTGTTGACTTTGTTTTCTACCAGGTCAACATGTATATATACATACTTTGACCATAACATTCATTTGAGTTGCACCTGTATTGAATCCAGCTTTAAAGCTCGGGTTTGATCTTGTGCTGATATTGTGACATTATTTTTATTGCACTTGAGTTGAACCCGGCATTTTGGGTTTGACCTATGCTCACCTGTCCCGTAATTTTATCAAGTGTATACATCGGTGTGCACGGCCTTGTGGCTTATACAGTGATACACCGTGTATGTCACAAGCTGTTCGTGTATGATGAATTCAAAATTAAATGATGGCAAATAACCCAAATAACTGATGCAAAAATTATTTTCAAAATTCATATTTTATTTTCTACTGCAAAAGTATTTCCTTTTCAATTTTGCTACGACAATATTTATTTTTGCAGATTGCTCAGCTGTTGGATTCAATTTGGAGTGAAGTTGAAGGTAAAATACGAGTTGAGTGAATGAGTGATATGTAGTGAGGTTAATTGTAAATGTGAATCGTGATGTAATCAAAATTGTATTGTAATTGAAATTGTAATTGAAATTGTATGTATATAGTGAGAGCTTGAAATTGGTACTATTCAAAGATTATAATAAACATTTGTTTGAATAAAATTTCTGTTTGAATTCAAATTCTATGTTATTTATTTTTATTCAGCAAATATTTATTTAATCTATGAAAAAATAAAATAGCACATTAACAAATACATTTAAATATATATATATATATATATGTTTATTATCATCAAACAAAATCACATAATCGCACATTCAACAATAGCAGCACTACAACAACTAACGGTCGAGCTCCAACCGCCGCTGTAGAAGAAATAGCTCCCGTACAACCCCAGGTTAATTTTTCCACTTTGCCTAAGAATTATACCAGCTTAGGGGAAAAGCCATTCAAGGGTACATAAGTTATCATTGAAGTACAAGTTTAGATTAAATAATGCGAAAGGATCTATAAAGCATTGGATCTCAGTAATGAGAAAAAGAGATTCTTAGCCTTGTGGCAGTTACAGGAAGGGGCTTTGTCTTGGTGGGAGTCCATTACCCTAAATGAATCGGAGGATACTTTCTCTTGGGAAAGATTTAAAGAAGTTTTGAAGGAACAGTACATGCCAGCATCCGGGAAATCTCGTCTTTACAGAAGCTTTATGGATCTGAAGCAGGATGAAATGACTATTGAGGAATATGCAAATAAGTTTAATGAATTATCTTGTTTTAGACCAGGTCTAATCGACATGCCTTTGAAAAAGAATGAGAAGTTTATTTAGGGGATAAATGAGAAGTACCAAAGCAGGATGAATGACCATGTTAAGGGGTCATTTATAGATTTGCTGGATATGGGATTCCGTTATAAGACATGGGATAAGAGGAATTCACTAGAAGTTTAGACCAACAACAACGCCAACAACTGAATAAAAGGAAGTTCAATAACAGTGGGAAGAAGCCATGGATGGGAAAACATGAAGAAGGATCTCAAGGAAACCGCTTTAAGGGATACACTTGTCATAATTGCAAGAAGAAGGGCCATAGTACGAAGGATTAGAAGCCCAAAGGTCCAGGATTCCATTTCTCCTATGGTCCATAATAGCCTATGCTATATTTACCATCAACCGAGGGACATGATCAAGGATTTCCTCTTCATGAGGAATGGAGAGCAGCTAAGGTCTACGCAATCAAGGATGAACCTTCAACTTCTCAGGATGTTAAAGGCAAGGGAGTTTTGAAAGGTAATATTTTCATTGAAGATATTTTTGTTAGAGAATTGTTTGATACAGAAGCTTCCATAGTTGTATTGCTAAGAAAACCGTTGAAGAATTAATACTTGAATATAAAATAGTTGATACCCCTATTAGTTTGACAAACCCTATAGGTGGTACTACTAACCTTTGCATTAATTGCGAGAAAGTCCAAATTTCCCACTCTTCCCACAAATTTCCTTTTGACCTATTTGCCTTAGATTTTATTAGATTCGAAATTTTTCTCTACATGGATTGGTTAACTAAGTATAAAGCTATTCTCGATTGCGTTAGTAGGACGATAACTTTATAGACCAGTTTCAGGAAGTAAACCGAAAAATCTTGCGAAGATCCTAGTCCAAGAAGGGGAAGTTTTCTTTACGCATTTGACTTATCCCAAGAAGGATCAGAAACCATACCCATTGTTAAAGAATTCCCAGATGTTTTTCAAGAAGTAAAAAAGTTTACCCCTATATCGAGAAATCGAATTTCATATTGACTTGATTTTCAGTGTAATGCCAATTAAAAAACGTATGACGACCCGAAATTTTCGAGCATTTAAAACTGGAATATTTAATTGATTTTAAATATTCAATAGTGTAATTTTAACTTGAATTACGAACATCACGATTTATTTGATAATTAAATTATTGAACTAAATAATTTGAAATTGAATAAAATATGAAATCTAAGATTTTTTAAGCCTATTAAAAATAATTTGAAGGCTTATAAAATTTATATCGAGAACACTGAAGATAATAGAAGTTGTAAAATTGAATTTAATAGTGGTTTGTTCAGTTTTGACATTTTATATCGTTTAAATTGACTTTGAAAATAGCCTTCCGAGGCATAGTCTCGAAATTCGACGAAACCAGTACCATTGGATCCGTAATATTAAATTATTATCGGATTTCAAATTTCGTATTGATCGGAGTTAGTCTGTGAGCGTACGATATATAAACGCGCTGAAAATTTAATTGATAATAATCGATTCAAATATGAAAGAGTTGATTTTCAATGTTAAAATAGATTCCGAATTTAAATATAGAGATTTATTGAATAATTTCACATCAGAATTTTTAAAGCTTTCATTTCGTGGTCACTGTAGTAAATTGTCTCAGGCACGCTAATGTTTTCAACGCACAGAATTAAATTATGATTTTTCTTTTGTCTTCTGAAGCACGACACCCTTAGCTTTAATTAACATACCGTCCCCTTTTCCTTTGCTAAACAAAATAAGATTCAAAATCGAAAAAATGGTCGCAGCCCTCTGTTTAAATGAAATCGAAAACCCTTACTCCTGTCTGAAATCGAGGTCGCAAATAAAAAAAAAAGAGTGAAGGGGAAAGCTGACATCGCGATCCAAAGTCGCGATACAGGCGGCGATCGTTGTACGATCGAGGGGGTGCTGCATTGTTGTTCGTATTGGAAGTCGCGGTGGTCGACTTAGCGGGGGCAATTCACGTGGTTTGGGCTGCGAACATCAGCAGATTACGACATGAAGAGGAGCTCATTCTCGAGTGAGCTTGACGTGGCGACTTCGAAGAGGCGTGCGAACATTTGCAAGATTTGGGTTTTGGGGATCCTCGTGTTTCGAATTGACGATGAAGCTAGGGTTCTGGGTCACGGTGGGGTTCATTTGAACAGTATGGAGGACTGCTCGCGATGGTTGAGAGCGATGGGCAGTGAGGTATATTTGTTAACAATTTAATTTCCAATTTGAATCTGATTTAAATTATATGTTTACTGGTTAGAAAGGCATATTTGGAAATTCGTTTCAATTTAAAGATTTAAAAATTATACCTATATATATGTATGTAGGTTAAGCAATGAATAGATTTATTAAATTGAAAATGGATAGGAATTTAAATGTTAAAAAGAATTTATAAAAATTAGATTTTTAAATCTATATAAATGAAATTCTGTTTTTAAGTGAATGAGTTTTAAAGTAGATATATATATATATATATATATATATATAGGATCATATCTTCACCAACTAGTTATTGTTAAAAATATATTAAGGAGATTAACTAAAGTGATTAACTTATTTAATCATTTGGTTACTTAAATAACCTGTAAAAGGGGAATTAGTTAAATTTAAATTTAATTGTTTAAAATGAAATTGATGGTTAATTTAATTATCGAATGGAAATTTAAATCGTTCAATTGACTCGAATATGAATAAAACATCTAATGTTTTTTACAAGGTCTGAAATCGAGAAATCAAATCAAGAATGAAGTGGATTGCAAATGTAAAGGGAAGGTGAGTTAATCTCACTCAGTTAAACTTAAATTTAAATGATTAAATTTAAATAATTGTTTGAATGATTGAATTGAGTGATGTGCTATAGTATGGGATATTTTGAAATTAGCATATTATATGGTGCTAACATCTGTGGATGCAGGGAAAACAGGTTGGAGGGATCCAACTGGACCCCTCAACTTTATTTAATTATTTAATATTCTCTGTTCTGAATATTTGATATCCTGCAATGAATTATGTGGAAATATTGAATGCTATGGCTTGATTGTTATAGTCGGACAATAATGAATTACCAAATATATAATTTGAGTTTGGGAATGAAATAAAAGAAGTGAAATTGTAAGTAAAATAATTATAGAAAAGTTGAATAAATTTATGAAGGAACTGGAAAGGAAATAAAGTGACTTTAAAATTTTAATAAATAAATCTTGAGTATGGGAAGGAAAATTTAAATAAACAGAGAGTTAATGAAAACTTAAATTTCAATGTTATTGTTTAAAAGAACAAAACATTTATTTTAAATTGAGGGTTTATATTATTTAAGAAGAATAAAGAAGAAATTGGGGATAATCTGAAATTTGTATATTTCCGCTAAAGGATTTAAAAATCAAACTGAAATAATGATAAAGTCCATAATCAATGAATTTCGGAATGAACTGATAAGTAAAGAAATTTATTTCAAATCGAATGAATTGGAAATCAATTCGGGAAATTGATTTAGGTGTTTGAAGTTGGAATTCTCTCTGGATGGCCAAGTACACGTTTTTTAAAAGTAAATTTGTAAATATAAATTAAATGTTTTAAAGTTGTTTTTTTAAAGAAAGCAAGTTTTGTAAAATTTATTATTTCTAATATTTAATTTCTAAAGTAAGTATTTCCTTTTAATATATTATAGAATTAATTATTTAAAAGTGATTTAGTATTTATTTTTATAGTGAAAACCTGGTTTTATATTTTATAAAGTAACCTTATTTTCTCAAATTCATATAGTATGTATTTTTAACAAATTATTTAAGTAGTTTTATCCTAAATGTTTTAAAATATATATTTCTAAGTAAAGTGTTTTAAATTATTTTTAAAAAAATCTAGTTTTGTGCTTGGTGATTTCAGGGGAGATAGTAAATATTTGGAAAAGTTTATTCTGAAAAGAACGATGGTTTTGAAACTGTTTTCAAGGGATTGAAAATAGAAATATATCTTGTGAAGATATTTTTGGGATTAATAAATAATTTGGAAAATTATTGGTTGATGGTTGTTTGTGAATATTAATTGATAGTTAAATAACCGACTATCAATATTGGACAATGCGTTGATCGTTTCGAAGAGACCGGGATCGAGATTTATTTCTCGAAAACCTCTTCGATCCGGCTTGTACGTTTCGTGAAAACGATTTTTGGATTCGAAGATGGAGCAGTGAAGTACGAGGGCTAGTCGCTACTAATCCTGAGGATATTTCCAAAATGGATGTAGTAGGAATAGTGCCTTCGGTTCCGTTCGAACCCGGAACGGACTTGTACGGATGAATGCTTGTGAAACATCGTCAGGTGGATAATGGGCATTTTAAGGGATATATTCTATAAAGGTAACGCTTAGCCTCAAGCCTCATCAAATGGGAATGGCTGAAAATCAGGGGATATGCAGCGAGGCTTCGTGGGTAGCCCCCACTGGAGGGTGAGGTCATCCCTGTCTAGATGTCCCTTTATTTCGGCTTAGTGGGCGGTTGCTGATCCCAACCGCGGGGTGATCTTGCTCGGGACTGTCCAGTAAGGGATGGTTCCGGTCTTGTGTTGCAGGGGAGTTAGGGTGGCTCCTCGGTACGCTGATCTAGGCCAGGTACTGTGACAGGTGGTACCCCAGTGCCTAGCCATTAGTTGGAATCCATTTTCCCTACGCGCCCGTACGGTTTTGATTGTGCCCAACTATTGCTGAAACGTGAGATGCAAGCATTTCAGCTAGATTCTATTTACTTTCTATAGACACTATTATAATATCAGAGGATTTCTATAAAAAAAATTGTTTTAGCTATCGTAAGGTAAAAACCCGACATGTTTATTTGTGGCATGGTCTTACGAGATGCTTTTGTTTTCAAAGGATTTTTGAAACTTTAATAATCAATTGGGTGTGATTTTCTCACGCTGGTATTCCAGACTGACTCGGGTGTTATTTAACTGTAATGCTCGGGTCAGACCGAGTATTATAGAATACAGGACATGTTGCTGTGGAGCTCAGGAGACGAGCAGGATGACGACACGTACTCTCATACTTGTTTATATATATATATATATATATATATATATTCCGCTGTGTTGAGTTGTGTATCCATTTGTATGGTATTGATGTTGAACTGTGATTGATGTACTCTGATAATGTAATATATAAACAGATATATTTGGTTTGAGTAAAGATCATTGATTATCTATTATATTTTATTCCGCTGCGATGGTTAGATTCTGATCTTGTTTTCTATTTTCTTCTTCAACCTCTTCTTCTTTAACCCAAATGGTTAGTATTTCTGTACAACTCGAGTTGATTTAGGTAGAATAGTGTTGACTCAAGGGGTACGGATTTGCGGGCTGTTACAAAACGAGACCGAAGGATGGCTCCGAAGGAGAGAGAGGAGTTAGATAACCATACCTAAGAGCTATTAAAGAAAGGATTAGTAAGGCCAAGTCGTTCAAGTTAGAGATCGGCAGTAGTTTTTATGGCCAAATCGGATGGATCTCGAAGGTTGTGCATAGATTACCGAGATCTACATAAACAAATGATTAAGAATAAGTATCCTCTACCTCGAATAGATGACTTGTTTGATCAATTACATGGTGCTTGGATGTTTTTGAAAATGGATCTAGCTACCGGACTCCATCAGTTGAGAATTGCAGAAGAATGCATCCGCCTAACTATATTCAAAGATCCAACACTTTCTTCGAGTGGTTGGTTATGCCTTTCGGGATAACCAATGCACCCGCTTATTTCATAGACATTATGAATAGAGTATTTAGAGATGTACTCAATAAATTCATGTTAGTCTTTATCGATGATATCCTTATCTATTCTAAGATAGAAGAAGAACATGAGAGACATTTAGAAATTGTGTTAGAAATATTGAGAAATAATGTGCTTAAAGCCAAATTCTCAAAATGCCATTCTTGGGAAAAGGAAGTAAGATTCCTTAGACATATAGTGTCAAGGGACGGAGTTTCAGTAGATCCTATAAAAGTTGCGGCTGTTCTAAACTGGAAGCAATCACAAGCTTTTAAAGAAGTTCATAGCTTCTTAGGTTTGGCAGGATACTTATTCAAGGCTTCTCAAAGATTGCCTATCACTTAACAAGGTTGACCATGAAGGATGCTAAATTTATCTGGACTCCTAAATGTAAAGCAGCATTCTAAGAACTCAAGAAGAGGCTAACAACCGCTCCGGTCCTAGCAATTATAAATGGAAATAGTGGATTAACGTTTTATACCAATGCTTGTGGAGAAGGAGTTGGTGCAGTTCTGATGCAGGAAGGGAGGGTGATTGCTTATGCAGGTAGGTAGCTGAAGGCTCATGAGAAGAGTTATGCAATGCACGACTTAGAATTATTAGCCGTGGTATTCGCATTAAAAATATGGAGGCACTATTTGTTGGGTAAGAAGTTTTCACAGTTTGATTTAATTTAAAACTTTGAATTAACTATAGTACATAAAATTTCCTCTTTTAATTAGGTGAAAAGTTTGAGCTCTTTAAGGATCATAAATATTTAGTATCTTTTCACTCAGAAGGATTTAAATATGAGGCGGCAACGTTGGTTGGAATTTCTCACATCTTATGATCTAAATATTTTATACGCACCCTCGAGAGCCAACGTAGTAGCTGATGCATTAAGTATGAAATATGCTACAATTTCTTGTTTCGTAGTAACTCAAACTCTTTTGGAAAGAATTATCGGCAAGAAAAAAGAAGATAAATTCCTAAAGTAGATTTTTAAAAACAAATACAAAAGAAGAATTAAAGCTTTGAAATAGACAACTGTGGAGTGTTATGGTTGAATGAGAGAATTTGTGTTCTAGATGTGGAAAATCTTAGGCATGAGGTGTTAGCTGAATGTCACAAATCCAAACTCAGCATTCATCCGGGAGTTAACAAAATGTATAGAGATATGAAGCGCACATTTTGGTGGAGAAGTATGAAAAGGGACATATCTATTTATGTTAGCAGATGCGTAAATTGTCAACGAATCAAAAGTGACCAACAAAAAGTTGCAGGGTAACTTAAGCTGCTAGAGGTTCAAGTATCAATAGATTTCACTGATGGCTTACCTCTAACGAGGAAACGGGACAAAGGCATTTGGGCTATCATAGATCGATTAACTAAAGGTGCACACTTCATTCTAGTTAAGCCAATAAGGACCGATATATATATATATATGTATGTATGTATGTATGTATGTATGTATGTATGTATGTATGTATGTTATATAAAAGAGATTGCTCGATTGCATGGAGTTCCGAACAGTATAGTGAGCGATCGGGTTTTGATCTTTACTAGTCATTTTTGGGAAGCATTACAGACCGCTTTAGGAATAAGGCTGAATATAAGTACTTCCTATCACCGTCAAACTGATGGACAGATAGAAAGGGTCAACAGCATTTTGGAAGATCTTCTAAGAGCATGTATTCTAGACTTTAGAGGCCCCATGGAAAATCATCTACATTTAGTAGAGTTCTCTTATAACAACAGTTGTCAAGCTAGTATCGGCATGGCACTATATGAAGCTTTATATGGTCGTCCATGCAAGTCACCAGCATGTTGGATTGAGACTGGAGGTCGGTTAGTACTTGGTCCTGATATGATACGAGAACCTTCAAAGAAGGTTGATGCGATTAGGAAAAAGCTAAGGGAAGCCCAGAGTAGACAACAAAATTATGCAGATCAAAGATATAGAAATTTGGAATTCTTAGTTAGAGATTCGGTCTTTTTGAAAGTCTCTCCGATTAGAGGAGAAGTGAGGTTGGAAGAACAGGGAAGTTAGCACCTCGATTTATTGGACCATTTCCCATTGTTGAACGAATTGGCTCGCTAGCTTATCGAGTGTAATTTCTAGAATGGTTGGCAGGAGTGCACAATGTTTTTCATGTATCTCATTTAAGGAAACATGTGCATGACCTAGAGCAAATTGTAGAAACAACTACTAAGGAAGACTTGGAGGTGGAACTGAATTTAGCAGTTATCAGACGTCCTATTTGAATCACTAATCGTGATGAGAAACAATTAAGAACGAAGGTGGTAAGGCTAGTTAAAGTTCAATTGAGTGGAGATGTCGAGGATTACACTTGGGAAATAGAGGATAGGATGAAAAAGGCATATCTCGAGTTTAGAATTGAAGAATAAGCTGTTTCATTATAGTGTACTCATCGCCTATGGTGTAGTCACTTATTTATACTTTTGTATATATTCTGTCATCTCAAATATATTTTCCTTTTGAACTATTCTCTCTTATCTTAATTTTGGGGACAAAATTCTTTTAAAGAGGGGAGTCTGTAACGACCCGTAAATATATCGCTTTAAATAAATGATTGTTTAGCTTTATTGATAATACAAATAATTTTGTGAATAATTATTTATATTAATTTATATAATTTTATAAATAAAATATGATCATTTTAATTACTTAATAATAATCAGAAAATTTATTTCAAAATTTGTTTAAAAAATATGCTTATAAACTTAAAAGAGAAAATATGATCGATAAATGAAATCGGGATTTGTAACGATGCAACATGTGGACGTGGTGCAACGTTGTAAGTATATGTTACATACACATATACATGTACATGTACAAACATAAGAACATGCACATAAACACACACACACAAATATATATATATATATATATATATATATATAAAGTTAAAGATATAGATATTTTAAAATAAACTTACTCCTTAAGCCTTTATAAGTCAACATATGTCCACATAAGATGATGGAAGTGATGTTGACATGGGGAGAGGCATTCGTCGTGTATTTTGAAGGGGATGGTGTGTTGGAGAAGCTTGGAAAAAGTGGTGTTTACATATCTTCCTTTATACACTTCTTTTTTCCTATAAATACTCTACCATCTTCTCCTTTTTCCATTCATTTTCTGCTTCATATTTTAATATTTTGCTTCCTCTTTAATGGCTTTAAACTAAAATAAATAATGTCAAAAATTATTTCAAAGAGAAATTAAATATATAAAATATAGTTATATATAATAAAACACCTCAAAACGATCCAAAAACTCCTCATTTCCCTTTGTTCTTCAAAACTTCCACTTCACTCGATCCAAAGCCGAGTCCAACCTAAGCTACACCCTAGGCCGTGCGCCCCTATCCTTCTCAAGGCTTGGTCAAGACATTTAGGAACTAAATCATAAGAATAGTGAGCTTCGGAACTCGAATAGCGGAGCTATAGCATTCTTTTTTGTGAATCATTGGAAATCCAAGGTAAGAACCCCAAATTTATTATAAAATATGTTGGATGATGATACGATGTTGCAAATGGATGTTTAATATGCTTTGATCATCAAGTTTGATTGTTTTCATATGAATATGGAATATATATGCAAGTCACGAATATACACGTTGATAAAGACAAAAGGAAATCACTTTCCTTGAATTAATGAAATGGTGTATATGGAAGTGTTAAACCTCTGATAAATGGTTTATAATGTATTTGAAATGTTTTATAAACATTTAAAAGGGTTGTGGTGAAATTTGAAAAGAAATGAAGAATTTGGCTAAAAATAAGCACGTCGCGTAACGGTAGCTCGCGATTTCGCGCTATAAAAATCAAACTAGTGTAAAAGGTGGAATATAGCTCGGAATTCTTCGAGATAAGAATTTTCTGAACTACTATATTCGTAGTTTTGCAATGAAGAAAGAAAATCATGATTTCGATAAGTAGATTTTTAAATATGAGTAAAACAAATTTTGGAAAAAAACTCAATTTTTTGCAGTTCGGAATCCAAAACTGGATTTCTTTGAAAATGATGTTTTAATATTGTTTAGAATGTAGAATAGTTCTTATAAATGTTTTAAATTGGTTTAAAATATATTTAAATAATAAATATTAATTTTCAAATAATAAAAAGTTGTTTTGATCAATATAACTTAAAAGGTACTTTCCCCAGCACTTTTTTGCAGCACTTTTTATAACTTTTGAAAATTAGTTTTAAACTGAACAAATCTTTTGTAAATGTTTTAGAGATGACTTAAAGAATTTTTGGAGAGATTAAATATTTAGAGTCGACCAAATAACTTTACCGTCTTATGGGTGTCAGAGAGATAGTATCTAGGCTTGAGTTTGGAAAACCAGTTTCTTGCTCTCTCTGGCTATCTGGACTGGCCCGACAAAGGGAATGGTGAAATTTCTTTACTTGGATCAATATCTTCCCACACGAAAAATGAAATGATTTTGATAGAAGAATTTAAAGTTATTAAAGGATTTTATAAGGAAGGTATCCATATATACCGAATAGAATGTTTTATAAATGTATATCTCCAAAACATTTCGATAAATGAACTTAATAAACTAAAGAATTATTCCCTACTCACTTGACCTCTTTTATTGATGATTAGTTCGGAGAAACCAGGGACGGATTCGGATAATTCCTGTCCGTAAATCACTCCGAACCAATGTATACGTTCGGAAGCGAAGACAAGATGATGATGATTTTTGAAGATGAGGATTTTCATGATGAAGGGCTGCTTGTCACTAGTCCCTCAAGGTGAAATTTACCATATCATATACTTAAGGTGGTAGTAGTGCTCTATTATGAAAATCTTCGATTGGAAGGACTTCTCACTACTAATGGTAGTTGGAGAGTTGCCTTCGGTTTCGTTCGGTCCCAGAACAAACTTGTATGGATGGATGTCTGACAATGCATTCTTAAGATTTCATCGTTGATTTTTATAAACATACATCTGTTTGGTGGCAGAGAAGGCAACTTCTCTTAACTTAACACCTTTCTTTGAGACATATGAGCTCAGAGGTTGTATGTTTGTGGAAGTCAATAGTGATCAATGGAATGGCATTGTGGCATTCAAAGAAAGATGTATGCTATGTGAAAGGTAAACGCTATCTCAAGCCTCACACTCGGAAATGGCCGAAACAAGGTAGATGCGGCAAGACTATGTGGTTAGCAATCATTTGGGTATGATCATCCCTTTCTAGATATATTTCTACCCGCTATGACGTTTGGGTTTAAATTATTATGGAGTATGCTAAGAGACGTCCCGGATAGGTCGGTAACGACCGAGGTGACGACATATTCGGTACTATCTAAGGAAATGTAGGTCGGTCTTGTGTTGGTATAGGTGCAGATGTTCTATTAATCTCAGTGCATTCCCCTAGAGATGTACTTTCGAAAGGTAGTCCCTTCACCTAGTCATTTGTATGGAATCCATTCTCCAATAAGTACCTGCCAGTTTGTTTATAGAACCCGCATTTGTGGCTAGTATTGTTGGAATTTGATCAATGTAACAATTTCGAATAAGATTAATATGTTTACTTGCAAATGTTTTCAATGATATGTCATTAAAAATAATATCAATCATTTTGACGTAAAATATTTTGGTTATCATAAGGTAAAAAGCCGTTCTGTGTTTGTGTGTGGCATGCTCTTATGAGATACCTTTTTGTTTTCGAAACATGTATTTTGATTTCTTACACCAGTCCCATGACTAAGCTGGAGTTTATTTGTTTTCCCTTTAAACTCTGGATGCCTTATTTTTTCGGGCAGCCAAGTAGTCAGGATTCTGTTTAGAGTGTTTTGGGAGGAGCGTGCTGGAAGAGATTTTTCGGAGCATGACGCTAGAGCACCCGATGGGGATATCTATCTATCTTTTTTTCCCATTGTACATAAGTTACTAATGCCAGCAAATGTGGAAGCAGGCAGTTATAACTGTTCCTGGCTGGGTTAATGCATATAAAAAACTCAAATGTACCCAAGTGATGGTAGTAGAATATACTATTTATCTATTTAACGTAATGTGAGAATTTGTGTTTCTATCTTTTACAATACTTTACCTCTAAAAATCTACCTCCCTGGTACTTGGATTTATGGAAGTGAATACCGTGGAAGTATTAGTATCAATTTTCGAGAGTCGAGGAGACGGGTCTTCACATTCGAAGTCGCCAAATTTTGGGTTAGTTGTTCGCGCTGTTTTATAGATTTAGAGGGTCGATGGCGGTGGCGGAGTGTCAAGACCCGATTCTTCGTCTTCCGAAAATTCAACATCGATACTCACTTTATCGACTGCCGAGTAATCGAACGACGGAAAACCGAACACCGAGGGTTTTAAGAAAGAAGAAAAGGAGATAAGAAGAAAGAGAAGAAGATAGAAGATAGAGAGGAAAGAAGATAGAAAATAGAACGGAATAGAAAACAACAGAACAATAACAGAATCTCACAATTCGCAGCGGAACAACATATAATAATAAATGAATAATCTTTAAACAAAGAACTATATCAGTTATTACATTTCATACATTACATTTCATTACATCATATCATCAGAGTGTACAACAACAACAAATAGTGCAGCGAAAAAAGAAATACTATATACTAGTAATACGCCATGCCATCCAGCTTGCCTCCAGCAACTCCAGAATATCCAGAATATCCTGATAAACCTAACTCTTAACTTCCCGTGTGGAAATTGGTGGGCACCCAGAGTTTAGGAAGAAAAACAATAAACCCCGAGTCAGTCATGTGACTGGTGTGAGAACTCAAAACAGTTTATTTATCTTTAAAATCAAAATAGAGGAATATTTTTAAAGTCAATTCACAATGCTTTTAAAAATGAGACTACCATAAGGCCTCCCGCACACACACACAATGCAAACGCAGAGTCGGAGGAGATTTCTCCTTATGATAGTCAAAGATGCTTGATACGCATTTAAAAGAACATTTGATATTATTATTAGTGCATAGTGTAGGAAAAATTCATTTCGAAAGTAGAATATAAATCTTAGCCAGCATAGACATTCCGAACTATGCCTACTATAGCTACCATCCAAACAGTGGGGCGCCACCATAAGTGAATGATAGGTTCTACAACTAATACCGTACAAGATCGTATTGTTTCTTTGGATTTCCAACGAATGATCAGGCCAAGGAACTTCCCATTGCCACATGAGAATGCCTCTGGATGGACATCCCCGAGAACCAAACCGGATCTCTACCAACACAAGGCCGGGTTACCCCTAACTGAGTAACAACTGACCGAATATGCCATCCCCCGGTCCTTTGGGACCTTTCAACTGAGCGCTCGCAATCAATTCACACAATCATAACAAAGTGTTTTCAACATGAATAAGTATCTGGGCTCCATACCATGATACCACCCTTTTCCAGAAGGAAATGCACACATCCTAAAGGGCGCTACCCCTCATAACCTTGCCGCATCTTTCCTGTTTTGACCATTCACGGGGTGTGAGGCTCGACGAAGTCACGTCCACAAAAACATACTTTATACAAAAGCCATGCTTTGGGTCAACAAATGATCATAGAAATGATCACAAAGATAGACGATCAATTAAATGATCCTATCACAAATAATCAACACAATGATCATTTCACAGCAACACTCAGCATGTCACATTACCAAATTGGGAATATATCGCTGATAACCTTCAACTACATAACCTCTGAGCTCGTACGTCTCAGAGAAGGGTGTTAAGCTAAAAGAATAAATTCTCCGCCACCAACAGAAATATATTTGAATGAAATCGGCTTTATATCTCAATTTGTAACGTCAGACATACAATCCATACAAGTCTGTTTCGGGCTCGAACAAAACCGAAGGCACTTACAAAGAAGTCCTTGCAATCCGGATATTCACAATCCTGATCGGATTCACCATCACATATGGAGAACTCTATACCGGAGCAACTCGGTGCAGAGTCAATCGACAGGTCATCCTATCGCTCTCGCAAATATCCGGTCTTCAACACCGATCTTCAAATGCAATTCATAACGACGTATCACATATTCGGAATGGGTTATACGACCCCATGGTCCTTTCCCGGTTAACCCGAATAGTGAGCGCTTATTCAAAAATAAGTGTGGCATTCAAATTCCAACAAATCACATCAATTACCCATTCAAAGGGAAATATTGATAGTCGGTTATTGAACTATCAATGGATATGCACACATCACCAGTTTCCAAATAATTTTCCAAATTATTTATTTTCCAAAAATATCTTTACTAGATATATAATTTCACACTTCAAAAATAAATCAATATTTATTTTTAAACAAATTCTTCTTTTCATTTATAAATTCCATAGTGAATTTTCATTCCCAAATATCCATGCATATACGATTTCAATTATTCATTTCAATTTATCTTCAAAAAGATAAATTCTCTAATATTCACTTTATATTGGAAAACATTTCCATACTTATTTATTAATAAGTAATTCTCAAATCCATCTATTTTCAACACTTGGAAAATATTCAATATACTTAAATCGAGATTAAGTATATATTTCATTCTTTAAGGAAATCATTCTCTTAAACATATTTATTTGGGCCAAAACGAATGTTACGTAAAACATCGTTACGACGTCCCAAAATCACTATTATAAGGATTCAAAATTAAAATAGATATATAAATCCCAATACTATACAAAACATTTCCTTTCGGAAATTATTTACTATAACAATAGTGTTATAGTCCACTATTTCCTTCTATTTCTCGAAAACGTCTATTTCAACAATGAATGTTGAAATCTATGGTTTCGAATCTCAACACATTTTAAAACATCGTTAGATCGTTTTAATTCTATTTAAAACATCAAATCTAAACATTTTCTTTAACATATTATTCACTATTCAAAAACGTGAATATACTACGTTAACAATTTTCATCCTTTCTATACATTTCATTTTAAGGGATTATTCACAGTTCAAAAACGTGAATATAACTCCATAAATAAGTTATAACAATTTACTTATCAAAATAAGTCTTTTGCGAATTTATAAAACAACGTTTATAAATTCCATTTCTATTTGTTTTATAACTACTTCCTTTTATAAATTCCTTTATTAACCTATTTCAAATTATAACTCAATTATAAACCAAAGGTTCATATTATAAGTGAAATACTTATAATTTATTTTTTTGCAAAACCGTTCCTTTAAACTTCCCAAATTATAAATCCTATAACTTATAAGATTCATTTATTTCCCAAAACCATTCTTTAATAACTTCACGAAATTTATAAATCTTATTATTTATAAATTTCACTTATAACTTCACCATTTATAATTTTATAAATTCCATTCACTTATGCAATCCATTTTCACTTCATTCAAACTCTTATAAAAACTCGTTTTATAATTCAAATGTTTTAATTTATAAATCCTTTATAAAGTCAATTTATACTATTATTTTAAAACATCTTTAATCTCCTTTATAATTTCATCATTTTGATTCATAAAATAATTAAATTTCATAAATCCTATATTTCAACTTTTTATAATAAATTCAGAAAACCCAATTTTACTATTTTATAAAATCATTAATCCCATATTTTCAAAAATCAGTTTTTAACTATATTTCTCAAAAATCATAATTTTTATAACATTAAAATTTATATCGTTTATTTATTTAAAATGAATCAATTCCAAAAATATTTTATAAACGTATACTTTCAAAAATCACTTTAAAATCATTTTAAAATTCCAAAATTTGGTCCAATGATGCTACATACCAAATAGTCAATCACGACAACAACGACATCATATATCGATATGATAATCCATCAAATATCAAAATATCTGAAATCAAATAAATACTGTTGAGGAATCCAGTTGGATCCCCCCAACCTGTTTTCCTGCATCCACAAACATTAGCACAATACCAATTTCGCTCCAGTACGAAATTATCGCGGTATATGGGATTTAAAATATTATCCGCTTAATAGACGGCGCAATAGGGTCTCATCCGCTAAAAAATGCGGGAAATCAATAACTCCAATATATACATATGCCAATATATATATATATATTGCTATTATATATAATACCAATTTCACTGTTTATGAAATATTCGCGGTATATGTTTTTAATAAATAACATCCGCTTACTAACGGCGCATAATGTCTATTTTAACAATCAATAGATAACAATCATCATTCAAACATGCATTTAAATATTTTAAATCTAACTATTTAAAATAAAATCGAAACTGATTCGATTGAGTGAGAAGTTCTCACCTTGATTTTTATTCCGTTTTAGCGATTTATTTCGAATAAAATTAAACGGACGTTTAATTTTACCCGAAATTTTCACTAACTCCAAACGACTCCAATCTAATTTCATCGCGTAGTGCTCGTCCATATGATTCCAACGCAACTGGTTTCGCGCGTTTTCGACCTCGTATGAAAAGGTTATGATTTTTCAAAGTTTTACACGGATTTATACTTAATAATTACAACTTTAATTAAAAAATTTAAACCTCAACTAGATCATGACCGTGCATTCCAAACCCAACACATCAGATCCGTGCATACCCCTCCCCCTTCTCCTTCGTACGCACACAAGCCGTAACACACAAACCCAATAGCTCCAAAACTAGGGTTCAAATTCGAGCCATCAACGACGAACTCTACGACGACCAGGATGCGCCAAATCAAAGCCCCCCTACCCCTCAACCTTCGGCCATAATCATGTAGAGCTCGGCTGTCCCTGTAGCACGCAGTTCGAGGCCGACCCTATGGCCTTTGAACGCAAATATCCCTTGATTCGTAGCTCCAATCTCGATCTCCACCGTTGAATATAAGGATCTCAACGTGCTCTACATCTTTCTAGTTGTAAGTTTCTTGAATCGTTGAGTGGATGAAGAGATAGGAGGAGGAGAAAAAGGGACGTTTTTGGCTTTTGGTTAAAGAAGTGGCGGTTGCATATTTTAGATTAGGGTTTGGCTAATGAAGATGATGGGGGTTCCTTTTATAAGTTTTCAAACGAAAACACTATTCATCTTCAATTTTCAAACTCCGATTTACGCGCCGAAACTGACGTTCCTAGGGTTTATCCCGCGTTCTGGACACAATGGAACAGGTTTCGGAAGCTAATTCGGACATCTGTGCGAGTTATGGGTACAAACGTTCAATTTAAATTAAACCGATTTAAATCGATTTCAATGCGTTTTAATTCGTACCGGACAAACGGTAAATCCAATTAACACGAAATTTAAAAACTTACAATAATATCACATTACGGATCCGATGAAACTGGTTTCGTCGAAATCCGAGACTTTCTGAAAAATGGCTATTTTAACTCGCCAAATTAATATTAAAAATAATTCGATGTGTTTCGAGCTGCCACGATCAAACGATAGCTCCGATTGCTACGAAAATTGAAATCCGGTAATAACTAACTATTACGGATCCAATGGAACTGGTTTCGTCCAATTCTGAGACTGTTCAAAAATTGACTATTTTCACTAGTCGATTTTAATATTAAAATATTCAATTTTCACAAATTAACTTTTAATTCGATTTTAAAAGTTCTAAAATATCATTCTAACTTCAATATGATAAAATAACATTTTACAAATCATTTTCAATCATATTTGACTAAATTTTCAATTATTTCCATAATTTCACATATTAAATTATCGATTTAATTATCCAATTAAATCCAATAATTCAAATTAAAATTTATTCGACTTATAAATTCACTTATTAATATTTAAAATTAATTAAATATTCAAATTTAAATTAATAAAAATCCTGGGTCGTTACAATCTTCCCCCCTTAAAAGAATTTCGTCCTCGAAATTATAAGTAAGAAGAGTTACAGAATCTATTAACTTTCCATAAATCCATAGTTAATTTCTTACAAATCTTTTACTAAGTTTCCAAATCATACTTAGTTATCTTTCAAAAACAACTATCTTGTTTAACTTTCAACTTCAAAATCAAAGTTAAGTTTTCAAAATTTTCCAAATTTTTCTCAAATTTTTCTAACGCCTTAAATTTTCGGAAAAATTCGCCATAGTCTCCTTTGCGCGGCTCGATCCAAAAAAAAAATGACAGTATATATATCACAAATATACATCTCATCAAGTAATGAGGCATCCCGAAGGGAAAAAGTATAAAAGTACGGTATGTAATCCGAGATATGTACCTTATATTTTATTAGCGAGCATATACGGCTAATATAGCGCGAAAGCGAGCTCCAAATGCGAAGCAAACGCGATCCGCACCTACTAATCACTCAACAAACAACATGAGAATCATGCATATAGATAATAGTATCGATATACAACATATAGCAACATAATAACTATATATGCCAACATAGCAAATGCAACTAAAGCAATAAATGCAAACATCAACCAACTATCATCCATAACCAATAAATATTCATTTATATTCTCATTAATATTCCATGAATTGGTTTTCAAGTTAATCACATATGATTCATTAATAGTGGATGATTTTACTAACATTCATTTTCAATTAGTTTATATTCACTAATTCATATTCAAGTTGGTTCACTTCCAAATCAAATTCAATTCTATTTAAGATTCACTTAACTTCCAATTGAATTCCCAATTATTTTAGCTTTCAATTTCATTAACACTTAATGAATTATATACAATCAATCAACTAACAACCATATAACAATCAATGTATATTAATTACAACCAAATTTCCTTTGCTTATATTCATTCAATTTGGTTTAACACCATCACTTTCAATTGGTTTAATTAAATTGATTTTCATTCAATCTTTCAACTTTCAATAACATTACATTTTAATGAATTAACACTTACATTCATTATTTCATATCAACTATTTACATTTAATTGATTAATATTCAATCCATTCATTCAATTCAATTACAAAAGTTGAATTTCATTTATATAACTCAAGTTCACATTTATAAATCAATTCAGATTCCAATTCTAAACTAAATTCCCATTTAACTTTAAATTCATCTTTATTTATCACTCGTATTCATATAGTTTCACTTCTTATATATATAAGTTTATTTCACAATTGTAAATCACTTTAATTATAATTTCAATTCTTATAATTCATTTGCTTATACAATTATTCTTTTACTTAGATTATTCAAACAACTAAACAATCAATTTACATACTCTTTAATAATTCTGAAAAATTATCCCTTTATATATAAAAATATAATCAAGGTAAAATTATTTCATTTACCCAATTTTAAAACAATATTGTGTCGAATTGTTCTGTACAAGTGTTTAGAGATCCCTATCAACAACGTTAATTACTCGTATTAACCAGAATCTATATACCACTCAACAAACCAATCATCACAATATAAAACAATTTTATATCCACTAACAAATACGCTCTCATAGCTATTATTACACTCAAACTCATTCTAGAGTACTACTGACTCTATCTCTAATGAGTAATACCCAACAGAACCATGGTTGTCGCTTAACCATAAGCTCTGATACCACATTGTCAGGACCCGATTCTTCGTCTTCCGAAAATTCAACATCGATACTCACTTTATCGACTGCCGAGTAATCGAACGACGGAAAACCGAACACTGAGGGTTTTAAGAAAGAAGAAAAGGAGATAAGAAGAAAGAGAAGAAGATAGAAGATAGAGAGGAAAGAAGATAGAAAATAGAACGGAATAGAAAACAACAGAACAATAACAGAATCTCACAATTCGCAGCGGAATAACATATAATAATAAATGAATAATCTTTAAACAAAGAACTATATCAGTTATTACATTTCATACATTACATTTCATTACATCATATCATCAGAGTGTACAACAACAACAAATAGTGCAGCGGAAAAAGAAATACTATATACTAGTAATACGCCATGCCATCCAGCTTGCCTCCAGCAACTCCAGAATATCCAGAATATCCTGATAAACCTAACTCTCAACTACCCGTGTGGAAATTGGTGGGCACCCAGAGTTTAGGAAGGAAAACAATAAACCCCGAGTCAGTCATGTGACTGGTGTGAGAACTCAAAACAGTTTATTTATCTTTAAAATCAAAATAGAGGAATATTTTTAAAGTCAATTCGCAATGCTTTTAAAAATGAGACTACCATAAGGCCTCCCGCACACACACACAATGCAAACGCAGAATCGGAGGAGATTTCTCCTTATGATGGTCAAAGATGCTTGATACGCATTTAAAAGAACATTTGATATTATTATTAGTGCATAGTGTAGGAAAAATTCATTTCGAAAGTAGAATATAAATCTTAGCCAGCATAGACATTCCGAACTATGCCTACTATAGCTACCATCCAAACAGTGGGGCGCCACCATAAGTGAATGATAGGTTCTACAACTAATACCGTACAAGATCGTATTGTTTCTTTGGATTTCCAACGAATGATCAGGCCAAGGAACTTCCCATTGCCACATGAGAATGCCTCTGGATGGACATCCCCGAGAACCAAACGGGATCTCTACCAACACAAGGCCGGGTTACCCCTAACTGAGTAACAACTAACCGAATATGCCATCCCCCGGTCCTTTGGGACCTTTCAACTGAGCACTCGCAATCAATTCACACAATCATAACAAAGTGTTTTCAACATGAGTAAGTATCTGGGCTCCATACCATGATACCACCCTTTTCCAGAAGGAAATGCACACATCCTAAAGGGCGCTACCCCTCATAACCTTGCCGCATCTTTCCTGTTTTGACCATTCACGGGGTGTGAGGCTCGACGAAGTCACGTCCACAAAAACATACTTTATACAAAAGCCATGCTTTGGGTCAACAAATGATCATAGAAATGATCACAAAGATAGACGATCAATTAAATGATCCTATCACAAATAATCAACACAATGATCATTTCACAGCAACACTCAGCATGTCACATTACCAAATTGGGAATATATCGCTGATAACCTTCAACTACATAACCTCTGAGCTCGTACGTCTCAGAGAAGGGTGTTAAGCTAAAAGAATAAATTCTCCGCCACCAACAGAAATATATTTGAATGAAATCGGCTTTATATCTCAATTTGTAACGTCAGACATACAATCCATACAAGTCTGTTCCGGGCTCGAACAAAACCGAAGGCACTTACAAAGAAGTCCTTGCAATCCGGATATTCACAATCCTGATCGGATTCACCATCACATATGGAGAACTCTATACCGGAGCAACTCGGTGCAGAGTCAATCGACAGGTCATCCTATCGCTCTCGCAAATATCTGGTCTTCAACACCGATCTTCAAATGCAATTCATAACGACGTATCACATATTCGGAATGGGTTATACGACCCCATGGTCCTTTCCCGGTTAACCCGAATAGTGAGCGCTTATTCAAAAATAAGTGTGGCATTCAAATTCCAACAAATCACATCAATTACCCATTCAAAGGGAAATATTGATAGTCGGTTATTGAACTATCAATGGATATGCACACATCATCAGTTTCCAAATAATTTTCCAAATTATTTATTTTCCAAAAATATCTTTACTAGATATATAATTTCACACTTCAAAAATAAATCAATATTTATTTTTAAACAAATTCTTCTTTTCATTTATAAATTCCATAGTGAATTTTCATTCCCAAATATCCATGCATATACGATTTCAATTATTCATTTCAATTTATCTTCAAAAAGATAAATTCTCTAATATTCACTTTATATTGGAAAACATTTCCATACTTATTTATTAATAAGTAATTCTCAAATCCATCTATTTTCAACACTTGGAAAATATTCAATATACTTAAATCGAGATTAAGTATATATTTCATTCTTTAAGGAAATCATTCTCTTAAACATATTTATTTAGGCCAAAACGAATGTTACGTAAAACATCGTTACGACGTCCCAAAATCACTAGTATAAGGATTCAAAATTAAAATAGATATATAAATCCCAATACTATACAAAACATTTCCTTTTGGAAATTATTTACTATAACAACAGTGTTATAGTCCACTATTTCCTTCTATTTCTCGAAAACGTCTATTTCAACAATGAATGTTGAAATCTACGGTTTCGAATCTCAACACATTTTAAAACATCGTTAGATCGTTTTAATTCTATTTAAAACATCAAATCTAAACATTTTCTTTAACATATTATTCACCATTCAAAAACGTGAATATACTACGTTAACAATTTTCATCCTTTCTATACATTTCATTTTAAAGGATTATTCACAGTTCAAAAACGTGAATATAACTCCATAAATAAGTTATAACAATTTACTTATCAAAATAAGTCTTTTGCGAATTTATAAAACAACGTTTATAAATTCCATTTCTATTTGTTTTATAACTACTTCCTTTTATAAATTCCTTTATTAACCTATTTCAAATTATAACTCAATTATAAACCAAAGGTTCATATTATAAGTGAAATACTTATAATTTATTTGTTTGCTAAACCGTTCCTTTAAACTTCCCAAATTATAAATCCTATAACTTATAAGATTCATTTATTTCCCAAAACCATTCTTTAATAACTTCACGAAATTTATAAATCTTATTATTTATAAATTTCACTTATAACTTCACCATTTATAATTTTATAAATTCCATTCACTTATGCAATCCATTTTCACTTCATTCAAACTCTTATAAAAACTCGTTTTATAATTCAAATGTTTTAATTTATAAATATCAATTTATAAATCCTTTATAAAGTCAATTTATACTATTATTTTAAAACATCTTTAATCTCCTTTATAATTTCATCATTTTGATTCATAAAATGATTAAATTTCATAAATCCTATATTTCAACTTTTTATAATAAATTCAGAAAACCCAATTTTACTATTTTATAAAATCATTAATCCCATATTTTCAAAAATCAGTTTTTAACTATATTTCTCAAAAATCATAATTTTTATAACATTAAAATTTATATCGTTTATTTATTTAAAATGAATCAATTCCAAAAATATTTTATAAACGTATACTTTCAAAAATCACTTTAAAATCATTTTAAAATTCCAAAATTTGGTCCAATGATGCTACATACCAAATAGTCAATCACGACAACAACGACATCATATATCGATATGATAATCCATCAAATATCAAAATATCTGAAATCAAATAAATACTGTTGAGGAATCCAGTTGGATCCCCCCAACCTGTTTTCCTGCATCCACAAACATTAGCACAATACCAATTTCGCTCCAGTACGAAATTATCGCGGTATATGGGATTTAAAATATTATCCACTTAATAGACGGCGCAATAGGGTCTCATCCGCTAAAAAATGCGGGAAATCAATAACTCCAATATATACATATGCCAATATATATATTGCTATTATATATAATACCAATTTCACTGTTTATGAAATATTCGCGGTATATGTTTTTAATAAATAACATCCGCTTACTAACGGCGCATAATGTCTATTTTAACAATCAATAGATAACAATCATCATTCAAACATGCATTTAAATATTTTAAATCTAACTATTTAAAATAAAATCGAAACTGATTCGATTGAGTGAGAAGTTCTCACCTTGATTTTTATTCCGTTTTAGCGATTTATTTCGAATAAAATTAAACGGACGTTTAATTTTACCCGAAATTTTCACTAACTCCAAACGACTCCAATCTAATTTCATCGCGTAGTGCTCGTCCATATGATTCCAACGCAACTGGTTTCGCGCGTTTTCGACCTCGTATGAAAAAGTTATGATTTTTCAAAGTTTTACACGGATTTATACTTAATAATTACAACTTTAATTAAAAAATTTAAACCTCAACTAGATCATGACCGTGCATTCCAAACCCAACACATCAGATCCGTGCATACCCCTCCCCCTTCTCCTTCGTACGCACACAAGCCGTAACACACAAACCCAATAGCTCCAAAACTAGGGTTCAAATTCGAGCCATCAACGACGAACTCTACGACGACCAGGATGCGCCAAATCAAAGCCCCCCTACCCATCAATCTTCGGCCATAATCATGTAGAGCTCGGCTGTCCCTGTAGCACGCAGTTCGAGGCCGACCCTATGGCCTTTGAACGCAAATATCCCTTGATTCGTAGCTCCAATCTCGATCTCCACCGTTGAATATAAGGATCTCAACGTGCTCTACATCTTTCTAGTTGTAAGTTTCTTGAATCGTTGAGTGGATGAAGAGATAGGAGGAGGAGAAAAAGGGACGTTTCTGGCCTTTGGTTAAAGAAGTGGCGGCTGCATATTTTAGATTAGGGTTTGGCTAATGAAGACGATGGGGGTTCCTTTTATAAGTTTTCAAACGAAAACACTATTCATCTTCAATTTTCAAACTCCGATTTACGCGCCAAAACTGACGTTCCTAGGGTTTATCCCGCGTTCTGGACACAATGGAACAGGTTTCAGAAGCTAATTCGGACATCTGTGCGAGTTATGGGTACAAACGTTCAATTTAAATTAAACCGATTTAAATCGATATCAATGCGTTTTAATTCGTACCGGACAAACGGTAAATCCAATTAACACGAAATTTGAAACCTTACAATAATATCACATTACGGATCCGATGAAATTGGTTTCGTCGAAATCCGAGACTTTTTGAAAAATGGCTATTTTAACTCGCCAAATTAATATTAAAAATAATTTGATGCGTTTCGAGCTGTCACGATCAAACGATAGCTCCGATTGCTACGAAAATTGAAATCCGGTAATAACTAACTATTACGGATCCAATGGAACTGGTCTCGTCCAATTCTGAGACTGTTCAAAAATTGACTATTTTCACTAGTCGATTTTAATATTAAAATATTCAATTTTCACAAATTAACTTTTAATTCGATTTTAAAAGTTCTAAAATATCATTCTAACTTCAATATGATAAAATAAAATTTTACAAATCATTTTCAATCATATTTGACTAAATTTTCAATTATTTCCATAATTTCACATATTAAATTATCGATTTAATTATCCAATTAAATCCAATAATTCAAATTAAAATTTATTCGACTTATAAATTCACTTATTAATATTTAAAATTAATTAAATATTCAAATTTAAATTAATAAAAATCCTGGGTCGTTACACGGAGGCATCAAGGTCATAAGCAGGGGTGGAGGCGGTTGAGGCACACGACATGTCGTGATCCAATTGAAGGTCCAGTAGACCTGGTGGTGGCGCACGCGTCAATGAAATGTTCACGTGAGAGAGAAGGAGAGGGAAAGTATGTTTGAGCTTTTTATTTAATAAAGTTAATAAATTTTAATTATCTCGAATGTTTATAAATCCGTAACTTTCTCGTACGTGGTCCAAATCGAGCGCCATAGGTTGCGTTGCATTCGTATTAGTGAGCATTATGCTATGGAGTTGGATTGGACGTATTCGAAGCTAGTTGGAATTTTGGGTTAAAATTGAACGTCCGTTCAATTTAACTCAAAACAGAATGTTTGGTAAATCAGAGTGAGTTAATCTCACATTTTTGGTTAACCAGGAATATTTTTAGTCGATAAAAATTATTTATTGGACGTTTGGTATTTATTATTGATAGTTATTGACTGTTTGGATAACAAATTATTATTTTTTGGATTGGATATATTCTTGCCTATTGGAGCAGATGAGACCCTATTACATTTCCGTGTAAGAGCGGATGACCCTTGTATGTGAATCCTGCCTCGCAGCGGTTGATTTATATTTTTGTGATTGTATACTATATGTGATGCAGGAAGTAGGTTGGAGGGATCCAATGGGATTCTCGAATGTTGATTTTATTTTCATATATATGGTGACGTATACATATTGATGACACAGGTATGATTTTGTTTAAGTTGTGCTTTAGTAGCACCGGGCCTCATTTTTAGGTATTTTAAAATACTACAAAATGGTGATTTGATTTAAAGGAATTTCAAAGCGATTTTGGAAATTATACACGTTTTAAATATTTAGTCTTGAATTATTTGGAGGAGTAATTTATTTAAAATCAAAGGTATGATTTTTAGATATTATAAATTGATAGATTCATAAAATACTTTAAATAGAGATTTTTAAACTGTAAAATAAAGATTTTTGAAAATCTAAAAATAAGTCTGTCTTTTAGAATAAAGGGATACGATTATAGGGAAATTAGAAATATTTCTACAATAATATTTATTAATCATTTTAAACAAAGTAATACATGTATATATATATATGTGTGTGTGTGTGTGTGTGTGTGTGTGTGTGTGTGTGTGTGTGTGTGTGAAAGATTAACTACAAATGTGATGTTTTGTAAATGAATAATTTATAGAAGTAATATTTTACAAATGAAGTAAAGATTTTGTAAAATCATGTTTTGTTAATAAAAATATGGATTTATAAGCGAAGTTATAAATCAAAGTAAATTATTATTATTTAACAAATTAGAGAATAAATCAAACATTGGGTTTATTATAAAATATGGTATGAAATTTTTGAAATAGTTAGCTTTATTTGGGAATTAAAGGCGAGAATAAATTTAGAATGATTAAACGGTAATTTATAAATAGAAATGAATTTATAAAAGGAATTAATCTATATGGAAGCAATGTTAAAGCGGATGAAGATTGGCATTTTAAACGAGATTTATAAAGAAAATAAGTTATAAATGGAATTCATAAAAAAATGGGTTTTATGAAAGGATGTTTTTATTATAAAATGGAAAGAGATTCTTGAATATAGTTTTGTAAATATAGAAACGACTGGGTTGAAGATTTAAAAATGGATTCTTACCAAGGAGATATATATTGTTTTAAATTTGATTAATATTTCTTAAACATGATTATAAATATTTAAATTATAAATATGGGTTAAAATTAATAATAATGATTATTAATAATATTTTGGTAATTTATTATTATTATTTATATGGTAAAGATTAATTATTCTTTTATCCATAGTGGTTTGAATTATCAATTATTATTTTTAATAGGTTAAATATTAATAATTATTTATTTATGATGGTTTCGAGATTCATAAATAGAGTTTTGTAAACAGAATTAGAGTTTTATAAGAGGAACTTATAAAATTGTTTGAACATTTGAAAGGAAATTATTTACAAGGTAAAAATGTTTATAAATGATGGATATTTATAAATGAATTTTAGTTATGGGTTTAGAGATTTCTAAAAGGGAGTTTTACGAATAATTGCATGGTTATAAACGACTTGGAACGTAAATTATAAATGGTTTATAAAGGGTTTTAGAAATTTATAATGGAGTTTATAAATGTTTTTATAATTTTATAAAAATGGGAGCTTCCTCGGTGATTGGTAAATATACTTATACCGTTAAGGTAGGTAAATAGATATTTTTTAAGTACTGAAAATAGAAGGGTTTGTGAATATATCTTGGTAAAAGTATTTTGATACAAGTATTTATGAGATGGTTTTAATTAATAAAAATATTAATTAAGGGGGTTTGGTGCTGCTCGGTGCTTAACCAAATGTTGGTATTTCCTATGGAATTAAATCCCTAATTGAATGTTTGTTATTCGATAGTTAAATAACCGACTATCAGAATTTGGACCCAAAAGTAACTTTGGAAATATCTAGGAGAAACACATGAGTTATATGGCACATCGTCTCTGATGATGATGTAATATGCGTGAATCTTGTTTCATTCTTCTAGGACAGTGATAAGGAAATCCTTCCAATAACGGTTAGGAGGTGATCTCAGACCTTATCTTTGACTATTTATTTCCTAAAGAATTGGGTTGAGTTTACCAGAAACTGTCGAATGTTGTTTTGAAGAAAGCAGGATTGGATATTTTATCCGATAATCACTTCGATCCAACTTATGCGTTTCGAAGTAAAGACATCTTGTTGGTGATGGAATTGGAGATGAAGTTCTCAAGCATTTAGTTCAGTCCCAGAACAAACTTGTATGGATAGATGTTGTTATTGCATTGGTTGCCTGGAAGGCAATATTAGCATTCGAAGATGGTTTGCTAAAAGGAAATGGTAAGAGCGTAGCCTCTTCGAGCCTCACACCTGGGAAATGAATAAAGCATGGACATGAGGTGGGGCTAAGTGGGTCGCACCTAAGTAGGATATGATCATCCCAAGTCTAGAGCGACATTCATATATGTGGTTGTTGATTGCAACCAAGGGGTGATCATATGCAGTGCTATTCGAGAAGGGGGTAGTGTCGATCCTGAGTAGTAGAGATGCAACGTGTTGTAACCTCCCGTACATTTTGTCTAGAGGTGTACATATTTGGTGGGTAGACCTTTACCCTTTCGTAGTTGGAATCCATTCTCTAATACGAGCCTTCGGTTTTGGTTGTAGAACCTAGTATGATGGAATTTAATTAATGTAATAATTTTGGCTATGATTAATAAGTATTTGTATAATAGACCTTATTATAATATCAGAGGATTTCAGATGAATGGTTTTTGTTATCGTAAGGTAAAAACCCGTCCGTATTTATGTGCGGCGTGGTCTTACAAGATACCTTTGTTTTAAAAGGTTTTTGTATAACTATAAAGTCCAATTGGGTGTGTTTTTTCACACTGGTTTTCCAAACTTGCTCTGGTGTTATTTTATTATAATTCTCGAGTCAGACCAAGCATATTCTCAGAGTGCTTTGGATGCATTGGAGCTCAGGAGACGAGTTGGAGGTCTTCAAGTCGTATATACGTATATGTTTGCTTTTCCACTATTTTTTTATTGAAATTATCGACAATTATAAAGTCATGTTGTTATAACTGTCCAGGCTGATAATTGTGATTGTTGTTGTACTCTGATGGATATATGTATATAATAGTTCTCTTTTGTAAAGATCATTGATATTATATTATATGTTGTTCCACTGCGATTGTGAGATTCTATGTTGTTTTTAATTTCGTTCTCTCCTTCTTCTCTTCTCTTCTTCTCTCTTCTTTCTTTCCCTTAACTATCTGTCTTTCCATTTAATTTTGGGTTGGATATATGTGGTTTAATGCCAGCTTGAGTTGTATGGAAAAGCGGGTTGTTACACGTACATTTGTCAAAATCAATGTACGTGCATTTTAGAAATGCAATGTCAAACATTCATCCATACAAGTTGTTTAGAAACATGACAAACTAAAGGAACTCTCCTACTACATCCTGTAGGGAATCATGCCTAGGATTAGTAGCGAGTAGTCCTTGCATCGAAGATCAAACGAAGATACTATTGCCACATATATATGATATGGGAAATTTTCCCCTGACGGTTAGTGACAAGCAGCCCTCTATTCTATTTACTATCATTCCAAGTATTCACTTCGAATACATTAAATTGGTTCGAAGTGGATTTCGAATAAGAATCACTCAAATCCAACCCTAGTTCCTTCGAACCAATCATCAATAAAAAGATGTTAAGTAAATAGGTGCTTATCGTTTGATTAATTACTTTCTTTTTTTACCAAAAATATCTTCTAGAGGTGTATATTTCTAAAAAAAAATCTAGTGTATATGGAATCAATAAACCTATCTTCAATTTTGGAAATACCAAATCAAAATCATTTCTCGTAAATCATACTGCAAAACTTCATTGAGTAAAAAGGGTTGATAAAAATTATACTAATTCTACTCAACATCGTTTTCAGTATTCAACCTTTACTTTTTATCAAATAACAGTGAAATCACATTTTAACTTGACACGGATAGTACGGGTTCCCTCCTTGAAATTTAATACCAAGTATAAGAAGATTATCTCTATACAATTCAACTTGTATTAAATTAAATTTGTAAATTTAAATTTTTTATACTTGCGTCGTTTCTGACATTTCAACCTTATCTATTCCTCGCCTAGGAAAAACGGCCAGGTGAGCTAAGGCATTGGTTGCTCCTAAACATCATCTTAGTTTAAGCACCTCACATCTGGAACTCATGAATAGAAAAATCCAGTCTACTCATCAGCTTTTAGAGCCAACATTAAATCACTTTATTTATAACAACTTCTCTTTAAATCATTTATTTAAACTCTTTTAAATAAACTGCAAAACATTCAATTATCTTTAAATTAATTAATTATTTATTTGAAAACATTTATAAAAGATTTGGGAAAGAATACTTAAGTTTAAAGCCATATTCAAAAGTAATTAAAAGTTACTAAAAGTTATTAAATATTGACTGAGACCAACAGATACTTCCTACATTACATCCTGCTTTGATTCATTTGGAAAAGCATTTCTCCTTCCTCAGATATTTCCTTCTCTTATCCTTACATTTCACCCCGATTGATGTAAGAACTAGATTATTCTTCTGTCTAGATAACATTTTATCTTTCCATTTCCCAAATCACATTGTTGTCTGCGCTACTATGGTCTGATATTATGATTTCTGGGTCCTTCATTGGCTTGGATTCCTCCTCCATTGGCTCTAATTCCTCCTCCATAGGCTCCGATTTTGCTATGGGTTTCGATTTAGAATTGGTCAGATCTGTTATCTATATTCCTTTGGAGGCTCATGTAGACTTATCATCACAAGATATAATGATCATTCTTGGAGTAGCGGGTAGGATGAGCATTCCCGCTATCGGGAGCTCGTCTTCATCCCTTTTGGTGTATGGGATATACTCCTCTGCAATTCGAGGCCAAACGTTGCTTGGTGACCGCTTCGTTGGTTCTTCCTCATTGCTTGAGAGGATAATGAGATTATCCTTTCCACCCCAATTTGCTCGTGATGACTCACCCTTAGAATACTTTCTTTTATATGGTTTCTACAAATGTAAACGCAACTGTTTAGGCATATCCTGATATAAGTCGGCCTTAACTGTAACCATTTTAAAGGAAAAGATTTTCCAAGCACTTGGCGTTATTTTCCTCTAAACCAGTCTTTGAAAACAAATTGATATTTCTATCAAAATGTTTTATCTCCTTCCAAATCCTTCTGAAATCCTTTGCTAATAAAACATTCCAAATATACTATATCAAATCTTTTAAAAAACTCTTTTTCAAAAATTCCGACCTTATGTATATTCCTTAAATTATCTAGTTTCATTCCTTATTAATCCTTCCAGTGTTATTGTAAACATCTTATAGTCAAACCGTGAAATTTTAATCACAAGATGTTTGTACTTAGTTTTACCTAATCTGATTTTAATCACCCAATACTAAATTTTTCAAAGATATCCTTTTTATTCAAAATGTAATCCTGGGTAAAATTATTTCATTTACCACAATTCCAAAACAAAAATCATTTATATACATCACTAACAAATATGCCCTTAAATATAATACACTTAACTCATTCTAAGGTGTTCTAACCCTATCTTTAATGAGTAGCTCATCTTATGGTATTACTAACCTTATCTTCGATGAAACATTTACTCGTATCAGGTCAGGTGTTCACTCAACCTAAGCTCAGATACCAAATGTGAAGACCTGTTTCTTCAACCCTTGAAAATCGACACTAATACAATCTTGGTATTCACGTGCCACAAATCCAAGCGACTGTGAGGAGGTCCTTTAAGGGTAAGAAAGAAATAAAGACGAACAGAATCTTACATGAACTAAATAACATATATAATTTCAAAATATAATCCTTACAGCAGAAATTTTAAAATACATTTATTAAAGTTTAACTTAACATTAACATGGATAGTTATAAATATCTATCCTTACAAATGTGGAATACAATAGTACATGAGTGTGGTGGAATGGATAACAATCCTTTGAAGAATCTTCTAACTCCATGCTCCAAGCTCTTCCAAAATGCTCTAAACAAAACCTAACTACCAAGATACCCAGAAAAATAGGTTACCTAGAGTTTAAGGGGAAAGAAAATAAAATCTAGGTCAGTCATGGGCTTGGTGTGAGAAACTCAAAATACAGATATTTGAAAACAAATGGTATCTCATAAAACCATGCCACACATAAACATGGAACGGGTATTTACCTTATGATAACCAAACCTTTTCTACGCAAAATCCGAGAATATTATTTTTAATGACATTATTTTGAAAATACTTTTGAAATAAATTATGAATCTTAGCAAAAATTCTTACATCGATTAAAATCCAACATACTAGCTATAAAGTAGGTCGCATAATAAATTTCAAAGGCACTTATTGGAGAATGGATTTCTATATAATGACAAGGTAAGGGACTACCTTCCGACAATACATCTCTAGAAAAATGCACCTGAGGCCCCAACCTCTACCAATATAGAATCGTACTTCCTTTACCATAGATAGTACTGCCTATCCCATCACACCGGTCATTTTTGACCTATTCGTGGCTACAACATACACAACAAACCCAAAATATAAAGGGTAATCTTGAAAGGCAATGATCATATCCTAATGGACGCGACCCACTTAGCCTTGCTGTATCTACCCTGTTTTTGTATTCTCGGGTGATGAGGCTCGAGGTAATGGTTACCTTTCTCAAAAGCACACATTTTACTTGAAAGCTGCACTTCCAATTCCACCTTACACCATTAATTTCCACAATTGTGCAACCTTTGAGTTCGTACGGCTTACAGAAGGGTGTTAAGCATATGAGAGTTACCTTCACACCACCAAATAAATGTACGTTTGTGAAAAATCAATGTATGTGCAAATTAGAAATGCAATATCCGACATTCATCCATATAACTTGTATAGGAATAGGAAAACCGAAGAAACTCCCCTACTACAACCTATCAAGAATCACACCTAGGATTAGTAGCGAGCAACCCTTGCATCGAAGATCAAATGAAGATACTACTGCCATATATATTTGATATGGGAGATTTCCCATGAGGACCCGTGACAAGCAGCCCTTCATTCTATTTACTATCATTCCAAGTCTTCGCTTTGAATACATAAAATTGGTTCAAAGTGGTTTTCGGATATGAATCATTCAAATCCAACCTTGGTTTCTTCGAACCAATCATTGATAAAAAGATGTTAAGTAAATAAGTGCTTATCATTTGATTAATTACTTTCTTTTTTTACGAAAAATATCTTATAGAGATATATATCTTCAAAACATTTCTTTTTGGTATATAAGAATTTTGGAAATACCAAATCAAAATCATTTCTCATAAATCATATTGGAAAACATCATTGAGTAAAAAGGGTTGATAGAAATTATACTAAGTCTACCGAACATCAATGTTAATATTTAATCTTTATGGTCCGTCAACTACGGTGAAATCAACTTTTAAATTCAAATGGATAGTACGGATTCCCTCCTTGGAATTTAATACCAAGTATAAGAAGATTATCCCTATACAATCCAAGTTGTATTAAATCAAATTTGTGAATTTGAATCTTTTATATTTGTCTCATTTTCGACATTTCGACCTTATCTATTCCTCGCCCAAGAAAGAGGCCTGGTGGGCCTGGGCACTGGTTGCTCCTAAATATCTCTTTATTTTAAGCACCTCACATCCGGATCTTAGGAATAGAAAAATCCAGTCTACTCATCAGCTTTTAGAGCCAAGATTAAATCACTTTATTTATAATAGCTTCTTTTCAAATCATTTATTTAAACTCTTTTAAACAAACTATAAAACCTTCAAATCATCTTTAAAATACTTAACATTTATTCGGAAACATCTATAAAAGATAGGAAAGAATACTTAAGTTTAAAGCTATATTCAAAAGTTTTTAAAAGTGCTGTGAATAGTGTTTTTAAGCTTATTTGATCAAAACAACTTTTCGATCATTTAGAAACCCATTTTTATAACTCAAATATCTTTTAAAATATTTTAAAATATTTATGTAATTTATCCTGTATTTTTAAGGAATTTAAAATATCGGTTATAAATAATTTGTCGCTTTGGTTTCTGAACTTCCAAATTTTGACTATTTTGAAAACTTAATATGCTCTTATTTCAAAATCTACAAAACAAAATCTCACTCTTTTTCTTTCTTCTTTTTGAAAATTATTATTATAAGAGTTCGTAAAATTCTTATTTCAAAGAATTCCGACTCTGAATCTATCATGTAAATTGATTTAAATTTCTACGGCGCAAAATCGCGAACCGCCGTTAAGCGATGCGCCAATTTCAACTTCGTTTTCGTTTTCTTTTCAAATTTTGTAGAAACACTTTTAAATGTTTATAAAACATTTCTAAAACATTATAAACCAAATTCAAAGAGGTTTAACATCTCATATATACCATTTCTTTTACAAAAAGGAAAGTAATTTCCTTTATGATATTTTGACGTGTAAACATGACTTGTTCTATACATCCAATCAACAATTTTTTACAACCAAACATAATGATCAAATAATAGCAACCAAACAACATATCATATCATCATCCAAAGTATATATATAAATATAAGTGGAGTTTTCTCACCTTCATTTTCACTCGAACTAATTTTAAAATGGCTATAGCTCCACTATCTCAAAATAAAACTCCATAGAATCGGGCTTTGGTCCCTTAAAGTGGCTCGGCCTATGTAACACCCCATATATTTTATAATCTTATTTAACATATTTAATTGGTTAAATTAAATTAGAGAATGTGAAGATTAATAGGTTGAGATTTGATTAGTTGGAGGTAGTTGTGCCATGTTAAAGGGGTTAACTAAAATGAAATAGCGCTAGGTAGCGTGTTAGGAAATGAGAAGGGTATTTTGGAAAATAGCAAAACTTATACCCTAAACCCTTAGGAAATGGGTAACTCACATTCATTATTTTCATTTCGTTAAAAATGAAAATTTCTAAGGCCGGCCACCATTTCCAATCTCAAAAGGAGAAGTAAAGCTACAATCCAAAAGAAAAAAAGAAATCAACTAAATCAACACTCAAAAATATCATCTATAATCTCTAAAGCTAAGGTGAATAATTACTACATCCCTAATACTTTTAGTTTTTGGTTTTGTGTTTAGATCCAAAATGCTTTTGCTATAATATTGCCATGTTTGATGTTTTAAGATATATATGTTTGTTGTTGATGAAATTATAAATGTTTATTCATGTTTTATAATAATGTTTAACATGAAAACCTTATTAATGACATCTGAATACCTTGAAAATTTAAATATAGGTTTGGAATAATATTTTAGAGATAGATTTTGATTTTCATAATTTTCCGATTTATTATGGATTTTATACGAATATGCGAATGAAGGAAATTGTTTATTGGGTTTTAAATTATTATCGACTGAAATAATAAGATTTTGGGTTTGAGATTTTAATATGTTAGGAAATATATTAAAATATATTTTGGAATTTTTCCATAATTTTCCTAAGTCATTTAAGGGATATATAAATTTATTTAAGGTATGTGACTTAAATGTTTTATATATTTATAAAGGAGAAGGGGTATTTCGCAAAATAAAATGATTTATAAATTATGGTAATTATGGCAGAAAAATTCTAAAAAGTATTTTATTGATCTAAGAAAATTTGGCAAATAAAGGCAGGTTAGTTGAAAAGTTTCCTTCTTAAGTTTAAAAGAAAAATCACACTTTTTCCATGTTTCAGCACATACGGCAGTATACCTTTCGCCCTAGACCTTTTGTCTCAGTCGAAGGGCTACCTTTCAATAAGGTCAAATTTCAATGCATAAGGTATCAGGTAATTGGCACATGATGAATTGAATATAACCGAAAGGTTTTAAGTCGAAAGGTTGATGGCCTTAAAAGTTGAAATATAATTGTCTTATAAGTGAAAAGCTTTCGCCTTCTTTGCTTTCGAATTTTTGCTTTTGACTTAGTCACTTTCGGCCAGGTCAAGTTATTTAAAAGAAAAGACTTTAAAACCTTCTGATGTAGTCGTTAGGTTGTAGCTGCTACTGCCATTACTTTGTTTCGAAACCTTCCGACCTAGCCAAAGGGATTTTACTGCTTTTTATGAAGGTTTTATTGAAACTTTCGATTTCCGATCCAGTCGTAATGTTTACCTGTTTTTAAAACTAGTCGTTTCTCCGATGCTTTCGGACGGAAGCTTTCGACTTAGGTGGTTACCCTTGTTTTGTAAAATATAACCAAAGGCTTTTGCAAGGTTATTTAGATATTTTTGAAAGGTTGTTTATATAAAGACAAATGGTTTAAAAAGAAGGTTTCTAGATTGTTTTAAGTTGAACCCAGTATACCTTCGAAAGGTTTTATGTATCCGAAGGGTTCTATTTCGAAAGGTATATTAAATGTTTTTGAAAGGTTTCCGGAGGAAGGTTTTCCAAAGTTTTTTCTAAGGCAGTGATTTAATATGATTTCAATGAAGGCTGTCTAAAGTCTATAGCTTCCGAAAGGATTGTTTTGAATGAATTCGAAAGGTTTTAAAGATGATTTCGAAAGGTTTAAACATTGATTTTGAATGAGATAATTTCAAAGTATGGAAAGAGGTTCTTTCAAATGGTAAAGTGTTTTCATCAACTAAGTTTTGAGTAAAGGATATATATCTAACATGGTAATATGATTTGAGTAAAGTATAAAGACTTATTTCTTTACCTTGTTTGAAATTTGATTTAACGGTTTAAATCATTTTGAAATTGTTTTCGAGGAAAATTATGGGAGGGGATCCTTAAGTATAAATGGCTTAGATATTAGAAAATCAGATCGGGCTAGTATGGGGTCGCGCCCTATACATTAGCTTGTAGCCTCAGCTAATTATTGTCCAAAATTCCAGTGTGTAGGGATTGGTCAGAGGTAGACTAAAATTATGATTACACACCGAAAGGAATATATGTTTCATATAGATAGGTTATTGGTATACCCGGAAAACCATTAGGCTCAAGAGAGCATGGGAGATGATTAAGTTAGGGATAGACCGTCCAGAAGTGAGAAATTTAACAGGTAGTTTAGGACAGACCATCCTTATGGGAAATGTTGAAAAGATAGATAAGGATAGATAATCCTAAATATGAATATCTAACAAATGTTAGGTAAATTTTGATTATGTTGTCTGGTAGGCCCGAGTCAGCCAAATGATAAAAGTTATTTGTGTTGAACGGGTAGTTCAATATTACCTGATATTTATGTTGGTTTAAATAATGTTTATTTTGTAGAATTTAAGCATTGTGGATGCAGGTGCATAATGTATGGTTATAATATAAGATTTGCAAAGATATGTTTTAAAAAGGATGTTAGTGAGTGAAAACCCGTTCTGCTAAGCAGCGTGGTCTCACTTTACATAATTAAACTTGGATGTATAGTATTATTCATACCAAGCTTTATGTCTGACTCGAAATTTATGTTTTTCCTTAAACTCTCGGGTACTCAAAATTAATTTGAGTAAGTTGAGAGGTTAAGGATCTTTTTAGGTTTTTAGAAAGCTGACGAATAAGCTACTGGAGGATGCTAGAGGCAACAGATAGCTATTTAGGATTTGTTGCTTTTATTTATGTTTAGATGATTTTCCACTGTGTTATGATGTATTAGGTCATATATGACCATTTGACTCTGATCAATCGAGGGGGTATCTCTTATACCGCTCTCGACATAATTTGTAATAACTATATTTAATCTGTGCCTGGGAAAACGTTTTGGGTTATGTAATATGAATGTGGATGAAATTTTATATGGAAATGTAATGAAGTAATATGTGATTTTGAAAATATGTGTTTTGTTTCATATTCAAGTGCTTCTAATATTATTGATACCATTAACATAGCCATATTTAGTCGTTGGAAGCTAATACTATCGAATGACAGCATCTATAACACTTAGATTTGGGCTTGTAAATAGGGGATGTTATAGCCTAGCCTTGGTGCGCAGGGCCTAGGTTGTAGGAGGGGTACGGGTTTGGCTTTGGTGAATGGAGGTGGTCGACATGGGTTATAGTGGAGGGAAGAATTTGATTTGAAGTGGATTTGAGTGGATTTGCTACTATATATATAAAATAATTTAATTTCTTTTTGACATAATTTTCTCCATTATTTTTCTAAGACAAGAAGTCATGAAATAGCTTGAAAGTGGAAGAGAAGACAGAGAACAAGTGTTAGGAATTTATAAAGAAAGGGGTGGGTATTTATAGGAAAACTTTGAAAATAAATATCCAAAAGTGCATGGACTAAAATACCTTTGCCCACACCCTCCCATCCCCTCTAAGGATGCACAGCTATGTCCTCCCCCTTTGTGCTTGAGATGGTGGTGTAAGGTGAGTTGATGGATGCTTTTGGGTTGCTTAAATGGTAAGAAAAGTAAAATATCTTAGATTTTCTTCTTATATATATATGTATAAATGTTAATGTGTATATATGTTTTTATGCGTTCATGTGCATGTTTTAAAGTGTGCTTATGTATGCTATATATGTGCATAAGACATATAAACAATGTTGCAAAAACTTTGAACAAATTTCGTTCGTTAAACTGTTGAAAATCGAAAAGCCAATTACCGGTCATATTTTCACTTATAAATTAATTTACATTGTGTAAAAAAAAATTGAAAACTCATTTCTTATTATTATTGATTAATTAAAATGATCATGTTTGATTTATAAAACCATATAAATAAATATTAAACAATTATTTACAAAACTCGTTAATGTATCAATAAAGCGATATCCATTTTCTTATAATTTCAAATCAAGTATATATCTTTATAAAACTATTATAAATGACTTATTATCACTTCATGACTAATTAAAATGAATTATTATCATCTAAAACAATTATTTAAATAATTAAAATAATTATTAAATCATTTAAAAATCATAAATCAATTATTAAATATAACAGCATAACTAATGATGTCATAAATACATTTAATTTCTAAAATTAAAATAAATAATTTTATTTCATATTCTTATTTAAATAGATAAATAAGTGTATGTATCTTGCTCTATGCTCGACTTCTAATAATTATAGAGCGGTTTATTGATAAAATGGTTTTAGACTATTTTATCGATATTTTTTCCGAAGTATATATCTTTATAAATACTTATTCAAAATAAGATTACCACTTTTATTTATTATTTTTGACAATGAAATTTATGTTAAGAATCCTTATATTTTAATATTTAAAAATAAATATAATCTATCAAGTTGATAAATTTGCGGGTTGTTACAATGAAGTTTTAATCGATTAGAAGTGTAATTAAAAGAATTTTTAATCAATAAGAAGTTTAATTAAGAAAGTGAATTTTCAATTAATAAGATCTTTAATTAAAAGAAGTCTTAATTAAAGAATGAAGTTTAAAAAAGCAAAGAAGTTTTATTGTATAACAAAGAAGTTTTACTAATAAAAAAGGTTTTAATAAATAAAAGATTAATTAACTAAAGAGGGGATTAAAAGTCGTTTATGTGACTTGATCATGCTTTGTTTGTGTTAATTATGCTTTTTGTGTTAATTTGTATGGAAATTATTTAGTCATGTACTTAGCACGAAAGCTGAAAAAGTAGACTTGTTTCTATCTTTCAAAATTAAGAATGATAATTCAAGTAGGGTATAGGAGAAAGAGTGCTCTAACCTACTGGGCTTCACTCTTAACTGAAGGATAGCTAAAGTTGAGAATGTTGGAAATGTAATAAGTATACGAGACTTGGTTTTCATATGTGATCGTTCGCATTGCTGTTGAATATGACCAAATTCATCAATAAAAGACCGGGATCGAAAAGTGTTTTATTTATCGAAAACCACTTCAAGGTTGAGATATTTCTATCTCCTAGAAGTAGAATTGTTCAAGATGTTGGAATATATATGGAGATTCAAGATCTATTCTAGATGCTCAAACCCATGTAGAGGTTCGTGAACTGTTCGAGATGATGGAATCCATTTGGGGTTTCATGATCTGTACGTGGCTTGTGTGTTGAGATGTTGAACATGACTTCACCATCTGTATATGACTAAAGACAAAGTAGGATACACGATCCATGGGTTTAGCTAACCTGTAATGGGTACATCAACTCCAGTATTTAGAGTATGTTTATCGATGGAGTGTGCGGGGAGTTATTGGTACATGGTTCCACATGGTTTGGGTTTACTCATTTGGGCGTAGGTTGTTGTGTTTACCTTATGGTATATTTTATTTGGAGATATACGTCGTTCGAAAGTTAGTTTTCGATCCTAATCAAGGAGGTCCGCTTTAGCTTTTAAGCTGGAGGCGTCTCCATGAAAAATCCATTATGCGAACTTACCGTAGTAGTTTTGTTTGTAGATCTACAAATATTTTTGTTGTGTGACCAATGTCACCAAAATCTATTTTCTTATTTATATTCTTCACCCTTATAAGTATCTATTATCTCGCAATATGTACTTATTAGATAGTTTGGCTCTTTTGAGGAGATAACCGTTACGAAGATCTCTAAAGTTTCTATTATATGTTGTACATATATTTCTTGAGTTTCTCACACCAGACTAATGTCTGACACATAGCTTTTATTTTTCCTAAATTCCTCATATGCTCTTTTGAGCAGTCTGAGAGAGGCAGGTTTATGTTGATGTTCATTGAGCTTTTAGAGAGGAGCTGGATGTTTACTACCATAGTATTCTTATTTCTACTACCTTATTTTATGTACATATATCAGCAATTGTAGGGACAGTCCGCTATAACTATCCAAACTTATGATAGTACTCTGATTAGTAACTCTGAAATACTGCGTATATTAGACTAGCTCTATGTATTATCTTTTGATATTATATATTATTATTTCGCTATGAGATTCTAATGATTTCGTTCTCTTCTTTCTTGTTCGTTTTCTTTTTTCTTTACCCTAACATTTCATCTTTCTAACACTTAGATGCTTTACACATGAATACCATGGATGTATTAGTGTCAACATGCGGGGGTCGAAAATGCGGTCATTACAATCTGGTATCAGAACTAAAGGTTAAGCGAGAACCTTGGTTTTTGTAAGGTATAACTCGCCAAGAGATAGGGCAATGGATTGCCCTAGCATGTGTTGGTTGCATTATACATATGAGAGCGTATCTGTATTTGTTATCAACGTATGCCTTAAAGGTAATTTTGGCAAAAAAAATCTCTACGTATATAAGTATAAGTTGATACTGTTGTTCGATTAATGTTAGGATTAATGATGTTCATTTGTTATCCCTTATTAATTAATTTAGCCGTTCTAGGCTAGTTTATGAGCATTGCTATCCTTTGTGGAATGATTTGACCTTCTCGACCAATTTGTGAGCATTATTATCATTTGTAGAATGATTGCCTTAATATTGCTCATCCAATTTACGAGCATTGTTAGCATTTGTTAATCGATTGGTGGTGCTCGACTAATTTATGAACATTTACTATTGATTGTTCATTGTTGTTTGTGCTCGACCAGTTTATGGGCAGTTTTACCTTTTTACAACATGGGTTGGATAGATTGTAATTTATGGGAACATTGAAACGAACATCTTTTAGTTTCATAATTTGACTATAAGGTATTCGGTGATAATGTTGGGCTAAAATATTAACTTAAAAAATTGATGTTGTTTATAGTCTAAAAGAAAAGCAAGATATTTTGGAATAAATATTTGTGAAAAGATTTTATATAAGGAACTGAATTTATATAAGTATATTATAAAATATGGTTTATGAAGTATGGTATATAAATAAAATTGATTTAGACTAAGAATTTGAAAACTCAATCCCGGTGGTTTGAAAATTATTTTCAGGGTTTTTGAGAAAATAATATTAGTATTTTTTCAAAGTATTTCTAGATCAAAATATTTAAAAAAAGGATTTTAAAGGAGACAGAAAGCACCGGACTCACTTTTATCACTGGAAAATATTTTTGGTGATGAGTACAATACCATCGACATTAATTTTCAAGTTTCGAAGTGAGGATACAACTATAATAGTTTTCTATAAGAAGTTTTGGTAAAATAGATTTTTATTTAAAATAAAGAAGTATGATTTGATATAAAAAAGTTATAAGTATATATTATCATTTCAAAATGATTTGAAATAAAAACCGGTGTTTAGTTCTAAAGTTTTCTTTAAAAGAAATTGATATAAAATGTAGAGTAGTTTGATAAAGATTTTAAAATAACCTTTCTTTGTGGAAAAGAGTTATTTATATGCCATGTAGGGTGCCCAAGTGGTAGAGGCATAACCCTAGTAATTAAGAAACCTATCTTGTTTTCTCTTTGTAAGCAAAAGTGTGTTTAGTAAATAAATGAAACTTTGTTAAGTTATTTTATGGACACATGTAGTCTATGCGTTAATGTTGCACGGTATGTACGTCATGCTATGATAGGTTGTTTGGTAGTTTCCATTTATTGAGGTAAAATGAAATTTTCGGCAATTTTGGATAGTCAGAAACTTCCTGATTGATGTAGAAAAAACCGAAGATAAATATTTTTGTGAAAATATAAAAGTTGAATTTTTATAATTCTTAAATTTAAAAGGTAGTAAAATTTAAATAAGTATTGAATTATAAACATGAATGTTTTTTATATACTCTTAGGAAGTAGTGGAGTATTATACGAGTAATAAACTTAAGTCTTTAAATGTTTTGAAATGAAATGTTTTATAAATAAGATAAGTCTTTATAAAATATTTATAAAACTTAAGTAATGTTTTAAGAAATGATTCATAAACGGCTTTAATACTAAACGAGAAATGATTTATGTGTAAATGAATGTGAATTAAAAATAATAGCCGGTGTAGCTAAGAAACAAATGGAATAAAATACATAAGTCGTATGTAAATCATTTTATTCGCATAACAGTTCTTGATCTAGGATTCGAGTACATGATTTCATGGTGGTTTACACCAGTCTGAACGTGGATTTTTCACTAGATTCTTGACGGCGAGCACTTAATATGGATTTTTGATATGATTCTGAAATTTTCTACAATAATATATGACTAAAGAGAACAAAGGTGTCTAATCAAGGAACCAAATTAGAGCCCACATTAGAGATGTCAAGTGATCTATACTAGTTTGGAAGTGAAATCTATGTGATTGAGCAAGTGATCAGATTGATATTGCATACGGATGATCCATATCTATCCTACGGGCTTTAGTATATATGTATATTATATTTGTTGGCTTATGGAGAGTTTGTTAAAAGACTCTTCGAGTTGTGTGTGGAGTATGAGTAATCGACTAAGTAATAATATGAGGTTGTTGAGCGAAAGATACGGTTAGTAAAGTGTTTATCGTCCTTGTGCGATGAGATGGTATCTAGACTTGGGCAGACCGTAAGCTATGTTTGGTAGTTATTTTAATACTGTTAAGAGTTGTTGTGTGATTGTTTCTTTAGTTTCTTGTGTGGGAATTTTGAGGAGGAATTCCTCCGGAATTTCAGACATTTCGTATTTAAATACATGAATTATTTAAATATTTGAATTTTAGAGTTAATGTGATTAAATTTATTTAATAACCTTGTTACCCCTCTTTTTAAATAATAATTGATGATGAGAGATATGTTTTCGAATTTTATTTACAAAAATAAATAGTTCGAATAAATATCGATAATGGGATCGGAAAACATTTTATAAACGGTCTTGAAATACATGAAATTATCATCTCTCGGCACCGTGTCAGACTTTGATAACTAGTGCCATTGAAACTAGGATAATAAGGTGATGTACGCTAATGAGTTTTATAGCGATCCGACGTCCGATGTGGTCGTGCGATCTCGAAACACGTTACAACTTAAAAGCGAAAATTAAAATATAATATACTAATTATTATAAAACATCCTCCCACTCCTTTGTCTCTTTCACTTTTCCCTCTCTCTTACTTTTTCATCTGTTTGTAACAAGAAAAGCTTCAACCGCCACTTTGATTAAATTGCTCTCGGAGCTTCGTGAGTCGATGGAGGCCATGACAAGATCCATTAGACTCACGGTGCGACGGGCTTCGCATCTACGATGATGAGGTGGCGTGCGGTCGTACTTGTTCATGTGCGATAGTGGGGAGGTTGAACGAGGGTATGATGTTGATGAAGATAGAGGCGTCGATGGAGGACTTGGATGTGGCATTAAACTCGTGGTGGAAAGAGGAGTCAATGGTGAGTGTTTGGGGTGGTGAGGATGTGCCTTATGAATCACAATTTTTCTCATGTCCTGATGTGAGCACCAGTTGGATTTTAGGGGAGTTGGTTGAGCTTCGAATGGTGGTGTATGTCGCGAAGAGGACGCGAAGAGAGGTTCGTTGCAGCTAACGGTGCGCCATTTCATCAAGTAGAGGTGAAGATAGGGTGAGGGGACGTGCATGACAATGGCTCTGATATTTGTGCTTGTATAGGAAATTCATTTAGGGAAGAAGAGGATTGGGGGAAGTAATTAATTAGTTAATTAAGTATATTAATTAAATTAATTAATCACAATTCTTATTATATTCATAACTTTTGCATACAAGGTCCAATCGAGGTATTGTCTTTGACATCGTACTCATATCAGAATTATCTACTTCTTAGTTAGGCTTAGGCTTCGGTAAGTTAACTCACCATTTAATTTGTATATAATGTTGGTTGTGTTAAAATATAAAATTAAATATACAATAATGCAAGTTATTACTTTTGGATCCATCCATGCTTCTAAAAGAAAGTGACAACATTATATATAGTATACATTCTCTTATAACCCTCTAAAATATGTGACATAGCCTAGACTTGTTGTTTACATATTTGGTAGTGTGTTATAAATGGTAGAAGTGAAACAGTCGCTATAAATGCATTTTGAAATCCCTTGTATTTAACATATTTTAAATTAATTAAAAGTGGATTTATTATGAAAATATATGTTTGATTGTTCTTCACACGATTTTTAGTGTGTTGACGTAAAGGAACTGGTTTAGGAAGTTATATAAATTGTGAATGAACATTTTGATGGTTAGAAGCAAAAAGATTGCTATGGATGCACTTTGAAAATGCCTTATGTTCAACGATTTTTCAAGTTAACTTTGAAAGTCATCCTAAGGCTTCTTCACATTTTTAACAAGTAAATATGTGTGTGCTTATTACGAGAAAAATATCAAAGTTCAAATACATTTTTAGTAATTATTTATGAATTTTTGAAGTGAAGTGTTTAAAGTTATAAAACATGCTTTTTATGGTTTTAAATTAATTATAAAATAAGTATTTTAAAGTAATATGTAATATAAATATTTTAAACCATAATATAAGTATTTTTAAAGTATCTTAAATATATATTGTTTTTAGAAAATTAATTAAAGATCTTATTAAAATGTTAGAAAGCTTATTTAATATACTATCATCTAAATTGTTTTATAATTTTATTAATTATATCAGCTTATAAATAAACTAGTATACATATAAATATATACATCATTTCTAAAAGTGATTTTAGTAATATATAAAAGTTTTAAAAAGTAAATTGTATTTATAAATATAATAAAGGAAGCTTGGATTTTAACATTTAAGTTAACATAACTAATTTGGAGAAGTTCAATTAATTATGTAATATCTTAATCAATAAATGTAGATGCGCTTAGATCTTTAATAATGAATATTTTAAAGATAACTGCCAGTAAATGGTTTTGGGTTGTAGCAAACAATGTTTTAGTAATATTTATTTTTAACCCTTATTAATTATACTTAGGAATATCAATAATTAGATATTTAATAATGAATATTTAGAGATAATTATAAGCAAATATTTTTGGATTGTTGTGACAATGTTTAAGTAACACTTATCTTAAACCCTTATAAAAGTGATACTTCAAAAGGGGATTCAAAGATAATAATTAAGTATGAAGTGTTTTAGGTTTGCAATAAATAATGTTTCAAAACATTTGTTTTTAAACCCTTGAATTATATTTTAAAATGAGAAAATATTATAATTACAGTTATATCTTTAATAATTGAATTTTAAAGATAAAAACAAGTGTAGAAACTTTTAGAATAAAGATAGAAAAGTTACATGATTTATAGTAACTGTAACGACCCTGAAATTCAGATCCAGTTTAAAATTTTTAAATCGCTTATTTGATGTAGAAATTCAAATTTTCACAAACAATTTCCGTTGCCAACCTAACTTCACATTTGGAATGCGTCTAGATAGACATAAGCGTGCGCCAAATTTCGTTGAAAAATATTGAAGTAAATTACGCTCGTCGCATTTACATTTTAGTTTAAATCTTATGTGAAAATTTTCTATCGTTCGAACTCAAATATTTTTCTCGATGTTGCATAAGAAAAATATTCTGAACTTGACGACGCATTTCGTTTCGTCAAATTTCGCTGTTAATTGCTAGCTAAAATGTTCGCTCGTGCAAATGGTTCAATAAGATTTACCACTTTGCAAACGGTGTCGAACCATCAATATCTTTATACCGTTGTGTCCGTCTCGACGCGCTGACCAAAACGGTATATTTGTTTGTGTAAATTGGAGTTCGGCGCTGAGAACTATAATTGCTTAACGGATTTCAAACCGGTCCGTTACGCAGCATAAAACGGTACCCACTCTCCAACGTTCAGAAATTTTTATAGCCTTTAACTGTTCATTTACATTGGAAAGCCAATAGTCAGCGGTTACCAAGAAATAAATTCGAGCCCCTCGATTCCTGCACTTTTCAGTATATACTGGGTTCATTCCATCTTCATTCGTCACTTCGAAAGCACCCTCTGGTTCGTGTCTCTCCACTCTCTCATCTTATTCTATCTTATATTTTCTTTTCAATTCTCTCTACAGTAGTAACATTTTCCAAGTTTATTTTTTTCAAACACTCTTCCCACGTCACTCACCTCACCCACCTGGCCTTCACACGCATGCACGTCCCTCTCCCATGCGCGCAGCCACACGCCCAGCCACCGCGCCCACTGCCTCCGCCACCGTTCCTCTCCGCCCACCACGCCAGTCCACCAACCCGCGTCCCCTGCCTTGCCCAGTCGCCACAGCCACATCTCCTCCTCCGTGCCTAGACACCCACGTCACCCAGCCCGCCCTACCTCGCCACGCATCGAACCAGATCCGCCACCCACCCACGCGCCTACAGCCCGCGCCACCAACAACCACACCCATGCATGCCACGCCCCTGCCGTGCCTACCTCCGCAACCACGGCCGGCCTTTGCCCTGCTGTCCCCAAGCATGTAACCACCGTTCGCCTCCACCAGTTCACATATAGCCCAGAACCCGCATCCGTTAACCACCGCAAACCGAACCCGGAACCGCCTCCCCTGCCCACATGTCCAGACCCGCGTCCCAAACCCTTCTTAGTTGTTTTATAGCCCTCTTATCAATAAGTTATATAAATGCATTATATATTAGTTTCCCATGTAGTTGATATGTTACATTTATGAATTTTATACAAAGCGATTGAAGTTATATACAAAGCTACAGGCTTTGAAATTTTAATTAAAGCAGTTTTCTTATAATCATGTTCCATATTTTAGTTTGGTTTATAGTTTGGTATATAATATGTAAATCTATGGAGCAGTGAGGAGTTATAATCTAGGGGCTCACAATATTTGATTTGGTTATTACAGCAGCTGCTAATCCGGGATCTCAGTCCTAGGCTTCATCCGACTTGTCTGAATCTACCTAGTTTCGTTGTTTGGTATGGTTTATATATATATTCAATTAATATATATTGCAATAAACAAATAGTTGATTTATTTAATTGTTTGAATTGTAGTTTGTGTCGTTTTGCATCGTGCTTGTTCGTGTCTCTTATCTATTCGTCTTCGTGCTTCGTCGTCTTCTCTAACCACGCAAGGTGAATATTTCATTCACGACTCAAATCTATTATGCTATGGTAATCAAGTGATAAATTGTTGTTATTATAAATTTGGATACTAAATTTTGATTGTTAAAAATTGTTGAATTAGACTGTAAATTGTTACATAAGTTAAAATGAAATATTGCTAGAATTTAAGATTCCTAAATTGATGCCATGTATTAAATATGGAGTTGTGATTTAATTTGTGATTTAATGTTGATTTATAGCTAATAGTTGTGACATTAAATTTGATATGAAATTTGGTCATTAATTTAAACGATAATTAATAAGGACTTAAATTTGATAGGAGTTACACGATTTAAATTGGATTACCTATACTAAAATTTTGACCCTTAGATGTTAAATAAATTGACGCATAGAATAGCGTAATTCTTATTTGAACTAGTGAATGTGGGTAAACACCAAGTGAAACCAGAATGAAATAATCTTTAATTCGCATGAAATAATAGTGCGAATTCCAGAAAATAAATTGTATTAATTTGCATAAATAACACATGTAAATTAATACGATATTTCGGGATTATTTAAATAAATGGTTGAATTGTTATGTATGATTGCTATTGCTTGTTTATTTATTTTGACACCATCCCTGTTATAACGCTGCAAGTTCCCTTTGCTATGCTTTGTTATTTTGAATAATATTAGGTAGAAATGAAAAGAAGACAATTAAACAACTTGGCCCAGGATAGATAATTAAAAGTAAGAAACCCGAATGATCGAAGAAAAAAAAAAGAATCAATTTGAAAGTGAATTTTTTTTTACTTAAGTAACAGACTAAATAGGTTTGATTGAAATAGGTGAACGAATTAAAATAATGGATTTAATTGAAACAAATTAATAAATCTATTTAGTTGAATAAAAAGGAATTTGAAAGATTGATCGAAATGAAATGTTGAAACAAATAAGTTTTAGGAGTTAATAATTTAAAGATTATTAAATGTGTAAAGTCTAGACTTAAGCTGGGTTTTAATTAAATAAATTGGAAACATGTATAAAGTTTAAATTGAGATTGGAAATTTGACTTAAGTAAAATATAATTAGCTAAAATTATTTTAATGATAATTTAATGATTTAAATTTTAATGAATTAATTAAATCACGATACTGTAAGGGGAATATGTACTGAATTGACTTGTAACCCGAAATAGCCTATCTGGATGTATAGATCATAAAAATATAAAGTTGAATTTGGAAAATAAATCAACGAAGTTTTGATAAAAGGGAGATTTAGTTAATGAAATTAAGTTAATCAAATTTATGATTTATTTAAAGAAACGATGAATGTAAATACGAATTTAGGAGAATATAATTTAATTTAACGATTTGGACCAAAATTGACCATTAAAGTGAATTAATTATGAATAAAACTTAATAAGCGAAATTTAGATCTTATTAAATTTAATTTGAATACTGAATTATAGTGTTAACTCGAACGATAAACTGAAATTTAATTGGAAATATGTTTTCTTTCAAAATCTGGAATCAATCAAATTGTAGATGTCAAATTTTAGAGGTCAAATTTGCAACTTGACTTTTAGACTGTGATTTTGTTTAAACTCTAATTTAACCGATCATCGGGTAATAAACACGTAGTTTTTAAAGAGACCGGGATCGGATATGGACATACTCTCTGTCGATACCGAAAACCACTTTAATAACTATTATGCGCGAAGTGTTGATCCCGAATGAAGTGGATGGTTTGGTGAACGCATTGACTGAAGAAAGAGAACGATATTGGATGACCCCTGACATGACTAAAACAGGAGCCGCGCCGGGCCATTGAGGATCGCCACCTCTAGCGGACACGCTTCTTCGATACCATATCTATTACTTTTGTGATTCGATTTGGGTGCACCCTTGATTTGGGAGTGTTGTTTCGCGGTGTTGAGATAGTAGCTACTATGCTAAACATCAGTCCGGATCACGCAACTACTAGTATCCTAGTTGGTATTGCCTCATGTACCTTGTCATACTGATTATCCTATTCGCGACCACTACGTTTTGATTTGTACCTTGAGTATATGGATTGCCCTCTGGTGACTTCCGGTTTTGGGGAAACTACGGTCTTGTATATGCTTTTGGGAATATAAAATGTGTTAAGGGGAATTATGGTAACGCCTTAACGCTATTTTAATATTCTATTTTACTGATTAGACATTACCTACATACCGTATTATATATATATAGATAGTTTATCGGATCCTTAGAGATGTTATTTTATTCATCTTTGAGTTATGGACTTTATTTCCTGCATTTGATTATCCTGCATAAGATTTTGAGTCCTGACTCGAGTGTTTCTTTTGTATCTGCTCGGGTCAGTCTGAAACTATCCAGTTTGCTGATCAAGGTTGGTTGAAGATGTTGAAGACTTAGCATTTATCTTTATCAGTCTATTTCTATTCCAGTATTGTTGTTCTTGTCTGTTGGACATTTATGTATTTCCTTTCAGTCACTTTATGTTTAGACATTGTTGTATTTCATATAGTAGCTTCATGAACTGCTATTATGACGATGTATTTTCCGCTGCATTATTCTGTGACTGTTCTGTGTCTGTGATGTTGTATTGATTCTCATTTACATTTATGTATATATAATCCCATAATGATTCGTGTTTTGTATTATTTAAGTTGACATGTATGGATTATTGTCAATTTAAATGGTCCAAATATACGGGTTGTTACAGTTGGTATCAGAGCTTTGGTTTCCACTAAAAAACCTTAGTTTGGGGTTATATAAACTCATTAGACATAGGGTAGCAATACCCGGGGATGAGGAGAATCAATTCAATATACATATCCTTCCAACTTCAAACTTCTTAATTAATTCGTTGATTAGACTTTCCTTAAAGTTCTATGATTTTCTATCCTTGGTTCTAAAAAAAAAAAATCTTTTGGTATTTCAGGATGAGTGCCAGAAGAAACAACAGGGGAGGAAGGGGAAATGGTCCTGCCCAGGCTGCACCTGCCGCCCCAGCTCCAGTCAAATTCACCACTCTTAGTAAGGAGTATACACAACTTGGTGGTGTTAAGTTCTCTGGATCCGAGAATATTATTGAAGCTCAACAATGGCTCAAAAGCTTAGAGATGATATTTTCTGGATTGGAGATCACTGATGCTCAGAAGCGTCAGCTTGCTGCTTGGCAACTTCGGGATGCCGCACGAGACTGGTGGGAATCTGTTACTTCTCGTATCGAGGAGAACACCATCACTTGGGCCCAGTTTAGGTATAAATTTATTTGGATTTCATAGTCTAAATTCTTCTTTCAATCCTTGGAATGTTATTTATCTAGTCTATCTTTTGATTAGGGATACTTTCTTGGAACAATGGATGCCAGCTGCCGGGAAAACCCAACTTTATAGAACTTTTATGGACCTTAAGCAAGGCAGTATGACTTTTTCTGAGTACGAGAGAAAATTCAACGAGCTCTCCAAGTTTGGCCCGGGATTGATTGATACACCACTTCTGAAGAACGAGAAATTCATTTTGGGAGCTAGACCAGAGTATTATGACTTGCTTACTGGCCACATTCACTGCACTTTCATAGAGCTTGTTGACTATGCTCTTCGATATGAGGCGAAGCCTAAGGGACCCACTGCCAAGGCCACTCCTACTCAGTCCTCTTCCAGCCAGCTCGGAAAGAGGAAGATGAAATTTGATCAACAAAAGAAAGCTTGGCAAAAGACTACAGGATTGGGATATGCCCAGAAAAGCCCAATCGACCTTGCTAATATCACTTGCTTCAAATGCGATAAGAAGGGTCATTATGCAAATAGCTGTCCATCCACCGGAGCTGCTATTCCACCACCTCCTCAGATGAGGAATGATTTATGCCATGTCTGCCTCCAGCCAGGTCACTTCAAGAGAGATTGCCCATTGAGGAAGAAAGGCGCACCATCAGGAGTATATGCTGTCACCACTCCTGCACCACCTCCACCACCTGCTCAGGATGACCAAGGTACCTTACGTAGTACTTTTTCATTTCATAATTTACCTGTTCGGGTATTATTCGATACTGGTGCTTCTCATAGCTTCATATCTATTGATCTTTGTAATAAGCTCAAATTAGAACCTACTCTTGCTACTACTTCCTTATGTGTCTCCAACCCTATTGGAGGACTTGCCAACCTCAGTAGAATTTGTAAAGGGGTTGTGCTCTTGTATGGAAGATATCGATTCACTTGGGATTTCTATGTGCTTGGCTTCGTAGCATTTGACATTTTGTTGGGTGCTGATTGGTTAAGAAATTTCGATGCTGTTATTTCTTGCAAAGCTCGATCTGTTTCTCTAGTCAATGACAAGGGTCTACCGCTTGTCATCGAATGCAAATCACCTCAGAAATATGCGGGAAGCTTCATATTCTCTCTTGATGCTCACCCGGATGACCTTAGTACTACTCCTATTGTTCAGAAATTTCCCGATGTATTTGGAGAGGTCGACTCTCTACCGCCAAAGCGAGAGATTGATTTCCGTATTGACCTTATTCCCGGAGCTACTCCCGTAGTTCTCCCTCACAGAAGGATGGCTCCTAAAGAAAAAGCTGAACTTAAAACCCAAATTGATGATCTATTTGCTAAGGGTTTGATCAGGAGAAGTTGTTCTGAATGGGGCGCCGCAGTCGTATTTGTCACCAAGTCTGATGGATCTCTTCGCATGTGTGTTGATTACCGGGAATTAAACAAACGCACTCTCAAGAACCGCTATCCGATACCTCGCATCAATGATTTATTCGATCAGCTCCATGGAGCTAAAGTTTTCTCACAGCTTGATCTAGCCACTGGGTTCCACCAACTCAGAGTAGCAGAAGATAGTATTCATAAGACAGCTTTCCGTACCGAAAATGGATTCTATGAATGGTTGGTTATGCCATTTGGTTTAACTAACGCACCTGCTTATTTCGTTGACTTAATGAATAGAGTCTTCCGTGATGTCCTTAACAAGTTTGTTCTTGTCTTCATTGATGATATTCTCGTCTTCTCCAAGGATGAGAAAGAGCATGAAACACATCTTGCTTATGTTCTGGGAACTCTCCGAAACCATCAGCTAAAAGCCAAGTTTTCGAAATGCCACTTCTGGCGAGACGAAGTACGATTCCTTGGCCATATTGTTTCTGAAAATGGGATTTCGGTCGATCCAGCTAAGATCGCCGTAATCAATGTAAGTTCTATCTTATTCGTTATTTCTATTCGATCCATCTTATTCCTTTCTAATTTGAAAAATTTATCTACAGGATTGGGAGACTCCCAAAACTCCTACGGATATCCGTAGCTTCTTGGGCCTAGCCTGTTATTATCGCAGATTCATTGAGCGCTTTGCCCGGATTTCTGCCCCACTTACTGCTTTAACTCGGAAGGATGTCAAGTTTATTTGGAGTGAGAAGTGTGAATCAGCTTTTAATGAGTTAAAACGTAAGTTAACTTCAGCCCCAGTTCTCGCGGTAATTGACGGGAGTGAAGGATTAACTGTCTATACTGATGCTTGTCGAGAAGGTTTAGGCGCTGTCCTTATGCAAAATGGAAAGGTTATTGCTTATGCGGGCCGTCAGTTGAAAACTCATGAAGTAAACTATGCGACCCATGATTTAGAGCTTCTAGCAGTTGTATTCGCTTTGAAACTATGGAGGCACCATCTTTTGGGGACAAAATTTGAATTATTCACAGATCATAAGTCCTTGCGGTATATTTTCTCTCAGAAGGACTTGAACCAGAGACAAGTCCGATGGCTTGAATTCTTAGCTGCATATGATCTCGACATCAATTATACTCCTGGAAAGGCAAATGTTGTAGCTGATGCTTTGAGCCGTAGCAAAGCATTGTCATGTTGTAACCTTGTAGAAAGCATGCTCTTTCAGCTTACTATCTCCCCATCTCTGATGGATCGCATCAAAGCTAAGCAATTCGAAGACACCTTGCTCTACCGCATGAAGGAGTTAGTTCTTGGTAGAGTTGGAAATGCTGACAGTAAAGTGGGAGCACAGATAGATAGTAATGGAGTTCTAAAGATTGACAACCGTATTTGTGTTCCTAATGTTGATGGATTGAGACAAGAAGTGCTTAGAGAGAACCATCAATCATCACTTTCATTTCATCCTAGTGTCACCAAGATGTATCGAAACATGAAGCGTTTATATTGGTGGAGTGGGATGAAGAGAGATATTTCCACATATGTCAGTAGATGCACCACTTGCCAGCAAGTCAAGGCCGATCACCGGAAGACGGCAGGATTACTTCAACCTCTGGAGATTCCGTGTTGGAAATGGGATCAAATTTCCATGGACTTCATTGACGGATTACCGAGAACTAGAAAAAGCAACGAGAGCATATGGGTGATTGTCGATAGGTTGACAAAATCTGCTCACTTTATTCCTGTTAAGACCACTCGTACTGCTTCGAGTTTGGCCGAGATTTATATGAGAGAGATAGTTAGACTTCATGGAGTTCCATCTAGGATTGTATGCGATAGAGATCCTTTATTCACTAGTAAATTCTGGAAGGCATTTCAGGACGTCTTGGGCACTAAACTGAATCTGAGCACGGCTTATCATCCTTAAACAGATGGCCAAACTGAGAGGGTAAATCAGATTTTGGAAGATCTACTCCGAGCTTGCATTATTGATTTCGGTGGATCTTGGGAAGACCACCTACATTTGGTTGAATTCACTTATAATAACAGCTATCAGGCGAGTATCGATATGGCACCGTTCGAAGCTTTATATGGACGGCCATGCAAATCGCCAGCTTGTTGGATTGAGCCTGGTGACCGATTAGTTCTTGGCCCAGATATGATTATGGAAGCATCCGAGAAGGTCAATGAGATCAGAAGGAAGATGAAGACTGCACAGGATAGGCAGAAGAGCTATGCCGATAGGTGTAGAAGAGAGTTAAAATTCCAAGTTGGAGATGAGGTCTTTCTTAAAGTATCACCTTTGAAGAATGTTATTCGATTTGGTCGTAGAGGGAAGCTCGCTCCTAGATTTGTTGGACCATTCACTATCACTGAGAGGATTGGTACATTAGCCTACAGAGTTGCACTGCCGGAGAAATTTGAGGGCGTGCACAACGTATTCCATGTTTCACATCTTCGGAAGGTTGTACACGATCCATCCATGACCATTCCTATTGCTCAGTTAGATGAGGTAGATATTGAGCCGGATTTGACTATAGAGAGGAGACCGCTTCGTATTGTTGATAGAGACACGAAGCAGCTTAGAAGGAAGACTGTTAGCCTAGTCAAAGTCCAATGGAGTCCCGATGATCGTGATTGTACTTGGGAAACCGAGGAGAGTATCCGAGATTCTAATCCAGAATTGTTTGTTGAAGGTAAATTCCTTTCTATATTCTTTACTTTATTCGATAATCTATTCTATATCTGTCGTACCTCTTTTATTGTTCTTCCACTCTTTCCTTTGTTCCTTTTCGGGGACGAAAAGTTTTGAGTAGGGGAGAATGTAACGACCCTGAAATTCAGATCCAGTTTAAAATTTTTAAATCGCTTATTTGATGTAGAAATTCAAATTTTCACAAACAATTTCCGTTGCCAACCTAACTTCACATTTGGAATGCGTCTAGATAGACATAAGCGTGCGCCAAATTTCGTTGAAAAATATTGAAGTAAATTATGCTCGTCGCATTTACATTTTAGTTTAAATCTTATGTGAAAATTTTCTATCGTCCGAACTCAAATATTTTTCTCGATGTTGCATAAGAAAAATATTCCGAACTTGACGACGCATTTCGTTTCGTCAAATTTCGCTGTTAATTGCTAGCTAAAATGTTCGCTCGTGCAAATGGTTCAATAAGATTTACCACTTTGCAAACGGTGTCGAACCATCAATATCTTTATACCGTTGTGTCCGTCTCGACGCGCTGACCAAAACGGTATATTTGTTTGTGTAAATTGGAGTTCGGCGCTGAGAACTATAATTGCTTAACGGATTTCAAACCGGTCCGTTACGCAGCATAAAACGGTACCCACTCTCCAACGTTCAGAAATTTTTATAGCCTTTAACTGTTCATTTACATTGGAAAGCCAATAGTCAGCGGTTACCAAGAAATAAATTCGAGCCCCTCGATTCCTGCACTTTTCAGTATATACTGGGTTCATTCCATCTTCATTCGTCACTTCGAAAGCACCCTCTGGTTCGTGTCTCTCCACTCTCTCATCTTATTCTATCTTATATTTTCTTTTCAATTCTCTCTACAGTAGTAACATTTTCCAAGTTTATTTTTTTCAAACACTCTTCCCACGTCACTCACCTCACCCACCTGGCCTTCACACGCACGCACGTCCCTCTCCCATGCGCGCAGCCACACGCCCAGCCACCGCGCCCACTGCCTCCGCCACCGTTCCTCTCCGCCCACCACGCCAGTCCACCAACCCGCGTCCCCTGCCTTGCCCAGTCGCCACAGCCACATCTCCTCCTCCGTGCCTAGACACCCACGTCACCCAGCCCGCCCTACCTCGCCACGCATCGAACCAGATCCGCCACCCACCCACGCGCCTACAACCCGCGCCACCAACAACCACACCCATGCATGCCACGCCCCTGCCGTGCCTACCTCCGCAACCACGGCCGGCCTTTGCCCTGCTGTCCCCAAGCATGTAACCACCGTTCGCCTCCACCAGTTCACATATAGCCCAGAACCCGCATCCGTTAACCACCGCAAACCGAACCCGGAACCGCCTCCCCTGCCCACATGTCCAGACCCGCGTCCCAAACCCTTCTTAGTTGTTTTATAGCCCTCTTATCAATAAGTTATATAAATGCATTATATATTAGTTTCCCATGTAGTTGATATGTTACATTTATGAATTTTATACAAAGCGATTGAAGTTATATACAAAGCTACAGGCTTTGAAATTTTAATTAAAGCAGTTTTCTTATAATCATGTTCCATATTTTAGTTTGGTTTATAGTTTGGTATATAATATGTAAATCTATGGAGCAGTGAGGAGTTATAATCTAGGGGCTCACAATATTTGATTTGGTTATTACAGCAGCTGCTAATCCGGGATCTCAGTCCTAGGCTTCATCCGACTTGTCTGAATCTATCTAGTTTCGTTGTTTGGTATGGTTTATATATATATTCAATTAATATATATTGCAATAAACAAATAGTTGATTTATTTAATTGTTTGAATTGTAGTTTGTGTCGTTTTGCATCGTGCTTGTTCGTGTCTCTTATCTATTCGTCTTCGTGCTTCGTCGTCTTCTCTAACCACGCAAGGTGAATATTTCATTCACGACTCAAATCTATTATGCTATGGTAATCAAGTGATAAATTGTTGTTATTATAAATTTGGATACTAAATTTTGATTGTTAAAAATTGTTGAATTAGACTGTAAATTGTTACATAAGTTAAAATGAAATATTGCTAGAATTTAAGATTCCTAAATTGATGCCATGTATTAAATATGGAGTTGTGATTTAATTTGTGATTTAATGTTGATTTATAGCTAATAGTTGTGACATTAAATTTGATATGAAATTTGGTCATTAATTTAAACGATAATTAATAAGGACTTAAATTTGATAGGAGTTACACGATTTAAATTGGATTACCTATACTAAAATTTTGACCCTTAGATGTTAAATAAATTGACGCATAGAATAGCGTAATTCTTATTTGAACTAGTGAATGTGGGTAAACACCAAGTGAAACCAGAATGAAATAATCTTTAATTCGCATGAAATAATAGTGCGAATTCCAGAAAATAAATTGTATTAATTTGCATAAATAACACATGTAAATTAATACGATATTTCGGGATTATTTAAATAAATGGTTGAATTGTTATGTATGATTGCTATTGCTTGTTTATTTATTTTGACACCATCCCTGTTATAACGCTGCAAGTTCCCTTTGCTATGCTTTGTTTATTTTGAATAATATTAGGTAGAAATGAAAAGAAGAAAATTAAACAACTTGGCCCAGGATAGATAATTAAAAGTAAGAAACCCGAATGATCGAAGAAAAAAAAAAGAATCAATTTGAAAGTGATTTTTTTTTTACTTAAGTAACAGACTAAATAGGTTTGATTGAAATAGGTGAACGAATTAAAATAATGGATTTAATTGAAACAAATTAATAAATCTATTTAGTTGAATAAAAAGGAATTTGAAAGATTGATCGAAATGAAATGTTGAAACAAATAAGTTTTAGGAGTTAATAATTTAAAGATTATTAAATGTGTAAAGTCTAGACTTAAGCTGGGTTTTAATTAAATAAATTGGAAACATGTATAAAGTTTAAATTGAGATTGGAAATTTGACTTAAGTAAAATATAATTAGCTAAAATTATTTTAATGATAATTTAATGATTTAAATTTTAATGAATTAATTAAATCACGATACTGTAAGGGGAATATGTACTGAATTGACTTGTAACCCGAAATAGCCTATCTGGATGTATAGATCATAAAAATATAAAGTTGAATTTGGAAAATAAATCAACGAAGTTTTGATAAAAGGGAGATTTAGTTAATGAAATTAAGTTAATCAAATTTATGATTTATTTAAAGAAACGATGAATGTAAATACGAATTTAGGAGAATATAATTCAATTTAACGATTTGGACCAAAATTGACCATTAAAGTGAATTAATTATGAATAAAACTTAATAAGCGAAATTTAGATCTTATTAAATTTAATTTGAATACTGAATTATAGTGTTAACTCGAACGATAAACTGAAATTTAATTGGAAATATGTTTTCTTTCAAAATCTGGAATCAATCAAATTGTAAATGTCAAATTTTAGAGGTCAAATTTGCAACTTGACTTTTAGACTGTGATTTTGTTTAAACTCTAATTTAACCGATCATCGGGTAATAAACACGTAGTTATTAAAGAGACCGGGATCGGATATGGACATACTCTCTGTCGATACCGAAAACCACTTTAATAACTATTATGCGCGAAGTGTTGATCCCGAATGAAGTGGATGGTTTGGTGAACGCATTGACTGAAGAAAGAGAACGATATTGGATGACCCCTGACATGACTAAAACAGGAGCCGCGCCGGGCCATTGAGGATCGCCACCTCTAGCGGACACGCTTCTTCGATACCATATCTATTACTTTTGTGATTCGATTTGGGTGCACCCTTGATTTGGGAGTGTTGTTTCGCGGTGTTGAGATAGTAGCTACTATGCTCAACATCAGTCCGGATCACGCAACTACTAGTATCCTAGTTGGTATTGCCTCATGTACCTTGTCATGCTGATTATCCTATTCGCGACCACTACGTTTTGATTTGTACCTTGAGTATATGGATTGCCCTCTGGTGACTTCCGGTTTTGGGGAAACTACGGTCTTGTATATGCTTTTGGGAATATAAAATGTGTTAAGGGGAATTATGGTAACGCCTTAACGCTATTTTAATATTCTATTTTACTGATTAGACATTACCTACATACCGTATTATATATATATAGATAGTTTATCGGATCCTTAGAGATGTTATTTTATTCATCTTTGAGTTATGGACTTTATTTCCTGCATTTGATTATCCTGCATAAGATTTTGAGTCCTGACTCGAGTGTTTCTTTTGTATATGCTCGGGTCAGTCTGAAACTATCCAGTTTGCTGATCAAGGTTGGTTGAAGATGTTGAAGACTTAGCATTTATCTTTATCAGTCTATTTCTATTCCAGTATTGTTGTTCTTGTCTGTTGGACATTTATGTATTTCCTTTCAGTCACTTTATGTTTAGACATTGTTGTATTTCATATAGTAGCTTCATGAACTGCTATTATGACGATGTATTTTCCGCTGCATTATTCTGTGACTGTTCTGTGTCTGTGATGTTGTATTGATTCTCATTTACATTTATGTATATATAATCCCATAATGATTCGTGTTTTGTATTATTTAAGTTGACATGTATGGATTATTGTCAATTTAAATGGTCCAAATATACGGGTTGTTACAGTAACAATGTTTGAGTAACATTTATTTTTAAATTCTTTGACTGTATTTTAAAGTAGGTAATTTTTTTTGATGATTGTGAATATACCTCTACCATTGAGATAAATATATAATTACTTATGAGGTATAGGAAAAATTATAAATGAATAGTAAAATATGTGTATAGTACGTACATGTATATAATACGTGTATAGTAATATATGTAAAGTAATACGTGAATAGTAATATGTGAATAGTAACATGTGAATAGTAAAATACATGAATAGTAAAAATACAAGTTTATATTTTTTATAAAGGTAATTAATAAAAGTTTAATAAGTTAAGTTTTAATTAATACTAGGTTTAATTAATAGGAAGCTTAATTAAATAAAGGATTTTGATCGATAAAGAAGTTAATTTAATAAGTGAAGTTTTAATTAATCAGAAGTTTAATTAAAAGAAGTTTAATCCACAAGAAGTTTAATAGAAAAAGTTTTAATCAATAAGAATTTTAATAAAGAAAGATAAGTTTTAATTGATAAAAGTTGTTAATTAATAAAGGTGTTTAATTAAAAGATGTTTTAATTAAAGAATGAAGATTAATTAAATAAAGAAGTTTTATTAGATAAACAAATTTTACTAATAAAAAAGCTTTTACATAATAAAAGATTATTTAACTAAATAAGGGATTAAAGGACGTTTTTATTACTTGATCGTGCTTCGTGTGTGTTAATCGTAATTTGCGTCTTACTTTTTACGTAAAGCATTTAGTCGTGTACTTAGCACAAAAGCCGACAAAGTAGACTTATTTCTATATTTTAGAGTTAAGAATGATGATTTGAGTAGGATGTATAAGCAATAATGTTATAACCTACCGAGCTATACTCTTAACCGAGGGATAGTGGAAGTGAAGAATGTTGGAAACGTGATATATATATATATATATATATATATATATATGATAGTAGTTTGCATATGTGATTGTTCTCATTGTTGTTGAATATGACCAAATTCGTCGATGCAGTCTTGAAGAGACTAGGACTGATAAGTGTTTTACTTGTCGAAAACCACTTTAAGACTGAGATACATGTTCTACCTCTTGGAAGTGGCTATTCAAGATGTTGGAATCAATATGGAGATTAGAGATCTATTCGAGATGCTCGAGCCCATGTAGAGTTCATAATATGTTCGAGATGCTGGAATCTATTTGCAGATTCGTGATTACTTCGAGTTTTGCCTCATGTATTGAGATGCTGAACGTGGCTTCACCATCTTAATATGACTAAAGAAAGAGTAGGATGCATGATCTAGGGGTTTAGCTAACCCATGGGGGGTACGTCAACTCAATATCTAAATTATGTTTATCGATATAACATGTGGGGAGTTAATGATACTTAGTTCCACATGGTTTGAGTTCGCTTATTCGGGCGTAGGCCTGTTGTGTTTACTTATGGTATATTTTATCTAGAGATATACAATGCTCGAAAGGTAGTTTTTGATCCTTGTCATTGAGATCTGCTTCATCTTTTAAGCAGGAGGCATGTAACGACCTGCTATTTCAAACCATTCAAATCGACAATCATCCACACATGTTGGACTTGAATTGCTCAAAACAACAGATTGTAAATTTATATTTGGCAAAACTTAGCACATACAGTAAATAAAATCAGTCACAAAATCATAGACACAGAGTTGTACAATAATAAGCACCAGAATAGATAAATAGCAGTTCATGAAGCTACTCTATAAACATCAGAGTCTGAATAAGTACAATAGAAAATCTCAAATACAAAGTAGTCTCAAATACAAAAGCAACAGACAGGTCTGAACATAAACAATTGGAAATAACTGAGATAGCTGCAAAGCTGAATAGATAAGAGATAGATCTTCAAGTAAAGCTCCAAACTCCAAAGGTGAGTCAAATGATGTGACACTCAGTCTAACTCCAGCATAAAGTAAAACAGAAAACACTCGAGTCGGGATTAACAGTCTTATACCAGTAAATCAACTCAAGTGAAATGTCAAGTGAAATATAAAATAACTTAAAGAATGTCTGGGATTCCCATTCTCTAAGAATCTGTTAAACTATCTACATACATAGTACAATACACTACATAGATAATGCCTATAGTAAAGTAAACTATTAAAATAGCGTTAAGTCGTTATCTATATCCCCCTTAACACATTTTATATATGTTGTAGTCTATACAGTACTGTAAACTCCACCATTATCAGGGAGCACGCCATAGGTACGACACAAACCTAACTCGTAGAAGGCACGACAAGGCATGTGACAAGGCACGTGAGGCAATGCCAAGGTAGGATTCTACCGTTTGCACTCCCGGACTGGAGGTAACGCATAGTAGCTACTACCACCCACCTCGAGAAATGCCCCTAAATCAAAAGTGCATCCAATCAAGTCACAAAGTAATAGAATGGTATCGTAGAAGCATGCTCGATCGAAGATGCGACCTTACATGGCCTGGTATAGCTCCTGTTTTAGCCACATCAAGCTGACTTGCAGGAGTTAGGGCTGTGGTAATACTTTATACAAAATCGTCGCCAAACCATCCTACTTCATTTTGGAATCTCCACCACGTGCACAGTTGTTAAAGTGATTTTTGGTATTGGGAGAGAGTATGACAATATTCGATCCCAGTCTCTTTAATAACCAAGCGCTTATTTCACACCATGGTCATTTTAATTTCAAATGGTTCATACTTCATATCAAAATTTCATATCCATTTAAAAATCGTATCACTTTCAAAATCATATTCACTTTAAATCATTTTCATTTCCAAAACCATAACTACAAAATAGTCTAAACCATCATATAAACATATTCATATTTAAATCCATTAAATCTAAATCATAACAGTTCCAACTTAAATACTTTAAATATTGAAAACGGTTCATATATATTGAAATAGTTATAAATTAGAAATGGTATACATATTTAAAATAAGTTATAGAGTAAAATAGTTTATACGTTAAAAATAGTATTTATAATATATATATATATATATATATATATATATTAAAATAGTTTCAAGTTAGAAATTGTTCTTTCAATTCAAAGGTTAAAGGTTCAATTCAAATTCGTTCTAAACCATTTTGATTTATATCGATTTCAATCCAGATTTGAACTACAGTTTTAAACCACTTTTAAATCATTAGGTTTCAAACTTTAAATATTCAAACAATTTACAATAACCTAATTTGACAAATTTAATTTATGTTCCATAATTCAATTTTTATTTAAATTTGAAAAATATTCACTTAATCATTTAAATAAAATCTCAGATTACAAATTTAAACCAAAATTAAATATTAAATTTCAATTTTATTTAAAATATTCATTTCCCCCCTTTTAGTTAAACATATAAATAAAATCTCAAATTACAAATTTAAATATTCATTAAATTCTCTTTAATCAAAATCAGGTTATCAAGTTATAGAAACACTTCTTTAAATCTCAAAATCAATAAGTTCCAAATCAACTTTATTTAAATTCAATTCTAAAAAAATTAATTATAAATCAAAGTTCCAAATCAACTTTATTTAAATTCAATTCTAAACAAATTTAATTACGAATCAAAGTTCCAAATCAACATTATTTAAATTCAATTTAAAAAAATTTAATTATGAATCAATTCTTAGTTAATTCAATTCTTATTTGATTTATCTTTCCAACATCCATTTACTTAAAGTTAAGAAATATTAATATAAATATATAAATACTTAACATATTATGTTATTTGTTAAATTAAATTCTTTTTAAATTTTATTATATTAGTTATTATTAAATTAAATCTTATTATTATTAAATCTATTTTAAATCTTATTTTATATATTTTAAAAATAATGAAGTTATAAGTAAAATTTGATAATTTTCATTTTAAAATTCCTTAACATATAAATTTAAAAACCTAACTTTTATACATATATTAAAATTTAAAATATTTATACTATATTTTAAAAAATCAATATTTATTAAAACACATATTTCATTTCAAAACTTTGGAAATAATTTTTCAAAAATAGACCAACGGTTTCCGTGTATAATTTTCTATCCTATGGTCAAGTGATACAGATATTTATTATTTCAATTCGAAATAATTTAATATTTATGGGTATATATCATTTCAACCTGCAATCTCAAAATTCAATTCAATAAAATCGCTTAGGTATATCATTTCAACCTATAACGATTATCCCTAATCTATAAGATCGTTTGGGTATGTATCATTTCAACCTATAGGGATTTCCTATCTAACAGGGAACTTGCAAAGTGAGAACAATAGAATAATAACATAAAATGACATAGCATATGAATGGCAAATATGATCATAAATGTCAAATTAAATATAATATACATATACTAAGAGGTTATTGGTGTCAATAATGTCAATTACAATAGGTGAAAAATGCAAATAATATAATATCATATCTAACGATTTAATTACTAAAAAATTCAATTTTAACAACATATTTCAATCGTCATTTCATGTGAAATCAATTTACTAAATATAAGAATGTCAATTGTGAGTGATTGCTGACCTTTCGAGGCTAGAGAACAATGAGAATGGAAATAGTGACACTGATATGCACGGACAAGCTAGAGTTGCAAAAAAAATCTCCGGACAACAACGGAAACAAGCAAAGCAAGGTGGACTAGAGATCAATGAAAACAATATATATATATATATATATATATATTATTTTCTTCTTAAAATCAATATTCAATTTAAAATCCATATTTAAAATAAAATCTCCATATTATATTTTAAAATCAGTAGTATTAAAACGCATATAAACAAAAGAGAAGACTTTCATGGTTGATTCAAATATCAAGTATCTAATATAATATATATCTATAATATATATGAAATCAAATATCAAACATTATTTTTTATATATAAAGAGAAGGCTTGGAGGATAGAGGAGTGCAGGCTGTCAGGGCAAGGAGGAGCACGGAGTTTGGGGTTCAGGGAGTGGATCATGCTGTCATTCGGATGAGGAGGCTAGATGTTCGTACTGTGTATGTGGATGAGGCTTGCTGGGTGATTCGCTAGCGCCAAGGTGTGGGGCTAATGAGGAAGGGGAGCGATCGGGGATTTAAGGTGGAGATTTTTGTTGTGATGGACGTGGAGTGACTGTTCAAGAGAGAGGACGGAAGACCTGAGTGGGTGGAAAGCTAGTGAACGGGAGGAGGAGGATCTGGAGACACGTGGGTTAAGGTGTGGGTGGTGACCCGGTTGTTCGGGTCGCGGAGAAAACACAGGCTGGCTTTGGGAAGCTAGCTGTGTTGTGGTGGCTTCAGGAGTGGTGGTCTGGGTCGTGCTTGCTAGCAGGGGGTGGCATGAATTTCTGCAGGCAAATGCATGCAAACATATTTTTTTTTATGTTGGATGAGATGGAAAGTGGTCACGGTGGTGTTTGTGTGACAGGAGCAACGGTGGATGCGGGTTCGAAGGAGGGAACGACAATGGTAGACGAGCAGTATTCTCAAGTCGATGAAAATGAATAGGCACACACACACGTATATATATCTTCATACATGCGAATTATAAAATAAATATATTATATATCATTTCTCAAAAGGATGCACATAACAACAATAATTAAAAGTTTGAATTACAAAAGTCAATTTCTGGAAATATTAACGGCTTTGACCATTCATTATCTTACGGTAGGAAAACGAAAGGATATAGGAAATCAAAAAAGCTCAAAAAAGGGTATCGATACGGCTAACGGTTTCGCAGGTTTCGCCACGTACCAAATGCCGAAATACATAAATGGATATGCTGTAGAGATCAGCACGACGAGGTGAGCAGAATGGTACAAAGATATGAAAGATGCGACTATCCTATCAAAACTCAATATTCGCTGCCAAAATTTTACTAGAACGTCGAAATAAGATAAACGGAGCTATAGAAGTCCAAATTTGGCGAAACTAAATATGACATCTTACTCAAAAAATGATTTACATTTTTATTAGATAAAAGATATTCAAGTTTCAAAAATATTTTATTTTCATCAAATTAAATGATTTAAATCGAAATTGAAATTTACACAACAGAACTAGCTTTCACATTTTCTGATGAAAAACTGACATTGCTTTGTTTAAAGAGATGTATTCCAAGTATCAAATTTTTAGTGCTAAATTTTTTTAGTAAATTAAGTTATTTAAAAGGGACATTTCACTAGAAGGACAAACATTGCAGTCCAATTAGTTTCTACGACACACATCCACAGAAATTAATTTCAAGGCCAAAGTCAACAGAATAGTTACTTTTAAGGACAAAGTCAGCAGTCCAATTACTTTCAAGGACATAATTTCATAGGTTTTTAGACCTTAGAAACTAATTTTTTTGCATTTTGTCCTTAAAAGTAATTATTTCAGTTGTGTGTCCTAGAAACTTGCATTTACTAAAGAGGCCCTTGCGGCTAATTTCCACTATTTAAAATCGTTAAAATTTACAGGTCATTACAAGGCGTCTCCATGGAAAATCCATTTTGCGCACGTGCCTTAGTGGTTTTGTTTGTATCCTTATATATATTGTTGTGGTGTGACAAATGTAGGCACTAACTGCTATTTTCTGATTTATATTCTTCACTCTAGACATTATCTATTATATTTTAATATATACTTATCAGATGGTTTGGCTCTTTTGAGAAGATAACCTACGATGACCTCAAAAGGGGCTGTTATATGTTGTACACGTATTTCTTGAGTTTCTCACACCAAACTTATGTTTGACACATGATTTTTGTTTTTCCTAAATTCCTCATGTGTTCTTTTGAACAGTTTGAGAAATATAGGTTTTTGTTGATGTTTATTGAGCTCTTGGAGAAAAATTAGATGTTTACCCACCATATTATTCTTATTTCCGCAACATTATTTTATGTGTATATATATATCAAAAATTGTAAGGATATGTTGTTACAACTATTTAGGCCAATGATAGTACTCTGATTAGTAACTCTAAAATACTATGTCTATTAGAGTAACTCTGTGTATTATCTTTTGATATTATATATTATCATTCTACTATGAGATTTTGATGTTTTTATTCTCCTCTTTCTGGTTTTTTTCTTTTATTATTTTTTCTTTACCCTAACGTTTTGTCTTTCCATCACTAAGGTGCTAGGTATGTGAATAAAGTGAATGTATTAGTGTCGACGTTGAGGGTCAAAAAGGCGGTCATTACAAAATATTTTAATTTTCAATGTATCATGTATACATTCAATAACATAACATAATATAAACATGTGAACTGGATACACAAACACACACGCATGTGCACATGCACAAATATATAGATTTTGGGATTTATATCTATTATATATACATATATATTATACTTACATATACATATAATAAATTAACATGCATATCGGGAATACAAATACCTAAACATACACATATCTGCAAATATATGTATATAGTTTGTATACACATGTAGATAGTACCATATATGTATACACATATATTACATATATATGTTTGTATGTTTATGTGATATTTTATTGCCACTAATGTATTTTAATATATGTGTATATATGAAATTATGAAAACAAATCTACTAAAATTAAACATTTCAAAATAAGAAAACCAGATAGATGAAGATGGAAATAAAATCTTACACTAGATTTAGATCTAATCAAATCAAAACTAAAAGGGAATAACATAATGTAATATGTTACACCTTTTTTTTCCCAAACACTCTTACAACAATGGATTGAATACCATATAAAAGTCCATACTTAGTTACAACAAAAAAAAACCCCTCAAAATTATAGATATGAAAATACATAAAATCACAATAAAGAAAAATTAAAACTTTTGTCAAAAAGTTAATGCATTATTCCAATGACAAAATTAGTTCAATTAATTTAAAACAAAATGACTAACAAAAAATTTAACTTGATATTACTTCACAATTAAATATGATTTAGTAATTATATACATACATACATGATTCAATTAATTAACATATTAACACCTTGATTATAAAACAAATAAAATGAAAACCCAATAGTGTATTTTACTACAATAATTCAGATCTACGACAAAAGACAATCTTAGATCCCACAAAAAAGAAAATTAAATTTAGAACACAATTGAATATGTAACAACCCGTAAATTAATCGCCTTCTATTTGAATATTTAAATCATTTTTAAATATTTAAAAAATGGATTTTAATAACCAAATAAACATCTTTTAAATATTAATTAATGGTATTAAAATTATTTTCAGATTTTATTTGCCAAAATAATTAGCTAAAACAAAAATAGAAAATATGACCAAAAAACATTTTCCAAAATTTTGAATTTTCAGCTTTGGAAAGTCATCGAAAAAGTTACGTACATTTTTATATCACTCATATACACATGCACACACATATACACATGTCATAAGGTAAGTTAATGAAGGTATTAAAGGTAATAAACCATGATAATTTAAATATAATCATGATAAGAAACAATATGTTTAAATAAAAGAAAAAAATAAAACATAAAATAACCTCTCATGCACCACCATCACCTAAACTATCTAGGTTGGACAAGGAGGCATGGTGGCAAGGGGGGCCTAGGAGTGTGCGTGTGTACTAGGAGTGGTTGACAGGGTATGGAAGCTTGCTACATGAAGAATTTTTATTATTTTATATTAATAAGATTAATTCAATTATTTCTCCACATCCTATGCCTATAAATACCACTGCACGTTCTCCTTTCTCACTTAGCATCTTTATTTCTAAAGTTCATTTCCATAACTTCATGTTCATGAAATGGTCCATGGCTTCCATGTACTTAAAACCCTAAAACTAGTTTGAGAAGCTAGCATTTCGTCATTTCCAAGCTCACTACATCCACTTCTCTATCAAACAAGACCCATATCCCCCACATTCCCACCATGACCGAGCCCCATACGATCTAGGTTGAGCCCAAAAGCCAATAAAAAGGTCCACGAAATCTAGTCAACTACATGGGAAAGCTTAGTTCTAGTGTTATTCGAAGAGTTAGTGTGATTTCGATTCAAATAGTAAGCGTTTTAGTGAGTAAAGCTTCCACCTTTGAACCATAAAGTTTAAACTATATTCATGCTCATATTTTTAGCTATTAAACGCTTATTATATAGTTGTAATAATGGTTTGGCTATTGGATCGGTTTATTGCTTTGAAAATTAGTTGCTTTGAAAATTAGTTGCTTTGGAAAATTAGTAAGCGAATCTTAAGTTATATGAAAATCTTGTAATTAAATTAATTCCGTTGTCAATAAGTGCTTGTTACATGTTGAATTATTGTAAAATACCATGTATGTACGTCCATCCCCTTGCTTTGTGATGGTTGGTTGTGTTATCCGGGTTTTTAACCCAGCAGGGCCCACTAGAAAACAAACCAAACACTAAAAGTAAATCATAATGGCTTAGAACTTAACCAAAAAAGGCTAAAACAAGGAGTTAACGAGAGCCAAGCCATATTACTAAAGCGACGATTCAATTTGACTAAACCAAGAAACCAATGTCTGTCCAGTCTAATCAACGGCTAAGCATAACCAGCTAGTAGATATTCAACGTGCAACGAGACTACACGAACAACATTGAAACAAGGCCATGAAAGCATTCCATACCTCGTGCTCCAAAAATGGTCCTAGTCCTTGGATCGCTAGCGTTCCATGCTCAATGGATCGTTAGCGATCCATGCAATGAAATGGCCTACATATAGAAATAATGGACAAGGAGCTTCGAAGACAGAGGTGAAAAAAATGCTAAGTGTATGGATCGCCAGCGATCCATATGGAACAATGTTATTGGCGACCTAGCGTGATGAAGTGATTGGGGAAAGCAGCCAAGTAATTGGCTCGTGAACGATCCAAATATATGGATCGCTAGCGATCCATAGGCCTCTTGGATAGCTAGCGATCCATAGGCCTCTCGGATCGCTAGCGATCCATAGGCCTCTCGGATAGCTAGCGATCCATAGGCCTCTCGGATCGCTAGCGATCCATGGTTTTGGCTCGGATCGTGAGCTAAGCTCCTCTAGGTCGTTATGCATCCATTTGCCAGCGACTAGGCCTGGCCCAAAAGCTCTCCAATCTCTATAAATACCATCCCTTCTAGAACATCAACTGGATCTTCTCTGGACTGGTTGCTCAAGCTCTGCTGGAAATGTTCTTCACTCTCTGCTTTCCTCACAACGATCTCCAAAGGAATTCATTGTGATTCTCTAGTGGTATTCAACTCTACGGATTCAATCTACCTAAGGATAATCAAAGTCCTGTAATCAAATACTTTTTGTAACAGCGATCAATCTGTAATAAAGCTATAAAGTGGACGTAGGCTTCATTAACTGCCGAACCACTATAAAAATTCCCTATCTTCTTTCTTTTACTGATCTTTTTCTATATCTATTATCTATGATATTGCTCTGTCAGAATAGGGTTGGTGCTTTCAAACTCAAACCAGGATGTCAATCAATTTTTTAGGTAAACAGGCTATATTGAAAATGTCATATACTCGAATTCCAAACTTCCTGTATAGCGATAGTCACTATATCGGCACTTTCGAAAAATCACCTTATCGAAATCGTTTGGTTTCATTATCGTGCTTGGAAATTATTTTACAAGTTATGCAAGTTTTTAACCAATGATGTTTTCTAAGATATTTAAATATTTTAATAATGATTATTTAACTTAATTAATTACTTAATTAATAAGGATTAAAGTTAACTAATTATCTTATTAACGATGTGTTTACAATTAACTAATACTTGGTTAATGATGTTCTGAAATTGATTAATCATTTATCTAATGATGTTTAAGGTTAATTAATCTTTTAATAATGATGGATTAAAGTTAAATTATCAACTTACTAATGATGTTTTTTAATTAATTAATCTTTTAATTAAGGACTTTTAAAAGATAATAAATCTATTTAACCTTAAATAAATCTTTTCTCAATAAAGTTTTAAATTAACTAATCACTTGTAAATAATGATATTTAATTAACATAATTACTTAAATTATTAATTAATTGAACTAACGAGGTTTTAAAGATGATTTACCCTCTTTAATTAAAGGTTATTGAAGTTAATTAATTAACTTAGTTGATAAAGCTTTAAAGTTAATTAATTAATATAATAATGATGTTTTAGATTGTTAATTCATTTTTATAATGATGTTTTAAATTAGTAAAATCTTTTAAAAAAGTGTTTTAAAAGCTAATACTTGTAATGGGAAGCCATGTAAGAATTTGGGTTTTAAAAGAAAAGGATTGAATCATTTGTGGAAATGAATTAATTTCTATAAAGCAATTCACTTATATGTAAACGATTTATTTGTATAATTAGCATTAAACATCGAAAAAGTAGACTTTTGGCTATGTTAAAAGTTAAGAATAATCTTGAAACATGACTTTGAGGTAACATTACCCTGACTTGCTCGATATTATTGTTAACCAAGAAATAGTACATGTTTGAAATCGATGAGTGGTGGTAAGTATACAAGACTTAATTTCCATATACGATCATTTTTTATGTTCGATGGTTGGTTTCTCAACTATCGGTTACTTCAGCTTCTTTATTATCGTTATTTTAAGATGATGTGTTGCTGCTTGAGCTTTGATATCCTTTGTCAGAAATGACTAAAACCAAGCGCGAGAGGGGGCCAAACTATATGAGGTGATCCCATCAGGATACTTTCACATCTCACTTAGAAGGGATTTGGTAGCGCTATTAGATGTGAAGTATTCGGATACTCGGTAAGGTTTGGCAGGGTCTAGCTTAGAAGTTTTCGATAAGTGTCATAGAATAAACTAGCTTCTCAGAAGTATTTACTAGAGCTATACTTTAAGGGAGGTGTACCCTCCTAGTCATTTGCTGGAGATTTCCCTTTTCTGATTTGATTTGAACTTTAAATTTATTTGTATCGGGAAGAGTCAACCACTCTTTGCGAATTTATATATTTATCCATCCTTTATGTTTGAATGTTGATTTATGTGAGAGTAAACCCGTTCCATGTTCAGAGGCATTGTATCACTTGTTTGTGTTTAATTCACACCTATTGTTTAAAGTTTTACTCATACCAGACATTGATCCGAGTTATTTGTTTTCCTAAACTCTCGGGTGCTCATTTTATTTGAGGAATCCGAGAGTAGCGGATCTTTGTTAGGCTCTTTTGAAGATGGCATCCGAGCAGGAGGCTTTCATCTTCTTAATTATCTATTCTGCTGAATTATCTAGTTTGTGTAAGTGTATTTTGTTGCAACATATATAAAGGCATGTTATTATAACTGCCCAAGCTGATTTGTAGTACTTTTGTGTAACTCTGATAACTTCTTATTAAGGAGTAACCCGATGTACTATTAATTATTATATTTATTTAGCAGTTTCTTTATGAGGTTTTCTATTCTGTTCTTTATTTTACACCACGACGATTCATCTTACTAATACTTAGGCAACGACATACGAACACTAAAGATATGTTAAGTGTCGTTCCCAGGGGTCAAAAATGTGGGTCGTCACGGTTGGTGTCAGAGCTTCAGTTAAGCAAACACCTTAGCCTTATTGAGTACAACTCATTAGGGATATGGTGAGTCGAGCGCTAAAATGAGTTAATCTTGAGAGAGCATGTTTCCTTTCTCCCTTAAAACTCTAGTTTTAGATCTTTATTGTAGTTTCCTTTTTTATCTTTGACCTTATCTTTATATTTTAATGATACCTGCCACTTTATCCAGGTTATTGAAAATGAGCACAAGGGAAAGAAGAGGGGAGGGATCTGGAATTAGCATAATTACAAATGGTAGAGCTCCTAGAAATAAGCCAATTGTAGAGCTAGTAGTAGAAGCAGTGATGCAAGTTCAGCCAACTCAGAACTTTACGACCTTGTGCAAGAATTACACTGCTTTATGTGGTAAGCCTTTCTATGGAATTGTAGATATTTTAGGAGTTCAGACACGACTCCGCTCTTGTGAAAGGATATTCGGGGATCTTCAGTTGGGAGATACTATAAAGAGATTATTGGCATTATGGCAGCTTTAAAAAGCAGCAATGGATTGGTGGGATTCAGTGACGATGAATACACCAGAAGAAGATTTCTCTTGGGAGAGGTTTAAAGAAGTTTATGAAGCTCAGTTTACCCCAGAGGTGGAAAGGACTCGATTGTTTAGAAGTTTTATGGATTTGAAACAAAGTGAGAAGACAGTGGTACAGTATGAGCATAGGTCCAATGCGTTGTCTCGCTTTGGACCAGGATTGATTGATACGCCACTTAAAAAGAATGAAATGTTTGTGAAAGGAATACGACCAAAGTTTATTGGGAAATGACCAATCATCTCAGCGGTACCTTTACCAATTTGATCAGTATGGCTTTGAGGTTAAGCTCTTGATATTGAGCAAGGAGTACATAAGGGAGTATTGCCAGCAATTAATGCCAAACCTTTATCAGTGATACAAGTTGCTAGTAAGCCATTTTTCAAGTGCTAAGGAAAGAAGAAGCGGTCGAGAAAGAAGCCTAGAGATGGAGCTCCAACTCAGAACAAGTAGTTAGGCTTGACCAAGATTCTTTGTTTTAAAGCAACAGAATGGGCCACTTTGCAAATCATTGCTCGAACCCTACTAGTGGACTGCTCTACTACAATTGCAACAAACATGGACATGTGAAGAACCAGTGCCCTTTTCTAAAGAATGGATCATAGGGAAAGCTTTTACTATTAAGGAAATACCATCTACTTCTATGGATTCAAAAGGAAAGTAGGTGTTGCAAGGTATATTATCCATTTCTGATATTCCTATTAGAGTATTATTCGACACCGGTGCATCCTATAGTTTTATCTCCTATTACCTATTAACCCAGTTAAATCTTAAATATGTTATTCTCTATAATTCTCTATGTGTCTCTAACCCAATTAGGGATCCGACCAATCTTGACACCAAATGTTTGAATGTCCCTATTTGTTATCGAGATTGGCCTTTATTTTCTGACTTATTTGCCCTTGGGTTCATGGATTTTGGGGTAGTATTGGGTATGGATTGGTTGTCTAAATTTAAAGCAGCCATAAATTATAATTAAAGGATTATCATAATTAGTGATGATGGAAATATTGGTATGGATATTTATTGTGGGGAGCCTAATAAGTTGATGTGCAATTTCCTTTATTCCCTCGAAGTACGAAAAGAGGAGATAAAGAATATACTAATTGTATGAGACTTCAAGGATATTTTGGAATAAGTGCAAGGTTTACCTTCTCACCGAGAAGTAGAGTTATGCATTTGTTTGATTCTAGGAACCTTACTAATTGTACAACCACCTTGAAGTTCGGCTCTAAAGGAAAGAAGAGAATTGGAGAAGCAGACGTTTGATTTATTGCGAAAAGGTTTGATCAGACCCAGCACATCGAGTTGGGGATCACCGGTAGTTTTCGTTACCAAGGCAGATGGTTCTTTTACATTATGTTTGGATTACTGAGAATTAAATTAGAGGACTATCAGAATAAGTATCATTTACCTAGGATTGATGACCTGTTTGACCAGCTCTACGGAGCTTGGATATTTTTTCAATTTGATCTTTCCACTGGTTTTCACCAATTAATGGTAGCAAAGGAGAGTGTACCCCTAGTAGCTTTTTGTACCCCTGAAACCTTTTACGAGTGGTTAGTCATGCCATTCGGATTGACTGACACACTTACTTATTTCGTGGATTTGATGAATATAGTGTTTTGACTTTCTTAACAAGTTTGTTCTCATCTTCATTGATGACATTCTCGTTTATTCAAAAACGGATGAAGAGCATAAGTACCATCTTCAAGCTGTTCTAAGTACTTTAAAAAGTCAGTTTTAAAGGAAAATTTTTCTAAGTGCCATTTTTGGAAATTAAAAGATAGATTTCTAGGGCACGTAGTTTCAGAAAAAGGCATATCAGTAGACCCACCTAAAGTAGTTGCGGTTCAAGACTGGAAGAAATCAAAAAAAGTGACAGAGGCTATAAATTTCTTGGGATTGGTCGGTTTCTATAGAAGGTTTATTAAAGATTTCTCAAAGATTGCGTCTCATCTAATAAAGCTGACGACGAAAGATGCTAAGTTTATTTGGACACCCAAGTGCGAGCATTCAATGAGTTAAAGGAGAAATTGACAAGTGCTCCCATTTTAACTATTCTAGATAGGAGTAAAGGATTAACCATTTACACGGATTCTTATAGGACCAGATTGGGAGCAATTGAGATGTAAAATGGAAAAGTAGTAGCGTATGCTAGTTGACAGTTGAAACCATATGAGAAGAATTATGCTACGCACAATCTGGAGATTTTGGCAGTTGTCTTTGCATTGAAGATATGGAGGCACTATTTTTGGGTGCAAAGTTTGAGTTATATATGGATCACAAATCATTAAAGTATCTTTTTACCCAAAAGGATTTGAACTTGAGGCAATAAAGAAGGCTGGAGTTTCTCACGTCTTATGATCTAGAGATTCTTTATAGCCCAACAAAAGTAAACGCCGTTGCAGATGCATTGAATAGGAATATGGAGACAATTGCAAATATGGAAGTTAAGCCACCATTAATGGAGAGAATTTCATATTTTTAAGAAGAAGAACCTATTGTAGCTCGGTTTAGAAGAATGTTGAAAAAGGAATTGTTTCTAGTTTTTAGATTGACTCCCCCGAGGCATTTTAAGAATGAATGGTGGGATTTGTGCGCCAGATGTTAATGGAATTATACAGGATGTGTTGAGAGAATGCAATGATCAAAGTTATCTATCCACCTAGGAGTAACTAAAATGTTTTAGAATATGAAGAAGACCTTTTGGTGGGAAGGGACAAAGAGAGGCATTTGATCTTTGTTAACCAGCGTGCAAATTGTCAACAGGTCAGAAGTGACCAACAGAAGACTACTGGGTTACTCCAACCATTGGAGATACCAAATTGAAAGTTGGAGCAAGTATCCATGGACCATCGATGGGTTGCCTGGAACAAGGAAAGGCAATGAAGGCATTTGGTAATTGTAGATCGATTAATGAAGATCACCCATTTTATTCCAATTAAGTCAACAAGAACTGCAGCTTCTTTGGCAGGGATTTATTTGAGGGAGATCGTTCGACTGCATGGAATTCTGGTAAGTATAGTCAGTGATGGAGATCCCATTTTCACCAATCGATTTTGGGGAGCATTGTAAACCACTTTAGGGATAGAATTGAATTTGAGCACAGCCTATCACCCATAGACAAAAAGACAAACCAAAAGGGTTAACTGGATTTTAGAGGATCTCTTGAGAATTTTGGATTTTGGAGGTTCTTGGGAAGATCATCTACATTTGGTAGAGCTTTCTTATAATAATAGTTACCAAGCTAGCATCGGCATGGCGCCCTATGAAGCTTTATATGGATAGCCAAGTAACCCACCTTCGTGTTGGGTTGAGACTGGAGACCATTTAGTTCTTGGACCAAAAATTGTTCGAGAGGCATCAGAGAAAGTGGCAATGGTCAATGAGAGGATGAAAGAAGCCCAGAATTGACATAAAAGTTATGCCGGTCAACGGTGCAGGGACTTAGAGTTTGCGGTCGGGGGATTCGGTATTTGTGAAAATTTCCTCGAGATTTGTAAGATTCAAAAGAGCATGAAAGCTAGCATCCAGATGTATAAACCATTTAGAATCCTGGAAGGATTGGATCATTGGCATATATAGTATTTTCTTGAGAAATTTTCAGAAGTTCATAATGTCTTTCATGTATCTCGTTTGAGAAAGCATGTTCATGATCCATCTTTGATTGTTGAGACATTTGTTCAGGATGATCTGGAAATAACAGAACTTGACGGTAGTCCAACATCCAGTTCATATTGTAGATTAGGATGAAAGGAGATTGAGAAATAAGGTGGAGAAGCTTGTAAAGATTCAATGGAGTGATGATCCCCGCGATTGTACTTGGGAGACGAAAGATCATATTAAAGAAACTTACCCTGATGTAATGTCTGGTTAGTTGCTTGTTGTTTGAATGCACTGTGTATGTTCTTTTGTGGCATAGTTGATTTGCATTGTTATATGGATTTCTTGGTATAATACATACCTTTTTAATTGTCTTTTTGTATAATTTCGGGGACGAAATTCTCCTAAGGATAGAGAGTGTAACGACCCGTAAATTATTTGCTTTGTATGTGATATTTAAATCATTATTTAAATAATGGATTTTAATAACCAAGTAAACATCTTTTAAATATTAGTTAATGATTTTAAAACCATTTTCAAATTTTGTTTATCAAAATAATTAGCTCAAATAAAAATAGAAAATGTGACCGAAAAACATTTTGCGAAATTTTGACTTTTCGGCATCAGAAAGTCAACGAAAACATTGTGCACATTTTTATATAAAATCATATACACTTGGACACACATGTACACATGTCATACGGTAAGTTAATGAAGATATTAAAGGTAATAAACCATGATAATTATATAATTATGATATGACACGATATGTTTAAATAAAAGAAAAAAATGAAATAAAAAATACCCTCTCATGCACCACCATCACCTAAACTACCTAGGTTGGACAAGGAGGAATAGTAGGAGGGGACGTAGGGGTGTGCATGTGAGCTAGGAGAGGTGGAGAGGGTATGGAAGCATGCTACATGAAGACTTTTTATTATTTAATATTAATAAGTTTAATTATATTATTTCTCCACCTTCCATGCCTATAAATACCACCACACATACTCTTTTCTCACATTTCATCTTCAATTCCAAAGTTCATTCCCATAACTTCATGTTCATGAAATGGTCCATGGCTCCATGTACATAAAATCCTAAAACTAGTTTGAAAAGCTAGCCTTTCTTCATTTCTAAGCTCACTACATCCACTTCACTATCAATCAAGACCTATATCCCCCGCATTCCCACCATGGCCGAGCCCCATTTGATCCAAGCTGAGCACAAAAGCCCATAAAAGGTCCACTAAATCAAGTCAACCACATAGGAAAGCTTAGTTTTAATGTTGTTCGAAGAGTTAGTGCGATTTCGATTCAAGTAGTAAGCGTTTTGGTGAGTAAAGCTTCCACTTTTGAACCATAAAGTTTAAACTATATTCGTGCTCATATTTGTAGCTATAGAATGCTTATTGTATAGTTGTAATAATGGTTTGGCTAATGGATTTGTATATTGCTTTGAAAATTATTTGCTTTGGAAAGTTAGCAAGTGAATCTTAAGTTATATGAAAATCTAGTGGTTAAACTAATTCAATTGTTAATATGTGCTTGTTACATGTTGAATTATTGTAAAATACCATGTACATATGTCCATCCACTTGCTTTGTGATGGTTGGTTGTATTGAAAATGTCATATACTCGAATTCCAAACTGCCCATATAGCGATAGTCGCTATATCGGCACTTTCGGAAAATCACCTTTTATCGAAACCATTTGGTTTCATTGTCGTGCTTGGAAATTATTTTACAAGTTAAGCAAGTTTTTAATTATTGATGTTTACAAAAATAATTAATTATTTTAATAATGATATTTAAGTTAATTAATTATTTAATTAGTAAGGATTAAAGTTAACGACGTGCTTAAAATTAACTGATCACTTGGTAAATGTTGTTTTGAAATTAACTAATCATTTTATATAATGATGTTTAAGGTTATTTAATCTTTTAATAATGATGGATTAAAGTTAAATAACCAATTTAGTGATGATGTTTTTTAAATTAATTAATCTTTTAACAATGACTTTTAAAAGATCATAAATCTGTTTAACCTTAAATAAATCTTTCTTTAAATAAAGTTTTAAATTAATTAATCACTGATAAATAATGATATTTAATTATTATTCAAGTAATATAATTAATTATATTATTAATTAATTGACTTAACGAGGTTTTAAAAGTGATTTACCCTTTTTAATTGAATGTTAGTGAAGTTAATTAATTAACTTTGTTGAAAAAGTTTTAAAGTTAATTAATCAATGTAATAAGGATGTTTTAGGTTATTAATTCATTTTTATAATGATGTTTTAAAGTTAGTAAACTCTATTAACAAAGTGTTTTAAAAGTTAATACTTGTGACATGAAGCTAAGCACGAATTCGGATTTTTAAAAGAAAAGGATTGAATCGTTTATGAAAATGAATTAATTTCCGTAAAGCAATGCATTTATATGGAAATAATTTATTTGTACAATTAGCACTAAACAACGAAGAAGTTGACTTTTCACTATTTCGAAAGTTAAGAATAATCGTGAGACATGACTTTGAGGTAACACTGCCTTGACTTATCCAGTATTATTGTTAACCAAGAAATGGCACAAGTTTGAATTCGATGAGTGGTGGAAAGTATACAAGACTTAAGTCCCATATACACTCATTTTATATCTTCGATAGATGGTTCTTAACTATTGGTTACTTCAGCTTCTTTAATACCATCATTCTAAGACGATGTGTTGCTGCGTTGAGCTTTGATATCCTTTGTTGGAAATGATTAGAATCAAAGCACGAGAAGGGCCCAAGATATGTGTGGTTGCTCTCATCAGGATACTTTCACATCTCATCTAGATTGGATTCGTTAGCCCTATTAGATGTGAAGTATTCAGATACTCCGTAAGGTTTGTCGGGGTCCGTCTTGGTGGTTTCGAGAAATGTCACAGAGTAAATTAGCTTCTCAGAAGTATATTACTAGAGGTATACTTCAAGGGGGTGCACCCTCCTAGCCATTTGTTAGAGATTTCCCTTCTCTAATTTGATTCGAACCTTCAAATTTATTTGCATCGAAAAGAGTCAACCACACTTCCAGAAGTTTTAATATGCATCCATTCGTTATATTTGGATGTTGATTTATGTGAGAGTGTGACGCCCCACCTCTATGCTCACAATAACAAAGAGTATTAAAGGAAATACTGTCTATTATTATGAAGAATAAGGCTGGATAGGAGCGGCCATCCGTAGGTAAGCCTTACACTAGTATTGGTTACCTCGATAGGAGTGGTATATATTTTTCATTTTTCATCTCATATTTAATTACTCCCATCGACATAACCAATTCCAGTATAAAACGAACTACGATGGTTCATAATAGTTTAGGACAATAGATATAATAATAACACAGATAATACAAATGCGGAACACAGATAAAACAAAAGTCTCATATATATAATAACTGATGTCAGTTACAATACATGTGATACAGTACATATGATACAACTACAACTATCGACTCTGGAAGTTACATATACAAGTACATTATCGTATATAATATACATGAATACATACCTTCCTATACAAATAAACCGACTACTATAAATGACGACGACTACTTCAAAAGATATGAAGTGACTTCATAGCTCAAGCAGCAACCCAAAGTAAGATATCAACAACCTGTAAATACTCGGTCTGACCCGAGTATTACATTCAAAAGAAAATAATACACAGGTCAGTCTAATTCAAACTCAGTTATTAATGCACAGAAGCAGTAATAATTAATTAACAATTAGACGACAGTCAAAATAAATTCACCTATCCGATCCTCTAACAAGAAAATCGGATAACGGTGAATATAACACGTATAGTGTTAAACAACAATTAAAAAAACTCAAATTAGCAACGAAGATAGATGAAAGGATCATTAATGAAGATAATTTAGAAAACAGTAGAATTGCCTAAACGACAATTAACAACAAAATCTAATTACTAATGAATAATTAGAAACTCATAATCTAATTTTCAAATAAATAATTAGACAACAACAAAATGTTTAAATTAAACCAAATCAAAACACCATTCAAACAATTGAAATATCCATTTAAAATGCCAACTCGGGTAGGGCTGCAGTACATGCACGCGTGTACTGCCTCGCCACTACAGCCTCTGGAATACGCAAAAGATTAATAAATCAAAAGCAAATAGAATATTAATAAAAGTAATATCGTGTGGCTGCAGTACACGCTTGCGTGCACTGCCTTGCCACTACAGTGATGATGTACACAAAAGATCAACGAACCAAAATCAATGAAGATTCAACTATCAATGGCCAAGAAACAGCACATTAACTCAATTACACTAAACTTTATATATAAATGCAGTGACACACGGCATATGAGCATATGCTACAGTGCAACATAGTAGCCAAGGCCGAAGTGAAGAAGAAACCAAACTAAGTAGATAATAGGTTCACATCAAAATCAATGCCCAATGAACCAGAACATAGACTCTGAGGCTAAGAATAGACCGAAGCAAACATATCACTAAAGCATTGAACAGGAAAGCGAAGATGAGAGCACCATGTCAGTGCCAAAGTGGTCAAGGAAATGTACAAAGGAATGACATGGCAGCAGTTCCAAATCGATGCAGCAGTACCCATAAATATGAAATGCAACATGACGGCAAGTAGTGCCTCCTAACCCATCAAGTTACAGGGTTCAATATTACAACTCAACTAACTCGAAATCAGTGATACTAGAATCACCATGTATGAACCAAACTGGAGTGATATAACGCATCAGTGACATCCAAAGGTATCCACAATATGGTTCACATTCGAATATAATGAATGTACCATGATGAAAAATGAATTTCAATAAACCAGACGAGTTACACGGACAAGCTAATGATGCAAGTATTATCAATGCAACAGAGTCAGGTTCAAATGCAAATCTAATATCAGAAATGAAACTGCAACTGTATACGAATGGATAGTACACAGTGTAGGACACAACAGGTTCAACCATCAGGTTCAAGAATAAAGTAAGAAAACAATGCACATGTTAACAAGATAAGGGATGCACTAGTGAACCAGGCGACACAATGAACACTACAACATGCAACACGTAGACGATGTTAACAGGACTCGGCATGTACAAGAAGAGAAGACCACAAAACCATAATATATAAGCTTTACTGACTCGGAGGAACAAGCCAACCTGGCCACAATGCAAACACTAACCAAATGCCATCATGAGTCAAAGACCAGAGAGTCCAGACACCAACAGAAGCCACAGTGCAAAGTGTGAATGTATTTACAAGGAATTGGAGACAAGACTCAATTAGCACCATAGCTTAATACAAATTAATGCAACAGTTTTTTTTAAACAAAATGAACAATACTTCAACCGGGACACAAGATATGCAAACAAAGTATGCGGTGACAACACAAATGCAGGTTCAACGATATATGCATACACACATACAAATGTATGTATGCATCTATACGAAGACACACAAAATAATCAAGACCAGTTCCATCAGAATTTATCAAGGCAACAGATAATGACTGGAGACAAAATGAATCACTAACCAAAATATATACGATTATGCCCCAAGTCGTAAATCATCTCAACATTCGTACTAAATTCAGAATCAAGTGACCGATGTTAACAGAAATCAAAATCCTGATGGCCACAAACGAAAGCAACATCTTCAAATAAATTCAATGGTAACAGTTTCAATCCCAAAACCATAAGTCAATCAAGTATTCAAACCTTTGTGAATTGAAAACAACAGAAAAATCAACAACTTCGAACCACAATTTAACAGCCGAAAAATCAAGTGACCAAAGTCATGTTAAACAGCAACAAAATCATACGAAAAAAATACAACAGTATCATAGAGTTCAAAATTAGATGTGAGTAACATGTGTCACTCACTTTTGCCTCGATGAATTTAAGCAGCCGCAGTGAGCAACGAGGGAAGACGAATTCGATCAACTCGAAGCAACCAAGCCAAAGCCCTAAATTTTTGGTTCGAACAAGGACGAACGAACGAATTTGAGGCCGACATTTTCTTTTCTCCTTCGTACGTTTAGTTTTAGGGTTTTGTTTTTCGAATGAACGAGAATGAAAGGGGGACGGGTCGAGTTGCAATAAAAAGGGAACGACATTCAAAAGTAATTGGGCCGAAACAAATTTTAAAGCCCGATAAAATTCTCTCAACAATTTCAAACTAATATTAACACGATAAAATCCCTTTAACAATTCACAAAAGAATTTTCGACTCGATTGAAAACTTCAATTAGCGATTAGCTAGCTCAATAATTTTTTTAATGACGATTATAAATTGGGCAAAACCCCGGGTTGTTACAGAGAGTAAACTCGTTCCATGTTCAGTGGCATGGTCTCACATGTTATGTGTTTAATTTCACACCTATTGCTTAAATTTTTACTCATATCAGACATATCTTCTGACCCAAGTTATTTGTTTTCCCTAACTCTAGGGTACTCATTTTATTTGAGTAGTCCGAGAGTAGGAGGTCTTTGTTGGGCTCTTTTAAAGAGGACGTCTGAGCAGGAGGCTTTCATCTTCTTAGTTATCTATTCGGATGTATTATCTAGTTTGTGTAAGTGTATTTTGTTTCAGCATATACAAAGGCAGGTTGTTATAATAGCCTAAGCTAATTTGTAATACTATTGTGTAACTCTGATAACTCGCTGTTAAGGAGTAATCCGATGTACTATTGACTGTTATGTTTTATTTAATAGTTTTATTGTGAGGTTTTGTATTCTATGTTTTATTTTACCCCACAACGATTCATCTTTCCGATGCATGGACAATGGCACACGAACATCGAGGATGTGTTAAGTGTCATTTCTAGGGGTCAGAAAGGTGGATCGTCATAGAATCAATCATAAACAGGTTTTAGTTAGGCAACTAGTTAATCAATTACGTTAAAAAATTATAAAAAAAAATCAAATTTGTAACAATTAATGATTTTAGATCCAGTCAAAATATATCAAGCTTAAAATAAAATGAATATATAAGCAAGATTTTGCATTTAATGTCAATACACAAAACAATTTTAAAATAAATTCAACAAGCGGCAATGAATACACATATATGATCACGAAATTAGATCGAATGATCAAGAATGAATTTAAGATGAAAATCAAATCTCACATCTCTTTGTAGATCAATATCCAGTTTTGTAAGAGAATGATGTGCCACCTATTTTCAATTTTATTTGATATTTTTCATTTGTTTGGAGATGTTTTTTTTCAGAAAATGCAAGAGGTCATTTTGCCCATAGCAATAGAGAAGAGAGAAAGAAAAATAATTCAAGTAAGAAAATGAGTGGGAGGATTTTTTTTAATGAACAGAGTAAAATCCTTTCCTATTCTCTCTTTAAAACTTCCATTTTTAATTCTCAATTAAGTATCAAAATCTCATCCATATACCATCCTCTCTCTAGCATGGCAGACTACATCGTTCCATTATATCGAAAATGATTTCCAAAAGCCTGTCAAGCAATTAACTATATTTAAAACCTGTTTAAATATAAACCAATATTGTATATCGATACATGCATATATTACTTTTATATATACATTCAAATAATTACTAAAAACATCAATACATCAAACAAATTAAATAATAATCAATATTTCTCAAATATTAATTAATTTATATATTTACAACATTTAATTGTTTAATTAAATACAGTTTTGTAACTTAGATATGTGAATTCAGTTAGCAGTTAATTTTGAACGATTCAAATATAAACAATCACACATCATCTTAGCTATTGGTATGACAGCTTGATCAAATTCATCACTTATATATGTAACGATCCAGAATTTTATTGCTTCGATTTGTGAATATTTGATAAATTTTAAATATTAAATTAATGATCAAATTACTCTCTTTTAATTATAAATAGTGATGGTGAATTTAAAATTTGTTTACATAAATAAAAAGTTTGGAGAAACATTAGAAATGCGACTGAAAATCATTTTTGGATTTTCGAATTTTCATTGAACGAAGGTTGTTGAAATGTTGTTGCATACTTGTGTACACATATGTGCACATTTAATAACATTTCCTATTTGCTTAAAGGAATTAATTAACTCTAATATTAATTAGGGAATTAAAAGTAAAAATTAAGTTAAGTGATGCGACTTTTTCTTTTTAAGTAAGGAAAGTGGACTTTTATATATATGGATTTGTATGCATTAGTATATAGTTAAGATGTGCATGTGGCTTCTTGTACTTTGGCACATGGAGGAAGCGTAGAATGGAAGGGTAAGGAAGGATAAACGAGTAATTTGATGAAGGGGTAAGTGCAGTCATTTGCCGCATTTTTAAATTCTATAAAAGGAACATACCTCTTTCCCTTTTTGACTTTTCATTTCCACTTTCATTTCTCATTATGTTCCTCTTCTTCACCCTCTTCTCTTCTCTCTTCACTTTACTACTTTAAATCACTTTATTTTCGTCACAAAACTCTTGTATAAACCTTGATAAATATTGCTAATAACCTCTACCATCATCAAGTTCAAAATTTGAAGGCCAAAACCCCATTTCTTTGCATAGCCATGAGCACTAAGGGTAGGAGCCATATACATGAGCAATAGAGGAGAAGAGGAGGAGTTTTCAAGGACTAAGCAAGGAGTTGCATTGTCAATTGATGTTTGTTGGTTAGTAGGAGGAAGTAGCGGTCTTTTTGGCAAGGCTTGGTCAAATTTAAAGTCAGTTAAAAGCAACTTAAATAAATTAATCTATGTAATAATTATTCATTGTTTTGCTTATGTTTTATTTACATATGTGTGTAATATGCATAATTGTTTATTTGGATTGGTTCCCGCTTGAAAGTAGATGACACCTAGGGTTTAGATAGGGGACAAACTAAATGGATGAAAGTCAAAGTGGTCGTAGCGAATAAGTCGCATCGATACACTTCGAAGTGCATATATATAAGGATTTATAGCGGACTATATTGTAAAGGGACTCTAAGGAGTTCCTTGCCATATTGATTTGATTTACATTATTACTTGCTATGTACAATGTGATGAAGTGGAGATTGTTGCTAGTCGACTTGCTTTGACGATTTTTTTATGCAACATTGAATCTTTTGCTTTCTTTTTAAAGGCTTACTACCTTGTTTTCTAAAAGTGCTTTGAAATATTTTCTGAATTTGATTTTTTTCAAATCTTTTTTCAAAGGTAGATAAAATGATTTAAAATATAAAAAGAAAATGGAGTTTAAAAGCTATTTGATTTACAAAATAAAGTTTTAAAAGTTACGAACTATATAACGATATCACAATAAATGCACTTTAGAAATCTACGATTTTAGTAAAATTTATCTATTTTGGTTATTTTGTAAATTCCTTTCAAATATGGTTTACAAAAGTTATATAAGTATTTTTAAAGATGGTTTGGAATTTGAGTATATTTCTAAAAGGATTGGTTGAAATATTTATGTAAGGGTTTATTTTATATAAAGGAAATTCCTTTATTTTCCAAAGTAATTCTTTTCCGAAAGAGGTGACTTTTAAGTAATGTTTGAATGAAGGTTTCAAATGGTGGTTAAAGTGTTTTAAATATGATTTTATGTAAGAAGAAGGCATGAATCATGACACTATTGTCGTTGTAAATGTTTGGAGAAAAGGAAAGGGATCATGGACTATAACATTTTTATCATAGTAAATGGTTTTGGAAAAATTGGAAAGGTAGTTTGATTTATAACACTTTTTTGCGATTAAATAAATTATTTACTTTATATTAAGGGAGGATCTTGTCTTTTGAAATCAAACTTCTGTTTAAATAAACGATTCTGGAAAATGTTTCTAAGAACTATTTTGAAATCAATGACTAGAAATAAGTTTACAGAGTTTGTTTTTTGATTGTTTTAAAAGACTTTGCTTTATGAAAGGGATTTCTTTGCCAGTGCCATTAAGTAACATAAAACAAATATGATAAGTAGTCCTGAAATGTTGACACAATTATGGAATGTAACGACCCAGAAATTCGAATACTTCATCTTAGAATATCTTAACTTTACGAAATGATTTAATATTGATAGTATGATTTTATTAAACTTGTTAAACACTATTTAATTAATAACTAATGGTAGGAAACTTATTTTTGAAAGGTGTTTATAAAAATATATTCTTTGATCAAAAACTGAAAATGTAACCAAAAACGTTTAGTTAAAATTAGTATTTTGTTAAATAAAAGTTGTTGAAATAATTGTGCACTATAGGATATCATATGAATATATTAACAAGAGCATAAATCCTCTTATAACTAATGGTAATTAATTAATCTAAAATCTTCTAGAAAGAAGGACCTAAAGGACCCTTAATTATGGTGGAAAAGGTGGAGTGATTTAACAAAACATGGTGTCTAAAGGCATGGTTGCAAATGGTTTCTTGGCTGGCCATATGAGGGCATGGAAGGTCATTTAACTGCTTACTAAATCGTATAAATAAGCACCTATAGTGCCATTATATAATTACCATTTCACTTGAAAAAGATTCACCCATTTGTGTAACGACCCGTAAAAAATTTAACGATTTTAATAACATAATTAACTGAATTTTTGTGAAATTTTAAATAATTGAATTTTGAAATAACAATTTGATATACGGAATACATCTATTTAAAACATAGCAAATGGTAAATTTTCATCAGAAAATATGAAAGTTAATTCTGTTGTGTAATTTTCAATTTCAATTTAAAACAGTTAATTTGATGAAAATAAAATGTTTTCGAAATCTGAATATTTTTATACAATAAAAATGTAAATCAATTTCTAAGTGAGGCGTCATAATTCGTTTCGTCAAATTTGGACTTCTCCATCCACGCTTATCTTATTTTCAGCATTTTAGTAGCATTTTCGGTACCGAATATCGATTTTTGATAGGATGATCGTATCACCGATATTTGTGTACCGTTCTGTTTGTCTCGTCGTGCCGATCTCCACAGTATATTCATTTGTGTTTTTTAGAGTCCGGTACATGACGAAATCTATGAAAACGGTGACCATATCCTTTTGTTTTCCTTTGTCCTTTCATTGCTCTCCGTGAGAAAGTTGTTAGCCACTAGCAATTAATATTTCTTGAATTCAACATTTTGGCTTTCACTATTCCACCATATAATCAAATAGCAACTAGCCCTTTTATATTCCTTAATTTAATTTCTAACTTTTAATGTTCTACCGGTTCAATATATGTTGCCGTTCAACTTTTCATTTTTCTTTTCCTGTAGTTGTAATTGTTTCTTTTGTGTCAACTTTTATATGTCTTCTTACTTTCTGAACCTTGTTCTTCTTCCTGTGCAATCTTTCCATCTCTCCTCTTAGATTTATTAAAAAAAATTAGTTTCAAAAGAAAATTTGATAGCACACATACTATAATTTGTGATATATATATATATATATATATATATATATATATATATCAAGTCCTTGTTCTCTTGCATGAAAATTGTTGTCCTTTTCATCTTTGATTGTCCACCTCCAACAACCTCTCTCCTCTCCGCCACTCTCTTTCCCATCACCATGTCCGAAGCTTCATCGTTTCACCATGATCGACACCGTCACCTCCAACCTGCAGCTCGCGAAACTAACCCAACCCACCACCATACCTTTTCCTCCATGCCACCCTCAAATTTTCCCTTCCAAAGCCCTCCAACCATCTCCGCCAGCCGCAACCACGTAAACACCCACGCCACAGATTGCCTCACATCCTCCAACCTCCACCTGTAGCACCTCCACAGCAATAGCCTTGCCGAACAATCCCCTCACTCGACCACCACAGCCACACGCAGCCGCATCCTCCCGGCTTCAACATCCCAACCCCAAAACTACACTGCCACTGAGAATCAGTTCACCACCCAGACCCGATAGCAGCCAAGCCAGGATCTGCCCGACACCCCTCCTACCGACCTCACTGACAACTCCTTTTGGAGATTTATATAGGTATTGTTTCCATTTTGCAATTTTTATTAGTAAGCATGTATATGTAAAAGTTTAAGATAGTTTATATTAGTGAACATATATATATATACACACACACACTCGCTTGCTTCTTCTTCTTTTTTAAAAAAGAGTGTATATATATACATTTTAATTATTTAGTTACAGACTGTATTATTATTTTTAAATTTTATTTTGTAATAGCTTTTATATGTACTATTCTATTTGTTATTATGTCCTATAGAAAGGACTTTATATATTAGATATTGGTCTGCATGCTATTCAAGCTGGAATCTCCTCTTTTGAAAAATGAAAATAGATTTTGATTTTATATATGTGTGATTTTATAAGCATTTATTTTTAAAGGTATTTTTATGTATATATGTTTCAAAATATTTCATTGGGTTGTCTTACTTTATGTAAATATGAAAATCGCTCAACTTTTTGTATATATACCATTTGTATACATATTAGCTTATATAGTTGATATATTGATTTATAATGTATGGTTTCTGTTTGTTTTATATGAAGTATATAAACTATAAGATCTGTTATATATATAAATTTATATAATTTTGTATATAATATGTTGATATACACATAAGTTTATATAAGTCACACATAACCTGCGTGTTGTATATAGGTTTATATATGATCTTTTGAGTTTATAGTAAGTAAGTTTATATTGGTTTTATAATTAATATTGATTTTAAAATATAATATATATGTAAATTTATACATTAGTTTATATAAGTATTCATGAGTTTTGTTTCTAAATATATATATAAAGATTTTATTTTAAATATATGTCTTCGAATCAATTTTTGAAAGAGAATTCTAATAAGAACAATATATATATATATATTCCGTTTTTATCAAGCTAATTTGATTTGTTCTCATCGATCCCTAATTATCAGTTTCGTCCGTCAAATTTATGTTTAGCTACTTCGCTTTGAGATTTATTATCTGGATTGGTCGAGTGTCGAATTCGTGATTTATTCCGTGTGCTTGTCTGTTCTCTATCTAGCCTCGAAAGGTGAGCAATCAACTCATGATTAACATTCTTATATTTAGTAAATTTGATTTCACTTGAAATGACAATTAAAATATGCTGTTAAATGTGAATTGCTAGTTTTTAATTTTAAATATGATATGCCATTATCTGCAATTGTTCACCCATGATATATGACACCATATCCTGTTGTATATAATTTATTTAATTCATTACTGATGATATATGCCTATTGTTGATATGTTATATTATCATCATTTTTATTCTCACTCTACAAGTTCCCTGTTAGTTTGGAAATTCCCTATGGGTTGAAATTATACATACCCGAACGATATTCTAAAATAGGGAAAATCGTTATGGGTTGAAATGATAAACCCAAGCGATTTTCATTGATTTTGAATCTTGGGATTACGAGTTGAAATGATATATACCCATATATATTTAATTTACGGATTGAAATGATAAATATTCGTATCACATTACTATAAGATAGAATATTATATCCAGACACCGTTGGTCTATATTTTGAAAATGATTCCTAAAGATTGAAAGGAAATATACAGGTTTTAGTAAATATCTATTTAAAAAAAATATAACATATATATGATGTTTTATATATGTATAAAATTCAGATTTTTAAAATAACATGTTTTGGAAAAAATTTAAATTTATTAGTTAGTTTTGAAAAATATAAATTTTAAGACTTTACTTATTTTATTACTATAAAAATATAAAATAATATTTAATGTAAAATAAATTTAATGATAAGATTTAATTTAATAAAATTTAATTTAATTAGTATATAATATGTTTAAGTATTTATTTAAATTTATATTAATATTTTAAAAAATAAATAAATAAATTATTTTTTTATAACTTTGATGATAGAGGTTGGGAAGATAAATTAATGTTAACTTGGAATTTAAATTTTTTTAATAATTGAATTTAAATAAGCATCGACTTAAACTTATTGAATTTTGAGGTTTTGAAAGATATGATTTATAGCTTGATATGATAAAAGTGATTTAATGAGTATTCTAAATTTTTTAAATAGAAGTGAGATTGAATAATTAATATTGATATAAATTTATAAATTGAGATTTTATTTGATTGATTATTAAAATGATTAAGTGAATATTTTCTAATTTGAATAAAATTAAAGGTTAAATGTTGAAATCTAAATGAAACTTATATTGAACATGTTGAATATTTAAATTTTGAATCTTATTGGAGTTGAAGTGATAGTTCAAACCTGGATTTGAAATCGAGATAAATTGAAATGGTTTATTGAGAATTTGAACTGTACCTTTGACCTATAAATTAAAATGGTTAAACTGGAATTGGTTTAAATTGAATTCTAGAATTTAAGATGATTTGAATCGATTGCAAAATTGGAGAAAACTAATTTTATTATATAAATTATTTTAATATATGAACTATTTTAATTTATAATACTATTTTCAATATCTAAACTGTTAAAGTCGAAACTGTTATGATTACGAAAGTGCTCTAATTTCAAAAGTACTATGATTCCAAAAATGTTATGATTTCAAAAGTGCTATGATTTTAAAGTATTATGATTCTTTTTGGAAATGAATATGATTTAAAATAAATTAGGATATTAAATTGATATTATTTTCAAAATTAATATTGTATTTTGATATGAAATATGAACTATTTGAAATGAAATGACAACGGTGTGAAATAAGCGTTTGGTTGTTAAAGAGACCGGGATCGGATATTGTCATACTCTCTGCCAATACTGAAAACCACATTTAACAACTGTGCACGTGGTGGAGATTCCAGAACAAAGTAGGATGGTTTGGTGACGATTCTATATGGTATTTACGTAGCCCTGACTCCTATGAATCTGCTTGATGTGGCTAAAACAGGAGCCACGTCGGGCCAAGTAAGGTCATTCCTCCTATCGGACACATTTCTTCGATACCATTCTATTACTTTGTGATTTGATTTGGTGCACCTTTGATTTGGGAGTGTGTCACTAGGTGGGCAGTAGTAGCTGCTATGCGTTACCACTAGTCCGGATTTGCAAACGGTATATCTATCCGGGCACTGCTTTGAGTGCCTTGTCGCGCCTTCTACGAGTTTTTTTGTACCGTACCTATGTGGTGTCCTCTTGGTAAACCTCTAGTTTACAGCGGAGCATACGGCATTGTATAGACTGTGGGAATACAAAGATGTGTTAAAGGGGATATGGGTAATGCCTTAACGCTATTTTAATCTTTTACTTTAATATAGAAAAATTATAATAGCGTATATTACTACATAGTAGATAGTTCCACGGATCCTTAGAGGGTGGAAATCCCAACTATCCTTTAAGTTACTTGTATTTCTTTTGAATTTATTAATATAAAAATGTTAACCCTGACTCGAGTGTGTTGTTTTTGCTTTACGCTCGGGTCAGACTGAGTGTCACGACATTTGAGACTCACCTTTGAAGATTGGAGCTTTGTTTGAAGATCTATCTATCCAGTTTCTAGTTATTTCAGTTTATTTCAGTCATTTATGTTCAAACTCGTCCATTGCTTATGTAGTAGAGATTCATTTGTATTTGAGATTCTGTTGTATTTTGTTTCAAACCTGATGTTTTATATTAGCTTCATGAACTACTATTTATCTATTCCGCCGCTTATTGTTGTAATACTGTGTGTCTATGATTCTGTGATTGATTTATTTACTGTATATGCTGAGTTTTTCCAAATATAAACTTACAATCTGTTGTTTTGAGCAATTCAAGTCTGACATGTGCGGATGCGAATGGTTCGAGATGTCGGGTCATTACAATTTCACTCTTTTCTCTTTTCAAAACTCTCTAATTTAGAGCAACTCTATCAAACACTCCCCAAACATCTCCAAACTCATGCTATCATCCTAATATAATATATACAATCATTATACTATCTCAAAACTTAAAGAAGGGAAGCCTATCTCCCAAAACTCACCAAGGTCATGAGCAAATATGCAATATATTACCTTGGCCATGCACTTTCTAGCTTCATTCTCCCCTTAGCCATGCTTATCTAGGGTCACTCCCTCTTATTTTGTGTGCTTGGATTATGGGTAGGAATGTTATTGTGTTGTTGCACGGTAAAGGTAGAAAAGTGCTAGCTTGATTTGGTTGAAAAGTTTACCTCACTCGCTAAAAAAAAATTTGTCCTACATGAAATATTGCTTGTTATAAAGTACGATAATATTCCCTAACTACTTAAAGTTATGACCCTTGAGTATATGCTCCAAAAAGCATGTGATTTGTTAAGTAGTTACCTTATAAACCTTTGAATTGTATTGTTTATTAAGTTTCTTTGAAAACTTAATATAGACATGTAAATTAGTACATATGTTAATACATGTTTGGTAGTGATGTGGTTTAAATTTGGAATCATATATGTGTATAAAATTAAATGACATTAACAGTGAATTGAATACGGATTTGTCCGTATAGCGGTCGTCGCTATAAATGCGATTTGAAATCCTTTCTTTAGACACTTTTTAAACTCCATATTTCGTTATTTTCAAGCAAATTGTTTTACATACTTATAGTAGTACAAAATATAGTAAGGAGTGAAGTTTTAAAGCTATTTTGTTTATAGAAAAAGTCAGTAAGTTGTTGTCCATATAGCGGTAATCACTGTAAACGCACTTCGAAAAAAATCAGTTTTTAGCAAAGCTTAAAGTATCGGTAACTTGGATATTTTATGAAATCTGTTAAAGGGAGTTTTTATAAAAGATAAATAAGTATTTTAAGTAAGTTTGAAGTTTAAATATATATTTTAAAATAATTATTTAAAGATTTAAAGAAAAGGTGATTTCTATTTAATATATACAAAACTTGTTTTTTTATAAATATAAGAAAGGTTTTCAAAATCAATATTAAGTAATTATGTTTAAGGTAATATTTCCTACAACTTTTATATCTTATTCATAAGTAATTTAAAGGTTGTTTATTTATATATATAAGTCTATAAAACTATTTTAACCCTTTTTTAAAGTAAGAACTTCATACATTTTTCTTCCTTAACGTATTTAAATTCTACTTTCTTATTAAATAAAACCATTATACACACGCACGTGCACAAATGCATAGATACATACATACATACATACATACATACATACATACAAACAAACATACATACATACATACATATATCATTTTAAAAGATCTCTAATATTTATACAAGTAATTTCAAAGACTATTTTTAAAAAAAAAGGGATGAAAATTAACAACTATGTTTGATTGTTTATGGGATGTTTGTATTACCATGCTTAACACTAAAAGTCGAACGAGTAAGCTTCCCAATTTTGTGAGAGTCAAGACTAATGATTATGTAGGACAGAGCAATAGAGCTCTAACCTATTGACTTCCTTCTTGATCGGGGAATCGTTAAGAAAAAATGTCGGAAACATGATAAGTATACGAACCTTGATTTCCATAAGCAAGTGCTTGAGACTTGATAGTCGATAAGTGGACTATCGGTCTTGAACAAACCTAACTTAGGAAGTATATGAAATGCTCGGTGGATTTATACCACTTAGAACCCCAAAAAGGAACATTGGTTCAAAATGCCTCTATCTTTCGATTACTTCGAAAAGAAACGGAATTAAGTTAACCAAAAATTCATCGATTGGTTTTGAAGAGTCTGGGATTGGTAAGTGTTTTACTTTTCGAATACTACTTCAAAACTATTATATGGTTCAGCTTTAGAAAAGATCATTGAAGTAGTTTTTTCGAGTGAAGAAGAGTCATATGAAAGGTGCTAAACATAGTCTCGACATCGGAAAAATGACTAAAGACAGAGTAGGATGCACGATCCTAGGGTTTAGCTGACCCATGAGGGGTAGTACAACTTCATATCTAGAGTATGCTTATAGATGTTGCTAGCGGGGAGTTGTTGATACTTGGTTCACATTGTTCACAAGAGTGTTCGGATGATGGGAAGTTGTTATTACCTTATGATATATTTTATATAGAGATATGCGACGCTCGAAAGGTATTTTCTGATCCTTGTCATAAGAGATCGGTCTCACTAAGGAGGTCTCCGTGGAAAATTTATCTATAAGAACGTTACTTAGCGATTTTAAATGTACTCTAGTATGTTGTGGTGTGACTAATGTAAGCATCACAGTCATTTTCATATTTATATTATACACCATAGGCATTATTTATAATATCACCTAATTTAAATATCAATTGAATTAGGTTCTTTCAAGGGGAAACAAATTCGGTGATTCGGTTAGTCTCGGATGTACTGTTATGTGTTTATGTGCATTTTTGAGTTCTCATACCAGAGTTATGTCTAACACATGGTGTTTCTTTTCCCAAAACTCCTCATGTACTCTTTCGAGTAGGTTGAGTAAAGCAAGTTTTAAGGTGGGATTTTTTCAAGCCGATGGAGACAAGCTGGATGCTTCCGCCTATCCACATATTTACATATTTTCAATTTTCGTTCACTATTATGTATGTATTCAGCATTGTGACGACAGGTAGTTATAACTATCTAGGGAGATGATAGTACTTAATCACTTTGTAACTCCGAGATTTGTGTTTGCTGGATTAACTCTTTGTACCACACTTTTGGTATATTATGTATTATCGTTCCACATGTGAGATTCTGATATTGTGTTTTTTCTCTTGTTATGTTTCTGTCTTTTAACCCCAAATTTCTGTCTTTCCGGCACTTGGGTGCTCGACACATGAATACCGTGGATGTATTTAGTGTCGACATTCGAGGTTCAAAAAGGCGATCGTTACATGGAAAGTAAGTCATCTCATATTTAGCACTAAAACTCGATAAGTATACATTCCACTATCTGTGAGATCTAGAATTAAAGTGCTTTAACAAAGGCAAGGCCAGGTGCAACCAGTGCCCTGACTTACTTGGCTTCGACTCTGGACGAGGTATTAGGAAGTCGAATTGTCAAAAGTGTGATAAATATAAGAGGGTTAACTTCTATAAATGGGTCATGATTAATTAAGTACATGGAAGGTACTTCATCTTGTACTCGATACTAAATTTCAAGTTATGAAAGCCCATTTCTATCTATGAGAGTTTAGGAATGTACATCGAGTTATAGGGCTTGTTCTCTAACTTGTCCTACTTCATTGTTAATCGAGGGATAGTACAGCGTTGAATTGCTCAAAACAACATATTGTTAATTTATATTTGGCAAAACTTAGCACATACAGTAAATAAACGAATCACAGAATCACAGAGTAATACAATAATCAGCAGACGGAATAGATAAATAGTAGTTCATGAAGCTACTATAAAAAAAATATCGGAGTATAAAACCAAATACAACAGAAATCTCAAATACAGAGTAGTCTTAAATATAAAGGTAACTGACAAGACTGAACATAAACAACTGGAAATGACAAAAAGCTGAACAAAGATAAGGCAGATCTTCAAGCAAAGCTCCAAACTCCAAACGTAAATCAAATACTGTGACACTTTATCTGACCCAAGCATGAAGCAAAACACAAAACACTCGAGTCAGGATTAACATTCTTATACCAGCAAATTAACTAAAATGAAATATCCAAATGAAATACAAATAACTTAAAGGATTTGGATTCCCATCCTGTAAGGATCCGTTAAACTATCTACATACATAGTACAATATGCTACATATATAATGTCTAGAGTAAAGTAAACTATTAAAATAGTGTTAAGGCGTTACCCATATCCCCCTTAACACATTTTATATATTGTCATAGCCTATACAGTACTGTAAACTCCACCAAACCAGAGGGCTATCAAGGAGCACTCCATAGGTACGACACAAACCAAACTCGTAGAAGGCGTGATAACGCATGTGACAAGGCACGCGAGGCAATGCTAAGGTAGGATTCTATCATTTTGCAAAATCGGGCTAGTGGTAACGCATAGCAGCTACTACCGCCTACCACAAGCCATACTCCCAAAATAAAAGGTGCACCCAATCAAATCACAAAGTAATAGAATAGTATGGAAGAAAAGTGCTCGATCGGAGGTGCGACCTCACTTGGCCCAGATATAGCTCCCATTTTAGCCACATCAAGATCACTCACGAGAGTCAGGGCTGCGTTCATACCTCATACAGAATCGTCACCAAACCATCCTACTTCGTTCTGAAATCTCCACCACGTACACAGTTGTTAATTGGTTTTCGGTATTGGCAGAGAGTACGAAAAATAGCGGATCCCGGTCTCTTTAACAACCAAACACTAATAAAATCGCTTTTACACTCATCTCAAACAGTTCGTACTTCATATCAAAATATCATATTCATCTCAAAAACATATCACTTTCAATATCAATATTTACTTTTGAAATCATCTCCACTTTCGAAATCGTATTCACTTTCAAAAATCATGTCACTCCCGAAATTATTCACTTTCAAAATCATAATCACAAAGTAGTTTAAACTATCATATCAAAATATTCATATTTAAATCCATTAAATATAAATAATAACAGTTCCAACTTAAGTAGTTTAAATATTGAAAATAGTTTACATATATTAAAATGGTTTATATACTAAAAAGATTTTATAACAAAATATTTTCAAATTTGAATTGTTCCTTCCAATTCCACAAATCAATTCAAGTCAATTTTAGTTCCAAAATTCAAATTTAAATCAATCTAAGTTCGACAATTTCAAATTTAAAAGAATAAAGGTTCAATTCTAATTCTCATTAAAACCATTTCAATTTATATCGATTTCAAATCCAGGCTTGATTTTCAAATTCAAACCACTTCCAATTCAATAAGTTTCAAAGTTTAAATATTCAACAATTTAAAATAACTCAATTCGATAAATTTCATTTATATTTCAAAATTAAACTTTATTTTTATTCAAATTTGAAAATATTCACTTAATCATTTTTAATAATATTTAAATAAAATATCAAATTATAAATTTAAATAAAATCAATAATTAAATATCTAACTTTAATTATATCTAATTCTAAAATATCCACCTAATCATTTTTATAAGCATTTAAATAAAATCTCAAATTACAAATTTAAATCAAAATTAAATATAAAATTTTAATTTTATTTAATTTGAAAATATTGATTAAATCACCTTTAATCAAAATCTAGTCATCAAGTTATAAAAATTATACCTTTAAATCTCAAAACTAATAAGTTCCAAATCAATCTTTATTTTAAATTCAGTTATAAACCAACTTAAATTTCCAATTAACTTTAATTTATCTTTCCAATCTCTATTTATTAAATTTATTATAAAATTTATTTCAAAATAAAAATATAAATTAAAAAATATTTTAAATACAATACATATACTTGTCCAATTAATTTCTACTAGAATAAATTTTATTATATTAAATGTTATTAAATTAAATCTTACTTTATTAAATCTATTTTATTTTATATTTAACTATATTTATATATTTAAAAATAACAAAATTGTAAGTAAATTCTTAAAATTTATATTTTCAAAACTAACTTGTAAATTTAAAATTTTCAAATACATAATTTTAAAAATATAAGTTTTACACATATATAAAAATAAAACTTATATATTATATTTTAAAAATAAATATTTATTAAAATCCATATATTTCCTTTCAAAACCATGGAATTTTTTTTCAAAACTAGACCAATAGTGTCGTTATATAGTTTTCTATCATATGGTCAAGTGATACGAGTATTTATCATTTCAATCCGCAATTATTATTATTATTGGGAAGGCAAGCGAGGTTGACTGGACCCCTACCAGAGTTTATTGAAGACTCAGACAAAAGAAGACCACGACAAAAGCACACTTTTGCCGCGGAAACAATAAGCAAGCAAAAACAAGGACAAGCAAGCAAAAAATAAACGAGACACACAAAAGACCAACGAAGACAAGAAAGAACAAGACAAGCCCAATGCAGGCAAGCAGAACCAAACTAGAAAGCCAGGCATGCACAAAAGCGTGCACGAACAAACACATGCACCTAGATGCACACAGCAAAGTAAAACCCAAAATCAAATCTAAAAGTCATGATTGTGAGGAGAGAAACCGTGCCGAGAGAATATGATCCCAGAAGCAATATTAGCCATTACTTTTACCCAAAGTTGATGCGTAGAAGAGGCCTCACTTCTGAAGCATCGGGAGTTCCTTTCGAACCAGACAGATCTAAAGTATATTTTAAGGACAAAGAAGATAATATCCCTATAATTTGGTCTCCACCTCGTCGCCATCAACAGCTCATTCCAATCAGATGTTGTATTGCCATTAAAGCTCGAAATACCAATTTATCCCTAGTTAGAATTGCTTTGTGCAATATTCTCCAGAACATCAAGTTATCCTTAGCAGGGGAATAGGAAGACCAGCAAAACTTAGCCCAAGAAAATGTTGGTAAGGCATCAGCGTGTAGGAGGAGATCATACACCCTACTAATCCTATGAGGCCTACCCTTCCAACAAACTTCAGTCTCATGATTCATAGTCACAACATGCTGACACATACTCCTTCATAACGTGTTGACAACTTGATTGTTAGAAGAAGGAGTACGCAGTTTCCCATTGACAATGAAGTCCATTGCACGAGCATTATAACCTATCAATGATTGCTGCCTTTCTTGGGAAGTCAACATAGTTTCCAACACCAAGCCATCCCCAATCCAGGGATCCTTCCATAAACTCACCAGGCAATCAGGGGACAAGGAGTATTTGACAAAAGGAAGGAAGGTACCTCTCATACTTAGAATTTTGTACCACATCCAACTTGTGCCTTGAGAGACGTTCATTGACCAGAAATCCCCAGTCTTGATACGGTAATTCCAAACCCATTGAACCCAAAGGTTGTTCCTTTTAAGTAATAAAGCTTGGACATGGGTACTAACAGCAGATTTATTCCATAAATTGATATTGATGATACCAAGACCACCCTTTCTTAGAGGCTTTTCCAAACTGGAGAGTGACAGTGGAATCAGGTTCCTATTGTGAATAGATCGCGTCCAAAGAAATCTGAGCATAACAGCTCTGATCATAGTGAGCAATTTAGAGGGCAAAATGAAAGTTCGAGCCCAATACACAGTCATAGAAAAGCATACAGACTTAACTAGCACCAATCTACCGGCCATAGAAAGATATCTGGAAGTCCAAGATTTCAACTTCGATGTAATTTTATCATAAAGGTTAATGCTGTCCGCCCCGGTAACTCTGGATGAACAAAGTGGGAGACGGAGATATGTCATGTTATTATCCATCGGCTGAAGGCCAGATAGAGCAACCATCCTAGCCATGGCAGTCGAACTAGTTCCAGAGATAAGAGTATGGGATTTAGAGCGATTGATGTTTAACCCAGTAGCAAGATAAAAGGTATGAAGAGTATCAAGAATGGCAGCAATAGACTGGTCATTGGGCTTAGTGAAGATCATAACATCATCCGCAAAGAAAAGCGATGAAACGAAGCTGTCTACATTTAGGGTGATAAGAGATCTCCTTGTTCTCAAATTTTAAAGACAACATACAAGTCAGTGCTTCCATTACTATAATGAAAATATAGGAGGATATGGGATCCCCCTGGCGAACCCCTTGCTTCCCTTTAAAGAATCCCGAGGTCTTCCCATTATAGCAAAGAGAGTAAGTGGGGGTAGATATACAAATATACAGCCATGCTACAAAACCTTTGGAAAACCCATTAATGACATAACACGAACAAGTGAGGACTAGTGCAAGCAATCATATGCTTTGCTAATGTCAAGCTTTAGCATAGTTCTAGGGGAGATCCGACTTCTACCATATCCATTTATTAGTTCATGTACCATCATTATGTTATCAAGAATATTCCTCTTCGGGATGAAAGCAGACTGGTTCATAGTGATAATGGTTGGCAGCACAACAACAAGTCTAGTGGATAGAATCTTGGTAACACACTTATAAACAACATTACAGCATGAAATTGGTCGAAAAGAAGATGCATTTTCGATAGGCCTAACTTTAGAAATTAGGAAAATATTTTTTGCATTTATTTCACCAAGCAATCTAAACTTATTAAAAAATTGTGGACAGCCGCTAAAAAAACTTGTCTAACAATAGGCCAACCTGCCTTGAAAAAGACATCGTTAAAACCATCTGGCCCACCACTCGATGAAGGATTCATTGCAAATAGGGCATCTTTAATTTCATGGTCAGCAACCTTTTGAACAAGCATGTCTTTCATATCAGAGTTTAGCATAGGAAGGGGTAAGCTGTTCAGACTATCAAGGTCAGCTTCAAAATTGTCAGAGTTTCCTAATAGCTCGGAGAAATGTTGAAACAAGTGTTGGTCAGTCTCATCAATAGAAGAAAGGAGAACACCATTATCGTCCCAAATAGAATGGATATGGTCTCTAGCTTGTTTGTCCTTTATAGAAGCGTGGAAAAAAGCAGAGTTCCTATCTCCTTCGTCAACCCACTTCTGGTGCAGCTTTTGCTTCGTCATGCTAGCTTCACAATTTAAAGCATCGTAGAGTTGTTGAAAAAGGATGGATTCATTCTGGGCTAGAATAGGATTGGAAGGATCCTCGTCTAGAAGTATTTGCGCCTTTTTAAGCTGGTCCTTAAGTATCAAGGATGAGAGGGAGCCATTACCGAACTTGTGAGATGCCCATTGTCTTAAAGCATGCTTTGTAGCCTTTAGTTTCCTACACAAGATAAACATAGGATTGCCATGATAAGTGGTAGACCAAGCAGTAGATAAAATGTTATTGAATTCTGGATCCCTGACCCAAGCACTAAAAAATTTAAAATCTTTTTTCCCTCTGCACGGAAAAGAGGTGGGAGAGAGAATGATTGGGGAGTGGTCAGATAAGATAGGGTGAGGCAATAAATAAGAGATGGTAGGCCACATGTATAAGGCAGGAGCATTACAAAAGGACAGATCAATGTTGGTGAACATTCTAATTCCAGACCGGCTCCTGTTATTCCAAGAGAAGGGAAGACTAGAGCTGGCAATGGGGAGGAGATCAGAGTCAGTAATGGAGATATTTAAAGGAGTAATATCTCATGGAATTAGAGGCAGCCATCCCATTTTATCATTCAAGGTAAAACAACAGTTAAAGTCGCCCAGAGCAAGCCAAGGATGGGTTTTCTGTCTAAGAGAAGGGAGAAGATTAAGTAGAAATTGCCTTGAAGCGCTAGCATTATGCACATAAACAAAGGTTTAATAAAAAGAAAGGTGAAGAGGAAGGAAGATGGCATGAAAGTGGATCAGCTGGGATATACTCAGAATAGGGCAGAGAGAGAAAGTTAGGGGATCATGGACAGTGAGAATTCTGCCATAAGGAGCATTATCGAGGTTATGATTAACATGCCAAGCAGGGTTGATATATTTTGCTGCTTTAAGGGTCAAAGAGAGAAAAAGTTTGGTTTCAAAGATAGAATTTTTTTTAATGTTGTGATCTTTGATCAGAGACTTAACATGATCGAGTTTGATAGGATTATGGGCTCCCCGTATATTCCATGAAGCAATTGTATTCATCAAAACTATGATGAGGGGTGAGATGCACTTGCCCTACTCCTAGTTGTAGGAGGATCAGAACGAACCGACTTAAGCTTAGCAGCTAAAGAGGAGGACTTCAGAGCGATGGGGCTAAGAGAAATTAGACATGGGGGTGGAGAGACCCATCCAGGAATGTTACCCAGAAAGATGTAGGGGGAGGGAGATGGATTTGGAGGGTTTGAAAGAGGAGAAGAGGAAGAAGGAGCATTTAAAGGAACTGAAAGCTTAAAAATATCAAAAATGTGATTCTCAATCCGATTAAGGAAAGCTTGTTCAAGGGTTAAAAGTTTAAAATCGTTAGTTGGAACCTTTGCACGGGAGATTGATAATCTTTGTTCTGATTGGCCAGAAGGGGTGGTGCATAAAAAGCTTGCTCCAAATGTCTTTAGGGCTATCTGCTAATTGTTTTCAACTGAAGATGCTGATGAAATTTCTTTAAAGTGCAAAGCATTAATGGAGTGTGTTGCAGGATCAAATGTTTGATCAGAAGGCTTCACTGCTGAGGGACAAAACTCTCCTTCCTCCCTGACATTAGTAATTTCATTATTTTTATCAAGTTCTGCTAGTTCATGCACAAATAAAGAAAATGGATTTGCTTGCAATATAGCTTCGGGTAAAAGTGGAAATTCTTGGGTGTTTACTACGGGGAAGTTGGCTACTAACTTGGTACCTCCTTCAGTTTCAGCATGCACGGATACAGCTACAGGCACAATTGGCCTACCCTCGAAACTTACTTCATGATTCAGAACTGATTCTGAAATCTTAGCTTTGGAATAGTCTAACCCATTATCAGAAAATTTAACAGCAGCATTGCTATTATTTTTCATTTCATTGTGAACTTTTTCTTTCCTGCCAGGAATTTTCCTCCATCCTCCCTTGGAAAAAACGTTTATGTCCACAGTTCTTCCATTCAGATTACTTTCTTTGCCTTGACCCGAATTATTCGTCCCCTTTCATAGATGGTAAATCCACCACCTTCCTATCATTATTGCATTTGAGCATATGGCAACTGGAAGTGTGATGCCCAAAAACCTTGCAGTCCCGACGTATAAGTGGTTTCCACAAATAATCAACTCTAACTAATTTCTCTGAGCCATCCAGAAGTTTAACCTTGAAGGCATCAGGCAACTCAGCTTGAGCAGACACTTCAACCAAACATTTTTCATACCCAATCCTTTCCAACTTTTCAGTGTTATCATCCATACAAAGGAATTTCCCTATCCTTGTTGCTAACCAATTAATACCTAAGTGTGACCAGCAATATAATGGAATGTTAGATAGCTTCAACCACACTGATACTGACTTGATGGTGCTAACACTGTTTCCAATAGAAGGGTCCCATTCCTTAATAATAAACAACTTGTTACTCATCATAATGGGGTCAGATTGGATGGTCTTCCTTCTTTCTTCATCAGAAGATAGATTGAAGAGGAATAAGCTTCCATCTGATTTTACCTTAATCGAGCCTTTAAGACGCCATACACATTTTAGATGATGCAAGACAACCATGTAGGGGAGAGGTAAGTCAAGGAAGAACCCTACAAGGTATTGCCCCCAAACTTCATTACCTGCTTTAACAACTTCCACTGGCGGAACAATGGCTCCATCATCAAAAACTAACGGGAAAGAGATAGGTTCAAAACAGCCGGCATTGCGAGGTTTAGCTTTGAACAAGGAGTTCCACTGGGGAAGAGAAGAAAAGGATGGAAGAAGTGAAGGACCGGGAACCGGAGGTGGGCCGAGGAGAGAAGGAGAAGCATCATGGGGAATGGGCGACGGGTCAGGAAGAGGAGGGTTGGAAGAGAGAGATGGTGGAGAGGTAGCAGTGTACGAAGGGATGGAAGAAGAAGAAGGCGGCGTGAAAGAAGGGAAAGGACATGGTGGAGAGGCCATGAGAGGGGAATTTAACTTTCGAATTTCGTTTTGAATTGGAAAATTAATCCGTAATTATTTTAAAATTATGGGTTTATATCATTTCAACCCGCGGTCCCAAATTTCAAAATTAATGAAAATCGCTTGGGTTTATCATTTCAACCCATAACAATTTTCCCTAATCTATAAGATCGTTCGGGTGTGTATCATTTTAATTCATATGGATTTTCTAAATTAACAAGGAACATGCAGAGTGAGAACAAATATGATAGTAATATAACATATCAACAACAGACATATATCATCAGTAACAAATTTAAATATAATATATATATATATATATATATATATAAACTAGGTTATGGGTCATGTGTCATAGGTAAACAATTGTAGATAATATTTAACAATTGAATAGCTTAACAATTAAAATTTAACAACATATTTCAGTCGTCTTTTCATGTGAATTAAATTTACTAAATATAAGAGTGTCAGTTGTGAGTGATTGCTTACCTTTCGAGGCTAGAGAAATTGGACAACACGTCAAGTTACGAATTTTTGAATCACGAACTCTACGACAAATCCAAAACAAAGCAAACCGAAGCTGGCACGATCTTGAACTCGATGCATCCGATGGAACAATATATGCTGCTATATATTTTTAAAATCTAAAATTTAAAACACGTATTTAAAATAAATCTTTATAAAATATATATATTTGAAAATCAATATTAAATTTAAAACATATATAAATTAAAAATCAATATGTATATATATATATATCGAAATCATTATCTCTTAAACACATCAAATAGAATCAATATATATATATATATATATATATATATATATTATATTTTAAAAACAATATACATTTTAAAATCGAAATATCTACATCTATAATATATATTAAAACACGTATTTAAAATTAAAAATTCTCATGTTATATTTTTAAAATCAATATTTAATAAAACTCAAATATTAAAATCAAAATATCCATAACCTATTTTTAAACATAATATGTTTACTAAAACGCAAACATAAATCTATACAAGCAAATATATACGTGCATGTATATAACATATATAAGCCGCTGTAGTGGCGGTATGCTCGACAATGAGATGGGCAGCAAGCTATTGGTTGGAGAAGAGGATGGGCATGACTTCAAGTGCAACGAAGTGAAGGTTTCAAAGCTAACTGGGAGGGTTGTTCGAGGTGGGGCAATGGGCTGTCGTGTAGAGTTCGGCCAGGCAGCGGAGATGACTGGATGCGGTGAGGCTGTTGCGGCCAAAGGGTACGGATCTCGGTGGGCTGCTGCGGTATAAGGTGGGGCATGGAGGCTAAATATATGGTAATGTTGTTTGGTTGAGCTCGGCATGGTCAGGGAACGGAGAAGGTTGTGTGGGTTCGACAACAAGGGGAATACGAGCAGCCGGTTTCAAAAAAAATGCGAACATATATATAAATACACACACACGTGTATATATATATATATACATATTTTATAGGAGGATATGTACTCGTCGGTTGATGATGGGCGGAGGCGATGACGTGTTCGGTGTGAGCGGGTGACTGGAGGCAATGGGTGAGGTGGGTTTTGGAGCTTGGCTCGGTGGAGTTTGTGGGTTGTGGGTGATTATCGGGTCCGTGATGGGCGGATGCGGATCTGACTGGGGAAAATGGAGTAGCGTGGCAAGACAAGAGGGATAAGCATAGGGAGAGGGTTTGGATTTGGTGAAGAGGTCGTGGGTGCATGAAGAAAGAAATAGGCAGTTTCAAAGCAGAGGAGGCCGAGCCGATCTAGTTGTAGCAAACAAATGTGAGAGCAACTTATTTCCTTTTTTGATAAAAATAAGAACAAAATGATGAATGAAAGGAGAGCAGAGAATGAGATCAATGAACCAGAATATGAATTGCTACAATAGGAATAGAAAAGTCATATATTAATTTCTAGGAAATATAAAAAGATGATGACTATTTGTTTTCAGCAGGTAGACAATTGAAAGGCCACGGGGAAATCAAAAGGCTCAAAACGGATGCCGATACGGCTGGCTGTTTCGTAGATTTGCCGCGTATCGATCATCGAAATGCACAAACAAATAGACTGCGGAGATCAGCGTGACAAAACAAACAAAATTGTACGTAGATATGAGAGATATGATCATCCTATCAAAAGCCGATATTCGCTACCAAACTATTGCTAAATTGCCAAAAATAAGACAAATGGAGCTAGAGCGGTCCAAATTTGGTGAAACGAAATATGACGTGTCATACAGAAATGATTTACATTTTTATTATATAAAAATATTCAGATTTCAAAAATGTTTTATTTCATCAAATTAACTGATTTAAATTTAAATAAAATTATGTAATAAAATAAACTTCCATATTCTCTGATGAAAATTTACCATTTACTATGTTTAATTAGATGTATTCCGGATATTAAATTTTTATTTCAAAATTTTTTTGTTTAATTTTCATAAAAAATTTAGTTAATTACGTCATAAAAATCACTAAAATTTACGGTTCATTGCATGAGTTGATCGAAAAATATCGATTGTTGGCTCGAAGAGACTCAGATCGAATAAGCATGAGTTATCTGAAAACCACTTCGAACCAACATAAGCGTTTGGATTAGAAACATCTTAAAGATGATGGAAATCAAAGATAGAGTTCTTCGAAGTGGAAGGACTATTTTCTACTAATCCTGAGGGTGATTTCAAAAAGGATGTAGTAGAAGTACTGCCTTCAGTTTGTTCATATCCTAAATAACTTGTACGGATAAATCCTAGCATTGCATTATTTCTTTGAGGGCAGTGTTGGAATTCTAAGTAGAATTGGTATATAAAAAGTAAAACGTAGCCTCACACCCAATAACGACTAAAACATGTGATATGCAGCAGGGCTACATAGATCGCACCATTAGGATATGGTCATCACCTTTCTAGATCACTATCTATGGATTTATGTATATTGCGAGTTCATCAGAAAGGTTGGAAAGCAACCGGGGTGATGACATATTCGGTACTATCCAGGAAGGAATACACCAGTTCTGTGTTGCAAGGGGGTCCATGTAAGGCCCTCAGCACATTTTTTAGAGATGGACTGTGGTAGACGGTACCCAGTAGCCTTGTCATTAATGGAATACATTTTCCAATATGTGCCTTTATGGACTTAGTTGTATACTAAATATGTTGTTGAATGTAATTAATGTGACCATTTTGGCTATAATTCTTTATTTATTTCAAACCTTAGATGTTATTATAATATCATAGGATTTCCTAAAATGGTTTGGTTAACGTAAGGTAAAATCCCATTCGTCTTTATGTGTGGGTTAGTCTTACGATATATCTTTATTTTTGAAAAGGTTTTATAAATATAACAATCCATATGATTTGTGTTACTCAAGCTGGTTACTAGACTGATCCAGGTATTATTTTCTTATAATACTCGAGTCAGACCCAGGTACTTTTTCCTATATTTAGTTGGAGCTTTGGAGCTTCAGGAGACGAGTTGGATGCCTCCAAGACTTGATGTATTTTATTTTCCATTGTATTTCTTGTTTTTTTATCAGCATTTGTATGGACATGCTATTATGACTGTCCAGGCTGATGGTAGGTTAGACCCTCATTTGTTGTATGTGTACTAAAGTATTCTTTTATAAAAATCATTTGGATATTATATATTACTCATCACGACGTGAGATTCGGTGCTGCATTTTCTTTTCTTTCATCCCAATAATTTGTCTTTCCGGCACTCGAATGCTCGACATGTGAATACCGTGGATGTATTAGTGTCGACTTTATGGGCGAAAAATTGGGTTGTTACAATATACTTATTAAATAAAATCATATTTTGTAATTTCTTAAGCGGTACCTTTTAGTTGATAGAGTTAGGGATATCACCTAATTGAAATTATGTAACTTGTTGCATATATAACTTGATAACCAATCTTTTTCATAGTAAATGTGTTTGATATATATAATATACTTTGTTATATTATGATATAATTAATTAAGTAATTAGTTTAAGTATATTAAATAGAAAATCCTTAAATGATATGTTATGTGATAGTAATTATAATGTGTTGCAATCATAAGAAATTTATCATTAAAATAATATATTATTATAAATATCCATAGTCAAGTATTTCAGGAAAAGATATTGATTCATACATTGAGACTGAAGAACATAACGCTTTCCAAATATTGGGTAGGGTACTGCTTATAGCTTCTGGGGGAATCAAGAGATTGTGTATCTACAGTTATTGGATGAATATGGAATGAATAACTCAAGAGTTTCCTATTAGTTAATTATAACTAAGGTCAATCAAGAGATATCGAAATGACGACGTTACACAGTCCTCTTGACTTAAGAATATTATGGAACTTCTATGTGGATACTCTAATTTGATTATAGTTAAATCATAACATAGCCATCCATTACGTGATTATAGGTGTGTCTGAGTTGAAGCATTGGAAGTGAAACACAATTCAATGGGGACTTCACCCCATCGGTTATAAGTGGTTAGTATCATGATCAATGATAGCCAACTCAAAGTTAAAGCCTTTGTCCAGAGCAGTACATTTAATAATAAATGTTACTACTAAACCAGGAATTTTTTGTTTAAACTAACCAAGTTGAATATGGACGATATTAGAGTTTTGACCAAAACCAAATTACATAAGTGTAAAGTAATATAGTTTTAATAAAAAGAACTAGTGTAAATAATTGTTACTACTAGGTACCACTTAATGTAGAAAAATTGGATTTTATCAAAAATATATATAAGCAATAAATTCAGACAAACTATCACACCATTAGCTAAGGTGGTGTGTGAACATGAATATTCGAATTGTTTGAGATTAATCGAAGACTAAATTTACACCTTTGAGTTGCACAATCATAATGATAAATTCTCTAAAAAACCACACTATTTAGTTAATTTCTAAAAAGTTGTAAATTAATTAAATTAGATAATTATTTTAGAAATATTAATTATTATTTTTTATTTACCGTTTTGGACTAGTTTGTAATTATTTGAATGCATTTATAATCGCCATCGATATATGATTTCGGTGTATCTTTAAACGGGTTTAAATGAATGATAATTGCATGAAAGAATTTATTGAAATTTTATTCCATTTGATGGAAAGTATTTTTGGCCAAACATGTGAAGAGAGAGGAGTGGCAAAAAGGAGAGAGAAATAAAGGAACTGATCAGGGAAGACTTAATTAATAGAGTAGGAAAGGTTCCATTCTTTCAATACAAAGAAATCCACTAATTCATTTTCTATATACATTCAAATTTATGCACTTTTTACTTTTCCCCTCCTAACCTTCCATGGCAGGAAAAAAATGAACATTTCTTAAATTTTATCAACTCCAAATCAAATGTAAACATCAAATTCAATAAAATAAGTAGTTTATCCTTCTCTTGCAAAGTTGGATGTGGATCTTGAGATTTGAGGATAAATCTTCATTCAAGGTGAAAATTATAGGCTATGTAATGATCTGCCTTTCCTACACCTAAAGACAACACTTAATACATCCTTGCAATTTGTGTGCTAATCATTTAAGTGTGCGAAAGACAGATCATTTGGCGTAAAGAAAGACGAAGATATAAAAAAAGAAAACATCTTTATTTATACATAACATTAAAGTGCACTATTCTATTATCAGCTTGGATAGTTATAATAACATGTGCTTACAATTGCTGATAAATATAAATATGAACAATACAAAAATAGAACAATGGAAGAATATAAGATATGTAAGTACATCTTAGAGAATCCTGCCTGTAGCCTGAAAGCTCCAAAGCATCCAACAAAATCTAGAAAATATGCTCAAGTTGACCTGGGCATTATAAGAAAATAATGCCCAAATCAGTCTGGTAAACCAGTGTGAGAAAGCTCAATCAAATCATATTAATTTCTACATTTGAAAACCTTTTTAAAATAAAAGGTATCTCGTAAGGCTATGTCACACATAAGCATGGAGGGTTTTTACCTTATGATAACCAAATCATTTTTATTATAAAAATCCAGTGGTATTACAATAATGACTATGGGTTTAAAATATCAATAATCAAGTTACTATAATGTGTGTACATCACAACAATAATAGATAAACAATCAAAAACCGAAGGCGCTTATCGGATAATGGATTTTAACAAATGGTAAGGTAAGGGACTACCTTTTGAATAACAACACACCTCTAGATAAAATGTACCATGGGCTGTAGTTACCTTTGCAACTATACCAACATAGGACCGGCCTACCCTTGACAGGATAGTACCGAATATTCACCACTCCGGTTGTTCCCAACCTATATAGAGGGCTCTCATGCACAACCAAATCCGTATGATAATCTAGAAAGGTGATGAAACACCCTTATGGGAGGGACTCACATAGCCCTGCTGCATCAACAATGTTTTAGCCATTTCCTGGGTTGTGAGGCTTGAGAAGCTATGCACTTACCATTTCGTAATAGCAATTCCTTCTTTGAATTCTAACACTACCCTCCAGGTAGAAATGCAATGCTAACATTCATCCATTCAAGTTCTTTCTATGTCTGAATGAAACCAAAGGCACTACCTCTACTACAACCATTTTGTAATCACCCTCGGGATTAGTAGCATGTAGCCCTTGCACTACAAAAGCTCCATCTTCGATTCCATACTCTTCAAGATGTCTTTACTTCGAAATGCTTGAGTATGATCAAAATGGTTTTCGAATAATTTATACTTATCTGATCCTGCTCTCTCCAAACCAACAAATGATAATTTTCGGTTGACTCAGTCCCTGTTCTTTTAAACATAAGCAGACTACATCAAAGTCCCAAGGGGATCTCTAATATATCTCTTAAAGACAAAGACGTTTCACCAGAATGAGTTCTCCTAGGGGAACTCAAACCGTATAGACACTGAAGCTCTTATTTACTTCCTAAGTCAAAACTGGCCAAGATTTGATAGTCTGTTGCTTAACTATTAAATACATAAACAAACAACAATCCAGAGATTTAGTTACCCATAGCAACCACTAAGCCTTAAAATAATCTTTCATTTATTAAAATCTCTTTCTAAATTATTTATCATAATATTCATATACTTATCCCATATGCGTAAGTATATTCACAAAACATTTGTGAAAGATTTTTTATTTGAAATCATATCAAAAGGATCTTCTCAAGTAATTAGCACGATCGACTTCAGATTTCGAATAGACAAGGATGTCGTGGATGAACACAAGGACGAACTTATCGATATATTCCTAGAATACTCATTTCATAAGATCGATAAAGAGCATTCGTCAAACTGAACGACATAACAAGTCACTTGTAAGATCCATATTGAGTGCAGAAAGCTGTAAGAGGTATGTTATCTTCCGTGACTTGAAGCGGATGAAAACCAATGGCAAGGTCGAGCTGAGAGAAAACCTTAGTGCCACTTAATTGATCGAACATATCATCGATCCTATACAACAGATACTTATTCTTGATGGTCAACTCGTTAAGCTTATGATAGTCGATGCAAAGCCTAGGAGTTCCATCGAATTTCTTCACAAAGATGACTGTGGCACCCCACAGTGAAAAACTGGACTGAATCAACTGTTTAGCTTTAAGCTCCAACAACTGCTTATTGGGTTCCCCATTTTCCTTTGTAGACATCCTCGTTGGAGGATGACTAACTGGCTGTGCGTATATAATGAGATTAATGCAAAACTCGATATGGATCTTACGAATGGCTCGTTATGCCATTCGGTTTGACGAACGATCTTGCTTTCTTTATTGATCTTATGAATCAAGTATTCCTAGAATATCTCGATAAGCTTGTCCTTGTGTTCATCGATGCATCCTTGTTTATTCCAAAATTGAAGCCGATTATGCTAATCACTTAAGAATTGCTTGGATTTGAGAAATTGGATAATGGGTTGAGTGACTTTTATAAATAGGGCGTCACAGCTCTGATACCATGCTGTGATGCCCCATATCACATGTTTGCACTAAACAATTTACTAACTGCTAGTAAATTTGACACTCAAAACTGTAAAAAGATTACCTCTTCTCATTGGTAACCTCGACCCGAAGGTCAAAACGATCAAATAGACAAGTCAGAAATTAACTGATAAGATAAACACATGTGTCCCATACCATATTTTTTACCATAAAGTTTAATTCTTCTTCTCATTCGCTCGAATAGTGCAAAAACGTGTATTTTATATATAAAATAATTTACTTTGAAAAACAAGCTTTGAAAACCATTTTCGAAATCAATTTGAAAACCCTATTTAAAAAATTTCCCTTATTATAGAGAATAAATAGATTTTATTTTTGAAAATGCTTTAAAATATTATATAATAATTATTTTGAAGTGCCTATTAATTTTAAAATCATTCCAAAAAGATTTAGAGAAAACCGTGCTCGAAAAACGAATAAAAACAAGGAAAATCACCCAAACGATATTCGAATTTAAATTCAAATTAAATTCAAGATAATTCAAAATTTGAATTTCAAAATCTCCGAAATTTGGCTAATCTATTGATAGACATCATGGCCTTCAAAAACGATCAAAAACATCACAAAATCTAACCAGAAAATGAAGCAAAAGAAGCAAGAAAACATCAGACAAAAAGAGAGCTCAAATTGCCCAAAAATGTGAAAATCTGCTTGTTATGTAAAAAAATTTGTATTTGATTTTTCTTGTTTATAATCTGATTTCTGTTGCTACTTTGAAACCTTATAACTTTTGATCCAAGCTGTGATGCGCCACCCCGAGACCCACATTAACAAAGAGTATTACCGGGTGATACTGTCTGCTAATGCGGAGAATAGGGCTGGTTATGAGCGATCATCTATAGCCTTAACTTAAATATCTGTTGAATATGTTGAAAAATGCAATATTTTTTTCAACTCAAGTGGATCGACATATCCAATAAATACTTAATACAAAGCTATAGGTGGCTTTGGGATCTATCAGAACAAAATACAACAAATCAAATGCAAACACTTCATAGAACATCTGATAATCACATATATAAACACATATACAGATACATTATCAACGTTATATAAAATGATACATATCTAGTGGTATAACGATCACAATATACAAGCGAGTCAAAAGAATATACATATCATAGTAGCAAACAAAAGGACAACACAAAAGGCTATTTAAAAAGGTGAATGAGTCCATGTGGAAGCAAAATAGGCTAATCCCAAATGTACCTAACCTGAAACAGCTCGGTCTGACTCGAGTATAAAATACACAGGTCGGTCTAGCTAAACAAGTCAGTTTAAGGGAAATACAATAATATAAGCATAAGATTCAAGGTGATAGACTACTCAAAAGAGTAGATACCATTCAATACATATGGTTATTTCAAGTGACAAAGTGAAGTAAGGATAGTTACTTCATGTGGCATAAGGTATCACAAAGCATGTGCACAATCTCAAAAGAGACAAAACTCTAAAACAAATCTCCAACAAAGTGCGCCTCATATCATCAACGATTCTCAAAATATCAAATATGGTTTAGGGTTAAATCCCAAACCCGCCACATCGGCAAACCCAAAAACATACTCAAAGAGATCCCATCTCAAAACATGCCATAAGGCAAATATATCTCGAAGTAGGAGAATAAAGCCTCAAATAAACACCAAAAGGAAAATCTCATATAATGTCTATAAAAGGCCAATCTCAATAATGTCAGTGTTGGCAATTCAAGTCTCAAAGATAAAATGTCTCAATGGACAAATTCCCATAAGGCAATCGCCAAATATATATAATATCTCAAACGGCTCAAATGACCGACAATGATAGGAGATACACTGGGGAAATCGCAATCATCAATGAAAACATCTCAAAAATTTACATGTGCTTTTGGTCGAAGCCTACCAAGTACTGATCTCAAATATGGTACTATGCCCGATGGCAAATACGTCACAATGACAAGTACGCCGCAATGGAAAACTGCAATGGCAATGACCCGAAGGTCCAGTACTGGCAATACGACGCAATGGAAAATGTGTAACAAACTCTCAGATAGGAACCCGAACAGTGTTAACATGCGTCACATACCATATGTTCGCACTAAACGGTTTACTAACCGCTAGTAAATTTCACACTAAAAGCAGTAAAAAGTTTACCTCATCTCATCGTTAAACTCGACTCAAAGGTCAAAACAATCAAACAGACAAGTCGGGAATTAACCGATAAGATAATACCATGTTTTTTACCAAACCATTTAACTCTTCTTCTCATTCGCTCGAATAGCGCAAAAACGTGTATTTTGTATTTAAAATAATTTACTTTGAAAAACAAGCTTTAAAAACCTATTTTCGAAATCAATTTGAAAACCCTATTCAAAATTTTCCCTTATTATAGAGCATAAATAGATTTTATACTTGAAAATATTATCTTAATAATTATTTTGAAATGCCCATTAATTTTAAAAATCATTTCAAAAAGATTTAGAGAAAACCTTTGCTCGAAAACGAATAAAAACAAGGAAAATCACCCGAACAGATATACGAATTTAAATTCAAAAAAATTCAAAATTTGAATTTCAAAATCTCCAAAATTTGGCTAGTCTATTGATAGACATCATGGCCTTCAAAACAGCATAAAAATCGTCATCAGAATCAAGTAAATTAGAGAGCGAAACAAGCTAGAACCATCCGAAAACAAAAGAGCAACATAGGAAAACGCAGGGCAAACAAATGTCCCCACAAGTCGACCTCTAAACTCCATCAACTGATCCGCAGACATGTACACGCCATTCGTAAGATTGTAGGGTCTAGAAGTCAAGTACAGATGATAATATGAAGCTTTGATCGAATGAAATTGAGAGATATGCAATGCAGAATGTCCAAAGTATGGAACATAGTTCAACATAAAGGAGGAGTTGGCAATAACCACTCTCCAACATAGGGATCAGCATGTTTCAAGAAACAAGTGCAATTCAATTAAAAAAAAAACAACCAATATCTCAAGGTCTATAAGTCCAATGCATATGAAATTTTATGAACAAGATATGAGGACCCTTGGGAGCCTACCTTAGGGATGGCTCCTTAAAAGGATGAAATAATAGGGATCGACCCTCTTCCCTCAATAGGGATCGGCTGAAATAAGAAGGTAATTTACATTGAAGCGAAGATCGAGCAATAACTCAAGTTCAACTAATCCAATTGGAATGAAACTTGGAGGCTGAGCATACTACAATATGGGGAAGCTACCATAGGGATCATACCGCCAAATTCCTCAAAAATAGGGGGTCGGTAGCAATCCCTATTCTTTGGGATTTGGGCCATGCAATCCCTCTTATGGGTCTACATGGTCTTAAAGGTCCTTCTACAGAAATTTCAGGAAGATATTTTGTTATCTTCGTATATAAATACAAGCTTGGTTGTTCATTTTCGAGACCTTTAGGCTGCTAGTTGCTTTGTACAATATTGTAACTAAGGAATTTTATCCCATCCGTATTGTACTCAGTTTACAAGGTGATTAATAAAGCAATATATTCAAAGTGGACATAGGCAAACGACGCCGAACCACTATAAATCGCTATGCTCGTGTTATTATATTGATTTACTACTATTTCATTACTGTTTTCCTCTGTTTTCATTTTGGATTCTCGTTAATTTCTCTTCAAAACTTCTATTGGGTATTTGCGCCAACTTTTGGTGCAAACATTTGGGTGCTTTCATTGAGAACGCTTGATTCTTAGCATATTTGTATCCCTTTATTGCTACTGGATTACATAAATCCCCAAAAGAGATCCATAATTATCTTCAAGAAGCTTATTGTTCTATTCAGTTTTGCAAAAGTACAAGGAAAATTATCTACAATAGTTAGGAACATGAGATCTACTTCTCAAAACGCAGAAGGAAACGAGAACGCTAGCATCCAACATAGAGGCCCAAGCAATCTATCAGTAGTTGTGAATGCTACCAATCCAGCTGATGTCCATAATCCCGCTGATTCCATCACAAGATTTGAATTCCAGAATCTGATGAGAGAGCTAGTGGATAGCCGCCGATAATTGAATCAACAATTTCAAGCCAATATCGATCTAATGAACCAACTATATCAGCACCGGTGCAGGAAGGCTAAGAGGAACCCTAACCCTTATTCTGCCTTGAAGAGTTCTAGTTCATCAGATGATTATCACAAACACAGGCATTGCAGAATTGATGGATATCACGTAGAAGCTTCAGGACATCAACAAGAAAACCTAGCTGGTCTGCCAAGATAGATAGGTGCCGATCCCTCCATAGGGAACGGTATCGATTCCTCCTTTAGAGGAAGGAGCTTACATTTCCATGCTGGAGCCCAAGCAGGAGCTGTTGCGAATAATTTGGATGCTAGAGTTCAGGTGGAGGTAGACCGGTTACTTCCTCAAAATGATGATGAAGTGAATGTACATGATATACGTCGAGAGGATGTTGAGCCAAGAAGGCGTGGAACAGCCCGTATACATCGACCAGACCATTCACGTGAGGTGGAGCACGACCACGCTCGGCTCCAACTATCCAAACATCAGACTTATCAACTATGGTTAGACAACTGGTGAGAGAGAGATTAGGTTTGACCAATAATGATTGGGGGATCTCAAGAAGCCATAGCCCATTCATTGATAATATCTTACATGCCGAGTATCCAAGGAGGTTCAGTATGTCGCGATGTCTGCCTGCAAAGGAAAAACCAACCATAGGCAGCACATTATGAGATATGAATGTCTGATGGATTTTGCACTAGCTGATGATGTAACCAAGTGCAGATTTTTCCAATCACTCTCTGTGGAATAGCAATGATGTGGTTTACGAGATTACCCCCATGGTCAATCTTTAGATTTGATGATTTAGCAATGAAGTTTGTGGAGCTGTTTTGTATGCATGCAACTTGCCCCAAGGATGTAATATCCCTATCCAGCGTGATCCAGGATTCGGGATAATCGCTGAAAGATTATTTCTAGAGATCCATACAATCGTCATGGAAGTTAGTAATCTGAATGACCATTCAATATTAATGGCGGTAACAAGAGGGATTGACCCAGATTGTGATTTTGGTGATTATTTAGCTGACAAAGCACCTGGCAACGTTGAAGCATTTTTATGTGAAAGCAACTCAGTGTTTGAGAAAAGAGGAAGCCAGATGCTCTAGGTGGAAGAATGTTATGGGACCAGGTGGAGAGGGACTGCAAAGTAACATTGCAGTGAAGCAGTTTGATGACAGTTCTGGAAAAGTTCGAGTGAATTTCCAAAATAAATCGAATTAGCAAAGGAAAATTGGAGATAGGAACAGTGAACGAAAAAGGGATTCTGGAAGAGGAAAGCCTCGGATTCCAATGTACGATACCTACACATCACTGAATACATCTCTAGAGAACGTTTATTTGTCTACTTGCAATACATGTAGTACAGGAAGCCACCTCTTAAGGATTCGACGGAGAAGTAGAAACAAACTGGAAATATTGTCGGTTCCATGAATGCTATGGTCATAGCAAGAATGAGTATAGGCATCTCCAGGACATAATCGAGAAACTGATTTGGAAAAGAAAGTTATAGAAGTTTTTTTGAGCCTCGCGGGTTGGCGGCAGGGGACATCCACCCCAGCTGAGGACAAGTTTTGCATAAGGCCGAGGAGCCTACGCAGACCAGTGGAAGACTAGTGATCAGTATAGTAGTTGGAGGACCACATCCAGCTGATAAGAGTTAGCATGAGACGGAGTGCTATGCTAGCGTGATCAATCATGTGAATTTTGAATGTTGTTCGAGTGCAGAAGATGGAGCTCCGGCAAAACAGCAGCGTATAATACCCGACAACATTGCATTTAGAAACAGAGATGTAGATAAGGTGAAGGCACCGACGATTGACCCAATGGTCATTTCGATCATGATAGACCCTGCCTTAGTAAGAAGGATTTTGGTTGATTATGGAAGTTCTGTTAATATAATTTTTAAAAAGGCTTACGATCAAATGAGGATGGAAGGTAAGGACTTAATACCGTCTAAAGCCCGCATTCATGGGTTAACGGTGCTACGACTGAAGCTGTTGAATTGTCCGTGGATTTAGGGGAAGGTGATCGCAGGAGAGTGTGGATTTTACCATTTGTTGTCTTGAATATTGACTCTCCGTACAACGCTTTTCTAGGCCAAGTAGCCTTAGTTGAGTTTCAGGTAGCTCTCGCCTCGTGGTGTTTGACTTTGAAGTTCCCAACCGATAATGGTGTTGGAGTGGTACATGGTGATCAGGCGACCGGATGTGCCTATTATGTAGCTGAGTTGAGGGATGCTCAATGGAAGGAGAAAGGCAAGGGTGTGGACAAGTCTCTTCGCATCCAAGCTACTGTAGATTGATAACCAACGCCTGAGCTTTGGTGCGAGTGCCACAGTCGGTTCTATAAGGACATAAATTCAAGAGATGATGAGGAGAAGCCCAAAGAGACCAAGGCTGCACCGGCTGAAGCTGACAATTGACATCACGATCAGCCACGACTACCCATCACGGGTCTTAAAGATCAAATCACAGCTCAACCCCCAATGATGAAAGAACTTTCTAGTTTATTCCAAGCGAACCTTGATGTGTTTTCTTGGACTCACTCTAACATGTGTGAGATTTCACCTGCCATTGCGAGCCATGCATTAAATATTGACCCGTAGCATATCTCGATGAAATAGAAAAGGCATGGCATGGACCCAGAGAGATCTGCTACCCTTAGAGGAGGTGGATAGACTCAAAGGCAATGGGTTTATTAACGATGCCCTCTACCCCAAATGGGTATCTAATCCTGTATTCGTGAAAAAGGCGAATGGAAAGTGGCAAACTTTCGTTGATTATTCGTACTTGAACAAGGTGTACTTGAAAGACAGTTTTTCCCTTCCAAGGATCAACCAGCTGGTAGACTCAACCGCAGGACACAAGTTTCTATCTTTCATGGTGTGTACTCTAGATATAACCAAATTATGATGCACATTCCCAATCAGGAGCATACCAGGTTTGTTACCGATGTTGTATTGTATTGCTATGCGGTAATGTCATTTGGATTGAAGAATGCCAGGGCGACCTTTCAGCGCCTAGTCAATAGAATATTTAAATATTAGATTAGAAAGACAATGGAAGTATATGTAGATGATATGCTCATGAAGTCACAATGATCAACCGACCACGTTAAAGACTTGTCAGAGATGTTCGATATCCTCTGATGTTACAAAATGAAGATCAATCCTCTAAAGCGTTCTTTTGGCATTGCATTAGGAAGGTTCTTGGGTTTCATCGTCTATGCCTACGGAATCGAAGATAATCCCGAAAAGATTCAAGCAATTTGCAACATCCAATTGCCAAAGTCCATAAAACATGTACAAAGCCTAAATGGGAAGGTTGCTGCCCTAAGTCGATTTATTTCACAAGCCACTGATAAATGCTTTCCTTTCCTTGATTTGATTAGAAGAGGGAAAAGGAAATTTGAATGGATGCAAGATTGTGAAGACGCATTCCGAGCTTTAGTGAACCATCTAGAGAGGCCTCCCATCTTGTCAAAACCGATGGATCACGAAGACCTGTATATCTATTTGGCCATGTCGGTATAAGTGCCACACTACTTCGTGAAGAGAATCAGATCTAGAGACGAGCCTATTATGTTAGCAAATGATTAACAAAGCTGAAAGGAACTATCTGAAGATAGAGAAATTGGCGTACTTCTTGTTGATTGCTCCGCGAAAGCTCTGCCTCTATTTTTAGGATCATCCCATCACGTTTACACCGACCAGCCGTTACAATAGTTCCTACAGCGACCTGAGATGTTTGGGAGGTCACATAAGTGGAACATCGAACCGGGTCAATTCGACATTACTTATCTCCCTTGGAGAGCTATCCAAAGACAGGAACTGGTGGACTTTATAGCAGGATTCACTACACAAGATGATCTCCTAGAGAGCGATGGAGTCCCTACCATTCAATGAAAATGTTTATGGATAGAGCATCCAATCATCATTGTCCTGAAGCCGGAATCATGTTAGTAACTCTGGAAGATCGGTTAATTTGCTACGCTTTGAAGATTGACTTCCCTGCATTAGACAAGAAAGCTGAATAGGAAGCCTTGATCATTGGACTCAAACTTGCCAGAGAACTGGGGATAAAATCTCCTGAAATCTTTTGCGACTCACAGTTGGTAGTATACTAAGTCAGGGGAGATTATCAAGCTAAAGGACAATGACTCACTCTGTACCTTACCCAATTCCAAGAGCTGTTGACTGACTTTGAGTATTACGACATCATGCACATTCTCCAAGATCAGAATAAAGAGGCTAACTCATTGGCAAAGCTTGCTAGCACCGGGGATGCACAGTAGATGGACTTGGTTCTAGTTGAAGTTATGTATGCTCCGAGCATAAACCTGATGGAAATCAACTAGGTACTAGAGACAGAGCCGGAGAAGGAGTTATGGATGACTCTGATTAAAGGCTATTTGCTATAAGGTGTTCTTCCTAAACAGAGGAATGAATAATGACAAGTCCTTCGCAATGCTTCACGATATATCATTCGGGAAGGAGTTATGTATAGAAAGGGTTCTTCTATCTCATTACTTCGGTGTATCGCTCATGATGAAAAAAATGAGTCCTAAAGGAAGTTGATGAAGGGGAATGTGGCGATCACACTGTAGGGGCAAACCCTAGCAAAGAAAATACTTCGTTATGGGTGTTATTGGCCGACTGTCAACTAAGATGCTGCTGATTACGACAATGTGACAAGTGCCGGATGTATGCAAAAGTTCCGAGAGCTCCACCAACAAAAATCACACAAATGGTCAATCCGTGGATGTTTTCCATACAGGGCATAAATATTATTTGTTCCTTACCGATCTTTAAAGGTGATGTTAAATACGCCATCGTCATAGTTGATTACTTCATCAAAAGGGCTGAAGTGGAACCTTTATCCATGATCATGACAAAAAAAGTAATCAACTTCATGGTCCGAAACATTCATCTATCATTTTGGCCTTCCACGAACCATTGTGATTGTTTGAATTCAAAGACTTCTGCCATCAGCATTATTTTGAGAAGAGATTTACGGCAGTTGCTTACCCTAAAGCAAATGGATAAGTTAAAGCTATGAATGAAATCATAACGTCCATTCTGAAGAAGCGTTTGGAAAAGGCTAGAGGCGGGTGGGGTGAATGAACTCATAACAGCATATGAGTTTATAGAACCACCTATAAGTCCACGACAGGCCATACTGCATTCGCCCTTGCTTACGGCTCCGAAGCCGTCATTCCTATTGAACTTGAAGTCCCTTCTCATCGAGTGACCTACTATGATCCCAAAATGAATAGAGATCTCCACTTAGAATCTCTAGACTTGTAGATTAGAAGCACAAGGAAGCTGATTTTAGGGTAGTTGCACATTGACAGCGAGTCGCCCGATACAACAACACTAAAGTCTGACCTAAAACCTTTGAAATCGATGATCTCATCTTGAAACGGGTTTTTCCTACTATGTCACACATGAACCCTACTTAGGAAGGATCGTATGTCATTGAACAATGGCTTGGAGGGGGAACTTTCAAGCTAGAAACTGTGATGGCATCATCTCCCAATGGCATGGAAAAGTGAGCATTTACGAAGCTATTTCACTTAGTTTATTTCTTTTTCATTCAGTTGTACTCCATTTTTCAAATTTGCTTTAGCATTTGATTATTCTAGATATCTAATAAGACGAATTATTTCATTTCTTTTCGTTTGGCAAATAATGTTTGAATTTTCCTTTATATCGGTGATTGTTGTAACATTACATATTAGTTGCGATGCCCGAGTAACTAATATTGATATGTCCGAGCAGGTTCCCAGAGTTTGGAACTAGCCAATCACACAAGTTCACGATTGAACTAACAAAATGAACAAGGTCCGACCGTTCATTCAATGAATCTCGCTCATAGCCCGATGGATGGAGCACGTAACGAGAAATGGATGTGACTTGACCATCCATTAATCAAGTTAATCCTATCGAGTGATGGGACATACACAAATCAAAAGTGATCGTGATATGACTGATCGCTCGCTAAGATAAACCCCAAGTTTGAGGGGAAATCTATCAATAAAGGAAAATACGATATGATTATTTTCATACTAACTCTTGTCCCTAGAGTGTGGTATCAGTATAAAAAATGGCTGGGTGTGATCCGACCACCTATCGATCAGCTGGTATCCCTAAAGTGGGGATATGAGTATAAACGAATAAGATGAGTGCGGTTTGACCAGTAACCATTCTATAAAATCTGACCTAAAAGTGACATGAGGAGTAAAAACTCGCTAAGGACCGAATTCGACCATCCATTACCTAACTCCGCTAACCTGAGACTGGAGGCAGGAGTATAGCCACTTAGACCGCTAAATCTAATAGCGTAGCATTAGGGCTCGAGCCCAATGTCTGATACAACTTAAGGCCACGACTATATGGAGGCCTTGAGTGAAAATTAACGGATGCATATTCGAATTAACGACAAACGAATTACAAGTACAGTGAATGGAAAAGTAATAGCTCGATTACTTATACAAAGTGCACATAAGAGTTCGAAAAAAACAAAGAACTTCTATATGCATGCAAAACTTCAAAATTTTGATATAATTTTATTCAAAAAAGGGGAGCCGTACCCACACAATCGCGACCAACACAAAGAAAAACGGCTATACAAGCTATATACAAGCTAAGCTGAGGCAATGACTATTTCTTCGGCCCTTTCTCACTTCTGGATTTCTTAGGAGTGCCACCACCCAAACTTCTTCCTGTTCTTTTCCTTGGTCCTTTGCCGCCTTGGCAGGAGAGCTCTTAGAGGGTGGAGGGAGTTCATCGAGAATCGACCCATCGGGTGGAATGACTTGAAGTGGGATGAGATTTGGATCGTTGATATCCACATCACCGGGCTCAGTCGTAGCTTTTTTCTTCAACAACTCCTCTCTCTCGATGTGGTCTTTTGAGCTAAGCTTGTCGGTATGTTCGATGGCACTAATTATCACCACATCACCTGATTCATCTAGCAACGGTGGGTCATCAGCTTTTTCATTATCAAATGCTCCGATAATTTGAGTGTCGGGCCACGGAATGTCAGTAGCCATCGAAATTTTAGTAGATGTCGATTGTTGCTCCACTGCAGCACCGTTTCTTAGAGTTTGTCTAGGACCTGGAAGACCTACAAATTCACGAAAACAAAAAGATAAGCTAATGACTATTGGGCATGAGGAACGAAATCTCTCGAATAATGGAGAAGAAAGTAAGATACCTGTATCCGGCTAACTTTTAGTTGTCACTGGAGTACTCCCCTCAAGAATAGGAGTTAGCACCTTTGATTAATAGCCGGGTCTGTTCGGATCATAGCTCAGATGTTGTCCTAGACCAAGAGAAACCGACGCTCTAACTGTTTAAAGTGTTGGGGGTTCTTTTGGATTGGACTCCGAAGACTTAGCAATGTTTTTCCCTCTGCTATAAGGTGCTAAGATGTCAAACTATTGGAGTCTCGCAGCAGCAAGGTCTAAAGGTTCATCCCCACGAAGAATCTCCCGCACTAGCTTCTCTTCATCTAAATCGGCTTCACCGAGGGCTTTCTTCTTTGTTTTAACAATGTATTTCTAGGCCACGACGAGTGATTCAAGATAGCCCTCTCCAAGTAAACTCGGATCACGATAAATTAAGACTTTGGCATTATATTCCATGATCAGAGGATCGAACATGTCCTTAATTTCATTTTGACCGGCTTCTCTGGCATCTTCTAACCAGGCCTCGATTTTCTCTCTAATTTCATTGCAGCCCGCTTGTCTTGCCTCTTCTTTGAGGACTTCAATTTGAGCGAGTTTCTCATCAAGCTTAATTTTTAGTCCACGGGATTCGACGGCCTCTTCGCAATATCTCTACAACTCCTCCTGGGCGTCGAGCTTCTCTTCCTTCTCTTTTTAAGGAGTTCTTCATGCTTCTCAATGCGGCATGCCAGAATATTTTTATCCTTTTGCGGTGTATTTTTTCCAAAGAAACCACACCAATATAGTTGAGGGCATCATCCAGTTCCTTTTTGTGAGCCGCTTCTAGATGATTAACTGCCTAAAATGTTTCTTTGGCATTCCTTTCTATCATGGCCAGCTTCATTGTCAACTTTGAGATCTCATTGACTTGATGTTTAATTATATCTTTGTCATGGATGGCCTCTAGCTTGAGACGATCGATTTCATGTTATCTCTCGAAAGACACCTCAGGGTTTTTTCTGTCTAAGTGTTGAAATGCTTTATGCTGCAAGAAAACATGATTGATGCATGCAAGGGAACTCGCTTTCACACTCCCTGGAATTGTATGAATGGAAGGCAGGAACTTAAGCCTATCAAAGCAAATTTTGGAAAATTGAACTTAAGTTCGTACAATTTCTCAGTCGTGGAAGCCTTAAGAGATGCAGTAGGTAAAGTAGGATCAGAAGTAACAAGTAGGCGTTTTCTTGACTTACAATCGTGGGACCGCCTGGAATAGGATGAACCAGAGTACTGCTCGAGTGGCATAGAAATTTAAGGAGCATGGAAAGAAGTCTGATCGCTGCTATGTATAGGAAGATTAGACTGAGCTTCCTGATGAGACGATTGAGATTGGGACTTTTATTTGGAAGATGAAGACTCCCTCGAACAATGACTTCCTTCCCGCCTATGATCTCTCTATACACCTACCTGATTCTGAACCACGACTGGATCCATACTATGTTTGCTCCTTAAGCAATCGAAAGCACGGGATTGATATATTGCACCTGCAAGCCAAATAAGAGTGTATAGGTGACCATCGAACAAAAGATAGACAAAAACTGTGTAGTGAAGTGCACGTGATTGTGAGTGTCCTACTGCCCCCCGATTGACCAGTTGCTGCAGCCTTGCTCATAGGAGTTTTCTCCCCTTTGCTAGTGGAAGGGATGCCATCGCCACTCCTGGTGAGAGAACTAAGCCCTCAAATATTTATGTTGGTGAAGTTATAGGTCATGATATCATCAGGAATCAAAAGATTCAAGATCCCTTCCATTGAACTAAATGTTGGGAAGAAGACTCTTCATCAACTTAGGTGATGATAAACTCTGGCTCTTTGGTAGTTTTTCTCCTACGGAGTTTATATGCGAGTTTATTTATTCTCCTCGTTGGCATGTGAGATTGCATGCCTTGTGATGGTTTGACCACAGGTGCTTTGCATGGACCTACATCAGCGCCGCCAGGCTTGTCGGTTTCCACACCTATGATTTCGCCCTCTTTGACGTTGTCCCGAGCCCACTCGACTGGGGCACGATAGGGCTATTAGTGTCGAGTTCTTATCCTTCTACATTTCTTGGTGGTGCGGCGCTTCCAGGAAGACCGATGTTGTTTCCTTCTTCTAAAGCCCAAAGAGGGATAACCATTCATCGATTACAAGGTATTTAATGTCCTTGTCTTCAACCAGAGTAGCATGAATTAGCCTTCTGGACATGGGATCTAGAAATCAAGTACGGATGATAATATAAAGCCATAATCAAATAGTATTTGAGAGATTCAATGCGAAATGTCTAGAGTATGGAACAAAGTTCAACATAGAGGAGGGGTCAGCAATAACCACTTTCCAACTTAGGGATCGACATGTTTCAAGAAGCAACTGCAATTCAATGGAAAACAACCAATATCTCAAGATCCATGAGTCAAATGCATATGAAATTTTGTGAGCAAGATGTAGGGACGCTAGGGAGCCTACCCTAGGGATCGCACCTCAAAAGGATGAAATAAGAGGGATCGCCCCTCTTCCCTTCATAGGGATCGGGTGAATCAGAAGGCGATTCACATTGAAGCAAAGATCGAGCAATAACTCAAGTTGCACTAATCCAATTAGCCTGAACTTGAAGGCTGAGTATATTACAACATGGGGAAGCTACCATAGGGATTGTACCCCAAAATTCCTCCAAAATAGGGACTGGTACGGATCCCTATTCTTTAGGATTTGGGCCCTCTAATCTCTCTTATGGGTCAATATGGTCTTGGAGGTCCTACTACCAAATTTTTAGGAAGATAATTTGCCATCTTCGTCTACTAATACAGACTTGGTGGTTCATTTTTAGGGCCTTTACGCTGCTAGTTTCTTTGTACTCTATTGTAACTAAGGATTTTTATATGATCCCTATTGTACTCCGTTTACAAAGGGATTAATAAAGTAATCTATTCAATGTGGACAAGGCAAACAATGCCGAACCACTATAAATCACGATGCTCGTGTTATTGTATCGATTTACTGCTATTTCATTATTGTTTTCCTCTGCTTTCATTTTAGATTCTCCATTAATTTCTCTTTAAAACTTATATTGGGTGTTTGTGCCAACTTTTGGTGCAAACAAAAGAGTTTAATAAAATAATTTCTTAGCTATCCTTTCAATATCTTATTTAAAATGGAAATAAAATTTAAACCATTTTTAAAAGGATAAAAATTAAATATTTGACTTTAAAAGTTCTAAAAGGAGGCTTTAGTGACAACTGTGGTTCTCATTTAATCGAGTTTATATTTACAAGTTATGACATGGGTATTTACAATACAAGAAGATATGTAAAGAGAATCAGCCAATAACAATTAATCAACATATAGGTGAATGTCCAGGTTACCATAATAGCAGTACTGGTTTAAATTTCTACTTAGTAGATGTCAAACGTAATTTATTTTTGTGAATTATAGAAGAATGATGATTTATTCTACTATTAAATTTCAGCTATAATTTAATTAGCAGAACGGTGTTTTATTCTGCTAGACATGTATCATTGGGTTTTACATTCAATTGGGGTTCTTAAAGGTAGTCGATAAAGAAATCCTTTGGATTTAAAACATCCTTTTAAAATATAGTTTTCCTTTACAACAAAAATCGACCTTCGGAAATAAGTGATTTAAAATCAAAAACCTTTATGTAGTAATTACAATGTAATGAAACTCTTTATTTAAAAATGATTAAACATTTCATTAATCATTAAATCGTAATTAATTTTAAATAAATAATTAAACGAAAATTAGGAGGAACTAATTTAAAGGACAAAAATTTGTATATTTTTAGGCTCAAGGACACGATCTCAATATTTTAACCATAAGGACAAACATTCTCCTAAAAATTAATCATAAGGACAAACATTTTTCGAAACTGATACCTAGAAACTACTACTGATAACTACAAACTGATACCTAAAAAGCGGTATCAATAATTAAAAACTCATACCCAAAGAAATTTGTCGTTCAGGCTAAAATACTGAAGGTTTGCTCTTGAGGCTAAAATGCTGAGAAATTTTGTCTTTGACAATAATTTCCTGTAACAATTATCCATTTAAATAAGTAATTAACTATAAATTAATCTCAATTGATAACTAAATAGTACTTAAACCTCAATTTATACTTAAATTATACTTTAATCCTTAATTCATAGTTAAATAACAAATTAAACCTTCATTTAAGGATAATTAAATCTTAACTAAGTCTTAATTAAATCTTAACTTAATTAGTAATTAATTAAATATTAAAACCATTTCTTAAATAATAATTTAATAATTAACTTTTAATTATTAAGTTAATAATAATTTATCCTTAAATAAATTATTAAATAATAATTAATCATAAATTAATTAACTAATTATAATTAACTTACTTAATTTATAATTATGTACTAATTTCCTTTATTAACTAATGATAAAGTACTAATTACCTTACATAATTAATTAAGTATTAATCACCTTAATTAAATTAATTAATTAATTAATCATTAAATAAATAAATAAATAAAAATTGCTTTTAAAAATTTATAATAATTTTTAAAACACTTTCATAAAATGTCCAAGATGAAAGAAAAAAATTAATTTGTAAAAAGAGTTCATTTTTACTAAGTGCATTTATAGCAACTATCACTGTATGACCCAGAATTTTAAAACATGTTTTATATATCAGATGACTTTAAATTTCTTAGCTTTTATATGCTAACCACTTTTATAACTTAATATAAGATTTTGGAAAAAAAAATTAAGGTTGTTAAACTTAATAAAACCATTTGTAAAAAGTAAAGTTACCAAAGGACTTCGAAGTCGCAACTAACCATTTTAAACACTAACTTTCTTAGCTTAGCACATCTTAAGCAAGGTCACAAACTTATATTCATGAACACAACAAAAATTCATGTCATCACAACATACCACAAGTTGCAGACCAAACTTGCTAATTAACTTACTTTTACTTTCATTCGTTCCAATTTTGTATAACATCGTAACCAAGCATACATATATGCGCGTGCACATACATACAAAAATCCAAATAAACACTATATTCACCCCTACAAGTAATAATTTATCAACAAGGTATACTTTAAAATTAGTGTTGGAAATTTTAAATAAAAGAGCCAGCCATCTCACCTAAAAGCTAACTAAAACAACACAAACTCCCACTAACACTTGAATATGACCCTAGATGCTTGAATCTACTTAGTAAAGATGGGATTTTTGGAGGCTAAAAGCCAAAATGGGTTTGCCCAAATGGAGAAGAGGGTTCTGTTATGGTTGCTTAAGGGTGGATGTGGTCTTTTATTTGGCAAGGAAGACTGTAGAAATAAAAGAGAAGGTTTTAAACATGGTTTATCAATTTAAAGGAAAAACTAAGGTTTTAACTTTGGAAATAAAAGTTGAAGCTATTAAAATGTTTAATGAAGCTTGGAGGAAGATTTCGTAGAGTGGAAATGAATTAAAAATGAGAATAATGTTAGGAATTTGGTTTGTGTATAAGGCAGATTAAAAAAACTACCAAAATAGCCTAAGAAACATTACCCTCCATTCCTGCCCTGCCACGTCAACACCTTGTCCACCCTCCACCTCATTTTGTTGCTCACGCATGGAGCTTGCCCTTCTTGCCCACGTGAAATAAATGCACTGGTTTACTAATGTTTCAAATGTTTTTAGATGAAGTGAAAATTTATGATTTCTTTTTACCCATATTTCTAATATCTTAGGAAAATGTCATATAACATTATATTAACTTAACTGAATACATATAAATATATCTAAATATATCCTAACTGATACATAAATGTATGTGAATATATTTACACTAGAGTTTACAAAGTTTTCGATAACTTTTAGCCGATGAAAAGTTGAAAAACAAATTCCGGTCACATTTTTTATTTTTCTTCGAACTATATATTTTTGTAAACTAATTTTGAAAACTAATTTACCATCACTAGTTATTATTTAAAATAGATTTTATAATTAATATAAAATTGATTATTTGAATATTTAAAATTAAATAAATATTTCGCAAATCAAAGTGGTGAAATTCTACGTCTTTACACTCTCCCCCCTTAAAAGAATTTCAACCCTAAAATTTTTACCGCAATCCTAACCTACCAACACTTAACACTACTCATCAGTCTATATGATGTACATAGATCATTCCTATGCAAAATATGATTTGATCCCTCACTCAAATACATAGCTTTACTTCCGAACTAATATCACTCCCTCGATTCCCTAGTGCGGATTCCGATCAGGCTTCTTAATTAGAAACCTCCATTCTCCTTACATAGCCATATATTATGATAGAAAACTTTTAGTTCCACATTAAGAAGCCTCACCAAGTGTTTTCCATCAAAAATCAAGTGATGATCCTTATTCTGAACAATGTGAAATATCTTTAGTCATGTGCTCGAATCTTTGATCAATAACTATGTGGAAAGAAGGAAGGATCTACATACAACTTACATACTCATCTAAAGCTTCTTACTACTAGCTACTTTTAACCCTTCCAAAAATATTTATGAAAATATTTCATAGAATTTCAATTTAGGTTCAAACATTTTTGAATGATATAACTTAATTTATAAATCTTTTCCTAAAATCACTTGACTTATTTATTTGCATAGTGCTCTCCTACATTCTAAGAGTATATACTAAACATCTGCTTTTAACTTTTAACTTATTCAGATTTAGGCCCAAAATAAATTTTGGGTCTTAAAAACTGAGTTGACCAATTCAACAACTTTACCCAATCAATCTGGTAATTAGCTAAGAAAAGTAGGATGCTGGTATCCAAACTCAGTCCTAGAACCTACTTTTTCTTAGACACCCCTAAGATAAAGGTGTTTATTAGCCGATACAATAACATCAAATAATTTTTAACCTCCTAAGTGTTAAAATCAAAAGACACGGTTTGATACACAAAGTTTATTACACCTCCTTATTAAATTTAACCCAATCGAAACTTCATTTATTAATCTATTCTTTAATCAAAATACCTTATTATTTGAAACCTTAGGAGCCAAATAATCGAGTTTTATTTCAAAAACCTTTTGAAATGATACTATATATTTAACCCATAGAAAAAATATATATATATATAGCCCGAGTAAATCCAAAATAATATCAAGGAACTGGGTACTACCAAATAGTATCATATATCTCTTTACCAAGCAAGGTAATACTCAAGAGAAGTGTTTACCATCCGAACACATCTCCTGTCCATTTTTATTCACTTTCGAGTCACTCGAGTTAATTATAAAAGTACTTCTCCTTTTCAAAGTATTTATACCTTAAAATATTTTTAAGCAAAATTACTACTACTTTCCAGAAACCATTTGAAAACTTTATCAAAGTCAATGAGATTTAAATTCTCCGAAAATCCATCTTATTTTCAAAATATATTTTATAATACTGATTTTTAAAATTAACCTTTTATCAAACCATCTGAAATATTTCTTTTCAATAAACACCTTATATTAAAACCCAATCTTAACCCAACATATCATCGAACGCCTTATAGTCAAACTTTGAAACTTAATTCGCAAGGTGTTCTTTTTAACGCTACCACAATTTCTATCTATCCAACCTATGATGGAAAAAGGAAAATCAACAAACAATAGTCAACGCACAAACCTGGATGAGCATTACTAGACAAACCTTATATGATAATAATTAAATATTATCAACTTCAAACAACAACACATCATAGATAACTATATAAATTTTTGAAAATTATTTCTTTATATATAAAATATATTCCTAGGTAAAATTACTTCATTTACCACTTTTAAAACAATATTTGTTGGTTTGCCTTTGTTCAAGTATTTTGAGATCCCTATCAATAACGTCAGCTACTCGTATTGACTAGAATCCAAAATTCAAACTTAACAGATCAGACAACACAATATAAAACAATTTTATAGTACTAACAAATACATGTTTTGTATATACACTCAAACTCATTCTAGGATATTACTAATTCCATCTATAATGAGTTAACTCATTCCAGGGCAATACTAATCCTATCTCCAATGAGTTTACCCTACCATGGCTTAGGTGTTCGCTCAATCTTAGCTTTGATACCACATGTAACTATCTTCCTTTCTTGCACCTAAAGATGATACTTAATACATCCTCGATATTTGTGTGTCGATCATTTAAGTGTCCGAAAGACAAGTCGATTAGGGTGAAGAAAGAAGAAGATAGAATAGAATTTCGCACCGTGACGAGCAGTATATATAATATACACAAATCCTTACAAAAAACATCTTTATTTATACAAAACATCAGAGTACACTATCTATTATCATTTTGGATAATTATAACAGCATGTTCTTACAATTGCCGATAAATACAAACAAGAACAAAACAAAAACAAAATGGTGGAAGAATATAAGGTACATGAATACATCTTGGAGAATCCAGCTCGTCACCTGAAAGCTCCAAAGCTTCTAGCTAAATCTGGAAAATATGCCCAGGCTGACCCGAGCATTATAAGAAAATAATGTATGGAGCAGTCTGGTAAACCAGCGCCAGAAAGCTCAATCAAATCATATTGATTTCAACATTTGGAAACCTTTTTAAAATAAAAGGTATCTCGTAAGACCACACCGCACATAAACATGGATGGGCTTTTACCTAACAATAACCAAACCATTTCTATTATAAAAATCAGTGATATTATAATAATGTCTATGGGTTTAAAATATCAATAATCACGTATATATGATGTGTGTACATCACAATAATAATAGGTATACAATCAAAAACCAGAATGGGTGGTGCCTACATGATGGTAAGCTCGAATCTGATTTTACGGCCAGCCTCTCGACCATAAGCACGTAGCAAACCAACCCATTTATTTCTGGGACCTATAATGGTAAGAGTTTGAGCTTCGGCATAGTTCACAAAGAGAGAACCTCCCATCACATTAAAGAACTTTGCAGACAGATTTGTTCCTGGTCTCTTCGAGCCAACAACCGATAATTTTCAGTTGACTCAATCTCGGTTCTTTTAAAAGTAAGTGGAATACATCGGAGTCCTAGAGGGATCTCTAATGTATCCCTTAAAGTTAGAGACGTTTCACCAGAATGAGTTCTCCTAAGGGAACTCAAATCGTATGAACATGAAGCTCTTATTTACATCCTAAGTCAAAACTAGCCAAGATTTGATAGTCGGTTATTTAACTATTAAATACACAAAAAAACAACAATCCAGATATTCAATTACCCATAGCAACCACTAAGCCTCAAAATAGATTTTTGATTTATTTAAATCTCTTTCCAAAATATTTATCATAATTTCATATACTTATCCCAAAGGCATAATTATATTCACAAAAAATTTGTGAAATATTTCTTATTTCAAAATCATAATAAAAGGATCAAAATAAATGTTAATGAAAGCAGAGATAAGGATAACTTCAAACACTATTTCTTTATTGTTATGTATGGAACGAATGTTTCGTACCACCATAATTAAGAAAGTCAGTTAAAGGAAATCCAATCTCAGAAAATTTCTTAATAAATCTCTTTCATTCATGAAAATCTCCTTTACCAAAAATCCAAATCTATTTATAAAACTCTTTATAAATCTGCCAGTTTATATATAAAACTCTGTAAAACCCATTTATAAAATCCTTTTTTAAATATCCAAAATCATTTATAAAAACTCTTTCCTAAATTTCAAGTTCAATTTATAAAACTCCTTTTACGAACTTTCCTTATTTAAAGCAAAACTTCTTTAATAAACCCTAATAAATAAAGTTCCTTTGATAAATAAATTATTTTAAACACCTTGAAATAAACAAGTTATTATTTAAACATCCTTAATGTAATTATCCTTAAATCTCATTAACAGAATAATGATTTAAAACAATCGTTTAAAAAATATTAAATTACTTCAAATGCCTTTAGTAAAACAATTGCTTAGGTATGCTATAAATATCTTATTTAAAATGGTGATAAACTTTAAACCATTTTTAAAGTACAAAATTCAAATATTTGGCTTTACAAGTTTCAGAAGGGGGCTTAGTAATCACAGTGGTTCCCATTTAATTAAGTTAATATTTCCAAGTTAGGATAAGGGTTCACATAACAAGAAGATACCTAAAGAGAATCAACCAATAACAATTAATCAACATATAGGTAAATTTCCAAGTTACCAATAGAAGAACTGAGTTTAATTTCTGCTTGATAGATGCCAAACATAATCTACTTGGTGAATTATAATAGAACAATGATTTATTCTGCTAATAGATTTTAAGCTATAATTTAATTCATCGAACGGTGTTTTATTATGCTAGACATACATCATTGAGCCTCATATTCAATTGAGGCTACCTAAAATTAGTCGAGGAAGAAATCCTTGGATTTAAAACTTCGTTCTAAAAGATAGTTTACTTTAAAACAAAAATCGACCTTCGAAAATTAGCGATTTCAAATCAAAAACCTTTATTTAGTAATTCCATAGCAAATAAAATCGTTATTTAATAATGATTGAACATTTAGTTAATCATTAAACCATAATTAATTTTAAATAAATAATTAAATAATACATATCTTTTTAAATAATGAATTAACTATTAATTAATGTAAAGTAATAATTAAATAATACTTAAACCTCAATGTATACTTAAATTATAAGTTAATCCTTAAATAATAATTAAATAATAAATTGAACCTTCATTTAAGAATAATTAAATCTTAACTATGTCTTAATTAAATCTTAACTTAATTAGTAATTGATTAAATCTTAAACCCTTTTTTAAATAATAATTTATCCTTAAATAAATTATCAAATAATAATTAATCTTTATTTAATTAACTAATTATAATTAACTTACTTAATTTATAATTAATTAGTAATTACCTTTATTAACTAATGATTAAATATTAATTACCTTATTTAATTAATTGAGTAAAAATCACATTTACTAGATTAATTAATTAAAGAATTATTAATTAATTAATTAATTAAAAATTACTTTTAAATATTTATAATAAGTTTAAAAAACACTTTCAAAAAAATATCCAAGACGAAAAAAAAAAAAATTTGTAAAAGTAGTTTGTTTTAATGAACTACATTTATAGTGACTATCGCTATATGACCCGTAATTTCAAAAACTTGTTTAATATATCAAATAACTTTAAATTTCTTACCTTTCACATACCAACCACTTTTATAACTTAATATAATATTTTGTAAAACAAAAGTAAGGTTTATTAATCTTTATAAAACCATTTCTAAAAAGTAAAGTTGCCAAATGATTTTGAAGTCGCGACTAACCATTTTAAACGCAAACTTTCTTAGCTTAGCACATCCCAAGCAAGATCACAAACTTATATTCATGAACACAATGCAAAATCATTTCATCACAACATACCACAAGTTATGGACATAACTTTGAACTTACTAACTAACTTACATTTACTTTCATTCATTCTAAATTTATACAACATCATAACCAAGCATACACACACACACACATATACAAATCCAAATCAACATTATATTCACCCATACAAGCAATGATTTATCAATAAGTTATACTTTAAAATTAAAGATAGTAACTTTAAATAAAAGAGTTGGCTTTCTCACCAAAAAGCTAACTAAACCAACACGAACTCCCACTAACACTTGAATACGCCTTAGATCCTTGCTTCTACTTAGAAAGACGGGATTTTTGGAGGCTAAAAACAAAAATGGGTTCGGTTAAATAGAGAAGGGGGTTCGGCCATGGTTGTTTAAGGGTGGATGTGGTCTTATATTTGGCAAAAAGGAGTGTAGAAATAAAAGAGATGGTTTTAAACCAAGTTTTAGCAATTTAAAGGGCAAAACTATAGTTTTTAACTTTGGAAATAAAAGTGGAAGCTATTAAAATGTTTTATGATGCTTGGAGGAAGATTTTGCAAAGTAGAAATAAAACAAAAATGTTAGGTATTTGGTCTATACACAAGGTAGGTAACAAACTACCAAAATAGCCTAAGAAACATTACCCTCCATTTATGCCTTGCCATGTCAACACCTTCTCCACCCTCCACCTCATCTTGTTGCTCATGCATGGAGCTTGCCAACATGAAATAAATGCACTAGTGTACTAATGTTTCAATTTTTTTTAGCTGAAGTGACAAATTATGATTTCTTCTTACTCTTATTTCTAATATCTTAGGAAAATGTTGTATCACATTATATTAACATAATTGAATACATACATACACAATATATATATATATATATGTATATATATCTATATATATCCTAACTAATTTGTAAATGTATGTTAATATAATTACACTAGAGTTACAATGTTTCCGACAACTTTTAGCCGATGAAAAGTCAAAATTTGAAAAATGAATTACGGTCGCATTTTCGGTTTTTTTCGAACTAAATACTTTTGTAAAAAAATTTGAAAACTAATTTACCATCACTAGTTTTTATTGTCATTATAAAATCAATTATTTTAATATTTAAAAATAATTAAATATTCGCAATTCAAAGTGGTGAAATTTTGGATCGTTACAGGCTATCTCTTTATATAATCTTTTCATTTTATTATCATTTATATTCATATCATTTGATTGTGTAGATTATAACTTATATATGTTATAACAAATTTATATATATCTAAGTTGTGTGATTCAATTTGTATATACAAATTATTTAAATAAAAAAAAAGAAAACATGAAAACAATTTATTTTGTAGTACTTATTGAATTTGTTTTAAACGTTTAAAACCCATGAACAATTTTTTTGTATCAACTGAATTTGTTTTAAAGATCTTCATTTAAAATAATGGTTATAAAAGTCAAAGTTTTAAGGTTTAATTTATTAACAAGTTATACAAAGTTTAAACAATTTCCTTAAACTAGTGTTTTAATTCAAATTTTAAAATAGATTTTATCTAAAAACATAAATCTAATTTTGAGTTCTTCCAAATTTCAAAATGTTAATTTTAGGTTTCAAAAAACATAACATTATTCATAATTTATTTTAATATGTATAAGGGCTTAAGTGTTCAAACATTGATCTGAAATGGCATTGAATGAATGAGTAAAGGAAAGAGAAAATCCTCCACCTTTTCCTCTTTTTAAATTCCTATTTAAACTTATTAATTATCATATTACAAATATACGTAAGCTGTTGTTAGTTAGCCAAAAATATTTTATAATGTATTATATATAAGTATAAGTAAACCATGTGTGTGTATTAATATTATTTTATATAATTTCAAAATAAAACTACGGACAATAAATTCATATATCAAGTGTGAATGTACCCATCATGGTGTAAATTCCAGCAGAGATATATATACACATTGATCATGTACACTAATTATATGTTGCATTTGCACTATACACATATGAGCGTATTTGATATGCTCGTCATAATATATTCAATTTATCAAATCAAACCCTTTTTAAAAACAAATCAAATAAAATAATATTTTATTTTAAAATTATATTAGATTGGATCTAATAGATGTAATAACCAGGTATTTTCAACCATTCGCATCCGCACATGTCGGACTTGAATTGCTCAAAATACCGCGTTGTAAATAAAATTTGGCAAATCTCAGAATATACAGTAAATAATAATCACAGATCACAGACACAGAGTAATAATAGTGCAGTGGAAGTAAACGAAATAGTAGTTCATTAAGCTACTATATAAATATATCAGAGTTAAATAAGATAAAACAGAAGAAATAAAGTACAACAGAAGTCTAAGTATGATAACCAAGTACAAAATGAATACAACGCTGGGATCAACGAGATAACTGGAAATGAAACAGATAAAACTAGACAAGCAGATAATCTCCAGCGATTCCAATCTCCAGAAAGAGGAAATCCAAATCCGTGAATACTCAGGCTAACCCGAGCGTAAATAAAATACAAACACTCGAGTCAGGACATACATACTTATACAATGTAAACCAACTCAAGTGAACTGTAGTAAAAGTACAAGTAACTTAAAGGATGCTTGGGACCGCCCATCCTCTAAGGATCCGTTAAACTATTTGTTATATAGTATATTGCGCTATTATAATAATGTCTAACAGTAAAATAAACATACTTTTAAATAGCGTTAAGGCTTTACATTTTCCACCTTAACATAAATAATGCCAATAGTCTATACAATACCTGCATATCTCTTGATCGGGAGACTACGAGAAGATACTGCATAGGTACGACACAAATAGAAACTCATAGTAAAAGCTTGATATGGTAGGTGACACGGCACACAAGGCAATGCCAGGGTAGATATACCAATTACGACACTCGGGCTGGTGGTAACGCAGCAGCCACATACGCCCATCGCGGAACACATTCCCACAAAAATCGAAGAGGAGCCCAAACAATCACAAGTAATAGTATGGTATCGAAGAAATGCGTCCGCTACGAGGTGCGACCTCAACTGGCCCGAGACCGCTCCTGTTTTAGCCACCTTATGCCAACTCACGGGAGTTGGGTCCACGTAGTATACCTCAAGAACGTCGTCGCCATCCTACTTCATTCTGGAATCTCCACCGCGTACACGGCTATCAAAGTAGTTTTCGGTATCGACAGAGAGTATGCCCATATCCGATCCTGGTCTCTTCGCCAACCAATCGTTATTATAACCCGTGGTTATAACTTAAAAATAATATTTTATACCTCAAAACAAAATATCATTTCAATTCAAATCTTTGTCAAAATAAAGATTAAATCATTTCCAAACCATTTCTGTATATCAACATACCATATATTTCAAATTCAAATATTTATCAAGATAAATATCAAGTCATTTCTAACCATTTCAATATATTAAATTATCATATCCTTTCAAAAATTCCTTTCAAATCATTTTAATATATTAAAATATCATATCCTTTCAAAACTTCCTTTCAAATCATTTTATTATCAAAATATCATATCTTTCAAAACTTCATTTTTAAATCATTTTAATATCAAAATATCATATCTTTCAAAACTTCATTTCAAAACATTTAATACATCAAAATAACATCTTTCAAAACTTCAATTTCAAATCATCATATAAGTTCAAATCCAAATATTCAACTTTAAATCCCTTTTAAATTCAAAGATATCATTCCAAATCACCTTGTAAATATCTTATATTTTAATCAAAATAATTCATTTATATACTTTCAAATCAAGTATTCAATTTCCAAAGTTTTAAACCATTATGAGTTCATGTACTAAGTTAAAACCACAAACATTGAAAATTTCAACCTTTCACAGCATTCAGAAAAAGGTGCTGAAAGTTATACTTGAAAACATTTCAATTTAAACCATTTAAACATTATAAAAATCATATTTTAACATTCAAAGATGTTTGTTAAAATACTCTTTTAATTAATGATTTTTATAAAGCAACGTTTTATAGTTAAATCAAATTTCACAAATCCACTTAATAAATTCAAGTGTAAACTTTTCTATTTTTACATTTAACACTTTATTAACATTTACATATTCAAATTATCATTTCACAAACTAAACTAAATTTCCAATTTATTAAATTAACTTAAACCCTTAATTAAAACCAAATTCACATTTCCAGGTCAAGTTCATTTTAAAATTACACTTTTAAGCATTCATTCATTTAACCATTTTAATACATAGAAAAATCAATCATACTTTATTAATTCATTTAAACTCAAATTTAATCAAAGCATCATATTTACCATTTTCCAAATATAATTAAATTTCCATTTTATTTATATAACTTAAAATTCCCTTTTTAAACCAAAACCCAAATTTTCAGACTTTAAGTTATATTTCAACAATTCAACTTAACCATTTATTTGTTTAACATTTCACACTTATACAAAATCATAAATCCTTTATTTAAAGCACATTAAAAATCTATTTAAATCAAATTATCATAAATTTACATTTAAACCACTTAAAATTTTATTTATATAACTTAAAATTCCCTTTTTTAAACCAAAACCCAAATTTTCAGAATTTAAGTTATATTTCAAAAATTCACTTTTTACCATTCATTTAAATTACATTTTTTTTACTTTTAGAAAAATCCAAGATTTCTTTATATAAACATTAAAAATCCAATTTAAATCAAATTTCATAATTTTTCACTTTCAAAAATATTTAATATATTCAAAATACTTTATAAAATATAACCACGGGCCTGTATATAGTTTTCTAACCTAGGTCAAATGATACAGATATATATCATTTCAATCCGCAGTTTAAAAGAAAAATCCGGGTTCTACCGTTTCAAACCCGCAATCCCAAATTAAAATAAAATAAATAAAAACTGTTCAGGCCTATCATTTCAGCCCATAACCATTTTTCCCTATTCTAAAGTCCGTTCGGGTATGTATCATTTCAACCCATAGTGATTCTATTCTACATGGAACTTGCAGTGTGATAAACAGATATAAATGAACGGTTAAAAACATATAACAGTAACAGATGGGATGACATGTAAATTAACAGGCTTAACATCATATATAAATAATCACTGGCAGTTATAGCATCATATGTAATTCTACACATTCAGTTGTTGTTGTTTCACAACTACATAAGTATAAATGTCGTGTGAGCTTTACCCACCTTTATAGCTGGAGATTGCAATACAAATGACACAACGGAATCAAAAACACAATGACAAGGCTACAAATTTTGAGTGGAGAGCGAATCCAATGCTAAAGAGCTTGTGTTACAACCCAAAACAAAATAGAAAAAAATTATAATTCAACACAACATTGAAATTGAATAACTTTGAATTGAAAAGCAATACGAATGCACAACTTTCTGCCTTTCTTTCTACACTCGCTATCACTGCTTAGGGGATGTTTTGGTTCAGGTTTGGACATGCTTTGGCTCAGGTTTGGACATGATTTGGCTCAGGTATGGACCTAGGGGTGCACGGCTACAAGGCATGGCATGTAGAGGAGTTACAATCACATGAATACGAAGAGGCAAGCCAAATAGTGGAGGTTTTAGTCAATGGATTGGCTCGACCATAGGTAGTTGGGCTCGGCCTTGACATGTTTAGGTATGGTTAGAGCAGGAGGGGTCTGTGGTGGCAAGGTCAGAGGTGGTGGCGATGGCCTAAGGTGATGGCGGTGGTGGAAATGGAAGTGGTGAACAAGTAGTGGTCAAATAACATGTTTTCAAGGCTTTAGGTTGCATTTTGGTGGATTTTCTTATCATAGGGGTCTCAGCCATGGTCAAGACCAGAGGGGTAGGTGGTGATGGTAACAAGGAGGAGATGTAGGAAGTGGTGGCTATGACAATAGTGAGGAGGCCGATAAAACATCATGTGAAAACAAGGCAAAATATGGAAAAATAAGAAGAAAAAGAAGAGAAATAAGGAGCCATTACCCTTTTTTTCTCCTAGCCGTAAATGAATGAGAAGTGGAAATTTTTTTCATCAAAAGTAAATGAGATACAAGGCTAAGAACAAAATTTGCACAGCCAATCTAGAAATTAATGAGGAGTTATAAAATTTGAAAAGTCTAGAAAGTGAAAAGTCAAAAGAAAAGGAAGAGTCTTTGCCTCTTCAAATTTCCATTTCCTTTAAAACAAATGAACCAAAATAATTTCAGAAAATACTTTTAAAAACCCAGACCAAGTGAAATATTATGAAAATAAATAATTAAATTTAAAGAAAATATAAAAAGAATTAAGGAAATTGCTTAAAATTCAAAACAGGGTTCAAAAATTACAAATAAATCACCATTGACTTTGGAAAATTATCAACTTCATCTTAAAAATATTATGAAGTAAAAATTTGAAAAAATAATAATTTATTTATCATTTCTGAAGTAAAATAAATAATTAAATTGGAGAAAAATAGAAAAAGAACTAAATAAATTGTTTAAAAATTGAAAACAGGGCATGAAAATTACAAATAAAATATCACTAGCCTTGTAAAATTTCTCTATCATTTTAAAACGAATAAGAAGTCAAATAAATAAATAAATGAGGAAAAAAATAAAGTGGGAATGAGAATAAAATAATATCTTGAGAAAATAGAAATAAATAAAGAATTTCTTTAATAAATTAAAACTAGAAATTAAAAATTATAAACAAAATACAACTGACATCGGAAAATGTCAATTACACTTTTAAAATGTTTGAAAACCAAAATATATACATAAAATGTTATTTTACCCATATAAATATAAATTAGAACATTACATGACCAAATAAAATATTATTTATATAATTTAAAATAAACAATTTTGTTAGATACAACAAATTTCACACAATAGTTAAAAAGGCATAACTTTCACATAATAAATCGGATTTCAACGAAACGAAAAGTAGTGATCTTAAAATTTTATTTGCTTTCATCATAAAAGATAAAATTCAAATTTTAAAACTTTAAATTTTTAAGTTAAAAGTCAAAGTTGACCATATTGACCAAAGTACAATTTTTTGTAAAATATTCTATTTAATCATATTTGGGATTCTAATTCTCATCAAAATCAAACTTTATATATTGAAATAACAAAATTATCTAAATTAAATAAAATAAAGTTAAATCAAAATTCAATTAAAATAATTAAAATATACAATTAAAAATAATCACAAAATACAGGGTTGTTGCACTCTCCCCCACTCAAAACTTTTCGTCCCCGAAAAGGAATGAGGTACGGGAAAGCACAAAAAACATAGAAATGAAATAAGATTTAAGTCAAGGTGACAAGAAGATTGAGGTTATACCTGATAGCTGTTGTTATAGGTAAGTTTAACAAAGTGGAGATGATCTTTCCAAGATCCTCCAGAATCAAGAACACAAGCACGAAAAAAATGGATTCAAAATGATTACCAAAGATTACCAAAGATTATAGAAAGATTTCGAAATAGAAAGATTATAGAAAGATGCTTATAACAGTCTGTATCAAGATAAGGAAAAATAAGAAGAACCAAAAGATAGTTTGAAAAACAAAATAAGATAATAAGTTAGAAACCATGGAAATTTCAACTTAAATTGGTAATTAATTTTACACCATTTAAATAAACCTTAACTATCTCTAATTTCAATATCTTATCATCCAATTTTCTTAAATTAACACTTTCTGAAATCATGGATTGGAAGAAAAATCATTTTATACTCAAAATGTACTTAATAAATTTAATTCTCCCTTATTCCTAATAAAAAATTAAATTTATTCCTCTCAATATTTTTTTCCCTATATTAAGTATGTTCACACTTATTATAACTGTTTTAACTTATTCTTAGTTCCTTTAATATCATTTTATATTGTAAATTATTCAATTTACCTTTTATTCTATTTACCTATGTTAATCATTTTATAACTAAAATTTAAGTGTATAACATTTATTTTAACCACTCAAATTTTATTTATAAAATCTTTTTATATTGTATATTATCCAATTACATTGTTAACTTCTGAAATTAAGGTAAGTTATATTTGAATGCAATTGTATTATACAAATAAAATTTCCAATTAAATCATTTCATGCTTGAATATTCATCCAAAATTTTGATTTTCTTTTTATAATTTAAATTATTCTTTAAAATAAAATTTAAGAATTAAATTTCTGATTTCTTCAAACCATTTAGAGATAAATAAATGTATGTGCATAATTTATCAAATCAAATTTAAATCATATATTTATATATATTATAAATCAAGTCATATTTTAGAAATTCAAATCAATTTGATTTCCTAAAACAAAGCTGTAGTAGGACTACAGAATGGTCTCTTCACTTCGAAACTCGAAAATGAATGTCGATGATGCTGCAGTAATCACCGAAATTATTTCCCAGTGACAAAGAGAATAGCACTGATTTTTTAAACTTTAAAATTCTTTGGAAATATATTCTTATTCGAAAATACTTTAAATAATATACTTTAAAACTTAAACACAAGGTTTGAAACCATCGGAAATTAAATTCTCAAATTTCTTGTTTTAAATTCATTTCAGTTCCCAAATCAATTTATAAACAACTATTTATAAATTCATTTATAGAACTATAAATGATAAATCAAGTATTATCATTTCAAATAATCAATTTAAATCAATTTATTAAGTTCCATAAATTTACATATATATCAAAATTTATTTGATTAATCAAAATTTAAAAATAATATTGTGTTAGTTTGTTCTGTCAAAGTGTTTTAGAAGTCCTATCGATAGCGTTGATCAGACAAATCGATCGGAAACCCAAATCAACATCAACAACCCAAACAACACAATATATAAAACAAAATAGAGATTTACAAGTACAATTCAAAATGTTTGGAAGAATAGATTAGAAACAAAAGACAAGATGATTAAATAACAGAGTAGGGAGATGGGTAAGCTTAAATAAATCGCGGGCAACCTTAACAGGGTCAACCGTGATTTAAAGAACAGGATCAATGTGGATTTTTTTCTGGGGTAAATCTACATTCGATCTTAAGAGATAGAGTTTGGAATAAAAAAAGATATTAGCATCTAAACTAAGGATAGATATAAATCTCTGGTGAATCGATGCTAATTGTAAAGGAGTTTCCCCCTTTACAAATTAATTTTTGAGATTGGCGGGACCGTCAGTTCACTATAAAGCTCATTCGAAGTGGAGTTATGGGATACTCCAGAATCAAAAGGAGATGAATAGTGAGGGACACGAATGAATTTTTGGAACCGTAGGGAACGTTCCAAAATTCAAATGAAATTTGAATCAAAGAGGAAGAGATTCAAGTTTGGATGAAAGTGATTCTGTAACTAAATTTACCAAACATTCTAAGTTTTGCCTCAAAGCCAAAGCTCTGATACCAAATGTAACAACCAGGTATTTTCAACCATTAGCATCCACACATGTCGGACTTTAATTGCTCAAAATACCGCGTTGTAAATAAAATTTGGCAAATCTCAGAATATACAGTAAATAATAATCACAGATCACAGACAAAGAGTAATAATAGTGCAGCAGAAGTAAACGAAATAGTAGTTCATGAAGCTACTATATAAATATATCAGAGTTAAATAAGATAAAACAGAGAAATAAAGTACAACAGAAGTCTAAGTATGATAACCAAGTACAAAATGAATACAACGCTGGGATCAACGAGATAACTGGAAGTGAAATAGATAAAACTAGACAAGCAGATAATCTCCCGCGATTCCAATCTCCAGAAAGAGGAAATCCAAATCCGTGAATACTCAGGCTGACCCGAGCGTAAATAAAACACAAAAACTCGAGTCAGGACAAACATACTTATACAATGTAAACCAACTTAAGTGAACTGTAGTAAAAGTACAAGTAACTTAAAGGATGTTTGGGACCGCCCATCCTCTAAGGATCCGTTAAACTATTTACTATATAGTATATTGCGCTATTATAATAATGTCTAACAGTAAAATAAACATACTTTTAAATAGCGTTAAGGCTTCACATTTTCCACCTTAACACAAATAATGCCAATAGTCTATACAATACCTGCATATCTCCTGATCGGGAGACTACGAGAAGATACTGCATAGGTACGACACAAATAGAAACTCGTAGTAAAGGCTCGATATGGTAGGTGACACGGCACACAAGGCAATGCTAGGGTAGATATACCAATTACGACACTCGAGCTGGTGGTAACGCAGCAGCCACATACGCCCACCGCGGAACACATTCCCACAAAAATCGGAGGGGCGGCCAAACAATCACAAGTAATAGTATGGTATCGAAGAAATGCGTCCGCTACAAGGCCCGACCTCAAATGGCCCGAGACCGCTCCTGTTTTAGCCACCTTATACCAACTCACGGGAGTTGGATCCACGTAGTATAACTCAAGAACGTCGCCACCATCCTACTTCATTCTGGAATCTCCACCGCGTACACGGTTGTCAAAGTGGTTTTCGGTATCGATAGAGTATGCCCATATCCAATCCCGATCTCTTTGCCAACCAATCGTTATTATAACCTGTGGTTATAAATTAAAAATAATATTTTATACTTCAAAATACAAAATATCATTTCAATCCAAATCTTTATCAAAATAAAGATTAAATCATTTCCAAACCATTTCTGTATATCAACATACCATATATTTCAAATTCAAATATTTATCAAGATAAATATCAAGTCATTTCTAACCATTTCAATATATTAAATTATCATATCCTTTCAAAAATTCCTTTCAAATCATTTTAATATATTAAAATATCATATCCTTTCAAAACTTCCTTTCAAATCATTTTATTATCAAAATATCATATCTTTCAAAACTTCATTTTTAAATCATTTTAATATCAAAATATCATCTTTCAAAACATCCTTTCAAAACATTTTTAATATCAAAATATCATATCTTTCAAAACTTCATTTCAAAACATTTTTAATATCAAAATATCATATCTTTCAAAACTTCATTTCAAAACATTTAATATATCAAAATATCATATCTTTCAAAACTTTATTTCAAAACATTTAATATATCAAAATATCATATCTTTCAAAACTTCAATTCCAAATCATCATATAAGTTCCAATCCAAATATTCAACTTTAAATCCCTTTTAAATTCAAAGATATCATTCATTTATTATCATTCCAAATCACCTTTTAAATAGCTTATATTTTAATCAAAATAATTCATTTATATACTTTCAAATAAAGTATTCAATTTCCAAAGTTTTAAACCATTATGAGTTCATGTACTAAGTTAAAACTACAAACATTGAAAATTTCAACCTTTCACAGCATTCAGAAAAAGGTGCTGAAAGTTATACTTGAAAAAATTTCAATTTAAACCATTTAAACATTATAAAAATCATATTTTAACATTCAAAGATGTTCGTTAAAATACTCTTTTAATTAATGATTTTTATAAAGCAACGTTTTATAATTAAATCAAATTTCACAAATCCACTTAATAAATTCAAGTGTAAACTTTCCTATTTTTACATTTAACACTTTATTAACATTTACATATTCAAATTATTATTTCACAAATTAAACTAAATTTTCAATTTATTAAATTAACTTAAACCCTTAATTAAAACCAAATTCACATTTCCAAGTCAAGTTCATTTTAAAATTACACTTTTAAGCATTCATTCACTTAACCATTTTAATACATAGAAAAATCAATAATACTTTATTAATTCATTTAAACTCAAATTTAATCAAAGCATCATATTTACCATTTTCCAAATATAATTAAATTTTCATTTTATTTATATAACTTAAAATTCCCTTTCTAAACCAAAACCTAAATTTTCAGACTTTAAGTTATATTTCAATAATTCAACTTAACCATTTATTTGTTTAACATTTCCCACTTATACAAAATCATAAAACCTTTATTTAAAGCACTTTAAAAATCTATTTAAATCAAATTATCATAAATTTACATTTAAACCACTTAAAATTTTATTTATATAACTTAAAATTCTCTTTTTAAACCAAAACCCAAATTTTCAGAATTTAAGTTATATTTCAAAAATTCACTTTTTACCATTCATTTGAATTACATTTTTTTTACTTTTAGAAAAATCCAAAATTTATTTATATAAACATTAAAAATCCAATTTAAAACAAATTTCATAATTTTTCACTTTTAAAAATATTTAATATATTCAAAATACTTTATAAAATATAACCACGGGCCTGTATATAGTTTTCTTACCTAGGTCAAATGATACGGATATATATCATTTCAATCCGCAGTTTAAAAGAAAAATCCGGATTCTATCATTTCAAACCCGCAATCCCAAGTTAAAATAAAATAAATAAAAACCGTTCAGGCCTATCATTTCAGCCAATAACGATTTTTCCATATTCTAAAGTCTGTTCGGGTATGTATCATTTCAACCCATAGTGATTCTATTCTACATGGAACTTGCAGTGTGATAAACAGATATAAATGAACAGTTAAAAACATATAACAGTAACAGATGAGATGACATATTAATTAACAGGTTTAACGTCATATATAAATAATCACTGGCAGTTATAGCATCATATATAATTCTACACATTCAGTTGTTGTTGTTTCACAACTGCATAAGTATAAATGTCGTGTGAGCTTTACTCACCTTTATAGCTGGAGATTGCAATACAAATGACACAATGGAATCAAAAGCACAATGAAAAGGCTACGGATTTTGAGTGGAGAGCGAATCCAATGCTAAAGAGCTTGTGTTACAACCCAAAACAAAATAGAAAAAAAATTATATTCAACACAACATTGAAATTGAATAACTTTGAATTGAAAAACAATACGAATGCACAACTTTTTGCCTTGCTTTCTACTTGCTAGCACGGCTTAGGGGATGTTTTGGTTCAGGTTTGGACATGCTTTAGCTTAGGTTTGGACATGATTTGGCTCAGGTATGGACCTAGGGGTGCACGGCTACAAGGCATGGCATGTAGAGGAGTTACAATCACATGAATATGAATAGGCAAGCCAAATAGTGGAGGTTTTGGTCAATGTATTGGCTCAGCCATGGGTAGTTGCGCTCGGACTTGACATGTTCAGGTATGATCAGAGCAGGAGAGGTGTGTGGTGGTCAGGTCAGAGGTGGTGGTGGCGGCCTAAGGTGATGGTGGTGGTGGAAATGGAAGTGGTGAACAAGTAGTGGTCAAATAACATGTTTTCAAGGCTTTAGGTTGCATTTTGATGGATTTTCTCATCATAGGGGTCTCAACCATGGTCAAGACCAGAGGGGTAGGTGGTGATGATAACAAGGAGGAGATATAGGAGGTGGTGGCCACGACAATAGTGAGGAGATCGAGAAAACATCATGTGAAAACAAGGCAAAATATGGAAAAATAAGAAGAAAAAGAAGAGAAATAAGGAGCCATTACCCTTTTTTTTCTCCTAGCCGTTAATGAATGAGAAGTGGAATTTTTTTTCAAGAAAAGTAAATGAGATACACAGCTAAGAACAAAATTTGCATGGCCAAACTAGAAATTAGTGAGGAGTTATAAAATTTGAAAAGTCTAGAAAGTGAAAAGTCAAAAGAAAAGGAAGAGTCTTTGCCTCTTCAAATTTCCATTTCCTTTAAAACAAATGAACCAAAATAATTTCAGAAAATACTTTTAAAAAACGAAACTAAGTGTAATAGTATGAAAATAAATAATTAAATTTAAAGAAAATATAAAAATAATTAAGGAAATTGCTTAAAATTCAAAACAGGGTTCAAAAATTACAAATAAATCACCATTGACTTTGGAAAATTATCAACTTCATCTTAAAAATATTATGAAGTAAAAATTTGAAATAAAAATAATTTATTTATCATTTCTAAAGTAAAATAAATAATTAAATTGGAGAAAAATAGAAAAATAACTAAAGAAATTGTTTAAAAATTGAAAACAGGGCATGAAAAATACAAATAAAATATCACTAGCCTTACAAAATTTCTCTGTCATTTTAAAACAAATAAGAAGTAAAATAAATAAATAAATGAGGAACAAAATAAAGTGGGAATGAGAATAAAGTAATATCTTGAGAAAATAGAAATAATTAAATAATTTCTTTAATAAATTAAAACTAGAAATAAAAAATTATAAACAAAATACAACTGACATCGGAAATGTCAATTGCACTTTTAAAATGTTTGAAAACCAAAATATAAACATAACATGTTATTTTACCCATATAAATATAAATTAGAACATTACATGACCAAATAAAATATTATTTATATAATTTAAAATAAGCAATTTTGTTAGATACTGCAAATTTCACACAATAGTTAAAAAGGCGTAACTTTCACATAATAAATCAGATTTCAACGAAACGAAAAGTAGCGAGCTTCAAATTTTATTTTCTTTCATAATAAAGTATAAAATTCAAATTTTCAAACTTTTAAATTTTTAAGTTAAAAGTCAAAGTTGACCATATTGACCAAAGTACATTTTTTTGTAAAATATTCTATTTAATCATATTTGGAATTCTAATTCTCATCAAAATCCAAGTTTATATATTGAAATAACAAAATTATCTAAATTAAATAAATAAAATAAAGTTAAATAAAAATTCAATTAAAATAATTAAAATATACAGTTAAAAATAATCATAAAATACAGGGTTGTTACAATAGACCCTTTAGACTTTATAGACCCAATAGATCCAAACCTGGATTTTTTTATGAAATGTACTCTATTTTATCTACTTTTGAATAGCTCAGTTCCTTTAAATGTATTAGAGTCCAATGGTCTATATGGTCTAAACTTGCAATGTTAGGGCTAACTTATTAAAACCTACCCATTTTGTAGGATGCTCAGAAAGGTAGTGTCTAAGATTGAGTTTTGGTAATTAAGTATTCCTCCCCAACTTGCTACTAGGTTTGCCCGAAGAATGATGTAAGCCTAAAGGTTGTCCTTAATATAAAGGCATAAATTGACTTTCGGCCTTGAGCTAATTTTCAAAACTAGTTTTAAAATTATATTTTGAATTTAAAATATAAATCAATTTTATGAAAGTTATAAAATATTTTCCAAATTTGTACTGAAAATAAATTAACATTTTTCAAAATTTATTTAACAATTTAATTAATTAATTAATTAATTAATTAGAGGTTAATTAATTAAACTAAACACATACACATCGACTCCCCATAAACAATTTAGATTTGAGCGACTATGGCTCCTTGAGCCATCTTTCGATGACTTCGTCATGCTTGCATGGTCCCAACCCTCACAGCTCAATTAGCCACTGCCATAGTGGTTTCCAAACGCCGTTCGCTCAGAAAGCTCATTAGACCTTGGGCAAAATCCATCTGGGGCTCGATCCACTCTCGTATTACGGAGACCCAAGCTAGCATTTTACATTTCAACATACTAGAGGAATCCCGCCCCCTGTTTGATTCATAATCTATTCGCCTGCATGAGGTAGAGGAAGAACTAGACAGACTCATCAAGCAAGAAGAGATTGGTTGGATGTAACGTTCTAAAGCCAAATGGATTGAAGATGGGGATAAGAACACTGCCAACTTAAATAGTATTGCTAATGGTCGCCGTAGATCCACTTTCATCTCAAAAATCCTCCATAATAATACCATCTTCACCGACCAATCTGACATCCTTCGTCTCTTCACCGAATACTATCGCAACCTCCTTGGCAGACCCTCTCCTCAGCTCCCCAATATTGACTGGAATCTCCTCTACCCCAAACTTGACCCTATCCCTGTCGATTCACCCTTCACTGAAGAAGAAATTTGGTCGGCAGTTAGTGATATGGCCGATGATAAATACCTTGGTCCAGATGGCTTTGGACCTCTTTTTTTCAAACACTTTCGGGCAACTATCAAATTCGACATTATTGATATGTGTGTAGAATTTCAATCCAACCCCTCCCTGATTGCAAGATTAAACTATGCCAACATCATCCTCATCCCCAAATCCCCTGGTTCCACCACCCTCCCTTCCTTTCGCCCAATCAGTCTCCTCAACACAACCTTCAAAATTATCACCAAACTCCTCGCCAATCGTTTGCAAAAGGCTATTGGTCCTCTGGTCGGCATGGAACAATCGACATTTATTCAGGATCGTAACATCTTAGACTGTGTTGCAGCTACCCACGAAGTTATCTCATTCTGTCATCACTCCTCCACCCCGGTAGCCCTCCTCAAATTAGACTTCTCCGGAGCTTTCGATTCTGTTAATTGGTTTTTTTTGCTTGACCTTATGAAACACAGAGGTTTCTCAGATACTTGGTGAAACTGGATCAAATGTATTCTAGAAACAAGTTTTTCACTATCTCTATTAATGGTTCCTTAGGCGGACATATAAAATCAGCCAGAGGTCTTAGACAAGGTGACCCTCTCTCGCCACTTCTTTTTGTGCTCATCTCGGATGTCTTTAAGCGCATGGTCAAACTCGCCATATCCAATAACCTCCTTGCCGGCATCAACCTCCCTAATACCGACCTGTCTGTCTCCAACTTACAATTTACTGATGACATCATATTACTGATCTCCCCAAATCCAGACCACCTTCACTATCTCAAGGTCCTATTATATATCTTCGAACTCGTCTCCAGCCTGTCCATCAACTTTTATAAGAGTTCCATCCTTATGCTCGGCGATGCCCATCACCTCGGCCCCTTTTCTGCCTTTATACTCAACTGTAAACTTAACCATTTTCCCATCACCTACCTTGGTATCCCTCTTCACCCCACCAAACTCGCCCGACAAGACTGGTACCCGCTAAACTCCAACATTGAATCTCGATTATCAACATAGAAAGCAAATTCCCCATCTACCGCATGCCTCCTCGTCCTTGTCAAATTAGTGATATCCGCCCTCCCCACATACTGGATGTATTCCACATACTGCCGAAATGGGTGATAAATAAAATTGATTCTTGTAGGCGTTCTTTCCTCTGGAATGGCTCTAAAGGGAGATGTTTAATCAATTGGAAGTCAGTCTACCTGCACGAGGACCACGGTGGTTTAGGGCTAGTTAATCTTCGCACCTTCAACTTCACCCTCTTATCCAAATGGATATGGCGTATTATCACTTCGGGTCACTTCATATGGAAAGATTGGATCCTTCTATATCATTACCAATTGACCCTCATTTGGTCCTTTACACCTCTCCGCGCCTTTCATCCTCTCCATTCTAGGAAAATATTACAAAACTCATTCCTCGAGACAAATCACTATTCCATGTATCCATAGGCCACGGCCACAACTGCCTTTTCTGGCTTGATATCCGGCATGATCAGTCCCCCCTCGCCCGCTCCTTCGCCAATTAATTCCCCCATATCTCCCAGCACTACAGATCTGTAGCTGATTTAACCTCCCTTGGTCCAACTAGCATTTTTCCTCCTGCTCTCTTTGACCTTAACATGCTTATAGACCTAAACTCAGCCTCTAACCTACTCCTATCCACTCAACTCATGAACTCACCAGATCACTATATCTGGTCTCTGGCTCCAAAGAAAGGCTTTTCGGTTGTAGATTGCTATTCATTCCTCAACCATCCTGGTAGGTCGTTCTCTTCTGCAAGACTTTGGAAATGCAGACTCCCTTCCCGCATCCTTTTTTTTCCAATGGTGCCTCATCCATGCCCATATTAATACTAAAGATAGACATTGGAACACTCAGCTGGACCCTCGTTATGTCTTGTGCTTTATGCATGAAGAAACTATTGTTCACCTTTTTTCGAATATGACTTCTCTTACTACATTTTAGCCTCGGCCAGTGCCAACCTTATTGGCTATATCCCAACCATACACTCGTTTTTTGATCATTGGCAATATAACAATCCAGATGAAATTCTGGACTTCGTCATTGGTATCTATAGCTGGTGCATCTGGAAAGAAATGCCTATGTTTTCAACAAACCTAAAAGCAGTATTGATAGAATTTGTAACAGAATCTCCTATTTGTTTTCTCTATGGACAGGCTCAGTGCATAGGCGTCCCTTCACTTGGCGCCTTCCTCCCAACAATAATGACACTTCAGATTGATTGCTCATGATCGAGCTTGATATGTGAATCCCTTTTGCTGCATTCATGGGGTCTTCGACCTAACTCACACTTAACAATGCCCTCACTTTGACTTTTTACTTTATAACTTCGCTTCTACTATTGTATATACAACTTGATGCATTTGTCCTTTTTGGGTTTTGCTCTATCTGCGAATTCTTCTATTGGCTACCGACCAGGCTTGTTGGTCGGCCCCGACTCCTACTATTTATAATATATTTTAACTAATCGGCTGTGTAGAAATGCGCTACACACCCGTTCTTCAAAAAAAATTGATGTGTGTGTATGCATGTTTGTGTATGTGTGTGTGCATCTTAAAATGTTTAAGCCGTAGAAAATATTAATTTGATATATATTAAGAAGTAACTAAATTAAAAATGTTATAACTGAATGACTATTTATTTGACAAATATGTATGAAATAATAGTAAATTAATAAATCAATATACGTATATAATTATATGTGCATATAAAACTATAAACATTATAGATAATATTAATTTTAAATTATTTATGACGAATAAATTAAATTTTTGACATTTAAAATAATTTAACTAATTTCTTAATTGAATTATTAAATTAAAATTAATTAAATAATATCTAATTAATATACATACACATAAGAATATTTTACAAGTTAACTAAATAATAAACTGTGAATTAACTTATATAATATGAATGTACGAAACTTAAGTGGAACTATAAGTTTAAGGTACAAGTATATGTGTTGTACATATACCATGAATTCAGATGTGTTTGATACATGAATCATGAGGACAATTCATAAGACATACATTGTTTCCTAAATTGATATCACTCAACGTATCTGTGCGTGTGCATGTGTTTATTAAAATTATGAATCCTTAATATATAAGTTGTCCTCCACCATTTATATAATAATATATTACTTTCATACTCTCTAGTTATGGAGCAAACTTAAGCTCGAATGTGATCTATAGTACTACTAGCATATTGACTAGATGAGGTAAGATATATGTATATATTTGTTGAGAAAATTCAAGGTTGAGATTGAGATTAGGACAAAGACTATAGGTTAGGAGTTGTATATGATACGATCAATAAAGTGTTACTAATCATTTGGGGCCTATGATTTGTTGTGTAAACTTAAGGTGTTGTGTAAACTCAAGGCCAAATACAGGACTCAAAAAAGTTTTATGTTTTTGTTGGAGTTTTAAGAAACTTCAAAATATAATGGGAGCCTTATTGTAAAAATGAAATGGTAACATAAATATCTTTCTAATATTGTAAGAACATATGTTATGTAAAGTTGAAACAATCTACATCTATAAATTTTTGCAACCGATATAAATTGATAAAATGTTTATCAACTAAATGTACAAATGAACTCATTTAAGATTGACATAAGAAATATAAATATACACTTATCAGTAAATCTTTTAGTATGTTGTTGCTTCAAGATCTATGCAAGGACCAAATAATACAACCACCATATACATTCATACCTTGGTTATTCAAGTGTTTATTTGTCAAAGACTATGCATTATCTTTTATTAGTTTTAAAATCTTAAGCAATACATGAATATGGATATTGATCCATATTTGATCAAATATAAATGTTATATGGTAAATAGCCATAATTCGTAATGTATGAAACTTTGATGAAATTAACGTTTGAAATAACAAGTAAACCAAATTGCAAGATCATGTAATTGAAATGATTGATTATAATAAGGATCTTGTTTTATTATATATAGCACTAAACTATGACCCAAAAAATGTAACTAGGAATTTAATCACTAAAATGTCAGTTTGATCATTTTGTGTAAAGTGCAACTTATTCAATATCTTTAAATGTTAAGGATTACCTAATGCATTTTTTATAAAGATTTCTCTATATCCTTATAGTAAAGTCTCCTTTCGAATGATTCGACCATTTAGAAAGGAAAGGAAATGTACGAAATAAGATGTAACATGGGCATAATTGGGAGGAAGAGAGTGAATGATAACCTCTGCTTCATGAAAAGACATTAGAAATATGATTTATATAAAATACTAAACGATACTTCATATGGAATGAGAAATGTGATTTCTATCCCTAAATATATTATCATATAGAAAACATTCTCAATGGAAGTTTTTTCTTCGAGTCTAAGATATTTGATATCAAACTCTCGACTTTAAACTAGTTACAGAGTATGATATAAAACTCAAAGATAAGTGGTTGAATGGAAGTTCATATTTCATTTGCTATTATAGTATAATAACAGAAATAGTAGGAGCACACCATAATACTTCTTAGTGGATGTATCAAGTTAGAAAATGTAGAAGTATTTAAAATCCTACAATTATTTTAGAATTATAGACTAAGCCACAGTTTTGAGAAAAAAATTCTTTAATCATATGATTATGAATCATATTATACTGATGAATTATACCTCAAATGATTAAGGACAAAGTACCTTTTCAGTGAGAGCGACATAAGAGTTGATGAACTCTTAGATTGATGCATATAAATGTATGCAATAATAGGTCTAATGATACCAAATGATTCAACATACTTTGCTAAATTCACTAATGAATTATCATAGACATGAACATGTGTATCTGATACATGTATTTTATGTCTACGATAAGTTCACAGAACATAAAACGGCAGTAAATAACATGACGTGCAAGAAAACGATCCAGTTTGATTGAATAGGCAAATATGAAAGGAGTTCCAAAATTTTACCAAAAAAAAATAAGATTCAATCTCAAAAGTCACTCTTTCTTATATTACATAATGATGTATCCATAAGGAGTAATCGGAATTTACTAGACTATGATCGATGATGAATGATGTTGGCTTAACTTCCACATTTATATAAGAGTACGTACATAAGGTTAAATTTAATTTCATCTAAAAAAAGTCTATAAAATCATACAAGCTAAGAGTTAGTGAAATAACATCTACATATCCTAGGTCAAGGGATTGACAGGTTGTGTGAGTCGAGGGACTAAATGTAATACCTACTGCTAAGGATCTTGTAGGGAACACCACAAATGAGTTTGAGACTAATCAGATTGACCAATTTATGTTATGAAGATAAGTTTCGTAAACTTAAAAAAAAAACAGTTTTATATAATCAGTTCGTAAAATTTTATGAATATCTATTTTTATTTTGTTTCACTGAGAGACAATCGTTGTTTCAAGAAACACCAATTTCATGACGAAGGAATTTTAGAAATTATAAGTAGCAAAATGGATTTGGACACGATCCTAAGATTAAACTAATTATAGAGGATGAAGTAAAATTGACCAAGCCTAAATGGAGACGATTAATTAGAATATCCAATAGGAACACTCCCATATTAAAATGAAACTTTGATTTTCTTATCGATTTAAGAAAATAATTTCCTTAGTTGTTAATTAGCCATTAAGAGTATTGACTCTACCATATGGCATGATGAACAAATTTGGAATAGATTTCATGTACTTCATATGTTAGTCGTACCTAAAGGGTTAGAATCCATCTACCCTAAAAGTGTCTCCGAGAAGAAGTGTATTTGCGATATGGTAAGCTACGTTGATAGAACAACAACAAAAATTTAAATTGTTGAAATTAACCTAACAAATTCATCATTCCACGTATTTAAGTTAATTTATATTTTACTTACAAATTTTCGCTTGATATGATTTTTATTTTTGGTATATGCATGTTGAAATAGAAGTTATAAATAATGATTTAGGATACATTGTTTGTGCTTAATAACCAAAGTATCTTGAAGTCAATGGGGGCTATTCTGATTTTTTGGATTATTGGAAAATGTAACGAACGCCTTTCTTGCACTGAAAGACAGGCCATTAAGGACAGAAGAAAAGGAAAGGTAAGAAGAAACTACACAATCACAGAATCTCACCACGAATTAGGACAACGTATAATAGATAACATAGGATATAACATTGTTATTTCCATACTAATAGTAATACATCGGAGTCATTACATTTTACAACCTTCAATTGGACAGTTATAACTACATGTCCACATAAAATATATAGATCATACATATCACAGTGGAATAAAATAATATTTAGCTAACGGTGAAGCTGCTTGCTCCAGCTTTTTCAAAATGCTTCCGTAAGAAACATGGATCACTTCGCTACTCATACACATTTGAGTACCCAAGGGTTTTAAGAAAAGGAAAGTCAAACTCCGGGTCAGACATGGGTCTGGTTTGAATAAACTCAAGCAATTTAATTTTTTCTTTTATTAAACGCTTTGACAAAAGTATCTTGTAAGACCATACCGCATATAAACATGGATGGATTTTTACCTTACGATAGCCAAAACACTTTATATAGAAATCTAGCGATATTATCATAATGTCTAGGGTTTTCAAGTAAATAATTAACATAGCCTTACATTAATTAAATTCCAACATAATAGGTATACAACTAAGACCAAAGATGCTTATTGGGAAATGGATTCCATACAATGACTGGATTACTGGCATACCACCCGTCATTGTGCATCTCTAGATAGAATAACATCGAAGACCTTTCCTAGATCCCCTACCAACACAAGCCCGACCTACCCCTTGCTGGGTAGTACTGAATAAGATCATCCCTCGATTGAGATTAGCAACCATACCGTAGCATACATGAGTTGATAGTAGGGACTCTAGATAAGGATGAATGTACCCTAATGGGAGCGACCCACTTAGCCTTGCTGCATCTCCCCAATTTTAGTCATTTTCGGTTGATGAGGTCCGAGGCTACGTTTACCTTTTTTTATAGCATTGCCACTTGGAATGCTAACATTGCCTTCCATATATTGACACAATGTCAGCACTTATCCATACAAGTCGTTCAGGAGATAAACGAATCGAAGGCACTATCTCCACTATACCCATTTTGGAATCACCATCAAGGTTGATGGCAAATAGCCCTTGCACTTCAAATCTTCATCTTGGACCTTGCCTTTACTGTTTCTAATTTGAACGTTTACGTTAGTTTAAAGTGGTTTTCGAATAACAACTAATATCCGATCCTGGTCTCTCCAAACTAATGTCTAATAATTTTAGAGGGTCAAGTTGTTTATAGTAAACTATACCACTATCAAGGTGTAAAGATTTGCATATGAACATATGCTCCATATGCTTAGATCATCATGACCCGCTTATCGAAATCAATCCCCTTGTATTCATCGCGTTTCCAAAGTGCGGTATTTATGATAAGTACAGGTCGGTTTACTTTCAATAAAACGTGTCAACATTTTATTACAACTACTATAATTCATTTGGCTACTTAATAGCACAGAAAGGGATCCTTGGTTTTAAAATAATTAACTTCAACTAGAAAGTTGGTTAAAAATAAATAACCGATAGAGTTTTGAAAGAAACTTTAAAATAAATAAACCTTAACCAAATCATAAGTTCAAAACTTAATTTAACTTTAATTAACCTTAAATTAAATTAAAAAAACCATACTTTGAACTTTAATTAATTTAAGATTATTTATAATTAAATAACATTCATTTAAGAATTAAAACCTAATTAAGTGGATAACTAACCTTTAATTAAATAATTAACTCTACTTAAATAATTAATTAAAGTAAATAAACTTGATCAAATAAAATTAATTTTCTTTTATCTTAATTAATCATTATTTAACTTCCCTAATTGAAAATAATTAATTTGGTTAATAATTTCTGAAATTCTAATTACGTAGTTTAATTAATAAATTATATAATAATTACCCTAATTAATAAATTAAATAAGTAAATTATTAAAAAATTAAAACTTACGCTTTTTGACTTACTTAATTTATTTGAAACGAGTTTTTACAATCCAAAAGAAAACACTATAAAACTTGAAATCGTGAAATTTTATGAACTGCATCCATAGCGACTATTGCTATGAGCGCAGTTCGCTAGAATTGATCTCTAGGTAGAAACTTCACTTTAACTCTAGCTATAACAAATTTGTAAACACAAATGGAAAAGTTTTGAAAACTTGAAAACAAAGGTGAAAATTTGGAAAATAATTTCAAAATCCAAAACTAAAAGAAAGCCTTTTGTTTTCAAATCGGATCTCAAGTCCTTTGCAACTTTTCGGTGCTAACTTCACAACATTTACATCACATACACTTGGTTTTGCTTCATAAACACACCACTACCATATCATAACCATCCATTCAAATATCCATGTCCAAAACATATCATTTAACAACTAAATCATAAATCCAAAACTCAACCATAAACATATAATCATATACCATCAACACAACATGGTAATTCAACACAACAACCACTATATTTTCACAACATATAGTTCATCAAAATCAAGTATTTTTCTTTTCCATAAACAAAAGTTTTACCCACTAAAAATTTTTAAATTCAGGACGAACTTTTTCCAAAACTTGAAAACATTTTAGAAACTTACAAAAATTGAAACTTCAGTTGCTCAAACACTCAAAATTGGCTTGGAAATGTGGTGTTTGGGCTTGATCGAGGGCATCTTGAGCTCGGCCATAGAGTGTTTTGGTGTTTGAGTGCTTGCTACTTGGAAGAGTAAGGTTGTAGAAGATGTAGAAGTGATTTTGTGAATTAAAAAGGAGAATTTTAACAAAATAAAGTGGATTTTCTCAATTCAAAAATTTATGAAGAGGAAGCCATAGATGTTTACTTAAACTTCTTAGGAATTTTAAAATGAAGAAGGAGACTATAAAAATTAGAACATGATGGTTAAGGGGTATATATTGGCTTAGGAAAATTATTTAAAAATGTGTAAGTTCTTATTATAAAATATATACATGTATGCACTACTCCCCACCCTTTATCTTGCACTATTCATATTATGCATTAAGTACTTGTGTTTAAAAGGAGGTTTTTATATGTTATGTGTGTGTGTGTGTATTAAAAAAAACTTATTTAAACTTATATGTTTATAAATTTAAGTAAGCATATATGTACATGCATATGTACATGTACACACCATGTTTAAAATGGTTTGTTGTGCATGTGTGTTTAAATAATGTTATGGCATATTAAATGACTTTTAACCAATGAAAAATTGGTATTTCGGAGAATAATTTCTGGTCATATTTTCTATTTTTCTATGAAATAGTTTTACTTATTAATAAAAATCATTTATTAATTATTTACAAATATAATTAAATTTCATTTAAATAGCGATTAAATTCTGGATCGTTACACTCTCCCCTCCCTCCTAATAGAATTTCATCCCGAAATTAGCAATCAAGGAGATAATCTAGACCATATAAAAAGCTTTATATTCATATCATAAAACACATACATTATACATACAACCTACGATTAGCTATCCTAACACCAACTCAGGATAGACTTCTTTCATACAATCCACAATATCCCAAGTGCAGTCTCTTAGATCCTCACTCCACTGAATCTTGATTAGTTGCACCACCTTGTTACGCCCGATCCACAATATGAACTAGATGTCTAACAACTATCAGTTTCGGTTCTATTTCCAATTCCTCTTGAACTGATGGCTCCGCAATCAAACATGGGTCATGAATACATTTCCACAAATGAGTCAAGGGGAACACATTATGAACACCTGTTAACCACTTTGGCAACTCGACCCTATAAGCAAGCGATTCGATCCTCTCAAGAATACGGAAAGGTCTAACATACTTTGGAGATAAATTTCCAGCTTTTCCAAATCTGAAAACTCCTCTTACCGATGAAATCTTTACGAACACCAAGTCTCTAGCCACAAATTCCAAATCTCTTCGCCTCTTATCCGCATAACCCTTTTGGCGATCTTGGGCTTCCTTCATTCTTTTCTTAATCACTGCAACTTTTTTGGTAACCTCTCGGATCATGTCTGGTCCAAGTACTAGTCTATCTCCCTTCTCAACCCAACATACTGGTGACTTGCACGGTCGTCCATATATGGCTTCATAAGGTGCCATACTAGTGCTTGCTTGGAAGCTATTATTATAGAAGAACTCAAAAAAATGTATATGATCCTCCCATGATCCACCAAAATCCAGACACACCCTCAAAAATCCTCTAGAATCTGATTCACCTGCTTCATCTATCTGCCTGTTTGGGAGTGGTATGCTATGCTTTAGATCAAATATGTTCCTACAGTTGTTTGCAATGCTTCCCAAAATTGACTAGTAAATATGGGGTCTCGATACTTACAATACTCATAGAAACTCCATGTAACCTGACTATCTCTCTCATAAATTTTCAACTAAAGAAGTAACGTTTCTCATTGGTTTTACCGGAATAAAATGTTCGCTCTTTGTTAGCCGATCCGCGATAACCCATACTCCTTCATTTCTTTTTCTGGTGCTGGGTAAACTATTGATAAAATCCATTGATGTCATTTCCCATTTCCAATTAGATATTTCCAAGGGTTGTAATAGTCCAGCTGCCTTCTGATGATCGCCCTTGATTTTTTGACAGCACGAACATCTGCTAACAAAGATAGAGATATCTCTCTTCATTTCCTTCCATCAAAACATTCGCTTTATAACCTTATGCAACTTTGAGACAACTGGATGGATACTCAACTCAGAATGATTGCATTCTCACAAAACTTCCTACCTAAGACCATTGACATTTGGTACACAGATCGGTCCATTCATCCTCAAAACTCCTCAGTTATCAATCTTAAAATTGGTACACTGTCCCTCCTCAACCTTCTTGATGATTTCCACTAAGCTTCTATCCACTCTTTACTTGCTCGTTATTCTTTCTAGGAGAGTTGGGGTAACTTCCAAAAGAGTCAAAACGGCATTCCTACTTAAGGCGTTCACTGCTACATTAGCCTTTCCTGGCGTATAAAGAATATCCAAGTCATAAGCCGCCAGAAACTCCAATCACCTCTATTGCCTCAGGTTCAGATTCTTCTAAGTAAAAAGATACTTCAGAAATTTATGATCCGTGAAGAGCTCGAAGTTTTCACCTAATTAAAGAAAGAAATTTAGTCCTACAATCTCTAAAGATTAGAAAGAAACTAAGAGGAATAAAAGGATCCTTACCCAGCAAGACAAATAGTAACTCCAGGTCATGCGTAGTGTAATTCTTCTCATGAGGCTTCAATTGCCTGCTTGCATATGCAATCACTCTACCATGCTGCTTCAAAACAGCACCTAGTCCCACTCCACAAGCATCTGTGTAAACTATAAATCCACTATTTCCATCTGGAATAGCCCAAATTGGTGCATGGGTCAATCTCTTCTTCAATTCTAGAAATGCTTCATTACACTTTGGAATCCATACAAACTTCTCCTCTTTCTTACTCAGCATAGTCAAATGGGAGGAAATCTTAGAATAATCTTGAATAGACCTCCTATAGTACTCAGCAAAACTTAATAACTGCGAACCTCGGTAGGAGTCCACGGTTGTTTCCATTCCTGAATAGCTTACACTTTCACTGGATCTACTGAAATACCTTCTTTTATCACAAACTTGTTAAGAACATCTTAGAAAACACGGTTTATGAGATGTAAAAAAATATGCAGGTGCATTGGTTATCCCGAAAGGCATAACCAACCAATCAAAGAAACAGTCAGGACCTCTAAACGCAGTTAAGGGTATACTATCTTCAACAACCCTCAACTGATGGAATCCAGTAGCTAGATCCATTTGAGAAAACACCATAGCTCCATGAAGTTGGTCAAAAAGATCATCGATGCGAGGTAAGGGCTACTTATTCCTAATTGTCAACTTATTCAACTTCCTATAATCCACATACAATCTTAAAGATCCATCAGACTTAGCTGCAAACATCATAGTAGGTCTCCAACTATAATGTCTGGATCCAATCAATACTCTCCTTAACAGGTCCTGGGTTTGACTTACCAACTCTGTAACGATCCGTAATTTTACCGCTATGACTTGGGAATATTTAATTAATTTTAACTTTTCAAATAATAGATTTTATAATTAAAATAACACTCTTTTAAATAGAAAATAATGATGATGAAATAATTTTTCAAATTTGTTTACAAAAATATATAGTTTGAAGAAAAATCGAAAATGTGACTGGAATTCATTTTCTGAATTTTTAACTTTTCGTCGATTAAAAGTTGTCGAAGTGTTGTAAACTCTTTTGCATAAATATACAGATACAAATATAAACAAGTTAGAGCTATATAGTATGTTTATATATATGTACACACTTAAGTATATACAATTAGATATGGTTTATTATGAAAGTATAAAACATAATTTAATGAAAAAGTGAATGTCATGTCATAAAAAACATGTTAGGGCCCGAAAAAGGAGGGGGGACATGAGTGTGGGCTAAGCTACATGAAGGTGAGGTGGCAAAAGGAGGTGGAGTGCAAAGGAGCAAGGGTTTTTAGGTAATTTACTTTATTCTTGGTCACAAATACCCCTTTCATTTTTTCAATTTTTCCCTCTCTTCTTTCTACCATATCTTTCTCATTGCTTAACCAAGTAGAGGTTTTCTTTTATTCAAACCATGTAAAATTTTAGTGGCTACAACTTTTATTTATATTACTTCTTCAAATTTTGAGCCCACCTATGTCTAAATCTCATTTCTTCTAGACCCACTTTCAGATCCACATTTTCAACTTTGAAAATATATATTTTTCTTTTGACCATATCTCCCTAAAAAATGAAATTCAGTAATTTTTCTTTTCAAATTATAGAGAAGATAATTTCCAATAACTTTCTTTTTGACAACCTTTTAAAATTTCATGAGTAACTTGTTCTAAAATTAGTTGGAATATGACCCATTTTTGAGTTGGATTTTTTGTGGATTCGATGATAATCCAAAGTCCCTCTACCTTTCAAGTTCGATCTCCACCACCTTTAGACTGTGTGCATCATACTTTGGCGGAACTATAAAGCCACCATAAGGCCATCAAATCTTGTTTTTACCAAAGTCAATGAATGGATATAGGCTCGGTTCAAAAGTTAGGGAAGTTTGAGTTATTTTGGTAGATTTTGGGTGAGTATAGCTCATGGATTCATTTAAAAGTTCTAACTTTAAATATGATGCTTACTTTGATAATAAATATTGTTATTTGGTTGTTAAGTCTGTTGAATGTTTGGTTTAGATAATGTTGTATGTTGTTGTATGTGATTGGAGGTTGGACTTGAAATGAAATCTAATGTTGAAGTTAGTTTGAAAGCTATGATTTTGGTTTATAGTTGTTGCTTATGTATGTTGTTATGATATGTGTTTGGATGTATAAGCTTATACATGTGCTAAGAAAGCTAGCATTTTGACTTGTTAAAACGACATCGAGATCCTTTGGTTTAAACTTGTTTTCTAACTTAACTTTTAGAAATGTTTTATAAAAGTTTTAAAGACCTTACCTTTGTTTACTAAAACTTTATTCAAAGTTTATAAAATATTTTATATATAAAAGAAAGAGTTTGAAAAGTGATTTAGAGTATAAAAGGAATTTTTGAAATTTCAGGTCGTATAGCGATAGTCGCTATAAATGCAGTTCATGAAAAACGAACTCCTTTTGAATTTAAAATGTTTAAGTCAAGTATTTTTTTGAAAATTATTTCCAGACATATTTTAAATATTTTAAAACAATTATTATTTATTCATTTATTTATTTAATTATTATTTAATAATAATTAAGTAAGGTAATTAGTACTTAATCATTGATTAAGTGAAGGGAATTAGCACTTAATTATTTTTAAGTAATTTAATCATATTTTGTTAATTAATAAAGAGTTAATTATCATTTAATTAATTACTTAGAGATTATTTATTATTTAATTAATATTAATTAAATTATTTATTTAAGAAAGTGTTTAATTACTAAGTAATTATTAATGGAGTTAAATTTAAGTTAAGATTTAATTAAAAATCAATTGTGATTTAGTTATTTTAATTAAAGGTTTAATTTATTATTAAGTTTTAATTAAATATAAATTAATTAATTGAGATTAATTAATATAAATTGTTATTTAATAATTAATCAAAGACTAATTAGGTTTTAATTATTTATTTAATAGTCAGTTATCCTTTAATTATTAATTAAATGTTTAATTATTATTATGTAAAGAGTTCAATTGTTATTTAGTTTTTAAATAAAAGTTATAAACCACTTTATTTCTAAAGATACATTTTGTTTCCAAAAGCAACTCTCTTTTAAAAAATGTTTTAAATCCATGGGATTTCTTTCTCGATTACCTTTAAGTAGCCCCAACTGAATATGAAACCCAAGGACATGTGTTTAGCAGAATAAATCATCGTTCTGCTAATTAACTTGTATTTGACATCTATTTAGCAGAATAAATTACCATTCTGCTAATTAACTTGTATTTGACATCCCTTAAGTAGAATAAATCACCGTTCTGCTGATTAACTTGTATTTGACATATGTTTAGTAGTATATATCACCGTTCTACCATAGTTCACCAAGTAGATTATGTTGACTTCTATTTGGCAAAATAAAAACCCATTCTCCAAGTATATTAACTCGTACATATATTTAGCAGAACAAATCCCTATATGGTATTTTGATAACTTGGACGCTTACTTATATGATTGATTATTATTGACTAATTCCCTTATACATATCTATTTGTTATGTCAATACCCATGTTATAACTTAAAAGTAAACTCGATTAAATGAGAACCATTGTAGTTACTAAGCTTCTTTTTGATTTTTAAGGTCAATCATTCTTTTAATAATGGTTTCAAATTAAGTAATTATTTTAGTAAAGGTGTTTTAAATAATCATTTGTCTATCAAAAGGACTTTATGAAATGACTTTATTAAAGGAGCTTTGTTTTAAATAAGGAATATTTATAAGAAAGTTCTATAAATGATTTTTGGATATTTATAAAGGAAGTTTTATAAATAATTTTGGAGATTTATCAAGAAATAAATAAATGGTTTTGATATTTATAAAAGAGTTTTATAAATTTAACTTGGTGATTTGTAAAGAGTTTTTAAATGGGGTTAGAATTTAAGTAAAGAAGATTCATAAACAAAAGAGATCTATTAAGAGGATTTATAGAAGGAAATTTATTAAGGAATTTGAGATTGGATTTCCTTTAAATGACCTTCTTAATTCTAGTGGTATGGACATTCGTTCCACACTTAACACCGATGGAATATTTTTTGAGGTCATCCTTATCTCTATTTTAAATAAATTTGTTTTGATTCTTTTATTATGATTTTTAAATGAGAGATCTTTCATAATTTTTTATGTGAATATACTTATGCCAGTGAGATAAGTATATGAAAATTTTGATAAATATTTTGGAAAGAGATTTAAATAAATGAAAGACTTAGTTTGAGGCTTAGGGGTTGCTATGGGAAATTAAACCTCTAAATTGTTACTTATTTTTTTATTTGATAATTAGATTACCGACTATCAAATCTAGACCGAAAGATGACTCAGAAAATATCTAGGATAAACATGTGAGTTATATGGCACAGTCATTTGCAATGTCGTTGTACTGTGTGTATAAATCTCGTTTTGTTCTCCTTGGACAAATGATAGGAAGATCCATCCACTTAAACGGTTAAGGGATGATCCCTGCTTTTATGTATTGTCTGATTATTTCCAAAAAAATCGGGGTTGAGTTTACCGAAACTTTCAAATGTTTTTTTGAAGAGATCGGGATCAGATCTGTATAAATTAACTGAAAATCACTTCGATCTAACTCAAGCATTTTGAACTGAAGACATTTTAAAAAGATGGAATTGAAGATGGAGCTTTTAAAGTGCAAGGGCTACTTGCTACTAATCCTGAGGGTGATTCTAAAATGGATGTAGTGGAGGCAGTGCTTTCGGTTTCGTTCAAACCTAGAACAGACTTGTATGAATGAATGCTGGCATTGCAATTCTACCAGGAGGGAAGTGTTAGAATTCCAAGATGGTTTGCTATAAAAAGGTAAAAATGTTGCCTCAAGCCTCACAACCCGAAATATGGCTAAAAAAGGTAGATGCAGGAGGGCTATGTAGGTCGCTCCCATTGGGGTGTGTCATCACCTATCTAAGTTATCATATTATGGATTTGGTTGTGTATAAGAGCTCTAGATAAAGGTTGGGAACAACTAGGGTGATGACATATTCGATGCTATCCAAGTTCAGGGCTAGGACGGTTCTATGTTGGCAGGGGTGGACCAAGTTCAGGGTCTGACATAAGGTACATTTCATCTAGAGGTGTACTGTACAATAGAGGTAGTCCCTTACTCTGCCATTGTTGCAATCCATTCTCCATTAAGCACCGTGTAGACTTGATTGTAAACTTATTGTGCTGGAATTTTATAATGTAACGTTTTCGGCTATGATTAATATGTATTTGTATTCTAGACAGTATTATAATATCACTAGATTTTCTATAAAAATGTTTTGGTTATCGTAAGGTAAAAACCTATCCATGTTTATGTACGGCGTGGTCTTACAAGTTATAATAAAGTTCCTTGTGATTTGAGTTTCTCATGCTCGTATTACCGGACATACCCGAGCATTGTTTTCCTATAATGCTCGAGTCAACACGATATTTACTAGATTTAGCTGGATTCTTTGGAGCTTTCAGGTGATGAGTTGGATTTTCCCAGACGTATTCACGTATCTTATAATCTTCCGCTGTTTTGTTTTGTTTTGTATTTTTCAACAATTATAAGGACAGGCTGTTATAACTGTCCAGGCTGATAATAGGTTAGAGGACACAGATGTTGTGTATAATAAAGATGATTTCTTTTTGTAAAGACTTGTTTATATTATATATTACTCGTCACGTTTTGCGAGATTATGTTCTGTCTTTTCTTCCTTCACCCCAAATGACCTGTCTTTTAGATACTTAAATGATCGGCACATGAATACTAATGATGTATTAACTGTCATCTTTAGGTGTAAGAAAGGCATACCATTACAACCTCCTCTCTCTCTCCCTCAGAGCCATAATTCGCTTAGGTTGAACCACAGGCCTTGCACCAGGGACCAAATCAATGCGAAACTCTACCTCTCGGTTCGGGGGTAAATTCTTAACCTCTTTGACTACATTAGGAAAATTCTTAACAACTTCAACAGAACCTAGATTTTCTTGGGATGCCTCCAGGGCATAAACAAAACTACACATATGAATATCAGGTTTCTTACATGATACTTTGGCGAGTCTTCCTAAATTGGTTACTAATGATACAATTCTTTTGTTACAAACTAAACCAGCTCCATATTTTGATAACCAATCCATACCAAGAATAATGTCAAATCCCTTAAAGTCTAAGACATACATGTCGCAAGAAAGTGATGAGAAGGGTAGGAAATTGGCACATCTTCACAAATCATATTCGAATGGGTTACACCACCTATGGGGTTAGACACACACATATGGTTTTCTACAACACTAGGAATAAGATGAAATTTACCTACTAATTCTAAGGAGATAAAACTATAAGAGGCACCGGTATCAAATAATGCTTGAACAAAAATACCATTAATCAGTAAGCTACCTTCATGGATACCTTTCCCCTTCACTTCCATTGAAGTCGACGGTTCATTCTTAATGGCATACGCCTTGGGCAGCTACACCATCTTCATGAGTGGGCAATCCTTTACCATATGCATGGACTGATGGAAATTAAAATAAAGAGTCTTCTAGACCATCAGAGAGATGGATCCACTTGCTGCTTTGGAACTTCATAATTCGTACAAACCAGGCAATATGTCCTTTCTGCTTGCAAATATAACAACCACTATCCTTAGGCTTGCCTCTTCGACTTCCTATCTGTTTCCCTTTTCCTTGATTCTTCCAATTTGGATTGAACTTCCTCTAGTTAGAACCGTTTCCATGGGTATTTCCACTAGGTGTTGCTGGAGTAGGCTTCTTCATTTTTGAGGCCTCGTACCCTAGAGCCATATCAACTAAATCCACAAAAGTACCTTTAACATAAGCAGTCATTTTCTCATGGTACTCTTCTCTCATACCAAAATCAAACATCTCATTTTCTTTAAGGGGTGTTGATCAATTTCGGTCAAAAATAAGATAGCTCATTGAACTTTGCCTCATATTCTACTATAGATAGATCCCCTTACTTCAAGTCCATTAAGTTCCAGTATAGCATGGTCCTTCCTGTGGTTGGCAAGAATTGGTCCTCAAAAAATTCTTTAAATCGGGCCTATGAGAATCTTCTAATGGAACATTTGCAGTAAGGGAGTCCTACCAAAATGCAGCACCTTCTTGCAGTTGTCGTGCTGCTAAGAACCTTTTCTATTCATCTGATAAACCAATAACTTTAAAAAAAATCGCATGATCGCAACCAAGCTTGCACTTCTATGATAGACTCGGTACCTTTAACCGGTTTCCCTCCTGGTTGGTGTAATCCTTGCACAAGGTTGTGAAATTCACTCTTGGCTGTACTGGCTCCGCCTCTTCGACAATCCGAACCCCTCCAGGATCTGGGATTCGACCATTCATAGTCATAGTGCTACCCACTCCCCTACCTCGTCTGCCATTGTTACTCTTGTCATACTACCTGGACGTAGTATGGTAATGTTAAAATACTTAAACTTAATAGAAGGGTACTAATCAAACTTATCAAGTTGATCTATCTACTAAACACACACACACACACACACACACATATATATATATATATATACGAATAAAAATTATAAATACGCAATCTTGAAGTTGACACCAACCCAAAGCTTAAGTGTTCGCTTAACCTAGGCTCTGATACCAATATGTAACGACCATCTTTCTTGCATCAAAAGATGAGCCATTAAGGGTAGAAGAAAAAGAAAGATAAGAAGAAACTACACAATCACAAAATTTTACCACGAATCAAAACAACATATAATAGATAACATAGGATATTACATTGTCATTTACATAATAATAATAATTTATCGGAGTCATTACATTACGACCTTTAACTTGACAGTTATAGCTACCCGTCTACACAAAATACATAGATCACATATAACATAGTGGAATAAATAATATCTAGCTAACCGTGAAGCCACCTGCTCTAGCTCATTCAAAATGCTTCCATAAGAAACCTGAATCACTTAGTTACTCATGCACATTTGAGTATCCAATAGTTTTAGGAAAAGAAATAAAACTCCAAGTCAGGTATGGGTCTGGTGTGAGTAAACTCAAACAACTTAAATTTTACTTTTATAAAACGCATTGAAATCAACGTATCTCGTAAGACTACGCCGCATATCAACATGGATGGGTTTTTACCTTAAGATAACCAAAACACTTATATATAGAAATCCAATTATATTATCATAATGTCTAGGGTTTTCAAGTAAATAACTAACATAGATGAAATTGTTACATTAATTAAATTCCAGCACAATAGGTATACAACGAAGATGAAAGGTGCTTATTGGGAAATGGATTCCATACAATGACTCGGCTACTGGGGTACCGCCCATTACGGTGTATCTCTAGATAAAATAACACCGAGGACCTCGCATGGTTCCCCTACCAACACAAGACTGGCATACCCCTTGCTGGATTGGTACAAATAAGGTCACCCCTTAGTTCGGATCAGCAACTGTACCGAAGCATACATAAGTTGATAGTATGGATTCTAGATAGGTGTGAGCTTACCCTAATAGGAGCGAACCACTTAGCCTTGCTGCATCTCCCATGTTTTAGTCATTTTTGGTTGATGAGGCCTGAGGCTACGTTTACCATTTTTATAGCATTGCCACTTGGAATGCTAACATTGCCTTGCATATGTTGACACAATGTCAGCACTCATCCATACAAGTCGTTCAACAGATGAACATACCGAAGGCACTATCTCCACTACATCCATTTTGGAATCACCCTCAAGGTTAGTGGAAAATAGCCCTTTCACTTTAAAGTCTTCATCTTGGACCTTGCCTTTACTATTTCTAATTTGAACATTTACGTTAGTTCGAAGTGGTTTTTGGATAACAACTAATTTCCTATCCCTGTCTCTCCAAAATAACGTCGAATAATTTTAAAGGGTCAAGTTGTTTATAGTGGATCCACAATCAGGGTGTAAAGATTTACATATGAACATATGTTCCATATGCTTAGATTATCATGACCAGCTTACCGAAATTAACCCGTGTATTCATCACATTCCCGAAGTGCAGTATTTGTTATAAGTGCAAGTCGACATACTTTCAATAAAATGTGTCAACGTTTTATTACAACTACTTTATTTCATTTGGCTACTTAACAGCATAGACAAGAGATCCTTGGTTTTAAAACAATTTACAACAAGAAAGTTCGTTAATAATAAATAACCGATAGAGATTTGAAAGAAACTTTAAAATAAATAAACCTTAACCACATCATAAGTTTGAAATTTAATTAAACTTTAATTAGCCTTAAATTAAATTAGAAAAATCATAATTTTAACTTTAATTAGTTTAATTTTTTTTTGCAATTTAACTTTAATTAAATAACATTCATTTAAGAATTAAACCCTAATTAAGTGGACAATTAACCTTTGATTAAACAATAATTAACTCGACTTAAATAATTAATTAAAGCAAACAAATATAATTAAATAAAATTAATTTTATTTTATCTTAATTAATCATTATTTAACTTCCCTAATTAAAACTTGGTTGATAATTTCTTATATTCTAATTGCTTAACCTAATAACTTAATTAATTAAATAATAATTACCTTAATTAATAAATTAAATTATTCAATTATTAAATAATTTAAACTTAGAATTTTTGATTTTCTTAATTTATGTGAAATGAGTTTTCAAAAACAATCCAAAAAAACACTTTAAAACTTGAAATCGTGAAATTTTCCGAACTGCATCCATGACAACCATCACTATGAGCGCAGTTCGCTAGAATTTATTTATAGGTAAAAATTTCACTTTAACTCTAGCTATAACATATATGAAAACAGAAATAGAAAAGTTTTTAAAACAATTTCAAAATCCAAAACAAAAAAATAAAACCTTTTGTTTTCAAATTGGATCTCAAGTCCTTTGTGACTTTTCAAAGTGCTAACTTTACAACATTTACATCACATACACTTGGTTTTGTTTCACAAACACACTACCATCATATCATAACCAACTATTCACATATCCATGTCCAAAACATATCATTTGACAATGAAATCATAAATCCAAGCTCAACCATAAACATATAATCATATACCATCAACACAACATGGTAACGCAACAACACAACAACCACTATATTGTCACGACATATAGTTCATCAAATCAAGTATTTTCCTTTTCCAAGACGAATGTTTTACTTACCAAAACATTTTAAATTCAAGATGGACTTTTGCCAAAACTTGAAAACACTTTAGAAACTTGCAAAAATTGAAACTTTGGTTGCTCGAACACTCAAAATGGGCTCGGCCATGTGGTGTTTGAGCTCACCCTATGCCATGTTGAGCTCGGCCATGGGGAGTTTGGGTGTTTGCTACTTGGAAAAGGAGGGTCGTAGAAGATGTAGGAGTGATTTTGTGAACTAAAAAGGAGATTTTTTGAAAAATAAAGTGGATTTTCCCACTTTAAAAATTTATGAAGAGGAAATCATGGGTGTCTACATAAGCTTCTTAGGAATTTTGAAATGAAGAAGGAGGCTGTAAAAATGAGAACATGAAGGTTGAGGGGTATATATAGGCTTTGGGAAATTATTTAGAAATGTGCAAGTGCTTATTATAAAATATATGCATGCATGCACTCCCTCTCCTCGCTCCCCTTCATTTCCATCCTAAAGTACTCCGCCTCCGCTTATCTTGCACTATTCATGTCATTCACTAAGTACTTGTGTTGCAAAGGAGGTTTTTTATATGTTATGTATATATATTTATTAAATAAAATCTTATTTTAACTTATATATTTATATATTTTAGTGAGCTTATATGTACATGTATATGTACATGTACACACCATGTTTAAAACAGTTTGAATTGTGTGCTTGTTTGTTTACAATAATGTTATGGAATTTTGAATAATTTTTAACCAATGAAAAATCCATAATTTGAAAAGTAGTTTCCAGTCATATTTTCTATTTCTCTATGAACTATAAATATTGGTAAACAAATTTTGAAAAAGATTTTATCATCATTAGTTATTATTTGAAATAGTTTTATTTGTTAATGAAAATCCATTTATTAATTATTTAAAAATATAATTAAATATTCATTTAAATATTGATTAATTTTGGGTCGTTACAGATAGGATCCAAGAACTGATACGAAAGAAACGTTCAACTAGCATTAGAATTGAGCAAATATTTTGACAAAAAAGTCAAATGTTTGAATTTTAGTCAAAACATAGAGGAAGTGTGTGTTTGTAAGAAAACACTATAAAGTTACTAAAATATTCATAAATTTTAAGTAAAGAACAAACTCGTAGTTGTTAAACAATGTATTTGTAATAAAATCATTTTAGTTCGATTATTTTATTCTATATATTGGATTTGAAATTGTTATCTTTTATAATCAGTATAAAACAAGCTTAGGATTGTATGAAAACGATATATGCATACACCATATAAAATGTTTAATATGAGTATGTAAAATGAATTTCTTATGCATTAGCAAAAGAAAATATCGTATGTGTTATACTATCTACAATATGGCATTTCACTTATGTATTTGATATACAAGGAAAGTATCAAATCCATATTAAGATCATTAAATGGCAGTTTAGAGTGTTCTCGAGTATTTGTTAAATGCTAGAGAATTGGTTTTAGAAATAACAAAATCCTTATGAGGAGTGCAGAAACTCAACTACATAAATGATATCAAGTATAGCATAACAACTTGTATTTTACTTATTGGAGGATTGTAAAATACTTTTTTGAAATTCATATAAGGTTATATGGCTCTATAACTTAGGGAAATGTTAATCGGTGACATTTTATATCCTTGGAATTTTTGTCGGATGGTTTCGACTTAAAAAATCTTATAAGGCAGATAACTTTTGATAGAAGCTAGATTAGGGCCTAAAACCACTTTCATTGGAAATAGATGATGATTTTTTTATCCATAGAGTGGCTATAATAGGAATTTGGACTTAACGTTTAGGAGATATGGCCATCTGAAGTTTGGACAGTTTCTGGCCAGATTTCGGTAATTAATGAGGTCTGGATTAGGTCCACTAATCCATTTCAAGAATTGTGCCTAATTAAGGACGATGGGACAATTCCTAATCACTTTCCCAATTCCCAAAACTAAATCAAACCTCTATTAGTCCGAATTTACCCAAAACGCTTCGCTTTTCCTTACTTTTATTAGCTTAAACACATCATTAAGAGTTGATTAGCAAGGGGAGTCAAGGAATTGCTGTTTGGACGTTGTAAACCTCATAAAATCAACCCTGATTAGATAAGTCAATTAAGGGAAATTCAATTATTTAGGGTAGTGATAAAAATGAAAATATTCTAAAGTTGAAATTTGATTATGAAAATGTCGTTGCGTCCATGGCAAAATTCTGATCCGTTTCCATATATAATATGCTGAAAACAAAGCTCAAATGAAGAAGTTATAAGCGTTTGAAGTTTTTATATTTAAATTAATTTAGTTTGAATTCAAATTCAAGTGAGTATTTAAATTTAGGGTTTGAATTTCAAAAATTAATAGTAGGATTATTTGGGATTTAGGTAACCATTAAGTTAAACAGTTAAAGTTAAAAGTTAGTTAGGGAATAAAATAAACGAGCAACAGAAACAAATCCGTGCACCCTAAATAGAAGCAGAGGTTGACACCTCCGACCCCAAGCGGTCGACCCTTAGTGATCGACCGATTTATGGGGTGGTCGACACCTAGTCAGGTGGCGGCTAAGGTTTTTTTCAGCGTTAAACACTCCAGATTTATCCATTTCTCACCTCAATGCATCCTATGGTTCTGGTGCGTTTCAACTTCTATAAATAAGACCTTATCCTCTCCACTTTTATTCGTAAATATTTGAGAAATACCTCGAACCTCTGCCATTTTCTATCTTCAGTTAGATTCAGAAATTCAATTAGAAATTCAAGTAAGGATTCTAGTGCTTTTCTAATTATTCCTTTAATCTATTTTCTTCTCCTCCAACCTCTCTGAATCTAACAAAATCATATATATACCTATAATTAGCTATTTATATATATCAAAGGAAGGAAATCTAGAAAAGAGTTGCTTAGCGTTGCAAATCCATATAAGAGAAGCTAAGGATAACTGGTGAGTGGAAACCTTGGTATTTCTATTTTAGTAATTGATTAGTATATATCTATGGATTTGAATATGCTTTAGGGATTTTAGGATTGTGAAAACAAAATAGATAAATTCCCTTAAAAATTTCTTTTTATTTCGAAAGGTCAATTCTAATTGGAGGTTCTCAATTATTTATGTTAATTTAATGGGACTTAAACTATTCTACAATTTCTAATAATTTCATAGTCTATTCCACTTCTTCTCCTTCTTTGACTCAAATTGTGAGCTTTTAGTAATAAAATAAGGGCTTAAAGTACGAATTTATTTGTAGTTTTCACCACTTATTCCATAAAAAATTCCTTCATTTCTTTCTATGTAAAAGAGGGGTTGAATAAAATATGAAATTAGAACTACAATTCTTATTATTTAGGATATTCCATTTAATTGATTTAATAAATTACGTTTCTATTTCTATTTACAGGTCTATTTATTGCAGTTTTGGTTATGGATATTTCATCCTTGTTATGAATATTAGAATCCATTGTTATCGATATTGAAATCTTGAAAATTTGAAGAAAAAGGACTTGTATTAGTATTATGGTAAAAAGAATTGACATTTAATTCTAGTTTAGAGCGTATGAACTGCATACCTAGAATTTATTCGGCGTAAATATATATTATTTCTATTAGCGTAATAAACATATAATTATGATGTATAATTGGATAGTTAATTAGGTAGTAATTGTCATTAAATCTCCCTTAGGAAAGTAATTAATGTTTTAAGGCATAGTAAGGAAAATTCCTTGTAAGGCCTTAATTATGAAACTATGAGAGGGATATTATATATATGGAAAGTATTTAAACTATGGCTAAGTCATAGAGATGCAAGGTCAGTAGAGGTGCATGACAAAATTTTGCCCTTCACTTTGAGGCTACCAGCGGTTGTGTACACTTCCTATTGATACGAGACATCTCCTATGATAAATATTTGTGATGGCATGAGGTTAGTCCCAAATTGTGTAGGGTAATTCTGCCTAATTCATCTAGCTACCAGTTCCTACGAATAGTCGAACTAATATTAAACATCATTATGTGTATGGTTCACAATACGAAGGGCCTGTTTTGAGGTCTTGAGGTATTAAGTGGTTGTTTTAGGGCCCGCCTCTCTTCTCCAAATGAAGTATTAAAAGGCCAAGGGGCTAGTTATTAGGCACGTTAGGTGGTGCCTCAATGGCGGTCTACTTTGTGATATGGAATTATGTGATTGATTAAGGGTTCGCATTTCCATAAAGAAGCATTAAGTGGCTCGAGAGATTCCCTATGATGTCAGCTAGATAGTTTCCATTGAGGAGTCTGCCTTGGGGATATGTATTAAATGATGTGGTCTGCCTCAATTGAGGTCTCAAATATCCAAAGTCTACCTATTTTCCAATAAAAGGTACTAAGTGGCTTGGGTACTATCTTTCACGTTGTTAGATATTTATGACGTGGGATTTGAGTTATGGGATTTAGAAACATGCTTGGGACTGGAAGGTATTAAGTGGTTGATTGTGTTAGTACTTTAAGCATTGGTTTTGACGATGACAATCGTATGACATTATATAAAATATAGATACTAACATTTTTATCAAGATATATAGTATATGGTGCATGATATTAGATAGATATTAATTAAGAAGTCTATATAGTATCAAGTGAAGAGTTAAGAGGCTGATATAGAGATTCATAAGTTAGAAATTGAAGACACACGAATATTAAAGAACTCAAGATTTCCTAAATAACTTACAGAGTCATAGAATTTTTGTTAAAACCCTGATAGCACATCATTGATCTCTCTCTCTCTCTCTATTTTTTCCTTTCCAAATGATTTTCAATTTCAAATATCTTAAAATTCAAAGATAGTTTTTAAAGAGTATTCTTGTTTTCAAAATGATCACTCGGAATAACCTTCAAATTATTTTTGATTTTTGATTTTACAAGATTATTATATGTTGAAAAATTAAGGTAGCGTTTGGTTTGAAATGAGTTTTGTGTTTTGAATTTTCAATGATAACTATAAAATATGAGAGGAGTGGAGGGACGATGGATAGGATGAAAGGAAGATGGCGGAGACCATGGAGGGATGAAGGAACAATGGAAGGAAGGATTGTTTCCCGTGCTTCTCTTATTTCTCAAAACATGAAAAATAAAAAAGTTGTTTTCTATTTTCTTTGTTAGCTTTGTTTTCTTAATTGTTCATTTTCCATAATATACATGCGTCATGCACATTTTTATGTGGACGAATACTCAAAACTAAAAATCGTAAACCAAACACAACTTAAGTTTTTAATTCGTTTATATTTTAAATATATAATTCTAATCTATTATACTTTATTATAGTTTTGATTTTATGATTTCTAAATATTAATAAGTATATTATAATATTTATAACTTTGATTTTAAATATATTCACTCATACTTCATATATTATTTTATTTCAAAAGAAATTCATATTAAATCCTTTACATGTTTAAAAATATTTCAAAATCATTTTACAAAGTTTTATTAAGTTTGGATATGATTAAAATATGTATAAACTATGTTTAAATAAGTTTACAAAGTATAAAAATATTTTACAATGCATAACATTTTCCAAATATTTTTTAAAAAGTAAGTTTTTAGAATGTAAATGAATATATCGACATATCCTCACCCTATATATCGACATATGGACCATAGATTTCATAAATCAAATTTGAATTAAAGTGTATTTTCATCGTATCTCTTCACGAATGGACATGGCCATTATTTCTCTACAAATAAGGTTTATACCAACGAAATTTAGTTAACTACTATCTCATTTTTTTTCTCTCCTCTTTCACTCGCTTGTTTTCCAAAAGAAATTCCTCTCAAATTTCCTCAAATTCAATCAGAATCAAATTCTAACTCCATTGATTTGATTCTCTATTGACAACTATCTGATTTCTCTCTTCTCTCACGCTCAAACAAGATTAAAGTGCTATTCAAGTGGTTATAGGATCATTTGTATTCAAGATCGATGATTTTGTCTATAAAACTCTATCAAATCATACTCGTATATTGGTGGGTGTGGTTATAGTCCATTTTAATCAATTGGGTGTGCCTGCTAACCCGAAAATTCAAGTGGTTATGCTTGTGACTCGTGTAAATCAAGTGAGTCTATCCAAAGCTCGAAAAGTCTGGAGGATGTGTCTCGTTGCCTTGAAATTGAGATTATATTGACTTTGCTATTTGAAAATAAATATGTACAAGGAATTGTACAGGACTGGATGTAGGGTAACTCCGAAATAGTATAAAAACCTAGTGTGTGTTCTTTCCTTTTTACTTTTACTACATGTATATTTATCTATGATTGAATATGTGATTGTTAATTAAATTATTTAAACTATAATCCTAAAAGAATTCAAACGATTTAAAGGTTTAGAAAACAATATTCACCCCCCTTTAGTGTTAAATTAGCCTTAAGATTCGTCTTCGGCTAAATAATATTTGGTATCAGAGCAATGGCTTTTAAAGTATTCATGATTTTGATTTTTGTAATGGCTAACAACACTATTAGTAATCTATTAGTAGAACTGTTAATCCATTTGTTAGTAATTCCATTTTGGAAGGGCAATCTAATGCTAGAATCCCACTTTTTAGTGGAACAAATTGCTCATATTGGTCATGCAGGATGAAAATTTATCTGCGATCAATTGGTCTAGATATTTGGAACATCACACAAAATGAGTACATTGAGCCCAAGACTAATTTTTCAACTTGGATTTCTGACCAAAAGACAATTGCAAAAAGTAACTTTAAAGCCATGAATGTTTTGTTTTATTTATTGGATAGACATGAATTTAAAAGTGTTTACCTATAAGTCTAAATTTGAAATGTGGAGGACATTGCAAGTAACACATAAAGGCACTAGTAAAGTCAAACAGAACAAAATTTCTATGTTAACTAATTAGTTTCAATTATTTAAAATGAGTCCAAATGTTTCCATTTCTGATATGTATAATAGATTTCAAGTTACAGCTCATTCACTAATTGCACTTAGTAAAAGTTTTCCTGAAGAGGATCAAGTTAAAAAAAATTCTCAATTCACTTACTTCTGAATGGGGCTAAAAGACTCTTGCGATTGAAGAGGCTAATGACATTAGAACTCTAAAAATTGAATAGTTAATTGGCAATTTAACGTCATTTGAAGCACAAATACAGGGCATGAGAGAAAGCAAGGCAATAGAGAAGAAATCCATTGCTTTTAACGCCACTACAGATGATCTGGATTCAGACAATGATGATGATAAGGAAATCGCCTTCATGATAAGAAATTTCAAAAAAATTCTAAATTATGAAAAGATGAAAAATCTCAGGAGATATGATAATAAAAATTCAGGAAGTGGAAATGGAAGTAGAAATGGAGTTAAATGTTTTAACTACGATGAACCTGACCATTAAAAAAAGACTCTCCATATCCTGAGAAACCGAAAAACACACCTAACATCGATTCGTCTAGAAAACGAAGAAGAGATTATGTTGCATTACTAGACAATTCAGACACTTCCTCCAGTGATAAAGAACCAGATACAGAGAATGCTAATGTGCGCTTCAGAGAGATAATTGATGAGAAATCTGGAGAAACGGAACAGATAGGTACAAACTTAAATAAAAAATTTGAATTCTTGTTGTTGTTGATTGCTAGGAATAGCTTTTAGTTCAATAATAATATTGGATGAATATTGTGTATGTATTTTAAATATTATATGTGTATATATATATATACATATTTTAATAAAATATTAAATAAAAATAATATAAAATATATTTAAAAAATTTAAATTATTTAAGGTATATATATTAAATAATTATTATAAGATAATTGTAAGTGTAGATAAATATGAATTATTTATTAAATTTCTCTTTTTGAAATTTTCGACCTATATGTCAGCATACCCCAGATGTATATTTCGACATATCTTGATAGATTTTGAATTTCAAATTCAAATTCAAAATCTGAATTTTCCTCCACCTTTTCGCCAATCCCTATGTTATGAAAAGATGTCTCTTGACCAGAGAATACGCCCTTTGATTCTTGATTTATTTATTCTATCTCTTTCCATTCATTTCACTTTCGTTTTGAAATTCAAAAATCATGAACTCTCTTATCTCTTCAAACTATTCTTCAGTGGCCTCCTCAAGCAATACTCCATCAACCATGCGGCTTTCTATGAAAACAAAAGGCTTTCTTTTCAATGACAAAGAACCCATGCAAGCTATATAGAGTATATGTCTTTTGGAAAAGTCTATCTCGGAAGATTTGTTATTTTTGAAGATTTTCCTACTTATGGTCTTTTCAATCTTTGTTTGCAAAATGAAATTCTTGGCTTATCGATGCTTCTCAAAATGATATCGTTTGTTATCCAAATTTAGAAAAAAAATGTTTTTATGCAAATTTGAAAGGAAAATTTTATGATGGAGACAAAGGAGAAGTTTGGATAATGTCAAAGGGACATAAATTATTTTAAATTGTGAGATTTTGGGTGACATTCTTAGATGCAAATCTAGTGGAATGGACCTTTCAACTTTTCAAACTCATTTTCAAAATTGTGAAGTAATTCACGACATTTTCAAAAGTGATGATGACTTTGAATTCAAAAACAAAAACTTGCATCCAAAAGTAAGAATTTTAGGACTTCTTTTGCAACAAATTATCACTCATAGAACGGGTAATTATAATAACCCGACTCAAAAAGTTTTTAAAGCTCTTTCGCCATTTATGGTCAATATGACAGAAATTGGTCTCAAGTCATTTTGGATGAATTTTTTGTAAAAAAAAATTCTAAGCATGAAAACACATTATTTCTTTGCGTGTATACCACCAGAATTTTCACTTACTTCGGTGTTAACCTTAAAGGAGAGGAAACATTCCTCGAAAATATTTGATAAGACTAACTCTCGCTTATGCATATTTCACCCTTTTTCAAGCCTTATAAAATACTTGTGGAAAAGGAACAATGATTGGCTTGGGAAGAAGAAAAAGATATAAGGGAAGAGAAGGACGAGGAAGAAGATGAAATGCAAGTCGAGTAAGAACAAGAAGAGGAGGATGATACTTCCTTAGAAAGTAGCAACATGCATCTAATCCTTCCAATAAAGATCTTCTCAAAAATCAAGAGAAGGTCATTCACAATCAAAGAATGCTTAAGAAATCGTCTTCAAAGAAGTATACTTCACTTTCCACCAAAATGGATAAATTCTTTGGAAAAGTCATTCACAAGCTTGGTGGTTCTTCTTCATCTCCATCCTCATCCTTCTAGTTGTTTTCTAAGTTATCTATCTTTGTGTTTGGATGTTCTAGTTTGAGTCTGTGTTAATCTTATGTATGTTTCTTCTATTTCTAATGTATTTCATGTACTCATCTTTATTACCAATGAAATTCTCTTTCCTACTATTATACATTGTTAACAATCTCTGGAAAGTCATAAAAGTATAATAGTATAGGCCATATATAATAGAATAGTAAAATAAAGTATTTTTGAAAATTATAGTGCATACGTCGACATATGCCAAGCACGTATGTCAACAATAACGGCCAATTTACAAAAATAAAATAAAAATTAAAAATAAAATAACTATGAAACAACTATTCAGTTCGAATGACTTCCTACCCTTTATATAACTATTCACTCCAGAAAATCATCATTTTTAATCTCTTTCTTCTCTCTCTTTCATATATAAACTTATCTCTATGTGAAAATCTTGAACATACACCCAAATCGTTGAAGAATATTCTTACCTTCTTTCTTAGAAATCAGACACTTAGAACTAATTCAAATGCATATTACTAAAGAGAAAGAGAAGCACTTTAATGCCATTCGGTGGATGATCTCTTCTCTTAAGAAAGATGAACCAACCAACAATCCTCAAACTACCCTCAACAAAGATGATAAAGATTGGAATGCTATCAAAGGGGATCCAATTTTCGAATCCGATGAATGGGTAGAAGTTCCTAAGGAAGTCTAAAGATTGATTGGTTTGGATTTAAATAGGTATGTATATTAATATATTACAATATTGATTTGTGTGGGTCGTATTGATTTTGTGTGTATTAACTGGATTTTATTTGTCTAATTATATGATTGATTGGTTTGATTTACTTATTATCTAACTTATCAACTATGTTGATTAATATGATTAATAAAAGTTATTTATGTTATCACTCTTATATTACTATTATTGTTTTTTCTAATTGCTTTTACATCTCAGTATCATAAACATTATGTGGTACCTTAGTTAGGGAGAGTTTTTAGTTAGATTTTTGCCAGTGACAAAGCGAAAGAAATATATGAAATCTAGGCATAGATTAAGGAGGAGTTTTGTAGCTTAGGGGGAGTTATAATATATACATATATATATAGTTGTTATCATCAGAATGGTGAGATTGTTATTGCCTTAGGCATTGGTTTTGATGATGACAACAACCATCTGCATCATATAAATTATAGATACAAATTTTTTTATCAAGATGTATATAGTATATAGTGTAGGATATTAGAGATGTATTAATTAAGAAGACTGTACAGTATCAAGTGAAGATTTAAGGGGCTGATATAAAGATCTAAGAGTTATAAATTGAAGACTCGTGAGTATTGAAGAACTCAAAATTGCCTAAATGAGTTATAGAGTCATGAAATTTTTGTTAAAACCCTGTTAGCACTTCTCCAATCTCTCTCTCTCTATTTTTCCTTTTCGAATGATTTTCATTTTCAAATATCTTAAAATTCAAAGATAGTTTTTAAAGAGAATTCTTGATTTCTAAATAAACTCTTAAAATGATCTTTAAATTATTTTTAACTTTTTATTTTACGAGACTACTATATGTTTAAAAATTAAGTTTTTAATTCATTTATGTTTTAAATATATACTTTTTTCTATTATACTTTGTTATAGTATTGCTTTTATGATTTCTAAATATTTATAAGTATATTATAGTATTAATAACTTTGATTTTAAAAACATTCACTGATACTTCATATATATTATTTTATTTTAAAAGAAATTCATATTAAATCCTTTATATATTTCAAAATATTTCAAAATAATTTTATAAAGTTTTATTAAGTTTTGATGTGATTGAAATATGTATAAACTATGTTTAAATAAGTTTACAAAGTATAAAATATTTTACAGTGTATAACATTTTCATAACATTTTTTAGAAAGTAAGTTTTTCAAATGTAAAAGGATATGTCGGCATACCCTCACCCTATATGTCGACATATGGCCGTAGATTTCAAAATTCAAATTTGAGTTGAAGTATCTTTCCATTGTATCTCTTCGTGAATGGGCACTGCTTGTTTCTCTATAAATAGGGGTTATACTAATGTAATTTGGTTCCTACTTTCTCATATTTTCTCTTCTCTTTCACTCTCTTGTTTTCGAAAAGAAATTCTACTCGATTTTTTCTCAAATTCGAGCAGAGTCAAACTCAAACTCTACTAATTTGATTCTCTATTGACTATTCTCTGATCTCTTTGATCTGTCTCACTTAGACAAGATCAAAGTGCTATTCAAGAGGTTATAGGATCATTTGTATTCTAGATTAACAATCTATGTCAATAAAACTCTATCAAACAATACTCGTAGAAGGAAAAATAGTAACTCCAAAAATTTAATAGATAATGAATGTGCAATAAGTGAGAAGTTACAAGAAATTAAAATTTATGAGACCGTTAGCGTAATTATGTGTAGATAAGGAAGAAGTTAAATAGGTAAATTTGAATAGGCAAATAATTGTCTAAAACATCCTTTAAGATAGCAACCATTTAATACAGACGAAGTAACATTTATAAGGGTAGTAAATATAAATGTTAAGTAATTTTAGGTGTTATAAGGCATAGTATTCATACAGAAGTAAGGAATGTAGTAGTGAAACAAGCTTCCATAAGAATGTGTACGTTAATCACGACAAGGAGATAACTATATTTTTAAGAGATTGAATTTGGAGTTCAAAGAGAAGAACAATCAAATCCATATTTTTAAATCTTACCCCTTGAGAAAGAAAGTGGTAAAAATATATTTTGAAAAATCCATGAAATTTTTGAATGAGCTTTTCAAAAGATCATTAAGTGAAAGTCTTATGTATTATAAGTTGGAAATTTTGATAGAAAGCGTTTTTTGACAGTTTTGGAAATATGCTACCATTTGTGAAAAGTTTAGAAAGAAATGGTGAAATACTTTAAAAAAATGGTCGACGATTTTTAATTACTTGAAAGGCTAAAAAACGGAGAAGGTTATCATTTGTTAACTTTTCAATTTAAAAATTGAGGAATTAAAAGTTTTTAACTTTTGGATTCTTCTATTTTTACGATCTCTTCTACTTGTAAGTTTAGAAGCTGTTACTTGAAAATAGCAAGGAAATTTAGAGATTTGTAATTTATAAATTGTTGAGTTAGAAAGTTCTAACTTAATAATATTTTGCATGCTTAAAGCTCTTAGTTTAAATTATTGAGCCAAAAGTTTTTGGTCGAAAGATTTTTAATAAAGGATTTTACTTTTGATAAATTCATGATTTTTCCTACCTTACAAAATTAGATGTTCTTTTCCTTAAATTTATTTTGAAAGGGTGTACAAATAGAAAAGGAACTTGATCAATATAGGATAGAAAGAACAAAAGGATAAGAATGTCAGACAAGGTAGATATGAGGAACATTCCCATATAAGGAAATGTGGAGAATGAAAGCGGAATTTAGGTAGTGACAGAATTATGAATTTTAATCCAGTAATAAAGGATATAGAGGAGGAGTACCAGGAATAAAATAGGAGTTATATATCTATTCATTTCTCCATCGTTTAAAGCTATATGTAAGGTATTTTTGGCAATTTAAATGATGGAAATTAATAAAAGAGTTGGAAACTTTTGGAAAAGCAATCATGTAAAGATGAGAATTTTATATATGCATTTTTCCTAATCCAAATACAGAATTTTTTTGAATAAGAATATTATTGGAATTGGTAAGAAAAGGAATGTAACAGATTTTAAGAGTTTTGGAAAAAGTTACAAAAAGTATTTCTTCAAGTAATGGTATATTTTGAGTAATAAGGCAATAGGCATTTATCAATATTTCAAATATAACTTTTTCTTTGGAAATGATAATTCATGTAACTACAAAACTATATGGAATAATAAATGTTTGATTCGTTATTTTAGAATGATAATTGAGTTTTAAATGTTTTGTGTTAAAGATCCTATTTTAAAAAGGAGCAAGTCTTTATTTTAGTAACTTATTGGAAAAGGAATTTTTCCATAGTTCCTTCTTGAAAACCAAGCAGCCTTTGAATTCTATGAGTTGAAAGTCTAGCCATTAAAGGGATATGTGATGACCGGGATCTTCGACCTCCAAAAATCGACATCAATACGTCCACTATATAACATGCCGAGCAATCGAATGCCGAAAATACCAGATCGTTAGGGAAAACAAGAAAGATATAGAAGAAGAAAATAGAAATAACAACACAGAATCTCACAATCGCAGCGGAACAATATATAATAGATAACAACTGGTTTATATATAAAATGAACTATAACTTGTAATTTATACATTACATCATTAGAGACAACACAATCAATATCTCAATACTAGACAGTTATAATAACTTGTCCTCACAAATAGCTGAATACACGGTCTACAGTACACAATGGACTAAAAACCAAGTACGTGTGATACGTCTCGTCATCCAGCTCGTCTCCTGAACTCCATAGCATGCTATCCTGTATCTGTAATGCTTGGTCTGACCCGAGCATTATAATAAAAATAACATCCGAGTCAGTCTAGAAAACCAGCGTTAGAAAACACGCTCAAATTGAATTATTAAAGTTATTAAAATCCTTTGAAAAACAAAAGTATCCGTAAGACCACGCCACAAATAAACATGACTGGTTTTTACCTTACGATAACCAAAAACGTTTGATATCAAAATCATCTGATATTATAATAGAGTCTAAGTACAAATACTTATTCAAATAGCTAAAATGCTTACATCTCACGTTTCAGCATAGTTGGGCACAAACAAAATCATACGACGCTAATTGGAGAATGGATCCCATATGAATGATTAGGTACTGGGGCATCACCTATCATAGTACATGTCTAGAACAATGTACCGAGGACCACGCCGGGACCCGCTATAACACAAGACCGGACTATCCCTAACCTGGATAGACTGAATATGCTATCACCCCGGGTGTTCCCACCCTTTTCCGAGCTCCTTCCATAAATCATAGTAATAATATCCGAGGGTATCTAGAAAGGTGATAAACAAACCATAATTTGGTGCTACCCACTTAGCCTTACCGTATCTCTCCTGTTTTTAGTCATTCCCGGTTGATGAGGTTAAAGGCTATGATTACCTTTTATAAGAATTTTTCACTTAGAATGCTCAATGTCCTCCAATGGCAATGTACTGATAGCATTCATCCATACAAGTCCACTCTTGGTCCGAATGGAACCGAAAACACTACTCCTACTACATCCATTTTGGAATAATCCTCAAGATTAGTAGCGATTAACCCTTGCATTTCACTACTTCATCTTCGACTCCATGCTCTTGTCTTCATTTTCGAAAACGTACTCGTTGGATCGAAGTGGTTTTCGGATAACTTATCCGATCTCGGTCTCTTCAAAACGATGTTTGATATTTTCGGCAAACTCAACCCCGGTTCTTTAGAAAATAAATTGACGAAAATAAGATCGGAGATCACGTACTAACCGTTAGTGGACAGCTTTCCTTACAACGTCCTAGAAGAACGAAATGAGTTTATACGTACAGTATAGTACCTCGAATGGTAACTATACCGTATAATCCTCGTATTTCTCCTAGATACTCCCAAAGTTATATTTTGGGTCCAGATTTGATAGTCGGTTATTTAACTATCAAATAACAATCATTAAGCCAAATACTTCATTTTCCATTGAAAACACCAAATCTCATTTTTGTTTAATTTTATATAAATTAAATCACTTTATTCAAAAATATGTACTTATCTTATCGAATTTAGTAAATTCATAAACTATCTTTCCAAAAATATTTGAAAACCCTTTTCAAAATAATATGGAAAGTACTTCTGCGGTATCAAACCATGGATTCACAGCTCAAAAGTTATGTCTCTATCCCAAAGAAATCCAAGGCTTAACTGTAGGCACTCACTGCCTCCGATTTCACCATACGAGTATACTAATACTTCCCGAAAACTTTATTTAACAATTTCCAAAATAATACTTATGAAATTCCTATAATAAATTCCTAAATTAAAACTTAGGAAAATACACTTAAAAATAAAAGATATTATAAAATATCACAACATTAATATTGAATAATTTATCCTCTTAAAAGCAATAATACTAATTAATCTTTAAATAATAATTAACTTGCTATAAATTAACTTAGTAAATATTTAAATACACTTTAAACAAATTTTAGAAAACTAAATAATTAATTTTTCTGAAATATTCTTTAAACACTTTTAAATTTTCTAGTTAATACTTAAAAATTCCCTTAAAAAACAAACTTAACTTCTCAGTAAAATATATTTTTCAACTCCCATATAGCCAGTCCAATATTAATGAATCATTCTCGATTTATTTCCAATTTAATTTACATCCCGATTTCGTAAATTCCCTTTCCATATTTTTTCAAATAAATTTTCCATATATTTTTAAACCAATTTACCCATCTCCTTATAAATCCTAATCGTGAATTTATATTTCCAATTTATCCACTGATAATTACTTCACTTTAATTATAAACTCCATTTATAAATTCCATAGTCTCATTTCCCATTTAAAAATGGTTTCACAACACTTAATCGATTTGAAATCAATTTCTAATTTAAATTGCATTCTTAAATCAATTTCTCCAAAATAACCCAACTGTATTCCAAAACCAACTACGTACCGATTCTACATCCCTTTTTATAATTTAAAATCTAACTTAAGATCTATTATAGGGTTTTTAGGTAATTTACTTTATTCTTGCTCACAAATACTCCTTTCATTTTTTCCCTCTCTTCCTTCTACCATATCTTTCTCATTTCTTAACCCAGTAGAGGTTTTCTTTTATTCAAACCATGTAAAATTTTAGTGGCTACAACTTTTATTTATATTACTTCTTCAAATTTTGAGCCCACCTATGTCTAAATCTCATTTCTTTCAGACCCACTTTCAGATCCATATTTTCAACTTTGAAAATATATATTTTTATTTTGACCATATCTCCCTCAAAAAAAATGAAATTCAGTAATTCTTCTTTTCAAATTATAGAGAAGATAATTTCCAATAACTTTCTTTTTGACAACCTTTTAAAATTTCATAAGTAACTTGTTCTAAAATTAGTTGGAATATGACCCATTTTCGAGTTGGATTTTTTGTGGATTCGATGATAATCCAAAGTCCCTCTACCTTTCAAGTTCGAGCTCCACCACCTTTAGACTGTGTGCACCATACTTTGGCGGAACTATGAAGCCACCATAAGGCCATCAAATCTTGTTTTTACCAAAGTCAATGAATGTATATAGGCTCAGTTCAAAAGTTAGGGAAGTTTGAGTTATTTTGGTAGCTTTTGGGTGAGTATAGCTCATGGATTCATTTAAAAGTTCTAACTTTAAATATGATGCTTACTTTGATAATAAATATTGTTATTTGGTTGTTAAGTCTGTTGAATGTTTGGTTTAGATAATGTTGTATGTGATTGGAGGTTGGACTTGAAATGAAATCTAATGTTGAAGTTAGTTTGAAAGCTATGATTTTGGTTTATAGTTGTTGCTTATGTATGTTGTTATGATATGTGTTTGGATGTATAAGCTTATGTATGTGCTAAGAAAGCTAGCATTTTGACTTGTTAAAACGACATTGAGATCCTTTGGTTTAAACTTGTTTTCTAACTTTACTTTTAGAAATGTTTTATAAAAGTTTTAATGACCTTACCTTTGTTTACTAAAACTTTATTCAAAGTTTATAAAATATTTTAAATATAAAAGAAAGAGTTTGAAAAGTGATTTAGAGTATAAAAGGAATTTTTGAAATTTCAGGTCGTATAGTGATAGTCGCTATAAATGCAGTTCATGAAAAACGAACTCCTTTTGAATTTAAAATGTTTAAGTCAAGTATTTTTTTGAAAATTATTTCCAGACATATTTTAAATATTTTAAAACAATTATTATTTATTCATTTATTTATTTAATGATATTTAATACTAAATTAAGTAAGGTAATTAGTACTTAATCATTGATTAATTGAGGGGAATTAGCACTTAATTATTTTTAAGTAATTTAATTATATTTTGTTAATTAATAAAGAGTTAATTATCATTTAATTAATTACTTAGAGATTAATTATTATTTAATTAATATTAGTTAAATTATTTATTTAAGAAAGTGTTTAATTATTAATTAATTATTAATGGAGTTAAATTTAAGTTAAGATTTAATTAAAAATCAATTGTGATTTAGTTATTTTAATTAAAGGTTTAATTTATTATTAAGTTTTAATTAAATATAAATTAATTAATTGAGATTAATCAATATAAATTGTTATTTAATAATTAATCAAAGATTAATTAGGTTTTAATTATTTATTTAATAGTCAGTTATCCTTTAATTATTAATTAAATGTTTAATTATTATTATGTAAAGAGTTCAATTGTTATTTAGTTTTTAAATAAAAGTTTTTTTTTGCAAATCAAGCCGGTTTTATAGTGGGCCGTCCACTTTTATTACGAAAGTAATAAAGTTGAAGTACAGGAGTAAGGTAAAGGAACCTACACTACTAAGAAAACTGGAAAAAATACAGCACAAGTATGTGGCAGAGTAGCCACAGTAACTAAATAAATCACCAAGACTAGGCCTCCTCCGAAGAGGAAGAATCACCATCATCATCAATAACCAAAGGCACATTCCCACAAAGTCTAGCAAAGGGCCTGAAAAGGGAAGCAAGACATGGCTCATAACCCGGAGCAGAAGGAGAATAAATGAAAGAACGATCCCAAGAAAGATCCGCAAGCAAGTCCGAATTTTTACTCGCAAACACTCCATCCAAATCAAGAAGCAATGAATCACCAGTCGAACGGTAATAAAGGCATCATACGTCCTTCTGATCATCGGAAACAAATCTGAAGAAAGAACAATTATCCAGGCTAAACCGCACATCAGAAATGCGATCAACCCAACACCTCTCAGACACATCCCAAAAAACCCGAGCAAAATCTGGAACAGCAACAGTAGAAGCTGAGGCGACACAAGGTACCACAGCAACAATAGGAGGGACAAACGTGTCTCCAGAAAGCAGTGGACCCAGATCAGACGCAGGAAGAGGATGGATTGGAGAAGCAGAAGAAGGGACTTTAGGCATCCATTTCCGTAGAGGAGGGCGAGGCAGAGGAATCTTTGGAGCACCCGCGTTGGGTTTGGAATACATGCAGGAGTTGGCCAGGTGGCCAAAAGACTGACATGAGGAACAAATATCTGGAACCCATCCATAGCGAACACGGACCTCCGCAACATGCCCAACAGCAAGCTGAACCGGAATAGATGCAGGAAGAGGCTTGGAGGGGGAAATCTCAATAAGAGCCTTAGCATACATCAATTTTTCGCGGGCAACCGTATTAGTGTCAAAACATTTCAATTTTCCTATGTTACAGGCCAACCAGTTCAGCCCAAGCAAAGGCTGAAGTGCTGAGGGAATCTGGGAAAAATACACCCAAACGGGGATGGATAGCACTTGCTCGCGAGCACTCGCCACAGTAGGAGTCCAGGGGGTGATAATAAATGGTCTTCCAGCAAAAAAAGAAGGCTCGGCACTAAGAACTAGCCGATGATCCTCAGCGGAAGAAAACTTGAGATAATACAAGGTGTCTATGAGTTTCACATGCAAATTACCACGCAGCTTCCAAATCTTTCGTAATAACAAGGACGGATCACGAAGATGGTGATTTGGTTCCAGGAAGAAACCAACCAAATAATCAGACCAAAAATCAACTCCGGCTTGGATAACATTAGGAGGCGGGATCTTCACTCCATTCTCTTCAACTATTTCAAAATCAATAGGAATATAATCACCAGCGTTTCGAGGAAACGAATTGAATAAAGAAGACCAGGTCTTAGGGCATGCTGGTATTGTTGCAGAAGGCAATGGTCGTTCCTCAACAATGGGCAAAACAGATTAACCAACAACCTTGGACGCAGCCGAAATTACAACATTATTTACTGGACCAAGATCCCCATTAGCATTTAACCAAACACTTGACGTGCAACAATCGGAGGTAGCAGCATCAACTAACCCCACATCGCTTCCAATCAGGCCACCAACACCACACTCTTTGACCAATGCAGTCGAAACAGGACCATCAACACCACACTCAAAAGACATAGAAGTCAAATCGTGGTTCCTAGATTCACAGACAGTGTTCTCAGGCAAACAAACAGGGATTCCAGGGGAAGGCAAAACAGCGCCAGAAAACCAGTTGCCGCAAGTTGAAAACTTTCACACGGGATATCGGATGAAAAGCCGGAAGCACGTAGAGGAGGGAAATCCGCGAGCGAATGAATCCTAGGATTAACAACTGACATGGATTTGAAAGGCCGCCCAGATCTAGTCGATGATGGAGAGAGAAGGAGCGGTGGAGATGAACGAGAAGGGGAAAAGGACATGAAATGGCAGACGCGTAAAGAAGGAGGGGGGAAACATGAAGAAGAGAAGACAATCACGAACCAATCGCCATTGACAATCACGAACCAGTCGCCATTGAATATATTGATTTTTGTAAATTATATTTTAATGTAGAATTTATAACTTGGATACATTTTAAATAAAAGTTTTAAACCACTTTATTTCTAAAGATACATTTTGTTTCAAAAAGCAACTCTCTTTTAAAGAATGTTTTAAATCCATGGGATTTCTTTCTCGATTACCTTTAAGTAGCCCCAACTAAATATGAATCCCAAGGACATGTGTTTAGCAAAATAAATCATCGTTCTGCTAATTAACTTGTATTTGACATCTATTTAGCAGAATAAATCACCATTCTGCTAATTAACTTGTATTTGACATCCGTTAAGTAGAATAAATCACCGTTCTGTTGATTAACTTGTATTTGACATATGTTTAGTAGTATATATCACCGTTCTACCATAGTTCACCAAGTAGATTATGTTGACTTCTATTTGGCAAAATAAAAACCCATTTTCCAATTATATTAACTCGGACATATATTTAGCAGAACAAATCCCTATATGGTATTTTGATAACTTGGACGCTTACTTATATGATTGATTATTATTGACTAATTCCCTTATAAATATCTATTTGTTATGTCAATACCCATGTTATAACTTAAAAGTAAACTCGATTAAATGAGAACCATTGTAGTTACTAAGCTTCTTTTTGATTTTTAAGGTCAATCATTCTTTTAATAATGGTTCCAAATTAAGTAATTATTTTAGTAAAGGTGTTTTAAATAATCATTTGTCTATCAAAAGGACTTTATGAAATGACTTTATTAAAGGAGCTTTGTTTTAAATAAGGAATATTTATAAGAAAGTTCTATAGATGATTTTTGGATATTTATAAAGGAAGTTTTATAAATAATTTTGGAGATTTATCAAGAAATAAATAAATGGTTATGATATTTATAAAAGAGTTTTGTAAATTTAACTTGGTGATTTGTAAAGAGTTTTTAAATGGGGCTGGAATTTAATTAAAGGAGATTCATAAACAAAAGAGATCTATTAAGAGGGTTTATAGAAGGAAATTTATAAAGGAATTTGAGATTGGATTTCCTTTAAATGGCCTTCTTAATTCTGGTGGCATGGACATTCGTTCCACACTTAACACCGATGGAATATTTTTTGAGGTCATCCTTATCTCTATTTTAAATAAATTTGTTTTGATTCTTTTATTATGATTTTTAAATGAGAGATCTTTCATAATTTTTTATGTGAATATACTTATGCCAGTGAGATAAGTATATGAATATTTTGATAAATATTTTGGAAAGAGATTTAAATAAATGAAAGACTTAGTTTGAGGCTTAGGGGTTGCTATGGGAAATTAAACCTCTAAATTGTTACTTATTTTTTTATTTGATAATTAGATTACTGACTATCAGATCTAGACCAAAAGATGACTCCGAAAATATCTAGAAGAAACACGTGAGTTATATGGCACAGTCATCTGCAATGTCGTTGTACTGTGCGTATAAATCTCGTTTTGTTCTCCTTGGACAAATGATAGGGAGATCCATCCACTTAAACGGTTAAGGGATGATCCCTGCTTTTATGTATTGTCTGATTATTTCCAAAAGAATCGGGGTTGAGTTTATCGAAACTTTCAAATGTTTTTTTGAAGAGATCGGGATCAGATCTGTATAAATTAATCGAAAATCACTTCGATCTAACTCAAGCATTTCGAACTGAAGACATTTTTAAAAAGATGGAATTGAAGATGGAGCTTTTAAAGTGCAAGGGCTACTTGTTACTAATCCTGAGGGTGATTCTAAAATGGATGTAGTGGAGGCAGTGCTTTCAGTTTCGTTCAAACCTAGAACGGACTTGTATGAATGAATGCTGGCATTGCAATTCTACCAGGAGGGCAGTGTTAGAATTCCAAGATGGTTTGTTATAAAAAGGTAAAAATGTTTCCTCAAGCCTCACAACCCGAAATATGGCTAAAAAAAGGTAGATGCGGGAGGGCTATGTAGGTCGCTCCCATTGGGGTTTGTCATCACCTTTCTAAGTTATCATATTATGGATTTTGTTGTGTATAAGAGCTCTCGATAAAGGTTGGGAACAACTAGGGTGATGACATATTCGATGCTATCCAAGTTTAGGGCTAGGCCGGTTCTATGTTGGCAGGGGTGGACCAAGTTCAGGGTCTGACATAAGGTACATTTCATCTAGAGGTGTACTGTACAATAGAGGTAGTCCCTTACCCTGCCATTGTTGCAATCCATTCTCCAATAAGCACCGTGTAGACTTGATTGTAAACTTATTGTGCTGGAATTTTATAATGTAACGTTTTTGGCTATGATTAATATGTATTTGTATTCTAGACAGTATTATAATATCACTGGATTTTCTATAAAAATATTTTGGTTATCGTAAGGTAAAAAACCTATCCATGTTTATGTGCGGCGTGGTTTTACAAGTTACGTTTGATTTTAAAAGTGTTTTACAAGTTATAATAAAGTTCCTTGTGATTTGAGTTTCTCATGATGGTTTTACCGGACATACCCGAGCATTGTTTTCCTATAATGCTCGAGTCAACACGATATTTACTAGATTTAGCTGGATTCTTTGGAGCTTTCAGGTGATGAGTTGGATTTTCCCAGACGTATTCGCGTATCCTATAATCTTCCGCTGTTTTGTTTTGTTTTGTATTTTTCAACAATTATAAGGACAGGCTATTATAACTGTCCTAGCTAATAATAGGTTAGAGGAAACAGATGTTGTGTATAATAAAGATGATTTCTTTTTGTAAAGACTTGTTCATATTATATATTACTCGTCACGTTTTGTGAGATTATGTTCTGTCTTTTCTTCCTTCACCCCAAATGACCTGTCTTTTGGATACTTAAATGATCGGCACATGAATACTAATGATGTATTAACAGTCATCTTTAGGTGTAAGAAAGGCATATCATTACAACCTCCTCTCTCTCCCTCGGAGCCATCATTCGCTTAGGTTGAACCACAGGCCTTGTACCAGGGACCAAATCAATGCGAAACTCTACCTCTCGGTGCGGGGGTAAATTTTTAACCTCTTTGACTACATCAGGAAAATTCTTAACAATTTCAATAGAACCTAGATTTTCTTGGGATGCCTCCAGGGCATAAACGAAACTACACATATGAATATCAGGTTTCTTACATGATACTTTAGCGAGTCTTCCTAAATTGGTTACTAATGATACAATTCTTTCGTTACAATCTAAACAAGCTCCATATTTTGATAACCAATCCATACCAAGAATAATGTCAAATCCCTTAAAGTCTAAGACATACATGTCTCAAGAAAGTGATGAGAAGGGTAGGAAATTGGCACATCTTCACAAATCATATTCGAATGGGTTACACCACCTATGGGGTTAGACACACACATACGGTTTTCTACAATACTTGGAATAAGATGAAATTTACCTACTAATTCTAAGGAGATAAAACTATAAGAGGCACCGGTATCAAATAATGCTTGAACAAAAATACCATTAATCAGTAAGCTACCTTCATGGATACCTTTCCCCTTCACATCCATTGAAGTCGACGGTTCATTCTTAATGGCATACGCCTTGGCTAGCTACACCTTCTTCATGAGTGGGCAGTCCTTTACCATATGCATGGACTGATGGAAATTAAAATAAAGAGTCTTCTAGACCATCAAAGAGATGGGTCCACCTTGCTGCTTTGGAACTTCATAATTCGTACAAACCAGGCAATATGTCCTTTCTGCTTGCAAATATAACAACCACTATCCTTAGGCTTGCCTCTTTGGCTTTCTACCTGTTTCCCTTTTCCTTGATTCTTCCAATTTGGATTGAACTTCCTCTAGTTAGAACCGTTTCCATGGGTATTTCCACTAGGTGTTCCTGGAATAGGCTTCTTCATTTTTGAGGCCTCGTACCCTAGAGCCATATCAACTAAATCCACAAAAGTACCTTTAACTTAAGCAGTCATTTTCTCATGGTACTCTTCTCTCATACCAAAATCAAACATCTCATTTTCTTTAAGGGGTGTTGATCAATTTCGGTCAAAAATAAGATAGCTCATTGAACTTTGCCTCATATTCTACTATAGATAGATCCCCTTACTTCAAGTCCATGAAGTTCCATTACAGCCAGGTCCTTCCGGTGGTAGGAAAGAATTGGTCCTCAAAAAATTCTTTAAATCGGGCCTATGGGAACTCTTCTAATGGAACATTTGCAGTAAGGGAGTCCTACCAAAATGCAGCTCCTTCTTGCAGTTGTCGTGCTGCTAAGAACCTTTTCTGTTCATCTGATAAACCAATAACTTTAAAAAAAAAATCGCATGATCGCAACCAAGCTTGCACTTCTATGATAGACTCAGTTCCTTTAACCGGTTTCCCTCCTAGTTGGTGTAATCCTTGCACAAGGTTGTGAAATTCACTCTTGGCTGCACTGGCTCCGCCTCTTCAACAATCCGAACCCCTCCAGGATCTGGGATTCGACCATTCATAGTCATAGTGCTACCCACTCCCTTACCTCGTCTGCCATTGTTACTCATGTCATACTACCTGGACATGGTAAGGTAATGTTAAAATACTTAAACTTAATAGAAGGGTACTAATCAAACCTATCAAGTTGATCTATCTACTAGACACACACACACACACACAATATATATATATATATATATATATATATATATACGAATAAAAATTATATATACGCAATCTTGAAGTTGACACCAACCCAAAGCTTAAGTTCGCTTAACCTAGGCTCTGATACCAATATGTAATGACCATCTTTCTTGCATCAAAATATGAGCCATTAAGGGTAGAAGAAAAAGAAAGATAAGAAGAAACTACACAATCACAAAATTTTACCACGAATCAGAACAACATATAATAGATAACATAGGATATTACATTGTCATTTCCATAATAATAATAATTTATCGGAGTCATTACATTACGGCCTTTAACTTGACAGTTATAGCTACCCGTCTATATAAAATACATAGATCACACATAACATAGTGGAATAAATAATATCTAGCTAACGGTGAAGCCATCTGCTCCGGCTCCTTCAAAATGCTTCCATAAGAAACCTCAATCACTTAGTTACTCATGCACATTTGAGTATCCAATAGTTTTAGGAAAAGAAATAAAACTCCAAGTCAGGCATGGGTCTGGTGTGAGTAAACTCAAACAACTTAATTTTTACTTTTATAAAACGCATTGAAATCAACGTATCTCGTAAGACTACGCCGCATATCAACATGGATGGGTTTTTACCTTAAGATAACCAAAACACTTATATATAGAAATCCAATTATATTATCATAATGTCTAGGGTTTTCAAGTAAATAACTAACATAGCTGAAATTGTTATATTAATTAAATTCCAGCACAATAGGTATACAACGAAGATGAAAGGTGCTTATTGGGAAATGGATACCATACAATGACTCGGCTACTGGGGTACCGCCCATTACGGTGTATCTCTAGATAAAATAACACCGAGGACCTCACATGGTTCCCCTACCAACACAAGAATGGCCTACCCCTTGCTGGATTGGTACGAATAAGATCACCCCATAGTTCGGATCAGCAGCTGTACCGAAGCATACATAAGTTGATAGTAGGGATTCTTGATAGGTATGAAGTTACCCTAATAAGAGCGACCCACCTAGCCTTGTTGCATCTCCCATGTTTTAGTCATTTTCGGTTGATGAGGCCTGAGGCTACGTTTAGCATTTTTATAGCATTGCCACTTGGAATGCTAACATTGCCTTGCATATGTTGACACAATGTCAGCACTCATCCATACAAGTCGTTCGACAGATGAACATACCGAAGGCACTACCTCCACTGCATCCATTTTGGAATCACCCTCAAGGTTAGTGGAAAATAGCCCTTTCACTTTAAAGTCTTCATCTTGGACCTTGCCATTACTATTTCTAATTCGAACATTTACGTTAGTTCGAAGTGGTTTTTGGATAACAACTAATATCCTATCCCTGTCTCTCCAAAATAACGTCGAATAATTTTAAAGGGTCAAGTTGTTTATAGTGGACTATTCCACAATCAGGGTGTAAAGATTTACATATGAACATATGTTCCATATGCTTAGATTATCATGAACAGCTTACCGAAATTAACCCTTGTATTCATCGCATTCCCGAAGTGCAGTATTTGTTATAAGTACAAGTCGACTTACTTTCAATAAAATGCGTCAACGTTTTATTACAACTACTTTATTTCATTTGGCTACTTAACAGAATAGACAAGATATCCTTGGTTTTAAAACAATTTACAACAAGAAAGTTCGTTAATAATAAATAACCGATAGAGATTTGAAAGAAACTTTAAAATAAATAAACCTTAACCACATCATAAGTTTGAAATTTAATTAAACTTTAATTAGCCTTAAATTAAATTAGAAAAATCATAATTTTAACTTTAATTAGTTTAATTTTTTTTACAATTTAACTTTAATTAAATAACATTCATTTAAGAATTAAACCCTAATTAAGTGGACAATTAACCTTTGATTAAACAATAATTAACTCTACTTAAATAATTAATTAAAGCAAACAAATATAATTAAATAAAATTAAATTTATTTTATCTTAATTAATCATTATTTAACTTCCCTAATTAAAACTTGGTTGATAATTTCTTATATTCTAATTGCTTAACCTAATTACTTAATTAGTTAAATAATAATTACCCTATTAATAAATTAAATTATTAAATAATTTAAGCTTAGAATTTTTGACTTTCTTAATTTATATGAAATGAGTTTTCAGAAACAATTCAAAAAAACACTTTAAAACTTGAAATCGTGAAATTTTTCGAACTGCATCCATAACAACCATCACTATGAGCGCAGTTCGCTAGAATTTATTTATAGGTAAAAATTTCACTTTAACTCTAGCTATAACATATATGAAAAAAGAAATAGAAAAGTTTTTAAAACAATTTCAAAATCCAAAACTAAAAAATAAAACCTTTTGTTTTCAAATTGGATCTCAAGTCCTTTGTGACTTTTCAAAGTGCTAACTTTACAACATTTACATCACATACACTTGGTTTTGTTTCACAAACATACTACCATCATATCATAACCAACTATTCACATATCCATGTCCAAAACATATCATTCAACAACGAAATCACAAATCCAAGCTCAACCATAAACATATAATCATATACCATCAACATAACATGGTAACGCAACAACACAACAACCACTATATTGTCACGACATATAGTTCATCAAATCATGTATTTTCCTTTTCCAAGACGAATGTTTTACTTACCAAAACTTTTTAAATTCAAGATGGACTTTTGCCAAAACTTGAAAACACTTTAGAAACTTGCAAAAATTGAAACTTTGGTTGCTCGAACACTTAAAATGGGCCCGGCCATGTGGTGTTTGAGCTTACCCTAGGGCATGTTGAGCTCGGCCATGGGGAGTTTGGGTGTTTACTACTTGGAAAAGGAGGGTCTTAGAAGATGTAGAAGTGATTTTGTGAACTAAAAAGGAGATTTTTTTGAAAAATAAAGTGGATTTTCCCACTTTAAAAATTTATGAAGAGGAAATCATGGGTGTCTACATAAGCTTCTTAAGAATTTTGAAATGAAGAAGGAGGCTGTAAAAATGAGAACATGAAGATTGAGGGGTATATATAGGCTTTGGGAAATTATTTAGAAATGTGCAAGTGCTTATTATAAAATATATACATGCATGCACTCCCTCTCCTCTCTCCCCTTCGTTTCCATCCTAAAGTATTCCGCCTCCGTTTATCTTGCACTATTCATGTCATTCACTAAGTACTTGTGTTGCAAAGGAGGTTTTTTTATGTTATGTATATATATTTATTAAATAAAATCTTATTTTAACTTATATATTTATATATTTAAGTGAGCTTATATGTACATGCATATGTACATGTACACACCATGTTTAAAATGGTTTGTATTGTGTGCTTGTTTGTTTCCAATAATGTTATGGAATTTTGAATATTTTTTAACCAATGAAAAATCCATATTTTGAAAAATAGTTTCCAGTCATATTTTCTATTTCTCTATGAACTAAAATATTGGTAAACAAATTTTGAAAAAGATTTTATCATCATTAGCTATTATTTAAAATAGTTTTATTTGTTAATGAAAATCCATTTATTAATTATTTAAAAATATAATTAAATATTCATTTAAATAGTGATTAATTTTGGGTCGTTAAAGATAGGATCCAAGAAGTGATATGAAAGAAACGTTCAACTAGCATTATAATTGAGCAAATATTTTGACAAAAAAGTCAAATGTTTGAATTTCAGACAAAATATAGAGGAAGTGTGTGTTTGTAAGAAAACACTATAAAGTTACTAAAATATTCATAAATTTTAAGTAAAGAACAAACTCGTAGTTGTTAAACAATGTACTTGTAATAAAATCATTTTAGTTCGATTATTTAATTCTCTATATTGGATTTGAAATTGTTATCTTTTATAATCAGTATAAAACAAGCTTAGGATTGTATGAAAACGATATATGCATACACCATATAAAATGTTTAATATGAGTATGTAAGATGAATTTCTTATGCATTAGCAAAAGAAAATATCGTATGTGTTATACTATCTACAATATGGCATTTCACTTATGTATTTGATATACAAGGAAAGTATCAAATCCATATTAAGATCATTAAATGGCAGTTTAGAGCGTTCTCGAGTATTTGTTAAATGCTAGAGAATTGGTTATAGAAATAACAAAATCCTTATGAGGAGTGCACAAACTCAACTACATAAATGATATCAAGTATAGTATAACAACTTGTATTTTACTTATTGAAGGATTGTAAAATACTTTTTTGAAATTCATATAAGGTTGTATGGCTCTATAACTTAGGGAAATGTTAATTGGTGACATTTTATATCCTTGGAATTTTTGTCGGATGGTTTCGACTTAAAAAATCTTGTAAGGCCGATAACTTTTGATAGAAGCTAGATTAGGGCCTAAAACCACTTTCGTTGGAAATGGCTGATGATTTTTTTATCCATAGAGTGGCTATAATAGGAATTTGGACTTAACGTTTAGGAGATATGGCCATCTGAAGTTTGGACAGTTTCTGGCCAGATTTCGGTAATTAATGAGGTCTGGATTAGGTCCACTAATCCATTTCAAGAATTGTGCCTAAGTAAGGACGATGGGACAATTCCTAATCACTTTCCCAATTCCCAAAACTAAATCAAACCTCTATTAGTCCGAATTTACCCAAAACGCTTCGCTTTTCCTTACTTTTATTAGCTTAAACACATCATTAAGAGTTGATTAGCAAGGGGAGTCAAGGAATTGCTGTTTGGACGTTGTAAACCTCATAAAATCAACCCTGATTAGATAAGTCAATTAAGGGAAATTCAATTATTTAGGGTAGTGATAAAAATGAAAATATTCTAAAGTTGAAATTTGATTATGAAAATGTCGTTGCGTCCATGGCAAAATTCTGATCCGTTTCCATATATAATATGCTGAAAACAAAGCTCAAATGAAGAAGTTATGAGCGTTTGAAGTTTTTATATTTAAATTAATTTAGTTTGAATTCAAATTCAAGTTAGTATTTAAATTTAGGGTTTGAATTTCAAAAATTAATAGTAGGATTACTTGGGATCGACCAATCTATGGGGTGGTCGACACCTTCTCAGGTGGCGGCCAAGGTTTTTTTTCAGTGTTAAACACTCCAAAGTTATCTGTTTCTCACCTCAATGCATCCTATGGTTCTGGTGCGTTTCAACTTCTATAAATAAGACCTTATCCTCTCCACTTTTATTCGTAAATATTTGAGAAATACCTCGAACCTCTGCCATTTTCTATCTTCAGTTAGATTCAGCAATTCAATTAGAAATTCAAGTAAGAATTCTAGTCCGTTTCTAATTATTCCTTTAATCTATTTTTTTCTCCTCCATCCTCTCTAAATCTATGAAAATCATATATATACCTATAATTAGCTATTTATATATATGAAAGGAAGGTAATCTAGAAAAGAGTTGCTTGGCGTTGCAAATCCTTATAAGAGAAGCTAAGGATAACTGGTGAGTGGAAACCTTGGTATTTCTATTTTAGCAATTGATTAGTATATATCTATGGATTTGAATATGCTTTAGGGATTTTAGGATTGTGAAAACAAAATAGATAAATTCCCTTATAAATTTCTTTTTATTTCGAAAGGTCAATTCTAATTGGAGGCTCTCAATTATTTATGTTAATTTAATGGGACTTAAACTATTCTACAATTTCTAATAATTTCATAGTCTATTCCACTTCTTCTCCTTCTTTGACTCAAATTGTGAGCTTTTAGTAATAAAATAAGGGCTTAAAGTACGGATTTTGTTTGTAGTTTGCACCACTTATTCCATACAAAATTCCTTCATTTATTTCTATGTAAAAGAGGGGTTGAATAAAATATGAAATTAGAAATACAATTCTTATTATTTAGGATATTCCATTTAATTGATTTAACAAATTACGTTTCTATTTCTATTTACATGTCTATTTATTGCAGTTTTGGTTATGGATATTTCATCCTTGTTATGAATATTAGAATCCATTGTTATCGATATTGAAATCTTGAAAATTTGAAGAAAAAGGACTTGTATTAGTATTATGGTAAAAAGAATTGACATTTAATTCTAGTTTAGAGCGTATGACTGCATACCTAGAATTTATTAGGCGTAAATATATATTATTTCTATTAGCGTAATAAACATATAATTATGATGTGTAATTGGATAGTTAATTAGGTAGTAATTGTCATTAAATCTCCCTTAGGAAAGTAATGATGTTTTAAGGCATAGTAAGGAAAATTCCTTGTAAGGCCTTAATTATGAAACTATGAGAGGGATATTATATATATGGAAAGTATTTAAACTATGGCTAAGTCATAGAGATGCAAGGTCAGTAGAGGTGCATGAAAAAATTTTGCCCTTCACTTTGAGGCTACCAGCGGTTGTGTACACTTCCTATTGATACGAGACATCTCCTATGATAAATATTTGTGATGGCATGAGGTTAGTCCCAAATTGTGTAGGGTAATTCTGCCTAATTCATCTAGCTACCAGTTCCTACGAATAGCCGAACTAATGTTAAACATCATTATGTGTATGGTTCATAATACGAAGGGCCTGCTTTGAGGTCTTGAGGTATTAAGTGGTTGTTTGAGGGCTCGCCTTTCTTCTCCAAATGAAGTATTAAATGGCCAAGGGGCTAGTTATTAGGCACGTTAGGTGGTGCCTCAATGGCGGTCTACTTTGTGATATGGAATTATGTGATTGATTAAGGGTTCGCATTTGCATAAAGAAGCATTAAGTGGCTCGAGAGATTCCCTATGATGTCAGCTAGATAGTTTCCATTGAGGAGTCTGCCTTGGGGATATGTATTAAATGATGTGGTCTGCCTCAATTGAGGTCTCAAATATCCAAAGTCTACCTATTTTCCAATAAAAGGTACTATGTGGCTTGGGTACTATCTTTCACGTTGTTAGATATTTATGACGTGGGATTTGAGTTATGGGATTTAGAAACATGCTTGGGGACTGGAAGGTATTAAGTGGTTGATCGTGTTAGTACTTTAAGCACTGGTTTTGACGATGACAACCGTATGACATTATATAAAATATAGATACTAACATTTTTATCAAGATATATAGTATATGGTGCATGATATTAGATAGATATTAATTAAGAAGTCTATATAGTATCAAGTGAAGAGTTAAGAGGCTGATATAGAGATTCATAAGTTAGGAATTGAAGACACATGAATATTAAAGAACTCAAGATTTCCCAAATAACTTATAGAGTCATAGAATTTTTGTTAAAATCCTGATAGCACATCATTGATCTCTCTCTCTCTCTATTTTTTCCTTTCCAAATGATTTTCAATTTCAAATATCTTAAAATTCAAAGATAGTTTTTAAAGAGTATTCTTGTTTTCAAGATGATCACTTAGAATAACCTTCAAATTATTTTTATTTTTTGATTTTACAAGATTATTATATGTTGAAAAATTAAGGTAGCGTTTGGTTTGAAATGAGTTTTGTGTTTTGAGTTTTCAATGATAACTACAAAATATGAGAAGAGTGGAGGGACGATGGATAGGATGAAAGGAAGATGGAGGGGACCATGGAGGGATGAAGGAACAATGGAAGGAAGGATTGTTTCCCGTGCTTCTCTTATTTCTCAAAACATGAAAAATAAAAAAGTTGTTTTCTATTTTCTTTGTTAGCTTTGTTTTCTTAATTGTTCATTTTCCATAATATACATGCGTCATGCGCATTTTTGTGTGGACGAATACTCAAAACTAAAAATCGTAAACCAAACACTACTTAAGTTTTTAATTCGTTTATATTTTAAATATATAATTCTAATCTATTATACTTTATTATAGTTTTGATTTTATGATTTCTAAATATTAATAAGTATATTATAATATTTATAATTTTGATTTTAAATATATTCACTCATACTTCATATATTATTTTATTTCAAAAGAAATTCATATTAAATCCTTTACATATTTAAAAATATTTCAAAATCATTTTATAAAGTTTTGATATGATTAAAATATGTATAAAATATGTTTAAATTAGTTTACAAAGTATAAAAATATTTTACAATGCATAACATTTTCCAAATATTTTTTAAAAAGTAAGTTTTTAGAATGTAAATGAATATATTGACATATCCTCACCCTACATATCGACATATGGACCATAGATTTCATAAATTAAATTTGAATTAAAGTGTCTTTTCATCGTATCTCTTCACGAATGGACATGGCCATTATTTCTCTACAACTAAGGTTTATACCAATGAAATTTAGTTAACTACTATCTCATTTTTTTCTCTCCTCTTTCACTCGCTTGTTTTCCAAAAGAAATTCCTCTCAAATTTCCTCAAATTCAATCAGAATCAAATTCCAACTCCATTGATTTGATTCTCTATTGACTACTATCTAATTTCTCTCTTCTCTTACGCTCAAACAAGATTAAAGTGTTATTCAAGTGGTTATAGGATCATTTGTATTCAAGATCGATGATTTCGTCTGTAAAACTCTATCAAATCATACTCGTATATTGGTGGGTATGGTTGTAGTCCATTTTAATCAATTGGGTGTGCCTGGTGATCCGAAAATTCAAGTGGGTATGCTTGTGACTCGTGTAAATCAAGTGAGTCTATCCAAAGCTCGAAAAGTCTGGAGGGTGTGTCTCGTTGCCTTGAAATTTAGATTATATTGACTTTGCTATTTGAAAAGAAATATGTACAAGGAATTGTACAGGACTGGATGTAGGGTAACTCCGAAATAGTATAAAAACCTAGTGTGTGTTCTTTCCTTTTTACTTTTACTACATGTATATTTATTGATTGAATATGTGATTGTTAATTACATTATTTAAACTATAATCCTAAAAGAATTCAAACGATTTAAAAGTTTAGAAAACACTATTCACCCCCCCCCTTTAGTGTTAAATTAGCCTTAAGATTCGTCTTCAGCTAAATAATAATTGGTATCAAAGCAATGGCTTTTAAAGTATTCATAATTTTGATTTTTGTAATGGCTAACAACACTATTAGTAATCTATTAGTAGAACTGTTAATCCATTTGTTAGTAATTCCTTTTTGGAAGGGTAATCTAATGCTAGAATCCCACTTTTTAGTGGAACAAATTGCTCATATTGGTCATGCAGGATGAATATTTATCTGCAATCAATTGGTCTAGATATTTGGAACGTCACACAAAATGAGTACATTGAGCCCAAGACTAATTTTTCAACTTGGATTTCTGACCAAAAGACAATTGCACAAAGTGACTTTAAAGCCATGAATGTTTTGTTTTATTTATTGGATAGACATGAATTTAAAAGTGTTTATCTATAAGTCTAAATTTGAAATATGGAGGACATTGCAAGTAACACATAAAAGCACTAGTAAAGTCAAACATATCAAAATTTCTACGTTAACTAATTAGTTTCAATTATTTAAAATGAGTCCAAATGTGTCCATTTCTGATATGTATAATAGATTTCAAGTTACAGCTCATTCACTAATTGCACTTAGTAAAAGTTTTCCTGAAGAGGATCAAGTTAAAAAAAAATCTCATTTCACTTACTTCTGAATGGGACAAAAAGACTCTGGTGATTGAAGAGGCTAATGACATTAGAACTCTAAAAATTGAATAGTTAGTTGGCAATTTAACGTCATTTGAAGCACAAATACAGGGCATGAGAGAAAGCAAGGCAATAGAGAAGAAATCCATTGCTTTTAACGCCACTACAGATGATCTGGATTCAGACAATGATGATGATAAGGAAATCGCCTTCATGATAAGAAATTTCAAAAAAATTCTAAATTATGAAAAGATGAAAAATCTCAGGAGATATGATAATAAAAATTCAGGAAGTGGAAATGGAAGTAGAAATGGAGTTAAATGTTTTAACTACGATGAACCTGACCATTAAAAAAAGACTCTCCATATCCTGAGAAACCGAAAAACACACCTAACATCGATTCGTCTAGAAAACGAAGAAGAGATTATGTTGCATTACTAGACAATTCAGACACTTCCTCCAGTGATAAAGAACCAGATACAGAGAATGCTAATGTGCGCTTCAGAGAGATAATTGATGAGAAATCTGGAGAAACGGAACAGATAGGTACAAACTTAAATAAAAAATTTGAATTCTTGTTGTTGTTGATTGCTAGGAATAGCTTTTAGTTCAATAATAATATTGGATGAATATTGTGTATGTATTTTAAATATTATATGTGTATATATATATATACATATTTTAATAAAATATTAAATAAAAATAATATAAAATATATTTAAAAAATTTAAATTATTTAAGGTATATATATTAAATAATTATTATAAGATAATTGTAAGTGTAGATAAATATGAATTATTTATTAAATTTCTCTTTTTGAAATTTTCGACCTATATGTCAGCATACCCCAGATGTATATTTCGACATATCTTGATAGATTTTGAATTTCAAATTCAAATTCAAAATCTGAATTTTCCTCCACCTTTTCGCCAATCCCTATGTTATGAAAAGATGTCTCTTGACCAGAGAATACGCCCTTTGATTCTCTATTTATTCTATCTCTTTCCATTCATTTCACTTTCATTTTGAAATTCAAAAAGTCATGAACTCTCTTATCTCTTCAAACCATTCTTCAGTGGCCTCCTCAAGCAATACACCATCAACCATGCGGCTTTCTATGAAAACAAAAGGCTTTCTTTTCAATAACAAAGAACCCATGCAAGCTATATAGAGTATATGTCTTTTGGAAAAGTCTCTCTCGGAAGATTTGTTATTTTTGAAGATTTTCCTACTTATGGTCTTTTCAATCTTTGTTTGCAAAATGAAATTCTTGGTTTATCGATGCTTCTCAAAATGATATCGTTTGTTATCCAAATTTAGAAAAAAAATGTTTTTATGCAAATTTGAAAGGAAAATTTTATGATGGAGACAAAGGAGAAGTTTGGATAATGTCAAAGGGACATAAATTATTTTAAATTGTGAGATTTTGGGTGACATTCTTAGATGCAAATCTAGTGGATGAGCCTTTCAACTTTTCAAACTCATTTTCAAAACTGTGAAGTAATTCATGACATTTTCAAAAGTGATGATGACTTTGAATTCAAAAACAAAAACTTGCATCCAAAAGTAAGAATTTTAAGCCTTCTTTTGCAACAAATTATCACTCATAGAACGGATAATCATAATAACCCGACTCAAAAAGTTTCTAAAGCTCCTTTCGCCATTTATGGTCAATATGACAGAAATTGGTCTCAAGTCATTTTGGATGAATTTTTTTAAAAAAAAATTTAAGCATGAAAACACATTATTTCTTTGCGTGTATACCACCAGAATTTTCACTTACTTCGGTGTTAACCTTAAAGGAGAGGAAACCATTCCTCGAAAATATTTGATAAGACTAAATCTCGCTTATGCATATTTCACCCTTTTTCAAGCCTTATAAAATACTTGTGGAAAAGGAACAATGATTGGCTTGGGAAGAAGAAAAAGATATAAGGGAAGAGAAGGACGAGGAAGAAGATGAAATGCAAGTCGAGTAAGAACAAGAAGAGGAGGATGATACTTCCTTAGAAAGTAGCAACATGCATCTAATCCTTCCAATAAAGATCTTCTCAAAAATCAAGAGAAGGTCATTCACAATCAAAGAATGCTTAAGAAATCGTCTTCAAAGAAGTATACTTCACTTTCCACCAAAATGGATAAATTCTTCGGAAAAGTCATTCACAAGCTTGGTGGTTCTTCTTTATCTCCATCCTCATCCTTCTAGTTGTTTTCTAAGTTATCTATCTTTGTGTTTGGATGTTCTTGTTTGAGTCTGTGTTAATCTTATGTATGTTTCTTCTATTTCTAATGTATTTCATGTACTCATCTTTATTACCAATGAAATTCTCTTTCCTACTATTATACATTGTTAACAATCTCTGGAAAGTCATAAAAGTATAATAGTATAGGCCATATATAATAGAATAGTAAAATAAAGTATTTTTAAAAATTATAGTGCATACGTCGACATATGCCAAGCACGTATGTCAACAATAACGGCCAATTTACAAAATAAAATAAAAATAAAATAACTATGAAACAACTATTCAGTTCGAATGACTTCTTACCCTTTATATAACTATTCACTCCAGAAAATCATCATTTTTAATCTCTTTCTTCTCTCTCTCTCATATATAAACTTATCTCTATGTGAAAATCCTGAACATACACCCCAATCGTTCAAGAATATTCTTACCTTCTTTCTTAGAAATCAGAGACACATAGAACTAATTCAAATGAATATTATTAAAGAGAAAGAGAAGCACTTTAATGCCATTCGGTGGATGATCTCTTCTCTTATGAAAGATGAACCAACCAACAATCCTCAAACTACCCTCAACAAAGATGATAAAGATTGGAATGCTATCAAAGGGGATCCAATTTTCGAATCCGATGAATGGTTAGAAGTTCCTAAGGAAGTCTAAAGATTGATTGGTTTGGATTTAAGTAGGTATGTATATTAATATATTACAATGTTGATTTGTGTGGATCGTATTGATTTTGTGTGCATTAACTGGATTTTATTTGTCGAATTATATGATTGACTGGTTTGATTTACTTATTATCTAACTTATCAACTATGTTGATTAATATGATTAATAAAAGTTATTTATGTTATCACTCTTATATTACTATTATTGTTTTTTCTAATTGCTTTTACATCTCAGTATCATAAACATTATGTGGTACCTTAGTTAGGGAGAGTTTTTTATAGTTAGATTTTTGCCAATGACAAAGGGAAAGAAATATATGAAATCTAGGCATAGATTAAGGAGGAGTTTTGTAACTTAGGGGGAGTTATAATATATACATATATATAGTTGTCATCATCAGAATGGGGAGATTGTTACTTCCTTAGGCATTGGTTTGGATGATGACAACAACCATCTGCATCATATAAATTATAGATACAAATGTTTTTTCAAGATGTATATAGTATATAGTGTAGGATATTAGAGATGTATTAATTAAGAAGACTGTACAATATCAAGTGAAGATTTAAGAGGCTGATATAAAGATCTAAGAGTTAGAAATTGAAGACTCATGAGTATTGAAGAACTCAAAATTTCCTTGATGAGTTATAGAGTCATGAAATTTTTGTTAAAACCCTGTTAGCACTTCTTCAATCTCTCTCTCTCTCTCTATTTTTCCTTTTCGAATGATTTTCAATTTCAAATATCTTAAAATTCAAAGATAGTTTTTAAAGAGAATTCTTGATTTCTAAATAAACTCTTAAAATGATCTTTAAATTATTTTTAACTTTTTATTTTACGAGACTACTATATGTTTAAAAATTAAGTTTTTAATTCATTTATGTTTTAAATATATACTTTTTTCTATCATACTTTGTTATAGTATTGTTTTTATGATTTCTAAATATTTATAAGTGTATTATAATATTAATAACTTTGATTTTAAAAACATTCACTGATACTTCATATATATTATTTTATTTTAAAAGAAATTCATATTAAATCCTTTATATATTTCAAAATATTTCAAAATAATTTTATAAAGTTTTATTAAGTTTTGATGTGATTGAAATATGTATAAACTATGTCTAAATAAGTTTACAAAGTATAAAAATATTTTACAGTGTATAACATTTTCATAACATTTTTTAGAAAGTAAGTTTTTAAAATGTAAAAGGATATGTTGGCATACCCTCACCCTATATGTCGACATATGGCCGTAGATTTCAAAATTCAAATTTGAGTTGAAGTGTCTTTCCATTGTATCTCTTCATGAATGGGAACTGCTTGTTTCTCTATAAATAGGGGTTATACCAATGTAATTTGGTTACTACTTTCTCATATTTTCTCTTCTCTTTCACTCTCTTGTTTTCGAAAAGAAATTCTACTCGATTTTTTCTCAAATTAAAGCAGAGTCAAACTCAAACTCTACTAATTTGATTCTCTATTGACTATTCTCTGATCTCTTTGATCTCTCTCACTCAGACAAGATCAAATTGTTATTCAAGAGGTTATAGGGTCATTTGTATTCTAGATTAACAATCTATGTCAATAAAACTCTATCAAACAATACTCGTAGAAGGAAAAATAGTAACTCCAAAAATTTAATAGATAATGAATGTGCAATAAGTGAGGAGTTACAAGAAATTAAAATTTATGAGACCGTTAGCGTAATTATGGGTAGATAAGGAAGAAGTTAAATAGGTAAATTTGAATAGGTAAATAATTGTCTAAAACATCCTTTAAGATAGCAACCATTTAATACGGACAAAGTAACATTTATAAGGGTAGTAAATATAAATGTTAAGTAATTTTAGGTGTTATAAGGCATAGTATTCATACGGAAGTAAGGAATGTAGTAGTGAAACAAGCTTCCATAAGAATGTGTACGTTAATCACGACAAGGAGATAACTATATTTTTAAGAGATTGAATTTGGAGTTCAAAGAGAAGAACAATCAAATCCATATTTTTAAATCTTACCCCTTGAGAAAGAAAGTGGTAAAAATATATTTCGAAAAATCCATGAAATTTTTGAATGAGCTTTTCAAAAGATCATTCAGTGAAAGTCTTATGTATTATAAATTGGAAATTTTGATAGAAAGCGTTTTCTGACAGTTTTGGAAATATGCTATCATTTGTGAAAAGTTTAGAAAGAAATGGTGAAATACTTTAAAAAAACGGTCGACGATTTTTAATTACTTGAAAGGCTAAAAAACGGAGAAGGTTATCATTTGTTAACTTTTCAATTTAAATTTGAGGAATTAAAAGTTTTTAACTTTTGGATTCTTCTATTTTTATGGTCTCTTCTACTTATAAGTTTAGAAGCTGTTATTTGAAAATAGCAAGGAAATTTAGAGATTTGTAATTTATAAATTGTTGAGTTAGAAAGTTCTAACTTAATAATATTTTGCATGCTTAAAGCTCTTAGTTTAAATTATTGAGCCAAAAGTTTTTGGTCGAAAGATTTTTAATAAAGGATTTTTCTTTTGATAAATTCATGATTTTTCCTACCTTGCAAAATTAGATGTTCTTTTCCTTAAATTTATTTTGAAAGGGTGTACAAATAGAAAAGGAACTTGATCAATATAGGATAGAAAGAACAAAAGGATAAGAATTTCAGACAAGGTAGATATGAGGAACATTCCCATATAAGTAAATGTGGAGAATGAAAGCGGAATTTAGGTAGTGACAGAATTATGAATTTTAATCCAGTAATAAAGGATATAGAAGAGGAGTACCAGGAATAAAATAGGAGTTATCTTTGTCTATTCATTTCTCCATCGTTTAAAGCTATATGTAAGGTATTTTTGGCAATTTAAATAATGGAAATTAATAAAAGAGTTGGAAACTTTTGGAAAAGCAATCATGTAAAGATGAGAATTTTATATATGCATTTTTCCTAATTCAAATACAGAATTTTTTTGAATAAGAATATTATTGGAATTGGTAAGAAAAGGAATGTAAGGGATTTTAAGAGTTTTGGAAAAAGTTACAAAAAGTATTTCTTCAAGTAATGGTATATTTTGAGTAATAAGGCAATAGGTATTTATCAATATTTCAAATATAACTTTTTCTTTGGAAATGATAATTCATGTAACTACAAAACTATATGGAATAATAAATGTCTGATTTGTTATTTTAGAATGATAATTGAGTTTTAAATGTTTTGTGTTAAAGATCCTATTTTAAAAAGGAGCAAGTCTTTATTTTAGTAACGCGCTGGAAAGGGAAATTTTTTCCATAGTTCCTTCTTGAAAACCAAGCAACCTTTGAATTCTATGAGTTGAAAGTCTAGCTTTTAAAGGTATATGTAATGACCGGGATCTTCGACCTCCAAAAATCGACATCAATACGTCCACTATATAACATGCCGAGCAATCGAATGCCGAAAATACCAGATCGTTAGGGAAAACAAGAAAGATATAGAAGAAGAAAATAGAAATAACAACACAGAATCTCACAATCGCAGCGGAACAATATATAATAGATAGCAACTGGTTTTTATATAAAATGAACTCTAACTTGTAATTTATACATTACATCATTAGAGTACCACACAATCAATATTTCAATACTAGACAGTTATAATAACTTGTCCTCACAAATAGTTGAATACAAGGTCTACAGTACACAGCGGAATAAAAACCAAGTACGTGTGATAAGTCTCGTCATCCAGCTCGTCTCCTGAGCTCCATAGCATGCTATCATGTATCTGTAATGCTTGGTCTGACCCGAGCATTATAATAAAATAACATCCAAGTCAGTCTAGAAAACCAGCGTTAGAAAACACGCTCAAATTGAATTATTAAAGTTATCAAAATCCTTTGAAAAACAAAAGTATCCGTAAGACCACACCACAAATAAACATGACTAGTTTTTACCTTTCGATAACCAAAAACGTTTGATATCAAAATCATCTGATATTATAATAGAGTCTAAGTACAAATACTTATTCACATAGCTAAAATGCTTACATCTCACGTTTCAGCATAGTTGGGCACAAACAAAATCATACGACGCTAATTGGAGAAAGGATCCTATATGAATGATTAGGTACTGGGGCATCACCTGTAACAGTACATGTCTAGAACAATGTACTGAGGACCACGCAGGGACCCGCTACAACACAAGACCGTACTATCCCTAATCTGGATAGACCGAATATGCTATCACCCTGGGTGTTCCCACCCTTTTCCGAGCTCCTTCCATAAATCATAGTAATAATATCCGAGGGTATCTAGAAAGGTGATAAACAAACCCTAATTTGGTGCTACCCACTTAGCCTTACTGTATCTCTCCTGTTTTTTAGTCATTCCCGGTTGATGAGGTTAAAGGCTATGATTACCTTTTAAAAGAATTTTTCACTTAGAATGCTCAATGTCCTCCAATGGCAATGTACCGATCGCATTCATCCACACAAGTCCACTCTGGGTCCGAATGGAACCGAAAACACTATTCTTACTACATCCATTTTGGAATAATCCTCAAGATTAGTAGCGATTAGCCCTTTCTTTTCACTACTCCATCTTAGACTCCATGCTCTTGTCTTCATTTTCGAAAACGTACTCGTTGGATCGAAGTGGTTTTCGGATAACTTATCCGATCCCGGTCTCTTCAACACGATGTTTGATATTTCCGGCAAACTCAACCCCGGTTCTTTAGAAAATAAATTGACGAAAATAAGATCGGAGATCACGTACTAACCGTTAGTGGACGGCTTTCCTTACAACTTCCTAGAAGAACGAAATGAGTTTATACGTACAGTATAGTACCTCGAATGGTAACTATACCGTATAATCCTCGTATTTCTCCTAGATACTCCCAAAGTTATATTTTGGGTCCAGATTTGATAGTCGTTATTTAACTATCAAATAACAATCATTAAGCCAAATACTTCATTTTCCATTGAAAACGCCAAATCTCATTTTTGTTTAATTTTATATAAATTAAATCACTTTATTCAAAAATATGTACTTATCTTGTCGAATTTAGTAAATTCACAAACTATCTTTCCAAAAATATTTGAAAACCCATTTCAAAATAATATGGAAAGTACTCCTGCGGTATCAAACCATGGATTCACAGCTCAAAAGTTATGTCTCTATCCCAAAGAAATCCAAGGCTTAACTGTAGGCACTCACTGCCTCCGATTTCACCATACGAGTATATTAATACTTCCCGAAAACTTTATTTAACAATTTCCAAAATAATACTTATGAAATTCCTATAATAAATTCCTAAATTAAAACTTAGGAAAATACTCTTAAAAATAAAAGATATTATAAAATATCACAACATTAATATTGAATAATTTATCCTCTTAAAAGCAATAATACTAATTAATCTTTAAATAATAATTAACTTACTATAAATTAACTTAGTCAATATTTGAATACACTTTAAACAAATTTTAAAAAACTAAATAATTAATTTTTCTGAAATATTCTTTAAACACTTTTAAATTTTCGAGTTAATACTTAAAAATTCCCTTAAAAAAACAAACTTAACTTCTCAGAAAAATATATTTTTCAACTCCCATGTAGCCAGTCCAATATTAATAAATCATTCTCGATTTATTTCCAATTTAATTTACATCCCAATTTCGTAAATTCTCTTTCCATATTTTTTCAAATAAATCTTCCATGTATTTTTAAACCAATTTACCCATCTCCTTATAAATCCTCATCGTGAATTTATATTTCCAATTTATCCACTGATAATTACTTCACTTTATTTATAAACTCCATTTATAAATTCCATAGTCTCATTTCCCATTTAAAAATGGTTTCACAACACTTAATCGATTTGAAATCAATTTCTAATTTAAATTGCATTCTTAAATCAATTTCTCCAAAATAACCCAACTGTATTCCAAAACCAACTACGTACCGATTCTACATCCCTTTTTATAATTTAAAATCTAACTTAAGATCTATTACGACAATCCCATATTTTTTTTCGAAATCTCCTTTTCATTCTTCCAACTATTTAAATCTCGATTTAAAAATAATCATTTTATACTTAAACAATATCTCTTAAGCTCTATTATTTAAAAACCCTTTTGTTCACATTTAGTCAAAAATCTCTATTTTTCCATATTATGGAATTATTCAATAGAATTTTAAAATCAAACTATTTATTTTTTCCAAATTCATTTCTTTAAATTAATCCAAATTTCACTCTAAATATTTTTACTTCAAATTCTCCTTTTTAATTTCTTTCCCAATTTTAAACATTTATCATTGCTATTTAAAAGGGCCAAAATCCTAACCAGTAATACCATAGCACAAATAAATTCAAATCATGCTATAATTTATTACAAATTTTTCCACCTATCATATCACTAAATATGAAAATAATTCCAACGTTTTTTTAGGAATCCAATTGGATCCCTCCAACCTGTTTCCCTACATCCACAGATGTTAGCATAATATAAAAATAAAATCCCACTTTGAGAGGAATATCGCAGTATATAGGGTCATCCGCTATTATGTCACGCGCATAGGGCCTCATCCGCTATATATATGCGGGAATATCACTCCAACTACTAATATAAACTACTATATATAATATCACATCCAACTGATAATAATTTATCAATTTAATCAATCAATCAATAATTAATTTTAACTATTTAAAATAAATCAATTATCCAAGATGAGTGAGTTTTACTCACCTTGATTATTAAATTTGCCAAATGTTTATTTTAGGTCAAATCGAACTGACGTTAGATTTAACCTAAAATTCCAGATATCTCTAATCGACTCCGAATTAATCCCAGGTTCTTGTTCATATCAATACGAGTCCAACGTTGCTGGCTTCATTCGATATTGACCTAAAATAAATTAGTTATTTAATTTATAATCTATTGAATTTCAAACTAAAAAGATTACTTAATTTATTACTTATCACCTACCCATAAGCAAAGAGACCCGGCCAAACTAAACAAAGTCTATACTGCAGCCCAATCTCCCCTCTTTTTTTCTTCTTTTTTTTTCTTTTTGTCTACACGAGATACATAGCCGTGCAGGTTTCAATGGCACGAAGCTCCAGCCTTTGAATCGTCTCTCCAACTCCGCCAACCATTTCCTCATCAAAGATCACACCTCCCCACATCAAATTCTCTGACCTCAAGCCCACCAAGTAAAACGTGACATTAGCTACTCCTACCCATAATGTCGCACTGCTCAAATCGTGACTGGTCGCTCCAAAAACTTGGTCGTAGCTACCCTTCGATATGCTCGGCCCAAATCCACACTCAAAACTCCACATCGTTGCTCGAACCACGAGAAACGACAAACCCTAGGTCGTTGCCAAGCTCCGACATTAATTTCGAGCATCCTAAACTAACATCGGACCCAAATTGAGCATATCAAATCAAAGCATTTAGCAAAATAGGATTTTACAAACGAGATTTAGAATTTATTGTTGAGTAGATTAGGAGTTATAATTTTTTTGAAGTTTTTGAATTCTTTTTTTTCTCTATGACATTCGACTGTAACTGTTGCGTGAGATATAAGTAGGAGGAGATGTGAATGTTAGCGTGTTTGAATAGGCTAAAGTACAGTGATTTGGAAAGGGGGGAAAAGATTTGACATGAAAATATAGGTCAACCAATACAAATATATATTTATTTAAATTTAAATCATCTCGATTTCGTGGCTTAAAATCTCAACCTCCTATCGAGGCATGCCGCTAGGCGTTTATAATGTTATACCTCTATTCCGAACGCAATGGAAAAGGTTTTGAGTCCTAATTCAATAGTATGGAGAAGTTAGCTTTTTCGATCCAATAATCAAATTGAATTTTCAATATAAATTTCAACGCATTTCTAACCCGTACGACCAAATGATGACTCCAAATGCAACGAAATTTGAAATCCAATAATAATACATTGTCATTGGTTTCGTTGAAATCCGAGAATGTGCCCCGGAATTATATTTTTAAATGTCAATTTAAATGACATATTTTTTAAAACTGAACAAATCACTTTTAAATTCAATTTAAAAGGTTTTGCCATCTTCTGTACTGTTAATATAAATTTTATAAGCCTTTAAATTACTTTTAACAAGCTCAAAACTCCAGATTCAATATTTTAACCAAATCTCAATTATTAAATTCAATAATTTAATTATCCAATAAATGGTTATATTTGAAATTCAAGTTAAAAATTTACTTTTAAATATTTAAAGTCAATTAAATATTCTAATTTCAAATACACAAAATTCTGGGTCGTTACATTCTTCCCCCTTACAAAAATTTCGTCTCCAAAATTTGCCAGGTAAGAAGAATGGTCCAAAACAAGTTCATTGTTTCATAAAACCACACTGTTTCAACATCTTTCCAAAAATAATTTTTTTATTGAAACCACGTTATCGCTCTTTCTACTTTCCAAATTCGTTTATAGATTCTAATAATATTATTCCCTCAATCATTCAAATTATAAATTAAAACCAATCTTAAAATTATCAAAATTTTCTAACTTCTTAAATATTCAAAAAATTTCGCCATCGTCTCCTTTGCACGGTTAGATCCAAAAAATACAAAAATGCCTTTACGGGCCTAAATCATCGAAAGAAAACATAAGCCAAGTGGCTCAATCAGAATATCATCAAATTAATACAACGATTTAAACACATACCTTTTTGTAGTGCAATCAAATTTTACTTCTGAAATCGAAGACATCGGTTTAGCTTTTTGCTTTATATACCTGCATCTTATCGGCGAATAATATTTGATCATTCAATTCAAAATCATCTTATTTCCTTTCTAAACTTTCAACATTTGCTTTACTTAATCCCGTTCGATGTACATATATCGTCTGTATGCAAGATCAAATCTGATCGCTCGCTTGATCACACAATTTCCCTTCCGAACTAGCATCGTTCACACGACCCTCTAGTGTGGACTCAGATCTGGTTTTTTGATCAGAAACCACCATTCTCCTTGCATAGCCATATACTATGATAGAGAATTTCAGGATCAATCTAAAATCCATATCCAGGGTTCGCCGTCGAAAATTGAGCGAAAAATCCCAACTCGGATCGATATAACTATCGAAATTCTGTGCTCGAATCAGGATCAAATCTTTATGCGAATAAAATAATATGCATAAAACTTAAATATTTTCTCCAATTGATTATTAGCTATATCCAATTCTTTTTATTCACACTCATTTCATTTAAAACAATTATTTATCAGTTATCATTTACGGCCCTTTTATTTAATCTTCATTCAAATACTTACTAAGTATATTTCCCAATACCAACTTCACTTTAGAACATCCTCTTTAAATTTCTTAATTCTATTGTAAACATTTCATACAAGCTTTTAAGTTTATTTTCACTTCAACACTTTGATTTATACCTATTTCTATCGAAATTAAATTTCTAATTCCATTTAAACTCAATTTATCTTCTAATTTTTCAATATTGAATTTTATCGACCATATCTCAACCGATATTTGATTCGCTAATTTATTTCATATCTCAATAAAAAAAAATTCCAAACTTTCATTTTATTTAGCCCACTCGAAGTAATTCCTCAACTTCACTTTATTTAACATAATTCAAATTAAATATCATTCCAATATTCAGGTTTCAATTCCATTTACTTACAAATTAAATTAATTTGTTCATCCACGCATTTATTTTCAATCTTAATAAACCCTATTTTCAATCATTGTTTCATTTAGCCTACTTAGACTAAATTTTCAAAATTCTCTTTATTTAACTTAATTTATGTTAAATTTCACTCCACCAAATTCAAATTTCAAATTGTTATAAGTTTACAAACTTATTTATATTCCTTTCACCAATTTCCTTTCAATTTACTTTTTTTAATTGGTATACTTTACTCATTTATTCCATTATTACTCTTATTTCATTTAACTCTTCTTGAGTTAATTTTATTCCTAACAATTTCAAACTTTTATAAGTTATCAAACTATTTTATCATATTTTCCAAATAACATTTTAAATGAAAATCTAAGAGTTTAACTCCTTATTCCCAATTTATTTCAAATCATTTTTGAAATCAAATACATATACACAATCCATTTGTATATCATTATTCCTTTGCATTTCAAACCAAAACCAGTTTTGTAAACAAACTCCAATTCAAAGCATTCAGTTAGCAATTCCTCTCTTGGAAACTTGAAAATGAATATCGATGATGTCACGATCATCATTGGAATTATTTCCCAGCGATCTAAGTGAGTTCGGTGCTTTTATTCCTTAAAAATCCGTTTTAAAAACATGTCAATTCAAAAGTATTCTCCAAATAATATCACTATTATTTCCCAATTTTGAAAAAACATTTTCAAAACCAACGGAATTTAAATTCCCAAACTTCCAATATTAAATTCTTTCTATATTTTAAATATTCCTCTAGAATTTCATTACATTTCAAACTATAAATCACATTTACAAATTCATATTTACAAACTCCATTTTGTTATATGAATTAATTTCTTAAATTTTGGTTATAATATCAACTTTTATTCAATTACCACAATAACATCAACGATAATAGTTTAATATTATCATTTCCTAGCAACCAAGCACACCATATATAACTATAATAATTTATGAAAATCATTCCTTTTATATATAAAAATAATTTGGGTGAAATTATTTCATTTACCCCAATTCAAAACAATACCATATCGAATTGCACTGTTCAATCCCTATCAATAACGTTAATTACTCTCATTGACCAGAATCCATAAGCCACTCAACAAACCAATCAACACAGTATAAAACAATTTTATATTCACTAACAAATACGCAGTAATATCTATAAATACACTCAAACAAATTCTAGGGTGTTATTGACCCTATCTCTAATGAGTAATCTCCACCAGAGCCAAGGTTCTCGATTAACCTTCAGCTTTGATACCAAATGTAGACTGGGATCTTCGACCTACGAAAATTGACATCAATACGTCCATTGTATTACATGCCAAGCAATCGAATGCTGAAAATAACAGATCGTTAGGGAAAAGAAGAAAGAGGTAGAAGAAAAAAATAGAAATAACAACACAGAATGTCACAAGCGGAACAATATATAATAGATAACAACTAGTCTTTATACAAAAAGAACTACTTATAATTTATATAGAGTACAACATAATCAATATCCCAATACTGGACAGTTATAATAACTTGTCCTCACAAATAGCTGAATGCACAGTCTATAGTACATAGAGGAACAAAAACCAAGTATGTGTGATACATCTCGTCATCCAGCTCGTCTCTTGAGCTCCATAGCATCCAATCCTGTATCTATAATACTCGATCTGACCCAAACATTATAATAAAATAACGCCCGAGTTGGTCTGGAAAACCAGCGTGAGAAAATACACTCATATTAAATTATTAAAGTTATCAAAATCTTTTGAAAAACAAAGGTATCCCGTAAGACCACGCCACAAATAAACATTATGGGTTTTTACCTTACGATAACCACAAATAAACATTAAGGGGTTTTACCTTACGATAATAAAAAACGTTCGATATCAAACTCATCTGATATTATATAGCGTCTAAGTACAAATACTTATTCAAATAGCTGAAATGCTTGCATCTCACGTTTAAGCATAGTTGGGCACAAACAAAACCGTATGGCACTTATTGGAGAATGGATTCCATGCGAAGACTAGGTACTGGGGTATCACTTGTCACAGTACAAGTCTAGAACAGCACATCGAGGACCATGTTGGGATCCGCTGCAATACAAGATCGGACTATCCTTAACCTGGATAGACCGAATATGCTATCATCTCGAGTGTCCCACCCTTTTCTGAGCTCCTTCCACGAATCGTAGTAATAATATCTGAGGGTATCTAGAAAGGTGGTAAAGGTGATAAATATCTCAATTATTAAATTCAATAATTTAATTATCCAATAAATGGTTTTATTTGAAGTTCAAGTTAAAAATTAACTTTTAAATATTTAAAATCAACTAAATATTTAAATTTCAAAATCTGGAAAACTATAAAGGTACAACCTAATCTGGAAATTTGAAATCAGTCTCAAAATCTGTTTGAAGAAGTTGGTAAACTATAAAGGTATTGTAGATCTATGGTTGGGTTATAAATTAAGTTGCACATGAAATATGAATTTCTATATTTTAATTTTGGAGCAGTTTACATGTAATTTCCATAAATTATCCAATTTCAAAATACGTATAAAAGTGCATTATTTAAAGTAACAAGAAATAAACTAAAAAGGAAAGAGATGTGTAAGAGATGGATATTCTTTTCTATAGTTTACACTATCTATTTCAATAAAAAGAAAAGGAAATATTTCCTTGTCATTTCAAACAAAGCAAAAATCTTACTTGTGTTTAATTTATGAGAAATTATGATGGTAATCTTTATAGAAGGATAGCTTTGATAAATTAAAATATGGAAATGAGTATTCTAGTTGTAGAAATTAGTAGCTAGAAATATGTATATGTATAGCCACGCTTAACTAATAGAATATACAGATAGCACAGATTATGATCATATGCGTATTAGTTAGTAACTAATGGATAGGATTTATGGACATTAATTACAAATTTAACGGGCAACAAACTTGTAGTTAATGAAAAGAAAAAGGAATTTAAATGGGGACTGATCATTGAAGCTTGATATGGCATTTATTGGAAATTTTTTAGCAAAGAATGGATATGAAACCTGAAGGAAGTCCAGGGGATTAAACAAGGATTAATTGGGAATGGTCTAATTTTGATAGTAATGATCAACTGCTATTGATATATTAATCGAGGAAATGGATGGACCATATTTGTTAGAAACAGAAAAGGAAAATTAAGGAAAATGGTTAATAATGGAATGACACATTGAGAAATACCCATCATTATTTGGTAGGTAATGTTAGGAACTCAACACCAATTATACCACTTGTGTGAAGACCCGAAATCGACACCTTATGAATCCGATAATAAACTACACATGTCCGAACCAAAGTGCACTGATTATAGATAATCATGAGAAAGAAAAGAGAGAGTGAGAAGAAAGAGAGAAGAAAGAAGAAGTGAAGAGAAGAAGAAGAGAGAGAGAAACAAATCCAAAACAATATAGAATCTCACATTGCAGTGGAACAATATATAATATAGATCAATAATCTTTACAAAGAGAAAATGTAATATACATAAGTCATTATCAGAGTACACAATAAGTAATCATCAGCTTGGACAGTAATAATAACATATCCTCACAAATGATGATAATTTACAATAACAACAAAGCAATGCAATGGAAAAATAAATAGATATGCGTATATGACATGAAGATCTCCAGCTCGCCTGCTGAAGCTCCAAAAGCACCAAATCTGAACCTGTAGATATACTCAGTCTGTCCCGAGCATTGAAAGGGAAGAACTCCCGGATCAGTCTGGTAAACCAGCGTGAGAAAACACATCTCAACTGAATGTATAAAGTTTTCAAAACTTTTCTTTATCAAAACAAACGGTATCTCGTAAGACCGAGTCGCAAATGATTACCGATAAGGTTTTTACCTTACGATAACCAAAACATCTCATATCAAATCCTCTTATACTAGTGTCTATTGCACACAAATAATATTAAAATACATGAAACTGTTACATTATTAAATTCTAGCATACACCTTATAATACAAGGCTTTCTACAATAGAAAATGGCAGGCACGTATTGGAGTTTGGATTTCCATACAAATGACTAGATGAAGGGACTACCTTTTCGAATTAACACGGTACACCTCTAGAGGGATGTACCTAGGGGTAGATACTGACCGCCTAAACCAACATAAGACCAGCCTACCCCACACACTGGATAGTATCGAGTATGTCATTACTTCGGTCATTACCGACCTAAAATCCATGGCCACAGGCATACACAGCAATAATCGGATACGCAACGTCATAGCGTGTAAAGATATTTCTAGAAGAGTGATGACATCTCCTAATAGGAGCGATCCATTTTAGCCTTGCTACCTCCATCCCTATTTCAGTTATTTTCTAGGGAGTGAGGCCAAAGAGGTATCAATTACCTTTCACATATCACATATCACATCACTTTGAATGCCACATTGCTGATTCCGTTGGATACTAATTGCCTTCTACAAAAATACAACCCTTGAGTTCGTACTTCTCAAGAAGGGTGTTAAACTAAGAGAAGTTGTCTTCTCCGCTGCCATAGATGTATATTTGTAAAAACCAATGTACATAATCATAGAAACGCAATGTCAGACACTCGTCCATACAAGTTGTCCAGGAACAGGACAAACCGAAGACACTTTCCTACCACGTTCTGTCGAGAAATCTCTAGGATTAGTAGCGAATAGTCCTTGTATTGAATATTTCATAATGAAGGGACTACAACTACTGGATGTATATTGGGATTTTAACCCCAAACGATCAACAAGTAGTCCTTCACTATGAAAATCCTAAATCTCAATATCATCGACCAACCTGCACATCGTCTCATATATATTAGTTCGAAGTGATTTTCAGATAAATCTGATCCAGGTCTTTTTGCACCAACAACGCAAAAGCATTTCTCAAACTCACACAGAAACTAAGTCTCGTAGACTTATCACGTCTCCAACTTCTAACTTGCTATCCTTCGACCAAGAAGGAAGCTTGATGAATTGGAGTAATCACTCTGCACTATACGAATCAACATTCTCAGCACAAACGATAATCAAGCCTACATGATCAGTTACATACTAAGTGTATGACCAATTAGTTTCCCCATCAAGTTGAGGAACTAAAATGGCCAATTTTGATAGTCAGTTATTTAACTACCAAAGCAACAAACAAAATCTAGCACTTAAGTAATCACTGGGTCTGATTTTATTAATCGTTTATAAATCAAAGCACTTTCCGATTAATCACTTCAAAATATCTTTAAAAAGATACTATTCAAAACCATTTCACTTGTTGGATATTCGAAAAACATTTTCATATACTTATTTTAATAATAAGTAAATTCACAACTTATTTTATTTTCAAACCATTTAAACTCCATTTTATAATATCACTTTCCAAAAACATCCATTTTATTTCAAGGATTATTCACTGTCCAAAATCGTGAATATAATTCCTTTAATACTCTTTCATTTTTAACTTATCAAAATTAAATTGATTTCACATTTATAAAACGATGTTTACGAATTTTATTTATAATTTATAAACCTTCCATATATATATAAAATTCTTTTTTTATAAATTTTCATCTCCTTCTCATTTATAAGTCAAAATCCAATTGTAAGTTGATTTAGTTATAAATATAACAATATCTGTAAATAAAATTAACACTGATGAGGAATCCAGTTGGATCCCTCCAACCTGTCACCTGCAACAAATATACATATGAAAGATATGTATGATGTCCCTTCGAAGTAGACGTGCGTATAAAGGGTCATCCGCTCATAGACAGGAACATATAGGGTTTCATCCACTAAAATATGCGGGAATATATCCAAACCAATCAATATATATAATATATCATATATCACCCAAATAATCATCAATCTGTTGAGACTTGGTTTTGATTCATGACACAAAGCTATCACTATGACATACAGATTTGATGACTGCTGCGATAAAAAGAGAATATATACTACATGGAGACAAGACATCAAAATCGGTGCATCAATTATATTATCTTATTTTTGAGTCTTAGGTTAGTTTTGTTAAAATCTCTGCTCGTTTAATGTATATATTAACTCATAAATAATCTTAATGATTTATACATATAAGCATAGAAATATACATATTATCAAAGGTTTTCTTTAAAATCATATAATATATATATATATATATAAACTGTGAAAACTGTGCAAATTGCACAGAAATCACCAGGTCAGCCGAATGACCTAGTAGGTCAGTCGACTGACCTGTAAATTTCTGTGCAACATGCACAGGTGCACAAATAAACAAATAATAAGTTTGAATATTCAGTCGACTGAACCGAAGGTTCAGTTGATTGAAATTCTACAACGACTATTTTCTGAAAGGATACGACTATTTGTGAAGAGTTACGGACCTCTACGAAAAGATTTGGATGCAACTCTTCAACCGGAACTCTTCGTCAACATTCGCTACTTTTTAACATCTATAAATACATAATCTAACTTGATTCCTAAACTACCGAATTTTCTTATCTTACTAATCTAACACTCTTGTATCTACTTGCAATAATACTTTCAAATATTCTACATGAAAGCAATATTGTACCTTTCTATTCTTCATAAACCTCAAATATATATATATATATATATATATTTATACTCGAGGAGAAGATTATATGAAGGGTGTACTACAAGTGACAAATCCATGTTATTAGAACACACAAGGTAAAAAAAATATTTTGTATTTGTTGAAGTCCTGTTCTACGGCTCAGGCATGTGAAGTCCTTTTTGGCTGCTGAGGCGAAATCTGGTTCTACTGCTCAGGTCCTTGTTCGACTGCTCAAGGGTTGTATGGACCTGTTCCTCCGGGCTAAGTGAGGGTTATTGTTTTAGTGAAATTCCAAAAGGAGTCTGGGACTGGACATAGGACGGAGCTCCGAACCAATATAAAAATCTCTGGTATTATTTTTATTATATTGCTTTTATATTCTGCACTATTTACTGTACGTCTATCATCACTATAATCTGTATTATCGTACATCCATATTACACAACCCATAGCGCACTTTCATTTGGTATTAGAGCCTGGAATTCTATCGATCGTCACAACATCATAGAATAATAACCAGAAAACGATCCAATTGAAATACAACAGGCAAAATCCCTATCAAACCCACCAGTGAGGACTACAAAAAAGTACTTTCTGATTTACAAATTTCAGTAAAAGATAATAATGAATTAGTCAATATAAAAAATAATATTTCAAAGCATTTTATTATTTTAGAAAAGATGAAATCTGTTGAACTTGAAAATGAGAAATTGAAAAATGAGAAATTAGATTTAGAAAATCAACAGGGTGTTTTGAAAAATAATTTTAAGGCTCTTGAAGATTTTCTAGACGAACAAAATACTATGTTTAAAAAAGAAAAATAATTTTTTTTCAAAAGAAATTATGGATTTGAAAGACAAAATGATTTATTACAATCATCTTTAGATAATTCAGAATCTCGAATTTTTCTTCTCGAAAATGAGAACTGTAGGTTAAAAAAAGAGAATTCTGAAGTAAACAAGCAAATTGATATTTTGAAAAATAGTAATATTTCTTTTAAAAATAATAATTGTGACTTTAAAACTAAATTTGATAAGCTTAACACTGAAGTCACAAAATTTAATAAAGGTCAAAATGATTTAAATATGAATTTATCTAGTTCTAGACCTTTACATGATAAAAGTGGTTTAGGATATAATTGAATAGATCGTAGAAATATCACTAGACACGCTTTCATGTATAGTAAATATGTTAGTACTAGCACTAGATTTTGAGTAAAGTCTAAATCCAATTTTTATAGAAATTCAAATACCGTTTGACCAATAATGTTTATAATTTCTCTAGAAGTACAAAAGGGGGATATAGATCGATGTTTATAAATTCAAATATGTCATCATATAAACTCTCCATTTTGTCGATGACAAAGGGGGAGAAAAATTATCGCTAACATTAGAATGCAGGATATAGATCGTCAAAGATTCAGCAGGAGTAAGTATTTATATTATATATACAATCAAAATCTATATCTATTTACAGGTTTTCATCAATCAAAAAGGGGGAGAATGTTGAGACTTGGTTTTGATTCATGACACAAAGCTATCACTACAACATACAGATTTGATGACTGCTGCGACAAAAAGAGAATATATACTACATGGAGACAAGACATCAAAATCGGTGCATCAATTATATTATCATATTTTTGAGTCTTAGGTCAATTTTGTTAAAAATATCTCCTCGTTTAACGTATACATTAGCTTATAAATAATCTTAATCATTTATACATATAAGCATAATATATATATATATAATCAAAAAAATTCTTTAAAATCATATAATATATATATTTATTTAAAACTTGTGAAAACTGTGCAAATTGCACATAAATCAACAGGTCAGTCGACTGACCTATTGATTTTTGTGCAACATGCATAGGTGCACAAATAAACAAATAATACGTTTGAATATTCCATCGAATGACCCAGAGATTTAGTTGACTAAAATTCTACAACAGCTATTTTCTGAAAAGACACGACTATTTGTGAAGAGTTACGAACCTCTACGAAAAGATTTGGACGCAACAATTCAACCGGAATTCTTCGTCAACAGTCGCTGCTTTTTAACATCTATAAATACATAATCTAACTTGATTCCAAACTACCGAATTTTCTTATCTTTCTAATCTAACACTCTTAAATCTACTTGCTACTATACTTTCAAATATTCTGCATTAAAGCAATATTATACCTCTCTGTTCTTCATAAACTTCAAATATATATTTATACTCAAGGAGAAGATTATAGGAAGGGTGTAATATAAGTGACAAATCCATGTTATTAGAACACACAAGGTCAAAACAATCTTTTGTATTTGTTGAAGTACTGTTCTGCTGCTCAGGCATGTGAAGTCCTCTTCGGCTGCTGAGGTGAAATCCTATTCTGCTGCTCAGATCCTTGTTCTCCTGCTCAAGGGTTGTATAGACCTGTTCCTCCGGGTTAAGTGACGGTTATTGTTTTAGTGAAATTCAAGAAGGAGTCTGGGACTGGACGTAAGATGGAGCTTCGAACCAGTATAAAAATCTCTGGTATTATTTTTATTATACTACTTTTATATTTCGCACTATCTACTGTATAACTATCATCACTATACTTTGTATTATCGTATATCCATATTACATGATCTATAACACACTTTCACAATCATCATAAATAAAATTTATTCCCACTTATAAAAATATAAGCGAGTTAGAAAGAGTGATTCCTACTCACTTTGATTCCAATAGTCGTCGCATCGTTTTATTTCGAATAAAATTAAACACGCGTTTAATTTTACCTAAAATTTTCACTAGCTTTAATCAACACTAATCCAACTTCATCGCGTAGTGTTCACGAATATGAACCGAATGTAATTTGTTTCGTGCAAAACGGAGCTCGTATGACAAAGTTATGCAATTTAAAAGTTTACATGAATTTAAATATATATAAGTTACAAATTCTTTTTTTATTTTATTTTAAACCTCAGATTCAATCCTAGTCATTGATCCATTTCTTCTGTTTGCATTCGAACCCAGGTGATAGCATACGCAACTCAACCCATATAGCCGCCTCTATCATTTAATTACCACAACCACCACGTTGATCGGAATCCCATCACTCCACCACTAAACGAAAGCTTCGACCCCCTCTACCATCGACTAAAGCCTCGTGAAGCTCGTCCCTACCCTTGCTTGGAAATTTGTGAATGAACGCTGACTGTTCAAACGCCTATTGTCGTTGATCCTCTGCTCCAGTTTTGATCATACCGGTTGGATTGGTAAATCTCACCTAGCTCTACAAGTTTGTAGTTGAAAGTTTCGGCTAAATGTTTATGGATTGGAAGAGATCGAGGAGAGAAAGAGATGAATTTTTGGCCACCAAATTTAATGGCGGCGGCTAGGGTTAGGGTTAGCTAGGGTTTGTGAAAATTGTGGAAAATGAGGTTCTTTTATAGAAAATTTTCGCGTGCCATTCATCTAAAAAAAATTCGAACTCTAATCGAAGCATGCCGCCTAGCTTTTATAATATTTTACTTTCGAACACAATGGAATATATATATATATATATATATATATATATATATATATATATATATATATATATATCGAGAGCCACTTCCATCGTATTTGGAAGACAGTTTTCGAATCGAATTATTTTAAATTAAATTTACTTTAACAAATTTCTATGCGTTTCATCTTTCCACGAACAAACCGTAAGTCCGATTGACACGAAATTTGAAATCCAATAATAATTCACTATTACGGATCTAATGAAACCAGTTTCGTCGAAATCCGAGACAGTGTCAAAAATGACTATTTTTACACGTTAATTAAATGTTAAAATTTATAATTTCTGTAAATTAGCTTTTAATTCAATTTTAAAGGTTTACTATCTCTATTCTAATTCCAATAGGATTTAAAACAACGTTATAAATTATTTTCGTTCACACTAAATTCAAATTTCAATTATTTACACAATTTCAAATATTAAATTAAAAATTTAATTATCTAAATAAATCATTATATTTGAAATATAATTCATTTAACTTCTAAAATTTACTTTTGAATATTTGAAATCGGTTAAATATTCCAAACTCGAACTGCTGAAAAACTTGGTCGTTACAACTTGATAATAAATCTGTGTAGTTGAATCCCCGTTAAAACCCTACAAAATCCCCGCTATAGCCTATAACACTCTTCGACCGCTGCGCTATTTTAATTTATCTCTATTAGATAGTAGATCCATTTTGGCCATGTTATGTTCCGCTATATCCACTAAATCAAGGCTTTTTAGCACCCACATTAGCAACACTAGTATACAAAGTTCGATTTGACTAGTTATTTTTAAACCAAATCAATAAAGTTAGTGTATAAACCTAATTTGAAGGCATAAATGCTTAATATGAGTTAGAAATCAGTTGTATTCACTAAATTTGGTCTGCATAAATCATGACATTCTTTGGTTTTGTTACATAAAATTTAAAAATATTTCTTTTTCTTGCACAAAATTATATGAAAATGAGAATAAATTAACTTTAAATATTTAATTTTAGCACCTATACTATTTTCCGCTATATCCTTGCTTTATCCCCGCTATTACTTTTTGTATCTCCACTGCTAAGCGTTTTAACTACACGGTAATAAATGGCAGCTTCCAATAAAAATTTATTTTAGAGTTATTGGGTGGTAGGCGCTAGTTGTCACCCTTAATTATTGGAAAAGTGTATGATGTGATATAAGATATGCCTTTGTTTTATTCCTGCGTTAACTTTGTGAATGGGGTTTAAACCACTTGATATATATATGTATACTGGAAAGCATAGTAAATAGGGAAATTTTACGGGGACACTTAACTAGCGATAAAGCATAGGCAAGATTGAAAGTTAATGGAGAAATTAGGTTAGTAGCCTGAAGTGAATAAATGTTTTAATCCCAAAACTTAAGAATTTTAGGAAAACTAAAATTTAGCTCACAGATTGTCACCATATGCGGAAAGGATGAGATATATAGGAATGTGAAGAGAATTTCTTACTGATCAATGATAAAGAAGAATGTGGAAGAATTTTGCATTAGAAGCAATGAAACCATAACATCTCCAACACAGCCTCATGGAGTTGCGGTTTGCATCGTTAATGATAAGGACCCTTAGTTTAATAGCAATTTTTAGAGGAGTTTGCTGGTAATTTTTAGGAACTAGCTTTAGGAACTTCGTTAAGTGGAGCATCACTTACCAACTGAAGACTGATGGACAAACTGAAGAAATAAATGGAAATTTTAAGGATTTGTTAAGATCTTGCACCTTGGGCTTTGGAGAACATTAGGTGCAGCACTTGCCCTTAGTAGAATTCGCATTTAGTAGTAGTCACCAACAGATGATTCGTACGACACTTTTGAAGCACTTTTTGGAAGGCTATACACACCTAATTATGGGTGGGAAACCACCAAAAAATTCTACTTGGACCAGATTTGGACTGTGAGACTTTGGAAAGTCAAAGTTGATTACGCGGCTTATGAAGGTCGTAAGATTTGAATAGTTGGTAAAGTTAGCACCAAGATCTATTGGGCCTTTCCCAATATGGGGAAAGATTAAAAAACTTGAAAGTTGGCGGAGTCCATGATATTTTTTATGTTTTGTATTTAAGGAAATACCTTCATTGCATAGCAATTATGGTTGAGCCTAATCAATTGGGGGATTTTAAGATAGAGCCACTAACGTCCCGTGCCACTACAAGCATTGTGGAGCACGAAACTCGAAAGCTCCACAACAAAGAATTAGATTGGTCCGAGTACAATGGAAGAAAATTCGCTGGAAGGCATGAGGACCTATCATCCTAAGCCTTTCTCTAGTAAATTTTCACTTTAAAATTAGGATTTTAGTTGCATCATGGTTTTTAGATTGGATGGTTTCTAGTAAATTTGCATACATATTTGCATAGCACGATCGCACGATCACGCGAACACACTAGGATTGAGCTCATTTATAGTATGTCCGCAGTACATAATCATATTGCACTATGTTTGAGTAGATGGTTATGTAGATAACTTGGTTGTATAACATGGATGTTATTACACATTACGTTGTTCGTCCCTTGAAAAATTTCAAGATGAAATCCTTTTTAAGGGGGAAGAATGTAACATCCCATAAAATCAGCCCTAATTAGATAAGTATATTAATAGAAATTAAATTAATTATGGGAGGGATAAAAACATAAATTTGGTAAAATTTGGAATTTGATGATGAATGTTAATCTGTCGCATTCAAGGCGAAATTATGATCTATTCCCATATAAAATATGCCGAAAACGGAACTCAAATGAAGAAGTTATGAGCATTTGAAGTTTTCAAATTTAAATTAATTTGGTATGAATTCAAATTCAAATAAGTATTTCAATTTAGGGTTTGAATTTCAAAAATTAACTATAGAATTACTTGGGGGTTAAGTAACCATTGAGTTAAAAAGGTTAATGTTAAAAGTTAATTAGGGAATCAAATGAATGAGCAACGGAAATAAATCAACGCACCCTAAATAGGAGTACCAGGTCAACGCCTCCCACCCCAAGCGGTCGGCTAGCAGTCGACTGAACTATAGGGGCGGCCGACCCCTACTCAAGCGGCGTCTAGGGTTTCTTCAACATTAAATACTCTAGAATTATCCGTTTTTCACCAAACTTCACCCTACGATTCTGTTGCGTTTCAACTCCTATAAGTAGGACCTATCCTTCCCGCTTTCTATTCGTAAATATTTAGAGATACCTCGAACGTCTACCACTTTCTCTCATCATTTAGTTTTAGAAATTTTGTTAGAATTTCAGGTAAGGATTCTAATCCTTTTCAAATTATCCTTTAATCTATTTCTTCTCCTCCAACCTCTTTGAATCTAACAAAATTATATATATACATATCCTTCACTGTGTATATATATCAAAAGGAGGAGATTTGGAAAAGAGTTGCTTTGGTACTGCAAATCCGTACAAGAGAAGCTAAGGATAATTTTGAGTAGAAACTTAGTAATTTTATTTCAATAATTGATTAGTATATATCTATAGATTTGAATATGCATTAAGGATTTTACGATTGCGAAAACATAATAGATAAAGTCCTCTGAAAATTCCTTTTTATTTCGAAATGTCATTTTAGATGGAGATTCTCAATTATTTATGTTAATTCGATGGGATTTATATTGTTCTGTAATTTCTGATAATTTCATAGTCTATTCCACTTCTCCTCTTTTTAATTCAAATTGTAAGTTTTCAGTAATAAAATAAGGGTTTAAAGTACGAATTTCTATTCATAGTTTGTTTTTCCATAAAAAATTCCTTCGTTTATTTCTGTGTAAAGGATGAGTTGAATAAAATATTAAATTAGAATTGCAATTCCTACTATTTAGGATATTCTATTTAATTAATGTAATAAATTAGGTTTCTATTACAATTTATAGGTCTATTTATTGCAGTTTTGGTTATGGATATTTCATCCTTATTATGAATATTAGAATCCATTGTTATGGATACTGAAATCTTGAAAATTTAAAGAAAAAGGACTTGTATTAGTATTATGGTTAAAAGAATTGACATTTAGCGCTAGTTTAGGGTGTATGAACAACATGCTTAGAATTTATTAGTCGTGAATAAATATTATTTCTATTAGCGTATAAACGTATAATTGTGGCAGATGAATGCGTAATTAATTACGTTGTAATTATCATTAAATCCCCCTTAGGTAAGTAATTGATGTTTTAAGGCATAATAAGGACGATTCCTTATAAGGCATTAATTATGAAATGGTGGGAAGCGTATTATAAATATGGAGAGTATTTGAATTATGGCCAAGTCATATGGATGCGAGGTCGGTAGAGTTGCACGACAAAAGCATGCCCTTCACTTTAAGGCTACCAGCAGTTGACGTCTCCTATAATAAATATTTGAAATGACGCTAGGTTAGTTCCAAATTCAATAGGGTAAACCTGCCCAGTTAAGATGGCTACAAGTTCCTACAAATAGTCAAACCAATATGAGATGCCACTATGAGTATGGGTCACAATACGAAGGGCCTACTCGGAGCCTTAAGATATTAAGTGGTTGTTTGAGGGTTCGTTTCTTTTCCCTAAATGAAGTATTAAATAGCCAAGGGGCTAGTTATTAGCATGTTAGGTAGTGTCCCGATAGAGGTCCGCTTCAGGATAAGGTATTAAATGACTGATTGAGGGATCGCCTTTTCATAAAGAATTATCAAGTGGCTCTAGAGATTCCATATGATGTCAGTTTGAAGTTACCATTACAGATCCCACCATAGGAATAGGTATTAAATAATGGAATATGCCTCAATTGAGGTCTTAAATGGCCAGAGTCTGCCTATTTTCCAATAAAAGGTATTAAATGGCTTGGTATTATCTCTCGCATTGTTAGATATCTATGACGTGGGATTTGGGTTATGGGATTTAGAAACCTGCGTCGGGGATGGAAGGTATTAAGTGGTTGATGGTGGACCCGCCTCCTTTCCTTATAAGACTCGAGGTTATGATATATACTGCATAAGTACTGAAATGGTAAAACTCAAGGTTTTTATTTACCAGACATTTGTTGTTCTGACTCCTTCCTTATGACAGCACAGGTTAAGAACGGCGTAATGACGATAAAGATGCTTCAAGGTAGAGTGGCTCAAGCTTATGGTAGTTATTATTATCTTTTATGATATTTTAATGTTGCACCTATTTATTTGGACAAATAATGTAAAGGATCTATATATGACAGTTTTATGATATTTTGTATTATGAAATTTCAAATGGTTTCGAAATAAATGGGTACAATTTGACATTACATTTTATTCCATCTACCGTGAGTTTTGAATTTTAACGGAGCCAGATATTAATAGGTGCCGGTAATTTATTTGAATCTGAACTAGTAGGGGACAATAAAATATGTTTAAGAAATAATAATAATATAATAAAAGATATGGAAAGTAAAGCTTTAATTACACTAATAACATGTTTGACTCGTATTATGGATGTGTGGTGATTTGTACTGTTATTAGTGATTGCTAAATTGAATGTATATACAAATTTGAAAATAAATATTTTATTCAAATAAGCAAATAATTTGATAAACTACGAGTTTGATTTTATTTAGTGATTTAAAATATTTTAGTACTTTATTTGGTCTTAATTAGTTGGTCTTAATTTGTCAGTTAAGTGCTTTAAGAATTCTACTTGTTACATCTGGCAAAAGTTACCCATAGGGATTCCTAAACACTAGGACGAGACATTTCGACACACTAATTTGAAAGGAAAATAATACTTTGAAAGGGAATACAATGTTTTGGAATAATACTATGTTAAGAAAATAATAATAATAATAATAATATACAATGTTTTGAAAAGAGTAAAATGAAATAATATTTTGAGAAATATTATAAACAATGTTTTGAAAGGTGTAAAATGAAATAATATTTTGAGAAATATTATAAACAATGTTTTAAAAGGGAAAACGTTTAAGATGAGTTAAACAACATTAAAAAAGGTATAATATTTTTAAAATGTTGTAGTGGTTATGATTTAAGAAGGCTAAGTTGCTTTGTGAAGTAATATATATATATATATATATATATATATATATATATATATATATCATTGATAAAATCTTGAATTACAAATATTTTGAAAGAAAAAAATAGAGAAAGTAAATATCATAAAAGTATGTGGAATAAAAGAATTGTTGAAGGTATGTTTCGCAAAAAAAATTTGTGAGGATTCTAAATACATTGGTGTGAGAACTTTATTTTATGCATTTGGGAAATGTTTAAATTGGAACTTATATTGAAGTTGGAATTTTATTCTATGGAGTTGAGAAATATTTCAAATTGATGATTCTTATGGGAAAATAAAATAGTATTGTTTATAATTTGTTGTTTAAAGGGAACCATGAATTTTAAACTTTCTTTGTTGCTATTATTTTAACTTATTACAGAAGGATTTCAAATTTACAAATTGTTTCTATAATTTGATATACTTTAATGTTAAATGTTGCAAGCTTTTATATGAAAATAGAATTTTAGTTAGATGAATTATTTTTCAACAATAGTTCAAAAGTGATTTGGAATCTAAGTGAGTGTTTCAAAGATTTACTTGAAATGAAGTTACAAGTCATAACTGTTAAGTGTGATATATTAATGATTAAGATATCACTGGAAAAAATTATGAAATTTTTTGTAACTTTTGAAAAAAATGTTATTTTAAAAAAATATTCATTTTTGAACTAAAATTATTTCTAGTGAGGTTGTTTTGAAAATTTATTTAAATGAAGCTAAGTATGTGAAGAAATTTTCAAATTTTCAATTTGAGAATATGAGTATGAAATCACTTTTAATATTATAATCACAACTTATGATTACAGGGCCAGCTTTTGAATTTATTTAAAATTTTCAAAACGAAGTTTGGAATGATAACAACTTTGATGTAGTATTTTTAATCAAATTTTGTAATTTAAAAGGGGAGAAAATTTGATTTCAAATGGAAATAAATTTGGAATAGAAGTGTAAAGTTTTAGAAGTGCTGTAATAAAATAGTTATAACTTTTAATTTTTTGATCGAATTTAAGTGATTTTTCTTTCATTTGAAAGGTATATTTATATGGTACAACTTTGATGTTTAACACTTTTCAAAATTTTGAAGTTTTATCATGCTAAGACGTGTTTGGAAACAAATTGAAAACTAATGGATACATAGAAAATTTCTAAACTTAAACACTGTAGTGTGTTGATCATAACTTTTGACATTTTCAACCTTCCTCGACTATCTTGTACTTATTTTAAAGCTAAAATGATAAAAAAAAAAGGTTTAATCTTGGAAATTTGTAAAATTTTGTCATTTTCTAGGTTAAAATTTGATTTGAAAATGTTGGACCTACATCTTAAATTTCGTTTCAGAATCTGCATTGGTTAGTAAAATTGCCATAACTTTTGATACAAAGCACATTTTCAAGTTCTGGAAGATGTTTTGGAAACGTAATTCATCATGTTACAACTTCACCTTTGAAAGCGCTACATAATTATATGCTTTTGACATGTTAAAGTTAGTCCACAAGTGACTTAATTTAGAATGCAATTTTACTTCTTTGTTATATGAATTCAATACCCCTTTACACTTTTATATGATGTCATATGAGCTATTTGACTTCAACTTAGGTACACGAAGATAGATACCTGGGTTGATTTAGGCACAAGCTCATTTTTACTCGCATGAAAACAAAATAAAAAATCACTTAGAATGCAAAGCAAAGGTATGTTTTATGTGTTTGGTGATAGATTTAAATTATATTTATTGTTTCCCCGTGTTGGGATGCCTCTTCGGAGATGTATATCTTGTAATTAATTGTGTTGTAAATTTTAGGAATGCTTTCTATAGGAAGGAGACTATGTTGATACTTTCTGAAAAATCCGACATTTAAGAAAATTTTCGTAAAATTATTATCGTATGTGTAAATAGAAAGTCGTTGAATTAAATCTATTTAAATTATTGCATACGATAAATGAAACTAGAGATCGAGCCACATAGAGGATTGAGTAGTTTAAGTTTGATAGAAGATCGTAAATACGATGAAAGTCAGGCTATGAGTTGATTGACGTCTTCTTATAAGAAATTGCGAGGACGCAATTTTCATACGGGAGAAAGTTTGTAACAATGCTTACAACGTCGTAATAATATATAAATTTGTTTAAAATAAAATTATTTGAATTCGATAATCGATAATCAATAATTATTATTCTTAAAAGTAAGTATTTATTTAATTAAAGTCTATTAATAAAAGATTTTTGTTTTAATAAATTGAAATTGTATTAATAAATTCTTTTCAAGCAATTTATTGAAATCGAATAAACTGTTTTAATTGAATTTGAAATATTCTGAAGGTGTAAATAATTTTTACCTGATTGAAATAGTAAAAAAAAAAATTATTGAATTGAATAGAAAATTTCCATGTATTGAAATATAATTTGTAGAATAGAGCGTAAATCATTCAAATTAAATTGAAACTTATTTATAAGTAAATATAAGAAGATATTAAAAGAAATGAATTGAATTGAAATAAGGCCCAAAAGCTAAACCAAGCCCATGTAGGAACAATCAAACCCATTCTCTTTGTCTCCTCTTTACTCTAGATTGTTCCCAATCTCCTTAATTTCATCTTAAGCCCAATACCCATTCCTATTTTAAAATTTCCTAACATGACACGTTGTCGGATGTGGAAATCTTTTTATCGCGCGTGACAGGAGAAGGTGGTAAGACTGAGGCACAATTGAACATGGCACCTGACCAAAGAGGTACTTGCGTAGGCATGCACCGAAGAGGGGATGACGACCTAGCAACGTGCATGGAGATTAGGAGGAGGATGCGATGTAGGGTCATGCGGTGACAACCTAGGGCTTAAGGCGACGAGGTGGAAGTTAAGGTGTAACGACCCGGAATTTTGTATATCCGAAATTGGAATATTTGATTGATTTTAAATATTCAGGTGTAGACTTTTCAACTGGATTTCGAATATAACTATTTATTGGGTGGTTAAACTATTGAACTAAACAATTGGAAATTGGATAAAATATGAAATCTGGAGTTTCAAACTTGTTAAAAATATTTCAAAGGCTTATAAAATTTATATTGATAATACTGAAGGTAATAAAAGTTATAAAATTAAATTTATAAGTGTTTTGTCTAGTTTTAAAAATATATGTTTAAATTGACGTTTAAAAATAGTCTTCCAAGGCACAGTCTCGAAATTCGACAAACCAGCCCCATTAGATCCTTAATAGTGTATTATTATTGGATTTTAAATTCCGTAGCATTTGAAGTTATCATTTGGCTGTACGATATATAAACGCGCTGAAATCTATACTGAAATCAATATAATAACTTGGTCCAAAAAGCTATCTTCTCCATACGATCGAATTAGGACTCGACACCTTTTCCATTGCGTTCGGAATAGGGGTAAAACATTATGAATGCCGAGCAGCATGCCTCGATATAAGATTGAGATTTTAGGCTTCGAATTCGAGGCGATTTAAAATTTATTATATATATTTATTTTTGTTGACCAGTCAAAGTATTTCACATCACAGCTTTTCCCTTTCATTTTGAAACCACTGTAGCTTGTTGTTCAAACATGCCAACATCGCTTCTTGTCTCCCCCATCTCCTTTTTTAAAGTCATGCAACCGATCGAGATTAAACAAAAAAAATTAAATTGAGGGAAGGGGGAAATGGCTGAATTCAGCAGGGAAACTGAAAACAAAACTCAATCGTTCGAAATTCAAAGTAAAGGTCCAAACATCCCCCTCTTCTTCAATTTATCTGAAGTCGAATTCAAAAAAAATTGAGCGTAGCTCTCCTTGCTTTCAAATGACGTCGTCGATCCTCCTCTTCATCTTTGTTATCTTCCACCTGAGCAGCATAGGAAAGGGGATCAGGAAGGGAATCTCGCGTGAAGTGGAACTGGAAGCGAGCGAAGCTAGGGTTTGTGACGGGGAGGGGTTCGAACTGGAGCTCGGGGTCACGATCGAAGATCCTGGGGTGTTCTCCTATAGCCGGCGGAGAGGGGCGACGGGTCGATGGTCGATGCAGTGGCAATGATCGACGAGGACGAATCTCGTACAGAGCAGTCGAGCAGAAGCTCGTTGTTTTCGTTTTGCTTTATGTTAAGGTAATTTAATTTTTTTAAACATATTGATGTAGTGTTGCATAAGTATAAAAATAGTTTTTTTTAAATCTAATCAGCTATATATATATATAAAATAGCAAGGTTAATTTCTATTTTTAAAAATTATAACAATAAGTTTTATGAAACAATTTATTTTCTTCAATATATACAGTGATATAAAACCATTTCTGTTTTAGTATGTATGTATATGTGTGTGTGTGTGTGTGTATATATGAAAGAGATTTTATTTTAGAATTTAATGAATAGATGTATATGCAAAAAGACAGAGAAATATATATATATATATATATATATATATATATATATATATATATATTGGATTTTGAAAGATAAAAAATATATAAATTTATGTAAAGATTTGATTTATACAGGTTATTTTAGTATATGCAGTTTCAAACGGAAATTAAAGATACATATACACATATTAAACCTACTATTTAACTTTAGAATAATGTTAGCGATTAACTTGTTTATTACCTTATTTAATTAAGTGTTACCAAAATTAGTTAAAGGAAAATTTGTTTAATTAAATTATTAGTTTAAATTACATAAATAAATGGTAATTGACGGTTTGATTTATTTCAAATGTTAATAAACTGTATAATGTTTGTACATGGTCAAAATCGTGGAGAGACAAGCCGGTTTGGATTTGGTTGCAAATAAAAATCATAGGTGAGTTAATCTCGCTCAAATTGGATTGCTGGTGAATTTAAATAGTTAAAATTTAAATTATTGGTTGATTGCTTAAATTGATAATCTATTATCCGTCTGGATATGATATTATATATATACTCGAGTGATTGATAATCCAACATTATATAGCATATGAGACCCTATGCGCCCTGTATAATAGCGGATGACCCCTTATACCTCGATATCCCCCTCAAAGTGGGATTGGTATTTTTATATTATGTTAACATCTGTGGATGCAAGGAAACATGTTGGAGGGATCCAACTGGATTCCTCAAAATTGTTGAATTTATTTTCATATTTAGTTATATGAAATGTTGAATAATCTGTTATATATTATGTTGGAAAATTTATTTATTTGATGTATATATTACTGGATATATTGTGGCATTTTAAAAATATAAATATTAAATTTTTTAAGGGAAATAAAAATGGAAAAACTTAAAGTAGGAAATTTATAGTAAAGATGGTTAAATTTAAAAGGTAAGAATTGGGAGAGTAGATAGATTTATTTTTAAATCCTATTTAATAAATTTTGGAATATGGAAAAGAACAAGGTCTTGAATAAATGTGAATTAAAGGATTTTAAAAGCAAGGACTTAAGCAATATTGATTTTAAGTACAAGGAATTTATTTTTAAATTCAATATTTAAATGAGTTAGGAAAAAAAAGGAGAATCTTGAAATAGAGTATGAAATTGATATTTCAGATTTAAATTAGGGTTTGAATCATAATAAAAGAGTAAAACTGGAGTTAATGAATTTTGGAATAAGCTTGAGTAAGTCAAGAAATAAACTTTAAAATGGAATTTAATTCAGGAAATCAATTTGAAATCGATTAAGTGTTTTGAAATTTTGATTAGAAGGAGAAAGAGACTATGGAATTTCTAAAGTGGGTTTATAAATAAAGTAAAGTAATTATCAGTGGATAAGTTGAAAATTATAAATTCACGGTGGAAATTTATAAGGAAAGGGTAATTCGTTTTAAAAATGAATAGTGCTATTATTTTTAGAAAGTATAGAAAAGAAAATTTACGGGATTGGGACATAAATTAAACTGGAGATAAATCGAGAAGGATTTATAAATGACTAGATGGGCTATATTGGAATGAAAAGTGTGTTTTCCTGAAAAGCCAAGTATAATTTCAAAGGAGATTTTTAAGTATAAATTAGAAGTTTAAAAGTGGTTTTTGAAAGAATGTTTAAGAAAAATTATTATTTAGTTGTTTTAAAATTGTTAAAGTAAATATTTATTTAAGTTAATTAAAGTAGTAATTATTTTTAAAGGTTAAATTAGTATTTTGATGTAAAGGATAACTATTAAATATTTATACCTTATATAATAGTTTTATTTTAAAAGTAGTTTTGGCTAAAGTTTACTTAGGAAATTATTATTGAATTTCATAATTATTATTTTGAATTAAGTGATTTAGGTAGCTTTATTTTATATATTTTAAATGTATATTTTTTTGGATAAAGTGATTTAATTTATTTAAAACTAAATTTAATAAGGCTTGGTGTTTTCAGTGGAAATAAAATAATTGGTTGAATGATTTTTTAATTTGATAGTTAAATAACGAAATATCAATATGAGCCAATGCACTTATCGTTTCGAAGAGACCAGGATCGGATTTAATTATCCGAAAACCACTTCGATCTGGTTTGAACGTAGCGAATGAAGACCACGAAGACGATGAAGACGGTGATTCAGTTTGTCCAAACCCATGGCAACTTGTATGGACGAATGCTATCAGAACATCGTCATTAAAGGACGATGAGCATTCTAAGTGAAAATCGGTCTTAAAAGGTAACTCTTAGCCTCAAGCCTCATCAACCAGGAATGGCGAAAACAGGAGAAGTGCAGCAAGGCTAAATGGGTAGGAACCAATTAGGGTAAGGTCATCTCTGTCTAGTGTCCCTTTTTGATCTTGGCTGTATGGACGGTTGCTGATCCCAACCGCGGGGTGATCTTATTCGGACTATCCAGTAAGGGGTAGCTCCGGTCTTGTGTTGTAGGGGATCGGGAGTGATCCTCGGTACTCTGATCTAGGCCAGGTACTGTGGCGGACGGTACCCCGATAGCCCTGTTATTGTATGGAATCCAATCTCCAATAAGCGCCCATACGGTTTTGATTGTGCCCAACTATTGCTGGAATGTGAGATGTAAGCATTTCAGCTAGATTCTATTTTACTTTCTACAGACACTATTATAATATCAGACGGATTTGATAAAAATGTTTTGGTTATCATAAGATAAAAACCTGGCATGTTTATTTAAGGCTTGGTCTTACGAGATACCTTTTGATTTCAAAGGATTTTGAAAACTTTAATAATCCAATTGACTGTGCTTTATCACGCTGGTTTTTTAGACTGACTCGGGTGTTATTTTATTATAATGCTCGGGTCAGACCGAGTATTACAGATACAAGATAGGAGCTACGGAGCTCAAGAGACGAGCTGGATGATGGAGACGTATATCACGTATCTGACTTATATTCCACTGTGTATGGTATGCTGCATATTCAGCTGTGTGAGGACAAGTTATCATAACTGTCCAGTATTGTGTTATTGTTTGGTGTTGTACTATGTTGATGCGATGTATAAACAGTAGTAGTTCTTTTGGTGTAAAGATTAATTGTTGTCTATTATATATTGTTCCGCCGCGACTGCGAGATTCTGATGATGTTTTCTATTTCTTCTTCTACCTCTTTCTTTCTTTAACCCTAATGGTTCGTATTTCCATCCAATTTGAGTTGAACTGATGGAGAATATTGTCGACTCAAAGGGGTATGGATTTGCGGATCGTTATATAAGGCAAGGGTTTGATAGTAGCAACATTGTGAAGGCGCAAATTTCCATACCCTTCGAGTCGATAATAAACCACACATGTTCAACCCGGATTGAACAAAAATAGGTCTTTAAAGGCAAGAAAGAAAAATAGACAAAACATAATCTCACTCGATTGGAATAACATATATTATTGAATAATAAAATTTACAGTGGAAAATTTTAAAATACCTATAACAGAGGCTAAAGTAGATTAAGTTTGGACAGTTATAATACACATGTCATTACATTTGTAGAAAACAAACAATACATAATGCAACGGAAAATAGAATATGTCAATACGTTGATGAAGATCTCCAGCTCAGTTCTGTGAACTCCAAGCATCTTAAGCTTGCCCCGAAACTACTCGGATCTGACCCGAGTATAAAATACCCATATCAGTCTGGTAAACCAGCATGAGAAACACGAATTTTATGTGATAGTGTCACAGATCGGAGATTGGTGACAAAAATGAAAAGAAAGAGTATCTTATAAGGCCATGCCTTAAATAAACACCGACCTATCCGAGCACGCTCTAGCATAACCATATAAATTTAAACCCGAACGTTATAGCGGGTAGAAATATATTTATAAGGGGATGATCATACTCTGATAGTTGCAAACCACATAGCCTTGCTACATCTACCATATTTTAGCCATTTTCGGGTATGAGGCATGAGGTAAAAAGTACCTTTCATAGAATATCAACTTTTCACTATGAATGTCACGTTGTCATTCCATAATCACACAAATGATTTCTACAAATATATAACTCCTAAGCTCGTATGTCTCAGGAAAGGTTGTTAAGCTAAGAGAAGTTTCCTTCTCCGCTATCGAATAGGTGATATGTTTATAGAGATCAATCAATGTGTTTAAAATGCAATGTCAGACATTCGTCCATACAAGTTATCCAAGAATAGGACAAACCGAAGGTACTCTCCTACCAAATCCTATTTGGGAAGCACCCCTAGAATCAGTAGAGAGAATTCCTTGCACTAATGAAGATTTTCATAACAGAGCACTAATGCCATCATAATATGCGATATGGTAAATTTTGTCAAGGGTGTAGTGGCTAGTAGCCCTACATCATGAAGATCTTCGTCTTCAATGATCTTTGTTTTCAACATGTTTTACTTCGAAAGTGTAAATTGGTTTGAAGTGATTTTCATATAGGAATCACCCAAATTAGATCCCGGTCTCTTCGAAATCTAATCATCGATAAAAGTGTGAATATGAGTACATAGGATTCTTAAACCGCATTTTATTCTAACCTTTTACCAGTTAATCAAAATCTTTTAACTTTGGAAATCTTCCAGTCATTTACTTAGGAAACTTTAATTTCAAAAAATTTCATCTTTCTAAAACATGTCTTAGCTGGGTCAAAAAACAATGTTATTTAAGACATCGTTTACTGTAAATCCAAATCATTTAATATTGAGTAGAAAAAGGACATTATTTAAGACATCTTATTTCCAAAATGTTTATTTAAATTTTTTAACAAAGATTTCCTATTTTCCAAATTACATCATTTTTAATAAGTTGAAACCATGTTATCAAACTTTGTAAATTCGAATTAGTTAGTAATCGAGTTAAATAGATCCATAGAAATTATATCAATTTAGTACTAATTTCCTTATTCAATAGATACTATGGGGAGAATAATGGTGAAATCATCTTTTTTTAAATTTACGTGGGTAGTAAATTTTTCTCCTCATAACTTAATAAAGAGTTTGGCTAGAACATAGTACTAATAACCTTGTTTAACCATTTTTATTTTGGGAAAACATAAATATGATCTTTTCATTTAGAGCATTCGGGCTTTCCCTTTGATCTGTTCCACCCCTCGCCTTGAAAGAGAAAACTAAGGCTAGAAAAATTTAGGGCACTAGTTGTTTCATTCCTAACCTTAGTTACACACCTGTTTTACCTTTTCATATTTCACAGGCGCTCCACATACTCAGTTTGTTATTATATTCAAGAAAATGATTTATATTATTTAAGTATTATAAACAATTTCTCTTACCCACTTATTTAAACTTCTATTAAAACTTCCAAATCATCTTTAAAATAGTAAATTATTTATTTTAAACACATTTATAAAAGATTTGAGAAAGAATAGTTAAGTTTATATCTATATTTCTAAAGTTTACTGAAACAGCTTTAGAGAAGTGTCGTAGATGGTATTTTAAAAGGTTACTCGGTTAAACAACTTTTCTATCATTTGGAAATCCATATTTATAACTCAAATATATTTTAAATATTTTAACATATTTATCAAATTTATTTCATATTTTTAAACATTTAAAAATATTCATTTTAAAGAATTTTACACTTTGGTCACTTAGTTGCAAAAGCGTGATTTTCCTTAAAACTTGATTTGAACATAACTTATAATCTACACAATGAAATCTTGAATTTTCTTTTACATTTGAAAACCATGGTAATAAAAATTTAGAAAATTCATATGCTGAAAAATTCCGACTCTGTTTCTATCCTATGCATTCACTTAGCTTTTCCGGCGCGAAATCGCAAACGGTCGTTACGCGACATGCCTATTTTAACTGAAAATTTTCTTTTCTTTTCAAACTTTATCGAAACACTTTTTAAATGTTTATAAAATATTTCTAAATCATTTTAAACCATTTTGAATAGGTTAACAGTCTCATATACTGTAACGACCCAGAATTTTTAATAATTTAAATTTGAATATTTAATTAATTTTAAATATTAATAAGTGAATTTTTGGAGTCGAATAAATTTTATTTTGAATTTTGGATTTAATTTTGCAATTAAATCGATTTATTTAATAGTGAGATTCCACAAATAATTTAATATTGGGTTAAATATGATTGGAAATGACTTGGAAAATTTTATTTAATCATATTAAAGTTATAGAGATATTTTAGAACTTGTAAAATTGAATTTGGAGTTAATTTGTAAAAATTGAATATTTTAATATTTAATTATCGACTGAAAAATAGCCAATTTTTGAACAGTCTCGGAATTGAACGAAACAAGTTCCATTGGATCCGTAATAGTTAATTATTATCGGATTTCAAATTTCGTAGCAAACGGAGTTGTCGTTTGACCGTGGCAGCTCGAAACGCATCGATATCGTTTTAATTTTAATTCGGCGAGTTAAAATAGCCATTTTTCAAACGGTCTCGGATTTCGACGAAACCAGTTTCATCGGATCCGTAATGTGATATTATTGTAAGATTTCAAATTTCAAGTCGTTTGGATTTGCCGTTTGTCCGGTACAAGCCAAAACGCCTAGAAATCGTTTAAATCGGTTTAAATTTAAATCGAGCGTTTATTGCCGTATCTCACACATATGATGGAATTAGCTTCCGAAACTTGTTCCATTGTGTCCGGAATGTGGAAAAACCTTAGAATCGCCTGTCGGAACGCGTCGTTTGGAGTTCGTTTGCAAAAGTGTTAAATTGGAGATTTTATTATTAAAATAATAATAATAGTTGTTTATAAATGCAATTATCTCTAAACCCTAGCCCATTTTTGCTCCAGCCGCCACTTCCATGTCTATGGCCAGAAACGAGCGAAATTCATCCCTCATAATCTCAAAATCCATGCATCGAATCGAGAAACTTTCAACACGAAACTTGTAGAGGACGTCAGGATCTATCCATCCAACGGTGGATCTGGCGAATCGTCGCCGTTTGGAGGGTATAATTGCCCGCGTTCCCTGATGTTGCGCGCGCAGCCCTAGGCACCAGGTGGGGCCGAGCTTGGCCTAGCTCTGGGCGTTGGTGGCTCTTGTCGAGGCCGTTCGGTTGGCGCTCCCCGATCGTGTTTTCATGCAGCGAGGAGGTGGTGAGATCAAACCCTAGTTCTAGCTTGTATGGGTTCTTGTTGCGTTCATCACCTGTAGCCGTGCGTGCACATGAGGAAGAGTAGGAGGGGGAAGGAGATGTGCGGCCAGGATCAATTTAGGTTGAGAAATGTAAAATAATGTTGATTTATTCATATTTAAATCGTGTACAAACTTTAAACCGCAATATCTTTTTGCTGCGAGGTCCGATTTGGGCGAATCAAAGTGCGTTGGAATCGTATGGTCGCGCTCTTCGCAATGCAACTAGTTTGGAGTCGATTGGAGCTCGTTTGAATTTCGGGTAAAATTAAACGTTCGTTTAATTTTATTCGAAACGAACGCCGAAACCGGAAATAAAATCAAGGTGAGAACTCCTCACTCAATCGAAAGGTTTTGTTTAAAATTTTAAGTAGTTAATGTTGATTGATGATTGCTGTTTGATTGTGCTAGTAGATATAGTAGGATATATACTATATATAGCGATATATATATATTGGTATATGTATATATCGGATTTGATTTCCCGCCTCGTATAGCGGATGAGACCCTATTGCGCCGCCTATTAAGCGGATATTTTATAAAATCCCATATACCGCGATATTCCACCTCGAAGTGGAATTGGTATTGTGCTAACGTCTGTGGATGCAGGGTAACAGGTTGGAGGGATCCAACTGGATTCCTCGCATATTTATTTGTTTATAAATATTATGTTGATTGTTGATAATCATATTGATATATGACACTTATTCCCGTGGTTGACCATCTGATGTTGTTGCATCATCGGATTCAAATTTTTAAAATTAAAATAACGGTTTTGAATTTAAAAAGGGGTTTTAAATCGATTTTTTCAAAGAATATGGTTTATTAAAATTTTGAATTGATTAAATTTTAAAATAAATAGATGGATAAAATTTTCATGTTTTAAAAATTTATATTTTTGTAAAATATAACTTAAAAGAAATTTTTAACAATAATAGGTTTTTATAAAATAGTTAAATTTGGTTTTTTGGGGAGTTATTATTATTAATGGTTTATATAAAGGATTTTATAAATGGATGTTTTTAAATAAAAATTATTGAAGTTATAGAATAAATTTATAAAGTGTTAAGTTGATGTATAACATGAATTTCACTAGGATTTATAGATTAATAAATGTGAAATTTATAAAACGAACGGTTATTGGAAAAATTTAAGTTTATAAGTTATTAACTTATAGAAATGGATTTGGGCATTAAAAAGGGGAATTTTATAGAAATTGTTAATAAATGAAGATTTCATTAGTCGAAATTATTATAAACCATAAAGAAATCTTGTAAGTGATAAGATTTTAAATTGGTGAAGTTCAAAGGAACGATTTGGTAAATAAATAATATTATAAGTATTTAACTTACAATATGGCTTTTGGGTATGAAATTGGGTTATGTAAATTGCATCGGATTAATAAAGGAATTTATAAAATTGGGGTTTATAATAGAAATGGAATTTATAAACTATGTTTATAAATTTGGAATCCATCGAATTTGATAAATTGAAATATGGGAATTTGTTAAGTGGGCTATATTCACTATTTTGAATATTGAATAGATTATTAAATAAAATGGGTCTGTTTTTGGGAAAGGAATGTTTTAAATGGAATTTAAAACGAATTAAAGGTGTTTTAAAATGTATTGAGTATTGAAAACATAGATTTCAACATTGATTGTTGAAATAGACGTTTTCGAGAAACAGAAGGGGATAATTTGTATAGTATTGGATTTATATATCTATTTTTAATTTCAAATCCATATACTAGTGTTTTTGGGTTGTCGTAACGATGTTTTACGCAACATTCGTTTTTAACCCAAATAAATGTGAATAAAGGAATGTTTTCTTAAAGAGAATGGAATAAATACTTAACTGTGATTTAAGTATATGGAATATTTTCAAATCGTTGAAAATAAATAAATTTGTGAATTACTTATTTTTAAAATAAGCATGGGAATGGTTTTCTAATATGAAATGGAACGGTTTTTGTGAATTCACCTTTAAGGTAATTGAAAGCAAATAACTTGAAATCGATTTGGGAATCGTATGCTAGTAGATGCTTGGAATTTAAATCCACCTTGGAATTTATATATATATGAAGGGAAATTTGTTTAAAAATAAATATTGATTTATTTTGAAGTATGAAAATGAATTTACGGATTTGGGACGTAAATTTAAATTAAATCGGTAAAGATTTATTTGATGATTTGAAATTTGTTTTCAAAGGGTATAAAGGATGAAAAGTAATTTGAAAATAGTTTTCAAATGGTTAAGGTGATTTGAAAATAGTTTTCAAATGGTTAAGGTGATTTGAAAATAGTTTTCAAATGGTTAAGGTGATTTGAAAATAGTTTTCAAATGGTTAAGGTGATTTGAAAATAGTTTTCAAATGGTTAAGGTGATTTGAAATTAGTTTTCAAATGGTTAAGGTGATTTGAAATTAGTTTTCAAATGGTTAAGGTTATTTGAAATTGGTTTGCAAATGGTTAATGTAATTTGAAATTTGTTTTCAAATGGTTGAGGTGTTTAATTTGAAATGGGTTTTCAAATGGTTAAGTGTGGAAATTATATCGTGAAGGTGTTTTGGTAAAGCAAATAAATTGGGCAATTATTTGGAAATTGTGTATATATATCTTGTAAAGATATTTTGGGACTTAATAATTTTGGAAAAATTATTTGGAATCTGATGATGTGGCGCATCTTTATTGATAGCTAAATAACCGACTATCAATATTTACCCTTGGATGGTATTGATTGTGTTTGTTTGGAATTGAATGCACACTTATTTTTAAAATAAGCGCTCGCTATTCGGTTTAGCCGGGAGAGGACCTTTGTGTCATATATCCCATTCCGAATATGCGATACGTCGTTTGGATTGCATTTGAAGACCGGTGTTGAAGACCGGGTATTTGTGAAAACGATAGGATGACCTATCGATTGTCTCCGCATCGTTAGCTACGATATGGAGATTTCCTTTGTGATGGGAAATTTTATCGGGATTGTGAATACCCGGATTGCAAGGGCTTCCTTGGAAGTGCCTTCGGTTCTGTTCGAACCCGGAACAGACTTGTATGGTTACGTGTCTGACATTACATTTTGAGAGATAGAGCAGATTTCTTTCAAATACATTTCTGTTGGTGGCGGAGAATTTATTCTCTTAGCTTAACACCCTTCTCTGAGACGTACGAGCTCAGAGGTTATGTAGTTGAAGGTTATCAGCGATATTTCCCAATCTGGTAATGTGGCATGCTGAGTGCTGCTGTGTGATGATCATTGGTTGGTCATTTGTGATATGATCATTTGTTTGATCATTTATCTTTGTGATTATTGCTTTGGTCATCTGTGGACCCGAAGCATGGCTTTGTTACACAAAGCGTAGCTTTGTGGACGAGATTTCGTCAGGACCTCACTCCCCGGAAATGGTCGAAACAGGAATATGCGGCAAGGTTATGAGGGTCGCGCCCTTTAGGGTATGTCATTTCCTTCTGGAAAAGGGTGGTATCATGGTATGGAGCCCAGATATTTACTCATGTGGAAACACTATATATATATTTCTGTGTGGTGTTGTTGGTATCGAGCGCTCGGATAAAGGTCCCAAAGGACCGGGGGATGGCATATTCGTGTAGTAGTTACCTAGTTACAGAGGTAACCCGGCCTTGTGTTGGCAGAGATCTAACCGTAACGTTAGTTCTCGGGACGTCCCGCCAGAGGCGATCCCATGTGGCAGTAGGAAGTTCCTTAGCCTGACCATTTGTTGGAAATCCATTCATCCAATACGTGCCTTGTACGGTTTTAGTTGTAGAACCTGCCATTTAACATGGCAGCTATAGTAGGCATAGTATCATGGTACCTATGCTGGCTAGGATTTATATTATACTTTCGAAATATTTTCCACTATGCACTAGTAATAATATCAAAGAATTTTTCTCGTAGTAAGCATGTTTGACTATCATAAGGAGAAATCTCCCCCATGTGTGCGTTTGCATTGTGTGTGTGCCGGGAGGCCTTATGGTAGTTTCATTTTCCAAAAAGCATTGCGGATTTCGAAATTTAAATTTTCTTGTTGCTTGTTTAAAGATAAACTGTTTTGAGTTCTCACACCAGTCACATGACTGACCTGGAGTTTATTGTTCCTTTCCTAAACTCTGGGTGCCCACTATTTTCCACACGGGCAGTCTAGAGTTAGGTTATCAGGTTATTCTGGATTCGGGAGTTGCTGTGCAGATGTTGGAGGCGAGCTTGAATAGCGTAGTCTATTATCTATTGTATATAGTATTCTTTCCGCTGTTCTATTGTTGTACACTCTGATGATATGATGTATTGTGATGTATGTATAAAATGTATAGTTCTTTTGTTTTAATGATATTCATTTATCTATTATATGTTGTTCCGCTGCGATTGTGAGATTCTGTTATTGTTTCTCGTTCTGTTACTTGTTTTTCTGTTTTCTCTTCTCTTTCTTTTCTTTCTTCTTCTACCTCTTTCTTCTTCTAAAACCCTAACGGTTCGATTTTTCGGCAACGAAAAATCTCGATCGTTACATTTGGTATCAGAGCATATGGTTAAGCGACAACCTGCTCTGTTGGGTGTTACTCATTAGAGATAGAGTCAGCAGTACTCTAGAATGAGTGTGAGTGTAATAATAGATATGAGTGCGTATTTGTTAGTGAATATAAAATTGTTTTATATTGTGATGATTGGTTTGTTGAGTGGTATATGAACCTTCGTCGGCGCAGCCTCGAAAACTGAATCGAAGGGGTTCCTAAACACTTGAATAGAACAATTCGACACAATATTGTTTTAAATTGGGTAAATGAAATAATTTTACCTCGATTATATTTTATATATAAAAAGAAAATAATTTTTCAAGAATTATTGAAGTGTGTATATAATTGATTGCTTGGTTGTTGTAAATGATATATATATAAAATAATTAAAAGTTGTTTGAATGAGCTAATAAAAGCAACTATTGTAAAAAGAATAATGGTATAAACCAATGAATCATAAGATGAAATTATAATTAATAATGATTTACAATTGTAAGACAATCATGTATGTATATAAGAAGTAAAATTATATAAGTAAAAGGGTTATAAAAGTGATTTATGAATAGAAAGGAACTTTTTGAAAGAATATTTAGCATTGATTTCACTATTGTCACTGGGAAATAATAAGGGTGATGACTGCAGCATCATCAGTATCATTTTCGAGTTTCTATGTGATGGATTTGCTACAATAATGAATTAAAAACTGAAGTTTTGTTGTAATAAACAAATTTGAAAATTAAAATTCAACTTGAAGTTGATAAATATAAGTGAAAAAGGTTTTGAACTTATAATATAAGTTAGAAGTTGAATAATAAGTTTTATAACTTATTAAATGGGAAAATGTAAGTGAAACCAGTTGTTGAAGTGGTTAAACAATTAAGTTAAGTAAAATGGAATATGAATTTGAATATTGATATGAATTTGACTTAAGTAAAAGTTAAATAGGATTTACTTTGGGATTTAAAATCCGAATTGAATTGATAAGTAAAGCTTAAGTTTATTTGAACAAATGATGTCAAATGGAGTATAACTTAAGTGAAGTTGAATAAAAAAAATTGATCTTTGTATCAAAGTTAAATAATCAAGTGAATTAAATGAGGTAAATAGAGTTGAAATGGAATATAACTTAAGTAATATTGAAAGAATTGATGTTAATATCAAAGTAAGTGAATAAAGTGAGTAAATGAAATTGTTAAAGATGTGAACTTAAGTTATATAAATGAAATTCAATTTTATTTGTAAAAAGAACTAGCAATTGAATAAAGAATGGATTGAATGTTAATCAATAGAATATGAATAAGTTGATATGAAATGATGCATGCAAGTGTAAATTCATTTGAAAATAGTTGAATAATAGAATGAAAATCAATTGAATGTTAAACCAATTGGAATTAAAACAGTTGAACCAAATTGAATGTAAGTAAAATGGATAAAATTTGGTTGTATTGGATGTGCATTGGTTGTTATTTGCTTGTTGGTTGATTGTATGTAAATTCATTAAGTGTTAATGAAATTGAACTAGCGTAATTGGAAGCTATGAAATTGAATAGAATTGAATTGGAATTGAAACGAATGAAAATGAATATGCAACTTTAATAGTAAACTAAAAGTGGTATAAGAAGCATGTATTGGAAATTTTATAATTGAATTGGCAAATTGGTTTGAATATTATAATTGGATATTATGCTAGCAGGATATACAGGTATATAAAGGAATTGGGATTTTGATTTCAAAGTTAAAAAAAAAATTTGTATGGCTCGACAAAAAGGTACGTATTTCAGTTTTTATATGAGATTTGATGATTTCCTTCTCTAGCCACTTGGCTTTCTCTTTTCTTTTTGATTTTGAGGGGCCGTGGTGCCGTTTTGTAGTCGTACCGATCTAGCCGCGCAAAGGAGACTCTGGCGAAATTTTTCGAAAATTTAGGGAGTTAGTAAAATTTTGAGAAATTTTGAAAGTTTGAAATTTGAATTTAAATTTAAATTTGAATTGTTGAGTAAACAATGTTGTTTGAAACCTATAATTGAAGTTGGAAAGCTAATTGAAATGATAGTAAATCTTTAATAAAAAGATTGGTGTTAGAAGGTTGATAAAACTATTAGTTTTGGAAAAATAATAAACGGATTATGAATTATTCTCCTTAACTTGCAATTTCGAGGACGAAATTCTTTTAAGGGGGGAAGATTGTAACGACCCAGAATTTTTAATAATTTAAATTTGAATATTTAATTAATTTTAAATATTAATAAGTGAATTTTTGGAGTCGAATAAATTTTATTTTGAATTTTGGATTTAATTTTGCAATTAAATCGATTTATTTAATAGTGAGATTCCACAAATAATTTAATATTGGGTTAAATATGATTGGAAATGACTTGGAAAATTTTATTTAATCATATTAAAGTTATAGAGATATTTTAGAACTTGTAAAATTGAATTTGGAGTTAATTTGTAAAAATTGAATATTTTAATATTTAATTATCGACTGAAAAATAGCCAATTTTTGAACAGTCTCGGAATTGAACGAAACAAGTTCCATTGGATCCGTAATAGTTAATTATTATCGGATTTCAAATTTCGTAGCAAACGGAGTTGTCGTTTGACCGTGGCAGCTCGAAACGCATCGATATCGTTTTAATTTTAATTCGGCGAGTTAAAATAGCCATTTTTCAAACGGTCTCGGATTTCGACGAAACCAGTTTCATCGGATCCGTAATGTGATATTATTGTAAGATTTCAAATTTCAAGTCGTTTGGATTTGCCGTTTGTCCGGTACAAGCCAAAACGCCTAGAAATCGTTTAAATCGGTTTAAATTTAAATCGAGCGTTTATTGCCGTATCTCACACATATGATGGAATTAGCTTCCGAAACTTGTTCCATTGTGTCCGGAATGTGGAAAAACCTTAGAATCGCCTGTCGGAACGCGTCGTTTGGAGTTCGTTTGCAAAAGTGTTAAATTGGAGATTTTATTATTAAAATAATAATAATAGTTGTTTATAAATGCAATTATCTCTAAACCCTAGCCCATTTTTGCTCCAGCCGCCACTTCCATGTCTATGGCCAGAAACGAGCGAAATTCATCCCTCATAATCTCAAAATCCATGCATCGAATCGAGAAACTTTCAACACGAAACTTGTAGAGGACGTCAGGATCTATCCATCCAACGGTGGATCTGGCGAATCGTCGCCGTTTGGAGGGTATAATTGCCCGCGTTCCCTGATGTTGCGCGCGCAGCCCTAGGCACCAGGTGGGGCCGAGCTTGGCCTAGCTCTGGGCGTTGGTGGCTCTTGTCGAGGCCGTTCGGTTGGCGCTCCCCGATCGTGTTTTCATGCAGCGAGGAGGTGGTGAGATCAAACCCTAGTTCTAGCTTGTATGGGTTCTTGTTGCGTTCATCACCTGTAGCCGTGCGTGCACATGAGGAAGAGTAGGAGGGGGAAGGAGATGTGCGGCCAGGATCAATTTAGGTTGAGAAATGTAAAATAATGTTGATTTATTCATATTTAAATCGTGTACAAACTTTAAACCGCAATATCTTTTTGCTGCGAGGTCCGATTTGGGCGAATCAAAGTGCGTTGGAATCGTATGGTCGCGCTCTTCGCAATGCAACTAGTTTGGAGTCGATTGGAGCTCGTTTGAATTTCGGGTAAAATTAAACGTTCGTTTAATTTTATTCGAAACGAACGCCGAAACCGGAAATAAAATCAAGGTGAGAACTCCTCACTCAATCGAAAGGTTTTGTTTAAAATTTTAAGTAGTTAATGTTGATTGATGATTGCTGTTTGATTGTGCTAGTAGATATAGTAGGATATATACTATATATAGCGATATATATATATTGGTATATGTATATATCGGATTTGATTTCCCGCCTCGTATAGCGGATGAGACCCTATTGCGCCGCCTATTAAGCGGATATTTTATAAAATCCCATATACCGCGATATTCCACCTCGAAGTGGAATTGGTATTGTGCTAACGTCTGTGGATGCAGGGTAACAGGTTGGAGGGATCCAACTGGATTCCTCGCATATTTATTTGTTTATAAATATTATGTTGATTGTTGATAATCATATTGATATATGACACTTATTCCCGTGGTTGACCATCTGATGTTGTTGCATCATCGGATTCAAATTTTTAAAATTAAAATAACGGTTTTGAATTTAAAAAGGGGTTTTAAATCGATTTTTTCAAAGAATATGGTTTATTAAAATTTTGAATTGATTAAATTTTAAAATAAATAGATGGATAAAATTTTCATGTTTTAAAAATTTATATTTTTGTAAAATATAACTTAAAAGAAATTTTTAACAATAATAGGTTTTTATAAAATAGTTAAATTTGGTTTTTTGGGGAGTTATTATTATTAATGGTTTATATAAAGGATTTTATAAATGGATGTTTTTAAATAAAAATTATTGAAGTTATAGAATAAATTTATAAAGTGTTAAGTTGATGTATAACATGAATTTCACTAGGATTTATAGATTAATAAATGTGAAATTTATAAAACGAACGGTTATTGGAAAAATTTAAGTTTATAAGTTATTAACTTATAGAAATGGATTTGGGCATTAAAAAGGGGAATTTTATAGAAATTGTTAATAAATGAAGATTTCATTAGTCGAAATTATTATAAACCATAAAGAAATCTTGTAAGTGATAAGATTTTAAATTGGTGAAGTTCAAAGGAACGATTTGGTAAATAAATAATATTATAAGTATTTAACTTACAATATGGCTTTTGGGTATGAAATTGGGTTATGTAAATTGCATCGGATTAATAAAGGAATTTATAAAATTGGGGTTTATAATAGAAATGGAATTTATAAACTATGTTTATAAATTTGGAATCCATCGAATTTGATAAATTGAAATATGGGAATTTGTTAAGTGGGCTATATTCACTATTTTGAATATTGAATAGATTATTAAATAAAATGGGTCTGTTTTTGGGAAAGGAATGTTTTAAATGGAATTTAAAACGAATTAAAGGTGTTTTAAAATGTATTGAGTATTGAAAACATAGATTTCAACATTGATTGTTGAAATAGACGTTTTCGAGAAACAGAAGGGGATAATTTGTATAGTATTGGATTTATATATCTATTTTTAATTTCAAATCCATATACTAGTGTTTTTGGGTTGTCGTAACGATGTTTTACGCAACATTCGTTTTTAACCCAAATAAATGTGAATAAAGGAATGTTTTCTTAAAGAGAATGGAATAAATACTTAACTGTGATTTAAGTATATGGAATATTTTCAAATCGTTGAAAATAAATAAATTTGTGAATTACTTATTTTTAAAATAAGCATGGGAATGGTTTTCTAATATGAAATGGAACGGTTTTTGTGAATTCACCTTTAAGGTAATTGAAAGCAAATAACTTGAAATCGATTTGGGAATCGTATGCTAGTAGATGCTTGGAATTTAAATCCACCTTGGAATTTATATATATATGAAGGGAAATTTGTTTAAAAATAAATATTGATTTATTTTGAAGTATGAAAATGAATTTACGGATTTGGGACGTAAATTTAAATTAAATCGGTAAAGATTTATTTGATGATTTGAAATTTGTTTTCAAAGGGTATAAAGGATGAAAAGTAATTTGAAAATAGTTTTCAAATGGTTAAGGTGATTTGAAAATAGTTTTCAAATGGTTAAGGTGATTTGAAAATAGTTTTCAAATGGTTAAGGTGATTTGAAAATAGTTTTCAAATGGTTAAGGTGATTTGAAAATAGTTTTCAAATGGTTAAGGTGATTTGAAATTAGTTTTCAAATGGTTAAGGTGATTTGAAATTAGTTTTCAAATGGTTAAGGTTATTTGAAATTGGTTTGCAAATGGTTAATGTAATTTGAAATTTGTTTTCAAATGGTTGAGGTGTTTAATTTGAAATGGGTTTTCAAATGGTTAAGTGTGGAAATTATATCGTGAAGGTGTTTTGGTAAAGCAAATAAATTGGGCAATTATTTGGAAATTGTGTATATATATCTTGTAAAGATATTTTGGGACTTAATAATTTTGGAAAAATTATTTGGAATCTGATGATGTGGCGCATCTTTATTGATAGTTAAATAACCGACTATCAATATTTACCCTTGGATGGTATTGATTGTGTTTGTTTGGAATTGAATGCACACTTATTTTTAAAATAAGCGCTCGCTATTCGGTTTAGCCGGGAGAGGACCTTTGTGTCATATATCCCATTCCGAATATGCGATACGTCGTTTGGATTGCATTTGAAGACCGGTGTTGAAGACCGGGTATTTGTGAAAACGATAGGATGACCTATCGATTGTCTCCGCATCGTTAGCTACGATATGGAGATTTCCTTTGTGATGGGAAATTTTATCGGGATTGTGAATACCCGGATTGCAAGGGCTTCCTTGGAAGTGCCTTCGGTTCTGTTCGAACCCGGAACAGACTTGTATGGTTACGTGTCTGACATTACATTTTGAGAGATAGAGCAGATTTCTTTCAAATACATTTCTGTTGGTGGCGGAGAATTTATTCTCTTAGCTTAACACCCTTCTCTGAGACGTACGAGCTCAGAGGTTATGTAGTTGAAGGTTATCAGCGATATTTCCCAATCTGGTAATGTGGCATGCTGAGTGCTGCTGTGTGATGATCATTGGTTGGTCATTTGTGATATGATCATTTGTTTGATCATTTATCTTTGTGATTATTGCTTTGGTCATCTGTGGACCCGAAGCATGGCTTTGTTACACAAAGCGTAGCTTTGTGGACGAGATTTCGTCAGGACCTCACTCCCCGGAAATGGTCGAAACAGGAATATGCGGCAAGGTTATGAGGGTCGCGCCCTTTAGGGTATGTCATTTCCTTCTGGAAAAGGGTGGTATCATGGTATGGAGCCCAGATATTTACTCATGTGGAAACACTATATATATATTTCTGTGTGGTGTTGTTGGTATCGAGCGCTCGGATAAAGGTCCCAAAGGACCGGGGGATGGCATATTCGTGTAGTAGTTACCTAGTTACAGAGGTAACCCGGCCTTGTGTTGGCAGAGATCTAACCGTAACGTTAGTTCTCGGGACGTCCCGCCAGAGGCGATCCCATGTGGCAGTAGGAAGTTCCTTAGCCTGACCATTTGTTGGAAATCCATTCATCCAATACGTGCCTTGTACGGTTTTAGTTGTAGAACCTGCCATTTAACATGGCAGCTATAGTAGGCATAGTATCATGGTACCTATGCTGGCTAGGATTTATATTATACTTTCGAAATATTTTCCACTATGCACTAGTAATAATATCAAAGAATTTTTCTCGTAGTAAGCATGTTTGACTATCATAAGGAGAAATCTCCCCCATGTGTGCGTTTGCATTGTGTGTGTGCCGGGAGGCCTTATGGTAGTTTCATTTTCCAAAAAGCATTGCGGATTTCGAAATTTAAATTTTCTTGTTGCTTGTTTAAAGATAAACTGTTTTGAGTTCTCACACCAGTCACATGACTGACCTGGAGTTTATTGTTCCTTTCCTAAACTCTGGGTGCCCACTATTTTCCACACGGGCAGTCTAGAGTTAGGTTATCAGGTTATTCTGGATTCGGGAGTTGCTGTGCAGATGTTGGAGGCGAGCTTGAATAGCGTAGTCTATTATCTATTGTATATAGTATTCTTTCCGCTGTTCTATTGTTGTACACTCTGATGATATGATGTATTGTGATGTATGTATAAAATGTATAGTTCTTTTGTTTTAATGATATTCATTTATCTATTATATGTTGTTCCGCTGCGATTGTGAGATTCTGTTATTGTTTCTCGTTCTGTTACTTGTTTTTCTGTTTTCTCTTCTCTTTCTTTTCTTTCTTCTTCTACCTCTTTCTTCTTCTAAAACCCTAACGGTTCGATTTTTCGGCAACGAAAAATCTCGATCGTTACATATACACCATTTCATTTTATAAAGGAAAGTGATTTCCATTGTGACATTCGACGTGTATTAAACGTGAATCATTTTCATAACAAGCAGGCATATAACCAACATTCATCATCCATATTATCAATCCAAACATAGTTAACAACCATGATAATATTATCACGAATAGAAAGCAATATTTCAAAAAGTTTGGCCTTAACTTGTTAACAAGTTTATAGTTTAGTTAAAGTGAAAAATCAAGCAATATTCAAGTGATATCATTATGTGATTTAGAAAGAAATTTATCAAGCAATTAAATGTGAGATTAACTCACTTATTTTCAACCTGATTTCTTCCAACAATTATCCAACAAATCAACACTTCTACTAACACTTTCTACTCAATTAACACATCATCTAAAACTATCTTCTTCCTTCACAAAGCTCACGGCCATCATCACCACTCTATCTTTTGCTCACGACCTCCAACCTTCACCACCCAATGCTCATGGGTTAAGTCCTTATCCCCCCTTTCCTTCAACATTTCTTCAGTTTTTAGGTGCTAAACCTTGTTTAAATGATATTCTAAGGTCTTTGGTAAAGTTTGAGGGAGTTTGGAATTAGTTTGATATATTTTTAAGAAAATTAATAAGGAGAAAAGAGCGAAGAAGAAGCCATTAGAGAGGCTTTGGAGAAGAAAAAGAAAATTGAAGAAAGTGAGGAAGAAGCAAAGAGTGAGATCTGAAGAAAGTGGAGAACTGGTGGTTGTATTTATACATGAGGTTTATAGCAAAAAGATCTTACTGCCCTTAATCCAAAACTCATTTCTAACCACATATTATTCCTCCATTCCAATGAAGAATAAGACCGTTAAGTACTAGCATTTAATGCGATGAAAAGTATGTGTAAGGAGATGAAAAGTGATGATCAGTTTGCTTTTTATTACTTAACACTTAAGTATTTTTATTTAATAATATTATGAAAATATCAAAGATATTTTCTTTTCTTTGATATGGCTAATTGTGAAGTTTTCTAATGTGTGTATACATGTGTACATATGTGTATTAAACAACATTGCACTGATTCGAAATAACTTCCATTCGACAAACGCTTGAAAATTCAAAAAACGATTGTCGGTCATATTTGCAATTTTAAATCAAACTATTTATTTATGTAAACAAAACTTGAAAATTGATTTTTTATCATTTTTAAATATTTAAAACAAGTTTGTTTAAGCTATAAAACCATATTAAATAATATTAAAATTTTATTACGAAATATGACATCGAATTGACAAATATGACGAAGTTTGAACATCTTTGTAAAAAAAGTTTATATATATAATCATTATAAATCAAATTACTATCATTCTATAACAATTTTAAAAAGAATTACTTATCATTAAAACAAAAATTGAACGTATTTCCAATTTCAAAATCGGCTTTTGTCACTTTTCTGTTGAAAATCCAAACTTCTTTATTTTGTAATCAAATTCTAAAAATAAGTTTATCATTTTTATTTATCACATATAATATGATTATTCAAGTTTGAAAATTCTATACCTGAATATCTAAAATAAATTAAATATCTCATTTTCAAAGTGTTAAAATTACGGGTCGTTACATTCTCCCCTCCTTAGAAGAATTTGGTCCCTGAAATTAAATCGAACCTAAAACCCAGAAGAGTTTGCCTAAAACATTATTTTATAAAATTAAATCAATAAGACGTACCCGAATAATCCATATAAAATATATGATTCAATCTCTTATTCGAATACACAAGTTTTCTTCCGAACTAGTATTGATTCCCAATCCTCTTGTGCGGACTCTAATCAGGCTTCTTGAACAGAAACATTTTCTTTGCTTGCATAGTTCTTAACTATGATAGAAAACTCAAGTACCCAACCATAAACCTTCATCAATATTGGCCGTCAAGAATTGAGTGATAAATCCTTTCTTGGATCCATGTAAACACCTTAAAGTTTCATACTTGAATCTTAGATCAAATTCATGTGACGAAATTATCTACGTACAACATACATATTTATTCCTGTGGGTTTTTTCTATAACAATTTCTTTTTATTCATATTCTTTATTATTTATATTCATTTTTTCCTTAGTATATTTACTTTGGTACTAATAACACTTAGGAACCCTTCCTAAACTTTTTTACTTAAGTTTATAAACACCTACAAACACAACTTTAGTTTAAGCAACTCTTTAAAACTATAATGGCTCATTTTTATGTACCCTTTGAATCAACAATAAACCACACATGTCCAACCCAATTGCACGAAAATACGAAACATGAAGGGTAATAAAGAAAAATAGACAGAACAGAATCTCACACGAATGGAATAATATGTAATATTGAATAATATCTTTACAGCGGAAAACTTTTTTGAGTAAATAGGATCATAGAAATCATTCATTCTGGAGATTGCTTAAATTTTGGATAATACCAATCTTCTTTTATTTTGGAAAATTAATACGATCTTTTTATTTAATAGCATTCGGGCTTTCTTTTCGATCTGTTCCACCCCTCACCTAAGAAAAGAAAACATAGGCCAGATAAGTCCAAGGCACTGATTGCTCCGTCCCTAACCTTAGTTAAACACCTTATTTTATCTTCCCAGATCTCACAGGCGGGACAAATGTACTAGTCGTTTCCGCATATTCAGCAATCAACTTTATTTTAGAATTTCTTATAAAGATTCCAATTTATCTTTCACACGCTTATCTTTTCTTTTAAAAACATTCACAATTGATTTTGGGGAAAATCTTTATATTTAAACTCATATTCCAAAAGTTATAGAATTCGCAGCATAAAAGTGCTGCGGAAAGTGTTATACAAGCTTATTTGATTTAAACAAGTTTTAAACATTCGGTAATGCATATTTTTCAATCCAAAACTCCTTTAAATCATTTAAATAGATTTATCAAATTTATTCCATATTTTTCCATAATTAAAAAGGTTCATTTAAATAGATTTCATGTTATGGCCACTTAACTTCACTAGCGCAATTTTTCTAGAAAATCTTTATATAGTTAAAAATGTTCATAAGCTAAACTCATTTGAACTTTTGGCCCGAAATTGCGAATTACCATTACGCGACGCGTATAGTTTTAACTTATTTTTCAATACTTGAAATAATTTATTTAAATTGAGTTTTATCACTTATAAAATCATTGCAAGTCATTTTAAATCAATATTTTCACTTTTTGAAGTATTTAAAATATATTTTCACTATTACCATATTATAATATTATTTTATTTCTATTATTTTAATATTAAATTTTAATTTCCAATTTCAACTCAATTTCAATTCTAACTTCAAATTAAACACATTTAAAACTTAGATTTCAAATCTAATTTCAATTTAAACTTCAATTCATCCTTAATCTCAACTTTAATTTTCAAAATCGATTTCAATTTCAATTTCACTATTCATCTCAATTTCAATTTAACTATCTTTTCAAACCCATTTCACTTCATATTTCAAATTGTCTTTTACTTTAACTTTAATTTCACTTCTAATTGAAAAGAGAGTTATTTTTCCAAAATATCTCATATCACTCAAATATGGTCTTATTAACAAAGGGATTATTAATTAAAATGAACATAATCGAGTTAACATTTGTCAGTAACATAATTATGGTCCATACATAAGCTAACATGATAAATAATCACAACCATAAACATTTGCTACTTATTCAAACATAACACAAACATAACCAAACAATATTTTTAAGCGGTTTATACTTGCATATGTCATAAGACAACTATTATAGCAAAATCAAAATACGATCTTTTGAAAGCGGTGAGAATTTTTCACCTTTAACCAAAATGTTTAACTTCCTACCAACATTCATTTAATTCAACGCTCCACTAAACAATCTCTTAAACATTCTTCCACCTTTTCCAAGTGCTCGACCACCACCCCATATCCCTTCTTGATCTTGGCCATAGCCTTCCCCTTCCATATTGCTCACATCCTCCGCTATCAACTCCCAAACTCATGGCCTAAGGATTTAAGAAGAGAAGAAGAAGAAGTGAATTAAGAAGATGTTAGAGAGTAACAAGTGGATTAGTGCTTAAGCACTCCACTATTTTTTACCCTCCTACCTCTCTTAAAGAGAGAAGCCATTAAAATAGCATAAAGGGAGGAGAAGAAGAGAATTATTTGTGTGAAAAAATGAGAAGAATGGATGGGTGTTTATAGGAAAAGTAAGGAGTGGTAAATTACAAAACTAACCCTTTAAAAAATTATTAAAATATCCTTACTTTATCTTAATTTTTCAACACTTACCATCACTTTATCATATCATTACTTTATGTCTTAATATATTTAAGTAAAGAAAAGTAAAGATTTGGTTGGATTTGAGGTGGCATGTTTTTTCCTTTTGTGTTTACTTTTGCTAACAGTTTTCTAAACTCGTTTAGTAAAAGTAAACTTGATTAGTGAATTAAATAATACTTATACTATTTGAATATATGTTTGTATATAAGAAAATAAAGGTGCAACAACGTTGCGACAACTTTTAATCGACAAAACGTTGATTTTCAACAAAACGTTGATTTTCGACAAAATGTTTTACGGTCACATTTTGATGTTTTACATAAACTATTCATTTACGTAATCCAAATTTAAAATAAACTTTTTTACTTCTTTAAATAAATTAAAACATATCTCTTTATATTTTAAAATCATATTTAATTAATATCAAAATCTTTAATTTTACAGTGTATGTAAAACTGACAAAATGCGATAAATTTTGGTTATTTTTGTAAAACGATTATTAACATACTTTTAAATCTTTTAACATACTTTTATTATCTTTATTAGATGTTTTAAATAAAATAAATATTTAAACTTATTTATTTAAGCCTTTATTTATTATTAACAAAATTTAACTTTTGTGATTTGTTCTAAAATCCAAATTTATACTTTTTAATTTATTAACTATAAGAATAAATAATTATTCATTATATATAACATATTTATTTAAGTTTTAAATTCCTTTTAAATTTAAAAATAAACAAAATCTCTCATTTTCGAAGTAGCGAAATTATGGGTCGTTACATTCTCCCATACTTAAAAGCATTTCGTCCTCAAAATGAAAGTTAGATAAAGGAATCTATCTCATACTCATATCCTCAAACAATTTGACTTATTTATAATGATGATAGAAAAGAAGAAGGTCGATATCAGCACTAAAACAAATGATGCCAAACATACATACAGAGATTCCCTACACTAACCTGAGTACTTATCATGTACTTAAGGTTATATATACATACATCAAGCCAGACTTCTATCGTACCCATCCTAGTGCGTACTGCATACTTAAGATAATACATCCAACTACCATACAAGACTATACATCCAAAAACAACCAAACTAATACTATATCAATATAATTGAATACATCTATATAACTCATACCCTGACCTGAGCATGTACCACACCTGAGGTCTATATATATACACATATCAAAACATAAGTCTAAACCTTATTTCTTAGTGTCTACCATTTAAGATAACTATCCAGCTACTATGTTGACAGACCCAAAATATCATACTATATGTGATATTTGTTTCGATCTATTATTTGAATCCACAACTTTACTTCCGAACTAGTATTGATCCTTCGATTTTCTAGTGCAGACTTTGATCAGACTTCCTAATCACAAACCCTTGATTTCCTTGCATAGTTCTCAACTATGATAGAAAACTAGTGTATATAATCACAAAATCTCATCAATGATCGCCGTCGAGAATCGAGTGATAAATCCTTTTTCGGATTGGTGTAAACACCTCAAAGTTCTGTACTCAAATCTTAGATCAAATTTTATGTGCAAAAATGATCTATGTATAACTTATGTACTTATTCACATTCATTTTTACCTAATAAATTTCTTCAAAATTTCTACTAATCCAAGTTTATTCCACGATCATTTATTTTATTCTAAATCCATTATTACTTAAGCTTACAAATATGACTTAAACTTGTATAATGTTGACCCGCCTTTTGTCAAAGCCATAAGTAGGCGGATTCAACCTAACTAACTTCACGACTATCGTGGTTGGAGTGTGATGGGTTTGGTTTTGGAGGATGAAGTTTACATGGATATTTCATTTGGCCAAGAAATGGAGGGAATGCACGGCACAAGTACTTCGTTTGGTCTACACTCCTTGCTCGGCCTAAATCTCGTTCGGCACTGGATGGATCGTTCGGCATCAGGGAAAGTTCGGCATATCTCACCTCACTCGGCATTGCACCTCGCACCTCCATACCTCAGTAGATCCATACCTCCATACCTCGGTAGATCCATACCGCCATACCTCGGTAGATCCATACCTCCATACCTCGGTAGATCCATACCTCCATACCTCGATAGATGCATACCTCGGTAGATCCATACCTCCATATCTCGGTAGATCCATACATCCATACCTCGGTAGATCCATACCTCGGTAGATCCATACCTCTATACCTCGGTAGATCCATACCTCCATACCTCGGTAGCTCCATACCTCGACACCTCGGTAGCCCCATACCTCGACACCTCCATACCTCGGTACCCTTGATGGGCCCAAACTACTCAGGAGGCCCAACAACCTGGTTTTGCCTATAATTACAGCATGTGGGTCTTCAGATGGAGGATCTTCTTCGGCTTCTTCTTCTTCTTCTCCTCTGCTTTCTGACTTTCTAAATACCTCCATACCTCGGTAGATCCATACCTCCATACCTTGGTAGATCCATACCTCCATACCTCGATAGATAGATCCATACCTCCATACCTCCATACCTCGGTAGATCCATACCTCCATACCTCGACACCTCCATACCTCGGTACCCTTGATGGGCCCAAACAACTCAGGAGGCCCAACAACCTGGTTTTACCTATAAATACAGCATGTGGGTCTCCGGATGGAGGATCTTCTTCGGCTTCTTCTTCTTCTTCTTCTCCTATGCTTTCTGACTTTCTATTTTCTAAGACTAAGGTTATCCTACCACTTTGTAACTGTAATTGATTCTCATATCAATAAGAAAGAAAACTTTTGGAGTGGACGTAGGCCAGAGTTAGCCGAACCAGTATAAAATCTGTTGCTCTTTACTGCTTTCATTTTAATTTCAACTGTTCTTCATATTATTACTCCCTACACACACTCTATTTGTTATCAGTAACTGTTAATTGGTGCTTTCATTTACATTTGAGTTTAGTGACCAATTTTGGCGCTAACATTTTGGTGCTTTCACTGAGAACTGAAGCGCTCGGGAATTTTGGAGTTAGAAACTTGGATTTGAAGGAGCAATGGCTAGACCATCGGCAAGGAAGCAAGTGATAGAGAGAAGCAATCAGGAGGGAAGTCAAGAGGCTTCCTCTGGAAATGGAGCATCCATTTACATCACCAAAAAGGAAATGAAAGCCATGGTGAAAAGATAAGAGGAGATGATGCAGGCTCTTCTCAAACAATTTGCGCGAGCAGGAAAGGCAGGGGCTCAGATCCATGGAGCTGGATCTGAAACGCTCAACCAGCAAGCAGAGGGAATGGCTCAACAGGGGGAAACCCCCAATCAGCAAACGGCTATCAATCCGGATGGATCTAGACTCGGGGGCATACCACCAGGAAATGCTGGACCAATCCATAGAAGACTACCACCTACCTTGAACGGAGATGGCACTGGATCTGGGCAACGACAACTCATTATCAACTAAACAGGTTTATGGTTTTGAATAAGTAATAGAACTCAAAGTAATGCGGCTAGCTCACTTACACTCGTACGGGATTGAGGACGGTCCATAGGCGTGCTCTGCGATGACAAAAAACCGTGCTACTTGAGTCTATGAAATCCTACTTTCTTTCTATTTTTCTGCAAACTTTGGTTCCCTCTTTCGTATTTTTCACGTTTACTTTTCTTTGGTATGGTTTTGGAGTTTGGATTGAACTCCCGGTTTGGTTGGTTTTCTGGTTTGCCATTTTGGCTTGGACATTTGCTGATTCTGTTTCGGAGTTTGGATTGAACTCCTGCTTTTGTTTGTTTCCTGATTTGGATTTCCGTTTTTCTGGTTTGGTTTTGGAGTTTGGTTCGAACTCCTGGTTCTGTTTGTTTCATGGTTTGAATTTTGGATTGGATACTGGTTTGGATTTTCGATATGGATTTTTTGTTTTCTAATTTGATCTGGATTTTGGATTGTCTTTTGATTGGATTTTTATCTGGTTTTTGGTAAACGGTCGTCGGGTATGGATTGTGCCTGGCAAGGGGTAAGTCTTTTCGCCCAAACGCGGTGAATTGACTTATTTAGGTCGTCGAGTATGGACTATGCTCGGCAAGGGTCCGGAGAGACCAGGATTCGGCCTAGGACTTAGGCCCCATATGACGAATAAGTGGCAAACTCCACACCAATGCGATTAAGTCATTTACACAAGTACAGGACCATGAACAATCCTCAGGCATGCTCTGATACGACTATAAATCGCATCAATGTAGGTGTTTGCACTTGGACGTCCCTGTTTTGCTTATATTTTCCATTTCTTATGTTTGGACTTGATTTAGTTTGGCATTTCCGTTGAAAGACTCATCTTGAATGAAAATCTGCTATTTGTGATTCCATGACGGCTAAGGCACTTACACATGTACGGGGTCATGAACTATCCTTAGGCATGCTCTGAGATGGCGGTAAACCGCCACAACAAACAGTTCAGAAACACACTCGAACGTGAAATTTGACATTAATGATACTAAGTCACCCGACCACGAATGGTCACAATTCGCCTCGAACGGCACTGATCGCGAACGATCACAATTCGCCTCGAACGGCACCCGACCACGAACGGTCACAATTCGCCTCGAACGGCACTAGACCGCGAATGATCACAATTCGCCTCGAACGGCACCCGACCATGAACGGTCACAATTCGCCTCGAACGACACTAGATCGCGAATGATCACAACTCGCCTCGAACGGCACCCGACCATGAACGGTCATAATTCGCCTCGAACGGCACTAGATTGCGAACGATCACAACTCGCCTCGAGTGGCACCCGACCTCGAACGGTCACGACTCGCCTAGAACGGCACCAGATCGCGAACGATCATAACTCGACCTCGAATGGTCACATACCACCCCGAATGATATACGATCCCGAACGATCGTCATTCGTGGTCAGATAAGGCTATTAATTTCTTTGCAGGTCGTTAACAGGATACGAACATCCAGCTTATTGAGCAACAAAACACACCTTCCATTAGCAAGGCATGTTTTGGGGGGCAAAGTGTTAATCCGCCTTTTGTCAAAGCCATAAGTAGGCGGATTCAACCTAACTAACTTCACGACTATCGTGGTTGGAGTGTGATGAGTTTGGTTTCGGAGGATGAAGTTTACATGGATATGTCATTTGGCCCAGAAATGGAGGGAATGCACGGCACAAGTACTTCGTTCGGTCTACACTCCTTGCTCGGCCTAAATCTCGTTTGGCATTGGATGGATCGTTCGGCATCAGGGAGCGTTCGGCATATCCCACCTCACTCGGCATTGCACATCGCACCTCCATACCACGGTAGATCCATACCTCGGTAGATCCATACCTCCATACCTCGGTAGATCCATACCTTGGTAGATCCATACCTCCATACCTCGATAGATCCATACCTCCATACCTCGGTACCTCGGTAGATCTATACCTCCATACCTCGGTAGATCCATACCTCGGTAGATCCATACCTCAGTAGATCCATACCTCCATACCTCGGTAGATCCATACCACCATACCTCGGTAGATCCATACCTCGACACCTCGGTAGCTCCATATCTCGACACCTCCATACCTCGGTACCCTTGATGGGCCCAAACTAATCAGGAGGCCCAACAACCTGGTTTTGCCTATAAATACAGCATGTGGATCTTCAGATGGAGGATCTTCTTCGGCTTCTTCTTCTCCTCTGCTTTATGACTTTCTATTTTCTAAGGCTAAGGCTAGCCTACCACTTTGTAACTGTAATTGATTCTCATATCAATAAGAAAGAAAACTTCTGGAGTGGACGTAGGCCAGAGTTAGCCGAACCACTATAAAATCTGTTGTTCTTTACTGCTTTCGTTTTAATTTCAAATGTTCTTCATATTATTACTCTTTACACACACTCTATCTGTTATCAGTAACTGTTAATTGGTGCTTTCATTTACATTTGGGTGTTAGTGACCAATTTTGGCGCTAGCATATAACATACCTTTACTTCCTAAGAGTATACATACATATTCCAAAACTTCAACTTGTTACCACTTCAATTATGGTGTTTAACTAATGTGGAATTATGCTATTATCTCAAATTAATAAGTTATATAACTTAGTCCTTAGCTCTATTTATCTAAGGTCTCAATTTAACTAATATTATTTATCTTACCCATATATTAATAAGATAACTTTGCTAAGTGTACGTCTTTTCCTTACTAATTCTATGATTATTACTTAACTTATTTACCTATTCATTTTTTTAAAATCAAATTTCTAACCTTAAATCCATAAAATACCTTATGGTCAAATTGTGAAACTTAATTCACATGGTATTTGTTATTTAAACATTTTCATCCAACAATCATTTTCATCCAACAATCAACCTACTAACCATATTATTCAAAATTATCTCCTTCTAATCTTACTTCATTTTGAATTACAAATGTTACCCTAAATGCATCACTAATTCAAAGTTTTATATTAGGATGATATTTCTTATATCTCTTATTCCTAAATTTCATTTTGATTTTTTTAACCTAAACAAAGTTTCTAAATTTCAAATTACCTTATATCCTTTATAAGTTATAGAACTTACCATTTTATAATATATTTAAAAAAAGTCTCAATTTAGGTTTATTTTTTTCCTATCTTGTTGGTAAGGATTTTCTGTGCATTTTCTTTTTACTTTCTCCAATTACAACTTCTAGCTTCAATATTATCATCAAATATCTTATAGTCAAATCGTGAATTTACTTCACAAGATATTTGTACTTAGCTTTTAAATCCATACATTATGATAATCACTTAATCATTATTATTTCTTAATACTAAATGCCTAAAGGTATATGTTTAAAATTCTAGTTCTCAACTAATTGATTCTATATGGAATATCTTATAGTCAAATCATGCAATTCTAATCACAAGATATTGATATTTTAGTTTTGCTAAGCTAAATTACAAACAATCCTTAATTTCTAACCAAAAATAATAATTATCCCCTTTTAAAACATAAACTCAAGGTAAAATTATTTCATTTACTAGTTTCTTTAAAACAAAATCATTTTTATAAAACTAACGAATACGCACTCATATATAATACGCTCAAACTCATTCTAGGGTGTTGATAACCCTATCTCTAATGAGTTACTCATCCTAGGATATTCCTCATCCTATCTCTGATGAGTCTTTACCCATAACAAAGCCAAGGTTCTCGCTTAATTTTTAGCTCTGATACCAAATGTCATGGCCCATTACTCCGTACACTTCGAATCGATAATAAATTACACATGTCCAACCTAAATTGCACGAAAATATGGAACATGAAGGGTAATAAAGAAAAATAGAGAAAACAAAATCTCACACGAATGTAATACTATAAAATATTGAATAATATCTTTACAGCGGAAAACTTTTTTGAGTAAATATGATCATAGAATTATTCATTTTGGAGATTGCTTAAATTTTGGATAATACCAATCTTCTTTTATTTTGGAAACTCAATACGATCTTTTTATTTAAGAGCATCCAGGCTTTCCTTTCGATCTGTTCCACCCCTCGCCTAAGAAAAGAAAACATAGGCCAGGTAAGTTCAGGGCTCCATCCCTAACCTTAGTTAAACACCTTATTTTATCTTTCCAGATCTCACGGGAAGGACAGATGTACTAGTCGTTTCCGCATACTCAGTTATCAACTTTATTTTGGAATTGCTTATAAAGATTCCAAATTATCTTTCAAATGCTTATCTTCACTCTTAAAAACATTCACAATTGATTCTGGGAAAAATCGTTATATTTAAACACATATTCCAAAAATTATAGAATTTGCAGCATAAAGGTGATGCGGAAAGTGCTATACAAGCTTGTTTGATTTAAACAACTTTTAAACATTCAATAATTCATATTTTTCAATCCAAATCTCCTTTAAATCATTTAAATAGATTTATCAAATTTATTCCATATTGAATTAAAAAGGTTCATTAGAATAGATTTCCTGTTATGGTCACTTAACTTCACTAGCGCGATTTTTCTAAAAAATGTTTTGGACTTAATTCAAAATCTGCAAGACGAAATCTTGATTTTCTTTCTACATTTCAAAGATATGGATATAATAGTCCGGAATTTTCTTATCTCGAAGATTCTCGAGCAAATCATTTTAAATCAATATTTTCACTTTTCAAAGTATTTAAAATATATTTTCACTATTGCCATATTATAATATTATTTTATTTCTATTATTTTAATATAAAATTTAATTTCCAATTTCAACTTAATTTCAATTCTAACTTCAAACTAAACACATTTAAAATTTAGATTTCAAATCTAGTTTCAATTTAAACTTCAATTCATCCTTAATCTCAACTTCAATTTTCATAATCGATTTCAATTTCACTATTCATCTCAATTTCAATTTAACTATTCTTTTCAAACCCATTTCACTTCATATTTCAAACTCTCTTTTATTTTAACTTTAATTTCACTTCTACTTGAAAAGAGACTTATTTTTTCAAAATATCTCTTATCACTAAAATATGGTCTTATTAACAAAGGGATTATTAAATTAAAATGAACATAGGCGAGTTAACATTTGTCACTAACATAATTATTGTCCATACATAAGCTAACATGATAAATAATCACAACCATAAACATTTGCTACAACACAAACATAACCAAACATCCATAGCAACATTTTAAAGGGGTGTCTACTTGCATATATGTCATAAGATAATTATTGTAGCAAAATCAAAATACGATCTTTTAAAAGCGGTGAGAATTTTCTCACCTTTAACCAAATGTTTAACTTTGTACCAACATTCATTTTATTCAACGCTTCACTAAACAACCACCTAAACATTCTTCCACCTTTTTCAAGTGCTCGGCCACCACCCCACGTCCCTTCTTGCTTTTTTCTGAAACTACTCGGATCTGACCCGAGTATTGAAAATACCCGGATCAGGCTTAATAAACCAGCATGAGAAAAACTCAATAATAAATGACAATGTCATATATCAGCTTTTGGATAAAATCCTTTGAAACAAAGAGTATCTCATAAGACCACGCCCACATATAAAGACGGACGGGTTTTTACCTTACGATAACTAAAACACTTTTATATCAAAACATTTGATATTATTTCTAATGACATCTCTTTGAAAACATTTGCAAATAAACTTATTAATCTTAGCCGAAATTGTTACATTGATTAAATTCCAGCATAATAGGTTTACAATCAAGTCTGTAGGTTCTTATTGGAGAATGGATTTCCATACAAATGACCAGGCGTAGGATCTACCTTCCGAAATGGGTACACCTCTGGATGGATGTCCCAAGGCACAGTTTATATGCCCTCTACCAACACAAGACCGGCCTATCTCTGTAACTAGATAGTACCGAATATGTTATCCCCCGGTCATTACCGACCTTTATTCGAGAGCTCTCTTTCCATCCACCACATAAATTAACATCCCGAATGTCATAGCGGGAAGAAATATATCTAGAAGGGGATGATCATACTCTAATTGAGAATGACCCACTTAGCCTTGATGCATCTAATCCTGTTTCGGTCATTTCCGGTTTGATGAGGCTTGAGGCCACGATTACCTTTTCACATAGCACATATCACATCTTTGAATGCCACATTGCCATTTCCGTTTAACTACTACTTTCCTTCCACAAAAATACAACCCTTGAGCTCGTACGTCTTAAGGAGGGTGTTAAGCTAAGAGAAGTTGCATTCTCCGCCACCACTGATGTACGTTTGTAGAAACCAAAGTACATAATCGTTAGAAATGCAATGTCAGACAAACGTCCATACAAGTTGTCCAGAAACAGGACAAACCGAAGGCACTATCCTACTACCACTAGTAGCGAGTAGTCCTTGCAATCCGAAAAATCTCCATCACGAGGAGCCCACTACTATAAATAACTCTATAATTGGGAGCTACCTAGAGCATGTTCAACAAGCAGTCTTCACGCTATAAAGATCCATGGTCTTCAATCATCTTCAACATGTCTTCATGTTCGAACGTATACATTGGTTCGAAGTGGTTTTCGGATAGGAATTACCCAAATCCGACCCCGGTTCCTTCGAAATCCAATTATCGATAAAAAGTGAATATGAGTATATAGGATTTATTAAGTCTCTTTTCACTTTAATTCTTTTCGAATGATTTCAAAATCTCTTTCTTTTAACTTAGGATAATTCTAAGTAATTCATTCTTTTACTTTGGAAAATATCTCAGATTTCCTTACTTAATTCTTGATCAAAATTTCTTTACTTTTAGGCGGGTAAAAAACAATGTTATTTAAGACATCATTTACGATAAACCCTATCTTAACAAAAACATTTTTGAGTAAATAAGATCATAGAAATCATTCATTTAGGAGATTGCTTAACATTTGGATAATACCAATCTTCTTTTAATTCAAAAACTTAATACGGTCTTTTTATTTAAGAGCATCCGGGCTTTCCTTTCGATCTGTTCCACCCCTCGCCTAAGAAAAGAAAGCATAGGCCAGGTAAGTTCAGAGCATTGGTTGTTCCATCCCTAACCTTAGTTAAACACTTGTTTTATCTTCCCAGATCTCACAGGTGGGACAAATGTACTAGCTATTTTTGCATACTCAGATTTTCAACTTTATTTTGGAATTGCTTATAAATATCCCAAATTATCTTTCAAAACACTTAATTATCCTTTTTAAAACATTCACAATTTATTCTGTGAAACGTCGTTACATTTAACTCATATTCCAAAAGTTATATAATTCGCAGCAGAAAAGTGCTACGGAAAGTGCCATATAAGCTTATTTGAATTTAAACAACTTTTAAATATTTGAAAATTCATATTTTTCATTCCAAATCTCTTTTAAATTATTTAAATAGATTTATCAAATTTATTCTTTATTTTTCCACAATTAAAATCGTTCATTTAAATAAATTTCTTGTTATGGTCACTAAACTGCACTAGCGCGATTTTTCTAGAAAATTGATTTGGTCTTAATTCAAAATCTACTTATCGAAACTTTGATTTTCTTTCTTCATTTAGAAGATATGGATATAATAGTCCAAAATTTTCTTATCTCGAAGAATTCCGAGCCATATTGCACTCTACATATTCATTTGAACTTTTCGGCGCGAAATCGTCTAGTTTAACTTATTTTTCAATACTTGAAATAATTTATTCAAATTGGATTTCAACACTTATAAAATCATTACAAATCATTTTAAATCAATATTTTCACTTTTTAAAGTATTTAAAATATATTTTCACTATTACCATATTATAATATTACTATATTCCCATTTTTTTAATATTAAATTTTAAATTTCAATTCAATTTCAATTCTAATCTTGAATTAAACACATTTAAAACTTAGATTTCAAATCTAATTTCAATTTAAACTTCAATTCAATCTTAAACTAAACTTTACTTTTTCAAAATCCATTTCAATTTCACTATTCATCTCAATTTCAATTCCTAATTAACTACCCTTTTCAAATCCGTTTTACATCAAATTTCAAATTCTCTTTCATTTTAACTTTAATTTTCACTTCTAAATCAAAAGAGACTTATTTTTTCACAATATCTCATATTACTAAAATAGGGTCTTATTAAACAAAGGGATTACTTAATTAATATAAATTTGATGTCCAAATTATCATCACACCATACAACAATCATATAACACTAACATATTCAATATGGTAAATGTCATAACATTACTACGGATTATCCAACATATTCAAACAATCAATCAAACATCCATATCATCAAATAGTGATTATCTAACATAACAATTAAGCATGATAATCAATATAATTCAAAAAGCGGTGAGAATTTCTCACCTTCATGTCCACTTCGTCAAACTTTAACGTAAGATTTCCGTCTCTCGCTAACGTGTTATTTCCAACGTCTCGCCTTTTGTTGTTTCCTTTCCGAACGCTTTTGTTTTCCTTTTGTTTTCCTTTCCTTTTTCTTTTGTTTTTTTTATATGGAAGAGAGGGAGTATGGCCTTGGTGTGGAGGAGGATGTGGCCTTGGGTATGGCGTGTAGGAAGTGTAGGAGTGTATGGGTCGGGTTTTTGGTGTGTGGTGCTCGGGTTTGGAGTGTAGGGGCTCGGCTTGGCTAGGGTTTGTGGTGTGTGGGCTCTGCCTTGGGGTGTAGGGGGTGGGTAGGTGGAAGCTAGGCTCGATTTTGGTGTGTAGGGTGATTTTGGCCGAGGGTGGAGAAGGTTTTGGTATTTTGGAGGAGGAGTATAAGTGGTAGAAGGTGAATGGCTTAGCGGTAGAAGGAAAATGGAGGTGGGAAGCCATGGAAATGGAGGTGAAGAGGAAGGAGAAAATGAAGAAGAAGGTAGAGAATGAAGCGTGAAAAATGAAATGTATGAATGCATATTTATACTTGAGCTTTGGATGGCAAATGACTAAAATACCCTTCTCTACCTTTTGACTTTTTAATTTACCTTTGTACCCTTGATTTGACCTTTGCTTAATGGAGAAGAAATGGTTTGTTTGAATTTGTACTTAAGAAATGATGTTTACTTCTTTTTCTTACACTTTAAAATGTTAAAATAACATTTGCTCCTTTTCCATAAGTGATGTGACTTAAGCATTAATGGTGATGTTAAAGATAGAAATGATTACTTTCTTAAATTTTGCATTTTAAAGAGAAGACTTTGTATTGATTTGATTTGCATTAAATGCATGGATGTATGTATCATTAATTCCTTAAGTTAGCTTTCTTTTCACTTTTCCATTTGCTCTTTTTCTATGCATAAGCATAACATCTCATTAATGAGATGAGAAGTAAGGTAATGATGTTGTTTTTTAAAAGCTTTAATTATTTTTAAATATGTCAAATCATACTTTTCACTTTTTATACATTTATTTAAACTTTTCAAAAGTAAACTCCTTTTGTCTTTTGGTGCTAAATGTAAAGTGTTTAAACAGTTTGTGAACTTGGATTTATAAGTTAGAAAATGTATCAAGTTGCAACAACTTGTCGACAACTTGTTTTGGATAAAAAGGGCGTTTTTGACGACAAATTTTACAGCCAAAATTTGACATTTTTATTAAGTTATATATTGAAGTAAACCAAACTTTAAAATGAACATTTTACTTCTTTAAATAAATTAAAACAAGTTTCTTTATATTTTAAAATTATATTTAATTAATATCAAAATCTCTAATTTTACTGTGTATGTAAAACTGACAAAATGCGACAAATTTTGGTTATTTTTGTAAAACGATTATTAACATATTTTTAAATATATAAATTTACTTTTATTATATTTATTAGATGTTTTAAATAAAATTTACCTTTTTAAATAAATATTTAAATTCATTTATTTAAGCCTTTATTTATTATTAACAAAACTTAACTTTTGTCGATTTGTTCAAAAATCCAAATTTATACTTTTTAATTTATTATCTATAAGAATAAATAATTTCTTTATTATATATAACATTTTTATTTAAGATTTAAACTCCTTTTTAAATTTAAAATGAACGAAATCTCTCATTTTCGATGTAGCGAAATTACGGGTCGTTACACTACCATCATAATGTATGATATAGAAAATTTCACTGAGGGTCTAGTGGCAAGTAACCCTACATCATGAAGATCTTCGTCTTCAATGATCTTCATCTTCAGCATGTTTTATTTCGAAAGCATAAATTGGTTCGAAGTGGTTTACTGATAGGAATCACCCAAGTCTGATCCTGGTATCTTCGTAATCCAACCATCAATAAAAATGTGAATATGAGTACATAGGATTGTTAAGCCTCTTTTCATTTTAACCTTTTACCTGTTATCAAAACCCTATTAACTTTGGAAATCTTCAAGTCAGATACTTGGGAAAATTTAATTCCAGAAAATTTCATCTTTCTGAAACATGTCTTAACTGGATCAAAAATCAATGTTATTTAAGACATCGTTTACCGTAAACCCAAATTATTAATCTTGAGTAGTAAAAGGACATTATTTAAGAATCTTATTTCCAAAACGTTTATTTAAATTTTTAACAAAGATTTCCTATTTTCCAAATTACATCATTTTTAATAAGTTGAAACCATGTTATGTAACTTGGAAATTTTGAGTTAGTTAGTATTCGAATTAAATTGATTCGCAGAAATTATATCAATTTAATATTAATTTCCATGTTCAATAAATACTATGGGCAGAATAACGGTGAAATCACATTTTCCAAATTTCCACAGATAGTACAATTTTCCTCCTCATAACTTGACACACAGTTTGGCCAGAACATATTGCTAAAAACCTTGCTTAACCATTTTTATTTTGGGAAAACTTAAATATTATCTTTTCATTTAGAGCATACGGGCTTTCCCTTCGATCTCTTCCACCCTTCGCCCAGAAAGAGAAAACAGAGGCCAGGTAAGTTCCCAGCACTGGTTACTCCATTTCTAACCTAAGTTACACACCTTAATTTACATTTCCAGATCTCATAAGCAGGACAAATGTGCTAATTGTTTTCGTATACTCGGTTTTTTATTACTCAAGGAAATGATTTAGATTGTTTAAGTGTTATAAACATTTTCTCTTACCCATTTATTTAAACTCTTATTAAAATTTCCATATCATCTTTTAAATACTAAATTATTTATTTTAAAGACATTTATAAAAGATTCGAGAATGAATAGTTAAGTTTAAATCTATATTTCTAAAGTTTACTGAAACTGCTGTAAAAAAGTGTTGTAGGTAGTATTTTAAAAGCTTATTTGATTAAACAACTTTTCTATCATTTGAAAATCCATATTTATAATTCAAATCTCTTTTAATATATTTTAACATATTTATCAAATTTATTTTATATTTCTAACATTTAAAAATATTCATTTTAAAGAATTTTACACTTTGGTCACTTAGCTGCAAAAGCGCGATTTTCTTAAAACTTGATTCGGACATAACTTATAATCTACATAATAAAATCTTGAATTTTCTTTTCCATTTGGAAACTATGGTTATAAGAGTTTGGAAAATTCTTGTTTTGAAGAATTCCGACTCTGTTTCTATCCTATACATTCATTTAGCTTTTCCGGCACGAAATCACGAACTACCGTTACGCGACACATCTATTTTAACTCAAATTCATTTCAAACTTTTTCAAAACACTTTTAAATTTTTATAAAACATTTCTAATTCATTTAAAACCATTTTAAAGAGGATAAAAATCTAATATACACCATTTCAATTTGTAAATGAAAGTGATCTCCATTGTGATATTTGACGTGTATTAAACATGAATCATTTCCATAACAAGCAAGCATATAATCAACATTCATCATCCATATTATCAACCCAAACATAGTTAACAACCATGATAATATTATCACTAACAACAAGAAATATTTCAACAAGTTTTGTCCTAAACTTGTTGACAAGTTTATAGTTTAATTAAAATGATAAATCAAGCAATATTCAAGTGATATTATTAAGTGATTTAGAAAGCAATTTATCAAGCAATTAAATGTGAGATTCGCTCACTTATTTTCAATCTGATTTCTTCCTACCATCATTCAACAAATCAACACTTCTACTAACACTTTCCACTATATCAAAATATCATCCAAAACCATTCATCCTTCACAGAGCTCATGACCATCATCACCACTCAAGCTTTTGCTCACCGCCTCCACCTTTTACCACCCAATGCACGGAGTAATGCCTTTTCTCCCCCTTCCTCCTATATTTCTTCAATTTTTAGGTCCTAAACCATGTTTAAATGATATTCTAAGGTCTTTGGAAAAGTTTGATGGAGTTTGGAATTACTTTGATATGTTTTTTAAGAAAGTTAGTAAGAAGATAAGAGAGAAAAAGAAGCCATTAGAGAGGCTTTGGAGAAGAAGAAGAAGTAAATGAAGTAAGTAAGGAAGAAGTGGAGAATGAGATGTGAAGAAAGTGGAGAAATGGTGGTGGTATTTATACATGAAGTTTATAGCAAAAAGACGTTACTACCCTTAACCCAAAACTCATTTCTAACTGCATAGTTATTCCTCATTCCAATGTAAGATTAGACCCTTAAGTACTAGAATTTAATGAGATGGAAAGTGTGTGTAAGGAGATGGAAGGTGATGGTAAGTTTGCTTTTTATTATTAACACTTACGTATTTTTATTTAATTATATTATGAAAATATCTTAGATAGTTTCTTAGCTTTTGATGTGACTAATTATGATTTTTTTAAATGTATGTATGCATGTGTACATATGTGTATCAAACAACAATGTAATGATGATTCGAAATAACTTACGTTCGACGAGTGGTTGAAAATTCGAAAAACGATCGTTGACCACATTTTAACTTTTAAATCAAACTATTTATTTATGTAAAGAAAACTTGAAAATTGATTTGCTATCATCTTTAAATAATTAAAACAAATTTACTTAAGCTATAAAACCATATTGAATAATATTAAATTTCATTACGAAATATGACGGGAATTGACAAAATACGACGAACTTTGAACATCTTTGTAAAACAAGTTTATATATGTAATCATTATAAATCAAATTACGATCATTATATAATAATTTTAAAAAGAATTATCTATCATTAAAACAAAATTTTAATGTATATCGAATTTTATCGAAAACCAGCTTTTGTCACTTTTACGATGAAAATCCAAACTTCTTGATTTTCTAATCAAATTCTAAAAATAAGTTTATCATTTTTATTTATCACATAAAACATGAATTTTTTTAAGTTTGAAAATTCTATACCTGAATATTTAAAATAAATTAAATATCATATTTTCAAAGTGGTGAAATTACGGGTCGTTACAAACATTGCAGTGATGGCTGGTGCGTAGGCCGTGTTGGGGTTGTTGGTGGAGCAGCGAACGTAAGGCGGCATTCTTCGAGGCAAGATGTAGATGGCAGCGATGAGAACGAGTTCTTCAATTCTACAATTCGGTGAGTTTTTAACTCACATTTAAAGGCCCGTATCTCTGTACCCTTTGAGTCGACCATAATTCATATTAGTTCAACTCAAATTGATCGGAAAAACAAATCTTTAAGGGTGAAGAAGAAAAAGGAAGAAAAAAATATAAACAACAACATGGAATCTCACAATCGCAGCGGAACAAAATATAATATATCATAACAGATTTTTATACAAAAGAATCTGTAACTGTTTTATACTTACAATCATCATAGTACAACAATCGATATACCAATCTAGATAGTAATAATAACGTATCCTTATACAGCGGAAATATAAGTCAAGTACAGAAATACGTCTCTGTCATCCAGCTCATCTCTTGAGTTCCTTAGCATCCGATCCTGAATCTGTAATACTTGGTCTGACCCGAGCATTATAATAAAATAACACCTGAGTCAGTCTAGAAAACCAGCGTGAGAAAACACACTCAATTTGAGTTATTAAAGTTATCAAACCCTTTAAAAAACAAAGGTATCTCGTAATATCTCGTCACACATAAACACGATGGGTTTTTCCCTTATGATAACCAAAACATTTTATAGAAAATCCAGTGATATTATAATAGTGTCTAAGTACAGAAACTTATTCAAATAGCCAAAATTGTTACATTAATTAAATTCCAGCATACTAGGCTCTACAAAAAAAACCGTAAAGGCTCCTATTAGAGAATGGATTCCATACAATGACTGGGCTAATAAGGTACCTCCCATCACAGTACACCTCTAGAAAAATGTACTGAGGAACTCGCCGGTATCCCCTGCTGCACAAGACCGGCCTACCCCTAACCTGGATAGTACAGAATATGTTATCACCCCGGGTGTTCCCACCCTTAAAAATCGAGCACTCCCTTTTTCATGTACACCCATATCCATAATTTATTTACATTTCTGAGGGTATCTAGAAAAGTGCTAACATACCCTAATTGGGTGCGACCTACTTAGCCTTTCTGCGTCTCCCCTATTTTAGTCATTCTCGGTTGATGAGGCTTAAGGCTAACGTTAACTTTCAAGAATAATTCCACTTAGAATGCTCATCGTCATCCAATGATGATGTTCTGATAGCATTTGTCCATATAAGTTGTTCTAGGTCTAGACAAACTGAATCACCATCTTCACTATCTTCACGATATCCATTCGTAACGTTCAAACCGAATCAAAGTGGATTTCGGATAATTAAATTCGATCCTGGTCTCTTCGAAACGATCAATGAAATTGGCCAACATTTGATAGTCGGTTATTTAACTATCAAATAACATTCATAAGCAGTCACTAGGCCCATATTATAATTTATTTCCAAAATATTCATTTAAAAATACCTTTACAAAGGTATATATTCAAATTCCTTTCCATATTCCAATATTTGAAAACAATTTCAATACTTAAATCCATAACAGGATATTCCTAAACCATTTCAACACTTAGAAATATTTCCAAATTTCCATTTTTTATACTTAGGAAAACATTATAAGTCTTATTTTCCAAAATCATTTCAAACATCAACGCTTCAGAGAGTATTTCATAACTTACCTCATAAATCTCCGTAATCATTATTAAATTCCCTTTAACAATTTCCAAAACCAAGTATACTTGTTTTTTACCCCATTCAACAATTTATAACTTCTTTTATGAATTCAAATTTCATATTCGAAGTTCTCATATTCAACATTTTGAAATTCCATTTCCTCCAAATCCCTTATAAATTTCCCCTCCTCAAAATCATATCCATTTATAAGACCCGTTTACGAATCTCGAGAGAATTTATAATTAAAATTTCAATCACTTCAAAATGAAAGAGTAGCGGATTAAGGATCTTAAGGCTAATTTAACACTAGAGGAGGGGGGCGAATAGTGTTTAATGGATTCTAAGACTTATATGAACTAACTTAAAATTATGACACAAACAAATGCAAAACTTAATCATGGAACAATTATAGAATCAAACACAGATGCAGAAAGTAAATAAAAAACTGTAAAGGGAGAGAACGCATCGGATTTTATACTGGTTTGGAGTTACCCTACATCCAGTCCTGTACCGAGGCAAACCACCTCATACATATTTTTATTATACCAATGTCGAGATTACATTCCTTAATTTCTAAAGGCCTTGAGGTACCCTTCTATCTCATGAGTCCGGGGCAAACTCTCTTGATTTACGGGCCATAAGATTACCCAATTGATTTCTAGGCACAACCATAACTTATAGAGAGACTCAATAAACTTTTGATTACAAATTGATCCTATAGCTTTATGTAGCACTTTGATCTTTGAGAGAGGGCAGAGAATCAAACAAGAATGAGATTCCAATTTGATTCACTTAAGAATCGGTAGAATTTCGGCACTATCTTAACAATATGAAAAGTATAGAATATGGATTTGTGGAGAAGAAAAAGTGAAGAAAATATAAAATAAGATGATAAAAAAATTTGTTTGTGAAGCCTATTTATAAAGCACTAACAGTCATAACCATTCGTGAAGAGATTTAAACGAATGGACACTTCTTTTGAAAATTAAAACTTTTGAATTCAACTGCCACCATGTCGACATGGGGTATCCCATGATGTCGACATCCCTACGTAAAAAACAATGTAAAATTTATTTTTGAAAATGAAGTTTAAAACGAGAGTTTATTTTAAAAAAAAAACAAATAATATTTTAAGGCTAAAACATCTTTTTGAAAAATCAATTTGAAAAGATAATTTTAAGGCTAAAATATTTCGAAAAGAAGTTTTGAAAATCATTTTTGGAAAACCATTTTGAAGTAGTTTTGCAAGCTTCTTCCTACAGAATATCTCATCACACCAGGGTTCAAGAACTTGGACAAAACTAGGATATTCTGGGTTTGTAAGCCACTTGTTGTATGTTTGTAAGCTAATTATCGTGGATTTGTAAGCCACTAAGAAGGTAGAAATGGGTTCCATCCCAAATGAAATTCGGAATGAAGATTTCCATGCTATTATGAAGTTTTAACAAAAACTAGACACATATCTTGAAATCTTGATCTCGATACTCTAGAGTCTTCAATCTTAAGTCATGGGTCTTTATACTGATCAGTCTTCAGTAATCAATACCTGTATATACATATCTATATATCCTGCATATACATATCTATCTAGACAACAGTGTTAGTATATATTTTATAATAAGATAAGTTAAAAAGGTTGTTGTCATCAAAATCAACATCTCAGTTCCTAACAATCTCCCCCTTTCTGATGATTACATCCTGTATTTATAAAATATACTTACGATACCATAACTCCTCCTTACTCCATAACTCCCCCTTAATCTAAGCCAACTACTATTTTATAATTTCTCCCCCTTTGTCATTAAAAAAAATTTCATAAAAATCCCTGAACTTGTTATAAGATAATCAACCATAATAAAATAGGGTAAACCACATATGTGTAATAAGTGCTAAGTGCGATCATGAGTGTAATCCAAAAAGTAAATCAATCATCAACCAATCATATTTACAATAATTATTTAATCCAAACATATATAAAAACCATACCAAATAAGTTAAGTCAATCAAGTTTAAAGCACACCAATCAAATCAAACAAATAACATACAAAATGAATAGACATTCCTTGGTACTTCCACCCATCCATCTTCTCCAAAGATAGGGTCTGCTTTGATGGCATCCCATTCTTCTTTATCTTTGTCGAGAGTGACTGGTGGATTTCCTTCGAGATCGTCCTTTTTAAGGGTTAAGATCATCCAAGAAGGGCGTCGAAATATCTCTCTTGTCCTTGATCATTTATATTTGACTCAATTCTAAATGACGCTGACTACGAAGTATGAATGTAAGAATATTCTTAAAGGAAGTGAGAGTTTCTTTAAGATTATCACTTAGATTCTTAATCGAAAAAGCCATAATTCAAGAAATACAAAGAACTATGAAAGAGAGTGATTAGAGATGAAGTTTTACAATTTATTCTGGAAGAAATAGATATAAATAGGGGTAGAAAGTCATTTGAAATGAATAGACACAAGTTAATTGCATGAAAATGAAATTTTAAAGTGTAACTATTTTCTACCCGTTGGATGTCGACATGGGGGATGGTGTATGTTGACATGCCTCTGCTTAAAATGACATTTTGCTTGGTTTTGAATAGTATGAACAAATCTATTAAACTAAAATTTGTATAATATAAAAACAAGCAATTATAAAGACAACTGAAGTTGAATAACAGGAAATGAAAGATTCCATTAATAATTCTAGTCAACATTACATAAGATAATATAATATTAACTTAAACAAAGGAAATACAAAGATAGAACTTAAGATAACATGAACTAAAACTAGTTAGACGAAGACGAAGAAGATGATAGTCCAAGCTTTCTACTAATTTTCCCGAAGAACTTATCGATTTTAGTGGAAATCTTATCCATTTTCTTACTCATTGATCTCTTAAGTGTCTTTTGATTTTCCACTATAATTCTTTGATTACTGAGAATGGTCTTGTTGGATGGATTAGCGGGATCAGTAGAATATTCAATACTTTCTAGGGAGGTTTCTTGATCTTCCTCTTCCTCCTCTTCAATTTCCATTCCTTCGTCTTCCTCATCTTCTTCTTCCTCCATTTCTTCATGAGTACGTCTTTCTTTTTTTCCGTAAGTGTTTCATATGGTTGAAACACTGATGGAATTTGCATAAGGGAAATGTTTCCATGGTTGAGCACCTTTCTAGTTATAAATTCTTCCCTTTTGAAATCAACTCCAAAGTAATTAAAAATCCAGGTGAGATAAATTCCATGATATATGTGTGACCCATAGTAAAATTCTTGGGCCTTAGCTCATCCAAAATAACTTGAACCCAATTAATATCATAATTTCCAAAAATTGCAAAAAGAGCTTTGCAAACTTTTAAAGTCGGGTTGTTGTAGTTTCCCGATCTTGGTATAAGAGTGTGCTAGATAAGAAGATTAACAATTCTTGCTTTTGGACGAAAATAATGATTTTTGAATTCAAAATTGTCATCCCCTTTAAATATGTGATGAAATGTCTCTCGGTCATTTTCATTGATGTGAAATTCAGAGAGACTCATTCCGGTATACTTACGTCCCAAAATTTCACAATCCAAAACAATTTGTGTTCCTTTAACACTACTCCAAATTTTTCCTTCTTCCCCATCTGTTATCCCAACTTTTGGCAAAGTTGAGATACCCAAAATTTACCAAAAATCAATGATTGCTATTCTTGAATATCAATTGAGCATTGCATGATAACCATGGATATCGATGAATTTTGTCCGAGTCTGGATCGGGCCACAGTTGACAAGACATGATGAGCAAAGCTATAGAAGACAGTGGTTCAAATTTCAGGTCAATCCGAGTCGTATGCTCAATATATGATGGATTCAATTTGAGAAAGATAGCCCTTGCTCGGTTCGAACCCATAGGATGCCCCATAGTTTGAACCGATGGCCAGAGACTATGTTCGAATCTATTGATTCGACTCCACCTACTTCGAATCCATCACCTTCGAATCCATCCAGTCGAACCCATCAGAGTGCCCTGGTTCGACTCCATCAGCTTCGAACCCATGAGAAGTTCCTTTGCCTTGACTCCATCGGGCAAGCCCTCACTTCGAATCCATCCTTGCATGAATATGTTCGAATCCACTCAAACCCACCAGGTTCGAATCCAAGTCACTTCGAACCGAAGCTGTTCGAATCGATCGAGTTCGAACCCATTGGGACACCTCGGTTCGAATCGGCCGCGTTCGAACCCAGGAATATTCATTTGTTCGTATCCACCAAGTCAACTAGCTTGGATGACGTGTCCCTCCACGATACGAAGACAACGAGATTCACGGAGACAAAGCGTTCAACAAGGAGAGAAGACCGGATCGACTCGAGAGACGCGCGCCACTTCACCTCAAGGCCACGTGAGCCGACCGATTCGAAAGGAGCGGGTTCGAAGGAATGGATTCGAAGTACACAGCCAGTCGAAAAACTCCAATTCGAATCGACCGTATCTCCTAAACCACTCATCCAAATGCAACGAAATTTTCATAGTAGCTTCCATTCAAGATAAAGATTGTTTCTGCCAAGTTTCAGCTCGATTGGACCATTTCTTGATGGGTTCGAAATCACTTCGAATCGATGTCAGATCGAGTCGAAACTTGGTGGGGTCGGTCGCGTGGGCCCACTCACGCGCCAGAAGAAGTCTCCCGAAGTTTGAGCGAGATCTGGGCCTCCTATGCCTATAAATAGCACCCTGAAGCCCTCAGAACGGGGGATCTTTCGGAGCTTCCACCATTGAACGTCCAGACTCTGCCGGATTGAATTCCATACTTCATTATCATTATTGTATTCAGATTTCAAAGCTATCATCAACTGTAATCCGCTGTAATCAAGAGTAATCAGCGAAGAACATTAATAAAAGTTAAAACCTTTAAAGTGGACGTAGGCCGGAGATAGCCGAACCACTATAAATTGTGTGCTCTCGTTTATAATTTCTATTCTACTGCGTGTTACTTGCTTAGATCTGTGATTTGTGTTTGGATATTGCTGATTTATATTCCAACACTAGTGCTTTCACAATACTTGGGGTTTGTGACCAATTTTGGCGCAAACACTTTGGTGCTTTCACTGAGAGGGACCAGCACCCGCTACATCAGATTCAGAATTCAGATTTAAAAGTTTGAAGAATTCCGATTCAGAGACAATGACTCGACAGACAAGACAAAGAGTTGATCGGAGCCAACAAGGAGGAAGCCAAGAAGCATCCTCAGGAGCAGGTGAAGGACAAGCTTCCGTCTACATCACTAGAGAAGAAATGGAGGCTATGGCTAATTCAATACGCGAAAGCATGATAAAGACCCAACAGGAGATGCTGCAGAATTTCCTCGAACAAATGAGGGCGGCGAATATGCAGAACCTTGGACCAACTACAACAACTGCAAGTGCAGGACAGGGAATCAGGATTGCAGAAGCTAATGAAGGTCAGGTTCAAGACCAGAATGTAGGAGTTGAAGGTGATCTACAAGGACTTGGGGCCAGACCCTCGGGGTCCGATACTGGAAGGCCAATAGACGGAGCACAACAAGCTGGAGCCAATACATATGCTAACGAGCCACCAGAAGAATACGTACCAGAATTCCCTTCAAGGCTTAGGGGGTAGGACAGGAACTTGACAAGGGGCCAACCCCTAGACAGAGACGAGAGAATGATTGGCCTAATGCGACGAATCATGAGAGGAGGACTGCTTAGTGGAGGACTGGAAGAAGTCAGTCGGAGTCCGTTCACTCCGAACATCCGAAACGCAAGGAACCCTCCAAAATTCAAACTACCAACGCTAGAACCTTATGACGGGAGGTCAGACCCAACCATGCATATTACCAGATATATTAGGCACATGGAAATGCTGGGGGAATCCGAGGAAGTGATGGCACGATGCTTCCCTCTATATTTGTCAGATTTGGCTGCACTCTGGTTCAGGCAGCTAGAGACTGGATCAATCAGAACATGGAGCGAGCTTGTAGACTGCTTCATGAGACAGTTTAGGGTCCATGTGACGCGACCCAAGAGCGTGATGACTTTAGCTTCGATCAAGCAAAGGGCCGGAGAGTCCATAAAAGATTTCCTACTAAGATTCAATGTAACAGTGACTTCTGTAGATCGCCCGTATCCATCGATGATTTTGATGGCGGCGGTGGCAGGGGTCGCAGAAGGCACCAAATTTAAAGATTCTCTGACTAAGGATCCACCACAAGATCTTGGGGAGTTCTTTCATAAAGCTGAAAAGTTCATCCGATTAGAAGAATCATGAGCCGAGAGGCTGGAAATAAATGCCACGCAAAGCGAAGGAACCTCCCGAGATCAGTCCGGAGCGGACAAGGGAAAAAGGAAACAGGATGACAGACATTATAGTCTTGATAAATGGAAGAAATTCCGAGAACCGAGATTTAGGCAGTACACAGATCTGACAGCAGGCATGGAAAGAATCTATACTGAAACTCGGGGGCAACTCCCCTATCGAAAGCCACCTACAAGGGATACCACTGAGCGGGAGCGCCGGACTGGAAAATATTGCCTATTCCATGAGCTGGATGGGCACACCACTGATGAATGCCGCCACCTAAAGGATGAGGTGGAAGAACATGCCAGGGGTGGTAGATTGCCACAATTAGTCAGAGAACGGACTGTGGCGGTAAGGCCTGAACAACTACCGCCTCCACCTAACAGGAACGATCCTGGATCGGGATCACGACTCGTCATCCACTGATGAAAGATGGCATGGGCCAAGTCCAAGATTTGGACTTTGGTCGAATAGTTTCATTTAGATTTGTTTTCAGAATAAATGGTTACTCCGCTTACACATGTACGGGAACCGGAGAGATCCCTAGGCATGCTCTGAGATGGAGATAAACTGATATGCCCGGAGAGGCAATGTTTAGCTTTCTCTGATGTTTGAGATTGAACATCTAAGAACTCGAATTTTAATAAATAAATTAGAATCTCTTGCAATAAACCTTTTGACCGGAGAGTTAGAGGATGAACATTAATACCAATATAAAAATGATCGCTTTATGACCCTACTCGGAGAGGCGGGGTCCGGAGTGCAAGAAGTGAGTCGCTTCGCCGGAGAGCGACAGGATCGACTCGCTTAAGCGTTGTTTCCCCTTCGCCGGAGAGTGACAGGATGGGATCTGACAAGAGCCCGGAGAGGCTATGATCGGTCTCGAACGACCAAGACATCTCTTAATGTTCAGATACACTGAACCGGAGTGCAAGAAGCGAGTCGCTTCGCCGGAGAGCGACAGGATCGACTCACTTAAGCGCTGTTTCCCCTTCACCGGAGAGTGACAGGATAGGATCCAGCAAGAGCCCGGAGAGGATATGATCGGTCTAGAACGACCATGACATCGCTATACGTCCTAACCAGGACCAGAGTGCAAGGGATAGAAGGCAACGCCAGAGTGCAATAGGATCTTTCTATTCAATCACTAAGTCTAGAATGGACTTAGTAGGGGTTCAGAGTAGCCATTAATAGTCCGGAGAGACTACAGAACTTCATGAACGTTGATTCGGCTTCGAACAGCCATAAACTTGATTGATAATACAGCAGCTATGAATGAAGCATGAATTTACTACACTCGATTTAAGAACGTTCAAAACATACCTTTTACCAAAAGGCATGTTTTGGGGGGCAAAGTGTTATCCCAACTTTTGGCAAAGTTGAAATACCCAAAATTTACCAAAAATCAATGATTACTATTCTTGAATATCAATTGAGCATTGCAGGATAACCATGGATATCGATGAATTTTGTCCGAGTCCGGATCGGGCCACAGTTGACAAGACATGATGAGCAAAGCTATAGAAGCCAGTGGTTCAAATTTCAGGTCAATCCGAGTTCGTATGCTCAATATATGATGGATTCAATTTGAGAAAGATAGCCCTTGTTCGGTTCGAACCCATAGGATGCCCCATAGTTCGAACCGATGGCCAGAGACTATGTTCGAATCTATTGATTCGACTCCACCTACTTCGAATCCATCACCTTCGAATCCATCCAGTCGAACCCATCAGAGTGCCCTGGTTCGACTCCATCAGCTTCGAACCCATGAGAAGTTCCTTTGCCTCGACTCCATCGGGCAAGCCCTCACTTCGAATCCATCCTTGCATGACTATGTTCGAATCCACTCAAACCTACCAGGTTCGAATCCAAGTCACTTCGAACCGAAGATGTTCGAATCGATCGAGTTCGAACCCATTGGGACACCTCGGTTCGAATCGGTCGCGTTCGAACCCAGGAATATTCATTTGTCCGTATCCACCAAGTCAACTAGCTTGGATGACGTGTCGCTCCACGATACGAAGACAGCGAGATTCACGGAGACGAAGCGTTCAACAAGGAGAGAAGACCGGATCGACTCGAGAGACGCGCGCCACTTCACCTCAAGGCCACGTGAGCCGACTGATTCGAAAGGAGCGGGTTCGAAGGAATGGATTCGAAGTACACAGCTAGTCGAAAAACTCCAATTCGAATCGACCGTATCTCCTAAACCACTCATCCAAATGCAACTAAATTTTCACAGTAGCTTCCATTCAAGATAAAGATTGTTTCTGCCATGTTTCAGCTCGATTGGACCCTTTCTTGATGTGTTCGAAATCACTTCGAATCGATGTCAGATCGAGTCGAAACTTGGTGGGGTCGGTCGCGTGGGCCCACTCACGCGCCAGAAGAAGTCTCCCGAAGTTTGAGCGAGATTTGGGCCTCCTATGCCTATAAATAGCACCCTGAAGCCCTCAGAACGGGGGATCTTTCGGAGCTTCCACCATTGAACGTCCAGACTCTGCCGGATTGAATTCCATACTTCATTATCATTATTGTATTCAGATTTCAAAGCTATCATCAACTGTAATCCGCTATAATCAAGAGTAATCAGCGAAGAACATCAATAAAAGTTAAAACCTTTGAAGTGGACGTAGGCCGGAGATAGCCGAACCACTATAAATTGTGTGCTCTCGTTCATAATTTCTATTCTGCTGCGTGTTACTTGCTTAGATCTGTGATTTGTGTTTGGATATTGTTGATTTATATTCCAACACTAGTGCTTTCACAATACTTGGGGTTTGTGACCAATTTTGGCGCAAACACCATCATAAAAATCAGGATTCAAATTCGTATAAAACATCTTAACAAGATTTGGATAACATACAAAATCATTTTGTTTGCTATCAACTAAACTAAGAATAGAACATTGTTGAAAAAGATTTTCAATTTCATGAGAAGGAAAATCTTCAAAAATAGAAAAAATTTCCGTATGAATTTTACCAAAGTTTACATAGTTGATGTAAGCTTTGATAGCTTCCGGATCATTAAAAAGAAAGTTTCTGATAGATTTTGGAAGCCTAATGGTGTTAGGAGTGCTTGAAGAAGCCATTGAAGAAGTTTGAGAGGAGTTGAAGATAATGAAGAAGTTCGAAATTTGAAATAAAAGTGAAAAGTGATGACAAAGAGAGTGAGATAAATAGAGATTCTATAGACATGTTCTCTGGTTAAGAGACCTCTTTCCACGGCATTGAAGTTGGTGAAAAGGTGGAAGGAAATTCAAAAGTTCGAATTCAAATTTTGAAATCAAATTGTAAGGGTCATGTCGACATGGGGTATTCGGGTATGTCGACATGTGTCTATTGAATCAAAGGACAAGTTTCTATTCATAATTCCTAATAAATATATGTATATACTATATCATATATTCTAATTACATAATTCCTATGATAACATTAAACATAATAATACTTAAATATTAATAATTTAATATCTAAAATATTATTAAAATAATATTATTTTTGAATTTATAATTCAAATTTCAAGGGATAAATTTGAATTTAAAAACTCAAGGAATTTTAAAGCAATCAAGCAAACAAACATGCATCCATTCAAACAAGAAAAATAAAAAATAATGTAAATGCGTACCTATTTTTAGATCCATACTCCTATCGTCATCTGATTCATGAATAGCAGTGAAACACAGATTTGAATTATCTGTCTTCTTTTCATCGTCACTGGATGATGAGTCCGAGTCATTAAGAGTTGCTGTGAATGCTTTCTCTCTTTTCCTTGACGAGTCATTGTTTGGAGGGAATAACTGTTTATCTGGATACAAACAATCTTTTCTATAATGCCCAACCTTATTGCAATTGTAGCATCTATCATTATTGACATTCTCCATATTATTTCTAGAATTCCATTGATCATTTCTTTTGTAATTATTCATTTTTCTATATTTAGGAATTTCCGGAAGTTTCTTGTCATGAAGGCAATCTCCTCATCACTGTCTGGTTCCGAATCTTCAGTTGTTGCATTGAATGCTAATGACTTCTTTTCTGTAGCCTTGTTTTCTCTTCTTCCTTGCAATTGAACTTCATAAGACATCAAATTCCCAATCAATTCTTCTATTTTCATGAGACTGGTATCATTTGCTTCTTCAATTGCAAATGTCTTTTGATCCCATTCTAGAGTGAGTGAATTTATAATTTTTTTTTGACTTGGTCTTCCTCCGAAAAGCTTTTTCCCAGTGCAATTAGTGAATGAATAATATCTTGGAATTGACAATACATGTCAGAAATGGACTCATTTGCATGCACTTTGAACAATTGAAACTGATTAGTTAATATGGAAATTTTAGTTTGTTTAACTTTGCTTGTTCCTTCATGAGTAACTTGCAAAGTTTTCCAGATTTCAAATGCAGACTTACAAACAGACACTCTATTAAACTCATTCCTATCTAAAGAACAAAATAATATATTCATGGCCTTTGAGTTATTTTATGCAACACCCTTTTTCTTAGCAGTCCACTGGGCAAAATTGGTAGTTGGTTCAATATACTCAGTTTGTGTGATATTCCAAGTGTCTAATCCTATAGATTGTAAATAAATTTTCATTCTACAAGCCCAATATGCATAATTACTACCATTGCAAAATGGTGGTCTGACAGTAGACTGACCTTCTGCAAATGAACCACTGTTAGTGATAACAGAACTAGTGCTAGAGTTAACATTACCAGTGTTGGTAGGCATTAAAACAATTTTCAAGTTTTAGATTATGAAAACTATGAAAACTAATGCTTTGATACCAATTTAAAGGGACAGAGGATTAAGGAACTTAAGGCTAATTTAACACTAGAGGGGAGTGATTAGTGTTTAATGAATTCTAAGATTTATATGAACTAACTTAAAATTATGACACAAACAAATGCAAAACTTAATCACAGAAGAATTACAGAATCAATCACAGATGCAGAAAGTAAATAAAAAACAGTAAAGGGAAAGAACACACCGGATTTTATACTGGTTTAGAGTTATACATCCAGTCCTGTACCAAGGCAAACCACCTCATATAGATTTTTATTATATCAATGTCGAGATTACATTCCTCAATTTTTAAAGGCGTTGAGGTACCCTCCTGTCTCATGAGTCTGGGGCAAATTCTCTTGATTTACGGGCCACAAGATTACCCAATTGATTTCCAGGCACAAACACACCTTATAGAGAGACTCGATAAACTTTTGATTAAAAATTGATCCTATAACTCTGAATAGCAATTTGATCTTCGAGAGAGGGCAGAGAATCAAACAAGAATGAGATTATAATTTGATTCACCTAAGAATTCGACATAATTTCGACACAAATTTAAAAATACAAAAATTATAGAATATGGATTTGTGGAGCATAAGAAGTGAAGAAAATATGAAAAAGATGATTAAAAAATTCGTTTGTGAAGCCTATATATAAAGCACCAACGGCCATAACCATTCATGAAGAGATTTAAACAAATAGACACTTCTTTTGAAAATTGAAACGTTTCAGTTCAACGGCCACCATGTCGATATGGGGTATCCCATGACGTCGACATCCCTATGTAAAAAAGAATGTAAAATTTGTTTTTGAAAATGAAGTTTAATACGAGAGTTTATTTTAAAACAAAATCAAATAATATTTTAAGGCTAAAACATCTTTTTTTTAAATCTTTTTGAAATGATAATTTTAAGGTTAAAATATTTTGAAAAGCAGTTTTGAAAATCATTTTTGAAAAATGATTTTGAAGAGTTTGTAAGCTTCTTCCTGCAGAATATCTCATCACATCAGGACTCGAGAACTTGTACAAAAGCAGGACGTTCGTGGGTTTCTAAGCCACTTGTCATGGTTTGTAAGCTACTTGTCGTGGGTTCGTAAGCCACTAAGAAGGTAGAAATGGGTTCCATCTCAAATGAAACTCGAAATGAAGATTTCTGTGCTGTTATGAAGTTTTAACAAAAACTAGACATATATCTTGAAATCTTGATCTTGATACTCTAGAATCTTCAATCTTGAGTCTTGAGTCTTTATAATGATCATTCTTCAGTAATCAATACCCGCATATACATATCTATATATCTTGCATATACATATCTATCTAGACAACAGTGTTAGTATATATTTTATAATAAGATAAGTAAAAAAGGTTATTGTCATCAAAACCCGCATCTCAGTTCCTAATACAAAACTCTCTCTCTCTCTCTCTATATATATATATATATATATATATATATGATAAGTGTTTTTTAAAAAGAATAATAATTTATTTTTAAAAACAAGCTTAAGTAACTATTTAAAATATCAAAACTCTTTAATTAAAACATCAATAATTCAATTTCCAACTCATTTTTAAATAATGCAAATTGATTTCCAAAGCTGATTATAAAAATTAGAATTTATTTCAATTAATATTAAATATTTGAAAAATCCACTTTCCAAAGTATTGCAATACTAACTAACTTTAAATTACATAGTTTAATAAATATAAATTTTTTTTTAAACTAAAAACTTAACTTCATAGTAAATATTTTTTCTGAAAAAAATCCCAATAACCAATTCAATTTATATATCCCTCTAGATTTACCACACATCGATCACATTTTGATCTTCTTAACCATTTTCACTTTTCAAAAATAGTATCCATTATTTTTCCTAACCCTATTTCCATATTCTAATATAAATTCACCCTATGAATTTTATATTCCCAAATTTTCATCTGATATCGATCTCCTATATTTATAAACATCGTTTATAAATTTATAACTTCTTTATGTTTCACTTTTTAAAAAAATAATCTCATTTTTAAACTTAAATTTTATAAATTCAATTCCTTACAAATTCCATTTATTTCTAGCAATCTATTTTTAATATCGATTTCAACTTCTTTTCATATTTTCCAGAAATATCGTTTAAAAATCCATCGTTTAAAATCTTCTATAAAAATTATTTTTAAATCTCTGTTTAAAATATTTTTTTCCCGAATAGTTAGTACAATCCAAAAATCAATTTATCAATTTATCCAAATCAATTTCCTTTAAAATAATCCAAACATCAATATACATATTTTTATATTTAAAATCTCCTTTTAATTTCTTCAAATTCAAAAATAATATTTATTGTATTTAAAATACCAATAGTCAGGCCAGTGCTACTATAACATCCAATAATTTACATCACAGCAGTAATCTATAAAGAATTATTCTAACACATCATATATCACTATATATGAAAAACAATTAATATAAATTTTGAGGAAACTGTTGGATCCCTCTAACCTGTTTCTCTTGATACACAGATGTTAATACAACATAAAAATACCAATCTCACTTCGAGGGGGATATCACAGTATATAGGTTCATCTACTATTATGTGGGGCACATAGAGTCTTATCCGCTAAAATATGCGGGAACATCGATCCAACTACTAATATATATTACTGTATATATATATATATATATATATATATAACATCCAATAGATACTGATTAATAAATTCAACCGGCATTCAATAATTTATTTTAACTATTTAAAATAAATTCTAGTAATCCAAGTGAGTGAGAAATTCTCACCTTGATTTTATTGCAATCCGTTCCAATTCTAAATTATCCCATTTCGTAGTATTAGTCGCTGTGAAACCAACGTGACTCATCACATTCGATATGCATCTCATATGAAAATTTTATATGTTACACAAGATTTTCGAATTAATATATATATATATATATATATATATATAATATATATATATTAATTTCACTAACTACAAATTAAGTAAATTATTACCTTATAACCCCATTTAGACTTCGTCCCCGAATCCTTGTTCATGAACAGACAGCCCAAAAGCTCCACTGCAAATCTCACAACCCTGCAACAAACCCTGACATGTTAGCACGTCTACCTCCACAAACGAACTCATCAGGATGTTGTATCCTTCCATCGAATGCTACCAGGGGCAAACTGCTGCAACCTTGCCTACCATCGCCCTCCATCCTTCGGCTGCTACCCATGAACCACAATCAACGGCCGTGAATGCTTCACATTCTACGAGCAAAAAACCCAAACCCTAAAACGCCCTTAGCTTATTGCCTCTTCCCCACACAGCCTTCATCCCATCAAGATCGCCTACGCCATCGAACCCTAGTCGAGCCGAAGCCCTAGATCGATGTTAGCATATTCAAAATCGTGATGTCAAACTCCCTCCAAGTTGTCGCCTTATGTCTCCAGTCCCATAGCCCATTGCGATAGCACTAGCCTCGCCTACAGCTTTCGTACGTGAGCTCCCCAATTCGATCGCGATTCAATCGCCTTTTTTGTGGAAGTCGATTCTCTTTTTTTTTCTTCTATGATTTTCGATTTTGAATGAAGGAGACATGAGGTCAGGCTTTTAAAAGGAAGGAAAAGGGGGTCGAGTGTTTCAGAAGGAAAGTGACGTGCGAATTAAAGTTGAAGGGGACTCAACTGTTCATTTGATTTAACTATTATTAATTTATTTATTTTCAAATTATCTCGAATTTCTACTGTGCAATTTCGAACTCCTATTGAGGAATGCCGCCCGACGTTCCTAATGTCATACTCCTATTCTGGACGCAATGAAACAAGTCCTGGAACTTAATTCGATCGTATGTGGAAGATAGCTTTTTCAATCAACTATTTAAATTAAATTAAATTATATTATTTCTAAGCATTTTTATCCCATACGACCAAATGGTAAATCCAAAATCTACAAAATTTGAAATTTGACAATAATACACTATTACGGATCCGATGGAACTGGTTTCGTCGAATTCCGAGACTGTGCCCTAGATCGCTATTTTAACGCGTCGATTAAATCGACGATTTCCAAAATTTACGAAATCGCTTGAAATTTTCAGTTTTAGAAACTTACTAACTAAATTATAATCCCAAATCCAATATATATTTTTTTTGGCAAGGCCAGTCGGTTTTATAGTGGGCCGTCCACTTTTTATTACGAACGTAATGAAAATATGAAGTACAGGAGTAGGGTAGAGACACCCTAACTGCTAAAAAAAAGATAAAATACAGCACAGGAGTGTGACCGACATGTCACAGCTACAATAATCTACTAACAGGACTAAGACTCCTCCGAAGAGGTAGTAACACCATCTACAAAATCCACTTGGGGAGATAACAGAGTGTCATTCCCAAGAATACCAAAAAAGGGGCGAAACAGGAGAGCAAGAGACGGGTCGTAGATCTCAGCATCCGAACAGTATATAAAGGATCGATCCCAAGTAGTATCAGCAAGCATAATTGAATTTAACTTAGCATACGTACCATCCATATCAAGAACCAAGGAATCACCAGACAGCTTATAAAATAGGCAACAAAAGTCCAATAGATCAGAAGAAACATATCTAAAATAGGAATCATCCACTGGGTTGAAACGCATATCAGAACAACGTTCAACCCAACAACTCTCAGACTCAGCCCAAACAAAAGACTGAGGCAGAGCAGGAACTGGGATATCGACAGTATCCACAAGAACATCAGCAGGTACTAAGCATTCAGGAGGGAATGCAGGCGGAGAGATAGAAGGCGGCGGACCAGGGTCAGAAGGAGGAACTACAGGAGGAGGAATGACAAGCTTGGGAACCCACTTCCTGAGCGGAGGCCGAGGCAGAGGAATCTTAGGCGCAGCAGCAGAGTCAACAGCATGGGTGCAGGCGGAATCTAAGTGGCCAAAGGAGTGACAGGAGGAACAAATTTCTGGGACCCAACCATAGCGAACACAGACATTGACAACATGGCCAATGGCAAGCTGAACTGGAATAGAGGAAGGGAGTGGCCTATGGAGGGTAATCTCAATCAGAGCCTTAGCATACACCAGCTTATCACGAGCAACCGTATTAGCATCAAAGCATTTCAATTTACCAATATTGCAAGCAAGCCAATTCAATCCAAGCAGAGGCTGAAGAGCGGATGGAATCTGAGAAAAATAAGCCCAAACGGGGATAGATAGTACCTGTTCACGCGCACTAGCAGCCGCAGGGGACCAGGGAGTAATGATAAAAGGTTTCCCATCAATAAAAGATGGCTCAGCCTCAAAAACACGTTGGCGTTCCGCAGAGGAGGAGAAAAATAGGAAGTACAAAGAGTCAACCAGCTTAACACGGAGATTACCACGAAGCCTCCAGGCCTTCCGACAAACAGCAGTCGCATCATGAAGGCGATGATTAGGATCTAAAAAGAAACCAACTAAATATTCTGACCAGAAGTCCATACCAGCCTGCATAACATTAGGAGGAGGGATCATCACTCCATTTTCCTCGACAATATCAAACTCTATTGGTTCATACACACCAGCGTTAAGGGGCAGAGATGAAAACAGCGATGACCAAGTTTTGGAACCAGGAGGGGAAAGCGTAGCAGGTTGAACCGTAACCTCATTAAGACAACCAGTAGAGGCCACAAGACCAGAGGCCTCAAACGCCTTGACACCAGAATTCATATCAGTGCATTTGGAAACAACATTCACTTCAGAATTGGTGCAAGCTCCAGAATTCAAAACACTGTAAATTGAGACATCGTTCTCTACAATATTTTGACAAACAAGTGGTGTGCACCGTGCTACAGACGAAAGTTTAGCATCGATAGGACTGACTACACAACCGACAACATCATTTGTGTCACCCTTATAACCAGAACCGTTATCAACTATCACATGTGATTGCAGATTACCACATCCAGATCGACACACGTCATCAGCCAATGAGAAAGACTTCTCAGGATGCAATGGAGAGCACTCCATAGGAGCTCGGTCAGGGATCTTACCAGAAGACAGTGGCAACGGAGGAAAATCAGTATCAGAGAGCAAAGGCGGCTGAGGGGACGTGGACGCAAGTCGGTTATACTTATAGATCCTACCAGAACGAGTGGAAGAGGGGGAGGCAGAAGGAGCGGCTGGGAGAGGAGGAGAGATAGGAACGAGGAGGGAGGGCAAGGGAAGGAGAACGTTGCGGGAGGGCATGAGCGCGGGGACTAAGGAGAGTTGGGCGAAAAAAGCAGATAAAATCGCGAGGCCATTGTTCTTCTTTCCATCCTAAAGTATTATCTTTTAAACTTTGGGGCCAAGGAAACTATGTTTGCCCTGGCCTTTGGTTAAGCCGGTTTTATAAGTGGTCGTGCACTATGTCTCATTATTGTGGCCGCTGGGATCAAGAAATATTTTGTATCCCAACTAAACATTTAAATATTCCAATATTTAAAACCATTTAAATATTCCAATTAAACATCAAGAAATCTGGATCGTTACATCACAACTATTTCTAATTCATTGCCCGTAATACATACATACAAATATATATAATCCTGATATTGGTTGAGCAGATTGGTTGAATTGTTTATTTGAAATTGATTATTTTTTGTATTGCAAGGTATTGGTTTTGTAACTGGTTGATGATGAATTGGATTATTGTGTTTGTTGGAAGTGTCAATTTACAAATGAAATTCTGTCCATTTGCGAATTGAACCTTATATATATTTGAATATTGGTATATGTGTTTTCTTCGGATGTTTTATTCATTTTACTTGTTTAAATGATTTTAAAAAGTTTTGGAAAATTATTTTAAAGGTTTAAAATCGTTTTAGAAGTGTTTTATAAATTTTACTAAAGATTTACTTAATTTAACTTATTTTTTCGTATTTTAGAGATCTATTTTTATTATAAATATAGTTTACCTTTTAGATCATAAAACCCTTTATACATCACTATTATATTTATATGTTTTAAATTTAAGAGTGCATTTCAAATTATTGCTTATAAATTTTATATATTATTTAGAAAATATGAAATGATTTTTAAAGTGCATTTAATTAGTGTTAAAGAGTATTATCAACAATTCTGGATGTAAAAAGGAGATTTTGGATTATATTATATAGTTTAGAGTGCATAAAACCTATTTTGCAAATTATAAATTTATTTAAAGATATTTTGTAATTATGGAAGATTATGGAATGAGTTTTAAATGTTATTAAGTGATTTTGATATTTACTATCAATGATTTGAGTATAAAGTAAAGTTTTAAATGGTAATCTATATTTTGAAATAAAAATAAATTTAGTTTGAAGTTTGATTATTTATTTAAAAGTAATATATATATATATATATATTTAAGTTAAGGGAAATTTTTGAAAAGATCCTATAAGAGAAATCTTAATTGTTAAGTGATCTAGAATGTTTTAAATATACATAAAAAGAGTTGGAAAATGAATTTTGGTATTTAAATCTTTATTTTAGAATTATATAAAGAAAGCTAAAGTACTATTTAATATAGAATAGTTTAAACGTTATTATTAATTCAGAACATAAAATCGATTTATGAAGTTTTATTAATTTATCGAAAAGAAACCTGTAATTGGTTTTTAAATAATAATTTAAAAGTTATTTAAACCCTAAGAAAAACAAGAAGTAATTTTCTAACTAATATTTTAAGTGTTTTAAAGTTTACCTTATAATTTATATCATTATTTATGGATTGTAAAAAATGCACCTTATCTATATTTAAATATTTGATTTATATTTAATTTTTTAACGAAATATCTTGTTGAACTTTACTATTATCTCTTTTCGAATCTATGGGATTTTCTGTATTATCTTTATAATTTTATAATTTTTACTTCTCATTTTCCTATACTAATTTCAATGTTATGAATGATTCACTATTATATATTTTATTAGTTGCTTTTGAATGTGATTTCATAGGGTGATGACGTCCTTCTGTTTGGTTTCGTGATATTTAATTCTGTGTGATTAGAAATGTGAATAAACAAAGTCATATTATCATTTGGGATGGGACATTCGGCAACATTTCTCCGATTATTATTAAGACTTATTATATAGAATATTATGGAGATTAAGAGTAGTTTATGAGCAGTGAATGAACGTATGGGTATCAAAGCAGTGGTATGTGATGCTATTGTGATATTTATTTGGTTTTTCATTGTAAGTAGATGAAATTCACATGACAAGGATTTATGGTGAGGCTTGCTGTAGTGAGTCACATGTATTTCCATGTGTCGACAATCGTATATAGTTATGTATCGGCAATAGTATCGAGCTATGTGGTAGTGATATAGAGCTATGTGTCGGCATTTATGAGCAGCTATGTGTTAGCTATCGAGTGTAGATATTATGTATCTATATATCTTGTCCATCTTTCTTTATGTTTCGGGAGTGAACCAGATTTCCAGTATCCACCCTGTCCGCTCGATCATGGTTGTCGTGCCCCGATCCATGACATCCTTATTGGTTTGTGCCTTTGTTGTGTGCATTTTCCCCTATGTCACATAGGCTATCATTCGTTTACCTATATGGCAATATATCGAGTCGTGATCAATGAATAGTGTATTCTTACAGTATGTTTGTGATGTGGTGGATATTGTCACGATACTAGGGGGTAACTGACGATCGTAGGAGCAGTGTCAAACAGACACATGTGAGGCTCCTAGAGTAGGCAAACATATTGTCAGTCTCTTGTTTGGTTTTGGTGTGTGCGATAGATAGACATGTACTATTTATTCCTACCCGAGACTATGTCCAAATTATAGTCAATCCCCATATCTTATCTTTATATGATTGATAAGCAGATGACTTATTCTTTCCAGGCAGATGACCTATTCTTTTCAGCTAGACGACATACTTATTATTGATTATACTTGGCCATTATTATGAGCTAGCTCAAACGTTTCAATTTCTTATTGATTTTGGTGATTTGATGATGATATTTTTTAATGTGAGACTAAGAGATATATTTAGGCATTACTATATTCTAGCCTGACTATACTTGGTGATATCTCCGTTATTAATGATTTCTAGATATTTGATGATGATTTCTAGATATGGATGATTCAAACAAATAATATTGATTCTGTGATTTATTAGTTGACTTGACTTTATATGGGTGATGACATTGTTCCTCCGCATGATTTGTGATTGACCTTATGATTATATTTTAAATTATTTTGAGGGTGTCATCATATTTTTATTATATGCAGTTTATACTAAGTTTGATACATATATTGCCCTTTCAATTTAGATATAGTCTGATTTGTGTGTTATTTATATAATACATGGGTCAGTACGAGACATTTCAAGTATAGGGATGGTGAAACCAGCTTGTGTATTGGGTAAAGAGAAGGCTAGTATTTCAATGTTGTAGTATATTATTTTGAATTGTATAGATACATGTATGTATATGACATTGTGATGTATATTTTTGTATTATATATTATCGCCACGATTCTAACTTTGTATTCTCTAATATTTACCGTATATTGTGTATTGTTCTATCCTGGAGTCAACGTGTTTATTGCTTCGCATCGACACTGTGTATATATAGGTGAGCTATTTATGATGTTTAAATACATAATAGAGTTAGACCAAAGGAATATTCATGTGTGTAGCTTATACAAGCTCATTCTTAATATTATTCAACAGTATTTCTTAGTGATACTCTTTGATAGTATGGATATAGAGGTAAGGGTGCTATAGGAATGGCACCTTTCAAAGCATTATACGGTTGACCATGTAACTCTCCTTCATGTTGGTAGAAAGCGAGCTAGAATCTGATACTTGGGCTATATATGATTAGAGAAACCTCAGAGAATACCGAGATCATTCGATAATGGATGAAAGCCGCTCAAGACAAATAGAAGTGCCATGTTGATAAGACACGTAGATATTTATAGTTCTCAATCGACGTGGTATTTGTTAAGATCTCTCTATTGAAAAATGTAATTTGGTTCAGTAGTAAAGGAAAGTTAGCATCGAGATTCGTAGGTCCTTTTTTGATACTAAAGAGGATTGAAAACCATGCTTACAAAATTGACTTACCTCAAAGAATGGTAGAAGTGCACAATGTGCTCCACATTTATCATTTGTGGAAATTTGTACATGACTTAGGCGTGACTATCGCACTGGATCAACTAGATGATATCAAGATTGAACCAAAAGCTTCGAGACCTCATAACCTATTCATATCATCGGATGTGATACGAAGTAGCTTAGGAGGAAGACGATGAAGTTGGTGAAGGTTCAATGGAGCATAAACGATGGTGATTATATTTGGGATACCAAGGAAAGCGTAAGGACAGCTTATCCAAAGCTCTTTACTTGGTAAGACTTTCCATTTATCGCTTTTACTTTCACTTATGATATCATGAAGTATACCATAGTATAGTATCCTACATGTCAGGATAGGCTTGGATGTTACCCTTTTCATTTGTTGTTACGTGTAAATATTTGATGTGTGATGGTTGCCTAAGCTGTTATATGGTTGTTAGGCATGTGGGATAACCTTATTGATTTTGTTTAGGGTTTGAAAGAGAAATTCCTAAGAGGGGAGAATGTAATGATCCGTATTTTACATATCGAATGGTCATAAAATATTAATATTATTTTTATTTAGGGTTGTATGATTCTATAACTTTGGGAAATGACTAACAGAGACATTTTTCATCCTTAGAATTTTTAACAGACGATTTTGACCTAGAAAAATCTTGTATGCCCTATAACTTTTGATAGGAGACGAATTAGGACTCGAAAAAACTTCTCTTAGACCAAGATGATGGTTTGTCTTTCTATAGAGTGGTCATAATAGGAAAATAGACTTACTATTAGGGAGATATGGTTGTTTAAAGTTTCACTTAATTTTGAACAACTTAATGAGTAATTGGTGAGTTAATGGTTAGGCCCAAAGCTTATTTCTGGACTAGCATCATGATGGGATTGATGGGACTTCTCTCCATCATTACACATTTCCCAAATATAGAGATAAAACCACCATTAACATTCTCTATCCTAAAAAGTTACCCTAAACTCTATTTTGATTAGCCAAATCTTATCATTAGAAGGAGATTAGCATAATTAGCACTTAGATTTGAAGATTTGTTGTTGGTGATACTATTCATTTCAAGATTTTTGTAGCTTTGGACTTGCTTTGGATTTAGGTGAGTAGTTGGTACCTCTCACTTGCTAATTAGTCAGTATACACCTTAAATTTAGGTTTCAAAATGATTTTTAAACTCTATAATATGTTTCAAACCATCTTTAATCATATACGTAAATTTCAAACGATTTGGAAAAGATTTCTAAAATTCGTGTTCTTATGGAGTTTCTTTATCTTATGGATTTTCTTGTTTAGATTTAGCTATAAATTGGATGTATAGTAATGTATGCTTGTTAGGATATATTTTATGCAATATATGCTTGAATGTATGATGTTTGAATGGTAGAAAACGCCGATCGAACGAAGATTTAGTTCTAGGAACGGTGATGACCCATGAAGGTCAAATTGATCGAATGACTTGTGACCGATAGGGTAGGTCAAGAGGACACCCTAAAGCCACGTTTCAAATTTCATGTCGCTGGAGTTTGTTTGCTCGAGTTATGAGCAAAAGAAGATGGTTCGGTGTTGATGGATTGGTAGAGGAATGCTCTGAGCCCTAGACGTGTTTGCTTTGAGTATTAGAGGGGTTTAATTCAGGTTGCTTATGTAAATGTATGGATCGAAGATAAGCATGGATTGATGATAGGCATGGTCAGTGATGGCTATGGATCGGTAATAGGCATGGATCAGTGATGGCTATAGTTTGGCAATAGGCATAGTTCAGTGGCTATAGTTCGGTGATAGGCATGGTTCGGTGACGATGAGTTGAATTTGCCTCAAGTATTCAAAAAGTCACTTTAGGACTTGCTTCAGGCTAAAGGAATAGAAACCCCGAGATGTGCCTCGAGCTATAGATGGGTGATTGGGACATGGGGTATGCTTCAAGTCATACTCCCACTTTTTTGAGCTAAGGCTCGGGTCGTATCGAATTATGTTGTCCAGTGATGATTTCTGACGACGACGATGCGTGATTTGACGATAATGATCACGTGATTGGAAGTGATGGCTTTGAAAATGAATAGATATACTTCGAAAAGCAAAGGTGACTGTGAGTTGGATGGAAGATATTGTTGGAGGAAGGTTATGGGATGATCGATGGTATTATACGACTAACGATGGCGGTCTAAAATAGTCCCTAACTACGACGACTTCAGACGGGGTTGTGAGGACAGTTCCACAATGAGCTTTACAATGGATGACGCATGCAAAGGGATCGTGATACTCAAGGTTTTGATGGATACTCGTGAATCAAGGGTATATGATGGTGTGACCAGAGTTCGTTGACTTTAGGACTTGGATCACATATGCTACTAGATTCTGTTGATGTTAGGACCTAGTGATGAGGAGGTAGAGTTTGTTGACATTAGAACCAGCCTTACCATGGACTATCAGACGGGTAGTCTAGTTCTGACGCACTGAGTGAGTGAATTTGAGAATGGATGATGGATGTTATGTTTTACTTTGTTTGCTTATTTCCCTAGGTATGTCACATACGTAGATGTCATCGATGTAGATATCTAGACACCAATTAGTTCTTTGATGTATAATACACCATGATGACTACGATGTAGAGTATCGTATATTTTGTATTATATGCTAACTCCATGGATGCAAGGATAGATCGTGTAAGATTTTCCATACCATTTGTTCTATTATATTGACTTTGTAGTATTTAAGATTTTCAACCGCTCACGCCAAACTGTTGTCTGACTCGGAATTTTATGCTTTGCTTTATATTATTCCAAGTAATCTTAAATGGGTAGATTAGGGATATCAAGTCTGATGAGCACGTGGAGCTGGATAGAGGATGGGCATGAGGTCATACTCTTATATACTTCATTTACTTATTATGATTTGTTATTCTATTGCATTGTGATAGTTTTATAGGTTTTGTGCTTGGATTTCAATTACCTTACACTCTTGGTCACCCCCTTCATTGGCCGGGTACCCCTACGATGCACTATATAGGTATACTAGGTATCGAAGGTGTAAGGCAGTCGTCATAGAAGCCATAAGTTTAGTTTATCACGGTGGTTGACAATTGTGACTGTCAAACCTTTTTATTGCGGTTTTGTTGATGCACGGTGTGTTATAGCCAAGAGATTTAATTTACCATGGTGGTTAGAAATGGTGGTACTCAAAACCTAGTTTTTTGTGATTTTTTTGATGCATGGTTGTGTTATAGCCATGAGTTTTAATTTACCATAGTGGTTGGCAGTCGTATGATCCTTTATGCTATCGATTATAAACGACAATTTGGATGTTTGAAGTAATTTTAATATGGAATAAAGGGTAATGTGTATGTAGGTTAATGAACATAAGTTAATGGACATATACACCTAAAATCACGGCTTGTTTGTGATAGTCCCCCTACACATTTTATGAGCGGAGCCTAGATACTACATTTTTTAGTCTTACAAATTCTTCTAGTTAAGAATATGCTCCTTAATCTAAATCAATCTAATTGAACTTCACTATCCATTATGCCTATGTGATGCGCTATGGAGGTACCCGGCCAATGCAGGATGGTAACTAAGAATATAAAGAAGAGAAAAATCCAAACATAAAACCTTTAAAACATCTCACAGTGCACAGGTAAAAAAGTATAACAATATAGATGTAAAATAGACGAGATAGTGATATAATCAAATGAACCACAAATAAGAACACCGGAGTGCATCAGGTTCATAGACTATACAAAAACTGAAATGAAGAGTTTATACATCCCAAATCTCCATGATAAAACTCTATAACCATTTCTAATAATACAAGTACTGACATAGCTCCGCAGTATTGCATAGCGGAATATAAGTGATAGTAAGCTCCAAGTATACATATATGAAAGCATAGCCTCCTATTGTTCGTATAGCTCCATGCGCTATCCGGACCTATATCTCTAATCTACTCATTTAAGAGTACCCGAGATAATAAAAAGCAGAGCATAAAACCTTGGGTCATACAATAGTCTGTTGTGGATGATATATCATCTCAAAATACTATAAAATCGTATATAGTAAATAGGGTGTAAGGTATGAACAACCATCCTTGACTTGTCCCTACATCCAAAGAGTTAGCATACGAGCATAGTATGTGCTACAATACTATCATAAGAGGCAAAAATAGGATATAGTGGTATCACATAGCATACCAAGTACATAATAAACATATCATCCATCACACAGCCTTGCATCTCTCACTCAGGTGCTTCAAATGTACGCTAACTCTTTTAGATGCTCAACTCATTGACCATGCAGATGAAAAGGGACTGGACACACGCAGACGTCCAAACACAAGGACACACATAGACTATCTTAGGAACACGCATACCAACAGTAGAACTATCCCTTAGATGTTCAACTCTTGCCCATGCAAATGGCAAGGACTGAACACACGCATATGTCCAAACATGCAGGTACATGCAGACTGCCTTAAGTACATGCAGTACACCTTGTCCTACTCACAAGCATCACAATATCATGTTCTACTCTACAAGATATCACATAGAACTCGACCTTTCAGTCCATCGCTAGATCCATAGTCACGTCGAGTCATCGAAGTCGTCATAATTTGTTGATTGTCGTTCCAAATATCATCTAGAGCCATCCCGGGGTCACCACCCTACCTCGAGCCAACTCCTCAAACTACCAAGCAACCTGAGTCTTGGCCTAAAGTCCATAGTTAAACTCCATATAGCACCCATGTCGGTCAACTCCTGACCAAGTCAAGCTAGGACAGAACCAAATCTCCCCTACCGGACCAACTTTTGTGCTTAGTCCCCGAACACCACCATCATCGAACGCACTATACCTCCTGGCCGCCGACCATGTCAATATCGTCGGCCTCCAATCATGTTCGACTACCCAATCACCGACAAGGTTTCACCACCTGGCCACCAACTAGGTTTCGCTACTCGATTACCGAGCTATCCACCTGCCAAACCTATTTCCCCGACCGACCATAGAGCCATCCACTTGCCGACCAAGATCCAAGACCGATTGCTGACCCATCCACTTTCAACCAAGATTCCAAGACCGGTCGCTGACCCATCCACCTACCGACCAAAATTCTAAGATCGGTCGCTGACCCATCCACTTTCCAAACAAGATTCCAAGACTGCTTGCTGACCCATCCACCTGCCGACCAAGATTAAAAGACCGGTCGCTGACCCATCCACTAACAAACCTAAAACCCTGTAGCACTTCCAGCACTCCAAATCGTGTCGTTTTCATCGCTTCCTTTAACGCTTCAACTCTCGTGCATTGTCTATGCAACAATATAACTCCAATCGTTTTAGAGCCAATCCGTCGAAGCCCGGTTTAACAGTTCTTAATTCTAAGTCACTCTGATATTATATACGCACTTACACTAACACAACATACACACACATCATATCTAACATCTAAACACCCAAATACACATCAAACTATAGCAAATCATCATACAATTGCATCCTTACTATAGCCTATCACATATAAAGGCAACAATACTCCTAAACAACATGATTAGGATGCTTTAAACAATTTAAAATTCGTTTTGCTACACGTTTGGCCTTGAAAATAGTTTTAAAACCTTAATTTGACTTCAAAAACGAGTTTAAAGCATATCAAAACGTACAAATACATATATATTAAGGTGAGAGATGATGAATGACTCACCAAAACATCAAAAATTCGAGTTTTGCATGCAAATCAGTGCAAATCCGAGAATGGACAGAATAACCAAGATTTTATCTTCCCAAAATGTAAATTGTGAAGCTCTCTAATGAATCCCCTTGTTAATTTAGCTTTAACCTATTATTTAGACTTGATTTGAAGGAGAAAAGAGAAGGTTTTGGGCAGAAGAATGGTTAATGGAGGCTTAGATATATGAGAGAGGATGTAAAAGTGATTTGGGGATGATGGTCCAGCCACATAAGGTCTCCAAACCCAAAATGGGTTAGTGGGCTTGCCTCCAAACCCACTAACCCACTTAGCTGCTTCAAAAACTATCAATCTTCAAACAACCGTATCTCCTACCAGAATGTCTGAATCGCTATTAATGACCACTTTACGAAAAGTGAAACCATCGTATCTTTCCAATGGAAGTGGTCTCAGATGCTACTTCGGCCGCTATCAAAAGGTATAACCGATACAATTTTCCAAGGGTAAAATCGTCCGAAAAATTTCTAAAGATAGGAAATGTCACTAATAGGCATTTTCCAAAATTATAGAGTCATACGACCTCATAATATTTTATGATCCTCCGATACCATAAAGTACGGGTCGTTACATTCTCCACCCTTTAGGAAATTTACCCTCGAAATACCCAATACAAATAAGGTAAAGCCAACCATAACTACCCTGGATGCCCACCATCCATGAGCAAAGATGTCAAACATCGAACTTGCACACAAAAGCTATAAATGATATCTACGTCTACCCTAGCATGTAAGATACTGGACTACCCTATATGATATTGAAAGTGAAAGTAAATGTGATAAACAGAAGTCTCACTAAGCAAAGAGCTCTAGATAAGCGGTCCTCATGCTCTCCTCGGTCTCCCAATACAATCGCCTTCGCTTTCACTCCAGTAAACCTTCACCAGCTCTACCATCTTTCTCCTAAGCTACAATGTATCACATCCAACGATACGAATAGGCCAATGAGGTCTCACTGCTTCTGTTTAAATCTCGATATCTTTAAGCTGATCCAGTTGAACTATCACACCTAAGTCGTGCATAAACTTTCGTAAGTTGGATACGTGACATTGTGCACACCCACCATCTTTTGAGGTAAGTCGACTCTATAAGCCAGGTTCCCAATCCTCTCAAGTATCAAAAAAGGACCAATGAATCTCGGTTCCAATTTCCCCTTAGTACCGAATCAAACAACATTCTTCGGTGGAGAGATCTTGAAAAACACCATACATCAATGGTGAACTTCAAGTCATGTATTCTCCTATCAGCTTAATCTTCTATTTGTCCTGGGAAGCTTTCTTTCGTTGCTGAATTATCTCGATCTTCTCTGAAGTCTCTCTAACCGTATTTGGCCCAAGTATCAGTTTCTCGTGGTTTCCCACCAACATGAAGAAGCGTTGCACGGTGGGCCATATAACAACCTTAAATGGTGCCATACCAATGCTAGACTAATAAATCTTGTTGTATGCAAACTCTACTAAATGCAAATGATCATCCCATGAGCCTTCGAAATCAAGAATGCAAGCTCGTAAGAGATCCTCCATAATATGATTCTCCAAAGCAATATTGAGATGCAGCTCCATCCCCAACATCTCTTGTAAGCTCTTCCAAAACTTGCTAGTGAAAAAATGGTCTCGGTTGCGCACAATGCTCTTCGGAACATCATGGAATCGCACAACCCACTTCATATACAACTCAGCCAATTTGGATACCGTTCTACTTGACAGCTATGAATTGGGCACTCTTCGTTAATCTATCGACTATAACCCAGATGCTATTATACCCTTCTCTGGTCTTCGACAATCCATCGCTAAGGTCCATCGAAACTTGTTCCCATTTTCATTTGAGAATCTCGAGCAGTTGTAGCAAACCACCTAGCTTCTTCTGCTTTACCTTTACCAACTGATAGTTCATGCACTTCGAGATGAATCCTCCAATGTCCCTCTTAGTCCCTTCCCAATAAAATGTCTACCTCATATGGCGATACCTTTTATTACCATCAAGATGTATAGTCAATCTCGAATGATGGCACTCGCATAGCACCTCATCCCTCAACCCATTGACATCGGGATCAAATAATCTCCCATCCTTACATAGCCAACCATCACGGTCGATCCCATACTGCTTCATCTCCTCAGACTCTGACCCTCCCTCTATCTTCTCATGATCTCTGCTAGTCTAGCATCTAACCTCTGACTAGCATCAATCTGTTCAATCAAGGTAGATCTGTCTGTCAAGGTAGCCAACATTTCTAGCTCCAGCTCACATCGAGGTCTAAAATCATAGCCAGCGATAAACTCCAATCGCTTCCACTTTAGGAACATCGCTCCCAAGCTAGCATGTGTCCTACTTAAAGCAGTAGCAACTGCATTTCCCTTACCAGGCGTGTAGGAAATGCCAAAGTCATAGGAGGCCAGGAACTCTAACCATAGCTGTTGCTGAAGGTTAAGATCCTTCTAGGAGAATAGATACTTCAATGACATATGGTTCGTATACAACTCGAATGACTCTTTAAGCGAAAAATGCCTCCATATCTTCAAAGCAAATACTATCCATGCAAACTCTAAATCATGAGTTGGATAATTCCTCTCGTATGGTTTCAACTGTCGACTAGCATAGGCAATAAGCTCTCCCCTTTGCATCAACACCACACCAAGTTCAGTACCACCGACATCTATGTATACTTTCAGCTTCTTATTTCCACTCGAAATGACTAGCAATGGTGCACTCATCAACCTCTCCTTCAAACTCACGAACGCATACTCGCACCTTACGAACGAAAAAAAATCCGATTCTTCTTTGTTAAGTTGGTTAACTATCCTGCTACTTTAGAGAAGTCCTAGATAAAACGTCTACAGTATCCCGCCAGTCCAATGATGCTTCTCACGTCCATAGCGGTCTTGGTCCGACCCCAGTCCTGTACTGTTGCCACCTTCGTAGGATCTACAACAATACCCTGCTCAGAAACAATGTGACCAAAGAATTGCACTTCCCTCCTCCAGAAGTGAGACGTAGAAAGCTTCTCCTTCAATCGGTGCTTTCTCAACACTTCGAGCACAATCCTCAAATGATCCTTATGTTCTTCCTCCGTACTTGAATAAAAAAGGATATCGTCCATGAACACAAGTACAAACTTATTTAGTTGATCCCTGAAAACATGGTTAATTAGTTAGTCCGAATGGCATAACTGACTACTTATGGAATCCAATTGGCATACGAAATGCTATAATCAGCACACTCTCCTTCGCTACTCTCGGTTGAAGAAACCCCGTCGTAAGGTCCAATTGAGAGAACACCCTGGCACCATGGAGCTGATCAAACAAGTCATTAATACACGGGATTGGATACTTGTTCTTCTTCGTCATCTTTTTTAGCTCACGGTAATCTACACACAACCTCAAAGATCCATCCACCTTAGTAGCGAATACTACAGGTGTGCCCCGCTCATATATGCTCCTACGAATGAACTCTCATCTCAATAGGTCATTCACTTGCACTTCCAACTCCTTCTGCTCTCTAGACGCCATATTTCTTAAAAGCATAACTATCGGTCTGACGTCCTTCACTAAGTATATGCAGAACTTAATCTCTCAGTGTAGTGGTAATCCGGCCACCTCCACAAATATGTCTAGATACTCTCTTGCTATAGGCGTAGATGACAACTCATCCAATGGAGTCTCAAGCGAATATAGAAAGCTAACCACAACTCCATCCTCTTGTAGGCAGCCAATCACTATCATCCGTCCCTCCACAGCCCTAATTGTTACCAAGGACCTCTCACAATCCATCACTAATGCATACTTCCTTAGCTGGTCCATCCCAGTACAATAATGAATCTAAAAAAACCCAAAACAAAGTAATCACAAGCAAGCAAATATCCATGACTCGATAAGGCTAAGTCTCGACAAACCAAGCACATGCTAGTCGATCCTCCAATGGGGTTTGTGACAATCAAAGGTCGATCTACTACCTCAGGTTTCAATCATAATCTATCTACAGATCACTAGATATGATAGATGCGAAGCCCTTATATTAAATAGAACACATACATGTATATTGGAAACATAAAGCATACCTTGTATAATGATGCTCTTCAGTTTCTCCTTCGCGATGGAGCACTTGACGAAGCTGGAACAACGTTAAAAGCGTAAGCAGAAACAGCCTGCTTATTTCTTGGTGATTTTGGGCCATCCTTCTTGATATGTCATGTCATGTTGTAGGTGAAACATCCTTTCTTCTCATTCCTGCAATCTTTGCTAAGATGGCCCCTTTGTCCATAGTTATAACTGAGGCTTCCACTTGCCCTTCATCTGGCCATCCTTTTGAAATTGCTTCTTCTTATTATTATTGTCCTACTTCCATTTGCCTCTCCTGCTAGCTTGTGACTTCGACTCATCCTTAAGAGAAACAACTAGTTTAGGCTTAGTTATAGACTCTCATATCGAAGAGCCTTCTCCACCAACCTCTCAAACGGCTCATCAATGTGCCCTACAAGCTTCTCTCCAAGGTAATAATCTAAGCCCATGATGAACTTCTCATTCTTCTTAAGTGGAGTATCGATAATAGACTGACCATACTTCAAAAGTGTGTCGAACTCAGCCACGTACTCTGACAAAGATATATCCCCCTATCCCAAGTCAGCAAACTTTTGGAAAAGCAACGACTTCTGAGCAGCCACTCCTCCTCAAATCTCGCCTTGAATTGCTCCCAAGTAATATGGTCCTCGGGAGTAGTAATCTTGATAGCATTCCATCACCCTATGGCCCTTCCTTGAAGCTATCTAGAGGGTAGCTTCCTTTTTATCGCATCTTCTAACTCTATATCCCCAAAGATGCATTTGCAGGTATCCAACCAATACTACACGGGCTGATTCTGTTCCAAGAAATGGTCTGCTATCCAGAGTAGAGAAATCCTTGCTCAATTTGGAAAAGTCAGCCCTTGGGGCTTGCATTGATGCACCACCACCAACAGATGTAGCAGAAGCAACTTAGACGTTCTGAACCATGTTTCGCACCATTTCAGCGCAAGTCGGTGTTAGCAGCTCTCGATCTGCGCCTACCCCCCTCCCCTCCCAAACACCATAGATCGAGTTTCTAGTAACGTTCCTTATTAGGCGGCTCATTCTTACAAGATGTAATAAGAATGATCAGTCTCTCTAAAAGGAATAAGCGGTGTCCATGAATGCAATGCGACTTATACACTATATATGTGCTACTATATAGTTTTGAAAACCAAAATATAACAAGTACGTTGTCTCATATATCATTAGATCTATTCTGAGGCGATATTTCCTTCCTTATCTATAATGGATCCAAGTACCAACTTACGTCATCTATGCAACCTCAGCTTTGATACCAAATGTGACGACCGCCCTACACCTCCGGTGCCTAATATACCTATGTGATGCACTATGGAGGTATCCGGTTGATGTAGGACGGTTGCCAATAGTACAAAGAAGAGAAAAATCCAGATACATAACCTATAGAATATCTCACAGTGCATAGATAAAATATAATATAACAACATAGCAATAAAACAGGCGAGACGGTGATATAATCAAATGAACCGCAAATAAGAACATCAGAATGCATTAGGTTCATAGACTATACAAAAACTGAAATAAAGAGTTTATACATCCCAAATCTTCATAATAAACTCTATAACTGTCTCTAATAATACAAGTACAGACAGAGCTCTGCAGTACTGCACAGTGTAATATAAGAAACAGTAAGCTCCAAGTATAGATATATAAAAGTGTAGCCTCTTACACGTATTCCGTACAATTCCATGCGCTATCCAAATCTGCTATCTTTAATCTACTCATTTAAGAGTGGCCGAGATAATAAGAAGGAAAGCATAAAACCTCGATTCAGACAACAGTCTGGCGTGAGCGATATATCATCTCAAAATACTATAAAACTCGCATACAGTAAATAAGCTATGGGGTATGAAAAACCATACCTGACATGTCCCTGCATCCAAAGAGTTAGCACATAGACACAATATATGCTAAACTATTATCACAAGAGGAAAATATAGGGTATAAGGGTATCACACAACATACCAAGTACACAATAAACATAACATCCATCACACTATATCACATCTCTCACTCAAGTGCTTCAGATATACGCTAACTCTTTTAGACGCTCAACTCATTGCCGACACAGATGGCAAGGGACTGAACACAAGCACACGTCCAAACACGTGGGTATACACATATTACACCGGGTACATGCAGACTTCCTTGTCCCAACAATGAGCATCATAACCACAGAGTCATCCATCTATCCCTTAGCATACGTACCGACAGTAGAACTATCCCATATATGCTTAACTCTTGCGCACGCAGATGGCTAAGGATTGGACACGCACAGACGTTTAAACACGTGGGTACATGTAGAGTACCCTAGGTACACGCAGACTACTTGTCCTACTCACGAGCATCATAATCTTATGTTTTACTCTACGAGCTGTCATGCAGAACTCGTCCTTTCGGTCCACCAGCAGATGCCATAGTCACTCGTCAAGTCGTTAAGGTCGTCGTACTTCATTGCTTGTTATTCCAAAGTCATCTAAAGCCATCCCGGGGTCATCCACCCTTACCCCGAGCCAACTCCCCAGACTACCAAGCAACCCGAGTCTTGCCCTAAAGTCCATAATTAAACTCCGTGCTCTCCCCTTGTCGGTCCAACTCCTGACCGAGCCAAGTTAGGCCATATCCAAATCTTCCCCGTCAAACCGACTTCTATGCTCGGTCCTCCGAACACTGCCATCACCGAATGTGCTTCACTTCCTGACCACCGACCATGTCCCCCTGCCCAGCCACTTACCACGTTCCACCACCCGGTCACTGACAGAGTTTCACCACTCGACCATTGACCAGGTTTCGCCACTTAGTCACCAAACCGTCCACCTGCCAACCATATTTCCTCGACCGACCACTAAGCCATCCAGCTACCGACCAAGATTCCAAGACTAATCGTCGATCCATCTACCTACCGACCAAGTTTCCAAGACCGATCGTCGACCCATCCACCTACCAATCAAGATTCCAAAGAATAAGAAACCTTGCCGCATACGGATATCGTTTTAAAGAATAAGAAAGTTAGTGATTATGTATGTGTTGATTACAGATATTTTCCATTTATCTTCATCTGGAAACACGCCCTTCAATAGAAACAGACAATTGCATTTTCTAGTGGCACTATGTCTATGATCGTTTTACAGTTTTTTCCTTTTTCACCAATTTTGATCGATGACTATGGTACACTCCGCCCCTTTCACATCCAATGTGCAATCGTGAGTTTTTTTCCAGGTCCTAACTTATCAGACTTCAGAACAACTACAGCGGTATTCAACTTCTTTCTTCTTACTTTACACCATCGGATCAAAGCATTCCGTGAATCAAATACCTAAAATCACATAACACAGAAAAACTAAAATATAAATTAAAAAAGTTCAATTTTCAACCATATTAGCAATCGTAAAATTTTAAATAATACTTATTTGACCGGTTAAAAAATGGTTTGTCAAATCTAACTTTTATGTCTTTTGAAGCATTTGATCGATCATTTTCTACCATATTTTCACCATAAAAGAATTCATCATCCGAAAAGTTAAGTGCATTGGTATCCACCATCTAACAACTGGAAAAAAAAATTAAAGGAAAAATAAGACATATACGTTGAATGATTAAAAAAAAATACAATTTAGTAACTTCCATTGTCATTTTCAATTACAACTTCATTTTATGTCCTTCAAATTTGTATTAGCCATGACATCGTTAAATATATTCTAAAAAACAATTAAAAAACCTCAAACAACGCATCTATGATTGATTTGTAGAAAAAAATTAGAATTTAACACATAAGAAGGAAGTCAACCTCTTTATGATCATCATGATTAGAATTATCCACTAAATTTTCATTTTCCATCATCTTGTTAGAGAAAATGAGATTTTATTTATTTATTTAATATTTGAAATTTTTGAGAACTACATAATATTTTCTGTTGAAAAGACATGAAAAATACGACTGCATATAATATTTTCTGTTGAAAAGACACGAAAGGTACGACTGCGTAGACTTCAATGTAACTAAACTTGGCTTGCCTCAGTTGTCTGGTGATTACCTATGTGTCCATCTTGATTGAATTGAATTTAGAACCGAGTTTCAAAACCGAAATTTAAAACGATTTACCCAACTCGTACAATCGTTGAAAGTAACGCTTCATAAAGATCGAGTACTCGTATATCCATGTAAATTATCGTCTTATTCATGGTTAATAATACAGATCCTCACAAGTCACAACAATATAGATAACAATTGAAATTATAGAATTACGAGTTCAGTATCGGTTATTACCAACATGAATACCATATTTTAGCCCATGTCCAATTAATACACAAACCCAATATCAAAGCCCAGACGTGTATGCAACACCAGTATTAGGCAACCAGGAATCCCCAACAATAAACTCTCCAACCGTAAACTTACCCGCTTCATCTACACTCATCGATGAATGCACTCCACCCCACTTTACCCTTCCACCCACCCCCGCACCCGGCCCCGTATTTCCGTACTCCCCGTAATACAACGTATCCAGCGCGAAATCCCCGCTCCACGGCTCCCACCCATCCGAATCGACACACCGGTCCAACATCGACTCCATAAACACCGTTCTCGAGTACTTGTGCCACGGCCTGCCTAGATAAGTGGGCGTACTCCCCAAATCGGGCGACCCGACCACGCTGCACTTGTGGAACGAAAACCCCGTATTCTGGTTCGGGTCCAGTCGGCCTTGGGCCGTGATCGAGTTTCTCTGTCCGGAATGGGGTTTACGGGGCTGGATAAGGCAGTTTTGGTACACGGCGGCTGCGTTCCCGAAGATGAAATCCACCGTGCCATAGATGTCGTTGTCCCGGTAGAATTGGCGGTTGGAGTGAGAGTAGAGCGTGTCTTGGTAACCTTGGATTGAGCATTGGTGGATTACGGAGAGGTCTGCGCCGACCCGGAGGGCTACTGCCTGCTCTTTTTGTGGGCCGGAGTCGTTTATTATCGTTAGGCCTTTTGCTATGAAGCCCGGACCCATTGCAGCTAAAGTAGAAAAATACACATGAATAATGGTATAGGTAGATGTCGACAATCAGCATAGATAGAGCATAGAAGCCCATTTGCAGGAATAATTAAAGCAGGTATGAACGAATAATATTCCAGAGCGTTGAATAGTAACATTTGGAATTAAATATATGCTCATTCCAAAGATTCAAACGCCTACACGAGTGTGAAATATGATTCTACGAATAAATGATCATTTTCAAATAGTGGTTAGTGAAGTATAAATATATATCCGGATTTCTTTCCTTCTCCTATTGAAAATTATTACTTCACGCCCAGTACTTTAGAACTGCGCTGTTTTTTTTCATTGATAACTTGTGAAAAAGCAATCTACCATTTAATTTCATAAAATACAAAATTTATACAACTATATTTTAAAGTTATTTTAGACAAAACATACAAATTTAAAACCATTATGCACATTGTAATATAATAATGAAATCAAATGAATTATCTATAAATTGTTGCACCGTAAACAGTGGAACATACAATAAAATCAGTTAAATTACCTATAAAAACATTATTATGAACACTTTGTTGTTAATAACATTTATTTTTAATTAAAATGTTTTTTTATTTGCATAACTCAACGTATGTTAATGGTACGTTTTAAATAATGCTTAATAACCATGGTCTACTTTGAATTTCCATGATTTCTAGGAGCATTATTTCCTATAACTTGAAAATGACAAACTGATTTGTTTTTTTGACTTTTTTGTTTTTGTTATTTAATTTATCTGTTTGTTTTTTTGTTTTTGCATTTTAAAAAAATTCCAAGGCGAAAGCATAATTTCTACTTTTCATTTGGATAGAGTTTGAAGTTTTGTGCCCAATGGACATCCTATTCATAAGGACGATTCCTTTTAACTTCCCATCCCCACTGCTATATATGCGTGGTAGTAATATATGTGACGGTAGTGGTAACCATGAAAAATGATAGCTATGTGGGAAGTATAATGCTAAGTGGGTTTTACTCTCACAATGACTGCATATATATCTTATTAAAATTACACTCATACCAAAAAAGTTTATCACTCATAAAATTAAAACTATTTTATAACAAACATTCAACTTAATGCAGTTAATTAATTCAAATTACGAAGCCCTTATAAGAATTTCAGTACCACTATGTTTTGGCATGGATTACAGTTATCTATTAATTTCAGATATTTTTTGAATCTCATTTCTAGTTTTGTTTTGTTTGTATTGATTAAGAAAAAGAAACTCTTATAAACCATATGTGGCAGAAACATAATATTCTTCCAGATCTTATAATAAGATTATGTATGTATTCATTATAGAAATTGATTATGAAAAAGATAGGAAAAAGTCACACTCAATAACCAAACTGATTAATATTGTGACTTGGAGTGTTAATCAATTTTCATGTACGATCCTCGGATATATACTAAATAAGACATGCACATGGAGACATTCATATCCAACTGTAAAAAGGATTTTCGTTTAGCTTTCCATATAAGAGCTTATATAACAAAACAAATGAAAAGTATATATATTCTGTACTAAATATTTCATAAATTCTCCTTTAATTTCTAAATCCTAGTGTAATCTCCCATTTTAACGAAAAGAAATAGTTGTAAAGCAAGCCTTGCTTTTGGCCACGTTAGAAATAAATAAAAAAGGATATTATAATAATTAAGTACTTAACTGATGTAAATATTATACCTACTAAAGTCACTACTTAATTAATATGAAAATGAAAACGTTATTTGCCTATCTTATGGTTGAGCACTAATTGATTATCTAACTGGCCTAATTAAAGTCCAATCTCTCCTATTTACATACGTCTCAATCACATTAAGGACATGTTTGAGAGATTGTTTCCTGATTATTAATATTCAGGCAAATGCCTTGCCGTTATAAAATTGACATAATTAACAATTGAATTTATAGGTTTTGCCTTTTATTATGCCCACTTGACTTAGATGAAAGGTTCTGTTAACATGAAGAATACGGAATATGTTAAGTTCCAAGGATAAATGACCAAAAGTTTTCTTTGGTCAGGGTGACAAGATAATTAAATAAACTGAACAAAAGATACATTTACTCCAATATTTGTACATGCCAAAAGACAAAATTGAATTAGGAAGTTTCCTACTTCTTGGGAATATGAAATAATTTTTTATAACCTTTCAATAAATCAGTAGTCATGACATTATTGCTCTGGGTAATGAATTGTTTTAAACATAGCTAGGCAAAGATCAAATTAAGTAAAACTTGTATAAATAAGTGATCGAAAGTTCGAAACTCAAATCCAAAGCCTTAACATGGGAAGGGAAAAAAAAAAACTTTCAACAGGCACGGATCGATATTGAACTAATGTTTACTATGATATAAGTTGAATTTTATTTATAAGCACTTAATTAAACGAAAATATTAGAAGACGCTTAAAGTTACAAATTATGTACGTGAAATATAATTCTTTTATGTACAAATATCCTGATGGAAAATGCATTAAATGTATCATTTTATAAAGTTCATACCTATGGACAAATTTTATGACAGCGATTTATCTTGATCAATATTAATATGTTTACCAGTAAATTGACAGAACTCTGTAAAAAATTATTTTATTTCCTTTTCTGTTTTTATGTGGAGCCTTATGCATAAAACAATACAGTATAACTAATTTTTAAAACGATAATGCTGGCTCTACGAGCTACTTATACAACGGGCTTAATAGGGGGTCAATCTTGTCCAAGAAATAATTAATATGGGTACCCTGAATTCCTCTAGTTAGATTTACCACCTACACACACAGCGGTTAAATACAGGTTACTATAGCATTTTCCTTCTAAAAATGCAACAAAAAGCATCAAGTATAAGCTATGCATAAAGTTTAAAAAAGTGCTGAAGAACTATGAAAGAAAAGAGGTGATTATAAATATAGGCCTATGTACTAAAGTTATTTCACTGTAGGCTTATGACATTTAAATTTGAATTTGGGTAGATATGGAAAAAGGACCAAAAACGGCACAGGAAGAAAGTTCAACAATAGAGAAATGTTGCACAGACATATGCGTAACATATTTTAGAATGTAGATGTCCCCATCGATTATTGTATGTTGTGTGTGTTTTAAAGAAATATGGACAAGTCTCATTAAATTAATCCGCAACTTTATATTTATCCATTTGTGCAGTAGTAGTACTGTAGTATAACTATATATGTAACTAAAAAGAATGTACGGGTTGTTATGTAAAACTAAGAATAAGCAGACAAAGGTTATGAGTGATCTTAATCATCAAACATATATATTATAATAAGTACCTACCGACAGTTGCAGAGCTGTACGTAGTGTAACCATCAGCAACGTTCCTGCTTCCAACGATGACCGATTTACCCTTGCCATCACCCATCAGCATAACATTCTTCTGCTTTTTGGGAATATTAATGTATTCTCTATAAACTCCACTCTTAACGTAAATGACGCTTCTGCCCCCCGTAGAAGACGCCAAGGACACAAAGGCTAGTGCCGCACTTATGCTACTATGCGTTCCAGTGCCGTCCATGGCCACCACAGCATCTGCTTTTACATCCTCAACCGAACTTTCCAGAAGATTCCTATCCCTCACAGTCATCCACGCCGGAAACCTCCTAGAATCCTCCGGATTCTTCTTCTTCTTCCTCTTACCGTTCTCCGCAAGCTTCCCCACTTTAACGGTTTTGTAAAGGGAAAGTGCGTTGCAAATGTACTTGCTCAAAGTTTGCATTTCTTTCTTCACAGCATGTGAATACTTGGACGATACGCCACCTTCTTGCATGCTGTCTATGCAAGTCTGCTGATTGGTAATTGCAGCACTGAGCCACGTGTCAACATCTCCTGAGTTGGTGGTGAAGAGTTCTACATCGCTTAACTGATCTATGCTGATGTCAAGGAGTTCCAGGCAGTCATCCATGGCAGTAGAGTTGCTGGTCTGCAATTTCAAATGCAGCGATCTAGTTATGTTGCTGGCCATGCCATGCGCGTAGCGTGCCTGTGACACGGCTGATTGGACGGAGAGGTCGAAAACATCTTTTTGGCTTTTAGGGGTACCTTTTGCTAGGGCTGCCCTGCAAGAGGTTTGACATATTGAAGGGTAGGCGGCGTTGGCACATGTGGATGTGATTATGTCCTTGGAGGAGGAGGAGGAGATTGTTGTGGTTTTTACACTTGCTACCAGTACTACAAGTATTACAACAAATGATGAGTATATTGCTTGCATTTTATTTTAGAGGAATGAAGAATGCATGGAGTTCTAGGTTGTATATATAGAGGGAGGGAGGAAGGGAGGGAGGGAGGGGGAGGAGAAAAGATTCAGAGAATGAGGTCAAATGGGAGCATATGCAAGAGTCAAAGTCTGAGGTGGTCCATGGACGAATATTAGCAAAGTGCAGTTTAAAGAGTAAAGTGGGATGGGTTTTAGTTGTTGGATGTTTATTACAACAGAGAAAGGAAAACTTTTGGTTAGCTGGCTGATTGATGCTTTTTAACAGATGTAGCATAGTGCGTAAGCACCACAGTGTGAAGGATGGATATGCATGAACATATTTGAAAGCTTATGAACTTGCATATGGATGAATATTGCAGACAATACGGTCCGGGGCTGATGTCAGAGGCTGACCGACATTTAATAGCGTAACAGGGAGGTTTTCCTTCAGTGCTATTCATGTTATTTGGCTCCTCCACAGCATCAGGATGCTTGATGATTGGTAATATGTTTATGTCAAAATACTAGACCACAAATCTTCTGGTTCCAACCTCGTGGCATTAATTAATTAAGATTGAGAGAAATAAGAAAATTGACGGTGGGAGAAGGGAGAATAATAATAAAGGGATAGAACTGCACTATTTTGAAGACTGAACCGTGAATTTAGCCGTGTTGAAGCAAAATTAAAAAATTCACAGGTTCAACCAGTAAAACCGTGAGAATCTCGTTGATCATTATTTGTATTCTTTCGATTTAACTGTAAAATTATTTCAATTAATATAAAAAATTAACTAATTATAACTAATATATTAACTTTTAAAATAATTATTTTTCAACATTTGATAATAAATATTAACTATAAAAATTACACGTAAATTTGTTTACTGAAAAAGCATAACTTTTCTAATTTATTAAGATAACAATGTTCAATTCAACAAAATTTCATAGAATGTACAGTAATAAATAATAATGCATCATATAGTCCAAAAGTATTAAAATAATCCAATAATCTGTTAGCTAAGATTGTGATATTGTTTATTTTGAGAAAATAAGTGATCTTATACAGAAAAAGAACATTTATGTAATTTTATTACACACTTTGAGTCATTGCCAACAAGGCTGAGATGTAGCAAAAAGCCCTTATAAAAAAAAGAGTAAAAAACACTCCCATATAGAATAAAAATAGAAGTATAAGTAAAGGATAAAAATACCAGGTTCAAGGTTAGAATTGACGCAAACAATAGTCAAACAAACTCAAAGCGAAACAATCCAACCTAAAAGAAGGCACCTACAACATCGATACTGCATCCACATCCCACTCGTAGTAGCTTCATAGCTTAGACTGTCCAATTCATTACAACCTACCGTACTTGAAAAAACTCAACAAAAGATGTATGTCTAGGACACGTGCGTGCACGCACATGCACATATTGTATGTATGTACGTGTGTGTGTGTGTGTGTGTATGAATATAGAAGGGATTATATACATATACTAGTGTGAACTCGTACTACGCACACGAGTTTCACCATACAGTTTACTTAACAATGTATTTTTTAGATTTTTAGTTTTATGAAGGTGAAATAATATGTTTAATGGATTGTAATATTTAGATTACAATTTTCTTGAACATTATTGATAAACATATTTTGATAGATATAATTAAATAATCACGAAGCATATAAAATATAATTGATGTCCATAAAACACAATAGTTTCATATAACAAATAGAAGGAAACGGTCTAGTCGGAAGCAAGATAATAGGGTAAATTATATATGTATGTATATGTGTGTGTGTGTATTGGATCTTTGTTGGACCTATGTAGTCTAAATTCATTTAGAAATTTTCTAAATTTTCTTTTTAAAATTTTCTTCATATTATAATAATTATTTAATTTAATTTTAATTAAATTGTATATTATGATGAGCACATCAAATGCACACATGTGTATAGTGTAAGTGCAACATATGTAAAGTCAACATAGTTAATATGAACTTTGTTTAGGTGTTGGAATTTACACCACAACGAACATATATTTCCACTCTATATATGTCTTTGTCGTCTAAAAGTGAAAGTTTTATGTGTGTGTGTTTACATGTGTGTGTGTATACACACGCAAACACATAATAAATATTTTGCATGGCAATTTAAATTGGAATAAACTTTATTTATATTACATGCAATAAGTCAACGTATACAATGTCCAATTAAAGTAGTTTAAAAGTTTACTACTACATCTTACACAAAACCTCATTTGAAATTCTGAGTTAAATACAAATACACACACATAATTGATATTACATAAATATATAAACTCATGTACACATACAACCAAACCAAAATTTGAAACAAAATAAAATGATATACATGTAATGGGAAATAGAATGTTTCCTTTAAATAAACCTTTAGTACTATATTTGGCAATATTGTAAAACAAGGAATAAATCATAAATTGTTATAATATATGTATACTATGAAGTGAATATGCTTGTACATTGTTTTGTTTAGTCCCACATCGTGGGATAAGTTCAGTCCTTACCTCTGAAGCCCTTATATAAAGTAGGCCATGTAATGTAAATAGACATTCTATTCTCAGAAGTGAATAATATATCTTTTGTCTCTCTCTTCAATGACTTCTATTTTTCTTTATTCTATAACACGTTATCAGCACGATCTCCACAAAAGTTTTTTTTTCAGATCTACAATTGTGATAATTTATGAAATCAAATCTAATCTTCTCCAGATCTAATTATAGATCTCAAAACGGTAAGTTATTTTTCTATTATGATTGATATAATCTTCCAAATTTTTTTTTTTTATATATCTCATTCCATTCTAGATCTACTTCTTCAGATCTAAATCTATTATATTATTTTTTAGATTTTATTATACTAGTCTTATAATTTCATATCTTATATAGATCTAAACTTTGAGATCTAATTCTTATTTTGTTGGTTATTATATTTCAGATCTAATTTGTTTGTTGTTGCTATTTTTCTGATCATATTATATTGTTGATCTCAATATCATGCTTATTTTTATGTTTTATAGTTCATTTATTTTGGAATGCAAGTTTGAACTTGACAAAATTTGATATTGTTGCTTCAACAAATTTATTGAATTTGATTGCATTTAGTTTGGATATGGATTTGAGAAATCAATCATGGTTGGTAAATGAAGTTTTTATTTTGAAAACATTTTGATTTGATTTAGATTTGATTGAAGGCTTTGAAAATTATTTTGATATATGATTTATATTTCCAGAAGAAATATTTTGTTGTTTTTTAGAGAAACAAATATAAAGATAATACGTATCTAGAAGATCTAAGTTTAGATCTAACATTGATTTTGATTTAGCACATCTGAAGTGAATGGAAACATTAATAAAAGCTTACATGATAAGCTTAATATCTTTCGATATTTCCTTTTAAAAAAAAAAGGGAAAAGAAAAAATAAAATTTGAGAACCTGTAGATAAAAGGTTGAGTTTCCATAAATCAATGAATTACAAGTTTCCTCAAAATAAAGAACCATAAGTTCTAAATAAAAAAAAAAGAGGATCAGAAAATTTAATCATAAAAAAAAAAAGAAATGAGTTTGAACAACCTGAAGTTGTGCAAAGGTTTTTTTTTTCCAACCAGAAGTTGTATAACTCAAAGTCCAAGACCTGAAGTCTTGAATTATGAAAAGATTTTCTGACAATGCTTTAGAGATTTATTTATATTTATATTGCAAAATCTAACATTCCAGAAGAGATGTTATAGGAATTTTATTTTAAAATTATGTGAAAGGATTGTCTTGTAATACTAACCTGAAGTTAGATCATTTCTTCGAAGATGAAGGAAACTTCATTAATGATGAAAATCTAAGTGCAGTAATAAATGATATGGTCGAATTGACCAATAATAGCAGCCTGAAGTCTGCTATGTGGATTTTATTTTATTTCAGTTCAATAAATCAGTTTGAAGTTGGTAAAAGCCAAGTTTTGATAATCTTTGGGTGTGTTTGCCAAACTATATATTTGAAGAAGTACATTTTAATATTCTCCAGAAGAGATAATCCATATGACATACTCTTGAAGAGATGTTTTATGATTTTTATATTTCAAAATCCAAACATCCTAGAAGAGATGTTGTAGAATTATGTCAATTATGTAGAAAAAGATATTGATTATTGATGACATGCCAAAAACAATGCATATAAAGTATCTTTAGAAGTGATATGTACCACTCTAGAAGCGGTGTTTATGAAATATCCCCAGAAGTGATATTATATCATCGTATAGCACTATAAAAGAATTGCCTATAAAATATTGTCAAATGTGATAATAAATTATCCAAAATTCAATCGTCTATTGTCATGGACCCGTAGCTCCATTCGACAAATAGTGATATGTAACCTTTTACTTTTCAGAACTTACGATGAATCAAATATTATATGCACAACTATTCTTGAAGAAATATCTTTATATATGCTCCTGAAGAGATAATCTATATGTCGTATCATAATTTTCACTAAAGCTATATAAATACGGTCTTGAACAAATCGTTATGTGCAACCATTATAATTTCTTATTTTTATAACATTTCAAGGGTCCAGAAGATACTCTTATTTATGTTGTAAATATATCTATTTTACTGAACTCTCTAGAGGAGATGTTTATATATAATTATAAGTTAGTATATATTTTCTAATAAACAATCATAATTAATGTTCAATAGTAATATTAGAGATATAATCAAGGAATAATGATATAATTTTTTTAGTAATAATAATAATTTATTCAAAAAAAAAAAAGAATAATGATATTGTATACCAATGTTACACTCCAGAAGTAGTGGTTCTATCTCTTGCATCTTACTTTCAGTTGGTGAATCTAATTTTGTCACTGTATTTAAAGTTTGATATGCCATTTTAAAAGCAATTACGACAAAAATCTCCAACATGAATATTTTATGCTACTGTAAAAGTAGTAATTATGTAATATGTATAAAATAAACAGTGTATATTGATATGGCATTCAAATAGTGCATATATAAATATATATCTAGAAGAGAAAGTTCACTCCAGAAGTGGTGATACTAATATATCTCTAGAAGAGATTTATAAATTTGGAAATGATAACATATCTTTAGAAGAGATTTATTTATATATTTGGTAATTTTATTAAACCAAATAAGTGTACATAAATTTGATTATAAAGGATCCTAATTTAGCTTAGATTAGATCCTAAAAGTTTGAGAGCTAAGAGGAAATATGTATCTGTAACATTCCAAGCATCTAGAAGATACTATTATTATTTTTGCTGTAATTTTTTTTTTACAGAACTCTCAATAGAGATGTGTAGAAATGTCTATATGCAATTAAAAATTACTCCTTGATAAGTAATCATACTTAGTGTTCAAAACTGATATTTGAGATATAATTGAGGAATAAAACTTAACAACTTGAAGTTGTGTTATATTTTGTTCGAACCAGAAGTTCGATATGGTTTCAAACCAAACGTTTTGAACATTATCATGCGGTTTTGACAGGTTTGCATTGACATTGATTTATAAATAGAAATTAATAGTTTTGATCCTTGTAATAGTTTGTTCCAAAAATCACTAATTCAAATGAGAAAGAATATGAAAATTTTACAATATACATGTGATACGTGGACGCACGTATACATCCATATATGTAAATATTTAGCTAACAACCTGAAGTTTTTGATAAGCTATTATTTAGTGATTATGCATAGATATTATTTAGTGATTTAAAATTCAATCAACATAAATGTTGAATGACCTGAAGTCATGTATGTATTCAAAAGATCTACACAATAAGTAAATTCCTCCAATAGCTTAGATCACTGAATGAGAACAAACTCTAATAATCAATATCAATCGAATGCATCTTATCAATGAATGAAAGAATTATCCTCCTATTATTAATATGTATGGTGTATTTTCTAGTAGCAATATCATAGTGGATCAAAATGAGAATCCAAAGATGATTATTATTTAATGTGACAATGTTTGTCAACATTGAGGGGGAGGATAAAGGGATACAAGCTCATTTTGATCATCAATGTTAAATATTTGTTAAAATATACAATGATCTAAAATATTAAGTAACTTGAATAAATTATCAGTAATATCCCTAGTAGACTTTCTCCAATATTGATTTGAATCCCTGAAGGATCAAAATTTGTAAACCACATTTGAAATATGGTTCAAAAGTCAGTTCAAAATATTTTTGGAGTAAGTGATAAAGATGCCAAATAAAGGAGGTGAGTGTTCTTGAAGAAACACATAAGGATGCTCTGAAAGAGATCCATGACATGATTCTCAAATAACCCTAGAAGTGGGTTAGGTACCTAAAACATGATAATTAAAGAGATCTCAATAAATCATGTCTAGAACTGACAAGAAATAATCATCGATGATAAATTTGCAAATAATAAAGCGCTTATATTTATAAGTAGATTAAGAATCTTGAATTAGGGGAAAACATGACTGGCCATCATGAATCCTTTAATAGTAGAGAAATATGGACATGTAGTCCACAAAGTACCGAAAGTACTTGAAATGCTTAATATACCCTGAAGGTATAAATATGGTTTAAAATCATATTAAACAATGAAAGTATATAAATTCATGAAGAATAAAAATAACTTTCATTGTTATAAAGAATGCAAAGAACAAGGAGAGTAAATTTCAACCTATTTTTAAGTATCGTTGTAATGAAGCTCTTAATATCCATTGAAGTGGTAGTTGCAATATGCAAATACTTATTAAAGTATACAAATTCCTGAAGAATATATATAACTTTTGTAGTTATAAAGAATGAAAAAGACATGAAGTGTAGATTACAAATTTCTTCTAAGTATTGTTGTAATGAAAATCTTGATACATCAAGATGAGTAAATTACTTCCTGCTTTCTAGTAATGTTGTAATGATATTTTTAATATTCATGAAAGATGTATAGTTGCAATGCGCAAAACTAATTTAAAGCCAAAAAAAAAATGAAAGCACATGAAGTGTGTTTCATAAAAGTAGCATACAAATGCATAAAATGCAAACCATATTTGGAAGAAACAATCTTAGAAAATTTGATTGTATCGAAGGAAACTATTAATAAATTGTATTATTAATGAGATTCATATTTATAGATCCAGAAGTATCTATAACCAATTTGAGTTATCGAAAGACGAATATGAATTCAGAGGAAAATTTTAAAATCAGGGAGAGCATCCATAAGTATCTTATAATGCACTCTTTTTCCTTAACTAAGATTTTTCCCACTGGGTTTTATTAGTAAGGTTTTAACGAGGCATTATCTTGATCCAGAAGTATCAACTCCCTGTAACATTTGAAATAAGCTATAATGTACTCTTTTTCCTTATTTAAAATTTTTCCCACTGGGTTTTTCTTATTAAGGTTTTAATGAGGCATTATCTTGATCTAGAAGAATCAAACGTCTTTTCAAGAAATAACATCAAAATATGTTATTTAAGTTAAATTATATTTTTATCCTTGACTAAGGTTTTTCCCATTGGGTTTTCCTTTGTAAGGTTTTTACTGACATATTAAATTGATCCAGAAGCATCAAACTCTATCTGATGCAGTAAATTATTGAAATATGACATACTATATTGTACTCTTTTTCCTTCACTAAGATTTTTTCCATAGGATTTTACTTAGTAAGGTTTTAATGAGGCATTAGTTTGATCCAGAAGTATCAAGCTTTATTTAAAGAAATAAGAAAATAAAATATGTCATTGTACTCTTTTTCCTTCGCTAAGATTTTTCCCATTGGGTTTTTCTTAGTAAGGTTTTAATGAGGCATTATTTTGATCCTGAAGTATCAAACTCTTATAAGGAATATCATTTTTAGTATGATATTTATGATTTCAAAAGTTGCACTCTTTTCCTCGTTCAAGGTTTTTTCCCACTGGGGTTTTCTAATAGAGGTTTTTAATGAGGCAACGGACAATATCTATATCGACTGAATGGATAAATGCAAGCAAGATAATAATGAGGGGGAGCAATCATCATACACGTTTCGAAACGGAAATTTCCAAATTATCCGAGCATTCAAGATTTTGAAGACGCATATTCAAGGGGGAGTGTTATAATATATGTATATTATGAAGTGAATATGCTTGTACATTGTTTTGTTTAGTCCCACATCGTGGGATAAGTTCAGTCCTTACCTCTGAAGCCCTTATATAAAGTAGGCCATGTAATGTAAATAGACATTCTATTCTCAGAAGTGAATAATATATCTTTTGTCTCTCTCTTCAATGACTTCTATTTTTCTTTATTCTATAACATAAATTTAATATTTTCCTTTTTTTAATTAATAAAATATGTTTTAGAATGATTTATAACATAACATGATTAAATTGTCGTATTATGTTGTCAATAAAGATCAATTAATGCAGTTCTTTTAAAGTTATATTCACAAGCACTTTATGTGTAAACATTCAAAACTAAATCTTCTAATATGAAACCGACGTATTAACAAGAATATTCCAAAATTTAATTTTGATTTGTTTTTTTAATAACCATAATATCCGATGACATAGGCATATACATATTCGTGATAAAAGGTCTAGATCTAGATTAACCAAATTAGATAACTTAACGCACAGAACAGAGACAAATGAAATTATTATTTTTTATAGCAAAATAATAAAGAACATAGCAAGGGTTTTTTCAATTTTAACATAATAAGTATATATAATTGTTTCAAGAAGGGTTTTGAGACATTCAAATCAAAATCCCAATTCACACATATGAACTGATGGGGAAGACAGAGAACTAACGAGATGTAAACCAAATTAATAGATATGTAAATATATAGAATTATCTTGGGATGAAGCTTGGAGAAACATCATGAATGATAGAACAATTCCTAAATCCATGCTAACCCAAAAAATGGATCAATACCAAGAATTAGGATGAAAGCACCAGTTCGGATAAAAGTAAAAGAAAAAGCAAGAAGTAAATAAGAACACACAGAAGTTTTTATAGTGGTTCGACATAATCTCTAACCTACTTCGACTTCAATTTGTTTTATTAGTTGTTCTCTCTCTGGATTACAACTATTTATCTCTGATCTGACCATGATCAAGTGGATCTCAAATTTACAATAGAGTTCTTATAGTTGTTTATGAGTCACTGTACTATGAATTTGCTAGTCTAAATCCTAGAATAGCAAATAAATGTTTTCTAATTGACTTTAGTGGAGGAGAGGTTAGAGGTGAATAAATAACGGAGTCTTTATAGTTAGAGAATCCAGATCCTCTTTTAGTTGCTTTTGGGTTTGTATTTATAGGGGTAGTAAGCATGTTGGATTAGAAGTCCACTTGTAGTGAGGTCCAGACATCAGCCTAGAGTACCGTGAAAATTTTGGGGGTCGCACGAGATATGGTGATAACTCGATGCCAAGTCATCACCATAACTCGATGTCGAGTGATCCCCTTAGGGAGGAATTTGCCCAACTCTCTTGCATCGTGTTTCTTGCTTCATTATGGAGTCTCCATGGTGTTTTTGTAGATCGTTAACTTGTTTTGATGAGTGTTCCTTCATAACTTGGCTTATTCTACAGTTCACAGCAATCAAATCTTCTATTCTTGAGACAAATTGTTTGGAACTCTATGAAATCACTTGGGCATGCATATAAGAGATATAGGATAACTTGTATGAAGTTTGAGATTGTGGCGAAAGCATCTTAATTCAGCACCGAGTTATAGGGATAACTTGGTGCGGAGTTATGTTCTTAGCATATTTTGGCTCTAATTTTTCCCGAGCTTTTTCCTAGTCCATTTGAATGTGCCTTTCAAATTTCATCACGTTTCGTTTTCGTTTTAATTTTCTAAGTATAATTGAAATCTGCTTCTCTAAAAATCAGGTTAACAATCCGATAGATAACTCTATAGATCTACAACAATCAAGAGACAACCACTTTTTTCTATTTTAATTTTGCTTCATTAAATTTTGAATACTTTGGAGCTTTTCCACCATGAAAATTCGGCCTAGATGTTTTTGTAGAGAGGAAAGAAAAATGACAGAGAGAAATCTAATTAAATGAGGAAATAAATGTGTAGTGACGATATAGTCTTTTCCTCTACTTTAATTAAGATTGCCTCCTCATTTCAATTTCAAAACCCCCTCCCCTTCTCTACATCGCAACCAACTATCATGTTGTGATATGGGTCTAAAATTTTTCCAAAATTCGACTAGTAGTATCTCCATTTAAATCCAATTCAAGTTTCCTACCGATATCGTATACCAATGTGCACGTTTATAACCTTTTATATACGTAACTTATTAAATATCAATGGAAATCAAACAAATCAAATAAGAAATATTTTTAACAATTAATATATCAAAAATATTAACTAGTTTAATTTATTCAAGGCCTATTTCAGTATTTACCTTCTCTAAATTGAATTTAAACATTATACTAATATCGTATATCGACGCGCGCATTTATAATTTTTATATACGCACTTTACTAAACACTAATGGCATCCGATAAATTAAATAAAAAATCATAATTTATATTTCTTAAATATTAATTAATTCTCAATAATTAAAAATTAATTAAATCGTGCGGATTATTTGGAATATTCATCATTTCGGTTGTGTGACTCAAATGTGTACAATCAATGGTTAATACTGAACAATTCAAATGTTAACGTTCATACGCCACCTTAGCAAGTAGTGTGACATTTTGGCTGACTTTATCGCTTACATAACCTTGGTAAAATCAAATTTTACTTATTATAAGCGTTACCCATTAGTAATAATTATTTACACCAATTCTCTTTTTCAAAACTGTATCACTTTGGACTATGGAATTTGAAAATGGTCAAAATTCCAGTATCATCCGTATTCAACTTTATAGTCCGTACACAAAGTCTCATGGTCAATAGTTACAATTATTATTAATCGAACCACTCTGGCCAAATATTTTGACATAAGTTGACCGCGATACTAACCCTATATAAATGAGAAGACAAAACCTCTTTTGAATAGTGTTTCGCTTCCAATACTTCCACTCGATCCAATTATAGTCATTCGATGGATGCCTCTGCCACTATTTAACAATAATCAAAGCGGAGTTTCCACATTGTATATCAACAGTATTCTCAGCTCAAGTGAACTGTGTAATTTTGTCACATCCATATTTTTGTTCGACCTTAGTTATATTAACCAATAGAAAACTGTCAAGTGAGTCATTCCATAGTTACCCAACAACTATCAGTACGTAACCCCTTAGTGCCTCAAGTAGTCATGAGTAATACAATGCCCAACATTTGAAAAGTGTTACATACTCCAGTCTCAATGAATGTATCGATATCTAGTCTCGATACATCTTGACTAGGAATAATCAAAATAGTATGTTTTAATTTCATTATGATAAATTACCCATGGTTACAACACTTTGTAAGTACTATCACAAGCATACCCATTCATAGATTTTCTATTAAATATACTTTTAATTAAATTAATTAACTAATACAATACATTATATAAAGTATATAATAGAAAGAAAACACATTTTATTTTGAATAAGATTGGTTATCGAGTAAGATATATGCAACAAGTTATATAATTTCCCTTACGGCATAACCCTAACTCTATTAGTCTCTCACTTGCACTTTGGGGTCAATTATGGAATCTTGTTCCAACTTCTCCAATCGGTTTCCTCAAAACCAATCAAGTCAGTCCTTCAGTTAACTGGTATGATATTATGTTTCAATCATCTACTTTATCAATCAACTTTCTCTGAGTTTGATAAACTGCCTTTATCATGTGGAACAATTCAGTGTTTGTTTCTTGACTTCTAGTGAACTCTAATTTGTGTAACGAACTATATCATGACATTGTTATCAAATAACAATGTTACACGATTCTCAACATTTGAAATCACCCTTGGCTTAGTTATAAAATTTGTGCATCTAATATATATACATTGTCTTTACTATGGTGTTATTCAAAGCGACATACATAGCCTTTTCCGTTGAATCAACCACAATCACTCATTTGGAAAATTTCCAATTTAAAGATTCTTAACTTGAATTTATTTTTGACATATTATACTAAATATCACTTATGAAGTTTGAGTCCGAACACTCCTTCATAAAGAGTTCATTGTTTCTGTAAAAAATTCTCTAATATTTCATAAATACATGAGAACGCCTCAAATAACCATTTAGTGATGCCGATTTGGATTTAATATTTTCTTCATGTATCAAGTACATAAACAAATCATGATATCGCAGATACATAACATGTATATTGCCAATGCATAAAGAATCCATCATCCATGTTCCATATCAAACATTTTAATAAGGCGTACTTGCATATCTTTTGTGATATTCCCTATATCTTTCATACTTACTATTAAAGACATTAGTCAAAAATCCAACGTCGAGTATTAAAACAACTAAAGCCAATTTTTAACATAGGTACATCGTTAATAATCAACAATGTGTTGTTTACTTATGTCTTAGAAATATTTATGTACCTTTTAACGTTCTTTCTTATGAACACATGCTTCCTTTGCGTTTTGACTAATAATCAAACTATTTGATATTTCTATCAAAACATTTATTCAATTCGATGCTTGTCAAACGAATTTTCGTATCTATTCCTGGATCATTTTCAAAAAAATCACACACTCAAACATTATCGAACCATACAAGACACTTTGGTTATAATGTGTAAATAGTTTACTCTAAATAATTATTTAGAATTTTCTGTTTCAACACATATGTACCAAAACATAATATCATACCATGCGATAATTTTGTGAGCAAAATGCGAATCAACTTGAGCATATTGAATGGTGATTTTGTTACGTTAATTTCAACAATTGAAAATCACGACATTATTCTTATCAATGTGGCTTACTCTATTCCAACTGCATTTGTCTTTCTTTTAAAGATACATTTGCGACCAATGAATCATATCCTTTCGGATACAATTATCAAAATCATATTTTGATAGTGTACTTGGAATCTATTTCGGATATGCATATCAACCATATCATAGATTCAATACTCTTAATGGTCTAATTAAACAACCGAGGAATATTTATTCTTAACATTGACAAGAAACTCGCAGGTTCTCTTTAATGTACAAGAATACCCATTACACGTTCTACGTGTTCATTTAGGTTCGGTCAATTTCATTTCATCCCTTGTAATACATTTTATCCTTGGAACGTATCCAAATTCATTTTCATACCAATAATTTCTTAAAGAAATTCTTTCGCTACGAAGGTGGTATTTCTCGAAATAACAGTTGTTTCTTGGTGCTACAGAACGAGCATTCATAATTTTTTTTGTGAATTTCCTTATATAAAACTGACTTTGCATTAGTTCACAGCATATTTATGTTCACAACATAAATTAGACATCTATTGACTATTGCTCCCAAAATTCTCTTGGGATGATTCATACAAGATCTCTTACATGCAATTATTACGTGCAGTCTTTCGACTCGCACAACCTGCCAACTTCTTGGCCTAGAAAATGAAGGGATTTATTATAAACCTTTATCTCGTATGGTTTTGTAAACTATTCTTTGGATGATATTAACCTCAACCTTATGGACTACTCTTAAGTATGCACCCTATAGAAAGAATTTAACTCAACTTCACTCATCATTAATCGTGCTTTGTCCAACAAAGTTCGATTACTCCTTATCATAGACTTATACATGCATATCAAATACATATGTCCATGTCTATGATAACTCATCGATGGATTGATGAAGTACAAAGAACAATTTTTGGTATTAATAGACTTACGATTTCATATGCATCGATCTGAAGTGTTTATCAACTCTTCTGCCATTATCACTAAATGGGTGCATATCACTTAATTATTTGAGAGATAATTAGCAAGTATCATATGGTTCATAATCATATAATAAAATTCATTTCCCAAATCTACGACTTAATCTATAATTACAAAATACTTGTAAATAATTTTAGATACTTAATTATTTTTCAACGCATCATTTTGTTATGAAAACGAATACTAAATTATAGTTTTGTTTCCTAATGAATATTCATAATATTCACAATGAAATATAACTATGTTTATTTTTTAGTCGATCACAAAAATAGTCATTATTTCATAAATAATGTTTAGTATGTTTTATGAAAACTATTTTTGTCACTTGATGCAATCAATAGGTGTTATATGGCATGCTTACAATATTTCCACCATTACTATAATAATGTACTAAATTCATAGGTTCGTTATTCACTTAATGTAGACTATTTATTTTATATACTGCAACTAGTTTATAGTAGAGAGTTCTTTGATCAAATATCTTAAAATCAAAGAAATAAATCTTATAGAAAATGATTTTTTATAAGAAAGTACATCTTGAAATAGAAATTGCATTTCTTACTCTAATGTTATGTATCAATTAACATTATTACAATCCCTGTTTTTGATGTTTATTTATGAAGCAGAAGTGACTATTCACTCTTTATATTTCAGCTGTACCTTAAATCATATCTACTCTTATACATTATTTTTCCATTCTAAATGGTCAAACCATTTAAAAGAAAACCTTACTAGATTATTATAGTGAACTATTTACAAAAGCGCATTCGATTATCCTTAACATTTAAGGACATCAAACATGTTGCACTTTACGTAAACTAATCAAACTGATGGTTCAGTTATCGAATTCTTAGATCTATCTTGTAGTTTTGGTCTAGTGTTACATTTAGCACAATATTATCCTTCTGTAATCAATCAAATTGAATACTTGATCTCATAGCATTATTTATTTTTCAACTGAACTAACTTCATTGGAGTACCTTACATTATGAACTGTAATCGTTTCCCATGTAACACTTATATGCAATAGTATATGGATCAAATATCCATAGTCTTGTATTTGAGTTGGAACACATAGAACGTAATACATGGTCTCGACCAAATAAATACATAAGCAATCAAATTACGAACGTATTAAGTAGTTGTAAAATTAGGCACTTGCATGGATACAGAAAATATTAACATACAGGAAGTATTTAATAGTAAGATAGAGTGTGTCTGTGTATGTGTGTGTATTATTTCTATTTGTCAATTTTCAATTAGTTCAAATGTATGTCTTAATTTATAAACATTTTATTAATCATATTAAATGCATAAATTTATCAATGTGGATTATTATCATATTATATAGCATATATTCTTACAATATTAGAAAGATTAAATGTTATAATTTCATTTTCTAATAAGGCTCCCATTAGTCATTTATGTTTCTTCAAACCCTATGATGAAACATATAAGTCTTTTGACTTCACTAGTGGATGTCAGGACTCGTTTGTCTTGGGATTTTGACCTTGAGTTTGCTCAATAAGTCATAGCCCCACAAACGATGGATAACTTCTTATCGATTGTGTCATGTACAACTCCTATCTCATGGTACATTGTTCTAATTTCACTTTGACCTTGAGTTTTCTCAGCAAATTGAAATGGAATTATTCACTGGCACCTACCATATTGCTATGACCTAAGTATAGTATATGTACTTTGAATTTGCTCAACAAATACATATGGTTATCTTATCTCATTTGTTCAATATATTAATAATACTACATATAACATCCCTAGCTTGAGTTTTCTTAACATCTAAGGAGTATGCAAGTAATTTATTAATATATATATATATATATATATATATATGATAAAGGACAACATTATATTAAAGATTCACAATCTTTAATATATTATATCGAGTGATATTGGCTTATGGAATAATGTATTTCTCGTAAATATCCTCGTGATTTAAGTGTCAGACACATCGAAAATAACGGTATATGTACAATTACGTATGTATTTATTCTTTAAGTTAGAGTTTCTAAAATGTTCCAGTGTTAGTTTATACATTCATATTATATAGGGTTCATTATTATATAACTTTCATATTTTAGTTAGCTTATATGATAATCTTATGTATAACATTATATTAATTAAATCATATTTAATTAATTTTAATTAATTAACTCTTTATTTAATTATTTATTATTCAGTTTTAACATATTATATCATATATTTGTATACTATAACTTTTATAGTAACAAACACACACACACACACACACACACACACACATATATATATTTTAACTTATTAATTAACATTTAATTCATTCATTTAATTAAAAAATATTAATTAAATTGTATTAATTTCAAAAATTATATTACATACACACTTCCATACATATGTTGTTTTAACCATTTTAAGGCGACATAACATATATCAATATATAGTATACATGCATATATATACACACACACATAAATTAATTAACCCATTTAATCAATTTATATTATTAATAAATTAGTTTACCAAATTAATGTTTAAATTTTCAAGCACTTTGATTTTTTTTTACCTTTTCAAACATTTTGAAACTTTACGTTATACTATGACTTTTGTAATAAACATACGTTGATTTAAAAAAATTAAAATCGATAGCTTTAGTTTTCAAAAAAAAAATGAAAATTCCCAAGGCCCAATTTAATATAGGTTTTTTCTATTAGAGGCAACCTTTGGGCTCACTTCACCTTTCTGGCCACGCCGTAAACCAGGTTGGACATGGTACTTGAATACTTGATTCCAATCCTAGACAATACCTTTCTAGACACCGTACTTAGTGGGCAAGCTTAATTAGTTAGCACTGATATGACTAATTTAGATTACACAGACTATTGGATTCAGATACAATTGAAGGAAGCAGGCCAGTTGGAAGCATGGTACTAGGGTAAATTCCAAAAAAAGTCTCATTGGATTTTTGTTGTACCTATGTAGTCTAAATTCATTTAAAACTTTCGTAAATTTTCCTTTTAAAATTTTCTTCGTATTAAACTATTTATTTGAAAATTGTTTAATTTAATTTTATTGTATATTATGATGAGCACGTTAAATGCACCCATATGTATTGGTTAAATGCAACATATGAAAAGTGTGTATAGTTAATGACAACATTGTTAGATGTTCAAATTTACACTGCAACGAGCATATTTCCCCTCTATATATTCCTTTGTTGTCTAAAACATGAAATTTGTGTTCTTAATTAAAGATATATATATATATATATATATATATATGTTTACATGTGTGTATATACATACGTACACAATAAATATTTTGCATGGCAGTTTAAATTAGAATAGACATTATTTATGTTACATGCAATAAATCAATGAATACAATGTACAATTCAAGTAGTTTAAAGTTTACTACTACATCTTATACAAAACCCCTTTTGAAACATTTAGTTAAATACAAATACACACATATAAATGATATTACATAACTTTATAAACTAATGTACAAATACAAATCAAACAAAATTTGGAACAAAATAAAATAATGCACATGTAGTTTGTGAAATATAATGTTTCCTTTAAAATAAGGTTCAGTACTAGATTTGACATAATTTTAAAACAAGAATAAATAATTCAATGTTTTCCTTTTTGTCAATTAACAAAATTTATTTTAGAATAATTAAAACTGTAACGATCTGGAGTTTCACTGCTTTGATTTATGAATATTTAATTAGTTTTAAATATTCAATATATAGGTTTTACAATGAAAATAAAACTCTTTTAAATGATAATAATGACGGTGAAATAATTTTCAAAATTTGTTTACAAAGATATATAGTTCGAAGAGAAATAAAAAATGTGTCTGGAATTTGTTTTTCAAATTTTCGACTTTCATCAGCTTAAAGTTATCGTAAATGTTGTAAACTCTTTTATGTAAATAAAACGCATATAAATATATAAGTTAGGGTGTATCTGTGTGTATATGTGTGTATATATATGTACGTATGTATGTATTTATACTTAGGTGTATAAGGTTTAAAAATAAAATAAAATAAAGTAAAAAATAAGTGTCATATCATAGGGAGACATGTTTAAACATGTCTAAAAATGGTACGCATGCACATAAATACATGTTGGCTCAAAGTATTAAAGAGGGGATAAGATTTTCGTGATTTTCAAAGATGGAGAAGAGATGGTGATGAGGTGGTAAGGCTTGAATGGAGGGTCATATTCATAGGGGTATTTTAGTAATTCTTTTATACCATTTTATATAAAAGTCTTTTCTCTTTTTCCATTCTCATTCATTTTCCATGTCCATTTTCACTTTTTCATTTCCTACGACATCTACATCTTTATGTCAACTTAATGAAACCTTTAATGGCTTCTTATGTTAGTTTTTAAGATTTTAAAAATAAAAATAATAATTAAATTTGTCTTAAATATTCAAACTTGTTTTAAACCCTTTCTTCTCCATTTTCCACCCATTTTATTCGACCATAACTTCCTCCATACTACTCGAAATCAAGGTTTTATTTTTTTTCAAACTATGTATAATTCTAGTGGCTCCAACTTTCATTAGAATTACTTTTTCAAATTTCGAATGTGTTTTGGTTAAAATTTAATTTCTTTCTGACTCATTTTTGGACCCATATTATCACGGCCGAAAATACCACTCCTTCATTTGACCACATCTCCCTAAAATCAAATCCAAATTAAGTGATTATTTTTTTCAAATTGAAGAGAAAAGAATTTCATAAAAAATTTCATTCTATGACCTGTCCAAATTTCAAGAGTAACATGATCAAAAAATAGTGAGAAGATGACCAATTTTCAGTGTTGATTTTTGTGATTTCCAAGCTTTCGGTGAGTAAACATTAGTTTTAAATTTCAAAGTTTTTAACTTGATATTTGTTGCACAAATTGCTTTCTGATGTGTGTGAAATATGTTTGAGTTGTTATGTGTTTGGTTATTTGTGGATATGGATGATTCGAGATGGAAAAAGTGGACTTGAAATGAAGTCTACCTTAGTATTGTTGTAAATTTGCAAACTTTGGTTATGATATATTTTGCAAACTTTGGATTTGATGTTGGTTGTAAGTTTGGATATGATATAAATGTGAATTTGGTTGTGATGTGGTATATTTATAAGTTAACATTGAAATTTTAAAAGGAGATATGGATCTTTTGGAAGGAAATGGTTTTAAAGTATTTAAGATTTTAAAACTTTAAAGTTAAAATTTGTTTTAGTCTCTAAACTTTTTCTTATGGTTTAAAATGAAATAAAGTTAGAAGTGGAGAAATGAAAAGTAAGTAACCTGGAAAAAAAACTCAATTTATTTATTCGCAGCGATAGTCGCTATGGAGGCAGTTTCAATAAATAAAAATCGGATTTTTGAAAATTTAGTTTTTATACTTAAAAGAGTTTTGAAAATGTTTTATAAACTTAATAATGATGTTTTAGAAAGTTAATTAAGTTTTCAATAATAAATTATTAATTAATTAAGTTTTGATAATTAATAATTAATTAAGTATTAAACAAGATTTATTTAACTTAATTGATGAGGTTTAGTTTCTAAGTAGTTATCTTCTAAAGATTGGATTATTTTTAATAAACTATTAACTAAATATATAGTTAATTATGTGTTTATTAAATTGATCAAGTGTTAGATTATTTTCAATTATTTACTAATTAAGGCTTAAATTTAAAATAAATTACTTATTTAAGGTTTAATTTATTAATTAAGTTCTAACCTAAAGGTTATTTTATTAATTAAATAATATTAGTTAATACTAATAATTAATAACGGTTTAAATTATTATTTAATAATTAATAAAGGATTATTTTAAGAGTTTTGTTTATAAATAAATTATTTATTAAAGGTCTAATTAGTTATTAATTTATAATTAAATTAGGTTTAAATTTAATAAAGATTAATTTTGATTTAATAAGAGTTTATCTTATAATTAATCATTTTAAAGGGTGTTTTAAGTTTAAATTGTAACGACCCGGAATTTCACCATATTTATTTCTACATATTTAATTATTTTAAATATTCAAATAATAGGTTTTATAATTAAAATAAAAACTCTTTTAAATAATAAATATTGAAGATAAAATAGTTTTAAAAATTCATTTACAAAAACATTTAGTTCGAAGATAAATAAAAAATGTGACCGAAAACTATTTTCCTAATTTTCAACATTTCATCATGTAAAAGTTGTTTGAAATGTTACGAGTCTTGTTTATATTTGAAACAACATTTAAATGGTTAATAATGTAAATTATTTAGGACATATTGGTATATACATTGTATTTATACTTAAGTATATGCATGTATGTACTAAAAGATGCCTTAAGAGACATGATTTGACATTTTGGCAACTAAGTACAAAACATGTTTAAATATATATTCTCGTGAAGAGAGGGAATGGGGATAAGAAGGTGGCTCGAGCACATATGGTGGAGGAGGCTAGGTATTGTGGTAAAAGAGTAGTAGAGGGTAAAGGATATGGGTATTTAGGTAATTCACTTTGTTTTCTTACTCATAAATACCCCTTTCACTTCTTCAATTTCACCTCTTTTACTTATGTTGTATCTTCCTCATAACATAATCAAATGTAGCATTTATTTTCTTCAAATCGTAGCAAATTTCAGTGGCCACAACTTTTATCTTGATCACCTCTTCTAATTTTGAGCTTAACTATGTCCAAATCTCATTTCTTTATAGAGCATTTCGAACCAAGAATTTCAAGTCCGAAAATGGTCCTTCTTCTTTTGACCATATCTTCTTCAAAAATAATTGTAATTGAGTTTTTTTTTTAAATTATAGAAAAATAATTTTAGAAAACTTTTCTTTTTACCACTTTTACAAAATCCAAGAGAAAGTAGTCCAAAAACCAGTTGGAAAATGACCAATTTTTCGGTTCATTTTTGAGAGTTCGATGATTTTCCAAAGTCACTCCATCTTACCAAAACAAGTTTCATTTCCTTCTTCTTTCAAGGCCGATTCTACCTACTGCATTATGGGTCCAAGATTCCATCTTTTTCTTAGGATTGGAAGTGCTAGGTCATAACCTAAGTTAGTGAGAGTTTGGATAGCTTTCGAAGAGTAAAACTCTTAACTCTTTTCTTTGGGAAACATTTTTTTTCACTTATATTTTGATACATATTGCTTGCTTGGTTTGGATATGATGTGAATTTTCTCATGTTTGGTTTGGAAATGTATATGTGGCATGGATGCAAACATGTTAAGTAAATGTTAGTCAGCAAACTAGTTAGTAAGTAAACTTTTACCCTAAAAAACCAAAGATTTAAAAGTATATTCATGTTCATATTTATTGCCTATGAGTGCTTGTTGAATGTATTCTTAAACCATTTCTATGTGATGTTTGGTTGTGTTGATAAATATTATAAACTTGTTTGCTGAACTTCCAATATTGCGATAGTCACTATATCGGCACTTTCGAAAAATCACTTTTTATCGAAATTGTTTGGTTTCATCTTCGTGCTTGGAATTGTTTTACAAGTTAAGTAAGATTTTGATTAACGATGTTTTCAAAAGTAATTAACCATTTTAATAATGAATATTTACTTAATTAATTAATTAATAAGGATTAAGGTTAACTAATTACAAAGTTAATGATGCGTTTTAAATTTAACTAATTACTTGGTTAATGATTATTTAAACTAATTAATCATTTTATTTAATGATGTTTAAATTTAATTAATCATTTTATCTAATGATGTTTAAGGATAACTAATCGTTGAATAATTATGAATTAAATTTAATTAATCAATTTTCTAACAATGCTTTTAAATTAATAAACCTTTTTAATAAATGATTTCTAAAATTTATCAATTTGTTTTAACTCAAATTAATATTTCCTTATTAATATTTATAATTAATACATCATTTTAAATAATGAGAATTGATTATTTAGTTTAATTAATTATATTAAATCAATGGTGTTTAAAGGTGATTTACCCTTTTCAATCAATTTTTATTGGAGTTAATTAATCAACTTAATTTATGAAGTTTCAAAGTGAATTTATCAAAGTAACAAAGATGTTTTATATTTGTTATTCATTTTAAATAATGATAATTAATTAATTATTAATTTAGTTAATCATAGTTTATTAATTTATTGAATTAATAAGGTTTAAAAGTGGTTTACTCTTTTTATTATTTAAAGACATTTGAAATTCAAAAATCAACTTGTGTGATGAAGTTTAAAGTTAATTAATCGATGTAATAATGATGTTTTGAGTTAGTAAATCCTTTTTAAATTGACGTTTTGAAGTTAGTAAACTCTTTTAACAAAGTGTTTTAATACTAATACTTGTAAGTGAGGCCAAGCACGAATTCGTATTTTTAAATAAATAGTTTTATTCGTTTAAGAAAATGAATTAATTTTCGTAAAGCAATTCACTTATATGAGAACAATTTATTTGTATACAACACTAAACGTTGAAGAAGTAGACTCGTCGCTATTTCGAAAGTTAAGAATAATCGTGAGATAAGACTTTGAGTTAACACTATCTTAACTGATCCAGTATTAATGTTAACTAAGAAATAGTACAAGTTGGAATTCGATGAGTGATGATAAGTACAAAGGCTTAATTTCCATATACGATCGTTTTATCTCCTCAATAGTGGTTTCCCAACTATCAGTTACCTTAACCTTCTTTGTATTCATCATTCTAAGACGATGTTTTGCTCACTTGAGCTTTGTTATCCATTGTTACTAAACCCAAAGAGAAAGTGGAAGCCAAGCTATGTAGGATTGCTCCTATTAGGGTATTTTCACATCCACTTTAGATCGGAATCGATTTTGCGCCTTAAGATGTGCAACAATTGGATTCTCGATAACTGTTGGCGGGTTCTGTCTTGGACGTGTCCGAGAGCCATCAGAGTTCTTAAGTATATTTCTAGAGGTATACTTTCGGTAAGGGGAGCACATTCCTAGTCATTGTTGGAAAATTTCATTTTCTTATTTTATTCGAACCTTTGAATCTGTTTTCTTTAATTACAATTGGAAGAGTAAACCACTCTTCGCGGTGTTCGATTATTGGTTTTGTCCAATCTATCGAATTTGGACAGGTATCTTGTTTAGTCCATTCTATTGAGTTTAGATTGTTGCCTTGTTTTATCCATTCTATCCAGTTTGGATTTTTATTCAGACTATTTCCATTCTTTCAAGTCTGAATATTATACTAATTGTACCCATCATCTATGTTTGGACTTGTTCCCTATTGTTCATTTCCATTTTTTTATGTTTGGTTATTGTTTATGTGGGACAAAACTCATTTTGCGTTAGCAGGTGGTCCTACATATTATTATTTAAATACACCCCATCTGTTTCATTTTTTACTCATACCAGACATTTTGTCTGGCCCGAGTTGCTATTTTTCCTAAACTCTCGGGTACTCTTCTATTTAGGTAGTCCCACAATAGCAGGTTTTCTTTGGAGCTCTTTGAATGTAGTGATCGAGCAGGCGGCTCCTTTTGTATCTAGTTATTTATTTTCACTGTATGATTATGTAGGTGTATTATGTATCTTAAAAATGAAAAATCTGAATGTATAGTTGCAAATCTATTAGATGTAGTATTTTTTTTATAACTCTGATAACTCCTTATAAGGAATAACCTTTTGTACTATATCACATTATATTATATGTAACTATCTCGATATGAGGTTTATCTATTTTGTCTTGTCATGTTATCTATTTTACCTTAAGACTACTTATCTATCGGATGCTAGGCAATGGCACACGAATACCGAAGACGTATTAAGTGTCGTTCTCAGGGATAAAAAAGGTGGGTCATCACAAATATTTGCTTATTATCTTAGATTGGAGCCTTTAGAGTTGAAATTTAACAGTAGTCGATCTTCCTTTTGTTTTCAAGCTTCTCCTTCCTTGTTTTTGAGTAAAAGGTGAGTTTTTGGACTCACATCTATGTCTATAACTTTCTTTATTGCTAGGTATGTATTCCTAACATTTATTCTTGTTCAGTTGCTTTGGATTGAATTGATTTTGATGAATATTCCAATTTTTGATGTTTTGAAGTCAAAATCTTTAAAAATCCTAGCTTTGATGTTTGAACATGTTTTTGGTGTTGCATCGAAGAGCCTATAGGGCTGGGTTGTCACGTGGCATAAATCCCTAGTCGTCATTACTCGTTCGATTTCCTCCGTTTGGTTTTCGTCCTTCATTAGGGCTAGGTTGAAAATACTAGAAATTCCAGTTCAGTCGACTGAATCAGGAAGTCAGTCGACTGAACCGAACCCAGGAAATTTCCTGGGCCAGTATCAGTCGACTCAGTCGATTGAGCTTGGAAACCGAAAGTTTGCAGGCATGATTCAGTCGACTGACCACCCTGGTTCAGTCAACTGAAACTGGAAACAGAAAGTTTCTAGGAATTGTGTCAATCGACTGACCACCCTGGTCCAGTCGACTGAATCTGCTGTCTCATCCCAATCTGCCTATTTTTGCTTGGGTTTCCAATTTTAATCAATTCTTGTTGATCCAATTTGTAATTATCACCTTTATTGACTTTGATAACTTCTTTCTGGGGATTTTTTGGGAATATCCATTTCGATGGATTTGGTATCGATTTCTTTGGATTTGATTCACGTCTTCGAATGTGAATTTTTGGTGATTGATTGTTTCTACAATCATTTCTGTGACTTGTCACTTTGAAATACAAAGGTTTCTATACTAGTAGTAAATATCAAAACTCTTTCATCAAAACGATTTCAACACTATTTTAATACAAAGCTCGTTTATTAAAACCGTTTTCCAATCTATTAGTGTATACAAATCTTTAGCTCATTCGTACGATAAAATCTAATTAAATGACTTAACAAAACAAGTGGTATGAAACGCTTGCGTTTACTTCGTCGGTTAATTTTTATACTTGTTCGATTGAAACTCTTGTGACAATTTTCGAGTAGAGATCTACAATTTGTTCGTAAATATTTAAGCTAAGCCAGTGGTTATAGGACATGAAGCAAAACTCATTTATTTACTAGCTTATTGTAATTCACACTTTTTTATGGATAAATGATGATCATTTCATGATTTAGACTAGCGATATGCTATGTCTCTTTGTCCACATAGGGGACTATACCTCGTTTTATTGAGTTTCATCTCATTTCTTTTATAGGCTAATGACCTATTGGTTCTTTGGAGTTTCGACTCATTTTTGTGGGCTAGTGACCCACGTTCTTTTATGGAGTTCGGTTCATTGGGAGTACCGTTGTACTACGTCGTTGTACCGAATTATTTGAGTTTCAGGTTCCTCGGGCGTACCGATATTGTACTACGTCGTTGCACTGGCTCTGTGGTTAGTGACCATGGGTTAAGACCCGTTTGTGATACACGTGTTAGTGAGTTTTCATGCTCCTTTTGTGATAGGCCTCCCCCTTTTGTGATTTTTGGATTTCTAGTTGACTATTTCTAGAATTTGTGTTTCACCTCTTTTTGTGATTGGCAATGATAGGTTTGCCGATATTTGGGGTTCGGTGAATAAAATAAAGAATATGAAATTCTTTTTAGTGCTTTGATATTTCTTGAGATATTGTATGATTTTTGTGTTATCTAATACATACTTTTCATAGTATGGCATTATTGTTATTATACGTTTTTGTCATATCTCTTATTCTATCTCATTATCTGATATTTATAGCTAGACTGATTCGTTTATTATTTTCTTATTAAATAATACTCGGGTCAGACCGAGATGTTACAGGTGCTTCTGCTTGACTCCTCTTCTGGGAACATTATCTGACTTTTGACTAACTACTCTAGTTTAGTAGTTTTTGTTGTTATACATACGAGATAGAGACTCCTTGATGTATACTTATTCTTTTATCTAGCACTTGTATCCATTCTTTTATGATATTATGGACCTTATTTGACCACTACTCTGATGTATGCTTCTATGTGTTATATTCATATCTGTTTCCGCCTTTGTCATATGGATATCTATGACTGATTTATGTTATGCTTATTTCTATATTTGTTTTCGAAGATCATATAGCCACTGTGTAGTAGCTTTGGGTTTGTATCGGTATGCCGGATTTCCTCTTGAAAAGAAATGCGTGTTATATTATCTTACATATCGTGCTCGCACAAAGCATTTACACGGATGTTCTCTCCTCAATAGCCTTATTCTTCGTGCTAGTTAACGGCACTACCTCGTAGTGTTCTTGGCTAGCTTGAGTATAGAGGTGGGGCGTCACAGCTTGGTATCAGAGCCAAACTTTGGAACAATGTAGAATAATCTAGCAAGGATCATTGTCCTAAGTCCTTCTTAGGAGTCATGCCTTAGGATTTATTTGAGTCATTGGACCCATTTTATCCTTTTCTTTATGGTCCCTTGTTTTATCAATCATGATTGTTTGATATTCATTTGAGAATAACTTTTTCTTCTTCTTTCTTTCTTTTTTAAATAAGAGAAATGGTTAGACCAGGCCGTCCCAATGCCGGTCAATCTAGTGCTACTCCTCAGGATGGAGTATTTATGTCTGTCCAACAGCTTCTAGATCTTGTAAAGAATGCTTAAGCTGTCGGACCTATTTCAGAGCCTACTCACCCTAAATCTGGGTTTGCACGCTTGTGCGGCGATTATACCAATTTGGTTGGAAAGCCATTCAAGGGTTCTGGAAGTGTTATAGAAGTCTAGGCTTAGATTAGAACATGCGATTGCATCTTTTCTCGCATGAATCTTATTGATTTGCATCATGTCCAAGTAGCTTCTTGTATGCTCCAAGAAAGAGCATTAGGTTGGTATGAGCTTCTGATTTCTGAAATTATTGAAGCAAATCTTACTTGGGAGCAATTTCGGGAAAGATTTGAATTGAAGTTTGTGCTGGAAGATGAAAAAGTAACTTTAGCTCGGCGCTTTATTGACCTTGTTCAGGGTGAATCGTTTGTGAAGGACTACGTCACATCTTTTGAATCCCTCTCTAAATATGGGGTCAAGTACATTAATATCCCATTGAAGAAAAATTAGAGGTTTGCCTATGGCTTGAATAAAAATCTCAAAAAGCCTTTACTTCTGAAATTGGAGGTTTCTTTCGACCAACCTGTTGATATCGCTCTTCGACTCGAAGAGGCCGATAAAGAAGATGATGTTGAGGTTTTGGGTGCTAAACTGAACTTCAACAACAAGAAGAAGAGGCCTATTAAGTTCAAAGTTCCTTATTCCAACAAGAAAGGGAAGCAAGAAACTCCGATAGCAATGACTACTACTTCTAGTCATAGGCAATGCTACAATTGTGGTTCTAAGGACCATTTTGCTAATAGATGCCCGAAACCTCTCTTTTGTCATTATTGCAAAAGTTCGGGGCATCTTTTATCTTCTTGTCCCAAACTTCAAAGCAAGAACGAGGGAAAGCTAAATGTTGTGCAAGCCCCTAGTAACACTTCTCATGGTCAAGGTATTTCTCATTCTATCATTGATGGCATTATTATATTTCATGACCATCTTATTCGAGTTCTTTTTGATATGGGTGCATCCCATTCTTTTAAATCAAAATAACTTGTTGATACTTTTTCTTTAAGTGTTACGGCCTAGATGAATTCTTTGAGAATTGCGAATCCGGTTGGTGGATCCACAACACTCGGTTTGCTTTGTAAAGATGCCGAGATTATTTTATGTGATTATGCTTTCCAAGCCGATTTGCATGTTATGCGTTACTTGCGCTTCGGAATGATTTTGGGAATGGATTGGCTTAAATGTTATGAAGCCCATATCCTATGTCCTGAGCGGACTATTCATCTTCGAAATCCTCAATCTGTTAAGCAAATTTCCATTGTTCTTAAAAATTCGGATTCCAATTTGGCTGCATCTTTATATTCTTTAAACCCTCATGATGACGATAATGATGATGAGGAAGATGTCATTTCTCTCATTTACGTTGTTCATGAATTTTCTGACATATTTAAGCTCATTTTAGGATTACCACCTAAGCGAGCAATTGAGTTCAGAATTAATCTAATCCCTGGAGCTCTACCTATCACTCGTCCTCCTTATCGTATGTCCAATAAGAAAAATGAGGAGATGTGTAAACAATTGTACGAATTGGAAGAGAAGTAATTTATTTGTTCTACTTCCTCTCCTTGGGGAGCTTCGGCTATTTTTGTGAAGAAATTCGATGGTACACTTAGGCTTTGCGTTGACTACCACAAGCTTAATGATCTTACTATCAATAATAAATATCCTTTACCCCAGATTGATGGTTTATTTGATCAACTTAGTGGTGCTCGAGTCTTTTCACAGTTAGACTTAGCAACCAGTTTTCATCAGCTTCGTATTGCAGAGGATAGCATTCCTTTGGCATCATTACGTAAATGTTATGGATCTTATGAATGGCTTGTTATGCCATTTGGTTTAACGAATGTTTCAGCTTTTGACCTCATGAATCAAGTTTTCAAAGACTTCCTCGATTGATTTGTTCTCATCTTTATAGATGATATTCTTGTTTATTCTAAAATCGAGGAAGAGCATGAAAAGCATCTTCGGATTGTGTTGGAAGCTCTTAGGACAAATCAATTGAAAGCAAAATTTTCTAAATACCACTTTTGGCAATCTCTTGTGAAATTTCTCGGTCACATTATTTCTGAATCCAGAATTTTCATGGATCCTTCAAAGATCGAAGGGATTCAAAATTGGAAGAGACTATGGAAATACATAATTTTCTTGGATTGGCGGGCTATTACCATCGTTTCAAAAAAGCCTTTTCTAAAATTTTCATGACTTTTACTAGTTTGACAAAGAAGGGAGTTAAGTACATTTGGTCCGACAAATTGTAAGCTTCTTTTCAGAAATTAAAAGAACTCCTTTCCAATGCTCCTATTCTTGTGATTCCCGAAGGGAGCCAAGACTTTATTGTTTGTACCGATGCTAGCCGTGTTGGTTTGGGAGCCGTTCTCATGCAAAGGGAATGTGTTATTGATTATGCTTCTAGACAGTTAAAGCTTGCCGAGACTAGATATGCCTCTCATGATTTAGAGCTCACGGCTATTGTCTTCGCCCTTAGAATTTGGCGTCATTATCTTTTGGGAGAGAAATTTTTTCTCTATACCGATCATAAATCTTTGAAGTATTTATTTTCTCAAAAGGAACTTAATTTGCATCAACAACGTTGGCTCGAGTTCCTCGCATCTTATGATCTTGATATTCTTTATACTCCCGGAAAGGGAAATCGTGTTACCGATGCCCTTAGTCGTAAGCAACAAGCGGTTGTTTCTATGATGATATCCGAATGGAATGATCTCGAGATTTTGTCCACTTGCGAGATTCAAGATCGTGAATCTGATTTATGTTCATCTCTTGTTCTATGTAGTCTTGAGGCTCATCCTTCTCTTTTAGACCGCATTCTTGAAGCTCAAAAGCTAGATCCCAAATTGGCTCTTCTTAGCCAAAGTTATAGGGATAAAATTAGTATTGAAGGTTTGAAAGACTTTGATATCGATGCTCGTGGCAGCATTCGAAAATTTGGTAGACTTATCGTGCCAAATATTGGTGATTTGCGTAAAGACATTTTAGAAGATTCTCATCGTTCTAAATTTATCATTCATCCCGATAGTAGTAAAATGTACACGGATATGAAGCAACTTTATTATTGGGATGAAATGAAATCTGATATTTCTAACTTCATTAAGCGTTGCATGACTTGCCAACTTGTTAAGGCCGAGCATCAAAGGCCCGATGGGTTATTGCAACCTTTGGACATTCCAATTTGGAAGTGGGATCAAGTCTCCATGGACTTTATTGACGGACTTCCCTGTTCTCGTTCGGGCCATGATATTTTTTGGGTGATTGTGGATAGACTTACAAAATCTGCCCATTTTATTCCCGTCCGGTCTAATCGGACCGTACCCCTTTTGGCCAAACTCTATATTAAAGAAATTGTTAAATTGCATGGAATTCCTACTTCTATCGTTAGCGATCGTGATCCATTGTTTACTAGTAGATTTTGAAAGAGTCTTCAAAAAGCTCTGTGAACGAAACTTAATTTTAGCACCGCTTATCGTCCTCAGTCCGATGGACAAACCGACTGTGTGAATCAAACTCTTGAAGATCTTTTTCATGCATGTGTTCTTGATTTTGGTGGAAGTGGGGAAGATCATATCTCTCTTGTTGAGTTTTCCTATAATAATAGCTTCCAATCTAGTATTGGTATGGCATCTTTGGAGGCACTCTATGGAAGGCCATGACGATCTCCTTCTTGTTAGCTTGACGCCGACGAGAAGCTGGTTTTAGGTCCAGACTTTATTCATGATTCCACAGAAAAGATTGACCTTATTCGCCATAGGAATAAAGAAGCCCAAAGTAGACAAAAATCCTATGCCGATAACCGAAGAAGGAAATTAGAATTTTCTGTGGGAGATTTGGTGTTTATTCGTGTTTCACCTATGAACGGTGTTGTGCGTTTTAGTCAATCGGAAAAATTAGCGCCTCGATATATTGGTCTGTTTCCCATCACCGAACCATTGGTTCTGTGGCTTATCACCTATTATTACTGGCTCAATTTTATGCTATTCATGACGTGTTTCGTGTTTCTCAATTACGGAAATGCCTTCGAGATTCCGATTCTATTCTTGAGCCCAGTGTTATTGAAGATGTTGAATTTTCGCCTAATTTGACTTATGAGCAACAACCTATTCATATCATTGCTACGGAGTTTAACATCTTCGTAATAAAGATGTCCCTCTTGTGAAAGTCCAATGGTACTCAAATCCTAAAGTTTGCTCTTGGAAATCTAGAGAATTCATCGAGCGATCTCATCCGGACATACTCTCTCGTGCTTCTTAGAGGTGAACTTCTTATTTCAAATTGTCTTTTGTGTTGGTATTCTTTTATGGTTGTTACTCTATTTTCTTCTTAAATATTGCAAGGACACAATTTCTTTAAGGAGGGGAGTCTGTAACAACCCGCATATTTTACGATTGTATATTTAAATATAGCATCGTTAGTCGGATTAAAGTTCGAAAAGCTACTTTTTACAAACAACCAATTTAGGACTTGAGGCTACTTCCATTGAGTTCGAAATGGTGTCTGCGACCTTTTTTAGTAAAACCATTGATATGTTTGGAGTTGAGTAGAATTTTGATGTTTTCACTTAGGGCTTTGGGTTTGGGTTTGGGTTTCAGCCCACTAACCGAACTCATCTTATACCCTAACTCTACCCTCTCTCCTCTTCATTCATTCTATTATTTTCCTAACACTTCAAACTTTAGTAAAAATGGGGGAAGAGATTGGAAATTAAAATCTTAAGCCCTAGTTTCTTTTGCAAATTCAAGTTCTAGCTCCAAAATCATAGAAAAGCTTATGTAAGCATCCTCTTCTTCTTCTCCATCTCAATCTCTCTCCAATTTCAAAAAATTTCTATAGACTAACTTAGGAAAAATTTGCTTATTATCTTAGATTGGAGCTTTTAGAGTTGAAATTAAAGAGTAGTTGATCTTCCTTTTGTTTTCAAGCTTCTCGTTCCTTGTTTTTGAATTAAAGGTGAGTTTTTGGACTCACAACTATGTCTATAACATTCTTTGTTGTTAGGTATGAATTCCTAACATCTATTCTTGTTCATTTGCTTTAGATTGAATTGGTTTTATGAGTATTCCAATTTTTGGTGTTTTGAAGTCAAAATCTTTAAAAATCCTAGCTTTGATGTCTAAACATGTTTTTGGTGTTGCATTCAAGAGCCTATAGGGCTGGGTTGTCGCATGGCATAAATTACTAGTCGTCATTGCTCGTTCGATCGCCTCCATTTGGTTTTTGCCCTTCATTGGGGATAGGCTGAAAATATTGAAAATTCCAGTTCAGTCGACTGAACTTGGAAGTCAGTCGACTGAACCGAACCCAGGAAATTTCCTGGGCCAATATCAGTCGACTGACCACTCTGGCTTAGTGGACTGAGCCTGGAAACCGAAAGTTTCCAGGCATGATTCAGTCGACTGACCACCCTGGTTCAGTCGACTGAACCTGGAAATAGAAAGTTTTCAGAAATTGTGTCAGTCGACTGACCACCCTGGTCCAATCGACTGAATCTGCTGTCTCAGTCCAATTTGCCTATTTTGCTTGGGTTTCCAATTTTAATCAATTCATGTTGATCCAATTTGTTGTTATCGCCTTTATTGACTTTGATAACTTCTTTTTTGGGATTTTTGGGAATATCCATTTCGACGGATTTGGCATCGATTTCTTTGGATTTGATTCACGTCTTCGAATGTGAATTTTTGGTGATTGATTGTTTCTACAATTATTTCTATGACTTGTCACTTTGAAATACAAAGGTTTCTATACGAGTAGTAAATATTAAAACTCTTTCATCAAAACGATTTCAACACTATTTTAATACAAAGCTCATTTATTAAAACCGTTTTCCAACCTATTAGTATATATAAACCTTTACCTCGTTCGTACGAGAAAGTCTAATTAAACGGCTTAGCAAAACAAGTGGTATGAAATGCTTGCGTTTATTTCGTCGGTTAATTTTTGGACTTGTTCGATTGAAACTCTAGTGACAATTTTCGAGTAGAGATCGACAATTTGTTCGTAAATATTTAAGCTACGCCAGTGGCTATGGGACATGAAGCTAAACTCGTTTATTTACTAGCTTATTGTAATTCATATTTTTTATTGATAAATTATGATCATTTCGTGATTTAGACTGGCGATATGCTATGTCTCTTTGTCCACATAGGGGACTATACCTCGTTTTATTAAATTTTGTCTCATTTTTTACAGGCTAACGACCTATTAGGTCTTTGGAGTTTCGACTCATTTTTGTAGGCTAGCGACCCATGTTCTTTTATGGAGTTCGGTTCATTGGGCGTACCGTTGTACTACATCGTTGTTCTGAATTATTTGAGTTTCAGGTTCCTCAGGCATACCGATATTGTACGACATCGTTGCACCGGCTCTATGGTTAGCTAACATGGGTTAGCGACCCGTTTGTGATACACGTATTGGTGAGTTTTCATGCTTCCTTTTGTGATAGGCCTCCCCCTTTTGTGATTTCTGGATTTCTAGTTGACGATTTCTAGAATTTGTGTTTCACCTCTTTTTGTAATTGGAAATGATATGTTTGCAGATATTTGGGGTTTGGTGAATTAAATAAAGAACATGACATTCTTTTTAGTGCTTTGAGATTTCTTGAGATATTGTATGATTTTTGTGTTGTCTAATACATACTTTTCATAGTATGGCATTATTGTTATCATACGTTTTTGTCATATCCCTTATTCTATCTCATTTATCTGATATTTATAGCTAGACTGATCCATTTATTATTTTCTTATTAAGTAATACTCGGGTCAGACCGAGATGTTACAAGTGCTTTTGCTTGACTCCTCTTCTGGAAACATTATCTGACTTTTGACTAACTACTCTAGTTTAGTAATTTTCGTTGTTATACATACGAGATAGAGACTCCTTGATGTATACTTATTCTTTTGTCTAGCACTTGTATCCATTCTTGTGTGATATTATGGATCTTATTTGACCACTACTCTGATGTACACTTCTATGTGTTATATTCATATATGTTTCCACCTTTTGATATGTATATATGTGACTGATATATGTTATGCTTATTTCTATATTTGTTTTCGAAGATCATATAGCCACTGTGTAGTAGCTTTGAGTTTGTATCGGTATGTCGGATTTCCTCTTGAAAAGAAATGCATGTTATATTATCTGACATATCGGTGCTCGCACAGAGCAATCACATGGATGGTCACTCCTCAACAGCCTTATTCTTCGTGCTAGTTGACGGCATTATCTCGTAGTGTTTTTGGCTAGCGTGAGTATAGAGGTGGGGCGTCACACCAGTTGTAGTATTTGGAGGAACTGAAATACAACTGGATGTTACATGTTGTTTTGATTCTAAAGTTTAATATGTTTTGCTAGGAGTACACCCTCCTAGTTATTTTTTGTTTTGGTTTTAATAATTTCTTTTTGAAGAAATTTGAAAATAAATTTTTGAATATAAGAACCCAAGAATTTAGTTCTAAATTTACTTTTTGATATGATTGTATGCACAATATTTTATTTCGGAGTATTCTTTGAATTTGGTTGCATATAGATTAATATCATATTAGTTTTGCTAGATAAGTTACATCTAATTAACATTTTATGTATCTTTAACATATTGTATTTTCTGGGATAGGATTATGGTAAATTTTGGGACGAAATTCTTCAAGTGGGAGAATGTAACGACTCGGAATTTCACCACATTAATTTCTAAATATTTAATTAATTTTAAATGTTCAAATAATAGGTCTTATAATTAAAATAAAAACTCTTTTAAATAATATATATTGAAGATAAAATAGTTTTTTAAAATTAGTTTACAAAAATATTTAATTTGAAGAAAAATTGAAAATGTGACCGGAAACGGTTTTTCGAATTTTTGACGTTTCATCGTATAAAAGTTGTTTGAAATTTCATGAGCATTGTTTATATTTTAAACAACATTTAAATGGTTAATAATATAAATTATTTAGGACATATTGGTATATACATAGTATGCATACATAGTATATACATGTATATACTAAAAAATGCCTTAAGAGACATGATTTGACATTTTGAAAACTAAGCGCAAAACATGCTTTCTCATGAAGAGAGGGGAGGGGGACAAGAAGGTGTCTTAAGGAAATGAGGTGGAGTAGGCTAGGTGATGTGGCAAGAGAGTAGTGGAGGGTAAAGGACATGGGAATTTGGGTAATTCACTTTGTTCTCTTGCTAATAAATACCTCTTTCACTTCTTCAAGTTCACCCTTTTACTTTTGCCATATCTTCCTCATAACTTAATCAAATGGAGCATTTATTTTTTTCAAACCATAGAAAATTCCAGTGGTTATAACTTTTATCTTTATCACTTCTTCTAATTTTGAGCTTAACTATGTCCAAATCCCATTTCTTTATAGAGCATTTTCAGACCCAAAAATGGTTCTTCTTCTTTTGACCATATCTTCTTCAAAATTAATTGTAATTGAGTGATTATTTTCTTAAATTTGTAGAGAAATAATTTTCTAAAACTTTTCTCTTTACCACTTTTACAAAATCTGAGAGAAAATAGTCCAAAAACCAGTTGGAAAATGACCAATTTTTGGGTTAATTTTTGAGAGTTCGAAGATTTTCCAAAGTCACTCCGCCTTACCAAAAAAAGTTTCACTTCTTCTTCTTCCAAGGTGAAGCCTACCTAGTGCATTAAGGGTCCAAGACTCCATCTTTTGCTTAGGAATGGAGGTGCTAGGCCATACCTTAAGTTAGCGAGAATTTGGATAGCTTTTGGTGAGTAAAACTCTTAACTTTTTTTGGAAAGTATTTTTCTTTAGTTATATTATGATATTGCTTTCTTGGTTTGGATTTGATGTGAATTTATTCATGGTTGGTTTGGAAATGTATATGCGGGATCGATGCAAACATGTTAAGTAAATATTAGTTAGCAAACTAGTTAGTAAGTAAAATTTTACCCTAAAAAACCAAAGCTTTAAACTATATTCATGTTCATATTTATTGCGTATGAATGCTTGTTGTATGTATGCTTAAACCGTTACTGTGTGATATTTTGTTGCATTGATAATATTATAAACGTTTTTGCCGAATTTCTCGTATAGCGATGGTCACTATAGCGGCACTTTCGGAAAATCACTTTTTATCGAAACTGTTTGGTATCATCTTCATGCTTGGAATTATTTTACAAGTTAAGAAAGATTTTAATTAACAATGTTTTCAATAGTAATTAATCATTTTAATAATGATTAATTAATTTAATTAATTACTTAATTAATAAGGATTAAGGTTAACTAATTACTAAGTTAATGATGCATTTTAAATTTAACTAATTACTTGGTTAATGATAGTTTAAATTAGTTAATCATTTTATTTAATGATGTTTAAATATAATTAATTATTTTATCTAATGATTCTTAAGGATAATTAATCATTGAATAATTATGAATTGAAGTTAACTAATTACTTTACTAATTATTCTTTTAAATTAATAAATCTTTTTAATAAATGATTTTTAAAATTTATCAACTTGTTTTAACTCAAATTAATCTTTCCTTTATTGATGTTTATAGTTAATACAACATTTTTAAATAATGATAATTAATTAATTAGTTCTTAATCTAATTAATTATATTGAATTATTGGTGTTTAAAGGTGATTTACCCATTTTAATTAAAGGCTGTTGGAGTTAATTAATCAACTTAATTTATGAAGTTTCAAAGTGAATTTATCAAAGTAACAAGGATATTTTGTCATTGTTATTCATTTTAAACAATGATAATTAATTATTTATTAATTTAATTAACTATAGTTTACTAATTAAGTGAATTGATAAGATTTAAAGTGGTTACCCTTTTTATTATTTAAAGACATTTGAAGTTCAAAAATCAAATTGTGTGATGAAGTTTAAAGTTAATTAATCAAAGTAATAAGGATGTTTTGAGTTATTAAATCCTTTTTAAATTGATGTTTTGAAGTTAGAGTTAAACTCTTTTAACAAAGTGTTTTAAAACTAATGCTTGTAATGTGAGGCTAAGCACGATTTCGGGCTTTTAAAAGAAAAGGTTTGATCTCGTTTATGGAAATGAATCAATTTCCGTAAAGAGATTCACTTATATGGAAATGGTTTATTTGTTTACTTAGCACTAAACTTCGAAGAAGTAGACTCATCACTATTTCAAAAGTTAATAATAATTGTGATACATGACTTTGAGTTAATACTACCTTGACTTGTCCGATATTATTGTTAACAAAGAATAGGACAAGTAGGAATTCGACGAGTGGTGATAAGTACACGAGACTTAATTTAAATATACAATCATTTTATATCCTCGATAGTTGGTTTCCAAACTATCGGTTACCTCAGCTTTGTATTTCGTCTTTCTAAGACAATGTGTTTCTCACTTGAGCTTTGGTACCCTTTGTCGAAAATCGCTAAACTCAAAGAGCGAGTGGAAGACAAGCTATGTGGGGTCGCTCCCATTAGGGTATTTCATATCCACTCTAGATTGGAATCGGCTTTTGCACATTGAGATGTGAACTATTCGGATTCCCGGTAACCGTTTGCGGCGTCTTGCTTGGACGTGTCCGAGAGCCAACGGAGTTCTTAAATATATTTCTAAAGGTATACTTTCGGTGAGGGAAGCACCCTCCTAGTAATTGTTGGAAAATTTCATTTCTTATTTGATTTGAACCTTTAAATTTGTTTTCTTTAATTACAATGAGAAGATTTAATAACTCTTCGCGTTGTTCAATTGTTGGTTTTGTCCATTCTGTCGAGTTTGGATAGTTATCATGTTTAGTTCATTCTATCAAGTTTGGACTATTGTCTTGTTTTATCCAATCTATCCAATTTGGATTTTTATTCAGACTATTTCCATTCTTTCAAGTCTGAATGTTATACTAATTGTACCCATCATCTATTTTGGATTTGTTCCCTATTGTTCCTTTCAATTTTTTATGTTTGGTTATTATTTACGTATGGAAAACACTTTCAGCATTAGCGGCGTGGTACCACATATTATCGTTTAGATACACCCTATTTGTTTCATAGATTTACTCATACTAGACATTTTGTCTGACCTGAGTTATTTATTTTCCCATAAAATCTCAGGTACTCAATTATATTTGGGTAGTCCGAGAATAGCAAGTTTTCTTTGAAGCTCTTTGAAGACGGTGATCGAGCAGGTGGCTCCTTAGTTATCGGTTATTTTTTTTCCACTATATGACTATGAAGTTGTATTTTGTATCTTAAAAAATGAAAAGTCTGAATGTATAGCTGCAAATCTATATCATTTTATATTATATGTAACCATCCCGATGTGAGGATTATCAATTCTGTCTTGTTCTAATCTTTATTTTACCTTAAAACAACTTATCTTTCGGATTCTTGGGCAACGATACATGAATACCAAGGATGTATTACGTGTCGTTCTCAGGGATTAGAAAGGTGGGTTGTCACATAAATCCTTTGTCTCCAGAATCAAATTGTTTTAAAGGTGCTTCTTTTTCAGAGATGGTTTTGAACTCAAGAAATTCAAATATTAGTACTATTAAGTAGACAAATTCCTATGAATGAGTTATAATGTGATTGTTTGATTGTGTGGACATTTGATAGCAGAATAAATACCCATTTTACTATAGTGTAATTGATTTGATTATTATTGTGACGAACCGCAAATCCATACCCTTTGAATCGACAATAAACCACACAGATACATGTATACGAAAATGAAGAACTCCAGCTCACCTGATGAAGTTTCAAAAGCACCAAATCTGAACCTGTAAATATACTCGATCTGACCCGAGCATTGAAAGGGAAGAACGTCCGGATGAGTCTGGTAAACCAGCGTGAGAAACACACTCAACTGAATTTATTAGATTACCAAACTTTTCCTTTCAAAACTGAAGTATCTCGTAAGAAACGCACACACATAAACACGGACATGTTTTTACCTTACGATAACTAAATCATTTCATATCAAATCCACTAATATTATAATAGTGTATATTGCACAAATAATATTAATCATAGCCAAAATTGTTACCATTATTAAATTCCAGCATATAGCCCAAAATGGATAATATAATCAAAATGGCAGGCATGTAAGGGAGTTTGGATTTCCATACAAATGACCAAGTGAAGGGACTACCTTCTGATGGGTACACCTTTAGATGGATGTCCCGAGAAACCATCACAAAGTTCCTCTACCAACACAAGACCGGTCCACCTCTATTACTAGATAGTACCAAATATGTCATCCTCCGGTCGTTACCGACCTTTCCGGAGGGCCCTCGAAGCATACAAACCAATAATCAGATACACGACGTCATAGCGTATAAAGATATACCTAGAAGAGGATGATCATATCCTAATGAGAGCGACCAACTTAGGCTTGCCGTATCTAACCATGTTTTGGCCAATTCCGATTGATGAGGCCTGAGGTAACGATTACCTTTCATATATCACAAATCACATCACTTTGAATGCCACATGGCCATTTCCATCGACTACTAATTGCCTTCCACAAAAATACAACCCTTAATCTCATACGTCTCAAGGAGGGTGTTAAGCTAAGAGAGGTTGCCTTCTCCGCCACCACTGATGTACGCTCGTAAAAACCAATGTAAGTCATATTTAGAAATTCAACATCAGACAAATATCCATACAAGTTGTTCAGGAACAGAACAAACCGAAGGTACTTTCCTACCACATCCTGTTGAGAAATCCCTAGGATCGGTAGCGAATAGTCCTTGCATTGGATATTTCATAATGAAGAGACTACTGCTACTAGATGTATATTGGAATTTTAACCCCAAACGATCAACAAGCAGTCCTCCCTGTGAAAATCCTGAATATCAATATCATCGGCCAACCTGCACAATCGAACGCATATATGTTGGTCCGAAGTGGTTTTTAGATAAATCTAATCCCGGTCTCTTCGCACCAACAATGCAAAAGTGTTTCTCAACCTCACATAGAAACTAAGTCTCATAGACTTATCACATCTCCAACTTTCAACTTGCTATCCTGCTGCTAAGAAGGAAGCTCGATAGATTGGAGTAATACTCCGCACTACATGAACCAACATCCTCAACACAAACGATAATCAAGCCTATACAGAAGGCTACATACTAAGTGTACGACTAAATAGTTCCCACATCAAGTCGAGGAACTAAAAATGGCCAAATTTGATAGTCGGATATTTAACTATCAAAGCAACAAACAAATATTTAGCTCCACAAAAATCACTAGGCCCTTTTAATTAATCTTTTATTAATTAAATTACTCACCAGATATTCACTTCAAATTATCTTTACATATATTCTCCAAACCATTTCAACTTTCTATATTAGATAACATTGCCATATACTTATTTAATAATAAGTAATTCACAAATCAATTTATTTTCAACATTTAGAAAATTCTACATATACTTAAATCACGATTAAGTATATATTTCATTCTTTAAGGGAAACATTCTCTTTAAACACTTATATTTGGATCAAAACGAATGTTGCATAAAACATCGTTGCGACAATCCAAAATCGCCAGTATAGGGATTCGAAAATTAGAGATATATGAGTCCCATATACTATACAAAACATTTCCTTTCGAAAATCATTTACTATAGCAATAGTGTTATAGTCCATCATTTCCTTATTTCTCAAAAACGTCTATTTCAACAATGAATGTTGAAATCTATGTATTTGATACTAAACACTTTTAAAACATCTTCAAACCATTTAACTTCATTTAAAATATCACTTTTAAAAACGTGTCATTAAATTTAAAAGGTCTCTTTCCAAAACATATCCATTTTATTTAAAAGATTATTCACTGTCCAAAATCGTGAACATAGTTCATTTACCAAATCTAATATTTCAACACATTTATTAAAGAATAATCCACTATCCAAAATCATGGATATAATACCTTTACCAAATTCATTACTATTGCAAATTTAATTAAAGGATTATCCACTGTCCAAAATCGTGGATGAAATTCCTTTAATAAAAATTCATATCTAGTTTATCAATTTAAATTGAAATCACATTTATAAAGCAATGTTTATAAATCACATTTTTTTTATAAAAGCTTCAATTTATAAGATCCCTTTAATAACAAATTCCATTTATATCTCATTTATATGCAAAAATCCAAATAACAAGTTAATTACTTATAATTCATTATTTTCGAAATCATTCTTTTTTTAACTTCATCAATTCATAAATCTTATTTACTTATAAAATCTAATTATAACTTCATTTTAACACTTAAAAAATTCCTTTATAATTTCATCATTTTGATTTATAAAATATCAATTTTATAAATCTTATATATAAACCATTTATAATAACTTCAAAATCTGAATTTAAACTACTTACAAATTAATCAACTTCATATTTTCAAAAATAACATTCTGATTATATTTCACAAAAATCATAATTTTTATAACATAAAAATTACAACTTTTATTTATTTAAAATAAATTCATTCCTTTAAACTTTAAAATTTAATAAAACGTCTATTTTCAAAATAACTTGAAAATCCTTTTTAATTTGAAATCATCGCTTTAACTTTTTTAAATTTCAAAAATAGGCCCAATGCTGCAACAGCACTAAATAAGACGATTTATATCAATAATATCATCCAAAACATCATATATCACATAATAACAGCATATATCACAATATTTGTAAATAAAACCAATACTGGTGAGGAATCCAGTTAGATCCCTCCAACCTGTCACCTGCAACAAATATACATATTAGAAAATATGTACAATGTCCGTTTCGAGACAGATGTGCGTACAAAGGGTCATCCGCTCATACACGGGAACGTATAGGGTCTCATCTGCTCAATTTAGCAGAAATATATCCAAATATCAATCGGTATTTATAATATATCATATCTCATCCAAACAATCATCAATCAGCATAAAATAGATTTATTCTCAGTTATATAAAAATATCTGTGAGGCGGAAAGAGTGAGTTATACTCACATTGATTTCAATCGAAGTTGCAGTGCTTTATTCCAAATAAATTTAAACAGGCGTTTAATTTTACCTAAAATTTACACTAGCTCTAATCAACTTCAAACAAGCTCTATAATGTATTGCTCGTCAATACGGACCTAACGCAACTTGTTTCGTAAAAAACGGACCTCGTATGAAGACGTTATGTATTTTTAAAGTTTGTACGATTTTATATAAATCAATTTCACAATTTCTTTTTAAACCTCAATCAAATCGGGCCGTCGATTCTACTTGATGAGATCTGGGCCATATGCCCTTCCTTCCCCCGGTCTTTTTGCCAAAGCAAAACATAGCGTTCTAGCTTTGAACGCCGCACCACCTATCTACCATTTCAGATCGATCAACTACCATCATTACGAAGCTCGTACTCGACTCCACCTTCACCACAAACCACGTTGCACTCGGTTGCCTAATTGCCTCGAAAAACGTGACCCAACGCCAGCCGTTTGATCGTTGATTCCGACCACATGAAGCACCAATGACGATCGCAGCCATTGATCCCCTAGATTCCACTACCCTCTACAAATTTCTAGTTGAAGCCTTCGTCTAATTCTGCGTGGATTGGGAGAAAATCGAGGGAGACGGTTGCTTGTTTTCGACCGTTGAAAAGCTTGAGGCAGCTGTAACCTTTTTGTATTAGGTTTTGTGAAAATTGAAGATGTTTAGGTTTTTATATATAAAATTTTTAGACACTATTCACATGAAAAATTTTCAAACTCCAAACGAAGCATGCCGCCTGGCGTTTATAATGTTTTACCCCTATTCCGAACACAATGGAGTATATATCGAAAGTCAATTCAATCGTATTTGGAAGATAGGTTTTCGAATTGAATTACTTAAATTAAAATTCACTTAAACGAATTTCTACGCGTTTCAGCTTGCCATGACCAAATCGTAAATCTGATTGATACGAAATTTGAAATCCTACAATAATATAACATTACAGATCCAATGAAACTAGTTTCTTTAAAATCCAAGACTGTTTAAAAAAATGACTATTTTTACATGTTAATTAAATATTAAAATATTCAATTTAAACAAATTAACTTTAAATCAATTTTTAAAGTTTACCAATATCATTCTAATTCAAATAGAATTTGATGCAAATTTATAAATCATTTTAATTCACATTAAATCCAAATTCCAATTATTTTAGCAATTTCAAATATTAAATTGACAATTTAGTTATCCAATTAAATCCCTATATTCGAAATATAAGTTATTCATCTTATTAATTTTACTTGTGAAAATTTAAAATTAATTAAATATACCAATTTCAAATGACTGAAATTCTGGGTCATTACATTCTACCCTACTTAAAAGAATTTCGTCCCCGAAATTACCAGTAAGAGAAAGTCACCAAATCCATTAACTTTTCAAAGACGGCTCTTTCAATTTAGATTTTCCAAATCCATTTAAACATTTTTAACTTTTTTCCAAAACTACATTTGTTAAACTTCTTAAAAAACTTTTCTAAGTTTCAAAATCCACACTTAGTTATCTTTACAAAACCAACTAATATAGTTTCAAATTATAACTCAAAATCCAAAATTTTGGTTATCAAAAAAATTCCTAATTTTTCCCAAAAAAATTTCTAACACCTTAACTTTTCAAAAATTTTCGGCAGTGTCTCCTTTGTGCGGTTCGATCGTAGTAGGATCCCAATATATATATATATATATATCACAAATATACATCTCATCTTCAAGGATGAGGCATCCCGTAGGGAAAAAAAATATAAAAGTACGATATGTAAGATATGTACCTTATATATTATTAGAAAGCATATATTGCTAATATAGCGCGAAAGTAGCTCCAAATGCGAAGCATACGCCATCCGCACCTGCTAAATACTCAAGAAACAAATGAGAAACATGTACATATGAAAGTAATATCAATATACAACACATACCAATGCAACGACTATATATGCCAATATAGCAAATGCAATCAAAAGCAACAAATCCGACCATCAAACAACTATCACCCAACTAACATCCAACAAACCAATATCTATCCAATCAATCCATAACCAAATCAATATAAATTCACTTCTCATTAATATTCAATGAATTGTTTTTTTTAATCCACATTTGATTCATTAACATTGGATTTTACTAACATTCATTCATTCGTATTCAATTAGTTCACATTCACTCAATTTAGTTCACTTTCAATTTAAACCAAATTCAATTCTATTCAAATTCACTTACTTCTAATTTGAATTCAATCATTTAGCTTTCAATTTCATTAATTTAACTTCATATGAATTTCTATACAATCAATTAACATTCATCTAACAACCAATGTATAACCAACATAACCAAATTAGTTTAATTTACATTCCACATTCAATTTGTTATAACACATTAAATTTACAATTGGTTTAATGTTCAATTGACTTTCATTCAATCATTCAATTTTCAATTTCCTTTGCCTTTGATAATTAACACTTACATCCATTATTCCATATAAATTTATTTAAATTTGATTGATTAACATTCAATCCATATTTCATTTACCAATTCACTTATACAATTAAAGTTGAATTTCATTATATAACTCAAATTCATATTCATCACTTCACTTTATTAATTCATTTCGATCTCAAATTCAACCTCATTAAATGTTACTTAAGTTATTTTTCATTTCATCCTCACTTGCATTTGCTTTCACTATACAACTTAAGTTCATCTCTAATTTAATTCAAATCCTATTTTATTTAACTTTTACTTAAGTAAAATTTCATATCATTGTTCAAATTCAGATTTTGTTTTTGCTTAACAAAACTGTTTAACCATTTTACCAATTGGTTTTACTTACATTTTCCCTTTTTCTAAGCTATACTTAACTATCTAAAGTTCCAAATTCAAATTATATAATCGCTTACCCCTTACGTTTAATTTTCATTCCAATAACTTATCAAATCTGGTTCAAAACCAATTCATTTTATTTAACTTCCCTTTATTTAAATTTCAATTCGTATATTTTATTATGCTAACTCAACTTTATTTCAACTTTACCAAAGTTAAACTTTTTTTATTTTATATTATAAGCACAAAGCTTGTTTTACTTATATTTATCAATTTCAACTTGGATTTTAAATTCAAATTTGTTTATCACAACAAAATTTCTATTTCAATTTACTACTTGTGGCAAATTCATCACAAAGAAACTCGAAAATGATATTGATGATGCTGCAATCATCACCCTTATTATTTTCCAGCAACGATAGTGAATTCAGTGCTTTTTATTCTTTTTAAAATTCCTTTTTACGTTTATAAATCTTCTTACTTACATAATTTCACTATTTTACTTTACTTATATAAGATTCATTCCAAATTTATTTATCTTATTTAGATTTATAATAATATAATCTCTTTACCTTTGAAAAAAATATTCAAAATAAACATGATTCAAATTCTCAAATTCATAGCTTAAATTCGTTTTTAGTTATAACTCATATTTATAAAACATTTTATATCACTAACAAATACACGCTCATATATATATTACACTCAACTTAATCTAGGGTACTACTGTCCCTATCTATACTGAGTACACATCAAAGCCTAGGAATATACAAAATCTAAGTTCTTATACCAAGTGTGATGAACTGCAAATCCATACACTTTGAATCGACAATAAATCACACATGTTCGACCCAAAAAGCACAGACTGACGAAAAGTTGGGAGAAAGAAATGAAGAGTGAAGAAGAGAAGAGAAGAAAGAGAGAAGATAGAACCAAACAGAAAAATACGGAATCTCACATCGCAGTGGAAAACATATAATATCATATCAATGATCTTTCAAAAAAAGAAACTGTATATACATACATTCAATCAGAGTTCAAAAATCAATCAAAAGTTATCAGCCTGGATAGTTATAATAACACGTCCTTACAATTTTCGATAATATACAACAACTAAACAGTAGATAGTCAAAACAGATACGTGTATACGAAAACGATGATCTCCAGCTCGCCTGCTGAAGCTCCAAAACACCAAATCTGAACTTGTAAATATACTCGATCTGACCCGAGCATTGAAAGGGAAGAACGTCCGGATGATTCTGGTAAACCGGCGTGAGAAACACACTAAACTGAGTTTATTAGATTACCAAACTTTTCCTTTCAAAAGTGAAGTATCTTGTAAGACACGCCCACACATAAACACGGACATTTTTTACCTTACGATAACTAAATCATTTCATATAAAATCCACTTATATTATAATAGTGTCTATTGCACAAATAATATTAATCATAGCCAAAATTGTTACCATTATTAAATTCCAGCATATAGCCCATAATGGGTAATACAATCAAAAGGGCAGGCACATAGTGGAGTTTGGATTTCCATACAAATGACCAGGTGAAAGGACTATCATCCGATGGGTACACCTCTAGATGGATGTCCCGACAACCCATCACAAAGTTCCTTTACTAACACAAGACCGGCCCACCTCTATAACTAGATGGTACCGAATATGTCATCCTCCGGTCCTTGTCGACCTTTTCCAAGGGCCCTTAAAGCATACAAACCACAATAATCGGATACACGACGTCATAGCATGTAAAGATATATCTAGAAGATGATGATCATTTCCTAATAGGAGCGACTCCCTTAGCCTTGCCGCATTTAACCCATTTGGTCATTTTTGGTTGATGAGGCCTGAGGTAACGATTTCCTTTCACATATCACAAATCACATCACTTTGAATGCCACATGGCCATTTCCGTCGACTACTAATTACCTTCCACAAAAATACAACCCTTAAGCTCATACGTCTCAAAGAGGGTGTTAAGCTAAGAGAAGTTGCCTTCTATGCCACCATTGATGTCCGTTTGTAAAACCAATGTACGTGATCTTTAGAAATACAATATCAGATAAACATCCATGCAAGTTATTCAGGAATTGGACAAACCGAAGGTACTTTCCTACCACATCCTATCGGGAAATCCCTAGGATCAATAGCGAATAGTCCTTGCATTGGATATTTCATAACGAAAAGACTATTGCTACTGGAGGTATATTGGGATTTTAACCCTAAACGATCAACAAGTTGTCCTCCACTAAGAAAATCGTGAATATCAATATCATCAGCCAACCTACACAGTCGAACGCATATACGTTGGTTCGAAGTGGTTTTCAGATAAATCTGATCCTGGTCTATTTGCACCAACAACGCAAAAGCGTTTCTCAACCTCACACAGAAAATAAGTCTCATAGACTTATCACGTCTCCAACTTTCAACTTGCTATCCTTCGGCCAAAAGGAAGCTCGATAGATTGGAGTAATACTCCACACTGCACGAATCAACATTCCCAACGCAAATGATAACCATGCCTACACAGAAGGCTACGTACTAAGTGTATGACTAAATAGTTCCCACATCAAGTCGAGGAACTAAAAATGGCCAAATTTGATAGTCGGTTATTTAACTATCAAAGCAACAAACAAATATTTAGCACCATAAACAATCACTAGGCCCTTTTAATTGATCTTTTATTAATTAAATTACTTGCCAGATATTCACTTCAAATTATCTTTAAAATATATATTCTCCAAACCATTTCAACTTTCTATATTGGAAAACATTTCCATACACTTATTTAATAATAAATAATTCACAAATCAATTGATTTTCAACATTTAGAAAATATTACATATACTTTAAATCACGATTAATTGTATATTTTATTCTTTAAGGAAAATATTCTCTTTAAACACATTTATTTGGGTCAAAACGAATGTTGCGTAAAACATCGTTATGACAACCCAAAATCACTAGTATAGGGATTCGAAAATTAGATAGAAATATGAATCCCATATACTATACAAAACATTTCCTTTCGAAAATCATTTACTATAACAACAGTGTTATAGTCCATCATTTCCTTATTTCTCGAAAACGTCTATTTCAACAATGAATGTTGAAATCTGTGTATTTGATACTTAACACATTTTAAAACATCTTCAAACCATTTAACTTCATTTAAAATATCACTTTTCAAAATCTGTCTTAAATTTAAAAGATCTCTTTCCAATACATATCCATTTTATTTAAAAGACTATTCACCGTCCAAAATCATGAATATAGTTCATTTACCAAATCTAATATTTCTTCACATTTATTAAAGAATAATCCACTGTCCAAAATCATGGATATAATCTCTTTACCAAATTCATTACTATTGCGAATTTAATTAAAGGATTATCCACTGTTCAAAATCGTGGATGAAATTCCTTTAATAAAAAATCCATATCTGGTTTATCAATTTAATTTTTTTGGCAAGGCCGACCGGTTTTTTATAGTGGATCGTGCCACTTTTATTATAACAAATAATAATACATGAGAGAACAGGTGCTAGTCACAACGACTAACAACTAATATAAAGTTGCTCTGAACAAACACAGAACAACAATGCATGCATGGAAGACCACACAGGAAAAGGTAAAAGCACAGGAGATAGGAAAGAAGCCTATACTACTATGTTACGTGATTATCCCCCAGAGGAGAAAGTCGTAACAGCATCATCCAAGGAGACAGGACCTATGACATTGGCATACCCAGAAAAAAGACTAGCAAGATTAGAGACATAGCCAACAGAATCGGGAGAGTATACAAATTTCCTACCCTAAGTGTTGTCAAAGGTGATACTTTTATTCGTCTCACATACGACCCCCTCCTTAGTCAAGATTAGACCCTCACCAACAACGTGATAAAAGAGATACGTGCTCTCACCTCCAATGTTACTGACATAGGTATAATATAATCCTCCCACAGGAGGGTATCGCATGCCGAATGGAGTGTGAACCCACGCTTTCTCATCGGAGACTTAAAGGATAGAGTCAAGAGTTACATCCGCTTCCGTAGAAGAAGGAGGCATTGGGCATGAAACAGCCGGGGGATCCAACTCTGCACTGAGAACATCATCACCAAGAGAAGGGTCAACCGATGGGATAATCGGATCCAAAAACGGGAGGGGCAACAGACTTAGGAACCCATTTTCTGATGTGGGACGGGGGAGGGGAACCCGATCCGAGAGAGGCAGAGGGCCTTGAACTTTCCCACGATAACATGACTCCTAAAGGTGTCCAAAGGACTGACAAAGTGAACATATGTCCGGTTTCCAACTTAGCGCACAAAGACCTCTGCAACTTGACCCTCATCTAATCGGACCTTAGGGGAAGAAGGCAATGGCTTGGAGGGGGTTATTTCGATGAGAGATTTAGCGTAGACTAATCTCTTCCTTGCTTCTGTATTCGAGTCATAACAGATAACTCTACCTACTTGGCTACCAAGCCAGTCAAGCCCAAGTATTGGCTGAAGGACAGACGGGATGGAAGAAAAATGGGCCCAAACTAGGATAGAAAGAACATGATCCGTAGCCCGATCTACGAACGGGCTCCACGTGGTGATGATGAAAGGCTTACCAACAATCATAATAGGGTCAGCTTCAAGAATACGTCGCCTTTTGTCACTCCCCGAGAATTTGAAAAAGAACATCTCATTATCAAAATGAACACTGAGACCGCCTCTTAGTTTCCAAACCTGATTGCATCGTGCTTTAACTAGATGATAAGCCGGATTTGCATCTAAGAAAAAACATACTAGATAATCAGACCAATAGTCAATACTGGCTTGAATCACTTCTTGCGGAGGGACTATGAGTCCATCACATTCTGCATGCTCAAAAGTACGCGGAGAATAAGTCCCAGCGTTATTCGGCAACTTGGTGAACAAAGACTTCCATTTGGGAGGATCAGCTGGACCTGGCATCTGAATAGGAACAGCAGCAGAAACTGGCACTTGCTGTTTATTTGGAGAAGGTACCTCAGAGGCATTAATGCGAACACCATGCATGCCATTTTTTCCTTAAGAGGATTACCTCCTGAAGCATCACAGTCGGTCAAATACGCTCCTTTAGGAGTAGCATTAACATCAGTTCAAGCTTCAACCGACTCATCCACTTTACCATCCATCGCTTCCATAACAGAAGGAGGGATATCACCAAATACAGACAGTTTAGATTGTGACCAATGATTACTCGGCTGAGAAGCAACTTCCATGAACTGCGACGAGGCGGATTGGCCAAATTCAGCAGAGAAACCTGGCGCATCAGGATTAATGAGCGCCAAAGGGGAAGATGGCAAGGATGATGGGTTGATAATATCAGATAGAAGCGAGGACATTTCAGTGGCAGGTATTGAAGTAGACACAGGGACCGGAATGCCAAGTGTAAAAGCACGTTGAGAATCAGGAGGGGAAAACACATTTACAGTCGCAAAGGGTTTGCCAGATCTGGTAACCGACCGAGGCTTCTCCTTGGCTTGCTTCGAGGGAGACATAAGACTGAAGGGAACCACGAGCAAGAAGGAAAACGGAATTATGCAGAGGAAAGGAGCAAGAATTGGGTTCCATTGAGAAACAGATCTGTCGCCATTGATGTTCTATATTTTATCAATTTAAATTGATTTCACATTTGTAAAACAACATTTATAAATCACATTTATAAATCAAATTACAAGTTAATTACTTATAATTCATTTATTTACAAAATCATTCTTTTTATAACTTCATCGATTCATAAATCTTATTTACTTATAAAATCCAATTATAACTTCATTTTAACACTTACAAAATTCCTTTATAATTTCATCATTTTGATTTATAAAATATCAATTTTATAAATCTTATATATAAACTAGTTATAATAATTCCAAAATCTCAATTTAAACTATTTACAAATTAATCAACTTCATATTTCAATGATCACATTCTGATTATATTTCACAAAAATCATAATTTTTATAACATAAAAATTATAACTTTTATTTATTTAAAATAAATTCATTCCTTTAACACTTTAAAATTTAATAAAACGTCTGTTTTCAAAATCACTTGGAAATCCTTTTTAATTTGAAATCATCACTTTAACATTTTTAAATTCCAAAATAGGCCCAATACTGCAACAACACTAAATAAGATGATCCACATCAATCATATCATCCAAAACATCATATATCACATGATAACAGCATATATCATAATATCTGTAAATAGAACCAATACTGGTGAGGAATCCAGTTGGATCCATCCAACTTGGCACCTGCAACAAATATACATATTAGAAAATATGTACAGTGTCCGCTTCGAGGCAGACGCGCGTACAAAGGGTCATTCGCTCATACACGGGAACGTATAGGGTCTCATCTGCTCCAATAGGCAGGAATATATCCAAATATCAATCAATATATATAATATATCATATTTGATCCAAACAATCATCAATCAGCATAAAATAAATATACTCTCAGTTATATAAAAATATCGGTGAGGCAGAAAGAGTGAGTTGTACTCATATTGATTTCAATAGCAGTTGCAGTGTTTTATTCCAAATAAAATTAAACGAGCGTTTAATTTTACCTAAAATTTACACTAGCTCTAATCAACTTAAACCAGCTATAAAATGCAGTGCTCCTTAATACGGACTCAACGCAACTTGTTTCGTCAAAAATGGATCTCGTATGAAGAAGTTATGCATTTTTAAAATTGTACGAATTTATATAAATTAATTTCACAATTTCTTTTTATATTTTTAAACCTCTATCAAATCGGGCCATTGATTCTACTTGATGAGATCTAGGCCATATGCCCTTTCTTCCCCCGCCCTCCGGTCATTTTTGCCAAACCAAAACATCGCGTTCAAACTTCGAACGCCTCACCACCATCGACCATTTCAGATCGATCAACTACCATCATTACGAAGCTCGACTCGACTCCACCTTCACCATGAACCACGTTGCACTTGGTTTCCTAATTGCCTTAAAAAATGCGAGCCAAGGCTGACCGTTTGAATTTCGATTCCAACCATCACGAAGCACCGATGACGATCACAGCCCTTGATCACCTAGATTCCACTACCCTCTACAAATTTCTTGTTGAAGCCTTCGTCTAATTCTGCGTGGATTGGGAGAAAATCGAGGGAGAAGGTCGGTTGTTTTCAGCTGTTCAAAAGCTAGAGGCGACTATAACCCTAGTTGCATTAGGTTTTGTGAAAATTGAAGATGTTGAGGTCCTTTTATATAAAAAAAATTCGACACTATTCACCTGAAAATTTTTGAACTCCAAACGAAGCATGCCTCCTAGCACTTGTAATGTTTTATCCCTATTCCGAACACAATCGAATATATATATCGAAAGCCAATTCGATCATATTTGAAAGATAGGTTTTCGAATAGAATTATTTAAATTAAAATTCACTTAAATGAATTTCTACGCGTTTCATCTTGCCATTACTAAACCGTAAATCAGATTGATACGTAATTTGAAATCCTACAATAATATAACATTACAGATTCAATGAAACTCGTTTCGTCGAAATCCGAGACTGTTTAAAAAATGACTATTTTTACATGTTAATTAAATATTAAAATATTCAATTTAAACAAATTAACTTTTAAATCAATTTCTAAAATTTACCAACATCATTCTAATTCAAATAGAATTTATTACAACTTCATGAATCATTTTAATTCACATTGAATCCAAATTCCAATTATTTCAGCAATTTCAAATATTAAATTGGCAATTTAATTATCCAATTAAATCCCTATATTCGAAATATAAGTTATTCAGCTTATTAATTTTACTTGTGAATATTTAAAATTAATTAAATATACCAATTTCAAATGACTGAAATTCTGGGTCGTTACAATTGTGGACATATATTAGCAGAATAAATCCTCATTCTTCTATAGATTGGTTGTTTGATTGTATGGACATATATGGTAGCAGAATAAATCCGCATTCTGCTATAAGTTAATTGTTTGATTGTTTGGACATCTATTTAGTAGGATAAATCATCATTTTGTTATTATGTTATTTGAACATGTATATGCCTGTTAGTTTGTATTGACATATTATTCCCCAATTTGGATATGAATTGCATTTGCATATATGTTGACTTATGTAAATAAATGGCTAAGTGACTTGAAAGTAGAATTAATGTTAAACGGTACTTAAATTAATACCATTGGGATTGCTAAGCTTCCTTTTGAAATTATAAAGTATGATGTTGAATTAACTTAAATTCTTCAATCAATTTTGGGATTTAAGGCTTATAAATGATTTTTCAAGCTATATTATTATATTATAAAGGTATTTATAAATAATAACTTGTAAACAAAAATGGGTTTTACTAAGTAAAAAGATTTATTTAAAGTTATTTAAAAGGATGAATTGAAAAGGATATTTTCTGAAGGATTTTTCTTAAAGAAGATTTATCAAAGAAGTTTTAAATAGGAAATGTTTTACAAATGATTTTAGAGGTTTGTAAAGAGGTTTTGTAAATTGAATTTTAGGCTTTAAAAGTTTTTTATAAATTGGTTTTGGAGATTTATAAAGGTATTTAAATGTGAAGTGAGCTTTTAAAAGGTAACCTTTTATGAAGGATAAGTGGATTGGTTTATAGTAAGTAATGTTTTCAAAAAGGAATTTAAAAGGAGGAATTTTCCAAATGTTTTGATAATATACTTATACCCGTAGGATAAGTATAAATGCTTTTCCATCTATAAAAGGGATGTAAAGGGTTTGGAAGTAGTGTTTGGAAAAGATCTTTTGATCGAATGTTTATAAAGTGGTTTTAATGAATTAAAGATTAATTAATAAAGGCTTAGTGGATCCCATATGGAATCAAATCAATGTTGAATGATTGTTTATTTGATAGTTAAATAAGCGACAACCAAATCTGAACATAAACATAACTTTGGAAATATCTTGGAGAAACACGTGGGTTATATGGCATAGTCATCCCTAATGATGTTGTATTGTGCATATAAATCTCATTTCGTTCTTTTAGGATAAATGATAAGAAAATCCATCCACAAACGGTAAGGAAGTGAACTCCGATCTTATCTTTATCTATTTATTTCGTAAAGAACTAGGGTTGAGTTTACCGAAAACTATCAAAAGTTGTTTTGAAGAGACCTGGATCAAATATGTTATCTGATAACCACTTCGATCCAACTTAAGCATTTTGAACTGAAGACATCTTGAAGAATATGGAATCGAAGACTAAGGGTTACCTTCGATTTGTACTTATCCTAAACAACTTGTATGGAGAATGTTGGCACTGCATTACTGCCTGGAAGGCAGTGTTAGCATTCCAAGTGGGATTGTTATTCAAAAGGTAAGCGTAGCCTCAAGCCTCATCAACCGGAAATGACTAAAATCAGGGGGAATGCAGCAAGGCTAAGTGGGTTGCTCCCACTAGGGTATGTCATCTCCTTTCTAGATATATCTACATATTTATGGATTAGTTGTGCATGAGATCTCAATAAAAAAAAGGTTGAAAAGCTAGGGATGATGACATATTCGGACTATCCAAAAAGGGTAGGCCAGTCTTGTGTTAGTAGAGGATCCTGGCGTGGTCCACGGTACATTTTCTAGACGTGTGTCGGGATAGGTGGTACCCCGGTGCCTTGTCATAGTATAGATTCCAATTTCCAATATGCGCCTTTACTTTGATTGTAGAGCCTAGTATGCTAGAATTTAATAACGGTAACAATTTCGGCTATTTTCGTATATTTATTTTGAATGCTTAGACATTATTATAATATCACTGTATTTACTATAAAAAGTGTTTTGGTTATCATAAGATAAAAATCATCTGTGTTTATGTACGGCACGGTCTTACAAGATACCTTTGATTTTAAAATGGTTTTAAACATAATAATTTAGTTGTTTGAGTTTAATCACACCAGACCCATGTCTGACCGGAGATTTATTTTATTTTCAGAAAACTCTTGGTGGCTAAAATTTTTATGGGCAGCCAAGTAGTTCAGGTTTTCTCACGGATGCATTTTGAGGAGTTTGGAGCAGGAGGATTCTCGATAGCCAGTTAGTATCTTTTTTCTGTTGTATTATACGTATCTTATATTAGTTAGGTAGGGACAAGCTGTTATAACTATTCAAGGGTAGAATTTTATTAGTATGACTCCGATGTACCATTTTTGAAATGACTTTGAAAAGTATTATGTTGATTAATATATGTTATTCTATTGCGTTGTGAAATTCTACGATTTTTAATTTTTTCTAATTTCTATCTCCTTTCTTTCCCGTAACAATATGTCTTTCTGGCACTTAATTGTTTGGCACATGAATACCGTGGATGTATTAGTGTCAACTTTAGGGTTTGAAAAGGCGGGTCGTTACAAAAACATAACATAATTAAGTTATCATATTATGTTGTCAACAAAGATTAATTAATACAATTCTTTCAAATTTTTATTCACATAGCAATTTATAGGTAAATATTCAAAATTAAATCTTCTATTATGAAACCAACTTATTAACAAGAATATTCCAAAATGTAATTTTGATTTTTTTTTAAATAATAATAATAAATCCAATGACAAAGGCATATACTTATTCACGATAAAAGGCCTACATCTGGGTTAGCCAAACTAGATAAATAAATATACAGAATAGAGACAAATGAAATTATTATAATTAATAGCAAAATAAAAGTTAACATAATAAAGGTTTTTTAATTTTAACATAACAAGGATATACAGTTGTTTCAAGAAAGGTTCTGAGACATTCTCATCAAAATCCAAATTCACACATATGAATAGAAGGAAAAGAAAGAGAATTAAAAGGATGTAAACAAAATTAAAAGATATATGAATATATAGAATTACCTTAGGATGAGCCTAGAGAAACACCTTGAATGATAGAACAATTCCTAGATCTGATAGATCACTCTCTAGATCTACAACAATCAGTTGACAACCAATTTTTTCTATTTTAATTTTTCTTGATTAAATTTTCAAAATTTTGGAGCTTTTCCACGATGAAATTCTAGCCTAAATGTTTTTGTAGAAAGGAAAAAAAATGATAGAGGGAAATCTAATTAAAGGAGTAAATAAATTTGTAAACTGATCCTCTTCTCTTCTGACATTTCAATTTCAAAAACATATCCTCTTCTATGCATCATTGTCGTCCGTCATATTGAACTGTAGGTCTAAGAAATTTCAAAAATATAATTAGTATTTTCCCCATTTAAATATAATTTAAATTTCCTATCAATATCATATATTGATGCGTGCGTTTATAACCTTTTATATACACACATTATTAAATACCAATGGAAATTGAAAAAATCAAGGAAGATATATTTTTAACAATTAATAGATTGAGGCCCTTGCTTTACACATGGATACATGGAGGTTTTAATGGTGATGTATTATGTGAATTATTATTCTTGTTGTCTTGTATATTTTTTTATGATGCAAAGCTAAATTATAAAGTATATGGTATTCATTATGATTGCAATGCACAATTAGATTATAATTGATTTTTATAACCATGATAATAAAAATTCATGTTGGAAAATTACGTAATGAGTAGCAACAGGTACAAGAATGTTATTAAAGACAAAAGCAGAGCACATAGTGAGAGAAGAGAGAGGAAAAAACAGAATGTTAAACACAAAAAGAGGAGTAGCAAGTTCATTATGTGACAATGGAATTATATATTTTTCGTCCCGCGCTTTTCTCTAACTTGAGTACCAAGCGGTTTTATTTATTTCTTCCTGCGCTTTTCTACAGCTTGAGTGCGGATAGAGTCTAGTCAACTTCCAACATTTCTTCATCTTACGAAAAAAATAATGTTGTTTTAGTACCATTGAAAAGTTTGGTATCATCAATTATAGTTGTGGAAAAACAAAGATTAGGAAAGTTTTATAATAGACGGGATTAGGTAACATGGACCTATGCAATATTATGATGAAAATTTGATTATGGAATATATGTTGAAAATAAAAATAAATTAAAACTGCATAAATGGTAGAATTGGATAAAGCAAAGTGTGTCAGCAGACATATAGCTATGTAAATCCCTCTTCTTCCACCCTTTTTTGTAGTTGATGAAGGAAGATTGCATTCAGTACTTTCATTGAGAACATCATTAACAGCCTATTTGAATTAAAAAAATGTTGAACGTAAGTAGTTTGAGTACACAACTTCAACCACATAATTAGAATAGTCAAATGTTTTATCACTAGTTTCTTTCCTTTGTAATCAGATATAGTCAGAGTGGTATACATGGATTGGGTTGCACCATAGTCAACGTTTGTATTCTGTGCAGTTAAGGTTATGGTCTAAAATATGGTACACAAATCATAAAAGAAAAAAAAGAAAAAAGGTAGGTTGTTTTAACATTTTAACTACCGATAGATATCATTGCACATATAATTACACGAAAATTTTACTTGTGATGCTGAAGAAGATAATTGAGAAGACAAGATTTTCTTTGTTATTTTTCGAGCTGTGAGCATTGTATCTTTGTTATTCATTTCATAGTTTTTCGACCTGAATTCAAAATTATCATCTATTCCTACTGGTTTTTGAAAATGTTTTCCACCTGCTTATCTTTGTTTTACTGAAGCATAGAAAAAACAAAATTAGTAAAGGGGATGAAAAAGATGGTGAAAATGTAATGGGGAAGACAATATTAATTTGTGAATTTGTATAACCATCTTAGAGATTTTGATCATTTCATCCACGTTGACACCAAGAAGCTTCTCTGCCTCTTTGTCAAACATGGTCACAGTAAATGAGGTAGTACCATCAACAATATCGATGTTCAAACTATACCTGCAAAAGAATAGGTAATTAAAATATATAATCATGACAGTTTGGTTAAGGTAAAGAGATATCAACCTATTAAGAGGTTCTTTCACCGGTTGGTGGCATCTGGAACATAAGTATAATGTTCTTCAAAATGTGCAGGGCCTTTACATATCACACATGACATGTAAAACCACGGTGAAGAGGTCCTCAGTTTAGTGATCGTAGCATGAATAACTTATTTTTCCCTAAACATATAAGGTAGTACATTAACAAATAGCCAAAAGGATCGAATATTAAGATCCAATGGAAAAGGTAGTTAGAGTGAAAGTACAGGAAAAACAAAATAAATAATTTAAGTTTACCAATCGTCAACATAAAACTTAACAAAAAGGTATAAAAAATAAAAATTTATAATGGTTTAAAAAGTACATGGGGGAATAATATGTAGATGGCAGGTATAGTGTTATGGTCGTTTAAGTTGCATCATGTAAACAACCAAATGTGATAGTAATCATGAACGCAATATTGTGTTTGGATGAAGGAAAAAAACGTACCCAATAATTTGCAACTCTAACATCTTCTAGAAGATGTGCTATAGTGGACCGAACTGTTTCTAAATCAACGTCTCATCAGTAGAAGGAGTTTTATTAAGAAGAAGCAGTTTTTTGTTGATTGTATACTGTGTACTGAGGGAGGAAATTAAAATCAGACAAAAAATTATAAATATATGTAATACGGTAAGTGAAATAAGGGTATAATTAAGGTTTAAGAAATTACCTCTCAAAATATTCGTAGACAGGGGAGACTTTTATATTAGTGTATATCTTGGTTGCTTTGATGGAGCCATAAACTATCGATCCGGCAATTAAAGGTAGTAGATATGTAATAACATGGTACCAGTAGCAGTGAACTAATAATTACTATATCAATGATTAAATAAGCACGTACTTACCTCCGTAAACAGAAATTGAGGTGGATGTAACAACTATTGGTATTGGACGGGAGTATGTTTGAAGCAATGACTCATCGACCAATTTTTTTTTCAAACCAAAGAGGTACAACTGATAATTTCCCATTAAGCATATAAAGGAACATTAATTATTTATAAGTAAGATGGACATATTTTGAAAAAATGATGTTGGATAAACTGTATTGTAGGTAGACAGCTGTATCAAACCTTGTCAACTCAAGGTGAAGTTGTCCTTTGACTAATTGAGTTCCATCTTGTCTAGTAATCTGAAGAACAAGGGTAATAGTATAGAGAATGCCTCCTACGTCTATTCTAGTTAAAAAATTGGTTAGGTACTATTCCAATTGAAAAATGGTTAGTTAAGAGAGTTTGAAACCAAAAATATTGTGGACGAACCTGTAAGACGACCCTTCCTGTTAATTCGAGAGGGAAGTACGCCATCATCCACAAATCCAAATTTGTAGCAAGGAATGTTGCCTGTATCTTCATGCACCTTCCTTACTAAAGTGTATACCCTGATGACAATAGTTAATGGCTCGTCAATAGGCTTAAAATCTGTATCTAAGTCTTGTACGTTGAACCTGGTAATCTCGTATACGGACTGCTCCTTGAACATATTTTCAAATCGATGCAAATTATGCTTACGTACAACTGCCATTTTCTCATTCCCCTGTAGAAGATAGTCCTCATAAACACGTAAATGAATAGATAGGTTGGTTTTTAATTAATGTAGATGAAGATTTTACCTCTCTGTCTAGAAATTGCGTGTATAGAAAGTAAAGCTCATTTGTCTTCTGGCTGACCAAAATCTAGAGTCTTCCTACTCGAGCCTTGATCGTGTTCCAGTTGGTATCGTAGACCAAGTTAGAAAGCAATTGAAAATTATTGTCCATTGTTTCTTTATGAAGAAAACATAGCAGTGATAGTCGTCAATTTTTAATCATTTCAGTAGTATTACGTAAAAAGAATAAGCGTGCAGATGTGAAATAAAATCAACAGGGTAAGCGGGGAAGAAGATATAGTATTCACCTAGAAAGCTAATTAGCAGTTTGATATGAATAGAAGGGTAGAAAAAAGTAAAGTAGAGGTAATGGTGGACGTCACCCATATAGCAGTAAAATGCCTATAAAACGTTATACTGACTGCAGTTAAATAAATGGTTAGCGCAGTAATAAAAAATAGGGCTAACCAATTATTATACTAGAAATAAAATGTTTGCCGGAATATTTTGAACATGTAAAACAGTGTTGACAAATTATTATCGTAACGACCCGCTTTTCTGTACACTTTAACCTGCCAATAAACCACACATATCCAATCCAAATTGAACGGAAAGGCAGATAGTTAGGGAAAAGAAAGAAGACTAGAAAAGATAACAAGTACATAATCTCACAGCGGAATGAAAAATCTATATTATATGACAAATCTTTACACAAAAACAAAACGGTAATTTATATGTATGTATGTATGTATGTATGTATATACAGACATCAATCAGTGTATGCTAACCTTTTAGCATGGACAATTGTAAAAACCTATCCTCACAATTGCTGATAAATACAACCATGAATGCAGTAGAATAAAAATAACCATCAACGTGAATACGCCTCAGGGCCTCCAGCTCATCTCTTGAAGCTTCAAATATCCAAGTAAACTTGGATATTTCTCGATCTGACACGAGCATTATAGGAAAACAACACCCGAGTCAGTTCGGTAAAACTAGCATGAGAACTCAAATTGCAAGAATTTTATTTATTTTAACTTGTAAAATCCTTTAAATTCAAGCTAATCTCATAAGTCCACGTCGCACATAAACAAGGATGGTTTTTTACCTTACGATAACCAAAACATTAATATCAAAAACTCCACTGATATTATAATAATGTCTAGAGGTCAAAGTAAAATATGAAAATAGTTGAAATGCTTACATCTCTCTTTTCAGCATAGTTGGGCACAATCAAAACCATCCGGCGCTTATAGAGAATGGATTCCATACAATGGTTAGGCACCGAAGTACCACCTATCATAATACATCTTTAGAAAAATGTACCGAGATCGAACATATCGATCCCTGCCAACACAATACCGGCCTACCTCTCACTGGATAGTACCGTATATGTCATCACCCCGGTAGTTCCCAACCTTTTACCGAGATCTCATGCACACCCATTCCATTAATACGTAGATGTATCTAGAAGGGTGACCACATACCCTAATGGGTGCGACCCACTTAGCCTTGTTGCATCTCCCTTGATTTTTAGTCATTCCTAATTGATGAGGCTTGAGGCTATAATTACCTTTCAAAAAATTCACAATTAGAATGCTCGTTGCCCTCCAATGAATGTGCCGATAGCATTCATCCATACAAGTCTATTCTGGGTCTGAACGAAACCGAAGGCACTATTCCTACTGCATCCGTTTTGGAATCACCCTCAGGATTAGTAGAGATTAGCCCTTACACTTCACATCACTATCTTCGGTTCCATGCTCTTCACAATATCTTCACTTTGAAACGCATGAGTTGGATCGAAGTGATTTTCGGATAACAAATCCGATCCCGGTCTCTTCGAAACAAACCCATAGCATCCCTTTTATACTTAAAAGCTTTTGGAAAACTTTCCTCTTTCAAAATTCCATACTAGATGGCCAAGTAACCCCCTGCCCAAAACATGTTTTTACTATAAAACACATTCACTTATCTCTTATTAAAATACTTTTATAAGTTCACTTCACATTTCAAACCTCTTATAAATTTTCAAACTAGATTTAAAACTTCTTTTGTAAACTCTAAGATGTTTATAAAACTATTTTATTAAACTTCTTTATAAATCCTTTATAAAATATCATTTACAAAATATCTTTTGTAAACCACTTTAAGTAAATTCTTTAGTAAAACCCCTTTGATAAACAAGATATTAGTTAAAAATAACTTTAGAAAATAATATGAAATCATTCATAAACTTTAAATCCAAATTGACCAAAGAATTTAGGTTACTTTAAAAACACACGTTATAATTTCAAAAAGAGGCTTAACAATCCCAATGATACTAATTTAAGTTACCATTCAATTTCAATTCCAATTCGCTTATCAGTTATTTAAATAGATCAACGTATATGCAAATACAACTCACATCCAATAAGGGAATAACATGTTAATATGAACTAACTAGCATGTACATGTCCAAATAACATTATAGCAGGATGGTGATTTATCCTGCTAAACAGATGTCTAAACAATTCAATCAATTCATAGTAGGACGAGGATTTATTCAGCTAATATATGTCCACACAAACAAGCCAACCATCAATTTATAGCAGAATGGTGATTTATTTTGTTAACGCGGGTCCACACAACAAACAAACCACCGATTTATAGCGGAATGGGTATTTATTCTGCTAAAATATATCCACGCAGCAAACAAACAATCAATTTATAACAGAACAAGGATTTATTCTGCTAACACATGTCCATATAATCCAACAATCCACATTATAACTCATTCATAGCTATATGGTTCATTAGTCGCATCGACACTTGGATTCCTTGAATTCAAAACCATCTTTGGAAAGTAAGTTCCTTTAAAACAATTTGATTCTTGGAAAAACAAAGGATTTAATACTTTAAACACTTTAAAAAAATTATAAGTTAAATACCTTTTTAAATCATAATTAACCTTTATTAAATCTTAACTCAATTTAATTGAGTAATTAAGAAATAATTTAACCTTTAAATAAATAATAATAACAATTAATTATTAAATAAATAAATAATCCTAATTTAACTTATTTAATAATAATTTAACTTATTAAATAATAATTTAAACATTAATTAATAATTAAGTATTAATTAATGCCAATTAAAGAATTAAATAACATTTAATTAAAACTTAAATAATAATATAAATCCTTTTAATCATAATTAATTTAAAATTTAAAATTAACTTTAACTAAGAAATAATTGAATAACTAATTAACTATTAATAATTAATCAATAAATTAGTTAACTTAAATTAAATAAATAATTAAAATAATTAAACATGATCAATTAAAAATTAATTACCTTTTAAAACCTAATTTAACTATTAATTCACTTCTTAATTAGTAGATGATTAACTTACTTAATTAGTATTAATTAATACTAATTACTTAATCTTAATTCCTAATTAATTAATTATTGATTATCATTAATTAATAAATTGATTAATTAATAAAAACATACTTAATTAAGTTATAATTAACTTAAGTGTTGCTAACTTAGTTTGAAAAGATTTCCAAACTATTTTTAAAGAAACTTAAAACTTGAAAATTTTGAAAATCCAAACTACATCCATAGCGACTATCATTATGTATAACCATAATTTTCAACTTGTTTTTCACTTCTATATCAACCAACCCAAAGTTTATTGAACCATAATCATCGCATAAGAAAGCACATATCTTTCGAACCAAACATAATCAACACACAACTTTTATAACCAACATATCCAAACAATACCACAATCCAAGCCAACCATTTATATATATATATAACCATATACCCAACACAAATAAACACACACATATAAATACATAAGTAAATTCTTTCTAAAATGTTAAGAAATTTACTCATCAAACTTTCAAAAACTTTAAATACTTCAACGTTCGGAAAGCTTGGAAAACCAGAAACTCTTCTTGAAATAAGGTCATTTTACACTCTACTTTTGGACCTTTTACTCTCTGATTTTGGTAATGTGATAAAAAGTAAAGTTTTAGATTTTTCTTTTCTTTATCATTAAAAAAAGGAATTATTCAAAAATATTAAATTTTGAGGAAGTTATGACAGAAACAAGGAGGCCATTTTTAGGCCTTTAGAATCTAAGTTTAAAAAAACTTTGTAAAGAATTGAAATTTTGGCGTAGATATGTTCAAAATCAGAAATAGCGGCGAACAACAAAATTGTAGCCACTAGAATTATACAGTTTTGAAAGAAATAAAATATTATTTTGGTGAAGTTTATTGGAAGTTATGGCTGTGATATCTCAGAATTTTTGGCAATATCAATTTAAGAATCTTTATTTAAAATTAAATTGATTTGATAATATTGATTAATAAAATATGAATTGGTTTAATAATCTAATTAAATAAATATCTAATTAGTGATTTTATCTTTTAAAAGCTAATAAAATGTTTCTATTTTTAATATATATACATTTAGATATATTGTAAATAGATAATCTTTGATTTGGAATTTAATAAATAAATAAAGTCTTGTTTTCAAATTCTGATAATATATTTAATAATTTGGAAATTTTGATTTTAATTAATATAAAGCTTTTCAAAGTTATTTAATTAATAACTACATGGTTTGTTAATACTTAAGATAAATGTTTATAAGGTTTGTTTTATTTTCATTTTAAAATATTTCTTGATAAATATGATTTGAAAATGAATAAGAATATAATCTCTTTTATAAATTATTTAAAAATTTTAAATTTGTTATTTTCAAACAATATTAATAATGCATTATTTTTCGATATAAATATAAAAAGAATTAAATAAGAAAATGGAATTATCATTTCAAATTGAATAAGTTGACTTTAATTTAGATTTCAAAAGTTTAATTTGAATTTGGAATTTATTTTGAAATTCAAAAGAATATATCCTTAAAATATTGGGGTAAGTTTTTATCTATAATTTGTTTTTATTACATTTTCTTTACATAAGAAATTCATAATGTATTTACATAAGAATTAATAAATTAAATTAAAAGCTTTATTTAACATTTAAATAAAAAGAAAATACTTAATTACAAGTGTTAACATATTAAGGACTTATAATAACATGTGTTAGCTAATAAATTAAGGTATTTGACAAGTGTCATTTTTGAATTATATTTTCTTTTATTTTTTTAAAATGACATTCAGCCTTTATAAACATATTTTTCCCCTTCATTCTCCTTTTCTATCTTTCAAAATCAAAAGCTAAGTGAAACAAAGAAGAAAAAAAATCTGAAAACTCAAAGCCATCTCAAAAACAAAATCTGGTTCTAAAACCAGAAATCATGTTTTAAACTATATCTGTAGTCCACTTCAAAAGCAAATCACAAACCTGTAATTCAGTACAAGATTCAAATCTATATCATTTCAACATACTGGAAAGCATTTTAAAACCTGTCATCCTCAAATCAAACCCTGCATTTCTTCAATTCTACTTTGAAAAGCAAGCAAACCAATAGATCAATTTCAAAATCAAAGCTTGAGCATTTCTTCAAGCTGGAAGCCTGCATGCAACCGCAGTTCATAAATCAAAACAAAGAAGCACCCAAGTTTTTAAGATCAAAGAATTTATTTCCAGCAACTAAAGTTTTCAAAGGTAGGAGACATTCCAGTTTCAATTTCAAAAAAAATAATATGCTATGTTCTTCATTTGAAGGTGAGTAACATCACATTTCTAAATATTAAAAAAAAAACAGGTTGCATGATATTTCTGAAACAAATATGTTTGTGTGTATATGAGCTTTCTAGCATTTTCTATGAATTTATATAAGTGTGTATATACTGTTGTGTATCATTGTTTCTGTTTTTGTTCCCAGACTTAAGTTTTTAAATTCAAAATTTATAGTCTCTTGATTTAATTACCGATAGAACTTAGGCTTTAAACAAAATATGATTGTTTAAGCATAAAGCAAGTTTTGAAATTTAATTAATTTAAAATAAACTCGAATAGGCTTTGGAAATCAAAAAGTACAGAACAAGATAAATATAAATGAAAATTCAATTATCCTGATTTGTGGATTCAGGAATATAGATCGTATACTTAAAACAAAACATGATTTTTAAAACTTAAATTATGATTTTTAGAAATGAGGTAGTGTGTATTTCTAGTTTAAGCAGAAATTGGATATTTGGGAGGTTCTGGCGATCTAGTTGTTTGGGTTAGTCGCAGACTTCTCTGGAAGGGGATGGATGATCGAAGATAGTGGAAAAATTATCGGAATGGTTGTCAGAGTGATGTAGTGTCGGTGGTGATGGTTTTAAGCCTGTAAACCTAGTTTTGGTGTGTTTTGAATTTTTGTTCGGCAAGATTCCTACGGTCGATTGAGTCCTACAAAACTCAGAGGAATGGAAGTATGATAATTATCGAAATTGTTGCCGGAATTGCAGACCTTACGGTGGTTGGAGTATCGTGGTTTCAATTGTTCCAGGTTTTAGTCGAGTTCAAAATTTTGCTGGAAAGCTCGATTTTGATTTCGAGCGGCTACTGGAGGGCTGATGATCGGGATAAAGTTTAGGGGTGATAGTCGATGTGAGGAAGTCGACATGGTGATCGGAAGCGGCGACGTCATTGGTGCAGGTGCACGGCTAGGAGGATGTGTCAGAAGTTTTGTTTTTGGAAAAATTGGTACTCGAGTTTTCTCGAGTAGCTAGTGTGATTTTCTCGAAGATGGGAGGTTTTGACTCGAAGTATTTTAGTATGGGCTCGGGTCATTGTTTTAATTACAGGTTTCTATTGAAACCTGTCAGTGTTTTGAGTTTTTAAATTTAAACTAAATTTCAAAATGAAAAGCAGGTTATTATCAAAGTTTAAAGCAGATTTAAAGTATGGATTCAAAATGAATTCGAATCCTAGTTTTAAAATAAATAAGTTTTATAAAAAAAATGAATGTTTTTAACAACTAAAAATTGTTAAAGTATTTTATAAAGTGTTTTTAAAATCTGAAAATAAAGGTTTAAACAGGATTTTAAATCTAAGTTTAAAAATCTTGATTCAAAAATGAATTTGAATCTTAGTTTTGAATTAAAATAATGTTTTTGAATTTAAAATGTTTTAAAAAAACTTTGAATGTTTTAAATATGGTTTAACTTTAAAAATGAATTTAGTTTTAAATTTCTTTTAAATTTCTTTTATAAGATAAATATTTCTTTAACATGTAATACAAAAGGTTTTTTAATTAAAAACTTTGTTAAAGTTAAAATTGTATTCATTTTAAATCTTAAATTTAAAATGGAATTTAAAAGTAAATTTAAGTAAATTGTTTTTAAATACTTTTGATAATGATAATTTAATCATTAATAAGAATGAAGTTTTGTCTTAAAGATAATTAAAATTTAATGATTTATAATTCATTAAATTATTAAGATAATTATTTGTAATTAATTAATTTAATTAATGATTTGGATTAATTAATTAAGTAATTAAGGGTTTTATTTAATTAATTAAAGGATTAAGTAAGTTAATTAAGATTAATTAATTTGTAATTAAGAAATCATTAATTAGATAAGATTTGATTTCAAATGATTCGAAATTTATTAGTCAAGTAATTAAAAATTAATTAAGTTATAGATTAACACTTAATTAATTAAATAATTAGAGATTTATTAATGGGTTATTATAGATAAATTAATTTGTAATTAATAATGATTAATCTCAGTTAATTACTTTAGAGAAGTAATTAAAGATTTGTTAATAGTTAATGAAGATCATTAACTTAGGATTATTTAATAATTAATTAATATGATTAATTTTAATAATCAATTAGATTAATTAATTTAAAGATAATCATTTTAGAATTGTTTAAGTGTAATTACTTAATGGAAGTAAATTAAGAAATTAATTACTAATTGTAATTAATTAAGTTTATTTTGATCAGTTTAAGTTAATTAATTAAGTTTATTTTGATTAGTTTAAGTTAATTAATTAATTTTAATTAATTTAAGATAGTCACTGGATAATTTAAGAAGTAATTACTCAATGTAATTAATGAAGAATAATTATGAAGTGAAGTAATTAAGAAGATAATTACTCGATGTAATTAAATAGAAGGATAATTAGGTAATGGAAGAGTCTTGGAAATTAATTACTTTGTGTAATTAATATGAAGAATAATTACTTAGTGGAAGTAATTAATAATTAATTACTTAGTGTAATTAATTAAGAATTGATTAATAAAGTTATTCGAAGATAATTAAGAGATGTAATTAATTAAGTGTAATTAATTATTTAATGAGATTAATCTAGGGTGATTAATAAATATAATTAATTAAAGATTAATTATTAAAGATAATTTATTAAGGAGTAATTAATTTATCTAATGAAGTAATTAAAGGTAGTTAATTACTGAATGTGATTAATCAAGAATGATTAATCAATATGGTTTAATTGATGATTAATTACTTAATGTAATTAATTTAAATAGGGTAATGATAAATAAAATAATTAGGGATCATTAATTAATATAATGATGTAATTATGCATTGATTAATTAAAAACAATTAATCAATGAAGGAATTAACTAATGTAATTAATTAAGGATTAATGTAATTAATTAAGGATTAATGTAATTAATTATAGTTAATTAATTAATGAAGTAATTAAAGGTTAATTACTGAATTCGGTTTAGAATAATTAATTTGTGAAACTTGAATGTTAAAGGATAATTAATCAAGGGTGATTAATTAAGGTGATTTATTAGAGGGTAATTAATTAATTGATTTGTAATTAATTAACGGTTATGTAAGCAAGATTTATATTGATGAAGTAATTAATTTAATTTACTTTAAATTAATTAGAGATGAAGTAATTAATTTAATTAATTTTAAATTAATTATAGAATGGTGATTAATAAATCATTGCTTATGAATGCTGATTGATATTGATTTCCTTGAATGGTTTGAGATCTTAGATATGAGATAAGTGATGTTGTGTGATATGGATGCTTTGGTTGCATTGAGTTGATAATATGAATTATCTATTTGTGATGATAATATGGTTTATCTATTTATGATGATAATGTTGATTATCTATTATGATATTGTTAATTATCTATCTGTGTGAATATAGATAATAAATTGAATTGTTTTAACTTCAAAACAACTTGGACCTAAAAGATGGTGTTTTGGATTTCGATGAGACCGGGATCGGGTTTCCAGATTTGGAGATCTGAAAACCACATCGATCCAAATTAACGATAGTTCATGAATCTCAAGTGATGGTGAAGATTTAGAGTGCAAATGTTATCGTCGTTAACTCTGAGGGTGATTCCAAAATGCGAGTAACGAGATAATGCCTTCGGTTTCATTCGAACCCAGAACGAACTTGTATGGATTGATTGCTTTCAGAACATCGTCAGGTGGACGATGAGCATTCTAAGATAGATGTGTTCCATAAAGGTAATCGTAGCCTCAAGCCTCATCAACCGGGAATGGCTAAAACAGGGGGAGGTGTAGCAAGGTTAAGTGGGTCATGCCCAAGTAGGATGAGATGAACCCCTGTCTAGAAGTCCCTTTATATTCGGCTGTGTGGGGCAGTTGATTGCAACAATTGCCGGGGTTGTCTTGTTCGGGACTATCCAGTAAGGGATGGTTCTAGCCTTGTGTTGCAGGGGATTTAAGGTGGATCCTCGGTACGGTGATCTAGGCCACATACTGTGACGGGCGGTACCCCAATAGCCCTTCCATTGATGGAAACCCATTTTCCCTACGAGACCCTATGGTTTTGATTTGTATTGCCCACTTTTGTGGCTAGTAGCTGGAATTTAATATATGTAACAATTTCGGCTATTTTCTATTTACTTGAAAACCCTATACACTATTATAATATCATCGGATTTCCTATCAAATGTTTTGGTTAGCGTAAGGTAAAAACTTTTCCATTTTTATGTGTGGGAAGTCTTACGTGATACCTTTGTTTTCAAAGGACTTTCAAAGTTAAGCAACCTTAACCTGTTACTCACACCAGACCCATGTATGACCCGGAGTTTATCTTCTGTTTTTTTAAACTCTTGGGTACTCATATTTTTACGAGTAGCCAAGGGATTCAGGTTAGCTTTGACGAATTCTGGAGGAGCAATGGAGCAGGAGGCTTCAACGTTTGTAGATATATATAGTATTCTGCTGTGTGATCTCTAAGTCAAATGTTTATATTGTATTGAGTTGTAATAACTAGACAGGTGTTTATAACTGTCTAGTATGTGTTGTGTAAGTTGTGTAACTCTAATTGGTGTTGTATATTATGTAATACTTATGTTATTAATATAATTTATTCATTCCGCTATTGAGATTCTGGTGTTGTTTCTTCTTTCTCTTCTTTCTTTTCTGTTTTCTATCCCTTTCTTTCTTAAAGATGATACGACTTTTTGTGGAGAAAATGTCGGGTCGTCACAGTTGGTATCAAAGCGCTAGGTTGATTGAATACCTAGGTTTTGGAGCGATTTCTTCTTGAGAGAGCGTATTTGTATTTTTAATATATATATGTATACACATTTATATATATTTCTACCTATCTGTTGGGTTACCTGTTCGGCTTTTCCAATATAAGTTATAAAGGTAGATAAGGTAGTGGTGTGTGTAACATGACTACTACCAATGGAAGAAGTCTGAGTGTTGAGGTTAGAAGTGTATCTGTCGAGACTGTAGACCTAATACCGTCTCGAGTAAGCTTTGCTATGGTGTATGGATTTCATCGATCTCTGAAGGTAACCTGTTAAGGTTCGGAGTCCATATTTGAAGTTGGATGAGTAGAGTTTGGATCTGTTGGTTAAGCAGAAGCGAGTGATGGTATCTTGATACCTCAGGAAGTAGTAGCTGCGTGATGAGATGCAGTGACTATGGATGTTTTCGAAGATGTTTCTTTGGAACAAGTTAAAGAAGTGGGTCTGCCTCAGTGATGTGGCTGAGTTCAGCAGGGTGCTTATGTTTGGCTTTGAGGCCGAGTTTCTCAAGGAGCTTCTGGTTAAGGAAGTCTTTGGCATCAGTGGCAGCGTTGCAATTCGGAGTGTTTTGTATGACAGCAGGAAGGCCATCTGGCTTGGCAGTTTTATTAAGATGGAGTTTAGAAGCTGCTGAGTGGATCCATTTCTTCAATGGATTGGTTAGTCAAGCATAAGCTGTTCTGATTGGTAAAGAGAGAATAGTTTTCTTTGGATATTAGTCTGGGATTGATCGCAAAAGTGACTTGCGATAGTTTGGGTATTCTCTTGGATTGTTGGAGACTTTTCCGGATGTCTTCAGGAAAGTTAAGGTTTGCCTTAGCATTTGAAGATTGAGTTTTCTTATCGACTAGGATTCCAGGAGTAATATTGGTGGTCCAGCTTAGTAGAAGGATGGTTTCTAGAGAGATGGTTTGGTGAAGCAGTTCAGGATTTCTTGGTGTTTCTGAGTTTTTCTCTTATGGATCTGTTGAACCATATTTCTAGATTGGGTTGTCTAGTTTGTGCTCGTATTCATCATCAGCATTCTTTTCTACTCCAGATCAGAGTTGTGCAGCGGAAGCAGTTTGGGAGTGCATCTGTTTGTCTTTTCCAGATAGGAGAAGTTAGTTTTCTTCTGATGTTTGTCGAGTAGAGTTTGTTCTTGATCTTGGTTGATCTTGGAGGATCACAGTGTTGGGTTATTTTTGGTCCAGTTTGTTTCTTGAGACATCAGCGAGGATTGAGCTGCCCAAGAAGGATGTAGGCAGCTTAGGATCGTCTGAAGAGTTTTGTGGATCAGAATCGGAGATCTGATTTTGGATAATTTTCTTCGGTTTTAGGAGCTATAAGTTTTGTTAAGTCTGCGAAGCTAGCTTCGAGGTGTTTTGGATCTCTTCTGTGTTCTGTTTTGGATAAGTGTTTGGTCTTCAGGATTGAATTGCCAGTTTGGATAACTGGATTCAATGTGTTTCACGTATCTCTGAGGGAGTACGTGTATGATCTATCTCTGGTTGTGGAATCAGCTGTTCTTGGAGATTTGGTTGTTGAGTCAGACTTGTCTGTAGTCTGATATTTTGTTTAGTTTGGTATATCGAGATGAGTAGGAATTCTATAGCTTAATAGTGTTGATTGTTTGGATTCTATGGAGCGAGTATCCCGGTGTTTATACTTGGGAAACTCGAGAAAATTCTATTCAAAATTTTTGTCTGGATAGTTAAATTTGTTTGTTTGAGTGAATTGGTTGTTATGATTGTTAGCATATGGTTGATAATATATGCTTGTGTTTTAAAATTAAAATCTTTAATGAGATTATTAAATTACCCTTGTTTTAAATTTCGGAGACGAAATTCTTTTAAGGGGGGAGGAATGTGATATCCCAGAAATTTTGGCAATATCAATTTAGTAATCTTTATATAAAGTTAAATTGATTTGATAATATTGATTAATAAAATATGAATTGGTTTAATAATCTAATTAAATAAATGTTTAATTAGTGATTTTATCTTTTAAAAGCTAATAAAATGTTTCTATTTTTAATATATACATTTAGATATATTGTAAATAGATAATCTTTGATTTGGAATTTAATAAATAAATAAAGTCTTGTTTTCAAATTCTAATAATATATTTAATAATTTGGAAATTTAATTTAAATTAGTATTAAGCTTTTCAAAGTTATTTAATTAATAACTATATGGTTTGTAAATACTTAAGATAAATGTTTATAGGTTTGTTTTATTTTCATTTTAAAATATTTCTTGATAAATATGATTTGAAAATAAATAATAAGATAATCTCTTTTATAAATTATTTAAAATTGTTAAATTTGTTATTTTCAAACAATATTAATAATGTATTATTTTTCCATATAAATATAAAAAGAATTTAATAAGAAAATGGAATTATCATTTCAAATTGAATAAGTTGACTTTAATTTGGATTTCAAAAGTTTAATTTGAATTTGAATTTGGAATTTATTTTGAAATTCAAAAGAATAGATCCTCAAAATATTTGGATAAGTTTTTATTTATAATTTTTTTTACTACATTTTCTTTACATAAGAAATTCATAATGTATTTACATAAGAATTAATAAATTAAGTTAAAAGCTTTATTTAACATTTAAATAAAAAGAAAATATTTAATTAAAAGTGTTAACATATTAAGGACTTATAATTGTTATCCCACCTTTTGGTCAAGGCTGGAATATCAACAAATTGGCAAGGAATGATGGATATCAGGATTGGAGATCGATTGGAATCAAGGCTGCAATTGATGACGTCAAAATTTGGTCAAGCTCCGATTGGGACGAAATTGATTGGAGATGATGATAAGGACTAGGAGAGGCTATGTTCCAATTTTCAGGTTAATCGGAGTTCGTATGAAGAAAATATGATCGATGCAAGGTAGGAAGAGCATGCTGTTCGTATCCATCGGCGTGCAAGGATGGTTCGTATCGATACATTTCGTATCGATTAGGTAGTTGGTGTTTCGTATCGATCGGCTTCGTGTCGATCGGCAGAAGTTCGACTCGATGGGGTTCGCATCGATCAGGTGTTGGTTCGACTCGATAGTGTTCGTATCGATCAAAGGCAGAGCAGGGTGAAGGACTTCGAATCGATATTGTTCGTATCGATCATCATGGACACGACTAAGTGGTTTCGTATCGATCAGGATGGGAAGAGGTGGTATGTTTCGAATCGACACCCTCGTATCGATAGTAGAAGGACTTTGGCGCTTTCGTATCAATGAGAGGCTATCGATGATCGTGTCCATCAGGTAAGGCCTCGCTCGTATCCATCAAGTAAGGCTTCGTTCGTATCTAGCTCCGTATCCATACCTTTCATACGTTTTTCGTATCGATCCTCGCATAACATTGTTTCGTATCGATCGGATAGATCAATACGAAACACCCTCCTAAAACCGATACGAAGAACGGTACGATGCGCAGTTTGATACAGATGCGAAGCGAAATTATCAGCACGAATGAACGTGAATTATGGATGCGAGCGCGAATCAAGCGTAGAAGCATTTAAAGCGGCTAAGGACATGCATGGTTCGAAGGAAGAGACCTTCAACTCGGCACGAACTCAGGATGTAGCCTGAGAAGTAGCGCCACGTCATCGATGCGCATGCGCTTCTAATCGAGTCGAAAGTGATGGATTCGAACAGATGGATTCGAAGACGACAGCCAACGGAAAACCCAAGTTTGAATCGATCATAACTCAAGATCCACTGATCCAAATGCAACGAAATTTTCACAACAGCTTGCATACAAGGTAAGGAATGTTCCTGCCAAGTTTCAGCTCGGTTGGATCATTTTTTGATGGATACGAAATCACTTCGTATCGATCACAGATCGAGTCGAAACTTGGTAGGGTCGGTCGCGTGGGCCCATTCACGTGCCAGAAGAAGTCTCCCAAAGTTTGAGCGCGATCTCAGCCTCCTACGCCTATAAATAGCCCCCTGAAGCCTACAGAAAAAGGACCTTTTGGCTATTGGACGTCCAGACTCTGTCGGATTCATTTCTACACTTCAATATAACGATTGTACTCGAAATTCTTCATTACTACTGCTGTAATCATCTATAACCAACAAGGATAATCAATAAAAGGATAAAACTTTGAAGTGGACGTAGGCCGGAGATAGCCGAACCACTATAAATCTTGTGTCCTTGTTCATTATTTCTGAATTGTTGTTTGTTATTTGCTGAGTTCAAATATTTGTGCTTGAATACCACTGATTTGTTTTCACACACTGGTGCTTTCACGGTATTTGGGGTTTGTGACCAATTTTGGCGCAAACAATAATAACATGTGTTAGCTAATAAATTAAGGTATTCGATAAGTGTCATGTTTGAATTATATTTTCTTTTATTTTTTAAAATGAAATTCAGCCTTTATAAACATATTTTTCTCCTTCATTCTCTTTTTCTATCTTTCAAAATCAAAAGCTAAGTGAACAAAGAAAAAAAATTGAAAACTCAAAGCCATCTCAAAAACAAAATCTGGTTCTAAAACCAGAAATCATGTTTTAAACTATATATGTAATCCACTTCAAAAGCAAATCACAAACCTGTAATTCAGTACAAGATTCAAATCTATATCATTTCAACATACTGGAAAGCATTTTATAACCTGTCATCCTCAAATCAAACCCTGCATTTCTTCAATTCTGCTTTGAAAAGCAAGCAAACCTGTAGATCAATTTCAAAATCAAAGCTTGAGCATTTCTTAATTCTGGAAGCCTGCATGCAACTGCAGTTCATAAATCAAAACAAAGAAGCACCTAAGTTTTTAAGATTAAACAATTTATTTCCAGCAACTAAAGTTTTCAAAGGCAGGAGACATTCCAGTTGCAATTTCAAAAAAAAATGCTTTGTTCTTCATTTGAAGGTGAGTAACATCACATTTCTAAATCTTAAAATAAATCTGGTTGCATGATATTTCTGAAACAAATATGTTTGTGTGTATATGAGCTTTCTGGCATTTTCTATGAATTTATATAAGTGTGTATATACTGTAGTGTATCATTATTTCTGTTTTTGTTCCCAGATTTAAGTTTTTAAATTCAAAATTTATAGTCTTTTGATCTAATTACTGATAGAACTTAGGCTTTAAACAAAATATGCTTGTTTAAGCATAAAGTAAGTTTTGGAATTTAATTAATTCAAAATAAACTCGAATAGGCTTATCAAAAACTACAGAACAAGATAAATATAAATGAAAATTCAATTATCCTGATTTATGGATTCGGGGATATAGATCGTATACTTAAACCAAAACATGATTTTTAAAACTTAAATTATGATTTTTAGAAATGAGGTAGGTGTGTATTTCTAGTTAAACCAGAAATTGGATATTTTGGAAGTTCTGGCGATCTAGGTGTTTGGGTTAGTCGCAGACTTCTTTGGAAGGGGATGGATGATCGAAGATAGTGGAAAAATTGTCGGAATGATGGTCAGAGTGATATAGTGTCGGCGGTGATGGTTTTAAGCCTGTAAACCTAGTTTTGGTGTGTTTTGAATTTTTGTTCGGCAAGATTCCTATGGTTGATCGAGTTCTACAGAACTCAGAGGAATGGAAGTGTGATCATTATCGAAGTTGTGGCCAGAATTGCATACCTTACGGTGGTTGGAGTATCGTGGTTTCGAGTGTTCCATGTTTTAGTCGAGTTCCAAAATTTTGCAAAGAAGCTTGATTTTGATTTTGAGCTGCTACTGGAGGGCTGATGATCGGGATAGAGTTTGAGGATGATAGTCGATGTGAGGAAGTCGACATGGATGATCGGAAGCGGCGACATCATTGGTGTAGGTGCACGGCTAGGAGGATGTGTCAGCGGTTTTGTTTCGGGAAAAATTTGTACTCGAGTTTTCTCGAGTAGCTAGTGTGATTTTCTCGAAGATGGGAGGGTTTTGACTCGAAGTATTTTTAGCATGGGCTCGGGTCATTGTTTTAATTACAGGTTTCTATTGAAACCTGTCAGTGTTTTGAGTTTTTAAATTTAAACTAAATTTCAAAATGAAAAACAGGTTATAATCAAAGTTTTAAGCAGATTTAATGTATGGATTCAAAATGAATTTGAATCCTAGTTTTAAAATAAATAAGTTTTATAAAAAAAATGAATGTTTTAACAACTAAAAATTGTTAAAGTATTTTATAAAGTGTTTTTAAAATCTGAAAATAAAGATTTAAACAGGATTTTAAATCTAAGTTTAAAAATCTGGATTGATTAATGAATTTGAATCTTAGTTTTGAATTAAAATAAAGTTTTTGAATTTAAAATGTTTTAAAAACAACTTTGAATGTTTTAGATATGGTTTGAGTTTAAAAATGAATTTAGTTTTAAAATTCTTTTAAATTTCTTTTATAAGACAAATATTTCTTTAACATGTAATACAAAAGGTTTTTGAATTAAAAACTTTGTTAAAGTTAAAATTGTATTCATTTTAAATCTTAAATTTAAAATGGAATTTGAAAGTAAATTTAAGTAAATTGTTTTTAAATACTTTTGATAATGATAATTTAATCATTAATAAGAATAAAGTTTTGTCTTAAAGATAATTAAAATTTAATGATTTATAATTCATTAAAATATTAAGATAATTAAAATTTGTAATTAATTAATTTAATTAATGATTTGGATTAATTAATTAAATAATTAAGAGTTTTATTTAATTAATTAAAGGATTAAGTAAGTTAATTAAAATTAATTAATTTGTACTTAAGACATCGTTAATTAGATAAGATTTGCTTTTTAATGATTTGAAATTTATTAATCAAGTAATTAAAAATTAATTAAGTTATAGATTAACACTTAATTAATTAAATAATTATAGATTAATTAATTGGTTATTATAGATAAATTAATTTGTAATTAATAATGATTAATCTCAGTTAATTACTTTAGAGAAGTAATTAAAGATTTGTTAATAGTTAATGAAGATCGTTAACTTAGGATTATTTAATAATTAATTATGTGATTAATTTTAATAATTAATTAATTTAAAGATAATCATTTGAGAATTGTTTAAGTGTAATTACTTAATGGAAGTAAATTAAGAAATTAATTACTATTTGTAATTAATTAAGTTTATTTTGATTAGTTTAAGTTAATTAATTAAGTTTAATTAATTTAAGACAATCACTAGAAAATTTAAGAAGTAATTACTCAATGTAATTAATGAAGAATAATTATTTAGTGAAGTAACTAAGAAGATAATTGCTGGATGTAATTAAATTGAAGGATAATTAGGTAATGGAAGAGTTTTGAAAATTAATTACTTTGTGTAATTAATATGAAGAATAATTACTTAGTGGAAGTAATTAATAATTAATTACTTATTGTAATTAGTTAAGAATTGATTAATAAAGTTATTTGAAGATAATTAAGAGATGTAATTAATTAAGTGTAATTAATTACTGAATGAGATTAATCTAGAGTGATAAATAAATATAATTAATTAAAGATTAATTATTAAAGATAATGTATTAAGGAGTAATTAATTTATCTAATGAAGTAATTAAGGGTGGTTAATTATTGAATGTGACTAATCAAGAATGATTAATCAATATGGTTTAATTGATGATTAATTACTTAATGTAATTAATTTAAATAGGGTAATTATAAATAAAATAATTAGGGATCATTAATTAATATAATGATGTAATTAAGCATTGATTAATTAAAAACAATTAATCAATAAAGAAATTAATTAATGTAATTAATTAAGGATTAATGTAATTAATTATAGTTAATTAATTAATGAAGTAATTAAAGGTTAATTACTGAATTTGGTTTAAAATAATTAATTTGTGAAATTAATTAAAGGCTAATTACTTGAATGTAATTAAAGGATATTAATCAAGGGTGATTAATTAAGGTGATTTGTGAGAGGGTAATTAGTTAATTGATTTGTAATTAATTAACGGTTATGTAAGCAAGATTTATATTGATGAAGTAATTAATTTAATTTACTTTAAATTAATTAGAGATGAAGTAATTAATTTAATTCATTTTAAATTAATTACAGAATGGTGATCAATAAATCATTGCTTATGAATGCTGATTGATATTAATTTCCTTGAATGGTTTGAGGTCTCAGATATGAGATAAGTGATGTTGTGTGATATGGATGCTTTGGTTGCACTGAGTTGATAATATGAATTATCTATTTGTCATGATAATATGGTTTATCTGTTTATGATGATAATGTTGATTATCTATTGTGATATTGTTAATTATCTATCCGTGTGAATATAAATAATAAATTAAATTGTTTTAACTTTAAAACAACTTGGACCTAAAAGATGGCGTTTTGGATTTCGATGAGACCGGGATCGGGTTTCCAGATTTGGATATCTGAAAACCACATCGATCCAAATTAACAATAGGTCGTGAATCTCAAGTGAAGGTGAAGATTCAGAGTGCAAGTGTTATCGTCGTTAACTCTGAGGGTGATTCCAAAATGAGTGTAACGAGATAATGCCTTCAGGTAGACGATGAGAATTCTAAGATAGATTGAATGCTTTTAGAACATCGTCAGGTGGACGATGAGCATTCTAAGATAGATGTGTTCTATAAAGGTAATCGTAGCCTCAAGCCTCATCAACCGGGAATGGCTAAAACAGGGGAGGTGCAGCAAGGTTAAGTGGGTCATGCCCAAGTAGAATGATATGAACCCATGTCTAGAAATCACTTTATATTCGGCTGTGTGGGGCAGTTGATTGCAACAACTGCCGAGGTTGTCTTATTCGGTACTATCCAGTAAGGGATGGTTCCGGCCTTGTGTTGCAGGGGATTTAGGCTGGATCCTCGGTACGGTGATCTAGGCCACGTACTGTGACGGACGGTACTCCAGTAGCCCTACCATTGATGGAAACCCATTTTCCCAACGAGACCCTACGGTTTTGATTTCTATTACCCACTTTTGTGGCTAGTAGCTGGAATTTAATAGATGTAACAATTTCGGATATTTTCTATTTACTTGAAAACCCTACACACTATTATAATGTCATCGAATTTCCTATCAAATGTTTTAGTTAGCGTAAGGTAAAAACTTTTCCATGTTTATGTGTGGGAAGTCTTACGTGATACCTTTGTTTTCAAAGGATTTTCAAAGTTAAGCAACCTTAACCTGTTACTCACACCAGACCCATGTCTGACCCGGAGTTTATCTTCTATTTTCTTAAACTCTTGGGTACTCAAATTTTTACGAGTAGCCAAGGGATTCAGGTTAGCTTTGACGAATTCTGGAGGAGCAATGGAGCAGAAGGCTTCAACGTTTGTAGGTATATATAGTATTCTGCTGTGTGATCTCTGAGTCAAATGTTTATGTTGTATTGAGTTGTAATAACTAGACATGTGTTTATAATTGTCTAGTATGTGTTGTGTAAGTTGTGTAACTCTGATTGGTGTTGTATATTATGTAATACTTATGTTATTAATATAATTTATTCATTCCGCTGTTGAGATTCTGGTGTTTTTTCTTCTTTCTCTTCTTTCTTTTCTCTTTTTTATCCCTTTCTTTCTTAAAGATGATACGACTTTTTGTGGAGAAAAAGTTGGGTCGTCACAATGGCCGAAGGAAATTAAGGTAAAAATGAAGGAATTTATACATGCAAAAGAGGAGTTTAGCAAGATTTTTAAAAGATTTTGCATATATTAATCAAAATTTTCAAACTGTAGAAAATTGTTTGGAAGCCATTATAATATTTTAGAGCTTAGGAAGGAAGAAGAAAGCTGTAAGAAAATGAAAAAAATCAAATGAAAAGAAAAGGGGAAAATGTTTTTATATAAAAGGAGATAGCCAAATTACTTAAATGCCCATCGTAATTTGCCTCCACTCCATGGTTGCCACACCATAAAACCACCACCTCACCTGTACCAACGTCCTCCCTTGTCCCCCTCCCAAATTCGTAAGCCAGCATGCATTTATTGCATGTGTACTTGTGGTTAAACATGTTTCGTCCTCGAGTCGTCAAAATGTCACATCATGTTTCCTTATTATTATTTTTTATTTTTAAAAACTTATATACTTATGCATATACACATATATACATGCCAATATACACTAATATATATATGTGTGTGTGTGTGTGTGTGTGTGTGTGTTTGTAAATATATTTACGTTAGTGTTCACAACGTTTTCAATAACTTTTAGCCAACGAAAAGTCAAAAATTTGAAGAATCAATTCCGGTCACATTTTCTGTTTTTCTTTGAACTATATATTTTTGTAAACTCATATTAAAAACTATGTCACCACCATTATTTATTATTCAAAAAAAACTTATTTTAATTATAAAAACTATATATTGAATATTTAAAATTAATTAAATATTCGCAAATCAAAGTGGTGAAATTCCGGGTTGTTATATTCTTCCCCTCTTAAAAGAATTTTGTCCCCAAAATTACACCTCATATCATATGCCACAAACACACTTAACACTATATATCATCCCATATAATGTAAATAGATCATTCTAATACAAAAATATGATTCGGTCACAACTCGATAACTCCACTTTCAAACTAGTAACTCTTATCCGATTTTCTAGTGCGGACTGTGATCATTCTCCTTGATTTGGAACCATAGTTCTCCTTACATAGTTGTAACTATGACAGAAAACTTTGCTCCCACACCAAGAATTCTCATCAAGTGCTCACCGTCAAAGTCAAGTAAGAAACCCTTATTCGGAACGGTGCAAACACCTCAAAGTCATATACTCATCTTTGATCAAAACCATATAAAAAGGAGAAATGATCTACGCCCATCCTGCGCACTCACTTAATTGGTTCTTACTAATACCAATTCTATTCTCATTAAATTATTTATGAAAATATTCCATAAACTACATTGATTCAACCTAGATAATACTCCACTGCAGCCTAAGAGTATAAACCCCTATCTGATTCCACTATTCCATTTTGAATTTATCTTCTTAAGAAAAGTTAAGATCCAAATACCTAGCTTTTATTTCAAAAACCTTTTTGAAATGAAACTCTATATTTAAATCATAGAATACATATATATAGATCAAGTAACTCCAAAATAATATTGAGGGACTGAGTACAACCAAACATTATCGTACTTTCACTTACCAAGAAGGGTAATACTCAGGAGAGGTGTTTACCATCCGAACACATCTCTTTCCCAATTTTAAGTTATTTTCGAGCCATTCAAACTAGTTAACTTAAAAATATTTCTCTATTTCCAAAATATCATTTTTGGAAACAATACCTTTTATTATTCCCACAAATAATTTTTCACAACTTGCTTTGCTTCCATTTGGGTTTGAACATGTTTTGATCGTACAATGATGAAGAAAATAGTTTACTAAGTGTACTTCAACGTTCCCTAGGCCAACATCCGACTACCACTTAGAGGATTATTCCGATCGTCATAAAACAATCAAGACTTATTTCCCAAAATATCCTAAAGAAAACACCTTTTACTTAACATTTTCAATCCTAAAAATTTGTACTTAAATCAAAATTACTTCCAAATACTTTTATTATTTTCCAAAACCTTAAAGGCCATTTTTCAAAAACTCCAGGATTTAGGTTCTCAAGTTTTCAACCTAATTCCTTTTTAATCAATAGGGCCATTTTTGTTAATCCATTTTAAAATATTTATTTCAAAATATTCTGACCTTTGATAACATTTTTAATCAAATTTCAATTCTACCTTAACATCGAACGCCTTATGGTTAAATTGTGAAACTTAATTCACAAGGTGTTCGTTTCAATGTTTTACCCAATTCCTATTTACCCAACATAAATCTTAAGGAGGGAGCTACTCTTACACACTAATAATAGTCAATTCCTAAATCAGATGAGCATGACTAAACAAACCCTAAATGATAATAATATAAATTATTATCTCTTAGCAAACAACAACTCAAAAATACTATGTTATTTTAGAAATCATTCTTTATGTACAAAATATATCCTAGGAATAATTATCTCATTTACCCAATTTCAAAATTATACTGTGTCAATTTTCCTAGTTTAAGTATTTAGGAACCCCATCGACAGCGCTGATCAAGCATGTCGACCAGAATTAATAAGCCACTCAACAGATCAAGCGACACAATGTAAAACATTTTTACATCAATAAGAAATACATGCTTGTATATAATATACACTCAAATTCATTCTAGGGTGCTACTAACCTTATCATTAACGAGTTAACCCCACTAAAGCCAAGGTTTTCGCTTAACCTTCGGCTCTGATACTAACTGTAACGACTCGCTTTTCCGTACACTTTAAGATGACAATGAACCAAACATATCCAATCCAAATTGAACAGAAAGGCAGATAGGTTGGGAAAAGAAAGAAGATAAGAAGAGAAAACAAGTACAGAATCTCACAGCGGAATGAATAATCTATATTATATAACAAAACTTTACACACAAAAAACAAAAACTGTAATTTATATATATACAGGCATCAATTAGAGTATACTAACATATTCAACGTGGACAGTTATAAAAACCCATTCCTATAATTGCTGATAAATACAACCATGAATGCAGTGGAACAAAAATAACCATCTATGAGAATACGTCTCAAGGCCTCCAGCTCATCTCCTGAAGCTCCAAATATCCAAGTAAATCTGAAAATATGTTCGGTCTGACCCGGGCTTTATAGGAAAACAACGTTCGGGTCAGTCTGAAAATACTAGCGTAAGAACACAATCATAAGAATTTTATTTATTTCAACTTGTAAAATCCTTTAAAGTCAAGGCATCCCGTAAGACCACGTCGCACATAAACAAGGACGGGTTTTTACCTTACGCTCGTCTTTGTTTATGTGCGACGTGGTCTTACAAGATGCCTTTGACTTTAAAGGATTTTACAAGTTAAAATAAATAAAATTCTTGTGATTTGTGTTCTCACGCTAGTATTACCAGACTGACCCAGGCGTTATTTTCCTATAAAGCTCGGGTCAGACGGAGCATATTTCCAGGTTTACTTGGATATTTGGAGTTTCAGGAGATGAGCTGGTGGCCCTGAGATGTAATCTCGTAGATGGTTATTTTTCTTCTACTTCATTCATTGTTGTATTTATCAGCAATTGTGAGGATAGGTTTTTATACTGTCCATGCTAAATATGTTAGTATACTCTGATTGATGCCTGTATATATATAAATTACAGTTTTATCAGAAACTCTAGTGATATTATAATAATGTCTAGATGTCAAAGTAAAATATGAAAATAGCTAAAATGCTTACATCTCACGTTTCAGCGTAGTCGGACATAATCAAAACCGTACGACGCTTATTGGAGAATGGATTTCATACCATGATTAGGAACTGGGGTACCACCTACCGCAGTATACTCTAGAAAAATGTACCGAGATCGAACCTATCGATCCCTACCAACACAAGACCGGCCTACCCCTCACTAGATAGTACCGAATATGTCATCACCCTAGTTGTTCCTAACCTTTTTACTAAGATCTCATGCACACCCAATCCATAAATATGTAGATGTATGTAGAAGGGTAATCACATACCCTAATGGGTGCGGCCCACTTAGCCTTGCTGCTTCTCCCCTAATTTTCAAACATTCCCAGTTGATTAGGCTTAAGACCATGATTACCTTTCAGAAAATTCACACTTAGAATGCTTATTGCCCTCCAATGAAAATATACTGATAGCATTCATCCATACAAGTCTGTTCTGGGTCTAAACGAAACAGAAGACACTATTCCTACTACATCCATTTTGGAATCACCCTTAGGATTAGTAGCAATTAACCCTTGCACTTCACATCTCTATCTTTGTTTCCATGCTCTTCACGATGTTTTCACTTCGAAACGTATGAGTTGGATCGAAGTGGTTTTCGGATAACAAATCTGATCCCAGTCTCTTTGAAACAACTTTTGATATTTCTGGTAGACTCAATCCTGGTTCTTTAGGAAATAAACAGACAAAGATAAGAGCAAAGTTCACCTCATAACCGTTTATGGACGTATTTCCTTATCCTTTATCCTAGAAGAAGAAATGAGTTTACACATACAGTATAACACCTTCGATAGTAAAAGTACCATATAATTCTCATGCTTCCTCTAGATATTTTCAAAGCTACGTTTTGGGTCCAAATTTGATAGCCGGTGATTTAAATATCAAATTAAACAACAATCAAACATTGATTCAATCCCATACGGGATCCTCTAAGCCTTTATTAATTAAACTTTAATTATTAAAATCATTTTATAAAACTTGATCAAATGATCCTTCAAAAACACTTTTTCCAAAATCCATAACATCCCTTTATACTTAAAAGCTTTTGGAAAACTTTCTTCTTTCAAAATTCCATACTAGATGGCCAAGTAACTCCCTTCCCAAAACATGCTTTTACTATAAAACACATTCACTTATCCCTGGTAAAAATATTTTTATAAGTTCACTTCACACTTCAAACCTCTTATAAATTTTCAAACTAGATTTAAAGCTTCTTTTAAAATCTCTAAAATGGTTTATAAAATCTCTTTCTAATTCAAAACTATTTATAAAACTTCTTTATAAATACTTTATAAAATATCATTTACAAAATATCTTTTGTAAACCACTTTAAGTAAATTCTTTAGTAAAACCTCTTTGATAAACAAGATATTAGTTAAAAATAATTGTATAGAATAATCTGAAATCATTCATAAACTTTAAATCCAAATTGACCAAAGAATTTAGGTTAACTCAAAAACACACTTTACAATTTTAAAAAGAGGCTTAACAATCCTAATGGTACTAAATTTAAGTTACCATTCAATTTCAATTCCAATTCTCTTATCAGTATTTACATAGATCAACATATATATAAATACAACTCACATCCAATAAGGGAATAACATGTTAATATGAACTAACTAGCATATACATGTCCAAATAACATTACAGCAGGATGGTGATTTTTCCTACTAAACAGATGTCTAAACAATTCAATTAATTCATAGCAGAACGAGGATTTATTCTGCTAACGTACGTCCACACAAACACACAAACAAGCCAACCATTAATTTGTAGTAGAACAGGATTTATTCTGCTAACACATGTCCACACAACAAACAAACCATCAATTCATAGTAGAATGAGGATTTATTCTGCTAACATATGTTCACAGAACAAACAAACAATCAACATATAACATAACGAGTATTTATTCTGCTATCACATGTCCACATAATCCAGCAATCCACGTTATAACTCATTCACAGTTATATGTTTCCATAGTCATATCGACACTTGAATTCCTTAAATTCAAAACCATCTTTGGAATAAGTTCCTTTAAAACAGTTTGATTCTTTGAAAAACAAAGGATTCAAAATTTTATACTCTTTCAAAAATAATAAATTATAATTTAATTATAGAAAATCATTTGGAAGCCATTAAAATATTTTAAGGCTTAGGAAGAAAGAAGAAAGCTTTAGGAAAAATAAAAAAATGAAAGAAAATGGGAAAATGTTTTTATATAAAAGGAGATAGCCAAATTACTAAAATGCCCATCGTACTTTTCCTCCATTCCATGGTTGCCACATCATAAACCTCCACCTCACCATATACCAATGTCCTCCCTTGTCCCCCTCCAAAATTCCTAAACCAACATGCATTAATTGCATGTGTACCTTTGGTTTAAACATGTTTTGTACTCGAGTCGTCAAAAAGTCACATCATGTTTCCTTATTTATTTATTTATTTTTAAAACCTTATATGCTTATGTATACACGTATATACATGCCAATATACATGAAAATATTTATATATTTACATTACTGTTCACAACGTTTCCAATAACTTTTAGCAACGTAAAGTCAAAATTTTGGAAAATTAATTTCGATCACATTTTCTGTTTTTCTTTGAACTATATATTTTTGTAAACTCATATTAAAAACTATTTCACCACCATTATTTATTATTCAAAAAAGTTTTATTTTCATTATAGATACTGTATATTAAATATTTAAAATTAATTAAATATTCGCAAATCAAAGCAGTGAAATTGCGGGTCATTACAATTATACCCAGTTAAAGAAATGGTTGTAAAAATAACTAAACTTTTGAAAATTTGAATTGGAGGTTATAATTGCCAGCACACTATTATGAACGTGTAAACCACTGAGTCCACACAAGGAGTACGAATGTTACTTGTAAACTGGAGATGACATAGAACGGTTTCTAAAAGTTTTTATATTAGTAATATTTGTTTTGTCCCTTTTATTTTGTATAACTTCATGCATTGCACACAAACGACCACGACATCACATAAATATGACAGTCAATTCACATATAAATTTTTGAACGCATGTTGACATGGATTGTTAAAATGTATTATTTTACGCTTACTTATTTTGAGTTAATATATTTCGCTAAATGTTTTAATCGTTCAGGCGAGTTACATGAAAGTTGAATTACATATACTCGTCATTTATAGATTTCATTGTAAAAATAACTAAGCTTTTGAATATATGAATTGGAGGTTATAAATTGTCAGCATAGAACTTTGAACATGTAACCACTGAGTCCACGTAAGGAGTAGGGATGCTACTTGCAAATTTGAGATGAAAGAGAACAGTTTCTAAAAGTTTTTATATTGGTAATATTTGTTTTGTCCCATTTATTTTGTATAACTTCATGCATTGCACATAAACGATCGACCATGAAATCACATATATATGACAGTCATTTCACATATACAATTTTGAACGCATGCTGACGTGGGTAGTTAAAATATATTATTTTACACTTACTTATTTTGATTAATGTACTTTGCTAACTGTTATACTCGTTCACGCAAGCTACACGAAAGTTGAATTACATGTACTCGTCATTTGCAAATTTCATATAAAAAATTCTAGTGTCGAAGCAATGCTTGGCACCATCAGATTTCTGAGAACAATGCATTTAATTCAGGTTTAAATTATATAAAGTCATTATTCCTACTGACACTTTTACTGCTACTTGTGTTCGCAGATAGAGAAAATGGTAGCTATGCATGAATATGGCAATTTCTAACATTTGGTGGTGATGTAGATCTTTGTAGACTATTTTTCAACATTTTTATTTATTTTTAAAAAAGGAAATCATATTCAGTACACTATAGATTACTGCCTAATTAAGTAACAACAGTGCAAACTCATGTACAACAAACTGATCAAATTTTAAATTATCTTCCTAAAACTTGTCTAACCAATATTAGTCACCAATTTTATTTACCTCCTAGAAACAGATTATAGCATTACTTGCCAAAATTTAAAAAAAATCTAAAATTCTAATGATATATTTATATAGATGAATAAACATTACTATCACCAATATACTGCTCCCATCTAAAGCTGCAAGTCCAGATGTCAAAGAGCCGTGCAATTTCTCAATGTCTTCTCCATATGCAATGGTAGTAATAGATTAGCAATAAGGATATATTAACAAAGTGATGTAGTAGGCAGTGTTCCTGGAAAATAATACAATGTCTATTGCTGACTGACCAGGTGATAGGTGTAATAAATAAAATGATAATGACTTTTTCTTACTGGAAAAACTAAGCATCTGCGCATACACTAAAGTGGCAAAAAAGGTTGTTATGAAAAATTTAATTTAACCATCACTGAGTTGCAAAATTGATCAGCATGAAAAGGGATGAGAGTTAACAGTATCATACCTTACAAATTGCTTACCTATATCCCTCTTTCTCCAATGCTAAAATTTCTGGTGATACCAAGGTAACTATAATTTGTTTCGTTCCTTGTCTAAGTAAACTACATGCAAATTTGAAAAATCAAAGAGATATAGATAATATAGGAAAGATTTGTATGAATCTGTAATTCATACATTAACATAGTTTATTTTTACCATTATATCATTTATTAACTCATGGTTGAAAGTGAAGGAAACAAATATTAATTAAAGTTGTTGTATAAATACCTAATATTATTATATAAATACCCAATATTGATGTCAGTTTCTACCTTATTGCCCATCAGAATTAAATCTTTTTATGATAACAGTACTCGCCAAACAGACAGATCTTTTACAACATGACAATTATAGACAACGTTGTGTGCAACTTGAAATCATAATTTTTTGGAGCTCTTCCATAAAATGACTGAAGGTAATAAACATGATACTTTTTTCAAGTATCCCTATTAATATGTAAAAGACACCAACTATGAAAATTTGGAATTTAAACAAAGATATTATTAAGTCTGGGCCAAAGTTTATACCATTTTCGAGGATTAAAAGAATGTATTTAAAAAACATTAACATGTTGAAAGCGGTTTATTGATACTATTACAAAAAGTAGATTTGAAGTAAAAAGACACATACAGTAACCACCAGGTTTGGGTGTATTACAATTATGAGGTTAAAAATGGCTGATAAGTCAAATACCAAACTTTTCCACAATTAATAGAAGCGTAATTTTAACAGAATTACAGGTACAGCTAAAAAAATTAGAATGACTTAAGACATTTATATGTTGCGTAAACAAAGACACAAGCAGTTCATAAAATAGGATAGATAGTAATCCTATCGTGTAGCATATAAAAAATATTAATATGTACAATCGTAAAATTGGATCGTCTACCAATCGTGTGGCATATAGAAAATATTAAAATGTGCAAACATAAGCAGTGAAAAATGCAATTCATATTTGAAATGGAAATGGTATTTTGGTTTTGAAGTATAAATTATTTTAAAATGATCACGGTGTTATAATGACGTTTGGGTCAACGGATTCTTAGAGGATGGTTATCCTAAACATCCTTTGAGTTACTTGTATTTCAGTTGATATTTTACTTGAATTGGATTTATTGATATAAGAATGTTAATCCTGACTCAAGCATTTGTGTTTTGCTTTACGCTCGGGTCAGACTGAGTGATACAGCATTTGAGACTTATCTTTGGAATTCGGAGCTTCGCTAGGAGGTCCAATTATTGATCCAGCTTTCAGCTTTTCCAGTTGATTTGTTCAGAGATGTCATCAGTCTGTATTTGAGATATTCTGTCGTATTTTATTTCAACTCTTTTGTTTATATAATAGCTTCATGAGCTACTATTTATCTATTCCACTGCATTATTGCTATATTACTCTGTGTCTGTGATTCTGTGATTATTTTATTTACTGTTTATGCTGAGTTTTTCCAAATATAAATTAACAATCTGATATTCTGAGCAATTCAAGTCCGATATGTATCGATGCGAATGGTGGAAAATATCTGGTCGTTACGGTTTCATACCATAAGAAACCCGAAAGACAAAGACACGGGTGTAGATATTGTATGCGAACTATTAAGCTTTTTTAGTTGGTTGTGCACAGTATTCTGTATAAGGCATATCTGCACATATATATGTGTGTGTGTGTATGTATATATGTATGTGTATGTATGTATATTATAAAAACATAACTGAAATAGGGATTCAATTACATTGTAATAAGATAGAGGGAAACCAGACCTGTCTGGTTGTGGAATACCTCTTTGTACACTACGTTCCGTGTGTAGTTTCTGCGCTCGTTAGTATGCTCCCCTAGTAATATCTTTAACCCTTATTCTGAAGTTGTCCTCGATATGGAAACATATAGCTGTCCATGCGTAAATACCAGATGGGGCAGATATATTTTGACATGGTTTAAAGTCTGACCCTAACTTTTGTTGATCGCCATCACAAAACAAACCGTGATTGGAAGTTGTCTACGTCGTAAATTGAAAGGCCATTTTGTATCATTTTAATGTAAGAACAATTCACGGGATCAAAACTCTATTGCCAATATTGGTCTAGGTCATGAACTCGGCTTCTATGACCCTTTTTGACAGTGGGTGACAATAAGTCTTGTATCATTACACAAACCCAAATTATGATTTAAATTACAAAGCAACATTATTGGAAGACCAATTTTCAAACGAAATCCATGATTAGCAAGACCTGAAATTTTAAGATTATTTAAGAACTCCGTTGGACACAAATTGTGTATAGCTTCATTCGAATCAGAAATTGAACTAATTGAATCTACACTTAAATAGCTTGTTAGACACCCACCACAAACATTTAGCACATAAGAATTAATTTCCTCCACACAATCATTGGCTGGTGCCAATATACACCTATTCTTAGGTATGCATGGTTCATTATATTATTATTATTCAAATTAGGGTAAATGCTATCAACTATATCCTTTACTGCATTTCCCTGGAAGATACAAGACATTTAGCAGGGATTGCAATCCAATTTGGCTCTTTACCATCAACCAAAGAAAAAGTGGGTATTTTACCATTGCCTATATCTAGAATCCATTGCAAAAATTTGTTGAAGTCGTCAATTTCAATTTCAGTTAAATTTTGCAACCACATGTTGACTTTTAATGTGAAAACTTTACGTTGGCTCCACAAATAAGATCGGTTAATACAAAAATGCACAATCATTTGTCTAGATCCTTTAGGAACAACCGATAATATCCATCTAAAATCCCCTCCAAGAAAGATAGTCTTACCTCCAAAAATATTTTTGTTAGGAGCATTTGAATCAGTGCTTAAAATATCCCTAAGACTTTTCTCGAAAGCACTGATGCATTATGGTATGAAGATTGCTTTGAAATATAACATGTTGAGGAGTAATCTAAATTAATAGGAATTTTGAATTTAGAGTGTGCGGTCCTTCCACCTGGAAGAAGCAAGGATGCAATGTCAGATGAAGCAACTACTAGTACAATTCTCCCCTCTACTCGTAAGCAAGCTATTAGAGTCTTCCACAGAAAGGTTTTTCTAGTACCTCTACTTCCCTAAACAAAGAAAAAACCACCCAATGATGTATGAATCGTAGCACAAACAACATCAATTTTTTTTTGACCAATGTTTAAACGTGGTAATAGGTTGTTAACTTCCTCCTTCAATAACAGAGAATCATATCCCTCTTCCTCATCTATTAAAGCGTTATCCTTACGCTGCTCAGCTAAAATATATTCCAAATTAACATTCCAAAACTCTATAATACTTCTACCACTTCTATGTAATATTTTTTCAAGTTTAATAAGCGAAGTAGATTTGAAATAATGGTTTACGTGCATGGTTGTAGTATTACCTAGCCTTTCTTGCTGTCTCCATATTATCTTCAGAAAAATTTCCCTAATGTTTTTCCCATAACTTTTCAGGTTTAGCTACCTTACAGAACATAAGCATCATCACAAACATAGGCGAAAGGACGATGGCGACGCCCATACAGCTGCTTGAATTAGTGCTTCATCCTACTCATTGTCGTATTCTAGTAATCCACTAGCAATGCAAGCATTTTTGAAGTTATCATACGGCACATCGTCAACTGTCCGGATATGTTCAAAGGAATTAGGACCCTTAACTATGTTTAGTAACATGCGAAAGTAAAACCTCTCTCCAGATATAGGATGATCATAATATATATGTCCTATCATTTCTCCTTTATGCCTTACTTTGCATTCCTTTTTGCCTTTATCCCATAAGCACTTTGTAGGAAATTAATGTACGTAAGCTCATGGGCACTGTCGCAAGACCTATTTGTTAGCATCCATTCAGTAAACGTCAATTTCTCCAAATTAGGCATGTTTTGCAAATTAATCAAATCATCTGTATCATCAAAAAACACATTTTGCTCACCAAGAAGGTGATACATTAGTCTCTCAACAGCTAGTGTACGGTACTGAATGTCAAACTTAAAAATCCTCCAAGTTGCTTTAGGAGCTGACACATATCTACAGCCAAGATATGTCTTAACTTCGTCAACCTCATGAACAAAAGTTTTACCACTGTTAAAGTCGTCTTCTATGATTATGCTAGCTTTGTTGTGACCCTTGTTAAAAAATCTGAACAAATACTTAACTGATCATCCCCTATTGCATATTTCGACATTAATGTGAGATTGATATTTCACCTCCAAATCAACATTGTATGGAATAAACCAACTGTTGTCTTGATGAAAATCATTAGCAACATGGGTTTACCTACCATTATTTCTACAACGGTATGAAGGGTAACCTTTTTTTGTCAAAAATAATTTGCTTGCAATATTGTTTTGGATAATGCCTCAAACAACTCTCACTATCCATACATAGACGATTAGGATTTACCTCTTTACATGGCACATGAATCGTATACTGACATACTGATTGGAAAGCAAAAGGATCGGAATCAATATCAGGAATTTCAGTGGAAACAACTCCATCTACATCTGCATCCGTCTTTGGTCTCTCATTCGTAGTTATAAATATAAGCACATGAGCATGTAGAAGTCCTCTCTTTTGAAATTCTATCGTGTAGATTACTGCAGAGGAGAAAAATAATTAGAATGTATACACGAAAAATAATGTTATGAATAAAATCAAATTTACCTACTTTTACTTTACCAAAGTTTTGTTTCTTCTTTATGTCATTCATTAGCTCTATCAGCTTTATTGAAACATACGGGAAACTGTATTAGGTATGTCTTCTGTTGGCTGACCACGAATAGGTTCCAACGCACTTTCAATTTCTGGATTACAGGTGAATGTTAAAAAATAATCAAGAGAACCAGCCCACCGACAAATTGCCATTTGCAACATGTACCTAGGACTACCTGTGGAAAAAGATGGTAGTATAATCTTTTTCCCTATGTGATATGCAGATGTGTCACCAACGCCTATTGAATCATGCAAACCACTATAAACTTCACATCTTAGCTTTCCCTGATGACCTCTTACCCATGACAACCTGTCTTCTTCAATACATATATATGAATCATAATAAACTGCTGGAAAATTCGTTCGCCCATCAACAATTTATATCCATCTTCATTTATGTGGTGAAGTCTATACGCATAGTACTCCAGCATTGTAACCATCAACAACTTCATTTCTATACTGTTTTCATAAGACCTATACTATATATCAGGTCGAAAACCTTCTTCACCATACGGAAATAACATAGGATATTGCATAGACATAAAATAAGGATGCTTCTCATTTATTCACTTTAATAAACCGCTTCGCTCTTCTATAGTAATGTCTCTGTGCTCACAGGAGTCAACATTTGCAATGTCAGTTAATGCCACAATCTCAGATGAAGTGGGAAGAATATACTATCTACCATCTAGATATCTTCTCTCACACAGCGTCAAACATATTGGTTGGTATTCGATGTTATGAAATCTATCTCTTGCCATTCTAAAAACTTATGCTAGCACATTGCATTGGTCAAACATGCGTATTAAACCATTAACAATTTCTACATCCAGTCTATCTTTTCCATTCGCACCATGTGCTATTAACCTATTCTCAACTTCGTTTGCACTGTCATAAAATATACTGCGCAAATTTAGGTTTACTAGTCATATGCAATATCGATCCTACTCTATGGTGATTTTGACCATTTATACGAAAATGTTTGGTTGTCGACCATTGTTTATAGAAGTGTCAACGTTTCCACCCATTGATGTGAAAGCAAATATCGAATTGTAAGTTCGAATGTTCTCCTTGAATTTTCTACAACGTTGGCCCCCATTGTAGCGTACTAAATTCATCAAATATTTTAGGCAGGGCTGAAATACCAGGAGTTGAACTTTTCCTTTTAGGTAGCAAATTGAGAACAAGGGATTAGAAATCGTACTTCCTTTTTTTACTCTTTCATGAAACCACAAAAATGCACCACAATGACTACATGTACAGCCAGGAGGCCCTAGGTTTTGCGCAGAAAACATTTTTCCTAAAACAAAAATATTACATTTAGCATAGGGTAGAAATAACATAAAAGAAAGCAATAAAGTAACCACAGGTCAATAAACGATCTGTTAGATGCCCACCAATGGAAGCACTTGTTTGCAAGTAAACACGATCCTTACAATGAGGGTTAAAGTTGATGGAGCCGTAATGAAAAGAATGGATGGACAATTTAGGGCGTACAAAGATCGTATCAGTATTTGCTAACCGACATAGAGGAAAATAGTTAGGACCTTTTTTGATGGAAATGAAAATGTACAGTAGGTGATAAATAAACATTCAGAAAGTAATATATTTATTTATCCCAATAGCCAATCATAGTAATCTAGTAATTTCCATAGTTAAATAGTAGTATTACATGAACTATGATTGAACATATAATGCAAGGTATGTTATTGTTCCATATGTTATAGCGCTAACCATAGGTTGAACATGAATGTAGATCAGTCTGTCAAAAAGGGTAATTTTGGTGTTCCATGTTATCGGACTTGAATATTGAATACACACATAAAAAAATACAAAGTACAGGGTTATGTATTATAAACTTTACTAATTAGTTAATATGACAAAGTTCATCAATACCATCTGAAACAAAATGTGCATGGGCATACAAAATTCAAGGGAACCACAATAGTAAAGCATTAAGTTATAAAATCACAGAACAGTTGAGTAGCTTGGTAAATGTAGCACAAGGACTTGACCGTTTGAAAAATTAGCTTCATCATTATTAAAAAAGCACGGTATCTGTTACTATCATACATGGTGAAACTGTTGAGTACTATAAGTAGTAGAGGACAAATACATGGAGATTTCCTATGTCGTCGATGTTTGATATGTGAATACCTAAAATGGCAGTTCACCCTACATATTGTAAAAGCAGACAGTCAAATATAGCAAAATCATCTAGTAGAAGGGAGGAAAAGAAAAAATTAATACTCGCCTACTATTCTCTCTAGTAGGAAGAAAATGCGTACCAAATCTTCTCTATGAATTTTGCACATATAGTTTTTGCAATCAGATAACCCAATATTAAGAGAACTATAGGAGCAAGATGTGCAATCAAATCAGGTTCTTTTGGCTTGTTGTCTGACTCTTTTTTGCCCAATATCAACCTTCGTTTTGCAAGGAACAACCGACAATGCTGTAGATAGTAAAATAAAGAATGTTTATTATAGTCAATAGTGTATCTGTGTTGCTGTTCCTAAAGGCAATGAAGATATTGCGTAACAGTAAGCTTGTAAATCATGTACACTGGGCAAGTTGTACATGGGTGAAGGCAGAACAAACAAATATATTAGTTATATATCATAAAGGAGAATAATAATGTGAAGGTAATGTGTAGGCAGTAAGGTTGAGTGGACGTAGTAAACTTATTTTGTTGGTTATAACGAAGGGGGGAAGATGTATTAGATTGTTGTAGAAAAGTACTAAAAGGGTGTAGGTTTACTTACCAATCGACGATAGTTGTGATCGTGAAAATCAGAAATTGTTCTCCCTATCATCGGTAATGTTTAGGTTGGTGAACAAAAGATAGAAGATTTTGTCCAAATTAGAAAACCTACCGACATACAACCAACGCAAAAGAATTAACCGGGGGGGGGGGTTGTTTGGTTGGTCATAGCAAATTAAATCACTTAAATTCTACCAAGGAATATCGTATTTAAATTTAGACTGATGGGTGGAAATGTATTCTTCTAAATTGGTCAATTTTGATAAATGCATCGAGCCAACCTAACTTTGTAGCTGGTAAGTTAGTTGTTAATAATTCACGTCTGAAATTTTGTTTCAAAGATTTTATGTATAAATCAAAGGTAACGCAAATAGCAATGATAATTTGTACTTATTTTGACTATTATGAAAATATTTTTATGGAGAAAAAGTGTGAAATAAATGTTTTATTTGAAAACAATTGATCATTTGTCCGGGGAAAAATAATGCACGCTGATTTCATCGGTGTACTTTATTAGCATCTAAATGTGTCATTTGCAGAATGTAATAGTGGTAAATTTGCATAGCATATATTAGAAGATTAAATTCGCACAGTATATAATAGTGGTAAATGCAATTGGATCATGTTCATTGTCAGTTGTAGAGTCTAAATGTTTGTCTTCAAACCAAGCAAGACTATTAATTTCTAGGCTGAAAATCAGAATTAAATAACATTAATCACTTCAATGCATATGGAAGATGATAACAGCAATTAACAGGATGAAAACAAAATTGTCTATAGCATACTGATTGTAGCATACAGTTGAATCGGAAGTGTCATAGGTAATCACGGTGAACATAAAGGTGGGAATATTCAACAGCAGGTAGTCAGAGTAACACCTGAAATTCAAGAAAGATTATTGCCTTAGCTGATCGAAGCGAAAAAAGTTGTGCGTATAAGTTATTATAAACTTAATCTAACTTAGGATGTTCACAAACAAACGAATTTGTACAGAGTAGGAATCATTGTTCAAGGAAGAGACGTGGTGCTATCTAAATTCATCTATAGAGAAAGTGGTACACGATGATATGTTGCCTACGTGTGCAGTATAAGCAACAACTGTTTTTTGATATTGCAGCCTATTAGCGAGAACAATTTTTTTCAAACATCAAATGAGTTGGCAATAAAAAATGTGTTAAATGAATAGAACTCATGTTCTGCTTCAACTAAACCCGCCAAATATAGTGCAAAAACTTAAAGGTATACGGAATGTTTGAGCTTTGGTCATATGCTAACAATTAAATTTATCTTGCTTGACATCATTTGTCAATTATGCTTCCATTATTTAATCGGTAGTTAAAAGTTCTATTTTTTTTAAATTTTGTCATATCATAACTAAAACCAATGGTTAATGTTATGTCGACAAACAAATTTATTGCCAAAGGAAACAAACACTTTCAACCATCGACATAACTTTTTGAGTTCAAACAATAACAATTCCAACTTAATCGAATTCATTTACTTGTGTATGTATAAATATACACCTCAGTCGGTAGGGTATTATGTAGAAAAATCTGAATGTATACAAATTAAATAGGTTCCACTCTAAATTAAATTTAGCGAAGTAGCGGACGTACTAAAGGTGATTTTTTTTTTGAAAACCTAGAGAACCAAACTTTGCTTGTAAAATCTAAGGAAGTATACATCGAATCCATAATACATACTTCAGGTAATTCACAGGATATGTAGTTAGTGTGGATTTAACCCTCGACCTTAGGCTCGGGCATCAAAAATTTAGACTCAATTTCTAGCAATTTAGCATGCGAGTACTGAATCCACGGTTCATAGTAAATAGTATGTGCCTTGCAGTGGTTAGAATTTATATTAGAAAAATCTTGTCAAAGAAATCGGTTGGACTATTCAGTAGGAAATCTGAAGCTAGAAGCACCAACCATAACTAACTATTGTACAGTCTTTAGCCTTTGAAAACATGAGATGAAAATCAAGTATGTCATGGGGAAATACACAACAAATAAATTGGTAATGGGCTAATATATCCAAGTTTTTAATTTAAAGGTTATCATTTTGAAATCTTCTTTCGTCAACCTCTCAAGGACTGTAAATAAAGTTGTAAACACAAATCAATTAAGCAACAACCTTGCAACATAAACATAAAACAAAACAGCACAAAATGTGATGCTAATGTCACGTGCATGCGTTGTAGATAATAAGTAAACAACAATGTACATATTAGGGGAAATAATTACTTGATGTATTAAATCTTACTTTCCCAATTCTTCATATTATATGATGTAAAAATGAAAGAAAAAAAACATCGTCCAAACCACTGCTAGATTTTGCATATAAACAAGAAATATAAATGAAGGGAGATAATATATTGATTTAGTTATTATAACTATCTTGCTCTAAAATACTATAACTATCATCATGCGTTTCGTCAACCTCTCAATGACTGTAAATCAAGCTGTACATACAAAACAACCAAGCAAAAACTTTGCAACATAAACAAAAATCAATACATCGCAATATATTATGCTAATGTCATATGCATGAATTGTAGATAATGAAGTAAACAACAATGTAAATAGTAGGGGAAATAAGTACTTGATGTATTAAATCTTACTTTCCCAATTCTTCGTATTATAGTACAAAGGATAAAAAAATCCTTACCATTGCTAGTTGTTATGTACAAACAATGCAATATAAGTCAAAAAGATAACATGTTAATTTAGTGATGACTATCTTGCTCTAAAATGTAAAGGTATCCTGGTATTTTTTAATTCATCTTTATGACACTATTATCAATACGTCAAACACTATTATGACCGACGTGAAGCTGTTTAGAAATAAAAAAAGGTAGTTACAGTTGGTGTAAACAAAATTAACAATGAAACACCTGAATCTATCAGCACACGGAATTCCTGTGATGACCCGTAATTTTTGGCAATATCAATTTAATAATCTGTATTAATTGATAATTAAGGTTTATTAATCAAATATTATGGAATAATTAATCTGTAATTAAGATTAATTAATTTATTTAAAAGGGTAATTAAGGGAATGAATTATCCAATTGTAATTAATCAAATGAATGTGATTAATTAATTGGTTGATTAATTATAGATGATTGATTAAGTATGGATACTTAATGAGATTAAATAGTGCAATTACTTAGTGAAGTAATTAATGTATAATTACTGAGTTGTAATTAATTAAAGGGAATTACTTAATGGAAAGTAATTAAAGGATAAATACTTAGTAGAAGTAATTAAAGATTAATTACTTAGTGTAATTAATCAATGGATTAATATAATTAATTAAGTAGTTAATTAATTAAGGTAAGTAATTACAGGATGGTAATTACTGTTTATGATTAATTAAAGTTGATGAATGGAAGTAATTAACTAAAGATAATTAATTAGTGTAATTAATGAGAGTAATTAAGGATTGATTAATTAAGATTAATTAATCAATAATAAGTGATTATAAGGTAATTAATTGTAATTAATTAAGGATTAATGAAATTAATTATAGTTAATGAAGTAATTAAGGTTAATTACTTTAATGGTTTGTAGATAATTAATTTGTGTAATTAATTAAAGGTAATTACTTAATGTAATTAAAGGATAATTAATCAAGGGTGATTAATTAAGATAATGATTAATTAATTGGTTTAGTTAATGATTAAGTAAGCAAGATTTATTGTGATGAAAGTAATTAATTTAATTCATTTTAAATTAATTATAGATGTGTGATTAATAGATCATTGCTTATGGATGTTTGATTGATATAGAATGCCTTGATTTGTTTGATATCTCTGATGAGATATGTGATATGAGATGATTTGGTTGAATACTGATGATATGAATTATGTACATGTGTATTTGTTTATCTATCTGTGTGAATATAGATAATGATTTGAATTGAATTGTTTTAACTTTAAAACAAAAGGTTTTTCAAAGTTGAGCAACTTTAACCTTTTGCTCACACCAGACCCATGCCTGACCCTGAGTTTATTCTTTTTTCTTAAACTCTTGGGTACTCAAATTTTTACGAGTAGCCAAGGGATTCAGGTTAGATTTGACGAATTATGGAGGAGCAAAGGAGCATAAGGCTTCAGCGTTTGTAGATATATATATATATATATATAGGTGGTTCCGCTGTGTTGTTCTCTAAGTCGTTGTCTGTATTGTACATTGAGTTGTATAACTAGACGGGTGTTTATACTTGTCTAGTATGTGATGTATAAGCTGCGTAACTTTGATGTATATGATACTATGTAATATATTATGTGATTAATATAATTTATTCATTCCGCTGTTGAGATTCTGTTGTTGTTTCTTCTTTTTCTCCATCTTTTCTCTTCTCTATCCCTTTCTTTCTTAAAAATGATGCGTCTTTCTGTGGAGAGAAAGTCGGGTCGTTTCACTTGGTATTAGAGCGATAGGTTGAGTGAATACCTAGGGTCTGTAATGGTGTCTTTCTTGAGAGAGCATACTTGTAATTTTTATATATAACTATATATATATCTATTTCTACCTATTTGTTGGATTACCTGTTCAGGTTTTGTCAATGTGAGTTCTAAAGGTAGATAAGGTAGTGGTGTGTGTAGCATGACTACTAATGGAAGTAGTCTGAGTGTTGAGGTTGAAAGTGTATCTGTCGAGACTGTAGACCCAATACTGTCTCGAGTAAGCTTTGCAGTTTGGTGTTAAGGATTTCACCAATCTCTGAAGGAATCCTGTTAAGATTTAGAGTTCATCATTGAAGTGAAAGTTGATCGCGCTCATGTGAGTGGATTTCTAGAGTTTGGATCTGTCGGTTGAGTAGAAGCGTGTGATGGTATCTTGGTAACTTCAAGAAGGAGCAGCTACGTGGTGAGACGCAGTAACTATGGATGTTCCCAAAGATGTTTCTTTTGGAACAATTTTAAGGAAGTATGTCTATATCAGTGAGGAGACCGAGTTCCTGAAGGATGTTTGTGTTTGGTTTGGGCCCAAGTTTCTTGAGGAAATGTCTGCCAATCTCAAGGTTCTGTGTGGGATTGGTTGATCTGGTTTTGAGCATCAAGGAGTTTTGGATAAGAAATCGTTGGCATCTGTGGCAGCAATGCAGCTCGGAAGTGTTTTGTGTGCCAGCAGGAAGAATTTTTTTGGCTTTGAAGTGTCCTAGAGGTGGAATTCAGAAGCAGCAGAGTGGACTCATTTCTTCGATGGATTGTCGAGGATAAGCTGTTCTCATTGGTAAAGAGAGAACAGTATCTGTGGATATTGGACTGGATAGGATCGAAAAAGTGACTTGCGATGGTTTGAGTGTTCTCTCAAGTAATCCGTTGCTTGGGATTGAGGCATCTCTAGAGGATGTAGGAGTTAGAGAAGTCAAAAGTTTGTCTGCATTAGAGATGGAGTTCCGTATCGACTTGGTTCATGGAGCTACCAGTAATTCAACTTGGTAGAAGGATGTCTCCTAGAGAGAGGTTTTTGGTGAAGCGGCTCAGTATTGCATGGAACTTCCGAGTTTTCTTTTTTTGGATCTGTTGAACCATATTTCTGAGATGTGCTGTCTAGTCTGTGCCCGTGTTCGTCGAACGGCATTCTCATCTGTTCTGGATCAGAGTTGTGCAGCGGAAGCAAGGTGACGGCTATTCTAGAATGGAAGCAACCGAAAGTTGCAGTGTTCGGATTAGAGACGGAGGAATTTGGAATTCGAAGTTGGAGACTTCGATGTTGTTGAGATTTTTCCGATAAAGGGAGCAATAAGATTGGGTAAGATTGTGAGGATAGCTCCGTAGTATATTGGATTCTTATGAGTTTTTGTAAGGATAAGTGTTTGGCTTATAATGGTTGAATTTTCAGTTTGGAAGACTGGGATTCAATATATTTCACGTACCTCAGAGGGAGTACGTGTATGATTCATCTCGGGTTGTGGAACCAGCAGTTCATAAGGATTTGGTTGTTGAGTCGGTCTTGATTGTGATCAGATATCTTGTGTAGATCTAGATGAGTAAGAGCTCAGTAGCTTAGTGGCGTAGCTAGTTTGGATTCAGTAGAGCGAGTATTCCAGTGTCTGTACTTGGGAAACTCTGGATAATTTTAGGAAGCTTATCCGAATCTGTGTCCGGATAGCTAATGTTGTTTGTTGGAATAAATTGTTTATTTGGATGAAATTGTTCGTTTGGTTGTTTGTGTATGGTTGATATGTATGCTTGAATTGTTTGAAATAAAATAAAATTTTTGGATTATCTTCTATTTTAAATTTCGAGGACGAAATTATTTTAAGGGGGGAGGAATGTGATATCCCGGAATTTCAAGGAATTTAAAATGTGATAATCTCTTAATTAATTATTTAAAATTAGTAAAATTTGTTAGTTTCAAATAATAATAAATATAATGAGTTGTTTTTGGATATAGTTATAAACAGATTTTTAAATGGATTAATAATTTACACATTTAAATTGTGTTATTTTATAAGTAGATTTTAAATTGACTTATTATTTTCAAATTTAATAAGTGTGTTTAAATATATATATATGTGTGTGTGTGTGTGTGTGTGTGTGTGTGTGTGTGTGTTTGTGTGTTTAAGTTATATTTAAAATAGGATAATTATTTACAAATTTAATAATGTGTTTGTTTGAAATTGATATCTATATTTATTTGAATTGATTTTAAATTGGATTTTAAATTGAATTTGAATTTGGATTTAAAATTTGAATTTAAAAGATATATATAACTTAGAAATATTTTGGATATAAAATATGGATAGGTTTTTATTTAAAATAAGGTTGTTCTATATTATTTTCTTTAAAAGAAATTTATTTATAGAAATTTGGAAAAGTATTTATTTAATAGCAAATAAATACAAAATTTTAATATGGGCATTTAAAATGGATTAAATATACTGTATATGATTTTATTAAAATATAATTGGTTTTTATTTTCTTTTCTTTTAAAAGTTTTATTTATTTAAAATTAGAAAAGCATTTATTAATTAGGAAATCATATATAAAAGATTTTAAAAATCATTTTAAAATAAAAAAATAAGTAATTACAAGTGGAATTAAATCAAGAGAGAGATGTAATATGTGTTAGCATATTAATTTAAGTTAAAGACAAGTGTCACATTTATTTTATTTTCCTTAAATTTTAAAAAAATCTAAATTAACTTATATAAACATCTATCTTCCTCTTCATTTCTCTTTTTCTATCTTCATTTTTCTAAATACAAAGAGAAGTTCAACCTGCAAAGAAAACTCAAATCAAATCTATCTTCAAACCTAGTTTATCAAAACTCAGATCATTATGAAAACATTCCTCAAACCAAAATTTAAAACCCTGTCAACAAATCCCCAAATATAAACCTGTAAATCAATTTTCAAAACCTGGATATCAAAACCCTGTGATTTCCTCAAGAACAAATCAACTCAAGCTTGTGATAAAAACTACAAACATTTTCAAAGCCTAAAACCTCCTTTAATGAATCTAGTCTGTAACCATTTTTACACCAAAGCCCTATAAACATCCATCAAACCATCAATCCCTATTAACAATCAAGTCTATAACCATTTGTTCTTCATGCCTATAATCATTTTCAAGAATTCATGCAAGTAAATCTGAAGCAGAAGCAAAGTTTTCAAAAGCATTTCAGTTTCAAAGCAAGCTTTCCAATTTTTAAAGAAATCAAGGCAGTCAAGTCAAAGCTTCCAATTTTCCAAAGCTCTGTTCATCTTTAATCTGTGAGTAAACATTTTCATTAAAGTTTAAATAAGTTAATGATTGTTGCTTGTGTAATCTTTGTGATGATAACGCCCTGCATGTGTTTAATTAAGGGTAAAATTTGTATATGATTATAGTCATGTGTGCATGTCTAATTTTATTTATCTTCTCTGTTTCATTGTATAGAGTTTAAATCCTCGATCAAAAATCCCAATTCTTTTACCTGTTTGCTATTAAACTTTGGATTGCAAACAGAATAGCATAGTTTAAACATAATCTAAGATATTATAAAAATATGTTTAAATATTTTAAAGTTTGAAATATGCTAGAATTTGGAAATGCAGTAGCAAATCTTAATAATATGATAAAATCAATTGTTGAAATTTATTGATTCAAGTACATATCTTGAATCACTTCTGGAAAATAGGATTTTTAAAACAAAAATCAAGATTTTTAGAATTAAGATTGTTAGGAACTGAGTTGATGATGTTTTGATGACAACAACCTTATATAGTTATTATACTTTACTTTATAAAATATATACTAACATTTTCATATAGATAGATATATATATATAGGAAGTATATGCAGGTATTATCGAAGACTGATCAGTATAAAGACTCAAGCATCAAGATGAAGATTAGAGATTCAAGATTCAAGACTCTAGAGAATCAAGATTTCAAGATCTCAAGATAAGTGTTTAGTATTTTGTTAAAACTTCATAATAGCACCCTCATCTTTCTTCCAATTTTCTTTTGGGATGGAACCCAATTTCTATCGAAACCAGTGGCTTACAAACCCACGACAAGTAGCTTACAAACCTACGACAAGTGGCTTACAAACCCACGAAAATCAAAATCATTTAAACTACTTTGTACAAGTTCTCGAGTCCTATGGAGGAGCTCTGTAGGAAGGTTCTTGCAATTTCAGTTTGAATAGATTTTTCAAAATGTTTTTAAATCTGTTTTCAAAATGTTTTAGCTTTCAAAATCATGTTTCCAAAAATGTTTTCAAACTTTGTTTTAGCCTTGAAATATTCCTCCATTCTGATTTTAAAAACTTCTATTTTTAAAACATCAAAACTTATTCTGATTTTAAATATTACTTATATAATTGACGGTCTATATCAATTATATATATATATACATATATTTAAAATAATGTTTTATATTCATTCTCTATCTCAAAATATTGTTTAAACACTTTATTTTGCTTCAGAGAAGTTTCAACTTGTTTTAAATTCAAATGCTTTTACAAAACAACATCTCTACAATTTTGAACTGAGGGATGTCGAAATATGGGGATACCCCATGTCGACATGGTGACAGTTGGATTCAAAATTCAAATTTCAAAAGAAGTGTCCATTCGTTCAAAAACCTTTCGCCAATGGTTATGACTGTTGAGCATCTATATAAAGGCTTCCAAAACGAATTTTTTAACAACTACTTTCTTATTTTTCTTCACTCTTTCTTCTCCACCATTCCATATCCATAAAACTTCATATTTTCAAGATCGTGCCATCATTCTGCCAAATTCTCAATAGGAAATCATTTAGATACTCTCTCTATTTGATTCTCCATCATTCTACTAAAGATCAAAGTGCTATTCAGAGTTATAGGATTAATTTGTATTCAAAAAGTCCATAGAGTCTATCCATTCAAAAGGATTGTTATTAAGAAGTATTAGGGTGATCTTGTGTCCCGTAAATCAAGAGAGTTTACCCCAGACTCGAGATAGGAGGGTTCCTCAAGGCCTTAGAAATTGAGGGTTGTAATTTGGATATTGGCTTATAAAAATCTATACAAGGATATTGCCTTGGTGCAGGACTGGATGTAGGAGGATTCCGAACCAGTATAAAATCCGGTGTGTTCTTTCCTTTTACTTGCTTTACTTTACTATTTGCATTTGTTATATGTTCTGTGATCATTCTGTGTTAGAATTCTATTTAGATTTATGTTGAAAATTTTAATTTAGTCATATAGTTCATATATTCTTTAAAACACTATTCACCCCCCCTCTAGTGTTATTTCTGCCTTAAGATCCTTAATCCGCATCCCCAACAATTGGTATCAGAGCATTGGTTTTCATTGTTTTCATAATCTGAAATTTTGAAAAGTTTTAATGGCACAACACACTAGTAATGTCACTCCTGTCACTACTACGTCTGTCAACACAAGTACTAACACTAGTTCATTTGTAGAGGGTCAGTCTACTGTCAGACCACCACTTTTTAATGGCAGTAATTATGCATATTGGGCATGTAGGATGAAAATTTATTTACAATCCATAAGTTTAGATACTTGGAATATGACACAAATTGAATATGTTGAACCAACTACAAATTTTGCCCAGTGGACTACTGAGCAAAAGACAGTTGCACAAAACAATTCTAAGGCTATGAATATACTATTTTGTTCACTAGATAGGAATGAGTTTAATAGAGTCTCTGTTTGTAAGTCTGCATTTGAAATCTGGAAAACTTTGCAAGTAACTCATGAAGGAACAAGCAAAGTTAAACAGACTAAAATTTCCATATTAACTAACCAGTTTCAATTGTTTAAAATGCATGAAAATGAGTCTATTTCCGACATGTATTGTCGATTTCAAGACAATGTACACTCATTGATTGCTTTAGGAAAGGGTTTCTCAGAAGAAGATCAAGTCAGAAAAATACTCAATTCACTCACTCCAGAATGGGATCAAAAGACACTTACTATTGAAGAGGCAAATGATGTTAGTCAAATGAAGATCGAAGAGTTAATCGGTAGTCTAATGTCTTATGAAGTTCAACTACAAGGGAGAAAAGAATCTAAGGCAACGGAAAAGAAATCGATCGCATTCAAAGCAACAACTGGAGATTCAGAACAAGTGAGTGATGAAGAAATTGCTTTCATGACCAGAAATTTCAGGAAATTTCTGAAGTATAGAAAGATGAATAGCTTTAAAAGAAATGATCAAAGAAATTCCAGAAATACTTCGGAGAACTACAACAACAACAATAATGATAGATGCTATAACCGCAACAAAACAGGGCACTACAAGATGGATTGTCCATATCCAGACAAACAGACATTTCAACCAAACAACGAGCAACCAAAGAAAAGAAAGAAGGCATATGCAGCAACTCTTGACGATTCAGATTCATCCAGCAATGACGAAAAGAAAACTGATAATTCAAATCTGTGCTTCACGGCTATTCTCAAAGCAGAAAACAATCGGAGTTTGGATCTAAAAATAGGTACACGTTTATTTTAATTTTATTGGATGCTTGCTTGCTTTGATTTTGTTTGCAATTTCTTGAATTTTTAAATTCAAAATCACCCTTTGAAATTTGAATTTTTTAATTCAAAATAATATTATTTTAATAATATTTCAAATATTAAAATATTTTAATATTTTAATATTTAATATTATTACTGGAATTATATATAGATATAGAATATAGATTAGTTTTCTTAAGATTTTAGGAATTTCTTAGATTTTAGGAATAGACACCTCTTTTCAAATTCAACAGGCACATGTCGACATGCCAGGATACCCCATGTCGACATGCCTCTCAGAAATTTGATTTCAAAATTTGAATTCAAACTTTTGAATTTCCCTCCACCTTTTCACTTATTTCAAAATTCTGAAAAGACACCTCTTGACCAGAGAACATGACTTTAGAGAATCTATTTAATATACTTCTCTTATCATCTCTTTTCACTTTTATTCTCATAATTCAAACCTTCTTCATTATCTTCTACTCCTCTCAAACACTCATCAATGGTTTCCTCAAGTAACCTATCAACTATGAGGCTGCCCAAATCCATCAAAAATGATCTTTTCAATGACCCGGAGGCTATCAAAGCTTACATAAACTATGTAAACTATGGTGAAGTCAATACGGGAAAATTTTCCATTTTTGATGATTTTTCTTCTTATGAAATCGATCAACTTTTTGAAGAAAACTCCATTCTTAGTTTGATTGATAACAAGCAAAATGATTTCGTTTGTTATCCAAACATTGTCAAAATGTTTTATGCAAACCTAAATCGTGGATTTTATAATGGAAATGAAGATCAAATTTGGAGTAGTGTTAAAGGAACACTTATTGTTTTGGATTCCGATATTTTGGGTACTATTTTGGGTTGCAAATCTACGGTATGAATCTCTCGGAATTTCAAATCAATGAAACCGATCGAGAGACTTTTCATCACATTTTTGAAAGCGATGACCACATGGATTTTAAGAATCGCTTTTTCCGCCCAAAAGCAAGAATTGTCAACCTTCTTATTCAACACACAATTATTCCTAGGCCGGGAAACTACAATAATCCCACCTCAAAAGTGTGTAAAGCTCTTTGTGCTATTTTTGGAAAATATGATATTAATTGGGCACAAACTATTTTGGATGAGTTAAGACCCAAAAGTTTTAATATGGGAGAAAACACTCTTTATCATGGAATTTACCTTACTCGGATATTCAATTATTTTGGTGTGGAAGTTAAAAAGGAAGAGTTTGTAAGTAGAAAATTGTTCAATCATGGGAACATTTCTCTTATGAAAATCCCTCTCATGTTTCAACCATATGAAACACTTGCCGAAAAGGAAGAGAGACTTGCTCATGAAGAGATGGAAGAAGAGGAAGAAGAAGAGGAAGAAGAAGGGGAAGGAATGGAAATTGAAGAAGAAGAGGAAGATGAAGAAACATCTTTGGAAAGTATAGAGTATCCACATACCCCCGCCAATCCGTCCAACAAAACCATACTCAAGAACCAAAAGATACTTGCCCAAAACCAAAATGTTCTTAAGAGATCTATTAGCAAGAAAATGGATAAAATCTCCAACAAGATCGACCAGTTCTTTAGGAAGATAGGCAGGAAACTTGGCTTGTCTTCATCATCATCTTCATCAAACTAATCCTTGCCATTATCTCTCTAGCTATCGTTTATCTATCTTTGTATTTACTTTTTTAGTTAAGATTATGTAATGTTAACTAATATAAGTAATGCTATCTCATTCTCTGTTTTCCAGCTTTATATATCTCTGTTAGTTATTTATTTTAAGTTTATATAAGTCCACTAATATAAAAATAAACTTAAAAATAAAAAATAACTCAACTTGGTCATTCTGTCTAGACCATGTCGACATGCCCCATCCCCCCATATCGACATATAACAGTCAAAAAGTAGTTACAATTTCTAACTTCAAATTCTTGTAACTACCAAGTGACAATTCATTTTGAACGGCCAATAACTCCTATAAATACCTATTTCTTCCAGAAAAACTTCTCAACCTCCATTTCTATTCATCTCCTCTCATACTTCAACTTATTTCTTAAATTATGGCTTCTCCAATTAAGAATTTAAGTGAAAATCTTGAAGAAACTCTTACTTCTTTCAAGAATATTCTTTCTTTTATACTTAGAAATCAAAGGCACTTAGAATTAAGCCAAATACAGATGATCAAAGAGCAAGAGAAACACTTCGACGCACTTCGTTGGATGATCTCAAGCCTTAGCAAAGACGAACCCGAAGCAAATCCACCAGTCACTCTCGACAAAGATAATTGGGATGTTATAAAAACTGATCCTATCTTTGGAGAAGATGGTTGGGTGGAAGTCCCAAAGAATGTCTGATCATTATGTATGTTTGTTTGTTTGATTTGATTTAGATTTGATTAGGATTTAATTGAATTGTTTACTTAAGTTTGATTTGGATTTGGTTTGTATATAACTTCATATACTATACATGATTGGTTTGCTATATTGATTTGATTGTCAAGTTACACTTATATATATATGCACACACACACTTGATCACTTACACGTTCACTTTACACTTTTATTCTATATATACTTTAGAACAGGTAAATCTTTTATTCCTTTTTGTTGATGACAAAGGGGGAGAAAGTTATAAAAATATATGTGCTTGGTGTAAGGGGGAGTCATGGAATAAAGGGAAGTTGTATTTTTAAGAAGAAGTCACGGAGTAAGGGGGAGTTATGGGGAGTTATGGTATGGTAAGAATATTTTATAAATAAAGGTTGTCATCATCAAAAAGGGAGAGATTGTTAGGAACTGAGTTGATGATGTTTTGATGACAACAACCTTATATAGTTATTATACTTTACTTTATAAAATATATACTAACATTTTCATATAGATATATATATATATATATATATATATACATATAGGAAGTATATGCAGGTATTATCGAAGACTGATCAGTATAAAGACTCAAGCATCAAGATGAAGATTAGAGATTCAAGATTCAAGACTATAGAGAATCAAGATTTCAAGATCTCAAGATAAGTGTCTAGTATTTTGTTAAAACTTCGTAATAGCACTCTCATCTTTCTTCCAATTTTCTTTTGGGATGGAACCCAATTTCTATCGAAACCAGTGGCTTACAAACCCACGACAAGTAGCTTACAAACCTACGACAAGTGGCTTACAAACCCACGAAAATCAAAATCATTTAAACTACTTTGTACAAGTTCTCGAGTCCTATGGAGGAGCTCTGTAGGAAGGTTCTTGCAATTTCAGTTTGAATAGATTTTTCAAAATGTTTTTAAATCTGTTTTCAAAATGTTTTAGCCTTCAAAATCATGTTTCCAAAAATGTTTTCAAACTTTTTTTTAGCCTTGAAATATTCCTCCATTCTGATTTTAAAAACTTCTATTTTTAAAACATCAAAACTTATTCTGATTTTAAATATTACTTATATAATTGACGGTCTATATCAATTATATATATATATATATATATATATATATATATATATATATTTAGAATAATGTTTTATATTCATTCTCTATCTCAAAATATTGTTTAAACACTTTATTTTGCTTCAGAGAAGTTTCAACTTGTTTTAAATTCAAATGCTTTTACAAAACAACATCTCTACAATTTTGAACTGAGGATGTCGACATATGGGGATACCCCATGTCGACATGGTGACAGTTGGATTCAAAATTCAAATTTCGAAGTGTCCATTCGTTCAAAAACCTTTCGCCAATGGTTATGACTGTTGAGCATCTATATAAAGGCTTCCAAAACGAATTTTTTAACAACTACTTTCTTATTTTTCTTCACTCTTTCTTCTCCACCATTCCATATCCATAAAACTTCATATTTTCAAGATCGTGCCATCATTCTGCCAAATTCTCAATAGGAAATCATTTAGATACTCTCTCTATTTGATTCTCCATCATTCTACTAAAGATCAAAGTGCTATTCAGAGTTATAGGATTAATTTGTATTCAAAAAGTCCATAGAGTCTATCCATTCAAAAGGATTGTTATTAAGAAGTCTTAGGGTGATCTTGTGTCCCGTAAATCAAGAGAGTTTACCCCAGACTCGGAGATAGGAGGGTTCCTCAAGGCCTTAGAAATTGAGGGTTGTAATTTGGATATTGGCTTATAAATATCTGTACAAGGATATTGCCTTGGTGCAGGACTGGATGTAGAAGGATTCCGAACCAGTATAAAATCCGGTGTGTTCTTTCCTTTTACTTGCTTTACTTTACTGTTTGCATTTGTTATATGTTCTGTGATCATTCTGTGTTAGAATTCTTTTTAGATTTGTGTTGAAAGTTTTAATTTAGTCATATAGTTCATATATTCTTTAAAACACTATTCACCCCCATATATTCTTTAAAACACTATTCACCCCCCATCTAGTGTTATTTCTGCCTTAAGATCCTTAATCCGCATCCCCAACAAAGATGAGTGTGCATTTCGGGATGGTATGAAATTTGGTTACTGAGCAAATGATGATGGCCACAAGGTCTGAGATGGTCGGAATCTTGGCTGGAGTTATGTAAAGGTTCTGGGTGTATGGCAAAAATGGAGGAAGTGGCGATTAGGGGCCGTGACGACGGCGGTGAAGCGATTTGGGTTTTAAACCCTAGAATGGGCCAAGTCTGGAAATGTGGTTGTGGCGGCGTCTACGAGGCATCTAGTTGCATCGAGTTGGGGTGATGGCTGTGTGGAAGGTTTGTAGTGATGTGGACGGAGTTTCAGACGTTCAGATGATTGGCGACGATGGTTTGAGGAGTTGTTCTGACATAGATTTGGTTCCAAGATCTGCTGTGAAGCTCGATTTCGACTTAGGTTTGGTAGTGACGAATAAATGGTCAGAATTTATTCTAAGGTTCATCGTCGACTTGTTGAGGAGGGTCAGAAGTGCCGGAGTTGTCGCCGGTGATGGTGCAGGTGCACACATGATTTTGTGTGTGTCTGATGGTTGGGTAGTTAGATATGGGAGGTGATGATCTCGAGTTCATTCTCGGGTTTGTATTTGGGAGGTTTTGATTTTAGCTCGAAAATTTTGTAAGAAGACTTGGGTTATTTATTTGATTACAGGCTTTCAATATGAAGTGAAAATTGTATCGGGTTTTAGAATTAAAAGAAAACCCGAGTTTCAAAGTTTAAAAAAAAGCAAAACCTAAAATAGTTTTCAAAAAAGTATATAAAACAAGTTTTCAAAATTAAATAAAATGAGTTTTAAATTTTGAAATGAATCTTGTTTTTAAATTCTATTCTTTATAAAAAATTAAATGTTTTCTTTAACATTTTATTAAGAAGTTTGAAAATTTGTTTAATTCAAATTTTGTTAAAGTTATTTTAAAACTTAAGCAGAAATGAATTTTAAAGACAAGTTTTTGAATATAAATTGAAATAGTTTTAAGACTATTATTTGTTAATGGTTAAAGCATTTAAAAGATGTTATGTTTTGTTAACCATAATTTACCTAGTTAAATAAGTATTTTTAAAACTTAATTAATGATTTAATTAAGAAAGGTTAATTATTAAGACAAATGTTTTAATTAAGTCATTGATAAGATAATGTTTTATCTTAAAGATAATTAAAGCTTTAATATCTTGATATTAATTAAATTAATTAAGGAAATTAGATATGATTAATTAATTTAATTAATAATGATTAAGAATTAATTAAGGAATTAATTAAGAATAAATAATTGATTTAATTAATTTATTTAAAATTAATAATTAAGGATATAAGTTAATTAATTAGAGGTTAATTAATTTATAATTAAGAATTATTAATTAGATAATTAGAGATTATCAATTAATGATTAAAGATTAATTAATTAAGTAATTAAGGTTAATTAATTGGTAATTAAGAAGGTACTTAATTTGTAATTAAGTTTTATTAATTAATAATTAGGCTTTATTAATTAATAATTAAGAAATTATTAATCTAAAATCAAAGTTAATTAAGAATTAATTAACTATTATTTAGGGTTAATTAATTGTAATTAAGGATTGATTAATTAATTAACTAATTAAAGATGGATTAATTAATTAATTAATTAATTAATTAGGATTAATTAATTGGTTATTAACTTTTATTAATTCATAATTAAGGTTTATTAATTAAATATTATGGAATAATTAATCTGTAATTAATATTTATTAATTTATTTAAAAGGGTAATTAAGGGAATGAATTACCCAACTGTAATTAATCAAATGAATGTGATTAATTAATTGGTTGATTAATTATATATGATTGATTTAGTATGGATACTTAATGAGATTAAATAGTGTAATTACTTAGTGAAGTAATTAATGTATAATTACGGAGATGTAATTAATTAAAGGGAATTACTTAATGGAAAGTAATTAAAGGATAAATACTTAGTAGAAGTAATTAAAGATTAATTACTTAATGTAATTAATCAATGGATTAATATAATTAATTAAGTAGTTAATTAATAAAGGTAAGTAATTACAGGATGGTAATTACTTTTTATGACTAATTAAAGTTGATTAATGGAAGTAATTAATTAAGGATAATTAATTAATGTAATTAATGAGAGTAATTAAGGATTGATTAATTAACATTAATTAATCAATAATAAGTGATTATAAGGTAATTAATTAATTATAATTATTAAGGATTAATGTAATTAATTATAGTTAATGAAGTAATTAAGGTTAATTAATTTAATGGTTTGTAGATAATTAATTTGTGTAATTAATTAAGGGTTAATTAATTAATGTAATTAAAGGATAATTAATCAAGGGTGATTAATTAAGATGATGATTAGTTAATTGGTTTAATTAATGATTAAGTAAGCAAGATTTATTGTGATGAAAGTAATTAATTTAATTTATTTTAAATTAATTAGAGATGAAATAATTAACTTAATTCATTTTAAATTAATTATAGATGCATGATTAATAGATCATTGCTTATGGATGGCTGATTGATATTGAATGTCTTGATTTGTTTGATATCTCTGATGAGATATGTGACATGAGATGATTTGGTTGAATGGTGATGATATGAATTATCTACCTGTGTATATGTTTATCCATCTGTGTAAATATAGATAATGATTTGAATTGAATTGTTTTAACTTTAAAACAACTTGGACCTAAAAGATGGCGTTTTGGATTTCGATGAGACCGGGGTCGGGTTTCCAGATTTGGATATCCGAAAACCACATCGATCCAAATTAATGATAGGTCGTGAATCTTAAGTGAAGATGAAGATTCAGAGTGCAAGGGTTATTGTCGTTAACTCTGAGGGTGATTCCAAAATGAGTGTAACGAGATAATGCCTTCATTTCGTTCGAACCCGGAATGAACTTGTATGGATTGAATGCTTTCAGAACATCGTCACGTGGACGATGAGCATTCTAAGATAGACGTGTTCTATAAAGGTAATCGTAGCCTCAAGCCTCATCATCCGGAAATGGCTAAAACAGGGGAGGTGCAACAAGGCTAAGTGGGTCATGCCCAAGTAGGACGAGATTTACCCCTGTCTAGATGTCCCTTTTTATTCGACTGTGTGGACGGTTGCTAGCTACAGTCGTGGGGTTGTCTTGTTCGAAACTGTTCAGTAAGGAATGATTCCGGCTTTGTGTTGCAGGGGATTGGGAGTAATCCTCGATACGGTGATCTAGGCCCCATATTGTGACGGGCGGTACCCCAGTAGCCCTGTCATTATAAGGAATCCAATCTCCAATAAGAGCCATACGTATTGATTGTGCCTAACTATGTTGGAACGTGAGATGTAAGCAATCCAGCTATTTCTGTATTTTACTTGAAAACTCTAGACCTTATTATAATATCACTGGATTCCTATCAAATGTTTTGGTTAGCGTAAGGTAAAAACTTACCCATGTTTATGTGTGGGGAGTCTTACGTGATACATTTTCTTTCAAAAGGTTTTTCAAAGTTAAGCAACTTTAACCGTTTCCTCACACCAGACCCATGTCTGACCTGGAGTTTATTATGTTTTTCTTAAACTGTTGGGTACTCAAATTTTTACGAGGAGCCAAGGGATTCGGGTTAGATTTGACGAATTCTGGAGGAGCAAAGGAGCAGGAGGCTTCAGCGTTTGTAGATATATATATAGGTGGTTCGGTTGTCTTGTTCTCTGAGTCGTTGTCTGTATTGTATATTGATTTGTATAACTAGACAGGTGTTTATAACTGTCTAGTATGTGATGTATAAGTTGTGTAACTCTGATGTATATGATACTATGTAATACATTATGTGATTAATATAATTTATTCGTTCCGTCGTTGAGATTCTGATGTTGTTTCTTCTTTTTCTCTATCTTTTCTCTTCTCTATCTCTTTCTTTCTTAAAATGATGCGTCTTTCTATGGAGAGAAAGGCGGGTCGTTTCACGGTTCATCTTTGTTTCAACTAAGTCATCATCAAGATCCAGTAACAAGCATTTTTCAGCAATTCCAATTTCAAAATCAAAGAAGCATCTTTCCTATATTCAAGTTTTAAAAGTTTAAAATCTATTTCAAAAATAAAGGCTCTGTTCATCTTTGTGACAGGCGAGTGACATTTTTTTTTAAAGCTTGAGTATAGGAAATCTGTTTGCATGCTAATTTCTGGAAGAAAGTATGTTGGTGTGTACATATATTGGTGAATTTTCTATGTACATATGGATGAATGGATGTGTGTATGCCTGTTACACCTGTAACCTCTCTGTTCTTGCTTTCAAACTAAGATTTTAAAAAAATATTCATATTCTCTTGATCTAATTGCTGTTAGAATTTAGGCTATGAACAAAATTTGTTTGTTTCATCATAGATTAAAGTTTAAAACTATAATTAAGTTAAAATAAATTGGAAACCTCTCTGGAAACTAAAAAGAACAGGCTAATTAGAGTTATGTTAAAAATTCAAACTTCTTAATTCATTAATTCAGGCTCATAACCTGAAAACTTATCTAGAAACTTGATTTTTAGAAGTGAAATCATAATTTTTAACTTAGTAATCACTGAGATAATCGGAGTTGGAGGATTTTGGATTTATTGCCAATTCACGACGATCGGCTAGATGATCAGAGTCGAGATTTTGGTCGAAGTTAGCTTGTAGGAGGGTGTACCTTGGAAAAATAGGGATTGATTTTATTAGTCGATGTCGTGGCCAGGAGGTGGCAAGATAGGGTTTTATACCCAGTATTGTCGACGATTGTTTCTGAGACTTCCCCGTTGTCGAGGGTGATTGGGTCTCGATCGCGAGGGGTGAGGACGAAGCAGTGTATTGTGATGATGATCTGGATGAAGGAGCAAGATCTCTGGTGAAGGAGTTCGTCATCGAGTTTTGGGCTACTGTGAGTTTGATTGTTCGATTTTGATTGGACATCGTTTTCGATGTTCTAGAGGACCGTGAGGACTGAGGTAGGTGGCGATGACTTACTGAAGGCTTTGGTGATGACCAGAGGTGGTCGGAGCCACCGTGCATGTGCAAGGTGCATTTTTTGTTTATCTGGTGAAGTTTGGGATCGAAGAAGAAGGGGTACTCGAGTTTCTCTTAAGTCATTTGCGTGAGATGCTCGAAGTTTGGTGAGTTTTGTCTCGGGGTTTTGAGGGTTGGGTTCGGGTCATATCGATTGTTCCAGGTTTAAGAATTTTGAAGTAAACTTTGTGCAGGTTTTTAAAATTAAATGAAAACAGTATCCAGATTTATAAAAGCAAGGGAAATCAAAGTTTTAAAGTAAGAACTTAATTTTTTTTCAAGGTTTTAAGTTAATAGTAAATTAAAACAAGTTTTCCAAAATTTAAAATTTATATTAGGATACAAAACAAAGTGTTTAAACAAGTTTTAAAGTTATTTAAATAATTAGTTTTCAAAAGGAAAAAGGTTTTAAACAAGTTTAACGATGTGAGTATATTTGAAAATAGATTTGTTTACCAAGTAAAATGTTTTAAACAAGTTTTAAAAGATTTAAATGTTAATGTAAAAGTCTAAAATTTGTTTAACTTGATTTCGTTATTTTAAATCTAAATTTAATGATTTAATTAGTAAGTTAATTTTAAAAGTAAATGCTTTAAGTATGATTTATAATAATTAAGTCATTAATAAGGATAATACTTTATCTTAGGCTAATTAAGATTTAATGATTTGAAATTAGTTGAATCAATAAGATAATTAAAGAGTCCTTAAAGAATGTAATTAATTAATGATTAAGGATATATAAATTAGTAATTAAGGAATTGTTAGATAATTAATTAGAGGTTAATTAATTTGTAACTAAAGATCATTAATTAGATAATTAAAGATTATTAATTAATGATTAGAGATTTATTAATTAAGTAACTAAGTTGTAACTAGAAATTAATTAATCAAGTAATTAAAGATTAATTAAGTTACAGTTAAGCACTTAATTAATTAAGTAATTAGAGATAAATCAACTGGATATTAAAAAAATTAATTAATTATTAATAATGGTTAATTAAAGCATAATTACTTAGAGAAGTAATTAAAGAATTATTAATAGTTAATGTAGAGATCATTAACTAAGGATTATGAAATGATTAATTAATATAATTAATTTAAAATAATTAATTAGATTAATTAATTAAGGATAATCATTTGTGGAATTGGTTAAGTATGATTACTTAATGTGATTATAAAGTGTAATTACTTAATGAAGTAATTAATGGGTAATTACTGGATGTAATTAATTGAAGAATAAAAGTAGTTTTGGGTTTAATTACTTTGTGTAATTAATTGAAGGATAATTAATTTATGGAAGTAATTTGGGTTTAATAACTTCGTATAATTAGTAAGAAGGATAATTACTCAGTGGAAGTAATTAAGAATTAATTAATTATTGTAACTAATTTAAGAATTAATCAATAAAATTTATTTTGAAGTTAATTAAGTAATGTAAGTAATTAAGGGTAATTAATTACTGAATGTGATTAATCAAGGTGGATTAATGAATGTGATTAATTAAATATTAATTATTTAAAATGATTAATTAGAAATGTAATAATCAATTAAGGAAGTAATTAAGGGATCATTAATATAATTAATGAAGTAATTAAGGGTTGATTAATTAAAGGATAATTAATAAATGAAGTGATTATAGAATGATTAATTAATGTAATTAATTAAGGATTAATGTAATTAATTATAATTAATTGGTTGATGAAGTAATTAAAGGATAATTACTGTAAATGGTTAAGAATAATTAATTTTTGTAATTAATTAAGGCTAATTACTTAATGTAATTGAAGAATAATTAATCAAGGATGATTAGTTAAGATGGATAATTAAAGGATGATTAATTATTTAGTTTGTAATTAATTAATGGTTAAGTAAGCATGATTTATAGAAATGGAAGTAATTAATTTAATTTATTTTAAATTAATTAGAGCTGGTGTGGTTAATAAATCTTTGCTTATGGATGGTTGGATGATATTGAATGCCTTGGATTGTTTGATATCTCTGATATGGGATATGTGCTTATCTTTGTTATGAGATGCTTTGGTTGGATTGTGATGATATGGACTATCTATTTGCGAGATTGTGAATTATCTATCTCTGTGAATATAGATAATGAATTGAATTGTATTAACTTTAAAACAACTTGGACTTAAAAGATGGTATTTTGGATTTCTATGAGACTGGGATCGGTTTTCCAAATTTGGATATCCAAAAACCACATTGATCCAAATTAAACGATAGGTATTGAATCTCAAGTGAAGATCGAGATGAAGATATAGCGTGCAAGGGTTATTGTCATTAACTCTGAGGGTGATTCTAAAATGAGTGTAACGAGATAATGCATTCGGTTTCGTTCGAACCCGGAACGAACTTGTATGGATTGAATGCTTTCAGAACATTGTAAGGTGAACGATGAGCATTTTAGGATAGATATGTTCTATAAAGGTAATCATAGCCTCAAGCCTCATCAACCGGGAATGGCTAAAAAAGGGGAGGTGCAGCAAGGCTAAGTGAGTCGCGCTCAAGTAGGACAAGTTTTTTCCCTGTCTAGAAGTCCTTTTTTATTCGGCCGTGTGGGACAGTTGATTACAACAACTGCCGGGGTTGTCTTGTTCAGGATTGTCCAGTAAGGGATAGTTCCGGCCTTGTGTTACAGAAGATTTAGGATGGATCCTCGGTATGGTGATCTAGGCCATGTACTGTGACGGACGGTACCCCAGTAGCCCTGCCATTTTACGGAATCCAATCTCCAATAAGTGCCGTACGTTTTAGTTGTGCCCAACTATGTTGGAACGTCAGATGTAAGCATTCCAGCTATTTCTATATTTTACTTGAAAACCCTAGACATTATTATAATATCACTTGATTTCCTATCAAATGATTTGGTTATCGTAAGGTAAAAACTTTTTCGTATTTATGTGCGGGAAGTATTACAAGATACCTTTCATTTTCAAAGGTTTTCAAAGTTAAGCAACTTTAATCTGTTACTTACACCAGACCCATGTCTGAACCGGAGTTTATTTTCTGTTTTCTTAAACTCTTGGGTACTCAAATTTTTTCAAGTAGCCAGGGGATTCAGGTTAGCTTTGACGAACTCTGTAGGAGAAATGGAGCAGGAGGCTTCAGCGTTTGTAGATATATTGTGTTTCCGCTGTGGTGGTTTCTCTGTGTTGTATTTGAGTTGTAATGTCTAGACAAGTGTTTATAACTGTCTAGTTTGTGATGTATAAGCTGTGTAACTCTGATAGATGTTGTAAATTATGTAATACTTATGTGATTAATATAAATTATTCGTTCCGCTATTGAGATTCTGATGTTGTTTCGTTCTTTCTTCTCTATCTTTTCTCTTTTCTATCCCTTTCTTTCTTAGATGTGTCATTCTGTGGAGAGAAAGGCGGGTCGTTTTATTTGATATCAGAGCGCTAGGTTGAGTGAATACCTAGGCTTTGGTGTGACTCTATCTTGAGAGAGCGTATTTGTAATTTTAATATATATATATATATATATATATATATATATATATATATATTTCTACCTATTTGTTGGGTTACCTGTTCGGGTTTTCCAATATGAGTTCTAGAGGTAGAAAGGGTAGTGGTGTGTATACTACGACTACCAATGGTAGAAGTTCGAGTGTTGAGGTTGGAAGTGTATTTGCCGAGACTGTTGACCCAATACTGTCTCGAATAAGTGTTGATGTGGTGTAAGGATTTCACCAATCTCTGAAGGAAGCCTTTTTAAGGATCAGAGTCCATCATTGAAGTGCAAGTTTGGATGAGTAGAGTTTGGATCGGTCGGATGAGTAGAAGCGAGTGATGGTATCTTGGCAACTTCAAGAAGAAGCAGCTGCATGGTGAGACGCAGTGACTATGGATGTTTTCGAAGATGTTTCTTTGGAGAAAGTTTAAGAAAGTGTGTTTGCATCGGTGATGAGACTCAGTTCAGCAGGATGTTTGTGTTTGGTTTAAGTCCCGAGTTTCTTGAGGAGATGTCTCCCCATCTTTAGGCTCTATGTGGGATTGGATGATATGGCTTTGAGGTTCGAAGAGCTTTGGATAGGAAGTCTTTGGCATCTGAAGCAGTGTAGCTTAGGGGTGTTCTGTATGCCGTCAAGAAGGTCATCTGGCTAAGCAGTTTTCTAGAGATGGAGTTCAGAAGCAGCAGAGTGGATCCATTTCTTTGATGGATTAGTTAGATAAGCATAAGCTATTCTGATTGGTAAAGAGAGAATAGTATCTATGGAAATTAGGCTGGGTGTACCGCAAAAATGACTTGAGAGAGTTGAATGTTCTCTTGAGTAATCTTTTGATTGGGATCGAGGCATCTCTAGGGTATGGAAGTTATCAGAGATTTTTTCGGATATCTTCGTAGAAGTCTGAAGTTTGCCATAGCATTTGGAGATTGAGTTTTCGTATCGACTAGGATTCCATGAGTGGTACCTGTGGTTCAGAAGGATGGTTCCTAGAGAGAGGATTTGGTGAAGCAGCTCAGGATGTCATGAAAGTTCTGAGTTTTCTCTTTGTGCATCTGATGAACCATGTCTTCTGTGATGTGTTGCACTAGTTTGTGCTCGTGATCATCAACGTTCTCATCTATTCTAGATCAGATTTGCGCAGCGGAAGCGAGGTGGTAGCTATTCTAGAGTGGAATCAACCCTAGACTCCTTGGAAGTTTGCAGTTTTCTTGGATTAGAGGGTTTCTACAGGAAGTTTTCAGGATCTGAAGGCGAGATTAGTGAGTGCTCCTGTTTTGTCTTTTTCGGATAGGAGAAGTTTGTTTTCTACTGATGGTTGTGGAGTAGAGTTTGTGTTCTTGATTTTGGTTGATCTTGAGAGGATCATTTTGTTGGGTTGTTTTTGGTCCAGTTTGTTTCTAGAGGCATCAGCGAAGGTTGAGCTGATCAGGAAGGATGAAGGCAGCCCTAGATCGTTAGAAGTGTTTTGTGGATTAGAGATGGAGAAATTTGGATTTTGAAGTCGAAGACCTGATTTTGGATAAGTTTTCTCCGATCAAAGGAGCTATAAGTTTTAGTAAGACTGGGAGGCTAGCTCCAAGGTATATTGGATCTTTCTGTATTCTTATGAGGATAAGTGCTTTGGTCTTCAGGGTTGAATTGCCAGTTTGGAAGACTAGAATTCATTTTATTTCATGTATCTCTGAGGGAATACGTGAATGATCCATCAATGGTTGGGACCAGCAGTTCTGGAGGATTTGGTAGTTGAGCAGCACTTGGCTGTGGTCTGATATCCTGTTTAGATTATAGATCTAGATGAGTAGAAGCTCAGTAGTTAGTAGTGCAGATTGTTTGGATTTAGTAGAGCGAGTATCCCAGTGTTTATACCTGGGAAACTCTATATTGTGTTAGGAAGGTCTATCCTGATTTGTGTCTGGATCATTAGAATTTGTTTGATTGAGTGAATTGGTTGCTATGATTGTTAGCACATGGTTGATAATATACGCTTGTGGTTTAAAATTAAAATCTTTGATGGGTTATTAAATTATCTTTTCTTTTAAATTTCGGGGACCGATATTCTTTTAAGAGGGGAGGAATGTGATGACCCGGAATTTTTGGCAATATCAATTTAATAATTTGTATTAATAATTAAATTGATTTGATAATTTTCTTTTATAATTTTAATTTAAATTGGCATGTTTATTCTTTTAAAAGTAAATGGATATTTAATTGGTGAATTTTATCTTTTAAAAGCTAATAAAATATTTTCTATTTATAATGTATACACATATATTTGTATATATTGTAAATAGAAAAGCTTTGATTTGAATTTAACAAATAAAATCATGTTTTCAAATTCTAATATATTATGGTAATTTGGAAATTATGATTAAATTTAATATAAAACTTTTCAAAGATTGTTTAAATAAATAACCATATAATTTTAAAATACTTAAGGTAAATGTTTATTTGTATAATTTAAATTTTTAGCTTAAGTTTAAATTTAAATAAAATTAACGTAAAGGTTTGTTTTATTTTCTTTTTAAATATTGCTTGATAAATATGATTTGGGAATATACATAAAAGTTTAAAATACAATTTACATATGATACATTAATTGATTTAGTAAAATAAGTAATTTGTAAATAATGAAATAATCTCTTTTATAAATTATTTTAAATTGAAAATTTATTATTTTTAAACAATATTAATAATGTGTTGTTTTTATATATAGATATAAATAGATTTTAAAGAAAATAGTATTATTTTCAAATTAAATGTGTTGTTATATATATATATATATATATATATATATATATATATATGTATGTATGTATATGTATATGTATATGTATATAAAAGTTGACTATAAATTAGATTTTTTAAATTTAATTTGAATTTGAATTTGAATTTGGATTTAAATTTGAAATTCAAAAGATAGATATTTTAAAATACTTGGGTTTAAAATATATGTATAAGCTTTTATTTATAAATAATTGGTTTTATTATATTCTCTTTAAAGATATATATGTATGTATGTGTGTGTGTGTGTGTGTATTTACATAAGAATTTATAAATTAAGTATAAAAGCTTTTTATTTACATTTAAAATAAATAAGAATTACTTAAATGACAAATGTAAATTTATAAAAGCTTGTTTTAACAAGTATTAGCTAATAAACTATAGTAATGACAAATGTTAGTTAAATTTTAACAAGTTTCATTTTAATTTTAATTTTCTTTTTATTTTTAATGAATCATTTTAGCCTTTATAAATACATTGTTCCTTCCCTTCAATTTCTTTTCTATCTTTCTCTATTCAAAGCTAAGAGATAAGCTCAAATCATATACTCAAAAACAAATCTGTAATCCATATTTCTAAAACCAGAAATCAAATTCAATAAGCCTGTAAAACCATTTTCAAAAATCAAAACCTGAACATCATTCTTCAAACCTGAGATAAATGAAATAAGCTCAAAACCAAAGCAGTTCATCTTTGTTTCAACTAAGTCATCATCAAGATCCAGTAACAAGCATTTTTCAGCAATTCCAGTTTCAAAATCAAAGAAGCATCCTTCCTATAATCAAGTTAAAAGTTTCAAAGCTATTTCAAAAATAAAGGCTCTGTTCATCTTTGTGGCAGGTAAGTAACATTTTTTTCTAAAGCTTAAGTATAAGAAATCTGTTTGCATGTTAATTTCTGGAAGAAAGTATGTTTTTGTGTATGTATATTGGTGAATTTTCTGTGTATATATGGATGAATGGATGTGTGTATGCTTGTTACACCTGTAACCTCTCTGTTCTTGGTTTCAAACTAAGATTTAAAAAAAAAATCATATTCTCTTGATCTAATTGTTGTTAGGACTTAGGCTATGAACAAAATTTGTTTGTTTCATCATAAATTAAAGTTTAAAATTATAATTAAGTTAAAATAAATTGGAAACCTCTCTGGAAACTAAAAAGAACAGGCTAATTAGAGTTATGTTAAAAATTCAAACTTCTTAATTCGTTAATACAGGCTTATAATCTGAAAACTTATCTAGAAACTTGATTTTTAGAAGTGAAATCACAATTTTTAGCTTAGTAATCACTGAGATAATCGGAGTTGGAGGATTTTGGGTTTATTGCCAATTCACAGCGATCGATGAGATGATTAGAGTCGAGATTTTGGTCGAACTTAGATTGTAGGAGGGTGGACCCAGGAAATATAGGGGTTGATTTTGTCAGTCGCCATCGTGGCCAGGAGGTGGCAAGATAGGGTTTTATACCCGGTGTTGTCAACCATTGTTTCTGAGATTTCCTTGTCGTCGAGGGTGATTGGGTCTCGATCGTGAGGGGTGAGGACGATGCAGTGTATTGTGATGATGATCTAGATGAAGCAACAAGATCTCTGGTGGAGGAGTTCGTCGTCGGCGAGTGTTTTTGGATGATCAAGTTTTGGGCTAAAGTGAGTTTGATTGTTCGATTTTGACTGGACATCGTTTTCGATGTTCTAGAGGATCGTGAGGACTAAGGTAGGTTGCGATGACTTACTGAAGGCTTTGGTGATGACCAGAGGTGGTCGGAGCCACCGTGCATGTGCAAGGTGCATTTTTTGTTTATCTGGTGAAGTTTGGGATCGAAGAAGAAGGGGTACTCGAGTTTCTCTTGAGTCAATTGCGTGAGATTCTCGAAGTTTGGTGAGTTTTGTCTCGGCGTTTTGAGGGTTGGGTTCGAGTCATATGGATTGTTCCAGATTTAAGAATTTTGAAGTAAACTTTGTTCAGGTTTTTAAAATTAAATGAAAAACAGTATCCATATTTATAAAAGCAAGGGAAATCAAAGTTTTAAAGTAAGAACTTAAGTATTTTTTCAAGGTTTCAAGTTAATTGTAAACTAAAACAAGTTTTCAAAAATTTAAAATTTATATTAAGATACAAAACAAAGTGTTTAAACAAGTTTTAAAGTTATTTAAATAATTAGTTTTCAAAAGGAAAAAAGTTTTAAACAAGTTTAAAGATTTGAGTATATTTGAAAATAGATTTGTTTACCAAGTAAAATGTTTTAAACATGTTTTAAAATATTTAAATATTAAAGTAAAAGTTTAAAATTTGCTTAACTTGATTTTGTTATTTTGAATCTAAATTTAATGATTTAATTAGTAAGTTAATTTTGAAATTAAATGTTTTAAATATGATTTATAATAATTAAGTCATTAATAAGGATAATACTTTATCTTGGGTTAATTAAGATTTAATGATTTAAAATTAATTGAATTAATAAGATAATTAAAGAGTCATTAATTAATTTAATTAATTAATGATTAAGGATAAATAAATTAGTAATTAAGGAATTGTTAGATAATTAATTAAAGGTTAATTAATTTGTAATTAAAGATCGTTAATTAGATAATTAAAGATTATTAATTAATGATTAGAGATTTATTAATTGAGTAATTAAGTTGTAATTAGAATTTAGTTAATCAAGTAATTAAGATTTTTTTTTTTTTATAAATTTTTTTTATATAAGAACAACCAAAAGCTGTCAACAAGCCTGACAGGTAACGGAAAATAAATAAAAACGAGATTGTACAAGAGAAATACACAGAGATAGCCAAAAAGATGAAACAAAAGCCTCTAACAAGAAACGCTTCAAAAGGACCACTGCCAGCAGGCACACAGCACACCCGAATAACTCCAGAAACCCACCTGCCATCCAACATCGTAATCGAGCTCCGGCAATGCCACCGCCCGACTACGATGTATAGATACAACCAAGCAAATAGATATCAAGCCCAGCAGAAGACCGTCAAAGAAAGTAGAATAAATAAACAACCAACATCCCAGCAACTGAATAGCCAATAGCCGAAAAGAAGAAGCCGAATCCCTCTAAGCAAGCTCCAAATAGAAAACAGACGGAGAAACATAAACACCCCTGAATGCCATAACCTGAAAGCAATAGCCGCAAAGTGAGAAAATAAGGGAGGGGGGGGAAGAAGGGCAAGAAGGAGACTAGAAATTCAGAACCACCAGTCTCCGGAGAGGCAATCAACCAATTCCGGCTCTAGTAGAAGAACTACTGCAGGTGATCGATAATAGATTCACTAGGCGTCCGGAACGAGAGTTGACTGCACCTCTGAACGGACGGCCCCGAAATGCCAAGAAAATATCATCTCAAACCTTCCGAATAACTGAGAGGGGGTCCATACGAGTCTCGTCAAAAATTGCCTTATTCCGCGCACACCAAATGTGCCAGCAAATCAGACAAGGAATCAAACGAAAGATGATAGAACGAAGGGAACGACCAGAACGACGAAACCACCAAGAGGACAGCAAATCAATAGATGAGTTGATGGAGCCACGGACCCCCACTAAATTACCGAAGTAATTCCAGCAGGACCTGGCACACCAGCCCACGAAGAGCAGATGATTCACTGATTCTGTCTCCCCGTTGCCGCAGCATCTACAACGAGAAACAAAAGGAATGCCGATCCGTTGAAGGTTTTCATCAACAGAGAGTCCATTATGGAAGGATCGCCACACAAGAAGAGAAACTTTAGGAGGGATACGGACGTCCCAAATGAAAGAAAAACTGGGAAGGACTGGAGAAGGGATTCTAGAAGAGGACCAAGCCTTCAGGATAGAGAACGGACCACCATCCCAACCGGAGAGGCCGTTATGAGATTCAACGAGCACTTTGACCGATTGCATATGCTTCCAAGTCTCACTCGCGTATGAAGGAGAACCGGAGAACCCCGAAGCAGCCAGTCTCCGGTACTTAGCATGAAGAAATTTCGCCCATAAGGAGTCGTTAGTCCCAAACCTGGACCACAACTTGCATGCGAAAGCCAAGCAGATGTCCTTCGGATTACGTAATCCTAACCCACCTTCACTCTTAGGACGGCAGATAACATCCCAAGACACCCAATGATGTCGACGATTGTCACCCTTCGAACCCCAGAAGAAAAAAGAAGCCAAAGATTGGAACGAACGAAAGAAGGAGAAAGTAGGGGTCATCGCGGCGAAAACATGAACACCCAAAGAGCACAAAACCGATTAGATAAGCACCAATCTACCAGCCTGAGACAGGAGAGACGCATTCCAACGGATAATCCTTCCCCTAACTTTGTCCGAAAGTGGATCGAAAAGGGCGTTCAGTTTCCTACCTCTGTAGAGAACAATACCCAGATAAGGAAGAGGGAGGGAAGCAGCCCTAAACCCGGTATAAGATTCGACCCACGAAACTCTCAACTGACCCATGTCCTTCGCGTGAACGAAGCAACTCTTCGCCGAGTTGACCAGTTGGCCCGAACACCTCTCGTACAACTGAATGAAACGAATAAGGCGGCGAATAGAGGAACGATTACCGTTAGAGAAGATGACAATGTCATCCGCGAATGACAGAGAGGAGACGAGCGGACACCCACTTGGAATGTCAAAACGCTGAATTTGACCAAAGACCGTTAAAGTGTGGATGCCACGAATGAAAGCCTCGGCCGCTATAACGAAAAGAGTAGGGGATAGAGGGTCGCCCTGGCGGATACCTCTACCAGCTTTGAAAAAACCATTGGCAGATCCGTTAACGATAACAGAAAACCAACAGTTGGAAATGAGCCTCCAAACCAAATCGATAAGGGTTTCAGGAAAACCGAAGGCACGAAGAACCTTGATGATGAAAAACCAAGACATACGATCATAGGCCTTTTCCATATCAAGTTTGAAAATAATGTTAGAACCCCTGACCTTACGGTCAATCTGAGAAACGAGTTCTTGGGCTAAAAGGACGTTATCAATGATCAAACGACCTTTTACAAAGCCAGCCTGAGAGGAGGAGATAATGCGATCAAGGTACGGAGCCAAACGAATGGCCAGGACCTTAGAAATGACTTTATTAGCGAAGTTACACAGGCTGATCGGACGGAATTCCAAGCACACCCGCGGATTATCACACTTAGGGATGAGGATCAAGTTAGTGGAAGACCAGCTAATGGGAAGAACGGCACCAGAAAAAAAATGCTGAATAGCTAAGCAGAAATCCGATTGGATGATGTGCCAGGTACGTCGAAAAAAGGATCCATTAAAACCATCTGTCCCACTGGCACTATCCTTGTTGAGCGCAAAGACACTGGCACGTATCTCTTCTGGCGAAGGCGGAAAAGCTAAATCGGCACTACCCTTAGCAGGAACTAGCCGAGGAATGAAGGACAGGATGTCCGAAACCGGGTCAGACACCGATGGAGAACCCAAATAAGATTGGAAATGAGAAACTAAAACCACTACAACTTCAGACGGAGTCGAAGCCACAGAATGGTCCGGTCTCAGAATCTCACGGATAGAAAGCAAATTAGCTTTCTTCCGGATAGAAGAATGGAAGAACTTCGAGTTTGCATCACCTTCGATCACCCACTTGATCCTCGCCTTCTGGCGGAGGTAGGAGTTTTCAATGCGAAGTTCCGAAGAGAAAACGAGTTGGGCGGTAGCCCAAAACTCCTTGTTCTCGGCTGAAGGATTCTCGTCGAACAAAGATTCGGCAATAATCAGGGATTCTTCAGCCGCTCGCACACGGTCGAAGATGTTCCGGAAAATAAGGGAATTCCATGTCTTAAGGCAAGACTTGAGACGCTGAAGTTTCCGAGAGAAGGCCCCCATGGGAGCAGCCAAAATGGGAGCGGACCACGATTCCTCCACCACCTGCAAAAAACTGTGGTGGGAACTCCACATACTAAGGAAACGAAAAGAAGAAGGTCCCGACAAGGACCGCGAAGCGCACCGTAAAACCAACGGCGCATGATCAGAGCAGGCTCGGTGGAGATGAGTAATAGAAAAGGAAAAGGGGAGAAGAAACCATTCAGCAGACCCAAAAACCCTATCCAACCTAGATAGAATCCGATTCGGCCCTACCTGATTATTAGACCAAGTAAAAGCAGAGCCAACGAAAGGGATTTCAGATAACCCGGAACTCACAATGAAAGAATTAAAATCAGAAACCGAGAGCCTATTGACGGCCAACCCGCCTGCCTTTTCAGTCTGGCTAGCGACAACATTGAAATCGCCCCCCACCACTGAAAGCGAGCAACCGAGGACAGCAAGAGACAAAATGTCATCCCAAAGAGATAATCTGTCAAACCGGTCACACTTGGCGTACACCGCCGAAAAAATGAACGGTTGCGGGAAATCAGGAGAGGAACAAATGACAGATAATAGTTGAGACGAGTCAAAAACAGGGCGAACAACGAATTCTTTGGACCAAAGAATCCAGATCTTACCCGAGATATTAGACACCGCACCGCCAAAACCAAGCGACAGAATAGCCTTGGTAATCTCTCCAGAACCCAAAAAGGGTTCTAAAATAGCCACTAAACCAATGGAATGCTTACGGACAATCCGCCTAAGTCTAGCAGAGGAAGCTTCGTTGCCGATACCACGAATATTCCAAAAAAGAAAATTCGACATGAAGACAACAAAAAACAGAAAGATAAAGACAAGCCAAAGAAGACAACGCAGACGCAAATCAGATACGATACAAGGAGGATAGAGCAGACCGGTCGATCTGCTCAGTCGCCGCTATAGAGCGAGTACGGATAGTCCGGGGGATGCCGGTAGCGCCACGCGAACAACGCCGAGAAGATCTGCGAAGAGGCTGACGCCTAGTCTCGGACAATGAGGAAGCACCTAAACTCTCCTTCGAATCGGCCAGAGAAGAAGAGGATCTGGATGGATCAGAGTTCTCGGAAAGACGAGACAGCCGCTCATTAATCAACGCAATTTTCTCTACACTAAGCAACGGGATGTTGATCGAAAAGGCGCAAGAAGATGAAGGAAGAGAGCAACGGGAAGAGTAACAAAGCGGAGGAGAAGCCAAAGAATCCGATACAGATAAAGAAAAACGGAGATATGTAGGGGAGCTAATAATACGCAACCCACGATGCTGTAGGAACATAACCCATGCCGGACTGTCACTAATGAGACAGACCCGCGAGACAGGTGAGGTTCGCACTGTGGCTCTAACAGAGCTATCACCTGCTCGAATCGCAAATGACTGGTAATATTCCAGGCTGCCCGCATAGTGGACCGCAATAGGGTACACTATGCGACCAGGAATGGAACACCGCCTAAGCCAATCGACCCAGGCAGAAAAATAACTCTGTAGAGACCAATGGTGATCAACCAGAACAGACGGAACAGACGGACGATACGAAACCACAAACGACACTGACCAGGCCTCGCTATGGCTCATAACAAAAAACCAAGATAGAGATCCACACCGTCTGCTCCAAACGGAGAAAACAATGCCTACGGGACCTGACACGCCATCATCCAAAACAATGCAAAAAGTGTCAGGGAGCACTCGCCGAAGCGAGTCAAGGCTCAAAAACACAAGGAACAACCCAATAGGCATAATCCGACAAGAGAACAAATACCCAAAAACATCGTACAAGTGGAAGAGCACCAACGAAATACTCACCTGACCGGACAAAGCGCCACAAGCCTGCAGCGGCGGGACGAAAGGAGCAACAGAGCAACCGGGCACAATCTGCTCGCAAAACAAGCCACTTAACAGACAGGGGAAAACCACCCCTCCTGCATGAGAAGAGCGGACCGACCAATCCACAGAGAAAACCGATCCAATACCAAAAACACCACAAACCACCGCCAACCTGCATCTCGCAACCCCAAAACCACGAAACACCAAGGAAGGAACAAAGGGGGAACAAGCCACAACCCACCTGGAGGAAACCAATTTCCCATCGACCAAAACATCCAAAGCTACACCAAAACCACCGCCGAAAGCACAAAGGACCGATACCCCAACCGACGCATCGATGCTAACCACTCCCAAACCACCAGAACCAACCATAGATACACAATCCACCGAGTGAGAGGCGTGGAATGGTATCACCGCAGCCTCAACCGGAGGGGTGATGAAATCCCCTTCGACCAAGAAATCCGATCCAAAGCCAATATCACAACCAACCGAGTCCACCACCAACAACTCAACTCCATCAGGAAGAAAAGCACAATCGGACGAGAACGAAACAAACGGCACGAAAAGGGTGGTAAAATCCCTATCGTCCAAGTGAACAAGACCAAGGTCAGAGCCACAACACACGGAACCCACCACCAGAGTCTCCTCCCCTCTCGGCAATAACCCACAATCGGCAGCAAAAGACAACGATGGTTCGAAAAGGGTGGCGAAATCCCTCTTCAAAGCCGACGCGTCGTCGCTAGCATGGGCCATCACCTCCCAATCAGCGCCAATCAGCGGAGAACACAAAATGGGAGGAGGACGGCACTGCAAACCGGCATCAGAGACCGGCAACACCTCCATGAAACAGAAATCAACCCAAAAAAATGGGATCTGGCAATAGCCCCAAGGTCAGAAAGGGTAAAAACCCTAATCTCTTAAGATTAATTAAGTTACAGTTAAGCACTTAATTAATTAAGTAATTAGAGATGAATTAATTGGATACTAAATTTTTTATTAATTATTAATAACAGTTAATTAAAGCATAATTACTTAGAGAAGTAATTAAAGAATTGTTAATAGTTAATGTAGAGATCATTAACTAGGGATTATGAAATAATTAATTAATATAATTAATTTAAGATAATTAATTAGATTAATTAATTAAGGACAATTAATTGTGGAATTGGTTAAGTATGATTATTTAATGTGATTATAAAATGTAATTACTTAATGAAGTAATTAATGGGTAATTACTGGATCTAATTAATTGAAGAATGGAAGTAGTTTTGGGTTTAATTACTTTATGTAATTAATTAAAGGATAATTAATTTATGGAAGTAATTTGGGTATAATTACTTTGTGTAATTAGTAAGAAGGATAATTAGTCAGTGGAAGTAATTAAGAATTAATTACATAGTGTAATTAATTTAAGAATTAATCAATAAAATTTATTTTGAAGTTAATTAAGTAATGTAAGTAACTAAGGGTAATTAATTACTGAATGTGATTAATCAAGGTTGATTAAGGAATGTGATTAATTAAAGATTAATTATTTAATATGATTAATTAGGAATATAATAATTAATTAAGGAAGTAATTAAGGGATCATTAATGTAAATAATGAAGTAATTAAGGGTTGATTAATTAAAGGATAATTAATAAATGAAGTGATTATAGAATGATTAATTAATGTAATTAATTAAGGATTAATGTAATTAATTATAATTAATTAATTGATGAAGTAATTAAAGGATAATTACTGTAAATGGTTAAGAATAATTAATTTGTGTAATTAATTAATGTTAATTACTTAATGTAATTGAAGAATAATTAATCAAGGATGATTAATTAAGATGAATAATTAGAGGAAGATTAATTAATTGGTTTGTAATTAATTAATGGTTAAGTAAGCAGGATTTGTAGAAATGGAAGTAATTAATTTAATTTATTTTAAATTAATTAGAGATGGTGTGGTTAATAAATCTTTGCTTATGGATGGTTGGATGATATTGAATGCCTTGGATTGTTTGATATCTCTGATATGGGATATGTGCTTATCTGTGATATGAGATGCTTATGTTGAATTGTGATGATATGGATTATCTATTTGTGAGATGTTGAATTACCTATATGTGTGAACATAGATAATGAATTGAATTATTTTAACTTTAAAAGCACTTCGACTTAAAATATGACGTTTTGGATCTCGATGGGACCGGATTGGTTTGTCAAATTTGGATATCCGAAACCACATCGATCCAAATTAAACGATAGGTCGTGAATCTCAAGTGAAGATCGAGATGAAGATTAAGAGTGCAAGGGTTGTTATGGTTAACTCTGAGGGTGATTCCAAAATGAGTGTAACGAGGTAATGCCTTCGGTTTTGTTCGAACCTAGAACGAACTTGTATGGATTGAATGCTTTCAGAACATCCTCAGGTGGACAATGAGCATTCTAAGATAGATGTGTTTTATAAAGGTAATCGTAGCCTCAAGCCTCATCAACCGGGAATGGCTAAAACAGGGGAGGTGCGGCAAGGCTAAGTGAGTCGCGCTCAAGTAGGACAAGTTTTTTCCCTGTCTAGAAGTCCTTTTTTATTCGGCTGTGTGGGACAGTTGATTACAACAACTGCCGGGGTTGTCTTGTTCAGGATTGTCCAGTAAGGGATGGTTCCGGCCTTGTGTTACAGAAGATTTAGGATGGATCCTTGGTATGGTGATCTAGGCCATGTACTGTGACGGGCGGTACCCCAGTAGCCCTGCCATTTTACAGAATCCAATCTCCAATAAATGCCGTACGTTTTAGTTATGCCCAACTATGTTGGAACGTGAGATGTAAGCTTTTCAGTTATTTCTGTATTTTATTTGAAAACCCTAGACATTATTATAATATCATTGGATTTCCTATCGAATGTTTGGGTTATCGTAAGGTAAAACGTTTCCGTGTTTATGTGCGGGAAGTCTTTCGAGATACCCTTTGTTTTCAAAGGTTTTCAAAGTTAAGCAACTTTAACCTGTTACTCACACCAGACCCATGTCTGACCCGGAGTTTATTTTCTGTTTTCTTAAAATCTTGAGTACTCAAATTTTTACGAGTAGCCAGGGGATTAGGATAGCTTTGACGAACTCTGGAGGAGAAATGGAGCAGAAGGCTTCAGTGTTCGTAGATATATTGTGTTTCCGCTATGGTGGTATCTCTGTGTTGCATATGAGTTGTAATGTCTAACTGTCTAGTTTGTGATGTATAAGCTGTGTAACTCTGATAGATGTTGCGTAGTATATAATACTTATGTGATTAATATAATTTATCCTTTCCGCTGTTGAGATTCTGATGTTGTTTCGTTCTTTCTTCTCTATCTTTCCTCTTTTCTATCCCTTTCTTTCTTAATGATGATGAGTCTTTCTGTGGAGAGAAAGGCGGGTTGTTTCAATACCACAGACAAATGATTAATAGTTAACAAAGTAGAGGTGATTTAAATAAATAGTTGATGTATTAAATCTTAATTTTCAAATTCTTCATATTATATGATGTAAAAATGAAAGGAAAAAAAATCATCCAGACCACCGCTAGATTTTACATACAAACAAAGCAATATAAATGAAGGGAGATAATATATTGATTTAGTCATTATTCCTATCTTGCTCTAAAATACTGTGAATATCTTCATGTGTTTCATCAACCTCTCAATGACTGTAAATCAAGCCGTAAATACAAATCAACCAAGCAAAAAACTTTGCTACATAAACAAAAAACAAACGGCGCAAAACATTATGCTAATGTCATGTGCATGCATTGTAGATAATGAAGTAAACAACAATGTAGATAATGGGGGAAATAATTACTTGATGTGCTAAATCTTACTTTCCCGATTCTTCGTATTATATTGTGTACAAAGGAGAAAAAAAACCTAGACCACTGCTAATTGTTGTGTCCAAATAATGCATTATAAGTCAAAGAGATAATATGTTGATTTATTGACAACTATCTTATTCTAAAATGTTAAGGAATCCTGGTATTTTTTAATTCATATTTATGGTTGACACTTACAATCCAAAGTTGAGTAGTACTAAATTATCGTTACGTCAAAAACTATTATGACTGACATAATCTACGTAGAAATAAAAAAGGTTGCAGTAGTTGTGTAAATAAAGCTAACAGTGAAATAGCTGAATCTTTCAGAAGAATTTTGCTATAAATTGACGGCATATAGAATACCACATAGAGATGATTAATAGTTAACAAAGTAGAGGTGATTTAATTGATAAAATTTTACAAATATCATGAGGTAAAAGAGGACGATACTGGAGAAGTGAAATAGGAAAACTGCTTTGATATAATTGGTATTGCCTTCATCCAGACCACTACTACATCTTGCATACAGACAGTGAAATATAGATTAAAGGAGATAATATATTGATTTAGTTATTATAACTATCTTGCCCTAAAATATTATAACTATCTTCATGTGTTCCGTCAACCTCTCAATGACTGTAAATGAAGCTATAAATATAAATCAACCAAGCAAAACCCTTGCAGCATGAACAAAAAATAGAACATCGCAAAATGTTTTGCTAATGTCATGTGCACTTGAATCTTTCAGAAGAATTTTACTTTATATTGACAATACACATAATACCACATACAATCGATTAATAGTTAACAAAGTAAACGTGATTGCATTGACAAAATGTTGTAAATAGCATGGGGTAAAAGTGGATAATACTGGAAAAGTGAAATAGGAAAACTGCTTTGATATAACTAGCATTGCCTTCATCGCATTCATTGATATAGTAGTTCATATTCAACTCAGGTGTAGGAAATAACAGGAAATATGAAATTAACTAAATTTGTTGAATGGGAAATGAAATAAGCATAACGCAGTGGGAAAAGTTGTTTAGAAACTAGGGTGCAGCCATAACTTGGAGGATGCATATGCAGTTTATAAGCATTAAATTAGGGGGAAATGGGAATAAAAATAAGTTAATATTCGTTGTAATGACAAATTAGTGTACAATAATAGTTCATATTCAACGCAGATATAGAAAACAATAGGCAGTATGAAATTTACTAAGTCTCGTGTATGGGAAATGAAATAATCGTGTGGTAGTAGGAAAAGTTGTTTAGAAACTAGGGTGCAGTCATAAACTGGAGGATGCATATCCAGTTAATAAGCATTGAAATGGGGAAAAATTGGAAAAAAGTAAGTTAATAGGTATGGGGACAGAGAGTACCTTACTCACCAGTGAGGAAGATAGCAGCAGTTGCAAGTTCCAGTGGTAGAGGGGGCCGACCGTAGCAGCAGCGTAGAAAGAGCCAGGTAGAGGGAAGGCAGAAAGGGGTGGAGAGGAGTGTAGGGAGGAAAAATGTGCGAAATAGGGTTGAATAAGAAGAAGTTAAGTGTACGGAAGAAGTAAAATTAAGGGAGGAGTAAAGAAGTTGGGGTAGGAATTAATTACTTTCGTAAGGATCAGTTAAACGGTGCAAAAGAGGAGGAAGGGGGATGAATGTGGGGAAAGGGGATTTTAATTAATGAAGTGGGGAGGAAAAAGGGCGGAGAGGAAAAAGGAAAAGGGGAAAAAGAGAGAACCTAAATGAGTAGGAAGGGTAAGAAGGACTGATTTTAGATTGTCCAACTCAGCAAGGATGGTTTCATGTTTTCTATTATAGATAATAGATATTTTTGGACATAAAATATAGACACAATTGATGACACAAAAAAAATCTCCACCATTGTATTGTCCTCTGAATTCCACATTTTCCATAAAGATAAAATAATCCAATGCTTCGGATTTTTTTGTGTCACCATCTTGTATTTAATTTTGTGTTCAAATAGCAGCCCCTTTCACAAATACTAATTAGTTTAATTTATTTAAAGCCCATTTTAGTATTAACCTTGTTTAAATCGAATTTAAATATTTTACCGATATCGTATATCGGTCCGTGCATTTATAACTTTTATATACGTATTTTTCTAAATGCTAATGACATCCAATGAATTAAATAAAAATTCATAATTTATATTTCTCAAATATTAGTTAATTTAATTAATTTTCAACAATTAAAAATTAATTAAATCTTGTGGTTGATTCGGAATACTAATCATTTCGATGGTGTGACTTAAAGATGTAAATTTAGTCAGCGATTAATATTGAACAATTCAAATATTAGCGTTCATACATCACCTTAGCTAGTGGTGCAATTACACAACCTCCGCTGAAATCTAATTTTACTTATTATAAGCTTTACCCATTAGTGATAATTATTTACACCAATTCTCTTTGTCAAAACTATATCACTTTGGACTTGTAGAATTTAGTAATGGTCAAAATTCCAGTATCGTCCATATTCAACTTTATAGTCTAAACGCAAAGTCCTTGGGTTAATACTAACAATTATTATTAATCGAACTAATCTAATGGGAGATTTTGACTTTGAGTTGACTTTAGTTGACTGCGGTACTAACCTTATATAACTGATGATACAATCTCTCACTTAAATAGTGTTTCACTTTCAATACTTCCACTCAATCCAATTATAATCATTTAACGGACGTCATGTCATGATTTAACTATAATCAAAATAGGGTTTCTACATTGAAGACCGACAATATTATCAAGTCAAGGGAACTGTGAAATTTTGTCACATCGATATTTTCTATTCGGCCTTAGTTATATTAACCAACAGAAAGCTATCGATGAGTTTTTCCATGGTTTTCCAATAATATCAGTATGTAACATCTTGGTCCTCCTAGTAGTCATTAGTAATACACTATCCAACATTTGGATAACGTTACATATCCTAGTCCCAATGGATGCACCGATGTCTAGCCTCGATACATCTTGACTAGGAATATTTAAAACAATATGCTTTAATTTCACTGTGATAAATCACTCACGGTTACAACACTTTGTAACCACTATCACAAAATATACCATTTATGGATTTTCTGTTAAATATATTTTTAATTTAATTAATTAATTAATATAACACATATTATATGTAATATAAAATATAAAGAAAACACCTTTTATTTCGAACAAGATTGATTATCGAGTTAAAAATATGCAAACAAATTACATAATTTCCCTTAGGGCATGCTCTTTACTCTGTCACAAATAACATCAACTATTAGTTATTCCTAACTTGATAAGCATTACATTACTAAACAAGCAAGTTAATTTTCTAATGTAAGTGACAAAGTTCAACGTGGGTTTATCCTATGTTTAACGTATAAAAATGTGCACATAATTTAGTTTGATCATAACGTCAAAAGAATTAGAACAGAAAAATTACGCTCAAAGTGAAATAAGTTCTATATTTGGTTCAATTAAATAACATTTCAATGTTTGCGTTAACCTTTGACATTGCACAATACTAATTAAATTTGAGAAAAATACCGTAACAGCTTTGAAATTAACAGCTTTGGAACATCATATTTTAATCAATGTTGCAAAATATGACATAAGAATTATATGTAATATATGCATTATGTATTCAAAATTTTGTAATAACCAAACTTTTTTTTACTCTTTACTTCAAATATTCATCAAATCTAATAACTAAAATAATACGACAAAAGCACAAGACAAATTTAATTAATATTACTATTGAAAAAATACTTGTGGATAAACATAATAAAACTTTACATAACAATTGATTAAAAGTAAATATAGATAAACTGTGTAAAGAAACATAATCAACAAAACAAGCTAATAGAAATAGATTATTATTATTATTAGAATAGATTCATTGTAGATGGCTATATATTATAGTGCAGAAAAAAGTATTTTAGAATGTGCGCATCTATATAGATCAACTAAGTAAAGAAACATAATCAACAAAACAAATTAATAAAAATAGTTCCTTGAGGTCCGCGAGCATATCTCAGTTGGTCAGGGCTACTTAGCAACTATATAATAAAGTTCCTTGAGGTCGCGGGGTCGAGTCCTGGTAAATTGAGCTATCCAAATGGCATGGAGTGGTTATTTCCTTAAATATCGAATAAAAATGGTGGAGAATTGAAGCTCTAAAGTTGGGCTAGCTAAAAGGGGGGCTGGTGTGGCCGGCAGTCGAGTTCTCTAGCTCTACACTTCGGAGTAGGGTTTTAAAAAAAACTAACATAAATGGTATATTTTTATTAGAATAGGTAGATTTATTGTAGAAGACTATATTTATAGCATAGAAAAAGTATCTTGTAACATACGCATCTATATATATATGCATAGAAGAAACAAATATTAAAATTAATGTATTGGCGATATGCAGCGAAATAATATTTTGAAAATTTTGAAAAGTTTCCAAAGTTATTTCATTTTATTATGAACCATAATCTATGAAAGTTATAGCTTATTTAGAAAATAAGCTTTTTCTCATAAAATGAAAAGTTAAAGCTTCAATATTAATTGTATCCATTAAAAATCTTAATTATTTTCCAGTAAATTCTTCAAAACAATTAGTTGAATGAAAATATTTGTCATATCTCTTCCCTTAACAACCTGGCATCAACTTTATACTTAACTCTACATTGAAACGTATTTTTATTTAAATTCGGCACTCATTTTTTGATTTACCACATTTACCTTGTTTTTTTCATGTAGTTACTTTATTAAAATTTATACTTCACATGGTATCATGGTTCCAAATATTGACCATGAGTTTTCTTTGGAGATCCATTGGACAGTGGACATGAATTTTTTTGGAGTATCAGTTCAACGTCAGTATGTCAACTCATAATATTTTTATTTCTACATCTAGACATCTACATAATATAGTATTTACAAACTAATTATTCATTTCTTATGTAAGACATAAATTATCACCCTTTTTTACTTTAAGCATAAATAAATACGTAAAACATAAGCTTGCCATTAAAAACATAAGAAATATTACTTTAACAGTATTCTCCATTTATTAAAGAAGATTATCCATAAATATTTGTCTCTTAATTTTTTGTACTAATATTACGAATGTGGAGGAAATTTGTTAAGAATAGGTGGTGAGTTTCTACTTTTATATTTCCCTATAGTAAGAAAGCATTTGTTAAATTTATAAAACAATTCATATTAAATTTTGTAATCTAAACTTTGAAGCACATCACACGTTATATTATCGAATCAACAAAAATAAAAAAGTATATTAAAATTCCAAATTAACTAAGTTTAACATATTTTTTAACATTGTTATAACTTTTTTAAACTAACAGTATTTTCTTGTATTTTAAGGATTATTATATTTGCATTGGTTACATTTTTTAAGAAAGAAGCAAACCTAGTAAAAATTCTTTTTAAATTTACAAACGATTATTGAAAAATATGATGACTTCATCGTTAAAAAATCTCCTAAGCCATGAGAATTTTGTTTATGCTCAGTACTTTATGAAACTGAGAAAATGAAGTAAGTTGATAACGACATTTACTAATTTAAACCTGAATTCAAACTAATTAAGCAATTAATAACAATATGAATTTTGTTATATTTATACGAAATTAAATTAGATAATTGGTTACACATTTATTCTTGAATCAATCCTATTTAATGGTAGGTTAAAATAGCTAATTTTCATCAGTTTATGAAATCAATTATAGTTCATACTTGAATATTAAAGATTGAATAATAATTCATTCCTCTTTGAAGAATAGCCTAGAATCAATTTCATACTAATACTCAACTAAGAAACAAATATATAAACTTTAAAATTAAGGGGTAATTGCTTTTGACCTCATAACTATAACTGATAGAGTTAGTGATATGTCTTAGAGGCAATTATATAATTTGTTACATATCTTACTTTGCGACCAATTTTGTTCAAAATAAGTGGTGTTTTTTCTTCTATTATATACTTGTTATATAGTGATATAAATAATTACGTAATTCATTTAACTTTTATATATGGAAATTCCTTAAATGATATGTTATGTGATAGTAATTATTAAGTGTTCTAATCATGAGAATTTTATCACATTGAAAATAACATATTGTTTTAATTATTCATAGTCAAGATATTTTAAGAAAGGATATCGATTCATCCAATAAGACTAGAGTACGTGATTCTCTTTAAATGTTAGGCATTGTATTTCTCGTGGGTATTGGGGGCATCAATGGGTTACGTACTGATTGTTATTGGATAATTATGGAATGACTCACTTGAGAGCTCTTTGTTGGTTAATATAACTAAGGTCAAGCAGACAATCTTGAAGTGACAATGTTACAAAGTTCCTATGACTTGTGAATACCATGGAACTTCAATATAGGCATCCCACTTTGGTTATAGTTAATCATGGCATGGCATCCATCGAATGATTTTAGTTGAGCTAAGTTGAAGCATTAGAAGTCAAACACTATTCAATAGAGAATTTGTCTCCTCGGTTATATGAGGTTCATATCGTGGTCAATAATAGTCATTTTCAAACCAAAGTTTCTAGCCAAAGTAGTATGAGTAATAATAATTGTTATTATTGAACCAAGCATTTCGTGTTTGAAATTACAAAGCTGAATGTCGATAATATTGGAGTTTAACTAAAACCAAATTCCATAAGTCTTAATGTTATATAGTGTTGATGAAGAGATGACCAGTTACCACTTACAATAAGTAAAATTTAATTTTATCAAAAGATGTGTAAGCGATAAATTCAATAGAAATGTCGCATCACTAGCTAAATAACATATGAATATTAATATTCGATATATTCCGTATTAATTGCCGACTAAATTTACACCTTTAAGTCGATGATGAATATTCCGAATAAACCACATGATTTAAGTAATTTATAATCATTATAAATTAATTGAAATATTTATTATCAAATTTTATTTGAATTGTTTGAATACACTCATACATTTAAATTATTAAATATTTTAAATTGTATTTGATACAGTCATACATTTAAATTTAAATCAAATTCAAACTCCATTTTAAACAACCTAAATGAAATAAGATTTTATTCAAAAACTGTATTAGATTGGATCTAATATATCTTTACACATTATAGGCCTAAAAGATCTAAAATATTTTTTTTTTGAATTCTACCTACGTCACCTGCTTCCCACTATATGAATCCAACAATGGTATCAAAGCCAAATAGTCTACGCGGTCTAAATTAGTCATATTATCGCTAACCAATTAAGCTTACCAATTTAATAGGGTGTCTACAAAAGTAGTGTCTAAATTTGGGTTTCGGTAATCAAGTACTCTGCCCACCTTGACTACTGGCCTGAACCAAAAAGTGAAGTAAGCCCAAATGGTTGCCTCTAATAAAAAAGACCCAATTTGAATTGGGTCTTAGGCTAATTTTCCAAATTGTTTTGAAAATTTAAAATTTAAAATTTAAATCTAAAATATGAAATGCATTACAAATGTTATAATGTGATTTCAAAATTGTTTTGAAATTAAAATAATATTTAAAATTTAAAATTTAAATTTAAAATAACAATTACATTATAAATGTTACAATATGATTTTCAAAGTTGGCTTTGAAAATAACATGTATTATAAATGTTATAATATAGTTTTCGAAAGTGCTTTGAAAATATAATAAACATATTTCAAAAAATTTAATATTTATTAATAAGATTAATAAATTAATTAAATGGTTAATTAACTAAAGTATATGCATGTACAATACATATATATAGACATATGGTACATGTTTAAGATGATGTAAGTATATATGTACATACATAAGAAATTTTTGAAATTAATATTTAATTAATTTTTTTAATTAAATAAGTTAATTAAAAGTTAGCTAACAAATAGTACATACATATATACATACATACACACACACACACACACACACACACACACACACACACACACACACATATATATATATATGAGCATGTGTGTATAAATATAAATGTTATGGTATACATATTTGATTAAAATGTTTGATTAATCACATAAAATTAATTGAAATGTCAGTTAATTAAATTAATTCAATAAGACTTAATTAACGTAATGTACATAAGGCTATAATATGAGTTAATTAAATAATAAAGTTATCTAATAATTAATCTTACATAATATGAATGTATAAAATCAAGTGGAACAAAAAAATCAAATAGACTTAAGGGATAAATACATGCGTATAGAATGAATAACGTGATTTCTTATGTATCCAACACTTGAATCACGAGGATATTTTATAAGAAATACTTTATTTTATAAGTCGATATCACTCAATTTAATATATCAGAAAAATTATGAATATTTAATATAAAGTTGTCCTCCACTATTTATATATTAATAGATTGCTTGCATACTCTTTAATTGTCGATATTACTCAAGCTAGGGGTATTATGTGTAGCTCTAATAATATATTGACTAGATAAGGTAAGTTACATGCACGTATTTATTGATATTCCTCAAGGTACGTGCATCATACTTGTAACGACCCATAATTTTCTGATAATTAAAATATTAAATTAATAAAACTTCGTAACTTAATATTTGAAGAAATTAAAATTTATGATTTACTAATAAGAGAAACAACTAGAATGAAATGTAATAGTGTTAATTTAATTAATAACTACTTTAAATGCAATTTCAATTAATTGAAATGATTGTAAATATAAAATTTGGCTATAAACGGTAAATAAGGAAATAAACCAAATGTTATATTAAATAGTGAAATTGTATGTAATTAATTGGGATTAATTAATATGGAATAATAAACTAGTATGCGAATTTATTAGTTTTGTTTGTTAACAATAAACATAGAATTATGTTTGAAATTATAATTTGTAGCAATGGTTTAATTATCATTGCATTATTTAATTTGTTGAAACTTAATTGTAAATCAATTAAAATAAATGTATGTAAACATTTCGTCAATATGAATTGAGACGATAACTGTAGAATGTGAATGTAATAAAACATATAGTAATGTCAATTATATTCATAGGGAAATAATTGATTTAATAATAAGAGTGAAATCAAAATAAATAAGTTTATTGGGATTTTAAATTATAATTAATGAATTTACAGTTGAAATTGAACACTGTAACTAGTGTAATATTCAATAGTGAATTGATATGGAAATTTGTTTTAAAGGATCATAAATTATTAAGTAGTCAAAAATGATAAAAATTGTTAGTTATGAAAATTTGAATTTAAAGGTGATTAATTAATTTAATAATGATTTATTTAATTAACGTAAAACAGCCATTTTAGCTATTGTCTCGGATTTCGACGAAACTAGTTTCATCGGATCCGTAACGGTAAGTTATTGTAGGATTTCAAGTTTTTTAACGATCGGACTTGTCGTTTGGTCGTGCAGGCTCGAAACGCGTAGAAATAAATTTAATTGAATTCAATTGAAATAAGATGATCTAAAAGCTAGCTTCTTCATACGATGGAATTAGGACTTGAAATCTATTCCATTGAGTTTAAAAATATCGAAAACAACTATTTTGATATATGGGATGACCTATTCTTGTTTCGGAAGCGAAACGGGTTTTTCATGTCATTATTGTCGTTCGTACAAATTTGATATCTGTTCATTTTCTTATCGGGCTTTATTCGTATAAATAGATCTTTCTAAACCCCAATAGCCTTTCTATTTCTCATTATAGTACGTATAACTCCATCTGTTTGTTCCTCCTCAAATGGTAGAAACCCTATTTCCTATATTCAGTTGCAAATCAAATTCAAACCAAAAATCAAACTTCTCAAAACCCTATCATTCATATACCGTTTCGAAGCTCTCGACGAGCGTAACTCACTGCAATAATTCATTTCTCAAATTGAATCATCGTTTGGCCAGGAATCAGTGATTTCTTCTCGCCATACATAGGCCATAGCTTTGTTTAACGGTGGATCTTCAACGATGGCTCGATCGGATAGCTTGGGCACATAGAGGATGAAGAGCAGTTTTCGGTCCGTGCGGCTACTTGGGGCTAAAGTGCTTGGATTCGCGGTGATTAGGGGAGAAACATGGGCATGTGGCTAACGGCCGTGGGCAACCTGGGGGGGTCGTTCGTGGTCGCGCAAAGGGGGTCGTGGGCGCCTGGTCGAGGTAAGGTCCGCGTGCATCGTTGATTATGATATAGGTGATCAAGGTGGCGGCAAATTTTGCTTGATGATCGGTGGTTGTAGTCCAGTTTGAACGTATGTTCGAGGAGTTAGCATTTACGCGTTTAGTTGAGGTGACATGGTGCATGTATTGTTTATTTTCTTATTTGTTTTATAATTTAAATCATCTTCTAATGCTAAAAACTTTTGCATATGAGGTTGGATATTTGTGCGGTTTGCTCTACTACGACTGTATTGAAATTCGGGACATTTTGGGACTAGTTTGAACGAATTCTGAGACTATTAGATTTTGGGCGTTATTTTGGATTTAAAATCGATTTGAAATCAATGGTGAGCGTTTTGAACCACTCACAACTACTAGATTATCTTATGTTAGTTAAATTGAATTTATGGTGCGATTAGAAATTGATTGGTTGATGTTTGGTATATTCAAATTGTCTTTCCAGTTAAATCTGACTTTTATTGAATATTATCACCATTAATTTAATATTAAATTCTAAATTGCCGTTTATTACCCATTATTGATAATCAGTCACTTGTTATTGTTTATTAATTGGTTTGAATGGTGATTGTGATGGATGTTTGATTGTTGATATTGGATGATTGGATGTTATATTTTATATTGTTATAACACTACAAGTTCCTTATGGGTTGAAATGATACATACCCGAACGATCTGATAGATTAGTGAGGAGTCCTTATGGGTTGAAATGATAGACTCAAGCGGTTCATGGGTTTGAAGTTAAATTTAGGATTGCGGGTTGAAATGATATATACCTGTAAATTTAAATGTATTGTGGATTGAAATGATATATTTATCCGTATCACTTGACCATACGGTAGAGAAATATATACGGACATCGGAATGGCTAATTAAATAATTTTTAAATCCTTAAACTTTGAATTCAGTTAAATGACATTTTGAAATGGAAATTGATTTATTTAAATTGAATTGTCTTAAATTAATTGTCTAAAGGATTTTAATTGAAATTTAAAAGTTGAATTTGAAGTATAAACGAAATTTATTGAAATTGAGTTATTGAAACGTTTGAAAATGTAATTTTGAAATCTATTGAAATTGGAATAGCTTAAATTGATATTTGAAACTTGGATTTGAAATCGATATAGATTTAGATGGTATATTAAGAATCAGATTGAAAAACAAAAATTTGAGTTTGTTGGTTTGAAAGTTGGACATGGTCCTCATGTGGTGAAATGAATGAAAACGTTTAATTTGATATTATTTCAAATTTATTATTTTAAAATAAACTGTTTTAAACATATTATCTTAAAATCCTGATTTTCAAACTATTAACTACTTTAATCTATTTAAACTATTTCAGTTTATTTTGATCTATTTTTAATATATTTAATCTATTTTAAATCTATTTAATCGATTTTTAATCTATTTAATCTATTTTAAGTCGATTTAATATATTTTAAATCCATTTAAACTATTTTAAATCTATTTAAAGTATCTTAAATCTATTTAAACAATTTTAATCTATTTTTAAACTATTTAGAGTATTTTAACTATTTAAAATTTATTTTAAACTATGCTAAACTATTTGTAATTATCTAAACTATTTTCTAAAATTCAGACTGTGTAAAGTGAAAATATTTAAAAGCGAATACAGTTAAATGATGTTATAGCCTAAGGGGTTTAAATGACATATTTAAGGAATATGATGATTTTAAAATTTAGGGTTTAATCTTTTTTGAAAATATGATTGCGAAAGTGATACTATTTTTAAATATGATATGATTACAAAGTAAATTTGGTTTCGAAAGTGATATGGTTTCGAAAATATGATATTTTGATATCAATTATGAATTAATTTTTGGAAATGTAAAAGAACCATTCGGTGTGAAATAAGCGTTTGGTTGTTAAAGAAACCGGGATCGGATATTGTCATACTTCTGTCAATACCGAAAACCACTTTAACAATTGTGTGTGTGGTGGAGATTCCAGAATGAAGTAGGATGGTTTGGCAAATGATTCTGTATGATGTATTTACGTAACCCTGACTCCTGTGAGTCAGCTTGATGTGGCTAAAAAAGGAGTTATACTGGGCTAAGTGATGTCGCTCCTCCTATCAGGTACATTTCTTCGGTACCATATTATGATTTTGTGATTGATTTAGTAGCCAACCCTCGATTTTGATTATGGGAGTGTATTCCGAGGTGGGCGGTAGTAGCTGCTACGCATTACCACTAGTCCGAGAGAGAAAACGGTAGAATCCTACCCTGGCATTGCCCAGCGAGCCTTGTCACATGCCTTATCGCGCCTTCTACGAGTTTGTTTTGTGTCATACCTATGGAGTGCTCCCTGATAGCCTACCAGTTTGGTGGAGTTTACAGTACTGTAAAGACTATGACATTATATAAAATGTGTTAAGAGGGATAAGGGTAACGCATTAATGCTATTTTAATACTTTACTTTACTGTAGACACTATTATAATAGCGTACTGTACTAGTATGTAGACAGTTTAACGGATCCTTAGGAGTTGCAATCCCGAACGTGTTTTAAGTTATTGCACTCACGTTAGACACTGGATTGGAGATGTCAAACCCCGTAAACATCTTCGACGCTGTTACACTCATATTTGCTTACGATTGATTTAACTTACATAAGATCTTTTAGTTCTGACTCGAGTGTTATGTCTTTTCAATTTGCTCGGGTCGGTCTGAGCTTTTAAGTGTATCGAAGACTGCATTTCTGAAGGATGAAGATGAAGATTTAGTACTTTTATTGCGATGAACCGCAAATCTTACCCTTTGAAACGACAATAAATCACACATATCTGACCCAAAAGGCACAGATTTATGGAAAGTCAAGAGAAAGAAAAGAAGAGAGAAGAAGAGAAGAGAAGAAAGTGAGAAGATAGAACCAAACAAAATAATACAGAATCTCACATTACGTAAAAAGACATATAATATCATATCAACGATCTTTACAAAACAGAAACTGTATAAATATACATACATCAATCAGAGTTCAAAATCAATCAAAAGTTATCAGCCTGGATAGTTATAATAACCTATCCTTAAAATTTTCAATAATATATAACAACTAAGAGGCGGATAATCAAAACAGATAAGTGTATATGAAAACGAAGATCTCCAGCTCGGCTGCTGAAGCTCCAAAAGCACCAAATCTAAACCTATATATATACTCGGTCTGACTCGAGCATTGAAAGGGAAGAACGCCCGGGTGATTCTGGTAAACCAGCATGAGAAACTCACTCAACAGAGTTTATTAGATTACCAAACTTTTCCTTTCAAAACAAAAGTATCTCTAAGACATGCCCACACATAAATACGGACATGTTTTTACCTTACGATAACTAAAAATTTCATATCAAATCCTCTTTTATTATACTAGTATCTAGTATACAAATAATATTAATCATAGCCGAAATTTTTACATTGATTAAATTCCAGCAGATAGCCCAAAATGGTAATACAATCAAAATGGGAAGCACGTAGTGGAGTTTGGATTTTCATACAAATGACCATGTGAAGGGACTACCTTCTGATGGGTATACCTCTAGATGGATGTCCGAGGCACAAAACATCTACCGTCTACCAACACAACACCGGCCCACCTCTATAACTAGATGGTACCAATATGTCATCCTCCGATCATTATCGACCTTTATTGAGGGCCCTCACAGCATACAAACCACAATAATTTGATACACGACTTCATAGCATGTAAAGATATATCTATAAGAGGATGATCATATCGTACTTGGGAGCGACCCACTTAGCCTTGCCGCAGGCCTGAGGTAACGATTACCTTTCAAAAATCACATATCACATCACTTTTAATGCCACACGGCCATTTCCATTGACTGCTAATTGCCTCATACGTCTCAAGGAGGGTGTTAAGCTAAGAGAAGTTGCCTTCTCCGCCACCACTGATGTACGTTTGTAAAAACCAATGAACGTAATCTTTAGAAATGCAATGTCAGACAAACATCCATACAAGTTGTTCAGGAATAGGACAAACCAAAGGTACTTTCCTACCACATCATGTCAGGAAATCCCTATTATTAGTAGCGAATAGTACTTGCATTAGATATTTCATAACGAAGAGAGTACTGCTACTGGATGTATATTGGGATTTTAACCCCAAACGATCGACAAGCAGTCCTCCACTATGAAAATTATGAATATCAATACCATCATAACCGACCTGCACAATCCTCGCATAAATGATGGTCCGAAGTAGTTTTTAGATAAATTTGTTCTCGGTCTCTTCACACCGATAACGCAAAAGCGTTTCTCAACTTCATATAGAAACTAAGTCTCATAAATTTATCTCCAACTTTCAACTTGCTATCCTTCGGACAAGAAGGAAGCTCGATAGATTGGGGTAATACTCCGTACTATACGAATCAACATCCTTACCATAAACGATAATCAAGCCTACACAAAAGGCTACGTACTAACTGTACGACTAAATAGTTCCCACATCAAGTCGAGGTATTGAAATGGCCATATTTGATAGTTGGTTATTTAACTATCAAAGAAAACAAACAAATATTTAGCACTATAAGCAATCACTAGGCCATAATTAATCTTTTATTAATTAAATCACTTGCCAAATATTCACTTCAAATTATCTTTAGAAAGATATATTCTCACACCATTTCAATATTAGAAAACATTTCCATATACTTATTTAATAATAAGTACTTCACAAATCTCTTTATTTTCAACACATAGAAAATATTATATATACTTAACTCACGATTAAGTATATATTTTTTTTAGGGAAAACATTCTCTTAAACACATTTATTCGGGTCAAAACGAATGTTGCGTAAAACATCGTTTTGACAACCCAAAATAAATAGTATAGGGATTCAAAAATTAGATAAATGTATGAATCACATATACTATACAAAACATCTCCTTTCAAAAATCATTTACTATAACAATAGTGTTATAGTCCATGATTTCCTTCTCGGAAACATCTATTTCAACAATGAATGTTGAAATCTATGGTTTCGATACTTAACACATTTTAAAACATCTTTAAATCGTTTAAATCCATTTAAAAGATCACTTTCCAAAACATTTATTTAATTTAAAATATTATTCACTGTCCAAAATCGTGAATATTAGTTCATTAATAAAATTCATCATTATTGCAACATTTTATTTTAATGATAATTCACTGTCTAAAATCATGAATATAATCCCTTTACCAAATTCGTTACTATTGCACATTAAATTAAAGGATTATCCACTGTCCAAAATCATGAATGAAATTCCTTTAATAAACTTCTACATCTGGTTTATCAATTTAAATTGATTTCACATTTATAGAACAATGTTTATAAATCACATTTATATCTTATAAAAACTTCCATTTATGAAATCCATTTTATTAACCAATTCCATTCAAATCTCGTTTACATGCCAAAATCTGATTATAAGTTAATTATTTAATAAATCCCTTTATTTACAAATTCATTCTTTTTATAATTTCACAAATTCATAAATCTATAAATCTCATTTACTTATAAAACCCATTTATATCTTCATTTGAATATTTACCAAACTCCTTTATAATCTCGTTATTTTGATTTATAAAAATTCAATTTTGTAAATCTTATATATAAGCCATTTATAATAGGCCCAAAATCGCAATTTAAACTATTTTACAAAATAGTTAACTCCATATTTCAAAATCACATTAATATTATATTTCACAAAAATCATAATTTTTATAATATAAAAGTTATAACATTTATTTATTGAAAATAAATTCATTTACTTAACAAATTCGAAAATCAATAAAACATCTATCTTCAGAATCACTTGAAAATATTTTTTAATTTGAAAATCATCACTTTAAGATTTTTAAATTATCGAAAATAGGCTCAATGTTGCAACAACACTAAATACATCAATCACGTCATCCAAACATCATATATCACATGATAACAGCATATATCACAATATCTGTAAATAAAACTAATATGAGAAATGCAGTTGGATCCCTCCAATCTGTCACCTGCAACAAATATACATATTAGAAAATATGTACAATGTCTGCTTCGAAGCAGACGCACGTATAAAGGGTCATTCACTTATATACGGGAACGTATAGAGTCTCATCTACTTCAATAGGCAGAAATATATCCAAATAGCAATCAATATATATAATATATCATATATCATCCAAACAATCATCAATCAGCATATATATAAAAAATTCTCACTTATATAAAAATATCAGTGAGTCAGAAAGAGTGAGTTGTACTCACATTGATTTCAATAGCAGTTGTATTGTTTTATTTCAAATAAAATTAAACAAGCGTTTAATTTTACCCAAAATGTACACTAGCTCCAATTAACTCCAAACTAGCTCTAAAATGTAGTACTCATCAATACAGACCCAACGCAACTTGTTTCGTCAAAAACGGACCTCGTATGACAAAGTTATGCAATTTAATATACAAATTAATATATATATATATATATAATTATTTCAAATTCTTTTTTTTATTTTAAAACCTAGACAAATCTGGGCCGTATATTTATGCATTTTGGATCGTGACTGTGCATTGCTTTCTTCTTCCCATCGTTTAAAACTTGCACGTGAAAACCCATGGCCGCCATTTTTCTTCGAATTATTACGCCCTCCACGTGATGCTCGAAGACGATCGGAGACCCCCACGTCGAAGCCGCCATCGTCCAGCACTATCGTCCAGAAACCGACCGAGCTTGGATGCTTTATTGCTTTGGAAAACGTGTATGAAATGCGTGACTTCACGGCAGAAATTTGGCCTCTACGGTGCTCCATCGATGATCATCACTGCATGGATACGAATATCTCACAAAGCTCTACAACTTTTGTGTAGAAGCCGGAGTGTGAAAGTGTATGGATCGAGAGAGATTAAGAGAAGAAGTTTCGAGAATTTTCGACCATTGAAAATTAAGGTGTCGGCTAACCCTGGCAATTATAGGGCTTATGAAAAATGAAGATAATGGGGTTCTTTTATATAAAATTTTCGTGCACTATTCATCCAGAAATTTTCCAAACTCGAAACGAAGCATGCCGTCTGGCATTTATTGTGTTTTACCCCTATTCAGAACATAATGGAATATATATCAAGAGCCAATTCGATCGTATTTGGAAGATATGTTTTCGAATCGATTATTTAAATTTAAAATTTACTTAAACAAATTTCTACGTGTTTTAGCTTACCACGACTAAACCGTAAATCCGATTGATACAAAATTTGAAATTCTATAATAAAATTACATTACGGATCCAATGAAACTAGTTTCATCGAAATCCAAGACTTTATGAAAATGGCTATTTTACACGTTAATAAAATATTAAAATATTCAATTTCTACAAATTAACTTTTAATTCAATTTTAAAATTTCACTAACATCATTCTAATCCAAATAGAATTTAATATAACTTTATAAATCATTTTCATTCACATTTAATTCAAATTTCGATTATTTCAGCAATTTCAAATATTAAATCAAGATATTTGAAATATAAGTTATTCAGCTTATAAAATTAACTTGTGAATATTTAAAATCAATTAAATATATCAATTTCAATTGATTGAAATTCTGCGTCGTTATAATTATTATTTATTATATTATTTCCACTGCATCATGTTGTTCCAGTGCATTATTTATTTATTACTATTGTATGTACTCTGATCTATATTGTAAAAGTGTAATCAAATGTTATATGTAAAATAGCTTCATGTACTTTTTATTTGATTGTTATATTTTGTCATTCCGCTGTAAGATTTTGTGTTTTGTTTTTCTTTCTTTCTCTGCTTTTTTATTTATCCCACAACAGTCCTCCCTTTTGAATGGTTTAATCCGACGTGTGTGGTTTGTCGTCAATTTAAACCGTCCAAAAAGGTGGGTTGTTACATTTGGCATCAGAGCTTTGTTTTAGCGATAACCTTAGCTTTGTTGGGTCTGACTAATTAGAAATAGGATAGTAATACCCTAGAATGAGTCATTGAGTGTGTGTGCGTGTGTGTGTGCGTGAGAGAGAGAGCGTATTTGTTAGTGTTATAAAATATTTTGTATTATGTTAATTTGTTCCATTGGGTAGTGTTAATTTGTTCCGTTGGGTATTTATAAATTCAGTTCAGTACATATGACGCTATGACATCGATAGGAATTTCTAAACACTTAATAGGGCAAACTGACACGATATTATTTTGAAATATAGATAAATGAAATAATTTCACCTAGTATTATATTTCAAAGAATAAATTTTATAATTGTGTATGATATGTTTGTTTGTTAGGTAAGGAAATTTTATAAACATTGAATTGTAAAATAGAATTTATAAATAAAGTAAATATGATTGAAAATTTGAGAACTTAAGTTCCAAGGTTATGAAATTGTTTTCAAAGGATTTTGGAATATAAAATTAGCATTATTTGAAAGTATTTTCTGATATAAATATTTCAATATGATTTGAAAGAAATGTTTTAAAGAAACGTTGGAAGGAAATAAGTTCAGTACTACCCTCCTTTCGTTGGAAAATAATTTCGTTGATGAGTGCATGCATCATCAACATTCATTTTCGAGTTTCAAAGTGGGAAGCCATTGTAAAAGTTTTACTGCACGTTTGTTTTGATAAACAAATATTAATTTTAGTTTTTTTATATGGTTGGATACAAATAAGTTATGAGTATATATATATTATTTCAAAATGATTGAAAGGAGCCCAGCATTCAGTTCTTAAGTTTACTGTAAATTAGGAATTTTAATGATTGTAATTGAATGAAATCTTAACTATATTAATAATTAAAAACTACTGAAATGAGAGAAATAGGAATTAGATGCTAAGTAATTAATGGAATATACATGAAATTGGAAATTTGCAAATTGTAAATCAAAGGATAAGAAAAATATTAAGAAAATGTAATTGTTGGGTATTGTTAACTAAATGAATAAGATAATATTGTGTAACATTCAATTACATTCTAAAAGGCATATGTAAAACTTACCAAAATATTTAAAAGTTGAAATGTTAATAAGAATATGTAATAGAACATTATACAAGTAAAACTTTAATAATAAAGGTGTTCAGTGGAATTATGTCTATAAATAAGAAGTCTGATGCTATAAATTGTTATAAACTTAAGTTAATAATTTGAAATGCTACTAATTAATTGTAATAGAAAAGTGAATATTGCAGGTAAATGATTATAAATGAGTGATGTTGGAAGCCAATTATTATTAAAGTAAATAGTAAAAGGGAATACTTTATATAAAGGAGATAAAAGTGAAAAGAAAAGAACGAAAATCTAAGTATGAGTTGCTTCACAAATAATATTGATGTTAGAAGGGAAATCAAAGTAAATAGTAAATGTGAAGTAAACTAAAATAAAATGTATGTAATCCTTCAATATTGAATTCATTGATCATTTTAAAACGGCTGAACAGAAATAACTTATATAAGTAATTGAATATAAATTTAATGGAAATTGGCGTTGTATGGATGAATGGGGAATGAGTTTTGTAAGTAATAAATGTAAATTAATGAAATAAGCATTGTATAAATGGATGAAAATAAATGAACAGTAAATGATATGAAAAGAAATTAATAAGAATGAACTTGAATAATACTTGACATCATTGTTTGTTTTGACTTATGGGATGACTGGGAAATGATACTTCTAACTATATAAGAGTTATAAATAATCTATTAAGTCTTATCTAAGACTGTTGAGTGTATGGTATAGTAAGTAGCTATTTAACATTTTATATGATTAAAAGTTTCTGAATTCGGACAAACCATTTGTTTTAGTTGCTATGGATGGATGATTGACTTCTTTGTTGAATATATATGATGTTTGTATGGTTTTGCTTTCAAGTGACTATTGTTATATGCTGTTGATTTTTTGTTAATTAATTGAAACAACTTAAATATCTCCCTTATATATAATTCTCACTCTATGGATTATATATGTGAATTACAATTTTATGGAAGCAATAGATATTGCTTTTGGTTTCATAAATAAGCGTCGTTTGCCCGACAAATAGGTATGTTTTTGGATTACAGTTCTATAGCGACACTATATTGTTTTTCCCATGGTTTGGGATATTTTATTTTGAAATATGATATATATTTTTATTAATGATATTGTTATTTCTCTTGGACCTCTCCGTACAAAGGAGATTCTGTCGAAATTTTCCGTGAATTTTGGACTTAGAAATTTTTGTGGAAGTGAAATATTTTTCAAACTTTTATTGAACTTGAACATAAAAGGATTTAATTATTTGTAAATTGATATGTTTTATTTAAATTAATTAATTATGTAAATTAATCCTTTATAAATTGAATACTTTGAATTAAATATATTAGTTTCTTAATCCCTCCTTTTCCTTTTCAAGGACGAAGAGTTTTGTGTGGGGGAGAGTGTAACGACCCATAATTTTTTGATAATTAAAATACTGAATTAATAAAACTTTGTAACTTAATACTGGAAGAAATTAAAATTTGTGATTTATTAATAAGAGAAACAACTGGAATGAAACGTAACAGTGTTAATTTAAGGAAATTGATAACTACTTTAAATGCAATTTCAATTAATTGAAATGATTGTAGATATAAAATTTGGTTTTAAATGGTACATAAGGAAATAAACATAATGTTGTATTAAACGGTGAAATTGTATGTAATTAATTGGGATTAGTTGATATAGAATAATTAATCAGTATGTGAATTTATTAGTTTTGTTTGTTAACAATAAACATAGAATTGTGTTTGAAATTGTAAATTGTAACAATGATTTGACTATCATTACATTATTTAATCGGTTGAAACTTAATTGCTAATCAACTGTAATAAATATAATTAGATATTACATTAATATGAGTTAATACAATAACTGTAAAATGTAAATGTAACAAAATGCATAGTAATATCAATTATATTAATAAGGAAATAATTGAATAAGAGTGAAATCAAGATAAATGAATTTATTGCGATTTTAAATTATAATTATTGAATTTACAATTGAAACTGAACATTGTAATTAGTGTAATATTCAACAATGAATTGATATGCAGGTTTGTTTTAAAGGATTATAAATTATTAAGTAATCAAAAATGATAAATTTGTTATATATAAAAATTTGAATTTAAAGGTGATTAATTAATTTAATAACGATTATTTAATTAACGTGAAATAGCCATTTTAGCCACTGTCTCGGTTTTTGACTAAACCAGTTTCATCGGATCCGTAACGGTAAATTATTGTAGGTTTTCAAGTTTCGTAACGATCAGATTTGTCGTTTGATCGTGCGGGCTCGAAACGTAGAAATAAATTCAATTGAATTCAATTGAAATAAGATGGTTTTAAAAGCTAAGTTCTTCATACGATAGAATTAGGACTCGAAACCTATTCCATTGAGTTTAAAAATATCAAAAACGTCTATTTGATATATGGAATGACCCATTCTGTTTCGAAACCGAAACAGGCTTATTGGGTCGTTATTGTCATTTGTACAAATTCGATATGTGTTCATTTTCTTATCATGCTTTGTTCATATAAATTGATCTTTCTAAATTCTAGCGGCCTTTCGATTTCTCATTATAGTACGTACAACTCCATTTGTCTATTCCTCTTTCTCAAATGGCGGAAAACCTATGTCCTATATTCAATTGCAAATCAAATTCAAATCAAAAATCAAACTTCTCAAAACCATATCATATTATATATCATTCGAAGCTCTCGAGGAGCATAACTCACTGCAATCTTTCATTTCTCAAATCGAATCATCGTTTGGCTAGGAATCAGTGATTTATTCTCGACGGTCCATAGGCCATTGCCTCGTTTAACGGTGGTCTTCGACAATGGCTCGTCGGATGGCATGGGCGCGTAGAGGGTGACGAGCATTTTCGATCCATGCGACTATTTGGGGATGGAAGTGCTTGGATTCGTGGCGTTTGAGGGAGAAATGTGGGTGTGTGGCTCACGTCCGTGGGCAGCCTGAGGGGTCGTTCATGGTCGTGCAAGGGGGATCGTGGGCGCTTCGTCCAGGTAAGGTCGGTGTGCATCGTTGATCACGATATAAGGATCACGGCAGTGGCAAATTTATCTTAATAATTGGCGGCTGTAGTCTAGTTCAAACGTACTTTCGAAGAGTTAGGGTTTACACGCTTGGTTGAGGGACATGGTGCGTTTATTGTTTATTTTATTATTTATTTTATAATTTAAATCATCTAACTTGTAATGCTAATAACTTTTGCCTAAGGTCGAATTTACACGCGGTTTGTTCCGTTACGATCATATTGAAATTCTGAGCATTTTGGGATTGGTTGATGTTTAGTATATTTAAATTGTATTTCCAGTTAAATCTGACTTTTATTGAATATTATTGCCATTAATTTAATATTAAATTCTAAATTGCCGTTTAATACCTGTTACCGATAATCAGTCACTTCCTATTGTTTATTGATTGGTTTGAATGGTGATTGCGATGGATGTTTGATTGTTGATATTGAATTACTGGATGTTATATTTTATATTGTTATAAGACTGCAAGTTCCTTATGGGTTGAAATGATACATACCCCAACGATCTGATAGACTAGGGAGGAATCGTTATGGTTTGAAATGATAGACTTGAGCGATTTCATGGATATGAAGTTAAATTTGGGATTGTGGGTTGAAATGATATATACCCATAAATGTAAATGTATTGCGGATTGAAATGATACACATTCGTATCACTTGGGCAGAGTAGAAAATTATATACGGACACCGGATTGGTTAAATTAAATGATTTTTAAATCCTTAAACTTTGAATTCAGTTAAATAAATTTTGAAATGGAAATTGATTATTTAAATTGAATTGTCTTAAATGAATTATTTAAAGGATTTAAATTGAAATTTTAAAGTTGAATTTGAAATATAAACGAAATTTATTGAAATTGAGTTATTGAAACGTTTGAAAATGTAATTTTGAAATCCATTGAAACTGGAGTAGCTTAAATTGATATTTCAAACTTGGGATTTGAAATCGATATAGAATTAAATGGTAGAATCTAGATTGAAAGATAAAAATTTGAGTTTGTTGGTTTGAAAGCTGGACATGGTCCAGATGTGTTGCAATGAAAGAAATCGTTTAGTTTGATATTATTTCAAAATTATTATTTTAAAATAAACTGTTTCAAACATATTATCTTAAAATCCTATTTTTAAACTATTAACTTTTTTAACCTATTTAAACTATTTTAATCAATTTAAACTATTTTAATTTATTTTAATCTATTTAATCTATTTTAAATCAATTTAATCTATTTTAAATCCATTTAAACTATTTAAATCCATTTAAACTATCTTAAATTTATGTAAACTATTTTAAACTATTTAGAGTAATTTAACTATTTAAAATTTATTTTAAACTATGCTAAACTATTTTTTTAAGGCAAACGAGGTTTTATGCCGTTCCTTTACCAGATCTTAATTAAAAGGGAAGACATATACAATACAAAATCTAGGAAAATAAATAAAAAAATAAAAAACGAATAGGATAATTAGATAAGGATTCAAGCCCAAATAGCCTAAATACCGATCTAACTAACACTCCATGCAAATCCTGATCCATCTGTCTACATGCTTCTCATTCTTGTATTCACTGTACCTTTTACCTTTGCAGTAATATCACTCTTCTTCTTATATTTATCATTAAAAATTCTATTATTTCTCTCACGCCATAAAACGGAGATGAAGCTCTTCAGTACCACCAGCATACGAATACCCGTTCATCTCTCCACCTAGATCGTTTGAAGATTTCATACCAATGTTGGCTTCGGTCAGTATTTCCATTGTTAATTCTAGTAGCCATAATAATTGATTTCCAGATACGATAAATCATCGTGTGTTGGAAGATTAAGTTATCTCTACTCTCTGTGTTTTCAGTACAACAAATATAGATATTACATTCGATGAAACCCCTCTTAAGTAACTTGTCCTTAGTTAGTAATGAGTTATGTATAGTTTTTCAAAGCATGAAATTACCGTTTTTCGGTCCAAGACAATTCCATATTCCACGGTACCACGGCGAGTCAGTCCTAATATGATCAGGAAGTAATTGTTTGTGTGTAGCTGCAATGGAGTGAGAACCATGATTGTCAGTCCATTGGATCTTGTGTGCAGTATTAATGTGTTCTTCTATCATGATCTTATTCCATATACGTCTGACCACCACCGAGCTAGTATTGGCATAACAATCTTTACATTGATACCAGTGGCTATCTTTTTCATATTGTCAAATACATCATTGAGTATCACTCCGGTCAAGGCCCATGGAGTATGCCAAAAGGAAGTCTGGGTATAAAAGAAATTATTGTGTTTGATGAGAGGAAGAATTAAGTGTCTCATGTTAAGTATGCTCCTCTAAAATTAGCTAGAAGTGGACGGTGGTGTCATTGTCCAGAAGTATTTGCCGTATAAGTAACTCTTCCTGATCCAGTTAACCTATAGATTGGGTTTATCACATAGGATGTCATCAATATGTTTCGTTGCAGCAGCTATATTCCAGAACTGAAGGTTGATTATACCCGGACCACCCTTTTTTTTGGTCTGCAAATGTTGTTAAATGCCACGGGAACAGGTTTACAAGAATGGCAATTTCCATACCAAAAGAAATGGTTCATGGCAGCGTTGATCATAGCAAGCAATTTCTTTGGTAATATAAACAGCGGAGACTAGTCTGATGTCATACCAAAGATGATGTACTTCACAATAATCAGTCTACCAGCCTATCATAGCATATGAGTAGGCCGATGTCTAAGCTTAGTTACAATATTTTCATATATAGGGACGCATTGAGTTGTCGTAATTCTAGAAGTGGTGATAGGCATACCAAGGTAAGTTGATTTTTCTAGCATAGCATGAAGCCCAGCCTGAGCAGTTATGCTCAGTTTTGTACTGGTAGGAAGACCAGCGATAATAATGTGCGATTTGTTCTTGTCAATATGTAGACCGGTAATATCATGAAACGGTATAAGGGCTGTGTTGATAGTGTTAATGGTAATAGGATCCAATCTACCAAAAATCACAATATCGTCCGCAAACATCAGTGAAGTTATAAGGGGGTGCTTGCATTTAGGACGTGTCTTCAGTTTATTGGTTAGTGTGTGGTTGGTTAGAATATAGTTAAGCAGCTCCATCACCATGATGAAAGATATGGGGAGACTGGATCGCCTTGCCTGATCCCACGTGTAGACTTTAAGTAGCTAGTAGAGTGGCCATTAACTTTAACGATGTATGTTGCAGTGGACATACATGTGTATACCCAAGCAATATAAGTTTCAAGGGAACCCATTTTCGTCATAATGGCAATAAATGACATCCACTCTATCGAATCAAACGCCTTTTGTATATCTAACTGCATCATACTTCTAGGAGAAATATTCTTTTGATTGCAGCCTTGTAGTAATTCATATGTCAAAAGAATATTATCAGTGATATTTCTGTTCTTCAAGAAAGCAGTTTGGTTGGGGGAAATTATATTGCTGAGGATAGGTTTGATATGCTTAGCAAGAATTTTGGTGATGTATCGGTAAAATAACATTGCAGCAAGATATAGGGCGATAATGTGTTACTGAAGTAGGATCATCAATCTTGGGAATCAAAGCAATATTTGTAGTGTTGATACCCCCAAGTATTGTATTGGTGCAGAAGAAGTATTGTATAGCTTTAACGAAGGTGACATTAATAACAGCCCATGTTGTTTTAAAAAAATGTGTATTAAAACCATCAGGACCCCCTATACTGTTTGGATTCAAATCGAATAGAGCTTCCTTGATTTCATCGTAAGTGACCAAACTTATCAGGCTCAAAGCATTAGTATCAGTGACCTTGGGAAGATTGATATGAGAAATGTCAGATAGGCCAGGAACATGTTCAGGTGAAGCAAAAAAATTATTGAAATAGTCGATAAAATCCATGTCAATTTGTAGCTGGTCGGTTTGTTGGATGTCTTCCTGCATGCACTACAAGAATTACTGTTTATAGCAACGGACGGGGGCAACGGCCTCCAACGGCCATTGACCAACGGCTTCCAACGGCAAGCTTTTTTCCCAGAATTTTTTAATAACAAAGAACACTTGCCGTTGGAAGCCGTTGGAAATATGCCGTTGGCGGCCGTTGCAAGCCGTTGGAAAACCGAGACTAACCTGCAACTCGATCTTCTTCCTCCTCATTCCTCTTTCACCTGAAATCAAATCCAAAACCCCCCATTTTCCCCCCTAAAACATTTCTAACCCCATTTTATCCCCTTCTACACGTTCTAGCATCCCCATCTTCGTTTGCAAGCTTCACAACCTCCAAAATCAGGTATTATTTGCTAAAACCCTAATTTTGTAAATTTTTTTATTTTAGGTTAAATTGATAATTTTAATCTATGTATTGTGCTATTGTTCGTGTATTGTAGTGTATTGGACCTTAATTACTGTTATTAAACTAATTATTGCATGTTTAAGTATGATTTGTTAAATTAGGTTTATTATTAAATTAGTTTCAAACTTAATAATTGTCACTAACCTAAGCATGAACCTCACTTATTATTATATTGGTGATTGAATTGCGTAAAAACGTACGTAGAAATTAAGTGATTATATTGACATATAAATTGTTCACTTTTGACATGTTATGATATGATATATACGTGATACAGTTTGTGCATGACTGAATGCGATTTGCGATACGATTATATGTATAACATTGTTCGTTTATTTTATACGTTGCGCGCACACATTGGATTTTTTTTGTTTTAGGAAAAAATCATTATATATGCGTTGATTCAACAATTTGTTTATTGATATAAAAGTTTAAATTTTATGAAAATAAAATTTTAACTTTTATATCGCTAATTTAAAAATTAAAACCCTTACAGTGTTTTTGGCCCCGTCTGATAAGTATTGTATATGATCGTTGTGTGGATATTCGTTTTTTAACAGAACGGACATCTATATTCATTGTATACAGTATTTGTTGGATTTGTCCATGTATTGGACAAGTTACAAAAACAATAACGTAATTAAATCTCGTAAACCATTTCAGTTTAAACGGTTCACAAAATTTCGACAGCGCTTCTCTTTATGTTCTCTGTGTACACGCAATTGTGTACTGTTCAGGGAACTAAAGTGAAGTGCTGTCGAAATTTTGTTGGATCGTTTAAATTGAAATGATTTATGCGATTTAATTACGTTATTGTATTTGTAATGGGAGGTAGGATGACCCATCAACAAAGTGTCAATGATCAATTAATATCAAATTCGCTAATAAAATTGTTTAAATAGAATATAATGTTCTTTTCAAAATAAGCTTTAAGTATTATTTTAACAGATATACCAAAAACAAGAAGAATGTTTATAAAATTGATTTAATAAAAAATGTCAACGCAAAATTATATCGTACTTTTTAATTATATGCGTAGGTAAATGGACAATTATTTTACTGATCGGAGCTGGATGTACAAAAAACGAAGGGTCGATACTGAAGGCTCAACAAATGAACATTTTAATAATGGTGTTAGCGTATTTATGAATTTTTCTTTACGTAATAACGGAAACTACAAAGAAATCCGTTGTCCATGTAGTAAATGCAAACTGTTAAAGCATTTGATACCACAAATGGTTAGAGTTCATTTGCGTCAGTACGGTTTCGTATCGAACTATTTGATTTGGGATCGTCATGGGGAACAGTTAGCATCTAATCCTGTACAAGATGAGGAGGTGGTGAGTAATGAAATTGGTACGACAAATCTTGTAGAACATATGGTTGAAGATGCTGCACGTTCAATGTTTCCTATTCCTCAATTAACTGATGACGATAGTAATGCTGAAGAAGAACCAAATATTGGGGCCAAAAAATATATGATTTGTTAGATGCCGCGAAAAAACCCCTTTGGGAAGGCTGCACAAGCGGAACCCAGTTATCAGTAACTGCTGAATACATTGCGATGAAATTCAAATACAACCTCACAGAATCTGGATTTACGGCTGTTGTACAAGCTGCGAAACGACATATGCCTCCTAATAATCTAATGTGCGAAAATCATTACGAAGTAAAAAAACTGATGTCGGCTTTCGGTTTACCGTATCAAAAAATAGATACGTGTCTAAAGGGTTGCATGTTGTTTTGGAAGGAAGATATCAACCTTAGAAATTGTAAAATATGTAATCAGGAAAGATACAAACCAAGAAAGAAAAAGGGAAAGGAAGTCCCGTATAAGCGTATGCATTATTTACCAATTACTCGACTTCAAAGGTTATATGCATCTTCTGTAACTGCGCAACATATGAGATGACACGATGTGAGAACACAGGAAGTAGGTACGTTAACACATCCAGCTGATGGGGAAGCATGGAAGCATTTTGACCAGAAATATCCCGATTTTGCGTCCGAAATTCGTAATGTTAGACTTGGTTTATGTACAGATGGATTTTCCCCATTCTCTCAATTTGGTTCGAAATATTCGTCCTGGCCTATAATTGTCACACCTTATAATTTACCTCATTGGATGTGTATGAAAACTCCATATATGTTTCTTACAGTTGTCGTCCCTGGTCCCGATGATCCGACACAAGGAATCGATGTTTATTTACAACCATTGATTGATGAATTAAAAAAATTGTGGTACGAGGGAGTAGAGACATATGATATTTTCCAAAAAAGAACTTTCGCATGTATGCCTCTTTATTGTGGACAATCAGCGATTTTCCTGCATATGCAATGCTTTCAGGTTGGAGTACGGTCGGTCGTCTAGCTTGTCCTTATTGCATGGAAGAAACACGAGAAATTTTTTTACCTCATGGAAAGAAAGTTTCGTGGTTTGACTGTCATCGATGTTTTCTTCATATTAGTCATCCTTTTAGAAGAGATAAAAAAAACTTTACAGCTAATAGACATGAAACTTTGAGACCACCTACGGTTTGGTCAAGCGAAGAAATTTATGAACTTGTAAAGGATTATCCAAAGATACATGAAACCGGAGAACAAATTGAAATTCAGGGTAAATCATCGATACATAACTGGTGCAAACAGAGCATATTTTGGGAATTGCCTTATTGGAAAAATCTCTTGATTCATCATAATATTGACGTGATGCATAATGAGAAAAACGTGTTTGATAATCTGTTTAATACAATTTTGAATGTTAAAGAAAAGACGAAAGATGATTTGAAATCAAGACATGATATCGAAGTAATATGTAATCGTCCTGAGCTTCATATAAAACCAAATGACACAAAAAAGCCAAAAGCTTGCTATGAGCTAGAAAATAATCAAGTTAAATTACTTTTAAAATGGGTGGAAGGATTACGATTCCTAGATGGCATATCTTCTAATCTTCGTAGATGTGTTGACTATAAGAACAATAAACTTGGTGGGATGAAAAGTCATGATTGTCATGTTATGATGGAAAATTTGTTACCCGTCGCTTTTAAAGAACTGTTGCCCGTAAAAGTTTGGACTGTTGTAACAGAACTTAGTCTGTTTTATAAAGAGATTTGTTCAACTACATTAAAAGTTGATCATCTACGTAAACTTGAGGAAGAAATCCCGATATTGCTTTACAAACTGGAAAAAATATTTCCTCCAGGTTTTTTCAATGTTATGGAGCATTTACCAATTCATCTTCCACTTGAAGCACGTCTTCGAGGGCCTGTGCAATATGGATGGATGTATCCATTTGAAAGGTATATTACTATTTAGTTTATTACATATTGGTTTAATTAAATGTATACAAAATTAAATTAAAATAATTTTTGCTAGGTATTTAAATCAACTAAAGAAAAAAGTGAGACAGAAAGCTCGAGTTGAAGGTTCGATTTGCAAATCGTACATCGAAGAAGAAGCTTTGTTTTTTTTCTCTCACTATTTCAGCGACCATGTGAACATATCATTTGAAAGTGCTACGCGTAATGATGAAGGCATTGATGAAGATGATTGTCAAGCGACTTTATCTATTTTTAAAAAAACTGGTCGGCCTGCTGGTAAATGTATGGAAGTATGGTTGGATGATAGAGATTATCAACACTACAAGAAAACTGATTTTTTTGTAGCGCCCAAAAACCGCCACTACGTATTTTTAGTGGCGTTTCGATAATCGTTACGAAAAAACATGCCACTAAAAATCCTCGAGTATTAGTTGCACTTTTTTAAACGCCACCAAATTTGTTTTTTTGATAGCGTTTTTATAACGCCATAGAATTTCTTTTTTGTAGCGCCTATTTGCCGCCACCGAAAAGGTTTTCTCCTCCATGATACTTTTTTATGGCGTTATCAAATTTTTTGTAGCGCCTGTTTAACGCCACCGAAAGGGTTTTCTCCTCCACGTTACCTTTTCATGGCGTTATATACATTTTTTGTAGCGCTTAATAAACGCCAGCATAAGTGTACTTGAGTTTTTAATCACTCTTTTGTAGCGCTTAATAAACGCCAGCATAAGTGTACTTGAGTTTTTAATCACTCTTTTGTAGCGACATTTTAACGCTACCAAAATAAGTAATATCCAGTAGCGTTTGTTTCCCTCCACCTGCTACTCCAGATTTACCACTGATCTAGCATGCAATTATATAATAACAGAATACGCAAGCACATACACTTTTGAACACAATATATTAAACAACTACAAAATACGTATACACATTGAAGATCCACAAGATACATAGACATTCATACATCCACATACATAGGTGTCGACAAAAAGCTACCCGTACACATACACAACCAAACTACCATAAGTGTTGCAACCAAACTACCATAAGTGTCATAACCGTACATATACATCTGAAATAAACGTCTGAAATAACCGAAGTACCGAGCAAAACCTGAACCACCATAAAAACCTGAACTACCTGTCATTGCTGATGTCTTCAAAACCTGAACTACCTGTAAACAAAGAACAGAACAAAAGAGTGAGAAAACAAAATCTGAACTTAAAACTGCATCACTAACATTCCACCACAATCCATACATAACTCCTCACCATCAATTATACTAAAGTAATATCTGAATAAATATACAGGCATATGTATTTTAAAAATATAAATTACTAAAACTTGCATAGATAAATAGGGATGTACCTACGCATAAAAGAAATGAAATCAATTCTACAAAATGGACAAGATATGATATAGTAAGAGTATTGTAACAGCGTAACGGTCAATTAAACAAGTCTAAAACACCAAAAAACACAACAATACACCCCATGCACGTGAGATACACAACAACAAAACTGAAACTCAAATATATGAAGACAATACACAAACACACACAACATCCATTCAATATAAACATAACAGTTGTTACAATACATAACACTATATATATAGACACACGGGCACAAATGCACTCACGCATAAACATATAGCATTTGAATGCACACACACAACACAATGCAGAACACACATTGCTTAATCATGGTTACATGGCCTTAAATGATAGTTAACCGCTTAAGACAAGCTTTATATATATAAAAAATTAATTAGTGAATAATATGGCACATCCAACACTTCTAGTTATAACTAGGAATTTACTTGCTATAAGTTTCTCGCTACTTTATGCTAATGTACCGTAATAAAATTATTCGTGCTAGATACTGTGTTAAAATTATCATCTGTTTACTCAGTAGTATGATATTGAGTAAAAAGATGATAATTTTAACACAATCACACTCACACACAAACAGTTGGGTAAGCACACATCCTCATAAACACACTAGCGCATATATAAACCTAGTAACGCGATAGATGGACTTGTGCCAGAAAAGCCTAAGAGTGTCTTAATGAACATGCTCGAATATCAGAATTTATAATAATTTCTTGGATTTTATTTTTAATTTAGAAAATGACAATAATAGGTTTTAATTAATTTTAGAAGAAGAATGAGTGAATCCTGTTAAAGTGAATATGCGTGAGATAATTTATATGATAGAGAAAGTTCTTAAGTAGATATAATATTGCATCACTAACATTCCACCACAATCCATACATAACTCCTCGCCAATCACAATCATTCAATCACAATTCGAATATAACACCCCTACTTATGTACTTTTATCAGTTTACCAAAATTCTATCTGCACTTTAGCTGCTAGCATTCCTAATGTATATATATAAAAAAATTATATACCTTTCATTTTGACTTAATAATGATTTTTTCCATTGGCCAAGCTATAGGAACGCCAAAGCAATCATCCATGCACGTCAGACTCGATGTTGGTCTCCATATCTCTGCATCTGGAACTATCACCAGTTCAATCCAAACTTTTACAGCATTACGTCCCAGTGGACGACAATGGACCATCGTTATCGGATCAGTTGATGCAATACTTCCTTCCGCCACTACGTCTGCTCCACCCAAATCGATCAACTGGCATTTGGCATCCTTTTGCATGGTTGCAATTGGCTGAAAGAAAAGAGATTATTATGCACAATGTATACATGCACATTAAATAAACTTTCATACACAGTTAACTTCTTCAAATTTGAAAATTAATACTTACATGTTGCGATTTATTCATGACCATATGTGCGGATTTCATGGGAGAATTCACAACATTTTCAGTATCATCACGACTCTCATCTAGTTTTTCTTGATCAGCTTCTACTTTTGATCTTGGCCATGCTATTTTCATACCAACTGCGTCTCCAATGCACGACATATCAGATGTGGGTCGCCACAAATAAGCATCTTTATTTACTACTTTGTCCACCCAAATCACAACAGCAGACGGACCGAGTGGAATACCATTAACAGTATAATTTGGATCAGTGGCGTGGATTCTTCCTTCGGCAATTACACCTTCACCCTCAGTCCAACCGTAAATCTTGCAAGTGTCTTCGATGATGCTGGTACTCTAAAAATGAGAAGTGAAATTCAAGACTTTAGTATGCTATACAAAAACAACGAATATGTGTTAAATTTTTATTCAGATGGGGGGTGTGCTCGCTGCATTTTAGACGTCAATAAGCTTGCAGCATATTACACCAATATACTTAACGTGAAAAAAATTACCGTACTGGCTGCACTACAATTCAACCGTGTTCGCAGCGGGACCTTGATGCAAACTGATGGCCAAGCAACTACCTTATTCTTAGCGTCTGCTAAGACTGCCATTTCAGGTGTAGGCCTCCATAAATAAGTATCTGCTTTATCCACTGAATCTATAACAACGCTCCCGGCATTTGGTCCCAGACGAATGCCATTGACAACGTCATCTGGGTCCATGGACAACAGCCTCCCATGGGCAACAACTCCAGAGGTTCCATCCCAATTCAACAGCAAACATACTTCGTCGCCGCTCTACAATTAATCAACCGAAAATTAAATCAATTACTGGATTAAAAAATTAAAATATAAATTTCATTTATTGAGTAATATAAATATTATTTTTACCGAATCAGGTGAGTTCCTTCTCGAACTTTCTTTACCCTGCAGCGAAGCACGAATATAAATTAATATTTTACGAATATAAATTAATTTCCAAAAATTTACCTTCTGGTCCATCAGAGTTTGTATCATTCCCTTCAATTCTGCTATTTCCTCTCGACACCGAGACACTTGTTTATCTTTGGACTGGGCCAAAGCTAGCTTGGTTAAAGTGCAACCCCTACCCAAAGCCCTTAACTGTCCCGGTTTATCTTGTCCCAGTACATGTACAAGAGCATCTTTTCCAATATCAGTCTGTGACGAGCCGGATTGGGATAGGCTACCATATTTTTTGATCTCCTCCTATATAAATAAATACACATAGATAATGTACAACGGTAAAAATATCATAGTTTCAAAAAAAATATACCAATAAAATTAAAAACAATTTTACAATAGCATTCCTAGCTTCCATGTTCACTGGTTCACCAGTTTTTTTAATGTGAGATCTAATCCACACATCAGCTCTACTTATGGACGATGGATCTACACTTTCTTTTTTCTAAAAGTAGAATAACATTAAATTAATAAACTGACAGGTATAAAATAATGTTAAATAATGCTATAGTTAATTAACTTACCATGTCTTCGGTCTTTCTAGCCATTCCCCTACGACCGGTTGTATGCGGAATTTGAGTGTACCTAAGGGCTGAATATTTCTCACTTTTTTGCTGAAAATGTTGAAAGATGCTAGAATTTAACAACCAAAATCATAAAAAGAAAAACTATCTAATATTTATAATGCAGGGTAAATATGTATGGCGAGGATTGAAATTTATTTGAAAATCAATTCATCATGGTCATATACTTATTTGGTATTATTAATGCTGGATAACTCAGTGACATATACAACATTCCATATCTACTAATAATATTTAAAGATTGAACTAACTTGCAAAGTGTTTTTTTTACTTCATTTAAAATGTTCCTGTGCTTGTCATAACGCATTTGTATTTTGTACTATCATAGGTTCCTGCAGCTAATACCTAAACAGGAACCCTCAGCATCCACCAACACTTGGAATTCACTTCTAAAGAAATTTATCGGTTGCTAACTATGTAGATGGATTTGCAGAAACATGCCAGACGAGTTCAGTAGGAATGATTTACCTTAAACTCCGGACTTGTTTTCGCCTTCACAAACTTCCTCCAATCGGTTATGCTTTTTATGTTCGTAGGTTTCATTTTAAGTCTTTCCTCATCGTTCTCCGCTTTTTGCAAATTTCGAACCAATTTGCTTTTTGACGATCTCCAAAGTACTCCCATTTGTTGAAATATAGCTTTTCTTTGCCATTCCTGTTCCAGTTTAAATCTAATCTGCAACAATACATCAAAACATGACATTAGTAAAATTTATTTAATTTAAATACGACAGATTTAATTAAATCTGAAAGATTTTTTGAAGTTATTAGAAGGCAATTTCAATTTATAATTGGCAAGAACTATTTTTCAATTTATCCAGAAGTTATTAGATGGCAATTCCAATTTTAATTGGCAAGACCATGCAATATTAGAAGTCATTTTCAAAACATATTAGAGTCAGAATGTTAAATAATAGATGCCTGCTTCGTACCAGAACCGACTGCCACAAAACTTCTTTTAACTCATCACTAATATTCCTCCAATCATCAATGGTGTATGGAACCTGCTCCCGCACAAGCGGTCCAAGAAAAGAGGATAAATATACCGACCCTTGCCCTACTGGTATACCTAGATCATTGAACTCAACTTCAATTCGATCCTGACTGCATGACGGGAGTCTTTTTGCTTTTGCTGGACCTCTACCGCCTCTTTTCCGAGATGTACTTCCGATATCAGCTTCACTTTGTTTCCCAATTTCCAGCTCGACATCAGCAGTTTGTTCGGGACGGGTTTCATTTTCTGAGCGGAGTCCTTCATTTGGGTCAGAGGGGATATCATCTAGTGGTTGTTCGTCTTCTTCATTGTGAACAGTGGCTTGCTTCTTAGCATTGTCTGGTTGTTCTTCTATTTCATTTATACTAGCTGGAACTTTACGTTTTCGCTTTGACTGTTTGTTCTTACCTTTAACTGCTTGTTCTTCAGCCTTTCTCTGCAAGCGGGTACGTACAGATGTTGTAGACATATTTTTCTGCAAGTGACAGAAAACACAGTATAAACCAAAAAGCACATGTAAACAATAAGCAGCGATAAATATTAACAAACAACGCTTAAATATCATCAACATGTAGCTGAAAAGAGATGTGGAAGTTTGCAAACCAAACAAGCAGGCCTAAAAGCCTTGAGATGATGAACAAATTTGTAATTTTATGAGAAAATGTACATGTAATGCAAACAGAATTGATAAGAACACTACTCATTATCAAGCAATATATACAAACAGAATTGATAAGAACATATAATGCTTTGTCTCTGGAAGTATACAAAGATCAAAAACACAAAGAACAAAAATTGAATGGTACATGCATTTGCAATGGATTAGAAAATTAAATGGTGCAAACTAACAGCCATTCGCAACATTAAAAAAAAACCAAAGCATTAGTGCAGCAAATGAACAACAATCACTAAAGAAAATCAATACAAGTTCAATGAAATTTCCAAATAGCCCGGATTTAATATATAAGTTCAACCATCACTAAAGCAAATGAACAACTATGCTCAAGTAGAACATATAATCTACTCAATTATGCCCTCGCAATCCTCTCTAACATAGCAAACATCTTCATCATCCGCTTCAGTTATTTCATCTTCCACCACTTGAATATCTTCCTAGATGCAATCGTGCTCCTCTATATCATTAAAACTTCTTGATGGTGCTTTCATTACAACGTACCAATTAGAAACATCGTTCTCTCTTGAATAAAATACTTGTTTTGCTTGAGATGCAAGTATGTATGGGTCTCGTGAAAATGATGCTTGATGTAAATTAACAAGAGTGAACCCATCATCATCAACTTTTACTCCATTTCCTTTATACGTCCAACGACACTTGAAAACTGGAATATAAAACAAATGATAATCTAATAAAATTATATCTGTCAATATTCCATAATAAGTGACCACATCAACCACTTGGGACATATCTTTAGCACTTGCTCTACACATAGTAGTTGCATCAAAAGTCACCCCACAATTCTGAGTTTCTCTCCCTAAATCTTTTACACGAAAACGTTGCTCGTTGATGATATATCCTTTGAAAGACATGGCATCATCCTTCGGACCATAAGCAATCCATTTTAACATGTCATTATGATCCTTGGAGGTAATAGGTATCTACAACAAATTTCATTTAGCATGTAAATTTATATAGTAATATTGATAGTTGAATGAGAATATATTTGAAATCTAACTAACCTTCCTTTTAATCCAATCGACAAAACTTTTTGTATGTGTTTCCCAAAGTAAGGTCGCATTTTTTGTCATGCGTCGGTCTGAATTTTCTAATTCCTCCAAATGCAAACTAGTATTGAACAATTGATTATAAGTTATATATATCATTGCGAACACATCAAAATATTTAAAACAATATAACATAAACTTACTCTATAAACGGTTCCACCACGGCCATATTCATTAACACAGCTAAATGAGCACTTTCTTTCTCATTAACTGGCAATTTAATTGTCTTCGATACTGAAATTGGACGTCCCTATAATATTCTACTACTTTCATAATCTTCATTTCGAGCTCCTTTCTCCTCTATATGTCCTGATTTCTTCAAAAATTCATTGAAAAACAACATGCATTCTGTTGCAAGATACGATTCTGCAATACATCCCTCTGGTCGTGCATAGTTTCTGACATAATCTTTGAGTGTCTTCATATATCTTTCGAATGGGTACATCCATCGAAAATGAATAGGTCCACACATTTGTGCTTCTTTTCCAAGATGAATGGATAAGTGTATCATTATATCAAAGAAAGATGGTGGAAAAAAAATTTCAAGCTCACATAAAACGTCAATAATTTCAACATCGATTTGTTCTACCTTCTCTCTATCAAGAACACGTTGACATAATTTGTTGAAAAAAGAACATAAGCGAATTATCGCTTTTCTTGCCTTCTTTGCCATGAACCCTCTCGATGCTACTGGCAATAAATGTTGCATTAATACATGGTAATCATGTGACTTCAATCCACTAATTTTGCAATCCGACAACGAAATCCGATTTTTTAAATTTGAACAGTAGCCATCCGGTCCTTTGAAATCATACAGTCTTTTGCAAAATATTTTTCTCCCGGATTTTGACAACATATATGAAGCCGGTGGAAGATATATTTTATTCCCACGAGGTTGTGTATGAAGCTCACTTCGAATTCCCCAATCCTCTAAATCCTTTCTACAGTTGGTTCCATCTTTGGATTTATTTCCATGCAACATTGTGCCCAATAGGCTTTCACCAATGTTCTTCTCCACATGCATCACATCTAAATTGTGACGTAATGGAAGTTCCTATGAAAACCAAAACAATAATGCATTATTGGGTTTTTATTATATTCAAACAATGAAAAATAAATAAATTAACCACTAACCTCCCAATAAGGCAAATCAAAGAAAATTGATCGTTTTTTCCACCTTGATAGCTCTACTTCTGTAGAACTGTTAGTATCATCATATTCATCTTCTTTATCATAGACATGCTTTCTCTTCTTACTTTTCTCCTATATTCCTTTTCCAAAATCATTTGGATAATCCTTCAATAATGCATAGATTTTTCTCCCAGAAAGCATTCTAGGAGCACCATCTGTCTCTATGGTATTATCAAACAATGCCTTTTGTTTCCTCCGTGAATCTGAAGGAGGTAGAAACCTTCTATGACCCATGTAGGAGAACTTTCGACTATGTTTCAACCAACGAGAATGGGTATTGACACCACATAATGGGCAAGCTTTTTGCCCTTTCACACGACATCCAGCAAGATTTCCATAAGTCGGAAAATCATTAATCGTCCATAACAAAATTACATTCAGTTTAAATAAAGTTTTACTAAATGCATCATAAGCAGTAACTCCAATAGACCATAAGTGATGCAAGTCTTCCACCAAAGGCGCCAAATATACATCAATATCATTCCCGGGTTGCTTCGGGCCTGGAATAAGTAAAGTTAACATAATATTTTCTTTCTTCATACACAACATAGGCGAGAGATTGTATGTCACAAGCATTACCGGCCAGCAACTATATTTCGAACTCAACATGGAAAATGGATTGAATCCATCTGTAGCAAGACCAAGCCTAAGATTGCGTGGATCAGATGAAAAAGATTTATACTTTTCATCCACCATTTTCCATGTCATAGAATCCACGGGATGACGCATTTTTCCATCGTTACTTTTATTATTAAAATGCCATCTTAATTCTTCAGCCATCTTTTGAGATCTATACATTCGTCTAAACCTCGGAATAATTGGGGAATATCTCAATACTTTAACTGGAACACCTTGTATAACCTCTTCAATATCTTGATTTTTCTTCCATCTCGAGGAACCACATTTTGGACAACTTTCTAAATTTTTGTATTCTTTTCTGAAAAGGCAACAATCATTCTCACAAGCATGTATCTTTTCAAAACCCATGTCGAATGCTTTAAGAAATTTCTTGACTTCATATAAGGTTTTGGGAAGCACGTTATCCTTCGGCACAAATAGATGTTGCACAGCTAAAAGCTTATCAAAACCACTATCGGACAAGCCAGTCTCGCATTTAAGATTATACAAGACGGTGATGGCAGATAATTTTGTGTGATCTGTGCAACCAGGATATAATGGAGTTTCTGCATCTTCCAAGTTCTTGACTAACTCATCCTCTTTTCTTCGAGAATCAACATCGTCTTTATCATCATCAAAAAAATCTTGATTCAAAAAATCTTCATCTTCATAGTGAATCATCTTGAATAGTTCATATACGTCAAACGTATTTGTTTTATTCTCTACATTTATCTCTTCACCATGGTTAAACCATACACCGTCAATGTATTTAGGATCCATTCCTTTTATAACTAAATGTTCAACGATGATTTGGTCATCATGACGACTAAGATTCCGACAATCCTTGCAAGGGCATAAAATTTTTTCTACACTTCTTACATTCCTCTTTGCAGCATGCACGAAATTCATTGCTCCTTGTCGGTATTCTATACTAGTTCTATGAAAAAGTAAAAAAAAGTGAGCTTTAGTATTAGATTATATGTTCTAATTCTCAAAATACATATTAAGTTAATCATGGTTTTATCACCTGTTTAAAAAAACCCAGCCTTTTTCCATTATCGACATTTGAAGGCAAATAAGTTTCCAATCTTTGACGTATAAATTGGTTATCTGTTGTAATCAAAAAAATAAGTAGACATTGAAGTACAAATACTTGTAGCACTACTGCATATAACCATGGTGGTTTAGTAGACAAAGGCAAAGAATACTTTTCCAAAAATATAAATTTTACACTTATATTTTGCATTTAACCTCAGATTTACATGTATTTATAGTTAATCCATGTATAACACCACACTCCTACCCACACATAACTGACCAAGTCACAACCCTCCAAACTGCTGCATAACAGTTACAGCTATCTGCCCCTCCTTTGTCAATCCATCCACAAACGCTCCACTTCAACAAACAACATTCCAGTCACTCCACTTCAACAAAACTTTTGCAAATCTCCGCACTTCACCATTACACACAGACCACTGACCAAACTTCCTCCCACCTATCACCAACAAACGCCGGTGCATTTTCGCTGCCACACATTGCTGCAACTTTCAAAAAACGCAGCAACCTTTCATCACCATACTACTCAATCCTCCTATTTTACCACTTCTCACAACATTGTTTAATTCAACCACTTCCATAAATATACTTCAACACTGCAATCACTCCCCCACTCCACTATTAAACAATTCATTCACTCCTCACAACAACACAGTTTCATACCAGCCTATTACAATACCCACTTTCATCTCATACACACCACATTCATTCATATCACCAAAGACAATATCCACTTGTCTACATTCCTGTAGCCTACTTCAATAACCATTCTACAACCTGCTGACTACTGCACTGATACAACCAACTGCACCATATTCACACACTACAACAGTGACCACTCCAACTACAAACCCCAAGCAACCGCAGACCATCCTCCTTCCCATTTCTCCAACCTGCAACCTGTTCGCAACCGCACTTCATACTACAACTCAACAAAACATCAACAACCCAGCCTCCGCAGCAAACTACCAGAGACTCACGCAACATTCATCAACTTGCCCTCTGACATTCTACCACTCCTTACGAACACATACTCACATCCTTCCCCCAGCCTCGCCCCCTCTTACCAAACCAACAGTCAACTTCACCGCCTCCTCTTCACTACCTCACATCCACACAACTGACATATTTCCAGTGCCTGCCACTCCACAAAAGACTATTTATGCTCCAACATTTACCACTCTCAACCATCGAGCCAGCCAATCCCAATCGCAAACAAACCCACGACCTCCATCAATGCTACTTGAACCCACCAAATTCCCGAAAGACGCAACCTCAACCTCCTCTCAGCAAGCAACCATTGATTCACTAACCACTTCAACAGAGCATTCATATACTCAAAGAAATCAAAGCAGATATCCCAACAGATCATTGCAATTAGGGTTAAATCAACCATTTCAGTAATAGTTTGGGAAATAATACGAAAATAAGATGCATTCAAATTCATATAAAAGCCAAATAAAATCACAAAGTCGATTTAAAAGATTCATACCTAAATATACCTAATCGATTTAAAAGATTCATACCTAATTATACCTAGACCTGCTGGCTGCCGCGACTCGATGTTGAGTAAGGGGGAAACGACGGAGTTGACGATGATACTTGAGTGCGATGAAAATTTAACACGATTAAAAGGGGAAAATTTTTTTCTGAAGAAGAAAGCAAATTAGGGACGAGAATTTTGTTAAGTACGAGAGTAAAATGATATGTTACGTTTATTTAGTTCACGCGAACTCTTTTTTTTAGAAGCGGGAAACGTGAATTATTTTTTGCCACGTTTATATTATTTGGTAATCTATTATTAGTTGCATTTACAATAAAACGCCACCGATTTTTGCAACTATAAATGGTTTTTCTTGTAGTGCAAGTAGCACACACGTACATTCTTCTCAACTGTGCCGAAGTTGCACCATTTATTAGGTAATATATACACACATACGTCTACACATATGTATACACAAATATATATGCACACATGTATTTTAATCATAATGCAACATTTGTTCTATAATTGCAGTATTTACGAATCACAACATCCAAACGACGATATCGGTAAAGAATTTGCTGCTTGGTTTTCTAACTACGTTTTTGATACAACAAATTGTGTTGTAGATGAAGGATTGAAACATTTAGCTATGGGACCAAAAAGGATAGTCAAGACATATCCAATATTCTTTGTCAACGGATATAAATTTAATACCAAAGAATACGGTGCCGAAAAATCAACTAACAATACTGGTGTATTTGCCAAAGGTAGTGATGATTCAAATGATCACATAAATGACTTTTATGGCGTGCTGACCCAGATTTTGCAGTTGACATATTTCACTCGACCCGCGGAAGAAGTATTTTTGTTTAAATGCAACTGGTTCAACAACGTTCCAGGTTCTGGAATAAACGTGGATCCAAAATATAATCTTATAGAAATAAAACATACTTCGAGGTATTATAAGTACGACCCTTTTGTACTTGCCAAACAAGCTCTTCAAGTTTATTATGCTCCTTACCCATCTTTAAGAAGAGATAAAATAGATTGGTCGGCTGTTTTTAAAGCCAAACCAAGGTTTACATTTGATGGACGAAATATTCCTGAACAGCAAGCTTACCAAGCAGATATCGAGGAAAATAGAGGAATAATATTAACCGACGATCAAATAGATTTGGACCTCTAAACGATGAATCAAATGCATTAATTGAAGCATTTGAGAGTATAGAGGAACAAAATATAGAGTGCGAAGAAGAGTCAGAATCCGAAAGCGATGAGGATTGACCACTAATCAATATTTTGAGAAGGTATTTTTTTTTCATTTTTCTATTTCCAAAGTAATTTTATATGATATGTATCACAAAGTCTCTTTTATGTTACGCCATAATGTATGTTACGCCATGTTCATTATTCTGACACCATTTGCATATTAAATTAATCAATGTTACCCTTGCTTTTCTTTATACTATGATTTCATATAGGTATGTCGGGACGCAGACGTTCACGCTCCGGATCTTCCAGCTCACAGAGAGGTGATGATGCTGGTCCATCACAGCCGGGTGTTCGGCCTATGGTATGGCTGAAACCCAAAGCCGATGGCAGGTAATTATAAAGTTTCAAAATTGAATTTTATTTCATACAATCTTTTATCAAATATATATAGTAGTAACAGAATATTAAATGTTTTTTTCTGTTTTTACACTGCAGTGGGTTTTCGTTGGAGCCTTCCAATATAGTACTCACGATCTCGCGACGGGCGTATATGGCTCGTATGACCTCGTGTTGGCCGAGGTGGACTGCGATACCAGAGGGGGTGCGGGAGGCTATCTGGCAGGACTTTTTGGTATGTGTGGTATAGCAATTATTGCATTATGTAGTCATGTACATTATGTCAATTCATGTTTGCACTATTTATAGCAGCTGTATAACTCATATTTTTTCAAACGTGCAGGGGGAAGTGGACTTGGCTAATTCTGATATTTCAATTGTCCGTCGCCATTGGAGCAGCAAAATTGCAAAAAACTATCACGAAACGATTAACAATATCAAAACATCGGGAAAGAGGCCTCACTGGATGAGTGAAGCTATTTTTGATGAGTTCGCCACCTGGTGGAGCAACGAGGATTTTGTGGTAAATCTCTATCATATATTTAATTTAAATTGTTTGAGGCAAATAATATATAAATAATTAAAACTGTCAAAACAATTTTTGTTTTCAATTTAAATTTGCAGAGGCAGTCCGAGAGGAATTCTGCAAACAGGAGCAGGAACCCCGTTACACATCGCGGTGGTTCCAAGTCTTTCCAGCATCACCGGGAAGATTTGGTATAATTATTAAATAAGACAAATAGTTAATTATTTTAAGTTTTAATTTGTTAAATTATAAATAATGTACATTTATATGTGCATATTTCAGGAGAGACAACGCGGGGGGGGGGGGGGGGGGGGGGCTGTTAGTTATTGGGATGTGTTTACCCATACACATGCATTGACTCGGGTCGATGATTCCGACGCAGTTTCTTACTCTTGGGACCACGATGACAAAGCGCGTGCTGCCTATGTAAGTATAACATAAGTAACTAAAACTCACAAGTTAATTGAAATAACGTAATTAACTAAATTCAATTATATTTTGCATGACAGCAAAAGTTTCAGGTCGCGTGGACAACCTTACTTGAGAGTACGGGACGAGCTCACTTGACCCCCGATGAGGAGGACGCCATTTTTGAGTCCGTCATGGATCCAGTGACCCGTGGCAGACGCTACGGATATGGAAGCCAATCGGTTAGTTAATTTGCAATTATTTTAATACTAATTTTTTAGTGCAGTTGATAATTTAAATTTGTTTACAGGTTTAGACAGCCTAGAAAGAATATCAAAGGGCTCAAGATAAAGAAGAGATTGCGCAGTTACGAGCCGAGCTTGCCGAGCTGCAGGAACGCAATTTGCTGCATGAAGCGAGGACGGAGGAGTTGAACCGGCGTATGGCGGAGTTCATCGCACAGTATGGACAACCTCCTTCATCTGGTGGTTCTGGTGCTGAGTGATTTAGGTATGTTTTGTTATTGGCATGTATATTTTGGAGTCGGTGAGAATTTGATACATTTTGATGTGATGGTTTGTGTATATTTGGATTTCATACATTCTGATGGTTTGGTTGTGGATGTTGGTTTGAATTTGTTGATGTTGGTTTGGATTTTTTAATGATGGTTATGTTGTGTTTTGTTTGGTTGTTGGTTTATGTTGAAATATATGTAAGATTTGGTTTTATATATATATATATATATATGTTTGGATATAGTTGTTATATGTATATGCTCGAAATGGAGCTGTTTTGATATAATTGTGGTTATGTGTGGCTGGAAGCAAGCACCGCTGCTTTTATGTAAAAAAAAAATACCCAGATTTGCAACGGCTACCAACGGCCAATTGGCCATTTAACTCCAACGGCTTCCAACAGCGTCCAACGGCATATTCCAACGATTTCCAACGGCATGTTGGTCAACAGGCTTTGCCACGTTGGCAAATTTGCCGTTGGAAGCCGTTGGTATATCCACGTTGATGCCGTTGGAGGCCGTTGGAAACCGTTGAAGTGTATACCAACGGCAATTCCAACGGCCTCCAACGGCTTTCCAACGGCCTCCAACGACCATTCGCCGTTGGAAATAGCCATTTCTCTTGTAGTGATGATAGCTTTAATATTGCATTTGGATCTCTTAATATCAATTGCTTTGTGGAAAAAAGATGTGTTTTTGTCACCGTGGAAGAAAAATTCATTTCCAATCTTTTCTTTAGTCGTATCAATTTCATGTTACAAAGCTTCCTGCAATTGTTGGTTCAAAGTATGTTCAGTAGTAGATAGTACTTCATTGTCAGGTGTATCAAGCATGTCCTTTTGAGCTTTAAATAGTTCTTCACATAATTGTTCAAATTTGGAAGTGCCATAGCCAAAAGTGGTTTTAGCTCATATTTTCAAGTAGTTTTTGACATTCTTTAGCTTTTTTGTAATATATATAGATAGGATTGCGAAAGGTATGAATGTTCCAACCCTGCAAGAAAATAGCAAGAAATTGTATGTGTTTAGTCCAGAATTAATTTTTTTAAAAGTGGCATGATACTTAAATGGTTTTTCACTATAGGATAGTATCAGAGTGCTATGGTCAGAAATGCCGGGTTGAAGGATAGTGGATGATAGGTTTGGCTAGGAGGAAAGAGCGCGAAGGTTGAAAAGGGAGTGGTCTAACATACAGAAGGTTCGTCTTCCATGTCTATGATTATTCCATGTATATGTAGGGCCCATAAAAGGAATTTTGTGGATGGTCGCAATTTGAATAGATTGGCAAAATGGAGAAATGTCATGAATGGTAAGAGGATTGCGTTCATATTTTTGAGATGATGCATACATGCAGTTGAAGTCACCAACAAGGATCTATGGAATAGAGATATTAATCTGTGATTGTATAAAAGAGTGCAGCATGACTCTGGTATCCTTGTTACATGAAACATAGGTAAAAGTGATATAGAAATTCAAAGAGGATGATATATGAGTCACAAGAAAATGGATGAATGAATCAGATGAATTAATGGTGATGGCATGATAAAATTTAGGGTTCCATAATATAACAATGCAAAAATTTAAGGTTCCATAATACAACTATTTAAACTATTTATAACTATCTAAACTATTTTCTAAAATTCAGACTGTGTAAAGTGAAAATATTTAAAAGCGAATATGATTAAATGATGTTATAACCTAAGAGGTTTAAATGACATATTTGAGGAATATGATGATTTGAAAATTTAGGATTTAACCTATTTTGGAAATATGATTTCGAAAGTGATATGATTTCAATGCGATATGATTTCGAAGTAAATTTGATTTCGAAAGTGATATAGTTTTGAGAATATGATATTTTGATATCAATTATGAATTGATTTTTGGAATGTAAAAGAACCATCCGCTGTGAAATAAGCATTTGGTTGTTAAAGAGACAGGGATTGGATATTGTCATACACTCTGCCGATACCGAAAACCACTTTTGTGTACGTGGTGGAGATTCCAGAATGAAGTTGGATAGTTTAGGGAATGATTCTGTATGAGGTATTTACGTAGCCCTGATTCCCGTGAGTCAGCTTGATGTAGCTAAAACAGAAGCTATACTGGGCCAAGTGAGGTCGCTTCTCCTATCGGGCACATTTCTTCGATACAACATTATGACTTTGTGATTGACTTGGTAGCCACCTCTCGGTTTTGATTATGGGAGTGTGTTTTGAGGTGGGCGGTAGTAGCTGCTATGCGTTACCATTAGTCCGGGAGCGCAAATGATAGAATCCTACCCCAATATTGTCTCGTGTTCCTTGTCACATGTCTTCTATGAGTTTGTTTGTGTTGTACGTTTGAAGTGCTTCCTGATAGCCATAAGTTTGGTGGAGTTTACAGTACTGTATAGACTACGACATTATATAAAATGTGTTAAGGGAGATATGGGTAATGCCTTAATGGTATTTTAATACTTTACTTTACTGCAGACACTATTATAATAGCGTATTGTACTACGTATGTAGATTGTTTAACGGATCCTTAGGAGATGAAATCCCGAACATCTCTTAAGTTATTGCACTCACTTTAGACACTGGATAGAAGATGTCAAACCTCGTAAACATCTTCGATGCTGTTACACTCATATTTATTTACGGTTGATTCAACTTACATAAGATCTTTTAGTTCCGACTCAAGTGTTTTCTCTTTTCAATTCGCTCGGGTGAGTCTGAGCTTTTCAATGTATTGAAAACTGCATTTCCGGAGGACGAAGACAAATATTTAGTACTATTATTATTTATTATATTATTTTCACCGCATCGTGTTGTTCCGCTGCATTATTTATTTATTACTGTTGTATGTACTCTGATCTATATTGTAAAAGGGTAATCAAATGTTATTTGTAAAATAACTTCATGAACTGTTTATTTGATAATTATATTTTGTCATTCCGTTGTGGGATTATGTGTTTTGTTTTTCTTTCTTTCTCTGCTTTTTTTATTTACCCCATGACAACTCTCCTTTTTGAATGGTTTGAGTGTGACGTGTGTGGTTTATCATCGATTTAAACCGTCCAAAAAGGTAGGTCGTTACAATACTTATGCCGTCGCAAAATGGTAGGTATGAGTGGATAATCTCTTTCGATTTGTTGATACTCTTCCTAGTCAAGATGAAATTAGGACAAAGACCATGGGTTGGAGTTATATTTGATACAACCAGTAAAGTGTTATCCATCGCTCGTGGGCCTATGGTTTGTTGATATTCCTAAAGGTCGGAATCCCAAGGCAAGCGAGTGCTAACACTCATTAGAGAAATCGAATGATTTTCATGCTTTTCTTAGGGTTTTGATAAACACAAAACATTAGTCGGAGTTATATTAGAAACTTAAATAGTAACATTTAACCATTATAATATTATACGAGCATTTACTATATAAGTTATGATAATAGAAATTGGTAAATTTTTGCAATTAATATAATTGAAAAAATGTTTATCAATTAAGATATAAAAATGGGCCAAATTAAAGATTGATAAAAGAAATATAAAACATACTTACTAATAAATATTTTCTAGATGTTATTGTTTCAATAACCATGCAAGCGCCTAATTTTATAACTGCTAAATACATTCATATTTGTTCACTTACGTGTTTATTTGTCTAAGACTATGTGTTGTCCTTTATGAGTTTCAAACTCTAAAAGCAATGAATATGGATATTTGATCGATGTACGATCACATACTAATGTTATATGATGAATACTCACAATTCATAATGTACACGACCCTGATGAATTCGGTTTGTTTGAAATAAGCAAATCATAGTGTGAGATCGTATATTCAATATAATTGATTAATATAATGATCTTGTCTTGTTAAATGTATTTCTAGATCGAAAGCTACAATATAGGTATAAGAACTTGACCAATGAAATGTCACTTTGATCAATTTTCAATACTTGATATCCTGAAAGTTAGGGATGATCAAATGCACTTTTGTAAAAGGTTTGTTACGATATTATGTAAGGATTTTATTTTGAATGGTTTGACCATTTAGGAAGAAAAATGAATCTACATGGGTAGATGTAACTTAAGGCATAGTTAGATTGAAGAGAGTGAATGGTCACTTCTACTTCTTATAGCAACACCAAAAATTGTATAATTGAGAATTAACATTTGAATGAGAAATTGGTTTCTATTCCAAATATTTTTATGTAGAAATTTTTTTTCTATGAAATTTATTCCTTTTAGTTCAAGTTATTTGATATGAAAACTCTCGACTGAAAATGGTTACAATAGATGGAATAAATAGCCTACATTAAGTTGTTGAATGGACCTCTGTATTTTGTATGCTATTATAGTAATGGCTGAAATAGCGGGAGAACGTCATATAGCAATTATTGGTTATGAAAATTATTTTTGTAAGTAATAACAAACATTATTTATGAAATAATAACTATTTTTAGTCACTGACTGAAAAACGATATAGTTTTATTTCAATATGAATATTGAATATTCATTATAAAATAAAACTATAATAATGATATTTGTTTTCATAACAAAAGTGATGCATTGGAAAATATATAAGTATGTCAAATTAATTGCAACTATTTTGGAATTATAGATTAAACCATAATTTTAAGAAATAATTATTTGATTATATGTTTATAAGTCACATAGTGCTAGTAAATTGTATCTCAAACAGTTAAGGGCAAGGCATGCACTCGGTGTGAGAGTCATAAGAGTTGATGAACTATTCAGATTGATACACATAAATGTACACAATCGAAAGTCTATTAAAACAAAATAGTTCCATGTACTTTGTTGTGTTCACCAATGAGTTATCGCAAACATGAACAAGATTTATGATACACATGTAGCATGTCTATGATAAGTTCATATAATATAAAACGGAAGTAAATAAAATTACATGCAGTAGAAATGATTTGATTTGATTACATAAGTGAGTATATTGGAAAGAGTTCCAAACACACCAAAAAAATTGAACAAAGATTCAATCTCAAAAGTCACTACTCGCTATGATACATAATGATGTTTTGATAAGGAATAATCGAACTTTGTTATACGAAGTACAATTAATGATGAGTGAAGTTGAGCAAACTTCTTTCGGTAAGGTCGTCTACTCAAGAGTAGTGCACTAGGTTAAAATAAATTTCATCTAAAGAATTGTTTACAAAATCATACATGATAAGAGTTTATGTGAAACCTAACATATCCTAGGCCAAGAAATTGGCAGATTGTGTGAGTCGAAAGACTACATGTAATACCTATATGCGAGGGTTCTTGTTTGTATTACCCCAAAAGAGTTTGGGAACGATCATCAATGAGGACCAATTTATTTTGAACATAATTATCGTAAACTAAAACCAAGTCTATTTTATGTAATGCAATTCATAATTTTTATTTATGAGTACCTTTCGATTACATCGTAGTAAAGGAACTTCTTCTAGAAATTATTGGAAGTAAAATGGATTTGGATACAATAGAAAGATGAAATTGATTATGAGGTATGAAATGAAATTAGCCAAACCAAAATACACATTTCACATTAGAATGTCTAGTGTAAATCTTGCACATTAAAGAGACATTATTAATTTTATTAATGTTGAGAAAAGAGCTTTCTCGGTCTTATATAAGCCACTAAGAGTGTTGAATCTACCATGTGGCATGATGCGCAAAGCTGGAATGGACTCCAAGTACATTATCAAAATATGATTTTCAATATTGGTACCCGAAATTAAAGGATATGATCTATCATGCAACGACTCGTATTTTCGGGTCTTCAAATTTAATATTTAATTTATATAAATATTCAGATTTGTATTTAAATTATAATAAAATCTATGTTTCAAATTTTAGTTTGATTTTTGAAGACCTATTTCTAATTTAATTTATAGGATTTTTTTATAATTTTTAATTTGGAAAATAACTAAATTTTTATTTGACCTTTTTACGTCAAACATATGTATTTTTGACACTTTACATTATTTAATAACCGATGAATTTTATAACTTTTTTATGATCGTGCTACGTTTTTGTGCACGGGAGTGTTTTTATTCTGACCATTCGCGGTCCGTACGCATACATAATATGGTGTAACGTTGTACCCTAAACCATTCATAAAACAAATCACATTTAAAATCTTTTGCCAATGTTTGTCTATACTTCACCCAAACTTTCAATGGCTTACACATCTTTCCTACGTACAACATATTGTTCACTTAAATTAAAAGATTCGTCGTCTTTTGGTGTCAAAGATATGTAGTAATGTATGGTTATATACATGACAAAAAGCACACACTCACTTTTCGCATTTCTTCATTTCACATTATATTATATAGACACAAGAAGCAAGGACTGTAAGCATTTCACATTTTCTTTTTCAACAAAAGAGTCACACTCTGTTTTTCGATGTTGTTGTACGAAAAATCCCTACAGAAATGAATATGTAAATTTGGTCTCTATTTTAAAAAAATAAAAAATGCAAGGTGCCTTGCACTTATCTGACAAAGAGTGTAAGGTAACTTGCACTTTAATGTTTCTGAAATCTTTTTCAAAATTTTTAAAATTTTGAAATGCACAAGTTATCTTGCACTTTCTATCAGGAAAGCGCAAGCTGTTTTGCGTTTTCTGATTTTGAATTTTTTTTAAAATTTTGGGCAGCGCAAGATAACTTGCGCTTTCTATCAGAAAAGTGCAAACTAGTTTGCGTTTTCTGATTTTGAAATTTTTCTAAAATTTTTGAATTTTTTGAAATTTTTAAAAAGCGTTTGCTAATTTAAACTTTCTAATTTAAAAAAAAAACGGAGACCTAATTTACGTACTTATTTCTACATGGACTACATCTACACCGACTTTTCTTGTAAAAACCTTTCATGCAAAATCCCTTTTTTTTTTCTTTGTTTTGCAAAAATGAACCCAGCACGTCTTTCTCTCAGCCGAAATTTTTGTCCCAATGTCTAGTCATGCTTCCTTGCTCCCCGCACTTGTTTTCTTGTACTACTCATTTTTAACTGTGCTTGCTTATATACACATGAGTTCACACAACATAATTCATATTGTTAAAATTCTAATCTCTTTGTTTCTCCTTTCTGTCCATGCAAATGAAGCACATTTACCCTTCTTTTTTCCATTCCACTTTTCTAAAACAAAAATTCAAATAACTCCTCCTTTTCTTAAATTATTCTTCTTCGTATCTCCAAGCAACATTCCTAATGAATCTTGCTACACCTTGGGTGTTGCATGAGTGCAAGAGTGTGCATATCTTTGCATAGATGTATTATATGGCTGTGTGTATATGTATGGGGTGGCTTCATGTATTCTTGTGTGTACTGTGGCATTCAAGTGTCGATATAGGAGTAGTTGTGTGCATGGCGAGTAGTTTCATGTGTAGCAGGCTATGAAGGAAGAAGATGAAGTAATGGGCTTTTGCTATGGCTATGCATGGGTTTCTATGTGACAGAGCTGATTTATGTGATATCATAGTGACTGAGGTGCTGGCGTTAATATGAATGGGGGAAGCAAAGGTGCGGGCGCCAGTGTATGTGAAGGGTTAGTGAGCGAAGGGAAAAAAATAAAAATAGAGGAGGCTCCGTTACGTGTGTAGATGGTTCCATGGAGTAGCAGGAAGGTGGAGCAGTGTCGTAGCTCGTGATGTAGGTGGTAGGTCTCGTGCATGGGGAAGGCAGGCGCGCGTGAGTAGATACGTAAGGGGGGGGGGGGGGGGGGGGGGGGAGGGGTGACTTCTTATGCAGGAGGAAGAAAATAAAATAGAGTGATGCTGCATATTCGTTGTACAAAAGGGCGACAGTTGGAGAAGAAGAAGAACGCACTGTTCTTTAGGGTTTGGGGTCGTATGCTTTTGGGCCTTGGGTAGTGAGAAATGTTACTTTGTATTTTAGTTAAACCATCCAGCCTATTATGTATGTTGGTGGGTACGGGTACATAAAAGTTGGGCCTGGGCAGTTCTTTTGGAGCGAGCGACAATTTATTTAAATTGTTTTTAATTTTGCATATAGTTAGTAAACTTTAAAGCACCATACCTTGTTGATGTGAAATCTATTCGAATCAAAGGATTTTTGTGTTAGGCTTGTGTCGGCGAGTACAATGCCATAGTGCAATTTATTTATAAGTTTGAGATGTTAAAAAACTATGACATATTTAAACGAACAAAATTTTAAATTGCAGCATTTTAATAAATAACGTTGTTTAAATTTATATAACTTAATTATTGATGTTTGTTTGGCTGAATAAATTACTGTTGAGTTAAATTGAATCGAATATGCTAACTGGACATTAGTTTAGTAGAATAAAACACTGTTCCGCTGATTAAATTAACTTAGTAAATAAATTAGCAGAATAAAACCCCGTTCTGCTATCCTGCGGATTTGGACATTTGTTTAGCGGAAATAAATCATCGTTCTGCTAATTAAATTAATTGGACCCTGTTTAGCAAAATAAATCACCGTTCTGCTATTTTTTATTTGGATAGGTTAATTTGGACATTTGTTTAGCAGAAATAAATTCCGCTCTGCTATTATATTAGTGTGGACACTTAATTACAATCCAATTTATTAGTATTGGATAAGTATTGTATTAATAATAAATTATAATTGTGAGTTTAATTTACATATTGATGTAATGTGAATATTTGGATTATAATTTGGATAGTTTAATGGAAATAAATGGTGGCTTGATTAAGTACCATTGGAGTTACTAAGCCTCTTTCCTAGTTTGGAAGTCGATTTTTGAACCAAAGTTATTTTTAGGATGATTATTATTCATAACGACAATTTAAGATAATTAATAATTATTTGATATTGATTTAAAGTTAATTATTTTATGATTCTTAAAAGTTATTTAAAATATTTAATTATTGTTTTCAAAGTTATTTAATTATTTAAAATGTTTAAAAGTAAATTTTAATTATTAGTTAAAATTATCTTATAATGATTTGATTTAAAAGTTAATTATTATTTAAGAATTAATCGGTACTAAAATATTATTATATCAAAGATAATTTGTTCAAATATTATTATTGTTTTAAAAATAATATATTATACAGTAAACTGTTATAAAAGGGTATTTTCCTAAATTAGACTTGGAAATTTATGTAGAACCTTTATAAGCATTATTTGGAGGTAATTATTAAAATAAAAGATTTCGGAAAGTAACGGTATATTTTCATAATGTAATTTTAGGGCAAAGATTGCCTACAGTTAGGGATGTTTCGCCGGGATAACGACACAACCATTGTGCAAACTATGATCCATGATTGATTGCATGGCCGAAATCGGAGGCAGAGATTGCCTAAATTAAGTTTGGTTTCTCTGGGATAGAGACGTAATCATTGAGCTATGATCTATGGTTGATACCGAATGATGCTTTCGATATTTATTTTAAAGGGTTTCAAATATTTTTTTGAAAGATATGATTTGTTAATATACTTATTCTGGTGAGATAAGTATATGGCTGTTTTTTGATAAAGAGATTTAATTTATTGAAATTAAATTAAACGAGACTTAGTGATTTCAGTGGGAAATGTAATCATTGGTTGAATGTTTGTTTATTTGATAGTTAAATAACCGACTATCAAACCTTGACCTAAATATGTAATCCTTTTTAATTTTGGTGGTACGGAAATATTCCCTACTTGACATAAAAGAATTTTAACTCTAGAAATATTTAGGAGAAATGCGAGAATTATATGGTACAATTACCATCAGGTTGCTATATTGTACGTATAAACTTATGGATCTTCTTGGATAAATGATAAGGAGATCCGTCCACTTAAACGGGTGGGGGGTGATCCCCAATCTTATGTATTGTCAGATTATTTCCTAAAGAACCGGCCTTGAGCATTTCGAAAATCAATGAATGGTATTTGGAGCACACAAGAAAGGGAGAATGTACTCGTAAGAGTTGACTCGGAACCCATGACCTACTCTGAAAACCATATACGGTTAAATGGAGGAGATGCGTTATATTTAAGACGTTGAAATTCATATGTGGTTCAATGACTCGTTGGAGTGTGGATATCTGTGTGAGATTCCAAGATCAATTGAAATGTGGAATTCAGGTGTGATTCCATGATCTGTTAAGGTGTAGGAGTCCATGTGGGATTCCATAATTTATTTGGAGACGGTTCGTGAGCTGGAACGTAGGACATGGCCTCATTAGCGGAGATGACTAAAACGAGATATAGGATGCATAGCCAAGGGGCCTAGCTAACCCATGAGGGTGTAGTCTTCTCTCTTTCTAACAAGTCCCTATCGATCATTTTATGCATGCTGGGAGCGATGAACTCGGCCTTAGTGGTCAGTTATGTATTTCCCTTGTACCTCGGCAAGACAGGTGCTGACCCTCAGAAGGATAAATCTGATCCTTATGCAGGAGGACCGTTCTCGAAATACTGAGGATACCTCTTTACAAATCATTCAGTGGAGCTATGGGATGCTCTAGAATCAAGAGAACACGAATAGGGAGAGACAAGAATGCCTTTCACAATGAAGGGGAAAGTTCCAAAATTCGAAGGAGACCCGAGTCAACGAGGAAGAACTCAAGCTCGAACGAAGGTGATTCTGTAATTAAATGTACTCTATATGCTAAGCTTTGCCTAAATCAGAGCTCTTATACCAACTATAACGACCTGGTATTTCATGCCATTCGCATCCAAACATATCGGATTTGAATTGCTCAAAATGTCAGATTGTTAATTTATATTTGGCAAAACTCAGCATATACAGTAATAAATCAATCACAGAATCACAGAAATAGAGTATTGCAATAATAAGCAGCGGAATATAATAAATAAATAGTAGTTCATGAAGCTACTATATACACAATAGAGTTGAAAAATAAAATACAACAGAATATCTCCATTACAATGTAGTCTCGAATTGAAACAGATGACAAGTCTGAACGAAACAACTGGATAGTTGAAAGCTGAAAGCTGAAAAGATATAGATGGATCTTCAAGCAAAGCTCAAAAGGTGAGTCTCAAATGCTGTGACACTCAGTCTGACACGAGCGTAAATCAAAACACATAAACTCGAGTCAGGATTAACATTCTTATATTAGTAAATTCAACTCAAATGAGATGTCAACTGAAATACAAGTAACTTAAAGGATGTTTGGGATTTTCATCCTCTAAGGATTCATGGAACTATCTACTATGTAGTAATATACGCTATTATAGCATGTCTACAGTAAAGTAAAATATTAAAATAGCGTTAAGGCATTACCATTATTCCCCTTAACACATTTTTATATATTCCCATAATCCATAGAGTACGTAATTCCTCCATAAACTGGAGGGCTATTAGAGGGCACTCCATAGATATGATACAAACCAAACTCGTAGAAGGCGCGATATGGCATGCGACAAGGCACTCGAGGCAATGCCAGGGTAGATATACCATTTGCGGATCCGGACTGGTGGTAATGCATAGCAGCTACTACCGCCCACCTCGTGACACACTCCCAAATTAAATGTGCATCCAATCAAATCACAAAAGCAATAGAATGGTATCGAAGAAATGTGTCCGCGAACGACCTCACTTGGCCCGACATGGCTCCTGTCTTAGCCGCATCAAGCTGACTCACGGGAGTCAAGGCTATGCAAATATCATATAGAATCGTCGCCAAACTATCCTACTTCATTTTGGAATCTCCATCACATACACAGTTGTTAAAGTGGTTTTCGATATTGGCAGAGAGTATGACAATATCCGATCCCGGTCTCTTTAACAACTAAACGCTTATTTCATAACGTGGTCATTTCATTTCAAATAGTTTATACTTCATATCAACATATCATATTCATTTCGAAACTATATCAATTTGATATCACTATTCACTTCAAATAATATTCATTTTCAGAATCGTAACACTTTAAAAAAAATTATAACACTTTCGAAATCATAACACCTTTGAAATCATAGCACTTCGAAAATCGTAACACTTTGGAAATCATAACACTTTTGAAATCATAACACTTTTGAAATCATAACACTTTTGGCTTAAACAGTTTAGATGTTGAAAATGATATCTATATTAAAATAGTTATAAATTGAAATAGTTTATATATTAAAATAATTTATCTCATAAATAGTTTATATATTCAAATACTGTAAATAATAAAAAATAGTTTCCTTTAATTTCGCCAGTCAATTCAAATCATCTTAAATTTCAAAATTTCAATTTAAATCAATTCCAGTTTAACCATTTCAATTTACAGGTCAAATATTCAATTCAGATTCTCAATAAACCATTTCAATTTATATCGATTTTAAGTCCAAGTTTGAACTATCACTTCAATTCCAATAAAATTCAAGTTTAAATATTCAAGCTTTTACAATATAACTTCCACTTATATTTCAAAATTTAACTTTTAATTTATTCAAATTGGAAAGTATTCCATTAACCCTTTAAATAACTATTTATTTAAACCCTAATTTATAAATTTAAATCAATATTAAATATTCAATCACAATTTTATGTAGAATTGAGAATATTCATTTAACCACTTTTTATCAAATCAAGTTATAAATCATATTTTCAAAATCTCATAATCAGTAAGTTCGAATAAATTCTTAATTAAATTCAATTTATTAACCAATTTAAATTCCAAGTCAACATTAGTTTATCTTCCCAACCTTAATTATTAAAGTTATAAAACTATTTTAAAATATTAATAAAAATTTAAATAAATACTTAAACATATTATGAACCAATTAAATTAAATTTATCACGAAATTAAAATTATAATTTAAAAATCTAGAATTATACATATTATATATTAAAAATCAATATTTAATAAAACCCATATATTTCCTTTCAAAACATTGGAAATCATTTTTCAAACATATAGGCCAACGGTGTCCTATATAATTTTCTATCTTATGGTCAAGTGATACAGATATTTATCATTTCAATTCGTAATTTAAATATTTATGGATATATAACATTTCAACCCGCAATCCCAAAATGTAAAATAAATTAAAATCGCTTAGGTTTATCATTTCAACTCATAACAATTTTGTCCTATTCTACAAGATCGTTCGGGTATGTATCATTTCAACCCATAGGGAATTCTAAACTAATAGGGAACTTGCAGAGCGAAAAAATATGATAATAATATAATATATCAACAATAGGCATATATCATCAGTGATAAATAAAATGAAATATATACAACATGATATAGTATCCTATATCACAGGTGAACAATTGCAGATAATGGCATATCATATTTAATTATTAAATAACTAGCAATTCAAATTTAATAGCAGTTTTCAATTGTCGTTTCAAGTGAAATAAAATTTACTAACTATAAGAATGTTAATCGTGAGTGATTGCTCACCTTTCGAGGCTAGAGAAACCAGAAAATGACACGGATACACATACAGATACGAAACGAGCAAATCAAAAAGCTGTTGCGATCAATTTGGACATCGGCGAGATAAAAGTGGGGCGCGACGAAACTGGATTCAATGAAACAAGTATATAAGTGAACCTATATATATATATATAAACTATATATAAAAATTTAAAATCATTATTTAATTTAACCACATACTATAATAAAACATTGTTTAAATTTAAAAACATATAAAAATCAAAATAAAATCTTTATATATTATTTTCCTTTCTTTTAAAAAAAAATCTTCACAATGTATGTGTAATTTTTCTAAAATAAACATTCCTTAAACATAAGAATTTCCTTTCAAAATTCATCAAATTGAGTTTTAAGCATAATATATATACATACATATACATACATATATACATACATACATATATGTCTATATATATATATATACACACAACTATGTATGTTTGCTGGAACAAGATACATAAGTACCAATACATATACATGTGCACTGCATATAACTCTTCCTCCTCTTTTTTCTTCTTCAAATAACAGTACACTCAAAACATAGTTCAAAATTTTTCAAATACACTTAAAATCTTATAAACTGTATAGAACTACAAAAACAAACATCGTATAAAAAAGATCAAAATTTAATTTTAAAATACATAAATTAAAATCAAAATAGGTATGTCATATTTTCTTAAATCAATACATATGTATACCTGGACAATCCAATCCTCTGATTCAAACTTTTATATATATATATATATATAACTTATATATTATAACTTCATACATAATTTGAAAAGTAACAATAGATTATAGTTTATAAAGCCTTTATATGTAACCTAGAAAATATATAAAAGCTAACATATAAACAAAAATAAGAATAGGACAAATGAAGAACAAAGCTATAATGAAGCACATATATGTATATGCAAACAACTTCATATATATACCTTATATAAAAGACAGAGAACAATAGACTTGAGGTGTTCAGCAATTGCCCTGGTGATGGAAGAACAAGATTGGAGGCTGATGGCAGAAAGGTGGAGAGATGGCGCGGTTCAATCTGAGTTGTCGGAGCTTTGGCATGGCGGCGGGATTGGTGAGGGTGGGGTCACAGCCAAGGTTGTTGTGCGCTCGGAGGAAGATGGCTTCGCCTAAAAGGAGAGGAGTATACGGTTTTGGTTGTCGTACGAGGCGGAGTCATAGGCAGCGGCACATGTTAGAGGAGTCAGAGTTGCAGGATGTGGTGGGGTTGGAAGCGGAAAGAAGGCGGTCATTGGCTTGAGCTCGGCTAGCGGGTTATATGCCTCGGGTTAGCAAGATGGAGCGGCCGGATGATGAAGCGTGATCTTCATGCACGGAGGTAGGGAATGGTGTTGTATGGCAGGGGGTAGTGGGAAGTCGCATGAGAGGGTGGCGATGGACATGGCTGAGGTAGGGGTTGCGGAGGAAGGATGAGTTGGATCGGTCACGAAGGAGTTGCAAAAGAGGATGAGTGATAATACAAGCTACAGGTTTCAACATATAAAACAATACATGTTATATTATATACTTTTTTTCCTTTCAAAAACAATAGGAAATAAGCTTAGCTGGAGATGTGACAAGAGCAGAGAGAGGAGGTAGGGTTGGTGTTCGAACATAATGGAATGCAAGCTTCTCTTACAAGGCATTATACAATGATAATAATATATACCTTTTTTTTTTCTCTATTTGCAAATGACAGAGCCAACATTAGAGAGAGGGGAGAAAATGAAGGATGAAACCAAAATAATATATTGCAACAATTGGGAATAGAGAAGTTCAAAGCTAAATTCAAGGAAATATTAAATGCAAATGTCAGTTTGGCTTAACACGATAGATAATGAATGGTCATGAGGAAAACAAAAGGACTCAGCATTGGTAACGATAAGGCAAAACGTTTCGCGGTTTTCGCCACGTACCGGACGTCGAAATGCACAAATGAGTATACTTCGGAGATCAGTAAGACGAGACGAACAAAATGTTGCATAGATATGAGTGATACGATCATCCTATCAAAAATCGATATTCAATACCAAAAATGCTGTTAAAACATCGAAAATAAGATAAACGAAGCAGTAACAATCCAAATTTGGCGGAACGAAATATGACATCTCACTTAGAAGATGATTTACTAATTTATTATATAAAAATAATCAGATTTCGAAAGCATTTCATTTTCATCAAATCTTAACTGATTTAAATTGAGATTGAAATTACACAACGGAACTAACTTTCATATTATCTGATGAAAATGTACCATTTTCTATGTTTATATAGACGTATACCAAATATCAAATTTTCATTTCTGAATTCAATTGTTTAAAGTTTCACAAAATTCAGTTAATTACGTTATAAAATCCACTAAAATTTATTGGTCGTTACAATCTCCCCCACTCAAAACTTTTTGTCCCCAAAAAGGAAGAGAAATGAGAATAGAAACAACCAGAAAGAAAGGAGATTGAAATGCAAAATACAACAATAAATTCAAAGCCATATAAATTTCAATTTAAATTAATTAATATTCAATAACTTGGTTTAATCCATTTTATTAAATCAATAAATAGTCATTCAATCCAAAATTGTTAGTTCAAACTGTAACTTCAAACCATATAAATTGCATTCAAACCATATAAATTGCATTTAGTTTTGAATTGAAAATTATTCAAACAAATTTTGTTTCAATTTTTTATTCAATCAATTAATATTCATTTTATTTATATTTGGTTGATTTTAATTCAATGCATTTCATTCAATTGATTTGTTTTCAGTTTTGAACAATTGCTACAAAATTTTCTTTCAAACAAAATTTTGTTTATTTAACTCATATACTTTATCTATTTATCTGCAGTTATGTTGGTTCCACAAAAAAAAAATTCAAATTTCACTATTCTTTATAATTTACCATTTATTTTCAAAGATATGAATTCTTTTATTACCTGTTTAGTTTCTTAGGTTTACACTTACGTACTCATTCTCTATTTGTTGTTCAATTTGTTTAATTTAAATTTCTTATAACATACATTAAATGTATAACATTCATTATAACAACTAAATTTTTGTTTATAAATTCCCTTAACAAAATTAAAATTTTGGACATCCTTTCTATTATTGTATATATTCAATTACATTCAAACCCTTCCAGGTAAGTTCTATTAATGTCTTTGAATATAATTCAACACTATACAGATTTACCTTTTATTTACAACATTTATATTAAACCAGATTTCATTTTGAACAATTTATTACTTCAGTTTTCTTCTTGTATAACCTTTTATTATACCCTAACATTTTAACTTTTTGAATATTTTAGGCAAGTTATATACATTAGAATGTAATTTAGTATTATACAAATAAGTTTTATTCAAATTCAACTGTTTCAAGTAGGTTTAATTTCATTTATCATTTTAGAAATTCCAATTATTCAAAATTTCACTTTATTTCAATAATTGAAACCATTCTTAATATAAATCTTAAGATTCAAATTTTCGGTTTAACTTCAACTACTTTGAAATAATTATATACATATATACTTTATAAATCAAATTATACATAATAAATTTAAATCAAATCCATTTTTACATAAGAAAAGTGTAGCAAAGCTACTAAGGAGCCTCCCCACTTTGAGACTCGAAAATCAATGTCGATGATGCTGCAGTCATCATCGAAATTATTTTCTAGCGACAATAGAGGAGAGTATTGATTTAAAATTCTAAAATTCTTTGGAAACAATTTCTATTCGAAAATACTTTTAAATAATATACCTTAAAATCTTAAAACAAAATTTATAAAATACCAAAAATTGAATTCTCAAATTCTTAATTTAAATGCATTTCAATTCCAAATCAATTTATAAGTCATGTTTTATAAATTCATTCATTTATATCATGCTGCAATAGTTAATGGTTTACAAAACAATAAATGAAAATCAAATATTATCATTTCTAACAACCAGTTTATTTAACTATTAAATTTCAAAAAATTATTCTTATGTATATACAATATAATCATACCTAAAATTGTTTCATTTACAAATTTTGAAAACAATATTGTGCAAATTTGCTCTGTTCAAGTTTCTTGGAATTCCTATCGATAGCGTTAGCTAGACGAATCAATCGAAACCCAAAATTCAAACTTAACAGCTCAAACAACATAATATAAAACATTTTATATTAATTACAAATACACTCCCTCACACGAATATGATTCCAGAATGGATTTCAAACAAGGATATATATTCAATTTTAGAGGGACTCTAATCAAAGAGAGTTATAACAAGGTAGATAGGCTTGAAAGGAAGATAGATAGATTGCAAAAGAGAAAAAACAATAAACTTATATAAATCGCGGGTGACCTTAACCAGGTCAACCGAGCTTCCAGGAATAAGATCGATGCAAACTTCTGAGGTAAATCGACATTTGATCGTAAGAGAATTACCCTGGTTGTCCATCAGAGAAACATTCGGGCACATCAAGAGATATGAGCATCTAAACCGAGGATATAGAAATCTCCGGTGAATCAATTCCTATTGTAAAGGAGTTTTACCCCTTTAAAAATCGTTTAGTGGAGCTATGGGATGCTCCAGAATCAAGAAAACACGAATAAGGAGAGACAAGGGGAAGTTCCAAAATTCAAAGAAACCCGAGTCAACGAGGAAGAACATAACTCGAATGAAGGTGATTCTGTAATTAAACTTACTCTATATGCTTAGTTTTGCCTAAACCAGAGCTCTAATACCAACTGTAACGACCCGATATTTCTAGCCATTTGCATCCATACATGTCGGATTTGAATTGCTCAAAATGTCTGATTGTCAATTTATATTTGGCAAAACCCAATATATACAGTAAATAAATCAATCACAGAAACAGAGTATTACGACAGTAAGCAGCGAAATAAATAAATAAATAGTAGTTCATGAAGCTACTATATAAACAACAGAGTTGAAAAATAAAATACAACAGAATATCTCCAATATAATGTAGTCTCGTATAAAAACAGACGAGAAGTGTGAACAAAACAACTGGATAGCTGAAAGTTGAACAGATATAGATGGATCTTCAAGCAAAGCTCCAAAGGTGAGTCTCAAATGCTGTGACACTCGGTCTGACCCAAGCATAAAGCAAAACACAAACACTCGAGTCAGGATTAACATTCTTATATTAGTAAATTCAAATCAAGTGAAATTTCAACTGAAATACAAGTAACTTAAAGGGTGTATAGGATTTCTATACTCTAAGGATCCATGGAACTATCTACTATGTAGTAATACATGCTATTATAATATGTCTATAGTAAAGTAAAAGTATTAAAATAGAGTTAAGGCATTACCCATATCCCCCTTGACACATTTTTATATATTCCTATAGTCTATACAGTACCGTGATTCCTCTGTAAACTAGAGGGATATCATAGGGCAATCCATAGGTATGGTACAAACCAAACACGTAGAAGGCGCGATAGGGAATGCGACAGGGCACTCGAGGCAATGCTAGGGTAGATATACCATTTATGGATCTGGACTAGTGGTAAAGCATAACAGCTACTACCACCCCCTCATGACACACTCCCAAATCAAAGGTGCACCCAATCAAATCGCAAAAGCAATAGAATAGTATCGATGAAATGTATCCGTTAGAAGGAATGACCTCACTTGGCTCGGTGTGGCTCCTGTTTTAGCCGCATCAAGCTGACACACGGGAGTTAGGGCTATGTAAATACCATATAGAATTGTCGCCAAACCATTCTACTTCATTCTAGAATCTCCACCACGTACACAGTTGTTAAAGTGGCTTTCGGTATTGACAGAGAGTATGACAATATCCGATCGTAGTCTCTTTAACAACCAAACGCTTATTTCACACTGTGGTCATTTCATTTCAAATGGTTCATACTTCATATCAAAATATCATATTCATTTCAAAATTATATCAATTTGATATCATTATTCACTTGAAATAATATTCATTTTCAAAATCGTAACACTTAAAAAAATTTATAACACTTTCGAAATCATAACACCTTTCAAATCTTAGCACTTTGGAAATCGTAAAACTTTGGAAATCATGACACTTTTGAAATCATAACACTTTGAAAATCATAACACTTTGGAAATCATAACACTTTTGGCGTAAACAGTTTAGATGTTGAAAATGGTATATATATTAAAATAGTCATAAATTGAAAAAGTTTATATATTAAAATAATTTATATAGTAAATAGTTTAAATATTAAAATACCTTAAATAATAAAAATAGTTTCCTCCAATTTCGCCAGTCAATTCAAATCATCTTAAATTCCAAAAATTCAGTTTAAATCAATTCCAGTTTAACCAGTTCAATTTAAAGGTCAAATATTCAATTCAGACTCTCAATAAACCATTTCAATTTATATCGATTTCAAATCGAAGTTTGAAGCCACTTCAATTCCAATAAAATTCAAGTTTAAATATTCAATCTTTTACAATATAACTTCCACTTATACTTCAACATTTAACTTTTAATTTTATTCATATTGGAAAGTATTCCATTAACTGTTTAAATAACAATTTATTTAAACCCTAATTTATAAATTTAAATAATATTAAATATTAAATATCAATTTTATTTAAAATTGACAATATTCATTTAATCACTTTTTATCAAATCAAGTTATAAATCATATTTTCAAAACCTCAAAATCAATAAGTTCGAATAAATTCTTATTTAAATTCAATTTATTAACCAATTTAAATTCCAAGTCAACATTGGTTTATCTTCCCAACTTTTATTATTAAAATTATAAAATAATTTTAAAATATTAATAAAAATTTAAATAAATACTTAAACATATTATAAGCCAATTAAATTAAGTTAAAATTATAATTTAAAAATCTAGAATTATACATATTATATTTTAAAAATCAATATTTAATAAAACCCATATATTTTCTTTCAAAACTTTGGAAAACATTTTTCAAAAATATAGACCAACGGTGTCCGTATATAATTTTCTATGTTGTGGTCAAACGATACGGATATTTATCATTTCAATCCGCAATTTAAATATTTACGGGTGTATATCATTTCAACTCGCAATCCCAAAAGTTTAAAATAAATAAAAATCACTTGGGTTTTTCATTTCAACCCATAATGATTTTCTTCCATGCTACAAGATCGTTCAGGTATGTATCATTCCAACCCAAAGGGAATTATAGACTAACAGGGAACTTGCTAAGTGAGAACAAATATGATAATAATATAATATATCAACAATAGGCATATATCATCGGTGATAAATAAAATAAAATAAACATAACAGATATGGTGTCATATATCACAGGTGAACAATTGCAGATAATAATATATCATATTTAACTATTCAATAACTAGAAATTCAAATTTAACAGCATATTTCAATTGTAGTTTCAAGTCAAATTAAATTTACTAACTATAAATATGTTAATTATGAGTGATTGCTCACCTTTCGAGACTAGAGAAACTAGAAAACGACATGAATACGTACACAGATACGGATACGAGCAAATCAAAAGGCTGTTGAGATTAATTTGGACATCGGCGAGACAAAAGGGAAGCATGATGAAACTGGATTCGATAAAACAAGTATATAAGCAAACATATATATATAAACTATATATATGAATTAAAATCATTATTTAATTTAAACACATACTGTAATAAAACCATTGTTTAAATTTAAAACACATATAAAAATCGAAATAAAATCTTTATATGTTATTTTCCTTTCTTTTCAAAAAAAATCTTCACAATGTATGTATAAATTTTTCTAAAATCAACATTCCTTAAACACATGAATTTCCTTCAAAATTCATTAAATAGAGTTTTAAGCATAATATATATACATACATGTTTACTGGAACAAGATACATAAGCACTAATACATATACATGTGCATTGTATATAACTCTTCCTCCTCTTTTTTTTTCTTCAAATAACACTACACTTAAAAAATAGTTTAAATTTTTTCAAATACACATAAAATCTTATAAACTGTATAGAATTACAAAAACAAACATCGTAAAAAAAAGATCAAAATTTAAATTTGAAATATATAAATTAAAATCAAAATAGCCATGTCATATTTTCTTAAATTAATACATATGTATACCCGGACAATCTAATCCTCTGATTCAAACTTTTATATATATATATATATATTTAACTTATATATTATAACTTTATACATAATTTGAAAAGTAACAACAGATTACAGTTTATAAAACCTTTGCATGTAACCTAGAAAATATATAAAAGCTAACATACAAACCAAAACAAGAATAGGACAAAGGAAGAATGGAGCTATAATAGAGCACATATATGTATATGCGAACAACTGCATATATATATGTATGTATGTATATGTATATATATGATAGAGAACAATAGACTTGAGGTGTTCGGCAGTTGCCCTGGTGATGGAAGAACAAGATTGGAGGCTGATGGCGAAAAGGTGATGGGATGGCGCAGTGCGATCTGGGTTGTTGGAGCTTTGGCATGGCGGCGGGATTGGTGAGGGTGGGGTCACAGCCAAGGTTGCTGTGCGCTCAGAGGAAGATGGCTTCGCCTATGAGGAGAGGAATAACGGTTTTGGTTGTTGTATGAGATGGAGTCATAGGCAACGACACATGTTCGAGGAGGCGGAGTTGCAGGCTATGGTGGGGTTGGAAGCGGAAAGAAGGCGGTCGTTGGCTTGAGCTCAGCTAGGGGGTGATGTAGCTCAGGTTAGTAAGGTGGAGCAACCAAATGACGAGGCGTGATCTTCATGCACGGAGGGAAGGAATGGTGTTGTACGGTGGGGGGTAATGGGAAGTCACATGAGGGAGTGGTGATGGACATGGCTGCGGTAGGGGTTGCGGAGGAAGGATGAGTTGGATCGGTCACGAAGGAGTTGCAAAAGAGGATGAGTGACAATACAAGCTACAGGTTTCAACATATAAAATAATATATGTTATATTATATACTTCTTTTTCTTTCAAAAACAATAGAAAAGAAGCTTAGCTGGAGAGGTGACAAGAGCAGAGTGAGGAGGTAGGATTGGAATTCGAACATAATGGAACACAAGCTTCTTTGACAATGCATTATACAATGATGATAATATATACTTTTTTTCTTTATTTGCAAATAACAGAGCCAAAATTAGAGAGAGGGGAGGAAATGAAAGACAGAACCAAAATAATATATTGCAACGATTGGGAATAGAGAAGGTCAAAGCTGAATTCAAGGAAATATTAAATGCAAATGTCAGTTTGGTTTAACACGGTAGATAATGAATGGTCATGAGGAAAACGAAAGGACTCAGCATTGGTAACGATAAGGCTAAACGTTTCATGGTTTTCGCCGCGTACCGGACGCCGAAATGCACAAATGAGTATACTATAGAGATCATCATGACGAGAAGAAAAGAATGTTACATAGATATGAGTGATACGATCATCCTATCAAAAATCGATATTCGGTACCGAAAATGCTGTTAAACGACGAAGATAAGATAAACGGAGCAATAACAGTCCAAATTTGACGAAACGAAATATGACGTCTCACTCAGAAGATGATTTACAAATTTATTATATGAAAATAATCAAATTTAGAAAGCATTTTATTTTCGTCAAATCTTAACTGATTTAAATTGAGATTGACATTACACAACAGAACTAAATTTCATAGTATCTGATGAAAATGTACATTTGCTATGTTTATATAGACGTATACCAAATATCAAATTTTCATATTTGAATTCAATTGTTTAAAGTTTCACAAAAATTCTGTTAATTACGTTATAAAAACCACTAAAATTTATGGACTCTCCCCCACTCAAAACTATTTGTCCCCGAAAAGGAAGAGAAGGAAAATGGAAACAACCAGAAAGAAAAGAGAATGAAATGCAAAATACAAAAATAAATTCAAGGCCTATAAATTTCAACTTAAAATAGTTAATATTCAATAATTTGGTTTAATCCATTTTATTAAATCAATAGATAGTCATTCAATTCAAAATTGTTAGTTCAACCTGTAACTTCAAACCATATAAATTGCATTAAGTTTTGAATTGAAAATTATTCAACAAATTTTGTTTCAATTTTTTATTCAATGAATGAATATTCATTTTATTCACATTTGGTTGATTTTAATTCAATGCATTTCATTCAATTGATTTGGTTTCAGTTTATTAAAATTTGCCACAGAATTTTCATTCAAACAAAATTTTGTTTATTTAACTCATTTACTTTATCCATTTATCTGCAGTTATGTTGGTTCCACAAAAAATGTATTCAAATTTCACTATTTTTTATATCTTACCATTTATTTACGAAGATATGAATTCTTTTATTTCCTGTTTAGTTTCTTAGGTTTACACTTATGTAACGACCCGGAATTTTAGGCAATATCAATTCAATAATCTGCATTAATAATTTAATTGATTTGATAATTTTTCTTTGTAATTTTAATTTAATTTGGTAAATTTAATATTTTTAAAGGTTAATAAATATTTAATCTGGTAATTGTGATCAATATCTTTTTAACAATTTAAAATGGATAGGATTTTTTTTTTCAAAGCTAATAAATTTTATTCTATTTATAATTTTTTTTTGATATATATTGTGAATAGAAGATCTTTTGTTTTAAATAAATAAAAGATTGAATTTTCAAATTGTAATATATATGTATGTATATGTTATAATTTGGTGTTGTTTTGAAATTTGATTTAATTTATTGATAATTTATATATGTATGATTTGTAATTTGAAGCTTTGTTCTAGATTTAATATTTTTCAAAAGTTAATTTAAGTTTAATTCAATTGTTTTCAAATATAAGATAATTGTTTTTTTTTAAATATGATAGTTTAAAAAAGGGATTTATTCAAAATTTTATGTTTGTTTTCTTCAAAAGTGTTTAAATTTAAATGATTATAAATGTATAAAAATAAATGTTTTAGATTTTAAATTACATGTATAAGAAAATATATTTGCATTATAATTAATTTTAGAATATTTCTTTTAAAAGTGAATTTATATATACATATGTAAACATTTATTTATTTAGAAATTTAAATAAGTAAGTTATATTTACATTTAAATTAAGTAAAAATTAATTAAAAATACCTAAGAAAACATGTGTAAACATGTTAACACCCTTAATAACACTTGTAAGAAATTTAAGTTATTTGGATGACAAATGTAAAATCTTGATAACATGTGGCAATGTTTTCATTTTAACTTTTAATAAATGTTTTTAAGAAGAAAGTTAGTTTTTCACAAACATTTTCTCTCTCTTTTTTTCACTTCTTAACTCAAAACCAGAAATTTACTTTCAAATCTGAAATTGGAAATCAAAAGCAAATTTAAAATCTGCAATTATCAAATCTGCAAAATCAATCTGCAAATACAAATGGATGATCAACAGTAGTATCAACAGTTTAGAACATCAAAAATTGAAGCATGCAAAGATTTCGAACATGCAAGTGTTTCATCAGCATAGTCAAAGCATTTTTTCAGATTATTTAAGGGATCAAAACCTGCTCTGCAAATTATAATTGGTGAGTAAATTATTTTAAAAACAGTTAATCTTGTTTAAACTTAAATGCATGTGATGATCTTGACTTGTATCAAAGTTCTTTAGCTTGAATTTATATGAATTAGTATGCATATGTTGTTGAGCTTGTCTGTTATATACATTCAAATGTTCTCTGTTGGTTTACTGTGAATGTTCTGCTTAAAAATTTCAATATCTACAAATCTAATCCATATTAGCCTTAAGCATTTAAACGAAAACTGTTTGTAATTGTATAATGAAGACTATGAAATAGTTCCAGGAATTTAAAATACCATAAATCATGTTTAAATTAGGAATTAACAGAGGAACTTGAATTTTTGTTAAAAACCAACTATCTTAAATTTTAAATTGAATTACATGCATGTAATCATGATTAAAAATCATGATTTTAGATGATACTATCATAATTTTTAATTGGGTATTTCGTGTGAATTCCGGGTTTGAACGTTTTGGGGGTTTTGGTGATTTGCCGTTGATCGGCGTGTTGATCGGAGCTATAATGGGGTCGAAGCTTACTTATATGTCGAGTTGCAGCTGCAGTTTTCGTGCTTGATGTTTGAATTTCCATTCGTGGGTTATTCCTTGGATCTAGGTTCAAATTCATGTTCGAGTGTGATGTTGTGACCGTCGTTGGTGGACGCGACGACCTGGGTTGGCCGGCGGCGTTGGTACACGTGCACAAGTGTACGTGTTTGTGCACTGGAATTTGGTTTAGGGAAAGTCGAGTTTCACTCGAAGGGGTGCTCGCGTATTCAGGGGAACGACTCGAAGATGATGGAGCTGGGAGGTCTTCGGGGCTAGCTCGTGTGAGTTGGTGGTCGACTCGAGTATTTTTTAGTTTTTTCCTGGTTTTTGTTGCGCAGATATTAAGTTGCATATGAACTTGAGTTTGATGAAATCAAGCATTAAGCTATAAGCAAGTTTTATTAAAGAAACAAAATATAAAGTCAAAACTTGTTGATTTAAAATAAAAGTAAATCAAACATTTTAAAAGGTTAATTGAATTTATTTTTCAAATTTAAAGTGTTTAAATTGATTTCTTTTGGAAATAATTAATTTAATTAAATTTTGAATTTTAATTTACAGGAATGATTTGAATTTGAATTATTAAATCAAGGTTTCTAAGTAGACTTTAAGTAATGTTTTAAAAACTAAGTTTTTAAATTATTTTGGAAATGAATAAGTCTAAATTTGATGATTGAATTTCAAAGTGTTTTGTAAATGTTTTATTTTCAAATAAAGTTAAAGTTATAAATTTGTAAACCAAATAGAATAGTTTGTTTTTAAGGTTATTAAAATTTGATTTAAATTTTCAAATAATTTATTTATGAAGATAAATATGGTTAATTTATCTTTGTTATGAACTTATGGATACTTAATTAATATAAATTGTTAATAAGTAAAAGATTAATTAAGATTAATATTCTCTTAATTAATTAAGGATTTTTAAATATAAGAAGTTATTTATTTATTTAATTTTAAATAATTAGTTAATTGTTTATTTAATTTTAGATAATCACTTAATTATAAATTAATTAAGTGCAATTACTTAATGAAGTAATTAATGGTTAATTATTGAAAGTAATTAAGAATGTAAATTACTTATGGAAGTAATTAATGGAAATTACTCATGGGAGTAATTAGTTGAAGTGATTAATGGAAAATCACTTGATGTTATCAATTAAGGAATTGATTAATATATAGTTTTGAAGTTAATTAATTATGGAGTAATTAATTAATTAAAGAGTTAAAGATTATTTAATGATGAAATTAATTACTTGTTAAGTAATTAATTAAAAGAATAATCATCTATGAAAATAATTAGAAGATAATTAGTTATGTAAGTAATTAAGGTTAATTACTTAGTAAATTTTAGTTAATTAATTTATGTGATTAATTAATTAATAAATGTGATTAATTTAAGATTAATTACTAAGGGTAATTAATTAAAATGTAATTAATAAAGTAATTAATTAAGGATTATTTATTTATTTAATTGATTAATAATTACTTAATGAAGTAATTAAAGATTAATTAATTAGATTAATTAATCAAGGGTTAATATAATTAATTAAGATGTTAATTAATTAGGATAAGTAATTACAAGTTGTTAATTACTGTTTATGATTAATGAGATGATTAATTAAAAATTAGTTGTTTAATTAATTTAAAGTAATTATTCATTAATAGGGGTCATTAGTTAATGTAATTAATAAAATTAATCAAGTTTGATTAATAAAGTGATTAATTAAAATATGATTAATTAATTGTAATTAATTGAGGTTTAATGTAATTAATTAAAGTTAATTAATTAACTGAAGTAAATGAAGGATCATTAATTGTTGTAATTAATGATAGCAATTAAAGGTTAATTACTGTATATGGTTAAAGATAATTACTTGAATGTAATTACAGTATAATTAATCAACAAAGATTAATTAAAGAAGATCATTAAGAGATGATAAATTTATTTGTAATGAATCAATGAAGAAGGATTTAGGTAATCCAATTGATCAAGAGTTAATCAATTCTTCTTATAAACGATTGATTGATATTTGATTGATTGATATTGGATGATTGATTAATATTGAATGATTGATATTGGGTGATTGGTTGATACTGGATGATTTGGATATCTCTGATATGTGATATGCTGCTTTGTGAGATGAATGGTTGTTATGAATTATCTATTATGATAATGTGATTCATCTATTTGTTTATATCATCCTCAATATAAGTTAATTGTTTAAAACCCTTTAAACAACTTGGACATTTAAAATGGCGTTTGGATTTGGTTAGACCGGGATTGGGTTTCCATATTTGGATATCCGAAAACCACATTGATCCAAATTAAATGTTAGGTCGTGAATCCAAGTGGAGCTTAGTGAAGACTCAAGTTGTAAGAACTATACGTCAGTATAACTCTAAGGGTGATTCCGTGATGAGTTTGACATTTATAGTACTTATAGGTTCGAGATGGTGATTTAGAGTGCAAGGGCTATGGTCATTGACTCTGAGGGTGATTCCAAAATGAGTGCAACGAGATAGTGCCTTCGGTTTCGTTCGGACCCGGAACGAACTTGTATGGATTAAATGCTTTCAAAACATCGTCAGGTGGACGATGAGCATTCTAAGTGATATGTCCTATAAAGGTAATCGCAGTCTCAAGCCTCGTCAACCGGGAATGGCTAAAACAGGGGAGGTGCAGCAAGGCTAGGTGGGTAGCACCCCTTTCAGGGTGAGGTCATTCCTGTCTAGATGTCCCTTTATTTCGGCTTAGTGGGTGGTTGGCCGCGCCAACCATAGGGTGATTTTACTCGGGACTGTTCAGTAAGGAACAGTTCCGGCTTTGTGATGCAGAGGATTGGGCATAATTCTCGGTACGTTGATCTCGACCACGTACTGTGAAGGGCGGTGCCCCGGTAGCCCTGCAATTGATGGAAACCCATTCTTCCTACGAGACCCTACGGTTTTGTTTGTATTACCCACTTTTGTGGCCAGCAGCTGGAATTTAATGAATGTAACAATTTCGGCTATTTCTTATTTTTTTGAAAACCCTAGACACTATTATAATATCACTGGATTTCCTATCAAATGTTTTGGTTAGTGTAAGGTAAAAACTTTTCCATGTTTATGTGTGGGAAGTCTTACGTGATACCTTTTCTTTTCAAAGGTTTTTCTAAAGTTAAGCAATTTTAACCCGTTTACTCACATCAGACCCCTATCTGACCCGAGTGTTTATTTTCTGTTTTATTAAACTCTTGGGTACTCATATTATGTATGAGTAGTCAAGTGATTCAGGTTTGCTTGACGAATTCTGGAGGAGATATGGAGCAGGAGGCTTCCACGTGTAGATATAATATGGTTCCGCTGTGTTTGTATGGTATCTGTATCTTGTGTTATTGAGTTGTATAGTTAGACAGATGTTTATAACTGTCTAATATGTGTTGTATAAGTTGTATACTCTGATGTAATGTGATACTATGTAATATTTTATGTGATATATTATATTTCATTCGTTCCGTTGTGAGTTATCTGATGTTGTTGTGTTTCTTTTTTCTTATCTTTTCTTCTTCTACCCCTTTCTTTCTTCATTAGTGATGCGACTTTCTGGTGTTAGAAAGTTGGGTCTCTACAACTTATGTACTCGTTCTTTATTTCTTATTCAATTTGTTTAATTTACGTTTCTTATAACGTACATTAAATGTATAACATTCATTATAATAACTAAATTTTTGTTTATAAATTCCCTTAACAAAATTAAATTTTTGGACATCCTTTCTATTATTGTATATATTCAATTACATTCAAACCTTTCCAGGTAAGTTCTATTAATGTCTTTGAATATAATTCAACACTATACAAATTTACCTTTTATTTACAACATTTATATTAAGCTAGATTTCATTTTGAACAATTTTTTACTTAAGTTTTCTTCTTGCATAACCTTTTATTATACCCTAACATTTTAACTTTTTGAATATTTTAGGCAATTTATATATATTAGAATGCAATTTAGTATTCTACAAATAAGTTTTATTCCAATTCAACTGTTTCAAGTAGGTTTAATTTCATTTATCATTTTAGAAATTCCAATTATTCAAAATTTCACTTTATTTCAATAATTGAAACCATTTCTTAATATAAATCTTACGATTCAAATTTACAGTTTCACTTCAACTACTTTGAAATAATTATATACATATATATTTTATAAATCAAATTATATACAAGAAATTTAAATAAAAACCATTTTTTCCCAAAAAAAAATTGTAGCAAATCTACTAAGGAGCCTCTCCACTTTGGGACTTAAAAATGAATGTCGATGATGGTGCAGTCATCACCGAATTATTTTCCAGCGACAATAGAGGAGAGTATTAATTTAAAACTTTTAAAATTCTTTGAAAACAATTTCTATTCGAAAATATTTTTAAATAATATAACTTAAAATTTTAAAACCAAATTTCTAAAATACCGAAAATTAAATTCTCAAATTCTTAATTTAAGTGCATTTCAATTCCAAATCAATTTTAAAATCATGTTTTATAAATTCATTCATTTATATCATGCTGCAATAGTCAATGGTTTACAAAACAATAAATGAAAATCAAATATTATCATTTCTAACAAACAGTTTATTTAATTATCAAATTTGAGAAAATTGTACTTATAGATATATAATATAATCATACCCAAAATTATTTCATTTACAAATATTGAAAAACAATATTGTGCTAGTTTGCTCTGTTCAAGTATTTTGGAATTCCTATCAGTAGTGTTAGCTAGACGAATCAATCGAAACCCAAAATTCAAACTTAACAACTCAAACAACACAATATGAAACATTTTATATTAATTACAAATACACTCCCTCACATGATGATTTCAGAATTAATTTCAAACAAGGATATAGATTCAATTTTAGAGAGACTCTAACCAAAGAGAGTTCTAACAAGGAAGATAGGCTCGAAAGGAAGATAGATAGATTACAAAAGAGAAAGACGATAGACTTATATAAATCGCGAGTGACCTTAACCAGGTCAACCGAGATTCCAGGAATAAGATCGATGCAGAATTCTGAGGTAAATTGACATTCGACCTCAAGAGAATTACCCTGGTTGTCCACTAGAGATACATTCGGGCACAACAAGGGTTAGCAGCATCTAAACCAATGATATAGAAATCTCCGATGAATCAATGTCTATTGTAATGGAGTTTCACCCCTTTAAAAATCATTTAGTGGAGCTATGGGATGCTCCAGAATCAAGAAAAACGAATAGGGAGAGACAAGAATGGATTTTAGAATGAAGGGGGAAGTTTCAAAATTCAAAGGAAACCTGATTCAACAGAGAAGAACTCAAGCTCGAACAAACGTGACTCTGTAATTAAATTTACTCTATACGCTAAGTTTTGCCTAAACCAAAGCTCTAATACCAACTGTAACGAATCGATATTCCAAGCCATTTGCATCCACACACGTCAGATTTGAATTGCTAAAAATGTTAGAATATTAATTTATATTTGACAAAACTCAGCATATACAGTAAATAAATCAATCATAGAATCACAGAAACAGAGTATTACAACAATAAACAGCGGAATAAATAAATAGTAGTTCATGAAGCTACTATATAAACAACAGAGTTGGGAAATAAAATACAACGGAATATCTCCAATACAATGTAGTCTCGAATAAAAAAGATGACAAGTCTAAACAAAAAAACTGGATAGCTGAAAGCTGAACAAATACAGATGGATCTTCAAGCAAAGCTCCAAAGGTGAGCCTCAAATGTTGTGACACTCGGTCTGACCCGAGCGTAAAGCAAAACACAAACACTCAAGTCAGGATTAACATTCTTACATTAATAAATTCAACTCAAGTGAAATGTCAACCGAAATACAAGTAACTTAAAGGATGTTTGGGATTTCTATCCTCTAAGGATCCATGGAATTATCTACTATGTAGTAATATATGCTATTATGATATGTCTATAGTAAAGTAAATGTATTAAAATAGTGTTAAGGCATTACCCATATCCCCTTTAACACATTTTTATATATTCTCATAGTCTACACTGTACCGTAATTCCTCCGTAAACTAAAGGGCTACAATGGGCACTCCATGGGTATGGTACAAACCAAACTTGTAGAAGGCGCGATATGGCATGCGACAAGGCACTCAAGGCAATGCCAGGGCAGATATACCATTTGCGGATCTAGATTGGTGGTAACGCATAGCAGCTACTACTGCCACCTCATGAACTTCCAAATCAAAGGTGCACCCAATCAAATCACAAAATCAATAGAATGGTATTGAAGAAATTTGTCCGATAGGAGGAATGACCTTACTTCGCTTGGCATGGCTCCTGTTTTAGCCGCATCAAGCTGACTAATGGGAGTCAAGGCTACCTAAGTACCATATAGAATCGTCGCCAAACCATCCTACTTCATTCTGCAATCTCCACCATGTACACAGTTGTTAAAGTGGTTTTCGGTATTGGCAGAGAGTATGACAATATCTGATCCCGGTCTCTTTAACAACCAAACGCTTATTTCACACCATGGTCATTTCATTTCAAATAGTTCATACTTCATATGAAAATATCATATTCACTTCGAAACTATATCAGTTTGATATCATTATTCACTTTAAATAATATTTATTTTCAGAATCCTAACACTTTAAAAAAATTTATAACACTTTCGAAATCATAACACCTTTGAAATCATAGCACTTTGGAAATCGTAACACTTTGGAAATCTTAACACTTCTGAAATCATAACACTTTGGAAATCATAACACTTTTGGCTTAAACAGTTTAGATGTTGAAAATGGTATATATATATATTAAAATAGTGATAACTTGAAGTACTTTATATGTTAAGATTATTTATATGATAAATAGTTTATATATTAAATTACTTTAAATAATAAAAATAGTTTCCTCCAATTACGCCAGTCAATTTAAATCATCTTAAATTTCAAATTTTCAATTTAAATCAATTCTAATTTAACCATTTCAATTTAAAGGTCAAATATTCAATTCAGATTCTCAATAAACCATTTCAATTTATATCGATTTCAAATCCAAGTTTGAACTATCACTTCAATTCTAATAAAGTTCAAGTTTAAATATTCAAGCTTTCACAATATAACTTCCATTTACATTTCAACCTTTAACTTTTAATTTTATTCAAATTGGAAAGTATTCCTTTAACCATTTAAACAATAATTTATTTAAACCCTAATTTATAAATTTAAATCAATATTAAATATTCAATCTCAATTTGATTTAAAATTGATAATATTCATTTAATCACTTTTTATCAAATCAAGTTATAAATCATATTTTCAAAATCTCAAGATCAATAAGTTCGAATAAATTCTTATTTAGATTCAATTTATTAATCAATTTAAATTCCAAGTCGACATTGGTTTATCTTCCTAACCTTAATTATTAAAGTTATAAAACCATTTAAAAATATTAATGAAAATTTAAATAACTGCTTAAACATATTATAAACCAATTAAATTAAATTTATTACAAAAATAAAATTATAATTTAAAAATCTAGAATTATACATATTATATTTAAAAATCAATATTTAATTAAGCCCATATATTTCCTTTTGGAAATCATTTTTCAAAAATATAGGCCAACATTGTCTGTATATAATTTTCTATCTCATGGTCAAGTGATACAGATATTTATCATTTTAATCCGCAATTTAAATATTTACGGGTATATATCATTTCAACTCGCAATCCCAAAAATTTAAAATAAATTAAAATCGCTTGGGCTTATCATTTCAACCCATAACGATTTTCTCATATTCTACAAGATCGTTCGGGTATGTATCATTTCAACCCATAGGGAATTCTAGACTAATAGGGAATTTGCAAAGTGAGAAAATATGATAATAATACAATATATCAACAATAGGCATATAACATCAATGATAAATAAAATAAAATATACATAACATGATATGGTATCATATGTCACAGGTGAACAATTGCAGATAATGGCATATCATATTTAATTATTAAATAACTAACAATTCAAATTTAACAGCATATTTCAATTGTCATTTCAACTGAAATAAAATTTACTAACTATAAGAATGTTAATCATGAGTGATTGCTCACCTTTCAAGGCTAGAAAATCAGAAAACGACACAGATACGCATACAGATACGGACATGAGCAAAGCAAAAAGCCGTTGCGACCAATTTGGACATCGGCGAGAATAAAGCTAGGCGCGATGAAACTGGATTCGATGAAACAAGTATATAAGTGAATATATATATATATATTAATTTAAAAATAATTATTTAATTTAAGCACATACTATAATAAAACATTGTTTAAATTTAAAAACATATAAAAATAAAAATAAAATCTTTGTATATTATTTTCCTTTCTTTTAAAAAAATATACATAATGTATGTATAAATTTTTCTAAAATCAATATTCCTTAAACCCATGAATTTCCTTTCAAAATTCTTCAAATAGAGTTTTAAGCATAATATATATATATATATATATATATATATATATCAAAACAAAACAATTATGTATGTTTATTGGAACAAGATACATAAGTACCAATACATATACATATGCACTATATATAACTCATCCTCTTTTTTTTCTTCAAATAACAGTACACTTAAAATATAGTTCAAACATTCTCAAATACACTTAAAATCTTATGAACTATATAGAACTACAAAAACAAACATTGTATAAAAAAGATCAAAATTTAAATTTAAAATACATAAAATAAAATCAAAATAGCTATGTCATATTTTCTTAAATCGATACATATGTATACCTGGACAATCCAATCCTCTGATTCAAACTTATATATATATAAATTATATATTATAACATCATACATAATTTGAAAAGCAACAACAGATTATAGTTTATAAAACCTTTGCATGTAACCCAGAGAATATATAAAAGCTAACATATAAACAAAAACAAGAATAGGACAAAGGAAGAACAGAGCTATAATAAAGCACATATATGTATATACGAACAACTGCATATATGTACCTTATATAAACGACAGAGAGAAATAGACTTGAGTTGTTCGGTAGTTGCCTTGGTGATGGAAGAACAAGATTGGAGGCTGATGGCGGAAAGGTGGAGAGATGGCGTGGTGCAATCTGGGTTGTCGGAGCTTTGGCATGGCGGCAGGATTGGTGAGGGTGGGGTCACAGCCAAGGTTGATGTGCGCTTGGAGGAAGATGGCTCCGCCTATGAGGAGAGGAGTATGCAGTTTTGGTTGTCGTACGAGGCAGAGTCATAGGTAGTGGCACATGTTAGAGGAGGCGGAGTTGCAGGCTATGGTGGGGTTGGAAGCGAAAAGAAGGCATTCGTTGGCTTGAGCTTTGCTAGCGGGTTATGTGGCTCGGGTTAGCAAGGTGGAGTGACCGTATGACGAGGCGTGATCTTCATGCATGGAGGGAAGGAATGGTGTTGTACGACGGGATGTAGTGGGAAGTCGCGTGAGAGGATGGCGATGGACATGGCTGCGGTAGGGATTGCAGAGGAAGGATGAGTTGGATTGGTCATGAAGGAGTTGCAAAAGAGGATGAGTGACAATACAAGCTACAGGTTTCAACATATAAAACAATACATGTTATATTATATACTTTTTTTTCTTTAAAAAACAATAGGAAAGTAGCTTAGCTGGAGATGTGACAATAGCAGAGACAGGAGGTAGGGTTGGAGTTCATATATAATGGAATGCAAACTTCTTTGACAAGGCATTATACAATGATAATAATATATACTTTTTTTTCTCTATTTGCAAATGACAGAGCCAACATTAGAGAGAGGGGAGAAAATGAAGGACGGAACCAAAATAATATATTTCAAAAATTAGGAGTGGAGAAGGTTAAAGCTGAATTTAAGGAAATATTAAATGCAAATGTTAGTTTAGTCTAACACAGTAGATAATGAATAGCCATGAGGAAAATAGAAGGACTCAACATTGGTAACGATAAGGCTAAACGTTTCGCGGTTTTCGCCGCGTATCGGCTCCGAAATGCACAAATGAGTATACTGCAGAAATCAGCACGACAAGACGAATAAAATGTCACACAGATATGAGTGATACGATCATCCTATCAAAAATCAATATTCGGTACCAAAAATGCTGTTAAAATGTCGAAAATAAGATAAACGGAGCATTAACAGTCCAAATTTGACGAAACGAAATATGAAGTCTCCCTCAAAATATGGTTTACAAATTTATTATATAAAAATAACCAAATTTCTAAAGCATTTTATTTTCATCAAATCTTGACTAATTTAAATTGAGATTGAAATTACACAACAGAACTACCTTTCATATTATCTGATGGAAATATACCATTTTCTATGTTTGTATAGACATATATCAAATATAAAATTTTCATTTTTGATCAATTTTTTAAAGTTGCACAAAAATTCAGTTAATTACGTTATAAAAACCATCAAAATTTATGGGTCATTACACTCTCCCCCACTCAAAACTTTTTGCCCCCTAAAAGGAAGAGAAAGGAGGATAGAAACAACCAGAAAGAAAAGAGATTCAAATGCAAAATGCAAAAACAAATTCAAAGCCATATAAATTTCAATTTAAATTAGTTAATATTCAACAATTTGGTTTAATCCAATTTATTAAATCAATAGATAGTCATTCAACTCAAAAATGTTAGTTCAAACTGTAACTTCAAACAATGTAAATTGCATTTAGATTTGAATTGAAAATTTCTCAACAAATTTTGTTTCAATTTTTATTCAATCAATGAATATTCGTTTTATTCATGTTTGGTTGATTTTAATTCAATGCATTACATTCAATTGATTCGTTTGCAGTTTATTAACAATTGCTACAAAATTTTCTTTCAAACAAAATTTAGTTTATTTAACTCATTTACTCTGTCCATTTGTCTGCGTTATGTTGATTCCACAAAAAAAATTCAAATTTCACTATTCTTTATAATTTACCATTTATTTTCAAATATAGGAATTCTTTTATTACCTGTTTAGTTTCTTCGGTTTACACTTATGTACTCATTCTCTATTTGTTATTCAGTTTGTTTAATTTACATATCTTATAACATACATTAAATGTATAACAGTCATTATAACAACTAATTTTTTTTATAAATTCCCTTAACAAAATTAAATTTTTGGACATCCTTTCTATTATTGTATATACTCAATTACATTCAAATCCTTCTAGGTAAGTTCTATTAATGTCTTTGAATTTAATTCAACACTATACGGATTTACCTTTTATTTACAACATCTATATCAACCTAGATTTCATTTTGAACAATTTATTACTTAAGTTTCCTCTTGTATAACCTTTTATTATACCCTAACATTTTAACCTTTTGAATATTTTAGGCAAGTTATATATATTAGAATGCAATTTAGTCTTATGCAAATAAGTTTTATTCAAATCCAACTGTTTCAAGTTGGTTTAATTTCATTTATCATTTTAGAAATTCCAATTATTCAGAATTTCACTTCATTTCAATAATTGAAACCATTCTTAATATAAATCTTAAGATTCAAATTTCCGATTTCACTTCAACTACTTTGAAATAATTATATATGTATATATTTTATAAATCAAATTATACGTAAGAAATTTAAATCAAAACCATTTTTTTCCATAACAAAAGTGTAGCTTACTAAGGAGCCTCCCCACTTCAAGACTCAAAAATGAATGTCAATGATGCTGCAGTCATCATCGAAATTATTTTCCAACAACAACAGAGGAGAGTATTGATTTAAAACTTTTAAAATTCTTTGGAAATAATTTCTATTCGAAAATACTTTTAAATAATATAGCTTAAAATTTTAAAACCAAATTTCTAAAATACCAAAAATTGAACTCTCAAATTCTTAATTTAAATGCATTTCAATTCTAAATTAATTTTAAATCATGTTTTATGAATTCACTCATTTATATCATGCTGTAATAGTCAATGGTTTACAAAACAATAAATGAAAATCAAATATTATCATTTGTAACGACAAGTTCGTTTAACTATCAAAATTCAAAAAATTATACTTATATATATAACATAATCATACACAAAATTATTTCATTTACAAATTTTAAAAAAAAAATTGTGTTAGTTTGCTCCGTTCAAGTGTTTTGTAATTCCTATCGATAACGTTAGCTAGACAAATCAATCGAAACCCAAAATTCAAACTTAACAATTCAAACAACACAATATAAAACATTTTATATTAATTACATTTACACTCCCTCACAAATGATTCAGAATGGATTTCAAACAAGGATATTGCTTCAATTTTAGAGGGACTCTAATCAAAGAGAGTTCTAACAAGGCAGATAGGCTCGAAAGGAAGATAGATAGATTACAAAAGAGAGAAAAAACGAACGACTTATATAAATCGCGGGTCACCTTAACCGAGTCAACCGAGATTTTAGGAATAAGATCAATGCAGAATTCTGAGGTAAATCGACATTCGATCATAAGAGAATTACCCTGGTTGCTTACTAGAGAAACATTCGGGCATAGCAAGAGATAGCAACATCTAAACCGAGGATATAGAAATCTTCGGTGAATCAATGTTTGTTGTAAAGGAGTTTCACCCCTTTACAAATCATTCAATGGAGCTATGGATGTCCAGAATCAAGAGAACACGAATAGGGAGAGACAAGAATGGATTTCAAAACAAATGGGAAGTTCCAAAATCCAAAGGAAACCCGAGTCAACAAGGAAGAACTTAAGCTCGAACGAAGGTGATTCTGTAATTAAATTTACTTTATATGCTAAATTTTGCTTAAACCAGAGCTCTGATACCAACTGTAACGACCCAGGTATTTTGAGCCATTCACATCCACACGTGTTGGATTTGAATTGCTCAAAATGTCAGATTGTTAATTTATATTTGGAAAAACTCAGCATATACAATAAATAAATCAATCATAGAATCACAAAAATAGAGTATTACAACATTAAGCAGCGGAATAAATAAATAATAGTTCATGAAGCTACTATATAAACAACAGAGTTGAAAAATAAAATACAATAGAATATCTCCAATACAATGTAGTCTCGAATAAAACAGATGATAAGTCTGAACAAAACACTTGGATAGCTGAAAGCTGAGTAGATACAGATGGATCTTCAAGAAAAGTTCCAAAGCTCCAATGGTGAGTCTCAAATGCTGTGACACTCAGTTCGACCCGAGCGTAAAGCAAAACGCAAACACCCGAGTCAGGATTAACATTCTTATATTAATAAATTCAACTCAAGTAAAATGTCAACTGAAATACAAGTAACTTAAAGGATGTTTGGGATTTCCATCCTCTAAGGATCCATGGAACTATCTACTATGTAGTAATATACGCTATTATAATATGTCTATAGTAAAGTAAAAGTATTAAAATAGCATTAAGGCATTATCCATAGCCCCTTTAACATATTTTTATATATTCTCATAGTCTATACAGTATCGTAATTCCTCCGTAAACTGGAGGGCTATCAGAGGGCACTCCACAGGTACGGAACAAACCAAACTCGTAGAATGCACGATAGGGCATGCGACAAGGCACTCGAGGCAATGCCAGGGTAGATACACCGTTTATGGATCTTGACTAGTGGTAACGCATAACAGCTACTACGACCCACCTCGTGACACACTACCAAATCAAAGGTACACCCAATCAAATCATAAAAGCAATAGAATGGTATCGAAGAAATGTGTCTGATAGGAGGAATGACCTTGTTTGGTCCGCCGTGGCTCCGGTTTTAGCCGCATCAAGCTGACTCACGGGAGTCAGGGCTATGTAAATACCATATAGAATCTTTGCCAAACCATCCTACTTTATTCTGGAATCTCCACCACGTACACAGTTGTTAAAGTGGTTTTCGGTATTGGTAGAGACTATGACGATATCTGATCCCGGTGTAATGACCCACTATTTTGGACCATTCAAATCGATAATAAATCCATGCATGTCTGACTTGAATAATTCAAAATAGAAGATTGTAATTAAATTTGGAGCAAATAAAACCAATCACAGACATAGATAAATCGGAGTAACTCATAGCGGAATAAGAAAATAACCACGGTGGCTCATGAAGCCACTACGACTTAGTCTCAAAACAAGTACCAAAATACATAGTCTGAAAAAAATAGTTCTGAAACAAATATAGTAGAAAATCACAAATACATATGTCTCTAAACATGAGCTGAAAGGAAAATACTGAAACTGAAATAGGCAACAACTTGATAAGTAGAAATATATAACTTTCAGAAGGCAGATCCAAGCTGTAACACTCAGGCTGACCCGAGCGTAAGAAATAAACACAAACACTTGAGTCAGGACATACATACTTATACAATGTAAACCAACTCAAGTGAACTATAATATAAAGTTACAAATAACTTAAAGGATGCTTGGGACCATCCATCATCTAAGGATCCGTTAAACTATTTACTATGTAGTAATATTTCGCTATTTTAATAATGTCCATAGTAAAATAAACTTACTTTAAAATAGCGTTAAGGCTTTACATTTTCCACCTTAACACATTTATATATTCCCATACTCTATATAGTACCATAATCTCCCCCGTACTGGGAATCGTCAGAGGGCACTCTAAAGGTATGGTGCCAAAAAAAATCGTATAAGGCTCGCTATGGTAGGTAGCACGGCATAACAAGGCAATGCCAGGGTAGATATACCAATTACGCATCCGGACCGGTGGTAACGTGTAGCAGCTACTACTTCCTACCTCGAACCACATTCCCAAAATCCAAGGTGCACACCAAACAATCACAAAGTAATAGAATGGCATATGAAGAAGTGCGTCCGTTAAGAGGTGCTACCTCCTTAGACCGAGAATCGCTCCTGTTTTAGCCACCTTATGCCAACTCACGGAAGTAGGGTCCACGTACATACCTCAATAGAACGTCAGCACCATCCTACTTCATTCTGTAATCTCCATCGCGTACAGGGTTGTCAAAGTGGTTTTCCGTATCGATAGAGAGTATGCCCATATCCGATCCCGGTCTCTTTGCCAACCAAACGTTATTATTACCCATGGTGATAATTTCAAAAATGGTTTATATTCACTTCGAAACATATTTATGTAAACCAATTAAATTCAATCTAAAATCATATTCATTGCAAAGTTAAAGCATTCCAAAGTTCATTCATTAAATTATAAAATTTCCAAAGCATTGAAAATATCAGCAACAACGGCATTTATAAAGTGTTATGGTAGATATATTAGTGTTTCAAAAACATTGTCAAATTCAAAAATTGCAGCACTTATAAAGTGCTACGGTAGGTATTTAGTTATTTCAAAACAGCTCAATTTAAAACAGCAAACAACAGCACTTACTAAGTGCTACCGTACGTATAACTATTGCAAAACAGTTTACTTTTAACAACAGCAAACAGCGGCACTTACCAAGTGCTACAGTAGCTCTTTATAGTTATTTCTAAATATGATTTAGCTTCAGCAACCATAGCATATACAAAGTGCTGTAGTACCTCTTTTATTATTTCAAAGTTTAGTTTACTTACAGCAATTACAGCATTTAACAAATGCGTCTTAAAACCACAACATTTCTGAAGTGCTATCAATGTTAATTCCAGCTTTTATAAAATTTCCAAAAACATTAAAACTTCAATTTTTAACCATTTAAAGTTATAAAAATCATATTTTTCACTTCAGAAAATATTCATTTATTTCATTTAACTTATGAATTAATAAAATAAACTTTTGTGAATTAATATCCAACTTAAACAATAATACCTTTATTAAGTCAAAGTATATTAATTTCTTAACTTTATTTTCTCAAATAACTTAATACTTTATTTAAAAATTCCCATTTCATATATAAATCCAAGTTTCCATTTATTTACTTAACTTAAAGTTTCTCATTTAAAACCCAAATCCCAACAAGTTAAGTCTTATTCTTCTTCATACATTCAATCATTAATTTCATATACAATTTATTTACAAAAGTCACTATAAAGTTTATTTAAATAAATTAAATCCAATTTACGTTAAAATTTCATATTTCTATATTTAAATATACTTATACTTTAAGAAATATATATATAAAATAACCATGGGTCTGTATGATATTTTCTAACCTAGGTCAAGTGATACGTATAATATATCATTTCAATACGTAATTTAAAAAGAAAAATCTGGGTTCTATCATTTCAGACCCGCAATCCCATGTAAAACAAATACAATAATAATCGCTCGGGCCTATCATTTCAGCCCATAATGATTTTTTCTTATTCTAAAGTCCGTTGCGGTATGTATCATTTCAACACATAGTGATTCTATTCTACAGGAAACTTGCAGTGTGAGAAGCAATAATTAAATAAACAGTAAAACATATAAAATTATAACAGATGATGTAACAGGTATAAGACAACATTTATCATCATATAAATATATCACAGGCATGTATGAATATCATATCAATTCATACAAATTCACTTGCCATCATTTCACAGTGATATAAGTACACATATGTAAAGTTATAAAACTCACCTCTTTGAAGATAGAGATCAATTTAAAACAAAATTATCCATATACCGCAAAGCATGAGGAGGCACAATAAGATTTGAGAAGAAGTAACAACCAAATTCAGATCTTGTAATCAAATAAATAAAACAAATATAAGAATATAGTTTAACAAAACAAGATATGAATTCAACATTGAAAACCATGAATAGATTTGAAACAAATATGGGTTTTAACCACAAGTGGGCTTGACCGCGTCACTTGTAGGCTCGACCACCATCATACATGGCTCAGCCATGATGGGTTTGAGTCACAGGAGCAGGTACAGGTGTAGGTGGTGGAGCTGGAGAAGATGCAAAAGTCATAGCAAAAATACCAGATGACTTGCCCATTTGCTGAGTAGGGCAGTCCTTCTTGAAATGTCCAGGCTGCAGACAAATGTGGCAGAGATCGCGCCTGGTCAACTAAGTTGGAGGAGGGATAGCAGCACCACTTAAAGTAGGATAGCTATTAGCATAGTGTCCCCTCTGATTGCATCTATTGCAAGTAATGGCAGATAGGTCAATCGATTGCCTCTGCGATGAAGAAGATGATCCCAACCCTGGAGTCCTGTTCTGATCCCTCTACCAATGGTGAAAGTGGAGCTTTCTCTTCTTGGGATTACCAAAGAGACTGAGATGAAGCAGACCTAGCAGCTGGAGGATCCTTAGAAGCAGGATTCTCGTATCTAATGGCCATGTCCATCAGAGTAGTGAAAGGACTGTGCACATGTGCTATGAGATGATCATAGTACTACGGACGTGCACCAGTAATAAATTTCTCATTTTTCTTGAGAGGATGTCAATCAGATTAAGGCCAAGCTTGGAGAGTTCATTGAACTTCCTCTCATATTCAGCAAAAGACATATCACTTTGCTTCAGATCCATGAATTTCCAATACAATTGAGATTTTCCTGCCTTTATATTGCCCACCCTCTTGATTACCTACCATAGTCGTTCCTTATTTGTAGCCGTGTATTCCTCCAAACCCTAGCCGCCTATTACCTATCACGAAGTATCTCATCTCATTTTCCATTGATTCCTTTTTACTAAATAGGTAATAAATCCCTTCAAATCTCTAGCCGTTTAAAACATTAATTACTTTCCGTTTCTTTCCACTAGATTAAGCCATGAAAAACTCCTCTTGTAATTACTAATTCACGTACAAAAATCTTTCCCACATCTCATTTCATCTGCATCTTCACAAGAGAAATTTTCTTGTAAGTATGGTTTCCTTTCCTATTGTTTTTCCATTTATCTTCTTTCATTTTTCCTTTATTTCTCTTGTCGTTTCCATCGAAATGCTCGACCACCATGTATTGCCGACCACAACTCTCCCCCACCACCATGCATACGCTGCGAGTTATTCTGATTCATCTGTGTCTGTGATTGGTTTTAGTTGCTCAAAATTTTATTATAATCTTCTGTTTTGAATTATTCAAGTCAGACATGCGTGGATTTATTGTCGATTTGAATGGTCCAAAATAGTGGGTCGTTACACCCGGTCTCTTCAACAACCAAACGCTTATTTCACACCGTGGTCATTTCATTTCAAATAGTTCATACTTCAAATCAAAATATCATATTCATTTCAAAACTATATCAATTTGATATCATTATTGACTTTAAATAATATTCATTTTCAGAATCGTAACACTTTTAAAAAATTATAACACTTTCGAAATCATAACACCTTTGAAATCATAGCACTTTGGAAATCATAACATTTTGGAAATCATAACACTTTTGAAATCATAACACTTTGGAAATCATAACACTTTTGGCTTAAACAGTTAAGGTGTTGAAAATGGTATATATATTGAAATAGTTATAAATTGAAATAGTTTATATATTAAAATAATTTATATAATAAATAGTTTATATATTAAAATACTTTAAATAATAAAAATAGTTTCCTCCAATTTCGCCAGCCAACTCAAATGATGTTAAATTCCAAAAATTCAATTTAAATCAATTCAAACTTTAACTATTTCAATTTAAAGGTCAAATATTCAATTCAGATTCTTAATAAACCATTTCAATTTATATCGATTTCAAATCCAAGTTTGAACTATCAATTCAATTCCAACAAAATTCAAGTTTAAATATTCAAGCTTTTACAATATAACTTCCATTTATATTTCAACATTTAACTTTTAATTATATTCAAATTGGAAAGTATTCCTTTACCCATTTAAACAACAATTTATTTAAACCCTAATTTATAAATTTAAATCAATATTAAATATTCAATCTCAATTTTATTTAAAATTGAGAATATTCATTTAATCACTTTTTATCAAATCAAGTTATAAATTATATTTTCAAAATCTCAAAATCAATAAGTTTGAATAAATTCTTATTTAAATTCAATTTATTAACCAATTTAAATTCCAAGTCAACATTGGTTTATCTTTCCAACCTTTATTATCAAATTTATGAAACTATTTTAAAATATTAATAAAATTTTAAATAAATACTTAAACATATTATAAACCAATTAATTTAAATTATTACGAAAATAAAATTATAATTTAAAAATCTAAAATTATATATATTATATTTTAAAAATATATATTTAATAAAACCCATATATTTCCTTCCAAAACATTGGAAATCATTTTTCAAAAATATTGACCAATGGTGTCCGTGTATAATTTTCCATCCTATGGTCAAGTGAACAGGTATTTATCATTTCAATCCGCTATTTAAATATTTACGGGTATATATCATTTCAACCCCGCATATCCCAAAAATTTAAAATAAATGAAAATCGCTTGGATTATCATTTCAACCCATAATGTATCGTTTCAACCCATAGAGAATTCTAGACTAATAGGGAACTTGCAGAGTGAGACAACTATGATAATATATAATATATCAACAACAGGCATATATCATCGGTGATAAATTAAATAAAATATACATAACCGGATTTGGTGTCATATATCATAGGTGAACAATTGTAGATAGTGGCATATCATATTTAACTATTAAATAATTAGCGATTCAAACTTAACAGCATATTTCCGTTTTCGTTACAAGTGAAACCAAATTTACTAACTATAAGAATGTTTATCATGAGTGATTGCTCACCTTTTGAGGCTAGAGAAATCAGGAAACGACACGGATATGCACACAGATACAAACACGAGCTAACAAAAAAGCTGCTGCGACCAATTTGGACATCGGCGAGACAAAAGCGAGGCACGATGAAACTAGATTCGATGAAACAAGTATATAAGTGAAACTATATATATATATATAATATATATATATATTTAAAAATCATTATTTAATTTAAACACATACTATAATAAAACCATCGTTTAAATTTAAAACACATATAAAAATCAAAATATAATCTTTGTATGTTATTTTCCTTTCTTTTTTTAAAAAAATCTTCATAATATATGTATAAATTTTTCTAAAATCAACATTCCTTATACACATGAATTTCCTTTCAAAATTCATCAAATAGAGTTTTAAGAATAATACACACACACACACACACAGATATATATATCAAAACAAAACAACTATGTATGTTTACTGGAACAAGATACATAAGTACCAATACATATACACGAGCAGTGTATATAACTCTTCCTCCTCTTCTTTTTTTAAAATTACAGTACACTTAAAACATAGTTTAATTTTTTTTAAATACATTTAAAATCTTATAAACTGTATAGAACTACAAATCAAACATCGTATAAAAAAGATCAAAATTTAAATTTAAAATACATAAATTAAAATCAAAATAGCCATGTCATATTTTCTTAAATCAATACATATGTGTACCTAGACAATCCAATCCTCTGATTCAAACTTTTATATATATAACCTATATATTTATAATACATAATTTGAAAAGCAACGACATATTATAGTTTATAAAACCTTTACATGTAACCTAGATTATATATATAAAGCTAAGATATAAACAAAAACAAGAATAGGACAAAGGAAGAATAGAGCTATAATAAAGCACATATATGTACATGCGAACAACTGCATATATATATATACACACACACATATACATATATATACCTTATATAAACGACAGAGAGAAACAGACTTGAGGTGTTTGGCAGTTGCTTTGGTAATGGAAGGACAAGGTTGGAGGCTGATGGTGGAAAGGTGGAGAGATGGCGTGGTGCGGTCCGGGTTGTTGGAGCTTTGGCATGGCGGCGGGATTGGTGAGGGTAGGGTCACGACCAAGGTTGTTATGCGCTCGGAGGAAGATGGCTTTTCCTATGAGGAGAGGAGTGTAAAATTTTGGTTATTGTACGAGGCGGAGTCATAGGCAGTGATACATGTTGGAGGAGGCAAAGTTGCAGGCTGTGATGGGGTTGGAAGCGGAAAAAAGGCGGTCGTTGGCTTGAGCTTGGCTAGGGGGTGATGTGGCTCGGGTTAGCAAGGTGGAGTGGTCGGATGACGAGGCATGATCTTCATGCATAGAGGGAAGGAATGGTTTTGTTTGGCGGGGGTAGTGGGAAGTCATGTGAGAGGGTGGCGATGGACATGGCTACGATAGGGGTTGCGGAGGAAGGATGAGTTGGATCAGCCACGAAGGAGTTGCAAAAGAGGATGAGTGACAATACAAGCTACAGGTTTCAACATATAAAACAATACATGTTATATTATATAATTTTTTTGTCTCAAAAATAATAGGAAACAAGCTTAGATGGAGAGGTCACAAGAGCAGAGAGAGGTAAAGTTGGAGTTCGAACATAATGGAACACAAGCTTCTCTGATAAGGCATTATACAATGATAATAATATATACTTTTTTCCGTATTTGCAAATGACAGAGCCAACATTAGAGAGAGGGGAGAAAAGGAAGGACGGAACCAAAATAATATATTACAACAATTGGGAATAGAGAAGGTCAAAGCTGAATTCAAGGAAATATTAAAGGAAAATGTTAGTTTGGTTTAACATAGTAGATACTGAATGGTCATGAGGAAAACAAACGGACTCAGCATTGGTAACAATAAGGCTAAACGTTTCGCGGTTTTAACCGCATAGCGGATGCTGAAATGCACAAATGAGTATACTACGGAGATCAACACGACGAGACGAAAAAAATGGTACACAGATATGAGTGATTCGATCATCCTATCAAAAATCGATATTCGTTACCAAAAATGCTGCTAAAACGTCGAAAATAAGATAAACGGATCAATAGCAGTCCAAATTTGACGAAATGAAATATGACATCTCACTTAGAAGACGATTTAAAAATTTATTATATAAAATAATCAGATTTCGAAAGCATTTATTTTCATCAAAACATAACTGATTAAATTGAGATTGAAATTACACAACAGAACTAACTTTCATATTATCTGATGAAAATTTACCATTTGCTATGTTTATATAGACGTATACCAAATATCAAATTTTTAGTTCTAAATTCAATTGTTTAAAGTTTCACAAAAATTCAGTTAATTACGTTATAAAAATCATTAAAATTTATGGGTCATTGCAATTTCAAAGTTGGAGGAATAGTTTACTTTGGAGATAACTCAAAAGGATACGACATCGGCAATATTGGTAGCTCTAAAACTCATATTATTTCTAATATTTTGCTGGTTAGAAATTTAAAATATAACCTTCTTAATATTAGCAGTTATGTGATAAGGGTTTCAAAACTAATTTTGAAAAAGATGTATGCCATATCAAGGATAATGAGTCTAGAATTATTTTTGTAGGAGTTGGGAAACATAACATTTACATTTTGAAAATGAAACTGTCTAAAAATATTTTCTATCTTTTGGCAGAATCTAGAGAACATGGATTTGGCGCAAATGATTTGATCATTTAAATTCTGAACATTTATCCAAAGTAGTCAAATATGAACTAGTTAAGGACTTCCAAAAATAAATTTTAGTGTCAATAACCTATGTGATGCTTGCTAACCTAGAAAACTTCACAAAAGTTCATTTAAATCAAATCACATGATTTTGGTTACACATCCCTTAGCACTTCTTTACTTAGACCTTTTTGGACCATCATAAGTACAATAATAAATCATAACAGGTCTGTTTTTGTAATAGTAGATGACTTTTCAAAATACACTTGGATAATATTTCTAAAATACAGGAGTGAAGCATTTGAAATGTTTAAAATTTTCACTAAGAAAATTGAAAATCAAAAGTCGATTAAATTGAAATAACTAGCAACGATCATGGAGAAGAATTCGAGAACTAAAATTTTGAAAACTGTTCTAATAATAAAAGAATTATGCTGCGACATCCCAGAAATTTGGGGCAATATCAATTTAATAATCTACATTAAAAATTAAATTGATTTGATAATATTTGTTAATAAGATTTGAATCGATTTAATAATCTTCTTTTAAATAATTATTTAACGGATAATTTATCTTTTAAAAGCTAATTTAAATTGTTTCTATTTATAATGTGTATATATATATATATTTGTAGATATATTATAAATAGATAAGCTCTGTTTTAATTTAATAAATGAAGTCATGTTTTCTAATTCTAATATTTCTGATAGTTTGGAAACTTGATTTAATTTAGTACTAAGCTATTAAATAATCATATGGCTTTAAAATACTTAAGATTTAAGTTTAATTTGTTTAAAATAATTTTAGCTTAAACTTAAATTAAACAAAAGATTCGTTTGTTCTTTTTAAATATAGATTGATACAATAAGTAATTTATTAAAAAAGGGATAATTCTTTTATAAATAATTTTGATTTAATAATGAGCTATATTAATAATGTAAATCTTTACAATGGATTTTAAATAAATAGGAATTATTATTTTAAACTTATGTATATATATACACACATACTTTGGAAAGCTATGATTTAAAATAGAGCCTTTTAAGAATATTTAAAATAAATAAACCTTATACATATTAAACATGAGTCTAAATACATATACATAAGAAGCTATGATATTAACATAACCAATAAAAATAACTATAACAATTTCATATATGTACATAAGCATAACTAAGCATAGAACTTGATACATAAGTTAAAATTTATAACAAATAACTAAAAAGAATTTTGAAATGTGTATGTAAAATACAGAAACATGTAATCATGTCTATACAATAGTTATGTTGGCAAATAAAACAAAATAAAGTAAGGAAAAATAGTTGCAGGTTGACTCTAAAGCAAAAATACAAAGCAAAAATAAAATAATGTGCAGGTAGCTTGTAGATGAAGGTTCAAGCAAGGAAAAATATGTACAAAGCAAGATAAATATACTGTAAGATAGGTATGCAGGAAAGAAAAATCTAAACAAGTAAAAATATAATATAACCATGTACATAAAGTACTTAAACATTTAAAGCAAGCTTAAACAAAGTCATTTCGAATTGTTTTAAAACATCCTTTCAGCCTCCAACAAGAAAAAATCTTGCCTGATAAAACAAATTGTTGTACAAAAAAAATTGCTTGTCTCAGATGCCACCTTCCCCTGAAACTTCTTTATATACACATCTTCTTATTTTTAGTTCGTTCACTAAACATATCCAACCTGAAACAAAGAAAAATGGCAAACATTTTCATTTATACAAACTCAATAATATTTACAACTGAAGCATCAACAACAAAAGGAAAGACTAAGTTTCATGTTTTCTGGAAATCAAAACAAACTACTTTCCAGTTTTAAAGTTCAACCTGTTTCAGACCAAAGGGTGCTCTGTTCATTTTCAAACCTAGGTGAGTAACATTTTTAAATTACTTAAGTTTTAAAATCTGTTGCATGATAATATTTAGATGCTTAAATATATTGTGTGAATATTTATATATATGCATTTTTCTCTGGGTGTTTATGTGATGAAATTCTGTATATTTCAAACCTGCAAATTCAAACTGCCTTCATTGTAAACTTGCTCTGTTTATCATTTGCTGTGAGAAAACTTTAATTTCTAAATTTAAGTATTTAAACTAGTTGTAAGGTTAAAATTTGGAATAAGTGTGATTTGTATGTATGAAATCTCATGTGCATATGGATGTTGTCTGAATACATATTGAGGTCTCTGTAAACAAACCTATTTATCTTGTTTCCAGGCTTGAGTTGGTTCAAATCATTTTTATTACTTGATCTAATAGCTTTTAGGATTTAAAATACAAACATAAATTGATTGTTTCAACATAATTTAGAATTTAAGTTTTATTTAAGTTGAATTAAATTTGAATATTGTTCAGGAAAAATCAAATAACAGAGTAAAACTTGTATAAGAGAAAAACCAAACCTTTTAATTTATAAATTCAAGAACATACTTTGAATCTCTGTAACAAAATATGAATTTTAAAACTTAAATCAAGATTTTTAGTACTAGGAGTTATGTACAGTTCTGGTATGAACTAAAAATGCATTTTGGGAATTTTTGGGGTGATCACTGTATCTGGGTGGTCGGGGATCTGTTTGATGACGGAGGAGCTTACCGAGGTGATGGGAAAAATGGTTGATGGTGATATATTGCATTGAGGAGGCAGCGGTGGTGGATTTTTGGTTTGGAACCCTAATTTTAGCAAGACTGGAAAATTCGATCATCTCTCCCTCTATAATGGATCGAGTGCAATGGGTTTGTGGGAGATGGAAGCTGGGTCATTAGCGAAGCAGTAGCCGGAGGCGTTGACTCTCCGGTGGTCGGAATTTGAAGAGCGGCGAAGTTACAGGTTTTGGGTGGAAACCTGATTTCATTTCCAGGTTTGAGAGTGAAAGCTTGATTTGTTTCGAGCAAGTGAGGTGGCTTTGATGATCGTGTTTGGGTCTGGTGATGGCTGGTGATGTGTTGAAGCCTGAGTGGATGGCCGGAGATGGCCATAGTCACGGTGCATGTGCACCGTGCATTTGGGAAGTTCTGGTGAACTTTATGTGTAGAGGAATTTTGAGCTGGGGAAAAACTCGGGATATTCGAGTGCTTGACTCGAAGCAGGGGAAGAAGGGACTCGAAGCAAATTTTTGTTGTCTCGAGTCAGTGGTTTGTCCAGGCTTTTGTAAACCTGGTAGCAAATTTGTTTTTAAACAAACTTAAATGAAACTTTAAGTTTGCATACCAGATTTAAAACAAAGTTTAAATCAGTTGAAATGTGAATTCAAACTTATTTTTTAATTCAAATTTGAAATGAGATAAAGGTTTTAAAATATTTAAATGGGGATTTTAGGTTTACAAACCTGACAGTTTTCAGTTTTTAAAATTTAATTTAAAATTTGAAAACAGAAATTTAAACAGAGGTTTAAATTCAAAGTTTAAAGTATAGACTCAAATAGACTTTTGAATCTAAGGTAAAAAAGAAAAGAAAATGAATTTGGATTTTAAATCAAGAATTAAAAACCAAGTTTTTTTTAAAAGAAAGTTAAAACTAAAGTTTTTTTAAATCAAAGTTAAATTATTGGATTCAAGTTCTTCTGGTATTCAAATCTGAAAACTTAATCAGTTTTAAATCTGAATATTGTAAAAACAAGTTTAAATCAAATAGCTGTTAACAGGAATTGGTTTCAAATAAATAATTGAACTTTAAATTGGATAAATGTTTAAAAGAATAACCATTTTGAATCTTAAATTCAAAATGTAATTTAAAATTTAGATTCAAATGTGAAATGTTTTACACTTTAATGATAATGAAATCATTTATAAAGAAATGGATTATCTTATAGTTAATTGAGATATCGAAGTGATTTAATTAGTAAGTTAATTAAAGAATGGCTTATTTATTTAATTTGAAATTAATGATTTAGAATTAGAAATTAATTAAGGAAGTAATTAAAGAAATGTTATTAGTTAATGAAGATAATTAACTAATGATTATTAAGTAATTAATTAATGTGATTAATTTTGATAATTAATTAGATTAATTAATTTAGACAATCTATTGTAAATTATTAAATGTAATTACTTGGTGAAAGTAATTAAGGGATTAATTACTAATTGTAATTAATTAAGATAAGTGATTAATTTAATTTAATTAATTTAGTTTAATTAATTTAAGAGAATCATTTGATAAATTGATAAGTTTAAATTACTTAGTGTATTCAATGGAGCATAATTACTTAAGGAAGTAATTAAAGTTAATTACTGAATGTAAGTAGTAAAAGATGATGTGTTAATGAAGTAATTTGGGTAATTACTTTTGAAATTAATCAAAGGATTAATTAAAGGAGATAATTAATTATGGGATAATTAATTTACTAATATGAGTAATTAAGGGTGGTTAATTACTGGCTGATATTAATCAAAGGTGATTAATAACTGTGTTTAATTAAAGATTAATCACTTAATGTAATTAAATAAAATAAAGTAGTTTAATTTAAATATGAATTAAAGATCATTAATTAATATAATTAATGATGTAAATTAAGAATTGTTTAATTAAGGAATAATTAATAATGTGGTAATTTATTTATGAAATTAATTAAGAGTGAATGTAATTAATTATATTTAATTAATAAATAATGTAATTAAATGTTAATTAGTATGAATGATTTAGGATAATCAATCTGTGAAGTTAAATAAAGACTAATTACCTATTGTAATTGTGAATGATTAATCAAAGGTGTTTAATCAAGATAAATATTTAGAGGATGGTTAATTAATTTGATTTATAATAAATTAATGGTTGTATAAGCAGGATTTATAGATGAAGTAATTAATTTAATTTACTTTAAATTAATTATAGTTAATTTAATTCATTTTAAATTAATTACAAATGATATGAATATAAATCATTGCTTATGAATGAATGATATTGATATTTCATTTGATGATTGTGAATTCAGATATGACATGCGTAATATCTATGTGATATGGATGCTTGGTTTAATTATGATAATATTCAATTATCTGTTTGGATGATGATATTAATTATCTGTTTATGATGATGATGTGATTACTATTGTGATGTTATGAATATTCTATCTGTGTGTATATTGAAGTATATTGAATTAAACTGTTAAGACTAAATAGACAACTTAGCCTTAAAAGACACGTTTTGGATTTCGATGAGTCCGGGATCGGTTTTCCTTATTTGGAACATCCGAAAATCACATCGATTCCAAATTAACGATAGGTCGTGAATCTGAAGTGAAGATGAAGATTCAGAATGCAAGGGTTATCGTCGTTAACTCTGAGGGTGATTCCAAAATGAGTGTAACGAGATAATGCCTTCGATTTCGTTCGAACCCGGAACGAACTTGTATGGATTGAATGCTTTCAACACATCGTCAGGTGGGCGATGAGCATTCTAAGAAATGTATTCTATAAAGGTAATCGCAGCCTCAAGCCTCATCAACCGGGAATGGCTAAAACAGGGGAGATGCAGCAAGGTTAGGTGGGTCATACCCAAGCAGGACAAGGATATTCCCCTGTCTAGATGTCCCTTTTTACTCGGCTGTGTGGGCAGTTGGTTGCAAACAACTGCGGGGTTATCTTGTTCGGGACTGTTCAGTAAGGAATGATTCCGGCCTTGTGGTGCAGGGGGTCGGGAGTTGTAACAACCCGCATATTTATCGAGTTTACATTTAAATATTTTTATTTAAATATTAAATCGTTAATCGGATTTTGGTCCGAAAAACTACTTTTTGCAAACGGTCAAATTAGGACTCGAGACCACTTCCATTGAGTTCGAAATGTCGTTTACAACTTTTTAAGTATAAACATCGATAGGTTTGGAGTTAGTGAAATTTCACTAACTTTTCCCGCTTTGGACTTTGGGTTAGTTTAGCCTATTAAGCCCAAGTTCCAACCCTCTTCTCCTCACTCTTCATAAATTTCCTAACTAACTCAAGCTTTAGCATTAATGGTGAAGAGAATGGGAAATTAAAACTCCAAGCTCAAATTCAATTGCAACTCCATCATTCAACTCCAAATTCAAGTAGAAGATATTGGATTCAAGCTTTGGATTGCTTCTCCTTGCTTTCAAGCTTCATCTTCATAAATTTTAGTGCAAAGGTGAGATTTTTATCTCACAATTCTAGCCTATAACTATATTGGACTGTTGGGAATGATTCCCCATCACTTTAGCATGTGCATTTGCATTTGGTTTGGATTGGATTGGCGAAAAACTCCAATTTTTAGCGTTTTTGACAAAAAACTGCAGTTAGGTCGCACTGCCTCGGATTTAGGTCGTTCTGGCCTTAAGTCGTTTCTGGCCATCGCTAAGTCGTCCACGAGTTAAGCCTAAGTCGTAAGTCGCGCGCGTTGAAAAGTCACCGCCTTTGTATTTCTGTTCGCCTGTGTTGAGTCGTTCACGAGTTAGAGTGCTAAGTCGGCTGCGAGTTAAGAGTTAAGTCGTTCGTGTGTTATCTCGTAAGTCGTCTCCGACCTAAGCTCCAGTAAGTCGTTCGTGTGTTATCTCGTAAGTCGTCTCCGACCTAAGCTCCAGTAAGTCGTTCGCGTGTTATCTCGTAAGTCGTCTCCGACCTATGCTCCACTAGGTCGTAGGTCGTATCCGACCTAAGCCTCTCTAAGTCGCGAATTGTTAAGTCGGCTGTCCTTAAGTCGTTCGACCCCACTAAGTCGTAGGTCGCCTCCGACCTTACCCTTAGGTCGTATGACCTGTTTGTTAAGTCGGCTGTCCTTAAGTCGTTCGACCCCACTAAGTCGTAGGTCGCCTCCGACCTTACCCTTAGGTCGTATGACCTGTCATCCACTAGGTCGCGCCACTTAGGTCGTATCCCTTAGGCCGCGAACTCTTTAGGTCGTTAGACCTCATTTTGCTTTAGGTCGTAAGCCGCTTGTCTTCACTTAGGTCGTACCGTGACGGGGCGCTGCCCCCTGGACCCCCGCGACCTGACCGGGCAGGTCGAACCCCGTATAACTCTGCGTAGGGATCTTATCTGAAAAACATTGAGCTGATTTCCTTGGATTTTATTCACATCTCCGTATGCGATTTTTGTGACTGATTGTTTCTACAATTGCTTATGTGTTTTGTCACTTTATAATATAAAGGTTTCAATACTAGTAGTAAATATCAAAACTCTTTTAACAAACAATTTCAACTCTATTTTTAATAACAAAGCTCTTTTCTTAAACCGTTTTCCAATCTATTAGTATATACAAGCCTTTACCTCACTCGGATGAGAAATCTAATTAAACGACTTAGTAAAACAAGTGGTATGAAACGCTTGCGTTCACTTCGTCGGTTAATTCTTGGACTTGTTCGATTGAACCTCTTGTGACAATTTTATTAGTGAAGATTTACAGTTTGTTCGTAAATATTTAAGTTAAGCAAGTGGTTATGGGACATGAAGCTAAACTTCTATATTTACTAGCTTAGTGTAATTGACACTTCTCGTTGATCTTGATGATCGCTTTATGAATTAGACTAGCAATTGCGCGATGTCTCTTTCATTGCAAGGTTAGACTAGACACCACTTGTGTGATTCCATTCACACATACCTTTCTGCTTTTTGGTTAGTCTTGACCTCATTCTGTGTGATTCCACTCACACATGTGGGGTAGCTCCCCATGGTCTTCGGACCGTCATGTGATAGGCCTCTTTCCCTTTTTATGATTTCTGGATTTCTCGTGTTGATTTCTGGAATTTGTGTCATTGACTTGTTATGAGTACAAGTTTAGGGTATGATGCCCCCTTCGAATCTTTGAGAAGATTCTTGTGATATTGATTATCTCTTATTGATTGATCTTCTGTTGATCATTATTTACATACTTATAGCGGTATGTCGTTATGGATGTTTATGTTTATGCCATATCTTTTATGTTATATCATGTCATCTGATATTTATAGCTAGACTGATCCGTTTATTATTTTCTTAAATAATACTCGGATCAGACCGAGATGTTACAGGTGCTTCTGCTTGACTTCTTCCCAGGGATTCATCACTCTGACTTTTGGCTAACTGTTTAGATTAGCAGTTTTTGCTGTATACACTTGAGATATAGACTCATAGTTGTATTCTTTTGTATAGCACGTGTTGCTATTCTTTTGTATTATCGTGGATCTTATTGACCACTACTCTGATGTACACTTTCATGTGTTAGTTATATATTCATATCTTCTTCCGCCTTTGTGATATGGATATCTGTGACTGATTTGTGATATGATTATTTCTATGTTTGTTTTCGAAGATTATTTATAGCCACCGTGTGATAAGCTATTACATGGATGGTCGCTCCTCAACAGCCTTATTCTCCATGCTAGTTGACAGCACTTCTCCGGAGTGTTCTTGGCTAGCGTGGGTATAGAGGTGGGGCGTCACAGGAGTGATCCTCGGTACGTTGATCTAGGCCACGTACTATGACGGGCGGTACCCCAGTAGCCCTGCCATTGTATGGAATCCACAATCCAATAAGTGCCAACGGTTCTGATTGTATTACCCACTATTGTGGCTAGTAGTTGGAATTTAATGAATGTAACAATTTCGACTATTTTCTATTTACTTGAAAACCCTAGACCTATTATAATATCACTAAATTTCCTATCAAATGTTTTGGTTAGCGTAAGGTAAAAACTTACCCATGTTTATTTGTGGGGAGTCTTACGTGATACCTTTTGTTTTCAAAAGGATTTTCAAAATTTAGCAACTTTAACCTGTTACTCATACCAGACCCATGTCTGACCCGGAGTTTATTTTTGTTTTTTCATAAACTCTTGGGTACCCAAATTTTTTACGGGTAGCCAAGGGATTCAGGTTAGCTTTGACGAATTCTGGAGGAGCAATGGAGCAGGAGGCTTCAGCATTGTAGATATATATATTTCCGCTGTGTTGGTATCTCTGAGTCGTATTGGTTGTGTTGTATTAACTAGACAGGTGTTTATAACTGTCTAGTATGTGATGTATTATCTGTATAACTCTGATTGATGTTGTATAATATGTAAATACTTATGTGATTATTATAATTTATTCGTTCCGCTGTGAGATTATGATGTTGTTATTCTTTCTTCTCTATCTTTTCTATTTTCTCATCCCTTTCTTTCTTCAAGACGAAACGGTTTTCTGGGCGTAGAAATCCGGGTCGTCACATACGCATAAATTTTCTTTTCCTTCTACAAAATGGAGTTGTAGAATGTAAAAATAGAACAATACAAGAATGCGCCAGGACTATGCTAAATGATAGTGATTTATCTAAAGCAATTTAGGATGAAGCAGTCGCTACAAATGTTATATTTTGAATAGAATTTTAATAAGACTATTTACCAAGAAAACTCTTTATGAATTTTTTTTGATAAAAAGTCAAAAGTATCTTATTTTATAATTTTTGGTAGTACATGTTTTATAGTAAATACAAGAGGTAATTTTGTCAAATTTGACATTAAATTAGATTATGGAACATTATTGGTTATTCAAATAGAAGTAAGGACTATAGAGTTTTAAGTACTAAAACAAGCACTATTGAAGAAACTTTATACGTTTCATTTGATGAAAATTTTAAAGTACCTAATATTAGTAATGATATGGAATAAAATCTTAGTCATAGTGAGAACATTGAAACTACAAACAATGAAACTACTAACAATGAAAATAATAGTACTAGTAATTCAAATTCAAATTAAACAACTAAAATTTTGAAAGACCATCCTAAGAAAAATATTCTAGGAAGTAAAGGATCAATTGTAAAAGCTATAAATCAACTAAATAAGATGCCTAATGTAGCATTTATTTCAACTAATGAACCCAAAAATTCAAAAGATGCATTATTACATGGCTCGTGGATCCTTTCCATGCAAGAAGAACCGAAACAATTCACTCGGAATGATGCTTGAAAATTAGTTCCACAATCAAAAAATAAATCTGTAATCTGAACTAAGTAGGCTTATAGAAATAAATTGAATAAACAAGGATAAATCATGAGAAAAGTGCATATGTATTCGTAAGGACACATCCCAGAAGAAGGAATAGACTTTGATGAAACCTTTGCCGCTGTAGCCAGATTAGAAACCATAAGAATTCTACTAGATATCGCAAACCATAATAATTTTAAATTATTTCAAATGGATGCCAAAAGTGCATTTTTGAATATTTTTGTTAAAGAAGATGTATGTGTTGGACAGCCACAACATTTAGAAAAAATTTGACTTTGAACTCTTTTACCAAAAATTTAAATATTTCGAAAGCATCACTTTTATGTTTTAAGATGGTTCTCCATGTAAATCTAGAAAAAATATCTATTATTACAAAGGCATATCTATTATTATTTATTGATTTTATACGATGTCAGCAAAGATCTAGATGAAGAAGTTCAAGGAGATGAGAAGTAGAAACCATACCTTTAGATTTAAAGAAACTTTTACAAAATTTTCATAATTCACAGGTGTCACATAAATTATTAAAATTTATTTTAGGAAGATCCCTAACAAGTTCATATCTAGCAACTTAAGAAAGATGATTAAAATTCAAATAAAATCTTTTGTGCCAAATCAGAAGGTCGCTAGATTCAGCCAAAAGACATAAGTTTTCATTGGACACTTTCATACTTAAAATATAGATGTTACGTTTCCTAATATCTTCAAAGATAATGTTTGACTTATTACCTTCGATATGGCAGTTATCTTTTTACCATTATCACACAAATGACTAATACAAAGCAAATTATGTTTTAAATTCCTAATTAGCAAAACATCAGAAATAGTAGGAAATTTGGAGTTACCGACATTGCCGATGTCAATCACATATCCTTTTGAGTTGTGTTCACAGTTCACCGATCCACCATCCTTATAGACTATATCTTTTGAAATATCTGGATTTCTAGTCATGTGTCTCGAACATCCATTATCCAAAATACACTTATCCTTCTTGATTTGTGATATTTGATTTTCAAGTGTCTATTCACCATCAGCCATATAACAAACTTGTTCCTACAATTTAAAAACATACCTTTCCAAGAAATCAAGTGACTTTTCAAAACAATTAGTTTCTAAAAACATCATGGTTTCAAAAAAATATTTTTCTATGAAATTGTTAAAAGTATTACTAGCCATTTGAACTTTTCAAAAACCAAATTACAAATTTTTGAAAACCTAATGCTTTGATGTTAAATTTTAGTAGCGGAATTAAGAACTTAAGACTTAACTAAACACTAAACGAGGCATGAATAGTGTTTTCTAACTTCATTGAGTTTCTTTTTTATTCTTCTAAAATTATACTTAATTAACATAGAATAAACAATCATATATTCAAACATAGATAAATATAAATGTAATAAAGTAAAAGTAGAGAATTTGAGAGATCACAACAGGGATTTTATACTGGTACAGAGTTACCCTACAACCAGTTTCGTACAATTGCTTGTACAAATTTCTTTTCAAATGCCACTCTTTCAATGAGCAGAAGGCAAGCCCAATACAATCTCGATTTCAAGGCTATGAGACACGCCCTCTAGATTTTTTGAGCTTTGGGTACACTCACTTGATTTGATTTAAGACATAAGCACACCCACTTTGATTTTCGAAACACCAAGTACACCCAGTTGATTTGAATTGGGACACAATCACACCCAACCAACTATAACTAGGGTTTTAATGGTTTTTCCAAAGATAATATTTGATCCATAGATACAATTGATCCGACAGCCTCTTTGACAACGGTTTGATCTTTGATTGCATGGTAGATATAATTGAAATCAGAGAGTAAACATTAGAGAACTAATATGGTGAAGATTAATTGATTTGGTTTTAATTTTGGGAAAATTTGAATATATTTGCAATAGAAATTCTGGCAGAGTAAGAAGAGAGAAGATAATGAGAAAGTGGTTGTTAAAAATTCATTTAGAAACCCCCTATACATAGAGAACAAACAGACATGTCCATTCGCAAAGAGTTACAATGAATGGACGGTTCGTTTCAAATTCGACTGTTGAAAATTACGGCAAGCATGTCGACATACAATCTACCTATATGTCGACATATCCTAGTATATTTAGAAAACTTATTTAAATGTTTTAAAAATCTAATGCTTTGTAAAATATTTTGATACTTAGTAAAATATTTTAATCATAGTTTATAAGCATTTCAAACTTTAGAAAGCTTTTATAAAATATTTTTAAACATACGTTAAAAATCTATTTTGATTCAAAAATAAATGATAGGAAAAGAGAAATTGAGATCAAAGATTGCTACCAGGGACTTTAATAATAATCTATGACTCTATCCACCGTACCATATTCTTGACATCTTCATATCTTGATCTTTATACTCATGAGTCTTCATGTCCAGTTCTTGAGTCTTTATGTTGTACGGTTTTCAATTCAAAACCTATAAAATATCATGCGCCATATACTATATAACTTAGCAAAATTATTAGTATTCATATTTTGTATGAATGTATATTTGTTACCAAGATTGTTATCACCAAAATCAATATCTGAGGTACTAACAGTATCCCCAATTTTGATGACGACAACCATTATTATTTTGTATATATAAAATATGACATAACTCCCCTTTGATATATGCATGTGTATAGTTTATATTTTTCTTCCCCTTTCTCATTAACAGAAACGAGTGAAAAATAAATAATTACTCCCCCTAAATAAAGGGCATAATGATACATGATGATATACTTAATTCAAAATTAATTATCTAAGTAAAAATGATTGTATGATAAACTATACTGATAAACATGATGACATATGATTATATGATGAAAAATGTATGAAATAAAGTGGATTTTTATTCACATATTTCAATCTATACATAAATTTATTTATGTACAAGTTGAACTAACAATCCAAACTAATTGAACGTAAAATCTAATAATCACACAAAACCAAACTAAAATACCCAAATCCTGAAAACTTAAAAAGCACTCAAAGCCAAATTAAATCCAACAAATCGAACTTATTACGAATTATAAATATATCTGTGGTTTTCTCATATTTATGGGGGATTTGTGGACGCGAGGAAAGTGTAGTGAAGGCAAAAGTTTCCCCTTTGTTCGACGACTCCATCTCGATCGAAGCAAACTTCTCCAATGCATTTAACTTCATTGTTATCTTCGTTGTTTCCCTCATCTTCCTCTTCCTCTTCTTCCTCTTTGTTATCCATAGGATTCTGAATTTCTTGATTAAGAGTACCTTCTTTAGTTACTTTGGATTAATTGGATTATCCAATGGGTTCTAAAGATTCCACAGAATCCGACCTTGTTTCTCTTGTTTCGTTAAGAGATGAAGTTGAACCACTTCAATTTCAGTATGCATATATAGTACATGCTTCATATAATCCTCTAATTTTGTTATTTTAGCCATGGTGATGCTCTGGAGAGGACCATGAATGGGTGTTGGGAAATAGGTAGATTAACTTCTCTTGGGCGTTTTTAATTCGAGGAGGCCATGGGTTTATTTTATTTTAGAAATTAGAGGAAAAGAAAAGCATAAAACTGGACTTAATTTCAAAATTTGGTGGTTATATGATTGGTTTTCGAATTTTGAATTTCGAAGGGAAATCTATTTTAAGAATTTTTCAGTATATATTGACATATAGAATATGGGTATGTTGACATATGTAGTATAATTTTGACAATTTTTTTCCATTTAATTCTTTAATGTTTATACTATTATATCCATATCTTACAAACGAATATATCCCTAATTCTCTTCTAAGATGCTCGAGGTAATGGTTTGGTTAAAAAATCAACTGTTTGATTTTTAGTATTTATAAATTTGAGTGAAATTACTTCTTTATTTACATTATCTCTCAAAAAATGATATCTTATATCTATATATTTGGTTCTAACTTGATACGTTGGATTTTTAGACAGATTTATTGCACCGGTATATCACAGTACATTGGTGATTTAGTGAAACTTAAACCAAAGTCTTTCAAAGTTTGTTGAATATAAATTACTTGAAAACAAGCTAGTGGGGATGAAATATATTATGCTTCTGTTATGTACAAAGATACAAAAATTTCTTTTGGTAAACCAGGAAACCAAAGAGTATATGAAAAAGTGATAAGTTCCACTTATATTAGCATCACTGTATGAAATTAAATCAAACGAATCTTCTTTTGGGTAGAAAAGTTTATAGTCTAGTATGTTATTTACGTATCTTAATATTCATTCTACGAATTTAAGATGAGTTTTCTTAGGTTGAGATTGATATCTTGCGCAAAGACAAACACTATGCATTATATCAGGTCTACTAGCAGTAATATAAAGTAATGATCTTATAATACCTCTATATACTTTTTGATCTACATCTTTTGACTTTTCTTCTTTATTTAATTCTCATTAGTTGCTATAGGAGTTGGTTTTCTACTAGTATCTGCCATGCCAAATTCTTAACTAAGTCTTTGGCATATTTTTCTTGATTTGTAATGATTCCATTGTTTGATTTTCTTATTTGTAATCTTAAAAAGAAGGTTAGTTCTCCCATAAGACTCATTTCAAATTCCTTAGTCATTATATCCGAAAATTCTTTATTTAACCATTCATTTGTTCATCCAAAAATAACATCATCTACATATTTTTGTATAAGTTGAATATCATTATTATTTCTTTTAATAAAAAGAGTATTATCTACCTTTCCATTTTAAAATTGGATTGCAATAAATAAAATTTTAGTCTATCATACCATGCTCTAGGTGCCTATTTTAAACCATATAAAGCTTTCTTTAATTTATAAATGTAATTTGGTAGTTTTTCATCTTCAAAAAGTGGAGGTTGTTCTACATGTACATCTTTTTAATAAATCATTTTAAAAAAGCGCGTTTAACATCCATTTGAGATAATTTAAAATTATTATGATTTGTAAAAGCAAGTAATATTCTATTATCCTCTAATGATTACAAGTGCAAAAGTTTTCTCAAAATCTATTCCTTCATCTTGACTATAATCTTGATCAACTAAACGTGCTTTATTTCTAACGACTTCTCCTTGTTCATTCATTTTATTTCTCTATATCCTTTAGTTCCTATCTTCAGGTTTTGGGACTAATTCTGAAACATCATTTCCAATGAACTATTCAGTTCTTCCTGCATAGCAAGAATCTAATAACCATCTAATGATGCTTCCTTTGGATTTTGGGCTCAATATTTGAGATAAAAGCTACATTACTCATTTTATTTAATTAATTTCTTGTTTTTACAACATATTCTATGTTTCTCGAAATATTTTCTATAGGGCGATCTTTCAAATATTTTGTTCTTTTATTTGGATGTAATTTTTTGGAGTTATCACTATTGTCATTATTAATAATTTCATTCTCAATATTTTCTTCCTCATCAATATTGGTATTATTGATTTTAAAATATTCATCAAATGAAACATGTAATGTTTCTTTGATGGTGTTAGTTCTGATGTTGAAAATTCTATAAGCTTTTCTTCTATTAGAATAACCAAGAAAAATAGCTTTATCTCATTTAGTATCAAAGTTGTCTATGTTGTCTTGAGTATTTAATATAAAACATTTACTACCACAAACCCAAAAATATGATACTTTAGGCTTTTTATCATCAAATAATTCATAAGGAGTTTTCTTAGTCAAAGGTCTTATTATAATTCTGTTTAAAATATAACATGCTACAGCAACTGCTTCAGCCCAATAACTTTTAGGTAATTCACTATCATTTAACATTGTTCTAGCACATTCTTATATAGTTCTATATTTACGTTCTACTTGTCCATTTTGTTGTGGTGTTCTTGGAAATAAAAAGTTTTGTATTATTCCTTTCTTATTAGAAAAGTTTTCAAAATTATCGTTTTCGAATTCTCCTCCATGATTGCTCCTAAGAATTTTAATTTTAGTTGACATTTGATTCTGAATTCTTTTAGCAAAAATTTTAAACAATTCAAAAGCATCAGTTTTATGTTTTAAGAAGATTGTCCATGTAAATATAGAAAAATCATCTATTATTACAAAGGCATGTATATTGTGATTTATTAATCGTATTTGGGATGGCCCGAAAAGATCTAGATGAAGAAGATCAAGGAGATGAGAAGTAGAAATCATATCTTTAGACTTAAAGGAGCTTTTATGAAATTTTCCTAATTGACAAGCGTTACATGAATTATTAACATCAAAATTTATTTTAGGAAGACCCTAACAAGTTCATATCTAGCAACTTTAGAAGGATGTTTAAAATTCAAATGACTATATTATTTGTGGAAAATTCGAAGGTTATTAGATTTAGCCAAAAAACATAAGTTGTCATTCATACTTAATATATATATATATATATATATATATATATATATATGTTACATTTCTTAATACCTTCGAAGATAATGTTTGACGCATTATCTTCGATAATGAAGTCATCTTTTTCAAACTTAATTTTAAAACATTTATCACACAATTGACTAATGTCAGGTAAATTATATTTTAATTCCAAACTAGCAAAACATTAAAAATAGTAGGAGTTTTAGAGTTACCGACACGGCCGATGCCAATCACATATCCTTTTGAATTGTCTCCAAAGTTTACCGATCCACTATCTTTATAGACTTTTCAAGATCTCTGGATTTCTAGTCATGTTTCTTGAACATCCACTATCCAATATCCAATATCCACTTATCCTTCTTGATTTGTGATATTTGATTTTCAAGTATTGGTTCACCATCGGCCATATAACAAACTTGTTCCTACAATACAAAAACGTACTTTCTAAAAAATCAAGTGCTTTTTCAAAACAATTAGTTTCTAAAAACAAATTGGCTTTAAAAAATTATTTTCTGCAAATTTTTTAAACGTATTACAGGCCATTTAAACTTTCAAAAATCAAACTATGAAATTTTGAAAACCTAATGCTCTGATGCCAAATGTTAGTGGTGGAATTATAGATGTTAAGGCTTAACTAAACACTAAAGAGGAGTAAATAATGTTTTCTAACTTTAAAAATTTCTTTATGATTCTTTTAAGATTATACTTAATTAACATAGAACAAACACTCAATGATTCGAACATAGATAAATATAAATGCAGTAAAGTAGAAGTAGAGGATCAGAGAGATCATACTAGGGATTTTATGTTGGTTCGAAGTTACCCTACATTTAGTCTCGTACAATTACTTGTACATATTTCTTTTCAAATGCCAGTCTTTCAACGGGCAGAAGGAAAACCGAATAAAATCTCGATTTCAAGGCTATGAGACACACCATCCAGATTTTTCGAGCTTTGGGTACACTCACTTGATTTGACTCAAAAATATAAGCACATCCATTGGGATTTCCAAGACACCAAGCACCCCAATTGATTTGAATTGGGATACAATCACACCCAATCAACAATAACCAGAATTTTAAGGTTTTTTCCAAAGAAAATGTTTGATCTTTGGATACAATTGATCCTATAGACTCTTGGACAACACTTTGGTCTTTGATTGAGTGACGGAGATGATTGAAATCAGAGAGTAAATGGTAGAGATTCAATATAATGAAGATTGAATTGATTCTTATTTTAATTAAAGAAAATTTGAATATATTTCAATAGAAATTTTTGCAAAGTAAAAGGAGAGAGGATAATAAGTATTTGTTAAAAATTCATTTGGAAACCCCTTATATATAGAGAACAAACAGATATGTCAATTCATGAAGAGTTACAATGAGTAGACACTTCATTTCAAATTTGAATTTTGAAAACTATGGCATGCACGTCGACATACAATCAACCTATATGTCGATATGTCCTTGTATATTTTGATAACTTGTTCATTTTAAAATGTTTTGAAAATATAATGCTTCGTAAAATATTTTGATATTTTGTAAAACAGTTTAACCATATTTTTAAACATTCTAAACATTGAAAAAATATTAAAATAATTTAAATTTTATTTTAGAATTTATTTTGATTTAAAAATAAACGTCAAGAAAAGAGAAATTGTGATCAAAGATTGCTACCAGGGACTTTAACCCTATTTTATGACTTTAAAAATATTTAAAAATGCTTTCGCACCAACTTAATCCAAACCAACCCAACCGAAACCCACCTAGTCGAAACCAATACGCAAGGTATCACTTAGATGGTACATAGTGAATTGTAGGAAAGGCGAAAGCCATAGTGTCGAAATCAATGTTTCCGATGGGGTCGAAACCTTAGTTTTGTTTTCAAATGTTAAGTGCTTGCTTTGTTTTACTTAAAGCTTTCAACGTAGTCGAAGCATATGCTTTCAAAAGGGGTTTTTCTAAATAGCTTCCAAAGGAGGTTGCCATTTTATGTTTTAAAGGTACATGGTTTCGAATGGGTTACTTTATTTGTAAAACCCAACCGCTTTTCTTGTATCTTTCGAGTATATTGAAATCATCAATACTTTCCAAGGGTGCTTTTGTTTTAAATTTATGTTAAGCCACTTCCTAAATTCTTTCAAAATGTATCATAGGTTTCGAAGGCAATGGTATCGAAAGGGGTCTCCAAGCCATCCTTCTAATTTTACTCAAAGTTTTGAGCTTACGAATAAATGATTTCGACACCATTAAAATTTTCCCCAAAACAATTTTATCAATGGTTTTAAAGGAGATGATTTTGCCTATATGCAATTTGAGCCAAAAGATGTTTCTAAAAGTAAAACCCAATATTTTTGAAAGGGATACTTTCATTAGCTTCGAAGCTATGTTTCTAAAGATTTTTAAGTAATGTTTTGATATCAACAAAAGGTATATTTGGTTTCGAAAGAGATTATTTAACAGGGGCTTCAAAAGGTATATACATAGAGTTTTAAAAAGAGGTTTTCTATGCTTTTGATGGAGGTCATTCAGTGGTTTCGAAAATGATGTTTTTATGTTTCAAAATAACAACCCAATCTCATTTTAAAGGATAAACCATGGCATAAAGATTTTTGAAATGAAGTTTTGGAAGAAGTTTTCCATGAATAATAGGTTGAAGGGATTAATCAAGTTTTATACAAAATGATTTCAAGGATACTAAACCACATGTGTTGGTATTATTTTTTTGTTGTTATGATTGCTTCTTCATGTATTTATTCACATTATAATTAACCTATAATGGTACTTTGGGGAAGGGCAGAATAACCAGCTAGGTTGACCCAATAGTGAATATAACTTAAGAAATGTTAAATTCTTAATTGAAGATGTTTGCAGAGGCCACTTCACAGTAAGCCCATAAAAACAGTGTGAAGGATAAGATATTGGCAGGAGCTAATATGTTCATAATCAGATCATGAAAACTATGATTTGATATTGGCAGGGGCCAATAGGTTTATAGTTAGCCCATGAAAACTATATTCGGACTAAGATATTGACAGCTAGTCAATAGGTTTCTAGTTATCCCATGAAAACTAGGATAAGGAAAAGATATTAAAGTTACCAAAAGGTTCTTAGCGATCCCATGAAAACTATGAAATCAAACAGGGATTCCACAAAGATTTAACAGGTTATTAGTAAGCCCATGAAAACTAATAGGTTAATAGTCACCCTAGAAACTATAATTGAGACGGATAGTCAGGATGAATGAGGATGGGTAATTCAGATTAAATATACTTTTTTGTATATCATCATATTATTTTGAATTGTTTTAATCATTGTGGATGCAGGAGCACAATATATGGTTTTATGAAGTTTTTAAGATACTAGTGAGGGGAAAACTCATTTCACTAAGCGGCATGGTCTCATTAGATCTCTAAACGGTTTGAAACGGTAGATTATTATTCATACCAGTCTTTATATCTGACTCGAAGTTTTTTCCCCATAAACTCTCAGGTACTCAGTTGATTTTGAGTAGTTTGAGGTTTATGGTTTTTAGGTGTTCTTTTAGTCGAATAAAGCTTCCAGTGACGTGTAGGAGGCATGCTGGCTACTTAAAGTTCTTTTATTTCCGTTGTGTTCGGTTGTAAAGGAAAACTTGTTTTATTGCCTTATTATATACTCTGATCATCTAAGGAGGCACCTTCATTTGTCGCTCTTAGCGTATTATGTAATATGTATATTTTGTCTAAATGTGGTATGCGCACTGGGATTATGTAATGAATTCGAAATACTTTGAAATGGAATGTGGACTTTGTTTGCTGTTTTAAACTTTTTCATACTCTTGTGTTTCTATATATCAACGTATCTAACATTGTCATATTTGGTCATGAAGGATTAATAACTATAGATGACTGCAGTATCCGTAGCCATTAGTTTTGGGCCTTCAAGTAAGGGGATGTTACAAGTTCGTATTGGAGCATAGGTTTATGAAACTTTTCACTGTTGGAACATAGGTTTATGAAACTTTAAAAGAAATTTAAACCTAAAAGATTTTTTAAACATAATCCAGTGAATCGGATAATAAGATTGGGGTTTGGGTTACGCTATAGTAACGTACTTATATTTGATATATATATATATATATATATATATATATATATATATATAAGTATGTATTCCCTTCTCTCTTAGACCATTCTTTTGTATCTTACTAAGGCTCATATGTAGATTTACGAGAAATGAGATGTGGAAGTAAGAAACGAAAGAGGACATCTTATTGGAGGAAGCATCACAACTAATGGAAATGCTCGACCCTCCACCAGGTGGAACTCAGGTCGACCGGCTAATGATAATAACCAAAATGTTAATGCCAATATGGGGGTTGGAAATCCACCAGGTGATATGACGGCGATGTATCAATTCTTCGTCAATATGATGCAGGCAGGAGCTGCTGCTAGTGTTGCTGGGAACGTAGGACAAGCTAATCCTCTAGTTCTAGTAGGGAATAATTATGTTAAACTGAGTAGAGACTACACCAGTCTTGGTGAGAAACCATCTATGGGGATGGAGAATGCTACTGAGTTAGAGAATTGGCTATTTGCATTGTGAGCGTATCTTCGCTGATTTGGGTTTAGATGATGGGCAAAAGAGAAGGCTTGCCTCTAGGCAATTGCAAGGGTCAGCGCTTCACTGGTGGAACATTATTACTGCCAGAGTTCTGGAAGAACAGTTGACTTGGGTTGAGTTTAGAAGAATATTTGAGCAAAAGTTTGTGTTTGAGTTTGCTAAGTTAGAGCTGATGACGAGGTTTATGGATCTACAGTAGGGAGAGATGTTGCTTGTTGAGAACGCCACTAAATTTGAGGAGTTGCTCCGTTATGGACATAATACTATAGACACCATCATCAGAAGGAACAAGAAGTTCATTAGGGGACCGAGGCCCGAAATTGCTAGGGTGACCCTACCACATCTTTGCGATCCTAGTAATTTAGTAGTGGAGATGGTCATTCGCCACGAGAAGATGCTTGCTAGTTGTGCTAGAGAGAGATAGTGGAAATTCAGGGTTCTCAAGGGAAGAAGAGAAAGTTCTTTAAGAAGAAGGAAGCCCAAAAGGGACATGCTGTGAAAAAGGCAAAGGCAGAGTTAGTTTGCTACAAATGTGACAAAAAGGGTCATTATGCGAATGAGTGTCGGTCAGGTAATGGAAAGAAGGTTGCAAATTAAAAGAGTGTGAAGTGCTTCAACTATGATCAAGTTGGGCATTACAAGAATCAGCATTCAGAGCCAGTTAGGGTGGACAAAGGAAAAGTTTTTGCTATTGGACCAGCATCAGCTAGGCTTACTGCAATTGATAATGGGAAGACTATGATGGAAGGTACATTTTTTATTCAAAGTATTCCTGTTAGGGTAATTTTTGATACCGATGCATCATATTCATCTATATCTCGGTGTTTGGTTGATAGATTATGCTTAGAACCCACCTACCTTGTTACTTCCTCAAGGGTTGCGAATCAAATAGGAGGATATGCAACTCTAGGGTTGAGATGTGACCAGTTAGAACTTGATTTGTTTGGTCATAAATTTGCATGCAGCTTGTATGTTATTGATTTCGTAGTTTTCAGGAGCATTTTGGGTATGGATTGGTTGGGTAGGTATGAGGGTAGAATATTTTGCCAGGATAGGGAGATATCATTAAGACATCCTAATAGTCATAACCGAGTAATATTTTCAGTGGAGAATTCTGACCGGAGTGTTAGTACTTTTCTTAGTGCTATGGAGATAGGAGATGAGTTTAGTCAGGTTCGAGCAGCAAGAGAGTTTGCAGATGTCTTTAAACCGGTCAAAGCACTACCACCGGAACAAGCTGTTAATTTTCTGATAGATCTTGTGCTAAGAGCTGAACTTGTGAGTAGACCACCTAGCAGGGTGACATCGACTGAGTTGAAGGAATTAATGGTGCAGCTAGTGGACTAGAAGCGAGGAATTTATTAGGCCAAGTAGCTCGCCTCAGGGAGCGGCCGCGGTATTCGTAAAGAAACCAGATGAGTCATTGTGGATATGTGTCTACTATCGTAAATTGAACAAAAGGAGGATTAAGAAAAAGTATTCTTTTTTGAGAATAGACAATCTATTTGATCAATTGGGTGGAGCCATAGTATTTTCCAAGTTGGATTTGACGATAGGTTTCCATCAATTAAGAGCGGCGGGTGATAGCAATCCTTTGATAGCATTTCAGACTAGGTATGGTTTGTACGAGTGGTTAGTGATGCCATTTGGATTAACAAATGAACCTGCTTTCTTCGTGGATTTGTTGAACCGAGTTTTTTAAGATTAGTTGGATAGGTTTGTGCTAGTATTTATAGATGACATTTTAGTATACTCAAAGGATGAGAGAGCTTGAAGTTCATCTTAGGGTAGTACTTAAGACCCTGAGGCAGAATCAACTAAAGGCGAAGTTTACCAAGTGTCATTTTTGGAAGAAAGAGGTTAAGTTTCTTGGTCGTACGGTTTCATAGAAAGGCTTGTCAGTCGACCAGATAAGATCGAAGCTGTGAGTAATTGAAAGAGACCAAGGACAGCGACTGAGATCCTAAGTTTTCTTGGGCTTGTTGGCTACTATCAGAGATTCATCAAGGATTTCTCATAGATAGCGGCACCTTTGACTATGTTAACCAGGAAGGGGGTGAAGTTTGTATAGTCCGACAAATGTAAGGAAGCATTCCTTAAGTTAAAGAATTTGCTGACCAATGCACCAGTTTTAGTAGTTCCATATGGAAACCAAGGGTTGGTGTTGTATACTGATGCATGCAGAACTGGATTAGGAGCAATATTATGCAGAAGAGTAAAGTTATTGCCTACGCATCCGGGCATCTTATGCCGCATGAAGTGAGGTATCCTACTAATGATTTGGAATTGGCTGTGGTGATCTTTGGATTGAATATTTGGAGACATTATCTCATAAGAGAGAAGTTTGAGCTTTATATCGATCATAAGTCATTACGGTATTTACTCTTAGAAGGAGTTGAATATGAGATAGCAGAGGTGGCTGGAGTTCTTGGCTGCTTATGATTTTGGAATAGAGTATACATGAGGGAAAGGTAATACGGTAGTGGATGCTCTTAGCAGAAGACATCAGAATGTGGTGTTAGCTATGTTGGCGGAATGGAAGGATCTATAAGCTTTGCCCAGTTGTGGTGTGAAGTTAAGATCAACTGCTAGTACTAGTTAGAGTACTGCCATGTTGTCCAGGTTAGTAGTTCAACCAGTGTTGATCGAGAGGATAGCTTAGAGAGGGAAGATCCAGTACTAGCTAAGAGGATTATGAGACTTGAAGTTGGAGCAGAGATCGATGATCTAAAGGGATTTATTCTTGACCAAGGAGGGTGTTTGAGAAAGAAGGGACGATTGTGTGTTCCAAATGTGGAGAACTTGAGGAAAGAAGTTCTAGGAAAATGTCATCGATTCAAGTTCATAATTCATCCTAGAGGGACCAAGATATATCAAGATATGAAGAGGAGATTCTATTGGAAAGGTATAAAGAGGGATGTTGACTTATGGGTTCGGAAGTGTGCAAACTAGAAGTCGATATGCTCCGATACAAAATGAAAGTGACTACTATGCTATAGGATCGAAATGGCCAACAGTTGTAAACAATGTAAACGTAGTAGCAATGCGATATAAACTAAGTTATCTACTGATGCCAAATATGAGTATAAAAATAACTAGTGCAAAAAATAATAATAGCAGTAAAGTAAAATGATCCCAGGAATTTTTATACTGGTTCGAACTCCCATTCTACGTCCAGTCCCAGACTCCTTTTGCAATTAAAAATAGCAACCCTCACTTAACCTTTAGGAATAAGTTTACACTGCCTGAGCAACCAAACAAGACTTCTACCGCTTAAGCAGCCGAATAGGACTTTGACCGCCTGAGCAACAGAATAGGACTTTGACCGCCTGAGCAACAGAACAGGACTTTGACCGCCTGAGCAACCGAACAGGACTTTGATTACAAAGTAGATTTTCTTGACCTTTTGTTTTCTAATAACACGGATTTGTCACTTATAGTAAACCCTTCTTATAATCTTTTTCTCAAGTATGATGTGTGTAGTTGTGTGTATATGAAGATTAGGAAGTTTCAAATTGATTTTAGAAATATAGAATTGTGATTGTGTGCAATGAATGTATGAATTCAAGAGAGTAGTTAATTCAAAAACTATGATTCAAGTATAAGCAAGTAAGTGAGGTAATTTGATCTTGAAATTCATGCATATATATAGTAGTTAAGGAGTTGCAACTATTGGTGAAGAGTTCTCAATGAATAGCAATGGCTGCAACCCTTCACGAGGAAGAAGGCTATTAAAAAAGGAAGTGTTTTTTCAAAAAAATGACAGTCACATACAGTTCAGTCGATAGGTATAGAAGCTTCAGTCGACTGAATTCAAAAACATGCGTGGGCATTCAAAAGTGCACAGATTCTGTCGACTGACTGAATGTATTCGGTCGATTGAATTCTATTGTTAAATAAAAACTACCATAGCTCGTTTGGTTAAAGCACTTGCCTTCTAAACTAGTGACCTAGGTTCGAGCCTCGCTTCATGCATTTTTGAAAACTTGATTTTGATTAAAATATGCATGCAAGTTTATTTGAATGCGAATGATGATTCTTGATGAAATATTTTTACAAAGCACTAAACTAGATTCTATATACATATTTGATGACTCTTGTTAAAATATATAACTATACGAACCATACATTGAGTCGTTGAGTTTGGATGCTGTCGTAGTCGTAGATTCGTGAATTATTGTTTCATGTCAGCAATCAAACCTATGATCCAACATTCTCCCCCTTTTTGATGATGACAACTCCATTTGCTACAGACATCATCGACAAGCTTTGTTGACTTATCTCTCCCATTGAATATATTCCTTTAATTATGCTATAGATTTGTCCCCTTGAATCTATGCTATATATTCATGCAAATAATTAATCTTTTCTCCCCCTTAATTTGTGCTTGCATTGTTTATTCCTGCAAATAGTGTTAGAGCAATATCTTCCTCCTCCTTTATCATCGACAAAAATGGGAGTTTATATGATGAAAAAAGTTATATTCCACATAAGTGTTAACATAGAACAATATAGAACAAAATAACTACTACTTATAATTTAAGGTATAAAAAACATTTAAAGCATGCGATACCCAAGGTTCTTATAATTTTCTAATTTTTAGGAAACCATACCCATTTGTGGTTGAACCTTTATAAATATAATTTTCATTATTAACTACCATATCGGAATAATCATCAATGTATTTTTCTCTATTTTTTCAATTAACATGAACCCAAATACTTAGATAATTTTTATTCATATTTTCCATCAATGATTTCGTACTTCTAAAGAAATTATAAACATTATTGTCATAGCAGTATCTGAATTTCTGTAAAAGTTGGATTTAGACTTTACTTGTAATCTAGTACTAGCACTTACATATTTACTATACATGAAAGCGTATTGAGTGTTATTTCTACAATCAGTTTTATTATATCCTGAACCACTTTTATCATGTAAAGGTTTAGAACTAGATAAAATCATGTTTAAATCATTTTGACCTTTATTAAATTTTGAGACCTCAGTGTTAAGTTTGTCAAATTGAGCTTTAAAATCACAATTATTATTTTCAAAAGAAATATTGTTGTTTTTCAAAATATCAATTTGATTGTTTAATTTAGCATTCTCCTTTTTTAACATACAATTCTCATTTGAAGAAAAATTCGAGATTCTGAATTATCTAAAGATAATTGTAATAAATCATTTTGTCTTTTCAAATCCGTGATTTCTTTTGAAAAATTCTTTTTCTTTTTCAAACATAGTAGTTTATTCATTTAGAAAATCTTTAAGAGCCTCAAAATTATTTTTCAAAACACCCTGTTGATTTTCTAAATCTAATTTCTCATTTTTCAATTTCTCATTTTCATGTTTGATTGATTTCATCTTTTCTAAAAATAAGAATCTTATTTACTGAAATTTGTAAATCAGAAAGTACCCTTTTACATTCCTCATTGGTCGTTACTCTGATAGTTTCAGGCTTTTCGCTTGTTGTGTTTCGACCAAATCTTTTCTTAGCCATTTTTCTATGATGTTGTGACGATCGATAGAATTCCAGGCTCTGATACCAAATGAAAGTCACCATTGCTCTGGTACCAAATGAAAGTGACTACTGTGCTATGGGATCGTAATGGCCAATAGTGGCAAACAATGTAAATGTAGCGGTGATGCGATGTAAACTAAGTTATCTATTGATGCCGAATATGAGTATAAAGATAACTAGCATGGAAATTAATAATAGAAGTAAAGAAAAATGACACCAGGAATTTTTATTCTGGTTCGAACTCCTCTATGTCCGGTCCTAGACTTCTACTGGAATTAAAACTAGCAACCCTCACTTAACCCGGAGGAATATGTTTACACCGCCTGAGCAACCGAACATGACTTCTACTGTCTAAGCAATCGAATAGGACTTTGATCGCCCGAGCAACCGAAAAGGACTTTGACCGCTAGAGCAATAGAACAGGACTTTGACCGCCTGATCAAACGAACAGGACTTTGATTACAAAGTAGATTATCTTGACCTTGTTTGTTCTAATAACATGGATTTGTCACTTGTAGTACACCCTTCCTATAATCTTTTCCTCAAGTATGATGTGTGTAGTTGTGTGTATATGAAGATTAGGAAGTTTCAAATTGCTTTTAGAAATATAGAATTGTGATTATACGCAATGTATGTATAAATTCAAGGGAGTAATTAATTCATAAAATATGATTCAAGTATAACCAAGTAAGTGAAGTAATTTGATCTTGAAATTCATGCATATATATAGTAGTTAAGGAGTTGCAACTGCTGGTGAAGAGTTCTCAATGAATAGCAATGGTTGCAACTCTTCGCGAGGAAGAAGGCTATTAAAAAAGAAAGCGTTTTATCAAACAAATGACAGTTACATACAGTTCAGTCGACCCGTACAGAAGCTTCAGTTGACTGAATTCAAAAATATGCATGTGCATTCAAAAGTGCACAGGTTCAATCGACTGACTGAATGTATTCAGTTGACTGGATTTTGTTGTTAAAAGAAACTACCTTAGCTCATTTGGTTAGAGCACTTTTCTTCTAAACCAGTGACTCGGGTCCGAGCCCCGCTTCATGCATTTTTTGAAAACTTTATTTTGATTAAAATATGCATGAAAGTATATTCGAATGTGAATGATGATTCTTGAGGAAAGATTTTAACAAAGCACTAAACTGGACTATGTATACATATTTGATGACTCTTGTTAAATAATAACTATACGAACCATACTTTGAGTCATTGAGTTTGGATGTTGCTGTAGTCGTAGATTCGTGAATTGTTGTTTCACATCAGCAATCAAAACCTATGATTCAACACAAACTATCAACAAGTGAAAGTCAAATAGCAGAAGCCGAGTAGGTTGCTTCAACCTTTAGAGATTCTAGTTTGAAAATGGGATTCAATATCCATGAATTTTATAGATGGGTTGCCAAGGTCAAATAGGGAAGTGAAACTTATATGGGTTCAGAGTGGATAGATTAACCAAGAATGCCTATTTCATTCCAGTTAAGTCAATTAGGATGACACTTGTTTTAGCTATGTTGCGTGAAGAACAAGTAAGACTGCATGGAGTTCCTAGTAGTATAGTCAATGATAAAGATGCCTTGTTCGCTTGTGAATTCTGGAAGAGTCTATAGGAGTTTTGGGTACCAAGTTTAATATGAGTACTGCATATTACCTTAAGACGGATGGGCAGACAGAGAGAGTCAACAGAGTACTTGTGGATTTATTAAGAGCTTGTGCACTAGACTTGGAAGATCTTGGGAAGATCACTTACATTTGGTTGAGTTTTTCTGTAATAATAGTCACACGACTAGTATAGGAATGGTGCCTTTTGAAGCTTTGTACGGAAGTCCATGCAAATCACCAGCATGTTGGTTGGAGACTAGAGACGTCAGAGAAGATTGGGTTGATCCGAGAACAGATGAAGGAAACTCAGTCTAGATAGAAGAGTTATGTAAATAAGAGGCGTAAAGATCTAGAATTCTCAACTGGAGATAAGGTTTTAATTAAGATGTCACCGATGAAAAGTGTGGCGCAATTTGGAAAGTCAAGGAAACTAGTACAAAGATATGTTCGACCATTCCAGATTTTAGAGAAGATTGGGAAGTTCGCATATACTGTAGAGTTGCCGAGTAGTATGGCAGGTGTCCATAATATATTTCATGTGTCTCATCTTCGTAAGTATGTGCATGATCCAGAGACTACTATTACACCAACTCGGTTGGAAGATTTTATAGTAGATTCTAATTTGACTTTTGTTAGACAACCAGTTCGAGTTGTAGCGAGAGATGAGAAAAGAATGAGGAACTAGACGGTCAAGTTGGTGAAAGTTCAGTGGAACGACAACAAGAAGAACTATACTAGGAAGACAAAAGACATGTTTAGAGATACTTATCATGATCTTCTATGAGGGTATGTCTATATTAGATTTATGTAGATAGTTTCTAGTCAGATAGGCTAGTATGGTTGTTATGAGTTGTTACAGATGATTGCTATGTTTATTGTTTAGTCTTTACTGAATTTCGATGATGAAATTCTTTAAAGGGAGAGCCTAGAACACCCCTAATTTTTGATAATATTATTCATAAGATTTAGTTAGATAAATTAAAAAGAATAATGATGATAAGAAGATTGAGATTTGAATAAAACTATAAGAAAGTCGTGCTTAAGTTATTAATTAATGGGCTTAGAATGGCTTATATGTTATTAATTAAAAACATGAGCATATTAGTAAGTAGCCGCACATTTTGGTTCATGGCTGTACCCATTCACATTTCATTTTCTCATTTTTCACGTTCGTCAAAAAAACCAAAAAACACAGATCAAACCCTAAGAGAAGCCAGCCATTAACAAGGGAAAAGGGAAGAAAAATTAAATCCAAGACAAGGATAAAAGCTAGGGGAATTAGGGTGCTACAAATCTCAAATTCCTTATCATATCCAAGGTGAATAATAATTCATTCCATCTTTATTTTATTTTTATAATCATTTGTCTTAGAATTTAAGATTAAATTCATTTTTATGATGTTTTGGATGATGGCATGCTTGAATTATTATGTGTTTTATTTAACTAATTCATTTACATTTGAATTTGCACAGTTTTAGGGCAAAATCGATTGTTATTGATTTTAGAATGCCTGGGAAAATTATATATTAGGTAAAACATGATTTTAGAAATGGGTTTTAATTTTCATATCCAAGCTATACAAAATTTGTTCTGAATTTCTAAAGAAAAATATGACATATTTGGGCTTGAAATTTATTTTGATTATTTCAGGAAGAAATTAGGCTTGAAATTTAATATGTTTGATAATATGATAAAAGCAATTTATGGTTTTTGGGGATATTTCCTAATTGATATGCTATGGAAAATAAATTATATTAAAAGAAGGACTTATTTGCAATATTGGTTTTGCTAAATGGAAGGGCTTATATGTTACTTTTCCTTTGATTTAGATCTGATAAATGCGATAGCTATTTTGTAAAATGTTTGAATTTTTTTAAGGAAACCAATCAAATGATTGCAAATAGGCAGGTAGTTATAAAGTAATCACTAAAAGTAGCATAATTTCAGCCTTTATTCATAAAAGTTTGTTCTGCCTCCTATAGCAGTGCCTTTCGACCCCAATGCTTCTGCTCCAACTCAGTTTAAACCAACCCAGTCGAAACCCACCTAGTCGAAACCAATACACAAGGTATCACTTAGGTGGTACGTAGTGAATTGAAGGAAAGGCGAAAGCCATGGTGTCGAAAGCAATGCTCCAATGTAGTAGGAACCTTAGCTTTGTTTTCAAATATTAAGCGCCTACTTTGTTTTACTTAAAGATTTTGATGTAGTCGAAGCATATGCCTACGAAAGATGTATTTCTATACAACTTTCAAAGGAGATTGCCATTTTATGTTTTAAAGGTACATGCTTTGGTTACTTTATTTATAAAAGAATACTATTGAAAGTCGTGGTTCCAACCCAGTCGAAACCCAAACGCTTTTCTTTTATCTTTCGAGTATATTGAAATCATCAATATTTTCGAAGGGTGCTTTTGTTTTAAATTTATGTTAAGCCACTTCCCAAATGCTTTTGAAAAGGGTTATGGGTTTTGAAGGAAATGGTGTCGAAAGGGGGTTTCGATGCTATCCTTTTAAATTTTACTTAAAGGTTTTGAGCTTTCGAATAGATGGTTCCAACACCCTCAAAATTTTCCCCAAAATAATTTTATCATTGGTTTCAAAGGAGGTAATTTTGCCTATATTCACTTTGGCCCAAAAGATGTTTATAAAAGTAAAAGCTAATACTTTTGAAATAGGTACTTTCATTGGCTTCGAAGCCATGTTTCCATAGATTTTTGAGTAATTTTTTGATACCATAGAAAAGTATATTTGTTTTCGAAAGAGATTATTTAACAAGGGCTTATAAAAGTACATACTTAGAGTTTTGAAAAGACATTTTTTATGCTTTCGATGGAGGTCATCCAGTGGTTTCGAAAGTGATGTTTTAAGGTTTCAAAACAAACAACCCAATCTCATTTTAAAGATAACCCATGACATAAATAAAGATTTTTGAAATGAATTTTTTGAAGAAGTTTTCCTTGAATAACAGGTTAAAAGGATTAAGCAAGTTTTATATAAAATGACTTCAAGGATATTAAACCATAGGTGTTGGTATTATTTTGTTATTGTTATGATTGCTTCTTCATGTATTTATTCACATTGTAATCAACCCATAACGGTACTTTGGGGAATGCAGAATAACCAACTAGGTTGACCCAATACTGAATATAAAATAACAAATGTTAAATTATTAATTGAAGATATAGGCAGGGGCCAATAGGTTCGCGGTAAGCCCATTAAAACCATGTAAAGGAAAAGATATTGGTAGGGGCCAATAGGTTCATAGTTAGTCCATGAAAACTATGATTTGATATTGGCAGGGGCTAATAGGTTTATGGTTAACCTATGATAACAATATTCAGAATATGATATGACAGTTAGTCAATAGGTTCCTAGTCAGTCCACGAAAATTAGTAAGAGAAAAGATACTGCAGTTACCAAAAGGTTCCTAGTGATCCCTTGAAAATTATGAAATCGGACAGGCAGTCCATAAACATTTAACATGTAATTAGTAAGCCTATGAATACTAATAAGTTAATAGTAACCCTAGAATTGAGATTGATAGTCAGGATGAATGGGGATCGATAATCCAGGTAGTGTACTTATTTGTGTATATCATATTATTTTGAATTGTTTTAACCATTGAGGATGCAGTAGCACAATATATGGTTTTATAAAGATTTTAAGATACTAGTGAGGGGAAAACCCATTTCGCTAAGCGGCATGGTCTCACTAGATATTTAAACGGTTTGAGATGTTATATTATTATTCATACTGGGCTTTATATCTGAGTCGAAGTTTTTGTTTTCCCCTTAAACTCTTGGGTACTCAATTGATTTTGAGTAGTCTGAGGTTTATGGTTTTCAAGTGTTCTTGTAGACGAATAAAGCTTCTGGTGACGTGTAGGAGGCATGCTAGCTACTTAGAGTTCTTTTATTTCCGTTGTGTTTAGTTGTAAAGGAAAACTCGTTTTATTGCCTTATTATATACTCTGATCATCCGGGGGCATCTTTTTATGTCGCTCTTGGCATATTATATAATAATTATATTTTGTCTGAATGTGATCTACACACTGGGTTGTGTGATGAATTTGAAATATTTTAAAATGGAATGTGGACTTTTTTTGTTGTTTTAATTTTTTTTCCATATTCTTATGTTTATGTGTATCAATGTATATAACTTACCGTATTTGGTCGTTGTGGATTAACAACAGTGGATGACTGCAGCATCTGTAGCCATTAGTTCTCGACCTCCAAGTAGGGGGATGTTACATGAAAACCTGCACCTCCCTACACACACTATTCTAAAGCTCGGTATGGTTTTCAACCTCATGTTGTGCCGAGAAATGCAGATCGTTGGGGTTTTAACCTTTAACATCCCAGAGTCTAAGATAAGCGGATATAATTTAAGATATATTTAACTTTCAGAACTCACAGCGAAAGGAATAAAATATATATAACATAGAAAAATGTCCACCTTAGAAAATATTCAAATCATGCTCGGAAAAATTAGTACATGGTCTAATAAAATGTACATAAAAAAATATCTTTCAAAGTCTGATACATGGAAATAAAATGTACTGATATAAAAGAATAATATATGGATAGTGAATATGATAAAATAAGTCTCCAAAGATTAGCACGACTCTCTAAGTATCAAAAGAGCCAATCACCGCTGCCCTGTCCCCTTGTGGTGGGGGAAAAGGTGGAAAAATTACGGGTCAGACAAAAAGTCTAGAGAATGAGTACAAATTTAATATGTAATAATCATGTGTAGTTAACTTCAAAACTATTCTAACAGACATAGGGTGTGCTACATGTGTCCGTGAACTCCTAAGGTCCAAAGTTAAAGGTTCTTATCTATCACAAAGGGTTAAACTACTATTTGAACCTCACACTAACGACTCACCAATGCTATTAGCTCTATCAAATGAAAAAATACCGCCTGTAGGCGACTGTGGGAACTTCTCTCCCATAAATACATATATCATCACTATGCCTAGAGAGAACCCAGAAATGCAAACTTGTTGTATGACTCGGTGTATGCACCAGTGTCCATCTCTCGATCGTAGTGCAAAATGCCTCTTATTGTACTGCGTTGGCATCCACATATACCACGTCACATCCGAACCATGCATACAAGGACTCCCCTTACTACTAGGCTCATTTCTACTCTATAGCCACTTATCGTGCTGCACTAGACCTGACTGTCCTTTAGAATCCCCCGTTAATAACGAGCCCACTGACCTGGCATCTCCATCAGTGTTGCATGCCCACCGCGGAACTCCCTCCGAGTATCTGTGAATACATCGCCCTAGTGGACTCTCAACTCTGGATTTGGGTATTTAATTGTTGCCCAAAACTACAATGACCTAATGTCCTTTGATAAGGAATTGACTTCCCAGTTGTCTCTAGCATATATACTTGCCCAAATGGGATCAACAATAAATTTTTCCATTTATATAATTTTCTAATTGAAATTGTATAATTTTTTACTGAAATTATATAATTTTTTTATCAACTTGGGCCTTAGGCCAAGGTTTAGAATCTGTAGTTTTTGTTACGAACAATCAACCGATAGGGTTACAGGATCGACCAACCGCGTAGTAAAATTAGGGTTAAGTTAATTTTCTTACCGTTTAATCATTGCCTTTAGCAGTTATTGGTGAACCGTAATCGTTAGATAACTACTCCATGTTTTAGTTTGACATTCAAGTGGGGTTTAGGATTTAGGGTTTACAAATTTAATTGTAAAAGGGTGAAGACATCTATATCAAGTTAATATTTTACTATGATTAAATTCTAGTCTAGTCTTCATATTCCAGTTTAGGTTTTTATATAGTACAAATTGAATTACTAACACCCTAAACCAATTAAAATAGATTAAGTTAACTATAACAATCATCTTGGTAAAATTGCTTCCACTCACCTCAAGCCTAAGCTCTTCATATCTGCTTTTGCCTGAGAATCGCCACTCCGTGTGTTATCTTCTCTTGGTCTGCATTCATTCAAATGCTTGTGTTCTTCTAGGTTGATATTATTTGGTTTTTAAGAATTTTTAGAGTGAGGGAAGAGGATAAATTTTGATAGAGTTTCGTTATTGTAACCATGTATATAAGAATTAGGATTAGGTTGGAGTAGAATTTATAGGGTGTAGTAATATGTTTGGGATGTTGGATTTAGTCTAGAGAATATTTACAGTCATCAAAAGCTTGGCAACCAAGTAATTAGTCTCCACCGTTTAAACATGTCATGAAGCAATGAATAATGTTCGATTTTACAAGGCTCACGGTCGACCTCTAACTTTCCTTTGGACCTTCGACCCTTCAATGGTCGACTGACTCTAGTGTCAATTTGTTAGTTATAAATTTTAAGTTTTTATTCTATCGTCGATTCTTCTAACACCCATAACTTTTACGTATTAACTCCAGTTATGAAGTTTCATTATGAAATCATCTAAAAAATCGCTATGAACGCAATGACACAAGTTTCGTAGCCAAATTCAAATGTCTAAGAAATTTTTATTTTTAGTCCTTGTTTAATTTTAATTAAATTTTCTTATTAGATTTCTCATTAAATTTTTGGGATGTTACATTCTCCCCCTATAAATGATTTCATCCTCGAAATATCAAATGACGAAAAAATTTAACTCATACACACATCAACCATTAGCGACAACCATCTAGTCATCCATCGTCTGCGAGCAGTCATTGTTCTTAGAAAATTTTCTAATGCAATATGTACATATATATGCAACATGAACTTATAATAACGAAAAAGAGTAGGAGGTGTACTGATCCAATCGACCTTCTATCATGCAAATATTCATCCCATGCATCTAAATGTATGCAACATCCTAAGTAAATATACTGGCAATTTTATACGTATGTGAAACCATACAACTCATACCCGACTAACACATGTATAACTAGTAATCCTAAACAATAATTCCAAATACATCCATTTGCATCCATCGTTCATAACATATCTCACTGACACGTTTGCTATCATTCCTACCATCCAATGGTCTTTACCTAAAAGGTATACCACCTAAGTCCTAAATAAGAAATCTACTCTTAAGAATGAAAATGGAAATGTACTAGCAAAGAGTTGTGGGTGGGTAGCGAAATTCTTTTCCTTGGGCTCCCATGTACTCTTCGTTGGGTCGTCTCTCCATTGGACTTTAACAAGTTTGAACTCCTTGTTGTGAGTCACTTTGTACCATGCTTCAAAATATGAGTGGGTGCACAACGAAAAAGTGACTCTCACTCAACCTCCACCTCCTATAGCTGACTCGTCTCATCGATGATAGTTGTATCATGCAAGCACTTCTACAAGTATGACACATGGAAAACATTATATACCCCCACTGACTTTTCGAAAGCCCTACACTATACGCCAACTTCCATACTCTAGCCACTATAGGTAAAGGCCTTACAAATCTCGGTGCTAACTTCCCTGATCTACCAAATCTCAACACATGCCTAAAAGGAGAAACCTTCACAAATAGCATATCTCCCACTACAAACTCTAACTCTAACTTTGTATGTCTCCTGTCAGCATAAGATTTCTATTTATCCTTAGCGGTCTTCATTATTCTATGGATCGTATCCACCTTCTTTGAGTCTCCCTCACCATGTCTGGACTAAGGATAATCCTATCCATCGTATTCCACCAACATGACGGTGATTTATAGGGTCTACTTTACATAGCTTGAATGGTGCCACCATAACGCTCGCTTGATAACTGTTGTTGTAGGTAAATTCCACTAATGGAAAATGATCCTCCCAAGAACCTTCAAGTCTATAATGCACATCCATAGCAAATCCTCCAAAACCCAATTCACCCTCTCCGTCCGTTCGTCGATCAGCGGAAGATATGTGGTACTCAAACTCAACTCATCACCCAATGCCTCATGTAGACTCCTCCAAAACTCATCAATGAAAAGTGGATCTCGATCGTTAACAATACTAATAGGAACTCCGTGTAACCTAATGACCGCTCTCACATAAATAGCTGCCAATGATACCGCTGTCCTCATACATGTCACTTGAATGAAATAACCGCCTTTAGTCAACTGATCTACTATAAACCAAATGATCTCATTCCCTTTTCTACTCCTCAGTAAACCATCTATAAAGTTCATGGAAATACCCTCCCACTTCCACTGAGAAATATCCAATGGCTAGAATAATCCTCCCTGTTTCTTTTGCTCTGCCTTTACCCTCTGTCAACTCATACATTTAGCTACATACTCCGCCACTTACTTCTTCATACCATACAAATAAAAAGACTCTCTTCATGTTGCGATACATCTTGTCTTCACCAGGATGATAGTCATCCTAGAATGGTGAGATTTAGCCGGCACCTTATCTACCAAATCCACATTACAAGTGTGACGACCCGACTTTCCACTCCCGGAAAATCGCATCATCTTTAAGAAAGAAAGGGATAGAAAGAGAAAAGAAAGAAGAGAAGAGAGAAACAACACATCAGAATCTAACAGCGGAACGAATAAACTATATTAATAACATAAATATTACATAGTTTACAACAATATCATAGTTACACAGCCATACAACACATACTAGATAGTTATAAACACCTGTCTAGTTATACAACTCCATACAACATCTCAGAGAAACACACAGCGGAATATTTTATAGCTATACGCAGAAGCCTCCTGCTCCATTGCTCCTTCAGAATTCGTCAAGCCAACTTAAAATCCTAACCTGAATTCCCTTGGCTACTCGTAAAAATTTGAGTACCCAAGAGTTTAAGAAAAACAGAATAAACTCCGGGTCAGACATGGGTCTGGTGTGAGTAAACGGTTAAAGTTGCTTAACTTTAAAATCCTTTGAAAGAAAAAGGTATCACGTAAGACTTCCCACACATAAACATGGAAAAGTTTTTACCTTACGCTAACCAAAACATCTGATAGGAAATCCGATGATATTATAATAGTGTCTAGGGTTTTCAAATAAATATGAAATAGCCGAAATTGTTACATCTATTAAATTCCAGCTACTAGCCACAAAAGTGGGTAATACAACCAAAACTGTTGGCACTTATTGGATTTTGGATTCCATACAATGACAGGGCTACTGGGGTACCGCCCGTCACAGTACGTGGCCTAGATCACCGTACCGAGGATTACTCCCAATCCCCTGCAACACAAAGTCGGACCCGTTCCTTACTGAACAGTTCCAAATAAGACAACCCCGACGGTTGTAGCTATTCAACCGTCCACACAGCCGAAATAAAAGGAACCTCTAGACAGGGGTAAATCTTACTCTCCAGTAGGTGCGACCCACGAAGCTTTGCTCCACCTCCCCTGTTTTAGCCATTCCCGGTTGATGAGGATTGAGGTTACGATTACCTTTATAGGACATATCACTTAGAATGCTCATCGTCCACCTGACGATGTGCTGAAAGCATTCAATCCATACAAGTTCGTTCCGGGTTCGAACGAAACCGAAGGCATTATCTCGCTACACTCATTTTGGAATCACCCTCAGAGTTAACGACAATAACCCTTGCACTTTAAACCACCATCTCGAATTTATAAGATCAATTCCGTCAACTCATTACGGAATCACCCACAGAGTTATACTGACGTATAGCCCTTACACCTCGAGTCTTCACAAGCTCCAATTTGACTCACGACCTAACGTTATTTGGAATCAATGTGATTTTCGGATATCCAAATATGGAAACCCGATCCCTGTCTCATCGAAATCCAAAGCGTGTCTTTTAAGTCCAAGTTGTTTTAAATGTTTTAAAACAATTAAATTCAACTATCTATATATACACAGAATAGATAATTCACAGGCCACAATTGATAATCAACATTATCAAATAACAGGTAATCCACATACTCCATATCATAATAGATAATCCAAATATCAACTTTCCAATTGATAATCACAATTGAACCAAGCATTCATATCACACAACCATACTTATCTCATTACTGAGATCACACAGCATTCAAGACAATCAATGTCATCCAATCACTCATAAGCAATGATTAACTCAAACCATAATATAATTAATTTAAACTGAGTTAAATTAACTATCTCTAATTAATTTAAAGTGAATTAAATTAATTACCTCTTAATTAATTTAAAAATTAATTAAATTAATTACTTCATCCAATATCTTGCTTAAATAAACATTAGTTAAACCAATTACTAAATCACCATCTTAAATAATCAACCATGATTAATTAACTCTTAATTCAAGTAATTAATTCTTAATTATTCTCATTAATCATATCAATTTATGAACCTTAATTAATTAATCATGCTTAGGTTAATTGCCTAAATTTAATCAACTTAAATACAGTTATTAATTATTCTTAATTACTTCATAATTATTTTATAAATCCTTTGATTTATTACCCAAGTAATAAACCTTTAATTACTTTAACAAGTAATTACCTATTTAAAATTACTTTCCAATCAGTAATTTACCTAACTCAATTACCTCTGTAATTAATCAATTACTTATCTTAAGTAATTAACCTCATCAAAACGTATTAAGTAAACATACTTAATCTTTTATCAAATGATCCTATTTAATTAATTAACAAATTAATTAACCTACTTGATTTCAATCATCTCATAAAACATAATCGAGTAATTCATCCTTCAATTACTCGTTAACCAAATTAATCTTCAATTATCAGATTAATTATCTTCAATTATTAATTAATAAACCTTAATTATTAATCAATCCTTTAATACAAAATAATTTATTACTAATTACTTTTATTGATTAATTAATTAAACTTAATTAACTAATTAATTAACTCTTAATCATTAATTAATAAACTTAATTATTAATAAACAATCTTAATTACAAGTTAATTAATCTATAATTAAAATTAATTTATTCTTAATTACAATTAATTAACCTAAATAAAAATAGTTAGTTAATTCTTAATTATCTAGCATTATAAGCTAATAATCCTTTAATTATTAATTAAGAAAACCCAATTATAACTTAATAAAACCTTTATTAATTAATTACTATTGTAATTAATTCTTAATTACTTAGTTAATTAAGTAATTAAAAATTTAATTAATCATTTGTCATTGATTAAATCATCATCTTAATTAATAGTTAATTAAATAAATAATTATACTTAATTAATTACTTAATTAACCCCTTTTAAAATAGTAATTAAATTAATTAATTAACTTAAAATTCCTTAATTAACTAACTAATTACAAATTATAAATACTTAATTATTATTTAAAATAAAATATTATCTTAAATAAATCGTGAAAATCTTTATCTAACTTAATTCATAAATTAAATTAAATTATAGAGAAGTCATTAATTACTTTTCCCTTAATTTTTAATTAACAATTTTTAATTCCAAGTAATCAATTATCTTAAACTTAATTGTTAATTTAAAACATTTTTCACTAATTAATAAAACATTTATTTAAAATTCTCTTTTATATTTCAAAATAAGATTTGAAATAATATTAACTTAAAACATTTAAACAAATCATGCAAATTCATTTATAAAACAAATCAAACTAAAATAAGAATTTAACTACGCTTAAATCATTTAAAGTTAAAACTTTATTTCTTTTAAATTAAAATCTGGTTGATCATTAAATTGGATGCAACCATGTAAACTTGAATTTAAGTATGAGCACACATACTTAAAACAATCAGCCCTTTTTTAAAATTTAAAACTGTTTAAATTTTAAAACTTAAAACTGTTAAACTAACAGTTTAACACTGCACAACAAATACCCAGATCAACACAGTATAAACCCGAGCCATAACCAAAATGCTTCGAGTTTCCCCCGAGTCCTACTCCCTTTCTACTCGAGCTATAACCCAGTACCCAACCCAAAACAAAACCCAACACAACTGACACCATCCATCTCCCCGTGCACATGTACCACTGCTAGACCTACCTCCAGCCGCTGACGAACTCCCCGACACGTCACCCTATACTGCAGGAACCTTCTCCAATCCCCAAATCGCCATCACAAACTTTGTTCTAGAATTTAGCATTCCAGTTGAAACTGGAATCATCTCCATGACCAGAACCATCTCGCAGTCGCATCTCCGATCATCAGATGACGCGTCACTACAATCGTACAACCTCCGATCATCAATGAGGCCATACCCAAAATTCCATTCAACTCGATGTACCAGAGAAGCAGTAACGATCCCATCTTCCTGTTCGACCCAATTAGGTTTAAAAACCTAAATCCTCCTGCCGCTGTTACCGCGACCACCAGAAAGTTAACCTTCGATTTTTCTCTGAACCTCCATTACCTCCTCCACTTCCCACAAGAATCCCAACCACCCCAAATCTTGTGATCATCAGATATCACCAAAAAACCAAATCCCAGTCAAACCCAAAATTCTCGTTTATTTCAAATCTAAAAATTCTGATATTTGTCTTAAAAATCATAACTTCCATAATGTATTCAAATTATGATCTTAAATCAGTGAATTAAGATGATAGATTTTACATATTTTAAGTATCTCTACCGATCTTTCCAGATTTTATCATAGTTTAGATCTCCTAATACTTGTATCTAATTTAGTTCCTGGATTAGGCTTTAAACTAAACTATATTGTTTCAATTTTTACAGTCTAACAGGAAAGACATGCAAGGATTTTGATCTTGATCAAAATCATATGTTCTGAACTAAGAACAAAGAAGCTAGAATCAACAGATAAGCTTACATCATAAATACATAGAGAGTTACTACATGCATACATACAGAATAATTATCATCACAGATTTCAAAATAACCATAAAATTATTAACTTTAATTTTTTTTTAAAAAAAAGTTTACTCACCTCTTAGAAAATGCAGAAGGCTTTGGAAAAAAGAACTGGGAATTGCTTTTGAAAATTTGAAAACTTGCATGCAGTTGTTGTTTCGATTCCAGAAAACTGAATTGCTTTAATACTTGGTTTCTTTATTGACTGAGATGATTCAACTCGAAACAGGAATGATCAAAGCATTGTTTGATGTGCAGGTTGAATACTACAGATTGTTTAAAATCTGAGAATTTGTTACAGGCTCTTTGTAATGGCTTTGAGGAGATGATAACAAGTTTGTATAATTTGTTTCTTTTCTTTTCTTGGAATAGATGGCAGGTTTTGATTTCAGTTTGGGAACATTACATGCATCAGAAACTTGCTTACAGTGTTTGGTGATTTAGGAGCTTACAGATTTTGGTTTTGAGGATTTACAGGCTTTGCATAAAGATAGTTACAGGGAAAACATTCGGATTTAGAAAGAATGATTTCTGGTTTAGATTTTGTTTTTGGCAAATCTGAAAATGGATCAAAGAAAATGGAAGGGAGGAAAGGATATAGGTTTATATAGATTTGTTTTAGATTTGTATTATAATTAAATAAAAATAAAAAGGAAATATGACACTTGTCTCCTATGTTACTAATTACTTAACACATGTACTTAATATGCATATAAAATTAACACATGTCCTAGTTTATTTAATTTTATTCTAAAAGAAATTTAAAACCCTTTTAAAATTAATTTCCTAATTACCAATATGTTTCCTAAATTTAAAAATGCTTTTCTAATTAGATTTCTAATAAACAAATATATTTATATATTTAGAAATGTATGCTAGATTTATAATACAAACTTTAAAAAGAAATGAAACCAAATATAATTTAAATATAAAGTTATATACAACATTGCAAACTTATTTTTAAATGCTATTTCAAAAGCCTTGCATTTATTTTACAAATCAAATTTCTATAAAAGAAATAAAACAAATCTTATTTTAATTAAAAACATTACCTATGTAATTTAAAACCAAACCATATTATCCTTAATTTAAATATGAATGTACCTTTAAATTCAAATTTATATTCCTTTACAAAGTCTAATTTAAAAATCAAACCTAAAATAAATTTAAATCAATATAAATAACTATTTTAAAATAAGCTCATTATTATTTACAAATAATATATTCTATTTTAAAATCAATTTAAAATACACAGATTTAAATACACAGATATAAATGTAATTTAAACACACTTATAAATTTTGAAAACAATATATCAATTTAGAATTGGTTTACACAATACAAAATAATTATTCTTAATATAAAACCAATTTACAACCAAAATTAAAACATTACTTGGTTAATTATTCTTGAAAATAACAATTTATCAATTTCAAATAATTTAAATTAAGAGATTATCAGCTTTTAAACTCCTGGAAATTCCGGGATATTACAATCCTCCCCCCTTAACAGAATTTCGTCCTCGAAATTTAAAACAAAGATAATCCAAAGTTATATTTTATTTCAACCAATTCAAATATTCATAACAGCCATACACTATCAATCAAACAATAATTTCATCCAAACAACCAATTCAAATAAATAACATCAGTTATCCGGACACAGATCCGGATAAATCTCCTAATTATCTCGAGTCTCCCCAGTACAGACACAAGGATACTTGCTCTACTAAATCCAAACTAGCTATACTTATAAGCTACTGAGTCCCTACTCAGCTAGATCTATAATCTACCTAAGATACCAGACCAAAGACAAGTCTGATCAACAACTAAAACCTTCACAAAACTACTGGTCTCAAAAACCAGTGATGACCAAACATGTACTCCTTCAGAGATACGTGAAATAATTTTGAATTCCAGTTTTCCAAACTGGCAATTCAACTCTTCAAACCAAAGCACTGATCCTGCAAAACTCAGAAGAATTCAATGCTTCGGAGCTCACTTCAAAATTTCACCAAATCTTATTGTTTCCTTTACCGGAGAAAATCTCAACCACATCGAAGTCTCCAACTTCGAATTCCAAACTCTTCCGTTACTTAACCTCAAAACTTCCCGGATGATCCGGGATGCCTACAGATCCTTTCTTATCAGCTCAACCTTCGCTGATACTTCTACAAACAAATTGGATCAACTCACAAACTGATCCTCACAAGATCAATCCAAAAATCAAAACCAAACTCTACTATCAACAGAAGAAAACAACTTCTCCTATCTGAAAAGACAGAATAGAATCACTCGCCAACTTGCCTCAGATTCTGAAAATTCCAGAAGAAACTCACTAATCCAAAATACTGCAATTCCCAGTTGCTTCTATTCAAGAACAACAGTCACCTTGCTTCCGCTGCACAACTCTGATCTGGAGCAGATGAAAATGCCGTAGACGAACACAGGCACAGACTAAACATCACATCTCGGAAATAAGGTTCAACAGAAATTCTAAGAAATACAGAGTTGCTTCACCAACCAATCATCCTAGGAGACAACCTCCTACCCAATTGAATCACTGGTATCACTCCTGACATCAAGTCGATTCAGAACTCAAACTCCAATGCAGGCAAAATCTATAATTTCCCTGAAGATATATCCAGAAAAACTCAGAGAATCCAAGAGAACACTCAAACAATCGCAAGTCACTTTTGCGATCTACCAAACCAAATCCAAGTAAAACTGTTCTCTCTTTATCAAATAGAACAGCTTAAACTTAATTAGCCAACCCATCGAAAAATCGAGTTCACTTATCTGATTTTGAACTCCATTCTAGAAAAATTGCTAAGCCAAAAGGATCTTTCTTCTAAAACACAGAACATTCCCGAGCTGCACTGCTAACACAGATGCCAAAGACTTTTTATCCAAAGTTTTTGGAGAAACTCGGACCTCCAACTAAACACATACACCCTGCTGAACTCAGCTACAACTCTGAAGCAGACACACTTCTTTATACTTGTCTCGAAAGAAAACATCTCCGGAGACTTCCATAGTCACTGCATCTCATCACACAGCTACTGCTTCCTGAGGTATCAAAATACCATCACTTACTTCTGTCCAACTGACAGATCCAAATTCTCAAAAATTTGCTCACACGAGGGCAATCAAATCTATACTTCAAAGATAATCTCCGAACCTTAACAGGTTTCCTTCAGAGATCAAATGAAATCCTTACACCAAACTACAAAGATTACTCGAGACGGTATTAGGTCTACAGTCTCGACAAATATACTTCCAACCTCAAACATTCAAACTTCATCAAATGGTAGTTGTGTTACACACACTACTACCCCATCTACCTTTATAACTAATATTGGAAAACCCGAACAGGTAACCCAACAGATAGGCAGAAATATATATATATATATATATATATATATATATATGTGTATATATATATAGTTATATAAAAATTACACGTACGCTCTCTCAAGAAAGACACCACTACAGAGCCTAGGTATTTGCTCAACCTAATGCTCTGATACCAAATTGTGATGACCCGACTTTCCACTCCCGGAAAATCGAATCATCTTTAAGAAAGAAAGGGATAGAAAGAGAAAAGAAAGAAGAGAAGAGAGAAACAACACATCAGAATCTAACAGCGGAACGAATAAACTATATTAATAACATAAATATTACATAGTTTACAACAATATCAGAGTTACACAGCCATACAACACATACTAGACAATTATAAACACCTGTCTAGTTATACAACTCTATACAACATCTCAGAGAAACACACAGCGGAATATTCTATAGCTATACGCAGAAGCCTCCTGCTCCATTGCTCCTTCAGAATTCGTCAAGCCAACTTAAAATCCTAACCTGAATTCCCTTGGCTACTCGTAAAAATTTGAGTACCAAAGAGTTTAAGAAAAACAGAATAAACTCTGGGTCAAACATGGGTCTGGTGTGAGTAAACGGTTAAAGTTGCTTAACTTTAAAATCCTTTGAAAGAAAAAGGTATCACGTAAGACTTCCCACACATAAACATGGAAAAGTTTTTACCTTACGCTAACCAAAACATTTGATAGGAAATCCGATGATATTATAATAGTGTCTAGGGTTTTTAAATAAATATGAAATAGCCGAAACTGTTACATCTATTAAATTCCAGCTACTAGCCACAAAAGTGGGTAATACAATCAAAACCGTTGGCACTTATTGGATTTTGGATTCCATACAATGGCAGGGCTACTGGGGTACCGCCCGTCACAGTACGTGGCCTAGATCACCGTACCGAGGATTACTCCCAATCCCCTGCAACACAAAGCCGGACCCGTTCCTTACTGAACAGTTCCAAATAAGACAACCCCGACGGTTGTAGCTATTCAACCGTCCACACAGCCGAAATAAAAGGAACCTCTAGACAGGGGTAAATCTTACTCTCCAGTGGGTGCGACCCACGAAGCTTTGCTCCACCTCCCCTGTTTTAGCCATTCCCTGTTGATAAGGCTTGAGGTTACGATTACCTTTATAGGACATATCACTTAGAATGCTCATCGTCCACCTGACGATGTGTTGAAAGCGTTCAATCCATACAAGTTCGTTCCGGGTTCGAACGAAACCGAAGGCATTATCTCGTTACACTCATTTTGGAATCACCCTCAGAGTTAATGACAATAACCCTTGCACTTTAAACCACCATCTTGAATTTATAAGATCTATTCCGTCAACTCATTACGGAATCACCCACAGAGTTATACTGACGTATAGCCCTTACACCTCGAGTCTTCACAAGCTCCAATTTGACTCACGACCTAACGTTATTTGGAATCAATGTGGTTTTCGGATATCCAAATATGGAAACCCGATCCCGGTCTCATCGAAATCCAAAGCGTGTCTTTTAAGTCCAAGTTGTTTTAAAGGTTTTAAAACAATTAAATTCAACTATCTATATATACACAGAATAGATAATTCACAGGCCACAATTGATAATCAACATTATCAAATAACAGGTAATCCACATACTCCATATCATAATAGATAATCCATATATCAACTTTCCAATTGATAATCACAATTCAACCAAGCATTCATATCACACAACCATACTTATCTCATTACTGAGATCACACAGCATTCAAGACAATCAATGTCATCAAATCACTCATAAGCAATGATTAACTCAAACCATAATATAATTAATTTAAACTGAGTTAAATTAACTATCTCTAATTAATTTAAAGTGAATTAAATTAATTACCTCTTAATTAATTTAAAAATTAATTAAATTAATTACTTCATCCAATATCTTGCTTAAATAAACATTAGTTAAACCAATTACTAAATCACCATCTTAAATAATCAACCATGATTAATTAACTCTTAATTCAAGTAATTAATTCTTAATTATTCTCATTAATCATATCAATTTATGAACCTTAATTAATTAATCATGCTTAGGTTAATTGCCTAAATTTAATCAACTTAAATACAGTGACTAATTATTCTTAATTACTTCTTAATTATTTTATAAATCCTTTGATTTATTACCCAAGTAATAAACCTTTAATTACTTTAACAAGTAATTACCTATTTAAAATTACTTTCCAATCAGTAATTTACCTAACTCAATTACCTCTGTAATTAATCAATTACTTATCTTAAGTAATTAACCTCATCAAAACTTATTAAGTAAACATACTTAATCTTTTATCAAGTGATCCTATTTAATTAATTAACAAATTAATTAACCTACTTGATTTCAATCATCTCATGAAACATAATCGAGTAATTCATCCTTCAATTACTCGTTAAACAAATTAATCTTCAATTATCAGATTAATTATCGTCAATTATTAATTAATAAACCTTAATTATTAATCAATCCTTTAATACAAAATAATTTATTACTAATTACTTTTATTGATTAATTAATTAAACTTAATTAACTAATTAATTAACTCTTAATCATTAATTAATAAACTTAATTGTTAATTAACAATCTTAATTACAAGTTAATTAATCTATAATTAAAATTAATTAATTCTTAATTACAATTAATTAACCTAAATAAAAATAGTTAGTTAAATCTTAATTATCTAGCATTATAAGCTAATAATCCTTTAATTATTAATTAAGAAAACCCAATTATAACTTAATAAAACCTTTATTAATTAATTACTATTGTAATTAATTCTTAATTACTTAGTTAATTAAGTAATTAAAAATTTAATTAATCATTTGTCATTAATTAAATCATCATCTTAATTAATAGTTAATTAAATAAATAATTATACTTAATTAATTACTTAATTAACCCCTTTTAAAATAGTAATTAAATTAATGTATTAACTTAAAATTCCTTAATTAACTAACTAATTACAAATTATAAATACTTAATTATTATTTAAAATAAAATATTATCTTAAATAAATCTTGAAAATCTTTATCTAACTTAATTCATAAATTAAATTAAATTATAGAGAAGTCATTAATTACTTTTCCCTTAATTTTTAATTAACAATTTTTAATTCCAAGTAATCAATTATCTTAAACCTAATTGTTAATTTAAAACATTTTTCACTAATTAATAAAACATTTATTTAAAATTCTCTTTTATATTTCAAAATAAGATTTGAAATAATATTAACTTAAAACATTTAAACAAATCATGCAAATTCATTTATAAAACAAATCAAACTAAAATAAGAATTTAACTACGCTTAAATCATTTAAATTTTAAAACTTTATTTCTTTTAAATCAAAACCTGGTTGATCATTAAATTGGATGCAACCATGTAAACTTGAATTTAAGTATGAGCACACATACTTAAAACAATCGGCCCTTTTTTAAAATTTAAAACTGTTTAAATTTTAAAACTTAAAACTGTTAAACTAACAGTTTAACACTGCACAACAAATGCCTAGATCAACGCAGTATAAACTAGAGCCATAACCAAAATGCTTCGAGTTTCCCCCGAGCTACAACCCAGTACCCAGCCCAAAACAAAACCCAACACAACTGACACCATCCACCTCCCCGTGCACATGTACCACTGCTAGACCTACCTTCGGCCGCTGACGAACTCCCCGACACGTCACCCTATACTACAGCAACCTTCTCCAATCCCCAAATCGCCATCACAAACTTTGTTCCAGAATTTAGCATTCCAGTTGAAACTGGAATCATCTCCATGACCAGAACCATCTCGCAGTCGCATCTCCGATCATCAGATGACGCATCACTACAATCGTACAACCTCCGATCATCAATGAGGCCATACCCAAAATTCCATTCAACTCGATGTACCAGAGAAGCAGTAACGATCCCATCTTCCTGTTCGACCCAATTAGGTTTAAAAACCTAAATCCTCCTGCCGCTGTCGCCGCGACCACCAGAAAGTTAACCTTCGATTTTTCTCTGAACCTCCATTACCTCCTCCACTTCCCACAAGAATCCCGACCACCACAAATCTTGTGATCATCAGATATCACCAAAAAACCAAATCCCAGTCAAACCCAAAATTCTCGTTTATTTCAAATCTAAAAATTCTGATATTTGTCTTAAAAATCATAACTTCCATAATGTATTCAAATTATGATCTTAAATCAGTGAATTAAGATGATAGATTTTACATATTTTAAGTATCTCTACTGATCTTTCCAGATTTTATCATAGTTTAGATCTCCTAATACTTGTATCTAATTTAATTCCTGGATTAGGCTTTAAACTAAACTATATTGTTTCATTTTTTACAGTCTAACAGGAAAGACATGCAAGGATTTTGATCTTGATCAAAATCATATGTTCTGAACTAAGAACAGAGAAGCTAGAATCAACAGATAAGCTTACATCATAAATACACAGAGAGTTACTACATGCATACATACAGAATAATTATCATCACAGATTTCAAAATAACCATAAAATTATTAACTCAATTTTTTTTTAAAAAAAGTTTACTCACCTCTTAGAAAATGCAGAAGGCTTTGGAAAAAAGAACTGGGAATTGCTTTTGAAAATTTGAAAACTTGCATGCAGTTGTTGTTTTGATTCCAGAAAACTGAATTGCTTTAATACTTGGTTTCTTTATTGACTGAGATGATTCAACTCGAAACAGGAATGATCAAAGCATTGTTTGATGTGCAGGTTGAATACTACATATTGTTTAAAATCTGAGAATTTGTTACAGGCTCTTTGTAATGGCTTTGAGGAGATGATGACAAGTTTGTATAATTTGTTTCTTTTCTTTTCTTGGAATAGATGGCAGGTTTTGATTTCAGTTTGGGAACATTACATGCATCAGAAACTTGCTTACAGTGTTTGGTGATTTAGGAGGTTATAGATTTTGGTTTTGAGGATTTACAGGCTTTGCATAAAGATAGTTACAGGGAAAACATTCAGATTTGAAAAGAATGATTTCTGGTTTAGATTTTGTTTTTGGCAAATCTGAAAATGGATCAAAGAAAATGGAAGGGAGGAAAGGATATAGGTTTATATAGATTTGTTTTAGATTTGTATTATAATTAAATAAAAATAAAAAGGAAATATGACACTTGTCTCCTATGTTACTAATTACTTAACACATGTACTTAATATGCATATAAAATTAACACATGTCCTAGTTTATTTAATTTTATTCTAAAAGAAATTTATAACCCTTTTAAAATTAATTTCCTAATTACCAATATGTTTCCTAAATTTAAAAATGCTTTTCTAATTAGATTTCTAACAAACAAATATATTTATATATTTAGAAATGTATGCTAGATTTATAATACAATCTTTAAAAAGAAATGAAACCAAATATAATTTAAATATAAAGTTATATACAACATTGCAAACTTATTTTTAAATGCTATTTCAAAAGCCTTGCATTTATTTTACAAATCAAATTTCTATAAAAGAAATAAAACAAATCTTATTTTAATTAAAAACATTACCTATGTAATTTAAAACCAAACCATATTATCCTTAATTTAAATATGAATGTATACCTTTAAATTCAAATTTATATTCCTTTACAAAGTCTAATTTAAAAATCAAATCTAAAATAAATTTAAATCAATATAAATAACTATTTTAAAATAAGCTCATTATTATTTACAAATAATATATTCTATTTTAAAATCAATTTAAAATACACAGATTTAAATACACAGATATAAATGTAATTTAAACCATTTATAAATTTTGAAAACAATATATCAATTTAGAATTGGTTTACACAATACAAAATAATTATTCTTAATACAAAACCAATTTATAACCAAAATTAAAACATTACTTGGTTAATTATTCTTGAAAATAACAATTTATCAATTTTAAATAATTTAAATTAAGAGATTATCAGCTTTTAAACTCCTGGAAATTCCGAGATATTACAACAAGGAACACAAAGCCTATTATCCCTCTATAACCACGATCTCGAGTCAATGGCATAACTCATCAAACAACTCATTGACTTTCCTCTATTCCCCGTAATACTCACTAGCTTCTTATCCTCTTTCTACCTAGATCCAATTTTCTCTATTAATTTAGTTTGAACATCTAAAGCTGATAGTAATCCTGAGTAATATCCGGCGTTGATCGAAACTCAAAGGTAAAAATACACTCCAAATGTCTCCAGTCCAAGAACAAATGACTCACCACTGTGCGCTGTCAACTTAAAACATCTATCACTACATTACCTTTACCCACGATATAAGATATATCAAAGCCATATGATGCTAAGAACTCTATCAACTTTAGCTGCCTAAAATTCAAGTCCTTTTGGAAGAACAAGTAATTCAAGGACTAGTGATCCGTATATAGCTCAAACCGCTATCCCAAAAAGTAATGCCTCTATGAATTGAGTGCAAAGGCAATGGAAGCCAACTCAAGATCATAAGTAGGGTGGTTTCTCTCGTAGGTCTTTAGCTGCTGACTCGCATAACTCACTATTCTTCCCTCTTGCATCAGGACTATGCCTAAACCCATACCATAGGCGTTGGTATAAACGATAAATGGCTTTATCCCATCCGATAATACCAAAACGGTGCACCGGTTAATGCCTCCTTCAACTTGATAAATGCATCTTCACACTTGGTATCCCATGAGAAAACTAAATCTTCTTGGTAAGAAGGGTCAGTGGGGCAGAGATCTTTATGAAGTCTTTAATGAACTTTCGATAATAGCCTGCCAAACTAAGGGAACTTCTCACTTCCGCGGCATTCTTCAGAACATGCCAATTCTGAACTGCTGCCACCTTTATTAGGATCAGCTACTAAGCCACTTTCTAAGATGATGTGTCCCAAAAAGCATACTTCCTCTCCCCAAAAGTAGCACGTTGAAAACTTCGCCTAAAGCTTATGCACGCAGAATGTACTGAGCACCTTCTCCAAATTCAATGCGTGCTCCTCCTAACTCCTCGAACAAAGTAGGATATCATCTACAAATACCATGACAAACTTGTTAAGCAACCCTCTGAAAACTTGGATCATCAAATCAACAAAGTAAATGGGTGCATTGGTTAGTCCAAAGGGCATGACTAACCACCCATACAATCTGCCGAGTGTACGGAATGTCAGCTTCTAAATAATGTCCTTGGTTACTTGCAACTGATGGAACCCGAAAGCTAAGTCTAGCTATGAGAGTCTCTAGCTACAACCAACCGATCAAAGAGATCGTCTATGCGGGGGAATGGATAATGATTCTTCTTTGTCAGTTTATTCAGCTCCCTATAATCTGCACAGAGTCTAAGAGAACCATTCGCCTTGGTGGCAAAGAATACCGATTCACCCTACTCAGAAATATTCCTCCTAATAAACCCATTCTTCAACAGTTCATTAACCTAGATGTTCAACTCATGTCTTTCTTTTGGATCCATATGCCATAGTGGTAAGGTGACTAGTCTAGCATTCTCAACAAGAACTTGATCACTTTCTAGGTTGGGAGATTGGTAACCTCAGCAAAAACATCTGGTAAATCTCTAACTACAGGCATTTTACCAAGGTCGTCATGTGATATGTCCAATGAATATAAGTAGCTCAGCATAATTGATCCTTGGGGTCACAATAAACCTCCAAGATACGTCCACTACACGTGCTCAATCAACTACCTTCCAATCGCAGTCTAAAATAGCCCAATACATAGTCACCTGATCCATGCCTAATATCAATCCATACCCAAAAAATCCCAATACAATGGCATAACAATCAAACTCGACCACTAAAATAAGTAATTCAAACCTCTACATACTACAGAAAAATAGGTCGATCCTCCCATAGGGTTTGACACAATAGGATTATTGACTATACTAGAGCATAAGTGTAAGTCATCAACAAGTCTACTGCAAATGAAAGATTGTGAATCCCCATTGTAAAATAAAGTGAAAGTAGATAAACCAAAAGGAGTCAACATACCTTCAATCACCACTTTCTTACCCTTGTCACCATTGGCTGCGCACTCAAGCTAGGGGACTGGCGCTAGTGCATAAGCCGAAACCACCTAAGTAGAATCCTGATAAGAGCTCTTGGTGGTGTTGTGCAAGCTTGCTTCACATGCCCATACTGATCGTAGTTATAACACTTCACCTTTGAGAAATCCATTCTGCATTCGTTAGCAAAGTGCCTTGGTTTGCCCAATTATTACACTTTATATCCTTCTTCTATATCGTCCACTTCGGCTCAAATCTCCCCTTCTTCTTATTCTTCTGGTGCCTTTTCTTTCCAACCTTTTGAGCCATCTCATTCACTTCCTTCTTGGAGAAGATAGCGAGTAAAGCCATTTCCACTAACCCCTTAAAGGCAGCACACATCAGAATGTGACCCACGGCTAAATATTGGAGAGGTTGGTTTAGTTCTTTAGTGAATTTAAGAGCCTTCTTGTGTGGTGTGTTAATCAACTCCATGCCAAATCTAGCTAGCTCATTAAATCGATTTACATATTCCTTGACTATCATGTCCCCTTACTTAGAATGGATAAATTTCTATACCCGAATGCCTTCCTCCACTCTAGCAAGGAACTCCATCTCAAATCTCCTATATAATGCATCCTAAGAAATATCACCTCCATCAGTCTCAGACCCAATAACCTTCCACCTTCTCAATGCCTCTCTTTACAACTATTAGCTTGCTAACTTCCTCCTCACAATATATGTCAAACCCATCAGACCAAATATCCTCTAGCAAAAACATGGATCCATGACCTCGAATTCACATAAGACTCCATCCCCATGTATGGCTTACCCCCAATACTAGAAAAATCTTTGCACATCTTGGCAAAATATGGAGCGGTATATGGGTTGGAAAGAACCTTACATGTCTCCCTTACCGCGGGCTCTATAGTGGGATTGAGCTCGGTGTGTCCCCTAACCTAAAGATACCAGTAGAACCATATAGGGATGTTCATGCTCGGGATCTCAGCTGCATCGTCGGAGCCTGAAACTACGAAATAAGTCATCTTTTATCTGTGAATGTTAAGAATTTTATTAGAACTTCCACGATTAATAGAAAGAGATAACATAGGCATGATTGGGAATTAGCTTAGGCATGAATAAGAGAAATTATGGTACATACAAATTTTCAAAAAACTTTACGAAAATAATCTTTTATTTATACTCATATGTATGACTTTAGACAATCCATTTTTGAAAATTTTTGGAGAAAATTTTGAAAATCCTTTCCAAAAACCTTTTTTTTCAAAACTTTTCAAATACGTTCTCTCGATATAATCGTAATCCATAAGAAACTTTGAACATATGCTCCGATATCAACTGTGATAACCCGCACCTCCCGACGTGCGTCGGGCCAAAGTTCAATATAGCTTTTAGCCTCACATCGTGTCAAGAAATGCGGATCGTTGGGATTTTAACCTTTAACATTCCAGAGACTAAGATAAGCATGTATAGTCTAAGATATACTAAACTTTCAAAACTCATAGTAGAAGGAATAAAACATATATAACATAGAAAAATGTCCATCTCCGAAAATATCCAGATCAAAGAATTAAATCAGTACACGGTCCAATACAGAATACATAGAAAAATATCTCTCAAAGTTTGAACAAGGAAATAAAGTGTACTGGTATGATAAAATAATATATGGAGAGTGAATATGATAAAAGTAGTCTCCAAAGATAAGCAGGACTATCCAAGTATTAAGAATGGGCCAATCACCTGCTGCCTTATCCACTTGTGGTGGGAGAAAGATTGAAAATGAATGGGCCAAACAAAATCTCTTATGAATGAGTACAATTTTAATATGCAATGATCATGTGCAGTTAACTTTAAAACTATTCTAAATGACATAGGGTATGCTACAAGTGTTCGTGAACTCTTAAGGTCCAATACTTAAAGGTTCTTATCTAACACAAAGGGTCGAACTACTAATCGAACCTCACACTAACGATTGACCAATGCTTCTAGAGCTATCAATTGAGAATGTACCACCCATAGGCAACCATGGGAACTGCTTTCCCTAAATATCTATACCATCACCGTAACAACTTTGTATTTTGCAATTATTTTTAATCGTATATTTTAAATTATTTTAATTTAAATTCCTGATTTAAAAACTTTATTTTATTTATTAAAATGAATAAATTTTGTTATTTTAAATATAAATTTTGATTTTATGTGAATTATAATTCCAAACACGAATAAATAGAATATTTTCCAAAAACGTTGATTTCGGTCAATATGGTCAAACTTTGACTTTTAAATTTAAAATTTAATTTTTTGAATTTTTGAATTTTACCTTTTATAATTAAAATAAATAAATTTCTAGAATACTGCTTTTCGTTTCGTTGAAATCCGATTTATATTGTGAAAGTTATGCTTTTTCCAATATTGTATGTAAATTGATTTATTTAACAAAATTATTTATTCCAATATTGTATATATTTTTGTAACATGGTATATTATGTATTTATTTTATTTTTAAAACATTTTTAAAAGTATAGTTATAAATTTCAAATGTTAATTGTATATTGTTTATATTTTTAAATTCTAGTTTCAATTATTAAGCTAGTTTATTATTTATTTTCTACTTTTCTTTAAAATATATATTTATTTCCTACTTTATTTTGTTTCATTTTTGTTCTTTTTTACTGAATTTTATTTATTTATTTTGATTTAAAAGAAAATGGAAATTCTAAAGGACAAAACCTTTTCATATTACTAGTGACTTTTCAAATTACTTTGTCTTTTCATTTTCCTTTTGCCTTTTTATTTTTTTTCTTATGGCTGTTCACTCCTTAACTTCTAGCCGTTAGTTTCTTTTCAGCATTGTGATAAACTTCTTCCTCATTTTATTTCTCACGGCCATATTAAATTGAGAAAAAAATTGCATGTTCTAGTGTCTTCTTCTTTCTATTTTTCCTTTCTATTTTCATTGATTTTGCCTAGTTTTCTCTTCAACTTTGCTCGGACCTACCACCCATCATCACCACCATCCTCTCCATCGTCACCCGCCACAGAAACCACCACCTCCTTCTATGACTACCACCTTTGGCCTTGACCATTAGATGAAGCCACCACCTTAATTTTGCAAAGCACTCCACCAAAACATGCCTAGCCGAGCCAAAATGTCACCACCACTTCCATACCTCGCCGTGGCCACCTCCTCTTGCACCACCACCACCATAACCTGATCTCTGGCCATCACTTGACCTCTGACCAGACCTGTCCAGATCTGAAGCAAGCATGGTCGAGCCCATTTGGCCATAGGACGAGCCAAAATGGTGAACCAAACTCATTTTCGTGCCTCTTTCTCTTCACAAACTCCTACCTTTTCCCCTACCATTGCTTTGTCTTCCACTATCCTGACCATAGCCGAGCATTTCAGGTCTAGACCTGACCATGGCAGAGCCTATGGCATGTATGGCCGAGCCCATGTTGAGAGAAGGTCAAGCAATTTTGATTTCAAGGCTTGGTAATGTCTTTTGTTGATTCCAATTTCAATATTGTTTCAATTTAAAATCATTGTATTATATATATATGTTTATATGGTCTTGTTTATTTGTTGTATACAAGATCAATATCAAGGCTCTCGATTCATTCAATTCAAATTGTGCTTGTCGTGCTTTTGGAGTCACTCTTGTATGTGTTGTTTTGGTCTCCAGCTTGAAAAGGCGAGCTTTCTCACTCCGATATTTTTACTTATGAAATGGTGAATTGATGAAAAGTGTTTAGTAATTAAAAATATTTATGCAAGTTAATGATGATATATGATATGCTATGCCATGTTATTACCATGTTTACTCTGTTAATTATCACCTGATATATGATACATGACATTATATTGTTACATTGACATTGACATGTTAGTTTATATTGTTTACATTATTTTTGCATATGTTCACACTGCAAGTTCCCTGTTAGAATAGAATCACTATGGGTTGAAATGATACATACTCGAACGGCCTTTAGAATAGGAAAAAATCGTATGGGCTGAAATGATAGGCCTGAGTGATTTTTATTGTATTTTATTTGACTTGGGATTGCGGGTTTGAAATGATAGAACCTGGGTTTTCTTTTTTAAATTGCGGATTGAAATGATATATAGCCGTATCACTTGACCTAGGTTAGAAAATTATATTCAATCCCGTGGTATATTTTTAAATGATTTTTCTTAAGATATGTATTTTTTTAAATTATAAATTTTGATTTAAAAATATATATTTTATGGTTTTATGAAAGCTAAATATTAAGTTTTGAATTTGTGAATTTAAATATGTAAATTTGAAGTAAATGTGAATTTTGACTTTAAATTTATTTTTAAAATGTAAATAAATAATGGAAATTTAATTTAAAGTGTTGAAATGATACTTGAAGAAAAATGTTAAGTTTTATTAAATTTATAAGTTAAGAAAGCAGTGAAATTTTGACTTAACAAATGAATTGAGTTTTAAATTGGATATTTAGCTATAAAATTTTGTTTTCCATGTTAAAATTATTTAAATGTGAAATTTCGAAGTCAATAAATATGATTTATAAATTTAAAATAATAAAAATTGAATTGTTTAAATGTTTTTGAAAGTTATAATAAAAGCTGGAATTTTATTAATAGCATTTCCAAAAACGCTATGGTCTTATGATAGCATTTTTAAATGCTGTTGTTTTGAACTTAACTATTTTTGAAACAACTAAACATCTATTACGGCATTATATAAATGTCGTTATTCCGGAACTAAACTACTTTGGAAACTATAAGCTACGACAACACTTTATAAATGCTGTCGTTGCTATAAATTACAATGTTTTGAAATGTTATAGATTTTAACACTATTTGAGTTATATTTTAAAGTGTTAAATGATTTAACTTTTGGAAATTTATTATTTCTAAAATATACAGAGTTTTGAATATAATTTAATATTTAAATTTGAATTTTAAGGAATTTAAATTGAATTTGAATTTAAATAAGGTTTACTTGGTTATGTGTTAAATGGAATAAAATGTAATGAGATAAATGAATTTTGAATGAAATTTTGAAATGTGTTTAATGTGTTTTGTAATGATATTTGAAATAATAAATGAATGACATATCCGATTTTCAAATGATATTTAAATTTGAATATTTGAATTTGGATTCAAATAATGATTTGATAATAAGGTTTTGAAGGATATGATATTTTAATGATTTTGAAATGGTTTCGAATGATATAATCTTTATTTGATAAAGAATATGAATTTGGAATGATATTTGATTTTGATAAAGGAATATTTGAAGTTTATATTTGTATGAAAGGATATTTGGTTTACTTGTAATTTGAATTTATTTAAAAGATACTAGATTTATGAAATGAACATTTCAAAACTAAGTAATAAGGAAGTTAAATTTGAGATATATGAAATTATAAAATTTAATTTTGAAATATGGTATATTTAAAGCTTTGGATTGATGCTTTGAATTGAATTATATTGTAAATTTAAACTTTGGGTTTAATTGAATAAATCTGTAAAATGCAAAGAATTAAATGAATGTTCCATGATTTCAAAATGTATGATTTCGAAATGTTATGATTTTCAGAGTGTAATGATTTCAAGTATTTTGGTTTCGAAAGAGTTATAACTTTGAAAGTATTATGATTTTTATAAGTTGAATATATATTTGAAATGGAAATGATAAACTATTTTGATTTGAATATAGTTTTGAAATAAAAATAGTTTGGTTTCGAAGTATAAACTATCTTCAAATCTATACTCTTACTTGTAGTTGATTTGATGGCCATCCTCCGATTTTGATATGGGAGTGTGCTCCGAGGTGGGCGTAGGTGGTTGCTACGTTACCACTAGCCCGCGTGCATAATTGGTATATCTACCCTGGCATTGCTTCGTGAGCCGTGTCACCTACCATTGCGAGCCTTACTATGATTTTCTGTTTGTGTCGTACCTATGAAGTATCTTCTCATAGTTTCCCGATCAGGAGATATGCAGGTACTGTATGGACACCTGGCACTATTACATGTTAAGGGGAATATTGGGTCACTCCTTAACGCTATTTTAAAGTAAGTTTATTTTACTGTAGACATTATTATAATAGCGCAATATTACTACATAGTAAATAGTTTACCGGATCCTTAAAGGATGGGCGATCCCAAACATCCTTTAAGATACTGATGCATTTTTGTTACTGTTTACTTGAGTTGATTTACAGTTCATAAGTATTAATATCCTGACTAGAGTGTTTTGTGTTTTGCTTTACGCTCGAGTCAGAATGAGTGATTCAACATTCAAGACTCACCTTCAGAGTTGGAGCTTTTCTTGAAGATCCAGCCATCTATTTTGCTTTCGGAATCAAGTGATTTGAGTGATGTATTATGACTTGTACCTGATGTATCTTGTTACTCTTCTGTTGTATCTTGTTTAACTCTGATGTATCTTATTTTTATATAGTAGCTTCATGAACTACTATCTCTTTTAATTCCGCTGCATTATTATTTACTCCGTGTCTGTGATATGTGATTATTTATTTACTGTATATTCTGAGAGTTTCCAAATTTTATTTACAACGCGGTATTTTGAGCGATTCAAGTCCGACATTGGCGGATGCGAATGGTTGAAAATATCAGGTCATTACATTTTGTATCAGAGCTTTGGTAGCTCTAGGCAAAACTTAGCATATATGGTAAATGTATTTGCAGAATCACTTTCATTCGAGTTTGAATCTCTTCCTTTTTGACTCGATTCCTTTGGATTTTGAAACGTTCCCTACGGTTCCAAAATCCATTCATGTCCCTCACTATTCGTCTTCTTTTGATTCTGGAGTATCCCATAACTCGACTTCGAATAATCTTTATAATGATTCGGTGGTTTCGCCAATCTCAAATTGATTTGTAAAGGGGTGAAACTCCTTTACAACATCATTGATTCACCAAAGATTTTATATCCTCGGTTTAGATGCTAGTGTCTCTTATTATCTCAAATTCTATCTCTTGAGGTCGAATGTTGATTTATCCCATAAATCCACATCGATCTCATTCATTAAGTCACGATTGACTCGGTTAAGGTTGCCCGCAATTATATAATCTTATCCATCTTCCTATTCTATTATTTAATCATCTCATATTTGTTTCCAACTTATCTTCAAATCATTCTTGAATTGTATTTGTAAATTAATATTTAAAACGTTTTATATATTGTGTTGTTTGAGTTATTGATGTTGATTTGGGTTTCTGATCGATTCGTCTGATCAACTCTATTGATAAGATTTCCAAAACACTTGAACAGAGCAAACTGACACAATTTTTTTTTCAAATTTAGTAATGAAATAAATTTTGTAACTGTATTATAAAATTTTCTTGATTTCATTGAATTGGTTGTTAAGAAACAATATTTGATTTTATATATCATTATCTCTTGTTTCATATATAAATAATTGAACTATAAACATGGTTATAAATTTATGTGGAAATTTAAAATGAATTTAAAACAAGAATTTGGGAATTTAATTTCCGATGGATTTCAAACCTTGTATTTAAAGTTTTAAAAGGATATATTATTTAAATTATTTTCTAATAGAAATTTGTTTCAAAGAATCTTAAAGTTTAAAATTAGTGCTCTTCTTTTTGTCGTTGGAAAATAACTTCAGTGATGACTGCAGCATCATCGACGTTCATTTTCGAGTTTCGAAGTGAAGAAACCATTCTGTAGTCTTGCTATAGTTTTGTTTTGGGGAATTTAATTGATTTGAATTTCTAAAATAAGACTGGATTTATAACATATGCCGATATGTGATTTCAAATTTGAATGGATATATATAGTATATGTGCATTTATTTATCTCTAAATGTTTGGAATTTATCGAAAATTTAATTCCTAAATTTTATCTTGAAGGATAATTTCAAGTATAATTTCAAGATTTGGATAAATATTCAAGCTTGAAATGATTAAATTAGAAAGTTTTATTTATATAATACACAATTTTATTCCAATATTATTACCTAAATTATACAAAAAATGTTATACACTTAATTTTAGTTATAAAAGATTAACAGAGGTAAATAGAGAAAAAGAGTAATGGAACAATTTACAATATAAAATGATGTTAAAGGAACTAAGTATAATTTAAAGCAGTTATAATAAGTGTAAGTATATTTAATATAGGTAATAAAATATATTGAGAGGAATAAATTTAATTTTTAATTAGGAATAAAGAAGAATAAATTTTATGTACATTTTGAGTATAATAAATGATTTCTTTTCAAATTCATGATTTTAAAGATTGTTAATTTAAGATAATTGGATGATAAAATAATGAAACTAGGGATGGTTAAAATTTATTTAACTTATGTAAAATTAATTTCCAATTTAAGTCGAATATTTCATGGTTTCAGATTTATTATCTTATTTTGTTCTCAAACTATCTTTTGGACGTCCTTTTTCCCTTATCTTGCTACAGAATGGGAAGGCTATTGCTTATATCAGTTTGTTTAGAAATCTTTCTATAATCTTTGATAATCTTTGGTACTCATTTTGAATCTGAGCACTGCTTTCCATCACATACCGCCAGGTCAAGCGGAAAGGAGTGAATCAGATTCTCGTAGATATTTTTCGTGCTTGTGTTCTTGATTTTGGAGGATCTTGGGAAGATCATCTCCACCTTGTTAAACTTACCAATAACGACAGTTATCATGTATAATTTTAATCTTCTTGTCATCTTGTCTTCATCCTACTTCATTCTATCTTTTTTTATGCTTTTCCGTTCCACATTCCTTTTTGGGAATGAAAAGTTTTGAGTGGGGGAGAGTGTAACAACCCTGTATTTTGCAATTATTTTAATTGTATATTTTAAATTATTTTAATTTAAATTCCTGATATAAAAACTTTATTTTATTTATTAAAATGAATAAATTTTGTTATTTTAAATATAAATTTTTATTTTTATGTGAATTAGAATTTCAAATATGAATAAATAGAATATTTTCCAAAAATGTGGATTTTGGTCAATATGATCAAACTTTGACTTTTAAATTTAAAATTTTAATTTTTGAATTTTTGAATTTTATCTTTTATTATCAAAATAAATTAAATTTCAAGAATACTTCGTTTTGCTTCGTTGAAATCCGATTTATATTGTGAAAGTTATGCTTTTTCCAATATTGTATGTAAATTGATTTATTTCACAAAATTATTTATTTTAATTTATATAAATAATATTTTTGTTTGTTCTAATTTGTATATATTTGTGTAACATGATATTTTATGTATTTATTTTATTTTTAATTTTTTTTTAAAAGTATAGTTATAATTTTCAAATGTTAATTGTATATTGTTTATATTTTTAAATTCTAGTTTCAGTTATTAAGTGATTTTGTTGTTTATTTTCTATTTTTCTTTAAATTATTTACTTATTTTCTACTTTGTTTTGTTTAACTTTTTTTATTTACTGAACTTTATTTAGTTTATTTTGATTTAAAAGAAAATGAAAATTCTAAAGGACAAAATCTTTTTATATTACTAGTGACTTTTCAAATGACTTTGTCTTTTCATTTTCCTTTTCATTTTTTTCTTGTGGTCGTTCACTCCTTAACTTCTAGCCGTGAATTTTTTTCCAGCATTCACATGAGAAACTTCTTCCTAATTTTATTTGTCACGGCCATATCAAATTAATAAAAAAAGTGCATGTTCTAATGTCTTCTTCTTTCTATTTTTCCTTCCTATTTTCATTGATTTTGCCTAGTTTTCTCTTCAACTTTGCTCGGCCATACCACCCATCATCACCACCATCCTCTCCACCATCATCATCCACAGTAAACACTACCTCCGGATGTTACCATTAGATTAAGCGACCACCTCGATTTTGCAAAGCACTCCACCAAAACATGCCTAGCCGAGCCAAAATGTCACCATACCTTGCCTTGGCCACCTCCCCTTGCTCCACCACCACCATAACCTGATCTCTGGCCATCACTTGACCTCTGACCAGACCTATCCAGATCTGAAGTAAGCATGGCCGAGCCCATTTGACCATAGGCCGAGCCAAAATGGTGAACCAAACTCATTTCCATGCCTCTTTGCCTTTACAAACTCCTACCTTTTCCCCTACCCTTGCTTTGTCTTCCACTAGCCTGACCATAGCCGAGCATTTCAGGTCTAGACCTGATCATGGCCGAGCCTATGGCATGTATGGCCAAGCCCATGTTGAGAGAAGGTCAAGAAATTTTGATTTCAAGGCTTGGTAATGTCTTTTGTTGATTCCAATTTCAATGTTGTTTCAATTTAAAATCTTTGTATTGTATATATATGTTTATATGGTCTTGTTTATTTTTTGTATACAAGATCAATACCAAGGCTCTCTATTCATTCAATTCAAATCATGCTTGTCATGCTTTTGGAATCGCTCTTGTGTGTGTTGTTTTGGTCTCTAGCTTGAAAAGGCGAGTCTTTCTCACTCTGACATTTTTACTTATGAAATGAAGAATTAATGACAAGTGTTTAGTAATTAAAAATGTTTATGCAAGTTAATAATGATTATATGATATGCCATGCCATGTTATTACCATGTTTACTCTATTAATTATCACCTGACATCTGATATATAACATTATATTGTGACATTGACATTGACATGTTAGTTTATATTGTTTTTGCATATGTTCACACTGCAAGTTCCCTGTTAGAATAGAATCACTATGGGTTGAAAGGATACATACCCGAACAGACTTTAGAATAGAAAAAAATCATTATGGACAGAAATGATAGGCCTGAGCGATTTTTATTGTATTTCATTTGACTTGGGATTGCGGGTTTGAAATGATAAAACCTGGGATTTCTTTGTAAATTGCGGATTGAAATGATATATATCTGTATCACTTGACCTAGGTTAGAAAATTATATACACACCCCGTGGTATATTTTTAAATGATTTTTCTTAAGATATGTATTTTTTTAAAAGTACAAATTTTGATTTAAAAATGTATATTTTATGGTTTTGTGAAAGTTAAATATTAAGTTTTGAATTTCTGAATTTAAGCATGTAAATTTGAATATGTGAATTTTGACTTTAAATTTATTTTTGAAATGTAAATAAATAATGGAAATATAATTTAAAGTGTTAAAATGATATTTGAAGAAAAATGTTAAGTTTTATTAAATTTATAAGTTAAGAAAACAGTGAAATTTTGACTTAACAAATGAATTGAGTTTTAAATTGGATATTTAATTATAAAATTTTGTTATGATAAATCATATGTTAAAATTATTTAAATGTGAAATTTTGAAGTCTAGAAATATGATTTACAAATTTAAAATAACAAAAATTGAAGTTTTAAATGTTTCTGAAAGTTATAATAAAAGATGGATTTTTATTAATAGCATTTCCAAAAATGTTGTGGTCTTATGACGGCATTTTTAAATGCTGTTGTTTTGAACTTAAGTATTTTGAAATAACTAAATATCTATTACAGCATTTTATAAATGCCGTTATTCCTGAACTAAACTATTTTGGAAACTATAAGCTACGATAGCACTTTATAAATGTTATCGTTGCTATAAATTTACAATGTTTTGAAATGTTATAGATTTTAACATTGTTTGATTTATATTTTAAAGTGTTAAATGATTTAACTTTTGAAAATTGATTATTTTGTGAAATATAAGGAGTTTTTAATATAATTTAATATTTAAATTTGAATTTTAAGGAATTTAAATGGAATTTGAATTTAAATAAGGTTTACTTGGTTATGTGTTAAATGGAATAAAATGTAACGAGATAAATGAATTTTGAATGAAATTTTGAAATATGTTTTGTAATGACATTTGAAATAATAAATGAACGACATATTTGATTTTTGAATGATATTTAAATTTTAATATTTGAGTTTGGATTCAAATAATGATTTGATAATGAGGTTTTGAAGGATATGATATTTTAATGATTTTGAAATGGTTTTGAATGATATAATCGTTATTCGATAAAGAATGTGAATTTGGAATGACATTTGATTTTGATAAAGGAATATTTGAAGTTTATATTTTTGTGAAAGGATATTTGGTTTACTTGTAATTTGAGTTTATTTAAAAGATATTGGATTTATGAAATGAACGTTTCAAAACTATGGAATAATGAAGTTAAATTTGAGATATATGAAATTATAAAATTTAATTTTGAAATATGGTATATTTAAAGCTTTGGATTGATGGTTTGAATTGAATTAAATTCGAAATTCGGGTTTAATTGATTAAATTCGTAAAATGCAAAGAATTAAATGAATGTTCCATGATTTCAAAATTTATGATTTCGAAATGTTATGATTTTCAAAGTGTAATGATTTCAAGTATTTTGGTTTTGAAGAACTTAGTCTTTAGTTCTATCATTTTCAAGATGTCTTTGCATTAGTTGCAAGAAGCCCTTGCACTTCAAAGAAGCCCTTGCACTTCTACTACGTCCATTTTGGAATCACCTTAGCGCTAGTTGCAAGAAGCCCATGCACTTCAAAGAACTTAGTCTTTAGTTCTATCATTTTCAAGATGTCTTTAATTTGAACGCTTGAGTTGTTCTGAAGTGGTTTTCGGATAATTCATACTTATCTAATCCCGTCTCTTCGAACAAACATTTGATAGTCCCGGTAAACTTAACTCTTGTTCTTTCGAAAATATACAGACAATACATAAGAGCGAAGATTACCTTTTAACCATTTAAGTGGATGGATTTACTTATCATTTTTCTTAGAAGAACACACCGAGTATATATGCACAGTAGCATCAAGAAAGATAATTGTACCATACAATTCTCATGTTTCTTGTAGATGTTTCCAGAGTTAAATATTTGTCCAAATGTCATAGTTTGGTTATTTAACTATCAAACAACAAGCAAATCAACATAGATTTAAATCAATATGGAATCCACTAAGCCTTTTTAATAAATCTTAATTAATTAAATCACTTTAATATTTACAGAAACATCCATATACTTATCTCATATGTATAAGTATATTCTCAAAGCATTTTACTTTCTATTCTTGGAAGACTTTACCATATACTTACCTAATGGTATAAGTACATTCACAAAATATTTAAGAAAGATCTCATATTTCAAAAACATGTTAAATGGATCAAAGCAATGTCATTCATAAACATTGTTTACTAAAAACCCAAACCACTTATCCTTCGGTGTTAAGTATGGAAAAATGCTTCCATACCACCATACCACCATAATTAAGAAGGATTATTTATTAAATTCATAAACATGATTTTCGTAAGTGATCCAATTCATATAAAATCAAAGTTTTATAAACCCAAAACTTCTTTTAATTTATAACTTTAACAAACCCTCTATATAAAAATAATTCTCTTTATAAAATAATTTTTTATTTTTAAAAACCTTTCATAAAAAATATTATTATTTCAAAAACATTATTGAATTACTAAAATTAACTTGAATACCGTTATTAAATAAATTAGTTCACTTAAAACATTATTAGTAAAATGATTAATTAATATTAAACATTATCACTAAATAAATAATTAACTTAAAATATATTATATAGAATAATTAATTAACATTAAAATATCATTAATAAAATAATTAATTAACTTTATTTATAAATAATTAATTAACTTTAATGCATTTTATAAATAAATGATTAATTAACTTTAAAATATCATTAATAAATAATATGTTAACTTTAAAATATTATAATTAAAATAATATTAACTTAACCATTTAAATATAGAAAACACTTTACTTCAAAATATTAGAAGTTAAAGTAAATTTAAATCTATTTCTTTCAAATTTGAAAAGAGGCACAATAGCACTTAAATAAGCTATCATTTATTTTTAGTTCAACATTCCAAACCATATAGCTGATATTTACATAAGCAAAATATATGTAAATAAAATCCATACTTATCAATCAACAGATAACATATCATTTCATCTAAGTCATTGGCATATAAATAAATGTCTACATAAATAAAATAGCAGAATAGGAATTTATTCTGCTAATAGATGTCCACTATATTCTATTCAATTTAAATATAGCAGAACAGTGTTTTATTCTACTAACGAAATGCTAATGATAAAGTATAATTAACCAACTACTTAATTTTTCTAGCATATTAATTTATCGATATTTATACCTTAATAAATCTAACCAATAATTGTACTAAAGTGTTCTATTTGCTGATACAAATCAACCGTCGAAATCCGTGGGGTAAATTGATCTAATTTGAGCGTGTTGTTTGATTTTAGAGATAACCACTATAAACTAAATAATTTTATCAACTAAACTATTTTTAAACTCTATCCACTTCATAACTCAGCCCATACTCCTACTACCCAAACCCAATCTAAAGCTTCTTCCCCAAACTAAACGCCCATTCAAATTTCTAAGAAAAAATGCCTGGAGCCAAAACCCAAATGCACGAATGGCCATGCATGCACGTGCACGCTACCTCCATCCTACGACCGTCGCGCCAACCACCCCCACAAACCCAAAATGCCTCACTTAACTTAGCCAATACCTTACCGTCATCTCTGGTGGTCAAAATCAAAAGGCGATCCTCCGACCCAAACTAGAAAACGACAAAAGCACGAACCCACCACGATCAAACCAAGCTCACCATCGCCTCGTCCATCCTAGGCCCACATAGCCTATGCAATTGCGGCCATCATCCATCGCCATACCTCCAAGCTCCACCTCGACCAACTCATCGCTCACCATCGCCGACACAAGCGTAAGAACTAAAGCCAAATCCTATAACCCTAAATCCACTTCGCCCCACCACCATGGTCCATCGGACTTTATGCGACCAACTCCAACACCTCAGCTTCGACTCGAGCTTCCTTCCAGTCACCTCCGCCCCACCTTAAAACCCCTAGATCACTAGAATTTGCTAAATGATCGAAATCCAATCAACTGACTCCACGACACAACCTCGAGCTTTAAAATCATACGACTTGCTTTAAAATCATGATTTTTCGGTATGAATATGATTGTACAATCCATTCGTTGATTCATGCTCACCAAAAAACTACCGTCACTTGACCACTTACCATAATCGATAGATTTCTCACACGATACTCAATGAAACAATCCCCGACTTTTTTTTATGAATACTAGAGATTAATATGAACAACATTACAGTTGATCAATTTGGATGATTTTAAATGATTTGAGTGATTTTTATTTTTGATTCTAAGACGAGAATTTTACTTTTTTTTGAAAAGAATAGGAAGAGAGAAGTAGGAGATGTAACAGTAAATTGTATATGTATATCCCTGTGTATGTATTTTACAGCAAGTATAACTTCCATTTCATAAACAAATTATGATTTTTAAATAGTTACTAAAACATGATTTTGTATCAAATATCAAATTACCAACCAAACTCATAACATTTATTATTTAATCAAAAATACTAAACCAAAATTTGAATAGCTCACCTTCCAAATGATTTGAAGTGCTTCAAATTTTAATCTTTGAGTGAAATAAATGTTTTAGAGTTAAAAAGATGATTTTGCAAGATTTATAAAAAGTATAAAGTTTGAAAAATGAAATGTATGAGAAGAAGAGTGTATATATAAAATACAAGCAAAGAGGGCTAAAGTCAAATTTACCCCTAAATCCAATTTTCAACCTTGCCATCATTTCCGATATATCAAAGTACAAAATATTTGAAAATATGTTGGATATAAGAGTGGCTCGTGAACTTTTCAAAAGCTTAAGTCCTTTTTGTAGATCTCAACACTTTAAGTACCATGAAATATAAACTCAAACTTCATATCCATTTTTTCATATTTATTTAAACGTTTTATTTTTTTAATTTTTACTACTATTATTATTCATTTATTTTCTTATCTGATTTTTTTTCCTAAAATGAAAATCATTTTAAATGTTATTTTTAGAGTGTATGCAAGTTATTACAACTTCCTACAACTTATGGTTCGATAAAAAATGAAAATCCGAAAAGTGTGTTTCGGTCACATTTTCAATTCTCCATCGAACTATTTACTTACGTAAATAGAATTTAATAATAAATTTTCTACCATTAGTTATAAATTAAAAGAGGGTAATTTATTTATTAAAACTATTAATTGAATATTTAATATGAATTAAATATTCAAAAATCAATGCGATAAAATTCTAGGTCGTTACAACCGGGCTCACTCACCTGGCATCTCCATCAATATTGTACATCCATAATGGAACTCCCTCTGGGTTTCTACAAAATACATTACCCTAGTCGACTCTCGACTTCAATTTGGGTATTTAATTGTTACCCAAAACCACGAGACCTAATTTTTTTGACAAAGAATTGACTTCCCGTTGTCCCTAGCATGTGTACTTAGCCCAAAATAGGCTCAACAATCAATTTTCCATTTATTTGATTTTGATTGAATTTATATAATTTTTATTATCAACTTGGGCCTTATGCTGAGGTTTAAAATCTATTATTTTCATTACAAATGGTCGACTACTGCTGGTTGACGACTCGGGTTACAGGGTCGACCGGTCGCGTAGTAAAATTAGGGTTACATTAATTTTCTTTGTCGAATGATAATTGCTATTTAATTGATGCCATTAGTAGTTATTGGTGAATCCTAATTATTAGAGGATCAGTCCATGTTTCATTTTGCTCAATTTTGGGTTTGTGATTTAATGTTTATAAATTTAACTGTAAAAGAGGTGTATAGATTAATATCAAGTTAACAGTTTACGGTGGTTCAATTCTAGTCTAGTTTTCATATTCTAATTAAAGGTTTTATATAGTTCAAACTGAATTTCTAACACCCAAAACCGATTAAAACAGATTGAACTAACTATAATAATCATCTTGCTAAAATTATTTCCACTCACCTCAAGCTTAAGCTCTTCCTACCCGCTTTTGCCTAAGAATCGCCCCTTCGTTTGTTATTCGGTCCACCTTGATTCAAATGCTTGTGTTCTTCTATGTTGATTTTATTTGATTTTTAAGAATTTTTAGAGTGAGGGAAGAGGATAAATTTTGATAGAGTTTGGTTATTATAAACTATCAAATGAGAATTAGGGTTAGGTTATAGTAGAATTTATAGGTTTAAATACTTCTTAAAGTTGTTGGATTTAATCTATAAAATATTTAGCGTCTTTAGGTACAGTTGTCAAAAGCTTGGCAACAAAGTAATTAATATCCACTATTCGAACACTTCACGAAGCATTGAATAATGTTCGATTTTACAAGGCTCATGGTCAACTACTATCTTTCCTAGGTCGACTACTACCTGTCGACCTTCGACCCCCATGGGTCAATCGGCTCTAGTGTAAACTTGTGAATTATAAATTTTAGGATTTAATTCTATCTTTAATTCTTCCAATGCCCATAACTTTTATGTATTAACTCTGATTACAAAGTGTTATATATGAAAATCATCTAGCAAATCGCTGTGAATGCAATGGTGCAAATTTTGTAGCTAAATTTGGACGTTTATGAAAATTTTCTTTTTAGTTCTTATTTTAATTTAATTTTCTTATTAAATTTTTTTATAAGAGATTAATTTTAGCGACACCTTAAGCCTTGGGTAGACTTAAACATTTAGGGTAGTTTTATTTACACTTTTGATTAGGCTAAAAAAATAGAATGAAAAAGCATGTGTATTTAAATTTATATCCCTTGTGTGTATGGATTGTGTATAACCACCTTTACTTTATCCTAAGATGTTAGTTATTTATAGTGACCTTTGAATGGGAAACAAAAATTGTAGAAATGTGATAAGATGATAATTTATAGGAGGAGCTAAGTTCTTGTTTTATCCCATGTAACACACATATGACTTAAGACCTAGCTTTAAAAAAGTGGACAGATTGTTACGGAATTTTAAATCGAGAAATTATATTAAAAATATACATTTTGGATTTTGAAAGGTATTTTGTTTGAAAAGTAAAAATGTATGTTTTTGACTTAAAGAGACTTGCTAAAATTTTAAAAAGGTGAAAATAAATATTTCACTAGATAAAATTTTTTCTGAGGTTGTTTCGCGAAAAATGGCTAATTTAGTAAAAAAGATAGTGAAACGTAGAAAAATACTTTTGAGAAGTTATTTAGCTGGAGAAAGTATTTGAAAATATTTTTATTAGTAATATTTTGCAAAATATATTTTTGAGTAAAAGGAACATTTTTATTTGAAAAAGAATGTTTTTAAAAAAAAACATCCTTGAAATTTAAAAAGCTCTTGTATTGAAGCAAATTTGGTAGTAATTATTTTATATATAAAACATTTTTATTAATAGTGTTGAAAAGAAAACATTTTTCAAAAGGATTTTGATTAGGAGAGCACCTAATTTATAGAAGGGAATATTTAATTGAGAATACATGTTAAAATATTTCTTTTCGAAAAAAAGATACATTGTAAAATATCGTTAATATTTTACGAAAATATTTTGGGAAAAGTATTTTACAATAATGCAAATCATTTGATTCAAAAGTCAACTATTAAAGGGAAAGAAATATTTGGTTTGAATAAAATTCTAGAGGTGTATTTTAGTTGGAAAAACCTAATTTGAAGATTATAAAACTAGGCCGTGTGGCATGAGATGTAAGACGCTAGGCGATGTTAGTTTTAAGTTTTTCCAAAACCCGTTTTGGTGTATGGGGTTGAAATATTTTACTTTAGTAGTGCTTGTTAGTTTTGGTTAACTTGGTTGTGTTATTCCATTACTTGTTGATACCAGTTTTATTAATTTAATTATTTCATTTGACTTCATTTGTTTTATGACCAATTGCATGATTGTTTAAATTAAATTATTCCATTTGTATTGTATTATTATTGTTTACTTATTTGATAGTGGTCGTTCATTTATGTTATGCATTTTTGAGTTAATTATTTTTCTTGCATAATATTTTTGTAGATTGTTTGTTTTGCTTCAATTCGATTTATTGTTGGTTGCTTATTGTTTGCCTTGTTATGATTGTGTACGTTGTATGTCAGAGTACGTGCCTATTAGTGTCGATAATCTAATAATGAGGTAGTTGCCCAATGTCAACTTTCGAATTGATGTGCATTGGAAAAAATAATTGGATGATAAGGGATATATTTGGATCAGTCATGATGGTTGATGTGATATTTTCTCTAGTTGACTTCAGGGAATGCATATGGAAAATGGTGGATTGGGTGCAAGGAAATCCTAAAAGCCAAGTGAAGTGTTCTAGACTTTAACAAATTGAGGATGTAAGGCATTTTATCGAGTACTTCAAGTGGGTAGTGATGGGACTAGAGTAGTTCGAACAAGCACGTTCAACAAGATGAAGCGATGTGGCGGGCATGAAATGTTCCAGATCAAGTTGGATGCTGAAGGGATCATTGATAACTCTAGGTATGATGGTTGTTTTTAGAGGCATGGGTTTGTGAGGATGCTTACCTATGTATCGTGGACCTTGAGACAATTTGACTTTCTCTGAGAGGGCAATTCCTATAAGATAGGTATCCAAAAGAACGCCGGATCCAATTGTGGCATGAGATGTCATCGGCCTAAGAGTTCTTAGAATGGGTTATCATGTATCCAAGAGACCTTGAGAAGGTCATAAAGGAGGACTTTGAGAAAGTCATATGGAGTAAGACTCAAGAATGATCATAATAGGGTAAGACTCTGGAAATAAACATAGCGAAGCGAGACTTCAAGGATACATTGAGAAGGTTGTGGTAAAAGGAGACTTTAAGAAAGTCAAAATGGAGTAAGACTCCAAAGATGATCATGGCGAACTGAGACTTCAATGATGATCTTGGAGAAGCAAGGCTTCTGTGAGGATTATGGCAAAGTGAGAATTTAGTGATGATGCGTGGCAAGGTGAGACCTTTGTAATGACCATATGATGTGAAGATGTGGTGATGGTCTAAATTCGCGTTAGTGATGATCTATATTTCCTAACCATATGGGAGGGACCATGTGACAACCCACACCTTCAAACATATCGATCCAAAGCATAAAGTGACTTTTGGACTTGCATCGTACCAAGAAGTATGAGCTATCGGGTTTTATAGCATTACATGATATAGAGACTAAGATAAAAGTTAAAGTATTATACACTTTCAGATATCACGGCAAAAGAAAAATAAAATATAAGTATTGAAAATAATATCTTAGTTAATGTCCTAATAGTACATGGTCCACGTACAAAGTTCCCAAAATAACCACATAAGGTCCAACTTAAATAAAATATAATAAATAATACATTGAGATTAACTAAAAAGAATAATATATCATCAACACCAAGCTCCTTCCTCCACATTCTATGCTTGGCCAATTCACCTACTGGACCGTGCTAATATGGTGGTGGAAAAGAGAAGAAAAAGAGTGTGTCAAGCAAAAGTATGAATGAATTGAATTACTAATGTATAGTGACCACATGCAATTGACTTCATTTATATTCTATGTGACCTCGTGTGTACATCTCATGTTTGTGAATTACTTACTACGGTTGGTCACCTTAACTTAGGGAATGTGGTTTCAAATATACCTACACCTAAAAATTTTGTGAAGATTTATATTCAAGGATTGAACTATGAATCAGCAACGGGTGATTAACAATTGATCGACCAATAATCTTTAGGACTGCTCCTAACATATGATTGCATAGAATGTCACCCTTGGGTCAACATTACCCCAACAATGAATACACGTATCGTACTTACAAATTGAGAGGATCCTGCAATGTCGACTTGTGTCAAAGATGATCTAGGGCTTAGTTAAGCAAGCATATCCAAAAACTCAATGGTAACGCCACTTATTGCACTGCACTGGTCATCCACCAATAGTGGCACTTACAAATTGTCGTATGCATCGAGGAATCTCCCATTAGTACTGAACAAAGCACCGCACAAGGTGTCCATGAACATCTTCACGTACACCATGGCGCCTCATGTTAGTGGCATGTTCTCAACATACCTTCACAATCAAATGGCCTCATATTGAATATCAAATTCACGGAATAAATATTGTATGTGCTAAATTGCCTACATACAAGCTTACCTCAGTCCCATAATATTTAAGAGTCAAGGATTAGGGAAATAATCTATTATACTTGTTTTTGTCAACAGTGAATTTTTCCGTTAATTTATGTTCAATGCTAATTATCAATTTTTTGAACAAAATCTATTATACTTTTTTTGTCAATGATTCTGCATGTAATCCGAACAATTTTCATGTGTAATTTATTATCTTGTTTATACGAACTAAATTGTAAATTTTGTAAATATATACGTGTGTTTACATCTCAGAATCAATTTAAGGTGATATAATGGATGTGTAAATATTAAAACAAAGTTATATCAATTCAAATCCAAGTCAATTTCGTCATTTTATATCAAGTTAAATTAATTCAAGTCCAAAGCAATTTCTTCATTTTAAATCTAGTTAAATCAAATAAGGTTTATATTTATACAGTTTAGACATTTCAATCATATCTCTATACGTTACAATTTACTCAATAAACAAGCTTCAACTTAGACTTTTTTATCCCGAATTTAAATTATATAATTTCTAGATCAAGCAAAGATACAAACAAATTCAACTAATTGTGAATCAACATGTTTTAATAATTAACCCACTCCCTTTTCAAGTTTTCCTCTTCTCTTTTATATGAATTCTCCTCTAGTTTTGTTTGTTGAATTCTTCTTCCTCTGATTCCTTTTCCATTTTTATCCGATTTACCTTTTTTTGGAATTATAATTTCTTTTTGAAGAAGGAGAAGAGAAAATGTTTTAGGGGGCAGAGGCTAGATTAGGGTTTCAAAATAAGAATAGTGGGGATTGAATCTCTTATTTATAATAGTCTAAATGTATCGGGATCATTAGATATATACATACATACATATATATATACATATATATTAAATTAAATTCAGGCCGTTATTTAGTCGATGTTTCCTTAATCGTTAAGTTTTGTTTGTTTAAAATTTTCTTTAAGATTAAGTAATCTATAGATGTTCTCTTTATTGTTAATGTTAATTAATATTTATTTCCTTTAACTCCTTTCCCTTTTGCTTTGTTAAAAATAATGTTGTCATTACCCTAATTAATGTCTTTGAGTATATTTCCAATCGAAACTATTGATACATACGTACATACATACATACATGCATACATACATGTATGTATGTATATATTGTTGACCATTGTGACTAATCTTAAGCATAAATATATATTACTAACTATTGTAGGGAATCTTTTCTAGTGGCTAAACAAAATATTATTATTTTGCACAAGCAAGATAGTTTTATAGTGACCATACCACTTTACAGATGTAATACAAGTTTGAGGCAAAAGTGCCTCAGCAACTAATAGTACTACAAAAACTAACTGAAGCACTAGAAGTAAGCAATATGCCTAAACTACTAAAACAACACACATAGTAATCCTCCTGCACACAGGAGGATTCATACTCATCCTAAGACAAGTCGGTAGCAATAACATTAACATACTCACTAAATAGTAATGCAATTTTGGGATCCAACACCTCTGTGTCCTTGTCGAATATGCATCGCATGTCCTAACTTTCATCCTTTAAATTCTCACTATTATGTTCAACATATTCCCATCCATGGATAGAATAAGGGCATCATTAGAAATGTGATAAAACATGGACCTATGCTCGCCCCCACAACATAGACAAACTTAAAGTATATGTCAATTAATAAGGAATAGCAAATTCAAATTGGTCGGTGAAAGTGCTTGTGCTAGAGCTAGGTAGAACAAAAGTAGTGGTAGCACCAACATAGGTAGGAGGGACAATTTTTTGGAAACCTAAACATGCTTTACGACTTTTTGGAGGAGGAATCTTCTGGGGAATAGGAAGCTTTACGACAACCTTCTCAACGTCAAGCAATGGAGTAGGAGTATGGGAATGCTTGCAAGAAGTGAAAAGATGACTAAAAGATCTACAATTTATGCAGTAGGAGGTTTCCACTTATAGCCAACACCTATCGAAGCAACAAGGCCAGGAGCCAGTTCAACCGATAATACATATGGTAAAAGTCTATCAGGCTTTACATCAATCAAAGCCCTTGCATAACCTAATCTGTCCAGTCTCACCATTGCCACATCAAAATAGACGAACTCACCAATCATCTTTGCCAACCAATCACTACCGACCATAGATTGAAAATAAAAGAGATGTTTGAGAAATGGACCCAAATAGGGATAGAGAGTACCCGATCACGTGTGGTGTCAACCGATAGGCCCTATTCGGTTACAATAAAAGGCATTTCCTAAGTAATAATAGGCTTCGCTTCAAGAATGCAAAATCTATCCACAAGGCATGTGAAGGAGAAATAGAACATGGAATTGTCAAATCGCATGGCAATATTTCCTCTCAATCTTAAAAACTTCCTCAGATGGGATATCACAATAGCAAATGGGGTTTACCATCCAGAAAGAAACCGACAAGTTGTTCATGCTAAAATTATTTCTCTATAGCAACAACCTCGAAAGAAGGAATACTAATTCCATTAACTATCTTGAGATCAAAAAATCTCAAAGTGTAAACTCTAGCATTGTTGCTTATTAGCAAACAAGGAGGACCAAGATGTCAAGGAAGTAGCACCTGGTACTGCAGTTGTAGTCATTGCATTATTTGGATTTGAAATCCCTAAATTCCTACTAGTTTTGGTTGATGGTATTGGATTCGACAACACATCGTTAAGCAAGTTAATATGGGTAGGATCACAACAAGAAAAGTTATTAACAAATGATCCAACAACATCAGTAGTTACCTTCAGAAGTTTAATAGAAATATCTCCTACGACTTCATAAATGTTAGATTTGGTTGTTGCAGCGTCATTACCCAAATTTACCTTTGGAACAGTAGGTACTCCTTAGGGCCAAGATTTGAAATATTGTCTAAAAGAGCAGGAATGTAGCTACATTCACAAAAGAGCCTAGGGCATCCGAAGCATTGAAAATAGATAGAGCACTAAACACTGCTTCTGTAACGGAACCATCAAGTGCCGGAGATGGTGCTGCAAAGATACAGCCAGATCTAGTGGAGACGCTCGATGTTCGATCAACACAGCGAATCATTGCTTCGATTTCCTATTCTTTACCATCATCAGATGAGATACAACGGATGAAAGAAAAGGAGTGGATGGGGATAGTCGAGATGGAGGGCAGAGGGTGGGGAGATGAACATGTTGGAAGGAGGAATGAATTAGGGTGCAGGCTGAAATCGGTCCAGTTTCAATTTAGGGAAGGCCATTTTTAATTGTGCCATAGAGAATAATAGAAGTGTCAATTAATCTTAAACATAAACATATATACGTACGTATATTGATATTAATTTGGAATTTTACTTTTTTTAGTAATTAACTAGTATTTATCTTTTCAAATCCATAAAAGCATTTTTTCCTATTCTTTACAAAGAAAGAGCTAACATATCTATTCAACGATAATTTCATTACGCTGGTAATTGATGCTTTCCCCATGAAGCGGTTTTAAGTTGGTGCATTTATACATGTTTATATAATTATTTACATTAATTAGAAACCTTATTCTCTACTAATTAATTTCACAACAAACTTCTAATTGATTGATATTTATGTTTCCAAGTTCAAATTTGGATTAATCCTTTTATTCTTTACTAATAAGGAGATAACATATTTTACCTTCCCTTTAAAAAATGCTTTACTTCTATGTTTTGATATCTTCGCTTTGATAATATTACATGCATTATTTTCTTCTTAAATATATTGTTGCATCTTTTTTTCCAAGTAAGCAGCATACATTTGCATTAATTATAGTAATAAATTCCACAATTCACATAGTGATTAATGTCTTATCTCTGTGCAAGTAAACGTCTTACTCCATTACTCATAATGTATATTTACACAATTGTATTCTCCTTTTAAACCAACTAAAATATATTTCATTAGTTACTTAATAAATAAATTTTGATTTATTCTTGTAGTTAATCCTTGAACTTAATTTCAAAAATAGGCGTAAAATGCGAAATGCCCGTTATGGTAAATAATATGTATTGTCTTCATACGTTATTCATTTCTAACAATTTATATGTGAATTTGAGCTACAAATGTCTACTTGACACAATGGAAAAGTCAGATTCCCTAAAATAATTCATTTGTGAAAAATTTACTGTTTTTCCTTTTATGTAAATTTATATTTTTACCCTTATTAATATTTTAATTTGTTATTAAAATTTCCCAAGTGTTACATTCTCCCCTCTTAAAAAGATATCATTCTCGAAATCTTTAAGGATGGAAAAATCAACTCCTATATATGAAAACCAATATTTATAACCATTTACTCAACCATCAAACACTTGCAACCATTGTTCTCAGTTCTAATTTCTAACGCGAGATGTACATATAGGTGTGAAATGATACGAACATATATGAAACGAAAATTAGGTTATCTCCTGGACTAGTCGACCTTTTGAAAATGCAAGTGTTTGTGCCATGTATCCAAAATATACGCAATGTCATATACTTACATTTCTATGTGGATGAGCAACCATTCAATGGATATGCAAAAATTCAATAACCAATATGCATATAAATGACAAAATAAAATAGATAGGTGTTGTGTGTCATAGGCCAACATGAACAAATCGATCCATCTGTGCAATAATAATTAATAATATACATCCATTAATAACCATCATTAAAAATATGTCCTAGTGACACTTTCAAAACGATGACTATCATCCAACAATTTCTACCTATGGAATATACTAAGCTAAACACTAAGTGCATATGAAATTATACTAACTAAAATTAAACATACTAGAACAGAGCTCCAGATGGGTAATTCAAATTTTTTTCTTCGAGCTCTCATATACTCTTAGCTGGATCGTTCTTCCACCTTAAATTACCGACTTCATTTCTAGCATGTAAATTAATTCCAAACCACTACAAATGTATGTGCATACGTAAACCTCTGCAATTCTTGCTACCATCTCTGGTAAAATGATGTTGACATGCACCATAACACAAATTGAGCACAAGTATGATCTTAATGGAATGTAGCCTTATGCAACCCTCAATGCACATAACATTACCTTAAATCATGTCGATAGTATACTGATTACTCCATCTCATTGATACTAAGGTAAGACAACTCAAAAGTGGACGGTGTCTTACTTATCATCAAATGACTTGAATTTCTTGCTATTCCTCATTTTTACCCAAGGATATCCAAAACTAGTGATTTCTTAAATTATTGAAAATAGCATAATTCCTTTTCCTACTCGATTCAACTTAAGCCATCTCATTTCACTTATGATTTTCTTCTACAATCTATAAAAAAAATCTTTTCTAATTTCCATAGCATATAAGCAGTGATCATTCATACATTTAAGTAAGATAATCCTAACCTATTATCCTATTCAAACCTAGCAATTAAAATTCTAGGTCTAAGTGAAGTCCTAAATTTAAGTTAAATCCTAACCTAAATTGTTTTAGAACTAAAGATTGTGGACTGTGTGATATACGTACATTGTTAAGTAACACAAACTATATACACTTAAGTCAATACTCCATGATAGTTTTGTTAAATAAATAATCTTCCTTTTATCTAATTATGATTGAAAGGAATCCTACCATCTTCTTCTCAAAACCTTACGAAAATCTTCCAAATCTCATTTCCATAAAAGTCGCCTCCACATCCTTAATGCATGCAAATTGTAATATCTTTTACTTAGTAAGAATCGAAATCCTTGAATTAATCATTCGTTCTGTAATATTATTTACAAATTCATCTAGGATATCCTTTGCAATTCGAACTTCTAGTTTACAATATATATTTTAGGGACTATTCTTTAATGTAATCCAATTAATGGGATCTTTCCCAAACATAATTTTTAACCATTTTACTACAATTGCTTTATGGTCAAGACAACTCAAGATGAATGGTGTCTTGCCATATTAATCTAATAGTCACATTCATTACTTAAATAGTATTGTAACTATAATTTCTCTAGGAACATCTAAAATGGACGATGTCCTAGCCTAGTGAACATGATATGAAATTCATGTTACCTCAGCCCCAAAAAGTTGACTTACAGTTGCGATGACAAACTTAAGTAGCAATACTTTGGAAATATCGCCATAGAACATACTGTAAGACAACAAACTATTTTCCTGGTATCTATAACTTCCTAAGTCAAATGCAACATGTGTGGCATAACATTACCCCAAATATCAGATTAATGAAACCTATCCCCAAATAATCCAAATCTTCTACCTCTTTTGGCGATTTAAAACAATTATACTTAAAGGGCTTATGATCGATAATCAACCCTTTTGGCTTAATAAAAGCATGTTCACATTTCGATTTCCTCAAGAAAACTAAATTCCTCCTAGTAGGGTGTGTTATTTGTGTGGAATCATTGCAAAGTCTTTAATGAATGACTTATAGTAGCTAACCAAACAAAGGATATTTCTTACCTCTGTAGCATTATCGGGTATAGTAAAATATCTTGGTTTACTCTTTATTTTCCTTTATAATTAGATAATCTTTATTTTCCTTTATAATTAGATAATTTTAAGCCAAATCATATCTTTTCAATCTTTTCTGCACAACGATTTAATGATTCAAACCATACTTAGGGAGAAAAACACAATGTGGTATCCACTCTTCATTATTACAAAAAGTTTGATTTGACACTCTACCCTTCCTCTACCCTTCCAACTCAAATGTTGGTTGAAAAGGCCACCAAATCTCAGTGTTACTTTCTTTCTTTACCGCAAATATTCAATGTTTCATTATCCCATAATGTTCGATACTAGCAAGTCTTTAGCACACTAGCATTTCGACTACTCTATATAGTTTACCATAATCAATTCAATTTTTATAGGCAGTGTAACTCTGTTCATCTAACTCCAACCTAAAATTTTAAGTTTAAGCGATAATCATAATAACACGATCATTTTACTTTTCAAATCAACAATCTTTGATTTTAACATTATCTTGACAAAACTAATAAGCTTCTAAAATAGTATGATACTATGTTAGTTGTAACAAATGTTTTCTTTTGACAAAAATCATAACATTTTTCTTCAATTTAAACATTTCTCCTTTTTTTCTAAATAGTTCAATAGAAAATAAGACATGTAAAAAGTATCCTTTTAAACTTTACTTTTATAAATAATAGTTTTTCATAAAAGAGTATTGTAATCTGTTATTTTTTCAAATTCCATCAAATTATAAAATAATGACATTCCAATTCACTGTCCAAAAACATATACATACATACATACATACATACATACGTACATACATACATACATACATACATACATATATATAATATATATATAAAGATAGGTATAGTTATGCACCTCACACTAAATTTTTACAATTAAAAGCTTTTAAAACAGTTATGGAAAATTTATTTTATTAAAATTTTCTATGTTAAAGCTTAAAACTCTGATGTTTCTAACATTTTTTTTAATTTTTTTAATTCTACTTTTTAAATAAATTTTCGTAAAATTTATCTAATTAGTTCATATAAAATCATAAACTACTTCATTTTTCTTTAAAACATCAAACATCTTCTATTTCTAAATTTTTAAAAAATATCTCCAATGGTTAACCACTTAATTGGAGTAGATGAAGGTAACCTAATTTACACATGCTCAACTACATCTAACCATGCCTTAAGTGCATAAGGTTTTAGTTCCTTTACTTTTAAAATGGTTAAGTCCAGTTTATCCCCGATACAGTATCCAACTCTAATATAAGAACACCCTAGCTTTAAATTTAAATCAAATGGGGTTTTTGCAACTAATTTTAATATAAGAATAAGACTTCCACTTTAAATAGGGAGACTTACTCTAAGTTTGTGAAGTCCTTCTTTCATGTCTCCATTACGCCTTATCGACATCACACTTATATTATACACTCCGGTAATACTTCTCTACTTCTACTTGCCCTTAAATTCATAATTCACTAATTACTGTTAGTTGGTAAAGGAAACCTCTGCTGACATTTCTTTGTGGAGTAAACTATAATCAACATTATGGACTTATTTTCTACCCCTAACATCAAAATCTTAACATTTATCTTAAATTAAAATTGTTTGCTTATATAAGGGATGAGCTAACAACTATCTTATAAGTTAAAATGCATAGGGTATTGCGTGTGTGTGTGTATTAGAAAATTACAAATACGCTCTCTCATATGTGCCTAATCCCTAAGGAATGCCGAACCTATGCTTTGACACTAATTGCATCTACCCGCACCTATGGACACATTGATCCAAAGCCTAAAGTGGCTTCAGGACTCGTACCATGTCAAGAAGTACAAGCCATTGGGTTTTAAAGCATTACATGATACAAAAACTAAGATAAAATTAAAAGAATTCTATAATATCAGATCTCATGGCGGACTACAAGTATTGAAAATAACATATTAGATAATGTCTCTATAACGTGTGATCCGCAAACAAAGTTCCCAAAATAACTAAATAAGGTCCAACCGAAATAAAATATGATAAATAGTGCATTAGGAGTAACTGAAAAAAATAATATACCTTCGGCACCTAGCTCCTTACTCCACATTCTATTTCTGGCTAATTCACCTACTGGCATGTGCTCTTATGATGAGAAAAAGGAAAAAAAGAAGTGGTTCAGACAAAAGTCCTATGAATGAGTTGTATTACTAATCTACGGAGATCACATGCAATTAACTTCATTTGTATTCTACGTGGCCTAGAGTGCACTTCTCGTTTTTGTGGTTACTTACTAGAGTTGGCCATCTTAACTTAAGGAATTTGGTTTCAAATATATCTATACCCAAACATCTTGTGAAGATTTATGCTCAAGGATCAAACTATAGATGAACTATAGATTGAACAACTTATCAAAAATAGATCGAGCAACGGATATACCAATAATCTCCAGGACTGCTCCTAACATATGATCGCACAGAATATCACCATTGGGTTAGCATTACACAAATAATGACTACAAACATCATAATAACACATTGAGAGTATCTCGCAAAGTCCGCTCGCATCAAAGCTGAATTAGGCCTACTTAAGCATCCATGTCCAAGAAATCAATGACAAAGTCGCATATTTCACTACACTGGGTATCCACTAATAGTGTCACATCCTAATTGTTGAATGTACCTAGAAACCTTCCGTTGATGCCAGACCATGCCCCACACTATGCATCCACCAACAACATCACGTACATTAAGGAACCTCTTGTTAATGTCGTCTACGTAGCACACCCTTGCAACCAGACTGCCTCATATCGAGTATCAAATTCATAGAATAAATAGTGTGTAGGCCTAATATCCAGCATACACGCTGACCTTAGTCCCATAATATTCAAAAGTCAAGGATTAGGGAACTAACCTCCCATGCTTATATATATTATTGTTAGCGAATTTCTTCACTAACTTTATATGCAAGTTAGGCTTTACACTAGTTTGAATAAGAGCTAAAGTGGCCTTATGCAAGTTTAGTAATATATGCAAGTCCAAGTCCATTTGTGTTCAAGTTCATCACTATATGCATATCCATTGTACAATAATTGTAAAGTATGCACACTCAAGGGAAATATGCTATGCAAAGTTAAATTTCCAAATCCTTATTTGTCAATAGTCAAAGTGTTACATAGACTCTAAAATCCCCAAGTTAGAAATTCCTAGGGTTTATAATTTGTATTTAAGAAATGGATAAAGAAGAATGATCATCCCCCTTTAAGTGGCATAGGGGGTCCTAGTTATAGCTGTGTCAATCATGCAGGACGATTAACTCGTGTCCTGGCTGGAATCCAAGGGCTCTACTAGCTCCATTTTGGTTAAATCTTATTAGTACTTCCTTTGTAGGGACTCGACATCACTTATTTGTAAAATCTCAAAAATACAGTCTTCCTTGTAGACTTTGCAACCTTGCCATGTAGTTAGACGCTTGGCATCTTCAAGTGGCAGGCATCCTCTCTTTGTTGCATGCGCAACAACACCCTATGTTATAGAGGCTCGACATACCCTTTTACATCATTAACAGCCCTGCTATCTTTAGGCTCTAGAAATTTTGTGTTGTAGGAGCTCGATATCTCTTGTTCCTCCAAGTTTATGATAGCTTGATATCTCCAAGCATTTACTGGTTTGACATCTCCATCACCTTACGAGCTTGACATGTTGTCTTTATTGTTAGATTCTTGACATCACCTTCTACTTGTAAATGCTCGACATCACCTTCTACTTGTAGATGCTCGACAAGACCTCACTGTTGTAGAGGCTTGCTAACCTTTAAGGGATCAACACCTCTTCATTCTTTGTAGAGGCTTGCTAACTTCATAAGTGTTTAACATCCCTATAGCTATAGAGGTTCAACAACCCACTGCTGTTAGATGCTCGATACATTTTTGTTGTTGCTAGAGGCTAGTTACTCCCTTTCGCTCGATAACTCTACTATCTCCAAGTTCGACAGCTTTCATAATTTTCAAGCTTGATGTGTTTTCTTTAAATTCTCAACACTCATATTATGTGGTAGCATTTGCCCCTCTTGCATGGAAGAAGCATATTAAACTTTAATATAATTGTACTTTTCATATTGCCGCTTATTATTATTCTAGAATTTCCAATTTCATTCGTTCAAGATAAGGATCAAATGTTCTTGTTGTTTACCTATTCCTCTATAAATACGTACCATTTCTTTCCCCAAAAACTTTACTAGCATCTCAAAAACCGAATCATGATTATAATTATTTCTTTAATCTCGCAATTCTCAAAAAGAAACTTTAATTCCTACTGTATCCAAGTTTAATTCATGGTAAAGGTTTTCTAATTTTATAACTAGGGTTTTGTGAATTGGGTATTTATGAAGTGCTTGTGTTTGATTGGCGATTTGAATACAAATACTTTCATGACTCTAACCTTTAGATAACTAATAAAGCTCAATTTTTGTTAATTATTTTGATAGTTGCTTATCCCCAATAATTAAAATAAACCTAATAATTAATAGAGGTTTGATAATTATCAAAAATCTAATAATTATCTAGAGACTCGGTAATTAACTAGAGCATTGATAGTTGTTGGAGACTCGAAAACAGCTTAAAGACTCTCCATCTACTTAGAGGCTTGGTAGTTGTTAGAGACTTGACATCTAGCTAGAGACTTTCTAAATAGTTATAGGGTCACCAACTAGTTACAAATTGGACAACTAGTGAGACTTGAAAATTAGCTAGAGACTTACTAACTAGTTATATGTTCATCAACTAGTTACAAATTCAACAACTAGTTAGAGACCCGACAAATAGCTAGGGACTTGCTAACTAGTTATATATTCGTCAACTAATTATAAATTCAATAACCGGTTAGGGGCTCAACAACTACTTACGAATTCGACAACTATTTATGAACTCGACATCTAGTTTTGAACTCGAAAATTAATTATAGAATCGTTAATTAGTTACAACTTCGATAACTACTTATGAGCTCGACATCTTGTTGTCCATTTTTTTTATACCAATACTTAAGGAATGAAAATTTATTTAACGTTTTCTTAAGTACTTAAAAATTTCATAAAATATATGGTACTTCCTTGATTTTTGCATGATATTATCTAACAGATAAATGCCTGGCAAAAGATCTTATCTCCTTAGGCATGCTTAAAATCTCCTGCTTCGGAGAAAGGAGATTACAGACTCCTCCAGTCTTCCATAACTACTCAAGATGAAGTAGATACCATCCTCCAATAGTTTTAAACTATCAACGTAGAAGCTAGATTGGCCGGCACATTTGGAAGGATAGATAATCCTTTAGAAGGATTTGCTTTTACTCCGATTCACATTTGGCACTCAAAATATCTTCCCCTTCCGGCATTCTTTGTACGATTCTTGGATCACTTGGGAATTGCTCTGATATACTTACTACCCAATTCGTATACCTATCTGAGCCGCCTTGAAATACTTACTAGGGAACCTAACCTCCCTACAATTAATGCTGAAACTCTCCACTCATTTGTAACTCTTGTTAAAGTTGGAAGACAACCAATGGGTACTATATATTGCCTTCTTCCTTATCAAAAAAGTTTAATCACCAATCTGATTAACATAAATAAGGACTAGGAAAACCAATTCTTTTATATCAAGAGCCATACTCCTAAAATCAAGGGGTCCTTCTCTATCCCTAGTAAGGCTTGCTGATTTTTCTCTATTGTTTATGCAATTTTTTGTTGTTTTTTATAATAGTTATTCTCTTTTAGAACCTGCTTCTAAGGAGGCGATTCCTTCCGTTGCTAAGACAATCAGTACTTTGAGCTTGAATTCTCATACCGTAGAGGACATGCTTAATCTTTTGACCAAAGGCAATCTTCGAAAACACTTCTAGATTTTGGAAAACCACAAGTGCTTAAGGAGCCGGCAATGGTTAGGAAGGATGCTTATGAGAACCAAACTTTGGTCATTGGAAATCAAAACGTATTTCTTCCATTTCTCCCATTCAAGCGTGATTCTTTTGGTAATCTGTTACCATGATTCTACTAGAATTTCTTATATCGAAAACTTATGATTCTTTCTTTGACTTAGGCTTAAATTTTACTGTCCCAGATGCTAAGACAAAGGATGCTAAAGCTCCTACCTCCTCCTTGGTCATGACCACTAAAGCTGGCCCTATTATTGATTTTATTATTTATTCCCTTAAGGCTAATGAAAGTTGTAAAACGAAGAGTGATTCTGACAATCTGTCTGATGGTTCAATTTCCCCTCCAAGTAATAAAGGCCAAGCTTGAAGAAGATTAAACACTTACTTTTATTGCTGAAGAACTGAATGTAGCTACATCCACTATTAACCAAGATTCCAGTGCCATTGATTTAAGTTTGCAAGACTACAATCTCTAGATTCAATTTACGAACCAGACAAAAGTTATCATCACTTGAGTCCTATTATAGACGTTACAGATCCCTTATCCACAATTGCTTTACAACATTGGTATCAAAAGTTGGACCTAACTCCTCTTTCTAAATCTCTTCTCTATGAAGTTTCGGCCTAACCAATCCCCTTAGATTTTCATAACTTTGTTTGTTCGGTTATCCAGTCCCCGTTTCTGGCTACTTTAATACTATTGCTGCCTTTTGTCTTTTCCCAAGACCATCTCCACATTCTTTTCCAATAGCTTTTTATGGTATGTATCTTTGTGTATCTGGCTACTTATATCTTTAAATTACATATAAATTTGGCTTTTATTCATTATTTTTTTTAGGTGGCTAAGCATACGTTCTTTCTTCAATAAGCCTCTCATGAGTCTGTTGATCAAGTCCTAGACTTTAAAGAATAGTTTCCATTATTGACGGAAAAAGCCAGGTCCCTTGAGGGCCAGATGCTTGAAATTACAATAAAAAGGGATGAGGTTATTACTGGAAGGGATGTCGCCTCCAACTTCAAATAGAAAGAAAAATCAGACTAGCAGTTGAAGATAAGGTGAAATCCCCGAAGAAGGAAATCGAGCAGGCCAGAACTGAAAATACTCAAGTTGTTGCACAAGTTACAACCTTAAAGGATAAAGTAGAAAGAAAGGAGGCTACACTTTTATAGACAAATAACATCATCAAAGATGCTAAAAAGAAAATTTTCTTCTTTATAGTACAAGCCCTCCCTTAAATAAAAGAGCAATGTTATGAGCAGGCTCTTTTCATTGCATTCTTCAATAATATTGAAAACTATACGGAGTTGTACTTCCCCTAACTACCAAAACTAAAAGACAAGTTGAAAATGAAGTTTGACCTCAAATTAGAGAGAGTTTATGGGTTATTAAAAGATGAATTCCTAGAAGAGGTAACCATCAATCCTTAGAAACCACTTCCTTTTGATGATCCCTTGCTTGATGAAGATAGGAATGATGATGATAGTGGTGATGAAAGAAATGATGACAAAGATGACAATGATGGTGACAAAGATGAAGATGGTGATGAAGATGATGATGATTTTATGAAAAATAGGGGAAACGATAACAAGAATACTGATGAACCAGGAGTGGTGGCAATGGAATAGGTGCTATGGCTTGAGCCTATTTTCTCATGATGCAAACTTTCCTCGCCTTCCTAAGCTTCATAAAGCTCCTCAGGAAGAAACTACATCAAAGGACGTCCACGCCCCTGGCCATCATAGCAAAGAATCAAGCAAAGAGAAAACTTGAGCTTCTACCTCATAAGCTCTGGCTATACTAGTATAAAGCTTGTCATTCTTAAACATTTATAATTATCTGTTAGCTTTAGTCAATAAATCTATTATTCTATCTAAGGAAAAGAAACAAGTATCATTTTGAGATTTTGCATGAAAAAAGCGAAAGGGATGTGCTACGATTGAATAGAGAAATTGATCGAAGATCACAATAATTTGTCTAAAAAGTATAGTAGTTTAGTTATCTATGGCAGAGTGTTAAAATATTTTAGAGAAAAATGAGTGCCCTGCTCTTGAAAAGATCCTACCTCCATTGGGAAAGAGTTCAAAAGGAGAACGAAGAGTTGACTACACTTTTCTGGATGCTTATTGAAGATAGGGACACACTAGTGGAATTTCTTAAAAAAATCCATACTAGGAATCTTTTTACTGACTTTTCCATCCCGGGGAAAGAGAGCGGGGTTTACGTAGGCATTTCCATAATAGGTATTTGAGTGATTATAGGATTGATCCTCATCCCGAGGAATGCTGGAAGCTTCGCAGGATTGAGACCATTCCACTTTCCTCTCACATTCGTCCAACTAAGAAGGTCTAGTTCAATAAAGATATATTTATTTATGAATTTTACGTAGGGCCCACATTGTATGAACATAAGTGATTTTGCTATAGTATTATATAATCCAAACAATCTTTATAAATTTCAATGTTCCTACTTTTGCAGCTTAGCTTGATTTTCTTAAAATACACAGGTTAAGGAGAACATTTCTATTCCAAAAGTACTCTTAAGTAAATTTGTCAAGTTAAGTTAAGGAAAAACATTAACTCTCAAAACCTCACTATTACCAAATACTGCTTTCTTACGGATCTTTAAGATGTTTACACATAACTCTCTCACCTATATTTTGACTTCATATGTAATGAAAAAGACAGTTTACTTGAAATCCTATCTAACTTTGTTGAACTATTATGTAGAGAAACTAGTTCCCTTGCCAAGAGATGGGATTATCACCATTTTCGCCCAATTACTCCTCACGAATTTAATGGACTCTTTGACTCTAGTTTACCTATTTCTGCGGATTCACTTAAAAAAGCTCAAACTTCTACTTCCAAAATTAAGAACTGAATGTATAAAACTCGAGTAGTTGATGAAATTTGAACTTGTTCATGCTTGTAAACTTCGTTATGGTTAATGAAAGGACATGTTTTTCCTATGTGTTAATTTTTCATTCAGTTATTTTTACAAGGAGAGACAACTAACACTTGCATCCATCAGTCTTGACCTCTTTTCTTGACTAGATAAATTCAAAGCTAGACTGATGTTAGACATTGGGAAGCGCTCTTCTCAGGATGCTTTAGTTATGCCAGTTCTAAATAACTTAGAAGCATGCAAGCGGTGTAATAAATACTATATGTTGAGATCAATATTAAATAGAATAATAGAATGAATGAAATGACCCCGAGTTTAAGGGAGAAGATTAAAGAGAAGGACATAGAAATCAAATAATCCAGGGAGAATGTAGGAACGGTTAGCCGATCTGGACCCTTAGACCAAGGAATTGAGAATGATGTAGAAATTGCTCGCCTGTATCGAAAAATTGAGAATCTTGAAGTCGATCTGCTGAAAAGTCAAGTATCATGCCAATTTCTGGAGATCATAGTAAGCGGAGGAAATCTAGCCATCTCAGTCCTACTCCCAAAAGGAAAACTAGGTCCCCATCTTCAGCTAGTAAAGAAAAAATTTCCTCCTTGGAACACACCTTTGGGATTGGATGATGGAGAAATTGCCAGATGGTGCCAGGAATATATATATATATATATATATATATATATATATATATATCAATGCTCACAGCATCTGAAAGGAACATGAGATGAACGAGTTTTGAAATACCTAAAAAATTACCTAAGTCAGGTCAAGGAGTTGGGACGCGAGAAATACGATTTTGAGTAGAAAGATAAAGAATTAAAGAACAAGATCAAAATTTCTCGAGGGCCCAACAAACCACTCGAATATGCATTAAAGATTCCAATTGGCTATACTGATAATTTGAATATATCCGAAAGGAGGCAAAAATTGAAAAACTTTTAGATATGACAATTCCTCATATTACCGAACCTTCCTTGGCCATTGAAGCCATGAAGGAGATGGTGCAAAACCTTGAGTCTCAATTAAAGATAATTGAAGTGATGGCACTTGAGAACTCTCAATTGGATTACCTTGTAGATTATTTGGCTAAAACAACGGTAGCTTTTGGCTTGATAATTGACTATTTTTTCTTAGGTCCAGAAATGAACCAATGATTGAACAGAGAAGTAGAGGCGAGATATAGACATTATCAGCACTTCTTTTTATATGGGTGTACCAACCATCTCAAGAATATTGGAAGCCCCACTTTTTTGCTTAAAGATACCCCTTCTTCAAGTATAAGTCGTTCATGTCTTTTTAAGGTTGAGGGAAAGGGGAAAGAAAAAGTATACCAGCATTATCCACTTCCCCAACCACCACTTAGGAATATTTGAATGGCTTTTCTTGATATTTGCAGCTTTTGTATGTAAATTGGTAAACAAATTTGTACCTGAATAATAAATATTTTGAGTAGATCTTGTATTTTATTCTTTATTTTTGTCTTGTATTCCAACTTGTTGAGTTGTTTGAGATTTGAGACTCACTTCAAAGCTTTAATTTGATTCAATATGATCCTTGGTCTTTGATTAAGTATAGACTTGTTTGTTATTCATTTCTTTGAAGTATGCTTTAGATGGACCTTACAAGCAAAATTGAAGGCTTGTCGGTACTTTGGTCAGGCCACCTTAAATGAGACCAAATCGTCCTCCCTCTAAAAGACGCTTCAAACATGCCTTATAGGTAGGACCAAAGGCGGTTGGTCGATGTTTTGGTCAGGGAAACTTAGGCAACTAAAGGCTAACTTATCCACCCTTAAGGAGGCGTTCTGGATAGACCGTATAGGCTTGAACGAAGGCTGGTCAGTGCCCTGGCCAAGCCTTATAAGCGGGACCAGAGGCTCGCTCCATCCTTTGTCTAGGAGGCACTCTGGCCAAGCCTTGTAGGCAGTACCGAAGGCTTGTGATGCTTTGGCCAGGCCTAATAAGTAGGACCAAAGGCTTACTCCAACCTCCTCTAGGACATGCATCGGCCAGGCCTTATAGACAAGACCAAAGGCTTTTATTGCTTTGACCAGGCCCTTGTTGTAGGATCAAAAGCATTTTCCTTTATTTTGTAAGTCTTTTTTATAAAGCACTTTTCTTTATTAAACGCTAGATTTTTGTAGGTACATTAGTCTTTTGCTTAAACCTTGTTGACAAACTATTGGAGTTCCCTTTTTCCCAAAAAAATTCCAATCATCCCATTAAGGGCTCGATAGTGATTAGTATTGTGTCCATTCATTTGATGGTATTAAAAATAAGCGTCTTTGAGATATTTTTCATTTCTATTTAGTTTCTTCTTTGAAGCCAGTAATATAATCTTTCTTAGTTTTGGAGACAATATTTTCAAGGGAGGTGGTAAGGGAAAAGGCTCTAGTAGATCGGGGGTTTCTAGGAAATTGTACTTTTGGTCCCCATTTTGGCTTTTTGCGATATTGGGTAGGTTCATTGGTTTTAATAGCGAGCTTTCTATTTAAGTCCTAATTGGTGTAGTGGAGTGATTGATTACTCCCTTCCACTTTTGAGTAAACTTATTAAAATCCATTGTTATTTCGCCTTCAAAGATAGTTCCTTTAGCTTGGAGTTGTATAGCCTTTCTTATTTCTAAGAATGGGTCATTCTTTATTTTGTTCTCTCTACCCAGACAAGGATAATAAGCAAAGATTAGGGTAGATCCCATATGAAATGGATTTGTACTCCAGCTATCTAGATCATAAGGAATTAACCGTCTCTTTTTTGGTAGAGTTTTCAGTGCCAAGTTCCTTAATTTTAGTACTTGTTCCTCATGGAATTGAAGGTTATCGGTGACTTGACAAGCTAATTTGGTAAGATGAGGCTCAGAGGATCCTTGCTCAGAGAAAGTCATTATGTCGTTTAGTAGGTTATGTGAGATATGGAAAGTCCTCTGAAAGGATATGCGAAATATGGAAAGTCGCTTATAGGGAGTCAAATATGGAAATTCCATTGTAGGGATATGCTGCAAAGACGGAGGTTTGGGCCCTCCTTATAGTGCCAAAAATTTTAGAAAATTTCTTCGCTAACTTTATATGCAATGCAAGATTTAGGCTAGTTTGAATAAGGGATTAAATGGACTTATGAAAGCTTAGGAATATATGCAAGTCCAAGTCCATTTGTGTTCAAGTTCATCGTTATATGCAAATCAATTGTTCAATAATAGTTAAGTATGCACACTCAAGGGAAATATGCTATGCTAAGTTATATCTTTATTTGTCAATAGTCAAAGAGTTGCAATCGATTCTAAAATCCCTAAACTAGAATTTCTAGGGTTTACAAATATTATTTAAGAAGTGGAGAAGAAGAATGATCCGCCCCATTTAAGTGAGAGAGGGTGTCCTATTTATAGCAATGTCAATCATGCGGGATGATTAACATGCCTCCTGGCTTGGAATCTAAGGGCTCTGCTAGCAACATCTTGGTGAAAGTACTTCCTTCATAGGGACTTAACATCACTTATTTGTAGAAGCTCAACAATATAGTCTTCCTTAGAGAAACGCAACAAAATTCCCTTGTAGTTAGATGCTTGGCATCTTCTACTGGCGCGAAATCCTTTCTTTGTTACTTGCTTGACAACACTGTGTGTTATAGAGGCTAGACATCCCTTTTTATGTCTTCGACAACTCCGCTATCTTTAGGTTCAATAACTTTTGTGCTGTAGAAGCTCGATATCTCTTGTTCCTCCAAGTTTGTGGTAGCTCGATATCTCCAAGCATTTACTGGTTTGACTTTTCCATCACCTTACAGGCATAATACGTTCTCTTTATTGTTGGATGCTCGATGTCACCTTTTACTTATAGATGCTCGATATCGCTCACTATTGTAGAGGCTTGCAATCCCTTAGAGACTCGACGCATTTTTATTCTTTGTGGAGGCCTGCTAATTTCTTAAGTGTTTGACATCCTTATGGTTATAGAGGCTCGACAACCCTCTGCTGTTAAATGCTCGATACCTTTTTGTTGTTGCTAAAGGCTCGTTACTCCTTTCTGCTCGATAACTCTACTATCTCCAAGCTCAACAACTCTCATCATTTTCAAGCTCAACATGTTTTCTTTAGATGCTTGACACTGTACTACGTAGTTACAATTATATATATACTAAATCCAGGCCACGGGCCGAGGTTCAATCTACGCCTGAAATACATTAACTGGTCGATCGCTTGCTACCCTAATGGTCGACCACTTGCTATGGATCGGCTATATTAAGCAATCTACCGGTCGTGTTTTATTCAACAGTAAATTATTTTCCATAAATTTATGTTTAACGCTAATTATCAAATTTTGAAATAAATCTATTATACTTTTTTTGTCAATGATTTTGCATATAATTCGAACAATATTCATGTGTGATTAATAATTTTGTCTGCACAAACTCAACTTATAGTTTTTGTAATTATATCTGTGTGTTTACATCTCAAGATCAATTTAAGGTGATATAAAGCATGTATACATATCAAAATCAAGTTAAATCAATTCAAATCCAAATAAATTACTTCATTTAAATCAAATTAAACAGTTCAAATTCAAATTATTTCTTCATTTTAAATCAAGTTAAATTAAATAGGGGTTATATTTATGCAATTTAGACTTTTCAGTCATATCTTCATACAGTTGCAACTTACTTAATAAATAAACTTCAAATTAGAAAACTTTTATCTCAAATTAAAATAATATAATTTCCAGATCAAGCAGGGACACAAATAAGTTCAATTAGTTGTGAATCAAATATTCTAATGATCAACCCACTCATCTTTTTGAAGTTTTCCTCTTGTTCTTTCTATGAGTTCTTCTCTAGCTTTATGTGCTGAATTCTTCTTTCTCTAATTCCTTTTATATTTTTATTTCATTTACTTTATTTTTTGGAATTGGAATTTCTTTTTAAAAAAGGAGAAGAGGAAGAAGAAATTTTTTAGGAGGCAGCGGCTAGATTAGAGTTGTAGAATAAGAATAATGGGGCTTAAGCTCTTATTTATAAAAGTCTACATGTATCACGACGTCACGTTAATATATATGAAATTTGGATTATTATTTAGTTAATGCTTCCTTAATCATTAAGTTTTGTTTATTGAAAATTTTCTTTAAGGTTAAGTAATCTATAAACATTCTCTTTACCATTAATGTTAATTAATATTAGTTTCCTTTAACTCCTTTTTTTTACTTGGTTAAAAATAACATTTTCATTACCCTAATTAATGTCACTAGTTATAGTTCCAATCAATGTCAATGATATTTGTGTATGTGTATACTATTGACCATTATGGGGAATCTTAAGCATAAATACATATTATTGACAACTGTGGGAAATCTTAAACATAAACATATATACGTACATATATTGACATTGTTAGGAACTTCTCCAGTAATCAACTAGTATTTAGCTTTCAAATATAGAAAATCAAATTTCCTCTCATTCTTTACAAAGAAAGAGATAACATACATATTTAATAATAAATGTCATTACCCAGGTAATTGATGCTTTCCCCATAAAGTTGTTTTAAGTTGGTGCATGTATATATATGTGTAATTATTTACATTAATTAGAAATCTTATTGTCTGCTAATTAATTGCATAATCAATTTTTAATGGATTGATATTAGGTTTCCACGTTCAAATTAGTTCCGTCATTTTGTTCTTTACTAATAAGGAGACATTATATTTTACCATCGCTTTAAAATAATGCTTTACTTCCATATTTTATTATCTTCACTTCTATAAAGTTACATGCATTCTTTTCTTCTTAAAATATAGCTGCATCTCTTTTCAAAAATAAACAATGTATAATTTCATTCATTATAGTAATAAATTCCACAAGTAACATGATAATTAATGTCTTTACCTTTTTGCATCAAAACATCTTACTCCATTACTAGTAATGCACATTTACACAATTGTACTCTCCTTTTAAAGAAACTGTAATATATTCAATTGATTGTTTAATAAGTAAGTTTTGATTTATTCTTGTAATTAATCCTTAAACTTAATTTTAAAAATAAGCATAAAATACGAAATGGCTTTACGATAAATGATCTGTATTTTCTTAATACGTTATTTATTTCTAACAATTTATTTATGGATTTGGACTAGAAAAATCTACTTAACAAAATGGAATAGTCAGATCCCAAAATTCCTTAATTTTAAAATTTTACTATGTTGTTTTTTATATAAAATTTTATTTATGCTTATTAATATTTTAATTTTTTATTAAAATTTCCTGGGTGTTAGACTAGGAAATTAAGGATTGGTCAAGTGCAACATTATATTAAGGAGGTGGCCATAAGAAGGAATATATATTATTTTGGAAGGTATAGGCGTGAGATATTACATCAATTGTTATGAGGATGAGACCATAAGGGAGTTCATCGATAGGTTGAAAGATATACATATTATAGTGGAAGGGTAATCAATGTTTGGATTAGTACACTTATGTTATTTGTTTGTATGATGACGTGATGATTACCATTTTTGGGGTGTGCACATGCTTTACTTGAGTAAGCTATGTTGATTATTTATTTATGTATATTCTTATTAAGTGTGCATATTTGGATCAACCAAAATCTTATTACATATTTCTACTTCGGGTGGTTGCGTTTGGATTGCTAAGACGCATGTTGTAACTTGCTTATGGAGTTGGTCTATGGTTGGGATCATTTGACCCTTTATTTATGGAGTGTTGCTTTTATATACTATAGTATTGATGCACGATTGAGGAATTCAAGGTTTTACTTGTATTTTATTGATGGAGTATTATTGTTATATACTATAGTTTTGATGTTTGTTTATTGAATTCACTATTGTGCATGGACTGTTGTGTCATGATTGATCGTATTGTGTGGCTGTCATTTGCTACAATTAAAAGATGGTTGATTTGATTAATATGCATCCTTGTATTTTATGATTAAAGTCATGATGAGACTTTATTGATTTGATGGTTGTATTTGTTAAATTGCAAGGGCACAATTCTTTTAAAGGGTAAGAATGTAATGACCCTCAAATCTGACACTGCAAAATATTAAATTTATTGAAAATGAATTTCAAATAAAAGGTTGAATTAGGTATCGTGCTTATAACTGTTGCGATTTTTTTTTGAGATGATCAATTTGATGTATAGTTTTGATGCATTGGAGTTGTGGATTGTGAAATATAGGCGTTATAGTAGCGTATGTAGCTGTTTTGGGCCAAATCGGATAACCAACCCATAACCCAGACTAATGACTATATAAGTGAGGTGATGGAACCCTAGCAGTCACATCTATCTTTAGTTTTCTTCTCGAGTCCTAAAGTCACCAAATTACACCCTAATGGTGATTAGTAATTATTCGCTACAAACCATCTGGTGATTCTCTTATTCTTGATATGGACGGTTTGGATGCGAGTTCAAATTTTGACATGCTTGCTGATCCATCCTGGGATCGATCTTTTATCTACTCTTCTGATGATGTGGATTATGACCCTTGTCTTACTCTCCGGTTCCGCCCTTATGCTGGTCTTTCTAGGTCTGTCCCTTCATGCTCTACTTTGGTGACTGGGGTTGTTGGTGATTCTCCCTCCTCGGAGGAGTGCTAGTTTAAATAGTTACTATGACATAGCTATCACGTAACTGTGCTGTATTTTCAGTTTTTTTTAGTAGTTAAGGTGCTTTTACCCTGCTCCTGTACTTCAATTTTTATTACGTTCGTAATAAAAAGTTGACGGTCCACTATAAAACCGGCTAGCCTTGCCAAAAAAATTAAACTATCCAAACCTTATCAAATTATATATGGATTTAAAGCTCACGATAAGACGACAAGGTGTTTAAGATTCATTTTTCTATCCGATGCTCCTGTTTACTAGAAATTGGCAAACTTTTCATAGCTGTCCATTTTAGGATGTCGAATTCAATTCTGAAACAGTGACCAATCAACGATAGGGAGCCGTCGTTAGGTAAATGGCGATGAATGGAGCGCATCCACGGTGGTCGATCATTTTAGGTCGACCTACATTTGCTAGAATTGGCGTTGGAAGTTGCAGTGGATGTGATATAGGGTAGGTGAGGCAGTGTTCATAGCGGGAATGGGGGGTTGGCGTTGGTGTAGATTTGGGTGCAGAGTCCAATGGTTGGATCCGACTGAGGCATGAGTGGATATGGGTGGCGCGGTGAGGGGTTGAACAAGGCAGCCGATGGTTCGAATAGGTGCAGAGGGGAGATGGAGGCATATTATATAGTATGGTTTATATATGTGATGTATGATTTATTTATTTTATTTTATTAAATAAAAATAATGTCATATATCTTCTAACCTCCGTATCGCATACAAACTGCGATTAACACGTGGTTTCTTCCGTTATACTCATGGCGAAATTTCAAATGATATGGCACTACGTTTGCTGAGTTTGGAGACAACTGAAAAAAGTGCGTTGGTATGGTTTTTATATTTAATTAATTGGATTTTTAATTATTTAAATACATAACTACTGATGAAAAATAATATTTTTTCCATAAATGTTGTGTTCTATGAATGGCTGTTTGGTTATTATAACATTTTGGATCAATTATGTCTTACTTGGATAATTATTATTGATTGTTGTATTTTTGTGTGTTTTAATTATAATTAATTATTGATTTGAATTGGAAAATAATTGATTGAAATAAAATGGATAATAATGGAAGATTAGATAAATGCATAACAGACGTGATTATTTATAGTTTTTATTATGTTTGTAAATAACAGTCATTTAATGAATTAAATGGAACTAATGGAAGAAATCTAATATGTAATTTTTTTGAATTTCTATGGAAATTCATAAATAATAATGGAAGACATACTTTAACTAAAATTGGAAGGTTTATATTACTATTTAATAAGATGATATTTTATAAATAATAATATGGTTTTTGTGAAAACTACTATTTTTGATATAAAATATGATGTTTAGAGAGATTTGAAGTAAGAAGATTACAATAAAGTATTTTAAAGTATATTATTAAAATGGGAGAATTATTATTGTTTTTTAGGTAAATAAAAGGTACTATTATAATGAACAAGTTATAATTAAAAGAACAAATTGGTCGTAAATATGATGTTTTGGATAAATGTAACACATGACTGAATTTTTATTTATTTATCGCGTATGTTGTTTTGATGATGATGAAATTGCATTTGGATGTGTATGCGATATTCCTGCGTTATTACTATGTTTGTGTAGTTAACTTTGGTTTTATTGTTGGTCTTGTGTTACTAATATAGTAGTTTAGTACATATTTGATTGATCTATATTTTTATTGATGGTATATTTCTAACAGTTGATAATTAGTATATGTGAGTATACGTATGATGTGATTGGCTTATTTGATGTTTGAGGTTGACATTGCATGTTTTCAAGTATTTGTAATGTCTAATGACTAAGTGTATTATTGTTGTTGTTACGTCATATTTATGATGATTGATTGGAATGGTTTAGTAGGAATAGTGTTTCCTTCTTGCATTGATTGCATCGGTTGCACTAATTTCATTGGTTGCATTAATTGCATTGGTTGTGCTGGCTGCGATGGTTGCATGGATGTTACGGTTGTTATGTGCTAATGAGTATTTGGATGTGGGAGAAGAAAAAGAAACAAAATTACATGAACTTGATCCCCCAAAAGGGATACGTAGGCAGTCTTTTCCTATGCAATGACTATTAAGCCTGTGTTTGTAATATATAGGGTTGGCCGCAATCCAAACATAGTTGAAGCATTTTTCCTTTTATTTATATATATCCATACGTGTATGAAGTTGTAGGTAGGAGTGGAAGAGTGAATGGAAAGGTGGATGCATCTTGTACTGAGGATAGCTGAGTGGTGTATTCTTTTATATCATTGTTTTATTATTAGTGAGGTAACGATAATTGACATATTGAGATGTAAATTATTGTGATGATGTTGTAAGATGATTGTATTATTAAGCTTTTGTACGTATATATTAATGTTTGATTCTGCTATGGAGTTTTATTTTATTTTAAATTATAATATAAACGATCCACTGTTTTTAATAATGGAAATTAGTTGCGGCATATTTTGTGGTGCTTGTAATTAATTTTGGATTTTGAAAATAATAGGAGATTACATACTTGTCTGTCGCTTTTGAGTTAAATCAACTCAATGTAGTGACTTTCCCATCCAAGCTTTGTATCTCCCTCCTCGTTTTTAAGGAAGCAACATCTTTGAATGCTTGAATCTGCTCTGGATTAGCTTCGTTGCCCCTTGAACTCATGATGAAACCTAGAAATTTTCCCAATGCAACTCTGAAAGAACACTTCAACGGATTAAGCTTCATTCCATAATTTTGAAGAAAATCAAACATCCCAGCGCGGTCATTTATGTGTTTCATCGATCGTTGTGATTTCACTAGCATACCATTCACACAAACCTCAATTGTCCACTTAGGTTTATCTTCTAACGGCTTATTTACCAATTATTGGTAATTAGCTCCAGCGTTCTTCAAACAAAATAGCATTACTAGATAGTAATGCATGCCAAAATCAGTAATGAAACTCGTGTGCTCCTGATTTGGAACTTGCGTCGCTATTTTATTATAGACGTAGCATGCATCCGTGAAGGATAACAATTCAAGTCTAGTGGTTGAGTCCACAAGCTGGTCTATCTTTGGCAATGGGAAGCTGTCTTTTAGGCATGCTTTATTCATATTTGAATAATCTATGCATGTCCATCATTTTCCATTCGTCTTCTTGACTAACATAAGGTTTGATATCCACTCCAGTTATAGGGTGTCGTGGATAAAGCCATTCGCCTTCAGCTTATCCACTTTTTCTTGTAGTGGATCACTCTAGACCCAAAATATGACTCTTCTTCTTCACAGGATGACATCTTGGGTCCACATTCAATGTATGACAAACTATCAATGGCAATATTCCACACAAATTGAAGTGTGTCTAGGCAAACACATCCATATTTCCCTTGAGAACCCTACTAATTCCATTTTCATCTTTATGCCGAGTTGAGATCTGACCTTGAGGAACCTATTGTCCTCATCAATCGGGATATTGATCATCAACTCCACTAGTTCCGCTCATGCATCCGTTGGCTCTTTCTCAAGGCCCATAGGCTTGTAAAATTTGCTATGGGGCCCGAGCCATGGCCCGAGCGGTAAATTCTGTATGTTTGCGCTTCTAATGTAGAAAGCCTTCTCTACATCTTTTCCTTTTTCAAGTCGATTTGCCTTTCTGAGCTCAATGACATAGCATTCACGACCTATGCTTTGGTTGCCTTGAATAGCTCCAACCTCATTTTCAGTGGGGAACTTCTTCATCAAACGCCATTGGACCAATGCTTTTGAAAGTGGATAAGGACTGGTTAGTCCAAAAAAGCATTATAAGAAGAGAACTCATCAACAACCATGATGGTCTACACCCGCACAATTTTCACCTTTACCCAATTCCACTAATAGGTCTATTCTTCATATCGGCTCTTTTGCCTCTCTGATAAATCCTTGAATGCAAGATTTACTTGACATTATGTCCTTCAAACTTATCTTCATCTGGTCAAATATCCTTCTTAAAAGAATATTAACTAAGCTTCTATAGTCAATCAAAACTCAATGCATAGTTGTTGGCACTACCATGGCCGTAATCACTAAGGGTCAAGCATCGGCGTTTGCACCCCATCAACAACACTATCTCTACAAACAATGTCATTACTCATCGTCTTTAGTTATTTTGCCGAAGCTCTGTCTTTGACAATAAAACAACTCTCCTATGGCACGTGCTTTAATGAAGTTCCATACTATTCCATATCATTGCAGCACTTTTCCACTGGACGAGGTCCTCCAATTATCTTGTTAATCACAATTCTGCCATCGAGTCGCTTGAGCCCTTCTCTAGAAGGCCCAGGTCAATCAGTCTGAGCATTTTTCCTCTAAGGTCCAGCTATATGTCTGCTATCATGTAGGTCTCCCACATGCGGCTACAACTTCTTCTTACGTATCAAATCTTTAATCACATCTCTTAAGTGATGACGCTCATTGGTATTGTGTCTATGAGTGTCGTGGAAGCGAAATACTTCCTTGAGCATTGTTCAGCTTTGGTCCCCTCCCTCTGAGTCGGCTTCTTGTAACTATCAGTTCCCTACGTGAGGTATATATTTTCAACCAAATCGTTCAATGGAGTATAACTCCGGCTTTAAGTATTTAGGATGATTTTTGGTGTCATTTCTTTTACCTTCAATACCTTGATTTTTCCTCTTTTATTATTATCATTTCCCATATTCACTGCAACATTACCGATGCTCTTATCGGTTTTCTTAGTAGCGATTACTTTTGCACAACTTTGGTCGACTTCACCCACTTGCCTTTTCGACATCTATATCATCCTCTTCGAAGGGTAGAAATTAGATACCATTTCAATAGGATTCCCCAATGGTGGGTTTCTACTTCATCTTTGGCCATCTGCCAAAATCTATGTCCGAGTGTATTCGCAGGATCAATCAATGCAATATCCTTCTTTGGATTACTTACTTTTGTTACAATAGTGTTAAATCGATTCGAAAAGCACTATAAGGTCTCTCCGGTGCCCTGATGAATGCTCGATAAGGAAATCACATCATTCAATTGAACAGAGCCTGAATAGCTCCATAAATTTTTTTGTTGATTGATCAAATGTAAATATAGATTTCGATCCAATCCAAATGAACCACAATGTAGCCACATCATCTAGGAAGATAATGAAACACCTCCAACTTACTACATCGGTAGCTCTGGCACCATCCGTGTTTTGCTTATATTTCAATAAATGTTGTTTTGATCTGTTGTCCTATTATACGATGATATCATTGGCATAAAAAATTTCCTAGCATACTCCTACAAGATATCATCAGTTGATGAGGTCTTCTTGGGTGTTGATCCTCATTCCTCGTTCTTTCTCTACTAGTTTTCATTCGTTAACCTCTTTATCATATCAGCAATAAACTCTTGACGTGCTTGATTGTTCAGATGGCGACTAGCATGAATAATCCAAGTGTTTAACTCTGTAAATGCTCTAGTTCATTTGATGACATCTATGATCTCTTGTCTCTAGGAGTGTCACTTTCCCGAATATCCTATGAGGCCTCGCTGGTCCTATGGTATTCATTTAAGCATCAGCATTCAGCATTCAGCATAGCAGCATCCTTCCCAACATTACTGCCAGTATTTTGCAAATCATCTTCGCTGTCAAACAAATCAACAGTTTAAGCTAAATGCATTCCTGCCTCACCTTCATTGTGCTCGATATTAACCTAATTTGGTCAGTACTAACTATATTGGCCATGTCCATATTCTAGCCATTCCCCTCCCTCTTCTTTGATATCCAACAGCTTTTCCATTCATCTTTGGCTTGTCATCTCTCTTATTCTAACCTGAGGAAGACGCTATATTTTTTCAGAACTTGAAGAAAGTAAATTCATACATCTCTTCCTATGGTGTTTTTTCCGTTGGGTTAGTAAGGAAAAAATTTATTCCAACTTATAAAAGAGAGCTTTCTAACTATATAGTATCCTTTACGTCATCACAACCATCATCCTATCGAGTTCAACTCTAAATGCCATCTCAAGTGGGGTAGATAGTCTTGGTAAAGTATTCAATGGCCATTTAGTTTCATTATTATGGTGATAAGCTTCATCTTCTCCATTAGTGGCTCGAGATCTCATGGAAGGTTTCCTAGGGCCATTTCTTCATATCTACAACTACTATTCTTCAAACCTAAATTTTGGACACTTGCAATCCATAGTACTATGCTACAACTACCACTGAGAAACTCTGTTCTCAAAGAACGTACCAAAAATGTTAGATCAGAAGATGGCATAATAGCCCTAATTGAATGAAAACAAGATAGATCTAAGCAGTATCCACAAAATAGTAAGAACATAATTTTTTTTAAAGTGGTTCGGCAAATTCAATGGCCTACATCCACTTTAATCTTACTGGAATAGGATTAGTCATAAGTACACGAGCTTTATAAGTGATTTCAGATCTAAAAAGCAAGTTAACAACCCTTAGTGACCAAGAGTTAGTAGAGAATAGGAGATGAAGCAGATGGTCATTCTAAAAGTTCAAAAGTCATCTCTATATTGCCATAGTGCATCTATTTATAGCAGAATCATCCACCATATTCTAGATCATGGAAGAACAGGCAAAACTTCATATTCAAGAAATTATAGAGGAAGAATAAGTCTTCCAGAAAAGAGAAATCATGTCATTACCGACCACAATTACAGTCGGTACCAACAATAATGGTCCTTCAATTCCCTTATATTTATCAAGTCTCAAACCCTCCAAGCCCTATATGCATGCCCTTCTAGACTACCAACTCAGTACTCACCGTATTTATAGTTGGCACCGACCACTTTACTTTGCTCCACTTTGTTCCAAGTTCTCTGAGTTGCTTCTACTAGCTATTCCAAATATCCTCCCCCCAACTCTTGATCCATTTTGTCCGTGTCTTGTCATGTTGATCCACTTAGAGGATGCTCGTTTCAAATGCGGGATAACAGTTACATATAATTGACTTGTGTGATTAGAATTATTACAGGACTCTCTAATAAATTGTGAGGATGCAATTTCTTTAAGGATGGGAGTCTGTAACGTCCCTGAATAAAATTACAAAAATAATTTGAACATTTTATTAAATTTCACTCAATAAAATAAATTTTGAGTTTTATTTAAGAATATTGATTTAAAGGTTCAATTTGAAATTTGAATTTAATTTCAAAAATCAAAGTAACTTTTTAAAAGTTAGTTTTGGTAAAGACAAATAATAACTATTACGTTTAAGTATTATTTTGAGAAATAAAAAATATATTTTCAAATCATTTAAAACTAAAAAGTGATATTTTAATAAAAGAAAAATCATTACAAAGACGAGATAAAATTTCGGTAAAAACATCTCGATCATTTTTAAAACAATTGTAAAACATAGATTTAAATTCGTTAGATTTAATGTTGGTTAAGAGTATGAGTTTTAAAATGAAAAGAAAAGAAGAATAAAAGGATTATCTTCTTTTAAAACTTATCCTAAACATTATAATTATGTTTTAACCTATCTCATTTTAATCTATATTAAGGCCTAATACTTCTACCCTTAAATTTCACGAACCAAAGCATAAAAAATACCCAAAAAACTCCTTAGAATTTCCACCTTCATCAACCTAAAAGAAAACTATGCATACTTTCTTCTCCTTTGCCAAGGAACTACAGTTTCAATTTTCATCATAAAATCAAAAGAAAACAAGAATAAGATGAGTATATGTTTCAACGCCTCTAAGCTACCTTCTATATACAATTATTTTGACTTTAATGCATATTTCTTTTTTGGATAGAAATTTAAACAATGATATTTTGGCTATTTTATGATGCTAGAAGGTATATTAAATGATTTAAAGCTTTGTGGTGCATATGCTTTACCTAGAATGGGTAATTTTGATTTCATTGGTGAATATTTACTTAATATTTACGGTTATGACTGAGTTTATATAGAATCTAAGTATTGATGTTGCAAACATCAACAGAATGATTGATATGAGAAGGAAACATATAGTTAGATAATGCTTGATTGAACAATGACCTGTGGTCTGAATTTATAAGTCGGTAAAATTGATATGAAGTGTGATTTCAGATTAGATTATAATAAAGAATCAAAGTTTGACAAAGTATAGTTAGACTAAATGAAGATTAATGGTTTGATCAAAAGTTTTTAACTTGAAAACTATGATTACATTAGCACAAACTCTAAGATGTAGTGAAGCAATTTTTGAAGTCAATGTTGCAGTTCCAGAAGCATCCTAAGCCAATGCCAAAAGGTTTCGAGAAAAGTCCCCAAAGTGACAAAGTCGAACCAATTGTTATCATTGGTTTCACTGCCCTGGAACAGCAAGTCAGACGTTTGAATTGATGGTCCATACATCTGAATTGATGGTCCAGATGTTATAACTACTGCTGTCGGGGGCAGTGAACCTTTGGCAATAACTAGTTGAGTCCACTTTCCATTTTCATTTTTGATTTCTTTGTTTTGGGTTTAGGTATCATGGAAAAGCTATGATATTAATTAAAATTACTTTGAACTTAGTTTGAATGCATTTTCAATATTCAAAAGAGAATGAAAATGATGTAGAGTATGCCAACATCCAAAAGATATTGATAATGAAGATGGTGTGTGAATAAAATCAATATAGCTTGCTATTAAACCACAATACCATCTAAAAATTTACAATATGCCAACATCCAAAAGATATTGATAATGAAGATGGTGTGTGAATAAAATCAATATAGCTTGCTATTAAACCATAATACCATCTAAAAATTTACAATTTGATTAAGTAGAAATAGCTTGAAATAATGAAAAAGGTAGCTTAATCAGGAAATGGACACAAACCTATTAAACCATGAATCTGAGATACAAACTAAATGAAGGAGTGTATGGCCTAAAAAGAGTCCGAATTAAAGCATCTATGGCACCCCAAAACTAACCCGACATTATGCCAAAAAATGCATCATACGACGGATATCCCCTATTGTCTGAGAGCGTATCTATCTATTGTTAAATCTGGTACTGATTCACATTGCACATTAAACCACAAATATGTCCCATTGTTTGATATGCATTAACACAACAGAGAAAAAAAGTCATATGTTGTCTGATGTTGTAATACCATTCCTAGAATTACTTATTATACAACATATAAATATTGACTAATATGAGTATCAATTACACATATGTTGTTCATAAAATGAAATAAATATTAGTAGAATGACATAAATGAATTGCAATTTTATTTAAACAAATATTTTATTTCAATTTGAATTCAAATAGTACACATTTAGCTTCCACTATATTTACATTCTCAAATATAGTACAACTTTCATCATACACCATTTCACACTCTTATATACAATATTTTTAGTTTCAATTGAATTCTTTTTGATATCTTCTTTTACTCCAGCCTGTGTCCAATCATCCATTATACCAGTCAAATAGACAATGTTGTAAAATGGAAAAGGAAACAAACATGAGTGACAAAAATAAATCATAATTGTGATTTAATATTGCCTGAGTGATTTGGGTTGTTTTCATATTTTAGACAGGGACAAAAATTAAGTATGCACGAACAGCTTATGATATGCATAATGTATCACCATGAGTATTACGAGGCAGAGCATTGATAATCTCTTAGGGACAAATGCAAAGGTCAAACCCAAAAGGCCCAACACAATGCAAGTGCGCACAAGGTCAAGCCAAAGTAGGCTCGGGCTCAACTCTGGTGCAACATACATCGGCTTTAAAAAGCATGAACAAGGCCAAAGTGCACAGGTTCGAGCACATGGTTAGGAAACAACAATCCAACAACTCAACCAGGGTGGTCAACTATCACAACTAAACCAGAACTAAAGTCAAGTGCGTATTGTCAAGAGACAACAATTTAATAAAGGTGCATAGGTTCAAGCAAAAGAAAGTTTCGTTAATTCAACAACATGGACTAGCAAGCTCAAAGAGATCAGGCAACATAGTGAAAAACATGGTAATGCAAATGTAACTCGAGTATACATATGAAAATACAACTACATTCTCAAGTTCAGGTGCAAAGAAGATCGGCAATACAGTGTACATTAGCATAGCATCACAAGGCTGCAACACATAGACTCTAGCAACTGGAGATATTTCACACATATATACATACATATGTGTGTATGTATATACATGGAAGGGCATCACATTATAATAATTCTAGGCAGTTCAACAGAGATACAAACCAGTAAGATGGTGATACACATGACTACATCACAACACACTTAGGCACAAGAGCAACAGGGCAAGGATGTGTGCATGGGTTCAACAAGTGCAACATTCAAGTTCAGACTTGCATATAGGAGCAGCTCAAGACAACAAGTACAAATATAGACATCACAACATAATGGAGACAACAAGGACATGGCTTCAGGCAACAATCAGAGGAACTACATGCTTATAGAAATGAAGTGGCGGCATCAACAAGTGTACATATCAAACAAGTTAAGCGTACACATAGCAAGATGGTACAAGAGAGGCCACGGACATGCATGCATTAGAACACAAGGCATTATTACACACAACACTCATGATTAACACTTAAGGAAAATGAAATTCTACAAACTGAAACAACTCAAGACATCCGTATATACACATTTAAACATACTTCAACAATTTTGAATATCAAACAATAAGCAAATACATTGCAAAAGCTACCATGGGTTCTTCTATCAAAACAGTTACAGATGACTCCGGGCATCAACAATACAAAACCTAAAATTACTTTTAGTTATGAGCATCTCAAGTCTTAACCATCAACGAGTATACTCATTAATACAAAAATCGGTAAAACCAGCCGAAGTAAAGTCAAGACAAAAATGACTTTGATTTCAAATCAGCATCAAAGCAAATCGATATCGAAAACTAAGAGCATGGGGCAATTTGAACCCCGATAGCAAGCTCAAGTGCAAAAATAAGATGTTAGAAATCAAAGTTGTTCGATCAAAAATCAGAAAATCAAAGTTTGAATATATAACAAAGCATTTCACAAGTCCAAGATAATATTAACATCGGTTAGAAAATTGGATTTGGCCGGGTAAAGAAGTTGAAAAATTCAAATTTAAATTCTAAAGCCAAAAACATATTGAATCAAACCCTATAAATAGTATCCAATTCATCGTCGTCGTATAATCGAACTTGAGAACAGTACAAAATTAAAAGATGCATAAATCATGTCGAGAAATTAACTAGTAACTCTCAACAAGTGATAGGAACCGCGAATTTAGTCGCTGCAAATTGAGGAACATGAGCATCAGCAAAAGCTGGCGGAAGATTCGAAAAGCGGCAACTGTCATAATTCAGAACCCTAATTTTAGAATGAAGATAAAAGAGGAAAATTGGCATGAAGGGGAATATGGAGTGAAAAAGAGAACGAATTCTGGCTTTGAATGTGAGAGAGTATCGAGAAACCTACAGATAAATTTTTTGAAGGGTTTGAAAGATTGGGTTTTAAGAAGGAAACAAAAATACTGATATGGAGCCAAAACTAAGATTTTTGATAACTTCAATCAAACAACTGGTAAATATTATCTGAAAACAATGATGTCTGGTCACTATTTTATTGCATATATGTTGTGTGAAAAAGTGGAATAATAGAAAATTTTACCATATGTTGTGTGATCACTGTTGTCTGATTCACTTTATGGCATAGTGTGAAGAAGCCAACATCGATGTAAGATTGTCAACCGCCTATGCTAGAGGTTCACTGCCCATGGAAGAAATAAGTCGGACGTCTGAACCACTGCTGTCAGAGGGAGTAAACCACTGGCAATAGATTGATGCAGCAATCGATCCCATTTTTGCTTATTTACTTCTTTGTTTTGTGTTTCGATCTCTAAAGACAAACTTTGATGATGATATGGAATTATATTGAAATAAAGTTGAATTATTTTCGATTAATTTAAAATTCAGCAAAGCAATCAAAATGAAGTGGTAATAGGGAGTTAGACGTTTGAAAACTTGAACAAGACGTCTGAATTCCCAAGCAAATGTTTGAATATTCAGGTTAGAGATTTGAATGATAATTTAGACATCTGAATGAACCTTTAGAGGTATAAATACATGTTAACATCTGAATTTAAATTGAAGTTGAACAACTTTTAAATAGAGGAAATAAAGATGTTTAAATGAAAATTGAATTTAAACCCCACTTGATCAATGATTAAAAAGAAATTATATGAGTGAAGCTTGTTATGTTTGTTTGAACTTAATTACAAGTTGTGTTATCCTTAATATCCCATACATGTCATGTTTTGTAAAAATCTATCTGATGCTATAGTACGACATTTGTTTAAAATGGGATATAATGTCATTTGGGAATAACTAATGTTAGAAAAGTCTTGATGTACCAATCTATCCCATTTTCGCTTATTTACTTCTTTGTTTTATGTTTCGATCTCTAAAGACAAACTTGGCTGATGATATGAAATTATATTTAAATAAACTTGAATTAATTTTCAACTAATTTAAAATTCGACAAAGAAATCAAAATGAAGTGTTAATTGGGAGTTAAACGTCTAAAAACTCGAACAAGAAGTCTGAATTCCCAAGCAAATGTTTAAATATTCAGGTCAGAGATTTGAATGATAATCCAGACGTCTGAATGAACCTTCACATGTATGAATAGCTGTTAACATTTGAATTTAAATTGAAGTTGAATTACTTTTAAATAAAGGGAATAAATATGTTTAAATGGAATTGAATTTAAACCCTACTTGATCAATGATTAATAAAAATAAATTATATGAATGAAGCTTGTTATGTTTTTTGAACTTAATTACAAGTTATGTTATCTTTAAATATCCCATACACATTGTGTTTTATAAAAACCTATCTGATGCTATAGTGATGCACAAACATGACATTTATTTAAAATGGGGTATAATGTCATTTGGGAATAACTAACATTAGAAAAGTCAAATATTTTGAAAGTAATAAATTTTACATTTTTATGAGAATGACTTAGGAGTCATGACAACTAGATGCTAGTATCCATCCTAGCGGACTGATTCATTGGTTGCAACCTGAATCAAGACGAACTTGTCCAATTTCACCGTTTTCAAGCGATCTATTGCAATGATATATGAAGAAATTGAATATTTTCATAGGCATACTGCAAATGAAAAGAAATAGCATGACAAGATGGAGACTTGAAATGGTCCATAGCACGATTAAGATTTATCATGCTTTTAGATGCTAGGCAGGCATGTGCAACAAAAGAATCGTGTAAAGTGCACACATAACTAGTTGAAGGAAATGGGTAAAAAAGACTGAGATGCTGGTCAAGGCAGATAGTCTAGGAGAAGGTAAATTCACAAAAGAGATTTACCAACATGCAATCCTGTTGGGAGTTATAGAAGAGAGTATGATATAGCACTCTCATAAGAAAAGGTTGAAATACCAACCTTAAGAAATGAATGATTTGAACAATGATTTGAAATTATACAACAAATTGCAAATCATATTTAAATTTAGATAGGATATGACATTCCAGTTGATTAGAGTTGGAACTATGTATGTTATTAGGAATAGTTCGTGTTAAAACTATTTTGTTAAAATGAGTTATGGGGGAACTTGTATGGTGTGAGTGACCATATGTGTAACTGTTATGACATATAAAACCCGATATCACACTTTTACCTCTCTTTATTTTTGGATTATACTCACGGTCTGATTTCTAGCCTGACTCGAGGTTTTGTTTCACATCTCCTCATGTCAAACAGAGGTTTGTTATTTCAAGATGATTACTCTAGCACACTTTTCCACTTTAGAGTACATAGACAAGATTACCCATAATGTATCATTTTTCACCCTTACGCTTGTTCTAGAAGACTACAACTACATTGTGCAGCTTGACTTGCGTTAGCCTATCAAGGTTATAAGGAATAGGGACGTCATAGAGCTATATTTCGAGTAAGTTGAGCTATAGTTGTTTTCCTTGTGTCATTATATATATATGTATGACTCGGTAGTCAAGCGTTATTTTGGTTACCATATTTTTTTTGTATGGTTCTACCATGGAAGATAGTATGATTCTTTGTAATGCTTATGTACGTATTTTAGTTCGATATGTGTGTGTATATCATTCTGCTGTGATATGAGACCTTTATTTATGTGGTCCTGATATGTGATCTATACAAATTCTTGAACTTAGGTATATTGCTCTATGTAGAGATAAGATATGTATTATGGTAGATGAGTTCAGGTATTGTATGCATTCTCGTTGACCCATAATAGTGTATAAGACACACCGCTCCTCTCGAGTCCTTTAGTCTTGGTTATCAGACAACAATTCCACATTCTAATAATCTGGTCAATGGAATGGCGCATCACAATGATGGAAAACAACGGTAGGGACCTCATATTCCTATTCGCAGAGGGATACCTTGAATATTGGCCTCGCCCCTCATGAAAATGAAGCATGGTGATTTCTCGTTGGGGTTGGGAGTTCATAGAAAACTATCAGTGTTCGTTGTTTCATGCCCAAGGGTTGTCGCTTAGGCAATCAAAGTGCAGATCATTCCCTTGTACATTACATGAGGGCGATCAAAGGTAGAAAGTCTTTCTATGAAGAGGGAGAGATGAGCGGCATGATCTCCTTATGTAAGATACGTTTGAGCATGGGATTTCCATGGGCGAAGTCTAGAGCATGTGCGATATGTGTGTCCTTGTTATAGGCGGGAGATGCCCCTAATAGGGATTTTCAGCATGACCCTCTCGTAGGCGTCGTGCATGATATTGAAAGTGCTAGGGATAGTGTAATGGATGGGGTTCTGTCCAATGTAGTTTGGAATCTCATACCATAGTTAATGGTTTAATGGGTGTAACGACCCGTAAATTTTCGAATCAAAATAGCTAATTTAATAAGATTTCTTGATTCAGTGTTAGAAAAAAAAATTGTAAGTCGTTTGGAATAATAATAAATGTTGAATTCATTGGGTATAATAGAGTAATTGATTGATAAGTAAAATCTATTCAAATCAAATATCAAATATTGAACAGGTAAATTGTTTAAATTAAATATTTAAAACTTATTGAATAATTGAATAACTGTAAAATGAAAATAGTGTTCTAAATTGTGGATTGGTTTTAAAAGTTGAATCTTAAAAGTTCAATTTCAATATTACAAAAGATAATGAATTATTTGATAATCGAAATTGTTTAAATTTAGCATTTGGAATTTATTGAATAATTTAATAATGGGAATTAAATAATCGTATAATGGAATTGGTTGTTCTATGATTTTAATTCGTTTCAAAAGTTAAATTTTTAAGTTCGTTTTTGAATATCTCAAAAGATAGTGATTCAAGAATAATAAAAATTGTTTAAATTTAATATTACAAATGTTTGAATAATTAAATTCCGAATTTGATACGATTAATTTGATGTTGAAATTTAATATATGAAAATAAAGTGAATAATTGAAATTTGATTTAATATGATTCAAATTGGTTTCCAAAGTGAATGTACGTTATATCGGGATTATGATAGAGTTAATAAGATTTTAAAAAATTGGAATTTATTGGATAATTGAATAACGGGTTTAATATGATTAAAAATGATTTGTAAAATTTTATTTTATCATATTAAAGTTAGAATGAGGTTGTAGAACTTTTAAAATCGAATTAAAAGTAAATTTGTGAAAATTGAATATTTTAATATTTAATTGACGAGTTAAATTGCCATTTTTCAAATAGTCTCGGATTTCGACGAAACCAGTTTCATCGGATCTGTAACATGATATTATTGTAAGATTTCAAATTTCGTGTCAATCGGATTTACCGTTTGTCCGGGGCGAGCCAAAACGCCTAGAAATTCGTTTAATCGGTTTAATTTAAATTTGATCGTTTATTGCCGTAACTTTCACGGATGATCGAATTAGCTTCCGAAACCTATTCCATTGTGTCCGAAACGCGGGGTAAACCTTAGAAACGCCAGTCACCGCGCGAGATTTGGAGATCGGAAATTACGTGATGAATAGTGTTCGTTATATTTTCTATAAAAGCACCTACCTAATTCTCATTTGCAAACAAGAAAGAAAACCCTAGGGTTTTCTAGTCGTAGCCGCCTCTTATTATAGCCCACGGCCAGAATTTCGTCCCATTCCCCTCCAATTTCCCTCCAATCCGTCGACATTTACGCAAAGTTGTCAACTACAACATCGAAGAGGGCAAGGAGATCTAGCTAATCAACGGTGAAGATTGGATTTGGAGCAGTGTGGTGGTCGCTGCGGGGCCGCATGGGCTGTGCGTTCAAGCACGAATTCCGAGGCCATGAGGAGGCCGAGCTCCATGGTATTGGGCGCGATGGTGGAGCGTGGCAAGGGCTTCGAGGCCATGGTCTCTGATCAACGTGAAGGTGATCGTAGTTGGTGCGTGTATTAGGGTTTGGGGCGGCTCCTTGGGTTCGTGTACGCGTTCTAAAACCTGGGGGAAGAAGACAGTGGGAACGGCCGTGATTGCAAAGCTTGGATGGACGGTCTAGATTGCTAGGTGAAAATAAATAAAAGAAATGTAAATTAAATTGTAATTTAAATCATGTGATGTTTAAAACGTTGTATCTTTGTCATACGAGATCGAAAATTTGCAAAACAAGTTGCTTTGGAATCGTATGGAGGAGCACTACGCTATGGAATTGGATTGGAATCGTTTGGAGCTAGTGGAAATTTCAGGTAAAATAAAACGCTCGTTTAATTTTATTCGAAATAAAACGCTGGAACTACATTGAAATCAAGGTGAGTGTTTTATAACGCTCACAACGTACTAAATATCTTTATGCTAGTTAAATTTGACATTATGAAGTGTTCTGAATTTTATTTGTAGTTGTTTGATAAAATTTAATTGTCATATAGATTGTCGTTTGAATTAACCGTTGAAAATTTAACTGACAGTTAAATTGAAATTGAAATTGAATTGCGATTAGATTACCTAACATCGATAACTATGAAATTGCCATGAATTGTATTGACTATTGGATGATGTATTTCGATGGATGCTATTGGATGATATTTAAATGTTAGGATGTTTATTTATTTATATATATATCATGTTATGCATACATATGAAACTGTGATTTGATTTAAGTGATATATATTCATCCCTGGCATTTAATTGAAATAAATAATTACTTAGCCATAGAATAGAAAATTATATACGGACATCGAATTGGCTATATTAATAATTTTTAAAATCGTCGTTTTGAAATTTATTTAAATGTTTTGATTTAAAAATTGTAAATAGAAATCAATTTATAGAAATCGAATTTATCGAAAAATTGAGTTTGGAATGTTGAAATAAATTTTGGTTAAAAGAAATTGTAAAATAATTAAAGTGGAGACTTTGGAATTTAAAATCGGGATATGATTGAATTTCGAAAATTGACTTGTTTAAAGATTTAACCTTAATTCGAGCTTTGAATATTACTAAGTAAAAGTGATATGAAAAAAATGATATTTTGAAATCGAGCTTGGAATTGAATCATATTTGAAATTTGGATTTAAATTTGAATATTGATGGATAATTTTGTTAAGTGTTATATAAATGGATATTTTTGAAAATCAAGCTCCAAATCGATATAAATTGAAATTGAATTAATTGAAAGTGAATATAAAATTGAATAAATTTGAAGTCAAAGTTGACATTGTTTTGAATTGAAATCGAAATTGAATCGGTAGAATGGAAATTGAAATTGATTTGAATTGGGAAGTTATAATTGAAATGGTTTGGTTTTGAAGCTGTTTTATTTTGTTTTCCAAATTACTCAGTTATATAAACCATTTTTGAATACTAAAACTTTTTTAATCTATTTTTAATCTACTTAACCCAATTTAAATTATTTTAAACTAATTTATCTATTTGAAATCCATTTAAAGATTTTAAATATTTTTAACTATTTTTTATTATTTAAACTACTTTTAAGGTACTTAAAACTATTTTCTAAAAATTTCAAGCTGGTAAATAAGGTGAAATGTTTATGTTTAAATCTTGAATGTAAATATGAATTGGTTTAAATGAAGTACCTAAATTGAAATTCGAAAGGATTTTGAAATCGAAATGAGATATTGAGGCGGAAAATGATTTTTGAAACGGAACCTTACATTTTGAAAAGATACGATGATATTTGAAATGGATTTGTTTTTTTTGAAGCGAATATGATATTTTGATATCAATTATGAATCGATTTGAAATGTAAAAGAGCCAACGGTGTAATAATACGTAGTTATCAAAGAGACCGAGATCAGATATGGACATACTCTCTGTCGATACCGAACACCACTTTAATAACTATTATACGCGGAGTGTTGATCCGGAATGAAGTGGATGGTTTGGTGAATGCGTTGACTGAAGAAAGGGAACGATTATTGGATGACCCTGACATGACTAAAACAGGAGCCGCGCCGGTCCATTGAGGTTCGCCATCTCTACCGGACACACTTCTTCGGTACCATATCTATTATATTTGTGATTCGATTTGGGTGCACCCCTTGATTTTGGAGTGTTTATTCGCGGTGTTGGGGTAGCTGCTGGCTATGCGCAACATTAGTCCGGATCACGCAACTACTAGTATCCTAGTTGGTATCGCCTCATGTACCTTGTCATACTGATTATCCTATTCGCGACCACTACGTTATGCTTTGTGTTATACCTATGGGGCACCCTCTGATAACCACCAGTTTACGGTGGGGCTTACGGTGCTGTATAGACTATGGCATTATAAAAATGTGTTAAAGGGGATTATGGTAACGCCTTAACGCTATTTTGATACTTTATATTACTGATAGGCATTATCTACTTAGCGTACATTACTACATAGTAGATAGTTTAATGGATCCTTAAGAGACGGAAATCCCGTAGCATCTCTTGAGTTATTGCACGCACGTTGACACTGGATATGAGATGTCAAACCCCGTAAACATCTCTGATGCCGTTACACTCATATTTATTTACGATTGATTTAACTTTCACAAGGATATTTTAGCCCTGACTCGAGTGTTTTGTCTTTTCATTACGCTCGGGTCAGTCCTGAGTTTTCAGATTTTTGAAGATCTATTCTGGAGGATGAAGACGAAGATTTGGTATACTATTACTATTATTACCCTTGCATCATGCTATCTGCTGCATTATTTTAATTATTCTATTGTATATATATAACTTTGATAAATGTTGTATAAATAATTGTCAAAGTATAGTAAACAGCTTCATGAACTGTTTATTTGACTATTATATTTTATCGTTCCGCTGCGAGATTATGGGTTGTTTCTTTTCCTTTATTTCTCTTTATTTTCTTTTCTTATTTACGCCCAATAACAATCTGCCCTTTTGAATGGTTTGGAATCGGCATGTGTATTTGATCGTCAGTTTAAACTGTCCAAAAAGGCGGGTCGTTACAGTTGGTATCAGAGCTTTGGTTTAGCGATAACCTTAGCTTTGTGGGGTCTGACTCTTTATAAATAGGGTAGTAATACCCTATGATGAGTCGCTGAGTGTATACATATGAGAGAGCGTATTTGTTAGTGATATAAAATGTTTTATATTGTGTCGGTTGATTTGTTGAGTGGCTTATGGATTCTTGTCAATACGAGTAATTAACGTCATTGATAGGGATCTCTAAACACTTAAACAGAACAATTCAACATAGTATTGTTTTTAAATTGGGTAAATGAAGTAATTTTGCTCTAATTATATTTTGTATATAAGGAAAAAAATTCAGAAATTATTGTGACTTATCTAGCTTACCTGGTTGTTAGGAATGAAAATATTGGTTATTATCGTTAATTGGATATTGTAATTTAATAAATAAGCTGAATTACAAAATAAACAATGATAAAACACTTGTGGAATGTTTTAAGAAAGAAAATCCTATAAGAATATTTTATAAAGGTGACTTGTAAATTAAAATATATTTAAATTGGGAAATATTGAATTTAAGACCCGGAGGTTTTAAAATGGTTTTCAAAGCTTTGAAGAAAATATATTGAGATATTAGTGGGAAAATGTTTATGGAAATATTTTGAAAGGATTTTTAAAAGAAGGAATGAATTCAGTACTCCTCTCTTGTGTCGCTGGAAAATAATTTCGGTGATGACTGCGCAGCATCATCGACGTTCAGTTTCGAGTCTCAAAGTGGGGGAGACTTCTAAGAAGCTTTGCTTTTTCTTCGAAATTATTTTGGGTAAATGGATTTTGGTTTAAACTCCAAAGGTATGATTTGATATATTAAAGATATAAGGGTATATGTTTACTTCAAACAATTTGAAAAGAACCGGGCATTTAAATTTCTAAGTTCTGTTAATTAATAATTTTCAAATTATTTGAATGGAATGTGAATAACCAGGATATATACAATAAGAGGATTAAGATATCTAAGCTTTTGTTTGGGAAAACTTTAAAGTTGAAAGGTAAAGAGGATTTAAACAAACAAAATTTGCGAACATTCTAATTAAGTAAAATGAAATTCTATAAATTTGTATAATACCAAAATTACATTCTGATAACATATAACAAGACTACCAAATGTTAAAAGTTAAAATGATGTTTTGAATATGTAATGAGATATTGTATAGATAAACAGAACCTGAAAGTAATTGAAATATACAAGTAAGGAAAACTCAAAAAGGAACTAAAATGTATATAAATGAAAGTTTGGTTGTGATAAAAATGTTATAAACTCAAATATAGCATGAAATGATGAATGGATAAATGGAACAAGTAAGTGAACTTAGGAAAGAAGATAAATGAATCGTATTATACTTTGTAAATTGGTTATAGAAAATAAATATAAACTGCAAAGGGATTGAAAAAAGAATTGAATTTGTAACCTTTAAGATAACTGTAAACTAAGAAAAGTCATTTATGAGAGGTTAGACTTTTATAGGATGATTAATAAACTAAAGTGTTGGTTAATAAATTGTTCCATAAACAAATTTGTTATTAACTAAAATTATGAAATTGAAGTAAATGTAAACAAAAGAATTTAGTATAGCTAAGAATCAATTGGAAAATGAAATTGAATTTAATTAAATTATATAGAATGTTTAAAATGAACTTGAGTAAGCAAATTCTATGATATGATGTTTAAGAAAAGATAATGTTAAAGAATATGCTATGTAAAGAAATGAATATACTAACTGAATAATGGATTGTGAGTAATTAAGTGAACAAAATATAAAAACCAATAAATAATTTAGTATAGATAAATTGGATAGAAATCCATTGGAAGGTAATACGTGAGTTGTACGTATATTATTTTGTTCGCATAACAATTTGATCCAAATGCGAGCACAAAATTTCGAGATGATTTATATCGATCCAAGTTAGGATTTTCCACTCGATTCTCGACGGCGAACCCTGGATATGGATTTTTGGTTTGATTCTGGAATTCTCTATCATAGTATATGGCTATGCAAGGAGAGTAACAGTTTCCAATCAAGGAACCAAATCTGAGTCTGCACTAGAGAGTCGGGTGAACGATACTAGTTGGAAGTGAAATTGTGTGATCGAATAAGCGATTAGATTGATATTGCTCACGGATGATATATGTACGGCTTATGGACTTAATTAAAGTTAATATTGGAAATTTATGATGCCAAATATAAAATGATTCTTTTAAAATTATGTGATTTGGTCGTTATATGATTGTTAGTTGATTGTATATAATTCATTAAGTATTAATGAAATTGAAAGCAATAAATCATTGAAATCAAATTGGAAGTTAAATGAATTTAAATAGAATTTAATTTGATCCAAATTGGAAGTGAACTAATGTAAATATAAATTAGTGAATGTTAACTAATTGAATTGAGAATGAATGTTAGTAAAATCCAACATTAATGAATCAACTGTGATTAAAATTGAAAACCAAGTCAATAAATATTAATGAGAAGTGAATTTATATTGATTGGTCATGGATTTGTTGGATGATAGTTGGATGATAATTGATTTGGTGGATGCATTTGTTGTTTTGTTGCATTTGCTATGTTGGCACATGTAGTTGTTATGTTGCTATATTATGTATATTGATATTATTTTCATATATGCATGTTTCTCATGGTTTGTTGAGTGTTTAGTAGGTGCGGATTGTGCTTGCTTCACATTTGGAGCTCGTTTTCGCGCTATATTAGCCGTATATGCTCGCTAATAATATATAAGGTACATATCTCGGATTACATACCGTACTTTACACTTTTTTTTCCCGGCGGGATGCCTCATCACTTGATGAGATGTATATTGTGATATATATACTGCCATTTTTTTTCCGATCGAGCCGCGCAAAGGAGACTTTGCCAAAAAAATTCGTAAATCCGGGTGTTAGAAAATTTTTCAAGTTTTGAATTTTTTTTTATAACTTGTTTTGATACCTGACTTTTAAAGTTAGAAAGCCGTTCGGAGTAACTTAGTGGAAGCGTAGTTATGACTTTATAAATGGAATTTCATTGTTTTATAAGTGGACAATTTTGAATAAAATATATCAAATGTTGAATTCTTTACTTAATTCATTTTCCCTTCTTTTTCCTTTTCGGGGACGAAAAGTTTTGAGTGGGGGAGAGTGTAACAACCCGTAAATTTTCGAATTAAAATAGCTAATTTAATAAGATTTCGTGATTTAGTGTTAGAAAAAAAAATTGTAAGTCGTTTGGAATAATAATAAATGTTGAATTCATTGGGTATAATAGAGTAATTGATTGATAAGTAAAATTTATTCAAATCAAATATCAAATATTGAACAGGTAAATTGTTTAAATTAAATATTTAAAACTTATTGAATAATTGAATAACTGTAAAATGAAAATAGTGTTCTAAATTGTGGATTGGTTTTAAAAGTTGAATCTTAAAAGTTCAATTTCAATATTTCAAAAGATAATGAATTATTGGATAATCGAAATTGTTTAAATTTAACATTTGGAATTTATTAATAATTTAATAATGGGAATTGAATAACCGTATAATGGAAATGGTTGTTCTATAATTTTAATTCATTTCAAAAGTTAAATTTTAAGTTCGTTTTTGAATATTTCAAAAGATAGTGATTCAAGAATAATAAAAATTGTTTAAATTTAATATTACAAATGTTTGAATAATTAAATTCCAAATTTGATATGATTAATTTGATGTTGAAATTTAATATATGAAAATAGAGTGAATAATTGAAATTTGATTTAATATGATTGAAATTGGTTTCCAAAGTGAATGTAAGTTATATCGGGATTATAATAGAGTTAATAAGATTTTAAAATTTTGGAATTTATTGGATAATTGAATAATGGGTTTAATATGATTAAAAATGATTTGTAAAATTTTATTTTATCATATTAAAGTTAGAATGAGGTTGTAGAACTTTTAAAATCGAATTAAAAGTAAATTTGTGAAAATTGAATATTTCAATATTTAATTGACGAGTTAAAATAGCCATTTTTCAAACAGTCTCGGATTTCGATGAAACAAGTTTCATCGGATCCGTAACGTGATATTATTGTAAGATTTCAAATTTCATGTCAATCGGATTTACCGTTTGTCCGGGGCAAGCCAAAACGCCTAGAAATTCGTTTAATCGGTTTAATTCAAATTTGATCGTTTATTGCCGTAACTCGCACAGATAATCGAATTAGCTTCCGAAACCTATTCCATTGTGTCTAGAACGTGGGGTAAACCTTAGAAACGCCAGTCACCGCACGAGGTTTGGAGTTTGGAAATTCCGAGATGAATAGTGTTCGTTATATTTTCTATAAAAGCACCTACCTAATTCTCATTTGCAAACCAGAAAGAAAACCCTAGGGTTTTCTATTCCTATTCGTAGCCGCCTCTTATTATAACCCACGGCCAGAATTTCGTCCCCTTCCCCTCCAATTTCCCTCCAATCCGTCGACATTTACGCAAAGTTGTCAACTACAACATCGAAGAGGGCAAGGAGATCTAGCTAATCAACGGTGGAGATTGGATTTGGAGCAGTGTGGTGGTCGCTAGGGGGCCGCGTGGGCTGTGCGTTCAAGCACGAATTCCGAGGCCATGAGGAGGCCGAGCTCCATGATATTGGGCGCGATGGTGGAGCGTGGCAAGGGCTTCGAGGCCATGGTCTCTGATCAACGTGAAGGTGATAGTAGTTGGTCCGTGTATTAGGGTTTGGGGCGGCTCCTTGGGTTCGTGTACGCATTCTAAAACCTGGGGGAAGAAGATAGTGGGAACGGCCGTGATTGCAAAGCTTGGATGGACGGTCCAGATTGCTAGGTGAAAATAAATAAAAGAAATGTAAATTAAATTGTAATTTAAATCATGTGATGTTTAAAACGTTGTATCTTTGTCATACGAGAACGAAAATTTGCAAAACAAGTTGCGTTGGAATCGTATGGAGGAGCACTACGCTATGGAATTGGATTGGAATTGTTTGGAGCTAGTGGAAATTTCAGGTAAAATTAAACGCTCGTTTAATTTTATTCGAAATAAAACGCTGGAACTACATTGAAATCAAGGTGAGTGTTTTATAACGCTCACAACGTACTAAATATCTTTATGCTAGTTAAATTTGACATGATGAAGTGTTATGGATTTTATTTGTAGTTGTTTGATAAAATTTAATTGTCATATAGATTGTCATTTGAATTAACCGTTGAAAATTTAACTGACAGTTAAATTGAAATTGAAATTGAATTGCGATTAGATTACCTGACATCGATAACTATGAAATTGCCATGAATTGTATTGACTATTGGATGATGTATTTCGATGGATGTTATTGGATGATATTTAAATGTTAGGATGTTTATTTGCTTATATATATCCTGTTATGCATACATATGAAACTGTGATTTGATTTAAGTGATATATATTCATCCCTGGCATTTAATTGAAATAAATAATTACTTAGCCATAAGATAGAAAATTATATACAGACGCCGAATTGGCTAAATTAATAATTTTTAAAATCGTCGATTTGAAATTTATTTAAATGTTTTGATTTAAAAATTGTAAATAGAAATCAATTTATAGAAATCCAATTTATCGAAAAATTGAGTTTGGAATGTTGAAATGAATTTTGGTTAAAAGAAATTGTTAAATAATTAAAGTGGAGACTTTGGAATTTAAAATCGGGATATGATTGAATTTCGAAAATTGACTTGTTTAAAGATTTAACCTTAATTCGAGCTTTGAATATTACTAAGTAAAAGTGATATGAAAAAAATGATATTTTGAAATCGAGCTTGGAATTGAATCATATTTGAAATTTGGATTTAAATTTGAATATTGATGGATAATTTTGTTAAGTGTTATAAATGGATATGAAAATCAAGCTCCAAATCGATACAATTTGAAATTGAATTAACTGAAAGTGAATATAAAATTGAATAAATTTGAAGTCAAAGTTGACATTGTTTTGAATTGAAATCGAAATTGAATCGGTAGAATGGAAATTGAAATTGATTTGAATTGGGAAGTTATAATTGAAATGGTTTGGTTTTGAAGCTATTTTATTTTGTTTTCCAAATTACTCAGTTATATAAACCATTTTTGAATACTCAAACTATTTTAATCTATTTTTAATCTACTTAACCCAATTTAAATTATTTTAAACTAATTTATCTATTTGAAATCCATTTAAAGATTTTAAGTATTTTTAACTATTTTTTATTATTTAAACTACTTTTAAAGTACTTAAAACTATTTTCTAAAAATTTCAAGCTGGTTAATAAGGTGAAATGTTTATGTTTAAATCTTGAATGTAAATACGAATTGGTTTAAATGAAGTTGCAACCTAAATTGAAATTCGAAAGGATTTTGAAATCGAAATGAGATATTGAGGCGGAAAATGATTTTTGAAACGGAACCTTACATTTTGAAAAGATACGATGATATTTGAAATGGATTTGTTTTTTTGAAGCGAATATGATATTTTGATATCAATTATGAATCGATTTGAAATGTAAAAGAGCCAACAGTGTAATAATATGTAGTTATCAAAGAGACCGGGATCGGATATGGACATACTCTTTGTCGATACCTAACACCACTTTAATAACTATTATACGCGAAGTGTTGATCCAGAATGAAGTGGATGGTTTGGTGAACGCGCTGACTGAAGAAAGAGAACGATTATTGGATGACCCCTGACATGACCAAAATAGGAGCCGCGCCGGGCCATTGAGGTTCGTCATCTCTAGCGGACACACTTCTTCGATACCATATCTATTACATTTGTGATTCGATTTGGGTGCACCCCTTGATTTGGGAGTGTTATTTCGCGGTGTTGGGGTTGCTACTGGCTATGCTCAACATCAGTCCGGATCACGCAACTACTAGTATCCTAATTGGTATCGCCTCATGTACCTTGTCATACTGATTATCCTATTCGCGACCACTACGTTATGTTTTGTGTTATACCTATGGGGTACCCTCTGATAACCACCCGTTTACGGTGGGGCTTACGGTGTTGTATAGACTATGGCATTATAAAAATGTGTTAAGGGGGATTATGGTAACGCCTTAACGCTATTTTGATACTTTATATTACTGATAGGCATTATCTACTTAGCGTACATTACTACATAGTAGATAGTTTAACGGATCCTTAAGAGATGGAAAATCCCGTAACATCTCTTGAGTTATTGCATGCACGTTGACACTGGATATGAGATGTCAAACACCGTAAACATCTCTGACGCCGTTACACTCATATTTATTTACGTTTGATTTAACTTTCATAAGGATATTTTAGTCTTGACTCGAGTGTTTTGTCTTTTCATTACGCTCGGGTCAGTCCTGAGTTTTCAGATTTTTGAAGATCTATTCTGGAGGATGAAGACGGAGATTTGGTATACTATTACTATTATTACCCTTGCATCATGCTATCTGCTGCATTATTTTAATTGTTCTGTTGTATAAGTATAACTCTGATAAATGTTGTATAAATAATTGTCAAAGTATAGTATACAGCTTCATGAACTGTTTATTTGACTATTATATTTTATCGTTCCGCTGCGAGATTCTGTGTTGTTTCTTTTCCTTTATTTCTCTTTCTTTTCTTTTCTTATTTACCCCAATAACCATCTGCCCTTTTGAATGGTTTGGAATCGACATGTGTATTTGATCGTCGGTTTAAACTGTCCAAAAAGGCGGGTCGTTACAATGGGCATCCAATGTAACAACTTGCCCTTTCGACCGTAGATCCGACGTTCAAACCGACATCGACAACCCGAGAACCAGAAGGATGAGTCGTTGGGGCAAGATAAAATATATATACAGCTACTAATAGATATCATATGTAGTTCTAACTAACTCTATATAATCACAGAGTCTTACAACGAAAAGAAATAAAACATAATACATCAATAATAACCATAGTCACATCACCATAACATGACTATAATGTCAAATAAATATGTCTGAACAGTACAATTACAACCTAGTCCATACCAATAGTCAAATTCAGGTTCTAACACTTATTTACATCATATAAAACATTTGCATCGATCTTTGATACCATCTCATCTCCAAACCTCATCAACCTAGATGTTTATAAAAAGGGGGAAAATAGGAGGGTGTCAGACGTAATCTGGTGAATGAACCATACTTTTACGCTACATATACTACAAAAATAATACTATTACATAATATAAGTATATCACTTGGTCACCCAACATCCTGATGTCATGTCTACCTAATCATTGTATACGCCTAATCATATTGCATCACATCTACGTAGACTCACTTGCACGGACTAGCCTCATAGGTTACTGGGTCACATTTTTACATCAATCGCATATAAACTTACGCCTTGGACTAGCCTCATGCCCTATAGGGTTGCATATCGTCATCGCGCTAACTAATTGGATCCACACCCTGAAGTACATGGTTGTTTGACATCCAACTCCTCTCACTGGTCTGTCATAGCACAACAGGGGACAACAAAATGCCTAGAGCACTACTTGTGTCATAGAAGAGAAACAAAACTAGAATAGATCGCTTATTATTTATATAGGCCCTTCTGGGTCCACGTTCAATCTGAGCTTAGAATAGGCCACCGATGCCTCCATTACCCTACTGATGGACCGATGCACATAATTTCTAGCAATCGGTAGGTTATGGAAATGGGTGGTTTTCATTATTATTTCTACCACCAGCTTCCTCATTTCCATCTTCTGTCATTTAAGAACGTTTCTAATACCTAGCTCTATGTTTCTGAACCTGTTTTATCAATTTATTTCATCAAATTTCTATATTTCAGTAAAACATAGTTTCAAAGTTGCATTTATTAACCAAATCCCTCAGAAATCCCTGTTAAATCCAAATTTAGATATTTATAGGTGTTTATCTATTGTATTATAGCCAAATATCATGATTAAAGTATCATGATTTCATTATATGAGGAGAAAAGGATGAATCGCTCACCCAAAAGATCCTTACTGCTTGTATCTCCATTTTCCAGTTACTGGGCATTTATGCTTCAGATCATTGCCTCCAAATCACCATTGGTACATAGTCCTCTCTGATAGCTTCACAAAGCTTCCTATCTCAGAAATTTTCATCGAATTTTGAGGGAGTTATATTGTTTTAATTCTTAGTAGTTTAGGAGGAAGAAGGAGATAGGAAGAAGAAGTGGTCGATTTCTCTGAAATTGAAGTTTACATGACTTTTTTAAGTAAGTGGTAGGAGGGAAATAGTCTGCCTTTTTTTCGAATTTGAATTTAAACTCAAGTTTTTAGCAATCATTGACCAGATACCATTTCATCCATATTTTCTTCATACTAACTCAAATTAAGGCTAAAAAAACACTGCATAAATAAAAAAAACCAAGATGGTCACAATGGCATCGATTTCATCGTCAAATTCCAAAGTCGAAAATCAACCATTTTACCCCCTTTCTTGTTTTTAATTTATTTTATTAATTCATTACATTCAACTATTTTCACATCTTTATATTATTAGTATTTAACTAAAATATTTACCAAATGGGGTAATTCATCCCCACAAAAGAATTTCATCCCTAAAACCCCCGAATAATATAGCGCTCATTCATCGAACATATATCAACCAAGTTAGCAAACATATCATTCAGTTTAAGCAAACAAGATATGGATATAAACAACATATAAGGATGAACAATGTCATGAACTTGCAATTTCTACTACTATAATGCAAAAATGCAGGCAATGAATCCTATGTGAATGCGATAAGATGGCATATCAGGCATGATGCATAACATCTTATTTTAAGCATATTCATATATATGAATGTAGTTTCAATAATATAAAATCTAACAACCAAATCATCTAAGATATTTAAATCCTAATACTAGAATAATTTAAAATAAGGAAATAAAATAAAGCTAAGAAACATACCGGAAAAGAGTTGAGGATGAGTAGTTATCATCTTCTCTTCAAGCTCCCATGTGCTCTCTACCGGGTTATTCTCCCATCGTACTCTAATAAACTTCATTACCTTATTTCTAAATCATTTTACCCCATTCTCCATAATAAATATTGGACCATGGGATGAACTCATCTCAAAATCCGACTTTATCTCCTCCAATTGACTTTGTGCAATCAAAGTTGTCTGATCGTTTGCACATTTTCGTAAAATGTGACATGTGGAACACATTATGGACTCCCGCCATTTTCTCCTGAAGCTTCATTCTATATGCTAAACTCCTTATCCTCTCCATTACTAGAAATAGATTAATAAATTTTAGTGCTAACTTCCTCGAGCTTTCGAATGTTACCACCCTTTTTGATGGATAAACTTTAACAAAGACTTGACCTCGCACTTTGAATTCCAAATCTTTTCATCTTCTATCGGCATATGACTTTATTTGATCCTATGTAGCTTTCATCCACTTTCTTATAAGCTCCACCTTCTTTGTAAAGTCTTTAGTCGGATCTGGACCCAAAATAATCTTATATGTAGACTTCCACCGACCTGAAGGTCATTTACAAGGCCTTCCATATAACGCGTGGTGTCATGCATGTACTCGCATGGTAGTTATTAATATACACAAATTCTACAAGAGGCAATTGATCCTCCTAAGATTCTCCAAAAAAACCAATGTACGAACCCTCAACAAACCATCCACTTCCCTAATTACCCTCTTCATTTGTCCATCGGTCCGCAGGTGATATGCCATGCTCAAAGTCAACTCTGTTTCCAACACAAACTGCAGACTCCTTCGAAATTCACTCTTGAAAAGTGGATCTTGGTGACTTACTATAAACTCCATATTGTCTAACCACTTCTTTAATATACCATGTAACCATTGTCGTCGTCGTTCTTGTGCCCTTCACTGGAATAAAGTGTGCACTCTTCATGAGACAATCTACTACAACCTGTATACGCTTATTCCTTTTTTATTCTAGGTAATCCATCTACAAAATCCATAGATATGCAATCCCATTTCCATTGCAGCGTGTCCAGTGGAAGTAATAATAGACTTGACCATTTTATATTCTTCCTTTATTCTATGGCATATCATATATCTCACCACACATTTAACAACTTGCATCTTTATTCATGTAACTTCTCGAAAATTTAGCAGAAAACTTAATAAGAAAATCAAATTATAAATAAAATAAGAGCTAAAATGAAATTTTTACAAGTGTCCGAATTCGACTACGAAACTTGTACTACTTTGTTCGTAGTGATTTTTTAGATAATTTTCGTATATGACACTTTGAAATCGGAATTAGTAAAGAGGAGTTATGGACTTTTGAAAATTTGAAAACAAATTAAATAAAAGCTTTCCTTAAAGTTGTCGGAATTATTCGTAATAAAATATTAGCTATAATTGAGGAGGTTTTATCAATAAAATTTCCATTTATCCGAGATCTAGGCATAATTAGTAATCCATTCTATAATTCTTCTCATTACCCTCTCGGAATAGATCGTCGATCCATAACCTAGGGTGTACTGATTGACATGAAGTAGTCGACCATTGATATGTATTTTTGTGGAACTGGAGTATGTGATCAGACGAAGACGGTTGAACGAAACATTTTTCTTCGTTGTTAAGTTTATGATATGCGGTTGAGATGAGAAAAAAGGTTCTCTAGGGTAAATCCAACACTCTAAATCAATCTCTAATCATAATTAATTAAGACCTAAGCTAGCCCTAATTTCATTAGAAAACTTACTGCATACTAGAACTCTGCCAAAATTTCTTCTTTCCACTTAAAAAAAGTTCTTTCAAAAATAAATTAAAAACAAAGCAAAAGGAATATTAATAATTGAATCAAGGAGGAGGCAAGCTAACGGGTAATGATTCTTCAACAGAGTTTAGAGTCAGAACTTAGATCCAAGGTGAGTAGGAAGAAGTTTAATAAGTTGGTTATTTATAGTTAATTTTAACATATTCTATTTGATATAGGATGTTAGCAATTAAACTATAAATTATAAACCCTAATTTTTAAATATGAAATTGAATTAGAAACTAGAATTGGTATAAATTGACTAATCTCATTTTAACCCCTTTATTGAATTGAAATCCTAAAAAAATGATTAACGCTGAATTGAACTGGTATAATTAATCTGGTATAATCTATGAATTTGAAACCAATAAAGGGTAGGGAAAAATTTGCAAAGACTGGTCACTGTAAATTGATGCTTAGGGTTCACTACGTAAGTCAAATTGATAAAAGTAAAAGAATAATTAAAAATTGAATCATTAAAAATCAAAAAATCCTATATTTTATACTTAAGGCTGATCGACCATTCACCTTGAGCGGTCTACTGCAAGCAATCGACTGATAAGACGTAGCGGTTGACTGGCTAAAGGCTGAAATTCGTAATCTGAACTGGACCTCGGCCTGAGGCCTGAGATAAAATATAAACTAATAATTGTACGTATAAGTATATGTATACATATGTGTGGATGTTAGGTGTAGTGGGAAAGCTAGTTCTCTACTAGATGATGCTAGGACGTTGTGGGTTGGGTAAATGTACTTTATCCAATATAGGCGATCTATCGCAAATGGCACTCACATGAGGTTCTACGATGGACATGCAATACTGAATGATGCTTGATGAAGTATGTAGACCTGACACTATGGGATTCCTTTTTAGTCATGATTCTGACGTGGTGTGATATTGTGTTGCTAGTGGATCATGTGCATGAAATAAGAGGCATATACTACGATCGAGAGGTGGAGACAGATGCAGACGTTGAGACACACCAACGAGTCGACTTTACGGGCTCGCCCACGATGCATAGTTGGGTTATATGTAGTCATGTTATGGGAATTTATTCCTATGCATCTCTAGTAGTGGTGTTCCTATATTGAGTAGTTATAGAAGCAATGTTTCCTTTATTAAGTAGCTCTAGCGGTGGCATTTCCTATATCGAGTGCTCTAGTAGCGGTGTTTACATTTCGATTAGCTCTAGAAGTGGTGTTTCAATTTGAGTAGCTCTAGACGCAGTCGCCGATTGTTAGTTATTGAGGTTCGTTCCATAGTTTGATACTTGCAGTGGCCTCCACATATTGTAGTGTAGTTGTGTGTTGGAAAAAAAACCCTTAAATAATGGACCTTAGAAATACACAGACACTTACAGGACACTTATAGTAGAATTAAAGTCAACTACACATGATCACCATATATTAAACATGTACTCATATACCAAACTTTTTTCTGACTTGTCTTCCTTTCCTTTCTTTCCCCACCATAGGAGGATAGGGTAGCAGGTGATTTGGCCTGATTTTAGTACATGAAGAGGCACATGAGTTACTTATCCTTTATTTACTCTCTATGCATCAATCTATCAGTACTTAGTATTTCTTTTATTAGACTTTGAGTAGTACTTCTGTCTACTCTGTATTTAACTACCACTATTTTTCTGAGACTGTTTTTGAGATATTTTCCGAGATGTATATTTTCTATATTCATATTTTGTTCCATTCTGCTATAGGTTCTAAAAGTATAGTGTATTTTGGATCATATTTGTTTATTTTAGTCTTTGTAATGTTATAAAATCCTGACAGTTCATACTTCTTACCAATGTGAGTCTGAAAGTTATCCTACACTTTGGATCGATGAATCAAGGGTGCAGTTTGTCACATTTGGTGTTAGATCTAAGTTTCAAAGTTCCTTAAGGAATAGGAGCATATTGAGAGAACGTACTTGAAAGGTTTTTGACAAAAAGGTTTTTCAAAAAGTTTTCAAAATGGGTATTCAAAATGTGTGTATATAAGTTTTCAAAGAGTTTTCTAGAAAATTTTATATATCATAATTTATCTCGTATTCGTTATATGTCGTAATTTATCTCTTATTTGTGCCTATGCTATCTCTTATTTATGCCAATAATAACTGTGGAAGTTTGCTAGTAAAATTCTTACAAATCACATATAGAAGATGAGTAATCCCGCAGGCTTAGGCTCAAGCCACACCATCGATGTTTCGAGCATGAACGTTCTGATTTGGTTCTTTCGGTATCTTCAGGCAAGGGACAAGCGGAGCTTAATCCTACCAGAGGACCCACGAAAAAGTGACAAGTGTGATTCCGACCACCCTCTGTTGTAGAGTTTGCTAAGCTATGTAAGGATATAACTTGTCTTTGAGAAAAGTCATATATGAGGACTGTGTCATATATAGAATCAAAGACATGGATCTCTTCATTTGAGAAGATCTTTGGGTTGGTGGATCTGACTGATGATATGAGGAGATAGGTAGCTACTTAGCAGTTATAGGGTGAGGCTCTTAGTTGCTAGGGGTAGTTGAGGTAGAGAATGATGGAAGAGAGATCATTTGCGGTGAGTTTTGGAGATGCTTTGAGATGAAGTTTCTTTCGAGGGCTGAGGGAGGAGTATAGTTAGAGAAGTTCATTCACTTGAAGCAATAAGACATATTGGTAAAGGCGTATTGCAATTCAATGAACTAGCTATATTTAGGATGGGGCAGATCGATACTCCACATAAAAAGTTTTGAAATTTGCTAAAGTGCTTAACCAACCTCTTCAAGGTTTAGCTCTAAGTCATATTCCCATAGGTGCTACATATGGGGGTTTAGTGAAGATCGTTTTTCTTAATAACATCTCTAAGGAGGAAGCAAAGGAAGAACCCAAGAAGACTGGAGGAAAAGCATAGCAGCAGAATCAATGCAAGGGAGGATTTGGATCCAAGGGAAAGCTTATGAAATAGGAGATGTATTATAGGAAATGTGGCAAGAAGGGACATTCGCGAAGGAGTGCATATGATGGTACAAAGGTCAAGCGTAGTAATTGCAATTAGTTTGGGCACATGAAGCGGGAATGTACAACACCTCAAAAGACCTCTACTTAGGTAATCCCAGCTTATGCACTGAATGTGTTACCTAACTCAAGTACACTACCAGTTGCAGATAAAGGGAAGAAGGTCATGATCGAAGGTATGTTGACTTTATCTTGTTTATCTATTCGTACTTTATTTGAAATGGGGGGTCACAATTTTTTATATCTAGTAGACATGTGGATGACTTACGCATTGACACTAGCATAGTTAAGGACCCTGTAGTTTTGTCAAACACTATAGGAGGATCAACTTATTTGTTTATGATATGTAGGGTTTGAAATTATTCACTTTGGGAGCCGAGTATGATTGCAATGCTTTTGTTTTAGGATTTCCGGATTTGGTTTGATATTGGGTATGTATTGGATGATGATGTATAAGACTATATTAGATTGCGATAGGAAGGTTGTTAGATTTAGTATGTGTAGTGGATGTAACTTGGAGGTTTACTGCGATCCTTAAGGATCAATTTTATTGAACTACTTATATTATTTAGACCTATCACATGATGTGCTAGATTCAATGCCTATAGTTAGAGATTACCTAGATGTCTTTCCCGAGGTTAGCGATCTCCCACTCCTAAGGGAGATTGAGTTCTTAATTTACCTTGTTGAGAACGTCAGACTTGTTGCCTTACCCTTAAGGCATATTGCTCTGAAGGAGAGATGCGAGTTGAACAAGCAAGTAAATGAGCTATTGGAGAAGGGCTTTATTATGAGGAGCATTTAAAAGTAGGGAGCATCGGTCATCTTTGCCACCAAGATAGATGGTACGCAATGTGGAGCTAAATAAAAAGTTTTAGAAGAATCGGTATCCACCACACCATATAGACAATCTCTTTGATCATTTTGCTGGAGTGAGGGAGTTCATATAGCGTGATTTGGCTAACGAATTCCACCAGTTGCATAAAGCTGAGGATAGTACTTAGAAGACTGCCTTTCGTAAACCCGACGGACTTTATGAGTATTTAGTCATGCCCTTCGGACTGACCATTGCACTTTCCTAATTTATTGATCTAACGAGCCAAGTTTCCAAAGGGTTGCTTAAAAAGTTCATCATGGTATTTATGGATGACATTTTAGTCTATTCGAGGAGGGAGGAGGAGCACGCATTGCAATTAGAAGAAATGCTTAATACACTTTATGCGCATAAGCTGAAGGCAAAATTTTCAAAGTGGAACTTTCGGGGAGAGGAGGTACACTTTCTAGGACATGCTGTCTCAAAAAGTGGGCTGGCGGTCGATCTTAGTAAAGTTTCTGCAATTCAGGATTGGCATATGCCAAGCAATGCCATGGAAATAAGGAGTTTCCTGGGTTTGACAAAATATTATCGGACATTCATTAATGACTTCGTGAAGATCTTTGCCTTTCTAACATGCCTCACAAAGAATAATTTAGTTTTCTCATGGTACATGAAGTGTGAGGATGCTTTTATCAAGCCAAAGGAGGCGTTGACTAGTGCACCTATTTTGGTAGTGCCAGATGGTGCAAAGATGTTCACAGTATATACTGACGCATATGGTATGGGGTTGGGTATGGTCTTGATGCAAGAAGGAAGTATGGTGAGCTATACTAGTGGACATTTGAAGATCCACAAGAGAAACTACATTACCTATGATCTTGAGTTAGCATCCATTGTCTTTGCACTCAAATCATTGAGGCATTATCTTTTAGGAGAGTAGTTTTGGCTTTATATGGATAAGCCTCTAAAGTATTTGTTCTCCCGGAAGAACTTGAATTTAAGGTAGTAGAGGTGGATGAATTTTTTGGCATCGTACGATTTTGATATCTCATATACTCAAGGCAAGGGCAATGTAATGGCCAACGCCTTGAGTAGACAACATGCAGTATTGAGTCTTTTGTTCTTGTAGTGGAGGCATTTGGAGTTCATTTATACATTTGATTTTTGACCATCACTAAACATTACCATGATTGTTAGCAGCCTTGGATGTGCAGCCTGCACTTATGAAATTTATTGGATGCAGTCAGAAACAGGATAAAGAGTTGGTAGATATTTTTGAGACTCTTGATAGAGGAGAGCAATCGAGTTATTTGAGGCGTTATGCCATTGAATTGAAGGGATGGTCACGGGAAGCGGTAGACTATGTATTACTCTCAGTATGGAAGTTGATCAATATGGTACTAGCCAAGTCTCATCATTTGAGGATGGTCATTCATTCCGATGGAGATAAAATGTACCATAACATAAAGAGAGTCTTTATTGGCCTAGGATGAAGAAGTATATAGCAGAGTATTTAGCTTGCTATATGACTTTACAGAGGGTAAAGGTAGAGCAGAAGAAGCCGATAGGTTTGTTGGAGCTGTTGGATATTCCTCAATGGAAATGGGAGAGTATTTCCTTGGATTTCATCGATGGTCTACACGGAAATGGAGAGGTTATGAGAGTACTTGAGTCATAGTCGATCAGCTGACTAAATGCACTTATTTTACACTAGTTAGGAGTACAAAGACGACGATATCTTTAGCAAATCTATATATGAGGGAGGTCGTTAGATTACACGGAGTTCCTACTAGCACAGTTAGTGAACGAGATCTGCTTTTCACCAATAAGTTTTGGAGGAGTCTACAAGAGAATTTGGGCACCAATTTGAGCTTGATTACTACTTATCATCTGCAAACTAATAGACAGATAGAGAGAGTGAATCAGGTTTCGGAGGACTTGCTTCGAATGTGTACCTTGGATTTTAGGGCTATTTGGGAGGATCATTTGTTGTTGGTGGAGTTTACCTATAATAACAGTTATCAGGCGAGCATTAGGATGGCACCATTTGAGATGCTATATGGTAGACCTCGTAGATCACCGTCGTGTTAGTGGGACACTACGGATAGGATTATTCTTGGGTCGGATATGGTGAGGGTGGCATCGAAGAAAGTAGACCTGATTCATAGAAGAACGAAAACTACGCAAGATAGACATAAATTTTATGCTGACAAGAGACGTATGGAAACCCTAATTTTTGTTGGCGGAGACATAAGAAAACCCTAATCTTATGCTGACAGGCACTGACTAATGCCTGATGAAGTGTATGGGTTCGGCATAATGGGACTCCTTAGTATTCACAATTTTCGACGCAATGTGATACCATGTTGTTGATGGATCACAACACATGCAGTAAGAGGTGTAAACTACGATCGAGATGTGGACACGGATGCAGATGATGAGACACACCGATGAATCGACATTGCAGGCTCCCTCTCGGTGCATAGTTGGGTTACATGTAGTCGTATTTATGGGAATTTATTCCCATATAGCTCTAGAAGAAGTGTTCCTATATCGAGTAGCTCTAGAAGTGGCGTTCCTATATTGAGTAGCTCTAGTAGCGGTATTTCCATATCAAGTAGCTCTAGAAGCGATGTTCCTATATTAAGCAGCTCTAGTAGTAGTGTTTCCATATCAAGTAGCTCTAGAAGCGGTATTTCTATATTGAGTAGCTCTAAGAGCAGTGATCGATCGTTAGTTATTGAGGTTCTATATATAGTTTGATCCTTCTAGTGTTCTTCACAGATTGTAGTGTAGGTGTGTGTTGGACAGAAACCCTTAAATAATGGACCCTTGGAATATTTAGACAGTTGTAGGATACCCTAGGACACTTAGAGTAGAATTAAAATTAACTGCACATGATCACCATATATTAAACCTGTACTCATTCACCAAACTTTTTTTGACCCATCCCTTTTTATTTATTTCCTACCACAAAAGTAAAGGGCAGTATTTGATTTGGACTAATTTTAATACATGGAGAGATGAGCTCATCACAGGAGTTGCTTATCCTTTATTTACTCTTCATGTAATTGTCTACCTATTAGTACTTAGTATTTCTTATATCAGACTGTAAGTGGTATTTCTATATACTCTATATTTGACTACATACTATTTTTTCTGAGATTTTGTTTTGAGATTTTTTCTGAGATGGATATTTTCTATATTTATATTATTTTTCATTATGCTATGTGTTTTGAAAGTGCGGTAAATCTAATAAAATATCTGTTTATTTTTAGTCTTTGTAATGTTATAAAAACTCGATAGCTCATACTTCTTGACACCAATGTGAGTCCAAAAGTCACCCTAAGCTTTGGATTAGTGTGTCGGGTTGTCATAGTCTATGGTCAATAGAATATTCGCTTTGCATCCTGATACATCATGTCTCCTCCTAGATGAATAGTCATCCTTGAGTGATGACACTCTCCAAATACTTCCTCTATCAAATCCTTCACCAATGGTATAGCTTTCCATCTCTTTACAAATAAACCTTCTTGTCTTTGGAGTAACGATCAAAATGATTTGACCGTTCACCCCATCTAACAGCTCCAATATGTCAACTAATGATGCTCTTGCCCTTGTCTCTCTGCAATATGATCCATCAATGTAGATCTAGCCTCCATCGCCGCTAACAATCTAGGTGTATATTTCGATTGGGGTTAGAATTCAAATTTTGATATGAACTCCAGTTCCTCCACTCTAACAACATAGCATTCATCTCAGCATGCCTCCTACTCAAAGCACCGGCGACAACATTTTCCTTCCCTGGAGTATGAGAAATCCCTAAATCATAGTATTTGGGAAAATTATAATCCATAAATAACTCTAGTCTCCTACCCGATAAATAATGTTTCCACGATTTCAATGCAAATACAATAGCAGCTAACTCTAAGTCACACACCCGATAATTCGTCTCGTGATTCTTCAACTGTCGACTCGTATATGACACTACATTCCCTACCTGCATATGGACACATCAGGACTAGGACCACATGCATTAGTATGCACGGTAAAAGGTTCGGTACCATTAGGAATCACCAAAACCGAAGCACTAGCCAATAACTCATTCAATCGAACAAACGCTGCTTCACACTTTAGACTCCAAGTGTAAATCAGATTCTTATTAGTCAACTAGGTCAGAGGTGATAATATCTTCACAAAATCCTTAATAAACTTTTGATAATGTTACGGTCAAATTATCGATAGTCTCGAAACAGACTCAAACGAATGAATCGAATAGAGTGATGAATGAGTAGCTCCAGAAAATTAGAGACAAACTAGGAATGGCAAAGGAAAAGACTTCAGAGGGTTAGAGTAAAAAATATATCAAAGTAAGAGGTCAGTATCGACTACTTTTTAGGTCAGTATCGATTGTGGTTTTTTGCATTTCCACAGCTTCTGGAATTAAGGATAGGGAGTGGTTGGCTAAAGTGATCATCATAGGCCCATTTTTGAAGGAATTGTTGTACAGCTCCAAAAAGCTCGGCAGAAAAGGAAAAGTACTAGATGTGTTAGAACTTCTTGACAACAACCTGATTTCTAAGGAAAAAGTGCTTGGAACTAGACAAATTAAAACTAGAAGGCAAGATATAAGAGAGACAAAGGATTTTTAATAAGTAATCAAATCGGCACCGACCTAATTCTAGTCATTACCGAGACAATTTTATTGTAAAGGGGTCTCCCCTCTTACTTAGATTTAGAGTTTGACTGGGTATTTCATGACTCAGCAACTTCAATGGGGGATTCTTCTATAAATAGCAAGCCTATAGTAACTTAGAGGGGACCTTCTTTCTGGACCATGGCACTTTGGATTTTCCTATCTTCTTCTTCCACCATCAATTTAGAAAACCATATCGAATCTCAGATCTACTGGTCGGGATAGAATTATACTCTTTGTATTCCAAAGATAAAATATAAGATAATAAAATTATAGTAGACATAGGCTGGAGAATTTGCTGAACTGCTATAAAAATTGTATTTTTTTACTTCATTTGTTTTGATAAACCTATGTTGTTGGTGCTTTCATCTGATATTGGATTGTTCTGTTAACATTTGACGCAACATTTTCGGTGGTTTTATTGAGAACTGAACTTAGGATTTAACAACTTAAAGCTTGGATTTGAAAGAGATGAAGAGGCCTACTACCAGCGCTAAACCAAATCAAATGGAGCATAAAGGCATCCAGAAGGTGTCCTTAAGTTCAAATACATTCATCTACATGACCAGAAAGGAGGTAGAGTGAATAATGAAAGAGATACAAGATGGGATAATAGCTCGATGGTAGGAAATTCTAGATGGATTTTTTAGAAGGATGGGACGGTAAGGAACAGTCGAAGCATCTAGAATTCAAAACCATAGGCCAAAATCCAATTTAGGAATCTAGAGTTAGAGCGGAGCAAATCGGAACCGACCCCCCATAAACAGTTCATCTCAGTACAGAGTAGTCTGGTAGGTACTGAGGTGAATTTTCAAGGGGGCGGCGTCAGGTTGGATCTCGGATGGGTTGAGAAGTCGGAATTGGATGATGCCAAAGCTAGAAATGTGAATCAAAATGAAAATTAATAGCAATATGGGTTGGAACCGAAAGCTCGCCGTAGAAATGGGGGGAAATTTAAAGCTATGGATCAGAGGCTTCAATTAGATGATAATGAACGAATAACTGAAATGATTAGAAGAATAGTTAGATGTGGACCCCTAGATCAAATTTTGGAGGACGTGAATAGAAATCCATTTACCCCTAACATCTGGTATGCAGGAATCTATCCGATTTCAAACTATCAACGCTGGAGCTGTATAATGGAAAGACAGATCCGACCATTCATTTAATGAGATACATCTGGTATATGGAGGTGTTGGGTGCTTTTGAGGAAGTAATGGGATGTTGTTTCCTACTATACTTGATGGAGTTGGCAGCAATGTGGTCTAGGCAGTTAGAGAAGGGTCCATAAACATGTAGGGCGGATTGGTAGATAGATTCTTGAGATGGTTTGCAGTTCACATTTCTCGACCAAAGAGTGTGATGATGCTTTCGAGCATGAAGTAGAGGGATGGGAACACCCTAAGGAGTTATTTAACTAGACTTAACACAATAGCCACTATGGTTCATAAGCCGGGGCTTTTTATAGTTATGATGGAAGCAGTGCTTGGAGTTAAGAATAAGACTGACTTTAAAGTTGCTTTGGAAAGGGACCCACCAATGGATCTTATAGATTTTTACCATGAGATGGTAGGTATCTGATCCAAGAGGATCTTGAGGCCGAAAATGCCGAAGTTAACAGTGTGGATGACGAAGGACAGTCGGAATAGGATACAGTAAATAAAATGAAAGTGGAAAGCTAATAAAAGCTTTGAAGGACCAAAGCGACAAAGGAGAGAACTGGAGTTCTCTTCATATGCTGATCTAACCAAAACCTCAAAGAGGATATACCTAGATACAATGGGGAAGATCCTTTATTAGAGAACAACTAATAAAGAACCATGGATCAAGAGAGAAGGTCTGGAATAGTTTGCCTATTCCATGAGCTGGATAGGCATGAAACAAATGAATGCAGGCATCGACAAGATCTAATTGAAGAGCAGGTTTGGAATAACTGACTAAAACAATAAATAAGGAACCAAACTACAGTAATGCAGCAGGAGAAGCTACCATCTACAAAAAATGCATCAGGTTATGACCATGGATCTGGGTCAAGAATGATTATCCCATGATCGGGATGGATATGGGTTAGGTTTAATTCCATTTTATCCTTACATTTCAAATAAATAAGATGGAATTATTATTAGGCACCTTACACGTGTAGGGGATCTCGATTGGTCTCTAGGCACGCTCTGAGTTAGATGTCTGGTAGAAATTATCGATGGTATGAATATTTAGAATATTTGCTTGTTGCTGTAATTAGGATTTTATAAATGAATATTTGGTTTTTAAAATCATTTGAATGTGATAATTAATATATAAACCATTTGGAAATGGTTTTCCCGAATGAAGATATAGGGTGATGAAGTATAAGGTACAAGTCCCTTTTTCGAAGAGCAAGTGGATGGACTTGTAAAGGAAAGTAAGTCCCTTTACCAGAGAATGAGCAGATAGACTTGCTTGGATGTTGGGTCCCCTGGTTGAACAGCGAGCGGATTGGACTTAGCTTGAATATACAATCCAGAGTGATTAGACCCTAGATTGAACATGGCTTATGCAACTAGATAAATCTAGATTTGACCTTAGGATTTGAAAGCCTTATATTTGGATAATGGTTACTGATTAATTAATGATGGTCATTGCGTTGATTCTATTGAGAATACTTATAATGGGATGCTAGGAAATTCTAGATGATTTATAAGTAATGTTCCAAACAATGGAAATGCACTTCTATGATTAACAATGCATGATTGCATGATATATGATTAACCTAAGATCAATAAATCCCAGGAAAACACAAGATGATATAGATATTGACTTATGATAACTTAACCTCAAGTGAACAAGGGATGGCTCTGATAACGATATATGATAACCTAATCCCATGCGAACACGAGATGGCATCGGCAATGAAATGTGATATGATAACTTTGGGTGAATACGAAATGATTGTGATTTACAATTAACACTTAAGAAATTACTTGAGTCCTTAGCTATTATGGTCTAGAACGACCTTTGATTTGTAAGTGATTCCGAAGGAATGGGATGATTCACTACAACTTGGATCGATGGATAGATGGAAAACTCGACTACAATGACTAATCAGTCCTGGTACGTATTATTGAACAAAGCACAACTTACATTTATAAGCTGTACTTTGAGGGGAAAGTGTTATGATCAAATTTTCCACGGTCTCAAAATAGACTTGAATGGATGATTGGACTTCAGAGTAATGAAGGAGTAGCTCCAGAGACTTAGAGACAAACTTGGAACGGTAAAGGAAAAGACTTCAGAGAGTTTGAATAAACAATACATCAAAGTGAGAGATCGATACCGACCACTTTTTGGGTTGGCAATGATCTGTTTATGTACATTTCCATATCCTCTAGAATTATGGACAAGGAGTGGTTGACTAAAGTGATCATCTTGGGGCCCACTTTTGAAAGAATAGTTGAACAACTCAAGAAGCTTAGTAGAAAAAGATAAGTACTAGATGTGTTAGAATTTATCATTAACAACCTGATTTCTAAGGAAAAAGTGCTCGGAACTAGACGAATTGAAGCTAGAAGGCAAGATATGAGAGAGATGACAAATTTCAAATAAGAAAATCAGATCGGTACCAAGCTGATTTTGCCGGGTACCGACATGATTTTATTGCATAAGGGACCTCTTCATCCTTTCTACTTTCTCGAATCTAGCATTTTATAAGGTATTTTGTGATCCAGCAACTTCGATGGATGATTCTTCTATAAATAGCAAGCCAATAGCAACTTGGAGAGGACCTTCCTTTTAGAACTTGGCACTTTGGATTTTCTTTATCTTCTTCTTCCACGATTAACTTAGAAAACTATATTGAATCTGAAATCTACTAAATTGTGGTCGGATTAGAATTATAATCTTTATATTCTGAAGAAGAAACATAAGATAATAAAATTAAAGTAGACGTAGGCCGGAGAATTTATCGAACCTTTGTGTGTTCTTTCCTTTATTCATTTTGATAGATCTATATTATTTGTGCATTCATCTGACATTAGGGTGTTGTGTTAACTTTTTTCGCAATAGATAAAACCAACCAAATCCAAAAAACTATGGACCTGTAAAGAATTCTTTGATGTCTTTCAATCCCTAATTGCGGCTACTTTCCTTGGGTTTACAGCCAATTCATCTACTGATACTACATCTAGAAAAGAACTTCTTTTCTTTAGAAGTAACATTTAACGAACTTAGCCTTCAATCGTTTTCTCCGTAGAACATCCACTAATTCTCTCAAATGAATCTCATGCTCCTCCTCACTTAGGGAATAGATAAGAGTAGCATCCACAAAGACCACAACAAACCTATTTAACTTCTCTTTGAAAACTCTACTCATAAGATCCAAAAAATAAGCCAAAGCATTCATCAAACGGAACAACATGACCATCCACTCAAATAATCCATCAAGTGTATGGAAACCGGTCTTTTGGCTACTATTTTTAGCCACTCTAAACTAGTGAAATCTAGTCACCAAATCAAGCTAAGAGCAAACTTTCACCCCGACTAGCTGATCGAAGAGGTCGTCAATGTGAGGCAACGGATAATAGTTTCTCTTTACTAGTTTATTTAATTCTCAGTAGTTGATGCATAACCTTTTGGAATCATCTACCTTAGTAGCGAAAAAGATAGGCTCTTCCCATTCCGAGATACTCCTCGGAATAAAGCCTTTCTACAAAAAATTTAAACTTTCTTATCCAAATCTCTTCTTTCCTTTGGAGCCATATGCCTAAGAGGCATCACAATTGGAATTTTTTCTTTCTCGAGATCAATATGAAATTCAATTTCACTTCGAGGAAGGAGATTAGAAACTTCTTTGAATACATTTAGATAATGTTTCAATATGGGTATGCATGATAGTTGTTCCTATGATAGGCTGAGTGAATAATAATATGTCTCCATAACAGAAATATTGGGCTTACAACACAAAATCAAATTGAGTCATTCACCCTTTCTCAATTGAAGATCTCCTATCAAAATCAAACACTACTCCATAGTGAGACCTCCAATCCATTCCCAAAATCAACCCATACCCCTTAAAAGTTCAGTACATATGTGTCACTAGGGAATTCCAAACCATAAATGACCAACTTTAAGTCATGACATGTCATCGATAAATGGGTCGATCCCCCAACAAGATTCAATGCTAAAATAGACTCATGCATGATGTCAGGTATAAGGCTAAACTATCGACCAATGTGATTGCAATGAGTGAATGAGATGCATTAATGTCAGATAAGGTACGAATAAGATAATTAGATAAATTCAACATACCTTCTATTGAAATTTGTTTTCGATTCTCTTGAGCCAACGATGGTGCTTTAATAGAGGTTGGAAAGACATCTAGAGCATATGCCATCTAGCCTTCATTTTTTTGAGTTGGACAATCGATTTTCATATTTTTCGAACCGATCACAATTATAGCACTTCACTTTCTTCTAAGTTAGGACTGCCTAACGATCCTTTGTAATGTGTTCCGCCTGATTATAGCTATCACATTTACCCTTTGAAAGATTTGTTCAATTCCTGGCCATGTGTCCCACTTTCAGACATCGGTTATAAGTAATCACTGCTTCTTGTTTTGTCCTCTTTGAGGTTCATTTCCTTTACGTTTACCCTACTGATGTCCTCTACTTCCATAATCATGGTTCCATTCAGAGAATTCAAATAGTGTTGTCTCCATCAGTCCCTCAATTGTCACTCTGTATGGTATCTGGTTATAAGTAAACCCTTTGTGAACTTCAAAAACTTCTTCTATTTTGTATTTACTAACTCAGATCTAAATCTTGCCAACTCATTGAACTTGCTTATATTTCTCCAACTTTCATTTCTCTTTGCCTCAGACGACTAAATTTCTCCAATAATAAACACTTCTCGGCACCAGAAAGAATCTATCTTGAATCTCGACTTAAACATCCTTAAGTAGTGGCATTCTAATCAACTTCAGCTTTTATCACTTCCCATCAACATGTCATCTCATCTTTCCAATGCCAAGTAGCTAACCGTCTCTTAGTAGCATCACCAAGTCTTAACAGGTTGAAAATCTTTTAATAGTCATTCATCCATGCCCGAATAATTGAGTATGTTCGGTCTTGAGCAAAGCCTTCCTACTAAGGGTGGAGAAATAGCTCATTTCTGCTATCTGTAAAAATGGAATTCATTAGCAACTTCTCAATAGATAATAATCAAAACTGGAATAGTAATTGGTGGTGCATATGTACTTGATTCTTAAATATAGTGCATGTGCACATGTGTGGTTATCTAATAGAAATTACAAATATGCTCTCTCAATAGGTTCGTAATTCCTATCCTAGTTCCTAACCTATGCTCCAATACAAAATGTAACAACTCGCCCTTTTGACCTTGGATCCAACACCTGAACCGATGTTGACAACCTGAGAACCGAGAGGATGAGTCGTAGGGCGTAAGATAAAATATATATACAATTACTGTAAGATATCAGAAATAGTTATAACTAATGCTACCTAATCACAGAGTCTCAAAGCATAAGGAAATAAAATATAATACATCAGTAATAACCATAGTCACATCACTATAACATGTCTACAATCTCAAGTAAATATATCTGAATAGTGCAGCTACAACCCAATCCATACCAATAGTCAAATTCAGGTTACGATACATATTTACACTATACAAAATATACACAAATGAGTCTCTATCTATGATACCACCTCATCTCCAAACCTCATCAACCAAAATATGTATAAAGAGGGGAAAAAGGATGGAGGTCAAACATAAGTCCGATGAATGAATCAGATATAAGTCTAGTGAGTGAACCATACTTTTACTCTATATATACTATGAGATAATAATATAACATGAAATGAGCCTATTCCTCGGTCACCCCTACGTTTTGTCGTCGCGCCATACCTAATCATCGTATACACCTAATCATATCGCATAACATCTATGTGGAATCACTTCTCTAGACTCTCCTCGTGTACTATAGGGTCGCCTATTTTGGACCTTTACGTCAATCGCATATAGGACTCCCTCCTTGGACTAGCTTCATGCCCAACAGGGTTGCATGTTGTCCTCACACTAACTAATTAGACTGACATCCTGGGTTAGCCTCATGCCCTACAGGGTCTCTTAATATCCACCTCCACCCACCGATCCGCCGTAGCACTGCAAGGGAGCAATGTAATGTTTGGACACATACTTGTGTCATAGGTCAGCATTCGCATCCGTATTCATATCGCTTATCTATATCAGTATACATGATATCTATATCCATATCCATATTCGTATTTGCATCCATATCTCGTGATGTCAACCTACGCCATAAAATCGTTCATGTTTCACATTCTTCGTCGTATTACATCTCTACATCACAATAGCATATATATTCATTTCAAATAGCAATCAATCATCACAACCATTCACTTAATTTGTATCACCGTCATTTTGCTCATCAATAGCCTACAATCGCCTTCCAGAACACAAGATAAACAAGAATTGAATCGATTGTTTACTATTTATATAGTTTCTTCTGGGTCCAAGTTCAACTTGAGCCCAAAATAGGCCACTGATGCCCCGATCACCCTCACTGGTGGATCGGTACACGTAATTACTGGTAATCGTCAGGCAAAGAAAATGGATGGGTTTCATCATTATTTCTTATAACATCCCCTATCTGGAGACGCGAAGTTAAGCGCTACAGATGCTGCAATCATCCATAGTATTAACTTTCAGTGACCAGATACGATAACGTGAATGCTACCCATAATATCAGAAGCATTTGAATATGAAATAAAACCATTACAGACTAAAACACTTTTATGATTACATTTCAAAACAACATTTCATAAACGAGTTACGTAATCCAAATCATTTTCCAGGTTTAGATCAAATATAATTATTATATAAATATGCCAAGAGCGACGTATGAAGATGCCCACTTGGTTGATCAGAGTACTAAATAGTCATAACGGACTTAATACAACACAATGGAAATAAAACATAACAACTCCTAAATAGCTAACTTCAGACTCCTGCTCGTCTTTGGAAGCTTAATTCATCCACCTACTAAAACCTGAAAATCCTCAACCCTCAGCCTACTCAAATCAATTTTGAGCACCCGAGAGTTTAAAGGGAAAAACATAAACTTCGAGTCAGACATAAAGCCCGGTGTGAATAATATTATACATCTCGGTTATTTAATATTAAGTGAGACCATACCGCTTACCGAAACAAGTTTCCCCTCACTAATATCCTTTTAAAACATATCTTTTGCAAATCTTTATCCCGCAACCAAAACTGGTTAAAACAATATAGCAATATCACGTAAGCATATAAATCAGCTAATAAATGGGTTATTTATCCGAACATTATAGTTTTTTTGGCTAACTACTAACCTTTGGCGGACTTGGGCCACCAGAAAAAAAAACAATCTAACTTCTGTTAGATGCTCCTCTTCTGAACGGTCTGTCCCTAACTTACCTCTCTCAGGGTCAACTGATCCTAATGGTTTAGCTGGCTAACCTATAACTTATCTCTACTCTGTATATTCATTTTTGTGTGTAACATCATATTAGTGTTACCTGTGACAAAACCCTACCCACTGGAATTTTGGACTAAATTAGCTAGGGGCTAATAGCTAATGTATAGGGTGCGACCCTACAACAATCATATCTGGTATTCAAATATTTGAGTTATTTTACTTAGGGTTTCTACCTATAAAAGTTTCTTTGAAAACCTTTTCTTTCAATTTGATTTAGATCTTTAAATCATAAACAAAGAAAATATACTTTATGCTTTACTTAAATCACATTACCATGTTATATTACTTTACACAAAATTTTGTTGATGAATACATTTTAAACCTTTGAAAGTACTCCTTTCAAAACCATTAAAAGTACCTCTATTGAGATCAAGTATCTAGTATGCTTTATAACCTCAGGCCGAAAGGCCAAAATATACTTTTTGAATCCATTCTTAATAAACCTTTCTAAAACCTTGAAAAATCTTCCTTTCGAAAGCTTTAAAACCTTAGACATCCTTTTATCAAAACACTATAAAGATACCTTTTGAAACCTTTGGAAACCTTCCACTTAAAACCTTTCGAAAATAATGGGGAACCACCCCTTTGAAACCTTCATCTAAAACCTTTCGAAAGCATTCAAATTCTTTTTTATAAACAATCCTTTCGAAAGCAATAGGTTCAAGTAAAACACGTGGAACAACCTTTTGAAACCAGTTAAAACATTTCCCTTCGAAACCTTTGGGTTTTACATTCAACATAACAAAGGGCTGTAAAACAACTAAGTCGAAAGTACTCTTTCGAAAACAATTTCCTCGGTAAAGAAGTGATGGTGTCAAAACCAACCCTTCGAAAGCATTGGAGAAGCGACTTGGGTTTTAAAAAAAAGAAACCCTTTCGAAGGCATTGCTTCAAAAGATAAGATGCAGCAACAAGAGTTTTTGGCCCTTTTGAGAGCATTTACTTAAAATAAAAGGCACAACCTCTCTTGGAAACGTTCCTTCAAATAATTTAACCAAGTAGAAAGCTAACTAAGTTGAAAGCATTCCTTTTGAAAGCAAAGTAGGAGCATTTTCTTTGAAAAATGAAGTTAACCCCTTCGAAACCCCTTGTTTCGACTTCATACACTTTCGCCTCAGTCCAATTCGCTACGTACCAAGCCATTGATACCGGACACATTAGTTTCGATGGTGATGGAGGTGGAAGGACTTAGTCGAAAGCTAGGTGTTGAAAGTGGAAAAACATGTAAAAAGCATGATTAAACTGATTTTTAACTTTTTAAAGCAATTCTTTTCAAATAACCTGTCTTTTTTGTAAAAAAACATAATTGGTTGCTAATTTATTTACTAAAAGTACTGTAGAAATTTAACAATTTAAATTATTTACAAAATACTCCATCTCCTTTTACAAATATATAAAACATTTAAATTCCATACCTTAAATCATTTTATATATCTATTAAAACATTTAGGAAAAATCTACAAAAATTCACATAAATCATTTTTAAAATGTTTTCTAACATATATTAATTTCTCATGAAAAATCTTCATATATTAGCCGTAATTAATTTTAAACCCAAATAACAATTTGCTTCACTAGAAAATTGATATCAAATCCACATTAATTCAAAAAATTATGAAAACTAAAACCCATCTGTAAAATATCATTTCTGATCTTATTTTAAAATCACAATGCATTTGGGTGTCATTTAATAGGGTTTTCACATTAAAACATATCTTAATATTCACATGAATTAGCATAAATCATCAATAAGCAAATATATTTATTTTAACAATAAAAAACATGGCAAAATCTTGCAAAATAGTTCAGATTTAGTCTAAAACCGAAAATAATCAAAAACATGAGATGTAGTCATTATTCACCTTTAGCTTGAGATTAAGGATTTGATATTTGATCTTTGATTAAGTTGCTTAAGCTTCTTCCCCTTGATTTTAGCTTTACCTTCTTTTTGCTTTCCTAATGGTGGCTGGCCTCTTATGTTTTGTTTTTAAGAATGAACATGTAAAATAAATATATGTGAGAGTTTAGGGTATAAGGATATTACTTATTCCTATATCGCCCTTGTCTACTTACCCTAATGTAATTCATTTTAATTCATTTGTTATATGGCACGGTTACCTTCAAATTTCACAAATATGAATCCCTTAACCATTTTACATCATTTTATTTAATTTTACTAATTAAACATCCTAAATAATGTTACTAAAAATTAGGATCTTTACAGATTCCCCTTCTTAAAGAATTTCGTCCTCGTAATTACAATAAGATATATATATATATATATATATATATATATATACATACATATACATATATATATATATCAATCAAAAAGGTAAAACTTACCATCAAAAAAATAGGATAAGCCTCTCCAATCTTACTCTTTATCTCCCAAGTACAATCTCTCTCATCATCGTTCCAATAATCTAACTGTCTTATTCCTTAGCCACTCCTCATCTCTCACGACTATATGAACTAACTTTCTAACTATAGTCAAGTCTGGCTCTACTATTAAATCATCTAACATAGCCAGTGCAATAGTAGTCTCTGGGTTTCTAACACACTCCTTTAGATGAGAAACATGAAAAAATCGTGGACTCCTGCCAAACTACTAGGTAACTCTATTCTATATGCTAGTTTTTCGATCCTCTCTACAATAGGAAATGATCCTACCAATCTTGATGCCAATTTCCTTGATTTCCCGAATCGGATACACCTTTCATCGATGGTACCTTAATGAAAACATGATCTCCTACTGAGAACTCTAAGTCTTTCTATCTTCTGTTAGCATAACTTTTCTGTCTAGACTGAGCTTCCTTCATCGTAGCTCAAATCAATTCAATCTTCTCTGCGACTTCTCTAACTAGATCCGAAACAAGAACCAACCTACCCCTGGTCTCTAAAGAATAAACTGGAGAATTTCATGGCGTTTCATACAAAGTTTCAAATGGTGTCATCCCTATACTAGGATGATAACTGTTGTTATATGAAAAATCGACCAAATGTAGATGGTATTTCCATGATCCCCCAAAATCTAATACACAAGCTCGTAAAAAATCTTCTAAGACTTTGTTAACTCTTTATGTTTTCCCATCAATCTGTGGATGGTAAGCGGTACTCATCTTGAGCTTAGTACCCAAAGTCTCATGTAGACTCTTCCAGAACTTACTAGTGAATAAGGAATCTCTATCCCTTACTATACTACAAGGAATTTCGTGAAGTCTAACTATATTCTTCATATATAACTTAGCCAAAATAGGTGCCGTCCTGGTTGACTTAACTAGAATGAAATGGGTACTCTTGGTTAATTTGTCCACTATGACCCATATACATTCATTTTCTCTATTAGATCTTGGTAACCCATTTATAAAATCTATAGAAATAGAATCCCACTTCCATATTGGAATATCTAATGGCTGAAGTAACCCGCTTGGCTTTTGATGTTCGGCCTTTACATGTTACAGCTCAAACATGGCTTCACCCATAAGCCTACATCCCTCTTCATACCTTCCCAGAAGAATCTTCTCTTCATGTCCTGATACATCTTAGTTCCTCCTGGATAAATAGTGAACTTCGAATGATTGCATTCCTCCAAAATTTCTTTCCTAATGCTTCCAACATTCGGAACACACAATCTCCCTTTCTTACTTAGCCACCTATTATAGTCGATGTTGAAATCTTTTAAGTCATCATTCACCTTTCCATTATTTAACTTCTTGATCTGTTCAGCCATCACTGGATCCCTTCTTGCTTAGAAGCAATCCTTTCAGTCATAACTAGTCGAACTTTTAAACATGATAACGGTATAGTTTCTCCATTAGATCCAGTTTCAGATCTCCTCTCTACTGTACTCTACATGTTATTAGTGCTTCCAAATCTTTCTACTCAACTATCATTTCCAACACTGCATTATGATATTTTCTGCTAAGTGCATCTGCAACCATATTGCCTCATCATGCTGTGTACTCAATACCAAAGTCATAAGTGGCTAAAAACTCTAACTACCTCTGATGTCTCATATTCAGCTCCTTTTGAGAGAATGAATACTTCAACGACTTGTGATCTGTATATAACTCAAATCTTTCTTCCAAAAGGTAATGCCTCCATACCTTCAGCGCAGAAATCACCGCAGCCAATTTTAAATCATACATCGGGTATCTCACCTCATGTGGTCCAAGCTGTCGAGAAGCATAGGTAATAACTTTACCTCTTTGCATTAACATGGCTCCTAACCCTGCTCCACATGCATCTGTATATACTACTAAGTCTTGATTCCCTTTTAGAACAGCTAACATATGTGCATCAATCAATAAGTATTTCAGCTTCTGGAATGCCTTCTCACACCTATCGGTCCAAACAAACTTCACATCTTTTCGCGTTAGCTTGGTCATCGGTGCTGCTATCCGTGAAAAAGTCTTAATGAATCTTCGATAATGTCCAGCTAATCCAGGAAAACTCTTTATCTCAGTCACTGTCTCGGCTCTCATCCAATTATTCACCTCTTCAATCTTAGTCGGATCTATAGACAACCCTTTCTCTGAGACTACATGACCAAGAAACTTCACTTCATTCTTCCAGAAATGATAACTTCACCTTCAGTTGATATTGCCTCAACGTCTCTAGAACTACTCTAAGATGAACTTCATGCTCTCTTTCAACCTTAGAGTATATCTAAATATCATCGATGAAAACTAATACGAATCTATCCAAGTGTTCTTGGAAAACTCAGTTCATCAAATTCACAAAGAATTATAGCGTAATAGTTGGTCAAAACGGCATCACTAACCATTCTCCAGTCCATATCTAGTTCTAAACATCGTCAATGGATTACAATCCTCTGCTACTCTAAGAAGATGGAAACCTATTGCTAAAACCAACTGAGAAAAACACTTTGGCCCCACTCAATTGATCGAACAAATCATCAATTCTAGGCATTGTATAATGATTCTTTATCGTCTTCTCATTCAGCTTACAAAAATCAATACATAATCTAACGATCTGTCCACTTCTTAGATAACACTACGGCTACTCCCTAAGGTGAACTGCATGGTCTAATAAAATCTTGCCTTACAAATCCACCAAATGCACGTTTAGAACCCTTATCTCGGTAGATGTCAACCTGCTTGGCAGTCTACTCATGGGTTCTCTCCCGACACCAAATCTATTTGATACTCAATGGCTCATTTCGGTGGCAATCCTACTACAGGTTCAAAAACATCTTTGATTCTCTCACATCAAAACACGAATCAACTCGTCTTCTTCATCCACAATACCCAACAAAGCATTCACCTTACAACTAGGGTTTTCTAAGGTATAAACAATCCGATCGCTACAGCCAGGGTGTTTAAGCGATATTTTTCTGTCATGGCAAAATATCCTAGCACATACTTACTTAACCAATCCATACCCAAAATAATTTCAAACCCTACGAAATCAAATACATGCAAATTGCAAACAAAGGTATGACCTAACAAATCAAACTCTAGGAAATCACACATCATCCCAAGTGTCGCATACCCTCCTATCGGATTTGCAACCCTTAAGGAAGTAACTAAATATGAGGGTTCTAGGTTAAGCTTATCTACCAAACAACGAAATGTAAAAGAATGTCATGCGCCAGTATCAAATAGAACACTAACTGACATACCATGAATCATAAGCTTACCTCCCAACACAGCCTTTCCCTTTTCCTCTATTGTTGGTCTCGAGATAGCTGGTTCCAATGCAAACACCTTTCCTTTCCCATCCATAGCTGGCTCCTTGCACTAGTTCTTATAATGTCAAATTTGATCGCACTTGAAACATTTGATATTCTTCTTCCTAATCACCTTCTTTACCTCTCGTAAGCTACATTCATTAGCGTAATGCCCTTTCTTAACACTTGTAGCAGTCAACTTTTGACTTACCCTTTTTTGTAGTTCCACCCTTCTAAGCTCCTTTCTTATGGAAGAACTTTCTTTTCTAACCCTGACCAATCTGGACTTCGTTTGCCTTATTTCTTTTCAGAAAAGCAAACATCTGCTCATTCCTCAAAGCCATTCCACTACAACATCACATGGATCCCTGATATGCGGTAACATTACATTAGCAAGCTCAGGCTTCAACCCGTTAATGAACTTCTCATTTATCTTAATCATGGTATCCACCGTAGCATAGCCATTTTATTGGCTTCTCGAACCTTATCGCGTACTCAAGCACAGTCATGTCTCCCTGCTTCAATTCATCAAACTTTCTAAACAGAGTAGGCTTAGCAGTTTCTGCCATAAACCTCTCTCCAAGCCTCCTCTTGAACTCAGCTCATCTCAATTTCTCCTTATTAACCCAACTGTAACGCTAATCCACCAGACAACATTGCTCCCTAAAGCTGTCTAGAAGTAAACCTTCTCTTCTGCTCATCATTGAGCCCTAGATTAGCGAAAATTTTCTCGCAATAAAGTAACCAGTTCTCCACTTCGATTGCGTCTTCAATGCCAATAAACGACTTTCCTCCCAGTCGAGCATAGTCTCTACTTAGAATAACATAGTTATTCACCACCGAAGCTTCTTGATTTCCTTTTCCAATTACTCCAGCAACAATACCTACTTGCATCATGTTGACGAAGAACTGATACATTGCTCCTATGTCAACTTGCGGAACTCCAGCATCGACATTTCCAGCTTGCGCCTGATCTAGGTTCCTTCTCGTATTTAGTCCAACATTTCGTTTTGGTGCTACCTCCTCTAAGGTTAACTCTTCCACTTATAGCATCCATATCTGTATTCAAGCCTCGTAAGATATAGAAGAATAGCCTAAGAGAGGTAGGAGAATAGAGATATAGCGTATACTTACATATAGCGAATACAAGAATGTTAATATAGCGTTATCCCATACCCCAATCTTACCTCTATTTCCTTAGGATTATGTTTTCAAAAATCATTTTAGTTTAAAGTTTTTTTTTCATAAACCAATGCTCTGATGCCAAGTTGTAACATCCCCTATTTGGAGGCTCAAAGCTAAGCGCTATAGATGCTGTAGTCATCCATAGTATTAACTTTCAGGTAACCAAATACGGTAATTTTAATGGTATCCATAAAATCATAAGCACTTGAATACGGAATTAACCATTACAGATTAGAACATTTTTCTGATTACATTTAAAAACAACATTATATATCTAAGTTAAATAATCCAAATCGTTTTCCAGGTTTAGATCAAATATAATTGTCACATAAATACTCCAAGAGCGACATATACAAATGCCCACTTGGTTGATCATAGTACTAAATAATCATAACATACTTAATGCAGCACAACGGAAATAAAACATAACAGCTCCAAATAGCTAACTTCAGCCTCCTGCTTGTCTTTAGAAGCTTTAATCGTCCACCTATTAAAACCTAAAAATTCTCAACCCTAAGCCTACTCAAATCAATTTTGAGCACCCGAGAGTTTAAGGGGAAAACATAAACTTCGAGTCAGAAATAAAGCCTGGTGTGAATAATACTATACATTTCATTATTTGATATTAAGTGGGGCCACGCTGCTTGGCGGAATAATTTTTCTCTCACTAATATCCTTTTAAAACATATCTTTTGCAAATCCTAATCCTGCAACCAAAATTGGTTAAAACAATATAGCAATATCATGTAAGCATATAAATCGGGAAACATATGGACTATCTATCTGAACAACATAGTTTTGTTTGGCTAACTACTAACCTTTAGCTAATTCGGGCCTACCAGACAAAATAAACAAATAATCTAACTTCTGTTAGATGGTCCTCTTCTAGATGTTCTATCACTAACTTACCTCTCCCAAGGTCAAATGATCCTAATGGTTTTGTGGGCTCACCAATAACCTATCCTTACTCTGTATATTCTTTTCTGTGTGTAACATCATTTTAGTATTACCTATGACAAATCCCTACACACTGGAATTTTGGACTACTTTAGCTAGGGGCTAATAGCTAATGTATAAGGCGCGACCCTATACCAGCCCTATTTGGTATTCTAATATCTGAGTCATTTTATTTAAGGTTATCTACCAACAAAATTTTCCTTGAAAACCTCTTCTTTCAAATTGATTTAGATCTTTAAATTATACTTTAAACGAGGAAAATATATTCTATGCTTTACTCAAATCTCCTTGCCATGTTATATATACTTTACACTAAACTTTGGTGATGAAAACATTTGAAACCTTTGAAAGTATCCCTTTCGAAAGCAAGTATCTACTATGCTTTATAACCTCAGTCTGGAAGGCCAAAACATATCTTTCGAAACCATTCTTAATAAACCTTTTGAAAACCTTGAAAAACCTTTCTTTCGAAAGCTTTAAAACATAAACATCCTATTATCAAAACACTATAAAGATACCTTTCATAACATTTGGAAACCTTCCAACATTGGGGAATTACCCCTTTGAAACCTTCATTTGAAACCTTTTGAAAGCATTCAAATTCTTTTCTATAAACAATCATTTCGAAAACATTGGGTTTAAGTAAAACACGTGGAATAACCTTCCGAAACCGGTTAAAACCTTTCCCTTCGAAACCTTTGGGTTTTACTTTGAACAGATCAAAGGGCCGTAAAACAACTAAGTCGAGAGCACTCTTTCAAAAACAATTTCCTAAGTAAAGAAGTGATGGAGTCGAAACCAACCCTATGAAAGCATTAGAGAAGCGGCTTGGGCTTCAAAACAAAGAAACCCTGTAGAAGGCATTGCTTCAAAAGGAAAGATGCAGCAGCAAGGGGTTTTAGCCCCTTTGAAAGCATTTACTTAAAACAAAAGGAACAACCTCTCTTGGAACCATTCCTCAAAACCATTTAACCAAGTCAAAAGCTAACTAAGTCGAAAGCATTCCTTTTGAAAGCAAAGCTGGTGCATTTTCTTTTAAATGCGAAGTAAGCCTTCGACCCCTTGAAGACCACTTGTTTCGATTTCATACCTTTCACCTTAGTCGAATCCGCTACATATCAAGTCTTTGATACCAAGTGCATTGGTTTCGATGGCGAGGAGGTGGAGGGACTTAGTCGAAAGCTAGGTGCCGAAAGTGGCAAAACATGTAAAAAAGCATGTTTACACTGATTTTTAGAAATTCTTTTTAACTAACCTGCCTTGTTCACTAAAACATGATTGGTTGCTAGTATCATTTCTAAAAGTCCTGCCAAAATTTCTAAAACAAACAATTTAAATTATTTACAAAATACCCCTTCTTCTTTTATAAATATATAAAACATTTAAGTCCCATACCTTAAATAATTTTATAAATCTATTAAAACACTTAGGAAAAATCTGTAAAAATTCTCATAAATAATTTTTAATATTTTTTCTAACATATATTAATTTCTTACCCAAAATCGTTATATTTTAGTTGTAATTAATTTTAAACCCAAATTACCATTTTCTTCACTAGAAAATTAATATTAAATCCCCATTAATTATGAAAATTGACGCTCGTCCCTAAAATATTATTTATGACCTTATTCTAAAATCATAAGGCATTAGGATGTCATTTAATTGGATTTTCACATTAAAACATATCATAAAATTCATGTGAATTAGCATAAATCATCAACAGGCATACATACATACATACATACATACATACATACATACATATATATATATATATTCATTTTAACAATAATAAACATGGCAAAACCTTGCAAAATAGTTCATATTTAATCTAAAACCAAAAACAATGAAAAATATGAGATGTATTCATTATTCACCTTTAGCTTGAGATTAAGGAGTTAAGATTTGATCTTTGATTAATTTGCTTAAGCTTCTTCCTCTTGATTTTAGCTTTATCTTCTTCTTGCTTTCCCAATTGTAGCTGGCCTCTTATGTTTTTATTTATGAGGATGAACATGTAAAATGAATGTATGTGAGGATTTAAGGTATAAGGATATTATATATTGTTATATTTCCTTATCTACTTACCCTAACTTAATTCATTTTAATTCATTTGTTATATGGCATGGCCACCTTCAAATTTCACAAACCTCAATTCCTTAACTATTATACATTATTTCATTTAATTTTACTAATTAAATTATCTAAATAATGTTACTAAAAATTAAGTTCGTTGCATTTCTGCCTCTGTTCTATCTTCGGTTGCCTAAGAACGTCCCTAGTACCTAACCCTACATTTTTAAGTCTGGTTTATAAATTGATATCCTCAAATTTAACATGTAATCATCAAATTTCTATATTTCAACATAACCTAGTTTCCATGTTATTGTTGTTAACCAAATCCCTCCCAAATCTCTACTAAATCTAGATTTAGATGTTTACGGGAGTTTATATACTCTGTTATAACCAATATATCATAATTAGAGGATCATGTTTGTATTATATAAGGAAAAAATAATGAATCGCTCACCCAAAAATTCATCGCTGCATATATCTCTGCTTTTTGGCTTTCTGCACTTCCATGCTTTAGATCATTGCCTCCAAAACGATGCTGGGTCCTAGTCCATTCTGATAGCATTACAAGACTTTCGACCTTATGAGTTTTTGTTGAGTTTTGAGAGAGCTATGATGTTGTACCACCCCATATTTTCTGTAGCATTATTTAGGATATTTAATTATTAAATAAAATAAAATAATGTAAGATGGCTAATGGATTGAGATTTGCGATTAAATAAGGGGTAGCCATATCATGTTAAATAAGTGAACTAAAGAATAAAAAGAGAATAAAACGGGTTAGGAAATATGCAAGGGGAAAAACAGGAACAAGGCACATCCTTATACCCTAAACCCCTTAGGAATTCATTCTACATGTTCATTTTATTATCACAAACAAAAATGGAGCTAAGGCCGGCCACTATTAGGAAGAGCAAAGAAGAATTCAAGAGGAAGAATCAAATCACTTAATCAAGAACAAATCTCACATACTTGATCACAAATCTTGACTACATTTCAATTTTTAATGGTTTTCAGATTTTAGTATGAAATCCGAAATATTTGTTAATGTTTTTCCATGTTTTAGATGATAAAATGTATATCTATATGTTGTTGATGATTTATGCTAATTCACTTAGATTTTGTGATATGTTTTGATATGAAAGCCCTATTATATGATATCCAATTGCCTTGCGAATTTAAATTTAGATAGAAACAATAATTTGGAAATGGATTTCAATTTTCATAATTTCCTGAATTAATGTGGATTTTATATGAATTTTCTAGTAAAGAAAATGTTATTCTGTATTTAAAATTAATTACGGCCAAATTAAATTGGCTTAAGGTCCGAAATTTATATGTGTTATAAAACATATTAGAAATGATTTTTTGGAATTTTTGTAGAATTTTCCTCGGTGCTTTAATGGATGTATAAAAATATTTAAGGTATGGGACTTAAGTGTTTTATATATTTATAAAAAGGAGAAGAGGTATTCTGTAAATAATCCACATTCTTATTTTTTGAAAATCGACAGTACATTAGAAAAGAAAATTTTGCAACCAATCATAATTTGATAAAGAAGGCAGGTTAGGTACAAAGAAATAGTTTAAAAGTCAAATCTACTTGTTTTTCCTATTTCAATGCTTTAGGCACCAAGCTTCCTACTCCTTACCTCCACCTCTGACTCCATCGAAACCAATGCACATGGTATTAGATATCTAGTGAATTGGATATAGCCGGAAGGTACTAGATCAAAACCAAGGATTGCGAAGGGGTCGAATCACTACTTCGCTTTTAAATGAAAATATGATTGCTTTACTTTCGACTGAATAGCTTTTGACTTGGTCTGGTTTCGATTGGTTCAATGACTTTAAAAGAATCGTTTTAAGAGGTTGTGCCTTTGTTTTTAAATAACTGCTTGCGAGTAGGTCACCCCTAACTGTCGCTTTTTACCTTGTGACTCAGATTGGTTTCGAAAGGGGTTACTTTTTTTTAAAACCAAGCCACTTCTCCAATGCTTTCGAAGGGATGGTTTTGACATCATCACTTCTTACTTAGGAATGCTTTCGATAGAGATGCTTTCGACTTAAATGTTATAATGACCCTTTTGCTCTATAGAATGTAGAACTAAAATGCTTTCAAAAGAGATGATTTTAATGGTTTCGAAAGGTGTTTCCACACCTTATAAATTGAACCCATATGCTTTTGAAAGGCTTGATGTTTTGATGCTTTCTAAGGTTTTATATAAAGGTTTCTAAGGGGTGGTTCCCCAATAGTTTCGAAAGGTCAAAAAGGAAAGGTTTTCCAATGGTTTCGAAAGGAAATGTTTAAGTGTTTTAAAGAGGATGTCTAAGGTTTTAAAGCTATCGAAGGAGATATTTTCCAATGCTTTCGAAAGGATAAACATGAATGGTTACGAAGAGTATGATTTCGAAAGGTATGTTTTGGCCTTTCAGCCTAAGGTTATAAAATAAAGAAGTTTACTTATATCGAAGGGGTACTTTCAATGGTTTCGAAAGGGTTGTTCAAAGTTTTAAAGAAAGTTTTCAAATGATTTGTTTTTGGCGATATAGCTTAAGTGTTTTTTAGTTAAAAAGGGTTTTAACTTTTATGGTGGGATGGGAAATCCTTAATAATTTCATCAATATTACTTTGCGTAAAATATATATAGCATGGAAAGTAGCTTAGAGTAAAGAGAAGAGTATATTTCCCTTGTGTATTTATGATTTAAAGGTTTAAATCATTTTTGAATAGGTTTTCAAGGAAAAATTTAAAGGGTGGTTAATCCTAAGTAAAATGACCCAGATATTAGAATACTAGATGAGACTAGTATGGGGTCGTGTCCTATACTCATTAGTTATTAGCCCCTAGCTAATTTAATCTAAAATTCCAGTGTGTAGGGCTTTGTCACAAGAAAAACTAAAATTATGTTACACATAGAAAAGAATCTAAAAGGAAAGCATGTTATTGGTAAGCCCGTAAAACCATTAGGATCAGTTAGACCTAGAGAAGTAATGACAGACCATCCAGAAGAGGAGTATCTAACAGATGTTACATTTTTATATTTTCCAATAGGCTCAAGTTAGCCAAGGGCTAGTAGTTAGCCAAGAAATACAATGTATGGATAGATAGTCCATATGATAATTGAAATGTACATATACATGATATTGCTTTACAGATTTAACAAGTTTTGGTTGTAGCATTTTAGTTTACAAAGATATATTTTAGAAAAGGATTAGTGGGGGGAAACCCGTTTCGCTAAGCGGCGTGGTCTCACTTAATAACAGATAATCGAGATGTATAGTATTATTCACACCAAGCTTTATGTATGACTCGAAGTTTATTTTCCTTAAACTCTCGGGTGCTTAAAAATTGATTTGAGTAGGCTGAGGGTTGAAGTTTACAAGTTTTAGTAGGTTGGCGAATAAAGCTTCCGATGATGAGCAGGTGGCTGATGGATAGCTAATTAGGAGTTGCTTTTATATTTTGGGTTTATTCTGCTGTATTGTATATATAGTACTCTAGTCAACCAAGGGGTAATCGTTATATGTCACTCTTGGCATAATATCATAATAGCAATATTTTATCTGAACCAGGGAAAGTAATGGGAAAACCTGAATATGAAACATGTGTCTTGTAATGTAATGGTAAAATGATGTTTTTTGAAATTCGTGATTTTGTTTCATATTGATGTGCTTTTGATATTATGGATACCATTAACATAGCTGTATTTAATCGTCGGGAGTTAATATTATGGACGACTACAGCATTTGTAGGGCTTAGCTTTGAACCTCTAGACAGGGGATGTTATAACTTGGTATCAGAGCACAGGCTTGTGAAAAAACTTAACTAAAAATGATTTTTGAAAGACTTAATTAAAAGGAATTAGAGATAAGATCGGGGTATAGGATAACGCTATAGTAACGTACTTGTATTTGCCATATATAAGTATGCGCTTTATCTCTAGCCTCCTTTCTCTATTAGGTTATTTTTATGTATCTAATGAAGGTTCGAATGTAGATATGGATTCTCGAAGAGATAATGTAGGAGGAGGAAGCACCACTGCAGATGGAAATGCCAAATCTAATACTAGAAGGAACCTAGGTCAGGCATGAGTTGGTAATACTAGTGCTGAGGTCCCGTAAGTTAACATTGGAGCCATGTATCGATTTTTCGTGAATATGATGCACGCAAGGGTTGCTGTTGGAGTAGTTCAGAGAGGAGCCAAGAAGCTCCAGTAGTCAACAATTATGCTGCTTTGAGCAGGGACTATATAAGGTTGGGAGGAAAACAATTCATTGAGGCTAAAGATGCCATAGAAGTGGGGAATTGGTCGCTACATTGTGAGAGGATTTCCACAGATTTGGGGGTCAGTAATAAGCAAAAAAGAAGGCTTGCTTCAAGGCGGATTCAAGGAGCAACTTTATACTGGTGGAATAGTGTAACAACTGGAGTAGATGAAAGAACGGTGGCATGGGTTGAGTTTAAGAGGAGGTTCGAGGAGAGATTCATGTCTGTGATGGAAAAGTTTACCTTTCTCAGAAAGTTTGTCGAGTTAGAGAAGTGAGAGATGACTATACTACAATATGCTACAAGGTTTGAGGAGTTGGCCAGATATGGTCATGCTACTGTGGATACCATGATTAAGAGAAATGAGAAGTTCATTATGGGGTTGATACCTGAATTGGTAAGGGCTACATCACCTCATATCATGGATCCTTGTGATGTTGTAGTTGAGATGGCTCTAAGACATAAGAAAATTATTGCTTCTACAGAGAAGAATAAGGCAAAGGAGGTCCAGGTAGGGCGGAGTCAGGAAAGGAAGTTCTTTCCTAAGAAGGGAGCACAGAAGGGTGGAGCCGTAAAGAAAATAAAGTCAGAAGTTTTATGTTTTAAGTCCGATAAACAAGGGCATTTTGCGAATGAATGTCGTTCTGGAGAGGCAAAGAAGGTGACCGAGAAGAAGAGTATCAGATGCTTCAACTACGATCAGATAGGTCATTACAAGAGACAATGCAAGAATCCTACTAAGGATAGAAGGGGAAAAGTATATGCATTGGAGCCAGCTACCTCGAGACCCATGGTAGAGGAAAAAGGGAAAGCAGTGTTAGAAGGTACGCTTATAATTCTTAGTATGGCAGTAGTGTTTTGTTTGACATCGATGCATCGTATTCTTTTATACCTCCTTGTTTCATAGATAAGCTTAAGCTAGAGCCCTTATACCTAGTTACTTCCTTAAGGATTGCAAATCCGATAGGATGGTACGCAACACTTGGGATAAGATGTGACCGGCTACACTTTGACTTATTTGGTCATAATTTTGTTTGCAGTTTGCATATGTTTGATTTCGTCGATTCGAAATTATCTTGGATATGGATTGGTTAAGTAATTACGATGCTAGGATATCTTTCCATGATGGGAAAATATCGCTTAGACACCTAGATTGTAGGAAATGGATTGTATATACTATAGAAAACCCTAGTTGTGAGGTGAATACTTTATTGGACGTTGTGGACATAGAAGACGAAATGAATCGAGTTTTGTGGTTAAAAAATTTGCATATATTTTTGAACCCGTAGTAGGATTACCACCGAAACAGGCCATTGAGTTTCAGATAGATTTGTTTCCTGGAGCAGAACCAGTTGGTAAACCGCTAAGCAAGATGAATCCCACCGAAATGAGGGAGCTCAAGGTGCATTGGTAGATTTGGAAGGCAAGAGTTTTATTAGACCTAGTGATTCACCTTGGGGAATAGCCGTAGTGTTTTATAATAATCCGGACGGATTGTTAAGGTTATGCATCGATTATTGTAAGTTGAATGAAAAAAATGATAAAGAGTAGATATCCATTGCCTAGAATTGATGATTTGTTCGATCAGTTGAGTAGAGCAAAGATATTTTCGTATTTGAGTTTAGCGACATGTTTCCATCAACTTAGAGTGGCAGTGCATAGTATTCCTTTGGTGGCGTTTAGAACCAGATATGGGTCATACTAATGGTTAGTGATGTTGTTCAGGCTGACTAATGCGCCAGCTTTCTTTTGATGAACCAGATTTTCCGAGACCACCTGAATAGGCTCGTACTGGTTTTCATAGATGATATTTTGGTGCACTATAGGGATGAAAGAGAGCATGAAGTTCATCTTAGAATAGTGCTTGAAACACTGAAGCAGCATCAGCTGAAGGCGATGTTCTCAAAATGTCATTTCTGGAAAAAGAAAGTGAAGTTTCTTGACCATGTAGTTTTAGAGAATGGGTTGTTAGTGGATCCAACTAAGATCGAGGCCATGAATAGTTGGAAGAGACCAGAAACAATGACCGAGGTAAGAAGTTTTCTGAGATTGGCTGGTGAGTATCTGAGGTTTATTAAGGATTTTTCGTGGATAGCAGCAACAATGACTAAGATAACTCGAAAGTATGTGAAGTTCGTTTGGACCGATAAGTGTGAGGAGGCATTCTAGAAGTTGAAACACATATTGACTAATGCACCAGTGTTGGTTGCTCAAGAGGGGAATCATGATCTGGTGGTTTACACGGATGCATGTGGGACTGGGTTAGAAGCTATGTTAATGCAGAAGGGTGGAGTAATTTCCTATGCTTTTCGACTGTTTAGCCCGCATGAAGTCAGATGCCCATGACTTGGAGTTAGCTGCGGTGATTTTTGCATTGAAGGTGTGGAGATGTTATCTTTTGAGAGAAAGATTTGAACTATGTACGAATCATATGTCATTGAAGTATTTCTTCTCTCAGAAGGATCTAAACATGAGACAGCAGAGGTGGTTAGAGTTCTAAGTCATATGATATTGCTTTTGAGTACACACCAGGGAAAGGCAACAAGGTTGTAGATGCACTTAGTAGAAAACATCAGAATGTGGTGTTAGTGATGATAGCCGAGTGGAAAGATTTGGAAACGTTAGCAACTTGCAGAGTACAGTGAAGAACTAAGAGTAGTTCAAGTACGAAAACTGCTTATCATCATGTTTGGAAGTTCGACAAGTTATGATTGAAAAGGTTGCTTCTAAACAAGTAGAGGATCTAGTGTTGGTTGAGCTAATCAAAAAGCTGAGAGGCGGAACAGAGAGCAATGACATAAAGGATTTTAGTCTTGACCAGAATGAGTGGTTGATAAAGAACGGAAGATTGTGTATTCTGAACATGGAAGACATTAGGAAAGAAGATTTGGAGGACTGCCATCACTCAAAGTTCACTATTCATCCAAAAGGAATTAAGATGCATTAGGACATGAAGAGAATTTTCTTCTAGGAAGTTATGAAGAGGGACGTAGGCTTATGGTGAAGTAGTGTTTGAACTGCCAACGTAAAAGCCGAACATCAGAAGCCGGGTAGGTTGCTTCAACCTTTGGACATTCCAGTGTGGAAGTGGGATTCTATTTCTATGAATTTCATTAACGGTTTGTTAAGGTCCAATAAAGGAAATGAAAGCATATGGGTCATTGTGGAAAGGTTAACCAAGGGTGCCCACTTCATTCCAATTAAGTCAATCAGAATGGCACATGTGTTAGCGAAGTTGTTTATGAAGAATGTAGTTAGACCGGAATTCCTAGTAATATATTGAGTGATAGAGATTCTTTATTCACTATCAAGTTTTGAAAGAATCTACAGGATACCTTAGGTACCAAGCTCAAGATGAGTACCGCTTTCCATCGCTTTCCATCCACAAACTGATGGGAAAACGGAGAGAGTTAACAAAGTCTTGAAGGATTTGTTACAAGCTTTTGTGCCACATTTTGGAGGATCATTGGAAGACCATATGCATTTAGTCGGGTTTCATATAACAATAGTATCAGGCTAGTATAGGGATGGAACCATTTGAAGCTTTGTATGGAAGGCCATGCAAATCATCAGTTTTTTGGTAAGAGACTAGGAATAGGTTGTTTCTTAGTCCGGATTGGTTAGAGAAGCTACAGAAAAGGTTCAGTTAATTCGAGCTAGAACGAAGGAAACTCAATCAAGGCAGAATAGTTATGCGGATAAAAGATGGAAAGAATTAAAATTTTCTGTTGGAAAGCAAGTTTTCATTAAGGTGTCGCCGATGAAGGGTGTAATTCGGTTTGGAAAATCAAGGAAGTTGGCACCGAGGATCGTTGGACCGTTTCTTATTATTAAGAGGATCAGGAAACTCACGTATAGAGTTGAGTTACCGAGTAGTTTGGAAGGAATCCATGATGTTTTTCATGTTTCTCATCTAAGGAACTGTATTCGAGATCCGGATACAAGTATATCACCGACTGTGTTAGACGACTTAGTCGTAGAGCTGGATTTGACTATAGTTAGAAAGCCAGTTCGCATAGTCATAAGAGATGAGAAGAGGCTTAGAACAAGACAGTCAAATTAGTTAAAGTCCAGTGGAGCAACAATGACAGAAATTGTACTTAGTAGACTAAGAACAGGACGAGAGATACTTATCTTGATTTGTTTGACGGTATATTTTACCTTTGATTGTTTTGATGTGTACCATATCGTAATTTCGAGGACGAAATTCTTTATGGAAAGGAGTCTGTAACACCCCATATTTTTAGTAACATTATATAGGATACTTAATTAGTTAAATAAAATAAAATAATGTAAGATGATTAGTGGATTAAGATTTGTGGTTAAATAAGGGGTAGCCCTGTTATGTTAAATAAGTGAACTACAGAATAAAAATAGAATAAAAAGGGTTAGAAAATATGCAGGAGGAGGCATACCTTATACCCTAAACACCTTTGGAATTCATTCTACACGTTCATTTTATTTTCACAAACAAAAATAAATCTAAGGCCGACCACCATTAGGAAGAGCAATGAAGAATTCAAGGGGAAGTATCAAATCACTTAATCAAGAACAAATCTCACATCTTTAATTACAAAGCTAAGGTGAATATTAACTACATCTCAATTTTTAATGGTTTTCGGTTTTTAGTATGAAATCCGAATTATTTCCAAATGTTTTACCATGTTTTGGATGATAAAATGTATATCTTTATGTTGTTGATGATTTGTGCTAATTCACATAGAGTTTGTGATACATTTTAATATGAAAAACCTACTATATGATATTCAATTACCTTGCGAATTTAAATTTAAATTAGAAACAAAAATTTAGAAATGGGTTTCAATTTTCGTAATTTCCTGCATTAATGTGGATTTTATTGAATTTTCTAGTGTGAAAAATGCTATTTTAAATTTAAAATTAGTTACGGCCAAATTATATTGGCTTAGGGTCTAAAATTTATATATATTAGAAAACATATTAAAAATGATTTTCTAGAATTTTTGTAGAAATTTCCTAAGTGTTTTCAATGGATATCTAAAATTATTTAAGCTATGCGACTTAAATGTTTTATATATTTATGAAAAGGAGAAGGGGTATTTTGTAAATAATCCAAGTTCTTATTTGTGAAATTTGGAAGTACTATTAGAAGAGATAAATTTGCAACCAATCATAATTTGATAAACAAGGCAGGCCAGGTACAAAGAAATAGTTTAAAAACTCAAATTTACATGCATTTTCCTATTTCAATCCTTTCGGCACCAGGCTTTCGAATCCTTGCCTCCGCCTCCCACTTCATCGAAACTAATGCACATATTATGAAATGTCTGGTACATGGTGAATTGGACATAGGTGGAAGGTATTAGGTCAAAACCAGGGGTTTCGAAGGGTCGAAGCACTACTTTCCTTTTAAATGAAAATGTGCTTTCTTTGCTTTCGACTGAATAGCTTTCGACTTGGTCTGCTTTCGTTTGGGTCGACGACTTTAGAAGAATGGTTTTAAGAGGTTACGCATTTGTTTTTAAATAACTACTTTTGACTAGGTCGAAGCCCCTGACTGTCGTTTTTTACCTTTCGACTCAGATTGGTTTCGAAAGGGGTTACTTTGTTTTTAAAACCAAGTCACTTCTCCAATACTTTCGAAGGGATAGTTTCAACATCATCACTTCTTATTTATGAATGCTTTTGAAAGAGATGCTTTCGACTTAAATGTTATAATGACCCTTTTGCTCTATAAAAGGTAGAACCCAAATGCTTTCGAAAGAGATGGTTTTAATGGTTTCGAAAGGTATTTCTACATGTTATAAATTGAACTCAAATGCTTTCAAAAGGGTTGATGTTTTGATGCTTGCGAAAGGTTTTAAAGAAGGGTTTCTAAAGGGTGGTTCCCCAATGGTTTCGAAAGGTCAAAAAGGAAAGGTTTTCCAATGGTTTCGAATGGCAATGTTTAAGTGTTTTAAAGAGGAGTCTAAGGTTTTAAAGCTTTCAAAGGAGGTATTTTCCAATGCTTTCGAAAGGATAAATATGAATGGTTTCTAAGAGTATGATTTTCGAAAGGTATGTTTTGGCCTTTCGGCCTAAGATTATAATGTAAAGAAGTTTAACTTACATCGAAAGGGGTGCATTCAATGGTTTCAAAAGGGTTGTTTGAAGGTTTGAAAAAAAGGTTTCAGATGAGTTGTTTTTGGCAGTATAGCCTAAGTGTTTTTAAGTTAAAATGGGGTTTAACTTATTTTGGAAGGATGAGAAATCCTTAATAATTTAATCAACATTACTTTGGGTAAAGTATATATAGCATGGAAAATAGCTTCGAGTAAAGCAAAGAGTATATTTTCCTTATGCATATACAATTTAAAGGTTTAAATCATTTTTGAAAAGGTTTTAAAGAAAAGATTTAAAGGGTAGTTAACTCTAAGTAGAATGACTCAGATATTAGAATACCAGATGAGACTCATATGGGGTCGCGCCCTATACTCATCAGCTATTAGCCCCTAGCTAATATAGTCCAAAATTCCAGTGTGAGGGCTTTGTTACAAGTAAGACTAAAATTATGTTACACACAAAAAGGAATCTAAAAAGGAAAGACATGTTATTGGTAAGCCCACAAAACCATTATGATTGGTTATACCTGGAGAAGTAAGTAAGGATGGACCTTCCAGAAGAGGAGTGTCTAACAGATGTCAGATTTTTATGTTTTTCGGTAGGCTCGGGTCAGCCAAGGTTTAGTAGCTAGCCAAATAAAACTATAGTGTACGAATAGATAGTCCATATGATAATTTAAATGTACATATACATGATATTGCTTTACAAATTCAATCAGTTTTGGTTGTAGGATTTTAATTTGCAAAAGATATGTTTTAAAAGGATATAAGTGAGAGGAACCCGTTCTGCTAAGCGGTGTAGTCTCACTTGATATCAGATAACCGAGATGTATAGTATTATTCACACCAGGCTTTATGTCTGACTCGAAGTTTATCCTTAAACTCTCGAGTGCTCAAAAATTGATTTGAGTAGGTTGTGGGTTGAGTTTATAGGTTTTAGTAGGTTGGCGAATAAAGCTTTTGGTGATGAGTAGGTGGCTGATGGATAGCTAATAAGGAGTTGCTATTATATTTTAAGACTTATTCCACTGTATTGTATATATATTACTCTGGTCAACCAAGGGGCATCGTCATATGTCGCTCTTGGCTTAATATTGTAATAACTATATTTTATTTGAACTTGGTAAAGCGATGGGATGTGTAATTTGAATATGAAACATACTCTTGAAATTTAATCATTAAAATGTTGTTTTTTGAATTTATGATTTTGTTTCATATTCAAGTGCTTCTGATATTGTGGATATCATTAACATAACCGTACTTAGTCGACGGAAGTTAATACAAAGGATGACTGCTGCAGCATCTGTAACGCTTAGCTTTGGGCCTCTAGATAGACGATGTTACAGATATTTTGATTCTTAGTAGGTTAGGAAGAAGAAGTGGTTGGTGTTATCCATAAAATATTCTCAGGAACGAAAGTATGAAAGAAGGAACATAGGAGCATCGGAAAAGATCAGTAAGCATCAAGATGGTCTAGTTAATCATAGCTTCCGACAAGGAGCTTTTGACGAGGTTGAAGGCTGTCTTTCAAAGTCCATATATCTCAAACTACACAAGGCATTTGGTTATGACTCATTATATGCACGTTGGAGAAGTTTTCCAAGAAATCAACCCCTTTCGAAAGCATACATAGCCTTCAAAATGGTTGGAGCCACTTTCGTCCTTTAGAAGAGATCTAAACACCTATTGGTAGAAGGTTGCAGTGCTCCAAGTCACTTAAGGCAATAGGAGGTTTGGTTCGATAACATCAAAGACAAGCATCCAAATCAACCATAAGGCGCATCAGCATTCAAGTCAAAGAGAACAACAATAAATCCTTCGACAACATTAAGAGGTTATTAGACAATCCCTTTCGACGAGGTCGAAAGGAAACAAAGCAAGAGAAGCTTAATCTCGAGTGGCAACAACAAAAAGAAAATATCTATCCAGCACACTTTTTGACAATGTCGAAAGGTACAACAAAGAAGGCAATTCTATAAAATCAATGAAGGTGAAAGGATAGGAGAGAATGAAGGAATTGGTAAGGCATGATGTTACACTAAAAGTCAACCTTTCGACTAAGACGAAAGGTCTTTCAATAAAAGCAAAGGAAAAGGAGCACAGCCCAAACCTTTCGAAAGAGTCAAAGGGATGCAATCATCAAATTTCATTAGCATCGAACCTTTCGAAGGAGTCGAAAGGTTCCGTCTCTAGTATCCAAAGTGTTCTTACCTTTCAGAGGGATGAAGAAGTCAAATTAAGAGTGAACAAGTATTTGATGACCTTTTTGAAAGCATATTAATCCTTTCGAACCGGTTAAAGCACGTCCAGGGTACCTCTCGACAATGATGAAAGGTTTATGAAGAAAGCAGCACTCACAAGTCAACAAAGAATGAAAGGAAACCTTTCAACATCATTGAAGAAGAGAAACCTTCCGACAAGATCGAAATGTCCACAATAAACAGGAGAAGAACAACAATCCGACAAGGTCGAAAGGGTCATAACAGTATAAAGAAGACAAACTCTTCGATAAAGGTGGAAAGATCATAGAGGCTTAAGGGTAACAAACCTTTCGACAAAGGCGGAAGGTTCACAATAGCAGGTAAAAAGGAAAACCTTTTGATGAAGACGAAGGGTCTAAGGCGGCATATAAAAGGGAGACCTTCCGACCCAGTCGAGAGCATGAAGTCGAAAGGAGGGCCGCCTACATCTATAGCTAAGACCCAACGGGTCTAGTTTTGGAGTGAATTTTTCTTCATTCTACACTTGTAACTTCTTATAAAAAGAGCTGTAACCCTAGTTGAAAATCAATTTGGAGATTGATATGAGAATTCATCTTGAATAAAAAAGGGAAGTTTCATACTTTGTTAATTATTTATTGCATGTTTAAATGTTTTCCATATTAACCCATATTTTTAGGATTAACTCCACCGGAGGAATCTTGCTGATGGGATCAGAAATCACATGTTCCAATAACAACTCCACCCTTCTAAGGTTATCAAACCTTCAACCCTAACCTTTTGATAAGGACGACAGCTAATCTGGATTAACATGAGCGGTAACTTTTTGGATTCATTAGCATTATGATATGAGTCATTCAATTAAGTTAGTAGTACCCTATACTTTAACAACATCAAAACCTATTCGAGTGATCTAACCCTTCGAGATGGTTTGAATCCAATGATATAAGGTTCAACCCACTGGTTGATTTACACATACCTTTCGACAAAACCAGCTCCTTATAAGCAATCAGACCTTTCGGTAAGGTTAGAGGAACCTACACACCATTCAGAAATTTATTGTCTTACCTATTGCTAAAGAGATTACTCATCCAAACCTTTAGAAGCATTAAAGTTTAACTTTGAAGGGATAAGTTTGGTTAAAATTAATTTGCGCCATGGGAAAAAATCCTCAAAGCTCTCAATAGGTTTTACTTAGGCAAAAAGTCCTCAACCTGGAGGACTAAACCTTTCGACTACATCGAAAGGTTCAAATCAGAAATCCATAACTATTAAAGCTAAGCGTAAGGATTACACTTAGGGATATCTTGTCCTATATCTGAACTAGCCTTGCTATTCCTACTAAAATATCATTTTGAGGTATTGATCACAAATTTGGTGCCAATCTTTCTTAGCATTACTTTGGAAGAAATCTTGTTAACAGTTGGTTTTTCTAAACCGAAGTATACGTGACTTGTTAAGTGGTAAGAGGGAAGTCGTCCTCCCTTTTTTCAAATTTGAGTTCAAACTCAAGTTTTTGGCGCCCATTTGATACAATAGAATTTCATCCAAATTTTCTTCATATGTACTCCAAATGATGCAAACAAAAATAATACATAAATTGATAAAATGAGACGCTTGTATTGGCGTTGGTTTTGTTATCAAATTCAAAAGTCATAAAAATGACCATTTTGCTTCCTCTTTATTTTAATTTATTTTATTAATTCATCAGATTCAACTATTATCACATTTTTATTTATTGATAATTACTCCAAATATTTACCAAATTTCAGAGTATTACATCCAATCTAGCCTAAAGCTCATTCAAGTTTTAGCCCATCTGCCAAATGTTTTTGAGCTTATTTACCAATTTGAGCCACATGTCATTGCTTAGGCCTAGATTGGGGTAAAATGTGCTAGTTTCTGTGCCATCGATTATGTTGTACTGTTAAAGTTATCGATGACGTTTCTGTCGTTCTTCTATGTGACGAACATTTTGAGTAGAGTAGAAGTTGAGAAGAAGAAAAATGATGAAGGTTGAGAGTTTTTCAGGAGAGACCCTCCTTCTAGCCTTAAAATGTAGACTAGGTTTCTATCCAACCTTGAAAACATGATTAGAAGTAGGTATTAGCAAAGATAATTCGCTAATGTTGTGCTTAAAAAAATGTGAAATGAGGAGTTATGAGCTACCATGCAAGAAAGATAAATATCACGAGATTTAGAGTGGTTTGATCTTGATGGAAATCTACAACCATTATAATAACTAATTTTATTATATATGTCTTTGATTACCCGAGATTTGTTATAAAAGCTTTAAGCTATGTTACATTGCATGTAAAAGAGGAAAAATTCATCCTTCTACAAATGCATGTGAATTGTTTATAGTTGTTGAGATCAATCTTGTAACGAACCACAAATCTGTACCCTTTGAATCAACAATAAACTACACATGTCCGACCCAAAAAGCACATACCGACGGAAGGTCAAGAGGAAAAAAGAAGAGAGGAGAAGAGAAAAGAAGAAAGAGAGAAGAGAGAACCAGACAGAACAATACAGAATCTCACATTGCAGCGGAATGACATATAATATCATATCAATGATCTTTACAAAATAAAAACTGAATATACATATATCAATCAGAGTTCAACAATCAATCACTAGTTATCAGCTTGGACAGCTATAATAATATGTCCTTACAATTGCCGATAATATAAACAAAAATAACAACAATAATGCGCAAAATGGATATTCAAAACAGATACGTGTATATGAAAATGAAGATCTCCAGCTCTCTTGTTAAAGCTCCAAAAGCACTAAATCTGAACTTATAAATATACTCGGTCTGACCCGAGCGTTGAAAGGAAAGAACACCCGGATCAGTCTGGTATACCAGCATAAGAAACACACTCAACTGAATTTATTGAATTACCAAACTTTTCCTTTCAAAACAAAAATATCTCGTAATACACGCCCACACATAAACACGGACATATTTTTACCTTACGATAACTAAAACATTTCATATCAAATCATCTTATATTATACTAGTGTCTAGTATACAAATAACATTAAAATAGTCAAAATTGTTACCATTATTAAATTCCAGCATACTAGGCTCTACAAACAAAATGGCAGGCACGTAGTGGAGTTTGGATTTCCATACAAATGACCAGTTGAAGGGACTACCTTCCGATCGGTACACCTCTAGATGTATGTCCCGAGGCACAGAACATCTTCCCTCTACCAACACAAGACTAGCCTACCTCTATAATTGGGTAGTACCGAAAATGTCATCCCCCCGTCGTTATCGACCTTTTTTGAGGGCCCTCATAGCATATAACCACATTAATTTACATTTCAAATGTCATGACGTGAAGAAATATATCCAGAAGAGGATGATCATATCCTAATTGGGAATGACCCACTTAGCCTTACCGCATCTAACCCTGTTTCGGTCATTTCCGGTTGATGAGGCCTGAGGTAACGATTACCTTTCACATATCACATATCACATCACTTTGAATGCCACATAACCATTTCCGTTGACTACTAACTGCCTTCCACAAAAATACAACCCTTGAGCTCGTATGTCTCAAGGAGGGTGTTAAGCTAAGAGAAGTTGCCTTCTCCGCCACCACTGATGTACGTTTGTAAAAGCCAATGTACATAATCTTTAGAAGTTCAATGCCAGACAAACGTCCATACAAGTTGTCCCGAAACTAGACAACTGAAGGTATTTTCCTACCACATCCTGTTGGGAAATACCTAGGATTAGTAGCGACAGCCCTTGCAATGGATATTTTATAACAAAGAGACTACTGCTACTGGATGTATACTGGGATTTTAACCCCAAACGATCAACAAGCAGTTCTCCACTATGAAAATTCTAAATATCAATACCATCATTAACCTAGACAATCGAATGCATATACATTGGTCCGAAGTGGTTTTCAGATAAATCTGATCCCGGTCTCTTCGCACCAACAACGCAAAAGCGTTTCTCAACCTCACATAGAAACTAAGTCCCATATACTTATCACGTCTCCAACTTTCAACTTGCTATCCTTCGGCCAAGAAGGAAGCTCGATAAGTTGGAGTAATACTCCACACTACATGAATCAACATGCTCAACACAAACGATAATCAAGCCTACACAAATTGCTACGTACTAAGTGTACGACTGCATAGTTCCCACATCAAGTCGACGAACTAAAATGGCCAAATTTGATCGCCGGTTATTTAACTATCAAAGAAAATAAACAAATATTTAGCACCATAAACAATCACTAAGCCCTTTTAATTAATCTTTTATTAATTAAATCACTTCCCATATATTCATTTCAAATTATCTTTAAAAAGATACATTTCAACATTTCACTATTTGAAAAACATTCCACATACTTATTTAATAGTAAGTAATTAACAAATAAATTTATTCTCAACACTTAGAAAAGACTACATATACTTAAATCATGATTAAGTATATTTTTATTCTTTAAGGAAAATTCTCTTAAACATATTTATTTGAGTCAAAACGAATGTTGCGTAAAACATCATTACGATAATCCAAAATCACTAATATAGGGATTCAAAAATTAGATAGATATATAAATCCCATATACTATACAAAATATCTCCTTTCGAAAATCATTTACTATAACAACGGTATTATAGTCCATCATTTCCTTACTTCTCAAAAGCGTCTATTTCAACAATGAATGTTAAAATCTATGTATTCGATACTTAACACATTTTAAAACATCTTTAAATCATTTAAATTCATTTTATAGTATCACATCCCAAAAATATCCATTTTATATAAAGGATTATTCACCGTCTAAAATCGCGAATAAAATTCTCTTACCAAATTCAAAACTTCTATACATTTATTAAAGGATTATCCACTATCCAAAATCGTGGATGAAATTCCTTTAATAAGCTTCCATATTTAACTTATCAAAATAAGCTGATTTCGGAATTATAAAACAATGTTTATAAATTCCATTTATTTTTATAAAAACTTCCTATAAAATTCCTTTACTGACGAATTCCATTTATAACTCAATTACATGCCAAAATCCAAATTATAAGTTAATTTCCTATAAATCTCTTTATTTACAAATTCATTCTTTTTATAACATCATCAATTCATAAATCTATAAATCTTATTTACTTATAAGATTCAATTATAACTTCATTTTAACATTTACAAAACTCCTTAATAATCCCATTATTTTTATTTATAAAATATCAATTTTATAAATCTTATATACACACCATTTATAATAAATTCAAAAATCTCAATTGAACTTATTCTATAATATAGTTAACTCCATATTTCAAAAATCACATTTTGATATATTTCACAAAACCATAATTTTTATAACATAAAAACTATAACATTTATTTATTTAAAATAAATTCATTTCCTTAACAATTCAAAATTTTACAAAGCATCTATTTTCAAAATCACTTTAAAATTCTTTTTAATTTGAAATCATCACTTTAATATTTTTAATTTACCAAAAATAGGCCCAATGCTGCAACAATATTAAATACATCAATCATGGCATCCAAATCATCATATATCACATGATAACAACATATATATCAATATCTGTAAATAAAATCAACACTGGTGAGGAATCCGGTTGGATCCCTCCAACCTGTCACTTGCGACAAATATACATAGTGGAATATGTGTACAGTGTCCGCTACGAGGCAGATGCGCGTACAAAGGGCCATCGCTCATACAAGGGAACGTATAGGGTCCCATCTACTCCAATATGGAGGAATATATCCAAATATCAATCAATATATTGATAATATATCATATATCATCCAAACAATCATCAATCAGCATAAAATAAATTTATTCTCACTTATTTTAAAATATCAACGAGTTAGAAAGAGTGAATTGTACTCACTTCTGTTCCAATAGCAGTTGTAGTGTTTTATTCCGAATAAAATTAAACAAGCACTTAATTTTACCCAAAATTTTCACTAGCTCCAATCAACTTCAAACCAGCTTCAAAATGTAGCGCTCGTCAATACGGACCCAACACAACTTGTTTTATCAAAAATAGACGTCATATGAAGAAGTTATTATATTTAGAAGTTTATACAAATTAATATAAATTAATTTCATAATTTCTTTTTAATTTTAAAACCCTACTCAATCGCAGCCGTTCGATTTTTCTATGAAGAGATCTAGGCCAAATGTGCCATCTTCTTCTTCTTCTTCGTGAAAAACGCGTATGCTCTTCCCATAGCCGCCGACGTTCAACTAATTGCCGCTCTTTCCACGATCGTCTACACGACGATCAAACAGCATCATTTCGAAGCTCGAGCTCCCTCGCACCTACACCCAAAGTCTCGTCGAACTCAGCTACTTCCTCTTGAAAAACGTGCTGAAACCCTAGACGAACGTGAGCCAAATTCACCTCCTACAGCACTCAAAAACCATCATCACCGTATGGATTGAAAGATCTCGTCTAGCACTTCATTGTTGTAGTTGAATATTTCTTCTAATTGTTTATGTATTGAGAGAGATTGAGGGAAGAAGAATTGAGCAATTTCGGCCATTGAATTTGTAAACGACGGCTAGGGTTTCATGGCTAGGTTTGTGAAAAAATAAAGTTATGAAGTCCTTTTATAGAAAATTTCACGACACTATGTATCCAAAAAAATTCAAACTCCAATCGAAATGTGACACCTACATTTATAATATTTTACCCCTATTCCAAACACAATGAAATACATATCAGTTCGATCATATTTAGAAGATAGGTTTACGAATTGACTTATTTAAATTAAAATTTACTTAAACAAATTTCTATGCATTTTAGCTTGCCACGACTAAACCGTAAAATCGATCGACACAAAATTTGAAATCCTACAATAATATAACATTACGGATCCAATGAAATTGGTTTCGTCGAAATCCAAGACTGTGTCAAAAATGACTATTTTTACATATTAATTAAATATTAAAATATTTGATTTCTATAAGTTTGCTTTTAATTCAATTTCAAAAGTTTACTAACACCATTCTAATTCAAATAGAATTTAATTCAACTTTATAATCATTTTCATTCATATTAAATTCAAATTTCAATTATTTCCACAATTTCAAATATTAACTTAACATCTTAATTATCCAATTAAATTCTTATATTCAAAATACAAGTTATTCGGCTTATAAAATTTACTTGTGAATATTTAAAATTAATTAAATATACGAATTTCGAATTACTAAATTCTAGGTCGTTACAAATCTCTAGAGGGCTAAGATCGAAGTTCCATACCCTAGGTTTCTCATAGTCATTGATGATGATATACAACTTAAACGATGGCCCGCTAGAATTTCAAATGGAGAGAACAGCTCAGATGAAGGCTGTCTGGTGGGAAGTACCATGTCATGCTTGTGTTTGATAAGGGGATAGGCAAGAGAGTTGTTGATGAGTAGTGTCACCAATTCCATGTGAACAGTGAAGTACAGAGGGTTATTGCTGCAAACGGCGCTTTCATTAGATGAATAATGTCATTTTTATGTTGAACTTATCAGGGGAACAATATGAAGTCGTCGTTTCTTCATGCAAGGACGACTAATGCTTTTGCCAGAAATCCGTCGAGTTACGACAAAGCAAGATGGATGGGGTAGTTTGTACGACTAAGGGAAAGATGGACTGAGAAAGACAAGAGACTTAGATGGCCATATGGGAGGCGGGGCTTCTTATTGCACTTCGGTCGCCTTTTAATGAGGTAAGGTGGAGTTTCTCATGAGTCTTCTTCGCTTCTTGTCAATAATAATGCTTCGATAGCGGTAGGGCACCCCAGTCTCAGAGAGTAGAGCCACTTGAATTGCATATGTAAGTTTTGGGTCAGATCGATCTATAACAGCCCACCCTCTATAATACCCTGAAATCAGCACTAAATGACAATGTCCGACTTTCAAATACCACAAAAGATGAGTTTTTGGAGAAGAAAATTAAAACAAACATTATGCTAAGGCATATCGACAGAATCTTGCAGTAGAATGATAACATATAATATACTGAATACACGTGAATATAACACGTTACCAATATATATAAAAGACTTCTCTAGCGGAAATAACTAATATGAATATCAGTATAGAACGTTAGAACACATCAAACTCTCCATAATATGGGGTTCTGAATATAATATTTGATACATCAAGTCTCATATATAAATACATATTTGTTGTGTGATACTACAATATCAAGTATATATACGAAGTATCAACATCGCCTCCATAGAAGCTCTAGCTGTCCTGAAAGCGTATTCCCAAAGGAAATTTACTTCCAAACTACTCAATCGGGTACCCGAGAGTTGTCATGGCATAAAAAGACAAAGATAAAACATGGGTCAGACATGAAGCATGACATGAGGGTAATTATCTCAAAGTATTGTACATCAAAACTATATACAAAAAACAAGAACCTACTGAGACACAGTCGGTCCTCTCCACAACTGTGGCTCAAGGGTAATCCGGACTGTCCATAAACAGTTAAGTAAACATATCTCAAAGATAGGAATCATACTATAATTTGATCTTTTTCTTTAATTAACGAGCAAGCACAACTAATGTAATGTGGCTGACACGTAACAGTGTACTATGATAAAGGCAACCCAACATCCAAAAGTAGGGTAATCATGATATAATCCGTTGCAAAGTACATAACAATAATAAATGTAACAACAATAACATCGGTCAACTAATAACACACATAACATAACAATGAAAGACAATCAAAGAAGACGAATTGATACCTGTCATTACTGATGGGTGAGGTCTGTTGAATATGCGCTTATATGATTTTTGTTTGATGATAATAAACATATATACATTCGTTTAAATGTATTTGATAATATACTATTTTATTTTTCACAGATTAAATAAATATTTGTTGAATAAATTAAATAACACAGAATTTGAGTTCAAACAAATATTTTATTCAAACAAATATTTATTACATCTTTGAATAGTACAATTTCAAGCTCTCACTATAACTATACAACTTTGATTACATCACATTTTTCACATTTACATCAGCACCTCACTACATATCACTCACACTCGTATTTTTATCTTCAACTGCATTCCAGTTTGAATCCAGCATTTGAGAAATCTGCAAAAATATAAACTAACGCAGTAAAATTGAAAAAGAAATATTTTTGCAATTCAAAAATAAAATATGAATTTTGAAAATATTTTTTGCCTCAGTTATTTGGGTTGTTCGTCATCATTTATATTTGAATTCATCATACACGAACAACTTGTGACATACACAGTATATTACTGTATATGCCACAAGGCCGTGCACGCCGATATATACACTTGATTGATTTACAGGGACAGGCGAGCACAGGTCAAACCCAAATGAAAAACCGGGTTCAACTCACGTGTAATAACATTGAAAATCACGACACGAGCACAAGGTCAAACCCGAGTTTTGAAACTGGATTCAACTCAAGTGAAAGTTCAAAAATCAACATGATGTGATCCAAGTTCAGGTCAGACCAATCAGTAGCATGCTAATGAAGACTGCATCAAAATGCAAGCACAAAAGTGCACAGCAACCAGAAATGCATGCAAGTGCCAACCAGAATGAAGACCACAAGTAACAAAACTCGAGTGCAGCAATGAAACCAAAAGTGTCAAGCAAATGCAACAAAGATGCAAGCTGCAGCATACCAGAAGTACACAAGTACAGACCACATCATCAAGTATGGCAGTGAAACAACTCAAGTGATCAAGCATACAACAAAGTAGTTAATGTTGTGTAATGCAATGCTCAGATGTCCAGCCCATAACATGTCCAGATTCAACTATAAGTCCAAGTTCGAAATCAAAGAAATGCCACCAGTACACAGTGATACAAGGCAACAAGTACAACACTGTACAAACTCAAGATGACAAGTTCAACAAAGAAATGCATGTCACCAAGTTCAACAACATACTTCAATGACTAAAATTCGACAAGCAACTGAAGGCAACAGGATAGAAAGCAACAACTCAAATATGCAAGTTCAGACCAAACAGCAATGGCACAGCAACAGTGAAGACTGCATAAGTGATACAAGTCAGAGCAACAAAATCATCACAATGAAGACCACTATGCAGTGTACAACAGTGACATGCACATCATCCAAACAACAAATGAATGACCAGATCAATGACCAAACTACAAAGAACATCAACAATGCAACAATGTGCATAGCAGATCAAACGCATGTATACAGCAAAGTCAGAGAGACAACATAAGTATACAATATAGCAAGTGCAACACAGTTGCAAACAACATGAATGGAATCAATATGTGCAGACTACACAGCAAAGTCATATAACAGTTTTTTTTTAAAAAAACAAAGTCAAAAATTTACAAGTTCAAATCAAATGGCTGGAGTAAACATGATCAGTGAAGACCGAGTTCAACATCAAGTGGCAATCAAGTTCGAACATGTCAAAGTCAAAGAGAAAGTCACGGGAAATCAAGGAAATCAATGCCGTGTTTCTAATCAAAGTCAAAATCATGATGACCACGATATCAATTCGAAACCGTGTCAACCAAGCAACGATAATACGAAATTGACAAAGTCAAATAAATCATCATCGTTCAACAAATATCAAACGGCCAAAGCAATAATTTTGAAACAATCAGACGAACGGAATTCATGGGTAACGAATCCTATAAAAGCCCCAGATCATCATCGGCATAAAGGTGTGAGTTCGAATATGAAAATCGAAGAGGAACAGAGCTAAAAATTTTACCTGAAGCGAAACCGAACTCACCAAAACGAAGCCAAACCAAGCCGATAATCATCTCAACCCTAATTCGCAAAGCAGAGCATTCAAGAGATCAAAGCCCCAAATCCATAAACCCTAAATCACAGTACCACGAGAAAGCGAAGCCGTGAATTCCAGGGCAACGAAGATCGAGCAATAGCCAAAATTAAAGAGCATCGAAACAAAGCCGCTTCTCATAATTTTCAGATCGAAGAACGAAGACGCAATCCCTAATTCAGTTGCGTAGAAGAATGAATGAAGAAAATAAGAGCCGCCATCACAAACAAAGGAACGGGGCCGATAAAAATATAGAGAAAGAATAATTGGGGCGGTCTTAATTTAGTTTGGGGTTTTTAAATTTATAATAAGGGTTTTTATTTTTGAATTAGGGCTATTTTATTTACATTGTTTTTAAATTTGTATTTTCATTTTTAAACCGTTTTAATTTTCTAGTCGTGTGACTAAGGGACAAGGTACGTGGCGTAGCTTGAGAATTCGCAACTCGGTAGTTGAGTTGTGGCAGGGTTTTGAGCGTAGAGTTAGATTAGTCAATAGCGGGTATAGCGAGTTTACGTGTGTAAGCGAGGGACTATCTAATTTCTAGTAGAAACCTTGGGGGCAGCACGTAGGCAGGGTTTTGCCGAAGCTGGGTAAATTCTGTGTTGTTCTGTTTTATTCTGTTATTTATATTCTGCTATATCTGTGCTGCTATTCTGTGATCTGAATTGAAATTAATTTATAAGCTTCCGCGATTAATTTTTATAATTTACACTATCACCCTATTCACCCCCCCCCCCCTCTAGGGTGAAATCGATCCTACAAGTGGTATCAGAGCTAGGAATAGAAGTCAACATCTATTTTAAAAATTCGATTTTTTTTTGAAAAAATCAGTTTTTGTTTTAAAAATTTGAATTTTTAAAATGGCTTCTTTTAATAATGCTTTTGCATAGGATCAGTCGATAGTTAGACCACCAATGTTCAATGGTGAATATGCTTTTTGGAAAAATAGGATGAAATTTTTTTTGAAAACCATTGACGCTTGGGATATTGTTGAGACAGGTTATAGAATACCAACTATAACTGTAGATAATCAGGAAATAGAGAAACCAAAGGAACAATGGACAGAACTAGAAAATAAATTACAGAATACTAATGCCAAAGCTATGAATTCTATTATCTGTTCATTAGATCAATTTGAATTTAATCGTGTCTCACATTGTCTAACTGCGCAGGAAATATGGCACATACTAGAAGTGACTCACGAAGGAACATCTCAAGTCAAAGAATCTCGCCTTGCCATGCTAAGCAGCGAATTCGAGAACTTTACAATGGCGAAGGAAGAAAATGTAAAAGAGATGTACGAACGACTTTCCAATATCGTATACAAATCAAAAGCTCTCGGAAAAACATACACCAAATTGGAAATAGTCTGGAAAATCCTCAGAGTCCTTCCACGAAGCTTTGAAGCGAAAGTAACTGCCATTCAAGAATCGAAAGATTTAAAACAACTCAAAGTTGAAGAACTCATCGGAAATCTCACCACTTATGAGCTAGAAATGAAATTCAAAGAAGAGCGTGAAGGAGGAGATACTCGAAAGAAATCAATAGCTCTCAAAGGAACAACTGAAAGTGATGACGATGACGATGATGATGCAGCAGCAGAATTGGAGCTATTAATAAAGAAATTCAAAAAGTGGAATTACAAATATGGAAATTCAGCTCGAATTCAAAAAGCGAGAAGCAGAATAGCCAAAGCACTAGACTACTCTGAAGAACAGAAGATCATCTGTCACAAGTGCAACCAACCCGGACACATCAAGCCCAATTGTCCTCAAAATCAACGCGACTTTAAAAAGAAATCAAAAAGGAAAAGTTTTGCAGCCATGTGGAATACAAGTGATGAAGATAATAAAAGTTCTAGGAGTGAGAGTGAGAAAGCAGATATGTGCCTTCAAGGGAATATAACTGATAGCGATGATGACGAGCCAAGCGAGGTATCAAAACTTACTCACTCTGAATTACTTATTTATTTCCACGAAGTAAATGGCTGTTTTGAACGACTTAGGGAAAAATATGCCAAACTTGAATCTCAAAAGGATACTTTGATAGAATGCAATAAACAACTTGATCAATTAGTTAAAACCTATCAAAGTAGAATCTCTAAGTGTGATAAGTGTCCAACATTCGAAGAAGAAATTAAAAAATCAGAAATCAATATAAAATCACTTGAAAATGAAATTCTGATTTTAAAAGAGAATGAAAATACTCGGAGAGAGAATTCTATTAAAAAGTGCACACAATTGTTAAACGAAAATGAATCTCTCAAAACACAAGTCCAACAATTGTCAACGACTTTGGATAAATTTTCAAAAAGTGAAAAATCGTTGAATATGCTATTAGGAAAGCAAACTGTTAATTCGGTTAGACAAGGACTTGGATATATCAGTTCGAAAATTGTTGAAAGCAATATTAGTCAAGTTAATTCCATGTGCACGATTTGTAGAAAATATGAACACAGTCACAATAATTGTTGGTATAGACCCAAACATGTGAAAACTATACCGATTTGGGTTCCAAAAGGCACAAATATAAAATCCCTCAAAGTTAAACAAATTTGGGTGCCGAAGGGAACAATTATAAATAGTTTTGGGTCTTTACAAAATTGTTTTTCAAAATATTCTGCCACTAACAACCATGGACCTATTAAAACAAATAGGTCACATAAATCTTTTCCCGTGTAGGTGTGGTGGCAGGCTAAGGAACAACAATAGTGTTCTCTGGATTTTTTGGCTGTTCCAGAAACACAACGGGCGACAAAGCAAAGTTCCTTAGCCTAGTATAAAGGTGGCAGAATCACAATGGACAACAACGAAAAATATCGTAAAGGTAAAACAGGTATGGTATGTTTTAAACGATATATTAAATGTGATAATCTGCACCGTATTCTGAATTAAAATCAGCCAATATCAAGATGATGATTCTGACTTATTCAACATAGTTGGTCAATTATATTCTTATGCCAAAAACACTATAAAAATCTCTAGATTCTTTGAATTACTTCATATATATCAGTTTGGATTAAAAATAGTGTTTTGTTGGATAATACAATTGGTTATAATATGGCTAACTCCTTATTCACGGTTTTCTGATTATTTACACGGCTTCATTTCAAATTCAAAAGTATGTCATTTAAATTGTTGTTAAAATTGAATTTGAAAGTTTTGGTGCACACTTCATGTTTTGGTCTAAAAAATTCAATTGATGATAATTTTTGAGTGAAAGAGAAATTCAGATGCAGATTACACTGGTAATCTAGTTGATAGAAAAATTACTAGTGAAACGTGATTTTTTGTTGAGACATTTAGTAACTGCATCGTTTTTCAAAGAAAATATCTGCATATTTTTCATTTCAAATAATTTTCAAATAGCAGAAAATTTTCTTTTAAAACCCCCTGGAGAAAATCATTTTTGACCATAGTTTCAGATTAGTCATTTTTGAAAAATTAATTTCATAATTATTTTTGAATCTGATTTTAAATGACTATTTTGACTAATCTGACTCCCTAATGTTTATTGAAAAGAAAAACAGTGATTGAAAAAGTGATGAGTGTTAATATTGATCAAATATTATGACTCGAGATAGTATAATTAATAAATTTCTTTAGAAATTTAAGCAAGAGTTATAAAACTGTTTGTTGGTAAAAATTCCATGACCATCTCTATCTCTATCATATTTCTAACAACCATCACTCATAAAAATTCTATATAGTTTGTCGATATGTGGTACTTTAAACAGGAATCGTTCGTTTTTCAGTTTCACATTTTAAAAAAAAAAAAAAAATAAATAAATAAATACCAAAGTATTCACTCTCATTTAAAAGTCCTCACGGTTATGCATGGGTGAATTACTTGGAATTTGTTATGTGCTTCCATGCTCATTTAAAAGTCCTCGCGGTTATGCATGTATGGAACGCATATCAAAAGTTGATTTGTAAAATAAACAAGTTGATTCTAATCCCATTTAAAAGTCCTCACGGTTATGCGTGGTTAGAAGATACTTGAATTCATTTTTTTTAAAATAAAATTGGAATACTACTAATCTCATTTAAAAGTCCTAACGGTTATGCATGGTTAGTAGATATTCAAATTCCTGATATAAATATACCACAAATAGACACAACTGTATGGTTTTATATGATGACATCATTTCCATCATTCTAAAAGTGGAATATGCGCCTAACAAAACATTTATGATTTTTGTTTGACTTTTTATCGAAATTTAATATTTATATTCAATTGAGTTTTAATGTTGGATTGATATCGATTACTTTATCTCTATATTCTCTAACACTGTTACTCGTTTGCTGATAACAAAAGGGGGAGAGAAAAGTTAAGATTTTGTCTAATAAAATCAAGCAAAGGTCAAATAATTTTCCATTTGCATATAGGCTCATTTATATATTTCTATTTGCATGCATATATGTAGGGGGAGTATTGTGTAGAGAGGAAGCATTTAAATAAGGGGAGAAATTAGAGCATATCAATGATCAAATACATTTAACATATTCAAAATCTTAAATATATGTTTGTTATCATCAAAAGGAGGAGATTGTTGAATATGCACTTATATGATTTTTGTTTGATGCTAATAAACATATATACATTCGTTTAAATGTATTTGATAATATACTATTTTATTTTTCACAGATTAAATAAATATTTGTTGAATAAATTAAATAACACAGAATTTGAGTTCAAACAAATATTTTATTCAAACAAATATTTATTACATCTTTGAATAGTACAATTTCAAGCTCTCACTATAACTATACAACTTTGATTACATCACATTTTTCACATTTACATCAGCACCTCACTACATATCACTCACACTCGTATTTTTATCTTCAACTGCATTCCAGTTTGAATCCAGCATCTGAGAAATCTGCAAAAATATAAACTAACGCAGTAAAATTGAAAAAGAAATATTTTTGCAATTCAAAAATAAAATATGAATTTTGAAAATATTTTTTGCCTCAGTTATTTGGGTTGTTCGTCATCATTTATATTTGAATTCATCATACACGAACAACTTGTGACATACACAGTATATTACTGTATATGCCACAAGGCCGTGCACGCCGATATATACACTTGATTGATTTACAGGGACAGGCGAGCACAGGTCAAACCCAAATGAAAAACCGGGTTCAACTCACGTGCAATAACATTGAAAATCACGACACGAGCACAAGGTCAAACCCGAGTTTTGAAACTGGATTCAACTCAAGTGAAAGTTCAAAAATCAACATGATGTGAACCAAGTTCAGGTCAGACCAATCAGTAGCATGCTAATGAAGACTGCATCAAAATGCAAGCACAAAAGTGCACAGCAACCAGAAATGCATGCAAGTGCCAACCAGAATGAAGACCACAAGTAACAAAACTCGAGTGCAGCAATGAAACCAAAAGTGTCAAGCAAATGCAACAAAGATGCAAGCTGCAGCATACCAGAAGTACACAAGTACAGACCACATCATCAAGTATGGCAGTGAAACAACTCAAGTGATCAAGCATACAACAAAGTAGTTAATGTTGTGTAATGCAATGCTCAGATGTCCAGCCCATAACATGTCCAGATTCAACTATAAGTCCAAGTTCGAAATCAAAGAAATGCCACCAGTACACAGTGATACAAGGCAACAAGTACAACACTGTACAAACTCAAGATGACAAGTTCAACAAAGAAATGCATGTCACCAAGTTCAACAACATACTTCAATGACTAAAATTCGACAAGCAACTGAAGGCAACAGGATAGAAAGCAACAACTCAAATATGCAAGTTCAGACCAAACAGCAATGGCACAGCAACAGTGAAGACTGCATAAGTGATACAAGTCAGAGCAACAAAATCATCACAATGAAGACCACTATGCAGTGTACAACAGTGACATGCACATCATCCAAACAACAAATGAATGACCAGATCAATGACCAAACTACAAAGAACATCAACAATGCAACAATGTGCATAGCAGATCAAACGCATGTATACAGCAAAGTCAGAGAGACAACATAAGTATACAATATAGCAAGTGCAACACAGTTGCAAACAACATGAATGGAATCAATATGTGCAGACTACACAGCAAAGTCATATAACAGTTTTTTTTTAAAAAAACAAAGTCAAAAATTTACAAGTTCAAATCAAATGGCTGGAGTAAACATGATCAGTGAAGACCGAGTTCAACATCAAGTGGCAATCAAGTTCGAACATGTCAAAGTCAAAGAGAAAGTCACGGGAAATCAAGGAAATCAATGCCGTGTTTCTAATCAAAGTCAAAATCGTGATGACCACGATATCAATTCGAAACCGTGTCAACCAAGCAACGATAATACGAAATTGACAAAGTCAAATAAATCATCATCGTTCAACGAATATCAAACGGCCAAAGCAATAATTTTGAAACAATCAGACGAACGGAATTCATGGGTAACGAATCCTATAAAAGCCCCAGATCATCATCGGCATAAAGGTGTGAGTTCGAATACGAAAATCGAAGAGGAACAGAGCTAAAAATTTTACCTGAAGCGAAACCGAACTCACCAAAACGAAGCCAAACCAAGCCGATAATCATCTCAACCCTAATTCGCAAAGCATAGCATTCAAGAGATCAAAGCCCCAAATCCATAAACCCTAAATCACAGTACCACGAGAAAGCGAAGCCGTGAATTCCAGGGCAACGAAGATCGAGCAATAGCCAAAATTAAAGAGCATCGAAACAAAGCCGCTTCTCATAATTTTCAGATCGAAGAACGAAGACGCAATCCCTAATTCAGTTGCGTAGAAGAACGAACGAAGAAAATAAGAGCCGCCATCACAAACAAAGGAACGGGGCCGATAAAAATATAGAGAAAGAATAATTGGGGCGGCCTTAATTTAGTTTGGGGTTTTTAAATTTATAATAAGGGTTTTTATTTTTGAATTAGGGCTATTTTATTTACATTGTTTTTAAATTTGTATTTTCATTTTTAAACCGTTTTAATTTTCTAGTCGTGTGACTAGGGGACAAGCTACGTGGCGTAGCTTGAGAATTCGCAACTCGGTAGTTGAGTTGTGGCAGGGTTTTGAGCGTAGAGTTAGATTAGTCAATAGCGGGTATAGCGAGTTTACGTGTGTAAGCGAGGGACTATCTAATTTCTAGTAGAAACCTTGGGGGCAGCACGTAGGCAGGGTTTTGCCGAAGCTGGGTAAATTCTGTGTTGTTCTGTTTTATTCTGTTATTTATATTCTGCTATATCTGTGCTGCTATTCTGTGATCTGAATTGAAATTAATTGATAAGCTTCCGCGATTAATTTTTATAATTTACACTATCACCCTATTCACCCTCCCCCCCCTCTAGGGTGAAATCGATCCTACAAGGTCCACTACGGACATCTATCGCGATCCAATAATTCTCTTTAAGGGTCCAAAATAAATAGAGTCGGTACTCAAATGTACTTTTGACCCCGAGCCACATCCTTATGATGGGCCTTGTGTAGCACCGTACCCTCTTAAGCGAGCTTTGGTGATATATGACCTACTCTAGTTACATGAGATCTATGTGAACCATACTGTACACTCTACATCGAGCTTTGGTGACATCTAGTCCACTCGTAGACGATCGTCATCTTATCCAAACTACACCGCACCCCCTACATCGAGCTTTGGTGGCATCTAGTCCACTCGTAGATGATTTTCATCGTTCCCCTTTTCTAGTCATCATGGATTTCTCAAATACCTTGCATACGCCTTTATCAAAAAGAGAACTAATATCGTGTCTCATGTAATATGCTATTGGGATCACAAAAGAACACCAATGTCGTCTATTTTTACACCCGTCAAATATAACTTCGCGTATAGTCACCATTGAAGGTCCAATGACATGTATGACCACTAATATAAGACCAACAGAGTGTATGATCACTAATATAAGATCAATACTATGTACAGTCACTAATATAAAACCGACATCAAACTACGCGTACCCCGAGGTCCAAAACCTAAAGGTATGGATTTACTCTGTTCGATCGTACATGCTCGTCGAACGTGATCTTGCGATCGACCATCATACCGACCTATTGCTCGATTGTTATTGATCGCTATTAAACATACGAATCACTTTACTTTTGCATCCTAGTCTCAAGCTTCGCCTAGCATTTGTCCTCCTCGACTAGCTCAAAGCCCTCTCGAAGTCATGCCGAAGTCTCACGCAAGCTCGCATATGAAACCGAGCAAGAAATCCTGATAAAATGGCACCTGACCTGGGCCTTACTACCCAGGTCAGTGCATCACTGGTCCATTGGTGGTCTACCACCAGTCGACCGGTGGTAGCATATCCGAAGTAGTAAAGCCTGAGGCAGTTACTATCGATTTCCACGTCGCCAATTCTTGTGTCATCTCCCTTGTCGCTTCGTCTAATGCGCCGCCTTGCCTCCCAAGCATGCCTTTACCCCATTGGACCTCCTCTGCAGTTCGGTGGTTGATGAATTGAAAGTGGTTCCTTATGTGCTCGAAAATTGATTTCGACACGAAATGCACTCGTTGCAGGTAAAGTCCAACATGCAAATCCAACGACCCAGCCTCCTCTAGTACGCCAAAAGGAACTCGATCAGCCTTCCTACCTTGCGTGTTGCTCGCACATGTGTCGATGCATGCACCTATTCTTGCATGCTTATGCAAACACACTACTACTATATAAATCATGTTTCGAGTTTCACCGGAGTGATTGCTCGATCTGATACCTTCTCAAACAACTTAGTGCACACGATGATCGCTATGGCTACATGAGACGCTAGTTGCATGCTTAGGTACAAATATACATACATACATACATATACGAATATGCACACAACTAAATTCAACAATTCCAGTTACAACACAAGAATTATCTTGATTATTATACTACTTTAAATACATGTACACGTATACCCGCTCGTGCACATGTATGTACACATATATTCGAGTAAGTAATTCAATTGTACTTAAATCGGAATTTTCTTTTATTTATTAAATCTTTTCAATAAAAGTAAAACTTCCTTTTATATTATTTTATAAAATCTCGTACCATTTTATAAAATACAATACTAGGTTATGAATCTAAGCCTTTAAAATACCAAATCTCTTCATTTAAAATTAAGTATTCCTTTTGTAAATATGTTGTAAAACCTTATAACTATTTATAAAATATATTCTTCATGTTATTTTATAAAATCTTACATACTTTATAAAATATCTCATTCATATTATTTTATAAAATCTCATATTATTTATAAAATATATTTTTATACTATTTTATAAAAATCACTTTTTTATAAAGTATCACTTTTATACTATTTTATGAGGTCGCTTTATAAAATATCACTCTTATTTATAAAATTATTTCTTTACATAAATATTATTTATAAATAAATCATTCACATACAAAAATCATTTCTTTAATACTAACCAAGTTTCATAAGACCACTTATTACTTTAGTGATAAGTGTAGAGCCCTTAAACTAGTCAGTTGGCTTGCTAACTTCTCTCAGTCCATTGAATAATTACTAATTAATGATATGCACATAACTATATCACTAAATTAGTCTCTAATCACTAATAGCATCATACTAAATCAATTACTTGACCCATAATCCAAATTTAAGCTTACTAATTATTTTAGAAACAGCAATTAAGGTCTCAAACAAATAATGAGTTAACATAATCATGTTTATAGCATTAACATAAACGCCTAAATCAGCCCAAACATTCTTTTAATCACTTTATATAATTCCGTAATCACCAATAAATTAAATAATGAAGTTTAACAAGCAAGTAGAAATAGAGAATCATCTCACTTTACATCTTCTTTTCCAAACCAAGTTCCAAATCATCAAAACCCATCATTTTGCTCTTTTGAAACCTTAAATGAAGCTCCAAACACAACTTCAATCTTATTCCTTGATAGGTTATGTGAGAAATAGGTAGAGACAGGATTAGATAGAGAGGAATTGTAGTGATTTTAGTTTGAATTTAGGAATTTTAATTGAGCATGATCAAATGGATTTAGTTTTTTAACGATCAAGAGGGGATTAGAAAAATAATTAGAGAACGGGAAGGTGAAAATAATGTGAAATGAAAAGTGAACGGAAATGATGAAGTGGTGAGCTAACTTATAATCTAGCATTTGGGCCTTAGCCCAACATTCAATTTTCATCCTTTTCTAGAAATCACTATTCACTTCAAAAACTTATCGACTTTAAACATAATCAAGTTTATGGATGAAAATAAAATCAGCAGCATCCAGTCATTGATGAAGAAAGGGAAGTGTCTCTTAATTAGAGTGATCTCTACCACCCAAATTGCAAAGGCAAAAAGCATGGAGTTGAAGCTATCCATACAGAGCCAAGAGTGATAGACGGAAGTTGATGAAAAAAAGTTTGTGTAGGGAGCGCATGGTTATGGGTTGGAATCACTTGGTCCCAACTTTCCCTTATCCAATGGTCCCATCAATAAAAATGTATCATCTAATGGTGTATTTTACAAAATAAACCTTTGTTTATAATAGTAAATTTTTTCGTAGAATCATTTGGTAAAATACATTGAGATGTGGTAAATATTCATTGATGGGACTAAGAGGCTAGGGAATTTTAGGACCATGTGCTTTGCACCCATGGTTATACAACCGTACCGTGGTAAAGGGTAATCAGAAGCCTACATATGGAGCTTGATTAAGGTTGCTCATCATATTCCCGACAAGAGCAATGAAAGCAGCAGCTTTATTCACCATCTCAAGGTCAAGTTTAGCTTCACATATTGTGTACTAACAAAGGTTAACATGCCCCTGCTTTGTGTATCCTACCGTGAAGGCTTAACATAAACTCGTCTCCGAAAGGCTGCAGACAGCAGCACATACAAGTAGTAAATAACTATTAACAAATCTAAGTGATGAAATTTGCACATTGGAGACATCAATCATATGATTATGCCATAAGGATCAATTTTAGGATAACTTCATCAAATCAACCATTTTTATATTACATTTCAATTCATTCAACATTTTAATCCATAAACTGAAGGGCATGCAGCATGCAGCTTAATGTAGAAACAATGGTCATAATAGGGAAAGGAATATACAGAACACTGCGGTTTTATTTACAGATAGAGTGCCACTAAACCATTACAAATACCATTTGCCATTAGAAGGAACCAAATGTGTTCTCCCCACTGTATGTCATGTAGAGAAAGCCATCTTCATCTTTATTCTCCTCGTAGATTGCAGACATCATGGCAGCTGAAGAATTGAGATGAATTTTGTAACTTTTATTCAATTAATAAGCAGAAATTGGACAGTACATCTAATTTTATAAATGAAAATATAACTACCTGTTGGAGGTAAAGTATTTTTCACGAAAATGAAAATTGCTTTTTCAGCAGTGAGTTTGATCCTCTTGCGAACCACGTACACAAACTGACCGACAGTCAGGTCAGCAGGAACCAAGTACCTAGAAAATGCAAAAAGAAACTAATCACTCATTGCTCTTCTAAAGATGTATCATGTATCATTGTATCAAAAATTTATTCAAATTACCAAAAAGAAGTGCACACAAAATACAATAGAAATAAATTTCACACATGTGAGTGTGACTTGCCAAGCACGTTTACACCATGAGATCACCCCCACTAAAAAACAGCCATGTTCACATATCTACGCAATTAAGTTTATAAACTGATAGTCAAGGTCCACTAGCTGAAGTGGCAAGTGGTACGACACTATAAACGGGGATTCTAAAGGCAACGGCTTTGGACACAAATGTGACATAATGGATCTTGACTGTTGGATCCCATTGGGTTCACATATGGGGTTGAAATCTCAAGTAATTTAATGCTTGAAATTTATTGTGTCATATTTTGTGTTCTACTACATTCTTGTATGCATCACATAACAAATCTTTTCTATGGTTCGAATATTGAGTTTCAGAGTCCACATGAAATTTGGCACACACACATGTTAGTACAAATATCAAAAGCTTTGTACCCAAGGAATGAACACACATGTTACATACTAATGTAACAAGCTTTGTACTCATGGAATTACTCAACATACTCATGTTAATTAAGTTGTTCGAGTTAAGTTTTCAATGTTTGCATTACTAGGCTTATCCACCGATGTCATTTAAAAATACATATTGGTTTAGTTTTCAAAGATTTCAATATGAAGAAAAGAATGCAAGGAAAAAGCAATAAAATGAACATTCAGACGATAAGTTTTATAACTACACATAAACAAGGGTGGTTATGTCAAAAATCAATAATAAAAGGATCTTTTATATAAATTAATCAAACAAACAATAACAAGTGTTCTACTTATTTTAGTTGACATAATCACTTATATGAAATCATCTGCGCGTTAATAATCAGACTCCAGTCCCACCGTCAATGAACAAATGAAATGACAACCATAATTTGTCAAAACTCTCTAATGAGAATTTTCACTCTAATTGCTCTAAATTCTAAATATCTATGATACTATGAACAATTCCAAAATTAGTTAATTTGGTCTTTTATTTTGTTGAAACTTGTGTTGCATTGAACTCAAGTTATCAAATAATTGAGAATGTTCACTCTAATTGATCTAAATTCTAAAAGATCTTTGATGTTATGAAATCCAAAATTAATTAATTTGGTCCTTTTATTTTGTTGAAACTTGTGTTGCATTGAACTCATGTTATCAGATAGGCCATAGCTATTCATTTACAGTTCTACGAGATTACAGATGTAATTATAACTTTATTCGGATGCACTTTTTTACTAAGGATAAAACAAATGATGTGTGCATGTAGGTCCACGTCTCAGTGGTAAGGCTAACACTAGACTTAGGTCCTAAGGTCACGAGTTGATTCAAACCATGTACATATTTAGACTTGTAGTATTTATATGCTACCCAAGACATGTGGTAACCAACAGAACATCACTCACTATTAAGTACCCAATTTCAAAAATCCGTGCATGTAGTATGTTTGTTGTCCGTGCCAAACTTGAATTATATAAGATAGCAAAGATCATGTGAACGTAAACTGTTTTGTAAGAAAATTTGATTCATACCATACAAATGTATAGTCTTACTTGAATAGACAATAATAAGACAAACATTTTCATAAGTACAAGAAAAGTGTGAGTAATTCTAAAAGTCGGGTACAAACTTCTTTTTGTCAATGTCAGGTATGTCGCTCCTTTCAGCCTTCTCAACAATAACCTGCACAAGAAAACATGTTAAATCAGAAATTCAAATAGCCTGTTGAATGTAATTTTCCTGACACTTCAAGATGAACGTTCTCACGGGAATTCTATCGGGATATTTCTCCCTGATGCGAGTAGCTTCAGCTTGTCTCCTTTCTATAAAACAGAAGATAGAGAGTTTAAGACGGAACCCATAGTTGATGCAATCTTATTCTGTGTAGCAACTATATTGAAATTTATATTATCACAAAAATCAAACAAGTAAATAATAGTTGCATTACTAATAGTTAACGATATTGGAGAAATATAAGGCTTCAAAATCAAAAATTGAAAAGTACGCGAAATTCATCCACATGGTGATCAGCAGGAAATTGTAACAGATCAAGAACCCAGTTTTGTATTAGAAGCCAATTTCAAGCTTTACTAGTAAATTCATTCTTAAAGTATCATAAATATAACTGATTTCACTTTTAACAGAAAAATAGAAGCACATCTTGTGATCAATATTATCCATTATACACAGATAAAAGAACAAGATGCAATCTGAGTCAGTACAAATTCATCGTCCTGGTAATTCCATTCTCTGAAAAAACATGATTTTATATTTCTACACTTTAAAGATAAATTAACCGTGTATTTAATTCATATTCTTTGCACGACTCAAAGATCGAAATTCAATCTTGGTAAGAAGTAAAACAAATCACAACGCCCAAACTTTTAATTTATCCAAAAAGGAGGCTAACCAATAGGATGTTCTAATTTGAATGAACTCTTCGCCATTGGGTATACCAGTTCTTTAGCTTGAATTTCCTGAAATGGATGGAATATAATAATTAGAAAATAACAAATCCAAACAATCTAAGGATAAAGCAAACTTACCAGGAAAGATGAAATGGTAGGTGATGAAATTGGGGATCTGGGTCTGAACAACAGCTTATATGCGTAATATATTTATTAGTGGATTGGTTTGAATTTTGGTAGGTCCAACCCGATGTGAGTGTATTTTACGTATCCATTCAGTAAAAATTGGACCGACTAAATATAAAAAAAATAGGAATGTTGATAAAAACTAATTAACCTTTATTGAAATTGATATTATTCAATAAATATACGTGTAGCTTGCGTGCAATTGAGTTTCGTGTTGATGCGTATAATTTAGTACATAACATCTGCAACAATATAAGTAGTTGTTTCAGTACAAAGAAATATCTGTTTTAGGTGCATTTTATCCTTCGCATTTTCGCATTTTAGTCAGTAAATAGAATTATGTTCCCACTACAGCTACCACTGTGATACATATATACAAGGGTGATTGACCTAAATTGAATACTTTGACCAAAGGAGTTAATAAATTTGCAATTGTTATAAATTAATTAATATTTATAAAATATTGGTTATAAAATTTTAATTTAATTTATTTAACACTATTAATAAAATATTTATAATAGTTTTAAATATAGTAATCGATATACGATATCGATACGCGTTTAAATTAAATTTAAATGCAGTATAATCTATTCAGATTCTAAATAAGTTTGAAGTCCAAATGGAAAACTTGTGATTTTCGGCAACTATAGACCGCATAGGCGGCGGCCATATGATGACTAAAGGGTTAAGGTTGAATGGACAAGAGGAAAGAAAGAGTAAGAGAGAAACGTGGATCGTAATTATAACTTCTCTTCATTTTTTCTAATATAAAAGCATTTTGACGCACTCTCATTTCTTGCTTATTAGAGACTCCGTCTATACCTCCTCTAGCCCAAAATAACCTATATTCATCCCTCCATTTTCAAATACAAATTAAAGTAAAACAAATATTATTCAATAACTGATGGTCATCGGTTTAAAAACTAGCACTCTGTTGGATTTGAAACTTGTTCAAGGAGTAGATCCAATCTTTTCAAGGTGTATTTATAGGCATTGGTAACACCAAGGACAATGCACAATGTGTAAGAGATTTGTAAATGGTTGTGATTAGCAGTGTAGACTTCAGCACTTAGACTTAAGGTGAAGATGGATCATGATACGTAATAATAAAGAATAGTCTCACATATTTAAAAATAATAAATTTGGAATGGTATACATATGAATTTGATCGAATGTATTAAAAGATGTTGAACAAACTCTATGTTGCTCCCATGGAGGAATGTGTTGACGGTTCCTAAATATTTCGGTTAGTGCGCGCGCATGCACATACACACACACATATACACACACACACACGAACATTACAGCTTGTGTTTCATGCATGAATTTTTTTCTACAAATTGTATATATATAACACATTCAAGTGAAAATGTTTTACACAAATGTTTTGCCATATATTTACATTGAACATGTTTAATTGTTTTGAATTTTTATTTACATTATTAATTAATAGCTAACGAATTTGGAAAGAAAATTTATTTGCTAATTCTTATTTTTAAGCGATATTTAGATTTATTAATATTTGTAATGGAGCGATTTGAATTGTAAATGAAGTTTAATTATTAGATTCTATTTTAAGTGATATTAAGGTTTGGTAATATAAGGGACGTTTTTTGTAGTTCACGCTTATAACATCCCGTAATTTGGCATTGGTTATTTATTAAATTAGTTAGCTAGGCTTCAAAAATGAAATTTGTGTAAACGATGGAATTTGACTACGAAACTTGCAACATTGCTTTCGTGGTGAAATTCTAAGCAACTTTCATATTTGATGTTTTGCGATCGGAGTCCAAACGAAGAAGTCACGGACAAAAACGAATTCGAAATAACTATAAATAAATAACAAAAAAAATTGACGTTTATTAATTAATCATTCGGGCCCACAGGCCGACCTGTCGTTGGGACCAATCAACCCCTAGCGGTTGATCGGCGCTCCATGGGCGGTCGGCTGGTCGCCTTCGAGCGACTGGGGTTACTATAGGCCCAACGGTTCGGATTTAATACATTTTGATATAACGGTTCTGGTTGATTCATGCGTCTAAAAATTCAGGCCTAGCACTTCCTTTACTTATATATAAGTTAACGCTCATCTATATATGTTACAAAATTCCTGAAATGTTGGATCTAACAAATAAACTCACTTTACAAATTCAACACGTGCATTTACAAATATTAACAAACAATAATATCACTTGAAAATAGGACCAAATAAATAGTATTTTTTAATTCAGAACGCTCATATCACTTTAAAATAGGATATAACAAATGAAATTCTGTAACGACCCGCATTTTTAGCCATCGGATGTTGGGATAATTAACTATTTTAATTATTGAAATATTAAAATTTATAAGTCGTGTAGATAAATTTTCTAATATTTAAAATATCTGAATGTATAAATTAATAAAAAAACTATATTCAAATTTAAAATATAAATTTTGGGTATGATAAATTTATCGATATATGTATATAAACTCCACAATCTAGAATTTAAGATAGAATATCCATATATTTAAAGCTTTATGATGTTTAAATATATATATATATATATATATATATATAAGTATGTGAGTATATATGTATATGTATGTATGCCTATGAAGTGATGTATATGAAAATTTGTATAAATGTAAATATATATATATACATACAAGTTTTATGATGACAAAATAATATATAAGTTTAATTTAAAGGTATATAAAATATGTAAAAGGAAATGTAAATACATGTATATGATGACAAAAGGAGATATAAGTATAGGCATATATGTCATATAAAAATAGTGCATATATATGTATATATGCATTAGTAAAACTTTATGATCAAATATATATAGGTATATATTTTTATGTGTGCAAATATGATAAGGTAACTATGTAATTGTACATGTATGCATATTTACACACACACACAGATATATATATATAAGTGTTATGATAAAATAGAGTAAATGTATGCATATCCATACACACACACACATAAATGTAAGGGAAAATCATCATGAAATATATCTAGTCAAGCACATAATAACTCAAATCACTCAAGTTTGCAAGTCATCTTTTTATCAAATCAAGTCATATCTTCAAATCAAATTAATGAAAATCTAAGGGAAAAAAATAAAATAAGTGAAAATGTGGAAGCCTGTACATATCCACCTTCTACTACACTATCTTCCTTCCTTTCTTCATCTATATATACAGCGTCATGTGTTCACTTGTTCACACACGCACGCACACACACACATATACATACATACATACATATATATATATATATATATATAAAGGGAAACAAGAAAAAGAATCTGCCATTAAGCAAACAAAAGAAAATAATTAAGTGGTTATAGCCTGGAGGAAGAAGACTTAGAGCAAAGCAGTAGTTCATCTTTCAAAAAAAACTGTGAGTATAACAACCTATAATTTTTTTACAGATCATCACTTATGAATATATATATGCATGTATGTGTATATATATATATATATATATATAACGGAGCTATAGATAGATCAGTGATATATACCTCAAGTATGTACAGAAATATGATTATGTATGGGCATGTATATACTGTTGGATCTACCAAAGCCTGTGAAAATCTCCTCTGTTCAGTTTTAAATCTTGGAATCAAAACAACGATTGTTCATTTTCGAATAGATCATTCTAAAATTTGTTTCATCAAATTTTATTAAGCATAGGGGAAGAAAGTTTCATTTACAGTAAGTTTTCAGTTATGGCCAAAAATCCAAGTATCACTATTAAATCAATGAATGATATAGTTGTGATCGTTGGGGAAAATCATGATTTTTGATGATGGTTTGTGTAACGTTTCGAATTTTGCCCGCTCAAAAATCGACATCCATACTTCAAATCGTATTTGAATGCCATAGATTCGACCGTTCAAATCCGATTCGCCGGATGTAACGCCCCACTCCGAGACCTACTCTAGTAAAGAGTATTACGGAGTAATACCGTCTATTAGAACGGAGAATAGAGTATAATGGAAGCGACCATGTGTAATCAAGCTATAACTAACTACTGAATACGTCGAATAGGTGGTATTCTTTTCTTAAGTGGTTCGACATATCCAATAGATATTTATAACGAGATTACAATGGCTAAGGAAAATAGGTTCAGAACAAACATAATACTAAATGATAACATCATCATCACAGAACAGTCACATAACAGTCACAGAACATAGGTACAATATATCGTCAATACAGATACAAGTATCAAAAGGTGGGTACAAAGCCACCGCTCACACATGTGAGTCAAAAATATGTACATAAGAGTCTAAAATAAAAGAGTAGCGGAATAGTGGACAAATAAAAGCACTATCTATCAGCATAGCAGATAATGTCCAAGCGGAAGCACATAAGCTAAGTCCAGAGACCTAACCTGAAACAACTCGGTCTGACCCGAGCGAAAACACTCGGGTCAGGCTAGCTAAACAATCAGTAATAACTGAGATATATATAATAATGCAGTACATAAATAAAACAGTACTTCTCCAAAGAGAAGAGTAATATGGACTACATGAATATAATGACGATCCCTAATCATCAATAAACAATAAAAATCTCCAAAGAGAATACAAACACCAAAGTGTTAAATAAATAAAATCGCCTCATATCATCGGCGTAGCCAAAGCTATATAAAGTTGCCTACAGGCAATAATCCCAAGAGTGACCAGAGTCTGTGATCAATGCCCAAGCAAGGATCGATGCTCCAAAGAGCAATAGGGATATAATGAAAAATCAATGAAATCGAATACAGAAATGCAGTGTCCAGAGACACTGTGAATCCATAGGGTAATCGCACTTACATCGTATGGTTCCATAGAACCAACATCGAATGGCGATACTCGAATGGATATAAAAATCATCAGATAATACAAATATTGCACGTGCATCGACCAGAGTCGTTGTTGCCAAGTACTGTAGAGTTGTGATCGATCACTCGCACAGATGCGGAACGCGCGAAACGGCAAGATCCTTCCCAGAAGGATAAAGGCCCAGAGGCACATGCCGAATAAAAACTGCTCCATAGAGCAGGTGTCCAGAGACGGTTGCCCAGAGGCGTGGTGACCCAGAGGTCCAGTACTGGCCGCCCAGAGGCTAATGTGTCACTAACTTCTTGGAGAGGAACCCGTAAAGTGTTAACAATGAGTCCCATACCCCACGTTCGCACTAAACGGTTTACTAACCAATAGCAAGCTCACACTCCAAACAATAAAAAGTCCACCTCGTATCATCGGTAAACTAGACCCAAAGGTCAAAACGATCAATCGAATAGGTCGGGGATTAACCGGAAAGAAAATACACACGGTTCCATAGGCCGGAGATTTCCTAACCGTTTAAGCACCTTTCCACTTCGCTCGATGTGCTAAAAGTGAGTGTGAGATTTTTGTTATAGAAAATAATGGTGCGAAACGGATTTATACTTGATTTTGAAATCACTTTAAAACGGTCTTTTGAAAAGTCTCCTATTATGGAGTAATTAATTTAATAATTAAAATAATATTATATAATAATTTTCAAAAGCCATTTTGGAGTGAAAAATCCTTTTAAATCCTTTTTATAAAGCCCGTGTACGAAATCCAGAGACAAATCTCAAAGAAATCGACGAAAACCAGAAAATCATCAAAAATATTCTAAGTGTTTGAAACCATTTAAAAACTGCTGCGAACCCAAGTTCGGCAATTTATTTGGACCAGCAAACTGTGTCCAAATGGCATGAAAACTGGTAGGCATATAGTCCAACATCCCTACTTTAATATGCAAAAAGAATTTCTGGATTCTGAGTTGAGACGAAGTGGCAGCGACGTCTCAAAGTTGAACCCAGAGAAAGATTCATACTGTTTTCCAACAGCGATCAGAGTCTAGCTTTGACACGAAAATCGAAGTATCAAACAAACTCCAATGTTGTCCAAATTTTCCAAAGATGGAGATCGGAACTCCCCCTTTCCAACGAGACCAAAAACGTCGAATTCCGACTTGGTATGCGATCGGGGCGGCATCACGAAGTGGAGGTAGAAAACTGGTAAACACAGTTGCCCGCCAGCCCAGGCGGGCTGGGTGAGCAGCAGCCCCAGGCCGCCTGGGCTGGGGAGCACCCAGCCCACACGGGCTGGGTGTTATTTCCCAGCCCACGTGGGCTGGGAAGCACCCAGCCCACGCGGGCTGGGTGTATTTGCCCAGCCCACGCGGGCTGGGTTTATTTCCCAGCCCACGCGGGCTGGGAAGCACCCAGCCCACGCGGGCTGGGTGTATCTGCCCAGCCCACGCGGGCTGGGTGTATCTGCCAGCCCACGCGGGCTGGGAAGCACCCAGCCCACGCGGGCTGGGTGTATATCTGCCCCAGCCCGCCTGGGCTGGGGAGCCCCAGCCCATGCGGGCTGGGGTTCAATGGATATGGCCAGCCCATGTGGGCTGGCTTGCTTCTGGCTAGCCCAGCTGGGCAGAGCCTGGGTGCAACCCAGATCTGTTCTGTTGCACCCAGATCATCAATTCAGCCCTATTTCAGTCTGCACACAATTCCAGCCAGCAATCTTTTGCATTTTTTTTGACATTTAGGGGTGTTTATTTCAATTTTGGGCATCAAAAAATCACTAATAACAATTACTAATCACCATATAAAGATTATTACACTAAATTAAAGGAAACCAAGGTCAAATCTTAGCATTACAACTAGCAATAATTACTAATGCATAGTAATTACCTCAATTAAGCAAAGCATCAAATGGTTTTAGTGCACAATATCAAGCAAGCCAAACTCCTCAACCCCAAAGCAAAGATCAAGAGGCTTCATGGACCCAAAATCAATAAAGAAAACAAAATAATAATTACTACAAGATGGTAGAGATAAATAGGGATTAAGAAGGAGGATTAGAGAATATGAGAGATTGCATTACCTTTCTTCTTCTCTTTTCTTTTTCTTCTAGTATTAATCTAATTTATGAAGAGAAGGAGATGGAGCTTCTAAATGGAGGCCATTAATTTTGTTTAGATCTAGGTTTTAGGAATTTATGAAGAGAAGGAGGGTTAGGGTTATGAGTTTAAGATATTATATAGGAGGGGGTTAGGCTAATGGGTTATGGTAAGAGGGTTTAGAAACCCATTAGGACTTAGTTTATTTTCTAAGTTATCATGTGAACAAAAATCCTAATAAGCATTCTAGTTTTAATTAAAACCATGTAATTATCTCATTTGGTCCATTAACCCATAATCACTTTTTATTTAAAAATTCCCCATTTCAACCCAAAATATTTTAATTTGCAAACCAATTGCAAATTTAAATTCCCAAAATTTTGTTTAGCCCCCTTTTTAACTTAAAATCATAATTTTTAACTTATCATTCGGTAATTGCAATCTCAGGGTTGTTACAGACTCCCCCCCTTAAGAAAATTGCGTCCCCGCAATTCCTTAAATATAGAAGTCGTCTATAACATCTAATCCACACAAGGAATACAGAAGATAAAATATAGATGCTCACCCATGTCGGAAGATGAAAGAAAACCAGGATAAGTACGCTCGATGAATTCTCTGGTCTCCCAAGTGCAATCCTTAGGGTTAGACGACCATTGAATCTTCACAAGCGGAACCTCTTTGTTTCGAAGACGTCTGATCTCCGAATCAAGCACACGAAGAGGTTGCTGCTCTATAGATAGATCGGGTGAGATCTCCAAATCAGGTACGATATGAGGCTCGATAATAGAATCAGGATTGCGCACACACTTGCGAAGCTGAGAAACATGGAACACATCATGTATTCCAGAGAAATGAGCAGGTAGAGCCACTCTATAGGCGACAAGGCCGATGCGTTCCGTGATAGGAAACGGTCCAATATAGCGAGGGGCCAGTTTCCCTGTAGAACTGAAACGCATAACCCCTTTCATGGGAGAAACCCGAATAAAGACAGATTCGCCAATGGAGAACTGAAGAGGCTTCCTACGGTTGTCCGCGTAGGATTTCTGGCGGTCCTGTGCCTCTTTCATTCTCTGACGGATAAGAACAATCTTTTGAGAAGATTGCCGAACTGAATCTGGACCAAGAATAAGCTTCTCGCCAGATTCTAACCAACAAGCAGGAGAGCGACATGGCCTTCCGTATAGAGCCTCGAAAGGTGCCATGCCAATACTAGACTGATAGCTGTTGTTGTAGGAGAACTCTACAAGCGGTAAGTGATCCTCCCAACTACCTCCGAAATCCAGAATACAACAGCGCAAAAGATCCTCTAAAACACGATTCACCCTCTCCGTCTGACCGTCGGTCTGAGGATGATAAGCAGTCGAGAGATTCAGCTTTGTGCCCAAAGCTGACTGTAGGCACTTGCAGAAGTGACTAGTAAAGATAGTGTCTCGATCACAGACGATAGAGCTAAGAATGCCATGAATTCGAATGACTTCCTTCACATAGAGCTTGGCCAACTGAGGTGCAGTCCGAGTGGACTTAATCGGAATGAAATGAGCCGATTTGGTCAAGCGATCAACAATAACCCAGATAGAAGTATGGCCTGACCTCGATTGAGGCAGACCGTCAATAAAATCCATGGATATCTGATCCCATTTCCATAATGGAATCTCTAGCGGCTGAAGAAGACCAGATGGACGCTGATGCTCGGCTTCGATCTGTTGACAAGTTATGCAACTACTCACATAACTTGCCACGTCTCTCTTCAAACCCTCCCAATAATATAGCCGGCATATATCGACATACATCTTACTCGAACCAGGATGTATAGTGTACTTAGTGCGATGGCACTCGTCTAGAATGTCACGCCTAAGTGATAAATCAGATGGTACAACAATACGGTTCTTCCTACGAAGACACCGATGAAAATCCAGAGAATAATCCAGCAATGTCTCATCACTGGATCCCGACTCGAGAAGATGAATAAGATGCAATAAGTCTGGATCCTGCCGCTGAGCATGGGCAATGCGATCCAATAAGATAGGACGAGCTTCCAAGCTAAATAATAAGACAGGAGCATCAGAAGATGAAGCTCGATCTCTAATATCACATAAAGATAGAGTCTCAAGAACATCCCACTCGGCAATCATCATAGAAACTACCGCCGAGTGCTTGCGACTGAGCGCATCTGCAACACGATTACCTTTGCCAGGGGTATACTGAATATCTAAATCATATGAGGCGAGAAACTCAAGCCATCGTTGCTGCCTTATATTGAGATCCCTCTGGCTGAATAGATACTTCAGCGACTTGTGATCGGTGTAAAGAGTGCAGCGTTCACCTAATAGAAAGTGACGCCACGTCTTCAAGGCAAAGACGATAGCTGCCAACTCAAGATCATGAGTCGGATAGCGAACCTCATTCGGACGTAGCTGCCTGGAAGCATAAGCAACTACCCGATCCTTCTGCATAAGCACGGCACCGAGCCCGCTACCACAAGCATCGGTGTAAACAACCAGATCCTGATTACTTTCAGGAACCACAAGAATAGGAGCATGAGTGAGAAGTTCCTTCAGTCGCTGAAAGGAAGCTTCACACTTATCAGACCAAATAAAGCGAACACCCTTACGAGTCAGCGTCGTAAGGGGAAGTGCAACTCGAGAGAAATCCTTGATAAACCGACGGTAATAACCCGCCAGACCAAGGAAGCTGCGAATATCATGAACGTTCTCGGGCTGCTTCCAATTCTGAATAGCTTCGATCTTGGCAGGATCGACAGAAACACCCTCAGATGATACAATATGGCCCAAGAACTTGACCTTGCTCTCCCAAAAATGGCACTTGGAGAGCTTGGCCTTAAGCTGATGCTGACGAAGAGTATCCAAGACGATCCGCAAATGATGAGCATGCTCTGCCTCGGATCTAGAGTAAATAAGAATATCGTCGATGAAAACCAGAACGAATCTATCGATGTATTCCCGGAATACTCGATTCATAAGATCGACGAAGAAAGCCGGTGCGTTCGTCAAGCCGAATGGCATGACCAACCACTCAAAAGAACCATAACGAGTGCGGAAAGTGGTAAGAGGAATGCTATCTTCCGCAACTCGGAGCTGATGAAATCCGGTGGCAAGGTCGAGCTGGGAAAAGACCTTCGCACCGCTCAACTGATCAAACATATCGTCTATCCGTGGCAATGGATAACGATTTCTGATGGTCAACTCATTAAGCTTGCGATAGTCAATGCAAAGCCTAAGAGTGCCATCGGGCTTCTTAACGAAGACGACAGCAGCACCCCATGGCGAAGAACTGGATCAAATGAACTGCTTCGCCTCAAGCTCAACTAACTGTTTCCTGAGTTACTCATTCTACTTAATAGACATCCTCGTGGGAGGACGCCCAACAGGGTGGGAGCTTGGAATGAAATCGATGCGGAACTCAATGGCCCGCTTTGGCGGCAGGCCAGATACTGGCTCGAATATATCGGGGAAATCCCGAACGACAGGAATACGAGATATGTCCAAATCCTTATCTCGTGTATCAAGAGAAAATAAAGTAACATCAGAAAGCCAACATCCTGTAGAGAAATAGCTAACGGAGAGGACGAGTTAGGGTGACGAAGAAATAAAATCCGCTCCGAACAAATGATTTTGGCGTCGTGCTGAGCGAGCCAATCCATGCCAAGAATCATATCAAAACCCAAATACTCCATAACGTGCAGATTCGTATGGAAAGAAAATCCACAAAGATCAATATCTATATTCTCACAAAGCAAGCTAAGGGTCGTGGATCCGCCAATGGGATTCACAATCCTTAGTGAAGAAACCAGACAAGTAACACTCAAAGATAAAGCATCTACTAGATCCTTTGATACGAATGAGTGAGAGGCACCCGTATCAAAGAGAACTCTACAAGATCTACCATGAAATACTGAAAGATATGGTAAGATTTAGTTAAGCACGATTCAAGGATAGATAATTCATTAAGGAATATTACGGAATATAATAGATTCCTACACATATTCCTAACTTATTTATCTAACGGTGGATATGTTCAATTTGGATCGTATTATAACATATTGTACTACGTGTCTATTCTGTGTTTGTTATGCTTAATTCTGAACCTTAGCTCTGATACCAAGATGTAACGCCCCACTCCGAGACCCACTCTAGTAAAGAGTATTACGGAGTAATACCGTCTATTAGAACGGAGAATAGAGTATAATGGAAGCGACCATGTGTAATCAAGCTATAACTAACTACTGAATACGTCGAATAGGTGGTATTCTTTTCTTAAGTGGTTCGACATATCCAATAGATATTTATAACGAGATTACAATGGCTAAGGAAAATAGGTTCAGAACAAACATAATACTAAATGATAACATCATCATCACAGAACAGTCACATAACAGTCACAGAACATAGGTACAATATATCGTCAATACAGATACAAGTATCAAAAGGTGGGTACAAAGCCACCGCTCACACATGTGAGTCAAAAATATGTACATAAGAGTCTGAAATAAAAGAGTAGCGGAATAGTGGACAAATAAAAGCACTATCTATCAGCATAGCAGATAATGTCCAAGCGGAAGCACATAAGCTAAGTCCATAGACCTAACCTGAAACAACTCGGTCTGACCCGAGCGAAAACACTCGGGTCAGGATAGCTAAACAATCAGTAATAACTGAGATATATATATAATAATGCAGTACATAAATAAAACAGTACTTCTCCAAAGAGAAGAGTAATATGGACTACATGAATATAATGACGATCCCTAATCATCAATAAACAATAAAAATCTCCAAAGAGAATACAAACACCAAAGTGTTAAATAAATAAAATCGCCTCATATCATCGGCGTAGCCAAAGCTATATAAAGTTGCCTACAGGCAATAATCCCAAGAGTGACCAGAGTCTGTGATCAATGCCCAAGCAAGGATCGATGCTCCAAAGAGCAATAGGGATATAATGAAAAATCAATGAAATCGAATACAGAAATGCAGTGTCCAGAGACACTGTGAATCCATAGGGTAATCGCACTTACATCGTATGGTTCCATAGAACCAACATCGAATGGCGATACTCGAATGGATATAAAAATCATCAGATAATACAAATATTGCACGTGCACCGACCAGAGTCGTTGTTGCCAAGTACTGTAGAGTTGTGATCGATCACTCGCACAGATGCGGAACGCGCGAAACGGCAAGATCCTTCCCAGAAGGATAAAGGCCCAGAGGCACATGCCGAATAAAAACTGCTCCATAGAGCAGGTGTCCAAAGACGGTTGCCCAGAGGCGTGGTGACCCAGAGGTCCAGTACTGGCCGCCCAGAGGCTAATGTGTCACTAACTTCTTGGAGAGGAACCCGTAAAGTGTTAACAATGAGTCCCATACCCCACGTTCGCACTAAACGGTTTACTAACCAATAGCAAGCTCACACTCCAAACAATAAAAAGTCCACCTCGTATCATCGGTAAACTAGACCCAAAGGTCAAAACGATCAATCGAATAGGTCGGGGATTAACCGGAAAGAAAATACACACGGTTCCATAGGCCGGAGATTTCTTAACCGTTTAAGCACCTTTCCACTTCGCTCGATGTGCTAAAAGTGAGTGTGAGATTTTTGTTATAGAAAATAATGGTGCGAAACGGATTTATCTTGATTTTGAAATCACTTTAAAACGGTCTTTTGAAAAGTCTTCTATTATGGAGTAATTAATTTAATAATTAAAATAATATTATATAATAATTTTCAAAAGCCATTTTGGAGTGAAAAATCCTTTTAAATCCTTTTTATAAAGCCCGTGTACGAAATCCAGAGACAAATCTCAAAGAAATCGACGAAAACCAGAAAATCATCAAAAATATTCTAAGTATTTGAAACCATTTAAAAACTGCTGCGAACCCAAGTTCGGCAATTTATTTGGACCAGCAAACTGTGTCCAAATGGCATGAAAACTGGTAGGCATATAGTCCAACATCCCTACTTTAATATGCAAAAAGAATTTCTGGATTCCGAGTTGAGACGAAGTGGCAGCGACGTCTCAAAGTTGAACCCAGAGAAAGATTCATACTGTTTTCCAACAGCGATCAGAGTCTAGCTTTGACACGAAAATCGAAGTATCAAACGAACTCCAATGTTGTCCAAATTTTCCAGAGATGGAGATCGGAACTCCCCCTTTCCAACGAGACCAAAAACGTCGAATTCCGACTTGGTATGCGATCGGGGCGGCATCACGAAGTGGAGGTAGAAAACTGGTAAACACAGTTGCCCGCCAGCCCAGGCGGGCTGGGTGAGCAGCAGCCCCAGCCCGCCTGGGCTGGGGAGCACCCAGCCCACGCGGGCTGGGTGTTATTTCCCAGCCCACGTGGGCTGGGAAGCACCCAGCCCACGCGGGCTGGGTGTATTTGCCCAGCCCACGCGGGCTGGGTTTATTTCCCAGCCCACGCGGGCTGGGAAGCACCCAGCCCACGCGGGCTGGGTGTATCTGCCCAGCCCACGCGGGCTGGGTGTATCTGCCAGCCCACGCGGGCTGGGAAGCACCCAGCCCACGCGGGCCGGGTGTATATCTACCCCAGCCCGCCTGGGCTGGGGAGCCCCAGCCCATGCGGGCTGGGGTTCAATGGATATGGCCAGCCCATGTGGGCTGGCCTGCTTCTGGCTAGCCCAGCCGGGCTAGCCTCACCTGGGCAGAGCCTGGGTGCAACCCAGATCTGTTCTGGTGCACCCAGATCATCAATTCAGCCCTATTTCAGTCTGCACACAATTCCAGCCAGCAATCTTTTGCATTTTTTTTGACATTTAGGGGTGTTTATTTCAATTTTGGGCATCAAAAAATCACTAATAACAATTACTAATCACCATATAAAGATTATTACACTAAATTAAAGGAAATCAAGGCCAAATCTTAGCATTACAACTAGCAATAATTACTAATGCATAGTAATTACCTCAATTAAGCAAAGCATCAAATGGTTTTAGTGCACAATATCAAGCAAGCCAAACTCCTCAACCCCAAAGCAAAGATCAAGAGGCTTCATGGACCCAAAATCAACAAAGAAAACAAAATAATAATTACTACAAGATGGTAGAGATAAATAGGGATTAAGAAGGAGGATTAGAGAATATGAGAGATTGCATTACCTTTCTTCTTCTCTTTTCTTTTTCTTCTAGTATTAAACTAATTTATGAAGAGAAGGAGATGGAGCTTCTAAATGGAGGCCATTAATTTTGTTTAGATCTAGGTTTTAGGAATTTATGAAGAGAAGGAGGGTTAGGGTTATGAGTTTAAGATATTATATAGGAGGGGGTTAGGCTAATGGGTTATGGTAAGAGGGTTTAGAAACCCATTAGGACTTAGTTATTTTCTAAGTTATCATGTGAACAAAAATCCTAATAAGCATTCTAGTTTTAATTAAAACCATGTAATTATCTCATTTGGCCCATTAACCCATAATCACTTTTTATTTAAAAATTCCCCATTTCAACCCAAAATATTTTAGTTTGCAAACCAATTGCAAATTTAAATTCCCAAAATTTTGTTTAGCCCCCTTTTTAACTTAAAATCATAATTTTTAACTTATCATTCGGTAATTGCAATCTCAGGGTTGTTACACCGGAGCTTATAACAACATTAAGTAAATAACACAGCGGAATAAAAGAATAATACATTGATATACAGCTTTGATACAAAATCTGATACAACAGATGATCCAATAGATATCAATATACATCAGAGATATGATCCAATAAAATAGCAGCGGAAAAGAAAATAGATGACATCTAGCAGCGGAACAATATAACTCTTAGATAGTCTTCAAAAGAGAACTCCTAGAACTGCAACTCCATTTCCAAGAATCAATCCAGCAATAGCTCGAACCCCCAATAACGATGCACCAAGCTAAGCAAGACTGGTGTGGTCCAAAGACTGAACTAACTCTAGATAATCTACTAAACCTGACTATCTGAAAAACCCAAACTCTAGACTGCTCGTGTAGAAAATAATGAGCACCCAGAGTTTAGGAAAGAAACAATAAACTCTGGATCAGTCGTGGGACTGGTGTGAGCAACAAAAACAGTTTATCTTGTAAAACATTCAACAAAAGATTTTCAAAGTCAATTCGCAGTGCTTTTTAAAAATGAGACTACATAAGGCCTCCCGCACACACACACACAATGCAAACGCAGAATCGGAGGAGATTTCTCCTTATGATAGTCAAAGATGCTTGATACGCATTTAAAAGAACATTTGATATTATTACTAGTGCATAGTGTAGGAAAAATTCATTTCGAAAATAAAGATATAAATCTTAGCCAGCATAGACATTCCGCACTTATGCCTACTATAGCTACCATGTTCAATAGCAGGTTACCGCCACATTCCATGGCAGGTTATACAACTAAAACCGTACAAGTCTCGTATTGTTTCTTTGGATTTCCAACGAATGATCAGGCCAAGGAACTTCCCATTGCCACATGAGAACCCTCTAGATGGACGTCCCAAGAACTTACCCACCTCTCTGCCAACACAAGGCCGGGTTACCTTTATCACTAGGTAACTACTACACGAGTATGTCATCCCCCAGTCCTTTGGGACCTTTAACCGAGCGCTCGTCACCATCATCACACAATCATAACAAAGTGTTTTCAACATGAGTAAGTATCTGGGCTCCATACCATGATACCACCCTTTTCCAGAAGGAAATGCACATACCCTAAAGGGAGCTACCCCTCATAACCTTGCCGCATCTTTCCTGTTTTGACCATTTCGGGGTGTGAGGCTCGACGAAGTCACGTCCACAAAAACATACTTTATACAAAAGCCATGCTTTGGGTCAACAAATGATCATAGAAATGATCACCAAGATAAACGATCAAATAAATTATCCTATCACAAATGATCAACACAATGATCATTTCACAGCAACACTCAGCATGTCACATTACCAAATTGGGAATATATCGCTGATAACATTCAACTATATAACCTCTGAGCTCGTACGTCTCAGAGAAGGGTGTTAAGCTAAAAGAATAAATTCTCCGCCACCAACAGAAATATATTTGAAAGAAATCGGCTTTACATCTCAATTTGTAATGTCAGACATACAATCCATACAAGTCTGTTCCGGGCTCGAACAGAACCGAAGGCACTTACAAAGAAGTCCTTGCAATCCGGATATTCACAATCCCGATCGGATTTCCCATCACTTAGGGAGTCTCTATACCGTTGCAACTCAGTGCAGAGACAATCGATAGGTTATACTATCGTTCTTGCAAATACCCGGTCTTCAACACCGGTCTTCAAATGCTATCCATAACGACGTATCACATATTCGGAATGGGTTATACGACCCAAAGGTCCTTTCCCGGCTAACCCGAATAGTAAGCGCAACATTTATAACATATGGATAAGGAATTTCAATCAAGTCACAACTTAATAATCCAAAACTTTTCTTTCAAATGGTATAAACAAATTTCCATTTCAAATCTTTTTAACAAAAGATTAATTTCACAAAATTCCATTTACGGATTTCAAAACAATTTCCATTTCAATTGGATTAACTCGTTAAATCTTTAAATCAAAGATTTAACTTATAGTTTTCAAAATTCGATTAACTTGTTGAATCTTTAAATCAAGGATTCAACTTATAGCTTTCAAAATCATTTCTAAATATTCATTCATAGCCTTTCAAAAACAATTTCAATTCAAGTTGGATTAACTCATTCGGTCTTTGAATCAAAGATTTATTTCACAAAGATCAATTTATAGACTTTAAAACAATTTCCATTCCAATTGGATTAACTCGTTAAATCTTTAAATCAAAGATTTAACTTATAGTTTTCAAAATTCGATTAACTTGTTGAATCTTTAAATCAAAGATTCAACTTATAGCTTTCAAAAATCATTTTCATAACTTGGAAATTATCTTCATTTCCAAACTTGAAATTCTTTTTTACACAAATTGGACGTTCATTTCTTATGTGAAAGCTTTTATTATTTGAAAACAAACAGTTTTCGTTTCAGAAAAATCCAATTATATTTACACGAGTTAAAGCCCTTGAATTCTATTCCCATCCCCAAATCGATACTTTTAAAATAGTTTAACCCATATATAACCGGTATAACATTTTCAAATCCCTATTTTTAAATCATATAATTCAATTTCAAATTTTGAATTTAAATTTAAATCAAATTATTTAAATTTCAAACTTTATCAAGTTATTCAAAATAAATTTCATCTTTGAAATTTCATTTTCAAAAGCTTTTCACATTTAAACCAAATCCCATTTTCAAACCATTTGAATTTAAAAATTCAAATTCAATACTATTTTCAAAAAAAATCTGTGACTTAATCGATTTCCTCGTGAAATTCATATTTGTGTGTGTATGGTGTGGTCCAGGGGTTTAACACAATAAAAGTGCCACATCATCAATCATCACAGATTAAAACACAGAAATATAGTTGATAAGCGATATAAACTATAACGCTCATCGTCCATTCACAGATTCACAGATAATATACAAATGCAAATAAATATACACTGCTCAATCTACAGAACAAAATATCACAAATCAGATAGGATAATCAATTCAAGGCATTTCATACAATACAATCATTCATAAGCATTCAATAAACATTTGTAAGCAGGATTAATTAATTGTTTAATCCTAATCAATACAATTTATTTCCAAGTAAATTAATTACTTATGAATTTAATTATCCAATCCCAATTTATTTTACAAATCATTTGATATAAATTAATTAATCAACCATCTCAGTTAATTAAATTATTATTAATTAATCCTATTGATTAAATTAGCCTTTAAACCAATTTCATAATTAATTAACCTTAATAAGTCAAAATACCCAAAATTTACTACAATAAGTGATAAGTCCTTAATTACTTTCATTAAGTGATTTCATTTAAAAAAATTTATAATTGATTATCTAAATTAATTAATCTAATTAATTATTATTTTTAAATTAATCACCTTAATTTATACTTAATAATCTTTAGTTAATTATCTTCATTAACTAATGACATTTCTTAATTTCTTTCTTAAGAAATTATCTTAGATTAATTCATTATTAATCATTTCTAACTATAATTTAATCTAATTATTTATTTATAAATTAAATAAATCATTCTTTAATTACTTATTAATTAAATCATTTTATTACCTTAATTATCTCTAAGATAATTAATTTCTTTATTAATGATTTCATTAATCATTTAAGTGTATTTTGAACCTTGCAGTTTTAAATTAAAATTCAAATTACATTTGAATTTAAGATTCAAGATGAATATGTATTTAAAGATTAACCAATTTAAATATCAATTTATAAACCTTAAAATAAATGTAAAGAACATTTATTATTTACATAGGAAACTTATATAAGAAAGCCTTTAAATTCAATTACTTAAATTTTAAGCTTTTAAATCACATTACATTTTAACTTTCAAATTTCAAGTTTAAAACAAACATTTAACTTCCATTTAACTTTAACCTTTTTTTTTTAACTACTTAATGCCTTGAACAAATTTGAGTAAAAAACACAAACTTTATTTTATCAAAATCTAATTGTACAATCTAACTTGAGTTCATATACTTAAACTTTATTTAGACTCAGTTTGAACTTGATAAAAAAAAAACTAAAATTTTAAAAACTGTTAACTGGTACAGGTTTTAAACTCTGAACCCTAACTACTCGAGCCTCCCTGGTTTACATCGAGTTGGACATGAAGTTTCCCCGAGATTGTCACCCGAATGCTTCGAGTCTTCCCCGAGCATTCACGCCTCCTTCCCAAAACCTGAAATCAACAGGTACGCAAATGGAATCGTGCACGGTGCACATGAACGCCGCCGATGGCCATCTCTGGTCGGCGCCCCAATGTCGAGCACGTCGACAGTTACCCCAAGACCCACTATCGACCACCAAAACTTCATTTATCTCTCGAAAATCGAATTCGAGTTCGAACATGACCTGGAACAAAACACTGGCCTAACCATCCCAAACCTGGAAAAACGTCTCGAACTCGCCGCCTTGACCGCCAGCGCCTCTGAAATTCTGACCTCGCTCTCGTCTACCACTCCGCTCCCATCCCCCAAAATCCAGCAGCACTCGATCATCCCACGGTTACGCCATCAAAAATTTACAGAACAAGAAAAACAACTGGAACTGAAACCCTAATGTGACCTCGTACTATCAATTCTTGCAACAAAAAAATTTGTTTTCATTTTTCCTAAACCCATTGATAATCAAGCAAGCTTCCATCAAAATCTCAACCCTTAAAGATTCTTCGATCGCAAGAAATTGGTTAAAAAGCATTTTTAGTTCAATTAGGGTCTGCTCTTAATTCTTTGATCTAAAAATTATAATTTTTGCTTTAAAAATCATATTTTACCATAAGAATTCAGTTTATAAACCTGAATTCGAGAATTAACAAGTTCAATTTCTGACTAATTTAAGCTTTGCTCAGTTTCTTTCTTCCCAGGGTTATAAACAAGTTTATTTGATTTAAATAAATTTTAAATCTTGAATATATACAATAACAAACAATTCTTGTTTTACCATTAAACCCAATCATCAAGTAAATCAGGTGAAAACGATTTTTGAATCAAAGTCTGATATTTAAAAATATTAGAACAGAACATGTATAACAATAACCTGTACACAAGATTTTTCCAGTTTTCCAAATATATTCAGAGGATATATATATATAGCAACAGACACCTATATGAAATCAATTCAACTTTTAAATTTTAAAAACATAAGTTACTCACCTTGAAATATGGGTAAACAGAGACTCTGGTTTTGAGAATAATTGCAGTTTTGATCTTCTTTTCCTTTTTCCTTTTTTCTCAGCAAACTGTTTTCAAGCTTGTGTATATAGTGATGTTTGTTTTTCTCTTTTTTTTTCTGATCTTTGCTAAGTTGTTTTTAAATTGAAGCTTTTTGTTTAAGTCTGTGATGAGATTTTCTTCAGATTTTTTTACTTAGTTTTGATACAAATTGGAATAAATAGATTGATATATATGAGAATGGAGCTTACATATTGGTATAGTTAGTACAGTGTGAACATTGTTTTGTTCTGTACAAAAGGTTTGGTTGTGTTGCTTGTGTTATGGGCTGACATGATTTTAGAGGTATGGCAGATCTTTGTTTATTCTTATATCTTGCCTTCTTTAACTCGGCTGATAGCATTTTACTTTTGAATGATTTTCTTCTTTTGGCTATTACTTACTTCTTTTATTTGTCTGTACTGACTCTTTGTACTTAGATATATTTTTTTCTTTCTTTTGCAAGCTACATACTTGTATGTATTTTTTTTGTTTTGTTTAGCAATACTTTGTTTATGTTTTACACCGCAACATACTTGTTGTATGCATACATTTTTTTTATTCTTTTGCCTGGTTATTATTATTTCTTGTTTTGTTTACTTTATTTATTTTGTTTTATTTGTTTGTTTGAATCTTAACTAATTTGTTTAAATGTGTTTCATTTTATGTTTTATTTCTTTTCCTTTTCTACATATATATTTATTTTTATTATTTTTGTTTGTATGTATACATATCGTTTAAAAGACAATGGTTTGAAATTTAATACATATCAAAGGAATTACATATATGTATTTACTAAATTTGATCAATTTACATTTTTTTTTAATTCAAAAATTAATTTAGTTATCAATTTAAAATTAATAAAAATTCGGGATCGTTACAGTTTGTGAATTTTTAATTGGGTATTGAGTGAGTAATGTCGAGTTGAACGGTTTTGGGCCTTTGGCCAAATTCCGACGATGCGGTGGATTTGGGGGCTCGACGTTGAGCGTGGAGGAGTGCTAGGAAGTGGTGCACGTGAGAAAAATGCTATGTTGATTTTTAGGGGAATGTGGTGGCCTGACGTGGTGGTTTGAGGGTTGTTTTTAGTGGGGCTCGGTTCCAAGGAAAATGCGAAGTGGAGGAGGCAGATGAGGAGTGCGGTCCTTGGGGAATTGAAGGAGTGGTCGATGGCAAGTTTATTAGTGAAGTTTGGGGGTGAATGGGATATTGTGGTGGCAAGGCGAGGCATTGGATGTCGTGGATGTTCGTTCTAGGATTGGGTTCGAGTTCGAAATTTCAAACGAGGGGATGGTCGGAAATTCTGGGTGGATGGAGATGACGCGGTGGTCGTAGGTGGTATGTGAGGTCGGCAGCGATGAGCGGTGATGACCGAAGCAAGTGTGCATGTGCACACATACGTGCACAGACCAGTTTGTTCAAACGATTGAAGAAGGGAGTATGGAGAAGGAAAAACTAGAGGAAGAAGAGGAAGTTTGAATGTTTGGCTTCGTTGAGCCGAAGAAAATCTAGGTGAAATTGTTTGTGTAAAAATAAAATAAGGATAAAGTTATTGAGAAATGTTATATGTTAATAATCTATCAATTTTAAAACACTTGTTTCTCATTAATGAAAATTTCAACGGTCATGAAAGTCTTTGTGTTGTGACTCTTTCATCTAACCTTATAATCTAAACTAAATTTGTTAATTAATATGGAACTTAATTAATTTTAATAATTAAAGTGAGTTATTAAATTAAAACTTATTTGATTAAATCTTATGTAAATAAATAAGTAATTGGATTCTAAATTGTTTAAAACTTAAGTTAATTAATAAAAAAAAGTTATTAGTTGGATCAGTTAACTTAGTTAACTAAAAATAATTTTTTTTTATAATTTCTTAAATTATAAGTAAATTTGGATTAAAAATATAAGTAGATTTAGTGAATGGAAATTAATTGTTTCTGATTGTGAATTGTTTAATTATTAGTGTTAAGCGTTATTTTAGTTAATGATCTATGTTTTAGTTTATTGTTCTTGAATATTTATCTAAATTATTCTTGTCTGTACCATTAAGTAGCAAAACGAATTTAAATAATTAGAATAAAACGTTAACACGTTTTATTGAAAGTAAACATGTGAAATAAATTTCCATATGTAAATACTGACACTCTGAATATATATTGTTATTCTAAACAACTTAAACTTTTAAAATTTAGCGTTTGAGTTCGAAAAGACCGAGATCAGATATCTGCATTACCCGAAACCAGTTCGACCTAGTAACCACCACGAACCTCTAAGGTTTTGAGATTTTTAAAGCCCGGTATGCTGGAATTTAAATTAATGGAACAAATTCGACTATTTTAAATAAGCATTGTACTTAGACACTATTATAATATCAATGGCTTTTCTATAAAAGTGTTTTGGTTATTGTAAGATAAAGCCCGTCGTGTACATATGTGACATGGTCTTACGGGTTACCTCGGTTTTCAAAGTATTTTGATAACTTAAGTATTTCAAATTAAGTGTGTTTACTCATGCTGGTTTCCGACCTGACTCGATTGTTACTTTATTGTAATGCTCGGGTCAGACCGAGTATAACAGATTCAGGTTAGGTTGCTTTGGGGCTCAGGAGACGAACTAGATGGCAGAGACGTATTGCACGTATTAGACTATATTCCGCTATGTATTGTAGGTTGTATAATTAACATTAAGGACAAGTTATTATAACTTTCCAAATTTATAAGTTTATGATTGCACACTGATAACTTGTATGTATATTAACAGCTACAGTTTTCCTTTGTATAAAATGTTGTTATTGTATATTATATTTTGTTCCGCTGCGATTATGAGATTTCATGTTGTCTTTTCCTTCTTCTTTTTCTCCTATCTCTTTTCTTCTTAAACCCTAAAAATTAGATATTTCCGGCACTCAATTGCTTGGCACTCTGTACAGTAAACGTATTAGTGTCAATTTTCGGGGGTCGAAAATCGACCGCCGTTACACATGGTATCAGAGCTGAAGGTTAAGTGAGAACCTTGGCTCTGGTGGGGACTACTCATTAGAGGTAGGGTCGGCAGTACCCTGGAATGAGTTGAGTGTAATATATATGAGGGTATACTTGTTATTTTCTTATATAATGATTTTTAAACCGATTTCAAAATAATTTTTATATAAGATTTTATTTTGATATAAAACGAAATAATTTTTTAAAATTATAGTATATTAAGGTGATTGGTTGTAATTATTATAATCAAATAATATTATAAAATTTAAGTGGTAATACATATATAACCAAATAGAAATTTGATAAGAATGAACAATGCAAATGGGTTAAGCTAAGAATAGATTAAAAACAGAATTTAAAATCCCAAAAATTTTGGAAGAGATTTTCAAGATATTTTGAAATGAAATAAGTTTACATTGATTATATTTTATATATAGAAATAATTTTTTAGGAAATTATTATGGAATATATGGCGTGTTTGGTTTCTAGATATGATAATATTAATTATTATCATAAATTAGTTGTTGGGTATTAATGAAGATGTTTATTACAAAATAAACAATGATAAAACAGTGTGAAATGTTTTAAGGAAGTGAAATTGTATAAGCATAATCTATAAATATGACTTATAAATTAAAATGTATCTAAATTGTGAGATTTTGAATCTAAGTCCCGAAAATTTTGAAACGTGTTTCAAAGTGTTTAAGGAAATAATACTTACAATATTTTTGATATGGGGATTTTTGTTTTAAAAACAAGAGTTGTTTTGAAAATTCCGAAAGGACTTGTTTTGGATAAAAACCAAGGTTGGCTTAAAATTTAAAAAGTGTGATTTGGTGTATATATTCCATATATATATATATATAAATGATTTCAAGGTGAATTGAAGTAAATGCAGAGTGTTGGAATTCTGAGATTCCCATTGAAATGAGTAGTATAACCGAAAAGAAAATGAGTTTTTGAACTTATAAGTGGGAATTGATGTTGATAAGAAAAGAAGTGTGAGAATTTAATTTTAGAATGTGCAAATTTAAATGGAGCAAGTTTAAACGAATTGGAAATTTACTCAGGCCAAGCTAAATAAGTTTGAAATTATTTCCTAAAATTTGAAATTTCAAGATAAATTTAGAATTTAATTTATGGAAGTTAAATAGGTTAAATTGTAAAAGAAAGGGTATAAAATTTGAGAAAAAGTTGAAAAAAAGAGTTATGTATGTATGAATGATTCCAATGATTTTTGAAATAAAAGAGTTTCGAATTTTGGAAATTAAATTGAACCAGGTTATTAAATTAGTGGATTAAATTACAAAAAATGCCAAGAACAAATAAAAGAATATTTGGAAATAAGAATAAAAGTTGAAAACTCGACTAATCAAGATTTTAATTATAGGTTAGAAAGTCCTACTAGAATCTAGTACAAGTTGTAAGAGATGGCAAAAGGAGAAGAATGGAAGGCAAGGCGTAAGTAGTGGAGAGCAACTGCACGTAAGGCACGAGAAGAAGCAATAATGGAACATGAGAAACGGGTTAAAGAAAGGGTTGGACCAGGTTCTTATGATAATGTCATACGTCATAGATGTCATAATAAAGGACATTATGTAGGATCTAGATTAACCCTAGAGGGGGGGTGAATAGGATTATAGCAAATTTTCTCGATTTAAACACAGAAACAAACTGCAAAAATAAATATGCTGAAAAGTAAATCACACACAAAATTTACCCAGCTTCGGCAACCCCTGCCTACTGCTGCATTCCCAGATTTCTATTAGAATTAAACAGTATCACGCTTACAAACACTCTACTAGACTCGCAAACATTTGCTCCCACTCACTACTAGACTCGCAAACATTTGCTCCCGCTCACAAACACTCTACTAGACTCGCAAACATTTGCTCCTGCTCACAAACACTCTACTAGACTCGCACACCCTGCTCCCGCCTATAGAGTTTCGTTTACTCGCAAACTCTGATCCTGCCTACTATAGAGCTTTGCTTACTCGCAAACTCTGCTCCCGCCTATAGAGCTTTGCAAACTCGCACACCCTGCTCACTGAACTAATTCTAACTAGACAATTTGACACTACCTAAACCCTAGGTGCTGATTTACAAATTCTTTGATTCGAAAAAGTAAAAAACAACAATTAAAAGACAATGAAAAAATAACCCTAAACAAACACTTAAACCCTTATTTAAAAATATAATAAAGCCCTTTTAAAACACTAAACCCCTTTTATAATAAACAGGGCCGGCCCCTTGTTCTTTAACCCGTTCCTTTTATTTTCTTCTGTAAAAAAAAACACGGCCTCCCTTTCGTTCCTCTTTGCGCTTGAATTAGGGCTTGCGTCCTTGATCCAAATTAGGGTTTGTGAAGCTGCCGATTGTTTGATCAATCACATGGATAATGCGCGAGTAGCTTTGATTGATCTTATGTCATTGCTCACCGCGGCTGCTTCGTTGATCGAATTCCTTCCTTGCTCGGTATGTAATTATATGCTTTTGCTTTTACTGATTTTATGCTTGCTTGAATTCGATGAATAAATTGCCGATGATGATTGGGATTATATAAGATTCGAAATCCTATTTTTGCGTTCGTATTTGTTCATTTGAATTTGTCTTTGGCCGTTCGATCTGGTATTGATGCTTGGGATTTCACTGACTTCTTCAATTTCGTATAAATTGATATTACTTGGTTGACACGGTGTTGATTCATTGCTTGGTCAATACGGCGTTGATCTTGACTTGGTTCGATTTGCTCATCATATTTTTGCTATCCTCGGCATATTGATTTCTGGCATTTTTACTTTGTTTGACTTGTTCATGACTGTGACAATTTCACTATTGCTCATTCTGAAATCACTGCGCACTTTCTAGCCTCTTTTGGCTTCAGTCATTTTTTGAAAAATCTTTCTTAATTTTGCTCGGCCTGTACCTCTGCATTTTATACATGTGTATATATATTCTTGAATTTGCACTTGGATTTGAACTACTTCATATGTATGTTTGTTGCGGCCTTGACTTGTTGTTATGGTTTTATTGCTATAGCATGCACTCGACTCTGTAGTTGTAACTGGACATTTGAGTTTGTTGCATTTGTGCATTGTCTTTGATTCATGCTGTATTGTCTCTGTATATTTGTTATTCTCTCTGTCCATTTGGCTGCACATGTGAACTTGTGTATTTGGTCTCGTCTCCATATAGTTGAAGCTTGGTGTCATATTTGCTGTGCTCGAGCTCTTTGCACACTGATGCACTGCCTTTGTGGTCTTCACTATGTTCATGCACTTTGGTCTTTGTTGCCTCTTTGTGTATGCACTTGCATACTGCTACTATGTTGTAAATGTTGCATTCATGTTCTGTTGATCACTTGATAATTGTCTGCACTATCCACTTGAACTTGTAGTCTGCCTTGATCATCTTGTAACCTGGTCCGGTGCACCTTGTTTCATGTTTGAGACTGTGCTTGCATTGTTACTTGGTCGACACTTGCATCACTCTGGTTATTCTTCATTATTGTATCTCACCGTGTTACATTGAGTTCGAGTTTCACTGTTGCATGCACTTGTTGTATGTGTTGCTTCATGTTTTTGTTCATGTTGGCACTAGTTTTGCTTTGAGCACACTTCTGGTTATTTGACAGTCTTGGCTTATCCACTGTTTCACTTGACACTGCCGTGTCTTTGTTTCATTGCCTCCATTCAGAAATTTTGTTGCAGTTTGATTATTTGTCCTTGTATTCTTCAAGTTGCCTTGAGTTGAACCCGTGTGTTATTTGGGTTTGACCTTGTGCTGAATTGTTAGCAGTGCTTTTGTTTGATTTGTGCACACGAGTTGGCGGGGTAGTGGACACGTGTACAAATGTTTACGTGTGTACTGCAGCCACTTATGTACAACCTGTCCCTGATAAAATGCTGATATGCACAGATACAATCAAAAATGATGACGAACAACCCAAATAAATGAGGCAATCAATGTTTTCAAAATCATCTTTTATTTTTGAATTTGCAAAAATATTTCTTTTTCAATTTTACTGCGTTAGTGAATATTTTTGCAGATTGCTCAGATGCTGGATTCAAACTGGAATGCAGTTGAAGATAAAATACGAGTGTGAGTGATATGTAACGAGGTTATTAATGTAAATATAAAGTCGTGATGTATTCGAAATTGTATATGTATAGTGAGAGCATGAAATTGTACTATTCAAAATTGTAATAAATATTAGTTTGAATAAAATATTCGTTTGAATTCAAATTCTGTGTTATTTAATTTTATTCAACAAATATTTATTTAATTTGTGAAAAAAAATAGTATATTAACAAATACATTTAAACGAATGTATATATGTTTATTATCATCAAACAAAAATCATATAAGCGCAGAGCGCATATTCAACAATCTCCCCCTTTTGATGATAACAAACATATATTTAAGATTTTGAATGTATTAAATGTATTTGATCGTTCAATTTGCTCCCCCTATTTAAATGCTCCCTCTCTACACAATACTCCCCCTACATATATGCATACAAATAAAAATATGTAAATGAGCCTATATGCAAATGGAAAATTATTTGACCTTTGCTTGATTCTATTTGACAAAATCTTAACTTTTCTCTCCCCCTTTTGTTATCAGCAAAAGAATAACAGTGTTATAAAAATAGGGATGAAGTGACAGACATGAATCAAACATTTAACTCAATTGAATATAAATATCAAATTTCAATAGAACTCAAACAAAAATCATAATTACCCTTGTCAGGTGCATATTCCACTTTCAGAAGTGATGGGGATAAAATCATCAAAAAAATCATACAGTTCTGTCTATTTGTGGTATATTTATTTCGGGAAATTTGAATATCTACCAACCATGCATAACCGTTAGGACTTTTAAATGAGATTAGTAGTATTCCAATTTAATTTTTAAAATGAATTCAAGTATCTTCTAACCACGCATAACCGTGAGGACTTTTAAATGGGATTAGAATCAACTTGTCTATTTAATCAATTAATTTTGATATGCGTTCCATACATGCATAACCGTGAGGACTTTTAAATGAGCATGGAAGCACATAATCAAAAATCCAAGTAATTCACCCATGCATAACCGTGAGGACTTTTAAACGAGAGTGAATACTTTGGATATTTATTTTATTGAAGAATATAATAAATTGAAGCACAGATAATTTCCTTTACAATAATAAATTGAAGAACGAATAATTTCCTTTGTAAACTACCACAAATTTACATACTATATATGATTTTGATGAGTGATGGTTGATAGAAAGATGGTAGAAATAGAAATGATCATGGAACTTTTACCCAACAAATTTTTTTTATAGCTCTTGTTATGAAATTCTAAAGAAATTTTCTAATTATACTTTCTTGAGTTATAAATATGATAAATATCAACACTCATCACTTTTTCAATCACTATTCATCTTTTCGATAATCAAAGGGAGTCAGATTAGTCAAAATAGTCATTTAAAATCAAATTCAAAAAATTATAAAATCAAATTTTCAAAAATGACTAATCTGTAAATATGGTCAAACATGATTTTCTCGAGGGGTTATATGAGAAAAATTCTGCTATTTGAGAAATTATTTCAAGTGAAAAATATGCAGATATTTTCTTTGAAAAATGATGCAGCAAATGAATATTTCAAAGATTAATCACGTTACACTAATAATTTTCTATCAACTATATTACCAGTGTGATCTGCATCTGAATTTAAATTTCACTCAATATTCACTTGTTGGATGTCAAAGACCAGATTGTGAAATTTCAACAAATTATCTCATAATTGTTTTCAACAATTTTTAAATGAAATTCTCTTGGATTTGAATTGAGACCGTGTTAACAATCAAACAAATATCATAGTGTCATTTTCAGAAACAGTTATTTTCATGAGTAATCAACAGTCAATCAACATCATAATTATTTCAAAAACAATTTCTTGAAGTTTCAACAATTTCTTAAAATTCTTTTTAACAGCTTTCTCATGAAATTTGAAATCGTGCAAATTTACAAGCAGTGACCAAAATATCAAATATATCTATGTGTAGCATGAGTAACCATCATTTGACCGAACAAATTTATATGGATTAGTTCAAAGTTGAAAATCTGATTGGTCATTATTTAAGCACAAATCAAGGTCATAAATAAGAACAAGTCATGTAGGATCATATCAAGTAAGTCCGAATCAGTCAACCATCATAATTACTCCAAGTAATTCTATTTAAAGATGATTGGTCAATATTTTGAAAAAGTCATAGAATCAAAATCATCATCTTTTGTTCATTTCAATATTGGCTGATTTAATTCAGATTATGGTGCAGATTATCACATTTAATATATCGTTCAAAACATATTTACCTGTTTTACCTTTACGATAATTTTCCGTCGTTGTCCATTGTGATTCTGTCACCTTTATATTAGGCTAAGGAACTTTGCTTTATCGCCCATTGTGTTTCTGGAACAGCCAAAATCTAGAGACCACCGTTGTTGTTCCTTAGCCTGCCACCATACCTACACGGGAAAAGATTTATGTGACCTATTTGTTTTTATAGTTCCATGGTTGTTAGTGGCAGAATATGAAAAATATGTTTGTGGAGACCCAAAACTATTTATATATGTTCCTTTTGGCACCCAAATTTGTTTGACTTTCAAAGATTTTATATTTGTTCCTTTTGGAACCCAAATTGGTATAGTTTTCACGTGTTTGGGTCTATACCAACAATTATTTTGATTGTGTCCAAATTTTCTACAAATTGTACACATTGATTTGACTTGATTAAATTTTGTGTTCTTGTTCCTATGACTATGATGTCCAATTATTTCAGATCGAGCAAAGACACTTTTACCTTTATCATCATCTTGTGATTTCCCAAAACCTAGTCCTTTTCTATTGTTAGCAAAAATTTGATTTCCCAATAGCATGTTGAAAGATTTTTCGCCTCTTAAAAAGTTATTCAAAGATTTCTCAAGATTTTGGACTTTGGTTTTAAGTGATGTGTTTTCAGTTACAAGTGAGGTGCATCGATTTATAAAATCCTTTTTCCTAGTGTCGATGGTTTTCTTAAGATTCAAGTTTTCTTTTTCAAGATTCTCAAAGTTATTCCTAAGTTTTGATAATTCTGAATCTAAAATCTTACATTTTTTACATTCTAGGTTTTGAATATTTTCAAGTTCAGTTTTTAACCTAAAATTTTCACGAGCAAATTCTCTTCTATCAGATTTCAGTTTTTCAATTTTAGATTCAACAGTATCCACTACCTTAGTAAGATAAAGACACATAAAAACAAGGTCTCTATAGGAATACTCACCTGCCTCACTAGATTCCTCGGAGCTTGCTTCTGAATTTGATTTTGCCATAAGACACAAGTTAGCCTCCTCTGAGCTGCTATCCGAAAATTCCTCTCCTTCATCATCCCAAGTTGCCGCAAAGGCCTTCTTTTTCTTTTTCTTTTTCTTTTTCTTTCCTTTGTTGTTTTTGAGAAGTGGGCATTTTTGTATGAAGTGTCCGGGTTTCTTGCAGTTAAAGCATGTTGATTCATTATCGGAATTGTCAGAGTCTTTTGGCCTATTACGACTTGTTTTCTTCTTGCGTGGCTAGAATCTAGACCATCTTCTAAGATTATTGACAGCCATTGCAAGCTCTTTAATTGGATCTTCTTCATCTTCATCTCTCTCTTCTTTGCTCTTTAAGGCAATCGTCTTCTTCTTTGGTTCAGAGTTGTTGCGTTCTTCCTTTGCTTTTAGCTCAAGCTCATATGTCATCAAGTTACAAATCAACTCCTCCATGCTTAGTTTACTCAAATCTTTCGATTCTTGGATTGCCGTGACTTTTGCCTCAAAGTTCATCGGTAAGACTCGTAGTATCTTCCGCACGAGCTCTACCTCAGTGAAGACCTTCCCAAGCGCTTTAGCGTTGTATACCAAGGTTGAAAAGCGTCCAAACATATCCTTTATGCTCTCGCCTTTGTCCATCATAAAGTTTTCGTATTCATTGCTGAATAGGGCTAGACGAGACTCCTTGACTTGAGAAGTTCCTTCGTGTGTCACCTCTAAAGTGTGCCAAATTTCCTGTGCTGTTGTACAATGAGAAATTCTATTAAATTCATTTTTATCAAGAGCACATATCAAAGCATTCATGGCTTTAGCATTTGTCGTTTTCAATCTCTTATCGTTAGCATCCCACCTATCCTTAGGTTTAGGAATCTCAGTATCACCAACGATTATAGTGGGTGGTTTATAGCCAGTTTCAATAATATCCCAAACATCATAATCAACAGAACTAAGATTGATACCCATCCTAACTTTCCAATAAGCATAATCGTTCCCGTTAAACATGGGTGGCCTAGCAATAGATTGCCCCTCAGAAAAAGCATTATTCGGTGAATTCATGACTCTAGAGTTAAAAACAAAATACCGGGCTCTGATACCACTTGTAGGATCTAGATTAACCCTAGAGGGGGGGTGAATAGGGTTATAGCAAATTTTCTCGATTTAAACACAGAAACAAACTGCAAAATAAATATGCTGAAAAGTAAATCACACACAAAATTTACCCAGCTTCGGCAACCCCTGCCTCCTGCTGCATTCCCAGATTTCTATTAGAATTAAACAGTATCACGCTTACAAACACTCTACTAGACTCGCAAACATTTGCTCCCGCTCACAAACACTTTACTAGACTCGCAAACATTTGCTCCTGCTCACAAACACTCTACTAGACTCGCACACCCTGCTCCCGCCTATAGAGTTTTGTTTACTCGCAACCTCTGCTCCCGCCTACTATAGAGCTTTGCTTACTCGCAAACTCTGCTCCCGCCTATAGAGCTTTGCAAACTCGCACACCCTGCTCACTGAACTAATTCTAACTAGACAATCTGACACTACCTAAACCCTAGGTGCTGATTTACAAATTCTTTGATTCGAAAAAGTAAAAAACAACAATTAAAAGACAATGAAAAAATAACCCTAAACAAACACTTAAACCCTTATTTAAAAATATAATAAAGCCCTTTTAAAACACTAAACCCCTTTTATAATAAACAGGGTCGGCCCCTTGTTCTTTAACCCGTTCCTTTTATTTTCTTCTGTAAAAAAAAACACGGCCTCCCTTTCGTTCCTCTTTGCGCTTGAATTAGGGCTTGCGTCCTTGATCCAAATTAGGGTTTGTGAAGCTGCCGATTGTTTGATCAATCACGTGGATAATGCGCGAGTAGCTTTGATTGATCTTATCTCGTTGCTCACCGCGGCTGCTTCGTTGATCGAATTCCTTCCTTGCTCGGTATGTAATTATATGCTTTTGCTTTTACTGATTTTATGCTTGCTTGAATTCGATGAATAAATTGCCGATGATGATTGGGCTTATATAGGATTCGAAATCCTATTTTTGCGTTCGTATTTGTTCATTTGAATTTGTCTTTGGCCGTTCGATCTGGTATTGATGCTTGGGATTTCACTGACTTCTTCAATTTCGTATAAATTGATATTACTTGGTTGACACGGTGTTGATTCATTGCTTGGTCAATACGGCGTTGATCTTGACTTGGTTCGATTTGCTCATCATATTTTTGCTATCCTCGGCATATTGATTTCTGGCATTTTTACTTTGTTTGACTTGTTCATGACTGTGACAATTTCACTATTGCTCATTCTGAAATCACTGCGCACTTTGTAGCCTCTTTTGGCTTCAGTCATTTTGTGAAAAAAATCTTTCTTAATTTTGCTCGGCCTGTACCTCTACATTTTATACATGTGTATATATATTCTTGAATTTGCACTTGGATTTGAACTACTTCATATGTATGTTTGTTGCGGCCTTGACTTGTTGTTATGGTTTTATTGCTATAGCATGCGCTCGACTCTGTAGTTGTAACTGGACATTTGAGTTTGTTGCATTTGTGCATTGCCTTTGATTCATGCTGTATTGTCTCTGTATATTTGTTATTCTCTCTGTCCATTTGGCTGCACATGTGAACTTGTGTATTTGGTCTCGTCTCCATATAGTTGAAGCTTGGTGTCATATTTGCTGTGCTCGAGCTCTTTGCACACTTATGCACTGCCTTTGTGGTCTTCACTGTGTTCATGCACTTTGGTCTTTGTTGCCTCTTTGTGTATGCACTTGCATACTGCTGCTATGTTGTAAATGTTGCATTCATATTCTGTTGATCACTTGATTATTGTCTGCACTATCCACTTGAACTTGTAGTCTGCCTTGATCATCTTGTAACCTGGTCTGGTGCACCTTGTTTCATGTTTGAGACTGTGCTTGCATTGTTACTTGGTCGACACTTGCATCACTCTGGTTATTCTTCATTATTGTATCTCACCGTGTTACATTGAGTTCGAGTTTCACTGTTGCATGCACTTGTTGTATGTGTTGCTTCATGTTTTTGTTCATGTTGGCACTAGTTTTGCTTTGAGCACACTTCTGGTTATTTGACAGTCTTGGCTTATCCACTGTTTCACTTGACACTGCTGTGTCTTTGTTTCATTGCCTCCATTCAGAAATTTTGTTGCAGTTTGATTATTTGTCCTTGTATTCTTCAAGTTGCCTTGAGTTGAACCCGTGTGTTATTTGGGTTTGACCTTGTGCTGAATTGTTAGCAGTGCTTTTGTTTGATTTGTGCACACGAGTTGGCGGGGTAGTCCACACGTGTACAAATGTATACGTGTGTACTACAGCCACTTATGTACAACCTGTCCCTGATAAAATGCTGATATGCACAGATACAATCAAAAATGATGACGAACAACCCAAATAACTGAGGCAATCAATGTTTTCAAAATCATCTTTTATTTTTGAATTTGCAAAAATATTTCTTTTTCAATTTTACTGCGTTAGTGAATATTTTTGCAGATTGCTCAGATGCTGGATTCAAACTGGAATGCAGTTGAAGATAAAATACGAGTGTGAGTGATATGTAGCGAGGTTATTAATGTAAATATAAAGTCGTGATGTATTCGAAATTGTATATGTATAGTGAGAGCATGAAATTGTACTATTCAAAATTGTAATAAATATTAGTTTGAATAAAATATTCGTTTGAATTCAAATTCTGCGTTATTTAATTTTATTCAACAAATATTTATTTAATCTATGAAAACAAAATAGTATATTAACAAATACATTTAAACGAATGTATATATGTTTATTATCATAAAAAAAAATCATATAAGCGCAGAGCGCATATTCAACACATTACGCAGCTAAGTGCAGCAAATCAAGAAAGAAAAAGAATGGAGTAGTCAAACGGTTTCGATTTGAGATTTTATGCTTTAAGTGTCATAAGAAAGGACATTTTCTAAACCATTGCCCTAAGGTGAAGAAGATGAAACATAAACCCATAGTACCAGCCGATGGATCAACCATTGCTATCATTGTAAAAGGACAGGACGCATCGCTAGGGATTGTCCCAAAAGACAGAATAAAAAGCAAGTTGTGGAACGCCCCATCGGAGGCGTGAAGATCATCCGTGAAGATGAGAGTATAGAGTTCTTTTATGGTAAATGCATGAAGTGGGAACACCCTATTACGAATTGCATGGACAGTTTGGCGAGATGATAGGGAGTCCTTAAGAAAGTTTTACGAAGGATGCGGAGTGGAGATGGCGGGTAGGGTTTGTTGTAATATTAGTAGGGCTTTGTTCTTTTCTAAACCTCTAGGTAGTTGTTAAGGTGTCAAAATTTATGACCTTTTGCAAGCCTTTTTATATGGATAAATGGATGTAATATTTGAACTTACTAGTGTGTACTATATCAATGTTATAAAATATTTTGTAGAAATACTATCTCATATAAAATCTCCTTTTATATGGATTTGAACGTAAAATTATAATTACTTAATTACTAATATGGAAATTGAAATTAATTTGAATTGGAAGATTAGGAATTGAATTTGTTTGACTTTGGAACTTTTTCAAATAAATTATTTTAATATAAACTATTTAAAATCTATCTTCTTAAATATTCAAATTATTTGATTTTCTAAGCTATTTTACTATATATACCATTTTAAAAGCTCAAACTATCTTATGCTAACTATTTGACTATTTTAAAATTATTCAAGCTATTTTCTAAATTCAAATTGGTCAGAGTGGGAATTGTTTATATTTAAAACATGGATTTAAATATTAATTGAGATAAACTGAAGTATAACCCAAATGGAAATTCGAAGCAATTTTTAATTGGAACCGAAATGGGATATTAAGGCAAGAATGCTTTTTGAAGTGAAATAGTATATTTTGAGTAAATATGATGATTTTAAAATGAAGATTGAATAGTTACCATAACTAGAATTTACTTACAAGAAGTAGTAAATGTTACCAATAACTTTAAAAAGTAATCGAACTTGGAAATTTTGATTCGGCGTAAATAAGGTTATATATATTAGTTATACATTCCAATTTCCCTTGTTGAATTTATAACCAGAAAGAAACAATCTTTGAAAGATATTTGAAATACTAAATGTAATTTATATAAGTATGAAGCAAACTCAAAAACTATTGATCCTTAAATTATTTAAGTTGGAAAGAATGATCTTATATTCATATGAAATTAAGATAGTTTTGGAACCAATTGATTTTTGAAGACTTTTGATTTTGGCAAATAGTCGATTTGGGAAATTGGAAAAACCGAATTAAAAAACTATCAATTTTGAAGATATCGATTTTATATAGATAAAATTTATATGTAATGCATATGAAGTAAATGATTTGAAAGGTATAGTATGACATGACCAAAGGATGAAAAAGGCACCCCCGTGAAAGTCGAAACTTAGAGTAGGAGATCCATTGGGTGGTTCTGCCTAGGAATCCTAAGAGTGGGTTCAATGAGAATTGGGATCCTAAAGGACATCCGAACAAAACTCATGAGTTTCTGTTGATCATTTGTTGGATAGCGTAAATCGAGGGGTATTGTACCTATAGTTACATTGGGTTTTGCTATGATAGCAACATAACATTTGTGTAACTGTGATCTTCGCAGTTCCATAGCGTAATTTGGGAGGCAGTTAGTGCCTACAATGTACGTTTAATTTCGCTGTGAGAGCGACATAACATTGGTAGATTGCGATCTATGTGGTTTGGTACCATGGCGTAATTCGAAAGGCAGCGATTGCCTACAGTCTACGTTTGGTTTCACTAGGATAGTGAAGCAACCTTTGTGTAGCTGTGATCTATGTGGTATAGTTTAGTTTGATAGCGTAATTTAAGGGGCATAGATTGCCTACAAACTACTTACGTTTTCTTATGGTAGCAGCGCAACCCTTGTGTAGCTGCGGACTATGATGTTCCTATGGTGTAAGTCGAGGGGTGTTGATGTCTACAGTTTTCTTATGATTTTGCCGGGATGGCGACGCAATCATCGGGTTAACTGCGATCCGTGGAGGTAAAGGGGGGGGGGATAATACTTTCCATATCATTTTGACAATGGTTATTCAAGTATTTTCACTGGGTGTTGAAAATGGGTCTACTAAATACTTAGAGATTTTCAGTCTTACGCCTGATCAACTTATGACTAAATTTCTGTAAGAACAAGGTGGACTTTTTAAGACATCGAGTTATGAAAAATGTTTTAATATAAACTAGCTTAGTAATACTATGTAATTTAAAATGTATGTATCTTAAATAGTAGAATAAAAGAGTATAGAATGTAAAATGTTTAAAGATGATTATTTAATAATATACATCAAAATTCAAAATTTCGATTCGTTCCTTTTTTAGGATGAAAAGTTCTAGGAGGGAGAATGTAACAAACCAGATTTTAGCCATCGGATGTTGGGATAATTAACTATTTTTAATTATTGGAATATTAATTTTTATAAGTCAAATAGCTAAAATTTTTGATATTTAATATATTTGAATGTATAAATTAATATTAAAAAACTATATTCAAATTTAAAATATAAATTATGGGTGTGATAAATTTTATTGATATATGTATATATACTCTACCATCTAGAATTTAAGATAAATATCCATATATTTAAAGCTTTATGATGTTAAAATATATATACACAAGTGGCGTCTGTATGCCATACGACGTGATGTATATGAAAATTTGTATAAATGTAAATAAATATATAGATACATACATACATACATATATATATCATAGATACAAGTTTTATGATGACAAAAAAATATAAGTTTAATTTAAAGGTATATAAAATATGTAAAATAAAATGTAAATACATGTATATGATGACAAAAGGAGATATAAGTATAGGTATATATGTCATATAAAAATGGTGCATATATATGTATATGTGCATAAGTACAACTTTATGATCAAAATTTCAAATTATGATCAAATATATATAGGTATATATTTTTATGTGTGCAAATATCATAAGATAAATATGTAATTGTACATGTATGCATATTTGCATATATATACACACACACACACACACACATGTTGTGATAAAATAGAGTAAATGTATGCATATCCATATATATATATATATACATATAAATGTTCATATAACACAAGGGTACATCATCATGAAATATATATAGTCAAGCACATAATAACTCAAATCACTCAAGTTTTCAAGTCATCTTTTTATCAAATCAAGTCATATTTTCAAATCAAATCAAAGAAAAATGTAAGGGAAAAAAAATAAAACAAGTGAAAATATGGGAGCCCGTACAAATCCACCTTCTACTTTACTATCTTCCTTCCTTTCTTCATATATATATATGGCCTCATGTGTTCACTTGTTCAGATAAACACACACACACACACACACACACACACACACACACACACATATATATAAAGTGGGAAACAAGAAAAAGAATCTTCCTTTAAGAAACAGAAGAAAATAATTAAGTGGTTTTAGCCTAGAGGAACAAGAGTTGGAGCACAGCAGCAATTCATCTTTCAAAGAAAAAATTGTGAGTATACCAACCTATATTTTTTTACAGATCATCACTTATGAATATATATATATATATATATATATGGATGTATATTTATATATACCTGAGTTATGGATAGATCAGTGATATATACCTCAAGTATGTACTGAAATATGATTAGTATGGGTATGCATGTATGTATTGTTGGATCTACCAAAGTTTGTGAAAATCTCCTATGTTCATGTTTATTGTTTTAAAACTATTAGCTTCCACTTTAAAAATCAATACCCAATTATCTAGTCAGTTTTAAATCTTGGAATCAAAACAAAGATTATTTTTTTTCGAATATAGATTATTCTAAAATTCATTTCATCAAATTTTATTAAGCATAGGGGAAGAAAGTTCCATTTACAGTAAGTTTTCAGTTATGGTCGAAAATCCAAGTATCACCATCAAATCAATGAATGATATAGTTGTGATTGTTGGGGAAAATCGTGATCTTTGATGATGGTTTGGGAATTTTTAATTGGGTATTGAGTTAGTATTGTCGAGTTGAACGGTTTTAGGTGTTTGGCCAAATTCCAACAATACAGTCGATTTGGGGGATCGGCGTTAAGCGTGGAGGAGTGCTAGGAATTGGCGCACGTGAGAAAAATGCTATGGCAATTTTTAGTGGAACGTGGTGGCCTGACGTGGTGGTTTAGGGTTGTTTTTTGTGGGTCTTGGTTCCAAGGCAAATGTGTAGTGGAGGAGGAAGACAAGGAGTGTGGTCCTGGGGGAAAATAAGTAGTGGTCGATGGCCAGTTTAACGATGAACTTTGGGGGTGAATCGGATACGGTGGTGACAAGGTAAGGCATTGGATGCTATACGTATTCGTTCTAGGGTTGGGTTCGAGTTCGAAATTTCGAACAAGGGGATGGTCAGAAAATTTGGGTGGGTGGAGATGACGCGGTGGTCATAGGTGGTATGTGTGGTCGACCGGCGGTGAGCGGTGACGACCGAAGCAAGTGTGCATGTGCACATGTACGTGCATGGACCAGTTTTTTCAAACGATCAAAGAAGGGCATATAGAGAAGGAAAAACGGGAGGAAGAGGTGGAAGTTTGAGTGTTAGGCTGGTTTTTTGTTTCATTGGGCCGAAGAAAATCTAGGTGGGCTGGTTTGTGTAAAAATAAAATATGGATAAATTTATTTAGAAATGTTATATGTTAATAATCTATCAATTTTAAAACATTTGTTTCTCATTAATGAAAATTTCAACGGTTATGAAAGTCTTTGTATTGTGACCCTCTCATCTTACCTTATAATCTAAACTAAATTTGTTAATTAATATGGAACTTAACTAATTTTAATAATTAAAGTGAGTTATTAAATTAAAACTTATTTGATTAAACCTTATGTAAATAAACAAGTAATTAGATTCTAAAGTGTTTAAACTTAAGTTAATTAATAAAATTTGTTATTAGTTGGATTAGTTAATTTTAGTTAACTAAAAATAAATTGTTTTATAATTTATTAAATTATAAGTAAATTTGGATTAAAAATATAAGTAGAATCAGTTAATGGAAATTAATTAATTATGATTGTGAATTGTTTAAATGTTAGCGTTAAGCATTATTTTAGCTAATGATTTATGTTTTAGTTTATTGTTCTTGAATATTTATTTAAATTATTCTTGTCTGTGCCATTAAGTAGCTAAACGAATTTAAATTATTAAAATAAAATGTTGACATGGTTTATTGAAAGTAAACATGTGAAATAAACTTCCATATGTAAATTCTGACACTCTGAATATATATTGTTATTTTAAACAACTTGGACTTGTAAATTTTAGCGTTGTGTTCAAAGAGATCGAGATCGGATATCTGCATTATGTGGAACCACTTTGATCCAGTAACCACCGCGAACCTCTACAGTTTTGAGATTTTTAAAGCCCAGTATGTTGGAATTTAAATTAATGGAACAAATTCAGCTATTTTAAATAAGATTGTACTTAGACACTATTATAATATCAATGGATTTTCTAAAAAAGTATTTTGGTTATCGTAAGATCCCATCGTGTATATATGTGACGCGGTCTTACGGGTTATGTTGGTTTTTGAAGTATTTTGATAACTTAAGTATTTCAAATTAAGTGTGTTTACTCATGTTGGTTTCCAGCCTGACTCGGGTGTTACATTATTGTAATGCTCAGGTCAGACCGAGTATTAAAGATTCAAGTTGGGTTGCTTTAGGGATCAGAAGATGAGCTAGATGGCAGAGACGCATTGCACGTATTTGACTATATTCCGCTATGTATTGAAGGCTGTATATTCAACATTTAGGGACAAGTTATTATAACTGTCCAGATTTATATGTTAATGATTGTACTTTTATAACTTGCATGTATGTTAACAGTTATAGTTTTCCTTCGTATAAAATGATGTTATTGTATATTATATTTTATTCCGCTGCGATTGTGATATTCTGTGTTGTTTTTCTTCTTCTTCTTTTTGTTCTCCTATCTCTTTTCTTCTTAAACCCTAGCAACCTGGTACTCCAACACTCGATTGCTCGGCACTCTATACAGTGAACGTATTAGTGTTGATTTTCGAGGGTTGAAAATCACCCGGTTGTTAAAGATTCCTTTATAAATTCTTTCTTTATTAATTAATTCATAACAAAAATATAAATTCAAACTACCAAAAAAATTAAATATTAAAATTTAAAAATAAAAACTCAAACAAACTATGCATGAGTTTAATGCAAAATACGACTAAATATTTCACGAAATTATTTTTTGAGTGTTTTGAAGCACATATAATTTGTAGAACAACTCACGCACAAAGCGCATGCGTAACACTTATATATATATATATATATCCCTTCAATCTCAAATCTCTTCTCAGATACATAATTCTAATGTATGTATATATCCTTTTATACATATTTCTTGGATTATAAAGGATTTGGAGATGAATCTAAGGTTCTGCTTCAGATATGGAGATTTGGATTGCTTTTAAAAGGTGAATGAGAAATTTTATAAATCGTTATAATATGAAAATTATCCCGTAAGTATTTATTTGATTATTATGCCTAACTGGAAAATTGTACATGAGTCGTGAGCAATAAATTGAATATAATAAATATTGCCTACATATTCATGCATGAATTGACTTAGAATTGTTTGCAATCTGATTTGGAAATCAGTTCCAAAAGTATAAATTTAGAATATTGATTTGAATAAAATTTATTCTAGATCTAAAATAGGTTGTATAGTAATATTATGAATGTGGATTATTATCCTAAACTTGTTAGAATGTAAACTTTTCTATGTTTGGAATTGTTGAAATTTAGATCCATTTAATATTTGTAAATTAGTTTGATTTCTTTCACTTTTAGGAAAAATATAGCGTTTGATCAAGCAATGAATAGATGCAAATGAAAAGAGAAAGAGACGTGTAAAGTATGAATTCATTGTAGTTTACACTATCTGTTTCAGTAATAGAAAGAAGTGATTATTTCTTGTAATTTCAAACGACGTAATCTTTTATATTTTAAAATTAGATCTTTTGTTTTGCACTAATTTAAGGAAATATAGCGGATAATCTTTTTAGATATGATTCCATCAATTGAACATGGAAAAAATATATTATAGTGAAGATATATAACTAGAATATATTCGATAAAAGTAAATATGTGCACGTAATTTACTGCACTTGTAATAATTAAATAAAAAGCTAACAACAATGCTTATACGTAATATCCACATATAGGAAAACTAATTAATGGAAAAGGAATTTAAAAAGGGTTGTAATTCCAACAAATGGAAAATAAATGGTAATAAACATGATAGTTACAATAATTTGACATGGTAAATGAATTAATGAGATTGATAAATAAAGAAGTTAAGTTAATAACTATGAAATAGATATAAAAGGTTACTAATTTGAAATTAATAATCATACATAAATGTCTTAGGAAATGTCCATTAGGATTTTGTGGAAAAATTGACATTTATGAGCATTAAGCGAGGATTTATACGTAGATAAATATTTAAGGTAAATCTTATTTTCTTAAATGAAAAAAGGGAATTAGTAAGCTAAGTCCAATGTCTACCTAAGATAATATAAGTAAAGGCTTAAGATGGTTAATTAGATTTAGTAGGTTAGTGATGCGAGATCAGTATGATCACTCGATGGAAGATTGCTCTTCACTTTGATGCTACCAGCAGTCGGGTGCACTTACTACTGATGTGAGATATCACTAATCTACGACCTATAACGACGTGAGAGATTGGGCCTGCTTTCTTAATTTGAAAGCATTAAATAGTCCAAATTTGCAACTAGGAGCGTGAGACATAGGTGTTTGCTTCTGGTTTGAAGTAATAAGTGGCTGTAAGGTCCGCCTCTCTCCTAAAAGGAAGTATTAAGTAACCTAGTGAGATTTCAAATAAACAAGGATGTCTCTAAAAGTATTATGTGGTTGTACGGCCCACCACCCTACCGAAAGAAGTAATCTAACGAGATTCCATATTTACAATTAAGAGTGATATAATGGATACCTCGGGAAGGGTTCGCTTCAGGTTTGTGGTACTAGTGATCGTAGGGTCCGCCTCATTCCTATAAAAGAAGTATTAAGTAGCCCATTGAGATTACCAAGCAATGCCAGCTAGATAGTACCAATGAGGATTACGCCTTAGGGTTAGGTATTAAATGACAAAGGCCTACCTATAAATAGGTGTTAAATGGTCAAGGGTCTACCCAGTCCTTATTAATGAGGTATTAAGTGGATTGGGTACAGTCTCTCACATTGCTAAAGCCGTAATAACGATAATACTGCAACAACCCTAATTTTTGATAACATTATTCAGGGAATTTAATTTGATAAATTAAATAGAATAATGACGATAAGGAGATTGAGATTTGAATAAATTATATAATATATCGTGCTTAATAATAAAAATTTAATGGGCTTTAAATTGGTTTATAAGATAATTAAATTACCCATGGGAATATTAGTAAATTAGCCAATCTATTATACACGGCTATGACCTTTTGTAATTACCCATTCACGTTCCATTTTCATATTTTCACAAATGCAAATCAAAACTAAATAGAGCCGGCCATTAACGAGGAGGAAAAAGAAGAAATTTCAATCTAATGCTAAGGATCAAAGCTAGGAAGGATTAATCAACAAAAAATCTCAAATTCTTTTTCAAGTTTAAGGTGAATAATAATTCAATCCATCTCTTTTTGATTTAATAATCATGTGATTTCAGATTTGAGTATTTGTTTTGTATTGGATGATAATATGCTCAAGTTATGAATTGTTTGATTTAAACAATTTATTTGTTCATGAAATCCGTACGGTTTTAGGGCAAAACCATGGGTTATTGATTTTAAAATGCCATGGAAATTTTTTATGTTAAGTAAAACACGATTTTGGAGATGTGTTTTAATTTTTAGAATTTTCTAAGCTATGAAAATTTTATTATCAATTATTGATGATAAATATAATGTAATTGGGTTCAAATTTTATTTTGAATATTTTATACAGAAATTGGGTCTAAATTTTTAATACGTTTGATTACATGATGAGATCGAATTTCTGTGATTTTTGGGGATTTTTCCCAATTAATTTACCAAGGAAAGTAAATTATTTTAAGAGAAGGACTTTTCTGAAATAATTGGTTTTGGTATATGGAAGGGTTTAAACGTTACATTTTTATGGTTTAAATCTGATATAAGTGCGGCAGTTTTAAATGTAAAGTATTTGAAAAGTTTTATGGCAGCCAATCATGGTTTACAATAGGCAAGTTGTTATAAAGCAACTACTAAAAGAAGCAATATTTCAGCCTTTAATTTAGAAAATGTGTTCCGCCTCAATTAGTAGCCCTTTTCAACTCCAATGATTCTGCCCCATCCTAGTCAAAACCCACATAGTCGAAACCAATACGCAAGGTATAATCTAGTGGTACACAGTGGATTGGAAGGAAGGCGGAAGTCTTGGTATCGAAAGGTAAGCTTCTGATAGGGTTGAAAACCTGATTTGTTTTCAAAAGTTAAAGTCTTGCCTTGTTTTACTTAAAGCCTTCGACATAGTCGAAACATACGCTTTTGAAAAGGTTTTACAAATAGCTTTCGAAGAAGGTCGTTATATTGTTAAAGTATCAGCATACGAAGGGGGTATCTTTTTCCTTTAAATAAGAGCTTTCAAAAGGGTTGGTTCCGACCTAGTCGAAAACTAGCCGCTATTTTCATTCTGAAGTATTGAAGTCATCAATGCCTTCGAAAGGTTATCTTTGCTTTTACCTAGATTAAGCCACTTCTGATTGCTTTCAAAAGGGGTCAAGAGGTTGAGGGTATTTAAGGTAATGGATTCAAGATGGGGTTTCGACTCCGTCCTTCGAAGTTTTAATTTTTAAAGGTCTTTGGTTTCGACTAGATGGTTCCGACACTATCAAATTTTCCCTAAATTAATTTTAGTTCGTTTCGAAAGAGATACTTTCCTATATAACCATTTTAACCCAAATGATGTTTCTAAAGAGTAAACCCAATGCTTTCGAAAGGGTGCTTTATTTGTTTCGAAGCCATGTGTTAAGAATGTTTTCTTGATGCCATTAAGAGGTATCATTGGTTTCGAAAGGTATATACTTAGAGTTCTGAAAAGAGGTTTTCTATGCTTTCAAAGGAGATCATCCAGTGGTTTCGAAAGTGATGTTTTAAAGTTTCAAAACAAATAGACCATTCTCGTTTTTAAAAAAAAAACCATGGCATAAATAAAGATTTTGAAAACATTATTCACACTGTTATTGGCCCATAACTGTATTTTGGAGAAAGGGCATAATAACTAGTTAGGTTGACCCAGTAGTGAATAAAACTTAATAGATTTTAAAATCTTAACTAAAGATATTTGCAAGGGCCAATAGGTTTACCGTAAGTTCATGAAAACTGTACGATATTGGCAGGGGCCAATAGGTTCATAGTCAGCCCATGAAAACTATGATTTGATACTGGCAGGGGCCAGTACGTTTGTAGTTAGCCCATGAAAATTATATCCGGATTAAAATATTGACAGTCGGTCAATAGGTTCTTATTTAGCCTATGAAAACTAGGATCAGAGTTAAGATATTGGAGTTGCCAATAGATTCTCAATGATCCCATGAAAACTATGATATTGGAACGATAGTCCATAAACATTTAACAGGTTAATATTAATCATAGAAACTATAACCGAGACAGATAGTCGGAATAAATGGGGATGGGTAATCCAAATTTAATTTTCTTGTTTTGCATATCATCATAAAGTTTTTGAAATACTATGTTTTAACCATTGTGGATGCAGGAGCACGGTATATGGTTTTATAAATATTTTAGGATACCATTGAGGGGAAAACCCATTCTGCTAAGCGGCGTGGCCTCACTAGATATCTAAATGGTTCGAGATGGTAAATTATTATTCATACCAGGCTTTATGTCTGGCTCGAAATTTTTATTATCCTCTTAAAATCTCAGGTACTCAACTGATTTTGGGTTGGTTGGGAGTTAAGGTTTCCAGGTGTTCTTTTGGACGAATAAAGCTTCCGAGGACGTGCAGGAGGCAAGATTGTTATTAGAGTTCTTTTATTTCCGCTGTGTGTTTTGTTTGTAAAGGCAGATTGTTTTCTTGCCTATCTATATACTCTAATCTACCGAGGGGCATCTTCATATGTCGCTCTTGACGTATTTTATAATAATTATATGTCATCTGAACATGACTGCGATTTGGGATTATGTAATCAATTTGGAATATTTTGAAATAGAATGTGGAATTTGTTTGATGTTTAATTTTTTTCCATATTCTTGTGTTTATTTGTATCAATTTATCTTATGTCACCGTATTTGGTCACCGAGGATTAATAACTATGGAAGACTACAACATCCGTAGCTGTTAGTTTTGGTCCTCCAAGTAGAGGGATGTTATAAGTACCATTGAGGAGCAATTCTTGAAAATAGGTATTAACTGATGGGGTCTATCTTAGTTAAGGTATTAAATGACCAGAGTCTGCCTATTTTTCAAAAAAATATATTAAGTGGCATGGGCACCGTCTCTTATATAGCTACGATTTTATTAGAGATAGATGCGGTAATAGTTAAATATTAAATGCTGGAAGCCTTAAATAGTGGTTATAGTTCTTTATAGCTAGGACCCACCGACCATTAACAATATTGTTTGGAAACCACCTTGGGAATAGGTTTTAAATGACGGGGTCTATCTTGATTTAGGTTTTAAATGATGGGTCTACCTTGATTGATGTCTTAAACGACAGAGTCTGCCTATTTCTCTTTTAAAAGTATTATAGAAGCATGCTTCTTATTTAGAAGTATTAAGTGGAAGATTGGTTTGGAAGTATTGGGTGGTTGATAAGGCTTCACCACCGTTTGTACCTTGGAAAGAGGTAGGTAAGGAATCATGTGCGCAATGCAAGGTTATATTAGAATTGCTAACCTTAATGTATATAACAATTAAAAGGAAACCAATCGGTATAAATTTATGTTATGTACGGTTTATAGATTTCCAATCACCACAACGTTGTTCTGATCTCCTCCTCATTAGAACCCATATGATGGATTCAGTGGAACTGATCACTGGAGTTGGATGTACATTGTTGTTGGAGAGTCTTCTTTTCTCTCATGCTCAATGCTGAGGTGGCAATTTGCTATCCAGGGAACACCATTAATTCCAAGGTATTGGTCAAAATCAGTATTCTTATCCTATTATGTTTTCCGCCGTGAGTTTAGATTTCTATCAATCTCTGATAATGCTCATGCTTATTTGCAAGTACCAAATCCAACGATCTGTGCCCGTATAGACTTGAGTTTCGATTTTTATCGAAATTTAGACCCATTAAGGTGAGGGCTGTTACATTTGGTATTAGTGCTTAGATTAGTGGATCAGATACATTAGAATAAATTGAGAGAATGTATTCGTATTTTCCTACCTAGTAATAATATATTTTTACGCTAAATTCTAAGGTTTCCGACAATAGAAATAGTTGTAGTTCCGCTTCGAAGGAATGGGCAAAGCAACTATGACTTAGAAATATCTTAGAGTTAAGATTTTCATGCCGACTTTGAAGTGCCCTATGGAGTGCTGGTGATGCATAAGGCGCTATTGATGAAGAGAACGAGTTTGACATATGGAAGAACCCCGGAGACTGGATGTGACGCCCCACCTCTATACCCACGCTAGCCAAGAACACTACGGTGTAGTGCTGTCAACTAGCGCGGAGAATAAGGCTGTTGAGGAGCGACCATCCATGTAATTTCTTATCACACGGTGGCTATAAAATAATCTTCGGAAACAAATATAGAAGTAAGCATAACATGCGAATCAATCACAGATATCCATATCACAAAGGCGGAAAGAGATATGAATATATATCACATAAAAGTGTACATCAGAGTAGTGGTCTAAAAAGATCCACGATAATACAAAAGAATAGCAACGCGTGCTATACAAAAGAATACAACTATGAGTCTATATCTCAAGTGTAAACAACAAAAGCTGCTAATCTAAACATGTAGCCAAAAGTCTGAGTAGTGAATCACTGGGGGAGGAGTCAAGCAGTAGCACCTGTAACATCTCGGTCTGACCCGAGTATTATTTATAAGAAAATAATAAACGGATCAGTCTAGCTATAAATATCAGATGACATGATATAAAATAAAAGATATGGCATAAACATAAAATATCCATACTAACATACTACTATAAGTATGCAAATAATGATCAACAGGAGATCAACCGATAAGAGATATATCAATATCACAAGAATCTTCTCAAAGATCCAAAGAGGGCATCATACCCTAAACTTGTACTCATGACAAGTCAAAGAGATAAATTCCAGAAATCAACACAAGAAATCCAGAAATTATAAAAAGGGAAAGAGGCCTATCACATGACGGTCCGAAGACCAAGGGGAGCTACCCCGCATGTGTGAATGGAATCACACAGATTGAGGTCAAGACTAACCAAAAAGCAGAAAGGTATGTATGAATGGAATCACACAAGTGGTGTCTAGTCTAACCTTGCAATGAAAGAGACATCGCGCAATTGCTGGTCTAATTCATAAAGCGATCATCAAGATCAACGAGAAGTGTCAATTACACTAAGCTAGTAAATATAGAAGTTTAGCTTCATGTCCCATAACCACTTGCTTAACTTAAATATTTACGAACAAACTATAAATCTTCACTAATAAAATTGTCACAAGAGGTTCAATCGAACAAGTCCAAGAATTAACCGACGAAGTGAACGCAAGCGTTTCATACCACTTGTTTTACTAAGTCGTTTAATTAGATTTCTCATCCGAGTGAGGTAAAGGCTTGTATATACTAATAGATTGGAAAACGGTTTAAGAAAAGAGCTTTGTTATTAAAAATAGAGTTGAAATCATTTTGTTGAAAGAGTTTTGATATTTACTACTAGTTTTGAAACCTTTATATTTTAAAGTGACAAATCACAGAAGCGATTGTAGAAACAATCAATCACAAAGGTCACATTCGAAGATGTGATAAAAATCCAAGGAAATCAGCTCAGCAAGTTCTGTTGAATATTTTTCAGATAAGATGCCCTACGGAGGGGGGGTCCAGGGGGGTGGCAACCCCCCAAGGTGGGGGTGCGGGGGCAACGCCACCGCTTACGGGGTTTGACCTGCCCGGTCAGGTCGCGGGGGTCCAGGGGGCAGCGCCCCCGGCGGGGTGCGGGGCAGCGCCCCGTCCAAAACGGTACGACTTAGTGAAGACAAAATGAGGTCTAACGACCTAAGAGGGATAGGGTCGAGCGACCTAATGGTTGCGACCTAGGGGTCTAAGGGGCACGACCTAGTGGTCCAGCGACCTAAAGGGTATAGGTCATGCGACCTAAAATGGGTTCGCGACCTAACACTCAAACGACCTAAAGAAATTAAGGAGCCGAGCGACCTATAAGAAGCAGCGACCTAAGAAGAAACGAGGCCCAACGACCTAGGGGTTAGGTCATGCGAGTTAAGAAGGTCAGCGACCTAACAAGGACACGCGACCTAATAAAGAAACGCGACCTAAAGGCACGCGACCTAGCGACTTAAGAGGCGAGCGACCTAAGTGTTACGGCCTAAGAGTCGAACGACCTAGCGTGGAAGCGGCCTAAAAGCCAAACGACCTAACGACCTAAGGTCATACGACCTAGCGACCTAAAGCCATACGACCTAACGACCTAAGGTCACACGACCTAGTGCAACACGCGACCTAAAAGGTACGCGACCTAATGCGGCCGAGTGGTTTAAGGTCGGAGACGACCTACGACTTATAAGGGTAGACGGTTGAGCGAGCTAATGAAGTCCAGAGTCGAGCGATCTAGCGGCACGGTGTGTTGAGCGACCTAACGAGGTCAATGTTGAGCGACCTAATAAGGTCCAGAGAAGGGCGACTTAAAAGAGGCGCGACCTAAAAGAGGCGCGACCTAAAGGAGCGCGACTTAATGGGTTATATGACCCAACGACCTAAGCCACTAACTCGCGAGCGACCTAAGTCCTAAGTCGTGAGCGACCTAACTGCGAGTGAGCAAAAATGGCCAGAGTCAAAGCAGAGCGACCTAACGACCATACGACCTACGACCTAAGGTCCTGAGCGACCTACGACCTAAGATCCTGAGCGACCTAACTCCGAAAACACGAAAATGGCCAGAACGACCTAAATGCAGAAATTTCACCAAAACACCAAAAATCGGAGTTTTTCGTCAATCCAATCCAAACCAAATGCAAATGTGCATGCAAAAGTGATAGGGAATCATTCCCAACAGTCCAATATAGTTATAGACTAGATTTGTGAGATAAAAATCTCACCTTTGCTCCAAAACCCAATGAAAATGAAGAACAAAGCTTGAAGGCAAATGGAGAAGCAACCACAAGCTTGTATCCGATGTCTTCTTCTTGAATTTGGAGTAGAAAGATGGATTGCAACTGAATTTGAGTTTTGGAATTTTAATTTCCCATTCCCTCCACCATTAATGCCAAAGCTTGATTAGTTAGGAAATTTATGAAGAGTGAGGAGAAGAGGGTTGGAACTTGGGCTTAATAGGCTAAACTAACCCAAAGTCCAAAGCGGGAAAAGTTAGTGAAATTTCACTAACTCCAAACCTATCGATGTTTATACTTAAAAAAGTTGTAAACGACATTTCGAACTCAATGGAAGTGGTCTCGAGTCCTAATTTGACCGTTTGCAAAAAGTAGCTTTTCGGACCAAAATCCGATTAACGAGTTAATATTTAAATACAAACTCGATAAATATGCGGGTTGTTACACTGGAAGTGTTTGGCTTGACGGTTGAGATTCTAGCTACCTTATGATTTTGGATTTTGAGTTCTAATCGGAGATACACATTTATTCCAGATGGGAAGGAAATTAGAATTTGTATGTCACAATTGTCTGAAAGCAAGTTTTTGCTAGGATTCATTCATTGCTCACCTCTTTGATGGCAAACTAGATTTTTATTTGAATAATTAATGTCAATTACTTAGTTTAATACCCATGAGAGAATTTTTGTAAGTATGTTTTGGAAATGCCTCAGATTTTGGAAAAAGTGTTTTCAAATGATTTCTTTTCCCAAGGATTTATTTTGGAAATTTTGTTTCGGGAAAGTTTTGAAATTTTAATTTTCAAAGAAATACGTATACCACTAAGTTGGTTGTGTTAAGAAATTTTAGTTTATAAAATATTAATTTTAAAAATCCATATATATATATATATATATATATATATATATATATATATATATATATATATATATATATATCAGTAACGTCTTGATTTTGAGTTTGGCAACGAAATAGTTTTCCAATTTGAGAAACTTGTGCTTTAAATAGGTTTTTGGAAACCCTGAAATATATATAGGTTTGATTTTGAAGGGACATTTTGGTGTGAAATAGGTTTTATTATTTAGAAACAAGTATAAAGGTGCATATATTTAGCTCAGTGATTTTTCGGTTTATAAAATCGAGGTTTCTAAATTTTTTCCCTTTAAGGTATGGAGACGATAGGAATGACGTTCAATTTTATTGGGGTATATAGTTTGAAGTGTTGTTGTACCCACCAGCTATTGGAAGAAATTTTTCTACGCGAAACAGGCAGGAAATAGCAGCTGATTTTTTTTTGGATTTTTGGAATTGTTGTTGGTAGCAGTAGTTTTGTTGGGATTACTATGAATTGCTAGAGCATGGTTCGGAACTAGGCGGTAAGCTTTGACACCACCGTGATGAGGACATGAATTTTTTGGATAATGTTGAATCGAAGGAGACGACGCGAAACGGTTAATTTTAATCCGACCCGAATTAGGTCTAGGTTTAATTAACATCCAAAATCCGTCTAGCGTTGACCACCTAGCGGTAAACCTAGGGAGGTATACTAGTTAATGAGTTTTGGCACAACTCGAACCTGGAATGAGACTATAAAAGTTGCATTTGAATTTCCCCAGCTGCCTTCTTTCTTTCCTCCTTCCTCAACAAGCCGAACTCAATCTCCATCCTCCTTCTCATCCAAGTATTAGCGTCTCTCTTTCGTTCCTTCCCTAGGCAACGTTGTTTTTCTCTAGAACAGCAGCCTCGCCTCCCCCTTATGCTAGTTTTGCACGTTAGATCTCACCCCACCACAATTCTAGATCTAAGTTATTTTCACTCCCTTTGACCACTTCTCAAGACACCTTTCCGCACTGTCGGTTTTTCCTCACACCATTATGGTCTCAACCCTCATGAGGCCACTTTGTTAGACTTGAATGAGTACCGCTTTAGGGCTGGAAGAGCTATTCGTCATAGTAGGATTTGCACCGATCCTCTACTTCGAGACTTTTGAGAAGGAATGTTACCCATGTTGCATCTGCCTTTTTGATTGAGGTAATACTTTAATTCATTCAAAGGTGAAGAGTATTGTGATTGAGCTGACTAATGATGATCTCGCTAAGATTTTGGAGGTCCATATGCAGGACGTGGACTTGGATGATTTTGATGTGACCGACTAAAAGATTTTTGCAACAAATCTTTTCCTAGAATGTCGATGTTCGGAAGACGGATAATTTACGTCCGACTGCTCGTCTGATTATGTGCATCATTCACATAACGTCATCCCCAAGACAAAAGGTTACAAATGGATTTATCCCATGGTGTGGAAGACCACCTATGCTAGTATTGATGGCACCGCCATAAATTGGACTCGCACCTTTTAATTCGATTTGTTGATCAAGGATTAGCACTCCGCAGGGTCACTTTCCATATTTTCATGTATCCACTCCCGTCTTTATGTATTACGAATGAATCTCCATGGAGAGTCAGTTTAGTAGAAGGTTCATTCTGCCATCATTAGATCCTTCCTTAGGAAGATAGCAATTCTGAAGCCGTCAGCAACACTAGCAGCCCTGGTTGCACGAGATTGGTGTATAGCCGCCATGCTACGACCATTCAAGGATTGCAGCAATGGATCGACCTCTAGCCGTGGAGCAAAGCGTCTCATAGTTTGTAGGCATTATTTTGGGGGTTATGGTATTATAATATTTTCCCCTTCCAGCATTTGTTCTTTTCTTTGGGGTTGTTTGTGTTATAACTATCAATTGTCTTTTGTAAAAAGTACGGACGATATTATGAGTTTCTATTTATTGATTGTGTTATTATTTCCGCATAGAACCGCTCCTATATGTGCATAACAATGAAGCGGTATAAATATGGAAATCTTATAAAGACACTTGACTAACAGTAAATGCAATATAAGACTGGAAGTTTAGAATAATTGGAAATTTTAGGGAAGGATATGGTAAAGTTGTTTTGATATCCCGGGTCATTACTCATGTTGCTTAAAAGCTAAATTTTTTGAATAATAGATGAGTTGATATTTTTCTTTACCTTAAATATCAAGTTTTTGGGTAAATGTTAGTTGTAGAATTTTGGAATTTGGTTTATGCGTTTAGTGCATAACCGACTTCCGACTACTCCGAAATTGTGGCTTGGTTTATTAAAAATTTTGAGAAGAAAATATTTGGAAAGTTTCGCCTTGATTTTAAAAGTTCACTTTTGAAAAAAAAATTGTGTTTTGTTATTTTGATTCTTAAATTATTTTTAGATTTTCCGTTCAAAATTTTATTTCAAAAGAAAATACCTGTCTAAATATTTTAGGATTTCATTTTTCAAAGACGTACAAATTTGAAAAGTGAGAAATATTTTTTGCGAAATCTTTGATTTTGAAGGCCACATGTTAAGCGTAGGAAGGAAAATAGAGTTAGAATTTACGAATTTAGCTATGCGTTTGGATCGACAATGCGATAAATGCAAGCGGTAATAAAAGAATAGATGTTTTAGCCTTGGAATTTCTATTTTCATACCTTATCAACGATGCACATGAGTATATTTTTAGATTTAATTTCGCTTTAGAGCTTGAAAATAAGTCTTCTTATGCATTTTATGCATGAAAAATTTGGAGTAAATCTGGGACAGCGAGCAATTTTCCACTGTACTATAAGAATAGGAAGATTATAAAGTGGTAAGAATGTCTAATTCTCTGCCTAAATTTATTTTTCCAACATTGAAGTAAAATATAGGAAGCGTTGTTCGATGCTTTAGATTATTGGACGGGAGGAATTAGACTAAAAGTTGGTTGCTTCACTCATCTACTCATAGGAGTATGGGAGTTTTGGGTGACTGATTTTTCAAAAAGCCTTATACATATAGAACTGTCAGTATATATGTAGGTTGTTTGCATCATGTTACCATTTTTTTGAAGAAATGCATTCATATGGGAGGATTCGATTTAGAATCATTTTGTATACATATTTTCTATGTAGTGATATAGTAATACACTATGCACTTATGCACGTTTGGTTGCAAAATTGGTTGTATAATCATTAGTTGTGTAGTTCATGATAACTAGGAGCCAAAATCATGACTTAATCATTGGAGAAATTTTGGGATGAAATTCTTTTAAGGAGGAAAGAATGTAACACCTCGTAATTTACCGCTAGTTATTTAATTTGTTTGGTTGTTAATTAATTAGGCTTTAAAAATGAAATTATGCAAATGATGGAATTTGACCACAAAGCTTGCACCATTGCATCCATGGTAAAATTCTGAGCAACTTTCATATTTGGAGTTTTGCGATCGGAGTCCAAATGAAAAAGTTATGGACGAGAAATGAATTCAAAACAAAAATAAATAAATAAGAAAAAAGTTAACGTTTATTAATTAATCGCCCAGGCCTATAAGACAACCTGTCTTTAGGAATGATCGAATCCTACCAGTTGACTGATACTCCATGGGTAGTCAATCGTTTGCCTTCAGGTGGCTAGAGTTAGCCTAGGCCCAAGGGATCAGATTTAATATATTTTGATTTAATGGTTCTGGTTGATTCTTGCTCCTATAAATAAGCCTGACCCTCCATTCTCTTCTCATATTTTTTCTAAAAGCAGCAGCGAAGCCCTACCATTTTCTCTTCTCCTCTATTTTCTAAATTATAAAATAAAACATTTATATTTGTAATTTAGAGAAGGACAGAAATCAAATAAGATAAGAAGAAGAGTGAATCAACACTACGCAATAACGAGGTAATATATATGTGTGTGTATGTATTTTATATATTTATATTTTCCTTCAATCCTATATCTCTTCTTAGATCTATAATTCTAATGTATGTATATCCATAATACATATTTTTTTTAATTATAAAGGATTTGGAGATGAATCTTGAAGGTTCTCCTTTAGATTTGGAGATTTATATTGCTTTTAAAAGGTGAGGGGGGAATTTTATTATGAAGGTCTGAAAATCCACACAGTTCAAGCTGACAATAAACCACACATGTCCAGCCCAAACTGAATAGAAAACCCGATCTTTATAGGAAAGAAAGAAGAGAAAAGAAGAAGAAGAGAGAAAGAAACTAAAACAAATACAGAATCTCACAATTGCAGTGGAACAACATATAATATATTATCAATGAACTTTATAAAAAGAGAATAAATCCATTAGAGTACAACAATCAAATCACAATCATCGGCCTGAACAGTTATAATAATATTCCTCACAAATGTTGATAATTTAAACCACAATGTTGTGGAAAATAAACATATACATGGAATACAACCTGAAGACCTCCAGCTCATCTTCTGTAGCTCTAATATGCTTGGTATGACTTAAGCATTGAAAGGGAAGAACGCCCAGATCAATCTGGTAAACCAGCGTGAGAAAGCACATCTCAAATTTATTTTAATGTTATAAAAACTGTTCTTTATCAAAACAAAGGTATCTCATAAGACCACACCACACATAAACACAGACTAGTTTTTACCTTACAATAACTAAAGCATTTCATATCAAATCATATGGTATTATACTAGTGTCTAGTATATAAATAATAATCAATCATAGCTGAAATTGTTGCCATTATTAAATTCTAGAATATGTTAGGCTCTACAAACAAAATGGAAAACATGTATTGAAGAATGGATTTCCATACAATGGTAGGTAAGGGACCACCTTCCGTATAGTACATCTCTAGAGAATGTATCTAGGATACACAAACAATCCCCCCCATCTAGCAAGATTTGTCTATCCCTATTTGGCACTCATAAATGTCCTAGATAGAAACCGAATATGTCATCACCCCAGTCGTTATCGACCTATCTGAGATGTCTCATAGCATACACCATATACCCGATATATAGAGGTAATCTAGAAAGGTTATGGACATACCCTAATGGTTGCGAACTACATAGCCTCAACATATACCCTGTTTAAGCCATTATCGAATAATGAGGCTTAAGGCAATGTTTACCTTTCACATACCACATTTCGCTTTGAATTCCCATTGTCAATCCTTCGATCACTACTGACTTTCACAAACATACAATCTATGAGCTCGTATCTCTCAAAAAAGGGTGTTAAGCTAAAAGTAGTTGTCTTCTCTGCCACCAAACAGATATACATTTGTAAAAGTCAATGCTATAATCTCAGAAATGCAATGTCAGACATTCATCCATACAAGTTGTCCAGGAATAGGACAAACTGAAGGCACTCTCCTACTACATCCTGTTGAGAATTACCTCTAGGATTAGTAGCGAGAAGTCCTTGCATATCGTTGATTTTCATAACGAAGCACTACTGCCACTATATATACATGATATGGTAAATTTCACCCCGAGGGACTAGTGGCAAGTAGTCTTGCATCATGAAGATCTCCATCTCCAAAATCATAATCAACACCTGCACTTTCGAATGCATACATAAGTTTGAAGTGGTTCTCGAATAAATAAGACGCCGGTCTCTCCGGCCCAATAATGATAAAAAGGTCGTTGACCTCATACAGAAACCGAATCTTGTAGACTTATCACATTTCCAACTCTCAACTTGCTATCCTTCGGCCTAGATGGAAGCCCGATAGATTAGAGTACCATAGACAACCTGCATTACTCGAATCAACATTCTTATCCAAACGATAATTGTGACGCCCCACCTCTATACCCACGCTAGCCAAGAACATTAATGCTATCAACTAGCACGGAGAATAAGGCTGTTGAGGAGCGACCATCCATGTAATTGCTTTGTGCGAGCCCCGATATGTCAGATAGAATAGCATGCATTTCATTTAAGGAGGAAATCCGACATACCGATACAAACTCAAAGCTACTAGACAGTGGCTATATATAATCTTAGGAAACAAATATAGAAATAAACATAACACAAATCAATCACAGACATCCATATCACAAAGGCGGAAAAAGATATGAATATATAACACATGAAAGTGTACATCAGAGTAGTGGTCTGAAAGATCCACAATAACATAAAAGAATAGCAACATGTGCTATACAAAAGAATACATCTATGAGTCGATATCTCAAATGTATACAACAAAAACTACTAATCTAAGTAGTTAGCCAAAAGTCAGAGTAATAGATCCCTGGAGAGAAGTCAAGCAGAAGCATCTGTAACATCTCGGTCTGACCCAAGTATTATTTCATAGGAAAATAATAAACGGATCAGTCTAGCTATAAGTGTCAGATGACATGATATAGAATAAGAGGTATGGAATAAACATATAATAACCATAATGGCATACTAATATAAGTATGTAAATGATAATCAACAAGAGATTAATTAATATCACAAGAATCTTCTCAAAGATCCAAATCCACAAAAAAGGTAATGACACACGAATTCACCAATGCACAAAAAATTGATAAAACTTATCAATGAAAATCACGAAAATTGGTGAAGCACAAATTCCAGAAATCAACACATGAAATCCAGAAATCACAAAAAGGGGAAGGCCTATCACAAGAGCGGGAGCATGAAAGCTCACCAACACGTGTATCACACAAACGAGACGCTATCTCATGGTAGCTAACCATTAATTTTGAGCCGAGGCTCCACACGAACGGCTCGAAGACCATGGGGCGCTACCCCACATATGTGAGTCGAAACATCACAAAAACGGGGTTTAGCCTCCCTCGAAGACAAAGAGCCATCGCACAATTGCTAGTCTAAAACACAAAAATGATCGTCAATGGTCATCAAGAAGTGTCAATTACGCTAAGTCAGCAAATATATGAGTTTAGCTTCGTGTCCCATAACCACTTGCTTAACTTAAATATTTACAAACAAACTGTAGATTTTCACTAGAAAATTGTCACAAGAGGTTCAATCGAACAAGTCCAATAATTAACCGACGAAGTAAACGCAAGCATTTCATACCACTTGTTCTACTAAGCCGTTTAATTAGATTTCTCATCCGAGTGAGGTAAAGGCTTGTATATACTAATAGATTGGAAAATGGTTTAGGAAAAGAGCTTTGTAATAAAATAGTGTTGAAATCGTTTCGATGAAAGAGTTTTGGTATTTACTACTAGTATTGAAACCTTTATATTTTTAAAGTGACAAGTCACAAAATTGATTGTAGAAACACATCAATTCACTAAAATTCACATTCGAAGACGTGAATAAAATCCAAGGAAATCAGTTCCAAAACCATCAAAGTAGAAATACCCATGCGGCCTAATCATGACCGAGCTAAGGTGCAAACAACCAAAAGGAACAACGGCTTATGGATGCGACCTAACAATGTCGTGACCTAGCATGCAAATGTGACTCAAACAGGCCAAGCGACCTAATGACACGCGACCTAGAGAGACTAACAACCCAAGGATGCAACGACCTAAGCCCTGAACGACCTAGGGATTACAAGCACAAGACAGGTGCGAGTTAAATAGGCCGAGCGACCTAGGGGAGACAATGACCTAAGCATAATCGACCCAAAAGGGTGGCGCGACCTAACGGGTAACGACCTATGGTGCAGCGGCCTAGCGTCATGGCCGAATGGCTTAAGGATGAACGACCAAACATAGCCGAGCGAAGGAAAGGCGCGACCTAACGAGGTGCGGCCTATTGAGTAGGTAAGGTCGAGCGACCTAATGGATTTGAACGACCTAACGAGCCGAACGACATAAGTGTAGGCCGACCTAAAGAGACTAGGCCGAGCAACCTAAGGCCTAACGACCTAAGGCCTAACGACCTACGACCTACGACCTAGCGACCTAAGGGCGAACGAAAATATGCAAGGCGAGGCTTTTCCACACAGAGCGACCTAAGGCTAGGAATTCACCAAATACACTAAAAATTGGAGTTGTTTCGCCAATTCAATCCAAACCAAATGCAAATGTACATGCTAAAGTGATAGGAATTCATTCCCATCAATCCAAGATAGTTATAGACAAGAATGTGAGATAAAAATCCCACATTTTCACAATTTAAATGAAAATCAAGCTTGAAAGCAAAAGAAGAAGCGATCCCACTTCAATCTCAACACAAGGAGCTCGAATCAATGGCTTCTCTCTAGATTTGGAGTTGGATGATGGATTTGCAAGAGAACTTGAGCTTGGAATTTTAATTTCCCATTCCACTCACCATTTCTGATGAAGCTTTAGTGTTAGGAAATTTATGAAGGAATGAAGAGAAGAGGGAGTGGAGGTTGGGTCTAATAGGCTAAGTCCAAACTAAAGTCCAAAGCGAAAAAGTAGTGAAATTCCACCAACTCCAAACATATCAAAGTTTATACCTAAAAAGATTGCAAATGTCATTTCGAACTCAATGGAAGTGGTCTTGAGTCCTAATTTGACCATTTGCAAAAAGTAGCTTTCCGGACTAAATTCCGACTAACAATAAAATATTTAAATATAAAATCGATAAATATGCGGGTTGTTACAATAATCAAGCCTACTCAGTCGGCTTCATGCTAAGTGCATGACTAATCAGTTTCCACATCAAGTCAAGAAACAAAAAATGACCAAATTTGATAGTCGGTTATTTAATTATCAAAGCAAGAAACAATATCTAGTACATAAGTAGTCACTAGGCCCATTTAATCAATTTTTTATTAATTAAATCAATTTTCAAATGTTTACTTCAAATTATATTTAAAAGATATATCCTCAAAGCCATTTCAATCTTTGGATATTGGAAAACATTCCCATGAACTTATATCAACGGTATAAGTATATTCAATAATGGTACCATTTAGAGACACACCAAATAGATTTCTATAACCGTACAACTCCAGAGTTCGTGTACCTCCGGACGAGTGTTAAGTATAGGAATTAATGCTCCTACATCACCAAGCCTTTAGTACGATCATAAGAATCGATATGTGTTGTAACAACCCACCTTTTTGGATAGTTCAAATTGACAATAAACACACATGTCAGAATCAAACCATTCAAAAGGGAGGATTGTTAATGGGGTAAATAAGAAAAAAAAAGGAAAGAGAAAAACAAAATACAGAATCTCGCAGCGTAACGACAAAATATAATAATCAAATAAACAGTTCATGAAGCTGTTTTACAAATAACATGTCATTACACTTTTACAAATTCAAATCAAAGTTATACATATATCATAAATAACCAAATAATGCAGCGAAACACAGAATGTAGTGGAATAATAAATAGCAATAATATACTGAATCTTCGTCTTCGTCCACCAGAGATAGTCTTCAATGCTGAAAAACTCATGCTGACCCGAGCATAAAGGAAAATAATATACTTGAGTCAGAACTAAAATTCTTATGCAAATTAAATCAAAAGTATATGAAATAAGGAATGCAGATAACTACATTTTTGATATATCTTTGTTATCACCCTATAGTTTATTGTAATTATTTAAATTTCATATTGATTATTTGCGTACTGAATAAGGATGTAAAACCCATGAATTTCAAGTATTTACATCAGAGGAAAAATAGTATGTTTAGATTTACTATTTGAACCATAAAAATGATTTTGGGAAGTAAACCGTCGTTACCTTACTTGAAAGTTTTCAAAATTGAAATTTGAAACATTGGGAAGTTTCCAAAAAAAAGCGAATATTGAAACTTTGGAACATTTTTATAAATCAAATCTCTAAAACTATGAAATTTAATTGGGAATTATTCTGTAAATTTGTAATTTACTAGAATGGATCTATTGTGAAATCCATTTTATTTTGAATGTGGAAGCAATAACATTTCTAGAAATTTGAACCTTCAAAAATGTAGTTATTTGCATTCCTGGTTTCATATACATTTGATTTAATTTGCATAAGAATTTTAGTTCCGACTCGAGTGTATTATTTTCCTTTATTCTCGGGTTAGCCTGAGTTTTTCAGCATTGAAGACTATTTCGGGTGGACGAAGACGAAGATTCAGTATATTATTGCTATTTATTATTCCACTACATTCTGTGTTCCGTTGCATTATTTCATTATTTATGATATATGTATAACTCTGATTTGAATTTGTAAAAGTGTAATGACATGTTATTTGTAAAACAGCTTCATGAACTGTTTATTTGATTATTATATTTTGTCGTTACGCTGCGAGATTCTGTATTTTGTTTTTCTCTTTCCTTTTTTTTATTTACCCCATTAACAATCCTCCCTTTTGAATGGTTTGATTCTGACATGTGTGTTTATTGTCGATTTGAACTATCCAAAAAGGTGGGTTGTTACAGTTGATATCAAAGCGAGGCTCTAGGCAAAACTTAGCATATATGGTAAATTTATTTACAGAACCACTTTCGTTCGAGTTGAATCTCTTCCTTTAGACTCGATTTCCTTTGAACTTTGGAACGTTCCATGTGGTTCAAAAATTCATTCTTGTCTCTCTCTATCTATATTCTTTTGATTCTGGAGTATCCAATGACTCCACTGAATGATTTGTAAAGGGGGTGAAACTTCTTTACAATTGGCATTGATTCACCGAAGATTTATGTATCCCTCGGTTTAGATGCTACTATCTCTTGCAGTAGGAGTTGCTTGTTTCCTCTTCTTATTGGGATATGGGCCTTTGAATTTGTTTGGCCTCTTCTTGTTGTTGAAGTTTGGTTTGGAACCCACCACTTCAACATCACTTCCTTTATCTGCCTCTTCAAGTCGAAGAGCGATATCAACAAGTTGATCAAAAGAAACTTCTAGCTTTAGAAGTAATGGTTTCTTAAGATTTTTATTCAAGCCATAGACGAACCTCTGATTTTTCTTCAATGGGGTATTAATGTATTCAACCTCGTATTTGGAAAGAGATTCGAAAGATGCGACATAATCTGTCACAGAAGATTCGCCTTCAACAAGGTCAATAAAACGGCGAGCCAATGTCACCTTTTCTGCTTTTGGCATAAATTTTAATTCGAAGCGTCCCTGGAATTGCTCCCAGGAGAGATCCGCTTCAACTATTTCAGATACAAGAAGCTCATACCAATCTAATGCTCTTTCTTGGAGCATACAAGAGGCCACCTGAACACGATGAAGATCAATAAGATCCATGCGAGAAAAGATACGATCGCGTGTTCTTAACCAAGCCTGGACCTCAATAATAGTTTCGGAACCTTTGAATGGTTTCCCACCCAAGTTGGTATAATCGTTGCACAAACGTGAAAATCCAGACTTAGGGCGAGTAGGTTCCTGATTAGGACCAGCTGCCTGAGCATTTTTAATGAGATCAAGAAGCTGCTGGGCAGTCACAAAAACTCCATCCTGGGGAGTAGCTCTAGGTTGACAGGCGCTGGAACGGCCTGGTCTAACCATTTCTCTTCCTTAAGAAAGAAAGAAGAGGAAGAAGATTATTCACCAAATAAATATCAAACATTCTTAATAGGTGAAGCAAGGAAGCTGGTTCCGGGGCTCAAGCCTAGAATGTGCGGCTGCCCTCAAATCAGCCTCTTCTCGCTTCTCATCCAGCAGATCCAAAGACTCAGCAAGTAATATGGCGTTTGATTTCGGATCGTAATACGTCACGTGATGAGAAGATACTTCCATCTCAACCGGAATAACAACTTCTGAGCCATAAGATAAAAAAAAGGGAGTGTGTCCGGTTGCGGACTTGTGCTTAAAGGAAAATAGGATAGAACGGTACGAAGACCCGAATAATATCCTAAAGCACGACTTCTAAGATGGACTTAGGACGATGATCCTTGTTAAATTATTCTACATTGTTTCGAAGTTTAGCTCTGATACCAAGCTGTGACGCCCCACCTCTATACCCACGCTAGCCAAGAACATTACGGTGTAATGCTGTCAACTAGCACGGAGAATAAGGCTGTTGAGGAGCGACCATCCGTGTAATTGCTTTGTGCGAGCCCCGATATCTTAGATAGAATAGCATGCATTTCATTTAAGGAGGAAATCCGACATACCGATACAAACTCAAAGCTACTACACAGTGGCTATATATAATCTTCGGAAACAAATATAGAAATAAACATAACACAAATCAGTCACAGACATCCATATCACAAAGGCGGAAAAAGATATGAATATATAACACATAAAAGTGTACATCAGAGTAGTGGTCTGAAAGATCCACAATAACATAAAAGAATAGCAACATGTTCTATACAAAAGAATATATCTATGAGTCGATATCTCAAATGTATACAACAAAAACTACTAATCTAAGTAGCTAGCTAAAAGTCAGAGTAATAGATCCCTGGAGAGAAGTCAAGCAGAAGCACCTGTAACATCTCGGTCTGACCCGAGTATATTTTCATAAGAAAATAATAAACGGATCAGTCTAGTTATAAATATCAGATGACATGATATAGAATAAGAGGTATGGCATAAACGTATAATAACCATAATGGCATACTACTATAAGTATGTAAATGATAATCAACAAGAGATTAATCAATATCACAAGAATCTTCTCAAAGATCCAAATCCACAAAAAGGTAATGACACACGAATTCACCAATGCACAAAAAATTGATAAAACTTATCAATGAAAATCACGAAAATTGATGAAGCACAAATTCCAGAAATCAACACACGAAATCCAGAAATCATAAAAAGGGGGAGGCCTATCATAAGAACGGGAGCATGAAAGCTCACCAACACGTGTATCACACAGACGAGACGCTATCTCATGGTAGCTAACCATTAATTTTGAGCCGAGGCTCCACACGAATGGCCCGAAGACCATGGGGCGCTACCCCACATACGTGAGTCGAAACATCACACAAACGGGGTTTAGTCTCCCTCGTAGACAAAGAGACATCGCACAATTGCTAGTCTAAAACACAAAAATGATCGTCAATGATCATCAAGAAGTGTCAATTACACTAAGTCAGTAAATATATGAGTTTAGCTTCATGTCCCATAACCACTTGCTTAACTTAAATATTTACGAACAAACTGTAGATTTTCACTAGAAAATTGTCACAAGAGGTTCAATCGAACAAGTCCAAGAATTAACCGATGAAGTAAACGCAAGCGTTTCATACCACTTTTTCTACTAAGCCGTTTAATTAGATTTCTCATTCGAGTGAGGTAAAGGCTTGTATATACTAATAGATTGGAAAACAGTTTAGGAAAAGAGCTTTGTAATAAAATAGTGTTGAAATCGTTTTGATGAAAGAGTTTTGGTATTTACTACTAGTACTGAAACCTTTATATTTTTAAAGTGACAAGTCACAAAATTGATTGTAGAAACAAATCAATTCACTAAATTCACATTCGAAGACGTGAATAAAATCCAAGAAAATCAGTTCCAAAACCATCAAAGTAGAAATACCCACACGGCCTAATCATGGCCGAGCTAAGGTGCAAACAACCAAAAGGAACAACCACTTATGGATGTGACCTAACAATGTCGCGAACTAGCATGCAAATGTGACTCGAACAGGCCGAGCGACCTAATGACACGCGACCTAGGGAGACTAACAACCCACGATGCAACGACCTAAGCCCTAAACGACCTAAGGGTTACAAGAACAAAACAGGTGCGAGTTAAATAGGCCGAGCGACCTAGGGGAGACAACGACCTAAGCATAATCGACCCAAAAGGGTGGCGCGACCTAACGGGTAACGACCTATGGTGCAGCGGCCTAGCGTCATGGCCCAATGGCTTAAGGATGAACGACCAAACATAGCCGAGCGAAGGAAAGACGCGACCTAACGAGGTGCGACCTAACGAGGTGCGACCTATTGAGTAGGTAAGGTCGAGCGACCTAATGGATTCGAACGACCTAAGTGTAGGCCGACCTAAAGGAGACTCGGCCGAGCAACCTAAGGCCTAACGACCTAAGGCCTAATGATCTACGACCTACGACCTAGCGACCTAAGGGCGAACGAAAATATGCAAGGCGAGACTTCCACACAGAGCGACTTAAGGCCGGGATTCACCAAATACACTAAAAATTGGAGTTTTTTTGGCCAATTCAATCCAAACCAAATGCAAATGTACATGCTAAAGTGATAGGAATTCATTCCCATCAATCCAAGATAGTTATAGACAAGAATGTGAGATAAAAATCTCACCTTTTCACAATTTAAATGAAAATCAAGCTTGAAAGCTAAAGAAGAAGCGATCCCACTTCAATCTCAACACAAGGAGCTCGAATCAATGGCTTCTCTCTAGATTTGGAGTTGGATGATGGATTTTCAAGAGAACTTGAGCTTGGAATTTTAATTTCCCATTCCACTCACCATTTTTGATGAAGCTTTAGTGTTAGGAAATTTATGAAGGAATGAAGAGAAGAGGGAGTGAAGGTTGGGTCTAATAGGCTAAGTCCAAACTAAAGTCCAAAGCGAAAAAGTAGTGAAATTCCACCAACTCCAAACATATCAAATTTATACCTAAAAAGATTGCAAATGTCATTTCGAACTCAATGGAAGTGGTCTCGAGTCCTAATTTGACCGTTTGCAAAAAGTAGCTTTTCGGACTAAATTCCGACTAACAATAAAATATTTAAATACAAAGTCGATAAATATGCGGGTTGTTACAGACTCCCCTCCTTAAAGAAATTGCGTCCTCGCAATATATAAGATGGAAATAAAAAGTAACAACCATAAAAGCATATTATCACAAAAGAAATTTGAAATAAGAAGTTCACCTTAAAGAGCATGAGAAAGTAATTCCGGATGTGGCCGCTCGATGAATTCTCTAGATTCCCAAGAACAATCTTTAGGATTTAAGGACCATTGAACTTTAACAAGCGGAACATATTTATTTCGAAGGCGCTTGACCTCCGAAGCAATAATACGAGTAGGATGTTGCTCATAAGTTAAATTCGGCGAAACTTCAATTTCTTCCACAACACCAGGCCCAAGAATAGAATCGGAATCTCGAAGGCACTTCCGTAATTGAGAAACGTGAAACACGTCATGAATAGCAGAAAATTGAGCCGGTAATAAAAGGCGATAAGCCATGGAACCAATATGTTCGGTGATAGGAAATGGTCCAATATATCGAGGCGCTAATTTTCCCGATCGACTGAAACGTACAACACCTTTCATAGGTGAGACACGAATAAACACAAGATCACCCACAGAAAATTCTAATTTCCTTCTCCGGTTATCGGCATAGGATTTTTGTCTACTTTGGGCTTCTTTCATCCTATGACGAATAAGATCAATCTTTTCTGTGGAATCATGAATAAATTCTGGACCTAAAACCAGCTTCTCACCGGCCTCAAGCCAACAAGAAGGAGATCGGCATGGCCTTTTATAGAGTGCCTCAAAAGGTGCCATACCAATACTAGATTGGAAGCTATTATTATAGGAAAACTCAACGAGAGAAATATGATCTTCCCAACTTCCACCAAAATCAAGAACACAAGCACGAAGAAGATCTTCAAGAGTTTGGTTCACACGCTCGGTTTGTCCATTGGACTGGGGGTGATAAGCGGTGCTAAAATTAAGCTTCGTTCCCAAAGCTTTTTGAAGATTCTTCCAAAATCCATTAGTAAAAAATGGATCACGATCACTAACGATAGAAGTAGGAACACCATGCAATTTAACAATTTCTTTGATAAAGAGTTTGGCCAAAAGGGGAACGGTTCGATTAGACCGAACGGAATAAAATGGGCGGATTTAGTAAATCTATCGACTATCACCCATAAGCTATCATGACCCGAACGAGAACGGGAAAGGCCATCAATAAAATCCATGGAAATTTGATCCCACTTCCAAATTGGAATTTCTAAAGGTTGCAACAACCTACCGGGCCTTTGATGTTCGGCCTTGACAAGTTGGCAAGTCATGCAACACTTAACAAAGTTAGCAATATCAGATTTCATTCCCTCCCAATAATAAAGTCGCTTCATATCCGCATACATTTTACTACTACCGGGATGAATGGTAAATTTAGAACGATGAGAATCTTCTAAAATATCTTTACGAAGATCACTAAGATAAGTCTACCAAATTTTCGAATACCGCCACGAGAATCAATATCAAAGTCTTTCAAACCTTCAATATCAATTTTATCCTTAAAATTTTGGCCAAGAAGAGCCAATTCGGGGTCTAGCTTCTGAGCTTCATGAATGCTGTCTAAAAGAGAAAGATGAGCCTCAAGGCTACACAAGACAAGAGATGAACATAAATCAGAAACATGATCTCGAATCTCACAAGTAGATAGAATCTCGAGATCATTCCATTCGGATATCATCATAGTGACAACTGCTTATTGCTTGCGACTAAGGGCATCTGCAACACGATTTCCCTTTCCGTGAGTATAAAGAATATCAAGATCATAAGGTCCAAGGAACTCGAGCCAACATTGTTGACGCAAATTAAGTTCCTTTTGAGAAAATAAATACTTCAAAGATTTATGATCGGTGTAAAGGATAAACTTTTCTCCCAAAAGATAATGACGCCAAATACGAAGGGCGAAAACAATAGCCGCAAGTTCTAAATCATGAGTTACATATCTGGTCTCAGCAGGCTTCAATTGCCTAGAAGCATAAGCAACGGCACGTTCTCTTTGCATAAGAACGGCACCCAAACCAATGCGACTAGCATCGGTATAAACAACGAAATCTTGATTCCCCTGGGGAATAACAAGAATAGGAGCATCGAAAAGGAGTTCTTTTAATTTCTGAAAAGAAGCTTCACATTTGTCCGACCAAATGTATTTGATACCTTTCTTTGTCAAACTAGTAAGAGGTACGGAAATTTTGGAAAAGTCCTTTATGAAACGGCGGTAATATCCGGCCAATCCAAGAAAACTACGAATTTCCGTCACACTCTCTGGTCTCTTCCAATTTTGAATCGCTTCAATCTGTGAAGGATCCACGGAAATTCCGGATTTGAAAATAATATGACCGAGAAACTTCACACGAGATTGCCAAAAGTGGCATTTAGAAATTTTGCTTTTAATTGATTGCTCCTAAGAGTTTCTAACACAATCCGAAGATGTTTTTCATGCTCCTCCTCGGTTTTGGAATACATTAGAATATCATCAATAAAGATGAGAACAAACCAATCGAGGAAGTCTTTGAAAACTCGATTCATAAGGTCAACGAAATAAGCCGGAGCATTCGTTAAACCAAATGGCATAACAAGCCATTCATAAGATCCATAACGAGTACGGAACGACGTCAAAGGAATGTTATCCTCTGCAATACGAAGCTGATGAAAACCGGTAGCTAAGTCTAATTGTGAGAAGACTCTAGCACCACAGAGTTGATCGAATAGATCATCAATCCGAGGTAAAGGATATTTATTCTTGACAGTAAGATCATTAAGCCTACGGTAGTCAACGCAAAGCCTAAGTGTACCATCGGACTTCTTCACAAAAGTAGCCGAAGCTCCCCAAGGAGAGGAGCTAGAGCGAATAAATTTCTTCGTCTCCAATTCGGATAATTGTTTGCGCATCTCCTTATTTTCTTTATTGGACATACGATAAGGAGGACGAGTGATAGGTTGAGCTCCAGGGATGAGATCAATTCTGAACTCGATTGCTCGCTTAGGTGGTAATCCTAAAACGGGCTCAAATATGTCGAAAAATTCACGAACAACGTGAATAAGAGAAATAATATCTTCCTCATCATCATTATCGTCATCATGAGGATTTAAAGAATGTAAAGATGCAACCAAGCTGGAATCCAAACCTTTAAGATCAATAGATATCTGCTAAACAGATTGAGGATGTCGAAGATGAATAGTTCGCTCATGACATAGGATTTGGGCTTCATAACGGTTAAGCCAATTCATTCCCAAAATCATTCCAAAGCCTAAGTAACGCATAACATGCAAATCGGCTAGGAAAGAAAAATCACACAAAATAATCTTGAAATCTTTACACAATAAACTGATTGTTGCGGATCCACCAACCGGACTCGCAATTCTCAAAGAAGTCATTAAATACATAACATCCAAAGGAAAGGTATCAACAAGTTCTTTTGAAATAAAAGAGTGGGACGCACCCGTATCAAAAAGAACTCGAATAAGGTGATCACGAAATAAAATAATGCCGTCAAGGATAGAATAAGAAATACCTTGACTGCGAGATGTGTTGCCAGGGGCTTTAGCCACATTCAGCCTTCCCTCCTTCCTATTTTGAAGTTTGGGACATACATGCATAAAATGATCCGGACTTTTACAATAGCGACAAGAACGGGGCTTTGAACACTTGTTCGCAAAATGGTCCCTAGAACCACAGTTAAAGCATTTCCCATCACTAGAGGAAAAAGTTTTTGCAGTAGGAGTTGCTTGTTTCCCCTTCTTATTGGGATATGGGCCTTTGAATTTGTTTGGCCTCTTCTTGTTGTTGAAGTTTGGTTTGGAACCCACCACTTCAACATCACTTCCTTTATCTGCCTCTTCAAGTCGAAGAGCGATATCAACAAGTTGATCAAAAGAAACTTCTAGCTTTAGAAGTAATGGTTTCTTAAGATTTTTATTCAAGCCATAGACGAACCTCTGATTTTTCTTCAATGGGGTATTAATGTATTCAACCCCGTATTTGGAAAGAGATTCGAAAGATGCGACATAATCTGTCACAGAAGATTCGCCTTCAACAAGGTCAATAAAACGGCGAGCCAATGTCACCCTTTCTGCTTTTGGCATAAATTTTAATTCGAAGCGTCCTTGGAATTGCTCCCAGGAGAGATCCGCTTCAACTATTTCAGAAACAAGAAGCTCATACCAATCTAATGCTCTTTCTTGGAGCATACAAGAGGCCACCTGAACACGATGAAGATCAATAAGATCCATGCGAGAAAAGATACGATCGCATGTTCTTAACCAAGCCTGGACCTCAATAATAGTTTCGGAACCTTTGAATGGTTTCCCACCCAAGTTGGTATAATCGTTGCACAAACGTGCAAATCCAGACTTAGGGCGAGTAGGTTCCTGATTAGGACCAGCTGCCTAAGAATTTTTAATGAGATCAAGAAGCTGCTGGGCAGTCACAAAAACTCCATCCTGGGGAGTAGCTCTAGGTTGACTGGCGCTGGAACGGCCTGGTCTAACCATTTCTCTTCCTTAAGAAAGAAAGAAGAGGAAGAAGATTATTCACCAAATAAATATCAAACATTCTTAATAGGTGAAGCAAGGAATCTTAAAGGAAAATAGGATAGAATGGTACGAAGACCCGAATAATATCCTAAAGCACGACTTCTAAGATGGACTTAGGACGATGATCCTTGTTAAATTATTCTACATTGTTCCGAAGTTTGGCTCTGATACCAAGCTGTGACGCCCCATCTCTATACCCACGCTAGCCAAGAACATTATGGTGTAATGCTGTCAACTAGCACGGAGAATAAGGCTGTTGAGGAGCGACCATCCGTGTAATTGCTTTGTGAGATCCCCGATATCTCAGATAGAATAGCATGCATTTCATTTAAGGAGGAAATCCGACATACCGATACAAACTCAAAGCTACTACACAGTGGCTATATATAATCTTCGGAAACAAATATAGAAATAAACATAACACAAATCAGTCACAGACATCCATATCACAAAGGCGGAAAAAGATATGAATATATAACGCATAAAAGTGTACATCAGAGTAGCGGTCTGAAAGATCCACAATAACATAAAAGAATAGCAACATGTTCTATACAAAAGAATACATCTATGAGTCGATATCTCAAATGTATACAACAAAAACTACTAATCTAAGTAGCTAGCTAAAAGTCAGAGTAATAGATCCCTGGAGAGAAGTCAAGCAGAAGCACCTGTAACATCTCGGTCTGACCCGAGTATTATTTCATAAGAAAATAATAAACGGATCAGTTTAGTTATAAATATCAGATGACATGATATAGAATAAGAGGTATGGCATAAACGTATAATAACCATAATGGCATACTACTATAAGTATGTAAATGATAATCAACAAGAGATTAATCAATATCACAAGAATCTTCTCAAAGATCCAAATCCACAAAAAGGTAATGACACACGAATTCACCAATGCACAAAAAATTGATAAAACTTATCAATGAAAATCACGAAAATTGGTGAAGCGCAAATTCCAGAAATCAACACACGAAATCCAGAAATCATAAAAAGGGGGAGGCCTATCACAAGAACGGGAGCATGAAAGCTCACTGACACGTGTATCACACAGACGAGACGCTATCTCATGGTAGCTAACCATTAATTTTGAGCCGAGGCTCCACACGAATGGCCCGAAGACCATGGGGCGCTACCCCACATACGTGAGTCGAAACATCACACAAACGGGGTTTAGTCTCCCTCGTAGACAAAGAGACATCGCACAATTGCTAGTCTAAAACACAAAAATGATCATCAATGATCATCAAGAAGTGTCAATTACACTAAGTCAGTAAATATATGAGTTTAGCTTCATGTCCCATAACCACTTGCTTAACTTAAATATTTACGAACAAACTGTAGATTTTCACTAGAAAATTGTCACAAGAGGTTCAATCGAACAAGTCCAAGAATTAACCGACGAAGTAAACGCAAGCGTTTCATACCACTTTTTCTACTAAGCCGTTTAATTAGATTTCTCATTCGAGTGAGGTAAAGGCTTGTATATACTAATAGATTGGAAAACAGTTTAGGAAAAGAGCTTTGTAATAAAATAGTGTTGAAATCGTTTTGATGAAAGAGTTTTGGTATTTACTACTAGTACTGAAACCTTTATATTTTTAAAGTGACAAGTCACAAAATTGATTGTAGAAACAAATCAATTCACTAAATTCACATTCGAAGACGTGAATAAAATCCAAGGAAATCAGTTCCAAAACCATCAAAGTAGAAATACCCACACGGCCTAATCATGGCCGAGCTAAGGTGCAAACAACCAAAAGGAACAACCACTTATGGATGTGACCTAACAATGTCGCGACCTAGCATGCAAATGTGACTCGAACAGGCCGAGCGACCTAATGACACGCGACCTAGGGAGACTAACAACCCACGATGCAATGACCTAAGCCCTAAACGACCTAAGGGTTACAAGAACAAAACAGGTGCGAGTTAAATAGGCCGAGCGACCTAGGGGAGACAACGACCTAAGCATAATCGACCCAAAAGGGTGGCGCGACCTAACGGGTAACGACCTATGGTGCAGCGGCCTAGCGTCATGGCCGAATGGCTTAAGGATGAACGACCAAACATAGCCGAGCGAAGGAAAGACGCGACCTAACGAGGTGCGACCTATTGAGTAGGTAAGGTCAAGCGACCTAATGGATTCGAACGACCTAACGAGCCGAACGACCTAAGTGTAGGCCGACCTAAAGGAGACTAGGCTGAGCAACCTAAGGCCTAACGACCTAAGGCCTAACGACCTAACGCCTAATGATCTACGACCTACGACCTAGCGACCTAAGGGAGAACGAAAATATGCAAGGCGAGACTTCCACGCAGAGCGACTTAAGGCCGGGATTCACCAAATACACTAAAAATTGGAGTTTTTTTGGCCAATTCAATCCAAACCAAATGCAAATGTACATGCTAAAGTGATAGGAATTCATTCCCATCAATCCAAGATAGTTATAGACAAGAATGTGAGATAAAAATATCACCTTTTCACAATTTAAATGAAAATCAAGCTTGAAAGCAAAAGAAGAAGCGATCCCACTTCAATCTCAACACAAGGAGCTCGAATCAATGGCTTCTCTCTAGATTTGGAGTTGGATGATGGATTTGCAAGAGAACTTGAGCTTGGAATTTTAATTTCCCATTCCACTCACCATTTTTGATGAAGCTTTAGTGTTAGGAAATTTATGAAGGAATGAAGAGAAGAGGGAGTGGAGGTTGGGTCTAATAGGCTAAGCCCAAACTAAAGTCCAAAGCGAAAAAGTAGTGAAATTCCACCAACTCCAAACATATCAAAGTTTATACCTAAAAAGATTGCAAATGTCATTTCGAACTCAATGGAAGTGGTCTTGAGTCCTAATTTGACCATTTGCAAAAAGTAGCTTTTCGGACTAAATTCCGACTAACAATAAAATATTTAAATATAAAATCGATAAATATGCGGGTTGTTACAATAATCAAGCCTACTCAGTCGGCTTCATGCTAAGTGCATGACTAATCAGTTTCCAAATCAAGTCAAGAAACAAAAAATGACCAAATTTGATAGTCGGTTATTTAATTATCAAAGCAAGAAACAATATCTAGTACATAAGTAGTCACTAGGCCCATTTAATCAATTTTTTATTAATTAAATCAATTTTCAAATGTTTACTTCAAATTATATTTAAAAGATATATCCTCAAAGCCATTTCAATCTTTGGATATTGGAAAACATTCCCATGAACTTATATCAACGGTATAAGTATATTCAATAATGGTACCATTTAGAGACACACCAAATAGATTTCTATAACCGTACAACTCCAGAGTTCGTGTACCTCCGGACGAGTGTTAAGTATAGGAATTAATGCTCCTACATCACCAAGCCTTTAGTACGATCATAAGAATCGATATGTGTTGTAACAACCCACCTTTTTGGATAGTTCAAATTGACAATAAACACACATGTCAGAATCAAACCATTCAAAAGGGAGGATTGTTAATGGGGTAAATAAGAAAAAAAAGGAAAGAGAAAAACAAAATACAGAATCTCGCAGCGTAACGCCAAAATATAATAATCAAATAAACAGTTCATGAAGCTGTTTTACAAATAACATGTCATTACACTTTTACAAATTCAAATCAAAGTTATACATATATCATAAATAACCAAATAATGCAGCGGAACACAGAATGTAGTGGAATAATAAATAGCAATAATATACTGAATCTTCGTCTTCGTCCACCAGAGATAGTCTTCAATGCTGAAAAACTCATGCTGACCCGAGCATAAAGGAAAATAATATACTTGAGTCAGAACTAAAATTCTTATGCAAATCAAATCAAAAGTATATGAAATAAGGAATGCAGATAACTACATTTTTGATATATCTTTGTTATCACCCTATAGTTTATTGTAATTATTTAAATTTCATATTGATTATTTGCGTACTGAATAAGGATGTAAAACCCATGAATTTCAAGTATTTACATCAGAGGAAAAATAGTATGTTTAGATTTACTATTTGAACCATAAAAATGATTTTGGGAAGTAAACCGTCGTTACCTTACTTGAAAGTTTTCAAAATTAAAATTTGAAACATTGGGAAGTTTCCAAAAAAAAGCGAATATTGAAACTTTGGAACATTTTTATAAATCAAATCTCTAAAACTATGAAATTTAATTGGGAATTATTCTGTAAATTTGTAATTTACTAGAATGGATCTATTGTGAAATCCATTTTATTTTGAATGTGGAAGCAATAACATTTCCAGAAATTTGAACCTTCAAAAATGTAGTTATTTGCATTCCTGATTTCATATACATTTGATTTAATTTGCATAAGAATTTTAGTTCCGACTCGAGTGTATTATTTTCCTTTATTCTCGGGTTAGCCTGAGTTTTTCAGCATTGAAGACTATTTCGGGTGGACGAAGACGAAGATTCAGTATATTATTGCTATTTATTATTCCACTACATTCTGTGTTCCGTTGCATTATTTCGTTATTTATGATATATGTATAACTCTGATTTGAATTTGTAAAAGTGTAATGACATGTTATTTGTAAAACAGCTTCATGAACTATTTATTTGATTATTATATTTTGTCGTTACGCTGTGAGATTCTGTATTTTGTTTTTCTCTTTCCTTTTTTTTATTTACCCCATTAACAATCCTCCCTTTTGAATGGTTTGATTCTGACATGTGTGTTTATTGTCGATTTGAACTATCCAAAAAGGTGGGTTGTTACAGTTGATATCAAAGCGAGGCTCTAGGCAAAACTTAGCATATATGGTAAATTTATTTACAGAATCACTTTCGTTCGAGTTGAATCTCCTCCTTTTGACTCGATTTCCTTTGAACTTTGGAACGTTCCATGTGGTTCAAAAATTCATTCTTGTCTCTCTCTATCTATATTCTTTTGATTCTGGAGTATCCAATGACTCCACTGAATGATTTGTAAAGGGGGTGAAACTTCTTTACAATTGGCATTGATTCACCGGAGATTTATGTATCCCTCGGTTTAGATGCTACTATCTCTTGTTATTCCGAATTATATCTCTGGTGACCGAATGTCGAATTGCCTCAGAATTCTGCACCGATCTAATTTTGGAATCACGGTTGATCGGTAAAGGTCGCCCGCGTTTTATAGAAGTATAACCATCTTCTATTTTGTAATTTAATTATCTCATCTTCGATCGAGTCTATCTTCGAATCAGGATTCCATTGATTGGAGTTCCTCTAAATTAAATCTCTATCTTTGTTTTAAAATCCATTCTTGAATCATCCTTTGAAAATCGGGTTTTGTTTGTATTTTAAAATTGTTTATATGCCGAAATTTTATTTGGCTAACTATGATTTTATTCTATATATATAAAAGAGAAAATGTTTTCGATAAGGATTATATACCTTTAAAAAAACGAGAATTTGAAGTTTCGAAAAGATTTGAAATTTTGAAAATATTATAAGAAAATTTATTTATATAAAAATGATTTATAACTGTTTGAATTTGAAATTCGAGAGATTGGACTCCAGTATTTTGGAAAATTGGTTTAAGATTTTGAAATATATAATAATAAGATTTGAAAGTATTTTCTGAATAAGAAATGTTTCAAATGACTTCAAGTGAGCTCCAAGGATTTCGAAAAAAAATTCAAAGAAGTTTTCAAGAAAATAGAAGTCCAGAACTCACTTATGTCGCTGGAAAATAATTTCGGTGATGAGTGCACGCATCATCGACATTGATTTTCGAGTTTGAGTGGGGAGAGGCCACTTTAATAGCTTTGCTATGCGAGTGACTTTGTGAAAACAATTTTGATTTCAAATTCCGAAGTATGATTTGATATTCGAAAGATATAGGTATATATATTTGAAATAATTTAAAGTAAGCCGGTGTTCAATCCTCGATTTTTCGATTTGATTTAGTATAACTCTATTTATAAAAATAATAATTGATTTACTGATTTGTTGCTGATTTCCAACTCTTGGATTTGAAATTTGATTTCACCGACTATTTTGAAGGTTCGAGCACTTCCAAATCAAGGTTTAAAATTTTAAAACTAAGAAATTTCGAAGAGTATAAAATATTTGATAAAGAATATAAGTTTAGTTTTGTATGTTTAAAGTATGAAGAGTATGACTTAAGTAAATTTGAAACTTTTGTTAGATAAATAATTTGAAAAAGGAAAATTGGATTTTTCATATAGAAATAAATATTTTAAAGGTTTTAAAGGGATAATTATAAATTTAGAAACCATTTTGAGTATAATTGATTTTGAGAAGAATATTTGGTTTTGAAATTAGATTGGAATTAAAACCAGTACTTATATGGTGATTTTGGAAATGAATTTGTTTGACCTAAATTTTGTTGATTTGGAAATTTGGATTATTTTCTAAACCTATTGTTTAAGAAACTTTGAAACTGAATATTTTTAGTTTGGAATAAAATTTGGTAAAATCATATATGATCTTGAAACTGAAATGTTATTGAAACGAGAAGAAAAAAATTTGAGAACCTTGATTTACTAAATACTTGATTTGGGAGCTATCGAACTTATATAAAACTGATTTGTATAGTACGAAATTGATTTGAAACCTATTGATTTGAAAGGTACTCAATTTGGAAAGAGAAATTTTATATAATCGAAGTCTATAAAAGTGTGATTTGATATACTATTGATTTGGAAAGTATTCGATTGAAAATGGAATCCTATATATAATGGACTTTATATAAGTATGATATTTGAAAGTGTTGAAAAGGTACTATATGATACATATTTTCGAAGTAAAGATATGGAAAGTGCCTTCTGCTTGATATCCGCTTTGTGGCCACATTGTGGATTCATTCTATTGATATTATTCTCTCTGATTTTTGGTTTTCCGGATGTGATACTCGAGTGTCCCACCGTGGCGTAACACATGGTTTTTTTTTCTCGTGACTGCATAGCCCAACTGTCTGGCTGAGACGGCCTAAGGGTACGGATTGTTTCCTGGGGGATCCAGGCGTAACCATTGTGTATCATGAAATCTATGTAGGTCGCATTAGTAGCGAAACTGCCTGGCTAAGACAGCCTAGGGGTACGGATTGTTTCCTGGAGGATCCAGGCGTAACCATTGTGTATCCTGCACCCTACTAGTCAACATGGCGTAACTCGCTGGGCTGAGAAAGCTTACGGATACGGATTGTTTCCTGGGGATCCAGGTGTAACCATTGTGTATCTGTGAACCATGGTTAGACAAAGGTTTTGGTTTGGTTATTTTGTTTGGATTGTACTTTCCATATCTATTTTTAAAGGTTTTTCAAGTATTTTCACTGGTTGTTGAAACAGTCTACTAAGTACTTGAAAAATTCTAGCTTTGCGCCTGATCAACGCATGGCCAGAGTCTGCAAGAACGAGGATAAACTTGTTGAAACATCGAGTTATAGAAGTATTTTCGAAAGGAAAATTGGTTTCGACATAAAAGTATTTTTTTTGAAAAGCTATTTTATTATAAAAGTATTTCCAACAAGAAATTTTGTATTAATCTTTGAAATTGAAATTCTTTTGGTTTGAAATTAACTATTCGTGCCCAATACTATTCTTTTGAATCTACCTTATCTGCTCAGCTTTAGTTATTCACCTTGATTCTGATTTCCGAATCTACCTTCTTTCCTTGTTGGATATATCCTTTTTAAATATTATTTATTTATATACTACATGGTATAATAGAAATTTTTTAGTGTTTAGAAGTTATTAATTAATTATAACATATTTAAAGAGAATGATTATTAATTTATCTATAATGTTGGAAGTATCTTGAGATAAATAAAAAAAAATTATATAAATTTTGGATCTAATATTTTCAATAGCTTCTTTGTAAATATAAGTAATAATGTAAATAATTGTTTTCAAAGGAGTTTTGAGAAGTATTAAAGTATTAAAGAAAATTAAATTTCAAATGAAGTTTTTAAATGAATATTTCAAGTAAAATTTGTATAGTTTTAAATTAATTGTTTATCTTGTACTTCAATCTATTTTTTCTTTCTGTTTGTTGCTATTCCCCTACCTCCTTCCTTTTCGAGGACGAAAAGTTTTGAGTAGGGGAGAGTGTAACAACCCATAAATTTTAAACGGTTTTAATAACGTATTTAATTGGAATAAAAATCTTTGATTTCCTGACCGTTTCAAAATCTCTTCCCATCTTCATTTTTGCAACGCAGTTCAGATCTGGAAAAAAAAAGGGTAATGGGTAACGATCCGAAATTTTAGACCAATTTAAAATTCTAATTTTATTAAAATATTGAATAAAATTTGGTATAAACAAAAATGATGGGAATAATAATAGTTTATATGAGATTTACAATTTGAATTAAAACAACAAATGTTAAGAATTTTATAACAATTGTTAATTTTAAATATTGATCTATTGAATAAAATTCAAGAGGAAACAATAGTTTAATTGTAATTTTGTAATTCAAATAAGCTAACCTCTAACAAATGAACTAAAATTGGTAACTAATGGATATGTTGAGTTGTGTGAAATTATTAAATAATGTTTGATTTATTGTTAATAAAAAGAAGAAAAAAAGGAAAAATATTATGTTCTGTTTATACATCAAATGGTGGTTTTGAAATTTAGTTTTGAAAGCAAGTATGGATTTTTGATTCAAAGAAAAATTTGGTCTTAATATACATATATACACGGAAAGTTTAGTTTGGGTATAGGGTCCATTAATTATTTTATGAATTCTAGTAGGTATGTATATATAGGTTATGTTAGTATTTTCAAATATATTACTCATTTCCTTGAAGTTTTGAAACACACTGTCCAATCAACCCATCAATTGCTCTAATAATTTATTTTGGGAAATTCAAGGCACGGCTGTTTTATTTGCCATCATTTCTTTTATTTTTATTTTTCCCAAACGGTTCATTTTGCCTTTATAACGTATCCTTCCATTCCATACTTATCTTTTTCCTTTACGTTTCAAATATGGAACGTGCCATCCAATCAACAATTAATTGCTTTAATTTCTCAACTAAATCTAGGGTGACTGTTGCCATCCTATAATTATTTTGAACATCAAAACATAAAAATTGTATACGTTTACGTTCATTTTTGGTCAGTTCTTCTGTTTTAAAGTAATATATTAATTTCCTAAAAATGGTTGCATTGTGAAACACGTCTCTTCCAAATCTTCACCATGCAGCCCAAGCAATATAATAAATTGCTTTAATAACGTTGCTGAATCAACGGTCATTTCAATTTATTATTTGTTGTACGTTTCCTTTTTGCTTAAAAATTGGCTACGTAAACATTAATTCAAAAATAGGAAGAAATCATTCGTTTCCTGTAGCCACTTCATTTGCTTTAATTATTTCACGTGATTCAAGCAAGTGATCGTGTCTATTCACTCAACCTTTATCTATATTTTTGTTTTAAATTTCTTTCCTCTGTTCACTAGGGTAATTATGGTATGATTCTCAGCCTATTGGTCTGCCTTTCCTTCTTTCCTTTGGCAATCAAAAAAAAACCTTTAATTATTATCTCATTTCTTGCTTGCACGGTTACAGACAGTCAATTAGTTAATTGCATGTTGTAGTCTGTTCATGCCTATTTGTTTCATAAAAATTATTAAGCATTTTTACCCAGAGCAGCCAACTCACCTACATCGTTATATCTATTTATTTGCGTACAAGTTCAAACTTTTCCATTTTCTTTGATTGATAGATTTGTTGCCTTTATCTATTCTTTCTCTCCTTGTCTTTATTGCTTAAAGGAAAGCAATCCATCAAAACGTGAATATTTGATTATAGCCAGCCGTTACCTATACCCAAATTTCCATTTTTATGACCGTCATTCGAATATCAAACTTATATGCTTTTTGCATTCATTTCGCTCATTCAATTTTACGTTTCTTATTCCAGCTTTTAAATATTGAGCTCCTCCCTTATATTTCTCTATGGCCTTTACTTCTCTTCTCCGTTTCTTTTTTTTTTCTCCTCCTTTGTTAGCTTCTCAAAACCATCACCCCGCAGCTCCTACCTGATCTTCCACCCCTCGTGCTCCTCCGTAGCCACTTAGACCGTGTACTCCTTCTTTTGCGTAAGTATATTTTTTTTTATAAACCTATGGTATATTATAATATATACTTTGTACGTTAGTTTATATGCATATATATACGTTGATGTATGTTTATGAAAGAAAATATGTATATATTACACGCTATATTCTCTATTTTGTTTTAAAATATATAAGTGTTATAGGGTATAAGGTACACATATATAAAGTTATATGTTGTATAAGAATATAAGTGGATTTGTACAGATAAAGCATGGGTTTATTGATATTATAATTACGTAAATACTGATTTTATATAAACAGTTATATGATCTATTTTTATATATTATAGAAATTGGAAAATCTGGTTCGACAATGAATATATGTTATACTGTTTATTTATTTACAGTAATATATATTGATTTTGTTTAAGTATGATATAGACAATGTTTATAAGTTTTTAAAAATAAATAACAATAAGTTATATTAGTTTGGATTTTACCTGTTGGGTTAGATAGGGTCAATGAGTATACATATGTATATGTTTATACCGTATGTACGTTTGTATATATATATTCGTTAATTATATTTTAAGTTACATGTTAGTTATAATATATTATGGTTTGTAGTATTCCTAATATTTTAAAACGGAAAATATATATTGTTGGAAACTTGTAATACAATCGCGTTTGTATATTTTCTATTTAAGTTTATATAACTTTATATATGTGTGTGTATATATAATATAAAATTTTGTTCGCAAATGTCTATATGAGTATACGTTAATTGGTTTTAAAAGATATAAATATATAGAGACTTTGTTCGAAGTGTTGAATTAAATTTTAGTTTGAGATATATGATTAAATTGATTTTAATAATAAATAATAAAATTATATACATCATTTTCTATCATATCAAGATGGTTCTAATTCGTTTTCACCAAATTCTTATCTCTCAGCTTTGTTGAATTCGTGCCAATCTAGCGTTGCTTTGAAATTCGTAGCTTGTTGTGTTGTCTATCTTCTCTAGCCTCTAGCCTCGAAAGGTGAGCAATCACTCACGATTAACCTTCTTTTATTTATTAAATTTGGGTTCAATTGAAATGACAATTGAAATATACCGCTGAAGTTAGTAAACCTGTTATATATGCTATTATCTGTAAACTGTTCACCTATGGGATATGATACCATATCCTATTGTTTATACTTTATTAATTACTGTTGATATATGCATGTTGTTATATTATTATCATATCCTGTTATATTATTATTATCTGTTATCACTCTGCAAGTTACCTGTAGTTTAGAATTCACTATGGGTTGAAATGATACATACCCGAGTGGACTTTTGGATAGGGGAATTTTGTTATGGGTTGAAATGATAAACCCAAGCGATTTTCAATTAAATTGAATTTGGGATTGCGGGTCGAAGTGATATCTACCCGTATATTCAAATTTCGGATTGAAATGATAAATATCCGTATCCCTTGACCATAGCGTAGGAAATTATATACAGACATCGTTGGTCCATATATATATAAATGTTTGAAAATAATTTCTATGGTTTGGGAAAGAAAAATATAGTTTTAATAAAGACTTATTCTTAGAATATTATATGTATAAAAATGAAATTTTATGTATAGACCTAATAATAATATTTAATCTAATTGAGATTGATTTAATACATATAATATGTTTAAGGATTCGTTTAAATTTATATTTCAAATTAGATTTGGTAAAATTTTGAATAAGCTAGAGTTGAGAAGATAAAGTTGAATTAATTGGAAATGGTATTTAATTAAGAATTATATTCAATTAAATCGATTTGAAACTATTGAATTCAGGATTTAAGATATGATTTTATAACTTGGTTTTGGTAAAAGGGATTAAATGGATATTAAGTTTAAATAAATTTAAGAAAATATTCTGTAAAATGAAATCTAAGGCTATTTAAATGATATTGAACTTGTTAAGTGGATATTTCCTGACTAAATAATAATGATGAAGCTAAATCAAGATCTATATGAAATTGTTAGATTTAACTTTAAAATATTGAATATTAAAGCTTTGAATATAACGAAAGTTTAAATGGTTATTGGGAGCTGAATTGAATTAATGAATTGAGCTTTGAATAAACGGGAATTTGGAACTTGAGTTGATCAGAATCAATTTGTGTAGTTGAGGAAATTTCAAATACTTTAATTTATAAATTATTTAATATATATATACTATTTTGGAAAATAGATATATTTTAAAGGGAAATAATGTTTTGATTTGAAGTCTAAATAAAATTGAATGACCACGCTGTTATAGTGTATATTTCTACCTTGTAGATAGTTCCATGGACCCTTAAAGGATGGTTATCCCAAACATCCTTAAGTTATTTGTATTTCAGTTGATATTTCACTTGAGTTGGATTTATTGATATAAGAATGCTAATTTTGACTCGAGTGTTTTGTGTTTTTGCTTTACGCTCGGGTCAGACTAAGCGATACAGCATTTGAGACTCGCCTTTGGAGTTTGGAGCTTCATTTGAGGATCCAACTATTGATTCAGCTTTCAGCTCTTTCAGTTGATTCGTTCTGAGAGGTCATCTGTTCGTACTGGAGACTTCACTGTATTTGAGATATTCTGTTGTATTTTTATTTCTAACTCTGGTATTTATATAGTAGCTTCATGAACTACTATTTATCTATTCCGCTGCATTATTTTATAGTACTCTGTGTCTGTGATTCTGTGGTTGATTTATTTACTGTACATGCTGAGTTTTACCAAATTTTAATTAAAAATTCGGTATTTTGAATTACTCAAGTCGGACATGTATGGTTTTATTGTCGATTTGAATGGTCCAAAATAGCGGGTCGTTACATGTGTATTTCACAATGGAAGGTCAAAACATAATTTATTGGGTCAAAACGAATGTTGCATAAAACACATTACGATTACCCAAAACAATAGTATAAGGATTTGATAAATTATATATCTATACATATATAATCACATATACTATATAAAACATTTCCTTTTGGAGAATCATTTACTATAACAACAGTGTTATAGTCCATGCCTTCCATATTTTCCGAAAACTTCTATTACAACAATAAATGTTGAAATCTATGTTTTCGATACATGCCTTATTTTAAAACAGTTTTCAAACCATTTAAATTCCATTTGGAATTGTTACTTTCTAAAACAATACTTTAAAAAGATAAATTACTTTTTAAAGCCATTAAACTCATTGAAAAACATTACTTTCGAAACTTTCTTTTAAATGATTATTTAACTCTTAAAAACTTCAATATATTTCCTTTATATACAAAATCCATATTTAAATCTCAACATAAATCATTTCCATATTTATAAAACTATGTTTTTAAATCTCCTTTCGATTTTATAAAAACTTTAATTTATAAAATCTCTTTATTTATAAATTCTATTCATAAATCATTATTTTATAAAAACTCATTTTACTATCAAAATCCACTGATAAATCTATTTCTTTATAAATCTAATTTATTTACAAAATCCATTCATAAATCCATTTACAAAGTATATTTCATATCCATTTAAATAATTTTATAAATTCCAATTATAACTCTATTTCTTCATTTATAAAATATTACCTTTACAAATCCTTTCTATAAATTTATCCAAAAATCCCAAGTCAAAGTATATGTCAAAACAACACTTTTGTAACATCAAAAATCATTCTTTTTATTTCCTTAAAAACAAATTCAATCCCTTAATAGTTAATAGTTATTAAAACATATATACTTTCAGAAATAACTTTAAAAATCATTTCAATTCAAAATCGCTATTTTATATTTTTTCAAAATACTAAAAATATGACCCAATGCTACCATAGCACTAAATAAGCAAAAACAATCCATGTCATCAGACACGACACCCAACACATTATATATCAAAATATATAAAAATTAAATCAACAATGTGAGGAATCCTATTGGATTCCTCCGATCTTCTCCCCTGCATCACATACAACATATAATAAAATAATATAAAAATCAACTGCTTCGAGACAAGATTCGTATACAAAAAGTCCTCTGCTCTTGCACGGAAATGTAATAATGTCTCATCTACTCCAATAGGCGTGAATATATCCAAACCAACTAAAAAATATAGTATATCATCCAAACAAGCAGCAATCAGCATATTTCCACTTATGTAAAAATATAAGTAGGCTACAGAGGTGAGTTAACTCACAAATATTCCAATAATCGCCAAAGAACACTGGTTTGGATTAAAATTGAATGGTCGTTCAAGTTAATCCAAAATTCCTACTTGCTCCGAATTCATCCAATCCAACTACATAGCGCAATACTCACTGATACAATCACAATGCAACTTGTCGCGCTCAAAACCGACGTCGTATGAATGAGTTATGAATTAATAATCATACTAGATAATTGATACTGCAATTAACTTAATTAAATAAATTTAAAAACTTAACCATTCTTCCTTCCCTCCTCTCTCTCTCCCTTGTTTATGCATTTCATCTGCAAGTTTTTTATATCGTAATTGATCGTGACAACCATGACTCACCGCGGCCAAACACACAATTCACCTTGCCTCCCTCCACCTCGCTTCGTGCCTCGCCAGCAGCCAAGGCGCATGTACGCACGCGAATCGAGAAACCCTAAAAAATGTAGCTCCGTTCACCTCGCCATTGGCCCGCCATGGTCTAATATGGATGATCGGTTGGTGGCAATGGACTTAAGGAAGGAAGAGCTTAAACTTTAATGTAGAAAGTTTTCTCTCAAACAGCCTCGATCGATGCTTGTAATGTCAATCATTGGATTGAGGAACTTAATGGCAGTCGAATTAGTTTTAGGGTTAGGATTTGCAAAATGAAAGGAATGGATGGCCTTATATATAACATTTTCGTAGCATTCTTCATCCGTGAATATTTGAACTTCAACGAACGCGTACCACCTGGCGTTCTATATGTTATACCCCTATTCCAAATACAATGGAATATATATTGGAAGCCAATTCCATCATGTACAGAAGATAGATTTTCAAAATCAAATTATATTAATTAAAATTCCTTTAATCAATTTATATGCATTTCAAACAAGCATGACCAAACAATATGTCTGATCGCCATGAAATTCGACAACATATAATAATTCACTATTACGGATTCCATGAAACGGGTTTCGTCGAAATCTGAGGCAGTGCCCCAAAAAGCTATTTTTACATGTTAATTAAAACAAATAATTTCCAAAATCATTTTAATCACTTTTAAATCCAATTTAAAAGTTTACTATCTTTCTTCTTATCCAAACAGAATTTAAATCAACTTCCGAAATCATTTTCACTCATATTAATTTCAAGATTCAACTATTTAAACAATTCCAAATATTAAACTAAACAATTCAATTATCAAATAAATCGCTATATTTGAAATATAAGTTATTCAACTTATAAAATTAACTTTTTGATATTTAAAATCCACTAAATATTCCAAATTAAAATGACTAAAATTCTGGGTCGTTACATTTCCCCATAAAAGAATTTCGTACCCGAAATTACCAGGTAAGAAAAATGCTGCAAACCATTAATTTTTCAAAACAATTATTTGAAATGGATTACAAAATTTCCAAGTCTTTCAAAATAATTCATAGGTACTAACTATTACCCTTCAAGTTATAAAACAAAAGAATCAAATTTTAGTTATCAAAAAGTTTTTCAAGATTCTCCAAAATTTTCTAACGCGTTAAATTTACGGAAAATTTCGCTAGCGTCCCCTTTGCGTGGTTCGATCAATTTTTTTACAATATATATATATAATCACAAATATACATCTCATCTTCGAGGATGAGACATCCCATAGAACAAAAAATAAAAGTATGATATGTAATCCAAGAATGTACCTTTATTATATTAGCAAGCATATACAATCAATATAATGCGAAAGCGAGTGCCAAATGCGAAGCATATGTCATCCGAACCTATTAATCACTCAACAGCCAATGAGAACAAGTATAGAGAAAGTAATATCAATATATAACACACACTAATACAATAACCACATGCAAATGTAACAAGAGAAACCATAAAAATTTAATATTCATCTAATTCCATATCAATTTACATTTTGTAATGTCAATATTATATTTATTAAAGCCTGTATGATGTGCATATATCATCCATATGCAAAACCATGCCTGATCGTTCGCACGATCACACAATTTCACCGAATTAGTATCGTTCACACGGCCATTCTAGTGTGGACTCAGATTCGATTTCTTGATTAGAAACCATCATTCTCCTTGCATAACCATATACTATGATAGAGAACAATCAAAAATCCATATCCAATGTTCGCTGTCAGAAAATGGAGTGAAAAATCCAAGCTCGGAACGGTGTAAATCACCTCGAAATCGTATATTTGAATGTGGACCAAACAGTTATGCGAATTAAATAAAATACGTATAGTTTACGTATTTATTTCAATTGGTTTCTTATTATTTCTCATTCTCTTTATTCACATTCATTTCATTTTCATGATTCACATTGATTTATTCACATTCATTTTCATTTACATTTATTTGATCCACATTCAATTTAAATCAAATTCAATTATTATCCTTCAATTCATTAACATTCAATTTCATTTACACTTAAATTCACCATTCACTTTTATTTAATTCACGTTTATTTACATTTATATTCATTCTTCACTTAGTATATTTCTTTAATACTAATAACACTTAATAACCATTCCGTAAAATTCTTTTCTTAAGTTTATTTTAAACGTTTTATACAACATAACTTATTTTCGTTATCACTTCACAATTTAAGTTCATATTCAATTTTAACAAACAACATTCCATAACATATACCATTCACTAATTTATTTCGTTTGCTCAATTCAATTCATTTTGTCGCTTAAGTTGAATTTCATTTTATTACCCAAGTTCAGATTCATGTCATTAATTTATTACAAATCAAATTCAACTTCATTTTCATATAACTTTGCTTAAGTCAAATTTCATTTCAAAATTCATTTCATTTAACTTAAATTTAAGTTAAACTTCATTTCATAGTTCAATTCTTAACATTCATATTCAACAAATTAAAATTTTTGTTTTAAGTGACTGATTCTCAAAATGTATAAGTTATAAAACTTAGTTTCTTATGTTTTCAGCAAAACACCCAATGTTATTATTTTCAAATCATCTTTGAAATCATATTATATTATGAATAATTTTCAAATCATACGTTTGAAATTTTAAATAAAATTTGTTTTACCAAAACAAAATTCCAATGGCAAATTACTCAGGTAGCAACCTATCACTTAGAAACTCGAAAATTAATATTAGTGATGCTGTAGGCATCATCAGAATTTATTTCTCAGTGATTGTAGTGAATTCAATGCTTTTTATTTCTTTCAAAAATCCTTTTTATTTATATCATCGTTATAAATTTTACTTATATAATTTCACTTATTTAACTTTTCTTATATAAGACCATTTCATAATATTTAATCTTTACTTATATTTATAATAATAACAAATTTATTTAAAAACAACAAATGATAAATGATAAAAATCACATACAACCATTCATTAACAACCAACAAACCATATATAACTATAATAATTTCTAAAAAATTATTCATTTATATATAAAATGTAATTTAGGTAAAATTACTTCATTTACCAATTTCGAAAATAATATTGTGTTAATTTGCTTGCTCAAGTGTTTTGAAATCCTAATTGATAACGTTAGCAAGACGTATCAACCAAAACTCAAAGTTCAAACTTAACAAATCAGACAATCCAATATAAAACATTTTTATATCACCAACAAATACGTGCTCATATATATAAACTCAACTCATCCTGGGGTGATACTAACCCTATCTATAATAAGTACCCATCAAAGCTAGATTTATCGCTAAACTAAGCTCAAATACCAAATGTAGAGGCCCGAAGATCCGCACAGTTCAAGCTAACAATAAACCACACATGTCCAGCCACATGATCTTTATGGGAAAGAAAGAAGAGAGAAGAAGAGAAAAGAAGAATAAGAGAGAAAGAAACTAGAACAAACACAGCTCACAATCGCAGCGGAACAATATATAATATATTATCAACGAACTTTATAAAAGGAGAAACTATAATAAAATTTATATACATCCATCAGAGTACAACAAATCATAATCATTAGCCTGGACAGTTATAATAACATGTCCTCACAAATGCAGATAATTTAAACAACAATGCAGCAGAAAATAAACATGGATATGGAGTACGACCTGAAGACCTCCGGCTCGTCTGTTAAAGCTTTAAAGATTCCAAATCTGAATCTGTTAATATGCTTAGTCTGTCCCAAGTATTGAAAAGAAATAACGCCCGAATCAGTTTGGTTAACCAGCATAAGAAAACACATCTCATATTTATTTTGAAGATATAAAAAAAATTCTTTCTCAAAACAAAGGTATCTCGCGAGATCTCGCCGCACATAAACATGTATGGATTTTTACCTTACAATAATTAAAACATTTCATATTAAATCATCTGATATTATATTATTATCTAGTATACAAATAATAATCAATCATAGCTGAAATTGTTACCATGATTAAATTCCAGAATATGTTAGGTTCTACAAACAAAATGGCAGGCACGTATTGGTGAACAGATTTCCATGTAATGGCAGGTAAGGAACTACCATCCATACAGACATCTCTAGAGGAATGTACCGAGGATGCACAAAAAATCCACATTTGAAAAGACAGGTCTATCCCTATTTTACACTCATACATGGCCTGGATGGAAACCGAATATGTATCACCCCTTGTTACCGACTTATCCGAGACATCACATATCATACACTACATACCCGACACATAGAGGGTAATCTAGAAAGGTGATGAACATACCCTAAAGGTTGCGAGCCACATAGCCTCATGGCGTAAACTTTTTAAGCCATTACAGGGTGATGGGGTTTAAGGCAACGTTTACCTTTCATATAGCACATTTCACTTTGAATGCCACATTGCCATTCCTTCAACCACTATTGACTTCCTGAAGATACAACCTCTAGGCTCGTACGTCTCAGAGAAGGGCGTTAAGCTAAGAGAAATTGCCTTCTCCGCTACCGAATAGATGTACTTTTGTAAGAATCAATGCTGTAATCTCCGAAATTCAATGTCACACATTCATCCATACAATTTGTCCAAGAATAGGATAAACCGAAGGCACTCTCCTAGCACATCTAGTCGGGAATTACTGCTAGGATTAGTAGCGAGAAGTCCTTGCATATCGTAGATTTTCATAACAAGCATTACTTCCACCATACATACATGATATGGTAAATTTCACCCTGAGAAACTTGTGGCAAGTAGCCCTGCATCATGAAGATCTCCATCTTCAAAATTATAATCAAAACCTTTACTTTGGGATGCATATATTAGTCCAAAGTGATTCTCTGATAAATCAGACCCAGGTCTCTTCGGACCAACAACGATAAAGAGGTCCTTGACCTCATGTGGAAATCAAATCTCGTAGACATATCACGTTTTCAACTCTCAACTATCTATCCTTCGGCTAAGAAGGAAGCCCGATAGATTGGAGTACCATAAACACTCCACACTACTGGAATCAACATTCTTAATCCAAACGATAATCAAGCCTACTCAGTCAGCTTCATGCTAAGTGCACGACTGATTAGTTTCCATGTCAAGTCAAGAAACCGAAAATGGCAAAATTTGATAGTCGGTTATTTAATTGTCAAAGCAATAAATAATATCTAGCAAAGAAGTAGTCACTAGGCCCATTTAATTAATCTTTTATTAATTAATCAATTTTCAAATATTTACTGCAAATTATCTTTAAAATGGTATATCCTCAAAGCCATTTCAATCTTTTGGTATTAGAAAATATTTCCATGTACTTATATTAACGGTATAAGTATATTCAATATCGGTACCATTTGAGACATGCTAAATAGTTTTCTATTACCATACAACTCTAGAGTTTGTACGCCTCCAGATGGGTGATAAGTATAGGAAGAAATGCTCATACACCACCAAGCCTTTAGTATGATCACAAGAACTAATTTATGTATTTCACAATGGAAGGTCAAAACACAATTTATTGGGTCAAAAAGAATATGGCATAAAACATCGTTATAACAACCCAAAACAGTAGTATGTGGATTTAATAAATTATATAGATATATAAATCGCATATACTATATAAAACATTTCCTTTTGGAAAATCATTTACTATAACAACAGTGTTATAGTCGTTTGCGCCGCTTGCCTCCACCTCACCTTGCGTCTCGCCAGCAGCCAACGCACGCGTGCATACGCACGCGAATAGAGAAACCCTAAAAAATGATGCTGCGTTCATCTTTTTTTTGCCGCCGCCATAGTCTACCGATGGATGATTGGTTGATGGCAATGGACTCAGGGAAGGAAGAGCTTCCACTTTCATGTAGAAAGTTTTCTCTAAAGCAGCATCGATTAATGTGTCCAATTTCGACCATTGGATTAAAGAACGTTAATGATAGCTAAATTAGTTTTTGGTTTAGGATTTGCAAAAAGAAAGGAATGGATGGCCTAATATTGAAAATTTTCACGGCACCATTCATCCATGAAAATTTCGAACTATAAAGCGTGCCGCTTGGCATTCTATATGTTATACCCCTGGTCCGAACATAATGAAATATATATCGGAAGCTAATTCCTTCATATACAGAAGATAACTTTTCAAAATTAAATTATATTAACTAAAATTCCTTTAATTAATTTCTACACGTTTCGTACTCGCACGACCAAATGATACATGCGATCACCACGAAATTCGACAGCATATAGTAATTCACTATTACGGATACGATGAAACTAGTTTCATCAAAATCCAAGACAGTGCCCCAAAATGCTATTTTTACACGTTAATTAAAATGAATAATTTCCAAAATTAGTTTAATCACTTTTAAATCCACTTTAAAAGTTTATTATCTTTCTCCTTATCCAAATAGAATTAAAATCAACTTCCGAAATCATTTCATTAGTATTAAATTCAAGATTTAATTATTTAAACAATTGCAAATATTAAATTAAATAATTTAATTACCAAATAAATCACAATATCTGAAATATAAGTTATTCAACTTATAAATTAACTTTTCAATATATAAAATCAATCAAATATTCCAAATTCAAATGACTGAAATTCTAGGTCGTTACATTTATAGATTGTTATAATATGAAAATTATCTCATTGGTGTTTATTTGATTATTATGTCTAACTGGATAATTGTATATAGGTCGTAGGATATAAATTGAATATGATAAATATCGCCTACATATTCTTGTTTATGAATTAATTTAGAATTGTATACAACCTGATCCAGAAATCTTCCCCAAAAGTATGAATTTAGAATATTGATTTGAATGAAATTTATTCTAGACCTGAAATAGGTTGTATAATAATGTTATGAATTTGGATGATTACCCTAATCTTGTTAAAATGTAAACTTTCCTATGTTCGAAATTGTTGGAATTTAGATTCGTTTAATATTTGTAAATTAGTTTATTTCTTTTCCTTTTAGGAAAAATACATCATTTGATTTAGCAAAGAATAGATGCAAATAAAAAGAGAACGAGATGTGTAAAATGTGAAATCACTATAGTTTACACTGTCTATTTTAATAATTCCTTGTAATTTCAAAAGATATAATCTTTTATATTTTAAAGTCAAATCTTTTGTTTTGGACTATATTGATGGAAATTATAGCGGATAAAGTTTTTAGATATGATTCCAACAATTGAGCATGGAAAAGTAGTGAAGATATATAGCTAGATTATATTCAATGAAAGTAGATATTTGTATGTAATTTATTGCACTTGTAATAATTAAATAAAAAGCTAATAACGATGCTTACACGTAATATTCGCATTTAGGATAATTAATTAATAGGAAATGCATTTTAATATGGGTATAACTCCAATAAATAAGAAATAAATGGTAATAAATATGGAAGTTGCAATAATTTGATATGGTAAATGGATTAATGAGACCGATAAATAAAGAAGTTGAATTCATAACTATGGAATAGATATAAATGGTTACTAATTTGAAATTAATAAGCATACATAAATGTCTTAGGAAATGACCGTTAGGATTTTTATGAACAAATTGATATTTATGAGCAATAAACAGGGATTTGTGGGTAGATAAAGATTTAGGGTAAATCTTATTGTCTTAAATATAAAAAAGTGAATTAGTAAGCTAAGTTCAATGTCTACCTAAGATAATATAAGTAAAGATATTGGATGGTTAATTGGACTTAATAGGTTAGTGAGGCAAGGTTAGCAGGGTCATTCGATAGAAAACTTCCCTTCATTTTGAGGCTACCAGTAGTCGGATGCACTTACTACTGATGTGGGATATCACTAATCCTAGGACCCGTGATGACGTGAGAGATAAGGGCTGCTTTCTTAATTTGAAAGTATTAAACGATCCATATTTGAAATTAGGAGCGGTGAGAGATATCTCCATAGGGGTTCAACTCCGGTTTAAGGTATTAAGTGGCTATAGGGGTTGCCTCTCTCCTAAAGAGCAGTATTAAGTAACCTAGTGAGATTCCAAATAACAAGGATGTCTCTAAAAGGGTTCACTTCAGGATTGAGGTATTAAGTTGTAACGACCCTGAAATTCAGACCCAGTTTAAAATTTTAAAAATCGTTGTTTAGTGTAGAAATTCGAATTTTCACAAACAACTTCCATTGCTATTCAAACTTCACATTTGGAATGCGTCTAGACAGACATAGGCGTATGCAAAATTTCGTTGAAAAATAATGAAGTAAATTTCATTCGTCACATTTACATATTAGTTTAAATTTTATATGTAAATTTTCTATCGTCCGAACTCAAATATTTTTCACAATGTTGCATAAGAAAAATATTCTGAACATGACGGCGCATTTCGTTTCGTCAAATTTCGCTTTTAATTGATAGTTAAATTGTTCGCTCGAGCAAATGGTTCAATAAGATTAACCACTTCACAATAAATGTCAAACCATCACTATCTTCATACTGTTGTGTTCGTCTCGTCGCGCGGATCAAAACGGTATATTTATTTGTGTCAATCGGAGTTCGGCGTTGCGAATTATAATTGTTTAACGGAGTACAAACTGGTCCGTTACGCAGCACAAACCGGTATCCAACTTCCAACGCTTAGAATTCTAGGGCCTTAGACCATTCAGAAACCCAATAGCCATCACGTTTAACGAAGACATCATTGCATTGGCCTGGGGACTCTAAACCTCTATGTAAACCTCTCTGTATATATCTGCTACCCTCTGCACTCATTTATTCCTCTGCTTTCATTAATTACTCAGTTCACTTCACACTCAAACTCTCTGGTACGTACTCCTCTGCACTTCCTTTCTTCTTCCTCCTTCATATTTTATTTATTAACTTCAGCATGAAACTTATCAACCCAAACTCCATGCACGTCCACAACCCTCGTCCGCCTCATCCATCTCCAGCAACCGCCTCCACCAACTCCGCTCCACCCACTACCACCTACGTCGCCACCAGCCCACCTCCGCCCCTGCCTGCTTCGCCTCCGCCCCGGAAACAGCCCGCCTCCGCGTCCACTTCCCCCAGCCACTTCCCCCACGTCCACTGCCGCAGTCCGCCTCCGCCGCACCACCGCACCACACTCACTGCCACTACAGCGACCACCCCTACTCACTCAGTCCACTGCCACCCTCATCCGCCTCTTCCCGCACCAACCCAAGCCACTGCCCTTCCTGCGTCCCACTGCCCTTCCTTCGTCCCACTGCCCACAGCGCCTCCGCCACGCCACATCCCGCCTCCGCGTCCCAGCCCAACCCGCCAGCGACCATCCCACTGCCCACGACCAGATATCGACTCACCACGTCAAGCCCACCCTGCTCCCCACAGCCGAGAACCCGACCACTCCAACCCAGGCCCAGTCGAACCCCAACCTGCAACCGCCTCCTTCGACCACCGCAACATCCTTGCCCCTCCGTCACTGCTATGCCTCGCCTTGGCAGCAACCTTGTTTCATGCACTTCCGTTTATATATAAATATATATATATATAGGTGACTGTTATATTAGGTAGCAGTATATACTTTTGAAATTTCTGGTTGCTCATATACAGTGTTTTACTGTGTTTGTTCCAGATACTGCTCCGGAGACTTAGGCTTCCATTCAGCTTATCGGATCTATCTAGTTTCTTTACTTTGGTATGGTTTATATATATATTCAATCGATATATATATTGCAATGAACAGATTATTGATTAGTTATTTGTTTGATTGCAGTTGTGTTCGTTTTGCGTCGTGCTTGTTAGGGTCTATTTTATCTATTCGTCTCGTGCTTCGTCATCTTCTCTAACCACGCAACGTGAATATTTCATTCACGACTCAATCTATTATGCTATGATAATCAAGTGATAACTGTTGTTAAGATTAATTTGGATATTAAATTGTTGATTGTTAAAAATTGTTGAAATAAAACTGTATATCTCTATGCAAGTTAAAATTGAATATTGATTCTAAATTGACGCCCTGAATTGTTTAAAAAGATTTAATGTGATAAATTGTGATTTGATGTTGGTTTATGGTAAATAGTTGTGACACTAAATTTGTTATGTGATGTTGAATTTGGTTGTTAATATAAGTGAAATTTAATATAAAATTGTAATTTGATATAGGATTGTTAACAATTTAAAATGCATTATATATGTTGAATTTGACCCTTTAAATGTTAAACAAATCGACGCGTAGAAATAGGGTTAACTACACTTGGAACCATTGAATCTATGACTAATGTAGTAAATTGATAATAGACACCAAGTGAAACCATAATGTAATAATCTTTAATCTGCATGAAATGATAGTGTGGATTCTAGGAATAATTATATTAATTTGCATAAATAACAAATGTAAGTTAATACGATTATTTCGGGATTATTTAATTAATCGTTGAATTGTTATGTATGGTTACTATTGCTTGTTTTTTTACTTTGACACCATCCTAGTTATCACACTGCAAGTTCCCTTTGCTATGCTTTGTTTTATATTGAATGATATTGGGTTGAAATGATAAATACCCAATTAAAATAACTTGGCCTAGGATAGATAATTAAAAATAAGAACCCGATTAGTCAACAAAAAAAATCACTTTTGAAACTGAAATATATTTTAAATTAAGGAATGAACTTAACAATTTGTTTGGAAATTAAGTAACGAACTTAATGGATTAAATTGAAATAAATTAATGGATTTAATTGAAACGGATTAATAAATCTATTTAATTGAACAAAATGAATTGGCGAATTTAATTGAAATGAGATTTAGAAACAAGTAAGTTCTGGAATTTAATAATTTAAAAATTTATTAGATTTGTTAGATTTAGATTTAAACTCGGTTTTAATTGAATAGAAGTGGAACTTGTTATAAATTTAATTTGAGATTAAGTAAATTTGACTTAAGTGGAACAAAAAACTAACTAAATTTATGGATTGAACTTAGTGATAATTTAAATTTAAAATGATTTTAAATTGAATGAATTAATCAAATCAAGACTTGTGAAAGGAATATGGATTAAGTTGATTTGTAACTCGGAAATAACTTAGTAGATCAGTGAACCAAATAAATGGAAATGGATTTCTTTAAATAGAAATTTAATTGAATTGGTAAATAAATCAAATGAAGTATTTGATAAAAAGGGAATTTAGTTAACGAAATTGATGTAATCGAATTTACGAGAAGTGAAATGAATAGAATTTGATTTAATGATTCCAACTAAATTTACCATTAAATTGAATTCATTGATTATGAACTAAATTTAATAAGCGACATTTAGACCTTATTAAATTGAACTTGAATACTTAATTTTGTTGTTAACTCAAATGTTTGAACTAAAGATTGCATTTGGAAATATGTTTAAATATCCGAAATAAATTGAATCATGAAATGTCAAATTTTGGAAGTCAAATTTGCACCTTGACTTCTGGACTTTGATTTGTTTAGACGTTAATTTAACCGACCATCGGGTAATAAATACGTAGTTATTAAAGAGACCGGGATCGGATATGGACATACTCTCTGTCGATACCCAAAACCACTTTAATAACTATTATACGCGGAGTGTTGATCTAGAATGAAGTGGATGTTTTGGTGAACGCGTTGACTGAAGAAAGAGAACGATATTGGATGACCCCTGACATGACTAAAACAGGAGCCACGCCGGGCCATTGAGGTTCACCACCTCTAGCGGACACGCTTCTTCGATACCATATCTATTACTTTTGTGATTCGATTTGGATGCACCCCTTGATTTGGGAGTGTTGTTTCGCGGTGTTGAGGTAGCTGCTGGCTATGCTCAACATCAGTCTGGATCATGCAACTACTAATATCCTAGTTGGTATCGCCTCATGTACCTTGTTATACTGATTATCCTATTCGCAACCACTACGTTTTGTTTTGTGTTATACCTATGGGGTACCCTCTGATAACCACTAGTTTACGGTGGGGTTTACGGTGCTGTATAGACTATGGCATTATAAAATGTGTTAAGGGGAATTATGGTAACGCCTTAACGCTATTTTAATATCGTACTTTACTGATTAGACATTATCTACATATCGTATTCTATTGTATATATAGATAGTTTATCGGATCCTTAGAGATGTTATTTTATTCATCTTTGAGTTATGGACTTTATTCCCTGCACTTGATTATCCTGTGTAAGATTTTGAGTCCTGACTCAGGTGTTTCTTTTTGTATATGCTCGGGTCAGTCTGAAGCTATCCAGTTTGCTGATCAAGGTTGGTTGAAGATGCTGAAGGCTTAGCATTTATCTTTTTCAGTCTATTTCTATTCCTGTATTGATGTCCTAGTCTGTTGGACATTTATGTATTTCCTTTTAGTCACTTTATGTTAAGACATTGTTGTACTTCATGTAGTAGCTTCATGAACTGCTATTATGACAATGTATTTTCCACTGCATTAGTCTGTGACTGTTCTGTGTCTGTGTTGTTGTATTGATTCTCATTTACATTTATGTATTTACAATCCCATAATGATTCGTGTTTTGTATTATTTAAGTTGACATGTGTGGATTATTGTCAATTTAAATGGTCCAAATATACGGGTTGTTGCAGTTGGTATCAGAGCTTTGGTTTCCCTAAAAACCTTAGTTTGGGGTTATATAAACTCATTAGAGATAGGGTAGCAATACCCTAGAATTAGGAGAATCGATTCAATAACCAGATCCTTTTAATTCAAACTTCTTTTGATTCGTAAAATTTGATTTTTCTTTAAGCTTTATGATTTTTCTATCCTTGGTTCTAAATCTCTTTCGATATTTCAGGATGAGTACCGGAAGAAACAATAGGGGTGGAAGAGGCCATGGTCCTGCCCAGGCTGCACCTGCTTCCCCAGCTCCAGTCAAATTCACCACTCTTAGTAAGGAGTATACACAGCTATGGGGTATTAAGTTTTTCGGATCCGAGAGCATTATCGAAGCTCAGCAATGGATCAAAGGCTTAGAGAAGATATTTTCTAGATTAGAAATCACTGATGCTCAGAAGCGTCAGCTTGCTGCTTGGCAACTTCAGGATGCCCCCCAAGATTGGTGGGAATCCGTTACTTCTCGTATCGAGGAGAACACCATCACTTGGGCCCAGTTTAGATATAAATTTGTTTGGATTTCGTAGTCTAAATTCTTCTTTCAATCTTTGGAATGTTATTCATCTAGTCTATCTTTTGATTAGGGATACTTTCTCGGCACAATGGATGCCCGCTGCGGGGAGAACCCAACTTTATAGAGCTTTTATGGACCTTAAGCAAGGCAGTATGACTTTTTTCGAGTACGAGAGGAAATTCAACGAACTCTCCAAGTTTGGCCCGGGATTGATTGATACACCCCTTCTAAAGAACAAGAAGTTCATTTTGGGAGCTATACCAAAGTATTATGACTTGCTTACTGGCCACACTCACTGCACCTTCACAGAGCTTGTTGATTACGCTCTTAGCTAAGGCCACTCCTACTCAGTCCTCTTCTAGCCAGCTCGGAAAGAGGAAGATGAGCTTTGATCAATAAAAGAAAGCTTGGCAAAAGACTATAGGATTGGGATATGCCCAGAAAAGCCCAATCGACCTTGCTAATATCACTTGCTTCAAATGCGATAAGAAAGGCCATTATGCTAATAACTGTCCATTTATCGGAGTTGCTATTCCGCCACCTTCTCAGATGAGGAGTGATTTATGCCATGCCTGCCTACAGCCTGGTCACTTCAAGAAAGACTGTCCATTGAGGAAGAGAGGCACACCATCTGGAGTATTTACTATCACCACTCCCCCACCACCTGCTCAGGATGGCCAAGGTACCTTACGAAGTACTTTTTCATTACATGATTTACCTGTTAGGGTATTATTCGATACTGGAGCTTCTCATAGCTTCATATCTGTTGATCTTTGTAATAAGCTCAAATTAGAACCTACTCTTGCTACTACTTCCTTATGTGTCTCCAACCCTATTGGAGGACTTGCCAACCTTAGTAGAATTTGTAAAGAGGCTGTGCTTTTGTATGGAAGATATCGATTCACTTGGGATTTTTATGTTCTTGGCTTCGTAGCATTTGACATTTTGTTGGGTGCTGATTGGTTAAGAAAATTCGAGGCTGTTATTCTCGCAAAGCTCGTTCTATTTCTCTAATCAATGACAAGGGCCTACCACTTATCATTGAATGCAAATCACCTCAGAAATATGCCGGAAGCTTCATATTCTCTCTCGATGCTCACCCGGATGATCTTAGTACCACTCCTATTGTTCAGAAGTTTCCTGATGTATTTGGAGAGGTCAACTCTCTACCTCCTAAATGGGAGATCGATTTCCGCATTGACCTTATTCTTGGAGCTACTCCCATAGTCCTCCCTCACAGAAGGATGGCTCCTAAAGAGAAAGCTGAACTTAAAACTCAAATTGATGATCTATTTGCTAGGAGTTTGATCAGGAGAAGTTGTTCCGAATGGGGTGCCGCAGTCGTATTTGTCACCAAATCAGATGGATCTCTTCGCATGTGTGTTGATTACAGGGAATTAAACAAACGCACTCTCAAAAATCGCTATCTGCTGCCTCGCATAATGATTTATTCGATCAGCTCCATGGAGCTAAAGTCTTCTCACAACTTGATCTAGCCACTGGGTTCCACCAACTCAGAGTAGCAGAAGATAGTATCCATAAGACAGCTTTTCGTACCGAGAGCGGATTCTATGAATGGTTGGTTATGCCGTTCGGGTTAACCAACGCCCCTTCTTATTTCGTCGACTTGATGAATCGAGTCTTCCGTGATGTCCTTAACAATTTTGTTCTTGTCTTCATTGATGATATTCTCGTCTTCTCCAAAGATGAGAAAGAGCATGAGACACATCTTTCTTATGTTCTGGAAACTCTGCGAAATCATCCGCTTAAAGCCAAGTTCTCGAAATGCCACTTCTGGCGAGACGAAATACGATTCCTTGGCCATATAGTTTCTGAAAATGGGATTTCGGTCGATCCAGCTAAGATCACCGTAATCAATGTAAGTTCCATCCTATTCGTTATTTCTATTCGATCCATCTTATTCCTTTCTAATTTGAAAATTTATCTTCAGGATTGGGAGACTCCCAAAACTCCTACAGAGATTCGTAGCTTCTTGGGCTTGGCCGGTTATTATTGCAGATTTATTAAGCACTTTTCCCGGATTTCTGCCCCACTTACTGCTTTAACTCGAAAGGGTGTCAATTTTATGTAGAGTGAGAAGTGTGAATCAGCTTTTAATGAGTTGAAGCGTAAGTTAACTTCAGCCCCAGTTCTTGCGGTAATTGACGGGAGTGAAGGATTAACTGTCTATACCGATGCTTATCGAGAAGGTTTAGGCGCTGTCTTGATGCAAAATGGTAAGGTTGTTGCTTATGCTAGTCGTCAGTTGAAGACCCATGAAGTAAACTATGCAACTCATGATCTAGAGCTTCTTGCTGTTGTGTTTGCTTTGAAACTATGGAGGCATCATCTTTTGGGTACAAAATTTGAATTATTCATGGACCATAAGTCCTTGAGGTATATCTTCTCACAGAAGGATTTGAACCAGAGACAAGTCCGATGGCTCGAATTCTTAGCTGCATATGATCTCGACATCAATTATACTTCTGGGAAAGCAAATGTTGTAGCTGATGCTCTGAGCCGTAGCAAAGCATTGTCGTGTTGTAATCTTGTAGAAGGCATGCTATTTCAGCTTGTTATCTCCCCATCTCTTATGGATCACATCAAAGCTAAGCAATATGAGGACACCTTGCTCTATCGCATGAAGGAGTTAGTTCTTGGTAGAGTCGGAAATGCTGACAGTAAAGTGGGAGCACAGATAGATAGTAATGGAGTTATGAGGATTGACAACCGTATTTGTGTTCCTAATGTCGATGGATTGAGACAGGAAGTGCTTAGAGAGAACCATCAGTCATCACTTTCATTTCATCCTGGTGTCACCAAGATGTATCGAAATATGAAGCGTTTATATTGGTGGAGTGGGATGAAGAGAGATATCTCTATATATGTTAGTAGATGCACCACTTACCAGCAAGTCAAGGCCGATCACCGGAAGATGGCAGGATTACTTCAACCCCTAGAGATTCCATGTTGGAAATGGGATCAGATTTCTATGGACTTCGTTGATGGATTACCGAGGACCAAAAAAGGCAATGAGAGTATATGGGTGATTGTGGATTGGTTGACCAAATCTGCTCACTTTATTCCTGTTAAGACCACTCGTACTGCTTCGAGTTTGGTCGAGATTTATATGAGAGAGATGGTTAGACTTCATGGAGTTCCATCTAGTATTGTATGCGATAGAGGTCCTTTGTTCACTAGTAAATTTTGGAAGGCATTTCAGGACGTCTTGGGCACTAAACTTAATCTAAGTACAGTTTATCATCCTCAGACAGATGGCCAAACCGAGAGGGTAAATCAGATTTTGGAGGATCTGCCTCGAGCTTGCGTTATTGATTTCGGTGGATCTTGGGAAGACCATCTCCATTTGGTTGAATTCACTTATAATAACAGTTATCAGGTAATCAAAAATTTTCAATTTGAATAAGTAAAATTGAATTGAAATTTAACTATTTTTATAATTAGGCAAGTATCGATATGGCACCGTTCGAAGCTTTGTATGGACGGCTATGCAAATCGCCAGCTTGTTGGATTGAGCCTGGTGATCGATTGGTTCTTGGCCCAGATATGATTGTGGAAGCATCCGAGAAGGTTAATGAGATCAGAAGGAAGATGAAAACCGCACAGGATAGGCAGAAGAACTATGTAGATAGGCGTAGAAGAGATTTAAAATTCCAGGTTGGGGATGAGATATTTCTTAAGGTATCGCCTTTGAAGAATGTTATTCGATTTGGTCGTAGAGGAAAGCTCGCTCCTTGATTTGTTTGACCATTCACTATCACTGAGAGAATTGGTACACTAGCCTACAGAGTTGCACTGCCGGAGAAATTTGAGGGCGTGCCTAATGTATTCCATGTTTTACATCTTCGGAAGGTTGTACATGATCCATCCATGACCATTCCTATTGCTCAGTTAGATGAGGTCGATATTGAGCCGGATTTGACTATAGAGAGGAGACCACTTCATATTATTGATAGGGATACGAAGCAGCTTAGAAGGAAATCTGTTAGCCTAGTCAAAGTCCAATGGAGTCCCGATGATCGTGATTGTACTTGGGAAACCGAGGAGAGTATCCGGGATTCTAATCCAGAATTGTTTGTTGAAGGTAAACTCCATTCTATATTCTATATTCTGTTCCATAATCTATTATATATCCATCATGTCTCTTCTATCTATTCTTCAACTCATTACAACGTTCCTTTTCGAGGATGAAAAGTTTTGAGTGGGGGAGAATGTAACGACCCTGAAAATCATACCCAGTTTAAAATTTTAAAAATCATTGTTTAGTGTAGAAATTCGAATTTTCACAAACAACTTCCGTTGCTATTCAAACTTCACATTTGGAATGAGTCTAGATAGACATAGGCGTACGCAACATTTCGTTGAAAAATATTGAAGTAAATTTCGTTCGTCACATTTACATATTAGTTTAAATTTTATGTGTAAATTTTCTATCGTCCGAACTCAAATATTTTTCACAATGATGCATAAGAAGAATATTCTGAACATGACGGCGCATTTCCTTTCGTCAAATTTCGCTTTTAATTGATAGTTAAATTGTTCGCTCGAGTAAATGGTTCAATAAGATTAACCACTTCGCAATAAATGTCAAACCATCAATATCTTCATACCGTTGTGTCCGCCTCGTCACGCTGATCAAAACGGTATATTTATTTGACTCAATCGGAGTTCGGCGTCGCGAATTATAATTGTTTAACGGAGTACAAACTGGTCCGTTACGCAGCACAAACCGGTACCCAACTTCCAACGCTTAGAGTTCTAGGGCCTTAGACCATTCAGAAACTCAATAGCCATCACGTTTACCGAAGACATCATTGCATTGGCCTGGGGACTCTAAACCTCTCTGTAAACCTCTCTGTATATATCTGCTACCCTCTGCCCTCATTTATTCCTCTACTTTCATTAATTACTCAGTTCACTTCACACTCAAACTCTCTGGTACGTACTGCTCTGCACTTCCTTTCTTCTTCCTCCTTCATATTTTATTTTATTTCTTAACTTCAGCATGAAACTTATCAACCCAAACTCCATGCACGTCCATAACCCTCGTCCGCCTCATCCATCTCCAGCAACCGCCTCCTCCCACTCCGCTCCACCCACTGCCACCCACGTCGCCACCAGCCCACCTCCGCCCCTGCCTGCTTCGCCTCCGCCCCGGACACAGCCCGCCTCCACGTCCACTTCCCCTAGCCGCTTCCCCGCGTCCACTGCCGCAGCCCGCCTCCGCCGCACCACCGCACCACACCCACTGCCACTACAACGACCACCCCTACTCACCCAGTCCACTGCCACCCTTATCCACCTCTGCCCGCACCAACCCACGCCACAGCCCTTCCCGTGTCCCACTGCCCACAGCGCCTCCGCCACGCCACAGCCCACCTCCGCGTCCTAGCCCAACCCGCCAACGACCAACCCACTGCCCACGACCAGACCCCGACTCACCACGTCAAGCCCGCCCTGCTCCCCACAGCCGAGAACCCGACCACTCCAACCCAGGCCCAGTCGAACCCCAGCCTGCAACCGCCTCCTCCGACCACCGTAACATCCCTGCCCCTCCCTCACTGCTGTGCCTCGCCTTGGCAGCAACCTTGTTTCAGTGCACTTCCGGTTATATATAAATATATATATAGGTGACTATTATATTAGGTAGCAGTATATACTTTTGAAATTTCTGGTTGCTCATATACAGTGTTTTACTGTGTTTGTTCCAGATACTGCTCCGAAGACTTAGGCTTCCATTCAGCTTATCGGATCTATCTAGTTTCTTTACTTTGGTATGGTTTATATATATATATTAAATCGATATATATATTGCAATGAACAGATAATTGATTAATTATTTGTTTGATTGCAATTGTGTTCGTTTTTCGTCGTGCTTGTTAGGGTCTATTTTATCTATTCGTCTTCGTGCTTCGTCATCTTCTCTAACCACGCAAGGTAAATAATTCATTCACGACTCAATCTATTATGCTATGATAATCAAATGATAAATGTTGTTAAGATTAATTTGGATATTAAATTGTTGATTGTTAAAAAATGTTGAAATAAAACTGTATATCGCTATGCAAGTTAAAATTGAATATTGATTCTAAATTGACGCCCTGAATTGTTTAAAAAGATTTAACGTGATAAATTGTGATTTGATATTGGTTTATGGTAAATAGTTGTGACACTAAATTTGTTATGTGATGTTGAATTTGGTTGTTAATATAAGTGAAATTTAATATAAAATTGAATTTTATATAGGATAGTTAACAATTTAAAATGCATTATATATGTTGAATTTGACCTCTTTAAATGTTAAATAAATCGACGCATAGAAATAGGGTTAACTACACTTGGAGCCATTGAATGTATGATTGATGTAGTAAATTGATAATAGACACCAAGTGAAACCATAATGTAATAATCTTTAATCTGCATGAAATGATAGTGTGGATTCTAGGAATAATTATATTAATTTGCATAAATAACAAATGTAAGTTAATACGATTATTTCGGGATTATTTAATAAATCGTTGAATTGTTATGTATGGTTACTATTGCTTGTTTATTTACTTTAACACCATCGTAGTTATCACACTGCAATTTCCCTTTGCTATGCTTAAATACCCAATTAAAATAACTTGGCCTAGGATAGATAATTAAAAATAAGAATCCGATTGGTCAACAAAAAAAAATCACTTTTGAAATTGAAATATATTTTAAATTAAGGAATGAACTTAACAATTTGTTTGGAAATTAAGTAACGAACTTAATGGATTAAATTGAAACAGATTAATAAACCTATTTAATTGAACAAAATGAATTGGCGAATTTAATTAAAATGAGATTTAGAAACAAGCAAGTTCTGGAATTTAATAATTTAAAATTTTATTAGATGTGTTAGATTTAGATTTAAACTCGGTTTTAATTAAATAGAAGTGGAACTTGTTATAAATTTAATTTGAGATTAAGAAAATTTGACTTAAGTGGAATACAAAACTAACTAAAGTTTATGGATTGAACTTAGTGATAATTTAAATTTAAAATGATTTTAAATTGAATGAGTTAATCAAATCAGGACATTGTGAAAGGAATATGGATTGAGTTGATTTGTAACTCGGAAATAACTTAGTAGATCAGTGAACCAAATAAATGGAAATGGATTTCTTTAAATAGAAATTTAATTGAATTGGTAAATAAATCAAATGAAGTATTTGATAAAAAGGGAATTTAGTTAACGAAATTGATGTAATCGAATTTACGATAACAGTGGATGTAAACATGAAGTGAAATGAATAGAATTTGATTTAATGATTCCAACTAAATTTACCATTAAATTGAATTCATTGATTATGAACTAAATTTAATAAGCGACATTTAGACCTTATTAAATTGAACTTGAATACTTAATTTTGTTGTTAACTCAAATGTTTGAACTAAAAATTGCATTTGGAAATATGTTTAAATATCCGAAATAAATTGAATCATGAAATATCAAATTTTGGAAGTCAAATTTGCACCTTGACTTTTGGACTTTGACTTGTTTAAACGTTAATTTAACCGACCATCGGGTAATAAATATGTAGTTATTAAAGAGACCGGGATCGGATATGGACATACTCTCTGTCGATACCGAAAACCATTTTAATAACTATTATACGCGGAGTGTTGATCCAGAATGAAGTGGATGTTTTGGTGAACGCGTTGACTGAAGAAAGAGAACGATATTGGATGACCCTTGACATGACTAAAACAGGAGCCGCACCGGGCCATTGAGGTTCGCTACCTCTAACGGACACGCTTCTTCGATACCATATCTATTACTTTTGTGATTCGATTTGGGTGCACTCCTTGATTTGGGAGTGTTGTTTCGGGTGTTGAGGTAGCTGCTGGCGATGCTCAACATCAGTCCGGATCACGCAACTACTAGTATCCTAGTTGGCATCGCCTCATGTACCTTGTCATACTAATTATCCTATTCGCGACCACTACGTTTTGTTTTGTGTTATACCTATGGGGTACCCTCTGATAACCACTAGTTTACGGTGGGTTTTACGGTGCTGTATAGACTATGGCATTATAAAATGTGTTAAGGGGAATTATGGTAACGCCTTAACGCTATTTTAATATCGTACTTTACTGATTAGACATTATCTACATATCGTATTCTATTGTATATATAGATAGTTTATCGGATCCTTAGAGATGTTATTTTATTCATCTTTGAGTTATGGGCTTTATTCCCTGCACTTGATAATCCTGTATAAGATTTTGAGTCCTGACTCGAGTGTTTCTTTTTGTGTATGCTCGGGTCAGTCTGAAGCTATCCAGTTTGCTGATCAAGGTTGGTCGAAGATGCTGAGGGCTTAGCATTTATCTTTATCAGTCTATTTCTATTCCTGTATTGATGTCCTAGTCTGTTGGACATTTATGTATTTCCTTTTAGTCACTTTATGTTAAGATATTGTTGTACTTCATGTAGTAGCTTCATGAACTACTATTATGACAATGTATTTTCTACAGCATTAGTCTGTGACTGTTCTGTGTCTGTGTTGTTGTATTGATTCTCATTTACATTTATGTATTTAGACATGTGTGGATTATTGTCAATTTAAATGGTCCAAATATACGGGTTGGTACATAAGTGGTTGTAGGGCCCGCCTTCCTATCGTAAGAAGTGACCTAATGAGATTCCATATTTACAATTAAGAGTGGTAACATATATCTTAACAAGAGCTCGCTTTAGATTTGGGGTGTTTAGTGACTGTAGGGTCCGTCTCTTTCCTATAAAGAAGTATTAAGTAGCCCAATGAGATTTCCAAGCAATGTTAGCTAGATAGACCAATAAGGAGTCCGCTATAGAGTTAGGTATTAATTGATAAAGGCTTACCTATAAATAGGTGTTAAATGGTCAGGAGTATTCTAGTCCTTGTTAATGAGGTATTAAGTGGCTTGGGTATGGTATCTCACATTGCTAAAGTCGTAATAATGATAGTACCATTGAGGAGCACTCCTTGGAAATAGGTATTAGATGACGGAGTCTGCCTTAATTAATGTATTAAATGACCAGTTTGCCCATTTTTCAATAAAAGGTATTAAGTGGCTTGCTTACTTTCTCTTATATGGATATGATTTTATTGGCGACAGATGCAGTAATTGTCACGACTGGCTTTTCGATATTCGAAAATCTACATCAATACGTCCACTGTATTACATGTCGAACAATCGAATGCCGAAAAACCAGATCGTAAGGAAAAGAAGAAAGAGGTAGAAGAAGAAAATAAAAATAACAACATAGAATCTCACAATCGTAGCGGTACAATATATAATAGATAATAACAGATCTTTATTTCAAAAGAATCTATAACTGTTTTTATACATTTCATCATCAGAGTACAACATGATCAATAACAAAATACTGGGCAGTTAAAATAACTTGTCCTCACAAAAGCTGACTACACAACTTACAATGTATAACGGAAATATACACCAAGTACGTGTGATACGTCTCGACATCCAGCTCGTCTCCTGAAATCCACAGCATCCTATCCCATATCTGTAATACTCGATCTGACCCGAGCATTATAATAAAATAACACCCGAGTCAGTCTGGAAAACCAGCGTGAGAAAACACACTCAATTGAAATATTAAAGTTTTCAAAGTCCCTTGAAAATCAAAGGTATCTCGCAAGACCACGCCATAAATAAACGTGCCGGGTTTTTACCTTACGATAACTGAAACATTTTATATCAAAATCCTCTGATATTATAATAGTGTCTAAGTACAAATACTTATTCAAATAGCTGAAATGCTTGCATCTCACATTCCAGCATTGTTGGGCAAAATTAAAACCGTACGACGCTTATTAGAGAATGGGCTCCATACAATGGCAGGGCCACTGGGGTACCGCTCGTCACAATACATGGTCTTGATCAGCGTACCGAGGACCACTCCCGATCCCCTGCAACACAAAACTGGAATCCCTTACTGGATAGCCTGAATAAGATCACCCTGCAGTTGGGATCAGCAACCGCCCACACAGCCGACATAAGCGACTCTAGACAGGGACGAGCTTACCCTACTTGGAAGCTACCTTGGCCTTGCTACACCTCCCTTGTTTTAGCCATTTCCGGTTGATGAGGCTTGAGGCTACGATTACCTTTTTAGAACACATTCACTTAGAATGCTCATCGTCCTCCAATGGCGATGGTCTGATAGCATTCGCCCATACAAGTCCGTTCCCGATCCGAACGAAACCGAAGGCACTACTCCTACTACATCCATTTTAGAATCATCCACGGGATTAGTAGCGATTAGCCCTTGCACTTCACTACTCCATCTTCGACTCCAGGCTTTTGTCTTCATTACGAAAACGTACTCATTGGATCGAAGTGGTTTCAGATCACAAATCCGATCCTGGTCTCTTAGAAACAACATTCGTTATTCCCGATAAACTCAATCCCGGTTCTTTAGAAAATACACAGACGAAGATAAGATTGAAGATCACCTCCTAACTATTAGTGGACGGATTTCCTTATAAACGTCCTAGAAAAACGAAACGAGTTTATACGTACAGTATAGCACCTAGAACGGTAACTGTACCATATAATTCCCGTATTTCTTCTAGATATTTCCAAAGTTATATCTGGGTCTAGATTTGATAGTCGGTTATTTAACTATCAAATAAACAATCATTCAACCAAATATTTTATTTCCACTGAAAAACACCCAGTCTTATTAAATTTAGGTTTTAAATAAATTAAATCGCCTTATCAAAAATATACACTTAAAATATTTAAAGTAAAGCTACTTAAATCGCTAAATTCAAAATAATAGTTATGAAATTCTATAATAATTCTTCAAGTAAAACTTTAGCCAAAAACTACATTTAAAATAAAGCTATTACATAAAATATAAATATTGAATAATTACCCTTTTTAAAATATTTATACTGATTTTACATTTAATAAAAATTAACCACTATAATTAACTTAATTTACGTTAACTTTAAAAAAAATTAAACAATTAAATAATAAATTTTTCTAAAAGCATTCTTTTAAAACACCTTTAAAACTTCTAATTTACACTTAAAAATCTTTCTTTGAAAATATAATTAGCTTTTCGGGAAAATACACTTTCCACTCCAATATAGCCCGTCTAATCATTTATAAATCCTTCTCGATTCATCTTCAGTTTAATTTACGTCCCAATCCCATAAATTTTCTTTCTCACATTTTCTAAAAATAAACCACCATTTATTTTTAAAACGATTTACCAACTCCTTATAATTTCCATCGTGAATTTAAAATCTCAAATATCCACTGATATTTTTACTTCCCTTTATATCATAAACCTTGTTCATAATTTCCAATATCTCATCCTCCGTTTATCACTGTTTCAAAAACACACTTAATCGATTTCCCTAAATTAAATTCCATTTTAAAATTTATTTCTTGATTTACCCAAATTACCCCAACCCCTTAATTTCAAATTCACTTCCTTTTCTAATCAAAAATCTTATTTAAATCCGGAGCATTAGTTTCCTACTTTATTTCAAAATTCTCCTTTTATTCCCCCAGGGCCATTTAAATATTGAATTTAAAAATGAATCCTTTTATTCTAAAACAATATCGCTTAAGTCCTTAAAACTCTTTCATTTCCATTTACTCAAAATACCCATTTTTCAATACTCGGAATTTATTTAATAGTACTTTCAAATCAAACTTTTTTTTACCTTTTCCCCAAATTCATTCTTTTAATTTATCCAACTTCACTATAAACATTTTACTTAAAATTTCTTTTTATTTTTCTACAAAATCCAATCTTTATATTTTTGATAACTTGAAATACCAAAATATATTCAGCAAAACCATATCATTCAATAATTTCAATTTCAATAAAGTTTATCACAGATTATCAAATAAATTATACCATTGAATATGAAAATAAATTTCAATATTTTTGAGAAATCCGGTTGGATCCCTCCAACCTATTTTTCTGCATCCATAGATGTTAGCACAATATAAAAATTACCAATCCCACTTCGAGGGGGATATCGCGATATATAGGGTCATCCACTATTATGCGGGGCATATAGGGTCTCATCCGCTATATAATGCGGGAATATCAATCACTCCAATATTAATATATATAATACTATATATATAACATCCAATAGATAAATTATAAATTTATTAATCAAGTCAGGCATGCAATAATTTAAATTTAACTTTTAATTTTAAACAGGGTAATCCAAATGACTGAGAAAATCTCACCTTTATTTTTGTTTGCAATCCACTTCAACCTCGACTTGGATTTAAATGATTTCTAACCCCCAATAAGCATTATATGGTTTATTAACATTTGAAATAACCTAAAAGTAAATTACCATTTAATAAATTTAAATAACTAATTTTAAATGATAATTAAACTAACCAAGTTTACATTTCATTTCTTTGGACCAAATTATAATTTTATAACAGGGTGCGTATATATATATCCTAATTATCATTCTACATATTTTAAGTTTTAAATAGTAAGTTGATGTATATATATTATATATCATCTAATAAATATATATATATATATATATATATTCATCCAAACCTGTATGTCTGTATGTGCATATATATATTATTAAATAAATAAAAGAGAAGCTAGCTATACCTTACTGCCTTCGACCTATCGCCGAACCCCCTTATCTCGTTCACGCAAATATCCAATCGAGCAAGCCCACGCCCATCGCGAAGGAGCTGAACACACACGACATGAATGACGTCGACCCCCTCGCCATCGAACTTCACCCCATCGTCAGGCGATCCCAATCCTTATCTCTAGGAGCTGCTACACTACTTCGAGCCCTACCTGATCGCGACTTTGACGTCATCGTGCTCAAGTTCGAGCAGAATCATGCGACGATGTCGCGATTCCCTTCGACGCTATCAAGGCTTCGGCACAGTATGAAATCGGCTTCCCTGCTTTTCTTGCCTCGAATCCATCGTGACCTTACTCGTGCCCCTCAATATTTTTTTATCTCGGTGAATTCTATTCGAAAAGAGAAGTGGAACGGTAGGGAGAAAGCGCGATTTCTATTTTCAGTTTGATTTTGAATTACCGCTTTCGGCCATGGCCAAATTTTAACTAGGAGGGAAAAAGAAATGAGGAAGGCCCGATGGTTCCCCTTGCAGGCATACATATATTACACATATTTTTTTTCTTGAAAGTTTTTTCTTTCCGATTTTAAAAAGGTAAAGGGGAAGGGAGACACGATTAGATGCTAATATGTTTAAATTAACTGGCTACAGTGACTCGCTATAGTGATTTCGAAATGAAAGGGAAAAGGTTTGATGTGAATCTAAATGTCAATCAGAATAATATATATTTATTTAAATTTTAAACTGTCTTGATGTCACAACGTAAAATCTGGACCTCCTATCGAGGCGTGCCATTAGGCATTTATAATGTTATACCCCTATTCCGAAAGCAAAGGAAAATGTTTCAAGTCCTAATTCGATCGTATGGAGAAGATAGATTTTTGGACCCAATTATTATATTGAAATTTTGATATAAATTTCAGTGCATTTACGCACCGTATGATCACATGACAACTCTGAACTCTACGAAATTTGAAATCAGATAATAATACACTATTACGGGTCTAATAGGACTGGTTTCATCGAATTCTGAGACTGCACCTCGAAAGGCTACTTTTAAATATCAGTTTAAACGATATATCTTCAAAACTGAACAAATCATTTTTAAATTCAGTTTCAAAATCTTTATTATCTCCAGTATTATCAATATAAATTTTATAAGCTTTTAAATTATTTTTAACAAGCTTAAAAAATAAGATTCAATATTTAACTCAATTTTTGATTATTTAATTAAATAATTAAATCATCCAATAAAAACTGATATATGAAATTCCAATTAAAAATTAATTTTTAAATATTTAAAATTGATTAAATATCCCAATTTCAAATGTTTAAAATTTCGAGTCGTTATAGTAATAGTTGGATATTAAATGTCGGAAGCCTTAAATAGCGGTTAGAGGTCTTTGTAGCTGGGACCCACCGACCATTAACAACATTGTTAGGAAACCACTTTTGAAATAGGTCTTAAATGACGAGGTCCACCTTGATTTAGATCTTAAATGACGGGGTCTACCTTTATTGAGGTCTTAAATGCAATGTTGTTAATACGCCCTGAGCATCTTATCACATTTGGGATTTGATACATTATTGGACATTTACCCTATCGACATCTGAAATTGAATATCACATACTTACAGTCCTACACAGTAGAGATCTTTATCGGTCTGGACATTATCTGGTTTTGTTAACATAGATTATTCATTAACGTGTAATATCCGATACACAAGTCTATCGCATGTAGAACTCGTTTATCGACACGAATGGACTTCCTACACAGGGTGCATCCTTTCATCGTGCCAAGGACACACACTGCTTAGATTGAATCACCTATCACTGCCCTGGGTCGATGTATAAAATATTAGTGGTCAACATCATCTACATCCATTGGATCTTATCATCAGCTATACGGTACTTAATCAAAGTTCACACTGAATTTAAATCATACTTGACTATGCTTGTATCTTAAGCTTTTAGTAAAAAATGTAACCTCTTAGATGTTCAAGGCATCTCTCTGCCGCTACTGTGAGTTCTTCTACACCTCTGGCAACAATTTCTACATTTACTTCGGTCTCATTTAAACTCCTTTTAAAGTTAGGCTGTCTCAACTTCAACCTCAACAACCATTTCCACTAGCTCCTTATGTGCCACTAGGGAATGAAATCGCTTTAGATGCTGACTTGGGAAGCATAACGATCCTCGACGGCCCCTCAAAGAAGCTCGGACTCTTCGTCTTCGAAGTTAACAACCACGTATTTTAGAAGAATCTACGATCACCATGACATCCCTTTATAGGAAATTCTGGTTCCACTACCATCCCAAAGGGTACACAATCACCTAGAATCTTACACAGCTTGCGATATATATATATATATATATATATATATATTCTACCATTCAACTACCTCCTAAGATTAACGTCTAAATTTTTAGACTCGCTCCAACTCAATTGGATGGACATGCTGCACTAAATTGCATACAACTCTTTGTTCCACACTTTGGCAGGGTAAAGAAACCGGGCTAGTCGAAAGCAGGTGAAATAGGTAGATATATATATATATATATATATATATATATATATATATAATATTTTGGATTTTATTGAGCCTATGAAGTCTAAGAATTTTCAATAGATCTAATCTAGTTAATTTAAATATAATCTAATTTTATATAACATTCTGATTTTGTTTACCCAATCTATGTTTATTAACTATAAAGTTTAAATCTATGAATAAATCAAATATATTCATATTCCAAAAAGTATAAAAATGGATAAGCATATTAATGTTAATTCTAAATGTAATCACATTAAGATCTAAACGGAAAGATGAAAAAGTGCCATCAAAAAAATTCTACTATAGTTATGCCTAATTAATATTCAAAAGAAATGTGATAATAAATAGTGGACATGACAAATAAGATACACATGTGTAGATATCATTGCAACACAAATATCATAACAAGCAACAAAAAATTATATACATACATACGTACATACAAACATACTTACATTTTATCATGTGAGATGTTTAATTGATTATGAAATGTGGTAAGATCTAAATGTTAATAATAGCGATTTTAAATAAAAGTTAACATAAAATGATTGATAAAAATATCAATATTCAAAATAAGGAATCCAAGTTTGGTTTGGTAAGTTTTATTTAGAATTAAGATCCAAATTTCATTTGGCCAATGAAAAATAATAATGAATTAAATACTAATGTTCATAATTATGAAATTGGAAACAGTTTCATTTATTAAATAAATAAGTGTGTGTGTATATATTGTAACGATCCATAAATTTTGAAGATTTTTATAACGTAATTAACTGTAGATTTCATGTTATTTAAATAATAAAATTTAGCTATGAAAATTTGATATTTTAGGTATGTCTATGTAAACGTAGCAAATGTCAAATTTTCATCAGAGAATATGTAAGTTAGTTCTGTTGTGTAATTTTCAATTTCAATTCAAAATCAGTTAATTTGATGAAAATAAAATATTTTCGAAATCTGAATATTTTTATATAAGAAAAATGTAAATCATTTTCTGAGTGAGACCTCATACTTTGTTTCACCAAATTTGGACTGCTCTACCTCCGTTTATCTTATTTCTGGCGTTTTAGCAGCAGTTTGACAGCGAATGTCGACTTTTGATAGGATGGTCGAATCGCCGATATCTTTGTACCATTCAGTTCGTCTTGTTAATACGATCTCTACAGTATATTCATTCCTGTGATTCGGAGTCCAGTACATGACCAATTTGTGTAACAATTAGCCATATCGCTTCCATATCTGAGACTTTTGGCTTCCTCTGTCCATTCAGTGCCCATCTTTTGAAATTAAATAGCTGTTTGCAATTATAACTTTCTGAATTCTCATGCATGACTTTTATTGTTCCATTTCAGTATATTTCTTTGTTTGGACATTCACGTTCATCTCTTTCTCATAATATTTCGTTTTGTTATGCTATACATGAGATGACCCAACTTTTTCTCCACAAAAAGTCGTATCATTTTTAAGAAAGAAAGGGATAGAAAAGAGAAAAGAAAGAAGAGAAAGAAGAAACAACATAAGAATCTCAACAGCGGAACGAATAAATTATATTAATAACATAAGTATTACATAGTATACAACAATTATCAGAGTTACACAGACAATACAACATATACTAGACAGTTATAAACACCTGTCTAGTTATTACAACTCAATACACAAACAGAAAACACTCAAAGATACCAACACAGCGGAAAACTATATATCTATACGCGGAAGCCTCCTGCTCCATTGCTCCTCCATAATTCGTCAAAGCTAACCTGAATCCCTTGGCTACTCGTAAAAATTTGAGTACCCAAGAGTTTAAGAAAAACATAAATAAACTCCGAGTCAGACATGGGTCTGGTGTGAGTAACAGGTTAAAGTTTGTTAACTTTGAAAAACCTTTGAAAAGATAAGGTATCACGTAAGACTTCCCATACATAAACAAGGAAACGCTTTTACCTTACGCTAACCAAAATATTTGATAGGAAATCCAGTGATATCATAATAGTGTCTAGAGTTTTCAAATAAATATGAAATAGCCGAAATTGTTACATCTATTAAATTCCAGCTACTAGCCACAAAAGTGGGTAATACAATCAAAACCGTTGGCACTTATTGGATTTTGGATTCCATACAATGGCAGGGCTACTGGGGTACCGCCCGTCACAGTGCGAGGCCTAGATCACCGTACCGAGGAGTACTTCTGCTCCCCTGCAACACAAAGCCGGAACCATTCCTTACTGAACAGTTCCGAACAAGACCACCCCGCAGTTGTCATCAGCAACCTCACCACTAAGCCGAAATAAAGGGACATCTAGACAGGGGTAAATCTCGTCCTACTGGGCATGACCCACTTAGCCTTGCTACACCTCCCCTGTTTTAGCCATTCCCGGTTAATGAGGCTTGAGGCTACGATTACCTTTATAGGACATATCACTTAGAATGCTTATCGTCCACCTGATGATGTTCTGAAAGCATTCAATCCATACAAGTTCGTTTCGGGTTCGAACGAAACCGAAGGCATTATCTCGTTACACTCATTTTGGAATCACCCTCAGAGTTAACGACGATAACCCTTGCACTCTGAGTCTTCATCTTCACTTCAGATTCACACCCTAACGTTACTTTGGATCGATGTGGTTTTCGGATATCCAAATATGGAAACCCGATCCTGGTCTCATCGAAATCCAGAACGTGTCTTTTAAGGCCAAGTTGTTTTAAAGTTTAAAACAATTCAATTATCTATATACACACAGATAGATAATTCACATCACAATAGATAATCAACATTATCATCACCAACAGATAATCCATTTCATCCATATAACAGATAATCCATATCATCATTGCAATGCAACCAATACATCCATATCATATAACATAACTCATCTCATGGCTGAGATTACAAACCATACAAGGCAACCAATATCAATCATTCATATATAAGCAATGACTTAATGATCATACCATCTATAATTAATTTAAAATGAATTAAATTAATTACATCATCTTTAATTAATTTAAAGTGAATTAAATTAACTATTTCATCATTATAATCCTGCTTAACTAACCATCAATTGATTATAAATCAATTAAATAATCACCATCTCAATACTCATTCCAATTAATCATTAATGATTAATAATTCACTAATTACAATAAGTAATTAGGCTTTAAATTAATTACACAAGTTAATTTTACTTAACACTTTGAAATAATTAACCTTTAATTACTTAATCAATTAATTAACTAAAGTTAATAACATTAATCCTTTATTGATTTATTACTTCACTTATTGATTATTCCTTAATTAATCAATTTTAAATTACATCATTAATTTATTAATTAATGATTTCTAATTACATTTAATCAATCTCTCTATATAAATTAATTACATTAAGTAATTAATCTGCAATTATACCACATATATTAATCCCCCTTGATTTATAACAATCCAGTAATTAACTACCCTTAATTACTCATTCCATAAATTAATTACTCTTAATTAATTATCTCAATTAATCCCTTGATTAATTACAAAGTAATTTAAATCCAAATTACTTCCATAAATAAACATCTTTAATTACATCCAGTAATTATCAATTAATTACTTCCCTAAGTAATTACAACCCATTGATTACATGAAGTAATTATTCATCAAATCATCAAGTGTTTAAATTAATTAAACTTAATTAATTAATATAAACTAATCACATTAAGTAATTAAACATAAACAATTACGTTAATTACTTCCATTAAGTAATTAAACATAAACAATTACGTAAATTATTATTATTAATTAATTAATCTAATTAATTATTAAAATTAATCACATTAATTAATTGTTAAATAATCTTAAGTTAATGGCCTTCATTAACATTTCTTAATTACATTATTAAGAAATTAACTCAGATTTACCATTTATAATTACAAATTAATTAATATTTAATTACAACTTAATTAATCTCTAATTATTAATTAATTAAGTGTTAATTACAATCTTAATTAATCCTTAATCACTTGATTAATAAATCTTAATCATTAATTAAGTTTAATTAACAATCCTTAATTATAGATTAATTAACCTTAATTAATTAACCTTAAGTCTTTAATTAATCAAATTTAAAAATTATTAATTACTTAATTAATCATCCACATTATTAACTAATTAAATAATTAATTACCCATTTTAAATTAACTTAATTATTTAAATGAATCTTATTTCTTAAATTCTAACTTAACTTAAGAAAACATTTCTTACTTATTTAAAGTATTTAAAAACACTTTGTTTCAAATTTACTTTACATACCACTTTCATTCTAAAATTTTAAGATTTTAAAATGCATACAATTTATTTAAACAAGGTTTTAAAAACAATTTAAAACCATTTTATCTCATATGTTAAAGAATAACCATTTTATAATATAAGTTTACATGAATATAAAACAAATCCAATTTAAAAAATGTACTTTTAATTTCAAATTTGAAATACAACTTGAATCCTTTATTCCAGTTTTAAACTTAAAACTTTAAAGCTTTATTTACATTTCCATCTTCATTTTTAAATTCAAATTATTTAACCATTTCTAAAATAGTTAAAACAAATTTAAATTTAAAAGCCTATTTTATTTAAAAACTGACATTCAAATCAAATTCCAGGTTTTTAAAACTGGATTTAAACTTATTTTAAATTTCTATTTCACAAATTTAAAACACACGGTTTAAATTCAAAATCAATGTTCTTTTATGCTTTAAAAGTTTAAAATCTAAATTTAAATTCCAAAATTCAAATTAAATTCAAACTTAAATTCAACTACTTTGAATTCATATTCAGTTTCAGATTTTAAACTTTGTTTAAATTTCCAGTTGCATTTTTAACTTACTTTTAATTTTAAAAACAGAAACAAATTTCTGTTTTTATTAAAACCAAACTTAAATTTTTCTGAATTCAAATTATTTTAAAAACCAGAATTCAAGCTATTTGAATTCATCTTTAGATTCAGGTTTAAATCCTAAGTTCAATTTTCCAGTTTATATTCAAACTCTACTTTAAATTTTTAAATAGAATCAGGTTTTCTGTTTTGCTTATAAACCTGAAACAAAGCAATAACTCGAGCAACCCTACAAACAACTTCGAGTCACATTCCAATCAGCTTCGAGTTAAAACTCGAAATTCCCAAGACCATCACGAGGTCACCAAAACCCTGTAACCAAAAACATCACCAACATATCCACCTATGTACTGTGCACCTGTACATCACCTCCGGCCATCGTCGGCCAACCACACGACCTTCTCACAGTTGCCCATCATCTCCTCAGGCCAAATGAACACCAATCCATCGACATTTGCCCTAATTCAAAGTCGCGACCAATTTTTCCCAAACCTGGAAACAAAACAACAACTTCGCTCAAACCCTGTCAACGCCTCGTTGACGCGACTCCTACCACCATCACCTTCGAAACTCCGGCGACGTCTTCCTCAAACCACCATCTATCAATACCCCAAGAATGGTCTAACACGATCAACCGAGGAGATCAAATTCAAGCAAAAACAATAACCCTGTGAAAACTAGGGTTCAGGACTTTAAATCTAAATCTCAGTATCAAAAACAAATTGCAAACCAAACTAATAATTTTCCTAACATCTCTGATATCTCCTACTCCTCCAGAAACAAATTCAACTCCTCAACCTACTTGTGGCAACGGAGATGCCCAAAAACTCAATTTATAGTCCAAATAAAACTGCTCTTAGGTTTAAGCATTATAAATTATAATTTTACTTTTAAAAATCCTATTTTTGCATAATGTATTTATATATAAACCTGAAACATTGATTCGTAATGTTTGGATTTTCACCATATACAAATTTTTACTCTATTATATTTACTTTCAGGTAAAACAGAATTTTATTTAACTCATATAAATTTTTTTAAACTTACCTTATCTTATAATAAACAAATTTCATTCAAAAATTTAAATCATAACAGCAAACAAGTCAAAGAGAAAGAATTTTAGAATCAAACAGGAGTTTGGGATTTAAAGAACAGATATGCAACAGTTATCATCATGCACACATAAATATATTCACATATATATCTAATCACAACAAATTCATATATATATATATATATATATATATATATTCATTTGTAATTTAAAAAGCATGGAACAACTTTTACCTATTAAATTAATTTTAAAAAATGAGTTACTCACTGTTTAAATCCTGATGAGCAGAGCATGATTAATTTGAACATGCAGAACATCTTTTGCAATTTGCTTGAATGCCTTTAAGACCTGAGTTGTTAAATGCTTTTAAAACTTGAGCTTCCTGATTTTTTTTTGCACAGCCTTTAAATCATTATAAAACTTGCTTTTTGAATGATAGTTGTATGTAGAGGCAATTTTCCTAGGTTGCAGATTGAAGAAGAAATGCATGCAGGTAGCTTTTTGGGAAGTGTGAATGAATGCAAACTTTCCTTGATTTCCAAAAAAAATCAGGCCTTTGTTTGCATTATTTCCAGATTTTTAAAAGAAATGCAGATGCTTTAATTTGCTATTTGAAGAGGGGTGAAGAATGTAGGAAGCTTGAGTTACAGGGATATGAAATTTTGAAGAGATGAAGAAAGGGTTTTTTCATATTTTTGAAAATTTGATCCGGATTTGATTTTGTATGTGTTACAGATTTGAGGAATGTAGAATGCAGATTTGAGGAATGTAGAATGCAGATTTGAGGAATGTAGAATGCAGATTTGAGGATTGTTTAATAAAAATGGAATGGTTTTTAGCTGGAAGAAATTTTTCTTAGTTTTAGAAGTTGCAAATGAGAAAAGAAGAAATGGGAAAATGCAAGTTCATATGACTTCTTTGTGATTTTTTTTTTAAAAAAAGCAAAGAAAAAATAAAATGAAACATGACACATGTCTTAAATCTTACACTTGTCATTTTAAAATGATATTTAGTTTACATTTGTCCTTTAAGTGATTAGTGTTTTGATTAAGTGTTAAAGAAAATTTAAACATAGTTAATTAGTTTTAATACTTTGTTATGTTTAGATAAATAATTAAAGAAATAAACCAATTATAGTTATAAATAAAAACGATATACAAATTAATCATTTAAAAAATATTTTTAATCATTTTAAATAAATTTATGAAAGAGGTTATAACTTATTTATTGTTTAAATGAATACATGTTTCATATTTTAAATTGTATTTTAAATTTTATATTAAATTTACAAATCACATTTTATAAATCAATATTTTTAAAAAGAATAAAACAAACATTTTTGTAACTTATTTTAATATTCAACTTAAGTCAAAAATACATTTTAACAAATAAAACATTTATCTTATATATTTAAAATCATTTAGTTATTTTATAAAATAGTTTTAAAAAGCTAAATCATTTAATAAAACATAATTTTCCTATTACCAAAATATTATAAAATATGCTACACTAATTAAATTTAAAATCAACTTATCTATTTAAAATATATATAAATATATACACATATTTTAAATAGAAAACAATTTATTAACTTATTAAAAATAAATTCTCTAATTAATTATTTAAATAAAGAAGATTATAGAATCAATTCAATTTATTAACAAAAAGTATCAAATTAATTTAAATTTCAAACACAGATCATTAAATTTATATTGTCCAAAATTCCGGGATATTACAATCCTCCCCCCTTAAAAGAATTTCATCCCTGAAACTTAAAACAAAGGTAATTTAATAATCTTATTAAAGATTTAATTTTAAAAGACATCATATGTTAATCATATGCTAACAACCATAGCAACCAGTTCACACAATCAGAACAAATCTAATTATCCAGAAAAATTCTGGATAGAACTTCCAATTCAATATGCAAAACACATATGCTTTTACACTTATAAGTTTTAAAACCAAATTTAAATTTTAAAACTTAAATTATTTCAAATTTCAGATTTAAACTATTTGAATCATATTCAATTTCAGATTTCAAAATTCAGTTTAAACTTCAACTTGCAATTTAAACTTTACCTTTAAATTTAAAAACAGAAACATGTTTTCCATTTTGTTTAAAACCCAACTTTAAATTTTAAAAATTTGAATTACTAAAAAAACCAAAATTCAAGCTTTTTGAATTCATATTTAAAATCAGGTTTTAAATCCTAAGTTCAATATTCCAGTTTATATTCAAACTCTACTTTAAATTTTTAAACAGAATCAGGTTTTCTGTTTTGCTTATAAACCTGAAACAAAGCAATAACTCGAGCAACCCTATAAACAACTTCGAGTCACATTCCCAACAGCTTCGAGTTAAAACTCAAAATTCCCGAGACCATCACGAGGTCACCAAAACCCTGTAACCAAAAACATTACCAACATATCCACCTATGTACTGTGCACCAGTACATCACCTCCGGCCATCGTCGGCCAACCACACGACCTTCCCACAATTGCCCATCATCTCCTCAGGCCAACCAAACACCAATCCATCGACATTTTCCCTAATTCAAAGTCGCGACCAATTTTTCCGAAACCTGGAAACAAAACAACAACTTCACTCAAACCCTGTCAACGCCTCGTTGACGCAACTCCTGCCACCATCACCTTCGAAACTCCGGCGACATCTACCTCAAACCACCATCTATCAATACCCCATAAATGGTTGAACTCAATCAACCGAGGAGATCAAATTCAAGCAAAAAAAATAACCCAGTGAAAACTAGGATTCAAGACTTTAAATCCAAATCTTAGTATCAAAAACAAATTGCAAACCAAACTAATAATTTTCCTAACATCTCTGATATCTCCTACTCCTCCAGAAACAAATTCACCTCCTCAACCTACTTGTGGGAACAGAGATGCCCAAAAACTCAATTTATAGTCAAAATAAAACTGCTCTTAGGTTTAAGCATTATAAATTATAATTTACTTTTAAAAATCCTATTTTTGCATAATGTTTTTATATATAAACCTGAAACATTGATTCGTAATGTTTGGATTTTCACCATATACAAATTTTTACTCTATTATATTTACTTTCAGGTAAAACAGAATTTTATTTAACTCATATAATTTTTTTTGAACTTACCTTATCTTATAATAAACAAATTTCATTCAAAAATTTAAATCATAACAGCAAACAAGTCAAAGAGAAAGAATTTTAGAATCAAACAGGAGTTTGGGATTTAAAGAACAGATATGCAATAGTTATCATCATGCACACATAAATATATTCACATATATATCTAATCACAACAAATTCATGTATATATATATATTCATTTCTAATTTAAAAAGCATGTAACAACTTTTACCTCTTAAATTAATTTTAAAAAATGAGTTACTCACTGTTCAAATCCTAATGAGCAGAGCATGATTAATTTGAACATGCGGAACATCTTTTGCAATTTGCTTGAATGCCTTTAAGACCTGAGTTGTTAAATGCTTTTAAAACTTGAGCTTCCTGATTTTTTTTTTGCACAGCCTTTAAATCATTATAAAACTTGCTTTTTGAAAGATAGTTGTATGCAGAGGCAATTTTCCCAGGTTGCAGATTGAAGAAGAAATGCATGCAGGTAGGTTTTTGGGAAGAGTGAATGAATGCAAACTTTCCTTGATTTCCAGAAAAATGCAGGCCTTTGTTTGCATTATTTCCAGATTTTTAAAAGAAATGCAGATGCTTTAATTTGCTTTTTGAAGAGGAGTGAAGAATGCAGGAAGCTTGAGTTGCAGGGATATGAAATTTTGAAGAGATGAATAAAGGGTTTTTTTTCTTCAGATTTTTGAAAATTTGATCACGATTTGATTTTGTATGTGTTACAGATTTGAGGAATGTAGAATGCAGATTTGACGATTGTTTAAAAAAATGGAATGGTTTTTAGCTGGAAGAATTTTTTCTTAGTTTTAGAATTTGCAAATCAGAAAAGAAGAAATGGGAAAATGCATGTTCATATGACTTCTTTATGATTTATTTTTTTCTTAAAAAACAAAGAAAAAATAAAATTAAACATGACACATGTCTTAAATCTTACAATTGTCATTTTAAAATGATATTTAGTTTACATTTGTCCTTTAAGTGATTAGTATTTTGATTAAGTGTTAAAGAAAATTTAAACATAGTTAATTAGTTTTAATACTTTGTTATGTTAGATAAATAATTAAAGAAATAAACCAATTATAGTTATAAATAAAAACAATATACAAATTAATCATTTTAAATAAATTTATAAAAGAGGTTATAACTTATTTGTTGTTTAAATGAATACATGTTTCATATTTTAAATTGTATTTTAAATTTCATATTAAATTTACAAATCACATTTTATAAATCAATATTTGTAAGAAGAATAAAACAAACATTTTTGTAACTTATTTTAATATTCAACTTAAGTCAAAAATACATTTTAACAAATAAAACATTTATCTTATATATTTAAAATCATTTAGTTATTTTATAAAATAGTTTTAAAAAGCTAAATCATTTAATAAAACATAATTTTCCAATTACCAAAATATTATAAAATATGCTACACTAATTAAATTTAAAATCAACTTATCTATTTAAAATATATATAAATATATACACATATTATAAATAGAAAACAATTTATTAACTTATTAAAAATAAATTCTCTAATTAATTATTTAAATAAAGAAGATTATAGAATCAATTCAATTTATTAACAAAAATTATCAAATTAATTTAAATTTCAAACAAAGATTATTAAATTTATATTGTCCAAAATTCCGGGATATTACAATTCATTTGAAAGAAAATAATAATTTATATATAATACAAAAAGCTTTTATATATCGCCTGTTCTTCATCCTTGAAATTAACCTACGCATGTTCATCCCTATGGCTTAACATGCCTCCACTTCATCGCCGTGCATCACAGTCTCCCGATCCAGCTCAGATCTGTCTCCATTTGCCTCACCTCCACCCTCAAAACCTGCCGCTCAAGCGCACCCATCACCAGATCGCTGTAAACCTGAAGCCACAACCCATACAGTGACTAACTCCACCCATAGTCCTCTCAAACACCATAGATCCGAAGCTCGCAGGCTGTCCTCCTCTTTGAAGTAAATATACTAGTAATATATGTTTATATATATAATCTGTATATTGGTCTGTTTGTTTATATGTAAGTTGTTATGTTATGCGTTCTCTTGTTTTATTGTTTTCTTTTATTTACATTTTATATATAGCATATAATTTTACAATGTAACCGTGTCTTCTTTTTTGCTGTGAAAAAAAAGTAATATATATACATAGATTTTCAAAATATAAGTTTATATAGATTATATAAGAACTGTTGAATTATATATATAAGTAGCATCCTAAGAGCTTAAAAAAAGGGGATCTTCTAGTTCTTCTACGTTGCTACTCTACCGGAATCATCACTACACTTCAATTGTATTGTTGTAATCAGGTTTAACTCATTGTACTCAGCGAACAAAAATCAATAAAGCAGCAACCCTTCAAAGTGGACGTAGGCGACAACGCCGAACCACTATAAATCGTGTGTTTCTAGTGCTTTTCTTTGACATTTTGAGTGTTCTTGATATTTTATGTTCTCTGTATACTTGCTTTCTGAGATCTGTGATTGTGAACGGGTGCTTTCATTGACAATTGGGTGTTTGTGACCATTTTTGTGCCAACATTTTGGTGCTTTCACTAAGAAGGCTAGCATTTTGGGATTCTACAGCTTGTACCTTAGATATGAAGACTTAAAGACTTGGATCTGGAAAGCCATGGTTAGGAAATCAGTTAGAAGACAAAGGATTGAAAGAAGCCAACATGAAGGAAGTCAGGAGGCTTCCTCAGAAGCGAATCAAGCCTCAGTCTTCATCACCCGAGACAAGATGGAGATGATGATGGAAGCTATGCAAGAGGGAATGCTGAAAAGACAAGAAGAGATGATGGAGAACCTACTCCAACAAGCTGGACAAGCTGGAATGAAGAATCAAGGAAACACTACGACAAGAAATGCTAGAGACAGATCAAGAGCATGAAGCAATCAGAACCCAGAATAGAGAGGGACCATCAAAAGCGGCCCCAGAGCTAGGGGCACTCCCCACGAGCATGTTGATCCAACCTCAGGTAGGATACCATATGGAGCTGTTCAACACGACATTAATAGAGGAATGGACGTTCGTCTAGAAGAGCAGGTTCCAGGATTACCTCACGCACTCGGGGGGCAGATTGGAGGCAATGGACAAGGACTATAGCTTGGCGACGGTGACAGATTGGCGGAGATAGTCAGACGAGCCATGAGAGGCGGATCGGTGAATAGAGATTTGGAAGATGTTAACAAGAGCCCCTTCGCTCCTGCAATTAGGCAGGTCAGGAATCCACCTGAATTCAAGTTACCGACATTGGAGACATATGATGGAAGGACAGATCCAGCTATTCATCTAACAAGATATATGAGACATATGGAAGTGCTGGGGGAATCAGAGGAAGTCATGGCCTGGTGTTTCCCATTGTATTTGATAGACATAGCAGCATTATGGTTCAGGCAATTGGAAAGCGGCTCTATTGGAACATGGACCGAGTTGACTGATAAGTTCATGAGGCAGTTCAGTGTTCATATCTCGAGGCCTAAGAATGCGATGAGTCTAGTGGCACTGAAGCAAAAGACCGAAGAATATTTGAGGAACTTCTTAACACGATTTAATGCAGCAGCAACATCGGTGGATCGCTCAGATCCATCCATGGTCCTAATGGCAGCTGTATCTGGCATAGCTAATGGAACAGAGTTCAAAAATTCACTAACAAGGGATCCACCTATGGATCTAGGGGAATTTGATCATGAGACCGAAGGATTTCTATGATTAGAGGATGCAAATGCTGAGAGAGAAGAAGGAGAGGGAGCTGATGTTTATGCAGTCAAAAGTGGAGATCCACCCAGAAAAGATTCGGGCAAGGATAAAGGAAAACAAAAGTCGAGGATGCTGGTGATGAATCAAAATGACCGCGAAAGGAACCGAGATTCACCTCTTATATGGAGCTGAACGAGACTTTGGAATGGATCTACTAGGACACCAGAGGGAAGGCTCCTTATTGAAAGTCAATGAGGAGGAATCCGACCAACAATGAGTGGAAATCAGAAAAGAACTGCTTATTTCATGAGCTAAGAGGCCATATACCTATGATTGCAAGCACTTAAGTGATGAGATAGAAGGGCATATAGCATGCTATTACAGGACGTGAGGAGGCGAACCACGACGGTGGAGCAAGAATGACCACCACCTGCATCAACTGGGAACGACTCAAGGTCGAGGCGTCAGCTTGTCATCAACTGATTGAAATAATGACGAATAGGTGGCAAACTCCACACCAATATGATTAAGTTATTTACACATGTACAAGACCACGAACGATCCTCAAGCATGCTCTGATACGTCCACTAATCACATCGGTGTAAATGTTTACACTTTGACGTCTCTGTGTTGCTTTTGTTTTCTATTTCTCATGTTTGGATTTGGTTTTGTTGGACATTTTTGTTAAAAGATTCATTTTGAATATAAATATGCTATTTGTAATTCCATAACGGCTAAGCCATTTACACATGAATGGGATCACCAACGGTCCTCAGGCATGCTCTGAGACGGCGATAAACCGCCATAACAAACAAGTCAGAAATTCATTCGAACGTGGAATATGACATTATTGATACTAAGTCCCCCCGAGCATACATAACTCGCCTCGAACAGCACCCGACCACGAACGGTCACAACTCGCCTCGAATGGCACCCGACCGCGAACGGTTACAATTCACCTCGAACGGTATCCGACCGCGAACGGTCAATATTCGTCGCCGATGGCACCCGATCGCGAACGATCACAATTCTCCACGAACGAAACCCGACCACGAACGATCACCATTCGCCGCGAATGGAACCCGACCTCGAACGGTCACATACCACCCCGAATGATATACGATCTCGAATGATCGTCGTTCACAGTAAGGTAAGACTATCAATTTCTTTGCAGGTCATTAACAGGATATGAACATCCAGCTTATGGCACTACAAAACACATCTTCCTATCGCAAGGCATGTTTTAGGGGGCAAGTGTTATCCCACCTTTTAGTAAGGACATGATACCAAAAGATTAACTGGAAACCATAGAAAGTTCTCCACGATTGTCAGTTATGTACAGATCGTCTATGGATGTCGGTAAATTTTGTCCGAGTTCGGATCAACCTACAGTTGACAAGACATGACAAGCAAAGCTGTGAAAACCTAGTTCCAAATTTCAAGTCAATCCAAGGTCGTATGCTCAAGATATGATTGATGCAAGCCAAGGGAATCAATTCGTTCGCCTCCATCTGTTCGCATCCATAAAGCTTCATCTGTTTGTATCCATCAATTTCCTCCATCTGTTCACATCCATCAAGCTTCATCTGTTTGTATCCATCAATTGCCTCCATCTGTTCGCATCCATCAAGCTTCATCTGTTTGTATCCATCGATTGCCTCCATCCATTCGTAGCCATCTGTTCACATCCATCAAGCTTCATCTATTCGCATCCATCAATTATCTGTTGTTCGTATCCATCACATACACCAACTTCGTATCCATCAATTGGAATCAATTCGTATCGATCTCGAAACATCAAACGATCGATACGAAATGGTCCCATCTATCAATAAGAAGTAAGATATTAAATGATAGATACGAATAGTGCAACAACGATCGATGTGAAAAGTGTAACGATGGTCGATGCGAATAGTGCAATGATGATCGATGCGAACAGTGCAACTATTATTGATGCGAACAGTGCAACGATGATCGACGCGAACAAGGAAGAGATGATCGATGGGAACAAGATACACTCCAATGAAAGTCTTAGTGACTCGGCATGAAAAGTGAGTCGATCCGAGGAGTTAGCGCCACGTCAACTTGCAATCACGTGCCCAAAAAGCGATACGAACAGATCGATACGAAGGGGATCAATACGAACTAAACAGCTGCATAAAACACAAACTTGTATGGATCGTAACTCACAATCTACACGTCCAAATGCCACCAAATTTTCACAGGAGCTTGCGTATAACCTAAAGAATGTTCATGATCGATCTCGACTCGATTGGACAATATATTGATAGATACGAAATTCATTCGTATCGATCACAAATCGAGTCAAAATCACCTAGGGTTGATCGCGTGGGCCCACACACGTGCAAGAAGAGGTCTCCCGAGATCTGAGCGAGATATTTGCAGCCTACGCCTATAAATAGCATCCCAAGAGCTTAAGAAAAGGGGATCTTCTGGTTATTCTACACTGCTACTCTACCGGAATCATCACTACACTTCAATTGTACCATTGTAATCAGTTGGTACCCAGCAAACAAAAATCAATAAAGTAGCAACCCTTCAAAGTGGACGTAGGTTACAACGCTGAACAACTATAAATCGTGTGTTTCTACTGCTTTTATTTGACATTTTGAGTGTTCTTGATATTTGTGTTCTCTACATACTTGCTATCTGATGTCTGTGATTGTGAACGGGTGCTTTCATCAACAATTGGGTGTTTGTGACTATTTTTGGCGCAAACAACTAACATGTACGATATATTTTAAATATTTATTTAGATTTATATTAATAATTTAAAAAATAGATTTTGTAATAACTTTAAGACAATGGAAGTTGGAAAGGTAAATTAAATAAGAATTGATTTGAAATTCTATTTATTAAGAATTGATTTATAATTAACTTTGTTCAGAATTGAATTTAAATAAGGTTTGATTTGAATTGATTGATTTGATACTTTTTAAGGTATTATTTTATAACTTGATTTGATAAAAAGTGATTAAATAAATATTTCAACTTTAAAAAAAATTTGAAATTGAATATCTAATGTTAATTAAATTATAATATGAAAATTTATTGAAATAATTATTAAAATGATTAAGTGAATATTTTCAAATTTAAATAAAATTAAAAGTTGAATTATGAAATATAAATGAAATTTATCAAATTGGGTTATTGTAAACTGTTCGAAAATTTAGAGTTTGAACCTATTGAATTGGAAGTGGTTTAGATTTGTAATTTAAACCTGGATTTGAAAATCGATGTAAATTAAAATGGTTAATGAGGATTTGAATTGATTTATAAAATTGGAAGAAAAATTCCAATTTGAATTATTTCTATATAAACTATTTTAATAAATAAACTATTTTAAATCTAGAATCTATTTTAAATATAAACTATTTTAATTTATAACTATTTTATTTTATATACTATTTTTAATGTTTAATCTGTTTAAGTTGGGAAGTGATATGATTTTTGAAGTGAATATGATTTCGAAAGAGATATGATTTTGAAATGAATATGATATTCTGATATGAAGTATAAACTGTTTGAAATATAAAATGACCATGGTGTGAAATAAGCGTTTGGTTATTAAAGAGACCGGGATTGGATATTGTCATACTCTCTACCAACACCAAAAACCATTTTAATAACTGTGTACGTAGTGGAGATTCCAGAATGAAGTAGGATGGTTTGGCGAATGATTCTGTATAAGGTATGTACGTAGCCCTGACTCCCATGAGTCAGCTTGATGTAACTAAAATAGGAGCCGCGTCGGGCCAAGTGAGATCGCACCTCCAATCGAGCATGCTTCTTTGATACCATTCTATTAATTTGTGGTTTGATTGGGTGCACCATTGATTTTGGAAGAGTGTCTTGAGGAGGGCGGTAGTAGCTGCCATGCGTTACCACTAGTTCGGATCCACAAACGGTAGGATCCTACCCTGGTACTGCCCTTTGGATTAACTAATGCTCCTGCCCTCTTCGTCGATCTCATGAATCGCGTTTTCTGCAATGTTCTCAACAAGTTGTCTTGGATTTCGTTCATAATATTCTTGCCTTTTCTAAGTTTCGATTGACCCTGTTAAGGTCGCGGCGATTGATATGTCTATCCATCTTCCCTCGTTTGTAATTTAATCATCTTCTCTTCGAGCTTATCTTTTCAGTTAGAACTCTCGTTAACTAGAGTTCCCCTTAATTTGAATCTTTATCATCATTTAAAATCTATTTTGGAATCATCATGTGAGGGACTGTATTTGTAATTGATATAAATGTTTTGTATTTTGTTGTTTAAATTGTTAAGTTTGATTTGGGGTTTCGATCGATTCGTCTGGCTAAGTTTTTCGATAGGAATTCCAAAACACTTGAACAGAGCAAACTGACATAATATTGTTTTCAAAATTGCTAATGAAATAATTTTTTTGTATTATTATATTATATATGCAAAGTATAATTTTCTCAATTTTGATAGTTAAATGAATTATTTGTTAAAAAAATGATAGTACTAGATTATCATTTATTGTTTTGTTAACATTACTAAGCCATTAACTATCATTATTTATTATAAAGAGATTGAAATTTTAAACATGGTTTATAAACCTGATTTGCAAATGAAATGAATTTGAGGATTTAATTTCCAGTGCTTTTCTAAATTTGGTTTTCAAAGTTTTAAAAAATATAGTGTTTGAGAGTATTCGAATGGAAATTGTTCTCAAAGAATTTTAAAGGAAGCAAGTCAGTACTCTTCTCTTTTGTCACTGGAAAATAATTTTGATGATGACTGCAGCGTCATCGACATTCATTTTTGAGTCTCGAAATGGAGAGAACACTTAGTAGCTTTACTACACTTTTGCTTTGAAAATTGGATTAGATTTGAATTTCTTCAGTATGATTTGATTTGTAAAATATATGCATGTATATATTTATTTCAAAATGGTTTGAAGTGAAACTGGAAATTTAACTCAAGTTTCTGTTAAGTGATGGTTTTCAATTATTGAAATGAAGCAAAAAAATTTGAATAATTAAAGTGTCTAAGTGAGAAATGGAATTGAAATAACTTAAAACTAGGATAAATTTAATTTATATAATACTCAATTGCATTCTAAAACATATATAGCTTACCTTAAATATTGAAAAGTTAAATGGAATGAGAATTTGAAATTAAAGGTTATATAAGAGAAATTTAAATGATAAAAGTGTTCAAACTAAATTTTGCTTAATAAAAATGTTGTAAATAAAAGATAAAGTTGTATAGCGCTACATTACACTTAGAAATATTAATATAACTTACCTGGGAAAAGTTAAAATGTAACGAGAACATGTAATTGAATAAAATACAGTATAAAATGTAAATAATAGAATGTCCAAAATAAAATTTCGATTAAAGGAAATTATGAATAAAAATAAACTTGTTATAATAAATAATTATACACTTAATTTATATTATAGAAAATTGCAGTAAAATAAATTAAATAATAAATAGAGAATGCTACTTAAGTAAATAAATATGAACTTAAGAATAGTAAAACTAAATTATGAATGGAATTAACTTAAGTGAAGTCAAATGGATTAATAAATGGGTTAAATAAAATAACGTTTGTTTTGAAAATATGGAATGTTAATAAATTAGAATTATATAAATTCAATGCAAACAAATTGAAGATTGACTGATTTAAATAAAATGGATTAAAACCAAATTAGTTGAATATAAACCAATTGTGAAAACTAATGAAATTTATATAGTTTTGAATTAATTATTGTATTTTATATTTAAATCTATCCTTTCTTGCTGGTTTTTTCTGTTCTCCTATCTCATTCTTTTCGGGGACTAAAAGTGTTGAGTGGAGGAGAATGTAATGACCCATAAATTTTGATGATTTTTATAACGTAATTAACTTAATTTTTCCCAAAGTTTAAATGATAAAATTTAGCTATGAAAATTTGATATTTAAGATACATTTATTTAAACGTAGCAAATGACAAATTTTCATCAGAGAATATGTAGGTTAGTTCAGTTGTGTAATTTTCAATTTCAATTCAAAATCAGTTAATTTGATGAAAATAAAATATTTTTGAAATATGAATATTTTTTATAAAAGAAAAATGTAAATCTTTTTCTAAGTGAGATGTCATACTTTGTTTCGCCAAATTTGAATTGCTCTTGCTCCATTTATCTTATTTTTGATGTTTTAGCAGCAGTTTGGTTTGGTAGCGAATGTTGATTTTTGATAGGATGATCTTATCGTCGATATCAGTATACCATTATGTTCGTCTCGTCGTACTGATCTTTGCAGCATATTCATTCTTGTGATTCGAGGTCTAGTATGCGATGAAACCGGCAAAACAATTAGCTGTATTGGTTCCGTATTTAAGACTTTTGGCTTCCTCTATCCATTCACTGTCCATCTGTTGAAATTAAACAGCCGTTTGCAGTTATAACTTTCTGAATTCTCATGCATGACTTTTATTATTCCATTTCAGTATATTTGTTTGTATGGACATTTACGTTCGTCTCTTTTCCATTATACTTCCTTTTGTCATGTTATACATTTGAAAGAAAATAATAATTTATATATAATATGAAAGGCTTATATATATCGCTTGTTTGCCATCTTTGAAATCAACCTGCATATGTTCATCCTTACGGCTTAGCTTGCCTTCACTTCATTGCCACGCATCACAGTCTCCCGACCCAGCTTAGACCCATCTCCGTTTTCCTCACCTCCACCCTCAAAACCCGCCGCTCGAGCACACCCATCACCAAATCGCTGCAAACCCGAGGCTACAACCCACACAGTAACTTACTCTACCCACAACCCTCTTAAACACCATATATCCGAAGCTCGCAAGCTATCCTCCTCTTTGAAATAAATGTAGTAGCAATATATGTTTATGTACATATGCATCCATACATACATACATATACATACATACATATATATAATCCGTATATTGGTCTGTTTGTTTATATGTAAGTTATTATGTTACGCGTTCTCTTATTTTATAGTTTTCTATTATTTACAGTTTATATATAGTATATAGTCATACAATGTAATCTTGTCTTCTCTTTGCTGTGAAAAAAACAATAATATATATAGATTTTCAATTATAAGTTTATGTAGATTATATAAGAACTGTTGAATTATATATATAAGTTATAAATTATGTAATCTATTTGTTATCTATTTTAGTCTATATATATAATTGTATCTATAGGTCTGTAATTTATATACACTGATATTATCTATTGATTTTTCTACAATTTACAAATACATTGATTTCAATATATATGTGTGTGTGTGTGCGCGCGCGCGCATGTGCGTGCGTGTGTGTGTTTAATAGATGTTGATATTCTGAAATGTATAATTTTATATAAAATATGTGTTGTTAATATTTTGAGACGTATATATATTTATACAATATGTTATATTTAAGTTAATATTGATATTTTGGAAAGTGTGTGTATGTGTGTGTGTGTATATATATATATATGGTTACTTATGTTAATTCTAATGTTTAAAATGCGTTTGAAGAAATTTTGAAAGAAATGTATGGATTTTATAAACGTTGATTTTGAATCATAAATACAAAGATTTTGTTTGGATATTGGTTTTCAAATATATGTATATATATATATATATATAGATTTTAAATATATGTATATTTGGTTCCCATCGAATTCAAGTGGTTCGCTTGCTAGCTTCGTCAATGCCCAGTTTGTTATTTCGTTCGTCGCTGCCCGGAAATCTCAGAAACCTTTGATTTGCTTTGCTCGTGCCCGTATCCATGTGCGTGTACATGTCATCTTCTTCACTATCGTTTTTCTCTAGCTTCGAAAGGTGAGCAATTACTCATGATTAACATTCTTATATATAATATTTAGTTCACATGAAATGACAATTGAAATATGTTGTTAAATTTGAATTGTAAACTTATGTGACTGTAAAATATATGCCATTATCTACAATTGTTCACCTATGACATATGACTCCATAACATGTTGTATATATTATATTTAAATTTGTAACCGATGATATATGTTGTTGTTGAAATGTTATATTATTACCATATTTATTCTTACTCTGCAAGTTCCCTGTTAGTTTAGAATTATGGGTTGAAATGATACATACCCGGACGATTTTATAGCTTGGGAAAAATCATTTTGGGTTGAAATGATAAACACAAGCAATTTTCATTGAATTTGAAATTTTAGGACTGCAGGTTGAAATGACATATACCCATAAATATTAAATTTAAATTGCAGATTGAAGTGGTAAATATCCATATCACTTGATCATAGGATAGAAAGTTATATACGGACACTATTGGTCTATTTTGAAAATGATTTCTAAAGTTTGAAAGGAAATATATGGGTTTTAATAAATATTGATTTTTAAATATAACATAAATATTTTAATTTTAATACACGCGTGAAAGTCAGATTCTGAAATTTTATATTTTAGGTATTTTAAATTTATAAGTTAAGTTTTAAAATGTAAATTATAAAATTTTACTTATAAATTTATTATTTAAAATATATAAAATAAGATTTAAATAGATTTAACGGTAATAATATTTAATTTAATAATAATTAATATAATAAAATTTAATAAGAATTTATTTTAACTAATATATACGATATGTTTTAAATATTTATTTAGATTTATATTAATAATTTATAAATAGATTTTGCAATAACTTTAAGAAAATGGAAGTTGGAAAGATAAATTAAATAAGAATTGATTTGAAATTCTATTTGTTAAGAATTGAATTTAAATAAGAATTGATTATAATTAAACATTGAATTTAAATAAGGTTTTATTTGAACTGATTGATTTGAGATTTTGAAGGGTATGATTTTATAACCTGATTTGATAAAAAGTGATTAAATGAATATTTCAATTTTAAATAAAATTAAAAATTGAATATTGAATGTTAAATTAAATTGTAATATAGGAATTTATTGAAATTATTATTAAAATGATTAAGTGAATATTTTCAGATTTTAATAAAATTAAAAGTTGAATTATGAAATATAAATGAAATTTATCAAATTGGGTTATTGTAAATTGTTTGAAAATTTAGAGTTTGAACCTATTGAATTGGAAGTGGTTTAGATTTGTAATTTAAACCTGGATTTGAATAAATTAAAATGGTTAATGAGGATTTGAATTGATTTATGAAATTGGAAGAAACAATTATAATTTGGACTATTTCTGTATAAACTATTTTAAATCTAGAATCTACTTTAAACGTAAACTATTTTAATTTATAACTATTTTATTTTATATACTATTTTCAATATTTAAACTGCTTAAGTTGGGTAGTGATATGATTTTGGAAGTAAATATGATTTCGATAGAGATACGATTTTGAAATGAATATGATATTTTGATATGAAGTATAAACCATTTGAAATATAAAATGACCACGGTGTGAAATAAGCGTTTAGTTGTTAAAGAGACTAAGGTCGAATATTTTCATACTCTGTGTCAATACCAAAAACCATTTTAACAACTGTGTACGTGGTAGAGTGTAACAACCCGCATATTTATCGATTTTATATTTAAATATTTTATCGATACTCGGAATTTAGTCCGAAAAGCCACTTTTTGCAAAAAGTCGAATTAGGACTCGAGACCACTTCCATTGAGTTCAAAACGCCGTTTGAGATCTTTTTAGGTGTAAACTTTGATATGTTTGGAGTTAGTGGAATTTTGCTACTTTTTCACTTAGGGATTTGGTTTGGGCTGAGCCCATTAACCCCACTTAACTCAGTTCCAACCCTCTCCTCTTCATTTACTTCCTTTCTGCTTTCTTTATACTCAAGCTTTTATAACAATGGTGAGTGGAATGGGAAATTAATATTCCAAACCCTAGTTTTCTTTTGCAAATCAAACTCTAGCTCCAAACTAATAGAAGAACCCATTGGTAAGCCTTCTCTTCTTCTTCTCCAACTCATTCTCTTATCAATTTCAGAAATTCCTAAACCTAACTTTGGGAATGTTCTTCATTTAAAGCTTAGAATCAAGCTTCTTGTGTTGGATTTGCAGAGTGGTTGATTCTCCTTTGCTTTCAAGCTTCTTCTTCAATTGTTTGGGTTCAAAGGTGAGATTTTTATATCACATCTTAGTCTATAATTATCTTCGATTGTTAGGTATGAATTCCTAACACTTATTCTAGTGCAATTGATTTTGGTTTGGATTGATTTGGTGTATATTCCAATTTTTAGTGTTTTGAAATCAAAATCTATGAAAATCCTTTTATGGATATTTGGACATTGATATTTGAGGCGTATCGAAGAGCCATTAAGGCTGGGTTGTCGCTTGGCGTAAACCCTTGGTCGTTGTCGCTCGATCGATCGCTTTCGGTATCCGTTTGGCCATTTTTGGCCTAGGTTTAGGGAATGCCCTGAACCCTTGCTTCAGACATCTGAAATGTAGTATTCAGACGTCTGAATATTATACCGGGAATTTTTATTCCTCAGTATTCAGACGCCAGAATCTATATTTCAGACGTCTGAATTGGTTCATTTGGAACCAGAAAGGAAATAGGCTAAAAAGTGCCTATTTCAAACGTTTGAAATCAACGATTCAGACAACTGAATTTTGTTTTGGAAAATATTTTATTTTCCAGATTCAGACGTCTGAATCCTTGATTTCAGACGTCTAAATCCTTGATTTCAGACGTCTGAATCCTTGATTTCAGACGTCTGAATGTGCAGTCTTTTGCCTATTTGCCTATTTGCATGGGAATTCCAACTTTAATTGATTTATGTTGATTCCGATTTGTTGATTATCATTTATTATGGACTTGATGACTTTTATATCGGGATTTTTGAGAATATCCATTTCGATGGATCCCGTAATCGATTTCTTTGGATTTTATTCACGTCTTCGAATGTGAATTTTGATGATTGATTGTTTCTACAATCATTTCTATGATTTGTCACTTTAAAAATATAAAGGTTTCAATACTAGTAGTAAATATCAAAACTCTTTCATCAAAACGATTTCAACTCTATTTTCAATAGCAAAGCTCTTTTCTTAAACGTTTTCCAATCTACTAGTATATAAAAACCTTTACCTCACTCGTACGAGAAATCTAATTAAACGACATAGTAAAACGAGTGGTATGAAACGCTTGCGTTTACTTCGCCGGTTAATTCTTGGACTTATTCGATTGAATCTCTTGTGACAATTTTCTAGTGGAGATCTACAATTTGTTCGTAAATATTTAAGTTAAGCTAGTGGTTATGGAACATGAAGCTAAGCTCATATATTTACTAACTTACTGTAATTGACACTTCTCTTTGATCATGACGATCATTTTAAGATTTAGACTAGCAATTGTGTGATGTCTCTTTGACTGCGAGGTTAGACTAGACACCATTTGTGTGATTTCGACTCACACATATCTCTTTGTCTGCAAGGTTAGTCTAGACCTCATCAGTGTGATTTCGACCCACACATGTGGGGTAGCACCCCATGGTCTTCGGGCCGTTCATGTGTCAAAAATTAATGGCTAGCTACCATGAGATAGCATCTCGTTCGTGTGATACATATGTTGGTGAGTTTTTATGCTCCCGTTCGTGTGATAGGCCTCCCCCCTTTTTTATGATTTCTGGATTTCGTGTGTTGATTTCTGGAATTTATGCTTCACCAATTTGGTGATTTTCATTGATATGATTTGTCAATTTTTGTGCATTGGTGAATTCGTGTGTCATTGACTTGTTGTGAATACAAGTTTTGGGTATGAAACCCTTTTTGGATCTTTGTGAAGATTCTTGTGGTATTGAACGATCTTTTGTTGATCATCATTTGCATGCTTATAGTAGTATGCCATTATGGATATTATATGTTTATGCCATATCTTTTACTTTATATCATGTCATCTGATATTTATAGCTAGACCGATCCGTTTATTATTTTCTTATAAATAATACTCGGGTCAGACCGAGATGTTACAGGTGCTTCTGTTTGACTCCTCTTCTGGGATTTGGTACTCTGACTTTTGGCTAACTATTTAGATTAGCAGTTTTTGTTGTATACACTTGAGATATAGACTCATAGTTGTATTCTTTTGTATAGCACGTGTTGTTATTCTTCTGTATTATTGTGGATCTTTTTAACCACTACTCTGATGTACACTTTCATGTGTTAGTTATATATTCATATCTTCTTCCGCCTTTGTGATATGAATTATCTATGACTGATTTGTGTTATGCTTATTTCTATATTTGTTTCCGAAGATTTATTTATAGCCACTGTGTAGTAGCTTTGAGTTTGCGTCGGTATGTCGGATTTCCTCTTGAGATGAAATGCATGTTATATTTTATCTGGCATATCGGTGCTCGCACAAAGCAATTACACGGATGGTCGCTCCTCAACAGCCTTATTCTCCGTGCTAGTTGACAGCATTACTCCGTAGTGTTCTTGGCTTGCGTAGGTATAGAGGTGTGCGTCACAGCTTGGTATCAGTGCCAAACTTCGGAACAATGTAGAATAACTTAGCAAGGATCATCGTCCTAAGTCTATCTTAGGAGTCGTGCTTTAGGATTTAATTTGAGTCTTCGTACCGATTCATCCTATTTTCTTTATGATTCCTTGTTTTATCTATCAAGATTGCTTGATATTCATTTTGTGAATAACCTTCTTCTTCTTCCTTCTTTCTTAAGGAACAGAAATGGTTAGACCAGGTCGTCCCAGAGCTGGACCATCTAGTGCTCCACCCCAAGATGGAGTTTTTATGACTACCCAGCAACTTCTTGACCTTGTCACGAATGCTCAAGCAGCTGGTTATAATCCGGAACCTACTCACCCTAAATCTGGGTTTGCACGTTTGTACAATGATTACACCAACCTGGGTGGGATGCCATTTAAAGGTTCTGAAACTATCATCGAGGTCCAGGCTTGGTTGAGGACCTGTGATCGAATCTTCATTCGCATGAATCTCGTCGATCTTCACCGTGTTCAGGTGGCTTCCAGTATGCTCCAAGTGAGAGCATTGGACTGGTATGAACTTCTTATTTCTGAGATTAATGAAGCAGATCTCACCTGGGAGCAATTCCGGGAACGCTTCGAATTAAAATTCATGCCAGAAGTAGAGAAAGTGACATTGGCTCGGCGTTTCATAGACCTTGTTCAGGGTGAAGCCTCCGTGACTGATTATGTTGCATCCTTCGAGTCACTTTCCAAATATGGGGTTGAATACATCAACACCCCATTGAATAAGAACCAAAGGTTTGTTTATGGCTTAAACAAAAATCTCAAGAAGCCATTACTTCTAAAATTAGAAGTTCCCTTCGACCAACTCATTGATAACGCTCTTCGTCTTGAAGAGGCGGATAGGGAAAGTGATGTTGAAGTGGTGGGTTCCAAACCAAACTTCAACAACAAGAAGAGGCCAAACAAATTCAAAGGTCCTTATCCCAGTAAAAAGGGTAAACAGGCAACTCCTGCCGTGAAGACTTTTTCCTCTACTGAAGGGAAATGCTTTAACTGTGGTTCCAGAGACCATTTTGCGAACAAGTGTTCAAAGCCCCGTCGTTGTCGCTATTGTAAAAGCCCGAACCATTTTATGCATGTATGTCCCAAACTTCAAAATAGGAAGGACGGAAAGCTTAATGTTGCTCAAGCCCCTGGCAACACATCTCGTGGTCAAGGTATATCTCATTCTATCCTTGATGGTATTATTATATTTCGCGATCAACCTATTCGAGTTCTCTTTGATACGGGTGCATCCCACTCTTTTATATCAAAGGAACTTGTCGACACCTTTTCTTTAAGTGTTGTTGCTTTAATGACTTCTTTGAGAATTTCGAATCCAGTTGGTGGATCCGCAACTCTTAGTTTGCTTTGTAAAGACGTGGAGATTATTTTGTGTGATTTTCCTTTCCTAGCCGACTTGCATGTCATGCGTTATTTAGGCTTTGGGATGATTTTGGGAATGGATTGGCTTAACCGTTATGAAGCTCATATCCTACGTCCTGAGCGGACTATTCATCTTCGACATCCTCAATCTGTTAAGCAAATTTTTATTATTCTCAAAGATTCGGATTCCACTTTATCTGCATCTTTATATTCTTTAAATCCTCGTGATGATGATAATGATGATGAGGAGGACATCATTTCTCTTATTCACGTTGTTCGTGAATTTTTCGGCATACTTGAGCCCATTTTAGGATTGCTACCTAAGCGAGCAATTGATTCAGAATTAATCTTACCCCTGGAGCTCAACCTATTACTCGTCCTCCTTATCGTTTGTCCAATAAAGAAAATGAGATGCACATACAATTATCCGATTTGGAAACGAAGCAATTTATTCGCTCTAGTTCCTCGCCTTGGGGAGCTTCAGCTATTTTCGTGAAGAAATCCGATGGTACACTTAGACTTTGCGTTGACTACCGCAAGCTTAATGATCTTACTATCAAAAATAAATATCCTTTACCTCGGATTGATGATCTATTTGACCAACTTAGCGGTGCTAGAGTCTTTTCACAATTGGACTTGGCTACCGGTTTTCATCAGCTTCGTATTACAGAGGATAGCATTCCTTTGACATCGTTCCGTACCCGTTATGGATCTTATGAATGGCTTGTTATGCCATTTGGTTTAACGAATGCTCCGGCTTATTTCGTTGACCTTATGAATCGACTTTTCAAAGATTTCCTCGACCGGTTTGTACTCATATTCATTGATGATATTCTTGTGTATTCAAAAACCGAGGAGGAACATGAGAAACATCTTCGGATTGTATTGGAAACTCTTAGGAGTAATCAATTAAAGGCGAAATTTTCTAAATGCCACTTTTGGCGATCTCGTATGAAGTTTCTCGGTCATATTATTTTCGAATCCGGAATTTCCGTGGATCCTTCAGAGATTGAAGCGATTCAAGATTGGAAGAGACCGGAGAGTGTGATAGAGATTCGTAGTTTTCTTGGATTGGCGGGTTATTACCGCCGTTTTATCAAAGACTTTTCTAAGATTGCCGTGCCTCTTACTGGATTGACTAAGAATGGAGTGAAATACATTTGGTTGGACAAATGTGAAGCCTCTTTAGAAATTGAAAAAACTCCTTTCCGATGCTCCTATTCTTGTTATTCCCGAGGGAATCAAGATTTCGTTGTTTATACAGATGCTAATCGCGTTGGTTTGGGTGTCGTTCTTATGCAAAAAGAACGTGTTATTGCTTATGCATCTAGGAAATTGAAGGCGGCCGAGAATAGATATGACACACATGATTTAGAACTCGCGGCTATTGTTTTCGCCCTTTGAATTTGGCGTCATTATCTATTGGGAGAGAAATTTATTCTTTATACCGATCATAAGTCTTTGAAGTATTTATTCTCTCAAAAGGAAATTAATTTGCGTCAACAACGTTGGCTCGAGTTCCCTGCACCTTATGATCTTGATATCCTTTATACTCCCGGAAAGGGAAATCGAGTTGCCGATGCACTTAGTCGCAAGCAACAAGCGGTTGTTTCCGTGATGATATCCGAATGGAGTGATCTCGAGGTTTTATCCACTTGCGAAATTCGAGACCTGTGTTTTCGATTTAGGTTCATCTCTTGTTTTATGTAGCCTTGAGGCTCATCCTTCTCTTTTAGACCGCATTCTTGAAGCTCAAAGGCTAGATCCCGAATTGGCTCTTCTTGGCCAAAATATTAAAGGATAAAATTGATACTGATGGTTTGAAAGACTTTGATATCAATTCTCGTGGCGACATTCGAAAATTTGGTAGACTTATCGTGCCAAATACTAATGATATTCGTAAAGATATTTTAGAAGATTCACATCGTTCTAAATTTACCATTCATCCCGGTAGTAGTAAAATGTACGCGGATATGAAGCGACTTTATTATTGGGAGGGAATGAAATCTGATATTGCTAACTTTTTTAAGTGTTGCATGACTTGCCAACTCTTTAAGGCCGAACATCAAAGGCCTGGTGGGTTATTGCAACCTTTAGAAATTCCAATTTGGAAGTGGGATCAAATTTCCATGGATTTTATTGACGGCCTTCCCCGTTCTCGTTCGGGTCATGATAACTTATGGGTTATAGTTGATAGACTTACTAAATCCGCCCATTTTATTCCCGTTCGGTTTAACCGAACCGTTCCTCTTTTGCCCAAACTCTTTGTTAAAGAAATTGTTAAATTGCATGGAGTTCCTACTTCTATTGTTAGCGATCGAGATCTATTGTTTACTAGTGGATTTTGGAAGAGTCTTCAAAAAGCTTTAGGAACAAAGCTTAATTTTAGCACCGCTTATCACCCCCAGTCCGATGGACAAACCGAGCGTGTGAATCAAATTCTTGAAGATCTTCTTCGTGCTTGTGTGCTTGATTTCGGTGGAAGCTGGGAAGATCATATTCCTCTTGTTGAATTTTCCTATAATAATAGCTTCCAATCTAGTATTGGTATGGCACCTTTCGAGGCACTCTATGGAAGGCCATGCCGATCTCCTTCTTGTTGGATTAAGGCCGGTGAGAAACTGGTTTTAGGTCTAGATTTTATTCGGGATTCCACAGAGAAAATTTACCTTATTCGACATAGGATGAAAGAAGCCCAGAGTAGACAAAAATCCTATGCCGATAATCGAAGAAGGAGATTAGAATTTTCTGTTAGAGATCTTGTTTTTATTCGTGTTTCACCTATGAAAGGTGTTGTACGTTTCAGTCGGTCGGGAAAGTTAGCACCTCGATATATTGGGCCATTTCCTCTCTGTAACGACCCTGGATTTTGAATAATTTAATTTGAGAATATTTTATTAATTTCAAATATTTGAATGATGGTTTGAATTGAATTTCAAATTATCAGAATGAATTTAGCGATTAAATTTTAGAATTTAATCTATTGAAAGTTGAATAAAAATTTGAATCTTCAATTTTAAGCCGATTTAAAAATATTTCAAAGGCTTGTAAAATTCATATTGATAATATTGAAGATTTTAGAAGCTTTAGAATTTAATTTGGAAGTGAATTGTACAGTTTTGAAAATTTAATCATTCGAATCGATATTTAAAATAGCCGTCCGAGGCACAGTCTCGGGATTCGACGAAACCAGTTCCATTGGGTCCGTAATATTGAATTATTGCTGGATTTCAAATTTCGTATCAATCGGAGTTGTGTGAGAATACGACACCTAAACGCGTTGAAAATTTGTATTGAAAACAAATTGAATTTCAATTTAAATTTAACTAAAAAAAAAAATTAAAATAAAAATAAAAGACAGCATCCCGTTCAATACGCCTAAAATCACGCCTTCGATTATGTTGAGACGTGCAGAGCATACTTCGATCCATTTCAAATACCCCTCTCCCCTTCTGTTCGTCAAAAATCAAAATCAAACAGAAGCAAATTTTTAATGGCCGAAGCCTTTTGCCCCCCCCCCTCTCGTTCAAAATTCAACCGAAGCCCCTATTTTCTTCAATCTCCCCTTTTCCCATTTTTATACGAACGAATACTCGGTTTAATGGCCGCGACTTTCTCAAGTTCGAAAAAAAAAAATGATAATATATCAAATCGCACGAGCGCGAGTCAGTGGAGGAGATTGGCACTAAGGCGAGGTCGAGCGGCGTTATTGGGGTTCGTGGGTTTGGTGCGACGCGAGAATTTTGGGGGCGATTCGAGGTAGAGGAGCGGAGGCACGCGCGCGTGCTCACGCGTAGGTGGATAGCGGCGTCGAATGGGGGGGTGCGCGGCGGTGTGGGTTGCGCAATTGAACGCGGCACGAGGCGATGATGGGGTCGCGAATCGTGGTGAAGGCAAGCGGCGCTACGCGAGGCGTGATTGGGGATGCGTGCGATTCATGGAAGCTTGGGCTACCGAGCTGTGGCGTTCGACAGTGAAGGTATTTGAATTTTATTTCTTAAAATTTAATTTTAATTCAATGAAAGCATATATACACATTTGAAATATATAGTTTAAAATATAGTGAAGTATGTAGTTTTAAATATATATATAAACGTTTTAAAGAAGTTGAAAAAAAAAAATAAATAAATAAATAAATACAATCTGTAAAAGGAATTTAGTTTTTAAATTTAAATTTTTAGTTAAACAATTTATTAAGAGAAATTGATTTAAAGATATTAATTTAAAGTAAAAATAAATTTTTAGTTTGATAAATTTATTTAAAGAATAAAAATTGGTTTAAAGCTAATTTACAACTAAAATTAAGAAATAAAATTTAATTTTTAGTTTGAATTGAACTTTTGGTAAATTAAATATAGCAAATGGAAATTAATTATGCGATTTGTCCAAATGTTATATAAAATAAAGATTTGGATTTATAAAGAATAGTTTTGAATTTAGTTTTTGGTAAATCAAATTATTAAAAAGAAATTGTTTGAAAGCCAAAAACAATTTATTAAAAAGGGATTTAGTTTTAAAATTGTAATCTTTAGTTAAACAAATTTAATTAAAGAAAATCAGTTGGAATTCAGATTTTTAGTTTGAAACCAGAAAATTTGTATAAATAAAATATTGGTCAATTAAAATTATTAATTGATAAGAAAGAGAAAATTTGATTTTTGAAACTTATAAATTAGTTTAAAATAACTTTTTGAGTTAATTATATTAAATTTATAAAATAGAAATTAACTTGTTCAATTATTTCTTTTACTAAAAATAATTTATTATGATAACTTATGGGTTAATAAGTTTATTTTAATTGTTAGTGGCCAAATTTATTTTTAAAGGGAAAATTAGTTAAAAATATAATTTTGGTAAGTAAAAGGAAATTTAATTTATTAAATAGAATAATTTATATAAAAAAGGAAATTCAGTTCAATTGGAAATCTCTAGTTAAATTTTTTTTAAAAGGACAAAATTTGTTTAAATAAATTTATTAAACGAGAAACTGGTTTAAATAAAATTATCAGTTAATTTTACTATTACAAAAGAAATTGCCGATGAATCGAAATTATCTAATGAAAATTTATTATTCGATTTGTTTCGAATATTAATGAATTGTATAAATATTTATACAAGGTATAAATGAAGAAAACAAGTTGAATTGGAAGTGGATTGCAAACAGGAATAAAGGTGAGAACTTCTCACTCAAAAGGAATTTTATTGTTTATTTAAATTTTAAATAGTTAGATTTAAAATTTGCTTGACTGTGTTGATTGAATGATTGAATGATTAAAAGATGATTGTTATATATATATATATATATTGGATGTGAATAGACCCTATACGCCGTTAGTAAGCGGAGGTTATTTATTACACACATATACCGCGATATTCCACCTCGAAGTGGAATTGGTATTATATATTATATATAGCAATATATATATATTGGCATATGTATATATTGCAGTTGATTGATTTCCCGCATTTTCTTTTAGTGGATGAGACCCTATTGCGCCGTTAGTAAGCGGATATATATTTATAAAATCCCATGTACCGCGATATTCCGTCTTGAAACGGAATGGTATTGTGCTAATGTCTGTGGATGCAGGGAAACAGGTTGGAGGGATCCAACTGGATTCCTCACAAATATTTATTTGATTTCATATATTGTGATATTTGATTGTTATCATGGATGATATATGATGTTTGAAAGTTGTGATTGAATATTGATGTGTTGCATCATCAGATCCAATTTTTGAAGTTTAAAAAAAATAACTATTTTGATTTCTAAAATAATTTTTGGGAAATATATGTTTATAAAATATTTTTGGAATTGATTCATCTTAAATAAATAAACATTATAATTTTAATATTATAAAAATTATGATTTTTGAGAAATACAGTTAAAAGTTGATTTTTGAAAATATGGGATTAGTGATTTTATAAAATAGTTTGAAATGGGAATTCTGAATTTTTTATAAGAAGTTTAAAATAGGATTTATAAAATTTTTATTTTATAAATCAGAATGATGAAAATTATGAAAGAGTTTAAAGATGTTTAAAGTAATAATATAAATTGTTTTATATTAAAAAGATTTATAAATTGATATTTATAAATTAAAAATATTGGGATTATTAAACGAGCTTTTATAAGAGTTAGAATGAATTGTGAATGAATTTCACTAATGAATGAAACTTATAGAATTATAACGGTGAAGTTCTAAATAGAATTTTATAAATAAAATTTATAAAGTTATTTAGGAAATAGATGTGGATAAATAAATGAATCTTATAAGTTATAAGATTTATAAATTTATGAAGTTTAAAGGAACGATTTTATAAACAAATAAATTATAAGTATTTAACTTATAATATGAAATTTTAGTATATCATTGAGATATGAAATTGAATAGATTTATAAAGGAAATTTATAAAAGGGAGTTGTTATAAAAATAAATAGAAATAGAATTTATAAACGTTGTTTTATAAATCCGCAACGACTTATTTTGATAAGGAATCGTTGTAATTTATTTATGGAATTATATTCATGTTTTAGACAGTGAATAATTCTTTAAAATAAAATGAATAGAAGTGATGAAATTTATTAACAAGTGTATTCACGTTTTTGAATAGTGAATATTATGTTAAAGAAATTATTTTAGATGTGATGTTTTAAATAGAATTAAAACGATCTAAAGATGTTTTAAACTGTATTGAGATTCGGAACCATAGATTTCAACAATTATTGTTGAAATAGATATTTTCGAGAAATAAAAGGAAATGGTGGACTATAACACTGTTGTTATATTAAATGATTTCCGAAAGGAAATGTTTTTGTATAGTATTGGGATTTATATATCTATTTTAATTTCGAATCCCTATACTAGTGATTTTGGGTTGTCGTAACGATGTTTTACGCGACATTCGTTTTGACCCAAATGAATATGATTAAGTGAATGATTTCCTTAAAAGAATAAAATATATACTTAATTTCGATTAGGGTATATTAAATATTTTCTCAGTATAGAAAATAAAAAGATCTGTGAATTACTTATTCTTAATAAGTATGGAAATGTTTTTCCAATATTAAGTGAATATTTGGAATTTATCTTTTTGAAGATAAATTGAAAATGAATATTAGAAATTGAATGGAAATCGTATATTCATAATTATTTTGGAAAGTAAATTCAATATAGAATTTATAAATGAAATTGGGAAATTAGATTTAAAAATAAATATTGATTTATTTTTTAAAGTTTGGAAATTATGTTATATCTTGTAAAGATATTTTTGTGAAATAAATAATTTGGAAAATTATTTGGAATCTGGTGATGTTGGCATATCTATTGATAGTTCAATGACCGACTATCAATATTTACCTTTAAATAGGTATTTGTTGTGAATTGTTTGAAATTGAATGCCACACTTATTTTTTAAAATAAGCGCTCACTATTCGGCTTAACCGGGAAAGGACCTTGGGGTCGTATAACCCATTCCGAATATGTGATACGTCGTTATGAATTGCATTCGAAGATCGGTGTTGAAGACCGGATATTTTCGAAAACGAAAGGGTTTCTTGTTGATTGTCTCTGCACTGGCTGATCCCTGGTATTGAGATCTCCATATGTGATGGGAAATCCGAACGTGATTAGAGATTATTCGGATTGCAAGGACTTCTTTGTAAGTGCCTTCGGTTCTGTTCGAGCCCGGAACAGACTTGTATGGATTGTGTGTCTGACATTACAAGTTGAGATGTAAAGCCGATTTCTTTCAAATATATTTCTGTGGTGGCGAAGAATTTATTCTTTTAGCTTAACACCCTTCTCTGAGACGTATGAGCTCAGAGGTTATATAGTTGAAGTTATCAGCGATATATTCCCAATTTGGTAATGTGACATGCTGAGTGTTGCTGTAAATGATCATTGTGTTGATTATTGTGATAGGATCGTTTATTTGATCGTCTATCTTAGTGATCATTGTGTTGATCATTTGTTGACCCAAAGCATGGCTTTTGTATAAAGTATGTTTTTGTGGACGTGACTTCGTCGAACCTCACACCCCGGAAATGGTCAAAACAGGAAAGAAGCAGCAAGGTTATGAGGGGTAGCACCCTTTAGGGTATGTACATTTCCTTCTGGATAGAGGTGGTATCATGGTATGGAGCCCAGATATTTAACCTATGTGGTTACTACGAATTTATTACTTTGTGGTTGTTGGTTATCGGGATCCCGTGAGAAAGGTCGTTTACGATCGAGGAATGGCGTGCTCGTGTCAGTAGTTACCCAGTTAGGGGTAACCCGGCCTTGTGTTGGCAGAGTTCCGGTTTGGTTCTCGGGGATGTCTTTCCAGAGGCATTCTCATGTGGCAATGGGAAGTTCCTTGGCCTGACCATTTGTTGGAAATCCAAAGAAACAATACGAGACTTGTACGGTTTTAGTTGTAGAACCTGCCATCTAATATGGTAGCTATTAGTAGGCATAATATAATGGTACCTATGCTGGCTAAGATTTATATTCTACTTTCGAAATCGTTTTATACACTATGCACTAATAATAATATCAAAATTGATTTGATTTTAATACGTATCAAGCATCTCTGACTAACATAAGAAGAAATCTCCTCCAAGTCTGCGTTTGCATTGTGTGTGTGGCAGGAGGTCTTATGGTAGTCTCATTTTTAAAAGCATTGCGAATTGATTTTAAAAATATTCCTCTATTTTTTTATTTTAAAGAAAAATAAACTGTTTTGAGTTCTCACACCAGTCACATGACTGACTCGGAGTTTATTGTTTTCCTTCCTAAACTCTGGGTGCCCACCAATTTTCACACGGGCAGTTAAGAGTTAGGTTTATCAGGATATTCTGGATATTCTGGAGTTGCTGGAGGCAAGCTGGATGGCATGGCGTATTACTAGTTTATATAGTATTTCTTTTTCCGCTGCATTGTTTGTTGTTGTACACTCTGATGATGATATGATGTAAAGTATAAAATGTAATAACTGATATAGTTCTTTGTTTAAAGATTATTCATTATTTATTATATGTTGTTCCGCTGCGAATTGTGAGATTCTGATGTTGTTCTGTTTTCTTTCTCTTCTCTTTTCTTTCTATTTTAAAATTTTCTATTTTTCTTTTCTCTCTATTTTCTATCTTCTCTCTTCTTCTCTTCTCTTTTCATAAATACTTTTTTTAAAACCCATAACTATTCGGTTTTTCGGCAACGAAAAATCGAAACGTTACATTTGGTATCAGAGCTTATGGTTAAGCGACAACCATGGTTCTGTTGGGTAATACTCGTTAGAGATAGAGTCAGCAGTACTCTAGAATAAGTTTGAGTGTAATAATAGATATGAGCGCGTATATGTTAGTGAATATAAAATTGTTTTTGAATCGGGTAAATAAAGTAATTTTGCCCAAAACTATTTTTATAGAAAAGAAATGATTTTCTATGAATTATTATAGTATATGGTTGCATGATTGTTAGGAAGTGATAATATTAAATTATTATCATTAGTATATAAAATTAAATAAAATGGATTGAATTCAAGAAAATTAACTTGATAATTTATTCATTTGTGAAATAAATTCAAATGAAAGTGAATGAATTGAAAATTTAAACGAATTAGTGAATAAAACTAATTTAAAGTAGTAATATGAATTAGCAAATAAAAGTAAATCGATAGAATTCAATATTTAGAATTGAGAATTAAATTCGAATGGAATTTCAAATTGTGAATTGAATTCAAATGGAATTTAAATTGTGAATGAAATTGAATTGAAGAGTAAAAATTGAATGAAATGAATATGTGACTTCAATAGTGAAGTTAAAATATATAAGAAACATATATCGAAATTTTGCAATAGAATTGGCAAATTGGTTTGAATATTGTATTTGGATTTGTATGCTACTACTACTAGCAGGTTATACAGGTGTATAAAGGGATTGAGATTTTGATTTCAAAGTTAAAATTAAATTGCTCGACAAAAAGGTACGTATTTGAATTCCAGTATGAGATTTGATGACTTTCTTCTCTAGCCACTTGGCTTTTCTCTTTTCTTTTTTGATTCTGAGGGGCCGTGGTGCCATTTTGTAGTCGTACCGAGCTAGCCGCGCAAAGGAGACGCTGGCGAAATTTTTCGAAAATTTAGGGTGTTAGAAAAATTTTGAGAAATTTTGAAAGTTTGAAATTTGAATTTGAATTTAAACTTGAATTGTTAGGAAAACAATATTGATTGAAACCTATAATTGAAGTTGGATAGCTAGTTGAAATGATAACGAAACTCTAGTAAAAAGATTTAGGCTAGAAAGTTGATAAAACTATTTGGATTGTGAAAAATAGTAGACGGGATAAAGGGCATTCTTCTTAACTTGTAATTTCGGGACGAAATTCTTTTAAGGGGGAAAGATTGTAACGACCCTGGATTTTGAATAATTTAATTTGAGAATATTTTATTAATTTTAAATATTTGAATGATGGTTTGAATTGAATTTCAAATTATCAGAATGAATTTAGCGATTAAATTTTAGAATTTAATCTATTGAAAGTTGAATAAAAATTTGAATCTTCAATTTTAAGCCGATTTAAAAATATTTCAAAGGCTTGTAAAATTCATATTGATAATATTGAAGATTTTAGAAGCTTCAGAATTTAATTTGGAAGTGAATTGTACAGTTTTGAAAATTTAATCGTTCGAATCGATATTTAAAATAGCCGTCCGAGGCACAGTCTCGGGATTCGACGAAACCAGTTCCATTGGGTCCGTAATATTGAATTATTGCTGGATTTCAAATTTCGTATCAATCGGAGTTGTTGTGTGAGAATACGACACCTAAACGCGTTGAAAATTTGTATTGAAAACAAATTGAATTTCAATTTAAATTTAACTAAAAAAAAAAATTTAAAATAAAAATAAAAGACAGCATCCCGTTCAATACGCCTAAAATCACGCCTTCGATTATGTTGAGACGTGCAGAGCATACTTCGATCCATTTCAAATACCCCTCTCCCCTTCTGTTCGTCAAAAATCAAAATCAAACAGAAGCAAATTTTTAATGGCCGAAGCCTTTTGCCCCCCCTCTCGTTCAAAATTCAACCGAAGCCCCTATTTTCTTCAATCTCCCCCTTTCCCATTTTTATACGAACGAAAACTCGGTTTAATGGCCGCGACTTTCTCAAGTTCGAAAAAAAAATGATAATATATCAAATCGCACGAGCGCGAGTCAGTGGAGGAGATTGGCACCAAGGCGAGGTCGAGCGGCGTTATTGGGGTTCGTGGGTTTGGAGCGACGCGAGAATTTTGGGGGCGATTCGAGGTAGAGGAGCGGAGGCACGCGCGCGTGCTCACGCGTAGGTGGATAGCGGCGTCGAATGGGGGGGTGCGCGGCGGTGTGGGTTGCGCAATTGAACGCGGCACGAGGCGATGATGGGGTCGCGAATCGTGGTGAAGGCAAGCGGCGCGACGCGAGGCGTGATTGGGGATGCGTGCGATTCATGGAAGCTTGGGCTACCGAGCTGTGGCGTTCGACAGTGAAGGTATTTGAATTTTATTTCTTAAAATTTAATTTTAATTCAATGAAAGCATATATACACATTTGAAATATATAGTTTAAAATATAGTGAAGTATGTAGTTTTAAATATATATATAAACGTTTTAAAGAAGTTGAAAAAAAAATAAATAAATAAATAAATAAATAAATACAATCTGTAAAAGGAATTTAGTTTTTAAATTTAAATTTTTAGTTAAACAATTTATTAAGAGAAATTGATTTAAAGATATTAATTTAAAGTAAAAATAAATTTTTAGTTTGATAAATTTATTTAAAGAATAAATATTGGTTTAAAGCTAATTTACAACTAAAATTAAGAAATAAAATTTAATTTTTAGTTTGAATTGAACTTTTGGTAAATTAAATATAGCAAATGGAAATTAATTATGCGATTTGTCCAAATGTTATATAAAATAAAGATTTGGATTTATAAAGAATAGTTTTGAATTTAGTTTTTGGTAAATCAAATTATTAAAAAGAAATTGTTTGAAAGCCAAAAACAATTTATTAAAAAGGGATTTAGTTTTAAAATTGTAACCTTTAGTTAAACAAATTTAATTAAAGAAAATCAGTTGGAATTCAGATTTTTAGTTTGAAACCAGAAAATTTGTATAAATAAAATATTGGTCAATTAAAATTATTAATTGATAAGAAAGAGAAAATTTGATTTTTGAAACTTATAAATTAGTTTAAAATAACTTTTTGAGTTAATTAAATTAAATTTATAAAATAGAAATTAACTTGTTCAATTATTTCTTTTACTAAAAATAATTTATTAAGATAACTTATGGGTTAATAAGTTTATTTTAATTGTTAGTGGCCAAATTTATTTTTAAAGGGAAAATTAGTTAAAAATATAATTTTGGTAAGTAAAAGGAAATTTAATTTATTAAATAGAATAATTTATAAAAAAAAAGGAAATTCAGTTCAATTGGAAATCTCTAGTTAAATTTTTTTTTAAAAGGACAAAATTTGTTTAAATAAATTTATTAAACGAGAAACTGGTTTAAATAAAATTATCAGTTAATTTAACTATTACAAAAGAAATTGCCGATGAATCGAAATTATCTAATGAAAATTTATTATTCGATTTGTTTCGAATATTAATGAATTGTATAAATATTTATACAAGGTATAAATGAAGAAAACAAGTTGAATTGGAAGTGGATTGCAAACAGGAATAAAGGTGAGAACTTCTCACTCAAAAGGAATTTTATTGTTTATTTAAATTTTAAATAGTTAGATTTAAAATTTGCTTGACTGTGTTGATTGAATGATTGAATGATTAAAAGATGATTGTTATATATATATATTGGATGTGAATAGACCCTATACGCCGTTAGTAAGCGGAGGTTATTTATTACACACATATACCGCGATATTCCACCTCGAAGTGGAATTGGTATTATATATTATATATAGCAATATATATATATATATATATTGGCATATGTATATATTGCAGTTGATTGATTTCCCGCATTTTCTTTTAGCGGATGAGACCCTATTGCGCCGTTAGTAAGCGGATATATATTTATAAAATCCCATGTACCGCGATATTCCGTCTTGAAACGGAATGGTATTGTGCTAATGTCTGTGGATGCAGGGAAACAGGTTGGAGGGATCCAACTGGATTCCTCACAAATATTTATTTGATTTCATATATTGTGATATTTGATTGTTATCATGGATGATATATGATGTTTGAAAGTTGTGATTGAATATTGATGTGTTGCATCATCGGATCCAATTTTTGAAGTTTAAAAAAAATAACTATTTTGATTTCTAAAATAATTTTTGGGAAATATACGTTTATAAAATATTTTTGGAATTGATTCATCTTAAATAAATAAACATTATAATTTTAATATTATAAAAATTATGATTTTTGAGAAATACAGTTAAAAGTTGATTTTTGAAAATATGGGATTAGTGATTTTATAAAATAGTTTGAAATGGGAATTCTGAATTTTTTATAAGAAGTTTAAAATAGGATTTATAAAATTTTTATTTTATAAATCAGAATGATGAAAATTATGAAAGAGTTTAAAGATGTTTAAAGTAATAATATAAATTGTTTTATATTAAAAAGATTTATAAATTGATATTTATAAATTAAAAATATTGGGATTATTAAACGAGCTTTTATAAGAGTTAGAATGAATTGTGAATGAATTTCACTAATGAATGAAACTTATAGAATTATAACGGTGAAGTTCTAAATAGAATTTTATAAATAAAATTTATAAAGTTATTTAGGAAATAGATGTGGATAAATAAATGAATCTTATAAGTTATAAGATTTATAAATTTATGAAGTTTAAAGGAACGATTTTATAAACAAATAAATTATAAGTATTTAACTTATAATATGAAATTTTAGTATATCATTGAGATATGAAATTGAATAGATTTATAAAGGAAATTTATAAAAGGGAGTTGTTATAAAAATAAATAGAAATAGAATTTATAAACGTTGTTTTATAAACCCGCAACGACTTATTTTGATAAGGAATCGTTGTAATTTATTTATGGAATTATATTCATGTTTTAGACAGTGAATAATTCTTTAAAATAAAATGAATAGAAGTGATGAAATTTATTAACAAGTGTATTCACGTTTTTGAATAGTGAATATTATGTTAAAGAAATTATTTTAGATGTGATGTTTTAAATAGAATTAAAACGATCTAAAGATGTTTTAAACTGTATTGAGATTCGGAACCATAGATTTCAATAATTATTGTTGAAATAGATATTTTCGAGAAATAAAAGGAAATGGTGGACTATAACACTGTTGTTATATTAAATGATTTCCGAAAGGAAATGTTTTTGTATAGTATTGGGATTTATATATCTATTTTAATTTCGAATCCCTATACTAGTGATTTTGGGTTGTCGTAACGATGTTTTACGCGACATTCGTTTTGACCCAAATGAATATAATTAAGTGAATGATTTCCTTAAAAGAATAAAATATATACTTAATTTCGATTAGGGTATATTAAATATTTTCTCAGTATAGAAAATAAAAAGATCTGTGAATTACTTATTCTTAATAAGTATGGAAATGTTTTTCCAATATTAAGTGAATATTTGGAATTTATCTTTTTGAAGATAAATTGAAAATGAATATTAGAAATTGAATGGAAATCGTATATTCATAAATATTTTGGAATGTAAATTCAATATAGAATTTATAAATGAAATTGGGAAATTAGATTTAAAAATAAATATTGATTTATTTTTTAAAGTTTGGAAATTATGTTATATCTTGTAAAGATATTTTTGTGAAATAAATAATTTGGAAAATTATTTGGAATCTGGTGATGTTGGCATATCTATTGATAGTTCAATGACCGACTATCAATATTTACCTTTAAATAGGTATTTGTTGTGAATTGTTTGAAATTGAATGCCACACTTATTTTTTAAAATAAGCGCTCACTATTCGGGTTAACCGGGAAAGGACCTTGGGGTCGTATAACCCATTCCGAATATGTGATACGTCGTTATGAATTGCATTCGAAGGTCGGTGTTGAAGACCGGATATTTTCGAAAACGAAAGGGTTTCTTGTTGATTGTCTCTGCACTGGCTGATCCCTGGTATTGAGATCTCCATATGTGATGGGAAATCCGAACGTGATTAGAGATTATTCGGATTGCAAGGACTTCTTTGTAAGTGCCTTCGGTTCTGTTCGAGCCCGGAACAGACTTGTATGGATTGTGTGTCTGACATTACAAGTTGAGATGTAAAGCCGATTTCTTTCAAATATATTTCTGTGGTGGCGAAGAATTTATTCTTTTAGCTTAACACCCTTCTCTGAGACGTATGAGCTCAGAGGTTATATAGTTGAAGTTATCAGCGATATATTCCCAATTTGGTAATGTGACATGCTGAGTGTTGCTGTAAATGATCATTGTGTTGATTATTGTGATAGGATCGTTTATTTGATCGTCTATCTTAGTGATCATTGTGTTGATCATTTGTTGACCCAAAGCATGGCTTTTGTATAAAGTATGTTTTTGTGGACGTGACTTCGTCGAACCTCACACCCCGGAAATGGTCAAAACAGGAAAGAAGCAGCAAGGTTATGAGGGGTAGCACCCTTTAGGGTATGTACATTTCCTTCTGGATAGAGGTGGTATCATGGTATGGAGCCCAGATATTTAACCTATGTGGTTACTACGAATTTATTACTTTGTGGTTGTTGGTTATCGGGATCCCGTGAGAAAGGTCGTTTACGATCGAGGAATGGCGTGCTCGTGTCAGTAGTTACCCAGTTAGGGGTAACCCGGCCTTGTGTTGGCAGAGTTCCGGTTTGGTTCTCGGGGATGTCTTTCCAGAGGCATTCTCATGTGGCAATGGGAAGTTCCTTGGCCTGACCATTTGTTGGAAATCCAAAGAAACAATACGAGACTTGTACGGTTTTAGTTGTAGAACCTGCCATCTAATATGGTAGCTATTAGTAGGCATAATATAATGGTACCTATGCTGGCTAAGATTTATATTCTACTTTCGAAATCGTTTTATACACTATGCACTAATAATAATATCAAAATTGATTTGATTTTAATACGTATCAAGCATCTCTGACTAACATAAGAAGAAATCTCCTCCAAGTCTGCGTTTGCATTGTGTGTGTGGCAGGAGGTCTTATGGTAGTCTCATTTTTAAAAGCATTGCGAATTGATTTTAAAAATATTCCTCTATTTTTTTATTTTAAAGAAAAATAAACTGTTTTGAGTTCTCACACCAGTCACATGACTGACTCGGAGTTTATTGTTTTCCTTCCTAAACTCTGGGTGCCCACCAATTTTCACACGGGCAGTTAAGAGTTAGGTTTATCAGGATATTCTGGATATTCTGGAGTTGCTGGAGGCAAGCTGGATGGCATGGCGTATTACTAGTTTATATAGTATTTCTTTTTCCGCTGCATTGTTTGTTGTTGTACACTCTGATGATGATATGATGTAAAGTATAAAATGTAATAACTGATATAGTTCTTTGTTTAAAGATTATTCATTATTTATTATATGTTGTTCCGCTGCGAATTGTGAGATTCTGATGTTGTTCTGTTTTCTTTCTCTTCTCTTTTCTTTCTATTTTAAAATTTTCTATTTTTCTTTTCTCTCTATTTTCTATCTTCTCTCTTCTTCTCTTCTCTTTTCATAAATTCTTTTTTTAAACCCATAACTATTCGGTTTTTCGGCAACGAAAAATCGAAACGTTATACTCTCACTGAACATATTGGTTCTATGGCTTATCGCCTTACATTACCGGCTCAGTTTTCTGCTATGCATGACGTGTTTCACGTTTCTCAATTACGGAAGTGCCTTCGAGGTTCCGATTCTATTCTTGAGCCCGGTGTTGTGAAAGAGATTGAAGTTTCGCCTAATTTAACTTATGAGCAACATCCTATTCGTATTATTGCTTCGGAAGTCAAACGACTTCGAAATAAAGATGTTTCGCTTGTTAAAGTTCAATGGTCTTCAAACCCTAAGGATTGTTCTTGGGAATCTAGAGAGTTCATCGAGCGAACGCATCCTGACTTACTTTCTCATGCTCTTTAAGGTGAACTTCTTACTTCAAAATTCTTTTGTGTTAATATGCTTTTATGGTTGTTACTATATATCTTCTTCTTAAATATTGCGAGGACGCAATTTCTTTAAGGAGGGGAGTCTGTAACAACCCGCATATTTATCGATTTTATATTTAAATATTTTATTTAAATATTTTATCGATACTCGAAATTTAGTCCGAAAAGCCACTTTTTGCAGACAGTCAAATTAGGACTCGAGACCACTTCCATTGAGTTCAAACCGTTTGCAATCTTTTTAAGTGTAAACTTTGATATGTTTGGAGTTAGGGGAATTTTGCTACTTTTTCACTTAGGGCTTTGGTTTGGGCTGAGCCCATTAACCCCACTTAACTCAGTTCCAACCCTCTCCTCTTCATTTACTTCCTTTCTACTTTCCTTATACTCAAGCTTTTATAACAATGGTGAGTGGAGTGGGAAATTAAAATTCCAAACCCTAGTTTTCTTTTGCAAATCAAACTCTAGCTCTAAACTAATAGAAGAACCCATTGGTAAGCCTTCTCTTCTTCTTCTCCAACTCATTCTCTTATCAATTTCAGAAATTCCTAAACCTAACTTTGGGAATGTTCTTCTTTTAAAGCTTAGAATCAAGCTTCTTGTGTTGGATTTGAAGAGTGGTTGATTCTCCTTTGCTTTCAAGCTTCTTCTTCAATTGTTTGGGTTCAAAGGTGAGATTTTTATCTCACATCTTAGTCTATAATTATCTTCGATTGTTAGGTATGAATTCCTAACACTTATTCTTGTGCAATTGATTTTGGTTTGGATTGATTCGGTGTATATTCCAATTTTTAGTGTTTTGAAATCAAAATCTATGAAAATCTTTTTATGGATATTTGGACATTGATATTTGAGGCGTATCGAAGAGCTGTTAAGGCTGGGTTGTCGCTTGGCGTAAACCCTTGGTCGTTGTCGCTCGATCGATCGCTTCCGGTATTCGTTTGGCCATTTTTGGCCTAGGTTCAGGGAACGCCCTGAACCCTTGCTTCAAACGTTTGAAACGTAGTATTCAGATGTCTGAATATTATACTGGGAATTTTTATTCCCCAGTATCCAGACGTCTGAATTGGTCCATTTGGAACCAGAAAGGAAATAGGCTAAAAAGTGCCTATTTCAGACGTCTGAAATCAACGATTCAGATGGCTGAATTCTATTTTGGAAAATATTTTATTTTCCGGATTCAGACGTCTGAATCCTTGATTTCAGACGTCTGAATCTGCAGTCTTTTGCCTATTTGCCCATTTGCATGGGAATTACAACATTAATCGATTTATGTTGATTCCTGTTTGTTGATTATCATTTATTATGGACTTGATGACTTTTATATCGGGATTTTTGAGAATATCCATTTCGATGGATCCCGTAATCGATTTCTTTGGATTTTATTCACGTCTTCGAATGTGAATTTTGATGATTGATTATTTCTACAATCATTTCTATGATTTGTCACTTTAAAAATATAAATGTTTCAATACTTGTAGTAAATATCAAAACTCTTTCATCAAAACGATTTCAACTCTATTTTCAATAGCAAAGCTCTTTTCTTAAACCGTTTTTGAATCTACTAGTATATACAAACCTTTACCTCACTCGTATGAGAAATCTAATTAAACGACTTAGTAAAACGAGTGGTATGAAACGCTTGTGTTTACTTCGCCGGTTAATTCTTGGACTTATTCGATTGAATCTCTTGTGACAATTTTCTAGTGGAGATCTACAATTTGTTCGTAAATATTTAAGTTAAGCTAGTGGTTATGGGACATGAAGCTAAGCTCATATATTTACTAACTTACTGTAATTGACACTTCTCTTTGATCATGACGATCATTTTAAGATTTAGACTAGCAATTGTGCGATGTCTCTTTGACTGCGAGGTTAGACTAGACACCATTTGTGTGATTAGACTAGACACCATTTGAGTGATTTCGACTCACACATATCTCTTTGTCTGCAAGGTTAGTCTAGACCTCATCAGTGTGATTTCGACTCACACATATGGGGTAGCACCCCATGGTCTTCGGGCCGTTCGTGTGTCAAAAATTAATGGCTAGCTACCATGAGATAGCATCTCGTTCGTGTGATACATATGTTGGTGAGTTTTTATGCTCCCGTTCGTGTGATAGGCCTCCCCCCCTTTTTTATGATTTCTAGATTTCGTGTGTTGATTTCTGGAATTTATGCTTCACCAATTTTAGTGGTTTTCATTGATATGATTTATCAATTTTTGTGCATTGGTGAATTCGTGTGTCATTGACTTGTTGTGAATACAAGTTTTGGGTATGAAACCCTTTTTGGATCTTTGTGAAGATTCTTATCGTATTGAACGATCTTTTGTTGATCATCATTTGCATGCTTATAGTAGTATGCCATTATGGATATTATATGTTTATGCCATATCTTTTACTTTATATCATGTCATCTGATATTTATAGCTAGACTGATCCGTTTATTATTTTCTTATAAATAATACTCGGGTTAGACCGAGATGTTACAGGTGCTTCTGTTTGACTCCTCTTCTGGGATTTGCTACTCTGACTTTTGGCTAACTATTTAGATTAGCAGTTTTTTTGTATACACTTGAGATATAGACTCATAGTTGTATTCTTTTGTATCGCATGTGTTGCTATTCTTCTGTATTATTGTGGATCTTTTTTACCACTACTATGATGTACACTTTCATGTGTTAGTTATATATTCATATCTTCTTCCGCCTTTGTGATATGAATTATCTGTGACTGATTTGTGTTATGCTTATTTCTATATTTGTTTCCGAAGATTTATTTATAGCCACTGTGTAGTAGCTTTGAGTTTGCATCGGTATGTCGGATTTCCTCTTGAGATGAAATGCATGTTATATTTTATCTGGCATATCGGTGCTCACACAAAGCAATTACACGGATGGTCGCTCCTCAACAGCCTTATTCTCCATGCTAGTTGACAGCATTACTCCGTAGTGTTCTTGGCTAGCGTGGGTATAGAGGTTGGGCATCACATAGAGGTTCCAGAATGAAGTAGGATGGTTTGACGAACGATTCTGCATGAGGTATTTACATGTCCCTGACTCCCTTGAGTTAGCTTGATGTGACTAAAACAGGAGCGATGCCAAGTGAGGTCGCACCTCCGATCGAGCATGCTTCTTCGATACCAGTCTATTGCTTTGTCATTTGATTGGGTGCACCATTGATTTTGGGAGTGTGTCTCCACGTGGGCAGTAGTAGCTGGTATGCATTACCACCAGTCTGGATCTGCAAATGGTAGAATCCTACCCTGGAATTGCCTCGCGTGCCTTGTCGCATCTTCTACGAGTTTGGTTTGTGTCATACCAACGGAGAGCTCCCTGATAGCCCATTGGTTTGGTGGAATTTACAGTACTGTATTGACTACGACATTATATAAAATGTGTTAAGGGAGATATAGGTAACGCTTTATCGCTATTTTAATAGTTTACTTTACTATTGACGTTATATATGTAGCATACTGTACTATGTATGTAGATAGTTTAATGGATCCTTAGAGGATGGGAATCCCAAGCATCCTCTAAGTTATATTGTATTTCAGTTGACATTTCATTTAAGTAGAATTTACTGGTATAAGAATGTTAATCCTGACTCGAGTGTTTTTTGTTTTGCTTCAGTCTCGGGTCAGGCTAAGTGGCACAACATTTGAGACTCACCTCTGGAGTTTGGAATTTCGCCTGGAGATCTATCTATTATCTATTCAACTTTCAATCATTTTAATTATTCCTAGTTGTTTTGTTCAGACTTGACATTGCTTGTGTATTTGAGACTTCCGTGTATTCAAGATATCTGTTGTATTTTACTTTTAAACTCTGATGTTTATATGGTAGCTTCATGAACTACTATTTATCTATTCCACTGCATATTACTGTATAAATCTGTGTCCGTGATTCTATGATTGATTTTATCTGTTGTATATGCTAAGTTTTGTCAAATATAAATTAACAATCTGTTATTTTGAGCAATGCAAGTCTGACATGTGTGTATGATTGTCGATTTAAACGGTTCGACATACCAGGTCATTACACACACACACACACACACACACACATATATTAAGTCAAATAAATTTGTTCAACCATATTCGCAAAATGAACAAAGATTTCAATAATTTCAATTAAAATGTTTCAATATGAATATGAGTTCCGTATATTTCTAAATGCATTTTATATATAAATCTATAAATATAAATAAATATATATACACACACATGCAAACACAAACACATACATACATATACATTCATACTTACACACAAATGGATATATATATATATATATATATCAATACAATATTTAATTTTATCTCTCAAGATTAATCCAATCTAAAACAAAATAATCAAAAGAAATATTAAGATAAAAACATACACACAAGTTTTTTGACAAATATTGTTGTACTTGTAGTTTGATTTGAGATCTATGTTTTTTTTTTGCAGATCTATATTCCAAATCTTATATTTTGTGGATAAATCATATATAAATTATATTCAAAACATTACGTATACATAGAATCATATTTATAGATAAAATTACAATTTTTACATGCACGAACGTTTTTAGCTTTGAACAAATAAATTGAATCAAACCATGTCATCCGATTAGTTATTTAAATCATAATATCAATTTTAGATCTGGGTGAAGCAATCACATAAAATCATCATAAGGAGAAACAAAAAAAGGGAAATTTATAAATATAAAATAGAATTTATCTTATGGATCTAGCTAATCTTTATGGGAGATGGATGAACCACAAAGCTCTTTATTTTATTCGATATTTCGATTTAGTTTGAAGTTGTTGATTTTCAAATATGGGTTAAAGGAATTTAGGCCATAGATGGTGAGGAAGAGAGAAAGAAAAAATTTATATTAAAACGGAAATGAATTAAGGGAATTGTTTTAATGGGAGAAAAGGAACATTGCTTATTCTCCTTATTGAGCTTCCTTATTCAATTTCTTTTAAAGATGTTATTAATCGATCCTTCATCCACTACAATGTAGCCGACCCTATCATGCTTCAAATAGGGAGGAAAATTTCCAGAAATCCTCTCAACAATTATTTATTATTTAAACCTCATTTATAAGGTATACTAATATCGTAAATCTGTGTATGCATATGTAGCTTCACATATACACATAGATACACACACTAAAACAAACACAGATACACACATTCACACACACACATGCACGCATGCACAGCCATGTGCGTTTGGCCAGGCAACGAAGTTGTAGAAAGATGAGATGAAGCCGTGAATTAGCTGGCAGTTGATGGATAACCACAACATTGTAGTGGGAGGAGGGGGCTGCGATGTGAAAGCCGGTGATGAAGATGGCTAATGCAGCAATGGCAATTGTAGGTGGCTTGGGTGTTGGAGGTAGGTAATGTAATATCCTGGAATTTTGGACAATATAAATTTAATAATCTGTGTTTAAATTTATATTGAATTGATGATTTTTGTTAATAAATTTGATTTGAATTAATAATTTTCTTTATTTAAATATTTAATTTGTGAATTTATTTTTAATAAACTGATAAAATTGTTTTCTATTTAATAATGTAAATGTATTTGTATATATTTTAAATAGACAAGTTGTTTTAAATTAAATTAGTATAACATAATTTTAATAATTTGAAATTAGGAATTGTGATTTATTTTTGGATTTAAGCTTTTCAAAAATATTTTATAAAATAACTAAATGATTTTAAATATGTAAGATAAATGTTTTATTGGTTTAAAACTCATTTTCACTCAAGTTTGAATATTTAAAATAAGTTACAAAAATGTTTGTATTTTTTTTCTTTCTTTTAAAATATTTATAAAATGTGATTTGTTAATTTAATTTGAAATTTAAAATACAATTTTAAATATGAAACATGTATTCATGTATGTTGTTGTAACCTCTTTTATAAATTTATTTTGATTATTTAAAAGTATCCTTTTCAAATGAATTACTTGTATATTGTTTTATCTATTATAATACTTTGCTTTGTTCTTTAGAAATTAAATATATGCATAACTAAGTCTAAGAACTAAATAATTTACTAAGTTTAAACAATCATTAAGTTTAATTTTTCTTAACATTTAATTAAAATAACAAAAACATTTAAAAGACATATGTAAGCATAATTAACATGCGTATGTAATTTAGAACATGAATATACATGTGTTGATAGCTTAGGACAAGTGTCAAATTTTATCTTTTTTTTTTTTAAAATAAATTTAGTCTTTACAACATTGCATTCTTTTATTCCTGATTTTTTTTCGGTTTCATTTCTTAATTAAAGAACTTTTCAATTGAAAACTTTTTCCTCTAAATCATTCTTCTTAATCAAAACTCTTCATTTCCTCAAATCTGAAAATCTGCATTCTTCTCCTTTAAAAAACCCTATAATCAAACTCCTCCTTTTCAAACTCAACAAACCTGCAAGCTACAAACTATAACATGCATTCATGTTTTCAAAAATAGTCTAAAATTTTGAAACTGTAATGTCAAGTTACACCTGCGTTTCATCTAGAAGCATGTATAAATCAAGATTAAAAGCAAGCAAAAGGTCTGCATTTCTTTGCATCTGGAAGCAAGGGACTGCATTCATGAATTTTCAAAATCTGGAACATGCAATTGAATTTGTGCTCTGCATTTTTCAAATTCAGGTGAGTAACTCCCAATTTAAAAATAAATTAAGTAGGATTTGCATGCCAGTTATCTGATAAAAGTTTAATTATGAATATGCCTTTGAAACTGCCTGTGTATATATGAAATGTAATGCATATTTGATTTCAAGGTTCTGACTGTTACAGTTTCAATTCAAATTGATAGATAATTCTTTTTCCCTGATCTGGTTGCCATTATGTTTTATCATTGAATGAAATTTGTGTATTTCATGATAAAATAAATTTTAAAAGTTTTCTTTTAGCAGTATAGTTTGTGTATTGTCTGCAACATAAACAAATAGCTTAATTCTGTATAAATGAAAATTTAAAGTATCAAGAATCAATGTTTCATAAATATAATTCAAAACAACTTCTAAAATTAAGATTTTTAAATATAATATTACAAGTTTTAGTGATTAAATCAAAGTACAGTTTTCAAATTTACTGTATTTTTCAATTTGGTCAAGTTCAGTTGAAGCTTGCAATTATTTTGGGTGAATTTGATTCTGGAGATTATATAGCCATCATAGATTATAGGAATTTTTTTGAATTGTATTGCAATTCAATTTTGAGATGGTAATTTGGGATTTTAGTGTAGAACCCTAGTTATTTCTAGGCTGTGAAGAATCGAGCATTTCTGCATTTATAGTTGATCGAGTTCAATGTTGTTTTGGGCATTGTTAAGTGGTGGATTGATGAAGTTGTCGCCGAAGTTTGGGTGGAGATGGTGGCCGGAGGCGCGTAGGGTCGCCGTTGACAGGTTTGGTTTGGTTTGCTGACATCTGTTCCAGGTTTTTGGGTTTAAAACTTGAATTCAAATTCAAGTTGAATTATGGGATTTTGAGGGTTGAAGGTTGATGTGGGAATTTTGGTAGATGGAGGATGGCCTGAGATGATGGCCAGTGATGGCCGGAGTAGGGGAGTGGGCGCACAGTGATGGTGTTTTGCATGGTGGTGATTGTTTTTTGGTTGCAGGGTTTTTGTACTCGGAATGGTCTCGGGTAAATGGGAAGGGAGACTCGAAGCAAGGAAGTAATTTACCCGAAGTAAATTCAAGTTTGCTTGGGTATTAATTTTTGTTTCAGGTTTTTCAATATAAAACAGAACATGTTTTACAGTTTTTAAAAAAAAATAAAGAATTAAAAAGTAGAGTTTGAATTTTAAAATGGAATTTAACTTACACTTTAAAGCTGAATTTAAATATGAATTCAAAGTTTGAATTCTGGGTTTTTGTAATAATTTGAGTTTTTTAAAAAAAGGTAAGTATTTCAGGTTTTAGAGTTGATCAGGAACTTGTTTCCAGGTTTCTTAAATTTGAAGTAAAAGAAATTGCAAACAAAATCTGAAATAAGTTTGAATCTAGAATTGAATTTGAATTCAATTAAGTTTTAAATTTTAGATCTTTGAATTAAATTTGAAATGCTATTAAATTCAAGTTGGTTTTAGACAAAAACAGAAACTGTCTTTCTGTTTTAAAAATTTAAAAGTAAAATTTAAAAATTTGAAGGATGAAATTTAATTTGAAAATTTTAAACCTGAAACTTAATTATGAATTCAATAATTTAAATCCTGGACTTTGAAACATTTTTGAATTCAAAAATGTAAGATGTTAGACTAAACAGAAAACTGTTTTTCTGTTTTAATTTAAAAGCAAATTTTAAAAATGCAACTGAAAATTTAAAACAAGTTTAAATCTGGAACACTGAAGTGTGGAACTTAGCAAATAAATCTAAGTTTGAATTTAATTTAAAAACTGGAAATTTAAATTTAGACTTTAAACTTTTTAGAGTATAAAGGAACATTGGTTTGAATTTTAAACTATGAGTTTTAAATTATGAAATAAGAATTTAAAATAAGTTTAAATTCAGTTTTGAAATCTGGAATTTGACTTTAATGTCAGTTTCAAAAATAAATAAGTTTTAAATTTAAATTTGTTTAACTATTTTAGGAAAGGTTTAATAAATTGAATTTAAAAATGAAGATAGAGATGTAAGTAAAGTTTTAATTTTTAAGATTGAATCTGAATTGAAAATTTAAAATTGTGTTTCAGTTTGAATTTAAAAAGAAATTTTTAAATTTAATTTTGTTTGAAACAAATTGTTTAAAATACTTTTGTAGGAAGAAGAATGTATCTTAATTTAGAACTTAAATTGGTTTCATTTAAATTATTAAGTTAATTTAAATGGAATATTAATTATTTAATTTATTAATAATGTCGATATTTAATTAAGTAATTAATATTTTTAAGTTGATTTAATTAGATTTGAGATTAATTAATTAAGGTTAATTAATCTATAATTAGGGACGGTTAATTAAATTTTAATTTATGATTAAGATTTATTTAATCAAGTGATTAATGATTAATTAAGATTTTAATTAACACTTAATTAATTAATAATTCGAGGTTAATTAAATTGTAATTAAATATTAATTAATTGATAATTAATAATGGTTAATATAAGTTAATTCTTAATTAAGTAATTAAGTAATGTTAATGAAGGTCATTAACTTAAGATTATTTAACAATTAATTAATGTGATTAATTTAGATAATTAATTAGAGTAATTAATTAAATAATAATCAATTGTTTAAGTTTAATTACTTAATGAAAGTAATTAATGAATTAATTACTTGGTGTAATTAATTTGATTTATGTGATTAGTTTAAATTAATTAAGTTAAATTAATTTAAACATTTGTTGATTGTTGATAATTACTTTATGTAATTTATGGATTTGTAATTACTTAAGGAAGTAATTAATTAATAATTACTGTATGTAATTAAAGATATTTATTGTAGAAGTAATTTGGATTTAAATTACTTTGAAATTAATCAAGGATTAATTTAGAAAATTAATTAAGAATAATTAATTTATGGAATGAGTAATTAAAGTAGTTAATTACTAAATGGTTATTAATCAAAGGTGATTAATATATATGTGGTTTAAATTAAAGATTAATTACTTTTGTAATTAATTTATATTTAGAGATTGGTTAAATGTAGTAGAAATCATTTATTAATTAATGAATGATGTAATTTGGAATTGATTAATTAAGGTATAATTAATAATGAATAAGTGGTTAATGTAATTTTAATTAATTAATTAATTAAGAAATTACAAGTTAATTATTTGCAACGGGTTTAATATAATTAACTTGTGTAAGTAATATTAAATGCTAATTACTTATTGTAATTGGAGATGGTTAATCAGTAATGATTAAGTGAAATAAATATTGAGATGATGATTTATAAATTGATTTGAAATCAATTGAAGATTAAGAAAAGCAGAATTTTAATGATGAAGTAATTAATTTAATTTATTTTAAATTAATTAGAATTTAGGTAATTAATTTAATTCATTTTAAATTAATTATAAATGGAATGATCATTAGATCATTGCTTATGTTTGATGATTGGTATTGGTTGCCTAGTATGGTTTGTAATCTTAGTATGAGATGAGTAATGATTATTGATATGGATGCATTGGTTGCTTTTGGATGATAATATGGATTATCTGATTATGATATGAATTACCTGTTGATAATGATAATGTTGATTATCTATTTTGTTGTGAATTATCTATCTGTGTATATTTAGATAATGAATTGAATTGTTTTAAACTTAAAACAACTTGGCCTTAAAAGACACGCTTTGGATTTCGATGAGACCGGGATCGGGTTTCCATATTTGGATATCCGAAAACCACATCGATTCCAATTAACGTTAGGTCGTTAACCTAAGTGGAGCGAGTGAAGACTCGAGGTGTAAGGGCTATACGTCAGTATAACTTTGTGGGTGATTCCGTAATGAGTTGACGGAATAGTACTTATAGATTCGAGATGGTGGTTTAGAGTGCAAGGGTTATTGTCGTTAACTCTGAGGGTGATTCCAAAATGAGTGTAACGAGATAATGCCTTCGGTTTCGTTCGAACCCGGAACGAACTTGTATGGATTGAATGCTTTCAGAACATCGTCAGGTGGACGATGAGCATTCTAAGTGTTATGTCCTATAAAGGTAATCGTAGCCTCAAGCCTCATGAACCGGGAATGGATAAAACAGGGGAGGTGCAGCAAAGCTTCGTGGGTAGCCCCCACTTGAGAGCAAGATTTATCCTTGTCTAGAGGTCCCTTTATTTTCGGCTTAGTGGTGCGGTTGTTGATCACAACTGCGGGGTGGTCTTGTTTGGAACTGTTCAGTAAGGAACGGGTCCGGCTTTGTGTTGCAGGGGATTGGGAGTAATCCTCGGTACGGTGATCTAGGCCACGTACTGTGACGGACGGTACCCCAGTAGCCCAGCCATTGTATTGAATCCAAAATCCAATAAGTGCCAACGATTTTGATTGTATTACCCACTTTTGTTGCTAGTAGCTGGAATTTAATCATGTAACAATTTCAGCTATTTCTTATTTACTTGAAAACCCTACACACTATTATAATATCATCGGATTTCCTATCAAATGTTTTGGTTAGCATAAGGTAAAAACTTTTCCATGTTTATGTGTGGGAAGTCTTACGTGATACCTTTTCTTTCAAAGGTTTTTCAAAGTTAAGCAACTTTAACATGTTACTCACACCAGACCCATGTCTGACCCGGAGTTATTTCTGTTTTTCTTTTAACTCTTGGGTACTCAAATTTTTATGAGTAGTAAAGAGAATTCAGGTTAGGATTTAGGTTAGCTTTGACGTATTGTGGAGGAGCATATGGAGCAGCTGCGTATGTATATATAGTTTTCCGCTGTGTTGGTATCTCTGAGTGTTTCTGTATTGTGTATTGAGTTGTAATAACTAGACAGGTGTTTATAACTGTCTAGTATGTGATGTATTGTCTGTGTAACTCTGATATTTGATGTATACTATGTAATACTTATGTTATTAATATAATTTATTCGTTCCGCTGTTGAGATTCTTGTGTTGTTTCTTCTTTCTCTTCTTTCTTTTCTCTTTTCTATCCCTTTCTTTCTTAAGGATGATACGACTTTTGTGGAGAAAAAGTCGGGTCGTCTCAGCTGGTATCAGAGCATTAGGTTGAGTGAATACCTAGGCTCTGTAGTGGTGTCTATCTTGAGAGAGCGTATTTGTATTTTTAATATATATATATATTTGGTTCTACCTATTTGTTGGATTACCTGTTCGGGTTTTTCCAATGTAAGTTATAAAGGTAGATGAGGTAGGAGTGTGTATAACACGACTACCATTGGTTGGAGTTTGATAGATGAGGTTGGAAGTGTATTTGTCGAGACTGTAGACCTAATACCGTCTCGAGTGAGTTTTGTTTGGTTTAAGTACTTCATCGATCTCTGAAGGAAACCTGTAAAGGTTCGGAGTTCATTTTTGAAGTGCAGAATTGAGTTTTGATCGGTCGGTAGGTCAGAAGTAAGCAAGTGATGATATCTTAATATCTTAGGAAGTAATAGCTGTGTGATGAGATGCAGTGACTATGGATAGTTCCGAAGATGTTTCTTTGGAACAAGAGTAAGAAGTGAGTCTGCTCGGTGATGTGGCTAAGTTTAGCAGAGTGTTCTGAGTTGGTAGGAAGTCTTTTGGTTGAGTAGTTTCTCTGAAGTGGAGTTCAGAGGCAGCAGAGTGGATTTTTCTCTGGTAAGTTGGCTAGGCCAGCATAAGCTGTTCTGTTTGGTAGAGAGAGAGCAGTTCTCTTTGGATTTAGGCTGAGCTGATCGCAAAAGTGACTTGCGATAGTATGTTCTTTTGGATTATTGGAGATTGTCTGGATGTCTTCTGGAAGTCAGAGTTTGTCTGCATCTGGAGATCGAGTTTTCTTTCCAGAATTGGAACAGGTGGTTCAGTTAATAGATAGATGGTTCCTTGAGATAAAAGTTGGTGAAGTAGCTCAGGTTTCGGAGGAACTTCTGAGTTTTCTTATGGATATGTGGAACCATATTTTTGTGCTGGGTTGTCTGGTCTGTGCTTGTGCTCTTCGTCAGTATTTTCTTCTGTTTCGGGTCAGAGTTGTGCAGCTGAAGCAGTTTGGGGATGATTCTGTTTTATTTTTTCGGATAAGAAGAAGTTTGTTCTGTCTTCTGTTGTTGAGCAGCAGGGTTTGTGTTCTTGGTTTTTGAGTGATCTTGAGGAGATCATTGGATTGTTTTGATCCAGTCTGTTTCTAGAGGCATCAGCGTAGAGTTGAGCTGATCAGGAGGGATGTTGGTAGCCCAGGATCGTCCGAAGAGTTTTTTTATGGATAAGAGACGGAGGAATTTGGATTCTGGAATCGGAGATTTGTTTTGGGATAAGTTCTTCTCTGATCCAAAGAGCTATAAGTTTGGGAAGCTAGCTCTGTAGTATTTTGGTTTCTTCTGTGATGGGTTAGATCAGTGTTTGGTTTTCTAGAGTTGAATTGCCAGTTTGGATAACTGGGATTCAATGTGTTTCATGTATCTCTGAGGGAGTACGTGTTTGATATTTCTGGTTTTAGAAGCAGCAGTTTAGGATGGATTGGTTGTTGAGTCAGACTCGTTTGTAGTCTGATATTCTGTATAGAATTGTTGATAGGAGCTCTATAGCTTAGTAGTATTGATTGATTGGATTCTATAGAGCGAGTATCCCGATATATATATACCAGGGAAACTCGTGAAAGTTTTATCCAAAATTCTTTTGGATAATTAGATTTGTTTTGATTGTGTGAATTGGTTACTTTGGTTGTTGGCATATGATTAACATATGTTGTGTTTTAAAATAAAATCTGTAAATAGATTATTAAATTACCTTTGTTTTAAATTTCGAGGACGAAAATCTTTTAAGGGGGAAGGATTGTAATATTCCGGAATTTTGGACAATATAAATTTAATTATCTGTGTTTAAATTTATATTGAATTGATGATTTTTGTTAATAAATTTGATTTGAATTAATAATTTTCTTTATTTAAATATTTAATTTGTGAATTTATTTTTAATAAACTGATAAAATTGTTTTCTATTTAATAATGTATATGTATTTGTATATATTTTAAATAGACAAGTTGTTTTTAATTAAATTAGTATAAGATAAATTTAATAATTTGAAATTAGGAATTGTGATTTATTTTTGGATTTAAGCTTTTCAAAAATATTTAATAAAATAACTAAATGATTTTAAATATGTAAGATAAATGTTTTATTGGTTTAAAGCTCATTTTCACTCAAGTTTGAATATTTAAAATAAGTTACAAAAATGTTTGTATTTTTTTCTTTCTTTTAAAATATTTATAAAATGTGATTTGTTAATTTATTTTGAAATTTAAAATACAATTTTAAATATGAAACATGTATTCATGTATGTTATTGTAACCTCTTTTATAAATTTATTTTGATTATTTAATAGTATCCTTTTCAAATGAATTACTTGTATATTGTTTTATCTATTATAATACTTTGCTTTGTTCTTTAGAAATTAAATATATGCATAACTAAGTCTAAGAACTAAATAATTTACTAAGTTTAAACATTCATTAAGTTTAATTTTTCTTAACATTAATTAAAATAACAAAAACATTTAAAAGACATATGTAAGCATAATTAACATGTGTATGTAATTTAGAACATGAATTTACATGTGTTGATAGCTTAGGGCAAGTGTCAAAATTTATCTTTTATTTGTTTTTAATAAATTTAGTCTTTACAACATTGCATTCTTTTATTCCTGATTTTTTTCCAGTTTCATTTCTTAATTAAAGAACTTTTCAACTGAAAACTTTTTCCTCTAAATCACTCTTCTTAAACCAAACTCTTCATTTCCTCAAATATGAAAATCTGCATTCTTCTCCTTCAAAAAACCCTATAATCAAACTCCTCCTTTTCAAACTCAACAAACCTGCAAGCTACAAACTATAACATGCATTCATGTTTTCAAAAACAATCTGAGATTTTGAAACTGTAATGTCAAGTTACACCTGCATTTCATCTGGAAGCATGTATAAATCAAGATTAAAAGCAAGCAAAAGGTCTGCATTTCTTTGCATCTGGAAGCAAGGGCCTGCATTCATGAATTTTCTAAATCTGGAACATGCAATTGAATTGTGCTCTGCATTTTTCAAATTCAAGTGAGTAACTCCCAATTTAAAAATAAATTAAGTAGGATTTGCATGCCAGTTATCTGATAAAAGTTTAATTATGAATATGCCTTTGAAACTGCCTGTGTATATATGAAATGTAATGCATATTTGATTTCAAGGTTCTGACTGTTACAGTTTCAATTCAAATTGATAAATAATTCTTTTTCCCTGATCTGGTTGCCATTATGTTTTACCATTGAATGAAATTTGTGTATTTCATGATAAAATAAATTTTAAAAGTTTTCTTTTAGCAGTATAGTTTGTGTATTGTCTACAACATAAACAACATGGCTTAATTCTGTATAAATGGAAAATTTAAAGTATCAAGAATCAATGTTTCATAAATACAATTCAAAACAATTTCTAAAATTAAGATTTTTAAAAATAATATTACAAATTTTAGTGATTAAATCAAAGTACAGTTTTCAAATTTACTGTATTTTTCAATTTGGTCAAGTTCAGTTGAAGCTTGCAATTATTTAGGGTGAATTTGATTCTGGAGATTGTATAGCCATCATAGATTATAGGAAATTTTTTGAATTGTATTGCAATTCAATTTTGAGATGGTAATTTGGGATTTTAGTGTAGAACCCTAGTTATTTCTGGGCTGTAAAGAATCGAGCATTTGTGCATTTATAGTAGATCGAGTTCAATGTTGTTTTGGGCATTGTTAAGTGGTGGATTGATGAAGTTGTCGCCGAAGTTTGGGTGGAGATGGTGGCCGGAGGCGCGTAGGGTCGCCGTTGACAGGTTTGGTTTGGTTTGCTGACATATGTTCCAGGTTTTTGGGTTTAAAACTTGAATTCAAATTCAAGTTGAATTATGGGATTTTGAGGGTTGAAGGTTGATGTGGGAATTTTGGTAGATGGAGGATGGCCTGAGATGATGGCCAGTGATGGTCGGAGTAGGGGAGTGGGCGCACAGTGATGGTGTTGTGCATGGTGGTGATTGATTTTTGGTTGCAGGGTTTTTGTACTCGGAATGGTCTCGGGTAAATGGGAAGGGAGACTCGAAGCAAGGAAGTAATTTACCCGAAGTAAATTCAAGTTTGCTTGGGTATTAATTTTTGTTTCAGGTTTTTCAATATAAAACAGAACCTGTTTTACAGTTTTTTTTAAAATAAAGAATTAAAAAGTAGAGTTTGAATTTTAAACTGGAATTTAACTTAGACTTTAAAGCTGAATTTAAATATGAATTCAAAGTTTGAATTTTGGGTTTTTGTAATAATTAGAGTTTTTTAAAAAAAGATAAGTATTTCAGGTTTTAGAGTTGATCAGGAACTTGTTTCCAGGTTTCTTAAATTTGAAGTAAAAGAAATTGCCAACAAAATCTGAAATAAGTTTGAATCTAGAATTGAATTTGAATTCAATTAATTTTTAAATTTTAGATCTTTGAATTAAATTTGAAATGCTTTTAAATTCAAGTTGGTTTTAGACAAAAAAAGAAACTGTCTTTCTATTTTATAAATTTAAAAGTAAAATTTAAAAATTTGAAGGATGAAATTTAATTTGAAATTTTTAAACCTGAAACTTAATTATGAATTCAATAATTTAAATCCTGGACTTTGAAACATTTTTGAATTCAAAAATGTAAGATGTTAGACTAAACAGAAAACTGTTTTTCTGTTTTAATTTAAAAGCAAAATTTAAAAATGCAACTGAAATTTTAAAACAAGTTTAAATCTGGAAAACTGAAGTATGGAACTTAGCAAATAAATCTAAGTTTGAATTTAATTTAAAAACTGGAAATTTAAATTTAGACTTTAAACTTTTTAGAGTATAAAGGAACATTGGTTTGAATTTTAAACTATGAGTTTTAAATTATGAAATAAGAATTTAAAATAAGTTTAAATTCAATTTTGAAATCTGGAATTTGACTTTAATGTCAGTTTTAAAAATAAATAAGTTTTAAATTTAAATTTGTTTAACTATTTTAGGAAAGGTTAAATAAATTGAATTTAAAAATGAAGATAGAGATGTAAGTAAAGTTTTAATTTTTAAGATTGAATCTGAAATGAAAATTTAAAATTGTGTTTCAGTTTGAATTTAAAAAGAAATTTTTAAATTTAATTTTCTTTGAAACAAATTGTTTAAAATACTTTTGTACGAAGAAGAATGTATCTTAATTTAGAACTTAAATTGGTTTCATTTAAATTATTAAGTTAATATAAATGGAATATTAATTATTTAATTTATTAATAATGTGGATATTTAATTAAGTAATTAATATTTTTAAGTTGATTTAATTAGATTTGAGATTAATTAATTAAGGTTAATTGATCTATAATTAGGGACGGTTAATTAAATTTTAATTTATGATTAAGATTTATTTAATCAAGTGATTAATGATTAATTAAGATTTTAATTAACACTTAATTAATTAATAATTTGAGGTTAATTAAATTGTAATTAAATATTAATTAATTGATAATTAATAATGGTTAATATAAGTTAATTCTTAATTAAGTAATTAAGTAATGTTAATGAAGGTCATTAACTTAAGATTATTTAACAATTCATTAATGTGATTAATTTAGATAATTAATTAGATTAATTAATTAAATAATAATCAATTGTTTATGTTTAATTACTTAATGAAAGTAATTAATGAATTAATTACTTGGTGTAAGTAATTTGATTTATGTGATTAGTTTAGATTAATTAAGTTAAATTAATTTAAACATTTGTTGATTGTTGATAATTACTTTATGTAATTTATGAATTTGTAATTACTTAAGGAAGTAATTAATTAATAATTACTGTATGTAATTAAAGATATTTATTGTAGAAGTAATTTGGATTTAAATTACTTTGAAATTAATCAAGGATTAATTTAGATAATTAATTAAGAATAATTAATTTATGGAATGAGTAATTAAAGTAGTTAATTACTAAATGGTTATTAATCAAAGGTGATTAATATATATGTGGTTTAAATTAAAGATTAATTACTTTTGTAATTAATTTATATTTAGAGATTGATTAAATGTAGTAGAAATCATTTATTAATTAATGAATGATGTAATTTGGAATTGATTAATTAAGGTATAATTAATAATGAATAAGTGGTTAATGTAATTTTAATTGATTAATTAATTAAGAAATTACAAGTTAATTATTTGCAAAGGGTTTAATATAATTAACTTGTGTAAGTAATATTAAATGCTAATTACTTATTGTAATTAGAGATGGTTAATTAGTAATGATTAAGTGAAATAAATATTGAGATGATGATTTATAAATTGATTTGAAATCAATTGAAGATTAAGATAAGCAGAATTTTAATGATGAAGTAATTAATTTAATTTATTTTAAATTAATTAGAATTTAGGTAATTCATTTAATTCATTTTAAATTAATTATAAATGGAATGATGATTAGTTCATTGCTTATGTTTGATGATTGGTATTGGTTGCCTGGTATGGTTTGTAATCTCAGTATGAGATGAGTAATGATTATTGATATGGATGCATTGGTTGCTTTTGGATGATAATATGGATTATCTGATTATGATATGAATTACCTGTTGATAATGATAAAGTTGATTATCTATTGTGTTGTGAATTATCTATCTGTGTATATTTAGATAATGAATTGAATTGTTTTAAACTTAAAACAACTTGGCCTTAAAAGACACGCTTTGGATTTCGATGAGACCGGGATCGGGTTTCCATATTTGGATATCCGAAAACCACATCGATTCCAATTAACGTTAGGTCGTTAACCCAAGTGGAGCGAGTGAAGACTCGAGGTGTTAGGGCTATACGTCAGTATAACTCTGTGGGTGATTCCGTAATGAGTTGGCGGAATAGTACTTATAGATTCGAGATGGTGGTTTAGAGTGCAAGGGTTATTGTCGTTAACTCTGAGGGTGATTCCAAAATGAGTGTAACGAGATAATGCCTTCGGTTTCTTTCGAACCCGGAACGAACTTGTATGGATTGAATGCTTTCAGAACATCGTCAGGTGGACGATGAGCATTCTAAGTGTTATGTCCTATAAAGGTAATAGTAGCCTCAAGCCTCATCAACCGGGAATGGCTAAAACAGGGGAGGTGCAACAAAGCTTCATGGGTAGCCCCCACTTGAGAGCAAGATTTATCCCTGTCTAGAGGTCCCTTTATTTTCGGCTTAGTGGTGCAGTTGCTGATCACAACTGCGGGGTGGTCTTGTTTGGAACTGTTCAGTAAGGAACGGGTCCGGCTTTGTGTTTTGCAGGGGATTGGGAGTAATCCTCGGTACGGTGATCTAGACCACGTACTGTGACGGGCGGTACCCCAGTAGCCCAGCCATTGTATGGAATCCAAAATCCAATAAGTGCCAACGGTTTTGATTGTATTACCCACTTTTGTGGCTAGTAGCTGGAATTTAATCATGTAACAATTTCGGCTATTTCTTATTTACTTGAAAACCCTAGACACTATTATAATATCATCGGATTTCCTATCAAATGTTTTGGTTAGCGTAGGGTAAAAACTTTTCCATGTTTATGTGTGGGAAGTCTTACGTGATACCTTTTCTTTCAAAGGTTTTTTAAAGTTAAGCAACTTTAACCTGTTACTCACACCAGACCCATGTCTGACCCGGAGTTATATCTGTTTTTCTTTAACTCTTGGGTACTCAAATTTTTATGAGTAGTCAAGAGAATTCAGGTTAGGATTCAGGTTAGCTTTGACGTATTGTGGAGGAGCATATGGAGCAGGAGGCTTCTGCGTATAGATATATAGTTTTTCCGCTGTGTTGGTATCTCTGAGTGTTTCTGTATTGTGTATTGAGTTGTAATAACTAGACAGGTGTTTATAACTGTCTAGTATGTGATGTATTGTCTGTGTAACTCTGATATTTGATGTATACTATGTAATACTTATGTTATTAATATAATTTATTCGTTCCGCTGTTGAGATTCTTGTGTTGTTTCTTCTTTCTCTTCTTTCTTTTCTCTTTTCTATCCCTTTCTTTCTTAAGGATGATATGACTTTTGTGGAGAAAAAGTCAGGTCGTCTTAGGTAAACTGAGGCATGTGGTTGATGCGGCATGGGTGCTGTGTAGGTGTGATGCAGATGGAGGCACATTTACATTTGGGAGCCGATAATGATGGTTTTTTGGTGTCGTTCTAGGCTATGGTAGAAGCAATGGACTGAAAGAAATTCATCCTTCCATCCATCGATTCGGTGAGTTATTTCTTAACTCATATGTCTATGTTCGAGTACAAATACTTTTCTTTGCATAGCCTACTTGATTTTGGGTTATGATGAAAAGGTTGTGAAATTAAACGGAATGAATTATAATTGCATGTTATTGCTTGAACATTATTATAATGGTTGTGATCCTTCGCTTGGATAATATAGTTTGGTTATAGATTGGTTGAATATATGATGTTTGCATGTCCTCTTATTGCTTTGATAATAAGCAAACATTGGATTTGAAATTGATTATAAGGGAAATTTTGAGTTAAATACTTTTGGAAGTATTTATAAAATAAGAATTTATTTGATGTATATTGTTTTTGAAATAAATGATTTTTAAATTTGGCTATATAAAATAGTTTTATATAAAGAGAAGATTTATATACATACGTACATATATATATATATATATGTTTGTATGTATATATTAACTGAATGTTTTTAGGGTTAGTGAAAAGAAACTAATTTATTTTAAAAATCGAAACTACTGTATTAGATTTATAAGCCGATCAATGGATAGATATTTTATTTATTTATAATTATAATATTTAAAAGGATTTTCATATAATGAACTTAAGATTTTTATTCCAAAAGTGATAAGTTTACTTTTACGCAATCGAAAAGATGTGAAGTTATATAAAATAATATTTTTGGAATAATAAATAAAAGGGTTTGAGTATATTTATTTATTGCATGAAACCATTATTAATGGAAGTTTATTTTTGTGTTTCATCAAATACAAAATTTTAAAGTGATTCATTTTGTATTTGATTATTTTAAATAAAGAGAAATGCATTTGAAATTATTTATAAAAGTGCAGTACTTGAGTTGTTTTAAAAAGGGAAGTTTTAAAATTGGTTATAAAAGAGAATTATAGTTTAATAATTATTTACCAAAAGATGGGTTAAAAGACTTTGAAAATCTATAAGAATTTTAAATATTAATTTAAAATTAATGATTAGAGCTTTATAAATATTTTGGATTGGAAATAATATAATTTTGAATTGAAGTTTAAAAGGTATTAAAGAGAAATTTCCAAATGTATGAATCATTTTCAAAGGGGTTTGGCGAGTTTGAAATTGAAAAAAGATTTAGGATGCAAAGTTCCTTTAAACTGAATAAGAGATTTTAAAAATAAGAGATTTTGGAAAAACTAATATATTCTTGCGAATATATAATCATGGCTACATTATTTATATCTCTATCTCTATTGTTAATAAAGAGAATTCAATGAATATGATTTTCATAGTGTTTTCATGAAATTCCAAAAAAAAAAATCTCACATCCACTAATGGAGTCTCACCATCGGTTTGCAACAATCACCAATCCCTGCCTAAGTTACCCATCCGTTGAATTTCACTATCAATTTGCTTGAAATAAAAATTTTGTAACTACCAAAGCTTTTGCACTTATAATACACGTCATTCCGTAAAAAAATTTAGTAAATAAAAAATAAATATTTCTAGCTAATTCATATTAGATGCAGGTTAGTGCGATTTACGCTAGAATATATAATGAAAATATCATAAATTTATGTTATGATATGATTGAGGCATGCAAGGATTGGTGGTGCTTGTTATGGTTGTAGGCATGTTTAAATATGTCATTATGCTTGGACTATTGCCAAATCGCCTTTAAATTGCTTATGCATGTTTTGTTTTATGTCACATGAGATCTATTATATAATGTAATAAGGCTATTTGGATTATTTGCTAGATGTTCTTGGTGTTTCATGTTCATTTAAATATAAAGATGTTAAGAAACCCATTAGTGACACCAGGTTAAACGATGATTAGGTTGGTTATCATCGTAAATATGAACATGTGGAACGAATAAATAAAAATATGATCGAAGCAGTGTGAGACACCAAATGAGATAGATATCCATTCCAATTGAACTAACTATGGGATAGCACCCTAAGTTGTGATAGTTTGGCCACATTGTCTCAGGTCATTATGCTCCATGGGCACATCAAGTGAGGATAGACAAATATGATGCGATTGATGGATGGTGAGGAATGTCAATAAGGACCGGAGAGATATATAGTGCATCAAATAGGTTGAGTGAGGGTTGTGACGACCACACTACACCACCAGCACCCAATATAACTAAATAGTGAGCAACTATTATGCCCGACCAATGTAGGATGATCATCAATGTTTGAAAACGACATAATAATACCACAGAATCTAATCTGTCGTATATCTCATAGCGCATGAGATAAATATAATATACATTACAGATATAAAACCGAAGAGATAGTAATAACTAATTTATCCAAATATCGTACTACAGTTTCATAGAGTTATACATCAAGTAATAGAGTTTATACAAAATGGAGATAAACTTAAATAAATGTCTCGTGATAATAGTAATAATCAAACACTGTCAAGGCTCCACAGTGTTGCACAATGGAATAAGCATAGAAATCGATATATAATGCGAGATAGCTCCATCCAACCCATCATTTTCAAAGCTACTACACTGCACCTATACCTGCTATCTTGTTTACTCATTTAAGAGTACCAGAGATAATATGAAGCAAAGCGTAAAACTTCAAGTCAGATAATAGTCTAGTATGAGTGGTAAATGAATCTCAAAATACTATACAAGTCCATATAATACAGAACAAGGGTATACGAACCATACCTGCCCTGTCCCTGCAACTAAACAGTTAGCATATAACGAACATAATATGCTACTTTACGAATATGGTAAAGGTATACTACAAACCAAGTATGATGACATGTGCCTAGGTATCTATATCCCTAATACCTATCTCTAAAGACATCCCTAGAGTGATTGACTACGAAAGGAAACGACCAAAACATCCATTAAACAATCCTCAATATCACTCCATGTGTTCTAGATATATGTTAACTCGTATGGCCTTTCCCATGTCAAGGACTAGTGGAAATCTCAGTTCTTAGTGTAGTCTTTTGCCAGAAGCCGATGCTAGACCCTTTCTAATGGTCCAGGCTATATGGACCCTTCCCAGTGATCTGGGGTAGCGTTTCCAAATACCTATGAAGGCACTCATAATACCCATGCTTTTGAGTACATCAAAAAACACTCTGAGTATCAATGATCCCTTAGCACGGGTATCCGAGCCCTTTCCTTGCCCAATAGTTTCCATTATTCTCGTAGAACCATTCCATATTCCTCCATTCCATGATAGAACCATTCTCACGTTCTACTCATGGGTCACCCATCCTAGAACCCACCCTTTGTGGATAAACATTCTCATGAATCCTTTCCACATTAAGTCGCCATTATCGGAACTTAACTCCATTCATCAACGAGTTTCCCTCATCAAAGTCCCTAAGCTATCATCATGCTACTACATCGCCATCAAAACCTATGTGAACAAACAAACACCTTAGGAAAGGCCTGCAGAGCCCCCGGTTCTCCTCTTAGAAGTCCCCTCCCAACTTCCTTGAAATGGACCTCACGGTACCGATCCAATCCTATTGGTACCAATAGGTAAACTCAGCCAATTTTGGCTAAGTTTTTTCCTCTTTCCTAGTGCTCCATTTTCTAAGTGTTTGGACAAACCACTTCCCCTAAAGCTCTCAGCACCAACTCTGAATCTGTTAGTGCTAAGTCCAAAAGCTCTTGTTTTCATGCCCTCTAAAACTCTCGGTATCAAGTCCAACACTTAGCCAAATTCTTGCACCTATCTTCTACTCATCACCTCAAGTCTCAACATGAAGTACCATCCATACACTGAGCAATTTCCTCAAACAGAAACCTCTCGGTACTGATCAAAAGCTTTCGGTACCGAGTCATAACCTTAGCTCCAAACTTGGTGCAAATTGAATCCTGAGCTCCTCTTGTCCTCCAAAGCCTCCCTTCCAAGTTTCATCCAATTTTGACATTTTTTGCTTTTAATATGCCAATTCAACCACGTTTTTCCTAATTACCTAAAAGCACTAGCAAACCACATAAAAGCACAACATACAAACATGTAATATCACATATATGCATCCATTCATACATGTATAAGAACATGATGATCAAGAAATCATAATCTAAATCTAGCTTTTAGTCTAGCATATGAAAATGAACAAAATGTGTTGCAAAACCTTTTAAAACCACTTTAAAAACTTTAAAATTTGACTACAAACATTTATTAGAATGTTATTAAATTTAGAAAACATTTTAGGATCAAAATCATGTTAAAAACATCAATTTTAACTATTTAAACATACATGGTAGAGTGAGAGGTCAAGAACCACTCATCAAATACCTAAAATACCAATTTTCTTCTTAGATATGAAGTAGACAGCAAAGGAGATGAACAGAAATTAGCAAAAATAATAATCTCTAACCCTAGATGCTAGCTACCCCTATAATTATGATCTAGGCTAAGATTGGTAAGGAAAATGTGTGATTTTTGATGAAATTTAGGTTAATATAGGATTAAAGTTATTTAGAAGAAGATGAAAATTACTTAGATCAATTCTTACAGCTTCTCCTTTGCATAATTTTTGAGATGGGTTAGTGGGCCTAAGCACGGGCTTATTTACTTACCCATGGGCCAGCAATAGCCAAAACTTAAAACATCTATAACTTTCAAATGGTAAGTTTATTTTTCTATTATGACCACTCTACGGAATGGGAAACCATCATCCTCAAGCAATGGAAGTGGTTTAAGTCCCTATCTCAGCATCTATCAAAAGTTATAGTCCAAACAAGATTTTTTGGGTCAAAATGTTCATATATAAATTAGGAAACAATATTGGATGTGGAAAATGTCTCTACGAATCACATATAAAAATTGTAGAGTCATATGACCTCATATAAATAAAATAAAAATATTTTACGATCTTCCAATACTTAAAATACGGGTCATTACACTCTCCCCCTTTAGGGATTTCACTTCCAAAATCCCCAAATAAGTCAAACATAGTTACCCCGCATACCTAACACTCATATACAACCATCATACATATCAAACAAGCGTCCATGCAACCAATAGTGTAGGAAAGACTACATGTGAGAAACCAAACTATCTTATATGATATCAAAGGTGAAAGAAAATATGGTAAACAATAGGCCTTACCATACAAAGAGCTCTAGATATGTAGCCCTCACATTCATCTCAGTTTTCTTTGTGCAATCGCCTTTGCTTTCGCCCCATTGAACCTTCCTTAACATCACTGTCTTCCTCTTAAGTCGTCTTGTATCGGGTCCGATAATATGAACCGGCCTACAAAGTCCTGAAGCTTCTGGTTTAATCTCAATATCATCAGGCTGATCCAGTGCAATCATCATGCCTGAGTCATGCAAGAACTTCCACAGATGAGAAACGTGGAAGATGTTGTGCACACCGACCATCTTCTGAGGTAAGCCGACCCTATATGCTAGGTTCCCAATCTTCTCTGCTATCGGAAAAGGACATACAAATCTCGATGCCAATTTCTCCTTACTAGTGAGTCGAATAACATTCTTCAAAGGAGAAGTCTTCACAAACATCATATCGCCGATAGAGAACTTCAAACCTCTATACTTCCTATCAGCGTAGCTCTTCTGCCTATTTTGAGCAGCTCTTATTCGTTGTCGAATTATCTTTATCTTCTCAAAGGTTTCTCTAATCATATCTGACCCAAGTATCAACGCCTACTTCTAACCAATTTGAAAGGGTATTACAGGTCAGCTATACAATGCTTCATATGGAGCCATGCTGATACTAGACCAATAGCTATTGTTGTATGCGAACTCCACCAAATGCAAGTGATCATCCCACGAGTCTTCGAAATCGAGTATGCAAGCTTGCAAGAGGTCCTCCAGATACGATTCACTCTCTTGGTCCGCCCATCAATTTGCGGGTGATAAGCTGTGCTGGGATATAGCACGGTCCCTAATGACTCTTGTAAGCTCTTCAAAAATCCACTAATAAACAATAGGTCTAGGTCGCTCACAGTGCTCTACGGCACACCATGAAATCGTACAACATATTTCACATACTACTCGACCAGTTTGGCTGCAGTTCCACTTGACTTGACGAGTATAAATATAGCGCTCTTGGTCAATCGATCAACCATAACCCAAATGCTATCATGCCCTGCTCAAGTCCTTAGTAGTCCATCGATTCTTGCTCCCACTTCTATTCGAGAACTTCAAGTGGTTGCAACAGCCCACTTAGTTTCTTCTACTCTGCTTTTACCAACTAACAGTTCATACACTTTGAGATGAATGTCCCAACATCCTTCTTCATCCCCTTCCAGTAATAGGTCTACTTCATATCATGGTACAACTTATTACCATCAGGATGTATGGTCAACCTAGAATGGCGGTACTCTTGTAGCACCTCCTCTCGTAATCCATCAACATTGCGAACAAAAAATCTCCCATCCTGTGACGCCCCACCTCTATACCCACGCTAGCCAAGAACACTACGGAGTAATGCTGTCGACTAGCACGGAGAATAAGGCTGTTGAGGAGCGACCATCTGTATAATTGCTTTGTGCGAGCACCGATATGCCAGATAAAAATATAACTTTTCATCTGAACAGGAAATCCAACATACCGACACAAACTCAAAGCTACTACACAGTGGCTATAAAGGTCTTCGAAAACAAATACAGAAATAAACCTAACACAAATCAGTCACAGATAATTCATATCACAAAGGCGGAAATAGATATGAATATTATACATGAAAGTGTACATCAGAGTAGTGGTCAAACAAGATCCACAATATCAAAAAGAATAGATACAAGTGCTAGACAAAAGAATAAGTATACATCATAGAGTCTGTATCTCAAATGTATACAACAAAAACTACTAAACTTAAGTAGTTAGCCAAAAGATCCGATGAAAGTCCGATAAGGAGTCAAGCAGAAGCACCTGTAATATCTCAGTCTGATCCGAGTATTATTTCATAAGAAGAAAATAATAAATGGATCAGTCTAGCTATAAATATCAGATGAAGTGATATATAATAAGAGATATGACATAAACATATAATAATCACAATGCCAAGCTGTGATAAATAAGTAATTGAAAATCAACAAGAGATTAATCAATATCACAATAATCTACTCAAGATAAAAAGGAATGTCATACTCCTAATTTCATTCACCAAGCCACAATAAATGACATATATATCAATGCCCATCATAAAAGTTGGTGAAACATAAATTCCAGAAATCAACACACGAAATCCAGAAATCACAATAAAAAGGATGGCCAATCCCAGAAAAATGAGCTCCTCCTGACAGGGTATAGTCCCCCATTGCGGACTTTGAGCCGAAGCTCCTCCTAGTGAGCCGAAGCTCCTCGTGACAGGGTATAGTCCCCCATTGCGGACTTTGAGCCGAAGCTCCTCCTTGTGAGTCGAAGCTCCTCGTGACAGGGTATAGTCCCCCATTGCGGACTTTGAGCCGAAGCTCCTCCTGGTGAGCCGAAGCTCAATAAAAACGACGTACAGTCCTCCACGTGGACAAAGAGACATCGCACAATGCTAGTCTAAACCATAAAATGATCGTCATGATCAAAGAGATGTGTCGATTACAGTAAGCTAGTAAATATATGAGCTTAGCTTCATGTCCCATAACCACTAGCTTAACTTAAATATTTACGAACAAATTGTAGGTCTCCACTAGAAAATTGTCACAAGAGCTTCAATCGAACAAGTCCAAGAATTAACCGACAAAGTAAACGCAAGCTTTTCATACCACTCGTTTTACTAAGTCGTTTAATTAGATTTCTCATACGAGTGAGGTAAAGGTTTGTATATACTAATAGATTGGAAATCGGTTTGAGAAAACGAGCTTTGTAATAAAATAGTGTTGAAATCATTTGAAGAAAGAGTTTTGATATTTACTACTAGTATAGAAAACCTTTATATTTTTAAAGTGACAAATCACAAAGAAGATTGTAGGAACAATCAATCACTAAGATTCACATTCGAAAACGTGAATAAAATCAAATAAAATCGATATAAAATCCATCAAAGTGGATATATCTAAAATTCCCAAAGAAAAGGTCATCAAAGTCGATAGTAAATGACAACAACAAAAGGGAGACAACACGAATCGATTAAAGTTGGAAATTCAGACAAATTAGCAATATAGGCTAATCTGGCAAATAGTAGCAGGTCGGTCGACCGGACTCACTGAGTCGGTCAACCGAACCAAAAGGTTGGAAGTGCTCGGGGCACCAGGTCGGTCGACCGGCCCAGGGGGTCGGTCGGCCGAACCAGAAACAGAGAAGATTTTTACAAGCAGGTCGGTCGACCGGACCAGGGGGTCGGTCGGCCGAACCTGATGCTCTGCAAATTGATGCCCATTTAATTGATGTGCAACCTTCAATTCGCAACCGAACGAGCACGGACGCTAGGGAATTATGCCTATCGGCTACCCGGCCCTATTGGCGCCTCGATGCACCACCAAAAACACATTTGAACATCAAAGCTATGATTTTTAAGGATTGAACTCAAAACACTAAAAATTGGAATATTCACAAAAGAAATCCAAATCAAAAGCAAATGCACATGAATAAGTGTTAGGAATTCATACCTAACAATAGAAAAGAATTATAAGCATAGATGTGAGATTAAAAATCTCACCTTTTTAGCTCAAGAACAAGAAGAAGAAGCTCAAATGCAAAGGAAAGGCTAACCATTCTTCACACTTACTCAACAAGCTTCAATCTAAGAATAAAACACATATTTTCCTAAATTAGGTTTAGGATATTTTCTGAAATTGAAGAGGAGAAGAGATGGAGAAGATGGAGAAGAGGCTTACCTATCCTTCTCTTTGAATTTGGAGCAAGAATTTGGATTATCAAGAGCAACTAGGGCTTGGGAGTTTCTATTTCCTCTTCCTTTCCCCCATTAACATAAAAGCTTGAGTATTAGGAAAATAGAAAAGAAGTGAATGAAGAGGAGAGGATTGGAACTGAATACATAAGTGGGCTCAGCCCAAACCAAAACCCTAAGTGAAAAGTAGCAAAAATCAACTTTCTCCAAACATATCGAAGCTTATATTCAAAAAGGTCGCAAACGTCATTTTGAACTCAATGGGGGTGGTCTCGAGTCCTAATTCGGCTGTTTGCAAAAAGTAGCTTTTTGGACCAAAATCCCACTAACGATAAAATATTTAAATAAAATATTTAAATATAAAATCGATAAATATGCGGGTTGTTACAGACTCCCCTCCTTAAAGAAATTGCGTCCTCGCAATCTTTAAGAAGAAAATAAGAAGTAACAACCATGGAAGCATATCAACACAAAAGAAAATTTGAAATAGGAAGTTCACCATAAAGTGCAAGAAGGAGTAAATCCGAAAGTTTTCGTTCGATGAATTCTCAAGATTTCACGTGAGAAATCCTTAGGATTTGAGAACCATTGAACTCTCACAAGGAGAACATCTTTATTTCGAAGTCGTTTGACCTCCGAAGCAATAATGCGAATGGAATGTTGCTCATAAATCAAATCTGGTGAAACTTCAATTTCCATAATATCACCGGGCACAAGAATAAAAATGGGAATCCCTAAGGCATTTTCGAAGATAAAAGACGTGGAGAACGTCAAGAATAGCAGAAAATTAAGCCAGTGCAACGGCGTAGTACAGAAACGGTACGCGCGAGAAACTAGAAACTCGAATAATTTGGAACACCGACGTAGTACAAAAACGGTACGTCCAATGAACCGATAAAGAGATAATTCCCTTCAGACATCATCAAAGAATCAACCACTTGTTGCCTACGACAAAGTGCATTGGCAACACGATTTCCCTTCCAGGAATAAAAGAATATCAAGATCATAAGATGCCAGGAACTCGAGTCAACATGAAGTTCCTTAAGAGAAAATAGATATTGCAAAGATTTATGATCGAGGTGGAGAACAAATTTCTCCCCCAAAAATAATGATGCCAAATTCCAAAAGTAAAAACAATAGCCGCGAGCACTAGATCATGAGTGGCATATCTATCGATAAGCTATAATGATTTAGAAGCACAAGAGATAGCACGTTCTCCTTTGCAAGAGAATGACATCTAAACCAATACGACTAGTATCGGTACAAATAGCAAAGTCTTGGTTCCCCTTCAGGAATCACAAGAATAAAAGTATCGAAAAGAAAGAATTTCTTTTAAATAATCTTCTTTCCTGAAAAGTTAAAACTTTCAAAATCACAATTATCTCAATGTAAAAATATTTCTAGAAAAATTTACATTTTTACAAGTTAATATACTGTGTCTGACTGTCTCATCAAAGCGTTTAGGAGATTCTTATCGATAACGTTGATCAAGCGCATCGACCAGAATTCTTAACACACTAAATGGGCAATATAATCACAAAATCGTATTCTATATGATGAAAATATCTCTTAAAAGTTTTGAGAATATTCTTTGCTCATTTAAAATCAAAATCCAAACGTACTTATAAATAAATCTTATGAAAAAGATTTGCAAAATTTTAAATTACTATTTTCATGCAAAATCAATAAATACAAGAATAGTCCCATCGAAATATTCATAGAATATTCGATTTATAAAGTGGATGAAATAAGCTGGACAAATTGAATGACATAATAAGTCATTCATAAGAATCATAACAAGTGCGGAATGCGGTAAATGGAATGCGAACTCCCGCAACTCGTAGCCAAATGAAAATCGGTGGCAAGGTCGAACTAGAAAGACCTTATCACCACACAAAATATTGCTTAGGTGATAAATCCTAAGACAAGCTCAAAAATACCAGAAAATTTCTCAAACTACATGAATGAGAGAAATAACACTTTCCTTATAAGTGGGCTTAAGGAATAAAATGATGCCATCAAGTTGGAACCAAAATCATAAAGGAAAAATAGAAATCTGCTTAACAGATTGAAAATGTCGAAGAGGAAAAGTCCACACGAGAAAATAGGATATGGGCTTCACAACGTAAGCCAATCCTTACAAAAATCAATTCCGAAGCCTAAGTAAAGATATCGGCTCGGAAAGATAAATCACATAAAATAATTTCGACATCAAATAAAAGCGAATTGAGTGTTGCTGATCTACCATCCGGATTCACAATCCTCAAAGAAATCAACAAGCCTAAAATATTCAAAGAAAAAGAATCGACAAGTTCTTTTGATATAAAATAGTGAGCCATATCAAAAAGAACTCAAATAGAAAGTTCACGAAATAAAACAATGCCATCAAGGATTGAATGTAAAATACCTTGACTAAGAGAAGGGTTGCTAGGGGCTTGCAGCTTTCCCTTCTCTCCTGCTTTGACGCTTGGGACACGAAGAGATATAATGATCCGCACTTTTGCAATAGCGGCAAGAAATAGGCCTTGGACACCTATTTATATAGTGGTCCCTAGAGCCACAATTGTAGCATTCTCCGCGATTAGGGATAGGAGTATTTGCTATAGAAGTCTCTTGCTTCGCCCTCTTGTTAGGATTAGAACTTTCAAACCTAATAAAGGGATGCCTCTTCTTGTTGTTGTTGGAGTTTGGTTTGGCACTCCCAACCTCGACATCAATTTCTCTATCGGCCTCTTCAAGACGAAGAGCGATATCAATAAGCTGATCAAATGAAACCTCAAGTTTCAGGAGTAATGGCTTCTTAAGATTCTTATTCAAGCCATAGACAAATCTCTGATTTTTCTTCATCGGGGTATTAATATACTCAATCCCGTATTTAGAAAGAGATTCGAAAGATGCGACATAGTCTGTCACAAAAGATTCACCTTGAACAAGGTCAATAAAACGTCGGGCCAAAGTTACTTTTTCAGCCTCCGGCACAAATTTCGATTCGAATCTTTCCCGGAATTGCTCCCAAGTGAGATCCGCTTCAACGATTTCAGAAATTAGGAGCTCATACCAATCTAATGCTCTTTTTTGGAGCATGCTAGAAGCCACTTGGACTCGATGTAGATCAATAAGGTTCATGCGAGAAAAGATGCGATCGCATGATTTGAGCCAAGCTTGAATTTCAATAACACTCTCGGATCCCTTGAATGGCCTTCCACCCAAATCGGTGTAGTCTCTGCATAAGCGTGCAAAACCGGATCTAGGATGAGTAGGCTCTGGATTGGGTCCGGCAGCTTGAGCGTTCTTCACGAGATCTAAAAGCTGCTGAGCAGACATGAATACTCCATCCTGAGGAGTAGCACTAGATTGACCGGCGCTGGAACGGCCTGGTCTAACCATTTCTCTTCTTTAAGAAAGAAAGAAAGAAGAGGAAAAAGTTATTCTCAAGATAAATATCAAGCAATCTTGATAGATAAAACAAGGAATCATAAAGAAAATAGGATGAATCGGTACGAAGACTCGAATAAAATCCTAAAGCACGACTCCTAAGAAAGACTTAGGACAATGATCCTTGTTAAATTATTCTACATTGTTCCGAAGTTTGGCTCTGATACCAAGCTGTGACGCCCCACCTCTATACCCACGCTAGCCAAGAGCACTACGGAGTAATGCTGTCGACTAGCACGGAGAATAAGGCTGTTGAGGAGCGACCATCTGTATAATTGCTTTGTGCGAGCACCGATATGCCAGATAAAAATATAACTTTTCATCTGAAGAGGAAATCCGACATACCGACACAAACTCAAAGCTACTACACAGTGGCTATAAAGGTCTTCGGAAACAAATACAGAAATAAACCTAACACAAATTAGTCACAGATAATTCATATCACAAAGGCGGAAATAGATATGATTATTACACATGAAAGTGTACATCAGAGTAGTGGTCAAACAAGATCCACAATATCAAAAAGAATAGATACAAGTGCTAGACAAAAGAATAAGTATACATCATAGAGTCTGTATCTCAAATGTATACAACAAAAACTACTAAACTTAAGTAGTTAGCCAAAAGATTCGATGAAAGTCCGATAAGGAGTCAAGCAGAAGCACCTGTAATATCTCAGTCTGATCCGAGTATTATTTCATAAGAAGAAAATAATAAACGGATCAGTCTAGCTATAAATATCAGATGAAGTGATATATAATAAGAGATATGACATAAACATATAATAATCACAATGCCAAGCTGTGATAAATAAGTAATTGAAAATCAACAAGAGATTAATCAATATCACAATAATCTACTCAAGATAAAAAGGAATGTCATACTCCTAATTTCATTCACCAAGCCACAATAAATGACATATATATCAATGCCCATCGTAAAAGTTGGTGAAACATAAATTCCAGAAATCAACACACGAAATCCAGAAATCACAATAAAAAGGATGGCCAATCCCAGAAAAATGAGCTCCTCCTGACAGGGTATAGTCCCCCATTGCGGACTTTGAGCTGAAGCTCCTCCTGGTGAGCCGAAGCTCCTCGTGATAGGGTATAGTCTCCCATTGCGGACTTTGAGCCGAAGCTCCTCCTGGTGAACCGAAGCTCCTCGTAACAGGGTATAGTCCCCCATTGCGGACTTTGAGCCGAAGCTCCTCCTGGTGAGCCGAAGCTCCTCGTGACAGCGTATAGTCCCCCATTGAGGAATTTGAGCCGAAGCTCCTCCCGGTGAGCCGAAGCTCAATAAAAACGACGTACAGTCCTCCACGTGGACAAAGAGACATCGCACAATGCTAGTCTAAACCATAAAACGTTCGTCATGATCAAAGAGAAGTGTCGATTACAGTAAGCTAGTAAATATATGAGCTTAGCTTCATGTCCCATAACCACTAGCTTAACTTAAATATTTACGAACAAATTGTAGGTCTCCACTAGAAAATTGTCACAAGAGCTTCAATCGAACAAGTCCAAGAATTAACCGACAAAGTAAACGCAAGCGTTTCATACCACTCGTTTTACTAAGTCGTTTAATTAGATTTCTCATACGAGTGAGGTAAAGGTTTGTATATACTAATAGATTGGAAATCGGTTTGAGAAAACGAGCTTTGTAATAAAATAGTGTTGAAATCATTTGAAGAAAGAGTTTTGATATTTACTACTAGTATAGAAAACCTTTATATTTTTAAAGTGACAAATCACAAAGAAGATTGTAGGAACAATCAATCACTAAGATTCACATTGGAGTCGGTGACCGAACCAAAAGGTTGGAAGTGCTCGGGGCACCAGGTCGGTCGACCGGCCCAGGAGGGTCGGTCGGCCGAACCAGAAACAGAGAAGATTTTTACAAGCAGGTCGGTCGACCGGACCAGGGGGTCGGTCGGCCGAACCTGATGCTCTGCAAATTGATGCCCATTTAATTGATGTGCAACCTCCAATTCGCAACTGAACGAGCACGTACGCTAGGGAATTATGCCTATCAGCTACCCGGCCCTATTGGCTCCTCGATGCTCCACCAAAAACACATTTAAACATCAAAGCTATGATTTTTAAGGATTGAACTCAAAACACTAAAAATTGGAATATTCACAAAAGCAATCCAAATCAAAAGCAAATGCACATAAGTGTTAGGAATTCATACCTAACAATAGAAGAGAATTATAAGCATAGATGTGAGATTAAAAATCTCACCTTTTTAGCTCAAGAACAAGAAGAAGAAGCTCAAATGCAAAGGAAAGGCTAACCACTCTTCACTCTTACTCAACAAGCTTCAATCTACGAATAAAACACATATTTTCCTAAATTAGGTTTAGGATATTTTCTGAAATTGAAGAGGAGAAGAGATGGAGAAGATGGAGAAGAGGCTTACCTATCCTTCTCTTTGAATTTGGAGCAAGAATTTGGATTATCAAGAGCAACTAGGGCTTGGGAGTTTCTATTTCCTCTTCCTTTCCCCCATTAACATAAAAGCTTGAGTATTAGGAAAATAGAAAAGAAGTGAATGAAGAGGAGAGGATTGGAACTGAATACATAAACGGGCTCAGCCCAAACCAAAACCCTAAGTGAAAAGTAGCAAAAATCAACTTTCTCCAAACATATCGAAGCTTATATTCAAAAAGGTCGCAAACGTCATTTTGAACTCAATGGGGGTGGTCTCGAGTCCTAATTCGACTGTTTGCAAAAAGTAGCTTTTCGGACCAAAATCCGACTAACGATAAAATATTTAAATAAAATATTTAAATATAAAATCGATAAATATGCGGGTTGTTACACATCCTTACGGAGCCAACTTTTTTGGTTGATTCTTTATGGCTTCAAGTCTTCAAACTCTACTCCTTCTTCAATTTTTGCCATGATCTCTGCCAGTCCAGCATCTTGCCTCTGACTAGTACCGATCTGCTCAATCAAAATAGGTCCAATCGTCAAATTCACCAAATTTCTATCTCTAACTCGCAAAGAGGTCTGAAGTCATAGCTAACAATGTAATCCAACTACTTCCACTCCATGAACATCTCTCCTAAGTTGGCTTATCTTTTAGTCAATGCATCGACGACCGCATTTCCCTTACCTGATGTGTAGGAAATGCCAAAGTTGTAGGAGGCAAAAAATCTCAATAAACGCTGTTGGCGAAGGTTGTGATCCTTCTAGAAGAAAAGGTACTTTAAGGACTTGTGTGAAAGTCTACAGGGTGGATTGTGTAGTGCATATGCAAATATATATGACAAAATATGTGATGCAATTAAAATAATCTTAATCTAAGTAAATATAGAATAAGCACACTAGGATTTTATACTAGTTCGGACCTCCCGTCCTACGTCCAGTCTCGAAGCTCCCCTTCGAAATTCCACTATCAAACACCCTCACTTCATCCGGAGGAATAGGCTTGGTTATAATAAGTTGTTCTTGTCAAATGTGTGTCCTAGTATAACACGGATGTCGACTAATTAGTACAATTGCTTCTAATATATATTTAAAGAGTATTGTCTATGAAGAACTGAATATATGGAAGAGTGAATATAGGTATATATTGCAGAGATCAAGAATATATGATAGAATATAGAATTAGAGAGCGTAAGTAAGGTGATTTGTTCTCTTGATTCTTGATTCTATATATAGTTATAGATAGGTATCTTGAGTAGTTGCATCCATTAACGAGTGCTCTACAGTTGCTTCTGTTGATAATGAAGAGTTACAGCGAAGAGAAGCGGAGATGTCCATTCGAATGTGGCAATTGAAGTTCTTATTTGAAATCCGAGTTTGAAATCAGACGTCTAAGATTTGTTTCAGATGTCTGATACTATATATATTTTTGAATATAGTAGTAGATCAGACGTCTGAGTGCAATTGTTAGAAGTCTAGTTCAGCCTGTCTGTTGTTCCAGAGAACTGTTTCAGACGTCTGGCTTGTGCACCCAGACGTCTGATATTGTGCATATCAGTTTTTGTGCTCTTTTTATTGTGCTTCTTTGTTCCTATCAACTTGTAGTCTCTTATAGTGTCCTTTGAGCCTTGTTCTTGTCTTTCTAGTGATGTTGTTCTAGCAAGTACCAGTATATATAAATATATATGTATATTCAATTTCCATCGTATAGTTGTTGTCATCGAAACCGTAGATTTGATTTCCTAACATTGTGGTCCATGAACAGCTCGAACCTTTCTCCTAATAAGTAGTGCCTTTAAATCTTCAAAGCAAGCATTATCACCGCTAATTATAAACCATGGGTTGGATACTTCCTTTCATGCTGCTTCAGCCGTCGACTAACATAAGCATCAAGCTTTCCCTTCTGCATCAATACCGCATCTAATCCAGTACCACAGACGTTTGTGTATACTGTTAGCTCCTCATTCCTGCTTGGATTGGTCAATACCAGTGCACACATCAACCTATCCATCAGACTCATAAACGTATGCTCACACTTCGCATCCCAAATAGAAGTCTGATTTTTCTTCATCAAGTTTGTCAACGGTGCGGCTACCTTCGAGAAGTCTTTAATAAAGTGTCAATAATATCCCGCAAATCCTAATAAACTTCTCACATCCATAGCACTCTTGGGTTGGCTCCAATCCTAAACCGCTGTCACCTTGGTAGGATCTATTGTGATGCCTTGCTTTGAGACGACATGACCCAAGAATCTCACTTCCCTTCTCCAAAAGTGACATTTCGAAAACTTCGCTTTCAACTTGTGCCTCCTCAACACTTCAAGCACAATCCTCAAGTGTCCTTTGTGTTCCTCTTCGGTCCTAGACCAAAGCAAAATACCATCCACGAATATAAGTACAAACTTGTTTAGCCCTATGAAGACGCGATTCATGAGGTCAATAAAGTATGCCGGAGTATTGGTTAGCCGGAATAGGATAACCAACCACTCATAGAAACCAGACAACATGCGAAATGTAAAGATCGACACACTCTCCTTTACTACTCTCAACTGATGAAATCTCATTGTCAAATCCAATTAGGAGAACACCTTCGCCATGTCGATCTTATCGAATAAGTTGTTAATATATGGAAGCAGATACTTGTTCTTCTTTTTCACTTTATTCAGCTCACGGTAATCTATACATAACCTCAAAGAGTCATCCACCTTAGTGAAAAATACTACAGGTGCATCCCACTCAAATATACTCCTATGAATGAACCCTCTCTTTAACATGTCATTTGCTTTCACCTCCAACTCCTTTTTCTCTTTGGGTGTCATGTGCCATAAAGGCATAACTATCAGTCTGGCATCCTTCGCTAAGTCTATACAAAACTCAATCTCTCGATGTAGGGGTAATCTAGTCACCTCCTCAAAAACATTCGAATACTCTTTAATGATAGGCACAGATGACAACCCATCCTGTGGAACCTTGAGTGAATATAAAAAGCTAACCATAACTCTGTCCTCCGGAAGGCAGCCAATCACTACTGTCTGCCCCTCCATAGCCCCAATCGTCACCAACAACCTCTCGCAATCCACTATACCATACACTTCCTTAGCTAGTCCATCTCCAAGATAATCCCGAACCCAACGAAATTCAAAACAAACCAATCGCAAACAAAAGAGCATCCATGACTCGATAAGACCAAACCACGAAAATCCATACATAGGATAGTGAAGCCTCCAATAGGGTTCGTAAAAATCAAAGGCTGGTCAACTATTTTGGGCTTTAATCCTAATCTATCTACTAGGTCACTAGATATGAAGGAATGTGAAGCCTCGGTATTGAATAAAACATGCATAGGAACATCATGAATGGAAAGCATACCTTGAATAACAACGCTCTTTCCTTTCACTTTTGTCGAGGTAGCATCAGCGAAGTGGGAACAGTATCTAAAGCATATGCCTTCACAACTTGCTTCTACTATGTTGGTTTTGGATAACTTTTCTGCATATGTCCAAACTTTCCATAGTTATTACACTTCTTCTTCCTATTAGCTTTACAGTCTCTGATTTATGACCCATATCTCCACAACAACAAAAACGACCTCTCATTTACCTTTCCTGTAAGCATTCTTTCCCTAAGACTGCTTCCTCTTTCCATTCCATTTCTACTTGCGTCCACTGCTTTGTTGCAGTTTAGGCTCTTTCTTGGTGATAACAACTAATTTGGACATGGAGTACAAACTCTCATGGCGAAGAGCTTTCTTGACAAGTCTCTCGAATGGCTCATCGATGTGACTCGCCAACTTCTCCCCCAAATAGTCATCCAAACCCATAATAAATTTTTGTTCTTCCTCAACGGAGTGTTGATGAAAGGCATCTTGTACTTCGACATAGATCAAACTCAGTATTAGTAATGGCATTCCACCAGTTCATGGCCCGCTCTTGAAACTGTCTAGAGACCGGCTTCGTTTCATGGCATCATCTACTTCTATATCACCAAAGATACGCTAGCTTGAGATATAGGATGGGTAGTTATCGAGTATGCGGCATTTTCCCATATTTATTTACATATGTGTTGATAACGATGGAAATTTCTATTGTTTAGAAAACTGTCATTAAAATATTATCGTTAAAAACTACAAGCGCATGACGTACAATCGTAGTAAGTATGCGGGTACTAGTCGATCCGCATGGTAAGAATTAAATTCTAATAATACTCAATCAAATCAACCCGAATTTTTTTTGAAATTGTTTAACGAAGAAATTATAGAAAATAAGCTAGAAGAAAAGTGAATAAACCTATGATATTAAGGAGCAATTTAGAAGCAAATCCACTTTCAATCATTCATATAAACCAACACAAAATTTATTTATAACCTCTCTTTAAAATATTAAGTAGAAATGACTGATGTGCTTATTATAAGTATGGTTTATTTGAGCTATTAAGTAGCACAACTTAAACTATCAAATGCTAACACACCATCCAAACCCACTTATCAACTCTCATGAACATGACATGAAATTAAAAATAAAATCTATTTTATGTATGATATATTTACCATTAATTAGTAACATAGACCATCAAATTTGATTCTACCTTAACTTTCACATCAAAATCACTTTGGCAAATGAACAAATGTTTATGTTTACAATGGAATAAGCATAGCCTATTTGAGATGTCAATATATGCTATCAAATTAAATAAAAAGAAACGTAAACTACCATCATTCATAATTTTCATTAAGCATGTAAGAGAGATGACAAATGAAATTAATATGTTAATTTAATATGTTTCATGAGTGCTTCATTACCCCTAAATTGATGGGGATTAGCTACTCATATTTGAAAACATGTTAACATAAAATGATTTCAACATTAAAAACAAGGAAAATGAGAGCTTATTAAATTAAAAGAGAGCTAACTACTTGTATGAAATAAAATTAAGCTAATTACAAGATTTAAATCTATGCTACTAACATTAAATAAGAGAAGCAAAGCTAAGTAGGAGTGCATGCAATAAAAAGAGTACGAAAAGAAAGCATAAAATAAAAATTACATGAAACAAAAGCCATTAAAGAGATTTTTATTTATTTTTGATTTTGTGGCTAAAATATTGCATGAAAAGAAGAAGGTGATTACATAAAAGATAAAGGTATTTATACCCGCTTAAAATCCTAATTTATATTTTAGGGGACTACCTAAAATTCCCTTGAGAAAGTGTAACCTCCAAAATAATCATTAAGGAAATAAGTAATCCCTACTAACATGCCTTTAAGCCTTCATTAACATGTGCATGTGCTTTTAATTATGAAACATATGGTAGTGGATATGTGGGCTCCTCCATGTTGCATGAATTCTTTTATTTTCCTTTCTTTATCAACATTTAACATGTGTGCATGCATTCATCCATGAAACCTCTTCATATCTGCACTTCATTTCCTGTAAATAAAAATAAAAATATGCAAATAAATTTTCTTAACAATTAAATCATACACAAAAATTACCATTCTACATCCCAAATGAGACGAATAAACGATGATTTTGAAAAAAAATTAGATTTTGGTTTAAATGTGTAAAATACCTTAGTATGCTCATTTATTTAATTAAAAGAAGATTAAACATTGAAGTAAAAATAGACACTTTTACGTGCATACCAATATGTTATCATCATGTTATTGCATTGCACGCTCATACTCTCACGGCTAGTTTAAACACGACCCGAGGTGTGTTATTTGTTTAACAACCTCAGGTCCGATTGAGGTTGTTTTTGACAGGATGTGTTATCGTGATTGTATATTTTTCTTGGGACTTGAATTGGTGATGGGGCAAATGATGAAAGGATGCTAGTTATTTTGTACCTAGCTATATCGATGATGTTGCATACCATTGTACAAATATATAATTTGTATTATTTTGCGTTATATATTATACGTTTCACTGCGTTCTAAGGCTCTATATTCTTTGTTTATAATATATATTGTTCTGTTTTGGAATCCCACATGTTTATTGCTTTGAGTGCCAATACCTGGTGTGTGTGTGTGTGTGTGTGTGTGTATTTGATGTATTTTATAAGGTAAGAACACGTACCAGTGTTAGTCCAAGGGAATATTCACATGTGGTCGCTCCTAACAAGTCTTATTCTCATATTACTAGAAAATGTTACTATGTAATATTCTTTGCTAGTAAGGGTATAGAGGTGAGGCATTGCAATCTACTTAGGTAATTGTCATATCTTATTTTACATTCGTGTATGTATATTTGCATTGCCAAATACCTTTTAGAATGATTTTATTTATTAATTATAATTCAATTGTGAGTTTCTAATTTGTTTCCAAACTTTAAATCACTGTAATTACAAAAGTACAAAATAAACATACATACACATACATACATATAAACACACATACACAGATGTATATATGTGTGTATTTGAATTAGAATAAAATGTTTCACGTAAGTTTGGATTTAAAGTAGTTTTAATTACGATTAGTTTTAGCAAATAATTTTATTTATTAATACATACATACATACATACATATACATATATATATATATATATTCACTTTAATAACCCGCAATTTTGATCATTTAATTTTGAATATTTAATTAGTTTCAAACTAAAAAAATTGTTTTGAAAGCTTTAAAACTCGAATTTAGTTACAAGATTATTTAAAAACATTGAATTATGAATAAATATTTGAATAATGATTTAAATATCTGGAATTTTAATTTTATATTTGTTGATGAATTTAATAGGCTTATTTAACTCCTTTTTAATTATTAAATGCTATTAGTGAATTTCTTTATAAGTTATTTACAGTAATAAATGGTTCGAATGAGTAATCATTTTTTTATGACCTAAATTCTATTGACGTATTTTTAATTTATTTATTTGATTTTCCATAACTGTTAATTTGGAAAATACTGAAATTGTCCGTTTGATGATTTATCGGCAAATGGCAGTGCTTTTGTGATTTTTCAAAATTCAATAACCAGTGCATATTTTTGTTGTTTTGGAATCATGCCGCTGTTCTGAGCGCCATCATATTTTCGTTTCATTGCTTCGAGTCCGTACGCAGACGGAGTGCATCACCCTGAGATACCGATAATAACACTTAATATATATAACTTAACTCAAACATTTCGTACAATACAGCTCGCCAACTTGTTTTCGTGTTTCTATGTTCTTGTTTTACTTCACAGTGAGAACAAGAAAGAAATGGCCGTATACTTTAAAATTCAAAATCTAAAAGTCTATTCATCGAAAAATTATGAAATAAATATCTTTGGAATCCCAAGAGGTAGGCCTATGAGATGATACGGGAATGGTGGAGTTCGATGGAGATTTGGTGAGTGCGATAGTATGATTGAAAGGGTACTATAGGATAGGGTTTGAGTTTCCTTGAGATGGAGTAGGATTTAGCTTGTTCAAAGGGAAGATTTGGATTCGTCGAATTGAATAACATCTTGTAGCCACGATTTGACATCGCCCAGTTGAAGGTTGAAAATTTGACTTCCTGGGACCGTGCATGAAGCCTCGAGGTCACAAGCATATACTTGCTATTGAGCTTTACATGGTGGGGATGGATGTGTAGTGTGTGCGAAGGGAAGGTCGATGGAATTGGTCACGTAGCATTTCGTAGAGAAATGAGCATGAATGGGAAAGAGAGAAAGAGGCGGTGTTGGGTTCTTGCGTGCAGGCAGTAATGGAGTTCGAAATTGGGAGGGAGGAAGAAGACTATTTTGGTAAATAAGTTGAAATGTAATTAGCATTTAATTTATAATATTTAAATTTGTTAACTTATAAATTTGACAACACTCTCGTACGAGGTCTGATCGAGACGTCGTTAGTCGCATTGGAACCATATCACCATCCTTTATGCGGTGGAGTTGAATTAGTTGCATAAATCTGGATCTATAGTCAAACACAGTTCGAATGCAAAAGCGAAAGTTGGAATAATGGTGAGTTAGACACACCTTTTTGATTTACCAATATTAAATTGTGTAGATTAAATTTATTTATATTTGCTTGAACCAATTGAATTGGCTGGTTGATTGAATTTGATTTCAGATTACGATACAAGATCTTGAAATGCTATTAGATTGGTTAAATTTGATCTAGGATCACAATATATTATCTTTAAATGCTATTAGATTATTTGAGATTTTAATTTGTATTCAAGAACTTATTTTTAAGAAATGGATCATATATGAGGTAATAAATCGATATTGATTTTGATGATATAATTACGTTGTTTAAATTTATAACGTAGTTAATGTAAGCATACTTCCTGGTCTTATCTATTTGGCCAAATAGACATTGTTTAATAGGTTCAAGAATTTATCTTTGATTGATATTTATTCGCAGAATAAATCCCCGTTCTGCTATTATATTAATTTGGACATTTATATAAGTGTCAATCGATCATTATGAATTGGATTACATATATGCTTGATTATGTAAATATCGGCAATTTGACTTGCAAAGTTTGGAATGTAATGGTAGCTTGTTAAGTACTATTGGGATCACTGAGCCTTTTCCAGATTCCAAAATTTTGGATTTGATTAACTTCCAATTTTATAAATTGGAAGAAAAATGTTTTAATTACTTCTATATATACAAGAAGCTTTATGGATAACTAATTACAAATGTTTGCAAAAATTATTTTTGTAAGTTAATAACATATCAATCTATAGTATTCTAAAATAAATTATTTATTTAATGTTTTTAAAGAAAATTATTATTTTGTTATTAGTTATTTACAACTAGATAATTATTTCACTAAAAATATCATTTAAGATAATTAATTTTATTTAAAGGGTCGTTTAAAGTTATTTTATTTTATTTACCTATTGGAAATGTTTAAAGGTTTAAGAGTTTATTTATTATATTACTAAAATGTTTTTAGTTTTATTTCTCTATATTATTAAGAAATGATTAAAGCTGGATTTATAAAAGGACTTCTTTATAAAAGGGTTTATGTTAAGGAGTTTATGAATTTGGGAAGGGAATTGAAATTGGAAAAGAGTTGGATTTTAAAGGATTGTGAAAAAGAGGATTTTAGCGGTCAGTAATTAAAAAAATGAATTTTATAAATGGGTTTGAGATTATAAAGGATTACTTTTACAAATAAAAGTTGCGAATTTGTATGAAATTCTACAAATAGATTGTGAGAATTCATAAAGAAGATATTTAAAAAAAACAGAAGAGAGTTAAAGAAAGGGAGGGTATTTTGGGATATTCATACCTTTGTTAAAAGGATACTTATGCGTTATCATTTTAAATATGATCTTGAAATAAGTAAATCATTCTAAGTGATCGGTTAAAATAATTATACCATTTTGTAAGTATATGGGGAAAATTCTTCAAGTTTCAAAAAGAATGATTTGAAAATACCTATACCGTTAAGACTAGTACATGATTAAAATTTGAAGTATCAAAAATATTTTGTTTTGTGAATATACTTATTTTGTTGAGGTAAGTATATGGAAGTGATTTCCAAGTATTTGAAAAGTGATTTTAAATTTATGAATGTGAGGCTTAATAGGTTCCATAGGAAATGAAATCTATGATTAGAATGTTTGTCATCCGATGGTTAAATAACCGACCGTTGAATTTTGACCAAAAGTAACTTTGGAAATATCTACAAGAAATACGTGAGTTATATGGCACAGTCATCTCTGATGATGCTATACCGTGCGTATAAATCTCGTTTTGTTCTTCTAGTCCAGTGATAGGGAAATCCGTCCACCAATGGTCAGAAGGTGATCTTTGATCTTAACTTTGACAGTTTATTTCCTAAAGAACCGGATTGAGTTTACCGGAAACTGTCAAATGTTGTTTCAAAGTGACCGGGATCAGATATGTTATCCAAAAACCACTTCGATCCAACGAAAGCATTACGAAGAGAAGACATTTTGAGGATGATGGGAATTCAAAGACGGAGCTCTCAAGTGTTTCGTTCAGTCCTAGAATGAACTTTATGGATGAATGTTGGCATTGCATTGCTGCTTGAAGGTCTGTGTTAGCATTCCAAGTGGAAGTGCTATATAAAGGTAAACGTAGCCTCAAGCCTCATCAACCGAAAAAATGACTAAAGCATGGACATGTAGCAGGACTATATGGGTCACTCCCATTAGGGTATGATCATTCCAATATCTAGTGTCGATATCTCTATGTATTCTTTGAGGCCCATGATGGTCGTTTATCAACTATAGGGTGATCATATTTGCTGCTATCCAGTAAGGGGTAGTGTCGGTCGTAAGTAGCTAAGGTGCAGTTGCGATTGCGACCTCCTATACATTTTATCTAGAGGTGCCTTCAGTTTTGATTGTAGAACATAGTATGTTGAAATTTAATAATGTAATAATTTCGGCTATGATTAATAAGTATTTGTATTTTTGACATTATCATACTATCAGAGGATTTCATATGAAATGTTTTGGTTATCGTAAGGTAAACCTGTCCATGTTTCTGTGTGGTGTGATCTTACGAGATACCTCTATTTCAAAGGTTTTCATAACCTTAAATTCCAGCTAGTGTATTTTTCTCACGCTGGTTTTCCAGATGACTCGGGTGTTATTTTATTAAAATGCTTGGATCAGACCGAACGTATTTACAGATTTCTTTGGATGCATCGGAGCTTAGGAGATGAGTCAGAGATCTTCAGGTCGTATTCTCATATATGTTTATTTCTCGCCGCTTTGTTAAAGAAATTAACAGCAATTGTGAGGATAGATTGTTATAACTGTCCAGGTTGATAATTGTGATTGTTGTACTCTGATGGATGTATGTATATAACAGTTGTCTTTGTAAAAATCATTGATATTATATTATGTACTTTTCCGCTGCGATTGTGGGATTCTATGCTGTTTTTAGTTTCTTATCCCTTCTTCTTTCTTCCCCATAACTGTAACGAACCATATTTTCGACCCTCGAAAATCGACACTAATACATCCACTGTATCATATGTCGAACATTCAAGTGCCAGAAATAACGATTTGTTAGGGTGAAAGAAGAAGGTAGAAGTAGAAGGTAAAAGAAAACCAATAACTTAGAATCTCACAATGCAATAAATAATATACAACACAAAAATGTTTTTTACAAGGAAACATCTTATTCATATAACATCAGAGTATACTAGACTTATCCTAAAAGTTCGACGGTTATAGAAACCTGTACTTACAATAGCAGGCAAACTACACATAGCACATACACAATGGAAGATGTCTAAAATACGAGAGTACGTCCTGGCCTCCAACTTGACTCCATGGCTCCAAAGCATCTAAAGCTAACCTGGCAAACAAGCTCGGTCTAACTCGAGCATTACAAGGAAATAACGCCCAGGTCAGTCTGAAATACCAGTGTAACAACCCTGGTTGGAGATTACCGTAAATATTAAATTATAATTAGATGTAACGCCCCACCCCGAGACCCACCTTAGTAAAGAGAATTAATGAGTAATTCTGTCTACTAAAGTGGAGAATAGGGCTGGTTAAGGGCGACCATCTAAAACTTTGTCTTAAACATCTACTGAGTACGTCGATAAATGCTCTATGATTTTTCTTTTCTATCTCAATGGATCAACATACACAGTAAATGCTTAATCCAAAACTATAGGTGGCTAACGGATCTATCAGAACAAAATACCATAACTAAATGTAAAGCACATCACAGAACAGTAATCAACATCATTTATATACATATACACCGATACATGTTTAGTACAATACAATATGAATACAATAAAGGTGGTATTCGACCACACTATATACATGGAATCGAATATAAATACATCAGAGTCAAGCGAAAGAAATACAAACCACAAAAGTGCTAGGATGATATCCAAGCAGATGCATCAAAGCAAAGTCCCTTAACTGATAGCTAACCTGAAACAACTCGGTCTGACCCGAGTGATAAACACACAGGTCATGCAACTGAATCTTATCGTTAGAAAGGAATACGATAAGGTAAAGAGAAGAGCTTCGCAACGGGATAACATAAGTAGGTATGAACATCTAGGGTTGATATCAAGTAACTTCACTATGTCTCTATAGTGGTTTGCATATACATATACTTGAGTTAATCTGAAGGAATTCATGTATATGGTATAGGGGAAAACATTCAAACATTATCCATGAATAAATAAATCTCTCAAGTCGTATATAAATCCCAAGTATAAATCCATAAAATTTGAAATCACCAAAATCCTTAAAGAAATCATATTTGCCTTATTTACATCTATAAGGCTAGGTAAACACATCAAAAATGGTGAAATCGAAATCATCATAACTCATTAAAGAAATCTCATATTGGCCAATTATTACATGCAAAAGCATGTTGCACGTGCTATTTACCAGTACTGTTCACCATCATGGTACCATATCCATCTCTCGACCGGAATCCTCATCTCGAATTAATCCGGTCTATGACGTCATCTACATTCTCCCCGAACACCCGCCATCAAAAGTGATTGGAGCACCTCACTCCAATCGGTGTCCGCTGAGTCTCCGCCATCAAAAGTGATCGAGTCAAGTATTACTTAACCCGAGCGAGACTCTAAGTACTGGTAGTTCTCCCAGAATGTGTCAACAACTCTCGGATAGTAACCCGAAAAGTGGTAACGTATGTCCCATACCATACGCTCTCACTTAGCGGTTTTCTAGCCGCTAGTTCGTGCCACACTAAGAAATCATCAACATCATCAAAAGAATCGCCTCATGTCATCGGCATATGGTATAAGATGCTAACCCGTCTTATCTCATCGACGAGTAGAAACTCTATAAAAACATCAAACTCATCAAATTCCATCAAAATCTTGCCTCATATCATTGGCAAGTATATCTCCATCAATATAGTCCTAATCTTGTATATACTCCCGAGTAGGAGATCTCGGACTATACGTATTAGCCAAATGGACTAATATAATCTCAAACTCATATCACAATGTGGTTAACATCAAGGAGGAAATCAAATGATTCCTCAAAATCGTTTCGATTGTACAAGTCCAAAATTAACCGATAAAGTAAATACTCAAGTCTCATACCTCGTGGATTTACTAAATCGTTTAATTTATTTTCATATACGTCCGAAAAAGCATAAAGATGATTAAAATTAATAAGTTATAACATAAAATAATTTACTAGAAATGGATTAATAAATAAATTTCATAATAAAATTCTTACAAAAGAATGCAAATGAAATTGTCAAAATCGGACAATTATATCAAAATTTGGGGCTGTCCATGACAGGCCAACAAAGAAAACATCAATTTTCTACCATGCAAACTTCGAAATTCCACAAAGCATAAAACACAAAATTTGTAGTCTACAGTCTACGGATTTCAAAACTTCAAAAAATTTGATATTCCGGTCAGTAACGAATAAGTTACGAGCGAAATACTACTAGAAAAGAAAATTTGCGCACTGGTTATTAACTCAGGCCAGCGACAAAAACGTTTATTTTTCACCATGAAGACTTGCAGATCATTCAAAAGCTAAAACATAAAAGTTGTAGCATATTTCCTAAGGATTCCAGAACATCTTGAGTTTCAAGATTCCGATTAATGACCTGAAAGTTATGATCGAAATACTACATAGAAAAAAAATTATGTGCACTGCTTATTAACACAGAACAGAAATGAAAAAGTCGATTTTTCACTATGTAGGCTTCAAAATCGTTTAAAACTGAAAACATAAAAGTTGTGGAATATTTCACAAGGATTTCAGAATATCCAAGATTTCGAAATTCGGATAAGAAACACAAAAGTTATGTCAAAAATACTATTCAGCCAAATATATTTCCTGTGCAAAAACGCTTTCGGTTTTGCAACTTACACAGCAAATACAGAGGTCCAAACGGACTCGAAACTTGATAAAATTTGACATGAACAAACTAGACACAGTAAGCTTCAAAAAAAAAATCATCTCGATCCGACTTCGAATGAGGGAGATATAAGCATTCAAAGATGAGGTATTTCAGAGATCAACAATTAAGAACAGAGATAAAACTTGAGCATATAGATCCAAATTTTCCAAGATTGAGCCAATTTAGTTGCTGTAAGTTTTAAACTTACCTTTGGCAGAGAAAAGAGGAGATTATGAAGCAAAGATTGGAGCAAATATGAGGTCTTTAGCAAGGAAGAGGAGCTCTAGCACCCGCAGAAACTAGAAAAAGAGGCATGCAAAGAAGAAAAATTACAAAACAAGAATTACAGTAAACAAATATGGATTTCTCCTCAAATTCAAGATATAAAAGGATGGAGATTACCTTCTTGATGAATTAGACCCGAAATTCTATTGATTTGACAAAAAATTTGTTAATTATGTCTAAGGTTTGAGAAGGCAGCCATTGTTTCTTTTTTTTTTTGAGCTTCTATCGTTCCTTTTTTCAAATGAGCTGAAGGAGGAAGAAGTATACGTACTTCTTTCCTGGCTCCAGAAGTTTCTCTAGTGGATTTTGGGTTTGGACTTAACCCAATTAAATTAACTTAGGCAAAAATTTGTTTAAGTTTATTTACACTTATACAATGCTAAAATCTTCATAACTTCTACATTTTTAATCCGTTTTTAATGATTTTGGATGCGTTGAATTCGTTATGTCATCTAGTTTTTAATAAAATTATCAAAACATAAGTTTTAACAATTTTGTTATTAAATTTCCATTTATTACTCAATTTATCCAATTTTTCCATAATTGCAAAATAAATTGCAAATTTAATACAATAGGTTAAATAAAAAGATGTTATGTACCCAAAACAAATACAGGTTTAGACATTATTAAATTATTTCTCACATTTTTAATCGTAGTTAATTATTTTATTAACTCATTCTTATATATATATATATATATATTTAATTAATAAAATGACAATATTGGCAAACAAGCATAATATTGTACAAATTATCAATTTAATCAAATGCAGTCAAATTAACTACATTCAAATTCATGAAATAAAGTAGAAACTTTATTTCACTCATGTCCATCATTTTTTTATACTCAAAGAAGATTATTTTTCTTCTTATTCCCCACGTTTTATTTTACAATAAAATGTATTATTGGTTTTAAATTACCAATATGACTTCCCCAACCCAAACAAAATTCCATTAATTCCAAACCACTCCAACCATCGAAATGAAGTGATTAATTTATTTTGTTACAATTCATTAGCCGAAAAATTCAAATTCATTATGCATATGATGATTAAACAATTATTTAACAATTTTCTTTGTATTAACAAAGAAAAGATGCAATTTGACAATAAATTACATTATCGCCAAATCGTACATGTTAATTGAATATGGTTGCATCTCTATATTCAAAATTCATGAAATAAAGGAACAACTTTATCTCACACATATGTTTATTGCTATTAATACAATAAAATCTTTCTACTTTTATTTTCCCTTTTATTTTACAATAAAAGGAGAATATTGGAATAAATTGCCAATATTCCTTTAATGCTCCTACTAAATTCCATCAATGACAATTTCCAACTCAAAGATCACAATTAAGTTGTTTACTTCATCTTTCCTTCATCTTAAATTTGCTTCAATCATTTAATTTGAAATAAACCTTATTTTATATTGTTCTCCAAAAATTTATTCATATTATATTGTTTATTCCAAATAAACAATATAATTCATCATTTTCTTCCAATTAATTCAATTAATTCCGATATTAAATTATAATATTCATTATAATTTAATATTTACGGTAATCTCCAACCAGGGTTGTTACAGACTCCCCCTCTTATAAAAATTGCGTCCTCGCAATTTCTAGAGGAAATCTGTATTCAACACAATTTATTCAATCGACAAAGGATAAAAGAGAAGCTCGAAACTCAAACCATTCATATTCTCAACATAGAATGGTAGAGAGAAATAAGGAAAAACTTCCTTGGTAAATCCAATGGCCCATCAAATGCTTATATAGAGATTAGCAAACCATCGAGTTTTCCATGTAACTTGAAAGAATTTCGAAGGTGTTAACGCTAAAAAATAAACGCTAACACCCCGGTGTATAGATGGAAATTGTGAAAGCACCACCCGTTGGTACGGGAACAAAGTATATGCAAAGAAATCACAGGAAAGCTATAAAAGACACAGTATTTATAGTGGTTCGGCTTAGGATCAAGCCTACGTCCACTTTAAAGCTCTTTATTGCTGATTTAGTTACAATTCTTTACAATCAACTCCGATTACAACACACTTAGACAAATATCTCAAACCCCGATGTAGAAGAATCCTTCGAATGCATGATGAATGAGTTATTTTTCTTCTTGAGATTTGTCGAAATGTCTTTGGTGATTGGAGTGATAGAAGTGTTGCTTGAGTGTTGCTTGAAGTCGAGACAATAGCAGAGTAATGGCGCCTAGGAAGTCAGTCCCCCCCCCCCCCCCAAAAGTCCTCTAAATGTTGAATATGGCCATATATTTATAGGCAAAATGTTAGGCTGAAACTGTCAAGTCATGAGTCGTGACCGACTCATGATGAGTCGCGACCGACTCATGATGAGTCGTGAGTCATCTACGAGTCACCCCTTTGCAGCATGACTCTGAACTTGCCTCTGAGTCTTGTGTCGTGCGTCGACTTATCTTTTGAGTCGTAAACCTCCCTGAGTCGTACCATCCTTAACTCATAGAATCTCCTTAACTCGCCAGGTTCCTTAGGTCGTAGGTTTCTTGAGTCGTTAGCCTGTTGAGTCGTGGACTTTTCCTGAGTCGTAGCTCCAATGAGTCAGTAAGACCTTAAGTGGATGAGTCGTGATCAGATGAGTCGGTCTTTGATGAGTCGGAGCCAGGTCAAATGAGTCGGTACTTTCCCTAAGTCGTCCTTTCAATGAGTCGCTAATGCTTTAACTTATTAGGCTCCTTAAGTCGTGAGTCGCTGAGTTTAGAAACTCCCATGAGTCGCATAATAGTTGAGTCGGGGATTCTTTGAGTCGGTCCTTGATGAGTCGGTGAGTCCCTTAAGTCGCGCAGTTGGGTCATTGAGTCGTACACGAGTTGACTGTTAGCTTATACACTTGAACCGCCAACGACTTATGGTAAGTCGTAAGCCTTCTGAGTCGCTAACTGCTTTGTCTGATGAGTCGGCTCAAGCTTCAGCAGGGTTAACATTTGCCCCTCGAAGCACACGCCTAAGTCGTAGGTCGCGTGCTTCGACTTATCTTAACTCGCGCATGCCGACTCATCTTCCACTACTCCGAGGTATAAATGGCTTAAGTCGTTTTCTTCTCATTACTTCTTTTACCATTTTCGTGAGTCGTGTTCCGCCATTAACACATCTCCAAGCTCCCAAAAGCAATTTCAACTCAAATCTCCTCCGATCATCTCTGAATTCATACCACGTAAGCAATTTCGCCTCCTTTCTGATTGTCGATCACTATTAACCTGTGCGCTCCGTCTTTATCTTCAATCCACCCTTCTGAGCTTTGCGAGTTTGATCGTCTTAATCATTGATGGGTTGAGGATTGTTTGATCCAACGATTTGTGATCCGAGGCGATCTACTGATGCCATGAAATTGGGGTTGTAGGTTGAGAGTTTCTTGGTTTAATGGGTTAGATGTTGGAAGATCAACGGGTTAGGGGTGAGGAGCGAGATGGTTTATGGGTTAGAAGGCCACCTGATTAGGAGTTAGGTGATTAGTTGGTCAGATTGATTCGTATATCGCCATAGGTTTGACTCGACTCAATCATGCCTCACGACCTAAACTCTTGAGTTGTGGCCGAGATAAGACCCTTGAGTCGTAGCCGGGACAAAACTCTTGAGTCGTGGCCGAGACGAAACCATTGATCCTGAGCTTTTTTAACATACTCCACGGCCTAAGCCCTGAGTCGTTGCCGAGACAAAACTTGGAGAAAATCTCCTTATTTCCATGACTCATGACTTAGGACACTACCAACTCAGAACCTTTGAACCGTTGATGGGTTATGACTTGTGTGAACTCTGTTTGAACACTGGACCATTGCATTAACTTTGAACTGTTGAATTTTATTGCGTTCATTGACGGGTTACCTTGACTTGCAGGCTAACAATCTGTCCAACACAATATTTACAGAAAATTGGGACGAATATACTGCCATTGACTGCCCACATCAAATGACAGATTAGCTTATAGCAGATAATCAATTTAAACAAATTATGTGAAAGAAGTGCTCTAAATCAACAAATCCAAGTAGAATGCTAATGCAATATTGAAACAGTCAACTGAAATTAACCGGTTTGCACTAACACCACACCTGAACTTTTAAGTTAATAAGTCCTGAAATTTGGTAGTCAACCAACTGCCAACTAGCTTAACTTCAGTTATATTTACTTGTTTATTTTCATTAGTTCTGCACAACATTTCACACTTTTAGGAAACGTGTACCTTCGCATTTGAACATCCAGTTGCTTGTGTAGAATGACCTCTCATCAAGAAGAGCCGATGGACCAAGCTGAAGATGTCTTTCCAGTAGCCATCCCTATAGACAACCCTCCGGAGAGGACATCCACAACTTTGAATCAGCGGGCATTTAACCAACTGCGCGTCCAGTTTGGCATTGATGATGCCGACATCTTATTTCCGGGGCCAAATGACACTGCTGACAATCCTCCCTACGGCTTTGTTGCAGTCAATCGCCAAATGTGCTTAAGTGGGGCGATTCCTCCTTTTAACGACTTTCTCCAACAGTTCCTGCTTCGATTGTCTATCTCTCCATTCCAATTACACCCCAATGGTTACGCCATTCTGATGGGGTTATGTGTTCTATCCAGGAGAGTTTTGGATCGGTTACCAAGCTTCGAGGAGATCTGCTATTTTTGCTCATTCACGAAAACTAAAGACCATCCCTCCATCGTGGTTGTAAGAAGCGCTCGAAATCGCAAACTTATTACTGATCTCTCCGAAAGCGCTCACGGATTTTTGAATCAGTTTTTCTTCGTTCGCTGCCCTCCAGGGTTTTATGCCATCTGGAGAGTGGGAAGTAAGATTTCCTGTCTCTACTTTTTCCGTTTTGAAACTTTCTCGAGATCTGAACTCTCAGCTGCTAATTTCATTCTTTTCCTGTTTTTAGCACTTCCTCTCCCTACTAGAGATCCGATTCATAAACAAGTTTTCGAGAGGTTGAGTGCCGTGGCTGCGGAAGAAAGGAGCATAAAATTTCTGCTGAATGATGAATTTTTACACCAATACGGGCTTCTACATGCTTCTCGTTCTACGCATGCTCATGAAGTTCCAACAGAAGTTCCCGATTCCCCGACGAAAACTCCTGACGCCCCGGTTACTGTCGAACAACTCGCATCAAAAGAGTCTAATATTGAAGCTTCATTGGTGAAGTGTTCCACTTCTACCGACATTATGGGGTCATCCAGTAAGACGGTGCTTGCCCCGATCGAGGAAGAGGAAGAACCTTCACAGCCTCTCGGGGGATTAGCTGATGCAGGAATTGAGAAAACAAGTCCCACCAAGCATGGTGGTGACGATGTTTATGAGGGGTTGAGCGACATAATAGTGACTTCGCAGGAGCTTTTTAGAGATGACGTATCTAAAACTATCTCTCCTGTAATTGAGGCGACATCTCTTCTTCGACAAACGCCAACACAAACATCAACTCCTCATACCCAAGCTATCATCACCTCTACACCAAAGAGTGGTTTGTAGCTTAATGCGTGTAGCTTGCACATCACACAACACTTAGGATTTTTTTGGCATTTGTTCACATTTAACTTCTTTTCTCTGGAAGTTTTTAAGACTTGTTATTTTTGCCTTTCAGATTCCTCTATGGGGCGCAGCGGCAGCGGTTCTTATTACAAAGACTTTCGACGCTATGGAGGGCGTGGCAGCTATGATTACAAGCAATACTATACCGATTCCAGAGAGACCAATGAGCAGAGAGCTGCGCGAAAAGCTGAAGAGAGGAGAAAGTATGAAGAACGCCACGAGGGAGCAGGCACGCGATACGAATCCTTCCCAAGGGGTGATGATTCCCATAAACGTAAAACGCATGATGATAGGGGGAAGAGCCATATTGAGGATTCGAGAAAGCGGACCAAACTTGGCGAGGAACACGCGCCTGTGACATCTGAGAGACTTGGCGCCTCAGTTTCTACTGACATCCCTTCCAAATCTCCTGCTCTTGAAGGAAGTGCCATTCAAACACTCCTCAACAGGCCTTCATACCATGTTGAAAGGGGCCCCCCGACTTTGCAGAGCCGATTCCCGAATTGGTGTTTGAGGGGGGTACGCTTCGACCTTGATTTGGTCCCCATCGACAAAGAAGCCATGTACAGAAATCTCGATGCTGTCAGGCTTGATATTGACAGAATGTCTGGATGGCAAAAGCTTGTTGATGAACTTCAAAGAGTTAATCGGGCTAACATCGAAGCAATGCTGACCATGGAAAATGATAAATCAGAGTGGCAGAAGATTCTTGATCAACACAACGTTGAGATGAAGGAGATAGCCGAATACAATGAAAAACTCGAAGCCGAAGTAAAGCAGCTCAAAGATGATCTTGCCTCTTCTACTAATACTTACACCCAAAGAGAAGAGGTATTGCAAAAACAAGTGCGAGATGCGCACGCCAGCCAGAGGGACGCCGAAGCTAAAGCTGAGAGGCTAGAGCAAGCTGTAGAGAACCACCGCACTGATGTCACCCAGTTGCAGAATAAACTGAGCGCCCGGGACATGGAGATTGAAGCGCTAAAAGCCCAACTTGCTCAGACCGAAAAAGATCGAGATGAGGCCATGGCTGGTAAGATTGCAGCCGAAGAAACTGTTCAGACCATGGAAACCGACATCAATTCGACTTTATTCGATTTTTATGTACACTGTGTCTTGGGACGCGGCAGCCTCTCTTTTCTTGGTCCTAAATATGAAATCACCCTGGCCGAGGTGTGGGAAGCTGCTCTTAGCATGTTTAAAGACGCCGGGTATGGCGATGAAGATTTTGAGGCGCGTTACCTGGATGAGGAAGCTCGCGCTGCTCTTGTGAAGGGGCAAGAACAACTTGCCAGGATGAGAGCTGGAATGGCGGACGAGGAACATTCTGGAAAGGAATTACCACTTACTCCCTCTGTCCAACCTCCAGTTTCTCCCGTGGTTGACATCACGGGTTCTAGCTCCTACACTCCGCCTGCGACTAAGATAGTAACTGAAACTACAAGTGCACAAGGCGGGGATGAAGGCGGTGAAAGCAACGAAGCGCAGCGATATGAAATCAGCATCAGAGATCCAACTGCCCCAGGTAAACTTGACACCGGACCAGTCCAAGTGGTGAACTGCTCGTTTGCTCCTTGTGAACTTGACGATCTTCTTGATTATTTTTCGAATTTCAATGAATTCCCGACTTTTGATTATTCTTCAAATGTCAATGAATTCCCGACTTTCGACGAGCCGTCATCCCCTCTCTTTTCGAAAGATACTGATATTTTAAGTTTTTTCTCCTTTGTAGTGAAAGCACAGAGCCAAACTCAAGCTTCTTCTCCTCCGGTTATCCTTCCTTCATCTCTTCAAGTGGTGCCTCCTTCTGCCTCGCAACCTGGATCACAGGAGGAACAAATAGAGGCTCTTCACGGCTTGGATGATCCCATCGCTTCGCAAGAGCAGAAAGATGAGAGACCTGAGGGAGGTGACATTTCCCCGGAACGGACTCCTTCTGACGACATTGTTCTATCAAAACTTGTCACTCCGGGGAGTGAGTCTTCCTCACAAAGGAGAGAGAAGCGTGGGACATCAAAGAGGAGGGGGAAGAAAATCACCGCCACTAAAGAGGAGCCGGAAGTTGAACCGGTTACACCTGCCTCTCCTACTTCCCTTATAACCACTGGCCGACCTGAAAAGCTGGTTATTCGACCGAGTAAAGGGTCCAAAGGAGGGAAGAAGAAGTGAAGATTTTAGCTTTTTTTTTTTTTTTTTTTTTTTTTTGTATGAACTGGCCGAGAGTTGTGCGGGTACCGGTCCCCGCTTTTATTTTGAAACCTGTATCTGCATTATAGTTGAATAAAATGATTCTTCGTTTGTACAAATTTCTGTTTGAATTTGAGAATGCATTTACTATTTATTTTTGCACAAGTTTGTTTATATAGTGTTGCAGCGGGCTTATGGTATGTTGCTTGAGTATTACTCTACTGATGCATCTATACTACTATACCATATTGCCCCCATACCTTAAGCTTGCTGCAATATTTTACACTTCGAGGGGACTTGCACTCTTATTTGCTAAAGCATAATTATTTTATTCTTTAAAAAAAATTTTTATAGAGTACAACTCCCTTCGTATAAGTTTTTACGCTTTGTCGTTCGAAGAAATCACTTTTTTCTTTTGCTTACGTGCATATTTCACCAAGTGAATTCCTCTATGTGGTAAAGCGGACCTCTGAAGGGTACTTTAACTTCTTTTCTTTTTACGATCATTTCCCATAGTAGGCAAATTACTTTTCCTTTGAAAGTTAAAGTACGCTTTTGATGAGGATTTTTTTTTTATATAGAAAGTTGTACCTCTGAGGAGGGATTTTTTCACGTTTCAACACTTGGAAGTTTTATTTCAATCTCGGTGAAACGTGTACCTCCAAAGAGTTATGCCTTAGAAATCCTTTTCACGTTTCAACACTTGGAAGTTTTATTTCAATCACGGTGAAACGTGGGTTTCCGAAGAGGTCTTTCTTCTTAATTGTGTCCCCGGGAGGGGGTTGTACCTCTAAGGAGGGATTTTTTTTTTTACGTTTCAACACTTGGAAGTTTTATTTCAATCTCGGTGAAACGTGTACCCCCAAAGAGTTGTGCCTTCGAAGAAAGCCTTTTCACGTTTCAACACTTGGAAGTTTTATTTCAATCTCGGTGAAACGTGTGCTTTCAAGAAGGTCTTTGTTTTTGCATTTCAACTTTGGTGAAGTGAAATTCCGAAGAGCGGTTGTTACACTTCAACTCCTGGCGAAATGTGCCTCCGAAGAGGGCTTTTATTTTGTTTACATTTCAACTCTGGTGAAGTGAAATTCCGAAGAGCGGTTGTTACACTTCAACTCCTGGTGAAATGGGCCTCCGAAGAGGGCTTTTATTTTGTTTGCATTTCAACTCTGGTGAAGTGAAATCCCGAAGAACGGTTATGACACTTCAACTCCTGGTGAAATGTGCCTCAGAGAGGGTTTTCATCGCCTGGAAGTTACTCTCTCATGGTTGGAGGGTCATGACTCCTCCAATCTTTTTTGTTGAGTAGAGAACTTTCTTTTTTGTGGCGTATGACCCATTAGAGGTCTTTTATCCTCCGAAGAGTTGCGCCTCTGAAGAGGACTTGTGCTGCTGATGGTAGCTTTGGTTGTTCCTTTGTTCACTTGCTTATGCCTTTTCAGCGATCCCCTCCTTTTTTTTTTTTTAAGTTTTCATCCCCCTCTTCTCGCAAGTGGCTTGTTTAATCCAAGGAAATGTACTTCATTGCCAGGCAAGTTCGTGAGAACGGGCACTAGCTTCCTAATTGGATGTTTGTTTGTTCAAACAATCTCAATTTATCAGCAAGGGCTCGTTTCTATCGAAATCATTAGCCGTTCAATTGAAGTATTTCCTATCTAGGATTTGAATTCGGGGTCTTTGAGACTTGAAATTTGTTTGTTGAATGATGGTGAGAATCACTCGGTCTTATTATGCGCAAGTTTCATTTCCATTGTCTGCAAAAATTTAAATTGACATTTCAGCAATACATTTTATGTATTTTTATATCGAAAACAAAGCAAACATATAATGGTAATAAGGAACACAAGATTTATAGTGGTTCGGCCATGAAATTGGGCCTACATCCACTTTATATTCTTTCATTATTTACTTGCATCAGTTTCACAATTGCTTTCAATTACAAGAATCATACATTCATAATTCTTTTTACAATGTTTCAACAAAATTTTCAAGTAAAGTATGGACGCAAGTGGTTGCTGTTCCATGCCCTTGGAATTTGATCTCCATCAACAGTGGTGAGCTTGAATGTGCCGTCGAGAAGCTTCTGACCTATTACATATGGTCCTTCCCAATTTGGTCCAAACACACCTGTCGCGGTCATAATTCTCTTCAGGACTAGATCTCCAATTTCAAAGCTGCGTTGACGAACTTTGGAATTGAAATGTCTGGCTATCCTTTGCTGATGAGCTGCAACTCTGAGGTTAGCTTCATCTCTTTTTTCATCAAGGAGATCCAGCGCTTCAAGTTGCAGCTTTTCATTTTCTGCTTGATTGAAATGGATTCTTCTGTGTGAAGGGACCTCTGTTTCAACCGGGATCATTGCTTCCGATCCGTATGCTAACGAAAAAGGAGTATGCCCAGTTGCAGTTTTGTGAGTAGTTCTGTATGCCCATAGTGCAAGTGGTAGTTTATCGACCCAACCACCTTTTGCTCTTTCGAGTTGCTTTTTGATGGTTGATTTGATGATCTTGTTCACTGCTTCCACTTGCCCGTTTGCCTGCGGATGAGCTACTGCCGAAAAGCTTTTCTGGATTTTGAATCGTTTGCAAAAATCCTGGAATTCCTCACTTTCAAACTGAGTACCATTGTCTGTGATTATTTTCTGAGGCACACCGTATCTGCAAATGATATTCTTGGTCACAAAGCTTATCATTTTCTTAGAAGTGATAGTAGCCAATGGTTCAGCTTCAGCCCACTTAGTAAAATAATCAACTGCAACAATAGCATATTTAATCCCTGATTTAGCAGTTGGTAGCGGCCCAATGAGATCCATTCCCCAAATTGCAAATGGCCATGGACTGACCATCTGTGTGAGTTCGGTAGAAGGTGCTCTAGGAATTTTGGCATATCTTTGGCACTTGTCACATTTTCGGGAGTAATCTGCGGCATCCCGATTAATTTCTGGCCAAAAATATCCGTATCGGAGAATTTTCTTTGCTAATGTTTGACCACCTGAATGATCACCGCATTCTCCTCCATGCACTTCAGCTAGGATTGTTTTGGACTCTTCCCGGGATACACATCGAAGCAATGGCATTGAGAATCCCCGTCTGTACAATCGGTCATCCTGAATTACATAGCGAGAGGCCTTCCTTAGAAGCTTTCGTCTTTCTATCGAGTTTTCTGGCAGAGAACCCCTGAGTAGGTAATCCAGTATTGGAGTCATCCATGACTCTTGTTCTTGAGATACATTCATAATCCAGTCTATATCCATCTCGTCTATACTTGGCGCTGAAAGGACTTCTACAGGGACCAATCCCAATAGTTGAGCTTCACCAGAACTTGAATACTTTGCGAGGGCATCTGCCTTCATATTCTCTTCACGAGGAATGTGGCTTATTGAATAGTGATCGAGTTCATATAGGAGTTCCCAAGCCTTTAACAAGTAGGAAGGCAGATTCCCACCTTTTGCTTGAAATTCCTTCTTGACTTGGCATACGATAAGCTGAGAATCACTGAAAATTTGTAATGCTCGAATGTTTAGCTCTTTAGCGATTTTCAGACCTGCAATAAGAGCTTCATATTCCGCTTCATTGTTTGTTGAAGGAAATTCCAGTCTTAGTGCATAACATAATGATCGACCTTCAGGAGTTTCAAGTACCACTCCGGCTCCAGAACAGTAGTCATTTCTTGCGCCATCAACATACATCTTCCACTGGATTGGAGAATCATTGATCGCTTTTTCCTCGCCATTATCTTTCTCTGCGAATTCTGCAATGAAATCAGCTAAAGCTTGTCCGTTGATTGCTTTTCGGGGGTGATAGGTGATGTCATATTGACTAAGTTCAATGTTCCATTTTAGAAGACGACCCGAAGTTTCAGGGCGAAATAGGACTTGCTTTAGAGGCTGATCAGTGAGTACTTTGATAGGATGAGCTTGGAAATATTGCCTCAGTTTTCTCGATGCAACTAGTAGGCAATAGGCGAGTTTTTCCAACTTGGAGTAATTCAGCTCTGCCCCAGTGAGTCTTTTGCTGATATAGTAAACTGGATGTTGAATCCTTTTGTCTTCCCGTATCAGCGCTGCACTTAGAGCATGAGATGATACTGCCAAGTATATAAGAAGATCCTCGCCATCGCCTGGCCTAGAAAGTATCGGAGGGGTTTCCATATGACGGATCAACTCTTCAAAAGCTTTTTGACATTCGGGAGTCAATTCAAAGTTCTTCTTTCCTTTTTTCAGGGCATCGAAGAACGGGATGCATTTATCAGTCGCTTTGGAAATGAACCGATTCAAAGCGGCGACCTTTCCGTTGAGACTTTGCAATTCCTTCTTCGTTCTAGGGGCTTTAACTTCCTTTAAGGCGGTAATTTGAGCTGGGCTAGCCTCTATGCCCCTAGCACTGACAATAAAACCTAAGAACTTTCCGGATTCGACCCCAAATGTACATTTCAGAGGGTTAAGTTTCATTCTGTATTTCCGGAGGACTGCGAACATTTCTGCTAAGTGTTCAATGTGATCCACTGCTTTCCTGGACTTCACTAACATGTCGTCGACGTAGACTTCCATAGTTTTGCCCAATTGCGGTTTGAACATAGCATTAACAAGTCTTTGGTAGGTTGCCCCTGCGTTTTTCAATCCGAAGGGCATAACTCTGTAGCAATAAAGTCCAACATCTGTGATAAAGCTTGTATCCTCTTGATCCGGCTCATGCATCATGATTTGGTTATAACCGGAGTAGGCATCCATGAAGGATAACAATTCATGTCCCGCAGTTCCGTCTACCAGTTGATCGATCCTGGGTAATGGGAAGCAATCTTTGGGGCAAGCCTTGTTTAGATCAGAAAAGTCGATGCATACTCTCCATTTTCCATTAGCTTTCTTGACCAGCACAGGATTTGAAACCCAATTCGGATACGTAGATTCTTTGATGAAGTTATTTTCCATGAGTCGATCAACTTCTTCTTTTAATGCTGCTGACCTTTCTGGACCTTGGGTTCTTCTCTTCTGTTTAACTGGCGTAAACTTTGGGTCAATATTCAGAGCGTGTACTGCAACTTCTGGGGATATCCCACACATATCGGCATGAGTCCAAGCAAAGACATCCAGATTTGCTTTCAGGAAAGATATCAAGACATTCTGAATTGACACATTAAGCTGCGAACCCACATTCAACACCTTATTTGGGTCCTTCGGGTCAACAGGTACCGGAATTGTCGTTTCCACCGGTACTACTCTATTCTCCCCTGTACTGGCTTTTCTGGGATCCATTTCTTTCCGTGCCCCGCTGTGCTCGCCAGTGCAGGGTCCGCTCTGTAATTGCTACAAAGCTGGTTCCTTGATGCGGACTGGAGTTGCCGCATCCTTTCCCATTTCTCTTTTTCTTGACTCTCGCAGCTCTGCCCAATAACATTCTCGCGCAGCATTTTGATCCCCTTTTATAACTCCTACTCCATTGTCAGTAGGGAATTTAATAGTGAGGCACCACGGGGCTAGGATAGCTTTGAATGCTGCGAGTGTTGGACGGCCAAGAAAAGCATTATAGGCAGAAAAATCATCGACAATCACAAATGTTTGCTTTCGGACCACTTTCCTTTCACCTTCCCCAAGTTCTACAAACAAATCGATGGTTCCTACTGGTTGCTTTGGCTCCCCTGTGAAGCCCACGATTTTCTGTGATGAGGCTTGCACATCGATCATAGGGATTTTCATCTGGTCAAATGTCTTCTTGAAGAGAATATTGCATGATGCTCCGCAGTCAATGAGGACTCTTCGGACAATGGCTGGTCCAATACCAGCCGAGATGACCAAGGGATCTAAAGTAGGAGCTTCAATACCTGTAGAATCTCTGGCTCTGAAAATAATATCATCACTGAAAGTTTTTTGTTGTTTAAGGGGCGTAGTGTCTTCTAGAACAAAGACGTTTTCTTCGGCTGGAGCATATTTCAAAGCCCTGGAATATCTCTCCATCTCACCCCAACTCTTGCCAGCTGGGTGAGGTCCTCCGGAAATGACATTGATAACGGGCCTTCCAGATTCATGCCCCGTAGCTTTCTCACCTGCCCCAGGCTGATGAACAGGAGCCCGCTGCCCCTGACTCGATGATGCAGGATTGTTGCTATTCTTTTTCACAAATTGCTGCAACTTGTTTTCTCTTAGCAACTCTTCAATCAGATTCTTCAGCTGGCGGCATTCATCAGTTTCATGACCTGGTTGATTGTGGAAGCGGCAAAATTTCCCACTTTGTATGGCTTTTCTCCCAGTTCTCAAAGGGATAGGTTTAGGGAAATCGACGGAATCTTTGGTGGCAAGGTAGATGTGCTCCGGCGTATGTGATAATGGAGTATATTCTGATGGCTTGAAGGACCGGGGCTTCTTCAGATTACCCTGTTTCTTTCCATTATTATTCTCCCTTTTCTGCCCCACCGACTCATTCTTGCGTGGAGCGACAGTATTGTCTTCAGCTTTTTCCAACACTGCCTTTACTGGCAAAGGACGACTTTCCAAGCGAATGAATTCGTCCGCTTTTTTGTAGAACTTCTCGAGAGAGGTTGGCTCCTTCATATTTAACCATTTCCCAAATTCGCTTGACTTATCAATAGCCCTCATCAGATAAGTCAATATCATTCGTGGTTCAGCATTGTCCACTTCAGCCAATGCTATATTGAAACGGTTCAAGAAAGATCTGATAGACTCACCAGGATTCTGCTCTAAACTGGACAATGACATGATATCCTTGGCCTTCGAAGCATATAGCCTAAACTGCTCCTTAAATTTTCTGGTCAAGTCTGAAAACTGATCGATAGATCGAACTGGCAACTTGGTGAACCACAGCAACGCCACGCCTTCCAGGTATACGGGGAAATATCGGCACTTTATTTCGTCGGAGGCCCTGGCACCTGTCATGTGCCAATCATATTTATACAAGAACTCATTCGGATCACTTGTCCCTTTGTAAGCTGGAATAGTTGGAGGGACAAATTTCCTTGGAAATTCCGCCTTCAAGATTTTTTCAGTAAACGGAGTTTTACTTGGAGCGAAACCCCATTCCTTCTCATCTTCAACCCTTTGCATACTTTCTTTCATGATCTGCCGGACCATTCCAGAAAGATATTCCTCATCATGCCGAGTTCTAGATCCACCGGCGTCAGGTACTGCCTGCTCAAAGGGACTAGTAGGCCTTTCATGAGCATTCCTTTCATTAACATCATGAATGTTGCCAGCATAGTTCCTTTCATTACCAGCCGGTTCATTGTTTGCCCCAAGCAAGTCGTTCAACTTATTCAGAATCAGAGCATTCTGGGCACTTTGAGCCTCTAGTTGCGCATTTTGGGCGTTTATCTGCTGGTTTAGCCCTAGAATCACAGCATCCAATTCCGCTTTTGTAACTCCAACAGACGGAGTGGGTAGATTAGGCGCAGGGGAAGCGGAGGTTCCCTCTTGAATGTTCCCAGATCTGATAGATCTGCTTTTCCTTCCAGGAGCCATAATCTCAGATATACTTTTGGTTTTTAAGGAAATTCTTTCTTCAAATCTCTGCGAAGCAATGATGACAGCTGTCCTGAGTTCAATTCTCAGTGAAAGCACCAAAAATGTTAACGCTAAAAAATAAACGCTAACACCCCGGTGTATAGATGGAAATTGTGAAAGCACCACCCGTTGGTACGGGAACAAAGTATATGCAAAGAAATCACAGGAAAGCTATAAAAGACACAGTATTTATAGTGGTTCGGCTTAGGATCAAGCCTACGTCCACTTTAAAGCTCTTTATTGCTGATTTAGTTACAATTCTTTACAATCAACTCCGATTACAACACACTTAGACAAATATCTCAAACCCCGATGTAGAAGAATCCTTCGAATGCATGATGAATGAGTTATTTTTCTTCTTGAGATTTGTCGAAATGTCTTTGGTGATTGGAGTGATAGAAGTGTTGCTTGAGTGTTGCTTGAAGTCGAGACAATAGCAGAGTAATGGCGCCTAGGAAGTCAGTCCCCCCCCCCCCCCCAAAAGTCCTCTAAATGTTGAATATGGCCATATATTTATAGGCAAAATGTTAGGCTGAAACTGTCAAGTCATGAGTCGTGACCGACTCATGATGAGTCGCGACCGACTCATGATGAGTCGTGAGTCATCTACGAGTCACCCCTTTGCAGCATGACTCTGAACTTGCCTCTGAGTCTTGTGTCGTGCGTCGACTTATCTTTTGAGTCGTAAACCTCCCTGAGTCGTACCATCCTTAACTCATAGAATCTCCTTAACTCGCCAGGTTCCTTAGGTCGTAGGTTTCTTGAGTCGTTAGCCTGTTGAGTCGTGGACTTTTCCTGAGTCGTAGCTCCAATGAGTCAGTAAGACCTTAAGTGGATGAGTCGTGATCAGATGAGTCGGTCTTTGATGAGTCGGAGCCAGGTCAAATGAGTCGGTACTTTCCCTAAGTCGTCCTTTCAATGAGTCGCTAATGCTTTAACTTATTAGGCTCCTTAAGTCGTGAGTCGCTGAGTTTAGAAACTCCCATGAGTCGCATAATAGTTGAGTCGGGGATTCTTTGAGTCGGTCCTTGATGAGTCGGTGAGTCCCTTAAGTCGCGCAGTTGGGTCATTGAGTCGTACACGAGTTGACTGTTAGCTTATACACTTGAACCGCCAACGACTTATGGTAAGTCGTAAGCCTTCTGAGTCGCTAACTGCTTTGTCTGATGAGTCGGCTCAAGCTTCAGCAGGGTTAACATTTGCCCCTCGAAGCACACGCCTAAGTCGTAGGTCGCGTGCTTCGACTTATCTTAACTCGCGCATGCCGACTCATCTTCCACTACTCCGAGGTATAAATGGCTTAAGTCGTTTTCTTCTCATTACTTCTTTTACCATTTTCGTGAGTCGTGTTCCGCCATTAACACATCTCCAAGCTCCCAAAAGCAATTTCAACTCAAATCTCCTCCGATCATCTCTGAATTCATACCACGTAAGCAATTTCGCCTCCTTTCTGATTGTCGATCACTATTAACCTGTGCGCTCCGTCTTTATCTTCAATCCACCCTTCTGAGCTTTGCGAGTTTGATCGTCTTAATCATTGATGGGTTGAGGATTGTTTGATCCAACGATTTGTGATCCGAGGCGATCTACTGATGCCATGAAATTGGGGTTGTAGGTTGAGAGTTTCTTGGTTTAATGGGTTAGATGTTGGAAGATCAACGGGTTAGGGGTGAGGAGCGAGATGGTTTATGGGTTAGAAGGCCACCTGATTAGGAGTTAGGTGATTAGTTGGTCAGATTGATTCGTATATCGCCATAGGTTTGACTCGACTCAATCATGCCTCACGACCTAAACTCTTGAGTTGTGGCCGAGATAAGACCCTTGAGTCGTAGCCGGGACAAAACTCTTGAGTCGTGGCCGAGACGAAACCATTGATCCTGAGCTTTTTTAACATACTCCACGGCCTAAGCCCTGAGTCGTTGCCGAGACAAAACTTGGAGAAAATCTCCTTATTTCCATGACTCATGACTTAGGACACTACCAACTCAGAACCTTTGAACCGTTGATGGGTTATGACTTGTGTGAACTCTGTTTGAACACTGGACCATTGCATTAACTTTGAACTTAAAGAAATCATATTTGCCTTATTTACATCTATAAGGCTAGGTAAACACATCAAAAATGGTGAAATCGAAATCATCATAACTCATTAAAGAAATCTCATATTGGCCAATTATTACATGCAAAAGCATGTTGCACGTGCTATTTACCAGTACTGTTCACCATCATGGTACCATATCCATCTCTCGACCGGAATCCTCATCTCGAATTAATCCGGTCTATGACGTCATCTACATTCTCCCCGAACACCCGCCATCAAAAGTGATTGGAGCACCTCACTCCAATCGGTGTCCGCTGAGTCTCCGCCATCAAAAGTGATCGAGTCAAGTATTACTTAACCCGAGCGAGACTCTAAGTACTGGTAGTTCTCCCAGAATGTGTCAACAACTCTCGGATAGTAACCCGAAAAGTGGTAACGTATGTCCCATACCATACGCTCTCACTTAGCGGTTTTCTAGCCGCTAGTTCGTGCCACACTAAGAAATCATCAACATCATCAAAAGAATCGCCTCATGTCATCGGCATATGGTATAAGATGCTAACCCGTCTTATCTCATCGACGAGTAGAAACTCTATAAAAACATCAAACTCATCAAATTCCATCAAAATCTTGCCTCATATCATTGGCAAGTATATCTCCATCAATATAGTCCTAATCTTGTATATACTCCCGAGTAGGAGATCTCGGACTATACGTATTAGCCAAATGGACTAATATAATCTCAAACTCATATCACAATGTGGTTAACATCAAGGAGGAAATCAAATGATTCCTCAAAATCGTTTCGATTGTACAAGTCCAAAATTAACCGATAAAGTAAATACTCAAGTCTCATACCTCGTGGATTTACTAAATCGTTTAATTTATTTTCATATACGTCCGAAAAAGCATAAAGATGATTAAAATTAATAAGTTATAACATAAAATAATTTACTAGAAATGGATTAATAAATAAATTTCATAATAAAATTCTTACAAAAGAATGCAAATGAAATTGTCAAAATCGGACAATTATATCAAAATTTGGGGCTGTCCATGACAGGCCAACAAAGAAAACATCAATTTTCCACCGTGCAAACTTCGAAATTCCACAAAGCATAAAACACAAAATTTGTAGTCTACAGTCTACGGATTTCAAAACTTCAAAAAATTTGATATTCCGGTCAGTAACGAATAAGTTACGAGCGAAATACTACTAGAAAAGAAAATTTGCGCACTGGTTATTAACTCAGGCCAGCGACAAAAACGTTTATTTTTCACCATGAAGACTTGCAGATCATTCAAAAGCTAAAACATAAAAGTTGTAGCATATTTCCTAAGGATTCCAGAACATCTTGAGTTTCAAGATTCCGATTAATGACCTGAAAGTTATGATCGAAATACTACATAGAAAAAAAATTATGTGCACTGCTTATTAACACAGAACAGAAATGAAAAAGTCGATTTTTCACTATGTAGGCTTCAAAATCGTTTAAAACTGAAAACATAAAAGTTGTGGAATATTTCACAAGGATTTCAGAATATCCAAGATTTTGAAATTCGGATAAGAAACACAAAAGTTATGTCAAAAATACTATTCAGCCAAATATATTTCCTGTGCAAAAACGCTTTCGGTTTTGCAACTTACACAGCAAATACAGAGGTCCAAACGGACTCGAAACTTGATAAAATTTGACATGAACAAACTAGACACAGTAAGCTTCAAAAAAAAAAATCATCTCGATCCGACTTCGAATGAGGGAGATATAAGCATTCAAAGATGAGGTATTTCAGAGATCAACAATTAAGAACAGAGATAAAACTTGAGCATATAGATCCAAATTTTCCAAGATTGAGCCAATTTAGTTGCTGTAAGTTTTAAACTTACCTTTGGCAGAGAAAAGAGGAGATTATGAAGCAAAAATTGGAGCAAATATGAGGTCTTTAGCAAGGAAGAGGAGCTCTAGCACCCGCAGAAACTAGAAAAAGAGGCATGCAAAGAAGAAAAATTACAAAACAAGAATTACAGTAAACAAATATGGATTTCTCCTCAAATTCAAGATATAAAAGGATGGAGATTACCTTCTTGATGAATTAGACCCGAAATTCTATTGATTTGACAAAAAATTTGTTAATTATGTCTAAGGTTTGAGAAGGCAGCCATTGTTTCTTTTTTTTTTGAGCTTCTATCGTTCCTTTTTTCAAATGAGCTGAAGGAGGAAGAAGTATACGTACTTCTTTCCTGGCTCCAGAAGTTTCTCTAGTGGATTTTGGGTTTGGACTTAACCCAATTAAATTAACTTAGGCAAAAATTTGTTTAAGTTTATTTACACTTATACAATGCTAAAATCTTCATAACTTCTACATTTTTAATCCGTTTTTAATGATTTTGGATGCGTTGAATTCGTTATGTCATCTAGTTTTTAATAAAATTATCAAAACATAAGTTTTAACAATTTTGTTATTAAATTTCCATTTATTACTCAATTTATCCAATTTTTCCATAATTGCAAAATAAATTGCAAATTTAATACAATAGGTTAAATAAAAAGATGTTATGTACCCAAAACAAATACAGGTTTAGACATTATTAAATTATTTCTCACATTTTTAATCGTAGTTAATTATTTTATTAACTCATTCTTATATATATATATATATATATATTTAATTAATAAAATGACAATATTGGCAAACAAGCATAATATTGTACAAATTATCAATTTAATCAAATGCAGTCAAATTAACTACATTCAAATTCATGAAATAAAGTAGAAACTTTATTTCACTCATGTCCATCATTTTTTTATACTCAAAGAAGATTATTTTTCTTCTTATTCCCCACGTTTTATTTTACAATAAAATGTATTATTGGTTTTAAATTACCAATATGACTTCCCCAACCCAAACAAAATTCCATTAATTCCAAACCACTCCAACCATCGAAATGAAGTGATTAATTTATTTTGTTACAATTCATTAGCCGAAAAATTCAAATTCATTATGCATATGATGATTAAACAATTATTTAACAATTTTCTTTGTATTAACAAAGAAAAGATGCAATTTGACAATAAATTACATTATCGCCAAATCGTACATGTTAATTGAATATGGTTGCATCTCTATATTCAAAATTCATGAAATAAAGGAACAACTTTATCTCACACATATGTTTATTGCTATTAATACAATAAAATCTTTCTACTTTTATTTTCCCTTTTATTTTACAATAAAAGGAGAATATTGGAATAAATTGCCAATATTCCTTTAATGCTCCTACTAAATTCCATCAATGACAATTTCCAACTCAAAGATCACAATTAAGTTGTTTACTTCATCTTTCCTTCATCTTAAATTTGCTTCAATCATTTAATTTGAAATAAACCTTATTTTATATTGTTCTCCAAAAATTTATTCATATTATATTGTTTATTCCAAATAAACAATATAATTCATCATTTTCTTCCAATTAATTCAATTAATTCCGATATTAAATTATAATATTCATTATAATTTAATATTTACGGTAATCTCCAACCAGGGTTGTTACAGACTCCCCCTCTTATAAAAATTGCGTCCTCGCAATTTCTAGAGGAAATCTGTATTCAACACAATTTATTCAATCGACAAAGGATAAAAGAGAAGCTCGAAACTCAAACCATTCATATTCTCAACATAGAATGGTAGAGAGAAATAAGGAAAAACTTCCTTGGTAAATCCAATGGCCCATCAAATGCTTATATAGAGATTAGCAAACCATCGAGTTTTCCATGTAACTTGAAAGAATTTCGAAGGTATCCCATTTTCGAAAAAAAAACTCAATAAGATGCTCAAAAATTAATCAATCGAAAATGATTGATTTCACAAAACTCTAGGAATAGAGTCGGGACCAAACTCACTTAAACCCAAACTCTAAGCAATAAAGAATATCATCAATAAGATTTTCTGCATAATAATGCGGAAAGAACATCCTCACAACAAGATAAACACAATAGAAAAGATGAATAAATCACAGAATGACTTCTTGCAAGGCCACCAAACTCGAACGACCGCGATAAGGCATGTCGTTGATATTAACTCAAGGATAGAATATACTCAAGAAATAAGGATATAAGCTCAAATTACTTTTCAATCCAAGATATTTAGAATTTTTTAAATCCCAACATCTTTTAAATTTTAAATCTCAATTTTTAACATTTGAAAATTTTCAAACTCTTTACTATACTACTTAGTAAGTAATTTAAAACTCAAATTAAAATCCAAATTTCTTCTCTTACTTCAAAATTAATTTCCAAAGAGATTTGTAAACCCATAATAATATCCCTCAAAATAAATTAAGGGTTTAAATTCTCTTTACTCTTTTTATTAAACCACATAAATATTTTAAAAACAATCTTCAAATACTCTTGTAACTCTTCTCTTAAAACATCCAATGTATCTAATATAGGTTCAAAAATCTCAAAATATACTTCCAATAAAGTATAACTTAAGAATATTCTCATCTTTACAACTTCAAAATAAATAAATAAACAAATGGCGTTGCCTCGCCATTGAATCTCTAATAATAGATATATCCATTGGCTGCAGAGTCGATCGAACGATCAAAACTGCCTCGCCACTCTGTTACTCGTCTCTAAAATCATTGGCTGCAATTACCATTCAAAAACAAATTTAAATATATAATCTCAAAATATTATTTTCAAAATCTCAATTTTTAAAACACAAACCATTGTGTCTGATTGCCTCATCATAGCATTTAGGAGATTCCTATCGATAACGTTGATCAGGCGTATCGACCAGAACTCTTAACTACTCGATGGATAACCCAGCACTCTAAAATTATTTCTATGAAAGAATACTACTCATATAAATATATTCTCAAAACATTCTTTGAATTTTAAAATACCTCAAAACTTCAATTTCTCTTTTTAAAACTCATATATATATAGCTTTAAAAAAAATCAAACCAAAGAACATTAAGAGAATGCATCGAGATTTTCCCAGAATACTCGATTCTCAAAATCATCAAAAGGAGATAGAGTGTTCGTCAATCTTACAATGTCACGAGCCACTCCAAAAAAATCAGCAAGATATAGGATAAGCAAGATATTCTTCTCGAAGGAAAAGAAGCACACAATCCATGAATCACTACTTCAAACGGAGTAATGATAAAGGATAACATTGATTGACTATCTGAAAAGCACACTCAAACAAAGTAGAACGATAAACTCAATCAAACTCGAATAATCTAGAAACTCTCCTCATTCCTTAGTGGATATCCTCGTGGAAGGATAACCGAAGAGCTAAGAGCTAGGAATAAGGTTACCTCAACACTCGATTTCTCGATTGGGTGTCAAATCCAAATGGACTTACAAAACTCAACAAAGTCACCTTGATTGGAATTAGAGATATATCATCAACATCTCGATATTCAAGAGCGAATACAGAAACTTCGAAATCATCATTAACATTTCAAAGTGATAGAAATAATAACCCAATAAAATTAGGATGCCTAAATAAATACAGGATCCTATAACAACAAAAGGATCGAACTTAACATCAAATAAGTTAGTCCATATCAAATCAGATACATCTCAAGATTGTGAGTAATAAACAAATACTCACAAAAGCAACATCAAATAAAAATCTCAGAATGCCCACAATGAGCCAATCATTGTGGATCCCTTCAAAAGGGTTCATAACTCTCAAATGAATGCAACAAGAATGCTCAAAGAAATCGATCAACTCTATCGATACGAACTCACTCGTATCGACAGAAAAAAAAGAATAGAATAATCCCAAATAAGATTATTCATAAGATAAGATAACATCAAACTCAATTATGGAATACTACGGAATACAATTTATATTCCTAGACATATTCCATCTCAACATATCCCAAAACTCGAAAAAGAATCAAAGCACGATTCGAAAACAAGCTCGAATAAAGGACAATGATTCACTCGTATTGTACTTCGACGTATTGTGATATACGTACTGTTCTGTGTTTATTCTACTTTGTTCTGACCACAGATCTGATACCAAGATGTAACGCCCCACCCCGAGACCCACCTTAGTAAAGAGAATTAATGAGTAATTCTGTCTACTAAAGTGGAGAATAGGGCTGGTTAAGGGCGACCATCTAAAACTTTGTCTTAAACATCTACTGAGTACGTCGATAAATGCTCTATGATTTTTCTTTTCTATCTCAATGGATCGACATACACAGTAAATGCTTAATCCAAAACTATAGGTGGCTAACGGATCTATCAGAACAAAATACCATAACTAAATGTAAAGCACATCACAGAACAGTAATCAACATCATTTATATACATATACACCGATACATGTTTAGTACAATACAATATGAATACAATAAAGGTGGTATTCGACCACACTATATACATGGAATCGAATATAAATACATCAGAGTCAAGCGAAAGAAATACAAACCACAAAAGTGCTAGGATGATATCCAAGCAGATGCATCAAAGCAAAGTCCCTTAACTGATAGCTAACCTGAAACAACTCGGTCTGACCCGAGTGATAAACACACAGGTCATGCAACTGAATCTTATCGTTAGAAAGGAATACGATAAGGTAAAGAGAAGAGCTTCGCAACGGGATAACATAAGTAGGTATGAACATCTAGGGTTGATATCAAGTAACTTCACTATGTCTCTATAGTGGTTTGCATATACATATACTTGAGTTAATCTGAAGGAATTCATGTATATGGTATAGGGGAAAACATTCAAACATTATCCATGAATAAATAAATCTCTCAAGTCGTATATAAATCCCAAGTATAAATCCATAAAATTTGAAATCACCAAAATCCTTAAAGAAATCATATTTGCCTTATTTACATCTATAAGGCTAGGTAAACACATCAAAAATGGTGAAATCGAAATCATCATAACTCATTAAAGAAATCTCATATTGGCCAATTATTACATGCAAAAGCATGTTGCACGTGCTATTTACCAGTACTGTTCACCATCATGGTACCATATCCATCTCTCGACCGGAATCCTCATCTCGAATTAATCCGGTCTATGACGTCATCTACATTCTCCCCGAACACCCGCCATCAAAAGTGATTGGAGCACCTCACTCCAATCGGTGTCCGCTGAGTCTCCGCCATCAAAAGTGATCGAGTCAAGTATTACTTAACCCGAGCGAGACTCTAAGTACTGGTAGTTCTCCCAGAATGTGTCAACAACTCTCGGATAGTAACCCGAAAAGTGGTAACGTACGTCCCATACCATACGCTCTCACTTAGCGGTTTTCTAGCCGCTAGTTCGTGCCACACTAAGTAATCATCAACATCATCAAAAGAATCGCCTCATGTCATCGGCATATGGTATAAGATGCTAACCCGTCTTATCTCATCGACGAGTAGAAACTCTATAAAAACATCAAACTCATCAAATTCCATCAAAATCTTGCCTCATATCATTGGCAAGTATATCTCCATCAATATAGTCCTAATCTTGTATATACTCCCGAGTAGGAGATCTCGGACTATACGTATTAGCCAAATGGACTAATATAATCTCAAACTCATATCACAATGTGGTTAACATCAAGGAGGAAATCAAATGATTCCTCAAAATCGTTTCGATTGTACAAGTCCAAAATTAACCGATAAAGTAAATACTCAAGTCTCATACCTCGTGGATTTACTAAATCGTTTAATTTATTTTCATATACGTCCGAAAAAGCATAAAGATGATTAAAATTAATAAGTTATAACATAAAATAATTTACTAGAAATGGATTAATAAATAAATTTCATAATAAAATTCTTACAAAAGAATGCAAATGAAATTGTCAAAATCGGACAATTATATCAAAATTTGGGGCTGTCCATGACAGGCCAACAAAGAAAACATCAATTTTCCACCATGCAAACTTCGAAATTCCACAAAGCATAAAACACAAAATTTGTAGTCTACAGTCTACGGATTTCAAAACTTCAAAAAATTTGATATTCCGGTCAGTAACGAATAAGTTACGAGCGAAATACTACTAGAAAAGAAAATTTGCGCACTGGTTATTAACTCAGGCCAGCGACAAAAACGTTTATTTTTCACCATGAAGACTTGCAGATCATTCAAAAGCTAAAACATAAAAGTTGTAGCATATTTCCTAAGGATTCCAGAACATCTTGAGTTTCAAGATTCCGATTAATGACCTGAAAGTTATGATCGAAATACTACATAGAAAAAAAATTATGTGCACTGCTTATTAACACAGAACAGAAATGAAAAAGTCGATTTTTCACTATGTAGGCTTCAAAATCGTTTAAAACTGAAAACATAAAAGTTGTGGAATATTTCACAAGGATTTCAGAATATCCAAGATTTCGAAATTCGGATAAGAAACACAAAAGTTATGTCAAAAATACTATTCAGCCAAATATATTTCCTGTGCAAAAACGCTTTCGGTTTTGCAACTTACACAGCAAATACAGAGGTCCAAACGGACTTGAAACTTGATAAAATTTGACATGAACAAACTAGACACAGTAAGCTTCAAAAAAAAAATCATCTCGATCCGACTTCGAATGAGGGAGATATAAGCATTCAAAGATGAGGTATTTCAGAGATCAACAATTAAGAACAGAGATAAAACTTGAGCATATAGATCCAAATTTTCCAAGATTGAGCCAATTTAGTTGCTGTAAGTTTTAAACTTACCTTTGGCAGAGAAAAGAGGAGATTATGAAGCAAAGATTGGAGCAAATATGAGGTCTTTAGCAAGGAAGAGGAGCTCTAGCACCCGCAGAAACTAGAAAAAGAGGCATGCAAAGAAGAAAAATTACAAAACAAGAATTACAGTAAACAAATATGGATTTCTCCTCAAATTCAAGATATAAAAGGATGGAGATTACCTTCTTGATGAATTAGACCCGAAATTCTATTGATTTGACAAAAAATTTGTTAATTATGTCTAAGGTTTGAGAAGGCAGCCATTGTTTCTTTTTTTTTTTGAGCTTCTATCGTTCCTTTTTTCAAATGAGCTGAAGGAGGAAGAAGTATACGTACTTCTTTCCTGGCTCCAGAAGTTTCTCTAGTGGATTTTGGGTTTGGACTTAACCCAATTAAATTAACTTAGGCAAAAATTTGTTTAAGTTTATTTACACTTATACAATGCTAAAATCTTCATAACTTCTACATTTTTAATCCGTTTTTAATGATTTTGGATGCGTTGAATTCGTTATGTCATCTAGTTTTTAATAAAATTATCAAAACATAAGTTTTAACAATTTTGTTATTAAATTTCCATTTATTACTCAATTTATCCAATTTTTCCATAATTGCAAAATAAATTGCAAATTTAATACAATAGGTTAAATAAAAAGATGTTATGTACCCAAAACAAATACAGGTTTAGACATTATTAAATTATTTCTCACATTTTTAATCGTAGTTAATTATTTTATTAACTCATTCTTATATATATATATATATATATATATTTAATTAATAAAATGACAATATTGGCAAACAAGCATAATATTGTACAAATTATCAATTTAATCAAATGCAGTCAAATTAACTACATTCAAATTCATGAAATAAAGTAGAAACTTTATTTCACTCATGTCCATCATTTTTTTATACTCAAAGAAGATTATTTTTCTTCTTATTCCCCACGTTTTATTTTACAATAAAATGTATTATTGGTTTTAAATTACCAATATGACTTCCCCAACCCAAACAAAATTCCATTAATTCCAAACCACTCCAACCATCGAAATGAAGTGATTAATTTATTTTGTTACAATTCATTAGCCGAAAAATTCAAATTCATTATGCATATGATGATTAAACAATTATTTAACAATTTTCTTTGTATTAACAAAGAAAAGATGCAATTTGACAATAAATTACATTATCGCCAAATCGTACATGTTAATTGAATATGGTTGCATCTCTATATTCAAAATTCATGAAATAAAGGAACAACTTTATCTCACACATATGTTTATTGCTATTAATACAATAAAATCTTTCTACTTTTATTTTCCCTTTTATTTTACAATAAAAGGAGAATATTGGAATAAATTGCCAATATTCCTTTAATGCTCCTACTAAATTCCATCAATGACAATTTCCAACTCAAAGATCACAATTAAGTTGTTTACTTCATCTTTCCTTCATCTTAAATTTGCTTCAATCATTTAATTTGAAATAAACCTTATTTTATATTGTTCTCCAAAAATTTATTCATATTATATTGTTTATTCCAAATAAACAATATAATTCATCATTTTCTTCCAATTAATTCAATTAATTCCGATATTAAATTATAATATTCATTATAATTTAATATTTACGGTAATCTCCAACCAGGGTTGTTACAGACTCCCCCTCTTATAAAAATTGCGTCCTCGCAATTTCTAGAGGAAATCTGTATTCAACACAATTTATTCAATCGACAAAGGATAAAAGAGAAGCTCGAAACTCAAACCATTCATATTCTCAACATAGAATGGTAGAGAGAAATAAGGAAAAACTTCCTTGGTAAATCCAATGGCCCATCAAATGCTTATATAGAGATTAGCAAACCATCGAGTTTTCCATGTAACTTGAAAGAATTTCGAAGGTATCCCATTTTCGAAAAAAAAACTCAATAAGATGCTCAAAAATTAATCAATCGAAAATGATTGATTTCACAAAACTCTAGGAATAGAGTCGGGACCAAACTCACTTAAACCCAAACTCTAAGCAATAAAGAATATCATCAATAAGATTTTCTGCATAATAATGTGGAAAGAACATCCTCACAACAAGATAAACACAATAGAAAAGATGAATAAATCACAGAATGACTTCTTGCAAGGCCACCAAACTCGAACGACCGCGATAAGGCATGTCGTTGATATTAACTCAAGGATAGAATATACTCAAGAAATAAGGATATAAGCTCAAATTACTTTTCAATCCAAGATATTTAGAATTTTTTAAATCCCAACATCTTTTAAATTTTAAATCTCAATTTTTAACATTTGAAAATTTTCAAACTCTTTACTATACTACTTAGTAAGTAATTTAAAACTCAAATTAAAATCCAAATTTCTTCTCTTACTTCAAAATTAATTTCCAAAGAGATTTGTAAACCCATAATAATATCCCTCAAAATAAATTAAGGGTTTAAATTCTCTTTACTCTTTTTATTAAACCACATAAATATTTTAAAAACAATCTTCAAATACTCTTGTAACTCTTCTCTTAAAACATCCAATGTATCTAATATAGGTTCAAAAATCTCAAAATATACTTCCAATAAAGTATAACTTAAGAATATTCTCATCTTTACAACTTCAAAATAAATAAATAAACAAATGGCGTTGCCTCGCCATTGAATCTCTAATAATAGATATATCCATTGGCTGCAGAGTCGATCGAACGATCAAAACTGCCTCGCCACTCTGTTACTCGTCTCTAAAATCATTGGCTGCAATTACCATTCAAAAACAAATTTAAATATATAATCTCAAAATATTATTTTCAAAATCTCAATTTTTAAAACACAAACCATTGTGTCTGATTGCCTCATCATAGCATTTAGGAGATTCCTATCGATAACGTTGATCAGGCGTATCGACCAGAACTCTTAACTACTCGATGGATAACCCAGCACTCTAAAATTATTTCTATGAAAGAATACTACTCATATAAATATATTCTCAAAACATTCTTTGAATTTTAAAATACCTCAAAACTTCAATTTCTCTTTTTAAAACTCATATATATATAGCTTTAAAAAAAATCAAACCAAAGAACATTAAGAGAATGCATCGAGATTTTCCCAGAATACTCGATTCTCAAAATCATCAAAAGGAGATAGAGTGTTCGTCAATCTTACAATGTCACGAGCCACTCCAAAAAAATCAGCAAGATATAGGATAAGCAAGATATTCTTCTCGAAGGAAAAGAAGCACACAATCCATGAATCACTACTTCAAACGGAGTAATGATAAAGGATAACATTGATTGACTATCTGAAAAGCACACTCAAACAAAGTAGAACGATAAACTCAATCAAACTCGAATAATCTAGAAACTCTCCTCATTCCTTAGTGGATATCCTCGTGGAAGGATAACCGAAGAGCTAAGAGCTAGGAATAAGGTTACCTCAACACTCGATTTCTCGATTGGGTGTCAAATCCAAATGGACTTACAAAACTCAACAAAGTCACCTTGATTGGAATTAGAGATATATCATCAACATCTCGATATTCAAGAGCGAATACAGAAACTTCGAAATCATCATTAACATTTCAAAGTGATAGAAATAATAACCCAATAAAATTAGGATGCCTAAATAAATACAGGATCCTATAACAACAAAAGGATCGAACTTAACATCAAATAAGTTAGTCCATATCAAATCAGATACATCTCAAGATTGTGAGTAATAAACAAATACTCACAAAAGCAACATCAAATAAAAATCTCAGAATGCCCACAATGAGCCAATCATTGTGGATCCCTTCAAAAGGGTTCATAACTCTCAAATGAATGCAACAAGAATGCTCAAAGAAATCGATCAACTCTATCGATACGAACTCACTCGTATCGACAGAAAAAAAAGAATAGAATAATCCCAAATAAGATTATTCATAAGATAAGATAACATCAAACTCAATTATGGAATACTACGGAATACAATTTATATTCCTAGACATATTCCATCTCAACATATCCCAAAACTCGAAAAAGAATCAAAGCACGATTCGAAAACAAGCTCGAATAAAGGACAATGATTCACTCGTATTGTACTTCGACGTATTGTGATATACGTACTGTTCTGTGTTTATTCTACTTTGTTCTGACCACAGCTCTGATACCAAGATGTAACGCCCCACCCCGAGACCCACCTTAGTAAAGAGAATTAATGAGTAATTCTGTCTACTAAAGTGGAGAATAGGGCTGGTTAAGGGCGACCATCTAAAACTTTGTCTTAAACATCTACTGAGTACGTCGATAAATGCTCTATGATTTTTCTTTTCTATCTCAATGGATCGACATACACAGTAAATGCTTAATCCAAAACTATAGGTGGCTAACGGATCTATCAGAACAAAATACCATAACTAAATGTAAAGCACATCACAGAACAGTAATCAACATCATTTATATACATATACACCGATACATGTTTAGTACAATACAATATGAATACAATAAAGGTGGTATTCGACCACACTATATACATGGAATCGAATATAAATACATCAGAGTCAAGCGAAAGAAATACAAACCACAAAAGTGCTAGGATGATATCCAAGCAGATGCATCAAAGCAAAGTCCCTTAACTGATAGCTAACCTGAAACAACTCGGTCTGACCCGAGTGATAAACACACAGGTCATGCAACTGAATCTTATCGTTAGAAAGGAATACGATAAGGTAAAGAGAAGAGCTTCGCAACGGGATAACATAAGTAGGTATGAACATCTAGGGTTGATATCAAGTAACTTCACTATGTCTCTATAGTGGTTTGCATATACATATACTTGAGTTAATCTGAAGGAATTCATGTATATGGTATAGGGGAAAACATTCAAACATTATCCATGAATAAATAAATCTCTCAAGTCGTATATAAATCCCAAATATAAATCCATAAAATTTGAAATCACCAAAATCCTTAAAGAAATCATATTTGCCTTATTTACATCTATAAGGCTAGGTAAACACATCAAAAATGGTGAAATCGAAATCATCATAACTCATTAAAGAAATCTCATATTGGCCAATTATTACATGCAAAAGCATGTTGCACGTGCTATTTACCAGTACTGTTCACCATCATGGTACCATATCCATCTTTCGACCGAAATCCTCATCTCGAATTAATCCGGTCTATGACGTCATCTACATTCTCCCCGAACACCCGCCATCAAAAGTGATTGGAGCACCTCACTCCAATCGGTGTCCGCTGAGTCTCCGCCATCAAAAGTGATCGAGTCAAGTATTACTTAACGCGATCGAGACTCTAAGTACAGGTAGTTCTCCCAGAATGTGTCAACAACTCTCGGATAGTAACTCGGAAAGTGGTAACGTATGTCCCATACAATACGCTCTCACTTAGCGGTTTTCTAGCCGCTAGTTCGTGCCACACTAAGAAATCATCAACATCATCAAAAGAATCGCCTCATGTCATCGGCATATGGTATAAGATGCTAACCCGTCTTATCTCATCGACGAGTAGAAACTCCATAAAAACATCAAACTCATCAAATTCCATCAAAATCTTGCCTCATATCATTGGCAAGTATATCTCCATCAATATAGTCCTAATCTTGTATATACTCCCGAATAGGAGATCTCGGACTATACGTATTAGCCAAATGGACTAATATAATCTCAAACTCATACCATAATGTGGTTAACATCAAGGAGGAAATCAAATGATTCCTCAAAATCGTTTCGATTGTACAAGTCCAAAATTAACCGATAAAGTAAATACTCAAGTCTCATACCTCGCGGATTTACTAAATCGTTTAATTTATTTTCTTATACGTCCGAAAAAGCATAAAGATGATTAAAATTAATAAGTTATAACATAAAATAATTTACTAGAAATGGATTAATAAATAAATTTCATAATAAAATTCTTGCAAAAGAATGCAAATGAAATTGTCAAAATCGGACAATTATATCAAAATTTGGGGCTGTCCATGACAGGCCAATAAAGAAAACATCAATTTTCCACCATGCAAACTTCGAAATTCCACAAAGCATAAAACACAAAATTTGTAGTCTACAGTCTATGGATTTCAAAACTTCAAAAAATTTGATATTCCGGTCAGTAACGAATAAGTTAAAAGCGAAATACTACTAGAAAAGAAAATTTGCGCACTGGTTATTAACTCAGGCCAGCGACAAAAACGTTTATTTTTCACTATGAAGACTTCTAGATCATTCAAAAGCTAAAACATAAAAGTTGTAGCATATTTCCTAAGGATTCCAGAACATCTTGAGTTTCAAGATTTCAATTAATGACCTGAAAGTTATGATCGAAATACTACATAGAAAAAAAATTATGTGCACTGCTTATTAACAGAGAACAGAAACGAAAAAGTCGATTTTTCACTATGTAGGCTTCAAAATCATTTAAAACTGAAAACATAAAAGTTGTGGAATATTTCACATGGATTTCAGAATATCCAAGATTTCGAAATTCTGATAAGAAACGCAAAAGTTATGTCAAAATACTATTCAGCCAAATATATTTCCTGTGCAAAAACGCTTTCGGTTTTGCAACTTACACAGCAAATACAGAGGTCCAAACGGACTCGAAACTTGATAAAATTTGGCATGAACAAACTAGACACAGTAAGCTTCAAAAAAAAAAATCTCCTCGATCCGACTTCGAATGAGGGAGATATAAGCATTCAAAGATGAGGTATTTCAGAGATCAACAATTAAGAACAGAGATAAAACTTGAGCATATAGATCCAAATTTTCCAAGCATGAGCCAATTTAGTTGCTGTAAGTTTTAAACTTACCTTTGGCAGCGAAAAGAGGAGATTATGAAGCAAAGATTGGAGCAAATATGAGGTCTTTAGCAAGGAAGAGGAGCTCTAGCACCCGCAGAAACTAGAAAAAGAGGCATGCAAAGAAGAAAAATTACAAAACAAGAATTACAGTAAACAAATATGGATTTATCCTCAAATTCAAGATAGAAAAGGATGGAGATTACCTTCTTGATGAATTAGACCCGAAATTCTATTGATTTGGCAAAAAATTTGTTAATTATGTCTAAGGTTTGAGAAGGCAGCCATTGTTTTTTTTTTTTTTTTTTTTGAGCTTCTATCGTTCCTTTTCTCAAATGAGCTGAAGGAGGAAGAAGTGTACGTACTTCTTTCCTGGCTCCAGAAGTTTCTCTAGTGGATATTGGGTTTGGGCTTAACCCAATTAAATTTACTTAGGCAAAAATTTGTTTAAGTTTATTTACACTTATACAATGCTAAAATCTTCATAACTTCTACATTTTTAATCCGTTTTTAATGATTTTGGATGCGTTGAATTCGTTATGTCATCTAGTTTTTAATAAAATTATCAAAACATAAGTTTTAATTTTGTTATTAAATTTCCATTTATTACTCAATTTATCCAATTTTTCCATAATTGCAAAATAAATTGCAAATTTAATACAATAGGTTAAATAAAAAGATGTTATGTACCCAAAACAAATACAGGTTTAGACATTATTAAATTATTTCTCACATTTTTAATCGTAGTTAATTATTTTATTAACTCATTCTTATATATATATATATATATATATATATTTAATTAATAAAATGACAATATTGTCAAACAAGCATAATATTGTACAAATTATCAATTTAATCAAATGCAGTCAAATTAACTACATTCAAATTCATGAAATAAAGTAGAAACTTTATTTCACTCATGTCCATCATTTTTTTATACTCAAAGAAGATTATTTTTCTTCTTATTCCCCACGTTTTATTTTACAATAAAATGGATTATTGGTTTTAAATTACCAATATGACTTTCCCAACCCAAACAAAATTCCATTAATTCCAAACCACTCCAACCATCGAAATGAAGTGATTAATTTATTTTGTTACAATTCATTAGCCCAAAAATTCAAATTCATTATGCATATGATGATTAAACAATTATTTAATAATTTTCTTTGTATTAACAAAGAAAAGATGCAATTTGACAATAAATTACATTATCGCCAAATCGTACATGTTAATTGAATATGGTTGCATCTCTATATTCAAAATTCATGAAATAAAGGAACAACTTTATCTCACACATATGTTTATTGCTATTAATACAATAAAATCTTTCTACTTTTATTTTCCCTTTTATTTTACAATAAAAGGAGAATATTGGAATAAATTGCCAATAGTCCTTTAATGCTCCTACTAAATTCCATCAATGACAATTTCCAACTCAAAGATCACAATTAAGTTGTTTACTTCATCTTTCCTTCATCTTAAATTTGCTTCAATCATTTAATTTGAAATAATCCTTATTTTATATTGTTCTCCAAAAATTTATTCATATTATATTGTTTATTCCAAATAAACAATATAATTCATCATTTTCTTCCAATTAATTCAATTAATTCCGATATTAAATTATAATATTCATTATAATTTAATATTTACGGTAATCTCCAACCAGGGTTGTTACAACCAGCGTGAGTAAACTCAAATCACAGAAAAAACTTCATTGATTTATTAATTTGAAAAATCCTTTGAAATTAAAGGTATCTCATAAGACCTCGGCGCCATAAACACGGATGAGTTTTTACCTTATGATAACCAAAACACGTTTATAGAATCCAGTGATATTATAATTATGTCTAAGGGTTCAAAGTAAAACATTAATATAGCAGGAATGCTTGCATCTCAAATTCCATTATATTTGGTATGCAACTAAAACCATAATGCTCGTATTGGAGAATGGATTCCATACTATGACAAGTTAAGAAACTATCTTTTGAAGGTACATCTCTAGATAAATGCACCGGGGTCTGACAAGAACATCTTGCACGACTGCCATACAGGACTGGTTTACCACTTGACTAGTAGTACCGAATATGATCATCCCTCCATTATTGGGCTCCAAAACATGCAAATGAGAGTAAATAACAAATCTAGATTTGGAACGACCATACCAAACTTTGGAGCTACCTACATAGCCCTGCTGCATGCCTGATTTTTGTCATTTGTCGGTTGATAAGGTCTGAGGCTATGTTTTACCTTTTTATATAGCATTTCCCACTTGGAATGCTAATACTGCCTTCCAAGCGACAATGGTCTACCAGCATTCATCCAAGTCCATTCTGGGTCTAAACGAAACCGAAGGCACTATTCCTACTACATCCATTTTGGAATCACCCTTAGAATTATAATGATTCGCCCTAGCACTTCACCTCTCTATCTTCGATTCCATACTCTTTATGATATCTTCAGTTCGCAATGCTTGAGTTGGATCGAAGTGGTTTCTGGATAACATATCAGATCCTGATCTCTTCGAAACAACTTTCGTTAATTTACGGTAAACTCAACTATGGTTCTTTAGGAAATAAACAGACAAATGGTAATAGCAGAGTTCACCTCCTAACCGTTTATGGACATATTTGCTTATCATTTATCCTAGAAGAACGAAACGAATTTATACGTATATCATAACACCTTCGACGGCAACTGTACCATATAATTCTCATGTTTCTCCTAGATATTTCCAAAGTCGAATTTTGATCTATGATTTGATAGTCTATTATTTAACTATCAATTTATACAAACAATCAAACATTGATTCCATTCCATATGGGATCCTCTAAGCCTTTATTAATTAAAATTTAATTAATAAAATCACTTTATAAAACCATATCAAAAGATCTTTTCAAACCCTATTTCCAAACCTCTTACATTCCTTTTTACTTGAAAAAACAATATAAGTATTTACCAGAACAATTTGAAAATTCCATTTCCTCAAAATTGCATATTAAATGGCCAAACAATTCCCTTTCAAAAATATCACCTCCTATAAAACACATACTTATTCCTTATAAAAATTCTTTTTGTATGTTCACTTCACATTTCAAACCACTTAAATGTTCCAAACTAGATTTAAAACTTCTTTCAAAAATTTCTAAAATGATTCATAAAATCTCTTTCTATTTTTAAAACTATTTAAAAATCTTCCTTCATAATTTCTTTATAGAATCTCTTTTATAAAATATCATTTTCATGATATCCTTTGTAAATCACTCTAGGTAAAACTTTTTATTTAATAAACCTCTTTTTTTTAAATATATTATTTAAAAATAACTTTATAAAATAATAATAGAATTTTAAAATCATTTATAATATTTAAACTCAAATTGATTTAAGAATTAAAGTTAATGCAAAAACATACTTTAATTATTCGAGAAGAGGCATAACAATCCCAAAGTACTAATATAAGTTACCGTTCAATTTTAATTCCAAGTCACTTAATAGTTATTTACATGGATCAATCATTTTCGAAATAGGGAATAACATGACCAATATGAACTAATTATCATATACATGTCCAACTAACATAATTGAAGGATGGTGATATGTTCTGCTAAACAGATGTCCAAAAAATTCAATCAATTCATAGCAGAACGGGGATTTATTCTACTACACATGTCCACACAAACAAACCAACAATCAATTTGTAGAAGAATGGGGATTTATTCTGCTAACACATGTCCGAACAACCAAAACAAAAAAAAAATCAATTTATAGCAGAATGGGGATTTATTCTGCTAATACATGTCCACACAACCCAACGATCTACATTTTAACTCATTCACAGTTATATGGTTTCTTAATGGTATCAACATTTGAATCACTTGTATTCAAAACCATCTTTGAAAAAGAAGTACCTTTAAACAATTTGACTTTTGAAAATCCAAAGGATTTAAAACTTTTAAACCCTTTTTGAAATAATTAATTATTAAGTTAAATCCATATTTATATCATAATTAATTTTAGTTGAATCTTAGCTTAGTTTAATTAAATAGTTAACCGTAATTTACTATTATTAATTATTAAATAATAAATTAGTGCAGTTGGCAAGAGCAACGCCACCCTCCTATGAGGTGAGGAGTTCGATTCCTGGCAACTGCTTAAGCCACCGAAAGGTCTGGTCTAACTAGGAGCACGGTTATGGCAGGCCAATTGTGTGTTCCTCCAGGTTTACTGTTCAGGAGTCGCAATGTCGGCGGTGATAGAACATGTTTCCCTGGTTTTCAAAAAAATTAATATTAGTTAATTAGTTAAATAATATTTAATTAAAATTAAATAGTAATTAAACCTTTGATAAATAATTTATTATAAATAAACCTTAATTAATTTATAATTTAAAAATAATTAAACACTTTCTCAATAATTAATTAATAATAAATCCTATATTTCAATTATACTTAATTAAAAATAAATTATATACTTAACTAATAATTAACTAACTTAATTAATAATTAAAATAAATCATAATTTTAAAAGATAATTAATTAACAACCAACCTTAAATTAATAAAAGTTAATAACCCTTTGTTTAATCCTTAATTAATTACTAATTATCAACACATAATTAATTAAAAATTTATTATTGAATTCTTAATTTACCTTTTAAAATATCATTATTTAGTTTATAAACCATTTACAAAATAATTTGAAGTATAAAAACCAAACTTTGCAAAAATCGAATTTTTAAATGAACTGCATGCATAGCAACTATAGCTATGAATACTCGTAAGTTCCAACTTGTTGCTCACTAACTCTTCCTTTTACTAATATTACTTACTAACCTTTCATATCGCTTCTAATTCCAAGCCAAAGATCATAATTTTATAACCAAAATACCACTTAAATCATCAATTCAAAGTTCCAATGGTAAACCACAAATTAGCACACACATAGACATCCAAATCATACCATAATCTAATAACATCACATATACAACTATATAATAAACATATATACACACACACACACACACACACACTTAAACTCTTTCCCAAAAAGTTAAGGAATTTACTCACCGAAAGCTATCGAAACTCTCGCTAAATTAGAATATGACATAGCACTTATATTCATAAGCAACAAGATGGAGTCTTGAACCCTAAATGCACTAGGTTGGCTCGGCTTTGAACGAAAGAGGAACGAGACTTGTTTTGGTAAGGTGGAGAGACTTGGGTAAACATTGAATTCTCAATAATAAACCGAAAAATAGGTCATTTTGCAACTGATTTTTGGTCTACCTACTCACGGAATTTTGGAAAGCACTCAAAGAGAAAGCTATTAGAATTTCTTTTCTCTATCTTTTAAAAAAAGAATCATTCATTTTCGATTTGAATTGAAGAAGTTATGATCAAAAGAAAAAGGCTAATTTCAGACTTTAAATTCTTGGTGAAAATTTACTTTGTAAAGATTGGGTATTTTGACATTCCTATAATGGAAACTTAAAAAAGTGTCCAACTAGAATTTTGTAGCATTAAAATTTCACATGGTTTCAAAAAAACAAAACTCTATTTGAGTTAGAAATGAGTAAGAAAAGATTGGTGGAAGGAGGATGAAAAATGGAGAAACATATGGCTATTTATAAGCAAATTTCATGTCATCATTATATCTAGTCACATCACAAATCTTTTATATTTATATATAATTACTAGGTTTAGTCACATCACTTTTTTTTATATATAATTATAATGTTTAGCCACATCACTTTCTTTTATTAATTAACTAAGATGTGACAAGAGGTAATTATGGTTAATAAATACAAATCTAAGATGTGACAATACTTAATACATACATACATACATATACATATATATATATATATATAATTTTTATTATTTTTAAAACTATGTATTGTCACATCACCTACTAATCCAAATTAATATAAGATAATTTATTTATAAGTGTATTATTATCTAATTAATTAACTCTTATATGCATGTGCATATAGTGCACAAAGACGGACAATGTTCCTGACCACTTTCCATGTCGAAAGGTCGAAATTTCGAAAAACGTTCTTCGGTCACATTTTATGTTTTTCTACGTACTATTTAATTTGCTAAGAAAATTTGGAAATGATTTTATCATCATTATTTTTTAATTAAAATGAGTTTATTTTCATTATAAAACCTATATTTTGGATATTTAAAATTAATTAAATATTTACTAATTAAAGCAGTGAAATTCCGGGTCGTTACAATAACTATCCGTCTTTCTGTTTGATTTGGGTAGGACATGTGTGGTTTATTGTCAACCTGAACAGAATGGAAAAGTTGGCCGTTACATTCATGTATGTTTAATATTTCAAGTCATGGTGTATAATGTTGCAATTAAACAATAAAGTTGTTGTACGCGCACACAACACACACACACAGATACACACACACACACACACACAGATATTTAAAATGTTTGATGTTTAAACTTAATTTGCTTCTTTTAATTTTTTTATGACATATATGTAACGACCCCGCTGCGATACCTACATTAATAAAGAACATTATAAATAATTTCATACAATAATACGAAGAATACGGCTTGTTAAGGGCAACCAAACGTGAATATATCTTTAATCCAACACTGACACATCACACTTACTATTTTTGCTAAATATCTAAAATGAAATTTTGTCGTGTATAGTCTCAGTTTGAAGAAATAAACATATTGATTTCTCAAAATCAAAAACTATATCATACAAATAACAATCAAAGATCATAGCGGATAATTTACAACGTATACATACATAAACCGAGTCTACAAAATGAATTACTAAACTCGCATAATATACATCTAAAATAAGTCACTATCTCAAATAATACATCCCATAACACATCATGTGAATATATACAACATAAGATAAACTAAGATGTCAAAATATCTATCATCTGCCAACACACCTACCTAAAATCCGAGCATCCAAAAAACCTTAAAGGTCTCGGCACAACTCAAGTATCATAAAATAAACGGGTTAGACTATCTTTAAATATTTATAAGGGTGAGAACAAGCTGTAGAATAAGATATATGGTACTATAAATGTAAACTGATTACATAAAGGATTTAACATGGAACTTATCACGAAGCTCAAGAACACTTTAAATCTAGAAACATAGAAATCCATGATAACCGAAACCAAACATATCGATCATCTAGATCGTTCATACCGGTCTTAACAATCGTCCATATCGTAGAAAAAAACTAGTATCACTCATGTCATTCTAATACTAAGGATCGTCCATACCATAAAACAACCCTAGCTAGTGACCAGGAGTTTTCCATACCGATCTAAATGACCGTAGAACATATAACACGACACAAAAGAATTTAAACAAATCCATAAGTATATCTTTAAGAATTTGTCGTTCTTCGACCGAACCCTAAAAGGAAATATACTTTAAAGTGCTAAATACTACCGCTTTCAATAATTGTTAGAACTTAACCAAAACGCCTCATACTGCATGGTGAAATTCTAGTATTTACTAGAAGATAGTGAATCTCACTCGTTACAGATACCACCGGAAAACGTGAACTATATTCTCTTAAGGATCTAGCAGCCTTATGCCACACAGCAAAAGAGAATATAACTCGAAAGTGTTAAATACTTCATAATAGTAATCACATGAATTTTAACCAAGGCATCCCTTATTATCCACTGAAATTCGAATATTCGCTTAAGGGCTAGTAAGTACCACTTAAATACTCTATACAATGATTTGTACAATATTCGATGAAGTTTTACTTGAGAGCATTTTATACTAATCGGTAATACAAAGTTGAATATAAATAATCACCAAATTATAGAATTAAGGTTCACAAAATATTTTTATTTAAGAAACAAAATGCGCATGGAATCGCTAGATGATAGAAAATATTATAGGAGTTTAAGGTTTGAAAGTAATTAAATATAATTTTAATATACACATATATAATGGTTTTTTAAAATTACTTTATACAAAATATTATTTTCAAGTTCCTTTATTTCAAATCCATAATTTAATTATTATTCAATTTTATATAAATATTCACTATTTGAAAAAATATTACATAAATCCAAATTGTTCCAAAAATGCACTTATATATGTATATTTATCTCAAAATTCCATAGAATATTTATTCATAAAACATGTTTCGAAAATATATATAAGTCCTTGTAATTTGCAAAAACTATATTTACTCTTATCCAAAACCATATAAATATTTAAACCTCTAATTAGAAATAAGTTTATTTATATTTCAAAATCATTCTTATTACATAAATAATAAATAACTATATCTATTTACACATTCAAATATCCTTTATAAGTAACATAACTTTCTTCTTTCAGGATTAAGTAAAATTGGTTTGACTTGAAAATCCGTTCTCTTTAGAAATCCATATTGAAAACATGCATGAAGATTTGATGTTGTGCTATGGACTCTATGGCATACCCATTCCAAAACGAAATCACAATTCAAAAGTTCGGAAACGACATTAAAACTGATATGAAAAGAAACATTAAAATCAAATAATTAACAGTAGGAGATCAACCGAGCAAACGAGGGGCGAATGGGTCGATAGAAGTACACTAGAACATATCCTGAAAGTCAAGTCTAGGTTGTAACCGGTGCACTAGTCAGGCAGATCGGTCTACCAGCTACCTCGTCTGGACTGCTATCCGGTCGATTCTGACGGCTCTCCGACAATTCGATTCCGCTTATTTCTCTTATGTTGCTTCTCTGTGATGACCCGCAAATACGTACCCTTTGAATCGACAATAAACCACACATGTCCGACCCAAAAAGCATATACTAATGGAAAGTCATAAGAAAGAAAAGAAGAGAGAAGAAGAGAAGAAAAGAAAGAGAGAAGAGAAGAAAGAGAGAAGAGAAAACCAAACAAAACAATAAAGAATCTCACATTGCAGCAGAATAACATATAATATCATATCAATGATCTTTACAAAACAGAAATTGTATATAGATACATCAATCAGAGTTTAACAATCAATCACTAATCATCGGCCCAGACAGTTATAATAACCCGCCCTTACAATTGCTGATAATATAAATAACAAAGTAGCAGAAAAATAACAAATACGTGTATACGAAAATGAATATCTCCAGCTCGCCAGCTGAAGCTCCGAAAGCACTAATCTGAACTTGTAAATATACTTGGTCTGATCTAAGCATTGAAAAGGAAGAATGCCCAGATCAGTCTGGTAAACCAACATGAGAAACACACTCAACTGTATTTATTAAATTACCAAACTTTTCCTTTTAAATAAAAGTATCACGTAAGGCATGCCAACACACAAACACGGACATGTTTTTGCCTTACGATAACTAAAACATTTCATATCAAATACGGTTATATTATAATAGTATCTATTGTAAAAATAATATTAATCATAGTCGAAATTGTTACATTGATTAAATTCCAGCATATAGCCCAAAATGGGTAATACAATCAAAATGGCAGGCCGTAGCGGAGTTTGGATTTCCATAAAAATGACCAGGTAAAGGGTCTGCCTTTCGGCAGTACATCTCTAGAGGAATGTACCGAGGACCATCACAAAGGATCCTCTACCAACACAAGACTATCCTACCTCTCTAACTAGGCAGTACCGAATATATCATCCCCCGGTCATTACCAACCTTTCTGAGGGCCCTCATAGAATACAAACCGCATTAATTTACATCTCGAACGTCATAGCGGGAAGAAATATATCTAGATGAGGATGATCATATCCTAATTGTGAATAACCCAATTAGCCTTGCCGCATCTAACACTGTTTCGGTCATTTTCGGTTGATGAGGCCTGAGGTAATGATTACCTTTCACATATCACATCACTTTAAATGCCACATTGCCATTTCCGTTGACTACCAATTGTCTTCCACAAAAATATAACCCTTGAGCTTGTACTTCTCAAGGAGGGTGTTAAGCTAAGAGAAGTTGCCTTCTCCACCACCACTGATGTACGTTTGTAAAGACCAATGTATGTAATCTTAGAAATGTAGTGTCAGACACTCGTCCATACAAGTTGTCCAGGAACAAGACAAACCAAAGGTACTTTCCTACCACATCCTATCGGGAAATCCCTAGGATTAGTAGCGAATAGTCCTTGCATTGGATATTTCATAAAGAAGAGACTACTGCTACTGGATGTATATTGGATTTTAACCCCAAACAATCAATAAGCAGTCCTTCACTATGAAAATCCTAAATATCAATATTATCGACCAACCTGCACAATCGTCGCACATAATTTGATCCGAAGTGGTTTTCAGATAAATCTGATCCTGGTCTCATCACACCAACAATGCAAAAGAGTTTCTCAACCATACACAGAAACTAAGTCTCATAGACTTATCACGTCTCCAACTTTCAATTTGTTATTCTTCGGCCAAGAAGGAAGCTCGATAGATTGAAATAATCACTCCGCACTACACGAATCAACATTCTCAACACAAACGATAATCAAGCCTACACAAATGGCTACGTACTAATTGCATGACTAAATAGTTCCCACATTAAGTCGAGGAACTAAAATGGCCAAATTTGATAGTCGGTTATGTAACAATCAAAGCAAACAACAATTATCTAGCACCATAAGCAATCACTAGGCGCTTTTAAATATCTTTTAATAATTAAGTCACTTTCCAAATATTCACTTCAAATTATCTTTATAAATATATATTCTCAAAACCATTTCAATATTTCACTCTTTGGAAAACATTTCCATATACTTATTTTAATAATAAGTGAGTTCATCTTCACTTTATTTTTAATCCATTCAGACTTCATTTTAAATTATCACTTTCCATAAATATCCATTTTATTTAAAAGATTGTTCATCGTCCAAAATTGTGAATATAATTCTCTAACCAGATTCATTATTTCTACACGTTTAATTAAAAGGATTATTCACTGTCCAAAATCGTGAATAAAATTATTTTTATAAAAATCCATGTCTAGCTTATCAAATTAATTTGATTACACATTTATAAAACAATGTTGATTCCAATAGTCGTTGTAGTGTTTTATTTGAATAAAATTAAACAGACTTTTAATTTTACCCAAAATTTTCATTACCTCCAATCAACTCCAAAATAGCTCCATCGCGCAGTGTTCGCGAATACGTACCCAATGCAAGTTGTTTCGTCCAATTTCGACCTCGTATGAAGAAGTTATAGCATGTATAATTTTACACGAATTTTAAACAATATAATTTACAATTTCTTTTTTTAACCTTGCAAATAATCAAGGCTGTTGCTTTTGCTTCTGAAATCAAGGCCACACAATTCCTTCTTCTTTCCTTTGTATGCAACCTGCTCGATTAACCTAACTCATGCCGAATGTTGATCGATCCTAGCACCTCCCACGTTGATCGAAATCCCATCACTTCACCACCAAACGACTCGCCTATGCAAGCTCCACCAACGGCCCCAATCATGAGGCGCTCGTCCATCCCTATCGGCCACGCAACCTAAAAACAACGGCGATAAATGGAAGCAAATTGCCATGGATGTGCTCCACCATTCTCGATCTCGACCGTTGGTGTCAGGACACGATTCTTCGTCTTCCGAAAATTCGACATCGACACTCACTTTATCGACTGCCGAGAAATCGAACGACGGAAAACCGAACACTGAGGGTTTTTAAGAAAAAGAATTTAAGAAAAGAAAAAGAAAAGGATAGAAAATTTAGATAGGGAAAAGAAGATAGAAAATAAGATAGAACATTTAAAATAGAGGGAAAAAGAGAATAGAGGAAAAAGAAAAACAGAAGAAAATAGGACGGAACAGAAAACAACAGAACAACATCAGAATCTCACAATTCGCAGCGGAACAACATATAATAATAAATGAATAATCTTTAAACAAAGAACTATATCAGTTATTACATTACATCACATTACATTACATCATATCATCATATCATCAGAGTGTACAACAACAAACAGTGCAGCGGAAAAAGAAATACTATATAAGTAATACGCCATGCCATCCAGCTTGCCTCCAGCAAATCCAGAATATCCAGAATATCCTGATAAACCTAACTCTTGACTGCCCGTGTGGAAATTGGTGGGCACCCAGAGTTTAGGAAGGAAAACAATAAACTCCAAGTCAGTCATGTGACTGGTGTGAGAACTCAAAACAGTTTATTTATCTTTAAAATCAAAATAGAGGAATATTCTTAATCAATTCGCAATGCTTTTAAAAATGAGACTACCATAAGGCCTCCCGCACACACACACAATGCAAACGCAGAATCGGAGGAGATTTCTCCTTATGATAGTCAAAGATGCTTGATACGCATTTAAAATAACATTTGATATTATTACTAGTGCATAGTGTAGAAGAAATTCATTTCGAAAGTAGAATATAAATCTTAGCCAACATACGACCATTATCGTATGCCTACTATAGCTAACTATGTTCAATAGCAGGTTACCGCCACATTCCATAGCAGGTTATACAACTAAAACCGTACAAGTCACGTATTGTTTCTTTGGATTTCCAACAAATGGTCAGGCCAAGGAACTTCCCATTGCCACATGAGAATGCCTCTGGAAAGACATCCCCGAGAACCAAACCGGAACTCTGCCAACACAAGGCCGGGTTACCCCTAACTGGGTAACTACTGACACGAGCACGCCATTCCCCGATCGTAAACGACCTTTCTCACGGGATCCCGATAGCCAACAACCACAAAGTAATAAATTCGTAGTAACCACATAGGTTAAATATCTGGGCTCCATACCATGATACCACCTCTATCCAGAAGGAAATGTACATACCCTAAAGGGTGCTACCCCTCATAACCTTGCTGCATCTTTCCTGTTTTGACCATTTCCGGGGTGTGAGGTTCGACGAAGTCACGTCCACAAAAACATACTTTATACAAAAGCCATGCTTTGGGTCAACAAATGATCAACACAATGATCACTAAGATAGACGATCAAATAAACGATCCTATCACAATAATCAACACAATGATCATTTCAGCATCACTCAGCATATCACATTACCAAATTGGGAATATATCGCTGATAACTTCAACTATATAACCTCTAAGCTCGTACGTCTCAGAGAAGGGTGTTAAGCTAAAGAATAAATTCTTCGCCACCAACATAAATATATTTGAAAGAAATCGGCTTTATATCTCAACTTGTAATGTCAGACATACAATCCATACAAGTCTGTTCCGGGCTCGAACAAAACCGAAGGCACTTACAAAGAAGTCCTTGCAATCCGGATATTCACAATCCTGATCGGATTCACCATCACATATGGAGAACTCTATACCGGAGCAACTCGGTGCAGAGTAAATCGACAGGTCATCCTATCGCTCTCGCAAATACCGGGTCTTCAACACCGATCTTCAATGCTATCATAACGACGTATCACATATTCGGAATGGGTTATACGACCCCATGGTCCTTTCCCGGTTAACCCGAATAGTGAGCGCTTATTCAAAAATAAGTGTAGCATTCACATTCAAACAAACCACATCAATTACCCATTCAAAGGGAAATATTGATAGTCGGTTATTGAACTATCAATGGATATGCACACATCACCAGTTTCCAAATAATTTTCCAAATTATTTATTTTCCAAAATATCTTCACTAGATATATAATTTTCAACACTTCAAAAATAAATCAATATTTATTTTTAAACCAATTTCACTTTCTTTTATAAATTCCTTAGTGAATTTATAATCCAAAATATCTATGAATATTCGATTTCAATAATTCATTTCAATTTATCTTCAAAAAGATAAATTCTAATTATTCACTTCATATTGGAAAACATTTCCATACTTATTAAAAATAAGTAATTCACAAATCTTTTTATTTTCAACACTTAGAAAATATTCAATATACTTAAATCGAGATTAAGTATATATTTCATTCTATTAAGGAAATCATTCTCTTAACATATTTATTTGGGCCAAAACGAATGTTACGTAAAACATCGTTACGACAACCCAAAATCACTAGTATAGGGATTCGAATTTAAAATAGATATATAAATCCCAATACTATACAAAACATTTCCTTTCGGAAATCATTTACTATAACAACAGTGTTATAGTCCATCATCTCCTTTTATTTCTCGAAAACGTCTATTTCAACAATAAATGTTGAAATCTATGGTTTCGAATCTCAACACAATTAAAACATCGTTAGATCGTTTTAATTCAATTTAAACATCTCATTCAAACATTTTCTTTAACATATTATTCACTATTCAAAAACGTGAATATTCTTTGTTAACAAATTTCATCCTTTTTATTCATTTTATTTTAAAGGATTATTCACTGTCTAAAACGTGAATATAACTCCATAAATAAGTTATAACAATTTTACTTATCAAAATAAGTCGTTTGTGAATTTATAAAATAACGTTTATAAATTCCATTTCTATTTATTTATAAAAACTTCCTTTTTATAAATTTCCTTTATTAATCTATTCCAGTTTATAACTAAATTATAACTAAACGTTCATATTATAAGTTAATTACTTATAAAACGATTATTTTACAAAATCGTTCTTCTTAAAGACTTTCCAATTTATAAATCTTATAGCTTATAAGATCCATTTATTTAACCAATCTATTCTTCAAATAATTTCACCAAATTTATAAATCTTACTATTTATAAATTTCTTTTATAACTTCACAGTTTATAATTCTATAAATTTCATTCAATTATGAAATTCATTTCCACTTCATTCAAACACTTATAAAAACTCGTTTTATAATGTCTATATTTCAATGTATAAATATCCATTCATAAATCTCTTAATATAAATCAATTTATATTATTCTTTTAAAACTTCTTTAATCTCCTTTATTATTTCACCCTTTTGATTCATAAAATAATTAAATTTTATAAATCCTATATTTAAACTTTTCACAATAAATTCTAAAATCCCGATTTAAACTATTTATAAAATCACTAGCATCGTATCTCAAAAATCAGCTTTTAACTGTATTTCACAAAAACCATAATTTTATAACTTTAAAAATTATAACGTTTATTTATTTAAAATGAATCTATTCCAAAAATATAGTATATTTTCAAAAATCACTTTATAAATCATTTTAAAATTCCAAAACTTGGTCCAATGATGCTACATACCAAATAGTCAATCACGACAACAACGATATCATATATCAATATGAAAATCCATCAAATATCAAAATATCTGAAATCAAATAAAAACTGTTGAGGAATCCAGTTGGATCCCTCCAACCTATTTTCCTGCATCCAAAAACATTAGCACAATACCAATTTCGCTCCAGTACGAAATTATCGCGGTATATGTTCTTATTAAATATTATCCGCTTAATAACGGCGCAATAGGGTCTCATCCGCTAAAAAATACGGGGAATCAACAACTCCAATATATACATATGCCAATATATATATATTGATATTATTTATAATACCAATTTCACTATTTATGAAATATTCGCGGTATATGTTTTTAATAAATAACATCCGCTTACTAACGGCGTATAATGTCTATTTTAACAATCAATAGATATCAATTCAACATTCAAACATGCATTCAAATATTTTAAATCTAACTATTTAAAATAAAATCGAAACTGATTCGATTGAGTGAGAAGTTCTCACCTTGGTTTTTTAAATTCCGTTTTAGCGATTTATTTCGAATAAAATTAAACGGACGTTTAATTTTACCCAAAATTCTCACTAACTCCAAACGACTCCAAACCAACTTCATCGCGTAGTGCTCGTCTATACGATTCCAACGCAACTGGTTTCGCGCGTTTTCGACCTCGTATGAAAAAGTTATGAATTATTGAAGTTTACTCGATTTATTTATAACTAATAACAACATTTCAATTATAATTTCATAACCTAAATCAATATCTGCCGTCCATCCTTTCCTAGAACGATCTGGGCCGCGTGTTGCTTCTCCCCCATCTCCTTCTTCGTACGCGTGAACCCCCCCATAGCCGAACCCAATCTAGCAAATTAGGGTTAAATTTTTCACCTCTTATACTCGACGATACTTCGATCAAATAGCACGAATACAAAGCCCTTCGTCAACACCACGCTCGGCCTCAACCCCATGATGCTCGGCTGCCTCGTGATGCGCGCGCACGAAGATATACACGGCACGCACGCAACCCCCTAACTCCCCCATCGTCGCTCCAAACACGATCTCCACCGTTGAATCTCTTCGTCTCGTTGCCCTCTACATCTTTCATGTTGAACGTTTCTTGTAAATGTAAACGGATTTGAAGTTATCAAGGGAAGAAGTGGAGTGATTTTCGGCCCTTCATCCTGATAGTGGCGGCTAGGGTTACAATTTCCTTTTTATTTTTTTTTATTTTTTTTTAAGTGGGGGCTATTTATAGAGAAAACCGAAACACTATTCATTCCGGAAATTCCGAACTCCGATTTAGGCGCCGTAACCAGCGTTTCTAGGGTTTATCCCGCGTTCCGGACACAATGGAACAGGTTTTGGAAGCTAATTCGGAAGTATGTGCGAGTTATGGCTATAAACGCTCAATTTGAATTAAACCGATTTAAGTCGATTTCTAGGCGTTTTAATTCGTACCGGACAAACGATAAATCCAATTGACTTGAAATTTGAAACCTTGCAATAATATCACATTACGGATCTGATGAAACTAGTTTCGTCGAAATCCGAGACTTTTTGAAAAATGGCTATTTTCACTCGTCAAATTAAAATTAAAAATAAATCGATGCGTTTCGAGCTGCCACGATCAAACGATAACTCCGATTGAACTAGTTTCGTTCAATTCTGAGACTGTTCAAAAATTGGCTATTTGACACTCGATTATTAAATATTAAAATATTCAATTTTCACAAATTAACTTTTAATTCGATTTTAAAAGTTCTAAAATATCGTTCTAACTCCTATATGATATAATAAAATTTTACAAATCATTTTCAATCATATTTAACTCAAATTTTCAATTATTTCCATAATTTAACGTATTAAATTATTGATTTAATTATCCAATTAAATCCAGTAATTCAAATAAAAATTTATTTGACTTATAAATTCACTTATTAATATTTAAAATTAATTAAATATTCAAATTTTAATTATTAAAAATTCTGGGTCGTTACAATCTTCCCCACTTAAAAGAATTTCGTCCTCGAAATTATTAAGTAAGAAAAGTTATAGAATTTATTAATTTTCCATAATTCATAGTTAAACTTCTTACAATAACTTACTAAGTTTTCAAATCATACTTAGTTATCTTTTCAAAAACAACTACTATTGTTTAACTTTCAACTTCAAATCAAAGTTTAAAGTTTTCAAAAGTTTTCCCATTCTCTCAAAAAATTTCTAACGCCTTAAATTTTCGGAAAAATTCGCCATAGTCTCCTTTGCGCGGCTCGATCCGAAAAAAAAATGACAGTATATATATCACAAATATACATCTCATCAAGTAATGAGGCATCCCGAAGGGAAAAAAGTGTAAAAGTACGGTATGTAATCCGAGATATGTACCTTATATTTTTATTAGCGAGCATATACGGCTAATATAGCGCGAAAGCGAGCTCCAAATGCGAAGCAACGCGATCCGCACCTACTAATCACTCAACAAACAACATGAGAATCATGCATGTAGAAAATAGTATCAATACACATCATATAGCAACATAATAACTATATATGTCAACATAGCAAATGCAACATATTCAAACATCAACCAACTAGCATTCATAATCAATAATATTCATTCATATTCTCATTAATATTCAATGAAAGGGTTTTCAATTCAAATCACATTTGATTTATCAACATTGGATTTTATCAGCTTTCATTCATATTTCAATTAGTTAACATTTACTAATTTAAATCCAATTCACATTCAATTCTATTCAAATTTATTTACTTCTAATTTGAATTCAATTTCATAGCTTCCAATTTCATTAATACTTAATGAATTATATACAATCAATCTAATAATCATACAACAACCAAAGTATATTAATTACAACCAAATTCCTTTGCTTATCAATTGGTTTAAATTAAATTGATTTTCATTCTATTATTCAACTTCCAATAACATTAGATTTTAATGAATTACACTTATATTCATTATTTTATATCAACTTAATTCACATTCAATTGATTAATATTCAATCCATTCATCCAATTCATTTATATAACTCAAGTTCATATCTATCACTTAATTTTATTAATTTACTTTGATACTAATATCAACTTCATTCAATATCACTTAAGTTAAATCTCATTTCACAAACATCACTTGTTTTTACTTAACTTAAATTCCCATTTATAAATAAATTCAGATTCCAATTCTAAAGTAAATTTCATTTAACTTTGAATTCATTTTTACTTACAACTCATATTCCTAAATATATTCATATAGTTTCCCTTCTTATATATATAAGTTTATTTCACAATTGTAAATCACTTTAATTATAATTCCATTCTTATAATTCTTTACTTATACAATTATTCTTTTATTTAGATTATTCAAACAACTAAACAATCAACTTATATACACTTTTATAATTCTGAAAAATTATTCCTTTATATATAAAATATAATCAAGTAAAATTATTTCATTCACCCAATTTAAAACAATACTGTGCCGAATTGTTCTATTCAAGTGTTTAGAAACCCCTTCGGCATAGTTGTACATACCGTGCTGACGAAGGTTCATATGCCACTCAATAAACCAACCATCACAATATAAAACAATTTTATATTCACTAACAAATACGCTCTCATAGCTATTATTACACTCAAATTCATTCTAGAGTACTACTGACTCTATCTCTAATGAATAATACCCAACAGAACCATGGTTGTCGCTTAACCATAAGCTCTGATACCACATTGTCAGGACACGATTCTTCGTCTTTCGAAAATTCGACATCAACACTCACTTTATCGACTGCCGAGAAATCGAACAACGGAAAACCGAACACTGAGGGTTTTTAAGAAAAAGAATTTAAGAAAAGAAAAAGGAAAAGATAGAAAATTTAGATAGGGAAAAGAAGATAGAAAATAAGATAGAACATTTTAAAATAGAGGGAAAAAGAGAATAGAGGAAAAAGAAAAACAGAAGAAAATAGGACGGAACAGAAAACAACAGAACAACATCAGAATCTCACAATTCGCAGCGGAACAACATATAATAATAAATGAATAATCTTTAAACAAAGAACTATATCAGTTATTACATTACATCACATTACATTACATCATATCATCATATCATCAGAGTGTACAACAACAAACAGTGCAGCGGAAAAAGAAATACTATATAAGTAATACGCCATGCCATCCAGCTTGCCTCCAGCAAATCCAGAATATCCAGAATATCCTGATAAACCTAACTCTTGACTGCCCGTGTGGAAATTGGTGGGCACCCAGAGTTTAGGAAGGAAAGCAATAAACTCCAAGTCAGTCATGTGACTGGTGTGAGAACTCAAAACAGTTTATTTATCTTTAAAATCAAAATAGAGGAATATTTTTAATCAATTCGCAATGCTTTTAAAAATGAGACTACCATAAGGCCTCCCGCACACACACACAATGCAAACGCAGAATCGGAGGAGATTTCTCCTTATGATAGTCAAAGATGCTTGATACGCATTTAAAATAACATTTGATATTATTACTAGTGCATAGTGTAGAAGAAATTCATTTCGAAAGTAGAATATAAATCTTAGCCAACATACGACCATTATCGTATGCCTACTATAGCTAACTATGTTCAATAGCAGGTTACCGCCACATTCCATAGCAGGTTATACAACTAAAACCGTACAAGTCACGTATTGTTTCTTTGGATTTCCAACAAATGGTCAGGCCAAGGAACTTCCCATTGCCACATGAGAATGCCTCTGGAAAGACATCCCCGAGAACCAAACCGGAACTCCGCCAACACAAGGCCGGGTTACCCCTAACTGGGTAACTACTGACACGAGCACGCCATTCCCCGATCGTAAACGACCTTTCTCACGGGATCCCGATAGCCAACAACCACAAAGTAATAAATTCGTAGTAACCACATAGGTTAAATATCTGGGCTCCATACCATGATACCACCTCTATCCAGAAGGAAATGTACATACCCTAAAGGGTGCTACCCCTCATAACCTTGCTGCATCTTTCCTGTTTTGACCATTTCCGGGGTGTGAGGTTCGACGAAGTCACGTCCACAAAAACATACTTTATACAAAAGCCATGCTTTGGGTCAACAAATGATCAACACAATGATCATTAAGATAGACGATCAAATAAACGATCCTATCACAATAATCAACACAATGATCATTTCAGCATCACTCAGCATATCACATTACCAAATTGGGAATATATCGCTGATAACTTCAACTATATAACCTCTAAGCTCGTACGTCTCAGAGAAGGGTGTTAAGCTAAAGAATAAATTCTTCGCCACCAACAGAAATATATTTGAAAGAAATCGGCTTTATATCTCAACTTGTAATGTCAGGCATACAATCCATACAAGTCTGTTCCGGGCTCGAACAAAACCGAAGGCACTTACAAAGAAGTCCTTGCAATCCGGATATTCACAATCCTGATCGGATTCACCATCACATATGGAGAACTCTATACCGGAGCAACTCGGTGCAGAGTAAATCGACAGGTCATCCTATCGCTCTCGCAAATACCGGGTCTTCAACACCGATCTTCAATGCTATCATAACGACGTATCACATATTCGGAATGGGTTATACGACCCCATGGTCCTTTCCCGGTTAACCCGAATAGTGAGCGCTTATTCAAAAATAAGTGTAGCATTCACATTCAAACAAACCACATCAATTACCCATTCAAAGGGAAATATTGATAGTCGGTTATTGAACTATCAATGGATATGCACACATCACCAGTTTCCAAATTATTTTCCAAATTATTTATTTTCCAAAATATCTTCACTAGATATATAATTTTCAACACTTCAAAAATAAATCAATATTTATTTTTAAACCAATTTCACTTTCTTTTATAAATTCCTTAGTGAATTTATAATCCAAAATATCTATGAATATTCGATTTCAATAATTCATTTCAATTTATCTTCAAAAAGATAAATTCTAATTATTCACTTCATATTGGAAAACATTTCCATACTTATTAAAAATAAGTAATTCACAAATCTTTTTATTTTCAACACTTAGAAAATATTCAATATACTTAAATCGAGATTAAGTATATATTTCATTCTATTAAGGAAATCATTCTCTTAACATATTTATTTGGGCCAAAACGAATGTTACGTAAAACATCGTTACGACAACCCAAAATCACTAGTATAGGGATTCGAATTTAAAATAGATATATAAATCCCAATACTATACAAAACATTTCCTTTCGGAAATCATTTACTATAACAACAGTGTTATAGTCCATCATCTCCTTTTATTTCTCGAAAACGTCTATTTCAACAATAAATGTTGAAATCTATGGTTTCGAATCTCAACACAATTAAAACATCGTTAGATCGTTTTAATTCAATTTAAACATCTCATTCAAACATTTTCTTTAACATATTATTCACTATTCAAAAACGTGAATATTCTTTGTTAACAAATTTCATCCTTTTTATTCATTTTATTTTAAAGGATTATTCACTGTCTAAAACGTGAATATAACTCCATAAATAAGTTATAACAATTTTACTTATCAAAATAAGTCGTTTGTGAATTTATAAAACAACGTTTATAAATTCCATTTCTATTTATTTATAAAAACTTCCTTTTTATAAATTTCCTTTATTAATCTATTCCAGTTTATAACTAAATTATAACTAAACGTTCATATTATAAGTTAATTACTTATAAAACGATTATTTTACAAAATCGTTCTTCTTAAAGACTTTCCAATTTATAAATCTTATAGCTTATAAGATCCATTTATTTAACCAATCTATTCTTCAAATAATTTCACCAAATTTATAAATCTTACTATTTATAAATTTCTTTTATAACTTCACAGTTTATAATTCTATAAATTTCATTCAATTATGAAATTCATTTCCACTTCATTCAAACACTTATAAAAACTCGTTTTATAATGTCTATATTTCAATGTATAAATATCCATTCATAAATCTCTTAATATAAATCAATTTATATTATTCTTTTAAAACTTCTTTAATCTCCTTTATTATTTCACCCTTTTGATTCATAAAATAATTAAATTTTATAAATCCTATATTTAAACTTTTCACAATAAATTCTAAAATCCCGATTTAAACTATTTATAAAATCACTAGCATCGTATTCTCAAAAATCAGCTTTTAACTGTATTTCACAAAAACCATAATTTTATAACTTTAAAAATTATAACGTTTATTTATTTAAAATGAATCTATTCCAAAAATATAGTATATTTTCAAAAATCACTTTATAAATCATTTTAAAATTCCAAAACTTGGTCCAATGATGCTACATACCAAATAGTCAATCACGACAACAACGATATCATATATCAATATGAAAATCCATCAAATATCAAAATATCTGAAATCAAATAAAAACTGTTGAGGAATCCAGTTGGATCCCTCCAACCTGTTTTCCTACATCCAAAAACATTAGCACAATACCAATTTCGCTCCAGTACGAAATTATCGCGGTATATGTTCTTATTAAATATTATCCGCTTAATAACGGCGCAATAGGGTCTCATCCGCTAAAAAATACGGGGAATCAACAACTCCAATATATACATATGCCAATATATATATATTGATATTATTTATAATACCAATTTCACTGTTTATGAAATATTCGCGGTATATGTTTTTAATAAATAACATCCGCTTACTAACGGCGTATAATGTCTATTTTAACAATCAATAGATATCAATTCAACATTCAAACATGCATTCAAATATTTTAAATCTAACTATTTAAAATAAAATCGAAACTGATTCGATTGAGTGAGAAGTTCTCACCTTGGTTTTTTAAATTCCGTTTTAGCGATTTATTTCGAATAAAATTAAACGGACGTTTAATTTTACCCAAAATTCTCACTAACTCCAAACGACTCCAAACCAATTCCATCGCGTAGTGCTCGTCTATACGATTCCAACGCAATTGGTTTCGCGCGTTTTCGACCTCGTATGAAAAAGTTATGAATTATTGAAGTTTACTCGATTTATTTATAACTAATAACAACATTTCAATTATAATTTCATAACCTAAATCAATATCTGCCGTCCATCCTTTCCTAGAACGATCTGGGCCGCGTGTTGCTTCTCCCCCATCTCCTTCTTCGTACGCGTGAACCCCCCCATAGCCGAACCCAATCTAGCAAATTAGGGTTAAATTTTTCACCTCTTATACTCGATGATACTTCGATCAAATAGCACGAATACAAAGCCCTTCGTCAACACCACGCTCGGCCTCAACCCCATGATGCTCGGCTGCCTCGTGATGCGCGCGCACGAAGATATACACGGCACGCACGCAACCCCCTAACTCCCCCATCGTCGCTCCAAACACGATCTCCACCGTTGAATCTCTTCGTCTCGTTGCCCTCTACATCTTTCATGTTGAACGTTTCTTGTAAATGTAAACGGATTTGAAGTTATCAAGGGAAGAAGTGGAGTGATTTTCGGCCCTTCATCCTGATAGTGGCGGCTAGGGTTACAATTTCCTTTTTATTTTTTTTTATTTTTTTTTAAGTGGGGGCTATTTATAGAGAAAACCGAAACACTATTCATTCCGGAAATTCCGAACTCCGATTTAGGCGCCGTAACCAGCGTTTCTAGGGTTTATCCCGCGTTCCGGACACAATGGAACAGGTTTCGGAAGCTAATTCGGAAGTATGTGCGAGTTATGGCTATAAACGCTCAATTTGAATTAAACCGATTTAAGTCGATTTCTAGGCGTTTTAATTCGTACCGGACAAACGATAAATCCAATTGACTTGAAATTTGAAACCTTGCAATAATATCACATTACGGATCTGATGAAACTGGTTTCGTCGAAATCCGAGACTTTTTGAAAAATGGCTATTTTCACTCGTCAAATTAAAATTAAAAATAAATCGATGCGTTTCGAGCTGCCACGATCAAACGATAACTCCGATTGACACGAAATTTGAAATCCGGTAATAACTAACTATTACGGATCCAATGGAACTAGTTTCGTTCAATTCTGAGACTGTTCAAAAATTGGCTATTTTACACTCGATTATTAAATATTAAAATATTCAATTTTCACAAATTAACTTTTAATTCGATTTTAAAAGTTCTAAAATATCGTTCTAACTCCTATATGATATAATAAAATTTTACAAATCATTTTCAATCATATTTAACTCAAATTTTCAATTATTTCCATAATTTAACGTATTAAATTATCGATTTAATTATCCAATTAAATCCAGTAATTCAAATAAAAATTTATTTGACTTATAAATTCACTTATTAATATTTAAAATTAATTAAATATTCAAATTTTAATTATTAAAAATTCTGGGTCGTTACAATCTTCCCCACTTAAAAGAATTTCGTCCTCGAAATTATTAAGTAAGAAAAGTTATAAAATTTATTAATTTTCCATAATTCATAGTTAAACTTCTTACAATAACTTACTAAGTTTTCAAATCATACTTAGTTATCTTTTCAAAAACAACTACTATTGTTTAACTTTCAACTTCAAATCAAAGTTTAAAGTTTTCAAAAGTTTTCCCATTTTCTCAAAAATTTTCTAACGCCTTAAATTTTCGGAAAAATTCGCCATAGTCTCCTTTGCGCGGCTCGATCCGAAAAAAAAATGACAGTATATATATCACAAATATACATCTCATCAAGTAATGAGGCATCCCGAAGGGAAAAAAGTGTAAAAGTACGGTATGTAATCCGAGATATGTACCTTATATTTTTATTAGCGAGCATATACGGCTAATATAGCGCGAAAGCGAGCTCCAAATGCGAAGCAACGCGATCCGCACCTACTAATCACTCAACAAACAACATGAGAATCATGCATGTAGAAAATAGTATCAATACACATCATATAGCAACATAATAACTATATATGTCAACATAGCAAATGCAACATATTCAAACATCAACCAACTAGCATTCATAATCAATAATATTCATTCATATTCTCATTAATATTCAATGAAAGGGTTTTCAATTCAAATCACATTTGATTTATCAACATTGGATTTTATCAGCTTTCATTCATATTTCAATTAGTTAACATTTACTAATTTAAATCCAATTCACATTCAATTCTATTCAAATTTATTTACTTCTAATTTGAATTCAATTTCATAGCTTCCAATTTCATTAATACTTAATGAATTATATACAATCAATCTAATAATCATACAACAACCAAATTATATTAATTACAACCAAATTCCTTTGCTTATCAATTGGTTTAAATTAAATTGATTTTCATTCTATTATTCAACTTCCAATAACATTAGATTTTAATGAATTACACTTATATTCATTATTTTATATCAACTTAATTCACATTCAATTGATTAATATTCAATCCATTCATCCAATTCATTTATATAACTCAAGTTCATATCTATCACTTAATTTTATTAATTTACTTTGATACTAATATCAACTTCATTCAATATCACTTAAGTTAAATCTCATTTCACAAACATCACTTGTTTTTACTTAACTTAAATTCCCATTTATAAATAAATTCAGATTCCAATTCTAAAGTAAATTTCATTTAACTTTGAATTCATTTTTACTTACAACTCATATTCCTAAATATATTCATATAGTTTCCCTTCTTATATATATAAGTTTATTTCACAATTGTAAATCACTTTAATTATAATTCCATTCTTATAATTCTTTACTTATACAATTATTCTTTTATTTAGATTATTCAAACAACTAAACAATCAACTTATATACACTTTTATAATTCTGAAAAATTATTCCTTTATATATAAAATATAATCAAGTAAAATTATTTCATTCACCCAATTTAAAACAATACTGTGCCGAATTGTTCTATTCAAGTGTTTAGAAACCCCTTCGGCATAGTTGTACATACCGTGCTGACGAAGGTTCATATGCCACTCAATAAACCAACCATCACAATATAAAACAATTTTATATTCACTAACAAATACGCTCTCATAGCTATTATTACACTCAAATTCATTCTAGAGTACTACTGACTCTATCTCTAATGAATAATACCCAACAGAACCATGGTTGTCGCTTAACCATAAGCTCTGATACCACATTGTCAGGACACGATTCTTCGTCTTCCGAAAATTCGACATCGACACTCACTTTATCGACTGCCGAGAAATCGAACGACGGAAAACTGAACACTGAGGGTTTTTAAGAAAAGAAAAAGAAAAAGGTAGAAAATTTAGATAGGGAAAAGAAGATAGAAAATAAGATAGAACATTTTAAACTAGAGGGAAAAAGAGAATAGAGGAAAAAGAAAAACAGAAGAAAATAGGACGGAACAGAAAACAACAGAACAACATCAGAATCTCACAATTCGCAGCGGAACAACATATAATAATAAATGAATAATCTTTAAACAAAGAACTATATCAGTTATTACATTACATCACATTACATTACATCATATCATCATATCATCAGAGTGTACAACAACAAACAGTGCAGCGGAAAAAGAAATACTATATAAGTAATACGCCATGCCATCCAGCTTGCCTCCAGCAAATCCAGAATATCCAGAATATCCTGATAAACCTAACTCTTGACTGCCCGTGTGGAAATTGGTGGGCACCCAGAGTTTAGGAAGGAAAGCAATAAACTCCAAGTCAGTCATGTGACTGGTGTGAGAACTCAAAACAGTTTATTTATCTTTAAAATCAAAATAGAGGAATATTTTTAATCAATTCGCAATGCTTTTAAAAATGAGACTACCATAAGGCCTCCCGCACACACACACAATGCAAACGCAGAATCGGAGGAGATTTCTCCTTATGATAGTCAAAGATGCTTGATACGCATTTAAAATAACATTTGATATTATTACTAGTGCATAGTGTAGAAGAAATTCATTTCGAAAGTAGAATATAAATCTTAGCCAACATACGACCATTATCGTATGCCTACTATAGCTAACTATGTTCAATAGCAGGTTACCGCCACATTCCATAGCAGGTTATACAACTAAAACCGTACAAGTCACGTATTGTTTCTTTGGATTTCCAACAAATGGTCAGGCCAAGGAACTTCCCATTGCCACATGAGAATGCCTCTGGAAAGACATCCCCGAGAACCAAACCGGAACTCCGCCAACACAAGGCCGGGTTACCCCTAACTGGGTAACTACTGACACGAGCACGCCATTCCCCGATCGTAAACGACCTTTCTCACGGGATCCCGATAGCCAACAACCACAAAGTAATAAATTCGTAGTAACCACATAGGTTAAATATCTGGGCTCCATACCATGATACCACCTCTATCCAGAAGGAAATGTACATACCCTAAAGGGTGCTACCCCTCATAACCTTGCTGCATCTTTCCTGTTTTGACCATTTCCGGGGTGTGAGGTTCGACGAAGTCACGTCCACAAAAACATACTTTATACAAAAGCCATGCTTTGGGTCAACAAATGATCAACACAATGATCATTAAGATAGACGATCAAATAAACGATCCTATCACAATAATCAACACAATGATCATTTCAGCATCACTCAGCATATCACATTACCAAATTGGGAATATATCGCTGATAACTTCAACTATATAACCTCTAAGCTCGTACGTCTCAGAGAAGGGTGTTAAGCTAAAGAATAAATTCTTCGCCACCAACAGAAATATATTTGAAAGAAATCGGCTTTATATCTCAACTTGTAATGTCAGGCATACAATCCATACAAGTCTGTTCCGGGCTCGAACAAAACCGAAGGCACTTACAAAGAAGTCCTTGCAATCCGGATATTCACAATCCTGATCGGATTCACCATCACATATGGAGAACTCTATACCGGAGCAACTCGGTGCAGAGTAAATCGACAGGTCATCCTATCGCTCTCGCAAATACCGGGTCTTCAACACCGATCTTCAATGCTATCATAACGACGTATCACATATTCGGAATGGGTTATACGACCCCATGGTCCTTTCCCGGTTAACCCGAATAGTGAGCGCTTATTCAAAAATAAGTGTAGCATTCACATTCAAACAAACCACATCAATTACCCATTCAAAGGGAAATATTGATAGTCGGTTATTGAACTATCAATGGATATGCACACATCACCAGTTTCCAAATTATTTTCCAAATTATTTATTTTCCAAAATATCTTCACTAGATATATAATTTTCAACACTTCAAAAATAAATCAATATTTATTTTTAAACCAATTTCACTTTCTTTTATAAATTCCTTAGTGAATTTATAATCCAAAATATCTATGAATATTCGATTTCAATAATTCATTTCAATTTATCTTCAAAAAGATAAATTCTAATTATTCACTTCATATTGGAAAACATTTCCATACTTATTAAAAATAAGTAATTCACAAATCTTTTTATTTTCAACACTTAGAAAATATTCAATATACTTAAATCGAGATTAAGTATATATTTCATTCTATTAAGGAAATCATTCTCTTAACATATTTATTTGGGCCAAAACGAATGTTACGTAAAACATCGTTACGACAACCCAAAATCACTAGTATAGGGATTCGAATTTAAAATAGATATATAAATCCCAATACTATACAAAACATTTCCTTTCGGAAATCATTTACTATAACAACAGTGTTATAGTCCATCATCTCCTTTTATTTCTCGAAAACGTCTATTTCAACAATAAATGTTGAAATCTATGGTTTCGAATCTCAACACAATTAAAACATCGTTAGATCGTTTTAATTCAATTTAAACATCTCATTCAAACATTTTCTTTAACATATTATTCACTATTCAAAAACGTGAATATTCTTTGTTAACAAATTTCATCCTTTTTATTCATTTTATTTTAAAGGATTATTCACTGTCTAAAACGTGAATATAACTCCATAAATAAGTTATAACAATTTTACTTATCAAAATAAGTCGTTTGTGAATTTATAAAACAACGTTTATAAATTCCATTTCTATTTATTTATAAAAACTTCCTTTTTATAAATTTCCTTTATTAATCTATTCCAGTTTATAACTAAATTATAACTAAACGTTCATATTATAAGTTAATTACTTATAAAACGATTATTTTACAAAATCGTTCTTCTTAAAGACTTTCCAATTTATAAATCTTATAGCTTATAAGATCCATTTATTTAACCAATCTATTCTTCAAATAATTTCACCAAATTTATAAATCTTACTATTTATAAATTTCTTTTATAACTTCACAGTTTATAATTCTATAAATTTCATTCAATTATGAAATTCATTTCCACTTCATTCAAACACTTATAAAAACTCGTTTTATAATGTCTATATTTCAATGTATAAATATCCATTCATAAATCTCTTAATATAAATCAATTTATATTATTCTTTTAAAACTTCTTTAATCTCCTTTATTATTTCACCCTTTTGATTCATAAAATAATTAAATTTTATAAATCCTATATTTAAACTTTTCACAATAAATTCTAAAATCCCGATTTAAACTATTTATAAAATCACTAGCATCGTATTCTCAAAAATCAGCTTTTAACTGTATTTCACAAAAACCATAATTTTATAACTTTAAAAATTATAACGTTTATTTATTTAAAATGAATCTATTCCAAAAATATAGTATATTTTCAAAAATCACTTTATAAATCATTTTAAAATTCCAAAACTTGGTCCAATGATGCTACATACCAAATAGTCAATCACGACAACAACGATATCATATATCAATATGAAAATCCATCAAATATCAAAATATCTGAAATCAAATAAAAACTGTTGAGGAATCCAGTTGGATCCCTCCAACCTGTTTTCCTACATCCAAAAACATTAGCACAATACCAATTTCGCTCCAGTACGAAATTATCGCGGTATATGTTCTTATTAAATATTATCCGCTTAATAACGGCGCAATAGGGTCTCATCCGCTAAAAAATACGGGGAATCAACAACTCCAATATATACATATGCCAATATATATATATTGATATTATTTATAATACCAATTTCACTGTTTATGAAATATTCGCGGTATATGTTTTTAATAAATAACATCCGCTTACTAACGGCGTATAATGTCTATTTTAACAATCAATAGATATCAATTCAACATTCAAACATGCATTCAAATATTTTAAATCTAACTATTTAAAATAAAATCGAAACTGATTCGATTGAGTGAGAAGTTCTCACCTTGGTTTTTTAAATTCCGTTTTAGCGATTTATTTCGAATAAAATTAAACGGACGTTTAATTTTACCCAAAATTCTCACTAACTCCAAACGACTCCAAACCAATTCCATCGCGTAGTGCTCGTCTATACGATTCCAACGCAATTGGTTTCGCGCGTTTTCGACCTCGTATGAAAAAGTTATGAATTATTGAAGTTTACTCGATTTATTTATAACTAATAACAACATTTCAATTATAATTTCATAACCTAAATCAATATCTGCCGTCCATCCTTTCCTAGAACGATCTGGGCCGCGTGTTGCTTCTCCCCCATCTCCTTCTTCGTACGCGTGAACCCCCCCATAGCCGAACCCAATCTAGCAAATTAGGGTTAAATTTTTCACCTCTTATACTCGATGATACTTCGATCAAATAGCACGAATACAAAGCCCTTCGTCAACACCACGCTCGGCCTCAACCCCATGATGCTCGGCTGCCTCGTGATGCGCGCGCACGAAGATATACACGGCACGCACGCAACCCCCTAACTCCCCCATCGTCGCTCCAAACACGATCTCCACCGTTGAATCTCTTCGTCTCGTTGCCCTCTACATCTTTCATGTTGAACGTTTCTTGTAAATGTAAACGGATTTGAAGTTATCAAGGGAAGAAGTGGAGTGATTTTCGGCCCTTCATCCTGATAGTGGCGGCTAGGGTTACAATTTCCTTTTTATTTTTTTTTATTTTTTTTTAAGTGGGGGCTATTTATAGAGAAAACCGAAACACTATTCATTCCGGAAATTCCGAACTCCGATTTAGGCGCCGTAACCAGCGTTTCTAGGGTTTATCCCGCGTTCCGGACACAATGGAACAGGTTTCGGAAGCTAATTCGGAAGTATGTGCGAGTTATGGCTATAAACGCTCAATTTGAATTAAACCGATTTAAGTCGATTTCTAGGCGTTTTAATTCGTACCGGACAAACGATAAATCCAATTGACTTGAAATTTGAAACCTTGCAATAATATCACATTACGGATCTGATGAAACTGGTTTCGTCGAAATCCGAGACTTTTTGAAAAATGGCTATTTTCACTCGTCAAATTAAAATTAAAAATAAATCGATGCGTTTCGAGCTGCCACGATCAAACGATAACTCCGATTGACACGAAATTTGAAATCCGGTAATAACTAACTATTACGGATCCAATGGAACTAGTTTCGTTCAATTCTGAGACTGTTCAAAAATTGGCTATTTTACACTCGATTATTAAATATTAAAATATTCAATTTTCACAAATTAACTTTTAATTCGATTTTAAAAGTTCTAAAATATCGTTCTAACTCCTATATGATATAATAAAATTTTACAAATCATTTTCAATCATATTTAACTCAAATTTTCAATTATTTCCATAATTTAACGTATTAAATTATCGATTTAATTATCCAATTAAATCCAGTAATTCAAATAAAAATTTATTTGACTTATAAATTCACTTATTAATATTTAAAATTAATTAAATATTCAAATTTTAATTATTAAAAATTCTGGGTCGTTACAATCTTCCCCACTTAAAAGAATTTCGTCCTCGAAATTATTAAGTAAGAAAAGTTATAAAATTTATTAATTTTCCATAATTCATAGTTAAACTTCTTACAATAACTTACTAAGTTTTCAAATCATACTTAGTTATCTTTTCAAAAACAACTACTATTGTTTAACTTTCAACTTCAAATCAAAGTTTAAAGTTTTCAAAAGTTTTCCCATTTTCTCAAAAATTTTCTAACGCCTTAAATTTTCGGAAAAATTCGCCATAGTCTCCTTTGCGCGGCTCGATCCGAAAAAAAAATGACAGTATATATATCACAAATATACATCTCATCAAGTAATGAGGCATCCCGAAGGGAAAAAAGTGTAAAAGTACGGTATGTAATCCGAGATATGTACCTTATATTTTTATTAGCGAGCATATACGGCTAATATAGCGCGAAAGCGAGCTCCAAATGCGAAGCAACGCGATCCGCACCTACTAATCACTCAACAAACAACATGAGAATCATGCATGTAGAAAATAGTATCAATACACATCATATAGCAACATAATAACTATATATGTCAACATAGCAAATGCAACATATTCAAACATCAACCAACTAGCATTCATAATCAATAATATTCATTCATATTCTCATTAATATTCAATGAAAGGGTTTTCAATTCAAATCACATTTGATTTATCAACATTGGATTTTATCAGCTTTCATTCATATTTCAATTAGTTAACATTTACTAATTTAAATCCAATTCACATTCAATTCTATTCAAATTTATTTACTTCTAATTTGAATTCAATTTCATAGCTTCCAATTTCATTAATACTTAATGAATTATATACAATCAATCTAATAATCATACAACAACCAAATTATATTAATTACAACCAAATTCCTTTGCTTATCAATTGGTTTAAATTAAATTGATTTTCATTCTATTATTCAACTTCCAATAACATTAGATTTTAATGAATTACACTTATATTCATTATTTTATATCAACTTAATTCACATTCAATTGATTAATATTCAATCCATTCATCCAATTCATTTATATAACTCAAGTTCATATCTATCACTTAATTTTATTAATTTACTTTGATACTAATATCAACTTCATTCAATATCACTTAAGTTAAATCTCATTTCACAAACATCACTTGTTTTTACTTAACTTAAATTCCCATTTATAAATAAATTCAGATTCCAATTCTAAAGTAAATTTCATTTAACTTTGAATTCATTTTTACTTACAACTCATATTCCTAAATATATTCATATAGTTTCCCTTCTTATATATATAAGTTTATTTCACAATTGTAAATCACTTTAATTATAATTCCATTCTTATAATTCTTTACTTATACAATTATTCTTTTATTTAGATTATTCAAACAACTAAACAATCAACTTATATACACTTTTATAATTCTGAAAAATTATTCCTTTATATATAAAATATAATCAAGTAAAATTATTTCATTCACCCAATTTAAAACAATACTGTGCCGAATTGTTCTATTCAAGTGTTTAGAAACCCCTTCGGCATAGTTGTACATACCGTGCTGACGAAGGTTCATATGCCACTCAATAAACCAACCATCACAATATAAAACAATTTTATATTCACTAACAAATACGCTCTCATAGCTATTATTACACTCAAATTCATTCTAGAGTACTACTGACTCTATCTCTAATGAATAATACCCAACAGAACCATGGTTGTCGCTTAACCATAAGCTCTGATACCACATTGTCAGGACACGATTCTTCGTCTTCCGAAAATTCGACATCGACACTCACTTTATCGACTGCCGAGAAATCGAACGACGGAAAACTGAACACTGAGGGTTTTTAAGAAAAGAAAAAGAAAAAGGTAGAAAATTTAGATAGGGAAAAGAAGATAGAAAATAAGATAGAACATTTTAAACTAGAGGGAAAAAGAGAATAGAGGAAAAAGAAAAACAGAAGAAAATAGGACGGAACAGAAAACAACAGAACAACATCAGAATCTCACAATTCGCAGCGGAACAACATATAATAATAAATGAATAATCTTTAAACAAAGAACTATATCAGTTATTACATTACATCACATTACATTACATCATATCATCATATCATCAGAGTGTACAACAACAAACAGTGCAGCGGAAAAAGAAATACTATATAAGTAATACGCCATGCCATCCAGCTTGCCTCCAGCAAATCCAGAATATCCAGAATATCCTGATAAACCTAACTCTTGACTGCCCGTGTGGAAATTGGTGGGCACCCAGAGTTCAGGAAGGAAAGCAATAAACTCCAAGTCAGTCATGTGACTGGTGTGAGAACTCAAAACAGTTTATTTATCTTTAAAATCAAAATAGAGGAATATTTTTAATCAATTCGCAATGCTTTTAAAAATGAGACTACCATAAGGCCTCCCGCACACACACACAATGCAAACGCAGAATCGGAGGAGATTTCTCCTTATGATAGTCAAAGATGCTTGATACGCATTTAAAATAACATTTGATATTATTACTAGTGCATAGTGTAGAAGAAATTCATTTCGAAAGTAGAATATAAATCTTAGCCAACATACGACCATTATCGTATGCCTACTATAGCTAACTATGTTCAATAGCAGGTTACCGCCACATTCCATAGCAGGTTATACAACTAAAACCGTACAAGTCACGTATTGTTTCTTTGGATTTCCAACAAATGGTCAGGCCAAGGAACTTCCCATTGCCATATGAGAATGCCTCTAGAAAGACATCCCCGAGAACCAAACCGGAACTCTGCCAACACAAGGCCGGGTTACCCCTAACTGGGTAACTACTGACACGAGCACGCCATTCCCCGATCGTAAACGACCTTTCTCACGGGATCCCGATAGCCAACAACCACAAAGTAATAAATTCGTAGTAACCACATAGGTTAAATATCTGGGCTCCATACCATGATACCACCTCTATCCAGAAGGAAATGTACATACCCTAAAGGGTGCTACCCCTCATAACCTTGCTGCATCTTTCCTGTTTTGACCATTTCCGGGGTGTGAGGTTCGACGAAGTCACGTCCACAAAAACATACTTTATACAAAAGCCATGCTTTGGGTCAACAAATGATCAACACAATGATCACTAAGATAGACGATCAAATAAACGATCCTATCACAATAATCAACACAATGATCATTTCAGCATCACTCAGCTTATCACATTACCAAATTGGGAATATATCGCTGATAACTTCAACTATATAACCTCTAAGCTCGTACGTCTCAGAGAAGGGTGTTAAGCTAAAGAATAAATTCTTCGCCACCAACAGAAATATATTTGAAAGAAATCGGCTTTATATCTCAACTTGTAATGTCAGACATACAATCCATACAAGTCTGTTCCGGGCTCGAACAAAACCGAAGGCACTTACAAAGAAGTCCTTGCAATCCGGATATTCACAATCCTGATCGGATTCACCATCACATATGGAGAACTCTATACCGGAGCAACTCGGTGCAGAGTAAATCGACAGGTCATCCTATCACTCTCGCAAATACCGGGTCTTCAACACCGATCTTCAATGCTATCATAACGACGTATCACATATTCGGAATGGGTTATACGACCCCATGGTCCTTTCCCGGTTAACCCGAATAGTGAGCGCTTATTCAAAAATAAGTGTAGCATTCACATTCAAACAAACCACATCAATTACCCATTCAAAGGGAAATATTGATAGTCGGTTATTGAACTATCAATGGATATGCACACATCACCAGTTTCCAAATAATTTTCCAAATTATTTATTTTCCAAAATATCTTCACTAGATATATAATTTTCAACACTTCAAAAATAAATCAATATTTATTTTTAAACCAATTTCACTTTCTTTTATAAATTCCTTAGTGAATTTATAATCCAAAATATCTATGAATATTCGATTTCAATAATTCATTTCAATTTATCTTCAAAAAGATAAATTCTAATTATTCACTTCATATTGGAAAACATTTCCATACTTATTAAAAATAAGTAATTCACAAATCTTTTTATTTTCAACACTTAGAAAATATTCAATATACTTAAATCGAGATTAAGTATATATTTCATTCTATTAAGGAAATCATTCTCTTAACATATTTATTTGGGCCAAAACGAATGTTACGTAAAACATCGTTACGACAACCCAAAATCACTAGTATAGGGATTCGAATTTAAAATAGATATATAAATCCCAATACTATACAAAACATTTCCTTTCGGAAATCATTTACTATAACAACAGTGTTATAGTCCATCATCTCCTTTTATTTCTCGAAAACGTCTATTTCAACAATAAATGTTGAAATCTATGGTTTCGAATCTCAACACAATTAAAACATCGTTAGATCGTTTTAATTCAATTTAAACATCTCATTCAAACATTTTCTTTAACATATTATTCACTATTCAAAAACGTGAATATTCTTTGTTAACAAATTTCATCCTTTTTATTCATTTTATTTTAAAGGATTATTCACTGTCTAAAACGTGAATATAACTCCATAAATAAGTTATAACAATTTTACTTATCAAAATAAGTCGTTTGTGAATTTATAAAACAACGTTTATAAATTCCATTTCTATTTATTTATAAAAACTTCCTTTTTATAAATTTCCTTTATTAATCTATTCCAGTTTATAACTAAATTATAACTAAACGTTCATATTATAAGTTAATTACTTATAAAACGATTATTTTACAAAATCGTTCTTCTTAAAGGCTTTCCAATTTATAAATCTTATAGCTTATAAGATCCATTTATTTAACCAATCTATTCTTCAAATAATTTCACCAAATTTATAAATCTTACTATTTATAAATTTCTTTTATAACTTCATAGTTTATAATTCTATAAATTTCATTCAATTATGAAATTCATTTCCACTTCATTCAAACACTTATAAAAACTCGTTTTATAATGTCTATATTTCAATGTATAAATATCCATTCATAAATCTCTTAATATAAATCAATTTATATTATTCTTTTAAAACTTCTTTAATCTCCTTTATTATTTCACCCTTTTGATTCATAAAATAATTAAATTTTATAAATCCTATATTTAAACTTTTCACAATAAATTCTAAAATCCCGATTTAAACTATTTATAAAATCACTAGCATCGTATTCTCAAAAATCAGCTTTTAACTGTATTTCACAAAAACCATAATTTTATAACTTTAAAAATTATAACGTTTATTTATTTAAAATGAATCTATTCCAAAAATATAGTATATTTTCAAAAATCACTTTATAAATCATTTTAAAATTCCAAAACTTGGTCCAATGATGCTACATACCAAATAGTCAATCACGACAACAACGATATCATATATCAATATGAAAATCCATCAAATATCAAAATATCTGAAATCAAATAAAAACTGTTGAGGAATCCAGTTGGATCCCTCCAACCTGTTTTCCTACATCCAAAAACATTAGCACAATACCAATTTCGCTCCAGTACGAAATTATCGCGGTATATGTTCTTATTAAATATTATCCGCTTAATAACGGCGCAATAGGGTCTCATCCGCTAAAAAATACGGGGAATCAACAACTCCAATATATACACATGCCAATATATATATATTGATATTATTTATAATACCAATTTCACTGTTTATGAAATATTCGCGGTATATGTTTTTAATAAATAACATCCGCTTACTAACGGCGTATAATGTCTATTTTAACAATCAATAGATATCAATTCAACATTCAAACATGCATTCAAATATTTTAAATCTAACTATTTAAAATAAAATCGAAACTGATTCGATTGAGTGAGAAGTTCTCACCTTGGTTTTTTAAATTCCGTTTTAGCGATTTATTTCGAATAAAATTAAACGGACGTTTAATTTTACCCAAAATTCTCACTAACTCCAAACGACTCCAAACCAACTCCATCGCGTAGTGCTCGTCTATACGATTCCAACGCAATTGGTTTCGCGCGTTTTCGACCTCGTATGAAAAAGTTATGAATTATTGAAGTTTACTCGATTTATTTATAACTAATAACAACATTTCAATTATAATTTCATAACCTAAATCAATATCTGCCGTCCATCCTTTCCTAGAACGATCTGGGCCGCGTGTTGCTTCTCCCCCATCTCCTTCTTCGTACGCGTGAACCCCCCCATAGCCGAACCCAATCTAGCAAATTAGGGTTAAATTTTTCACCTCTTATACTCGATGATACTTCGATCAAATAGCACGAATACAAAGCCCTTCGTCAACACCACGCTCGGCCTCAACCCCATGATGCTCGGCTGCCTCGTGATGCGCACGCACGAAGATATACACGGCACGCACGCAACCCCCTAACTCCCCCATCGTCGCTCCAAACACGATCTCCACCGTTGAATCTCTTCGTCTCGTTGCCCTCTACATCTTTCATGTTGAACGTTTCTTGTAAATGTAAACGGATTTGAAGTTATCAAGGGAAGAAGTGGAGTGATTTTCGGCCCTTCATCCTGATAGTGGCGGCTAGGGTTACAATTTCCTTTTTATTTTTTTTTATTTTTTTTTAAGTGGGGGCTATTTATAGAGAAAACCGAAACACTATTCATTCCGGAAATTCCGAACTCCGATTTAGGCGCCGTAACCAGCGTTTCTAGGGTTTATCCCGCATTCCGGACACAATGGAACAGGTTTCGGAAGCTAATTCGGAAGTATGTGCGAGTTATGGCTATAAACGCTCAATTTGAATTAAACCGATTTAAGTCGATTTCTAGGCGTTTTAATTCGTACCGGACAAACGATAAATCCAATTGACATGAAATTTGAAACCTTGCAATAATATCACATTACAGATCTGATGAAACTGGTTTCGTCGAAATCCGAGACTTTTTGAAAAATGGCTATTTTCACTCGTCAAATTAAAATTAAAAATAAATCGATGCATTTCGAGCTGCCACGATCAAACGATAACTCCGATTGACACGAAATTTGAAATCCGGTAATAACTAACTATTACGGATCCAATGGAACTGGTTTCGTTCAATTCTGAGACTGTTCAAAAATTGGCTATTTTACACTCGATTATTAAATATTAAAATATTCAATTTTCACAAATTAACTTTTAATTCGATTTTAAAAGTTCTAAAATATCGTTCTAACTCCTATATGATATAATAAAATTTTACAAATCATTTTCAATCATATTTAACTCAAATTTTCAATTATTTCCATAATTTAACGTATTAAATTATCGATTTAATTATCCAATTAAATCCAGTAATTCAAATAAAAATTTATTTGACTTATAAATTCACTTATTAATATTTAAAATTAATTAAATATTCAAATTTTAATTATTAAAAATTCTGGGTCGTTACAATCTTCCCCACTTAAAAGAATTTCGTCCTCGAAATTATTAAGTAAGAAAAGTTATAGAATTTATTAATTTTCCATAATTCATAGTTAAACTTCTTACAATAACTTACTAAGTTTTCAAATCATACTTAGTTATCTTTTCAAAAACAACTACTATTGTTTAACTTTCAACTTCAAATCAAAGTTTAAAGTTTTCAAAAGTTTTCCCATTTTCTCAAAATTTTTCTAACGCCTTAAATTTTCGGAAAAATTCGCCATAGTCTCCTTTGCGCGGCTCGATCCGAAAAAAAATGACAGTATATATATCACAAATATACATCTCATCAAGTAATGAGGCATCCCGAAGGGAAAAAAGTGTAAAAGTACGGTATGTAATCCGAGATATGTACCTTATATTTTTATTAGCGAGCATATACGGCTAATATAGCGCGAAAGCGAGCTCCAAATACGAAGCAACGCGATCCGCACCTACTAATCACTCAACAAACAACATGAGAATCATGCATGTAGAAAATAGTATCAATACACATCATATAGCAACATAATAACTATATATGTCAACATAGCAAATGCAACATATTCAAACATCAACCAACTAGCATTCATAATCAATAATATTCATTCATATTCTCATTAATATTCAATGAAAGGGTTTTCAATTCAAATCACATTTGATTTATCAACATTGGATTTTATCAGCTTTCATTCATATTTCAATTAGTTAACATTTACTAATTTAAATCCAATTCACATTCAATTCTATTCAAATTTATTTACTTCTAATTTGAATTCAATTTCATAGCTTCCAATTTCATTAATACTTAATGAATTATATACAATCAATCTAATAATCATACAACAACCAAATTATATTAATTACAACCAAATTCCTTTGCTTATCAATTGGTTTAAATTAAATTGATTTTCATTCTATTATTCAACTTCCAATAACATTAGATTTTAATGAATTACACTTATATTCATTATTTTATATCAACTTAATTCACATTCAATTGATTAATATTCAATCCATTCATCCAATTCATTTATATAACTCAAGTTCATATCTATCACTTAATTTTATTAATTTACTTTGATACTAATATCAACTTCATTCAATATCACTTAAGTTAAATCTCATTTCACAAACATCACTTGTTTTTACTTAACTTAAATTCCCATTTATAAATAAATTCAGATTCCAATTCTAAAGTAAATTTCATTTAACTTTGAATTCATTTTTACTTACAACTCATATTCCTAAATATATTCATATAGTTTCCCTTCTTATATATATAAGTTTATTTCACAATTGTAAATCACTTTAATTATAATTCCATTCTTATAATTCTTTACTTATACAATTATTCTTTTATTTAGATTATTCAAACAACTAAACAATCAACTTATATACACTTTTATAATTCTGAAAAATTATTCCTTTATATATAAAATATAATCAAGTAAAATTATTTCATTCACCCAATTTAAAACAATACTGTGCCGAATTGTTCTATTCAAGTGTTTAGAAACCCCTTCGGCATAGTTGTACATACCGTGCTGACGAAGGTTCATATGCCACTCAATAAACCAACCATCACAATATAAAACAATTTTATATTCACTAACAAATACGCTCTCATAGCTATTGTTACACTCAAATTCATTCTAGAGTACTACTGACTCTATCTCTAATGAATAATACCCAACAGAACCATGGTTGTCGCTTAACCATAAGCTCTGATACCACATTGTCAGGACACGATTCTTCGTCTTCCGAAAATTCGACATCGACACTCACTTTATCGACTGCCGAGAAATCGAACGACGGAAAACCGAACACTGAGGGTTTTTAAGAAAAAGAATTTAAGAAAAGAAAAAGAAAAAGATAGAAAATTTAGATAGGGAAAAGAAGATAGAAAATAAGATAGAACATTTTAAAATAGAGGGAAAAAGAGAATAGAGGAAAAAGAAAAACAGAAGAAAATAGGACGGAACAGAAAACAACAGAACAACATCAGAATCTCACAATTCGCAGCGGAACAACATATAATAATAAATGAATAATCTTTAAACAAAGAACTATATCAGTTATTACATTACATCACATTACATTACATCATATCATCATATCATCAGAGTGTACAACAACAAACAGTGCAGCGGAAAAAGAAATACTATATAAGTAATACGCCATGCCATCCAGCTTGCCTCCAGCAAATCCAGAATATCCAGAATATCCTGATAAACCTAACTCTTGACTGCCCGTGTGGAAATTGGTGGGCACCCAGAGTTTAGGAAGGAAAACAATAAACTCCAAGTCAGTCATGTGACTGGTGTGAGAACTCAAAACAGTTTATTTATCTTTAAAATCAAAATAGAGGAATATTTTTAATCAATTCGCAATGCTTTTAAAAATGAGACTACCATAAGGCCTCCCGCACACACACACAATGCAAACGCAGAATCGGAGGAGATTTCTCCTTATGATAGTCAAAGATGCTTGATACGCATTTAAAATAACATTTGATATTATTACTAGTGCATAGTGTAGAAGAAATTCATTTCGAAAGTAGAATATAAATCTTAGCCAACATACGACCATTATCGTATGCCTACTATAGCTAACTATGTTCAATAGCAGGTTACCGCCACATTCCATAGCAGGTTATACAACTAAAACCGTACAAGTCACGTATTGTTTCTTTGGATTTCCAACAAATGGTCAGGCCAAGGAACTTCCCATTGCCATATGAGAATGCCTCTGGAAAGACATCCCCGAGAACCAAACCGGAACTCTGCCAACACAAGGCCGGGTTACCCCTAACTGGGTAACTACTGACACGAGCACGCCATTCCCCGATCGTAAACGACCTTTCTCACGGGATCCCGATAGCCAACAACCACAAAGTAATAAATTCGTAGTAACCACATAGGTTAAATATCTGGGCTCCATACCATGATACCACCTCTATCCAGAAGGAAATGTACATTCCCTAAAGGGTGCTACCCCTCATAACCTTGCTGCATCTTTCCTGTTTTGACCATTTCCGGGGTGTGAGGTTCGACGAAGTCACGTCCACAAAAACATACTTTATACAAAAGCCATGCTTTGGGTCAACAAATGATCAACACAATGATCACTAAGATAGACGATCAAATAAACGATCCTATCACAATAATCAACATAATGATCATTTCAGCATCACTCAGCATATCACATTACCAAATTGGGAATATATCGCTGATAACTTCAACTATATAACCTCTAAGCTCGTACGTCTCAGAGAAGGGTGTTAAGCTAAAGAATAAATTCTTCGCCACCAACAGAAATATATTTGAAAGAAATCGGCTTTATATCTCAACTTGTAATGTCAGACATACAATCCATACAAGTCTGTTCCGGGCTCGAACAAAACCGAAGGCACTTACAAAGAAGTCCTTGCAATCCGGATATTCACAATCCTGATCAGATTCACCATCACATATGGAGAACTCTATACCGGAGCAACTCGGTGCAGAGTAAATCGACAGGTCATCCTATCGCTCTCGCAAATACCGGGTCTTCAACACCGATCTTCAATGCTATCATAACGACGTATCACATATTCGGAATGGGTTATACGACCCCATGGTCCTTTCCCGGTTAACCCGAATAGTGAGCGCTTATTCAAAAATAAGTGTAGCATTCACATTCAAACAAACCACATCAATTACCCATTCAAAGGGAAATATTGATAGTCGGTTATTGAACTATCAATGGATATGCACACATCACCAGTTTCCAAATAATTTTCCAAATTATTTATTTTCCAAAATATCTTCACTAGATATATAATTTTCAACACTTCAAAAATAAATCAATATTTATTTTTAAACCAATTTCACTTTCTTTTATAAATTCCTTAGTGAATTTATAATCCAAAATATCTACGAATATTCGATTTCAATAATTCATTTCAATTTATCTTCAAAAAGATAAATTCTAATTATTCACTTCACATTGGAAAACATTTCCATACTTATTAAAAATAAGTAATTCACAAATCTTTTTATTTTCAACACTTAGAAAATATTCAATATACTTAAATCGAGATTAAGTATATATTTCATTCTATTAAGGAAATCATTCTCTTAACATATTTATTTGGGCCAAAACGAATGTTACGTAAAACATCGTTACGACAACCCAAAATCACTAGTATAGGGATTCGAATTTAAAATAGATATATAAATCCCAATACTATACAAAACATTTCCTTTCGGAAATCATTTACTATAACAACAGTGTTATAGTCCATCATCTTCTTTTATTTCTCGAAAACGTCTATTTCAACAATAAATGTTGAAATCTATGGTTTCGAATCTCAACACAATTAAAACATCGTTAGATCGTTTTAATTCAATTTAAACATCTCATTCAAACATTTTCTTTAACATATTATTCACTATTCAAAAACGTGAATATTCATTGTTAACAAATTTCATCCTTTTTATTCATTTTATTTTAAAGGATTATTCACTGTCTAAAACGCGAATATAACTCCATAAATAAGTTATAACAATTTTACTTATCAAAATAAGTCATTTGTGAATTTATAAAACAACGTTTATAAATTCCATTTCTATTTATTTATAAAAACTTCCTTTTTATAAATTTCCTTTATTAATCTATTCCAGTTTATAACTAAATTATAACTAAACGTTCATATTATAAGTTAATTACTTATAAAACGATTATTTTACAAAATCGTTCTTCTTAAAGACTTTCCAATTTATAAATCTTATAGCTTATAAGATCCATTTATTTAACCAATCTATTCTTCAAATAATTTCACCAAATTTATAAATCTTACTATTTATAAATTTCTTTTATAACTTCACAGTTTATAATTCTATAAATTTCATTCAATTATGAAATTCATTTCCACTTCATTCAAACACTTATAAAAACTCGTTTTATAATGTCTATATTTCAATGTATAAATATCCATTCATAAATCTCTTAATATAAATCAATTTATATTATTCTTTTAAAACTTCTTTAATCTCCTTTATTATTTCACCCTTTTGATTCATAAAATAATTAAATTTTATAAATCCTATATTTAAACTTTTCACAATAAATTCTAAAATCCCGATTTAAACTATTTATAAAATCACTAGCATCGTATTCTCAAAAATCAGCTTTTAACTGTATTTCACAAAAACCATAATTTTATAACTTTAAAAATTATAACGTTTATTTATTTAAAATGAATCTATTCCAAAAATATAGTATATTTTCAAAAATCACTTTATAAATCATTTTAAAATTCCAAAACTTGGTCCAATGATGCTACATACCAAATAGTCAATCACGACAACAACGATATCATATATCAATATGAAAATCCATCAAATATCAAAATATCTGAAATCAAATAAAAACTGTTGAGGAATCAAGTTGGATCCCTCCAACCTGTTTTCCTACATCCAAAAACATTAGCACAATACCAATTTCGCTCCAGTACGAAATTATCGCGCTATATGTTCTTATTAAATATTATCCGCTTAATAACGGCGCAATAGGGTCTCATCCGCTAAAAAATACGGGGAATCAACAACTCCAATATATACATATGCCTATATATATATATTGATATTATTTATAATACCAATTTCACTGTTTATGAAATATTCGCGGTATATGTTTTTAATAAATAACATCCGCTTACTAACGGCGTATAATGTCTATTTTAACAATCAATAGATATCAATTCAACATTCAAACATGCATTCAAATATTTTAAATCTAACTATTTAAAATAAAATCGAAACTGATTCGATTGAGTGAGAAGTTCTCACCTTGGTTTTTTAAATTCCGTTTTAGCGATTTATTTCGAATAAAATTAAACGGACGTTTAATTTTTCCCAAAATTCTCACTAACTCCAAACGACTCCAAACCAACTCCATCGCGTAGTGCTCGTCTATACGATTCCAACGCAACTGGTTTCGCGTGTTTTCGACCTCGTATGAAAAAGTTATGAATTATTGAAATTTACTCGATTTATTTATAACTAATAACAACATTTCAATTATAATTTCATAACCTAAATCAATATCTGCCGTCCATCCTTTCCTAGAACGATCTGGGCCGCGTGTTGCTTCTCCCCCATCTCCTTCTTCGTACGCGTGAACCCCCCCATAGCCGAACCCAATCTAGCAAATTAGGGTTAAATTTTTCACCTCTTATACTCGACGATACTTCGATCAAATAGCACGAATACAAAGCCCTTCGTCAACACCACGCTCGGCCTCAACCCCATGATGCTCGGCTGCCTCGTGATGCGCGCGCACGAAGATATACACGGCACGCACGCAACCCCCTAACTCCCCCATCGTCGCTCCAAACACGATCTCCACCGTTGAATCTCTTCGTCTCGTTGCCCTCTACATCTTTCATGTTGAACGTTTCTTGTAAATGTAAACGGATTTGAAGTTATCAAGGGAAGAAGTGGAGTGATTTTCGGCCCTTCATCCTGATAGTGGCGGCTAGGGTTACAATTTCCTTTTTATTTTTTTTTATTTTTTTTTAAGTGGGGGCTATTTATAGAGAAAACCGAAACACTATTCATTCCGGAAATTCCGAACTCCGATTTAGGCGCCGTAACCAGCGTTTCTAGGGTTTATCCCGCGTTCCGGACACAATGGAACAGGTTTCGGAAGCTAATTCGGAAGTATGTGCGAGTTATGGCTATAAACGCTCAATTTGAATTAAACCGATTTAAGTCGATTTCTAGGCGTTTTAATTCGTACCGGACAAACGATAAATCCAATTGACTTGAAATTTGAAACCTTGCAATAATATCACATTACGGATCTGATGAAACTGGTTTCGTCGAAATCCGAGACTTTTTGAAAAATGGCTATTTTCACTCGTCAAATTAAAATTAAAAATAAATCGATGCGTTTCGAGCTGCCACGATCAAACGATAACTCCGATTGACACGAAATTTGAAATCCGGTAATAACTAACTATTACGGATCCAATGGAACTGGTTTCGTTCAATTCTGAGACTGTTCAAAATTTGGCTATTTTACACTCGATTATTAAATATTAAAATATTCAATTTTCACAAATTAACTTTTAATTCGATTTTAAAAGTTCTAAAATATCGTTCTAACTCCTATATGATATAATAAAATTTTACAAATCATTTTCAATCATATTTAACTCAAATTTTCAATTATTTCCATAATTTAACGTATTAAATTATCGATTTAATTATCCAATTAAATCCAGTAATTCAAATAAAAATTTATTTGACTTATAAATTCACTTATTAATATTTAAAATTAATTAAATATTCAAATTTTAATTATTAAAAATTCTGGGTCGTTACAATCTTCCCCACTTAAAAGAATTTCGTCCTCGAAATTATTAAGTAAGAAAAGTTATAGAATTTATTAATTTTCCATAATTCATAGTTAAACTTCTTACAATAACTTACTAAGTTTTCAAATCATACTTAGTTATCTTTTCAAAAACAACTACTATTGTTTAACTTTCAACTTCAAATCAAAGTTTAAAGTTTTCAAAAGTTTTCCCATTTTCTCAAAAATTTTCTAACGCCTTAAATTTTCGGAAAAATTCGCCATAGTCTCCTTTGCGCGGCTCGATCCGAAAAAAAAATGACAGTATATATATCACAAATATACGTCTCATCAAGTAATGAGGCATCCCGAAGGGAAAAAAGTGTAAAAGTACGGTATGTAATCCGAGATATGTACCTTATATTTTTATTAGCGAGCATATACGGCTAATATAGCGCGAAAGCGAGCTCCAAATGCGAAGCAACGCGATCCGCACCTACTAATCACTCAACAAACAACATGAGAATCATGCATGTAGAAAATAGTACCAATACACATCATATAGCAACATAATAACTATATATGTCAACATAGCAAATGCAACATATTCAAACATCAACCAACTAGCATTCATAATCAATAATATTCATTCATATTCTCATTAATATTCAATGAAAGGGTTTTCAATTCAAATCACATTTGATTTATCAACATTGGATTTTATCAGCTTTCATTCATATTTCAATTAGTTAACATTTACTAATTTAAATCCAATTCACATTCAATTCTATTCAAATTTATTTACTTCTAATTTGAATTCAATTTCATAGCTTCCAATTTCATTAATACTTAATGAATTATATACAATCAATCTAATAATCATACAACAACCAAATTATATTAATTACAACCAAATTCCTTTGCTTATCAATTGGTTTAAATTAAATTGATTTTCATTCTATTATTCAACTTCCAATAACATTAGATTTTAATGAATTACACTTATATTCATTATTTTATATCAACTTAATTCACATTCAATTGATTAATATTCAATCCATTCATCCAATTCATTTATATAACTCAAGTTCATATCTATCACTTAATTTTATTAATTTACTTTGATACTAATATCAACTTCATTCAATATCACTTAAGTTAAATCTCATTTCACAAACATCACTTGTTTTTACTTAACTTAAATTCCCATTTATAAATAAATTCAGATTCCAATTCTAAAGTAAATTTCATTTAACTTTGAATTCATTTTTACTTACAACTCATATTCCTAAATATATTCATATAGTTTCACTTCTTATATATATAAGTTTATTTCACAATTGTAAATCACTTTAATTATAATTCCATTCTTATAATTCTTTACTTATACAATTATTCTTTTATTTAGATTATTCAAACAACTAAACAATCAACTTATATACACTTTTATAATTCTGAAAAATTATTCCTTTATATATAAAATATAATCAAGTAAAATTATTTCATTCACCCAATTTAAAACAATACTGTGCCGAATTGTTCTATTCAAGTGTTTAGAAACCCCTTCGGCATAGTTGTACATACCGTGCTGACGAAGGTTCATATGCCACTCAATAAACCAACCATCACAATATAAAACAATTTTATATTCACTAACAAATACGCTCTCATAGCTATTATTACACTCAAATTCATTCTAGAGTACTACTGACTCTATCTCTAATGAATAATACCCAACAGAACCATGGTTGTCGCTTAACCATAAGTTCTGATACCACATTGTCAGGACACGATTCTTCGTCTTCCGAAAATTCGACATCGACACTCACTTTATCGACTGCCGAGAAATCGAACGACGGAAAACCGAACACTGAGGGTTTTTAAGAAAAAGAATTTAAGAAAAGAAAAAGAAAAAGATAGAAAATTTAGATAGGGAAAAGAAGATAGAAAATAAGATAGAACATTTTAAAATAGAGGGAAAAAGAGAATAGAGGAAAAAGAAAAACAGAAGAAAATAGGACGGAACAGAAAACAACAGAACAACATCAGAATCTCACAATTCGCAGCGGAACAACATATAATAATAAATGAATAATCTTTAAACAAAGAACTATATCAGTTATTACATTACATCACATTACATTACATCATATCATCATATCATCAGAGTGTACAACAACAAACAGTGCAGCGGAAAAAGAAATACTATATAAGTAATGCGCCATGCCATCCAACTTGCCTCCAGCAAATCCAGAATATCCAGAATATCCTGATAAACCTAACTCTTGACTGCCCGTGTGGAAATTGGTGGGCACCCAGAGTTTAGGAAGGAAAACAATAAACTCCACGTCAGTCATGTGACTGGTGTGAGAACTCAAAACAGTTTATTTATCTTTAAAATCAAAATAGAGGAATATTTTTAATCAATTCGCAATGCTTTTAAAAATGAGACTACCATAAGGCCTCCCGCACACACACACAATGCAAACGCAGAATCGGAGGAGATTTCTCCTTATGATAGTCAAAGATGCTTGATACGCATTTAAAATAACATTTGATATTATTACTAGTGCATAGTGTAGAAGAAATTCATTTCGAAAGTAGAATATAAATCTTAGCCAACATACGACCATTATCGTATGCCTACTATAGCTAACTATGTTCAATAGCAGGTTACCGCCACATTCCATAGCAGGTTATACAACTAAAACCGTACAAGTCACGTATTGTTTCTTTGGATTTCCAACAAATGGTCAGGCCAAGGAACTTCCCATTGCCACATGAGAATGCCTCTGGAAAGACATCCCCGAGAACCAAACCGGAACTCTGCCAACACAAGGCCGGGTTACCCCTAACTGGGTAACTACTGACACGAGCACGCCATTCCCCGATCGTAAACGACCTTTCTCACGGGATCCCGATAGCCAACAACCACAAAGTAATAAATTCGTAGTAACCACATAGGTTAAATATCTGGGCTCCATACCATGATACCACCTCTATCCAGAAGGAAATGTACATACCCTAAAGGGTGCTACCCCTCATAACCTTGCTGCATCTTTCCTGTTTTGACCATTTCCGGGGTGTGAGGTTCGACGAAGTCATGTCCACAAAAACATACTTTATAAAAAAGCCATGCTTTGGGTCAACAAATGATCAACACAATGATCACTAAGATAGACGATCAAATAAACGATCCTATCACAATAATCAACACAATGATAATTTCAGCATCACTCAGCATATCACATTACCAAATTGGGAATATATCGCTGATAACTTCAACTATATAACCTCTAAGCTCGTACGTCTTAGAGAAGGGTGTTAAGATAAAGAATAAATTCTTCGCCACCAACAGAAATATATTTGAAAGAAATCGGCTTTATATCTCAACTTGTAATGTCAGACATACAATCCATACAAGTCTGTTCCGGGCTCGAACAAAACCGAAGGCACTTACAAAGAAGTCCTTGCAATCCGGATATTCACAATCCTGATCGGATTCACCATCACATATGGAGAACTCTATACCGGAGCAACTCGGTGCAGAGTAAATCGACAGGTCATCCTATCGCTCTCGCAAATACCGGGTCTTCAACACCGATCTTCAATGCTATCATAACGACGTATCACATATTCGGAATGGGTTATACGACCCCATGGTCCTTTCCCGGTTAACCCGAATAGTGAGCGCTTATTCAAAAATAAGTGTAGCATTCACATTCAAACAAACCACATCAATTACCCATTCAAAGGGAAATATTGATAGTCGGTTATTGAACTATCAATGGATATGCACACATCACCAATTTCCAAATAATTTTCCAAATTATTTATTTTCCAAAATATCTTCACTAGATATATAATTTTCAACACTTCAAAAATAAATCAATATTTATTTTTAAACCAATTTCACTTTCTTTTATAAATTCCTTAGTGAATTTATAATCCAAAATATCTATGAATATTCGATTTCAATAATTCATTTCAATTTATCTTCAAAAAGATAAATTCTAATTATTCACTTCATATTGGAAAACATTTCCATACTTATTAAAAAAAAGTAATTCACAAATCTTTTTATTTTCAACACTTAGAAAATATTCAATATACTTAAATCGAGATTAAGTATATATTTCATTCTATTAAGGAAATCATTCTCTTAACATATTTATTTGGGCCAAAACGAATGTTACGTAAAACATCGTTACGACAACGCAAAATCACTAGTATAGGGATTCGAATTTAAAATAGATATATAAATCCCAATACTATACAAAACATTTCCTTTCGGAAATCATTTACTATAACAACAGTGTTATAGTCCATCATCTCCTTTTATTTCTCGAAAACGTCTATTTCAACAATAAATGTTGAAATCTATGGTTTCGAATCTCAACACAATTAAAACATCGTTAGATCGTTTTAATTCAATTTAAACATCTCATTCAAATATTTTCTTTAACATATTATTCACTATTCAAAAACGTGAATATTCTTTGTTAACAAATTTCATCCTTTTTATTCATTTTATTTTAAAGGATTATTCACTGTCTAAAACGTGAATATAACTCCATAAATAAGTTATAACAATTTTACTTATCAAAATAAGTCGTTTGTGAATTTATAAAACAACGTTTATAAATTCCATTTCTATTTATTTATAAAAACTTCCTTTTTATAAATTTCCTTTATTAATCTATTCCAGTTTATAACTAAATTATAACTAAACGTTCATATTATAAGTTAATTACTTATAAAACGATTATTTTACAAAATCGTTCTTCTTAAAGACTTTCCAATTTATAAATCTTATAGCTTATAAGATCCATTTATTTAACCAATCTATTCTTCAAATAATTTCACCAAATTTATAAATCTTACTATTTATAAATTTCTTTTATAACTTCACAGTTTATAATTCTATAAATTTCATTCAATTATGAAATTCATTTCCACTTCATTCAAACACTTATAAAAACTCGTTTTATAATGTCTATATTTCAATGTATAAATATCCATTCATAAATCTCTTAATATAAATCAATTTATATTATTCTTTTAAAACTTCTTTAATCTCCTTTATTATTTCACCATTTTGATTCATAAAATAATTAAATTTTATAAATCCTATATTTAAACTTTTCACAATAAATTCTAAAATCCCGATTTAAACTATTTATAAAATCACTAGCATCGTATTCTCAAAAATCAGCTTTTAACTGTATTTCACAAAAACCATAATTTTATAACTTTAAAAATTATAACGTTTATTTATTTAAAATGAATCTATTCCAAAAATATAGTATATTTTCAAAAATCACTTTATAAATCATTTTAAAATTCCAAAACTTGGTCCAATGATGCTACATACCAAATAGTCAATCACGACAACAACGATATCATATATCAATATGAAAATCCATCAAATATCAAAATATCTGAAATCAAATAAAAACTGTTGAGGAATCCAGTTGGATCCCTCCAACCTGTTTTTCTGCATCCAAAAACATTAGCACAATACCAATTTCGCTCCAGTACGAAATTATCGCGGTATATGTTCTTATTAAATATTATCCGCTTAATAACGGCGCAATAGGGTCTCATCCGCTAAAAAATACGGGGAATCAACAACTCCAATATATACATATGCCAATATATATATATTGATATTATTTATAATACCAATTTCACTGTTTATGAAATATTCGCGGTATATGTTTTTAATAAATAACATCCGCTTACTAACGGCGTATAATGTCTATTTTAACAATCAATAGATATCAATTCAACATTCAAACATGCATTCAAATATTTTAAATCTAACTATTTAAAATAAAATCGAAACTGATTCGATTGAGTGAGAAGTTCTCACCTTGGTTTTTTAAATTCCGTTTTAGCGATTTATTTCGAATAAAATTAAACGGACGTTTAATTTTACCCAAAATTCTCACTAACTCCAAATGACTCCAAACCAACTCCATCGCGTAGTGCTCGTCCATACGATTCCAACGCAACTGGTTTCGCGCGTTTTTGACCTCGTATGAAAAAGTTATGAATTATTGAAGTTTACTCGATTTATTTATAACTAATAACAACATTTCAATTATAATTTCATAACCTAAATCAATATCTGCCGTCCATCCTTTCCTAGAACGATCTGGGCCGCGTGTTGCTTCTCCCCCATCTCCTTCTTCGTACGCGTGAACCCCCCCCCCCCCCCCATAGCCGAACCCAATCTAGCAAATTAGGGTTAAATTTTTCACCTCTTATACTCGACGATACTTCGATCAAATAACACCAATACAAAGCCCTTCGTCAACACCACGCTCGGCCTCAACCCCATGATGCTCGGCTGCCTCGCGATGCGCGCGCACGAAGATATACACGGCACGCACGCAACCCCCTAACTCCCCCATCGTCGCTCCAAACACGATCTCCACCGTTGAATCTCTTCGTCTCGTTGCCCTCTACATCTTTCATGTTGAACGTTTCTTGTAAATGTAAACAGATTTGAAGTTATCAAGGGAAGAAGTGGAGTGATTTTTGGCCCTTCATCCTGATAGTGGCGGCTAGGGTTACAATTTCCTTTTTATTTTTTTTTATTTTTTTTTAAGTGGGGGCTATTTATAGAGAAAACCGAAACACTATTCGTTCCGGAAATTCCGAACTCCGATTTAGGCGCCATAACCAGCGTTTCTAGGGTTTATCCCGCGTTCCGGACACAATGGAACAGGTTTCGGAAGCTAATTCGGAAGTATGTGCGAGTTATGGCTATAAACGCTCAATTTGAATTAAACCGATTTAAGTCGATTTCTAGGCGTTTTAATTCGTACCGGACAAACGATAAATCCAATTGACTTGAAATTTGAAACCTTGCAATAATATCACATTACGGATCTGATGAAACTGGTTTCGTCGAAATCCGAGACTTTTTGAAAAATGGCTATTTTCACTCGTCAAATTAAAATTAAAAATAAATCGATGCGTTTCGAGCTGCCACGATCAAACGATAACTCCGATTGACACGAAATTTGAAATCCGGTAATAACTAACTATTACAGATCCAATGGAACTGGTTTCGTTCAATTCTGAGACTGTTCAAAAATTGGCTATTTTACAGTCGATTATTAAATATTAAAATATTCAATTTTCACAAATTAACTTTTAATTCGATTTTAAAAGTTCTAAAATATCGTTCTAACTCCTATATGATATAATAAAATTTTACAAATCATTTTCAATCATATTTAACTCAAATTTTCAATTATTTCCATAATTTAATGTATTAAATTATCGATTTAATTATCCAATTAAATCCAGTAATTCAAATAAAAATTTATTTGACTTATAAATTCACTTATTAATATTTAAAATTAATTAAATATTCAAATTTTAATTATTAAAAATTCTGGGTCGTTACAGTTGGATTGGTAGGTCTCACCTAGCTCGACAAGTTAGTAGTTGAAAGTTTTGGCTAAATGCTTATGGATTGGAAGAGATCAAGGAGAGAGAGAAGAATTTCTGACCATCGAAATGAATATGATGGCTTGGGTTTAAAAACCTAATGTTTGTGAAAAAGAGAAATAATGAAGTCCTTTTATAAAAAAAATTGTGACGCTATTCATCCGAAATTTTTTCAAACTCCAAGCGAAGCGTGCCGCCTGACGTTTGTAATGCTTTACCCCTACTCCAAACATATTGAAATATATATCGAGAGTCAACTCCATCGTATTTGGTAGATAGGTTTTTGAATCGACTTATTTTAATTAAAATTTACTTAAACAAATTTCTACGCGTTTCCGCTTCCCATGAGCAAACCGTAAATCCGATTGACACAAAATTTGAAATCATACAATAATATAACATTATGGATCCAATGAAACTGGTTTCGTCGAAATTCGAGACTTGTCAAAAATGACTTTTCAAATGTTAATTAAATATCTAAATTTTCAATTTATATAAAATCACTTTTAAATCAATTTTAGAAGTCCTCTAACTCCATTCTAATTTAGTTAGAATTTAATTCGATTTAATAAATCATTTACATTCACACTAAATTCAAAATAAAATTATTTCTATAATTTTAAATATTAAATTAACAATTTAATTATTCAAATAAATTCTTATATTCGAAATATAAGTTATTCAACTTATAAAATTAATCTGTGAATATTTTAAATCAATTAAATATCCGAATTTCGAATGATTGAAATTCTGGGTCGTTACATTCTCCCCTACTTAAAAGAATTTCGTCCTCGAAATTATCAAGTAAGAAAAAGCCATAAAATAATTTTTCAAAACAACTCGTTCAAACTAGATATCAATTCATTTAAACCTTTTAGCTTTTCCAAATCCATTAGTTAAACTTCTTATAAAAACTTTTCTACGTTTTCAAATCCATTCATTGCTATCTTTTCAAAACCAACTAATATTGTTTAACTTTTAACTCAAAATCAAAATTATGTTTATCTTAAATTTTTCCAATTTTCTCAAAAATCTTCTAACGCCTTAAATTTTCAAAAAAAAATCTCCATAGCCTCTTTTGCATGGTCCGATCCGAAAAAATACAATATATATATATTATATGTATATGTATATGCATCACAAACATACATCTCATCTTCAATGATGAGGCATCACATAGGGAAAAATAAAATAAAAGTACGATATGTACCTTATATATTATTAGTAAGCATATAAATCTAATATAGCGCGAAAGCGAGCTCCAAATACGAAGCATACCCCGTCCGCACCTACTAAACACTCAACAAACAATGAGAAACACGCCTCTGGAAAGTAATATCAATATACAACATATACAATATAACAACTATATATGCCAATATAATAAATGTCATCAAAAGCAACAAATTCAACCATCAACAACTATCATCCAACTAACATCCAACAAACCAATATTTATCCAATAAATCCAAAACCAAATCAATATACATTCATTTCCTATTAATATCCATTGAATTGGTTTTCCATTTAATCACATTTTATTCATTAACATTGGATTTTATTAACATTCATTTATTCAAATTTAATTAGTTTACATTCACTAATTTACATTCAAGTTAGTTTACTCCCAAATTAAATCCTATTTAGATTCCCTTACTTCCAATTTGAATTCAATTATTTAGCTTTCAATTTCATTAATTCAATTTAATATGAATTTCTATTTGATCAATCAACATCCATCTAACAACCAAGGTATATCCAATGTAACCAAATTTATTTAATTTACACTCAAACATTCATATTTACTTCGTTTACCTTCAATTTGGTTTAACACGTTTCATTTCAATTGGTTTAATATTCAATTTAGATTGAATTCTAGTATTCACTATAATCACATTTTTATACAACACTTCCAATATTATTGTTAATTCACAACTTCTTAACTAAGTTTTGTTCCATTCTTAACAATAACATTTCTAATCCATGTTCATCCACTAATTCAGTTTTACAATTAAAGCTGAATTTCATTTAATAATTCAAGTTTATATTCATATTCTTCACTTCATTTATTAATTCATTTTGACTATCAAATTCAACTTCATTCAACATCATTTAAGTTATGTTTCATTTCATTCTGACTTACATTTATTTTCACTATACAACTTATGTTCACTTCTAATTTAGTTCAAATTCTATTTTATTTAACTTATTTCATTAGCTCATTTATTTTTCTTTATTTGAGTTACATTTCATTTTCAAAGATCATTTCCTTTTTAACTTTACTTAGATTTCATTTCTAAAGTCATTTTGTTTAACTTTTACTTAAGTCCAATTTCATATCACTACTCAAGTTCAGATTTTGTTTTGCTTAACAAAATTGTTTAACCATTTTAATATTTGGTTTTACTTACCTTTTCCCATTTTATAAGTTATAAAACTTATTTATTTACAATTCCATAAACATTTACTTAAGCTTTACTTCCATTTGCATTTTAGATAATCAATTTATATCTTAAGTTCATATTCACTTTTATTAGATTCATCAATTCGCTTAATTTTAGTTCACTACTCCAATTTTTTTAACTTTCCTTTAGTTAAATTTCAAATCATTTATTTTATTTCACCAACTCAATATATTTCACTTCACTTAAGTTAAAATTTTAATTTCATATCTCAATTTCACAATTAAATTTTTGAAACTTCTTTTTCTTGTTTATACTAATTCCAATTATAATTTCAAAACTCATTTTACTTATATTTATCAATTTCAACTTGGATTTTAAATACAAATTTGTTTACCATAACAAAACTTAAATTTTCAATTTACTATGGTAGCAAATCAATCACACAGAAACTCGAAAATGAGACTAATGATGTTGTAGTCATCACCCTTATTATTTCCCAGCAACAATTGTGAATTCAATGCTTCAATTCTTTAAAATTCCCTTTTATTATTTATAAATCACATTTATAAATTTTTCCTTATATAATTTCACTACACTTATACAGGATTTATTCCAAATTTATTTATCCTATTTAGATTTGTAATAATATTACCTCTTTAAAATTTGAAAAACAACTGTCAAAATGAATGGGATTCAACATTTCCAAATTCTTAGTTTAAATCCATTTTTATTTGTAACTCATATTTATAAATATACTTGTTTGCGCCAAAATTGGTCACAAACCCCAAGGATTGTGAAAGCACCAGTGTATCAATATAAATCAGCAATACTCAAACACAAATCACAGATCTAAGCAGCAAAACAGGAATTATAAACAAGAACACACGATTTATAGTGGTTCGGCTATCTCCGGCCTACGTCCACTTCAAAGGTTTTCCTTTTTTATTGATTATCCTTGCTGATTACAATCAATTACAGCGTTTATAGTCGATGATAGCCTTGAAATCTGAATACAACAATGATAATGAAGTATGTAATTCAATCCGGCAGAGTCTGGACGTTCAATGGTGGAAGCTCCCAAAGGTCCCCTTTTCTGTTGGCTCTGGGGCTCTATTTATAGGCGTTGGAGGCCCAGATCTCGCTCAAACTTCGGGAGACTTCTTCTGGCACGTGAGTGGGCCCGCGCGACCGACCCCACCAAGTTTCGTCTTGATCTGACATCGTTTCGAAGTGATTTCGAACCCATCAAGAAATGGTCCAATCGAGTTGAAACTTGGCAGGAGCAATCTTTATCTTGTATGTAAGCTACTGTGAAAATTTCGTTGCATTTGGATCAGTAGATTGGAAGATATGATGGGTTCAAAATGGGGTTTATTGCATGGCTGTTTGGTTCGAAACCATGCTTTCGAACCGATGGTTTCGAATCCATGGTGGCACGTGTCTTCGTGTCAACGTGGAGCACACACTTCGCTTCGATCCGGGTTTCGCTCCGAGTTGAATGCTTCGACTCCATATATCTCGGCGCATTCGAACCGATGGTTGACACGTCATCGTGGTTGGTTGACCCAGTGGATTCGAATGGAGCTACACAGGTGGGTTCGAACAAGGCTTCTGTGATGGGTTCGAACAGGACCTCTGTGATGGGTTCGAACTGGACCTCTGTGATGGGTTCGAACTGGACTTCGTGATGGGTTCGAACTGGACCTCTGTGATGGGTTCGAACTGGACTTCGTGATGGGTTCGAACTGGACCTCTGTGATGGGTTCGAACTGGACCTCTGTGATGGGTTCGAACTGGACTTCGTGATGGGTTCGAACTGGACCTCTGTGATGGGTTCGAACTGGACTTTCGTGATGGGTTCGAACTGGACTTCGTGATGGGTTCGAACTGGACCTCTGTGATGGGTTCGAACTGGACTTCGTGATGGGTTCGAACTGGACCTCTGTGATGGGTTCGAACTGGACCTTCGTGATGGGTTCGAACTGGACTTCGTGATGGGTTCGAACTGGACCTCTGTGATGGGTTCGAACTGGACCTCTGTGATGGGTTCGAACTGGACTACGTGATGGGTTCGAACTGGACCTCTGTGATGGGTTCGAACTGAGCAACGTCCATTCCTCTTAACTCGAATCCATCATAACTTGAGCATACGACCTCGGATTGACTTGAAATTTGAGGTGCGGACTTCTATGATCTCTCTTGTCATGTCCTATCAATTGTGGCCCGATCTGGACTCGGACAAATTTCATCGATATCCATGGTTATCCTGCAATGCATGGTCGACATTCAAGAATAATAATCATCGATTTTTAGTAAATCTTAGGTATCTCAACTTTGCCAAAAGTTAGGATAACAATACTAATGTAGTTCCATTTCTTATAAATAATATTATTTCACAATTTTAAATCACATTAATTATAATTCCATATTTATAATTCATTTGCTTATATAATTTACAATTGTTGCATTTATTTGGATTATCCAAACAACTTTTATTAACTTATATATATATATATATATAAATTTCATTTTCAAACAACCAAACAATCCATTTATATACGGTATAATATTTTTTGAAAAATTATTCTTTTATATATAAAATATAATCGAGGTAAAATTATTTCATTTACCCAATTCAAGAATAATATTATGTCGACTTGCCTCATTTAAGAGTTTGGAAATCCCTATCGATAACATGGCGTCCCATGTACTGACTAGAATTCATAAACAGCTCAACGGATAAGTAAACACAATATAAAACATTTTATATCACTAAAAAATACGCGCTCATACATATAATACACTCAAACACAATCTAGGCTGCTACTGGCCCTATCTATACTGAGTACACGTCAATGCCTAGGAATATAGTAAATCTAAGCTCCGATACCACTTATGACGACCCGCAAATCCGTACCCTTTGAATTGACAATAAACCACACATGTCCGATCCAAAAAGCACAGACTGACGAAAAGTCATGGGAAAGAAAAGAAGAGAGAAGAAGAGAAGAGATGAAAGAGAGAAGAGAAGAAAGAGAGAAGAGAAAACCAAACAGAACAATACTGAATCTCACATCGCAGCGGAATAACATATAATATCATATCAATGATCTTTATAAAACAGAAACTGTATATAGATACATCAATCAGAGTTTAAAATTAAATCACTAATCATCGGCCTAGACAGTTATAATAACATGCCCTTACAATTGATGATAATATAAATAACAAAGCAGCGGAAAAATAACAGATATGTGTATACGAAAATGAAGATCTACAACTCGCTTGTTGAAGCTCCAAAAGCACCAATCTGAACCTATAAATATACTCGGTTTGACCCGAGCATTGAAAGGGAAGAATGCCCTGATCAGTCGATTGAACCAGCGTGAGAAACACATTTAACTAATTTAAAAAACTACCAAAAACATTTCCTTTTAAACAAAAGTATCTCGTAAGACACGCCCATACATAAACACAGACATATTTTTACCTTACGATAATCAAAACATTTCATATCAAATCATGTTATATTATAATAGTGTCTACTGTACAAATAATATTAATTATAGCCAAAATTGTTACATTGATTAAATTCCAGCATATAGCCCAAAATGGATAATACAATAAAAATGGCAGGCACGTAGCGGAGTTTGGATTTCCATACAAATAACCAGGTGAAGGGACTACCTTCCGATAGTATATCTCTAGAGGAATGTATCAAGGACCATCATAAAGGATCCTCTACCAACACAAGGCTGTCCTACCTCTCTAACTAGGTAGTACCGAATATATCATCTCCCGGTCATTACCGACCTTTCTGAGGGCCCTCATAGCATACAAATCACATTAATTTACATCCCAAATGTCATAGCGGGAAGAAATATATCTAGAAGAGGATGATCATATCCTAATTGGGAATGACCCTCCTAGCCTTGCCGCATCTAACAATGTTTTGGTCATTTATGGTTGATGAGGCCTGAGGTAACAATTACCTTTCACATATCACATCACTTTGAATGCCACATTTCCGTTTTCGTTGACAACTAATTTCCTTCCACAAAAATACAACCCTTGAGCTCATACGTCTCAAGGAGGGTGTTAAGCTAAGAGAAGTTTCCTTCTCCGCCACCATCGATGTATGTTTGTAAAAGCCAATGTACGTAATCATAGAAATGTAGTGTCAAACACTCGTCCATACAAGTTGTCCAAGAACAGGACAAATCAGGGGTACTTTCCTACCACATCCTGTCGGAAAATTCCTAGAATTATAGCGAAAAGTCCTTGCATTGGATATTTCATAATGGCGAGATTACTACTATTGGATGTATATTGGGATTTTAACCCCAAATGATCAACAAGCAGTCCTTCACTATGAAAATCCTAAATATCAATATCATTGACCAACCTGCACAATCGTCGCATATACGTTGGTCCGAAGTGGTTTTCAAATAAATCTGATCCCGGTTTCTTCGCACCAACAACGCAAAAGCGTTTCTCAACCTTACACAGAAACTAAGTCTCATAGACTTATCACGTCTCCAACTTTCAACTTGCCATCCTTCGGCCAAGAAGGAAGCTCAATAGATTGGAGTAATCACTCAGCGCTACATGAATCAACATTCTCAATACAAACGATAATCAAGCCTACATAGATGGCTATGTACTAACTGTACGACTAAATAGTTTTCGCATCAAGTCAAGAAACTAAAACATCCAAATTTGATAGTCGGTTATTTAACTATCAAAGCAAACAACAATTATCTAGCACTATAAGCAATCACTAGGCCCTTTTAATTAATCTTTTATTAATTAAATCACTTTCCAAATATCCACTTCAAATCATCTTTAAAAAGATATATTCTCAAAACCCTTTCAATATTTCATTATTTGGAAAACATTTCCATATACTTATTTTAATAATAAGTGAATTCATACTTTACTTTATTTTGAAGCCATTCATACTTCATTTTAAAATATCACTTTCCAAAAATATCCATTTTATTTAAAAGATTGTTCGTTGTCCAAAATCGTGAATACAATTCTCTAACCAGATTCTTTATTTCTACACGTTTAATTAAAAGGGTTATTCACTGTCCAAAATCATGAATAAAATTCTTTTATAAAAATCCATATTTAGCTTATCAAATTAAATTGATTACACCTTATAAAACAATGTTGCATAAGTTCCATTTATATTTCATAAAATCTTCCATATATATAAAATTCCTTTATTAACCAATTCCATTTATATGCTGAAATCCAATTATAAGTTAATTCACTTATAAATATCTTTATCTACAAATTCATTCCTTTTATAACTTCATAAATTTATAAATCTTATATACTTATAAGATTCATTTATAACTTCATTTTAACACTTATAAAACTTAATTATAATTTCTTTAGTTTTATTTATAAAATATCTATTTTATAAATCTTATATATAAACAGTTTATAATAAATCAAAATTCACAATTTAACTTATTTTATAAAACAATTAACTCCATATTTCAAATATCATATTTTGATTCCATTTAAATATACTTCTTCTTTTAATAATTTATAAAACATTATTAAAACTTATATAACTTCAAAAATTATATTTAAGTATATTTCACAAAAGTCATAATTTTTATAACATAAAAATTATAATTTTTTTATTTATTTAAATAAATTCATTTCCTCAACAATTAAAAAATTAATAAAACGTATATATTTTCAAAATTACTTTGAAATTCTTTTTTGTTTGAAATCATCACTTTAATATTTTTAAAATTCCAAAATATGGTCCAATTCTACAACTGCACTAAATAAGGTGATTCACATCAATCATATCAATCCCTGTATTCCAACATCATATATCACATGATAACAACATATATAACAATATCTGTAAATAAAATCAACGTTAGTGAGGAATCCAGTTGGATCCCTCCAACCTTTTACCTGCAACAAATATACATATGAGAAAATATGTACAATGTCCATTTCGAGGCAGACGCGCGTACAAAAGGTCATACGCTCAAGCACGAGAACATATAGGGTCTCATTTGCTCCAATAGGCAGGAATATATCCAACCACTAAGAACTATAGAATAATCTCCAAACAATCATCAAACAACACAAAATAAATTTATTCTCTATAAAAATATAAGCCAGCCAGAAAGAGTGAGTTGTACTCACTTTGATTCTAATAGCTGTTGCATCGTTTTATTCCTGTTTAATTTTATCCAAAATTTTCACTAGTTCTAATCAACTCCAAAATAGTTCCATCGCATAGTGTTTGCGAATACTAACCCAACACAACTTATTTCGCCCAGTTTCGATCTCGTATGAAGCAGTTATAGCATTTATAAGTTTACACAAATTTTAAACAATATAATTTACAATTATTTTTTAACCCTGCAAATAATCAAGGCTGTTGCTTTTGCCTTTGAAATTAAGGCCGCACAATTCCTTCTTCTTTCCTTCGTACACAACCTGCTCGAGAAACCCAACTCATGTCGAACCTTGACCGATCCTAGCACCTTCCACGTTGATCGAAATCTCATCACTCCACCGCCAAACAACTAGTCTACCTCTATAACTAGGTAGTACCGAATATATCATCCCCCGGTCATTTTTGATCTTTTCGAGGGCCTTATGGCATACATACCACATTAATTTACATCCCAAACATCATAGCGGGAAGAAATATATTTAGAAGAGGACAATCATATCCTAATTGGGAATGAACCACTTAGCCTTGCCGCATCTAACCCTGTTTCGGTCATTTTCGATTGATGAGGCCTAAGCTAACGATTACCTTTCACATATAACATATCACATTACTTTGAATCCCATATTGCCATTTCCGTTGACTACTAATTGCCTTCCACAAAAACATAACCCTTGAGCTCGTACGTCTCAAGGAGAGTGTTAAGCTAAGAGAAGTTGCCTTATCAGCCACCACCGATGTACGTTTTTAAAAACCAATATACGTAATCATAGAAATGTTGTGTTAGACACTCGTCCATACAAGTTGTCCAGGAATAGGGCAAACCGGGGGTACTTTCCTACCACATTCTGTCGGGAAATCCCCAGGATTAGTAGCGAATAGTCCATGCATTGGATATTTCATAATGGAGAGACTACTACTATTGGATGTATATTGGGATTTTAACCCCAAATGACCAACTAGCGATCATTCACTAATCCTAAATATCAATATCATCGACCAACCTACACAATCATCGCATATATATTGGTCTGAAGTGGTTTTCAGATAAATCCAATCGCGGTCTCTTCGCACCAACATTGCAAAAGCGTTTCTCAACCTCACACAGAAACTAAGTTTTATAAACTTATCATATCTCCGACTTTCAACTTGCTCTTCTTCGCCAAGAAGGAAGCTCGATAGATTGGAGTAATCACTTCACACTGCATGAATCAACATTCTCAACATAAACGATAATCAATCCTACACAGATGGCTACGTACTAAGTGTAGGACTAAATAGTTTCCACATCAAGTCGAGGAACTAAAATGGCCAAATTTGATAGTCGGTTATTTAACTATCAAAGCAAGCAACAATTGTCTTGCACTATAAGCAATCACTAGGCCCTTTTAATTGATATTTTATTAGTTAAATCACTTTCAAAATATTCACTTCGAATCATCTTTAAAAAGATATATTCTAAAAACCATTTCAATATTTCATTATTTGGAAAACATTTCCATATACTTATTTTAATAATAAGTGAATTCATACTTTATTTTATTTTCGAACCATTCAGACTTTATTTTAAAATATCACTTTCCAAAAATATCCATTTTATTTAAAAGATTATTCACTGTCCAAAATCGTGAATATAATTCTCTAACCAAATTCATTATTTCTACACATTTAACTAAAAGCATTATTCACTGTCCAAAATCATGAATAAAATTCGTTTTTTAAAAATCCATATCTAGCTTATCAAATTAAATTGATTACACATTTATAAAAAATGTTTATAAATTCCATTTATATTTTATAAAAACTTCCATATATATAAAATCCTTTTATTAACCAATTCCATTTATATCTCATTTACATGCCAAAATCCAATTATAAGTTAATTCGCTTATAAATCTCTTTATTTACAAATTCATTCCATCTATAACTTCATAAATTTATAAATCTTATTTACTTATAAGATTCATTTATAACTTCATTTTAACACTTATAAAACTTAATTATAATTCCATTACTTTTATTTATAAAATATCAATTTTATAAATCTTATATACAAACCGTTTATAATAAATCAAAAATTCACAATTTAACTTACTTTACAAAACAGTTAACTCCATATTTCAAATATCATATTTTGATTCCATTTAAATAACTTCTTTTTTCAATAATTGACAAATCATTATTAAAACTTATATAACTTCGAAAATCATGTTTAAGTATATTTCACAAAAATCATAAATTTTTATAACATAAAAATTATAATTTTTTATTTATTTAAAATAAATTCATTTCCTCAACAATTCAAAAATTAATAAAACATATATATTTTCAAAATTACTTTGAAATTCTTTTTTTATTTCAGATCATCACTTTAATATTTTTAAAATTCCAAAATATGGCCCAATACTACAGCAGCACTAAATAAGGTGATTCACATCAATCATATCAATCATGGCATCCCAACATCATATATCACATTATAACCACATATATAACAATATCTGTAAATAAAATCAACACTGATGAGAAATCCAGTTGGATCCCTCCAACCTGTCATGTGCAACAAATATACATATGAGAAAATATGTACAATGTCCGCTTTGAGGCAGATGCACTTGTAAAAGGTCGTCCGCTCATACACACGAACGTATAAGGTCTTATCTGCTCCAATAGGCAGGAATATATCGAACTACTAATTACTATAGCATAACCTCCAAGCAATCATCAAACTACACAAAATAAATTTATTCTCACTTATATAAAAATATAAGCGAGCCAGAAAGAGTGAGTTGTACTCACTTTGATTCCAATAGCCGCTGTATCGTTTTATTCCCATTTAATTTATCCAAAATTTTCACTATCTCTAATCAACTCCAAAATAGCTCCATCGTGTAATGTTCTCAAATATGAACCCAACGCAACTTGTTTCGCCTAATTTCGATCTCGAATGAAGAAGTTATAGCATTTATAAATTTACACGAATTTTAGACAATATAATTTACAATTTCTTTTAACCTTGCAAATAATCAAGGCCGTTGCTTTTGCTTCTAAAATCAAAGCCGCACAATTCCTTCTTCTTTCCTTCGTACACAACCTGCTCGAGAAACCCAACTCATGTCGAACGTTGACCGATCCTAGCACCTCCCATGTTGATCGAAATCCCATCACTCCACCGCTAGACGACTTGCCTACACAAGCTCCACCAACGGCCGCAATCACGAGGCACTCGGCCATTCCTATCAGCCACGCAACCTAAAAACAAGGACAATGAACGGAAGCAAATTGTCATTGACATGCTCCACCATTCTCGATCTCGACCATTGGATTGGTAGATCTCACCTAGCTCTATAAGTTTGTAGTTGAAAGTTTTGGCTAAATATTTACGGATTGGAAGAGACTGAGGAGAGAAAGAGATGAATTTTTGCCATCGAAATGAATATGGCGGTTAGGGTTTAAAAACCTAGTGTTTGTGAAAAGAAGAAATAATGAAGTCCTTTTATAGAAAATTTTGTGACCCTATCCATTCGAAAAAATTTCGAACTCCAAACGAAGCGTGTCGCCTAGCGTTGATAATGTTTTACCCCTATTCTGAACGCAATGGAATATATATCGAGAGCCAGTTTCATCGTATTTGGAAGATAGGTTTTCGAATCCACTTATTTTAATTAAATTTTATTTAATTAAATTTCTACGCGTTTCAGCTACCCATTAGCAAACCGTAAATCCGATCGACACAAAATTTGAAATCCTACAATAATATAATATTATGGATTAAAAAAACTGGTTTCGTCGAAATCCGAAACTATTTCAAAAATGACTATTTTTACACTTTATTTAAATATTAAAATTTTCAGTTTATATTAAATCGCTTTTAAATAAAATTTAGAAGTCCCCTAACTCCATTCTAATTCAATTAGAATTTAATTCAACTTTATAAATCATTTTTATTCACATTGTATTCAAAACAAAATTATTTCTATAATTTCAAATAATAAATTAATAATTTAATTATCCAAATAAATTCTTATATTTGAAATATAAGTTATTGAACTTATAAAATTAACTTGTGAATATTTAAAATCAATTAAATATCTGAATTTCGATTGACCAAAATTCAGGGTTGTTACATTCTCTAATGACCTAGGGTACTGCATTAGTAATTATGAAAGCATATAAACATGTATAATTAGGTGAAAATCCATATTTCATAATTTAGGTTTTAGCAACAGCAAATTGCATATATCAAATTGCAAACAACACAAGAGATATAAATTATTTCAACACTAAATCCTAATACAAATTCATCCAAATAAACATACACCCAATTATTATTTAGAAATATGTTGTGTGAATTGTTAACTAACCTTTATATCTTGAATTGAAGATAAAACTTGAATTCATCTAAGCCAAGACCTTTCTGCAATAACCTTGGTTTAATTTTAGAAATTTGCAAAAAGAATTATTATAATCCCTAATCAAAAACTGAAATAAATCAGCAAATTAAACACAACAGAAGGTAGAGAAGATCACCTTCTGATGACTCTTACAAGAAATTTCTAAAAGCGCTTTGATTTTGATCTAGAAATTGGAGATTTAAGAACTAAGGTTAGAGGATGCTTTGAATTTTTGCTCATGGTAGAAAATAGTAAATGAGGAAGAGAGTTCTATACATATTTTTCTTCTCGTTCCTTATTCTTATTTTCTTGAGCCAAGTGGGTTAGGTACGAATCCAATAACAACCGTTACTAATTTTCTATTCTAAAAGAAGTGTTGAAATTATTTTGTTTTATTTTATTTCTTATTACATATCCAATTACACTAAACAAGGTTTTCTAAGTTACGAATTTGATTACACAAAATTTGACGATTACTAATACGTTAGAAATTATCATTTTAAATCAATAATAAAAAAATTATATAAATTTAATCCAAATTTAACAATTACAAAATATTATCATTTTAATAAAATGGATAAATATTCCTAAAAATATCATTTTAATAATAATTTCAATATTAAGAATTTTCTCAAATGCCAAATTTGAATAATTGATTTAGTCATATTTCAAATTTAAATTGAAATTTTCACTAAGAAATGAAACTCATTTCTTTATTAAACTAAATCAATTATTCACAAAAACTAGATTTAACTTCATAATTAAATTTCACTAATTACAATTCAAGATTAATTATTTGAAACTAAACTTAATTAATTTGTAAGTTAACAATAGGATTGTTACAGACTTACCCCTTAACAAAATTGTGTCGTCACAATTTCCTTAACAAAAAACCTATAATTTAAATTTAAAATTTCACATAAAAATAATTAAGATATCAAATCATTTATTTTTTAAGAAACTTATTAAATTTTCCAACCAATTCATAAATTATGAATTAAAATTTTTCTCACTAGATAAAATAATATGAAGCCACAAAATTATTGTGATCCACATCATTACTTACAAAGTTGATCGCATAACCTATCAACAATGTCTTACTAAGTCCTTCAGCTTCAAATAATTATTTTATGGAAAAAATATTATTTCATTTTATTTTCAACTCAAAAAATTTTCTCAGAACAATTATTATTAGATTCTCATGTCAAAATCTCTTGATTGGTGTTTAGAAATTCCTATCGATAGTATGGCGTCCCATATCAAAATTTCTAAACAATTACCGAAAAAGTTAACACAGTGCTTAATTACAAAGTTTTCATTTAGTCATAAATATTTATTATTAGTAGCATCCAAATTAATTATAACAACCAAATAATCAATTCCTAACAATCCATCAACTAAAAACAAACAACTTTTATCTTAATTCCTAATCCATGTATGCAAAGGGTTACAAAAATGTACTTAGATGTTTCTAAAACTAACTCTTAGGCAGCCTAGCGAAAGAGAGAACACTTTTTAAAATAAATAAAATCATACCAAGCTAAGCCGATCCACCAGAAGTTCCAACGGCCTTCACTTTTCCTTCCTTCCTTTGCTTATATGGGCAAGCTGCTATGAAGTGTCCCTCTTTCTTGCAATAGAAACAAACACCCACTGGAAAAGAAACTTAACGCTTCCTACACACACTCGAATAGTGGCCCATGGTTCCATGATTGAAACATGCAACTTGACTCCTATGAGTGGTGGTGGAACCAGACTCGTAATGCTTCTTCTTACCCTTAGCTTCGAAATTCCCTTGCTCAATCGGTTGTTTCCTTTTCTAGTTCAATTCTTGTTTTTTCCTTCTTAGAAGTTTCTTCCTTCTCACTATCTTTCTCCGCCACCTCAAGACAAAGTCCTGAATCGACTAAGGACTCGAAAGATATAACCATTTGAAGTAATAGAGCTTCCTTCAAAGACTTGCGCAATCCATAAATGAGCTTCTGATTTTTCTTTCTTGAGGTACTGATGAAATCAAAACCATACTTGGATAGTGCCTCAAATTCTGCTACGTACTACATAATGGAAATCTGATTATGCCTAAGCTCAAAGAATTTCCTAATCATTGCTTCTTTTTCTACTTCTGGAAGAAACTTATGCTTGAATCTCTCTATAAACCGAGCCCAAGTAAGTTGATCCTCCTCAACCTCCACTACTAACAAGTCATAACATTCTAATGCCCTTTCTTGTAACTGGCTAGAGACCCCTTGAATACTTTGGGTATCATTAAGTTTCATGCGAGAAAAGATCCTCTCATGTGTTTTTACCCAGACCTAAATCTCAGTGAGCTTCTTTATTCCCTTAAAAAGGCCTACCTCCTAAATGTCCAAAGTCACTACAAGAGCGAGAAAAATCAACACAAACCAATTGACACCCAAAAATAGCAATCTGGGCAGCACGGACAATCTCTGTAATCTACTCAGGAGTCAAAAATATCCCTCATGTTCTAGAATAATTGGTTAATCCTGGTGTAACTTTGGGTCTGCCTCCATCCATTAATCTAACTACACAATCCAAACACTAATATCATTTTTAATATAACAAGTTAAAAATCAAAAATACGTCCTAAAAGATTATCTTATAAACATTTTATATTCCTAACCTTAATTAGGAAGTTAAGTTAACTATCTACCACACAACCCAAGGGATAGGACACTAAGTCATTTAGGTCTCGGATTTGTGATACGATATATAATAATGTTCTTACTGCTCTGATACCAAACTTTAATGATCCTATCGCAATACCTATATTATTAGAGAACATTATAAATAATGTCTAATGATACATAGAATACAGCTTGTTAAGGACAACCAAGTGTAAACATATCTTTGATCTAACACTAACACGTCAAACTTACTCCTTTTGCAAAATATCTGGAATGAAGTTTTGACATGTACAGTCTCAGTTTAAGGAAATAAACATATCAGTTTTTTTAAATCAGAACAATATATCATATAAATGACAATCAGATATCACAATATATAATTTACATCATATACAATACATAAGGTGAGTCTACAAAATGAATTACAAGACTCACATAATATACATCTAAATTAAGTTGTCATCTCAAGTAATACATCCCTTAACACATCATGTGAATATATACAAAAGAATATAAACTAAGATGTCAAAATGTCTATCATCTGCTAGCACACCTACCCAAAACCTGAGCATCCAGAAAACTTAAAAAGTCTCAACCTGACCCGAGTACTATAAAATAAATGGGTTAGACTGTCTCTAAATATTCACAAGGGTGAGAACAAGATGTAGCATAAGGTATATGGTACTTGTAACGACCCGGAATTTCACTGCTTTAATTAGTGAATATATAGTTAATTTTAAATATTCAATATATATGTTTTATAATGAAAATAAACTCATTTTAATTAATTAATAATGATGGTGAAATCATTTTCAAATTTTTTTTTACCAAATTAAATAGTTCATAGAAAAACATAAGATGTGACCGAAGAACGTTTTTCGAAATCTCGATCTTTCGACACCGAAAAGTTGTCGGGGACATTGTTCGTCTTTGTGCACTGTATGTACATATATATATAAAAGTTAATTAACTAGATAATAATACATTTGGAAATAAATAATCTTATATTAATTTGGATTAGTAAGTGATGTGACAAGACATAGTTTAAAAATTATAAACATTATTTATATATATAAAGTATTGTCACATCTTAGATTTGTAATCATTAACCATAATTATGTCTTGCCACGTCTTAGTTAATTACTAATTAAACTTATGTATATAAAGGAAGTGATGTTACTAAACAAAATAATTATATATATATAAAGGAAGTGATGTACTTAAACATAATAATTATATATATATATATATAAGAAAGTGATGTGACTAAACATAATTATATATATAAAAGAGTGATGTGATTAGATATAATTACATATATATATATATATATATTATAAATGATTTGTGATGTGACTGGATATAATGATGATATAGGAAATTTTCTTATAATAGCCATAAGTTTCTGTATTTTTCATCCTCTTTCCACCAACATTTTCTTCCTCATTCCTAACTTAAATGGAGTTTTTTTTTTGAAACCATATGAAATTTTAATGACTACAACATTTTATTAACTTTTCCAATTTCTTTCATAACTATATCAAAATACACAATCTTTGCAAAGCGATTTTTCACCAAGCATTTCAAGTCTAAAAACTACCCTTCTTCTTTTGATCATAACGTCTTCAAAACTAATCATAAATGAATGATTTTTTTTTTGAAATGATAGAGAAAATAAATTACAATAACTTTATATTTGAGTGCGTTTTGAAATTCCATGAGCAGATAACCCAAAAATTAGTTGCAAAATCACCTATTTTTGGGTTTATTATTGAGAAACAGATGTTTATCTAAAGTCGCTCTACATTACCAAAACATGTCTCACTTCCTTGTTCATCCATGGCCGAGCCTACTTAGTACATTTAGGATTCAAGACTCCATCTTTTTGCTTATGAATAAAAGTGCTAGGTCATACTCAAGTCAGCGAAAGTTTGGATAGCTTTCTGTGAGTAAATTCCTTAACTTTTTAGGAAATAATTTACATTTATATATATGATTGTATTTGTGATGCTATTATTTGGATTATGGTATTATGACCTTTGGCTTGGAATTGGAAGTGATATGGAAAGTTAGTAAGTAAAATTAGTAAATGAAAGAGTTAGTGAGCAACAAGTTGGAAATTATGAGTATCCATAATGATAGTCGCTATGGATGCAGTTTGTGATGTCCCGGAATTTAGGCAATAATTATTTTATAATTTCATTGATAATTATTTTATAATATGAAATATTGATTTAATAATTTAATTTAAACTGGAATTTTCTTTTGAAAATTAATAATTACTTAGTTTGTTTAATGATATTCTTTTCAAAGTTAAAAATATTTAAGTAATAAATTCATCCTTCTAAACTGATTTAAAAATATTTTATTTATAATGTATAAATGTTTATACATTGTAAATAGAGGAATTGGTTTTGATTTTAATTTATATTAAATAAAAAATATTTTTTAATTATTATATATTAATGTATAATGTGTAAATTGTTTTAAATTAATTTAAATGAGTATTGTAAATTTTTCAAAAGTTTGTTTTAAAAATCTTTCTTATATTTTTATAGAAATAAGTGAGTATTTTTTTTATAAAATAAATATAGTTTAATTTTGTTTTATAATAAAAGTTTGATTTGTTTTATTTTAAATTGCTTTTCTTTGAATAGATTTAATTCATTCTTGTTAAAATATAACATTTGATTTAAAATCTTTTGAAATTTAGTTTCATAAAGAATGTTATTTTAAAAATAATTAAACAAGCATTAAAATATAAGTGTATAGTTTTATAAAGAAACTTATATGTATTTATTTAAAAGCTAATGTTAATAAATCATTTGTAACTTGCTAAAATAATTAGAAATGGCTTTTAAATATTAACATGCATATGTGTTAAACTCTTAAAACGTAAAGAGACACTTGTAATTAATCTACACTATAAGATAACAAGTGACATGTTAATTTTATTTTTGAAATAAATTGTTTTAGATAAGAAAATTTAGAAATTCATTTTGTTCAAACCATTTTCTCATTTGGAAACCTGAGAAAATCAAATTTTCAGTAAGATCAAAACCCCAAAACAGATTGCATGTTTTAAAATCTGCAATCTTTCTCTTCAATTCTCAAACCAGCAAATCAATTTCATCAAAATACAAGATAACAACAACTTCAATCTGCAATCTCTTTCTTCCATAATTCAACTTCAAATCTGAGCAACAAGCAAAGAAAACTTCAATTCAATTTGGAAGGTCTGCATGCATTCATCGACCAGAAGTAATTTCTGTAATCAAATGCAGTTTCAACAGATCCAGGAATGAATCTGCAGCTAAATTTGTTTCTACATCTTCTAATTTAAATGTGAGTAAACCTTTTTATTTTAAAAACAGTTCTTCCTTTTAAATCAAAGCTAAACAAAATTTCCAGAACCTATGCTTCATATGCAAACTGTTTTTCTCTAAATCAAAACTGCTATGATTAAACTGCTCCGTCTCCATTTTGTTTAGTAAGTAACCTCACAATAGGAAATTGTTTTAATCTCTCTGTTGCATGTGGATTATAGGAATGAGTTTGTTTTGTATGATTCTATTGTGATAAGTATTCACTATATATATATATAAACATATATATATATATGTGTGGTTGCAGGTACCTGATCACCTGTTCTGTTTATAAAACTGAAATTTTAAATTGAAAAAAAATACCAACACCACTTGAATTGGTTCTCAGTTAGGATCTGTTATTGATATAATGGTTCTGTTTCTTATTTAAAATAAAATAATAATAATAATAATAATAGAGTAACTTCATCATGCTAAAGCCTGTGATCTCTATGCATATATATATTAGTAGAAAAGAATTTGTTGTGCTGGTTGTTCTATGAGAACATATATGCATATGTTTAGGTGTTGCTAATTATTTGAATCTGTAATTATAATTAGTTTGTAACTAAATTTTCCTTTAATAGATATACTTTATTTATTTGTTTAATTTCTGTTAGGAATTAATATGAGCAAACAAATAATGCTGTTTAATAATAAATTATGCCCTTAAATCATAATTTAGTTGTTTGAAGAATTTGTTACTTCAGAAGCAAATACAACAGCAAGTGTTTCAATATTAAGATATCAACTTCATTAATTATTTCAACAAGATTATAACATGAATGTATGTTATAAATCAGAAATTTTTAAAACAAAATCTCATCTTTTTATATTGCTGTGGAACTTGCATTCTGTTTGAACAGAACTAGGAATTTAGGGATTTTTTTCTGAGGAGATAGTGGACTTAGGATGTTAGGATGCTTCATGGTTAGTGGGGTTTTGTTGTAGGAATGAAGGGGATGTTGGTGATGGATGATCAGAGGGAGAGGAGAGGTGATATTGCGTTTTCCAGGTGGACAGAGTTTGAGTTGGTGTTTCAGGTTGTTGATCAACCTGAAAATTGGAAATTGAGTTATAGGGGAGATTAGGGAATTGGATTTCTGTTAGGGAAGGGTAAGTGACTTGGTGGAGTTGGTCAGAGTGGCTGGTGATGGCCAGAATGTTGGTGCATATGCACTGTGTATAGATAAAGTTCTGGTGAACTCAGATGGGGTGTGCAGGTTTTTTTTTTACTCGGGTAATCCTAGGGTTTTTGTGCTTCTGACTCAAAGCAGAAGGTAGATAAACTCGAAGTAAAATCATGGGTGTCTCGTGTTTTTGGTTGTAGGTTTTAAAGTCTGTAATTTTACAGTTTTTTTTAAATTTTGAATGTAGCTCCTATTTTAAAGATTGTAGATTGAATCAAATGAAAGATTTAAACTGAATACAAATGTAGCTTTGAATTCAAATTTTTTAAAAGTAAAATCTTAAATTTAAACAAGATTTAAAATTCTGTTTTAAATCATGAGTTTAAAACAGTTTGCAGGTTTTTAATCCAGAGAGAGTTTGCAGTTTGTAGTTAAGTGAATTCATATTTTTTTTAGTTAGAATCTGATTTAAATGGAAGTTAAATCTAATTTCAAATGAGGTTTGAAATTCAAAGTTTTTAAAAATGAAACTTTTAAATTTAAAAAAAAAATTCTGTTTTAAATCAAGTTTTAAAACAAAACAGTTTCAGGTTTAAAATCCTGTAGCTTTGCAATTTCTAACATTTGAATGAAATTTAAATTTTTGCGTGGGAATTTTATTTTAGGTGGAAGTTGAAAACTGAATTAAAATGTAGTTTGAAATTTAAAGTTTTTGAAAATGAGAATCTTAAATTTTAAACAAAATTTAATCTGGGTTTAAGTCAAGATTTAAAATAATTTCAGGTTATCTTTTAAACCTGATTTTTGATTTAAACAGTTTATTTGAGTTTTAAATTTTGAGAAGATTTAAATGATTTAAACAAGATTTAAATTGGTTTTGAAATTTAGTTAAAAATAGTTTCAAATTTCTTTGGAACAGTTTTGATTTCAAAACCAGTTTGTAAAAAAAAAAAATATAATGAACATGTTCAAATGTCTAAAAATAGATTTGGAAATAAAATTTGATTTCAAGTAAGTTTTAAAAACTTGAAGAATTTATTCTTTAATACTTGAATAAATATGAAGTGTTTAATGTTGATTTGAAGATAAACAAATCAATCTATTTTCAAAGGCTTAATCTATTTTAATCAAGTAATTAATTTTAAATCTTTCTTTATAGTTAGGTAATGAATGTTCTTAACAGTCATTTTATTGTAAGGTTTTATAATTATTTAATTTGGATCAATGTTTAAATAATTAAACATTTGAATCTTTAAATAAAATTGGAATTTGAATTTTAATTTAGGAATGTATTGTTTTAATACATTTTGAATTTAAATGAGTCATTTGATAAGTAATTTAATCATTTTGAAAATATTTAAGATAATTAAGGTTTTACTTAATTATTTGACTTTTAAATAATGATTTAGATTAATATTAATTAGAAATGATTTATTAATCTAATTTAAATTTCCTTAAGTATGTAATTAATGAAATATGTTAATTAATAAATGATGATAATTATCTAAGGATAATTTAGTAATTAATTAAGGAAATTAATTTTGGATAATTAATTAGATTAATTAATTGAATCTAATTAATTGTAATTTGTTAAGTAATTAAGGAATTAATTACTTATTAATTTAGATTGTGATTTGTTAAGTTAATTAATTCAGTTTAATTAATTTTAATAAATCATTTGATGATTTATAGTGTAATTACTTAATGTAGTTAGTGGAGCAGGACTACTTTATAATTACTGGAATGTAATTAGTAATTTGGATAATTACTTTTGTAATTAATTAAGGAATTAATTAATGACTAATTATTGGATAATTAATTTTATTAATGAGTAATTAAAGGTAATTAATTACTTAATTGAATATTAATCAAGATGATTAATAATTAGATTAATTTCTAAATGTAATTAATTTTAATTAAGTAATTTATTAAATATTAGAGATCATTAATTATTATAATTAACGATGTAATTAAGGATTGTTTAATTAAGTAATAATTAATTAATTAAGTGATTAATTAATTGTAATTAATTAAGGATAATTATAATTAATTATAAATAAATAAATAAATGAGTAATTAAATGTTAATTACTTATGAATGAGGTTAATTAATTTATGAAATTAATTTAATACTAATTACTTATTGTAATTAGTAAATGATTAATCAGAGTTGTTTAATCAAGTTAAATACTTAGTGAATGATTAATTAACTGGGTTAATTAACTAAAGGATGTTAAGCAGGATTTATAGAAATGTAAATTAATTTAATTTATTTTAAATTAATTAGAGATGGTTGTAAATAATTTAATTCATTTTAAATTAATTATAATTGATGGTTAATGAATCATTGCTCATGGATGTTATTGGTTGAATGGTTGAGATCTCAGTGATGAGATTAGTTGTATCTGTATGATATGGATGATTGGTTTAAGTATGATGGTTTGTGATGGATTAATTGGTTGTGATGATTATCTGTTTATGGATAATACAGATTGTCTGTTTATGATATGGATGTGATTATCTATTGTGAGATATAGTTTATCTATCTGTGTGAAATAGATAATAATGGAATAAGTTAATTGTTTAAAACCCTTAAGTACAACTTGGACATTAAAATGGCATTTGGTTTCGGTGAGACCGGGATCGGGTTTCCATATTTGGATATCCGAAAACCACATCGATTCCAATTAAACGTTAGGTCGTTAATCCAAGTGGAGCAAGTGAAGACTCGAGGTGTAAGGGCTATACGTCAGTATAACTCTGTGGGTGATTCCGTAATGAGTTGACGGAATAGTGCTTATAGATTCGAGATGGAGATTTAGAGTGCAAGGGTTATCGTCGTTAACTATGAGGGTGATTCCAATACGAGTGTAACGAGATAATGCCTTCGGTTTCGTTCGAACCCGGAACGAACTTGTATGGATTGAATGCTTTCAGAACATCGTTAGGTGGACGATGAGCATTCTAAGATTGATGTGTCCTATAAAGGTAATCGTAACCTCAAGCCTCATCAACCTGGAATGGCTAAAACAGGGGAGGTGCAGCAAAGCTTCGTGGGTAGCACCCACTGGAGAGCAAGATTTACTCCTGTCTAGATGTCCCTTTATATTCGGTTGTGTGGCAGTTGGTGACGACCAATCTGCGGGGTGGTCTTGTTCGGAACTGTTCAGTAAGGAACGGGTCCGGCTTTGTGTTGCAGGGGAGTGGGAGTACTCCTCGGCACGGTGATCTAGGCCACGTACTGTGGCGGGCGGTACCCCAGTAGCCCTGCCATTGATGGAAACCCATTTAACCTACGAAACCCTACGATTTTGTTTGTATTACCCATTTTTGTGGCTAGTAGCTGGAATTTAATGAATGTAACAATTTCGGCTATTTCTTATTTACTTGAAACCCTAGACACTATTATAATATCACTGGATTTCCTATCAAATGTTTTGGTTAGCGTAAGGTAAAAACTTTTCCATGTTTATGTGTGGGAAGTCTTACGTGATACCTTTGTTTTCAAGGGATTTTCTAAAGTTAAGCAACTTTTAAACCCGTTTACTCACACCAGACCCCTGTCTGACCTGAGTGTTTATTTTCTGTTTTATTAAACCCTTGGGTACTCATATTACGTATGAGTAGACAAGTGTTTCAGGATTGCTTTGACGAGTTCTGGAGGAGATAATGGAGCAGAAGGCTTCAGCGTGTAGGCATATGTAGTGGTTCCGCTGTGTTGAGTTGTGTATGTTTCTCTGATGTACTTGGATTGTAAATGCTAGACAGATGTTTATAACTGTCTAGTTTGTGTTGTATTAGCTGTATTACTCTGATGTATAAGATACTATGTAATGTTTTATGTGATATATTATAATTTATTCGATTCCGCTGTGAGATTCTGATGTGGTCAGTTCTTTCTTTCCTTTCTTTTTTCCTTTCTATCCCTTTCTTTCTTCTTAGCGATGCGACTTCCTGGAGTTTGGAAGTTGGGTCGTTACAACGTGGTATCAGAGCACTAGGTTGAGCGAATGCCTAGACTCTGAAGTGGTGTCTATCTTGAGAGAGCGTATTTGTAATTTTGAATATATATATATATATATTTCTACCTATTAGATTGGGTTACCTGATCAGGTTTTCCAATATAAGTAATAAAGGTAGATAGGGTAGTAGTGTGTGTAACACAACTACCAATGGTTGGAGTTCGAGTGTTTGAGGTTGGAAGTGATCTGCTAGGGCAGTGTTGGGCATCTTGAGTAGTTTGGTAGTTTGGTGTGAAGGATTTCACTAATCTCTGAAGGGAATTTTTCAAGATTTGGAGTTTATTTTTGGATTGTAAGCTGGATTGCACTCGTGTGAGTGGATTCTCTTGAGTTTGGATTGGTTGGCAGTTCTGAAGCCAGCGATGGTATTTTGGCAACTTCAGGAAGGAGTTCTGTCTATATTTGAGTTGAGACTCAGTTTGGCAGAATGTTTTGAGCTTGGTTTGGGAGTGAGTTTCCTGAGAGATATCTGTCTATCTGGAAAACTCTATTGAGAAGAGGCTGGTGTAACTTTGAGGTTCGATGAGCTTTTGGATAAGGATGTTTTTGGCAGCAGTAGCAGCTGTGAGTGGCTTGTTCTTTGGTGGTTCAGAAGTCTTTGTGATTCTTCTGTCAGTAGTCCGGGCATATGGTGGAGCTTGTCCATTTCTTATGGAAGCTCAGTTGGGAGTAATGTTAGTGGTTAAGAGGTGGACCACTAGTTCTTCTTTGGATTAAAAGGCTTTAGCTGTTCTGTTTGTTGAAGTGAGAACGATTTTCTTGGAATCTGAACTGAGTGGGATCGCAAAAGTGACTTGCGATGGTTCGGAGGTTCTCTGAGTAATTCTTGTTGTGGGGTTGTGACCAAATCGGATCGGTCACTGAGATTTTATGGAATTAGATGAACAATATTCCGGGATAAGTTGATCAGTTTGTACTTGTGTTCATCAACAGCATTCTCGAATCAGAGTTGCGCAGTGGAAGCATGGTGGCAGCTATTCCAGAATAGAAGCAGTACCCGATTCTTTAGGAATTTGAGTTTTGTCTTGGATCAAAGGATTTCGACAGGAAATTTATTTTGGATCTGGAAGGTTGATTGTTCTGTGCACCTGTTCTGTTTCAGAATAAGAGATTGGATCTTTTTGTTTTCTCTTGAGAGTTGAGTGTTCGATCTGCGGGATTGAATTTCCAGTTCGGATGGCTGGAATTTGTTTTGTTTTCACGTATCTCTAAGGGAGAGCGTGTATGGTTTATCTCTGGTTTTGGACTCAGTAGTTCTGAGAGATTTGGGAATTGATCAAGACTTGTCTGTAGTCCTGTATTCTGTTTAGATTTTTAGATCTAGATATATAGGAGCTCTAGATCTGAGTGGTGTAGCTAGTTTAGATTCTGTAGGGCGAGTGTCCCGGTGTTTGTACCTGGGAAGCTCTAGGGAATCTTATCCAGGGTTTTGTCTGGATAATTAGAATTGTTTGTTTGAATTGGTTGCTATGGTTGCTAGTATTTGGTTGATAGCATATGTTTGTTATCTTAAAATTTTAAAATCTGTATGGGATTATTAAATTACCTTTGCTTTTAAATTTCGGGGACGAAATTCTTTTAAGGGGGGAGGAATGTGATGTCCCGGAATTTAGGCAATAATTATTTAATAATTTCATTGATAATTATTTTAAAATATGAAATATTGATTTAATAATTTAATTTAAACTGGAATTTTCTTTTGAATATTAATAATTATTTAGTTTGTTTAATGATATTCTTTTCAAAGTTAAAAATATTTAAGTAATAGATTCATCCTTCTAAACTGATTTAAAAATATTTTATTTATAATGTATAAATGTTTATACATTGTAAATAGAGGAATTGGTTTTGATTATAATTTATATTAAATAAAGAATATTTTTTAATTATTATATATTAATGTATAATGTGTAAATTGTTTTAAATTAATTTAAATGAGTATTGTAATTTTTTCAAAAGTTTGTTTTAAAATCTTCTTATATTTTTATAGAAATAAGTGAGTATTTATTTTGTTTTTATAAAATAAATATAGTTTAATTTTGTTTTATAATAAAAGTTTGATTTGTTTTATTTTAAATTGCTTTTCTTTGAATAGATTTAATTCATTCTTATTAAAATATAACATTTGATTTAAAATCTTTTGAAATTTAGTTTCATAAAGAATGTTATTTTAAAAATAATTAAACAAGCATTAAAATATAAGTGTATAGTTTTATAAAGAAACTTATATGTATATATTTAAAAGCTAATGTTAATAAATCATTTGTAACTTGCTAAAATAAATTAGAAATGGCTTTTAAATATTAACATGCATATGTGTTAAACTCTTAAAACGTAAAGAGACACTTGTAATTAATCTACACTATAAGATAATAAGTGGCATGTTAATTTTATTTTTGAAATAAATTGTTTTAGATAAGAAAATTTAGAAATTCATTTTGTTCAAACCATTTTCTCATTTGGAAACCTGAGAAAATCAAATTTTCAGTAAGATCAAAACCCCAAAACAGATTGCATGTTTTAAAATCTGCAATCTTTCTTTTCAATTCTCAAATCTGCAAATCAATTTCATCAAAATACAAGATAACAACAACTTCAATCTGCAATCTCTTTCTTCCATAATCCAACTTCAAATCTGAGCAACAAGCAAAGCAAACTTCAATTCAATTTGGAAGCTCTGCATGCATTCATCAACCAGAAGTAATTTCTGTAATCAAATGCAGTTTCAACAGATCCAGGAATGAATCTGCAGCTAAATTTGTTTCTGCATCTTCTAATTTAAATGTGAGTAAACCTTTTAATTTTAAAAACAGTTCTTCCTTTTAAATCAAAGCTAAACAAAATTTCCAGAACCAATGCTTCATATGCAAACTGTTTTTCTCTGTATCAAAACTGCTATGATTAAACTGCTCTGTCTCCATTTTGTTTAGTAAGTAACCTCACAATAGGAAATTGTTTTAATCTCTCTGTTGCATGTGGATTATAGGAATGAGTTTGTTTTGTATGATTCTGTTGTGATAAGTATTCACTATATATATATATATATATATATATATATATATAAACATATATATGTGTGTGTTTGCAGGTACCTGATCACCTGTTCTGTTCATAAAACTAAAATTTTAAATGGAAAAAAATACCAACACCACTTGAATTGATTCTCAGTTAGGATCTGTTATTGATATAATGGTTCTGTTTCTGTTTGAAAAAAATAAAATAATAGAGTAACTTCATCATGCTAAAGACTGTGATCTCTGTGCATATATATATTAGTAGAAAAGAATTTGTTGTGCTGGTTGTTCTATGAGAACATATATGCATATGTTTGGGTGTTGCTAATTATTTGAATCTGCAATTATAATTAGTTTGTAACTAAATTTTCCTTTAATAGATATACTTTATTTATTTGTTTAATTTCTGTTAGGAATTAATATGAGCAAACAAATAATGCTGTTTAATAATAAATTATGCCCTTAAATCATAATTTAGTTGTTTGAAGAATTTGTTACTTCAGAAGCAAATACAACAGTAAGTGTTTCAATATTAAGATATCAACTTCATTAATTATTTCAACAAGATTATAACATGAATGTATGTTATAAATCAGAAATTTTTAAAACAAAATCTCATCTTTTGATATTACTGTGGAACTTGCATTCTGTTTGAACAGAACTAGGAATTTAGGGATTTTTTTCTGAGGAGATAGTGGATTTAGGATGTTAGGATGCTTCATGGTTAGTGGGGTTCTGTTATAGCAATGAAGGGGATGTTGGTGATGGATGGTCAGAGGGAGAGGAGAGGTGATATTGGGTTTTCCAGGTGGACAGAGTTTGAGTTGGTGTTTCAGGTTGTTGATCAACCTGAAAATTGGAAATGTGAGTTACAGGGGAGATTAGGGAATTGGATTTCTGTTAGGGAAGGGTAAGTGACTTGGTGGAGTTGGTCAGAGTGGCTGGTGATGGCCAGAATATTGGTGCATATGCACTGTGTATAGATAAAGTTCTGGTGAACTCTGATGGGGTGTGCAGGTTTTTTTTTTTTACTCGGGTAATCCTAGGGTTTTTGTGCTTCTGACTCGAAGCAGAAGGTAGATAAACTCGAAGTAAAATCATGGGTGTCTCGGGTTTTTGGTTGCAGGTTTTAAAGTCTGTAATTTTACAGTTTTTTTTTTAAGTTTTGAATGTAGCTCCTATTTTAAAGATTGTAGATTGAATCAAATGAAAGATTTAAACTGAATACAAATGTAGCTTTGAATTCAAAGTTTTTAAAAGTAAAATCTTAAATTTAAACAAGATTTAAAATTCTGTTTTAAATCAAGAGTTTAAAACAGTTTGCAGGTTTTTAATCCAGAGAGAGTTTGCAGTTTGTAGTTAAGTGAATTCATATATTTTTTTTTAGTTAGAATCTGATTTAAATGGAAGTTAAATCTAATTTCAAATGAGGTTTGAAATTCAAAGTTTTTAAAAATGAAACTTTTAAATTTAAAAAAAAATTTGAATTCTGTTTTAAAACAAAACAGTTTCAGGTTTAAAATCCTGTAGCTTTGCAATTTCTAACATTTTAATGAAATTTAAATTTTTGTGTGGGAATTTTATTTTAGGTGGAAGTTGAAAACTGAATTAAAATGTAGTTTGAAATTTAAAGTTTTTTAAAATGAGAATCTTAAATTTTAAACAAAATTTAATCTGGGTTTAAGTCAAGATTTAAAATAATTTCAGGTTATCTTTTAAACCTGATTTTTGATTTAAACAGTTTATTTGAGTTTTAAATTTTGAGCAGATTTAAATGATTTAAACAAGATTTAAATTGGTTTTGAAATTTAGTTAAAAACAGTTTCAAATTTCTTTGGAACAGTTTTGATTTCAAAACCAGTTTGTAAAAAAAAAAATTAATGAACATGTTCAAATGTTTAAAAATAGATTTGGAAATAAAATTTGATTTCAAGTAAGTTTTAAAAACTTGAAGAATTTATTCTTTAATACTTGAATAAATATGAAGTGTTTAATGTTGATTTGAAGATAAACAAATCAATCTATTTTCAAAGGCTTAATCTATTTTAATCAAGTAATTAATTTTAAATCTTTCTTTATAGTTAGGTAATGAATGTTCTTAACATTCATTTTATTGTAAGGTTTTATAATTATTTAATTTGGATCAATGTTTAAATAATTAAACATTTGAATCTTTAAATAAAATTGGAATTTGAATTTTAATTTAGGAATGCATTATTTTAATACATTTTGAATTTAAATGAGTCATTTGATAAGTAATTTAATCATTTTGAAAATATTTAAGATAATTAAGGTTTTACTTAATTATTTAACTTTTAAATAATGATTTAGATTAATATTAATTAGAAATGATTTATTAATCTAATTTAAATTTCCTTAAGTATGTAATTAATGAAATATGTTAATTAATAAATGATGATAATTATCTAAGGATAATTTAGTAATTAATTAAGGAAATTAATTTTGGATAATTAATTAGATTGATTAATTGAATCTAATTAATTGTAATTTGTTGAGTAATTAAGGAATTAATAACTTATTAATTTAGATTGTGATTTGTTAAGATAATTAATTCAGTTTAATTAATTTTAATAAATCATTTAATGATTTATAGTGTAATTACTTAATGTAATTAGTGGAGCAGGACTACTTTATAATTACTGGAATGTAATTAGTAATTTGGATAATTACTTTTGTAATTAATTAAGGAATTAATTAATGATTAATTATTGGATAATTAATTTGATTAATGAGTAATTAAAGATAATTAATTACTTAATTGAATATTAATCAAGGTGATTAATAATTAGATTAATTTCTAAATGTAATTAATTTTAATTAAGTAATTTATTAAATATTAGAGATCATTAATTATTATAATTAATGATGTAATTAAGGAATGTTTAATTAAGTAATAATTAATTAATTAAGTGATTAATTAATTGTAATTAATTAGGGATAATTATAATTAATTATAAATAAATAAATAAATGAGTAATTAAATGTTAATTACTTATGAATGTGGTTAATTAATTTATGAAATTAATTTAATACTAATTACTTATTGTAATTAGTAAATGATTAATCAAAGTTGTTTAATCAAGTTAAATACTTAGTGAATGATTAATTAACTGGGTTAATTAATTAATGGATATTAAGCAGGATTCATAGAAGTGTTAATTAATTTAATTTATTTTAAATTAATTAGAGATGGTTGTAAATAATTTAATTCATTTTAAATTAATTATAATTGATGGTTAATGAATCATTGCTCATGGATGTTATTGGTTGAATGGTTGAGATCTCAGTGATGAGATTAGTTGTATCTGTATGATATGGATGATTGGTTTAAGTATGATGGTTTGTGATGGATTAATTGGTTGTGATGATTATCTGTTTATGGATAATACAGATTGTCTGTTTATGATACGAATGTGATTATCTATTGTGAGATATAGTTTATCTATCTGTGTGAAATAGATAATAATGGAATAAGTTAATTGTTTAAAACCCTTAAGTACAACTTGCACATTAAAATGGCGTTTGGTTTCGGTGAGACCGGGATCGGGTTTCCATATTTGGATATCCGAAAACCACATCGATTCCAATAAAACGTTAGGTCGTTAATCCAAGTGGTGCAAGTGAAGACTCGAGGTGTAAGGGTTATACGTCAGTATAACTCTGTGGGTGATTCCGTAACGAGTTGACGGAATAGTGCTTATAGATTCGAGATGGAGATTTAGAGTGCAAGGGTTATCGTCGTTAACTCTGAGGGTGATTCCAATATGAGTGTAACGAGATAATGCCTTCGGTTTCGTTCGAACCCGGAACGAACTTGTATGGATTGAATGCTTTCAGAACATCGTTAGGTGGACGATGAGCATTCTAAGATTGATGTGTCCTATAAAGGTAATCGTAACCTCAAGCCTCATCAACCGAGAATGGCTAAAACAGGGGAGGTGCAGCAAAGCTTCGTAGGTAGCACCCACTGGAGAGCAAGATTTACTCCTGTCCAGATGTCCCTTTATATTCGGTTGTGTGGCAGTTGGTGACGACCAATCTGCAGGGTGGTCTTGTTCGAAACTGTTCGGTAAGGAACGGGTCTGGCTTTGTGTTGCAGGGGAATGGGAGTACTCCTCGGTACGGTGATCTAAGCCACGTACTGTGACGGGCGGTACCCCAGTAGCCCTGCCATTGATGGAAACCCATTTACCCTACGAGACCCTACGGTTTTGTTTGTATTACCCACTTTTGTGGCTAGTAGCTGGAATTTAATGAATGTAACAATTTCGGCTATTTCTTATTTACTTGAAACCCTAGACACTATTATAATATCACTGGATTTCCTATCAAATATTTTGGTTAGCGTGAGGTAAAAACTTTTCCATGTTTATGTGTGGGAAGTCTTACGTGATACCTTTGTTTTCAAGGGATTTTCTAAAGTTAAGCAACTTTTAAACCCGTTTACTCACACCAGACCCCTGTCTGACCTGAGTGTTTATTTTCTGTTTTATTAAACCCTTGGGTACTCATATTACGTATGAGTAGACAAGTGTTTCAGGATTGCTTTGACGAGTTCTGGAGGAGATGATGGAGCAGAAGGCTTCAGCGTGTAGGTATATGTAGTGGTTCCGCTGTGTTGAGTTGTGTCTGTTTCTCTGATGTACTTGGATTGTAAATGCTAGACAGATGTTTATAACTGTCTAGTTTGTGTTGTATTAGCTGTATTACTCTGATGTATAAGATACTATGTAATGTTTTATGTGATATATTATAATTTATTCGATTCCGCTGTGAGATTCTGATGTGGTCTATTCTTTCTTTCCTTTCTTTTCTCCTTTCTATCCCTTTCTTTCTTCTTAGCGATGCGACTTCCTGGAGTTTGGAAGTTGGGTCGTTACAACGTGGTATCAGAGCACTAGGTTGAGCGAATGCCTAGACTCTGAAGTGGTGTCTATCTTGAGAGAGCGTATTTGTAATTTTGAATATATATATATATATATATATATATATATATATATTTATTTCTACCTATTAGATTGGGTTACCCGATCAGGTTTTCCAATATAAGTAATAAAGGTAGATAGGGTAGTAGTGTGTGTAACACAACTACCAATGGTTGGAGTTCGAGTGTTTGAGGTTGGAAGTGATCTGCTAGGGCAGTGTTGGGCATCTTGAGTAGTTTGGTAGTTTGGTGTGAAGGATTTCACCAATCTCTGAAGGAAATTTTTCAAGATTTGGAGTTTATTTTTGGATTGTAAGCTGGATTGCACTCGTGGGAGTGGATTCTCTTGAGTTTGGATTGGTTGGGAGTTTTGAAGCCAGCGATGGTATTTTAGCAACTTCAGGAAGGAGTTCTGTCTATATTTGAGTTGACTCAGTTTGGCAGAATGTTTTGAGCTTGGTTTGGGAGCGGAGTTTCCTGAGAGATATCTGTCTATCTGGAAAACTCTATTGAGAAGAGGCTGGTGTAACTTTGAGGTTCGATGAGCTTTTGGATAAGGATGTTTTTGGCAGCAGTAGCAGCTGTGAGTGGCTTGTTCTTCGGTGGTTCAGAAGTCTTTGTGATTCTTCTGTCAGTAGTCCGAGCATATGGTGGAGCTTGTCCATTTCTTATGGAAGCTCAGTTGGGAGTAATGTTAGTGGTTAAGAGGTGGACCACTAGTTCTTCTTTGGATTAAAATGCTTTAGTTGTTCTGTTTGTTGAAGTGAGAACGATTTTCTTGGAATCTGAACTGAGTGGGATTGCAAAAGTGACTTGCGATGGTTCGGAGGTTCTCTGAGTAATTTTTGTTGTGGGGTTGTGACCAAATCCGATAGGTCACTGAGATTTTATGAAATTAGATGAACAATATTCCGGGATAAGTTGATCAGTTTGTACTTGTGTTCATCAACAGCATTCTCGAATCAGAGTTACGCAGTGGAAGCATGGTGGCAGCTATTCCAGAATAGAAGCAGTACCCGATTCTTTGGGAATTTGAGTTTTGTCTTGGATCAAAGGATTTCTACAGGAAATTTATTTTGGATCTGGAAGCTTGATTGTTCTGTGCACCTGTTCTGTTTCAGAATAAGAGATTGGATCTTTTTGTTTTCTCTTGAGAGTTGAGTGTTTGATCTACGGGATTGAATTTCCAGTTTGGATGGCTGGAATTTGTTTTGTTTTCACGTATCTCTGAGGGAGTACGTGCATGGTTTATCTCTGGTTTTGGACTCAGTAGTTCTGAGAGATTTGGGAATTGATCAGGACTTGTCTGTAGTCCTGTATTCTGTTTAGATTTTTAGATCTAGATATATAGGAGCTCTAGATCTGAGTGGTGTAGCTAGTTTAGATTCTGTAGGGCGAGTGTCCCGGTGTTTGTACCTGGGAAGCTCTAGGGAATCTTATCCAGGATTTTGTCTGGATAATTAGAATTGTTTGTTTGAATTGGTTGCTATGGTTGCTAGTATTTGGTTGATAGCATATGTTTGTTATCTTAAAATTTTAAAATCTGTATGGGATTATTAAATCACCTTTGCTTTTAAATTTCGGGGACGAAATTCTTTTAAGGGGGGAGGAATGTGATGTCCCGGAATTTAGGCAATAATTATTTAATAATTTCATTGATAATTATTTTAAAATATGAAATATTGATTTAATAATTTAATTTAAACTGGAATTTCTTTTGAAAATTAATAATTATTTAGTTTGTTTAATGATATTCTTTTCAAAGTTAAAAATATTTAAGTAATAAATTCATCCTTCTAAACTGATTTAAAAATATTTTATTTATAATGTATAAATGTTTATACATTGTAAATAGAGGAATTGGTTTTGATTTTAATTTATATTAAATAAAGAATATTTTTTAATTATTATATATTAATGTATAATGTGTAAATTGTTTTAAATTAATTTAAATGAGTATTGTAAATTTTTCAAAAGTTTGTTCTAAAATCTTTCTTATATTTTTATAGAAATAAGTGAGTATTTATTTTGTTTTTATAAAATAAATATAGTTTAATTTTGTTTTATAATAAAATTTTGATTTGTTTTATTTTAAATTGCTTTTCTTTGAATAGATTTAATTCATTATTGTTAAAATATAACATTTGATTTAAAATCTTTTGAAATTTAGTTTCATAAAGAATGTTATTTTAAAAATAATTAAACAAGCATTAAAATATAAGTGTATAGTTTTATAAAGAAACTTTTATGTATTTATTTAAAAGCTAATGTTAATAAATCATTTGTAACTTGCTAAAATAAATTAGAAATGGCTTTTAAATATTAACATGCATATGTGTTAAACTCTTAAAACATAAAGAGACACTTGTAATTAATCTACACTATAAGATAACAAGTGGCATGTTAATTTTATTTTTGAAATAAATTGTTTTAGATAAGAAAATTTAGAAATTCATTTTTTTCAAACCATTTTCTCATTTGGAAACCTGAGAAAATCAAATTTTCAGTAAGATCACAACCCCAAACAGATTGCATGTTTTAAAATCTGCAATCTTTCTCTTCAATTCTCAAATCTATAAATCAATTTCATCAAAATACAAGATAACAACAACTTCAATCTGCAATCTCTTTCTTCCATAATTCAACTTCAAATCTGAGCAACAAGCAAAGCAAACTTCAATTCAATTTGGAAGGTCTGCATGCATTCATCAACCAGAAGTAATTTCTGTAATCAAATGCAGTTTCAACAGATCTAGGAATGAATCTGCAGCTAAATTTGTTTCTGCATCTTCTAATTTAAATGTGAGTAAACCTTTTTATTTTAAAAACAGTTCTTCCTTTTAAATCAAAGCTAAACAAAATTTCCAGAACCTATGCTTCATATGCAAACTGTTTTTCTCTAAATCAAAACTGCTATGATTAAACTGCTCTGTCTCCATTTTGTTTAGTAAGTAACCTCACAATAGGAAATTGTTTTAATCTCTCTGTTGCATGTGGATTATAGGAATGAGTTTGTTTTGTATGATTCTATTGTGATAAGTATTCACCATATATATATATATATATATATATATATATATATAAACATATATATGTGTGTGTTTGCAGGTACCTGATCACCTGTTCTGTTCATAAAACTAAAATTTTAAATGGAAAAAAAATACCAACACCACTTGAATTGATTCTCAGTTAGGATCTGTTATTGATATAATGGTTCTGTTTCTGTTTTAAAAAAATAAAATAATAGAGTAACTTCATCATGCTAAAGCCTGTGATCTCTGTGCATATATATATTAGTAGAAAAGAATTTGTTGTGCTGGTTGTTCTATGAGAACATATATGCATATGTTTGGGTGTTGCTAATTATTTAAATCTGCAATTATAATTAGTTTGTAACTAAATTTTCCTTTAATAGATATACTTTACTTATTTGTTTAATTTCTGTTAGGAATTAATATGAGCAAACAAATAATGCTGTTTAATAATAAATTATGCCCTTAAATCATAATTTAGTTGTTTGAAGAATTTGTTACTTCAGAAGCAAATACAACAGTAAGTGTTTCAATATTAAGATATCAACTTCATTAATTATTTCAACAAGATTATAACATGAATGTATGTTATAAATCAGAAATTTTTAAAACAAAATCTCTTCTTTTTATATTGCTTTGGAACTTGCATTCTGTTTGAACAGAACTAGGAATTTAGGGATTTTTTTCTGAGGAGATAGTGGATTTAGGATGTTAGGATGCTTCATGGTTAGTGCGGTTTTGTTGTAGGAATGAAGGGGATGTTGGTGATGGATGATCAGAGGGAGAGGAGAGGTGATATTGGGTTTTCCAGGTGGACAGAGTTTGAGTTGGTGTTTCAGGTTGTTGATCAACCTGAAAATTGGAAATGTGAGTTACAGGGGAGATTAAGGAATTGGATTTCTGTTAGGGAAGGGTAAGTGACTTGGTGGAGTTGGTCAGAGTGGCTGGTGATGGCCAGAATGTTGGTGCATATGCACTGTGTATAGATAAAGTTCTGGTGAACTCTGATGGGGTGTGCAGGTTATTTTTTTACTCGGGTAATCCTAGGGTTTTTGTGCTTCTGACTCGAAGCAGAAGGTAGATAAACTCGAAGTAAAATCATGGGTGTCTCGGGTTTTTGGTTGTAGGTTTTAAAGTCTGTAATTTTACAGTTTTTTTTAAATTTTGAATGTAGCTCCTATTTTAAAGATTGTAGATTGAATCAAATGAAATATTTAAACTGAATACAAATGTAGCTTTGAATTCAAAGTTTTTAAAAGTAAAATCTTAAATTTAAACAAGATTTAAAATTCTGTTTTAAATCAAGAGTTTAAAACAGTTTGTAGGTTTTTAATCCAAAGAGAGTTTGCAGTTTGTAGTTAAGTGAATTCATATTTTTTTTTAGTTAAAATCTGATTTAAATGGAAGTTAAATCTAATTTCAAATGAGGTTTGAAATTCAAAGTTTTTAAAAATGAAACTTTTAAATTTAATTTTTTTTAAAATTCTGTTTTAAATCAAGTTTTAAAACAAAACAGTTTCAGGTTTAAAATCCTGCAGCTTTGCAATTTCTAACATTTGAATGAAATTTAATTTTTGTGTGGGAATTTTATTTTAGGTGGAAGTTGAAAACTGAATTAAAATGTAGTTTGAAATTTAAAGTTTTTGAAAATGAGAATCTTAAATTTTAAACAAAATTTAATCTGGGTTTAAGTCAAGATTTAAAATAATTTCAGGTTATCTTTTAAACCTGATTTTTGATTTAAACAGTTTATTTGAGTTTTAAATTTTGAGCAGATTTAAATGATTTAAACAAGATTTAAATTGGTTTTGAAATTTAGTTAAAAACAGTTTCAAATTTCTTTGGAACGGTTTTGATTTCAAAACCAGTTTGTAAAATAAAATATATATAATGAACATGTTCAAATGTTTAAAAATAGATTTGGAAATAAAATTTGATTTCAAGTAAGTTTTAAAAACTTGAAGAATTTATTCTTTAATACTTGAATAAATATGAAGTGTTTAATGTTGATTTGAAGATAAACAAATCAATCTATTTTCAAAGGCTTAATCTATTTTAATCAAGTAATTAATTTTAAATCTTTCTTTATAGTTAGGTAATGAATATTCTTAACATTCATTTTATTGTAAGGTTTTATAATTATTTAATTTGGATCAATGTTTTAATAATTAAACATTTGAATCTTTAAATAAAATTGGAATTTGAATTTGAATTTAGGAATGTATTGTTTTAATACATTTTGAATTTAAATGAGTCATTTGATAAGTAATTTAATCATTTTGAAAATATTTAAGATAATTAAGGTTTTACTTAATTATTTGACTTTTAAATAATGATTTAGATTAATATTAATTAGAAATGATTTATTAATCTAATTTAAATTTCCTTAAGTATGTAATTAATGAAATATGTTAATTAATAAATGATGATAATTATCTAAGGATAATTTAGTAATTAATTAAGGAAATTAATTTTGGATAATTAATTAGATTAATTAATTGAATCTAATTAATTGTAATTTGTTGAGTAATTAAGGAATTAATTACTTATTAATTTAGATTGTGATTTGTTAAGTTAATTAATTCAGTTTAATTAATTTTAATAAATCATTTGATGATTTATAGTGTGATTACTTAATGTAATTAGTGGAGCAGGACTACTTTATAATTACTGGAATGTAATTAGTAATTTGGATAATTACTTTTGTAATTAATTAAGGAATTAATTAATGATTAATTATTGGATAATTAATTTGATTAATGAGTAATTAAAGATAATTAATTACTTAATTGAATATTAATCAAGGTGATTAATAATTAGATTAATTTCTAAATGTAATTAATTTTAATTAAGTAATTTATTAAATATTTGAGATCATTAATTATTATAATTAATGATGTAATTAAGGATTGTTTAATTAAGTAATAATTAATTAAGTGATTAATTAATTATAATTAATTAAGGATAATTATAATTAATTATAAATAAATAAATAAATGAGTAATTAAATGTTAATTACTTATGAATGAGGTTAATTAATTTATGAAATTAATTTAATACTAATTACTTATTGTAATTAGTAAATGATTAATCAGAGTTGTTTAATCAAGTTAAATACTTAGTGAATGATTAATTAACTGGGTTAATTAATTAATGGATGTTAAGCAGGATTTATAGAAGTGTTAATTAATTTAATTTATTTTAAATTAATTAGAGATGGTTGTAAATAATTTAATTCATTTTAAATTAATTATAATTGATGGTTAATGAATCATTGCTCATGGATGTTATTGGTTGAATGGTTGAGATCTCAGTGATGAGATTAGTTGTATCTGTATGATATGGATGATTGGTTTAAGTATGATGGTTTGTGATGGATTAATTGGTTGTGATGATTATCTGTTTATGGATAATACAGATTGTCTGTTTATGATATGAATGTGATTATCTATTGTGAGATATAGTTTATCTATCTGTGTGAAATAGATAATAATGGAATAAGTTAATTGTTTAAAACCCTTAAGTACAACTTGGACATTAAAATGGCATTTGGTTTCGGTGAGACCGGGATCGGGTTTCCATATTTGGATATCCGAAAACCACATCGATTCCAATTAAACGTTAGGTCGTTAATCCAAGTGGAGCAAGTGAAGACTCGAGGTGTAAGGGCTATACGTCAGTATAACTCTGTGGGTGATTCCGTAATGAGTTGACGGAATAGTGCTTATAGATTCGAGATGGAGATTTAGAGTGCAAGGGTTATCGTCGTTAACTCTGAGGGTGATTCCAATACGAGTGTAACGAGATAATGCCTTCGGTTTCGTTCGAACCCGGAACGAACTTGTATGGATTGAATGCTTTCAGAACATCGTCAGGTGGACGATGAGCATTCTAAGATTGATGTGTCCTATAAAGGTAATCGTAACCTCAAGCCTCATCAACCGAGAATGACTAAAACAGGGGAGGTGCAGCAAAGCTTCGTGGGTAGCACCCACTGGAGAGCAAGATTTACTCCTGTCTAGATGTCCCTTTATATTCGGTTGTGTGGCAGTTGGTGACGACCAATCTGCGGGGTGGTCTTGTTCGGAACTATTCAGTAAGGAACGCGTCCGGCTTTGTGTTGCAGGGGAGTGGGAGTACTCCTCGGTACGGTGATCTAGGCCACGTACTGTGGCGAGCGATACCCTAGTAGCCCTGCCATTGATGGAAACCCATTTACCCTACGAGACCCTACGGTTTTGTTTGTATTACCCACTTTTGTGGCTAGTAGCTGGAATTTAATGAATATAACAATTTCGACTATTTCTTATTTACTTGAAACCCTAGACACTATTATAATATCATTGGATTTCCTATCAAATGTTTTGGTTAGCGTAAGGTAAAAAAATTTCCATGTTTATATGTGGGAAGTCTTACGTGATACCTTTGTTTTCAAGGGATTTTCTAAAGTTAAGCAACTTTTAAACCCGTTTACTCACACCAGACCCCTGTCTGACCTGAGTGTTTATTTTTTGTTTTATTAAACTCTTGGGTACTCATATTACGTATGAGTAGACGAGTGTTTCAGGATTGCTTTGACGAGTTCTGGAGGAGATAATGGAGCAGGAGGCTTCAGCGTGTAGGTATATTTAATGGTTCCGCTGTGTTGAGTTTGTAGGATCGATTTCACCCTAGAGGGGGGTGAATAGGGTGATAGTGTAAATTATAAAAATTAATCGCGGAAGCTTATAAATTAATTTCAATTCAGATCACAGAATAGCAGCACAGATATCGCAGAATATAAATAACAGAAAAAACAGAACAACACAGAATTTACCCAGCTTCGGCAAAACCCTGCCTACGTGCTGCCCCCAAGGTTTCTACTAGAAATTAGATAGTCCCTCGCTTACACACGTAAACTCGCTATACCCACTATTGACTAATCTAACTCTACGCTCAAAACCTTGCCACAACTCAACCACCGAGTTGGGAATTCTCAAGCTATGCCACATAGCTTTTCCCCTAGTCACACGACTAGAAATAACAACGGTTTAAAGTTTAAAAAACAAATTTAAACAGAAATTTGAAAATAAAAACCCTAATTAAAAAACTAAAATAAGCTATAGCCTCTTTTAACAAACAAGGCCCCTTTTATAAAACACGCCGGCCCAATTGTTTTCTTTAACCCGAATCTTTTTTATTTTCTTTGTGATAATGTCGGCTTGTTCTTCCTTCTGAAATTAGGGCTTCGGCTCTTGTTTGTTCCTCTTCCTTCAATAAATTAGGGCTTTCGAAGCTGCGCTATTTGCTCGATCGATAGGAATTTGCGTGTTGCCTTGCTCGATCAATTCTTCGTTGCTCACTGCTGCTTCGACGAGTTCGATTTTTGCTTTGGTAAGAATTTATACTTTTGTGCTTTTCGATTTTCGTATTCGAACTCATGTCTTCATGCCGATGATGATTGGGGCATTTTATATAGGATTCAAAACCCTATTTTTGCGTTCGTATAAATTTTGTTTGAAATCGTCTTCACTGTGCTTTGGCCGCTCGATGATGCTTGAATGTTTGAGATTGATTCTGACTAATTCGTTATCGTATATTTTGGTTGCTTGATGGTTACGGCTTTGATTTATTTCGTGATCAATTTTACTTGTTCAACATATCCACGGCTTGTTCAACTCCTTGATTACCACGGCTTCTGCTCCGATCATTTTACTGTTGACTTTATTCACTGACTTCATTTTGACTTTGGCATTGACTAACTTGATTTTGGGTATGCGAATTAGCTTCGGCCATCACCATTGCTTTTATACAAAATTGATTTACGACTTGGTAATCACTATAACCTATACTGTATAGTTCGACTCCGGTCATTTTGTATCTGCATTTGTTATTTCTGAAGCTCGAGTTGCACTTGCTCACTGCTTGATGGTCTTGTGACTCTTGCTATGCCTTTGTGCATTTTTCTGTATTCAGTTGAGTTGATTGTTGCATTTGTTTACTTCTGCACTTGTGTATATTTAGGCTGATCATTTGTATACATACATTCTTGTATGTATATATGTGTATGGTCACTTGTGTATTGCCTTTCTGAACTGTGCACATTGTTGCATGGTTCTCTGACCTTGTTGCCTCTGTTCATTTGCCGGTTAGCTTGCATCTGCTTGCTGTTGTTTGGATATTGTGGCATGTGGTCTTTGCTGTGTTCCCATTTGGGCTTGTAGTTGATTCTTTGAGTTTTTCTGAATATTGTTGTATTTGGACTTGTTCATTGTAGAATGTCACTGAAGTCTTGTTGTTGCACTAGTATCAGTGATATTGCAACTGGTTTAATGTTTGTTCAATGCATTTACTTCAAATGTTTCACTCTGATATATATATATATATATATATATATATATATATATATGCATTTGCCACTGAACTTGATTCATGCTTGTTGCATTCATTTGTTGTTTGCTTCATGTAGTTGGTCTTGTCTCCATGTATTCAATTCAATGCTGAGTTGTTTCTGTATATTTGCAGTAGTCTTCTGCATAGTGGTCTCTGAGTTGCTATGTTGCTTCATGAATTGTTTGCTTCATGTAGTCAATGAACATTTGTGGATGGACTATGTACATTTTCCTGAGTTTGTTTACTTGGTGGCTTTGAGCATTTTTACTTTATGTTGCAGCTGGTCTTTGCATTGCTGTGCATACTTGTATTTATGTGCCACTGTTTGATTTATGTTGTCCAGACATTATTGAGTTCTTGGCCATTTCTTGTTATTTTTGAAATTTTACTTGAGTTGAATTTAGTTTCAAAAAACTCGGGTTTGACCTTGTGCTCGTGTCGTGAATTTCAATGTATTGCACGTGAGTTGAACCCGGCATTTCATTTGGGTTTGACTTGTGCTCACCTGTCCCTGTAGCATTATCAAGTGTATATATCGGCGTGCACGGCCTTGTGGCATATACAGTAATACACTGTGTATGTCACAAGTTGTTCGTGTATGATGAATTCAAATTTAAATTATGACGAACAACCCAAATAACTGAGGCAAAAATTATTTTCAAAAACCATATTTTATTTTATATTGCAAAAATATTTCTTTTTCAATTTTACTGCGTTAGTGAATATTTTTGCAGATTGCTCAGATGCTGGATTCTAACTGGAAGGAAGTTGAAGATAAATACGAGTGTGAGTGATATGTAGTGAGGACATTTGTAAATGTGAAATGTGATGTAATTGTAATCAAAGTTGTATAGTTATAGTGAGAGCTTGAAATTGTACTATTCAAAGATGTAATAAATATTTGTTTGAATAAAATTTCTGTTTGAATTCAAATTCTGTGTTATTTAATTTATTCAACAAATATTTATTTAATCTGTGAAAATAAAATAGTATATTAACAAATACATTTAAACGAATGTATATATGTTTATTATCATCAAACAAAAATCATATAAGCGCATATTCAACAGAGTTGTGTCTGTTTCTCTGATGTACTTGGATTGTAAATGCTAGACAGATGTTTATAACTGTCTAGTTTGTGTTGTATTAGCTGTATTACTCTGATGTATAAGATACTATGTAAAGTTTTATGTGATATATTATAATTTATTCGATTCCGCTGTGAGATTCTGATGTGGTCTGTTCTTTCTTTCCTTTCTTTTCTCCTTTCTATCCCTTTCTTTCTTCTTAGCGATGCGACTTCCTGGAGTTTGGAAGTTGGGTCGTTACACAGTTCATTTAAAAATTCGATTTTCGCAAAGTTTGGTTTTTATACTTCAAATTGTTTTGTAAATGGTTTATAAACTAAATAATGATATTTTAAAAGGTAAATTAAGAATATAATAATTAAGTTTAATTAATATTGTTTTGGTAATTAATAATTAATTAATGATTAAAACAAGGGTTATTAACTTTTATTAATTAAAGGTTGGTTGTTAATTAATTATCTTTTAAAGTTAAGGCTTATTTTAGTTAATTATTAATTAAGTTAGTAAATTATGAGTTAAGTATATGATTTATTTTTAATTGATTACTATTTAAATATAGGATTAATTATTAATCAGGTGCTTAATTATTTTTTAATTATAAATTAATTAAGGTTTAATTTATAATAAATTATTTGTTGAAGGTGCAACTTATTATTTAAGTTTAATTCAAGATTAATTAATATTTAATTATTAATAAAGATTTAATTAATTATTTAACAATTAATAAAGGATTAATTTAGATTAAATAAATAGTTAATTACGGTTAACTATCTAATTAAATTAAGTTAAGATTCAACTAAAATTAATTATGATTTAAATAAGGATTTATCTTATTATTAATTATTTTTAAAAGGGTTTAAAAGTTTTAAATCCTTTGGTTTCCAATGTAAAATAATTTAAAGGTACTTTTTTTTTCGAAGATGGTTTTGAATACAAGTGATTTAAGTGTTGATACCATTAAGAAACCATATAACTGTGAAAGAGTTATAATGTAGATCGTTAGGATGTTTAGATATGTGTTAGTGGAATAAATCCCCTTTCTGCTATAACTTGATTGTTGGTTTTTTGTGTGGACATATGTTAAGCAGAATAAATTCCCGTTCTGCAATAAATTGATTGAGTTGTTTGCACATCTATTTAGCAGGATAAATACCATCCAGTTATTACGTTATTTGAACTTGTATATGCCAATTAGTTATATTAACGTGTTACTCCCTAATTAGATATGAACTATATTTGCATATATGGTAGCTTTTGCAAATAATTATTATGTGATTTGGGAATCAACTTGAAATTAAATGGTAACTTAAGTTAGTATCATTGGGACTATTAAGCCTTATTTGGAATTTATAAAGTATGGTTTGAATTTCGATTTGTTATGTTATTCAATTTTTATAATTCTTATAAAGGTATTTATAAATGATAACTTGTTTATAGAAAAGGATTTTTCTAACGAAAAGGGTTAATAAGTGTTTTACAAATGATGTTTTGTAAATGATACTTAGAAAGGATATTTTATACAGGAGAATAGAAAGGTTTATATAAAGAGTTTTAAAAATAGGAAAAAGGTTTATAAATTACTTCTGAGATTTGGGAAGAGGTTTATAAATTAACTTATGAGTTTATAAAAGTGGGTTATAACTTATTTTGAAAGTTACAAGTTAATTGAAATATGAGATGAGCCTTTAAAAGGGAAATTTTGATAAAGGATAAGCAGAATATTTTATTTGGAATAAATGTTTAGTAATTTTATATGGGATTGGGAAAGAATAAAACTTTGAAAAGTTTTTAGATATAATTATACTAATAAGATAAGTATATGATTTTGTTTCATGTTTTGGTAATATACTTATAACATTGAGGTAAATATATTATTCCCAAGTATAAAAGGAAATGTAAGGGGTTTGGGAATAGTATTTTGAAAAGATCTTGTAATTAGATTTTATAAAGTGGTTTTATTAATTAAAGATAATTAATAAAGGCTTAGTAGATCCCATATGGAAATTAAACTATGATTGGATGTTTGTTTATATGATAGTTAAATAATCGACTATCAAAACTTGACCCAAAACGTAACTTTGGAAATATCTAGGAAAAACATGAGAATTATATGGTACAATTACCATCAAAGGTGCTATATTGTACGTATAAACTCGTTTCGTTCTTTTATGATGAATGATAAGGAAATTCGTCCACTAACGATTTGAAGGTGAACTCCACTCTTGTCATTTGTCGGTTTATTTCTTTAAGAACCAGGTGTTGAGTTTACCGAAAATTATCGAAAGTTGTTTTGAAGAGAACGGGATCGAATATGTTATCCGAAAACCACTTCGTTCCAACGCAAGCGTTGCGAATTGAAGACCTCGTGAAGAGTATGGAATCAAAGATAGAGAGGTGAAGTGCAAGGGCTAATCGCTACTAATCCTGATGGTGATTCAAAAATGGATGTAGTAGGTATAGTGGCTTCGGTTTCATTCAGACCCAGAATGGACTTGTATGGATGAATGCTATCAGCACATTGTCATGAGGGCAATGAGCATTCTAAGTGTGAATGTTCTTGAAAGGTAATCGTAGCCTTAAGCCTCATCAATCGAGAATGACTAAAACAGGGAAGATGCAGTAGGGCTATGTGAGTCGCACCCATTAGGGTATGTCATCGCCTTTCTAGATGACCATTCATATTCCAAATTTAGATGGGCATATGATCTTAGTAAAACGGTTGGGAACAACCAGGATGATGCCATATTCGGTACTATCCAATAAGGGGTAGGCTGGTCCTGTGCTGGCGGGAGTCGTTAGGTACGATCTTGGTACAATATTCTAGAGGTGTACTGTAACGGACGGTACCCCAGTAGCCTAATCAATAGTTGGAATTCATTCTCCAATATGAGCTTTACAGTTTTAGATGCATACCAAACATGTTGGAACTTGAGATGCAAGCATTCCAGCTATTTCAATATTTTACTTTGAACCCTTAGACATTATTATAATATCACTGGATTTTCTATAAAAGTGTTTTGGTTATTATAATGTAAAATCCCATCCGTTTTTATGTGCGGCGAGGTCTTACGAGATATCTTTTATTTTAAAGGATTTTTCAAGTTAATAGAGAAATAAAGTTTTTTGTGATTTGAGTTTACTCACGCTGGTATTCCAGACCGACTTATGCATTATTTACTTATAATGATCGGGTCAGGCCAAGCATGTTTGCCAAGTTAGCTTTAGATTCTTTAGAGCTATGGAGTCGAGTTGGAGGCCCAGAATATACTATCGTATTTTTGAATATCTTCCGTTGTGTCTGTGTTATATGTAGTTTGTCTGTTGTTGTTAGGATAAGTGTTATGACTATCCAACTCTGATATGTATATGTATAAAAAGAAGTCTCAAATTTTGTAAAGACTTGATTATAATATATATTATTCCATTGCATTGTGAGATTCCATGTTTATCCGTAGTTCTTCTATCTTCTATCTCATTTCTTACCCTTAACAATCTATCTTCGAGCACTTAGTTGTTCGGCATGTTAATACCATGGATGTATTAGTGTCGACTTCTGGGGTTTGATAATGTGGGTCGTTATCGTACTATAATTGTAAACTAGTAACATAAATGATTTAAACTGAACTTATCATGAAAATCAAGAACGTTTTAAATCTAGAAACACTCTAAATCAATGATACCCGAAACAAAACATATTGATCACCTAGATCATTCATACCGATCATAACGTTGTCTATACCGTGGAAATAAACTAGTATTACTCATGCCAATCTGATACTAAAGATCGTCCATACCATAAAACAAACCTATCCAATAACTAGGATTCGTCCACACTGATCCAAACAATTGAAAAACACATACAACGATTAAAGAAGCATATATTTTTTTAAGGATTTATCGGCCCTCGGCAGAACCCTAAAAGGAAATATACTCTAATGTTCCAAATACTACCGCTTTCAGTAATTGTTAGAACTCAACCAAAACATCCCATACCGCATGGTGAAATTTCAGTAAATACTAGAAGCTAGTAAATCTCACTCATTATGGAGACCACCAAAAATTTTGATTTATATTCTCTTAAGGATCTAGCAGTCCCATGTTGCACGCCAAAAGAGAATACAACTCTAAAGTGTTAAATACTTTATAATAACAATCACACGAATTTAACCAAGGAATCCCATATTACCTGGTGAAATTCAAATATTCACTATAGGATTAGTAAGTACCTCTCAAATATTCTATTCAATGAGTTATACAATATTCAATGAAGTGTTACTCGAGAGCATTTTAAACCAATCAGTAACACTAAGTCTAATATTGATGTTCCCAAGATTATAGAATTAAGGTTCTAAAAACATTTTAATAAAAGTCGCACGGAATTGCCAAATGATAGAAAATATTATAAGACTTTAAGATTTGAAAGTAATTAAATATAATCATAATATACATAAAGGTTTTCTAAAATTACTTTATATAAAATATTATTTTCAAGTTCCTTTATTTCAAATCCATAGTTTAATCATTATTCAACTTTATGTAAATATTCACAATTTGATAAAATATTACATAAATCCGAATTATTCCAAAAATGCACTTATATATGTATATTTAACTCAAAATTACATATAGAATATTTATTCATAAACCATGTTCCGAAAATTTATATAAGTCCTTGTCTCTTACAAAATCCGTATTTTCTCTTATCCAAAACCATATAAATATTTAAACCTCTAATTAGAAATAACTTTATTTACATTTTAAAATCACTCTTATATAAATAATAAATAAGTATATCTATTTACACTTTCAAATATCCTTTATAAGAAACATAAATTTCCTCTTACAGGATTAAGTAGAAACATTGTGACTTGAAAATCCATTCTCTTTGAAAATCCTTGTTGAAAACATGCACGGAGATTTGATGTTGTGCTATGGACTCTATGGCATAACATCCAAAACAAATTCACAATTCAAAAATCTGGAAACAATATTAAAACTAATATGAAATGCAACATCAAATTCAAACAATTAATAGCAAGAGATCAACCGAGCAAACGAGTGGCGAATGGGTCAATCGTAGTACACCAAAACACAACCTGAAAGTGGGTTCAGGCTGTAATCAGTGTACTAGTCGCAGACCGATTGTGACGACCCGAAATTTTTGGTATTTGAATTTGAAAATATTTAAGTGATTTTAAATGTTTGTAAGATAGTTTGACTTGAATTTCAGATATCAGAATGAATTTGGCAATTAAATTATTGAATTTAATTTATTAAAGTTGGATAAAAAAATTGAATCTTCAGTTTAAGCTAATTAAAAATATTCTCAAGGCTTAGAAAATTTATAACGATAATACTGAAGAAAATAAAAGCTTCAGAATTGAATTTGGAAACGATTTGTTTGGTTTTGAAATTGTATCGTTTAAATCGATATTTAAAAATAGTCTTCCGAGGCACAATCTCGGAATTTGACGAAACCAGTTCCATTGGATCCGTAATATTATACTATTATCAGATTTCAATTTTTGTAGTGTTTGGAATGATCATTTGGCCATGCGGTAAGAAAACGCGCTGAAATTGAATCGAAAATTTAATTAAATAACTGATCCGAAAAACTATTTTCTCCATACGATCAAATTTGGACCCAAAACCTTTTCCATTGCGTTCGGGATATGGGTTCAACATTATAAACGCCTAGCGGCACGTTTCGATTGGAGTTTGAAATTTTAGGTTTCAAATTAGAGACTATTTAAATTTGAATTTGAATTTTGAATCCAAATATATATATTCACATATATGGGGTAAATGACACGTTTAGTAAAATTCAAAGCATGTGTCTCGTTTTCTCTGATGATTGCAACACGCGTTTCTTTCCCTTAAAAAAAATTTGGCCGAAGGAAGATAATACATCTCGTTCAAAATAAAACAAAAAAATCGAAAAACAAAAGAAAAAAAACTTCGAAAGAAAAATGGTCGAGATCGTTCCTTCTTTTCTCGCATTCAAATCATTTGCCGAAGAAAAAAATAGAATAACAAATCGAAAAGAAACTGGAAAGGAATCTACGGTGCTTCGAAAAAATTAATCAATCAATAATAGCCGAAGTATTCAAAGAACTCAATCCCATCGAATTCGAAGAAGCCGAGTTCATAGGTGTTCGAAGAGGTCGTTCAATGATATTCTGAGTGGCTAATCATCTTCGAGTTTGTTCCCTGACTCTCGAAATCGATCAGAATGATAAAAAAAAGAGAAGTGAGGTCTGTAGCGGCAATGTTCTAGCATGGGAGAAGGCAGCTGCTCGCGACTTGATGGTCGCAGTGCGGTGTAGGGTGGTCGTTCGACTCGATGTTGGGGTAGGGGGCTCTGCTAGTTCATGGTGATTGGCGGCGAGGGCTCGACATGATGCGTGATGATCGGAGGGTGGATCTGGGTTTTCCTTAGCAGTAAGGTATTAGTTTCTTTGTTTTTAAATTTCAGTATTTTAAATATAAGATTAAGTGAACTTTAATTTAATTTAATTAATTGTTTATTTAGTTTTCAGACAGTAACAGTAAGTTTTTATATAAAAAACAGTGATTTAAAGATTTAAATGTATAAGTGTATATATACAGAAAGAAAAATCTATACGGTGAAAATATAATTTATTGTTTTTTATTTACTGAAAACATGTTCATAATTTTAAATTTACAATTTAATTTTTAAAATGATAAATAAGGTGATTAAATCATTAGTTAGCTAAGTTTGAAAATATTTGAAAGATTATATATAAAATTAGATTTTTAAATCTACTAGTTTAATTTTAATAACAAGTTTGGAGATTTAGTTGTCCAATTTAATTATTTTAGTTGCTAAAAATATTTTATTTAAAGGAAATTTAATTTTAATTTTTTTAAATAAATTTATTGAAAAGGAATTTGTTTAAAATTAAAAAGTATTAGTTTAAAATCCATATTGATAGTCAATTAAATTTATTAAAGGAAAATAGTTTAAATCCAATTATTAGTAAATTAAATTATTAAATGGTAATGGATTATTCAAGTTAATTCAAGTGTTAATAAATTGTATAAATTGTTTATACAAGGTCTAAGAATCGTGAAAACAATCCGGGATGGAAACGAGTTGGAATGGACTGCAAATTAAAATCAAAGGTGAGATCTTCTCACTCAAATTTTAATAAGCGAAAATTTCAGTTATTGATTGATTGATTTAATTATGATAGTTAAATTTAAAAATCATTGATTGTGTGCTTGGATGATAAATTTTTATAAGTTGTATTGGAATAGAGCCTATGCGCCGCATAATAGCGGATGATATTATATAAAACCCATATACCGTGATATTCCACCTCGAAGTGGAATTGGTATTATATATGTATTTGGAGTTGTTGATTTCCCGCATTATATAGCGGATGAGACCCTATGCGCCACATAATAACGGATGATATTTTATAAATCCCTTATACCGCGATATTCCACCTCGAAGTGGAATGGGTATTCAATTGTTGTGCTAACTTCTGTGGATGCAGGAAAGCAGGTTGGTGAAAGTGTATAGGATCGTATAATATGGATAAACAGTAAGCAGAGTATAGATAAAAAATAATGCGGAATATAAATGCAGTAAGTAAAATGACACCAGAGATTTTATACTGGTTCGGAGCACCATCCTACGTCCAGTCCCAGACTAACTTCTGGCTTTAACTAACAATACCCTCACTTAACCCGGAGGAATAGGTCTGAGCAGCAGAACAGACACCTGAGCAGCAGAACAGGATTTTTGCCTCAGCAGCAGAAGAGGACTTTCCCTTGCTTGAGCAGCAGAACAGGACTTTAACAAAGTATAAAAGTAGTTGACTTAATGTGTTCTTGATAACACTGATTTGTGTATTAAGATTACAAACTTCCTATAATCAATTCCTCAAGAGTATAAAGAGTATGTGAAGATTTGAAAAGGAAGAATATTGCTAAGAATCAAAGCATATAGAGTATAACTCAAAGATTCAAAGCAATGGAGAGTAAGAGAGCACTAGAGTAATCACAAGAGAGAATAGAAAGAATTAAAATCAGAAAAATGGTTATTATGAAGTATGAGATAACTCCTATATATAGTTTATCAGAGAGATGCAACTCTTAGTGAAGAGTTTCAGCCAAGAGAGACAACTGTTGATGAATTGCAACTCTTTATGGAAGAAGATGTCCATTCAAAAATTTGGCAGTTGAAGCCGGTTCAGTCGACTGATATATTGAGTCAGTCGACTGGTGTTTGAAAACTGAAAAAATATTTGCCCGTTTCAAAAATATAAACAGTGTTCACTATTGTGCATATGCACAGTCAGTCGACTGGCAAGAACAGTCAGTCGACTGGCTGTGCATATATTGCACAGTGAACTCTGTTTGTAAAGAGAAACTAAAAGATTGAAAACTTGAGGATTGATTTTAACATATGTTTAAGACTCAACACCTATAATAGTTACTTTAAGCATAGAGTTGTAGTCTTGATTCTCTGTTGTCTTCTTTTTGTCATGTATGAATGCAAATTCTTCTTTAGCTTCTGAACTGTCTTGTCATGAATCAAAACTAGTGATTCAACAGTTGGAGGGATCCAACTGGATTCCTCAAACATTTGAATTTGTTTCATATGTTGTGTGTTGATTTATTTATAATCTGTGTGTGATCATACTTGTGATTGGAATTGTGGAAGGCTATGATTTAGCCGAATATATTTTTGGTATCGTAGGATACCAGAAATATGATATTGGATTTTTGGAAATTAAAGTAGAAAAGCCTAGACCATTACAATTAAAGTATTAAAGTTGATTTTTATAATCCGATTGAATTAATTCCAAAATATGAGAAAAGATTTTATTAAATGGATTTTGAGAAAGTTGTTTAAAAGTTGAAGGATTTATTTGAAAATTCGGATTTTAAATAGTTTGGAAAAAAAATAAAGGGATTTATTTTAAAAGATAATAAATTTGGAAATCCATTAGAAAATTGATTTGGTATTTGAAAATAAATCTTTGGGAAATCGATTTGAAATCGATTTGCTTTTTGGAAGTAAATTGGAAAATCAATTTGGGATTTGATTTGGTATTTGAAATAAATTCGGAAATCTATTTGAAAATTGATTTGGTGTTGAAAGTGAATATTTGGGAATCAATTTGGAAAATCGTATATTAATGGATATTTGGAAATTTGAATTCACAATGGAATTTATGAAGGAAAGGGAAATTTGCTTTAAAAATAAACATTGGTTTATTTTTAAAGTGTGGAAAGGAATTTACGGATTTGGACTGTAAGTTGGAATAAATCAAGAAGGATTTATTAATTGGTTTAAATGGACCATTTTGAAATGAAAGTGTATGTTCCCTGGAAAGCCGAGTATATTTTTAAAGTAGCTTTTAAAGTATAAATTAAAAGTTCTAGAGATGGTTTTAAAAAGAATATTTTGGAGAAATTATTTTCTTAAGTTATTTTGAAAATCTTTAGAGTAAAGATTTAATTGATAATTGTTTTAGAAAATGGTTAGGTTATTTAAATATTTATACTCTATCTACTAATTTTATTTTAAAATTAGTTTGGACTTAAAGTTTATATGTAATATTAGTATAATGTTTTTATGACTAATATTTTAGGTAAAGTGTTTAAAATAGTTTTTATTTTAAATATTTCCAAATATATATTTGGATAAGTGATTTAAATTATTTTTAAAAGTATTCAGACTTGGCAGATTTTCAATGGAAATAAATGATTTTCGGAATTTTATTCCGCGAGTGAAAAGTGATTTGAAATTTGTTTTCAAATGGTTGAAGAGTGAAAATATATCTTGCAAAGATATTTTGAAAATAAATAACTGGGGGAAAATTATTTGAAATCTAGTAATTTTAGTGAATGTTGATTGATAGTTAAATAACCGACTATCAATATTGGCCATTAAATGGCGTTTGAATTTCGATGCGACTGGGGGTCGGATTCCAAATGGATATTCGGAAACCACATCGAACCTTTATGATTGTGATGGATCTTCTGTTTAAAAGATCAAAGTGGAAAATTGTCGTGATTTGTTTGAAATCCGAATGTAGCACTTATTTTTAAAATAAGCGCTCGTTATTCGGATTAGCCGGGATATGACTTTGTGTCATAAAACTCATTCCGAATAATGATACGACGAAATGGGGTTGCATTTGAAGATGGTATCGAAGACCGGGTATTTTCGAAAGCGAAAGGATTACTTGTCGAATGTCTCTGCACCGGCTGATCCCCGGTATAGAGATTTGATCACCCTTTGTGATGGGAAGTCCGGATGTGATTAGGGATTATCCGGATTTGCAAGGGCTTATTTGTGAAGTGCTTTTGGTTCTGCTCGAACCTGGAACAGACTTGTCTGGATGTATGTCTGACATTACACTTTGAGATGTAAAGCTGGTTTCTATCAAATACATTTCTGTTTGGTGGCGGAGATTTATTCTCTTAGCTTAACACCCTTCTCTGAGATGTACGAGCTCAGAGGTTATGTAGTTGATGGTTAATAGTGATACATTCCCAACTTGGTAATGTGGCATACGAAGTGCTGCTGATCATTGTTGATCAAAGCATGGCTTTTGTGAAAAGCGTAGCTTTATGGACGAGACTTCGTCGAGCTTCACAACCCGAAAATGGGTCGAAACAGGAATATTGCGGCAAGGTTTTTAGGGGTCACGCCCCTAGGGTATGCCCATTTCCTTCTGGATAAGAGGTGGTATCATGGTATGGAGCCATATATTTAACCTATGTGGTTGTTGCAAATTTATTGCTTTGTTGCTATTTGTTGGTGAATCCCGAGATAAAGGTCGGTTACGACTGGGGATGGCATACTTGTATCTTAGTTACCTATGTTATAGCTTGGTTAAAGCGTGAGGTGACGTCGGCCTTGTTAGTAGAGATCCGGTTAGGTTCTCGGGGGCATCCTTCCAGAGGCGTACCCATTTCGGTAAGGAAGTTCCTTAGCCTGACCATTTATTGGAAATCCAAAGAAACAATACGCGCCCTATACGGTTTTTAGTTGTATAACCTGCCATAGAAAGTGGCAGTAACTATTAGTCCGTGAGACGATGGTTTTGATGACAGCAACCTTAGAATAGATTATAAACTATAAATACTGACATTATAAGTTTAGATATATATGTATATGCAGGATTTAACCATGCATGTACCAAGAATGAAGACTGTACAGTATAGAGATTCAAGATATCAAGATAGAAGACTCATGAGTATCAAGATAATCAAGAGTTCAAGATTTCATGGTTAAGTATTTTTATTAGTAATTTTGTTAAAACTCATAGAAAAGCATTGGCATCTTAAAATCCAATTTATTCGTGGAATGGAATCCACTTCGAGCCTGTTAAAGGGATGGAACCCTAAGTAGGATGGAACCTACGAAAAATCTAGTGGAACATTGTTTTGTATCCACTAACTTTTTATTCAAAATGATTTTACAAAATTATCTTGTTTTCAAAATGATTTCAAAACTTTCCTTTTAAAAACATCAAAACCCTCTATCCTGATTTTAGATAATTTTAGCCTTAAAATTATCTTTAATTTCAAAGTCAAAATTACTCCTGATTTTAAACTATCTTTTAAATATAATATATATTTAATTTTTAAGTATTTGTACTTACATTTAAATATAAAATTATATGTAAATTCTATATATATTATTCTCTATATTTACTTATGAATTTTAACTATAGTCAAGTATGTTCATAAAGTTTAAAATACTTTTAATATAAAATAAAATTTATTTTCAAAGAAAAACAAAACACCAAAAATCCTTTGGGATGTCGACATGCCCAAGTACCCCATGTCACATGTTGTCAGTTGAATTTAAAATTTAAATTTCAAAAGAAGTGTCTATTCGCCATAACTCTTCATGAATAGACATGGCTGTTTTTCTTCTATAAATAGGGGTTAGTTTCAACGAATTTTATATCAGATTTTCTTATTTTTCACTCCTCTTCTTTTTCCACATTTCTTTATACATATTCTTACCATTACTCTGCTGAAATCAAAATTGAATCAAACTCGATTGCTTCTAGTTTGATTCTCTATCACTATCTCTACAAGGTTCTCAGTGCTATTTAGAGTTATAGACTTCTTTGTAATCTATTAAGAGAGAAAAGGTGTGATTGTAACCTTGGAAATCAATCAAGAGAGAAAAGGTGTGATTGTAGCCTTGGTAAATCAATTGGGTAAACTTGTGGCCAGGAAATCAAGTATCTCTACCCAGAGGATAGAAATTCTAGAGGGTGTACCTCGTAGCCTTGAAACCGAGGGTGTATTGTACAATTGCTTTTGAAAGGAAATCCATACTTGTGTTGCGGTTCTGGACGTAGGGTAACTCCGAACCAGTATAAAATCCGGTGTGTTCTTTCCTTTACTGCTTTTATTTTATTTCTCCATCTGTGTTTGTTTCTGTGATCATATATGTGTCTGTATATTGCATACACTGGTGTCTAAATTAACATAAACTCAAAAAGATTTAGTAATTCTTTATTAACACTGTTCACCCCCCCTCTAGCATTAATCCTTGCCTTAAGATCCGTAATCCGCATTTCTTTCAATTGGTATTAGAGCAAGGTTTTCAAAGTTTTCATAATCTGAATTTTGAAAAAGTTTTTAAAATGGCTATTTCTGGGGATTTTATTAACACTATTTTCATATGAATATGTCACAGAATCATCATGAAATTTTTGTTTAAAACTGTATTTAGTTATTTTGAAAAGTCACTTGATTCTTTAAAAGGGTATTTTGTTTTGCAGGAGAAGAATTATGTCTAATGACTGTTGGTTAAAAGATATCAGATAATCATTTATCGATCAAGAAGAACAAGTGGATATATATTGGTAATCAACAAAGAAATGGGTACCAGATCAATACAAAACTTTTGATTCTCATCTACAACTTGATTTGATACTGTACTTCTCTCCATCTGGTTCGCAATGCCACTGGTTTCGTGTCAATCCGTCAAGAAATGACCAAGTTGTGGTCAAATGAAGTTTTGGTGAACAAAGAGAAAAAGAAGACAAAACTATCAAAGATATTCTTCAAATTGCATCCAGAGATTTGAATAATTTGTTCCCACTCCTTTTCTAAATTGTAGTTCTTGTTCTCGTGGCCGTTTCGATGAATGGATCATCAAATTCTGATCAAAATTGAGTGAACTATGACAGTTTGAAGTTGGCTATCCAAAACTGAAAAACTGTTTACGGGATCTTCTACATTTCTTCTACTGTTCGGCCTGTTGCATCATAATACCATTCAAATTCGACACCAAACTATTACTAGATCGTAGCACTTGCCTTGCTCTTCGATTTGTTGCTGGTTTTATCCAATTTCGTTAAGAAACGAAGGAGATATGCCCTCTAGAAGTTTGATAGTATATAGAAAAACGGGAAGAAGAAGAAGAAGAGCAATTAAAATAAAAAGTGGTGACCGTTGGGCCTATTTATAGTGGTTGAAGTGTCTATTCATTCAAAATTCAAATTCAAAGTTTTGGCGCTAAGTTAGTCCATCTACTAAATCATCTGTATCTTTCTCATACGGTCTTCAAATTCAGCAAACGAATGTACTACGATGATCAGAAAAACGAGCCCGTCGCAATAGAATAGATCTCGTCGTTAAATTTTGAAAGATATAAATGTGTCGTTCACGACAATGGAAGAGCAACAAATTTAGAAAGATGAAGTGCAAAAATTGGTACGCTTTACTATTATTTCATCTTTATTGTTGTATCTAGGAATATATACATATGCATTTTGTTAGGTATAGAAATTTATCTCTTTTATAAGTTTTGATATTTTGGTCCATATATCGACACACCATAGTATAAATAACGATATATAAGTCTATTTTTTTAAAAAAGTCTTTTAAAATGTGTTTTCTTTCAAACAAAATCTACAACTAATTTATTACAACTATACTAGGTAGAAAAGCATACCTTCATTCATGATTTCAACTTTTCTAATGTTATTTTTACTTCTCATACTCTATTTCTTTTAAGATACTAGTTTTATATCTTTAAGAAATCAATAGAATGAATTTAGAATGTTAGAATAAGGTTCTATTTATGTATTTCTTCAATTAATAAGATTGCACCACATCACATGACCGGAATTTTAGATAGCATTTCTAACATACTTATTTTCTTCTGTAATGTTTTGTAAGTACTGCAAATTTGTTTTTATAGAATTTTTGTGCTTTGAAATGCTATAGAGTTTCACAAACTTTACATAGCATTTGGTAAAAGCTACAGTTTTAGTTCTATAAAGTTTCGAATATATTTTATTGCAAAAACTTTTTATAGCATTTTGTAAATGATGTCTTTTCTATTTGAGACTTTAGATTATGTAAAAATAATGTTTAAATTAAGTATTTTTCTCTATTCTTTTTAGAAATTATTTTCTAACTTATATTAAAGATTTTAATTTCATGTTTAAATTTTTTTTAAGTAATTAATTAAAATTTTTAAAGTAAGAGGCCTTAATATAACACATGTTTATTTTAGTTTTTCAATCTTTATTATTTTATTTCATTATGATACTTTGTAAATTTAAAAGATGTTTAAACATGTTTCTAAATATTTAAACCAATAATAATTTATTCTTATTTTTTTTTAAAGAAATTAAGTAAGGAGGATATTAATCTTTATAAAAACCATATTTGATCATATATAGTATAAGTCCTTATTCCTTAGCATTTGATTTTAATATGAAGTTTGATTACTACCTTTGACAATTATGTTATAGTTTTAATATCATTTATTACCTTCAAACTCTTACTTTACAACTCTTTCAGTCCCATTCATTAGTATTCTTAACTTAAGTCTAGTAATTGGTGTGTTTTACCTTTGTATGGTTGAAGTATAATAAATAGTTTGGTATATGTATACATACATACATATATATATATATATATATATAGACACACACAGAAATAAATAAATAAATATATATATATATATATATGCTTGCCAATTAGATATTACTTATCTCTCATGTTTATCTTATAGTCTGAATATCTCTTACCATAGTATATATATCATCATATCATTCTGCAAATTATTTTACTTTATTGTCATTTTATTACATATCATTATGCATCCTATTTCATATCACATTTCATTGCATATTACATCATAAATTACAATGCATATCATAATCATTTGCATCACAAGTTGCACTTCATTTTGCATATTATCTCATGCTACATTGCATATGTCATGCATTTCATACTGCATTACATAAGTGTATTTTATTTAGGAGGAGTTTGTAGTATTGTCTTATAATATAGAATTATTAGTTTTTGAGTTGTTTGGAATGTTTTGATTGACTTGTTTGATTTGATTGACTTGATTAACTTGTTTGACCTAATTGACCTATTTGATTTGGTTAACTAGATTGACTTGTTTGACTTGATTGATTTGTTTGACTTGTCTGATATGATTGGTTTTGATGAGTGTGTTGAAATATGCTTAATAAATAATTCTTATATTTGATTTCTAACTATTATAAGTATTATCATAGATTCTTAGTTAGGATAGTTAGTAATTTAGGATTATGTTTTAGTTTTTAGAGTTAAGTGTTGATTATTTAAGTTTTAGTTTTTAGAGTTAAGTGTTGATTATTTATGATAACACTATCATTATATCGCATGTCATATAGTATTAGATTAAGGGGGAGTTATATAGTTTGGAGTGAGTTTTTGTTGATAACAAAGGGGGAGAAATATAAAATAGGGTAGTTAGGCATAAATTAATGGGGAGTTATTAGGATAGAAATAATATTTTATAAACAAAGGTTGTCATCATCAAAAAAGGGGAGATTGTTAGTCCGTGAGATGATGGTGTTGATGACAACAACCTTAGAATAGATTATAAAATATAAATACTGACATTATAAGTTTAGATATATATGTATATGCAGGATTTAACTATGCAGGTACCGAGAATGAAGACTGTACAGTATAGAGATTCAAGATATCAAGATAGAAGACTCATGAGTATCAAGATTGTCAAGAGTTCAAGATTTTAAGGTTAAGTATTTTTATTAGGAAATTTGTTAAAACTCATAGAAAAGCACTGGCATCTTAAAATCCAATTTATTCGTGGAATGGAATACACTTCTAGCCTGTTAAAGGGATGAAATCCTAAGTAGGATGGAACCTACGAAAATCTAGTTGAACATTGTTTTGTATTCACTAACTTTTTATTTAAAATGATTTTACAAAATTATCTTGTTTTCAAAATGATTTCAAAACTTTCCTTTTAAAAACATCAAAACCCTCTATCCTGATTTTAGATAATTTTAGCCTTAAAATTATCTTTAATTTCAAAGTCAAAATTACTCCTGATTTTAAACTATCTTTTAAATATAATATATATTTAATTTTTAAGTATTTGTACTTACATTTAAAGATAAAATTATAGTTAAATTATATATATATTATTCTCTATATTTACTTATGAATTTTAACTATAGTCAAGTATATTTATAAAGTTTAAAATAGTTTTAATATAAAATAAAAGTTATTTTCAAAGAAAAACAAAACACCAAAAAATCCTTTGGGATGTCGACATGCCCAAGTACCCCATGTCGACATGTTGTCAGTTGAGTTCAAAATTTAAATTTCAAAAAAAGTGTCTATTCGCCATAACTCTTCATGAATGGACATGGTTGTTGTTCTTTTATAAATAGGGGTTAGTTTCAACGAATTTTATATCATATTTTCTTGTTTTTCACTCCTCTTCTTCTTCCACATTTCGTAATACATATTCTTACCATTACTCTGCCGAAATCAACATTTAATCAAACTCGATTACTTCTAGTTTGATTCTCTATCACTATCTCTACAAGGTTCTCAGTGTTATTCATAGCTATAGACTTCTTTGTAATCTATTAAGAGAGAAAAGGTGTGATTGTAGCCTTGGAAATCAATCAGGAGAGAAAAGGTGTGATTGTAGCCTTGGTAAATCAATTGGGTAAACTTGTGGCCCGGAAATCAAGTATCTCTACCCAAAGGATAGAAATTCTAGAGGGTGTACCTCGTAGCCTTAAAACCGAGGGTGTAATTGTACAATTGCTTTTGAAAGGAAATCCATACTTGTGTTGCAGGATCAGATGTAGGGTAACTCCGAACCAGGATAAAATCATAATCCGCATTTCTTTCAGTAACCTGCTATTGAACATGTAGCTATAGTAGGCATATGATGAAATGTGGTATGCTGGCTAAGATTAATATTATACTTTCGAAATGTTTTCTGCACTATGCACTAATAATAATATCAAAAGGTTTTCACGTATCAAGCATTTTTGACTGTCATAAGGAGAAATCTCCTCCAAGTGTGCGCTTGCATTGTGTGTGTGGCAGGAGGCATTATGGCAGTTTCATTTTCCAAAAGCATAGCGGATTTCTTTTTATTTTTTTTGTGAAAATAACTATTTTTAAGATCTCACACCAGTTCCATGACTGACCTGGAGTTTATTGTTCCCTTTCTAAACTCTGGGTGCCCATAACTTTCCACACGGACGGCCTAGAGCCAGGTTGTCATTATTCTGGAGCGAAGACGAAAAAAGAGATGCTGTGGAGATCTGGAGTTTGAGCTGGATAGCAAGACGTACTATCGTATATTATTATCTTTCCGCTGTGTATTCAACCATAGGGGCAGGTTATTATAACTGCCATTGTTTGTGTGTTGTTGCTGTAATACTCTGATGTTGTAATGTGTAAGCTGATATAGTGATTTTATTTAAAGATATTCATCTATCTATTATATTTGTTCCGCTGTGAAATGTGAGATTCTGTTGTTGTTTCTATTCTTCTTCTATCTTCTTCTTCTTTAGCCATAATAGTTTGATTTTTCGGCATTCGATTGTGCGGCATTTAATACATTAGACGTATTGATGTCGACTTTCGGAAGTCAAAAAATCAGGTCGTTACAGAGTGGTATCAGAGCATTTAGTTAAGCGACAACCTAGGTTCTCGTAGGTGTTACTCATTAGAGATAGAGTCAGTAGTACTCTACAATGAGTCTGAGTGTAATAATAGATATGAGCGTGTTTTTGTTAGTGAATATAAAATTGTTTTATATTGTGTTGACTTATCGGTTGATTGTTTATAGATTCTGGTCGGCGCAGTTTGGCCAACTGTATCGATAGGGGTTTCTAAACTCTTAAACAAGTTAAATCGACACGCTATTGTTTTAAAATTAGGGTAAATGAAATAATTTTACCCAAACTATTTTCGTATATGAAGGAAATAATTTTTCGTAAATTATTATAATAGTATATGGTTGCTTGGATGTTAGGAAGTGATAATATTAAATTATTATCATTGATTATTGAATAAGAAGTTAAAATCATTACTTAAAACTAAGAAATAAAATCCATATACAAATGGGATTTGTAAATCTAAATTGTAAATTTGATTTATAATTTGAAATAGAATTCCAGAGGAATATTTGAAATGTTTTTGAAAGGATTTGAAAATTTTGAAATTTGGAAAAGATTAAATACCTTTTGAGTTTGAAAATGGTTTTCAAGGGTTTGGAAAAATGTTTTGGATGGATAAAAGCTCTAAACTCTTTTCGATCGCTAGAAAATAACTTCGGCGATGACTACAGCATCATCGATGTTCATTTTTGAGTTTCCAGGAGAGGAATTGCTGCCAAATTGTTAAAAAAAAAGTTGTTTGGAAAGACTCTGGAATCTAATAAGAATAGTTATGGAATAAAATTTTATAAGGTGGAAAATAAAGTTGTGAATGAATAAATAGATTTACATTTGCATTTGAATGAAATCAAAACCGAATGTTGAAATTCATTTCGAATTTATAAGTAAATAGAACTGGAATTGGAATTGAATTTGATTTGTGATAAACAAAGCAAAGTATTGAAACGAATTTAGTAAGTGAAACTAATTGAAGAAATGACAATTCAATATGGTTTGAAATGAATTGAACTCAATATTTATAAATGAAAGATAAATCAAATTCATATGGAATTTGAAATCCAATTTAAATATAAGTGGTTATAAACCAAAAGGTGGATTGAAAATAAATTTTTGGGAATGAGCAAAGGAATAAAACTGGAATTGAAACTGAATATTGAAAACCAATTTGAATTGTGCGAAATAAAATGAAGTTGTAAAATTAGTTCGAAGTGAACTAAAGGTAATAAAGGTGGAAAAAAAAGATTTTTGAATGTTGAAATTGGACATTATGGATATCAGGATATACAGGTGTGTTAAAGACAAAGGATAAATTGGATTTTGATTCTGAAGATAATTTAAATTGCTCAACAAAAAGGTATGTATTTAAATTTTAGTATGAAATTTGATGATTTTTTTGTCCAGCCGCTTGGCGTTTTGTTTTCTTTTGAAATCCGAGGGCTTGTGGTGCCATTTTGTAGTCGTACCGAGCTAGCCGCGCAAAGGAGACGTTGGCGAAATTTTTCGAAAATTTAGAGAGTTGGAAAAATTTTGAGAAATTTTGAAATTTTGAAAATTTAATTGTTAGGAAAACAATGTTGTTTGGGAACCATGAAAGATTTTGGAAAGTTAGTTGAAATGATAATGGATCTCTAATAGAAAGATTTGTTTTGGAAAGATTGAAACTGTTTGGTTTTGGGAAAATGATAAATGGGTTAAGGATCATTCTTCTTAACTAGTAATTTCGGGACGAAATTCTTTTAAGGGGGGAAGGATGTGACGACCCGAAATTTTTGGTATTTGAATTTGAAAATATTTAAGTGATTTCAAATGTTTGAAAGATAGTTTGACTTGAATTTCAGATAACAGAATGAATTTGGCAATTAAATTATTGAATTTAATTTATTAAAGTTGGATACAAAATTTGAATCTTCAGTTTTAAGCTGATTAAATATATTTTCAAGGCTTAGAAAATTGATAATGATAATACTAAAGATAATAAAAGCTTCACAATTGAATTTGGAAACGATTTGTTTAGTTTTGAAATTGTATCGTTTAAATCGATATTTAAAAATTGCCTTCCGAGGCACAGTCCCGGAATTCGACGAAACCAGTTCCATTGGATCCGTAATATTGTACTATTATCAGATTTCAATTTTCGTAGTGTTTGGAATGATCGTTTGGCCATGCGGTAAGCAAACGCGCTGAAATTGAATCGAAAATTTAATTAAATAACTGATCCGAAAAGCTATCTTCTCCATACGATCAAATTTGGACCCAAAACCTTTTCCATTGCGTTCGGAATACGGGTTCAACATTATAAACGCCTAGCGGAACGTTTCGGTAGGAGTTTGAAATTTTGGGTTTCAAATTAGAGACGATTTAAATTTGAATTTGAATTTTGAATCAAATATATATATATATTCACATATATTGGGCAAATGACACATTTAGTAAAATTCAAAACACGTGTCTCGTTTTCTCTGATGATTGCAACACGCGTTTCTTTCCCTTAAAAAAATTTAGCCGAAGGAAGATAATACATCTCGTTCAAAACAAAACAAAAAACCAAAAAACAGAAAGAAAAAAAACTTCGATAGAAAAATGGCCGAGATCGTTCCTTCTTTTCTAGCATTCAAATCATTTGCCGAAGAAAAAAAATAGAATAACAAATCGAAAAGAAACTGGAAATGAATCTACGGTGGCTTCGAAAAAATTAATCAGTCAATAATAGCCGCAGTATTCAAAGAACTCAATCCCATCGAATTCAAAGAATCTGACTTCATAGGTGTTCGAAGAGGTCGTTCAATGATATTCTGAGTGGCTAATGATCTTCGAGGTTGTTCTCTGACTCTCGAAATCGATCAGAATGATAAAAAGAAAAAGAGAAGCGAGGTCTGTAGCGGCAATATTCTGGCATGGGCGAAGGCAGCAGCTCGCGACTTGGTGGTCGCAGTGCGGTGTAGGGTGGTTGCGTTCGACTCGATGTTGGGGTAGGGGGCTCTGCTAGTTTATGGTGATTGGCAGCAAGGGCTCGGCATGATGCTTGATAATCGGAGGGTGGATCTGCGTTTTCCTTAGAAGTAAGGTATTAATTTCTTTGTTTTTAAATTTCAGTACTTTAAATATAAGATTAAGTGAACTTTAATTTAATTTAATTAATTGTTTATTTATTTAGTTTTCAAACGGTAACAGTAAGTTTTTATATAAAAAAAACAGTGATTTAAAGATTCAAAAGTATAAGTGTGTATATACAGAAAGATAAATATATACAGTGGAAATATAATTTACTGTTGTTTATTTACTGAAAACATGTTCATAATTTTAAATTTACAATTTAGTTTTTAAAATGATAAATAAGATGATTAAATCATTAGTTAACTAAGTTTGAAAATATTTGAAAGATTATATTTAAAATTAGATTTTTAAATCTACTAGTTTAATTTTAATAACAAGTTTGGAGATTTAATTGTCTAATTTAATTATTTTAGTTGCTAAAAATATTTTATTTAAAGGAATTTAAATTTAAATTTTTTTAAATAAATTTATTAAAAAGGAATTTGTTTAAAATTAAAAAGTATTAGTTTAAAATCCAAATTGATAGTCAATTAAATTTATTAAAGGAAAATAGTTTAAATCCAATTATTAGTAAATTAAATTATTAAATGGTAATGGATTATTCAAGTTAATTCAAGTGTTAATAAATTGTATAAATTATTTATAAAAGGTCTAAGACTCGTGAAAACAAGCCGGGATGGAAACGAGTTGGAATGGACTGCAAATTAAAATCAAAGGTGAGATCTTCTCACTCAAATTTTAATAAGCAAAAATTTTAGTTATTGATTGATTGATTTAATTATGATAGTTAAATTTAAAAATCATTGATTGTGTGCTTGGATGACAAATTTTTATCAGTTGTATTGGAATAGACCCTATGCGCCGCATAATAGCGGATGATATTATATAAAACCCTTATACCGCGATATTCCACCTCAAAGTGGAATTGGTATTATATATGTATTTGGAGTTGATGATTTCCCGCATTATATAGCGGATGGGACCCTATGCGCCGCATAATAGTGGATGATATTTTATAAATCCCATATACCGCGATATTCCACCTCGAAGTGGAATAGGTATTTAATTGTTGTGCTAACATCTGTGGATGCAAGAAAGCAGGTTGGAGGGATCCAATTGGATTCCTCAAACATTTGAATTTGTATATGTTGTGTGTTGATTTATTTATAATCTGTGTGTGATCATACTTGTGATTGGAATTGTGGAAGGCTATGATTTAGCCGAATATATTTTTGGTATCGTAGGATACCAGAAATATGAAATTGGGTTTTTGGAAATTAAAGTAGAAAAGCCTAGACCATTACAATTAAAGTATTAAAGTTGATTTTTATAATCCAATTGAATTAATTCCAAAATATGGGGAAAGATGTTAATAAATGGATTTTGAGAAATGTTGTTTAAAAGTTGAAGGATTTATTTAGAAATTCGGATTTTAAATAGTTTTGAAAAAAATAAAGGGAATTATTTTAAAAGATAATAAATTTGGAAATCCATTTGAAAATTGATTTGGTATTTGAAAATAAATCTTTGGGAAATCGATTTGAAATCGATTTGATGTTTTGGGAATAAATTGGAAAATCAATTTGGGATTTGATTTGGTATTTGAAATAAATTTGGAAATCAATTTGAAAAATTTGGTGCTGAAAGTGAATATTTGGGAATCTATTTGAAAAATCGTATATCAATGGATATTTTGAAATTTGAATTCACAATGGAATTTATAAAGGAAAAAGAAATTTGATTTAAAAATAAATATTGGTTTATTTTTAAAGTGTGGAAAGGGATTTACGGATTTGGAATGTAAGTTGAAATAAATCAAGAAGGATTAATTAATTGGTTTAAATGGACCATTTTGAAATGAAAGTGTATGTTCCCTGGAAAGCCGAGTATATTTTCAAAGTAGCTTTTGAAGTATAAATTAAAAGTTCTAGAGATGGTTTTAAAAAGAATATTTTGGAGAAATTATTTTCTTAAGTTATTTTGAAAATCTTTAGAGTAAAGATTTAATTTATAATTGTTTTAGAAAATGGTTAGGTTATTTAAATATTTATACTCTATCTACTAATTTTATTTTAAAATTAGTTTGGACTTAAAGTTTATATGTAATATTAGTACAATGTTTTTATAACTAATATTTTAGGTAAAGTGTTTAAAATAGTTTTTATTTTAAATATTTCCAAATATATATTTGAATAAGTGATCTAAATTATTTTTAAAAGTATTCGGACTTGGCAGATTTTCAATGGAAATAAATGATTTCGGGAATTTTATTCCGCTAGTGAAAAGTGATTTGAAATTTGTTTTCAAATGGTTGAAGAGTGAAAATATATCTTGCAAAGATATTTTGAAAATAAATAGCTAGGGGAAATTTTTTGAAATCCAGTAATTTTAGTAAATGTTGATTGATAGTTAAATAACCGACTATCAATACTGGCCTTTAAATGGCGTTTGAATTTCGATGCGACCGAGGGTCGAATTCCAAATGGATATTCGGAAACCACATCGAACCTTTATGATTGTGATGGATCTTCTGTTTAAAAGATCAAAGTGGAAAATTGTCGTGATTTGTTTGAAATCCGAATGTAACACTTATTTTTAAAATAAGCGCTCGTTATTCGGATTAGCCGGGAGGGGACTTTGTGTCATAAAACCCATTCCGAATAATGATACGATGAAATGGGATTGCATTTGAAGATAGTGTTGAAGACCGGGTATTTTCAAAAGCGAAAGGATTACCTGTTGAATGTCTCTGCACCGGCTCATCCCGGTATAGAGATTTAATCACCCTTTTTGATGGGGAGTCCGGACGGGATTAGGGATTATCCAGATTTGCAAGGGCTTCTTTGTGAAGTGCCTTCGGTTCTGTTCGAACCCGGAATAGACTTGTATGGATGTATGTCTGACATTACACTTTGAGATGTAAAGCTGGTTTCTATCAAATACATTTATGTTTGGTGCTGGAGATTTATTCTCTTAGCTTAACACCCTTCTCTGAGACGTACGAGCTTAGAGGTTATGTAGTTGATGGTTACTAATGATACATTCCCAATTTGGTAATGTGGCATACGAAGTGCTGCTGATCATTTGTTGATCGATGCATGACTTTTGTGAAAAGCGTAGCTTTGTGGACGAGACTTCGTCGAGCCTCACAACCCGGAAATGGGTCGAAACAGGAATATTGCGGCAATATTTTTAGGGGTCCCGCCCCTAGGGTATGTCCATTTCCTTTTGGATAAGAGGTGGTATCATGGTATGGAGCCCAGATATTTAACCTATGTTTGTTGCAAATTTATTGCTTTGTTGCTATTTGTTGGTGAATCCCGGGATAAAGGTCGGTTACGACCGGGGAAGGCATACTTGTGTGTTAGTCACCTATGTTATAGCTTGGTTAAAGTGTGAGGTAACGTCGGCCTTGTTAGCAGAGATCCGGTTAGGTTCTCGGAGGTATCCTTCCAGAGGCGTACCCATTTCAGTAAGGAAGTTCCTTAGACCAACCATTTGTTGAAAATCCAAAGAAACAATACGCGCTGTGTACGATTTTTAGTTATATAACCTGCCATGGAAAGTGGCGGTAACCTGCTATTGAACATGGTAGCTATAGTAGGCATACGACGAAATGTGGTATGCTGGCTAAGATTTATATTATACTTTCGAAATGTTTTTTGCACTATGCACTAATAATAATATCAAAAGGTTTTCGCGTATCAAGTATTTTTGACTGTCATAAGGAGAAATCTCCTCCAAGTGTGCGTTTGCATTGTGTGTGTGGTAGGAGGCCTTATGGCAGTTTCATTTTCCAAAATCATAGTGGATTTCTTTTTATTTTTTGTGTGAAAATAGCTGTTTTTAAGATCTCACACCAGTCGCATGACTGACCTGGAGTTTATTATTCCCTTTCTAAACTCTGGGTACCCATAATTTTCCACACGGGCAGCCTAGAGCCAGGTTGTCATTATTCTGGAGCGAAGACGAAAAAGAGATGCTGTGGAGATCTGTAGTTTGAGTTGGATGGCGAGACGTATTTCCGTATATTATTATCATTCCGCTGTGTATTCAACCATAGGGGCAGGTTATTATAACTGCCATTGTTTGTATGTTGTTGTTGTAATACTCTGATGTTGTAATGTGTAAACTGATATAGTGATTTTATTTAAAGATATTCATTTATCTATTATATTTTTTCCGCTGCGAAATGTGAGATTCTGTTGTTGTTTCTATTCTTCTTCTTCTTTAACCATAACGGTTTGGTTTTCTAGCATTCGATTGTACGGCATTTAATACATTGGACGTATTGATGTCGACTTTCGAAAATCGAAAAATCTGGTCGTTACACCGATCCATCGGTGGTCTCGCTTGGACGTGGCTCTCCAACAATCCGATTTCACTCATTTCTCCTATGTTAGTTCTCTAATGTCTTAGGTACTGAATTCGCAATAATGCAATAATATAAACATATATAATTGGGTGAAAATCCCAATTTCATAAGTTAGGTTTCAGTAACGACAAATTGCATATATCAAATTTCAAATAACATAAGAGATATGAATTATTTCAAAACTAAATCCTAACACAAATTCATCCAAAAAAACATACACCCAATAAATATTTAGAAATAGGTTGTGTAATTTGTTAACTCACCTCTATCTTGAATTGAAGATTAAAACTTGAATTCACCTAAGCCAAGACCTTTTAGCAGTAACCTAGGTTTAATTTTAGAAATTTGCAAAAAGGATTATTATAATCCCTAATCAAAAACTAAAATAAATCAGCAAATTAAGCACACTAGAGGGTGAGAAAGATTACCTTCTAATGACTCCTACAAGAAATTGCTAAAAGCCCTTTGATTTTGAACCAGAAATTGGGGATTTAACAATTAGGGTTAGAGGATGCTTTGAGATTTTGCTCACCGCAGAAGATAGAAAATGCGACGATCCGCAAATCCATACCCTTTGAATCGACAATAAACCACAAATGTCCGACCTAAAAAGCACAGACTGATGGAAAGTCAAGAGAAAGAAAAGAAGAGAGAAGAAGAAAAGAGAAGAAAAAGAGAAGATGGAACCAAACATAACAATACAGAATCTCACATCGCAGTGGAAAATATATAATATCATATAAATGATCTTTACAAAACAGAAACTGTATATATATATACATCAATCAGAGTTCAACAATCAATCAATAGTTATCAGCCTGAATAATTATGATAACCCATCCTCACAAATGCAGATAATGTACAACAACAAACAAAGCAGCAGATAATCAAGCAAATACGGATGTACGAAAATGAAGATCTTCAGCTTTCCTGCTGAAGCTCCAAAAACACCAAAGCATAACCTGTAGATATACTCGATCGAACTCGAGCATTGAAAGGGAAGAATGCTCGGATCAGTCTGGTAAATCAGCATGAGAAACACACTCAACTGAATTTATTAAGTTACCAAAACTTTTCCTTCATCAAAACAAAAGTATCTCGTAAGACAAGTCCACATATAAATAGAGACATGTTTTTACCTTAAGATAACTAAAACATATCATATCAAATCCTCTAATATTACAGTAGTGTCTACAATATATAAATAATATTAATCATAGCCGAAATTGTTACATTGATTAAATTCCAGCATATAGCCCAATTGGTTAATACAATCAAAATGGCAAGGACGTAGGGCAGTTTGGATTTCCATACAAATGACCAGGTGAAAGGACTACCTTCCGGCAGTACATCTCTAGAAGAATATACCGAGAAACCATCATAAAGTTTCTCTACCAACACAAGACCGGCCCACCTCTATAACTAGATAGTATCGAATATGTCATCCTCCGGTCGTTACTGACCTTTACCGAGGGCCCTCTAGCATACAAACCACAACTATCAGATACACGACGTCATAGCGTGCAAAGATATATCTTGAAGAGGATGATCATACCCTAATGGGAGCAGTCCACTTAGCCCTGCTGCATCTAACCCTATTTTGGTCATTTCCTGTTGATGAGGCTAGACGAGGTAACGATTACCTTTCACAATCACATATCACATCACTTTGAATGCCACACAACCATTTATGTTGACTACTAATTGCCTTCCACGAAAATACAACCCTTAACCTCATACATCTCAAGGAGGGTGTTAAGCTAAGAGAAGTTGCCTTCTCCGCCATCATTGATGTACGTTTGTAAAAATCAATGTATGTCATCTATAGAAATGCAATGTCAAGACAAACATCCATACAAGTTGTCCAGGAACAGGACAAACCGAAGGTACTTTCCTACCACATCCTGTCGGGAAATTCCTAGGATTAGTAGCGAATAGTCCTTGCATTGGATATTTCATAATGAAGAGACCACTACTACTAGATGTATATTGGGATTTTAACCTCAAACGATCAACAAGCAGTCCCCCACTATGAAAATTCGATATATCAATATATCATAAGAAACCTGCACAATCATCGCATATACGTTGGTCCGAAGTGGTTTTCAGATAAATCTGACCCCGGTCTTTTCGCACCAACAATGCAAAAGCGTTTCTCAACCTCACACAGAAACTAAGTCTCATAGACTTACCACGTCTCCAACTTTCAACTTGCTATCCTTCGGGCCAAGAAGGAAGCTCGATAGATTGGAGTAATACTCTGCACTATACGAATCAGTATCCTTAACACAAATGATAATCAAGCCTAAACAGACGGCTACGTACTAAGTATACAACTAAATAGTTCCCACATCAAGTCAAGGAACTAAAATTAGCTAATGTTTGATAGTCGGTTATTTAACTATCAAAGAAAACAAACAATTATTCAGCATCATAACAATCACTGGGCCTCACTTGCTAAATATTCACTTCAAATTATCTTTAAATAGATATATTCTCAAAACCATTTCGATATTGGAAAAAATTTCCATATACTTATTTAATAAAAAGTAATTCGCAATTCAATTTATTTTCAACACTTAGAAAATATTATATATACTTAAATCACGATTAAGTATATATTTTATTCTTTAAGGAAAACATTCTTATTAAACACATTTATTTGGGTCAAAACGAATGTGGCGTAAAACATCGTTACAACAACCCAAAATCACTAATATAGGGATTCAGAAATTAGATAGATATATAAATCCCAATACTATACAAAACATTTCCTTTCGAAAATCATTTACTATAACAATAGTGTCATAGTCCATCATTTCCTTATTTCTCGAAAACGTCTATTTCAACAATGTATGTCGAAATCTATGGTTTCGATACTTAACACATTTTAAAACATCTTTTAATCATTTTATTCCATTTAAATATCACTTCCCAAAACACTCATTTTAAAATATTATTCACTGTCCAAAATCGTGAATATAAATCGTTTACCAAATTTAATATTATTTCAACATTTAATTTAAAGGATAATTCCCCGTCAAAAATCATGAATAAAATTGCTTTAAATAAACTTCTATATTTACTTATCAAAATCAATTGATTTCGGATTTATAAAACAGTGTTTATAACTTCACAATTCTATTTTATAAAAACTTTAAGTTATAAATTCCTTTTATTTACCAATTCCATTTATAACTCAATTATATGCCAAATCTAATTTATAAGTTAATTACTTGTAAATCATCTATTTACAAATTCATTTGTTTTATAACTTCACGATTATACATCTTATTCCCTTACAAACTCCATTTATAACTTCATTTTAACACTTATAAAAACTCCTTTATAATTTCCTCATTTTGATTTATAAAATGTTTATTTCAAAAATCACTTTAAAATCCTTTTAAATTTGGAAATCATCACTTCAACATTTATAAAATTCAAAAATAGGTCCAATGCTGCAACAGCACCAACTACATCATCACGGCATCCAAAACGTCATATATCATATGATAACAGCATATATAACAATATCTGTAAATAAATCAATACTGGTGAGGAATCCAGTTGGATCCTACCAACCTGTCACCTGCAACAAATATACATACTAGAATATGTGTACAATGTCTACTTCAAGGCAGACGCGCGTACAAAAGGGTCACCCGCTCATACACGGGAACGTATAGGGTCATCTACTCCACTAGGCAGGTATATATCCAAATACCAATCAATATATCATATATCATCCAAACAATCATCAATCAACATAAATAATATTTATTCTCACTTATATAAAAATATCAATGAGTAAGAAAGAGTGAGTTGTACTCACATTGCTTGTAATCGCCGCGATAGCGATTTATTCCAATTAAAATTAAACAAGCATTTAATTTCAACCAAAATTTTCACTAACTCAAATAAATTCCAATCTAGTTCCATAATGTAGTGCTCGTTAATACGAACCCTACGCAATTCGTTTCGTCAATTTTCGACCTCGTATGAACAAGTTACAACATTTAGAAGTTTGAACGAATTTATATTATATAATTTTCAGTTTCTATTTTATTTTTTAACCTTCTTTTATCAAAGCCGTTAATTTTCCCTGATCAAATCATGGCCGCGTCTTGCTCTTCTTCTCCCCAGGCTTTCGTATGCGAATAATAACCCACCGACGCCAATATTGCTCGAATTATCGAGCCATCTACGTCCACCGATTCAACGGTCGAGTACCACCACTTTGTAGACCATCGCTGACTCCATCTTCGGCCAAAATAAGATGAAGCTCGGCTATCTATTTGCCTTGAAATGCGTGCGCAAAGAATGAACGAACGTGGGTCAATAACAGCGACGATGTCGAGTTTCAGACGATCATCCCCATATGGATTTGTAGAGCTCGACTAGCTCTACAACTTCCATGTTGAACTCGAAATGTGAAAAGGCGTGGATTGAGAGAGATTGAGGGAATAAAATTGGACGATTTTGGCCACTGATTGCAAACGGCGGCTAGGGCTTTGAAACCCTAATTTGTAAAAAAAGTGATAAAAAAGATGGGCTTTTATAGAAAATATTCGTGCACTATTCATCCGATATTTTTCCGAACTCAAAACGAAGCGTGCCACTTGGTGTTTATAAGCTTTTACCCCTATTTCGAACGCAATGGAATATATATCGGAAGCCAATTCGATCGTATTTGAAAGATAGGTTTTCGAATCGACTATTTAAATTTAAAATTCACTCAAATAGATACCTATGCATTTTAGCTTGCCCCGGACAAACCGTAAATCCAATTGATACGAAATTTGAAATCTTACAACAATATAACATTACGGATCCAATGAAACTGGTTTCATCGATAACCGAGACTGTTTGAAAAATAACTATTTTTACTCGTCAATTAAATATTAAAATATTCAATTTCTACAAATCAACTTTAATTCGATTTTAAAAGTTCACCAACATCATTCTAATTCAAATAGATTTATTACAGCTTTATAAATCATTTTTATTCATATTAAATTCATATTTCCAATTATTTCTGTAATTTCAAATATTAAATTAACAATTTAATTATCCAATTAAATCCAGATATTCGAAATATAAGTTATTTGACTTATAAAATTTACTTGTGCATATTTAAAATCAATTAAATACACAAATTTCAAATGACTGAAATTCTGGGTTGTTACATTCTCCCCTACTTAAAAGAATTTCGTCCCCGAAATGACCAAGTAAGAAAACTCACAAAATCAATTTACTTTTCAAAAATAATTTGTTTAAACTAGATTTCAAATCCATTTAAACTTTTAACTTTTCCAAAATCCATTAGTTAAACTTCTTATTAAAACTTTTCTAAGTTTTCAAATCTACTTGGTTATCTTTTAAATCCAACTAACATCACTCAACTTTATAACTCAATATCAAAATTTCGGTTATCAAAAATTTCTAACGCCTTAGATTTTCAAAAAATTTCGCCAGCGTCTCGTTTGCACGGTTCGATTGTAGTAGGATCGCAACATATATATATATATATATATATATATATATATATATCGCAAATATACATCTCATCATCGAGGATGAGACATCCCGAAGGGATAAAAGTGTAGAAGTACGATATGTAATCCGAGATATGTACCTTACATATTATTAGTGAGCATATACGGCTAATATAGCGCGAAAGCGAGCTCCAAATGCGAAGCAAGCACCATATGCACCTACTAAACACTCAACAAACAATGAGAAACAGGTATATATGAAAGTAATATCAATACAACATATATCAAAAACTATATATGCCAATATAGCAATGCAACAAAAGCAACAAATCCAACTATCAAACAACTATCATCCAACTAACATCTAACAAATCAATATTTATCCAGCCAAACCATAACCAAATCAATATACATTCACTTTTCATTAATATTCATTGAATTGGTTTTCAATTTAAATCACATTTGATTTATTAACATTGGATTCCACTAACATTCATTTATTCATTTTCAATTAGTTTACATTCACTAATTCATATTCAAGTTAGTTCACTTTCAATTCAAATCAAATTCAATTCTATTTACTTCCACTTCACTTCCAATTTGGATTCAATTATTTTAGCCTTTAATTTGATTACTTCAATTTCATATGAATTTCTATACAATCAACATTCAGCATTACCAAATTTATTTACTTTACATTCATTCAATTTGGTTCAACACTTTTAGTTTCAAATTGGTTTAATATTCAATTGACTTTCATTCAATTATTCAATTCACAACTTCTTAACTTATGTTTTATTCAATTGTTAACAACAATATTTTCTAATCCATGTTTATTCCCTAATTCACTTTTACAATTAAAGTTGAATTCCATAATATAACTCAAGTTCATATTCATCACTTTACTTTATTAATTCACATTATTAATTTACTTTGGTACCAAAATCAATTTCATTTAACATCACTTAAGTTATCTTTCATTTCAACTTCATTTACCTTCACTTTCACTATACAACTTAAGTTCATCTGTAATTCATTTCAAATTCTATTTTATTTAACTTTTACTTAAGTCAAATTCATATCACTATTCAAATTCAAATTTTGTTTTACTTAAAATTGTTTAACCATTTTAACAATTCGTTTTACTTACATTTTCTCATTTTATAAGTTATACCACTTATTACTTAAACTTTCATAAACATTTACCTAATTTTAATTCCAATCACAAAAATCATCTTATAATTTCAATTCATGGTTATGCAATCACTTTACAACTTTGGTTTATTTAAACTTTCAAATTCAATTATATAATCATTTAACCACTTACGTTTAATTTCAAATCATATATATAATATGCTAATTCAAATTTCTTTATTTTACAAAAGTAAATTCTTACTTCATATTATAAGTCCAAAACTTATTTCACTTATATTTATCAATTGCAACATGGATTTTAAATTCAATTCATTTATCACAACAAAACTTAATATTTAATTTACTATTGGTAGAAAATCCATCACATAGAAACTCGAAAATGATACCGATGATGCTGCAGTCATCACCCTTTTTTATTTTCCAGCAACAGTAGTGAATTCAGTGCTTTCTATTCTATTAAATTTACAAATCTTTTACTTATACAGTTTCACTATTTTACTTCACTTATATAAGATCCGTTCCAAATTTATTCGTCTTATTTAGATTTACAACAATATAACATATTTAACTTCGAAAACAACTTTAAAATTTAACAGGATTCAAATTTTCAAATTCTTAGTTAAATCCATTTTTATTTATAACTCATATTTATAAATATATTCATGTAGTTTCACTTCTTATATATAAGATTATTTCACTATCGTAAATCATATTAATTATAATTCCATATTTATAATTCATTTGCTTATATAATTTATTCTTTTACAATTGTTGTTTCTACTTAGATTATTTAAAAATCTTTCGTTAACTTTTATATATTTACATTTTCAAACAACCAAACAATCAATTTAAATACACTTTAATAATTTCTGAAAAATTATTTCCTTTATATATAAAATATAATAGAGGTAAATTTATTTCACTTACCCATTTAAAATGATACTATGTCGACTTGCCTCGTTTAAGTGTTTGAAAATGCCTATGGATAACACAGCGTCCCACATCACGACCATAATTCACAAACAGCTCAACGTATAAGAAAACACAATATAAAACATTTTTATATCCAATAACAAATATGCGCTCATATAGAAAATACACTCAAAATCAATCTAAGGTGCTACTGTCTCTATCTATACTACGCATCAAAACTTAGGAATATACAAAATCTAAGCTCTGATACTAGCTGTGACGACCCGCAAATCCGTACCCTTTGAATCGATAATAAACCACACATGCTCGACCTAAAAGCACAGACTGACGGAAAGTCAAGAGAAAGAAAAGAAGAGGGAATAAGGGAAGAAAAGAATGAGAGACGATAGAACCAAACAGAACAATACAAAATCTCACATCGCAGCGGAAAATATATCAATGATCTTTACAAAACAGGAATTGTATATATATACATCAATCAGAGTTCAACAATCAATCAATAGTTATCAGCCTGAACAGTTATAATAACATGTCCTCACAAATGCTGATAATATACAACAACAAACAAAGCAGAGGATAATCAAGCAAATACGGATGTGCGAAAATGAAGATTTTCAGCTCTCCTGACGAAGCTCCAAAAGCACCAAAGCATAACCTGTGGATATACTCGGTCTGACCCGAGCATTGAAAGGGGAGAACGTCCGGATCAGTTTGGTAAACCAGCGTGAGAAACACACTCAACTGAATTTATTAAGTTACCAAAACTTTTCCTTTATCAAAACAAAAGTATCTCGTAAGACAAGTCCACACATAAACACAGACATGTTTTTATCTTACGATAACTAAAACATATCATATCAAATCCTCTCATATTATAGTAGTGTCTACTATATACAAATAATATTAATCATAGCCAAAATTGTTACATTGATTAAATTCCAGCATATAGCCCAATTGGATAATACAATCAAAATGGCAAGCACGTAGTGGAGTTCGGATTTCCATACAAATGACCAGGTGAAGAGACTACCTTTCGGTAGTACATCTCTAGAAGAATGCACCGAGAAACCATCACAAAGTTTCTATACCAACACAAGACTGGCCCACCTCTATAACTAGATGGTACCGAATATGTCATCCTCCGGTCGTTACTGACCTTTATCGAGGGCCCTCTAGCATACAAACTACAATAATCAGATACACGACGTCATAGCGTGCAAAGATATATCTAGAAGAGGATGATAATACCTTGATGGGAGCGACCCACTTAGCCCTGCTGCATCTAACCATGTTTTGGTCATTTTCGGTTGATGAGGCTAGATGAGGTAACGATTACCTTTCACAATCACATATCACATCACTTTGAATGCCACACGACCATTTCCGTTGACTACTAATTGCTTTCCACACAAAAAAACCCTTAAGCTCATACATCTCAAGGAGGGTGTTAAGCTAAGAGAAGTTGGCTTCTCCGCCACTACTGATGTACGTTTGTAGAAACCAATGTACGTAATCTATAGAAATGTAATGTCAGACAAACATTCATACAAGTTGTCCAGGAACAGGAAAAACAGAAGGTACTTTCCTACCACATCCTATCAGGAAATCCCTAGGATTAGTAGCAAATAGTCCTTGCATTGGATATTTCATAATGAAGAGACCACTTCTACTGGATGTATATTTGGATTTTAACCCCAAACGATCAACAGCAGTCCCCCACTATGAAAATCCGAAATATCAATATCATCATAAGCAACCTGGACAATCATCGCATATACATTGGTCCGAAGTGGTTTTCAGATAAATCTGATCCCGGTCTATTCGCACTACCAAAGCAAAAGCGTTTCTCAACCTCACACAGAAACTAAGTCTCCTAGACTTATCACGCCTCCAGCTTTCAACTTGCTATCCTTCGGGCTAAGAAGGTAGCTCGATAGATTGGAGTAATACTCCACATTATACGAATCAACATCCTTAACACAAATGATAATCAAGCCTACATAGAAGGCTACGCACTAAGTGTACGACTAAATAGTTCCCACATCAAGTCGAGGAACTAAAATTTGGCTAATGTTTGATAGTCGGTTATTTAACTATCAAAGCAAATAAACAATTAATGAAACGACCCCGGATTTTTATGAATTTAAATTGATAATTTAAATGAATTTTTTTTTGAATTAAAATTGTAAAATTGATTATAAACGGCAACGGGTTTCCTCGATTCAAATAGAAAATATATTAAGTCATATGAATTTGAAGCTTTGTATATATGTGAATATATATGTATATATTGAATTAGAAATAAAATCTTAAATAAATGGTTTTAAAAATAAATAGAAATAAAAATAAGTAGTCATGTAAGAATAGAAATAAATATATAAGTTAATATAATAAAAATAAATATAATAACTTTTATAATAAGTTCATAACGTAAAATAAATATCTATCAAACATAAACAAAGCAAACAAATGAAAATGTAAATGCAAACAAACAAATATATGAAGACAAGTATGTATACTTGTAAAAGAAAAGAAAATAAATAAATAAACAATAAATATATAAGTATGTACACATAAAAATATAAAACAAAAGAAAAAAATAAGTTGAGTGTGTAGACACAAAGTACATCAATCATCATTAATGTTTTCATCTTAGCCACCATCATATAAACATACACAAAAAAAAGAATATGTACAAACACAATTAAATATAAGAATCATCTCTGCCGAGACAAGTAGGTATGGCTGAAGTAACCATAAGTAATGCAAGCCTTAACATATCACTTCAGCCAAATACAAAGTATATATTTTTACACAAGTATAAAATCAAATCAAGCAAAGTAAGAAAATGTATAAGTATAAACTGTAAAACAGTACAAGTACCTTCATATTATAAAGCAAAGAATGTATAACCTATCCATACCTCTAGTACACCAAGCTAGATAGTATCAGCCGAAATTTTGTTGATAAAACAAAGAAAATAAAATAACATTCCCTGTATAAACATGAAATCAACAAATAAACTTGTTTTAATAAATATCAATCTTCACCTCAGTTTTGTTTATTCAAGCCAAGAAAAATATCATCAAAAAATAAAATCTGAAAAAAAACAAAACTTCAACTTATATAAGCTCAAATTCAATTCAACAAGGAACAAAACCAGATCAAACAACCAAGTTCCAGAGCAAACCTGGAAACAGAGATAAAATAATTGAATCAAAGGCAACAATTTAAATTAGATGAAGATCAAAACAGAAAAACAGTAAGCAAAATACAAGCTCCAGTTTGGAAGCTTGTCCTCTGTCTTCATCCCACAGGTGAGTAACATCACCATTTTAAATTGTTAAGTATATAATTTGGTTGCCTGCTTATCTTTGAAGTATAATATGCTTGTGAATATATTTTAAAAATCTTTGTGTTTATATATGTGTACTAGGGTGTGCAATAGTTGATCCGAATTCTTCCTCTCTGATTTTAGTTCCCAGGCTCAACTACTAATCAAACTTTACATTCTCTTATTCAATCTTTATTAGTACTTAAGTTCGAACAAAATATGTTTGTGTATCTTTGTTTTAAGTTTAAAAGTTTGTTTAAGGTAAGATAATTTATTTTGGCTTCTGGAAAAAAAATGAAACAACAGGGGAAAACTTAAATAACTAAAAATTTAATTTTTATGATTCCTAGATTCAGGTATATGAATCAAAAGTTAAAACTTAAACTTGATTTTCAAAACAAAAATGAAAATTTTTAGTTGAGAAATAAAGAAGCAGTTTACAGACGAACAAAAATCACCTTTTTACAAAATTTTGTTGATTAAATGAATTATTGATGCTGAAATTTGTTAAGGAGCTAGATTTTTGATTCGAGGATATAGGAAAAATGTTGGAAAATTTTTCTAATGCAAAATTTTGCAAGTCGAATCGCATTTAGGGTTTAAGTTATGGTTTTGAAGAGGTCGCATATTTTGATTCGTTCTCGGTCTAGAAGTGATCGAGTCCAACGTGGTTTGGGGTAATGGTGGAGGAAGGGTGGACGCGTGCGTGGCCGGGGTTGCTCGAATTCCAGTGGTCAGAGCTGCGTGGACGAGGCGTTGCCAGGTATGGGTATGGAGGAAGATGCAATTTTCAGGTTTTGGAATGGGAAGCTCGTAATTCGATTTTCGGTGATTGGACGCATTTCGATGATCGAGGTGAGATGTTGAGGCAAGTACTGATGTGTGGCGATCGGTGTTGATGATCAACGGTGGCTGGAACCACCGTGCATATGAACGGTGGTATATTTGTCTGATGATGTTAGTTTTTGGGAAGCAGAGGAGAGACTCGAATTTTACTCGAGTAATTCGAGTGTCTTACTTGAAGCAGGCTGTTGTTTTCTCGGGGAAGCTTCACGTGTTGCTCGAAGTAGATAAAGGGGGAGGCTCTGGTTGAAGTTGTTCAGGTTTTAAACCTGTAACACTTTTTCACAGATTTAAATTTTAGTTTTTAAATTTAAAATCAAAGTCAAACTGAGTCTAAATAAAACTTTAAGTAAAATTCAATTAGATTTGTACAATTAGATTTTTATTTAAACTAATGAATTTTAATGGTTAATCAAACTTATAATTAAAAATGATTAACGTAGGTTAATTTATTTTGAAATGTAATCAGATAAATGTTAATAAATGTCATTACCTAGATTATCTTATAATTAATTAATTTAATAATAATCTTTGTAATAGTTTAAATGAAATTACTTAATGGGAAGTAATTAAGGAATTAATTATTTATTGTAATTAATTGAGAAATTTGATTAATTTGAATTAATTTAGTTAATTAATTTGGATTTAATCATTTGATATTTGGAAGTATAATTGCTTGGAGAAGTAATTGATGGATAATTATTGGAGGTAATTAATTGGATGATGTTTGTTAATAAAAGTAATTGGAGTATAATTACTTGAAATTAATCGAGAGACAACTAAGGATTTTTAATTAAATATAAATTAATGTTTAAAAGTTGATTAATCAAGTGGTTGAGCAATAATTAATTCAAGAATAATGTGATAAATCAATTAAGGTAACAAATTTGAGATTTATTTATATAGTTAAAGGTTCGTTAACTAATGAAAATGATTAAAGATAAATTAATTAGTCAAAAGGAGATAAATTAAAGATTAATTAATAAATATGATTAATTAAGTATAGTTTAATTAATTAAGTTAATTGATCAATTAATATTAAATGAATTGTTAATTAATAAATCAGGATTGGATAATTAATTCAGAAGTAATAAATTTACTTGGAAATAAATTGAATTGATTAGGATTAAAAACGATTTAATTAATCCTGCATATAAATGACTATTGAATACTTGACTTACTCATGAATGATTGTATTGTATGAGATGCCTTGAATTGATTTCCCTATCTGATCTGTGATATTTTGTTCTGTGACTGTGTATAAATTATCCATTCATTTACATTGTTATATTATCCGTGAATCTGTGAATGGGCGATAAGCTTTATAGTTATATCACTTATCAACTATATTTCTGTGTTTGATCCGTGATGATTGAATGATGTTGCACTATTGTGTTAAACCCCTTGACCACACTTATACACACACCAATATGATTTCACGAGGAAATCGGTTAAGTCACAGATTTGGAAATGATTTTTAAAGTTGAATATTTAAATTCAAATGTTTTAGAAATGGATTGGGTTTAAAGTGAAAAGCTTTAGAAATGAAATTTCAAAGATGAAATTTATTTTTAATAACTTGATTGAATTTTGTAATTTAAATATTTTGATTTAAATTTGAATTCAATATTTGAAATTGAATTCTATGATTTGGAAACTAGGGACTAAAAATGTTATACCAGTTTATATGGGTTAAACTATTTTAAAGGTATTGATTTGGAAATTTGAATTTTAATTCAAAGGCTTTAACTCATGTAAATATAATTGATTTTTCGAACATGGAACTATTTGTTTCCAAATAATAAAAGCTTTCATATAGGAAGTGAACTTCCAAATTGTGTTAAAAAGGATTTCGAGTTAGAAATGAAAATGATTTCCTTAGTTATCGAAACTGTTTGAAAGCTATAAGATAAAATCTTGATTTAAAGATTTAAATGAATTAATCCAATTGAGATGAAATTGTTTTGAAATCCGGGAATGAATCTTTGTGAAAATGGGTGAACTTAGTGAAATAAATCTTTTGTTTTAAAGGATTTAAAAATGGTAATTTGTTCAAACCATTTGAAAGAAAGTTTTGAATTATTAAGTTGTGGCTTAATTGAAATCCCATATCCATATATTTTTAAAAGTTGCGCTCACTATTCGGGTTAGCCGGGAAAGGACCTTTGGGTCGTATAACCCATTTCGAATATGTGATACGTCGCTATGGATAGCATTTGAAGATCGGTGGTGAAGACCGGGTATTTGCGAGGACGATAGGATGACCTATTGATTGTCTCTGCACCGAGTAGCTACGGTATAGAGATTCCCTAAGTGATGGGAAATCCGATCGGGATTGTGAATACCCGGATTGCAAGGGCTTCGTAAGAAGTGCCTTCGGTTCTGTTCGAACCTAGAATAGACTTGTATGGATTGTTATGTCTGACATTACAATTTGAGATATAAAGCTGATTTCTTTCAAATATATTTCTGTTGGTGGCGGAGAATTTATTCTCTTAGCTTAACACCCTTCTCTGAGACGTACGAGCTCAGAGGTTATGTAGTTGATGGTTATTAGCGATATATTCCCAATTTGGTAATGTGACATGCTGAGTGTTGCTGTGAAATGATCATTATGTTGATCATTTGTGATAGGATCATTTGTTTGATCGTTTATCTTTGTGATCATTTCTATGATCATTTGTGGACCCAAAGCATGGCTTTGTACCAAAGCGTGGCTTTGTGGACGAGACTTCGTCGAGCCTCACAAACCGGTAATGGTCGAAACAGGAATTGTGCGGCAAGGTTTTCAGGGATAGCTTCCCTAGGGTATGACCATTCCTTCTGGAAAAGGGTAGTGTCATGGTATGGAGCCCTGATACTTACTCATGTGGACACACTATATTTATTTCTGTGTGGTTGTTGGTTTAGAGGCGCCTCGTATAAAGGTCCCAAAGGACCAGGGGTGGCATATCTGAGGTTTTGTATATTCCCCGGGAAGAGGGGTAGCCGGCCTTGTTTGGCAGAGATCCAGTTGGGTTCTCGGAGCGTCCTTCCAGAGGCGTTTCCATGTGGCGATGGGAAGTTCCTTGGCCTGACCATTTGTTGGAAATCCATTCTTCAAATACGTACCTTGTACGGTTTTAGTTGTAGAACCTATCATTCACTTATGGTGGCGCCCCACTGTTTGGATGGTAGCTATAGTAGGCATAGTTCGAAATGTCTATGTTGGCTAAGATTTATATCTTTACTTTCGAAATGATTTTTTTACTACACTATGCACTAGTAATAATATCAAATGTTCTTTTTAATGCGTATTAAGCATCTTTGACTATCATAAGGAGAAATCTCCTCCGATTCTGCGTTTGCATTGTGTGTGTGTTCGGGAGGCCTTATGGTAGTCTCATTTCTAAAAAGCATTGCGAATTGGTTTTAAAATATTTCGTTGCTTGTTTTAAAGATAAAACTGTTTTTGTTGCCCACACCAGTCCCATGACTGATCCAGAGTTTATTGTTTCTTTCCTAAACTCAAGGTGCTCAAAATTTTCTACACGAGCAGTCTAGAGTTGGGTTTTTCAGATAGTTAGGTTCAGTGAATTTTCTGGAGCTAGTTCAGTCTTTGGATATGGACGAGACTTGCTTGTCTTTGCGTATCGTGATGTTGGATCGAGCTGCTGCTTCTGGAATTCTCTTTTGAAGACTATCTTAGAGTTATATTGTTCCGCTGCTAGATGTTATCTATTTTTCTTTTCCGCTGCTATTTATTGTATCATATCTCTGATGTATATTGATATCTACTGGATCATCTGTTGTATCAGATATTGTATCAAAGCTGTATATCAATGTATTATTCTTTTATTCCGCTGTATTGTTTACTTAATGTTGTTATAAGCTCTGGCGAATCGGATTTGAACGGTTGAATCTACGGCATTCAAATACGATATAAAGTATGGATGTTGATTTTCGAGCGGGCAAAATTCGTCTCGTCACATTTGGTATCAGAGCGAAGGTTAAAACTTTAGCTCAGGAGTATAACACGTTAAGTAGCTCATTAGAGATAGGGTGAAGTATCCCTAGAATGAGTATATCCCTAAGATATCTGTTCGAATGTCTCAGTAAATTCTCTTACTATCCACTGATAGTGAGTATGAGTGCAAGAAGAGGACAAGATAGGGGATAGGGAAATACGACTATAAATGGTCGATGCCCTGCAACAGTGGAAACAAACTTTCTTTATCAATTTCTTTGATTCGTTTCCAAATTCTTTTGAATTCTTCATGACAGCTCCAGAAAGAAGTTCGGTGCGTTGATGCTCTACGAATCATTGTAGAAAATTTTACTTCGTGTTTCATCGATTTCTTATCAGTTTTTTGATTTAAACTTTAATAAATTGGAAATTTTAAATTGAGTTAAATTGATCAATAGAATATGAAGGATAATTTGAATTGTATTGATAAAACGATTTCGTTTAAAACCAAATTTGAAATTCTATTATAATTTCTTGGGTTGATCGAAGTCCGAAGAGGGACGAATTGGTATATTGTTCTGAGATATTCCGACTTGAATTTGGAATTCATATCTTAAGTTTGAGGAATTATAGGAGATCGAATCTGTCTATCTCTGTGTTGTTTCCGTGCCTGCGAATTTCAAGGACGAAATTCTTTTAAGGGGGGAAGTTTGTAACGACCCCGGATTTTTATGAATTCAAATTGATAATTTAAATGAATTTTTTTTGAATTAAAATTGTAAAATTGATTATAAATGGCAGCGGGTTTCCTCGATTCAAATAGAAAATATATTAAGTCATATGAATTTGAAGATTTGTATGTATGTGAATATATATGTATATATTGAATTAGAAATAAAATCTTAAATAAATGGTTTTAAAAATAAATAGAAATAAAAATAAGTAGACATGTAAGAATAGAAATAAATATATAAGCTAATATAATAAAAATAAATATAACAACTTTTATAATAAGTACATAACGTAAAATAAATATCTATCAAACATAAACAAAGCAAACAAATGAAAATGTAAATGCAAACAAACAAATATATGAAGACAAGTATGTATACTTGTAAAAGAAAATAAAATAAATAAATAAACAATAAATACATAAGTATGTACACATAAAAATATAAAACAAAAGAAAAAATAAGTTGCGTGTGTAGACACAAAGTACATCAATCATCATTAATGTTTTCATCTTAGCCACCATCATATAAACATATAAAAAAAAAGAATATGTACAAACACAATTAAATATAAGAATCATCTCTGCCGAGACAAGTAGGTATGGCTGAAGTAAACATAAGTAATGCAAGCCTTAACATATCACTTCAGCCAAATACAAAGTATATATTTTTACACAAGTATAAAATCAAATCAAGCAAAGTAAGAAAATGTATAAGTATAAACTGTAAAACAGTATAAGTACCTTCATATTATAAAGCAAAGAATGTATAACCTATCCATACCTCTAGTACACCAAGCTAGATAGTATCAGCCGAGATTTTTTTTGATAAAACAAAGAAAATAAAATAACATTCCCTGTACAAACATGATATCAACCAGTAAACTTGTTTTAATAAATATCAATCTTCACCTCAGTTTTGTTTATTCAAGCCAAGAAAAATATCATCAAAAAAAAATCTAAAAAAAAACAAAACTTCAACTTATATAAGCTCAAATTCAATTCAACAAGGAACAAAACCAGATCAGACAACCAAGTGAAGTTCCAGAGCAAACCTGGAAACAGAGATAAAATAATTGAATCAAAGGCAACAATTTAAATTAGATGAAGACCAAAACAGAAAAACAGTAAGCAAAATACAAGCTCCAGTTTGGAAGCTTGTCCTCTGTCTTCATCCCACAGGTGAGTAACATCACCATTTTAAATTGTTAAGTATATAATTTGGTTGCCTGCTTATCTTTGAAATATAATATGCTTGTGAATATATTTTAAAAATCTTTGTGTTTATATATGTGTACTAGTGTGTGCAATAGTTGATCTGAATTCTTCCCCTCTGATTTTAGTTTCCAGGCTCAACTACTAATCAAACTTTACATTCTCTTATTCAATCTTTATTAGTACTTAAGTTCGAACAAAATATGTTTGTGTATCTTGGTTTTAAGTTTAAAAGTTTGTTTAAGGTAAGCTAATTTATTTTGGCTTCTGGAAAAAAAAATGAAACAACAGGGGAAAACATAAATAAGTAAAAATTTAATTTTTATGATTCCTAGATTCAGGTATATGAATCAAAAGTTAAAACTTAAACTTGATTTTCAAAACAAAAATGAAAATTTTTAGTTGAGAAATAAAGAAGTAGTTTACAGACGAACAAAAATCACCTTTTTACAAAATTTTGTTGATTAAATGAATTATTGTTGCTGAAATTTGTTAAGGAGCTAGATTTTTGATTCGAGGATATAGGAAAAATGTTGGAAAATTTTTCTAATGCAAAATTTTGCAAGTCGAATCGCATTTAGGGTTTAAGTTATGGTTTTGAAGAGGTCGCATATTTTGATTCGTTCTCGGTCTAGAAGTGATCGAGTTCAACGTGGTTTGGGGTAATGGTGGAGGAAGGGTGGACGCGTGCGTGGCCGGGGTTGCTCGAATTCCAGTGGTCAGAGCTGCGTGGACGAGGCGTTGCCAGGTATGGGTATGGAGGAAGATGCAATTTCCAGGTTTTGGAATGGGAAGCTCGTTTTCGATTTTCGATGATTGGACACATTTCGATGATCGAGGTGAGATGTTGAGGCAAGTACTGATGTGTGGCGATCGGTGTTGATGATCAACGGTGGCTGGAACCACCGTGCATATGCACGGTGGTATATTTTTCTGATGATGTTAGTTTTTGGGAAGCAGAGGAGAGACTCGAATTTTACTCGAGTAATTCGAGTGTCTTACTCGAAGCAGGCTGTTGTTTTCTCGGGGAAGCTTCACGTGTTGCTCGAAGTAGATAAAGGGGGAGGCTCTGGTTGAAGTTGTTCAGGTTTTAAACCTGTAACAGTTTTTAACAGATTTAAATTTTAGTTTTTAAATTTAAAATCAAAGTCAAACTGAGTCTAAATAAAACTTTAAGTAAAATTCAAGTTACATTTGTACAATTAGATATTTATTTAAACTAATGAATTTTAATGGTTAATCAAACTTATAATTAAAAATGATTAACGTAGGTTAATTTTTTTTGAAATGTAATCAGATAAATGTTAATAAATGTCATCAACTAGATTATCTTATAATTAATTAATTTAATAATAATCTTTGTAATAGTTTAAATGAAATTATTTAATGGGAAGTAATTAAGGAATTAATTATTTATTGTAATTAATTGAGAAATTTGATTAATTTGAATTAATTTAGTTAATCAATTTGGATTTAATCATTTGATATTTGGAATTATAATTGCTTGGAGAAGTAATTGATGGATAATTATTGGAGGTAATTAATTGGATGATGTTTGTTAATAAAAGTAATTGGAGTATAATTACTTGAAATTAATCGAGAGACAACTAAGGATTTTTAATTAAATATAAATTAATGTTTAAAAGTTGATTAATCAAGTGGTTGAGCAATAATTAATTCAAGAATAATGTGATAAATCAATTAAGGTAACAAATTTGAGATTTATTTATATAGTTAAAGGTTCGTTAACTAATGAAAATGATTAAAGATAAATTAATTAGTCAAAAGGAGATAAATTAAAGATTAATTAATAAATATGATTAATTAAGTATAATTTAATTAATTAAGGTAATTGATCAATTAATATTAAATGAATTTGTAATTAATAAATCAGGATTGGATAATTAATTCATAAGTAATAAATTTACTTGGAAATAAATTGAATTGATTAGGATTAAAAACAATTTAATTAATCTTGCATATAAATGACTATTGAATACTTGACTTACTCATGAATGATTGTATTGTATGAGATGCCTTGAATTGATTTCCCTATCTGATCTGTGATATTTTGTTCTGTGACTGTGTATAAATTATCCATTCATTTACATTGTTATATTATCCGTGAATCTGTGAATGGGCGATAAGCTTTATAGTTATATCGCTTATCAACTATATTTCTGTGTTTGATCCGTGATGATTGAATGATGTTGCACTATTGTGTTAAACCCCTTGACCACACTTATACACACACCAATATGGATTTCACGAGGAAATCGGTTAAGTCACAGATTTGGAAATGATTTTTAAAGTTGAATATTTAAATTCAAATGTTTTGGAAATGGATTGGGTTTAAAGTGAAAAGCTTTAGAAATGAAATTTCAAAGATGAAATTTATTTTTAATAACTTGATTGAATTTTGTAATTTAAATATTTTGATTTAAATTTGAATTCAATATTTGAAATTGAATTCTATGATTTGGAAACTAGGGACTAAAAATGTTATACCAGTTTATATGGGTTAAACTATTTTAAAGGTATTGATTTGGAAATTTGAATTTTAATTCAAAGGCTTTAACTCATGTAAATATAATTGATTTTTCGGACATGGAACTATTTGTTTCCAAATAATAAAAGCTTTCATATAGGAAGTGAACTTCCAAATTGTGTTAAAAAGGATTTCAAGTTAAAAATGAAATGATTTCCCAAGTTATCGAAACTGTTTGAAAGCTATAAGATAAAATCTTGATTTAAAGATTTAAATGAATTAATCCAATTGAGATGAAATTGTTTTGAAATCCGGGAATGAATCTTTGTGAAAATGGGTGAACTTAGTGAAATAAATCTTTTGTTTTAAAGGATTTAAAAATGGTAATTTGTTTAAACCATTTGAAAGAAAGTTTTGAATTATTAAGTTGTGGCTTAATTGAAATCCCATATCCATATATTTTTAAAAGTTGCGCTCACTATTCGGGTTAGCCGGGAAAGGACCTTTGGGTCGTATAACCCATTCTGAATATGTCATACGTCGCTATGGATAGCATTTGAAGATCGGTGGTGAAGACCGGGTATTTGCGAGGACGATAGGATGACCTATTGATTGTCTCTGCACCGAGTAGCTACGGTATAGAGATTCCCTAAGTGATGGGAAATCCGATCGGGATTGTGAATACCCGGATTGCAAGGGCTTCGTAAGAAGTGCCTTCGGTTCTGTTCGAACCTAGAATAGACTTGTATGGATTGTTATGTCTGACATTACAATTTGATATATAAAGCTGATTTCTTTCAAATATATTTCTGTTGGTGGCGGAGAATTTATTCTCTTAGCTTAACACCCTTCTCTGAGACGTACGAGCTCAGAGGTTATGTAGTTGATGGTTATTAGCGATATATTCCCAATTTGGTAATGTGACATGCTGAGTGTTGCTGTGAAATGATCATTGTGTTGATCATTTGTGATAGGATCATTTGTTTGATCGTTTATCTTTGTGATTATTTCTATGATCATTTGTGGACCCAAAGCATGGCTTTGTACCAAAGCGTGGCTTTGTGGACGAGACTTCGTCGAGCCTCACAAACCGGTAATGGTCGAAACAGGAATTGTGCGGCAAGGTTTTCAGGGATAGCTTCCCTAGGGTATGACCATTCCTTCTGGAAAAGGGTAGTGTCATGGTATGGAGCCCTGATACTTACTCATGTGGACACACTATATTTATTTCTGTGTGGTTGTTGGTTTAGAGGCGCCTCGTATAAAGGTCCCAAAGGACCGGGGGTGGCATATCTGAGATTTTGTATATTCCCCGGGAAGGGGGGTAGCCGGCCTTGTTTGGCAGAGATCCAGTTGGGTTCTCGGAGCGTCCTTCCAGAGGCGTTTCCATGTGGCGATGGGAAGTTCCTTGGCCTGACCATTTGTTGGAAATCCATTCTTCAAATACGTACCTTGTACGGTTTTAGTTGTAGAACCTATCATTCACTTATGGTGGCGCCCCACTGTTTGGATGGTAGCTATAGTAGGCATAGTTCGAAATGTCTATGTTGGCTAAGATTTATATCTTTACTTTCGAAATGATTTTTTTACTACACTATGCACTAGTAATAATATCAAATGTTCTTTTTAATGCGTATTAAGCATCTTTGACTATCATAAGGAGAAATCTCCTCCGATTCTGCGTTTGCATTGTGTGTGTGTTCGGGAGGCCTTATGGTAGTCTCATTTCTAAAAAGCATTGCGAATTGGTTTTAAAATATTTCGTTGCTTGTTTTAAAGATAAAACTGTTTTTGTTGCCCACACCAGTCCCATGACTGATCCAGAGTTTATTGTTTCTTTCCTAAACTCAAGGTGCTCAAAATTTTCTACACGAGCAGTCTAGAGTTGGGTTTTTCAGATAGTTAGGTTCAGTGAATTTTCTGGAGCTAGTTCAGTCTTTGGATATGGACGAGACTTGCTTGTCTTTGCGTATCGTGATGTTGGATCGAGCTGCTGCTTCCGGAGTTCTCTTTTGAAGACTATCTTAGAGTTATATTTTTCTGCTGCTAGATGTTATCTATTTTTCTTTTCCACTGCTATTTATTGTATCATATCTCTGATGTATATTGATATCTACTGGATCATCTGTTGTATCAGATATTGTATCAAAGCTGTATATCAATGTATTATTCTTTTATTCTGTTGTGTTGTTTACTTAATGTTGTTATAAGCTCCGGCGAATCGGATTTGAACGGTCGAATCTACGGCATTCAAATACGATATAAAGTATGGATGTTGATTTTCGAGCGGGCAAAATTCGTCTCGTCACAATTAATCAACACCATAACAATCACTGGGCCCTTCTAATTAATCTTTTATTAATTAAATCACTTTCTAAATATTCACTTCAAATTATCTTTAAAAAGATAAATTCTCAAAACCATTTCAATATTGGAAAACATTTCCATATACTTATTTAATAAAAAGTAATTCGCAATTCAATTTATTTTCAACACTTAGAAAATATTATATATACTTAAATCACGATTAAGTATATATTTTATTCTTTAAGGAAAACATTTTTATTAAACACATTTATTTGGGTCAAAACGAATGTTTAGTAAAATATCGTTACGACAACCCAAAATCACTAGTACATGGATTTGAAAATTTGATAGATATATAAATCCCAATACTATACAAAACATTTTCTTTCGAAAATCATTTACTATAACAATAGTGTCATAGTCCATCATTTCCTTATTTGTCAAAAACGTATATTTCAATAATGAATGTTGAAATCTATGGTTTCGATACTTAACACATTTCAAAACATCTTTTAATCATTTTATTCCATTTAAATATCACTTCCAGAAACACTCATTTTAAAATATTATTCACTGTCCAAAATCGTGAATATAAATCGTTTACCAAATTTAATATTATTTCAACATTTAATTTAATGGATAATTCGCTGTCAAAAATCGTGAATAAAATCCCTTTAAATAAACTTCTATATTTACTTATCAAAATCAATTGATTTCGGATTTATAAAACAATGTTTATAACTTCACAATTCTATTTTATAAAAACTTTAAGTTATAAATTCCTTTTATGTACCAATTCCATTTATAACTCAATTATATGCCAAATCTAATTTATAAGTTAATTACTTATAAATCATCTATTTACAAATTCATTTGTTTTATAACTTCACAATTATAAATCTTATTCCCTTACAAACTCCATTTATAACTTCATTTTAACACTTATAAAAACTCCTTTATAATTTCCTCATTTTTATTTATAAAATGTTTATTTCAAAAATCACTTTAAAACCCTTTTAAATTTGGAAATCATCACTTCAACATTTATAAAATTTCAAAAATAGGTCCAATGCTGCAACAGCACCAAATACAACAATCACGGCATCCAAAACGTCATATATCATATGATAACAGCATATATAACAATATCTGTAAATAAATCAATACTGGTGAGGAATCCAGTTGGATCCTACCAATCTGTCACCTGCAACAAATATACATATTAGAATATGTGTACAATGTCCACTTCAAGGCAGACGCGCGTACAAAAGGGTCACCTGCTCATAAACGGGAACGTATAGGGTCATCTACTCCACTAGGCAGGTATATATCCAAATACCAATCAATATATCATATATCATCCAAACAATCATCAATCAACATAAATTATATTTATTCTCACTTATATAAAAATATCAATGAGTAAGAAAGAGTGAGTTGTACTCACATTGCTTGTAATCGTCGCGATAGCGATTTATTCCAATTAAAATTAAACAAGCATTTAATTTCAACCAAAATTTTCACTAACTCAAATAAATCCCAATCTAGTTCCATAATGTAGTGCTCGTCAATACGGACCCGACGTAATTCGTTTCGTCAATTTTTGACCTCGTATGAACAAGTTACAACATTTAGAAGTTTAAACGAATTTATATTATATAATTTTCAATTTCTATTTTATTTTTTAACCTTCTTTTATCAAAGCCGTTAATTTTCCCTGATCAAATCATGGCCGCGTCTTGCTCTTCTTCTCCCCAGGCTTTCGTATGCGAATAATAACCCACCGACGCCAATATTGCTCGAATTATCGAGCTATCTACGTCCACCGATTCAACGGTCGAGTACCACCACTTTATAGACCATCGCTGACTCCATCTTCGGCCAAAATAAGATGAAGCTCGGCTATCTATTTTCCTTGAAATGCGTGCGCAAAGAATGAACGAACGTAGGTCAATAACAGCGACGATGTCGAGTTTCAGACGATCATTCCCATATGGATTTGTAGAGCTCGACTAGCTGTACAACTTCCATGTTGAACTCGAAATGTGAAAAGGCGTGGATTGAATAAAATCGTTTACCAAATTTAATATTATTTCAACATTTGGAAAAGGCGTGGATTGAAAAGACGATCATCCCCAATTGGAAATATTATTCACTGTCCAAAAATCGTGAATATAAATCGTTTACCAAATTTAATATTATTTCAACATTTAATTTAAAGGATAATTCCCTTTCAAAAATCATGAATAAAATTGCTTTAAATAAATTTCTATATTTACTTATCAAAATCAATTGATTTCAGATTTATAAAACAATGTTTATAAATTCACAATTATATTTTATAAAAACTTTAAGTTATAAATTCCTTTTATTTACCAATTCCATTTATAACTCAATTATATGCCAAATCCAATTTATAAGTTAATTACTTATAAATCATTTATTTACATATTCAGTTATTTTATAACTTCACAATTATAAATCTTATTCCCTTACAAACTCCATTTATAACTTTATTTTAACACTTATAAAAACTCCTTTATAATTTCCTCATTTTGATTTATTAAACGTTTATCTCAAAAATCACTTTTAAATCCTTTTAGATTTGGAAATCATCACTTCAACATTTTTAAAATTCCAAAAATAGGCCCAAAGCTGCAACAACACCAAATACATCAATCATGACATCCAAAACATCATATATCATATGATAACAACATATATAACAATATCTGTATATAAATCAATACTGGCGAGGAATCCAATTGGATCCCTCCAACCTGTCACCTGCAACAAATATACATATTAGAATATGTTTACAATGTCCGCTTCAAGGCAGACGCGCGTCCAAAAGGGTCATCCGCTCATACACGGGAACGTATACGGTCATCTGCTCCACTAGGTAGGTATATATATCCAAATACCAATCAATATATCATATATCATCCAAACAATCATCAATCAGCATAAATAATACTTATTCTCACTTATATAAAAATATCAGTGAGTCAGAAAGAGTGAGTTGTACTCACATTGCTTGTAATCGTCGTGATAGCGATTTATTCCGATTAAAATTGAACAAGCGTTTAATTTCAACCAAAATTTTCACTTGCTCAAATAAATCCCAATCTAGCTCCATAATGTATGCTCGTCAATACGGACCTAACGCAATTCATTTCGTCAATTTTCGACCTCGTATGAACAAGTTACAGCATTTAGAAGTTTGAACGAATTTATATTATATAATTTTCAATTTCTATTTTATTTTTTTAACCTTCTTTTATCAAAGCCGTTCATTTTCCCTGATCAAACCCTAGCCACATCTTGCTCTTCTTCTCCCTATGCTTTCGTATACGAATAATAACCCACCGATGCCGATATTGCTGAACTATTGAGCCATCTATGTCCACAAATACAACGATCGAGTACCACCACTTTGTAGACCATCGCTGACTCCATCTTTGGCCAAAATATGATGATGCTCGGCTATCTATTTGCCTTGAAATGCATGCGCAAAGAACGGACGAACTCGGGTCAATAACATTGACGATGCGGAGTTTCAGACGATCACCCCCATATGGATTTGTAGAGCTCGACTAGCTCTACAACTTCCATGTTGAACTCGAAACATGAAAAGGCGTGGATCGAGAGAGATTGAGGGAAGAAAATTGGATGATTTTGGCCACTGATTTCAAACGGCGGCTAGGGCTTTGAAACCCTAATTTGTGAAAAAGGTGAAAAAAAGATGGGCTTTTATAGAAAATATTCGTGCACTATTCATCTGAGATTTTTCCGAATTCGAAACGAAGCGTGCCGCCTGGCATTTATAAGGTTTTACCTCTATTCCGAAGACAATGGAATATATACCGAAAGCCAATTCGATCGTATTTTGAAGATAGGTTTTCGAATCGACTACTTAAATTTAAAATTCACCCGAACAGATTTCTATGCGTTTTAGCTTGCCCCAGACAAACCATAAATCCAATTGACAAACAATTTGAAATCTTACAATAATATAACATTACGGATCCAATGAAACTGGTTTCGTCGATATCCGAGACTGTTTCAAAAATGACCATTTTTACTCGTCAATTAAATATTAAAATATTCAATCTCTACAAATCAACTTTTAATTCGATTTTAAAAGTTCACCAACATCATTCTAATTCAAATAGAATTTATTACAACTTTTAAAATCATTTTTATTCATATTAAATTCATATTTCCAATTATTTCTGCAATTTCAAATATTAAATTAACAATTTAATTACCAATTAAATCTAGATATTCAAAATATAAGTTATTCGACTTATAAAATTTACGTGTGCATATTTAAAATCAATTAAATATACAAATTTCAAATGACTGAAATTCTGGGTCGTTACAGAAAACGTCGAAGAGAGTTTTGTACGTATTTTTCTTCTCATTCAGTATTCCTATTTTCTTGGGCCAAGTGGGTTTGGGTGTGAACCCAATAACGAGTGTTACTAATTTTCTATTCTAAAAGAAGTGTTGCAATTATTTTGTTTTGTTTTATTATTTATTACATATCCAATTACATTAAACAAGGTTTTGTAAGTTACTGATTTGATTACATAAAATTTGACAACTATTAATACGTTAGAAATTATAATTTTAATCAATAATAAAATGCTTAATATAAATATAATCCAACTTTAACAATTACCAAATAATCATTTGAATAAAACAGATTCCCAAAATCTCGTTTTTAATAATAATTTGAGTATTAACAATTTCTTTAATTGCCAAATTTAAATAATTGGTTTAATCTTATTTCATACTTAAATTGAAATTCTCATCAAGAAATAAAACTCATTTCTTACTTAAATTAAATCAATTATTCAAAAAACTAGATTTAAATTCACAACTAAATTTCACCAATTACAATTTAAGATTAATTATCTGAAATTAAACTTAATTAATTTGTTAGTTAAAAATAGCGTTGTTACAATATGCGACAAAATAATGAATTTTAATACGAACATTGTTGGAACTGGACCAGCATGCAGCGGTCAAATGGTTGAATTTCAAAAAAATACCATTTTGGATCTTATTGGGTTTATGAAGTCTAAATTGATTTAGATATAATCTAAATAAATTTTAAATAAATTCATTATTTTATTAAATTTATTAATAAAAGGTTTTTATTTGATATTATATATAATGTATAATGTGTACATGTGTATCATATACACATGTACATGCACGTGCAACATATATATTGTACATGGTTTGACATACCCGTATCTAAGTGTTGGAGTTTACACCGCAACGAAACAAATTAGACCCTTTATATACAAGTTTGTTGTCTGTATTATTTTATAAATTAATTTAATATTGTTATGTATGTTTGTAAAGACATATATGTATGAAACAACTATAATTTATAATTTGACTGAGTTAACTTTGTTTAAATGTGGATTCAAATTTAAAATATGCTAAAGACAATTTTAGATCAAAATAAAATTCAGATATAGTAAAAATCAAATCTAAGTTTGAAGTTCTAATTTTTTAAACTATGTTTTATACCATAAATAAAGAAAATAAAATTACCTTTTGAACTATACACACACACACATATATATATATATATATATATATATAATGTACGTATATAGTACCCTTCTCGGCCTTTTGGCTAAGATCAAGTGTGATGTGCATATATTATATATGTATGTATTCATGTATAATGTTATTAAAATTTATTTATAATTTGTTATATTAAAATGTGACTATAACGTTAAATTTAATATAATTTTTTTAATGTTCGGCCGAAACCAAATATAAAAATCTTTTTTTATTTTGGTTGAAGATGGAAATCTTTTTTGTTTATCTTGGCCAAAGCCAAAAATCCATTTTTGACTTTGCCGAAGCGAAAAAAAATTTAGCTAAAGCCAAAAATCCCTTTTTCTTTTTCTAAACCAATTCATAGAAGATTATTTCAGAAAAACCAACCATAAATTAAAAAAATTAGCCTAAAACAATTTTCAACAAAATTACATTTTTTCCAGTCATATACTAAAATTTGAAAACTACTTTTTTTAGGTTTCAAAATCTGCCGTGTAAAAAATTAAATATTTTTTAAATATATTTATACATGTAATATATATATGTATGTATGTATATGTATTGCATATTAAAAATTTTATTTTTTATTTTTTTACATGTCGATTGAAAATTTAGTTTTAACTTTAGAAACTTATTATAAACAAATGCATAATTTCAAAAATATTATTATGTAATTTTACATGTATATAAATGTAGCCTTTTGTTATTGAATATATATATAAGAGTGACAACAAACATATATACAAATTCATGATAATATATAGAATACACATAGATATCATTATAGATCTAACTTCATACATGAACAAAACATACATAAATAGGGAGTATTACCAATAATAGTTGCCAATGAAATGCACCTTGAACGTTCAATATAGCTCCCATAGATTTGATTTGTACGTCTCTAGAAGTTACAGCAATCCAGAGATAAACGCCATGCATTGTTTAATAATAATTTTGGTATATATCTTGCTTTGGAATTTGGTCATATGACCTATCTAATTTTTGATTATTATGGGGCAAGGATAGAACCACAAAATAAACAAAGAATTCCCTTTTATAAGCATCTAGATATGAGGACAAAGAGGAGACTAAATCACCTTTGTCTACTCAATCCACTACTCCAATTGAAATAAAATTTGAATACATAATAGTGAACTCTACCGCCCCTAGTTAGCCAAAAAATAAACTAACATTAGGCCTGAAACTATTTTGTCATTAATTCACTTAAATCCAATTTAAACGTTTATTAATATTGCATATCAATACACACATATACAACTTTTATATAAGTATCCAATTAATTATAAGTTGTACCAAAATCAAAATAAATTTTTTATAATCAATATTTCATAAATATTAATTAATTTGCAATAATTATAAATTAATTAAATCAAGTGGTGCTTCGAAGTATTCCACATTGCGGTTGTGCGACTAAAAGGTGTAAATTCAATCAACGATTAATATCAAATAATTCGAATATTAACGCTCACACGTCACCTTAGCTGGTGGTGAGATGGTTGATTGAATTTATCGTTTACATAATATTGGTAAAATCCAATTTTACTATATTAAGCGGTTTCCAACGTTGGCAATTATTTACATTAATTCTCTTCGTCAGAACTATATTACTTAGGACTTATGAAATTTGGCAATAGTCAAAATTCCAATATCGTCCACATTTAACTTTATAGCCCAAACACAAAGTCTTTGGTTCAATAATAATAATAATAATAATAATTAACTGAACTTCTCTAGCTAAAGACTTTAACTTTGAGTTGACTTCAGTTGATCGTGATACCAACCTCATATAACCGAGGAGACGAATCATCCATTGAATAGTTTCTCGCTACCAACGCTTCCACTTACACCAACTATGGTCATTCGATGGATCTTGTAACGATCCCAATTTTTGATTTAAATTTAAATTAATAATTAATGTGAATTTTGGATAAATTTTGGAATTATTTTGAATTTGAAGTATATATATGAGTAAATTTGGGTTTGATTTTAAAATTTGAATTTTGAATATTGAATTTGTATTTAAAATTTGAATAAAAGACTTAGAAAATGATTTGGGTAAAAAAATTATTTATATTTATTTATGGGTATTATAAAAATATATTGATATAAATTAAATATTGATAGTTAAACTTTAAAACATAGAAATAAAAACAAGTTATGCAACAAGAAAAGAAAAAATAAACATGAACATAAAATAAGACAGATATGTTTTGTTGTAAAATTCATATACAATGTACAAACAAAAAAAAGTATACATATAAGAAAAAGGTGACACAAGAAACAACAAATAACAATATATTTCATTTAGGATACAAAGAAACCAGAGACATATTTAAGTATGAAGATAAGCATAAGCTTATAAAAGAAGACAAAGGTAATTAATGAAAAAAATATCTTAGCACACATATATATCCTATCAGCCACTAAAACAAGTTTTCAGTCGAAATCTTGCTTAGTCAAAATACAAAGAAGAAAAATATCTCTGATTAATATTTGTACAAAACAAAATTTTGCCACCCTATTGTACAAACCAAATTATATCATCCTGTAACTTTTGTTTTATATATCAATCCATTCATCTCAGTTTCGTTCCATCTAAAACTTAAACACAAATTTTTAATTTTTAAAACAACAATACAACTCAACTCAAGCCAGAGATCAAAGAAGAAGTTTCAGCAAGCTTGTTTCAAATAAAAGAAACTATGTTCATCTTCTCAATAACAACGGTGAGTAACTGTTAAACTAAAATAAATAAATATTTGTTGCATGCTAGTATGGTTGACATGAATAAATATTTGCAGGTGTATATAAGTGAATATTTGATTGTGTGTATGCTATGTATATGTATCTTTCTCTGTTTTGATTCCAGGGCTTAGATACTTATCAAAAAAAATCATCAGCTCTCAATCCAAACTCTGATAAGACTTAAGTTTTGAATATAAAATATTTGTTATAACATAGACTTAAGTTCAAAAATTTGTTTAATGGAACACAATTTGTATTGATTCTGGACTTATAAAACAACAGAGGAAATTTATTCTTATAATTCATGGATTCAGATATATGAATCAATTGCTAAGACCAAAACTTGATTTTTGAGACCAAAATTTCTATTTTTAGTTAAGTTTTGGGAGAGAAGTTCTGGGTTGAACAAATAGGAGAAATTTGCTATTTTCTGATGATCCAAAGGCTTGGAGGCATTGGGGTTTTTCCTGATGATGGAGGGGTAATCAGAAATGTTGGGAAAAATAATTGATGGTGATGAAATTCACCAAGGAAGTTGCGGGCAGTGGGTTTTCTTCAGGAACCCTAGTTTTTGCAGTGTCTAATGCATCGATCACCACGGCCGCTTGGGTTGATCGAGTGCAGCGAATTTTTGGGTGGTGGTAGCTTGGCCGTAGTCGAGGTCGTGGCCGGAGCTGCACGAATTCTGATGGTCGAGGCTGCGAGGAAGAAGCGTTGATAGGTTTTGGGTGGTGGTTGCTCTCGTGTTTCCAGGTTTTGGTTCGAACTCTCAAATTCGAATTTGACCCTAAATCGATGATCTGAAGTTTGTGTTTGGGTTGAGGGGTGATTGTCGACTTGAAGAGATCATCGCCGATGATCAGAGTGGGCGAAGTCGATGGTGCAGGTGCACCATTTTGTTTGTGCCTGAATTGGAGAGGAGATAGTTGAATTTCTCAAGCTTCTCGCGTACGTTGCTTGAGGATCTGGGATGTTTTGCTTGAAGCAGTAAGGTGTTGGACTCGAAGCAAGTTTTAGTCAAGGCTCGGGTCAAAAAAAAAAAAAATTGTCCAGGTTTCATAACAGACCTGTTCTGTTTTCTGGATTTAAAATTTAATTTTAAAAACAAAGCTTAAGCAGGTTTTAATAACAAAAATTAAATATAAACTTAAGTTAGTTTACAACTTAGTTTTGGGTATAAGTAAGTTTTTAAGTTTAAACTGTTTTAATAACAATTAAGTGTTTTTAAAGGGGAATTGAATTTAAAATGAATTGGGATTTTAAATCAAGAATTTAAAATTAAGGTTTTAAAAGCAAGTTTTAAATCAAAGTTTAAAGCCAAGTTTAAATTAAATAGTTTTTTTTAGTGATTTGTTTTCAAATAAATATTTGAATTGGATTTTGATAAAGTTCTTTTATAAAAAAAGGATTTTGAATGAAAAAGTTAAATAATTTGTTTTAACTTGAATTCGCAAGTTAAAAATGTAATTTATTTCAAAGCTTAAATTTGAAATAAAAATTTAAGTAATTTAGTTAGAACTTTTCTTATATAGGTTTATAAGTTGATATTTAAATTTGGTTAATATTTAAATATATAATCAGTTTGAATCTTAAATTCGAAATGAAATTTGAATCTAAATTTAGAAGTGTAATGTCTTAAATACACTTTAATATTAATGAAGTCATTAATAAAGAAATGGATTACCTTAGAGATGATTAAGGTATTAAATGATTTAATGAATAAGATAATTAAGGAATGACTTAATTATTTAATTTATGAATTAATGAATTAGATTAATTTATAATTAGAGATTTATTAGGAAAAAAAATTAAAGAATTGTTATTAGTTAATGAAGGTCATTAACTAAGATTATTTAAATAATTAATTAATGTGATTAATTTTAATTAATTAGATTAATTAATTAATGATAATTATTTATGAAATTGTATAAGTGTAATTACTTTATGGTAAGTAATCAAAGGGTTAATTTCTGAAAATAATTAATTAAAGGGTTAATTAATTATGTAATCGGTTCTAATTTAATTAATATGATTAATTAAGAATAATTTATTAATTAAGAACAATTAATTTAAGTGTTTGATAAATTAATTTATATCAAATGATTTATAATTAATAAATCAGGATTGGATAATTAATTCATAAGTAATTAATTTAATTGGAAATAAATTGAATTAATTAGGATTAAACAATAAATTAATCCTGCTTAAATGATTATTGAATGCTTGACCTTACTTATGAATGATTGTATTGTATGAGATGCCTTGAATTGATTGTCCTATCTGATCTGTGATGTTTTGTTCTGTGGATTGAGCTGTGTATAATTCATTTATTTATTTGTGATACGTTTGTTATTAATCTATGATCTGTGAATGAAATATAAGTGTTATAGTTTATACTGCTTATCAACTATATTTCTGTGTTTTGATCTATAATGATGATGTTGTTGCACTGTTGTGTTAAACCCATGGACTACACCATACACACACAAATATGGATTGCACGTAGAAATGGGTTAAGTCACAGATATTTGAATTTAATTCAAAATAGTTTTGAATTTGAATTTTGAATTCAAATAATTTTGGAAATAAATTGGGATTAAAGTAAGAAGTTTTTGAAAAGGAATTTCAAAGATAAAATTTATCTTTGAATAACTTAATTAAGATTGAAGTTCAAATAATTTGATTTAAATTTAAATTCAAAGTTTGAAACTGAATTCTATGATTTGAAACCAGGGATTAAAGAAGTTATATATGGGTTAAACCAGTTTAAATGTATTGATTTGGGAATTTAATTGAAATTCAAGGACTCTAACTCGTGCAAATATAATCAGATTTTTCCGAAACGAAAACTATTTGTTTTCAAATAACTAAAGCTTTCATATAAGAAATGAACGTCCAATTTGTGTTAAAAGAGTTTCTAATTTGAAATGAAAATGGTTTCCCAGGTTATGAATAAATCTTTGGAAATGGTTTGAAAGCTATAAGTTAAATCTTGAATTAAAGATTTAACGAGTTAATCCAATTGAAATGGAAATTGTTTTGAAATCCATAAATGGATCTTTGTGAAACTGTGTGAACTTTGTGAAATAAATCTTTTTGTTTAAAAGATTTGAAATGGTGATTTGTTAACCATTCAAAAAGAAAGGTTTTGGATTTTATCAGTTGTGACTTAACTGAAATCCCATATCCATATGTTTTAAATATTACGCTCATTATTCGGTCTAGTCGGGAGAGGACCTTGTGTCACATAACCCATTTTGAATAGTGATACGGCATTATGGATTGCATTAAAGACCGGTGATGAAGATCGGGTATTTGTGAGAACGATAGTATAACCTATCGATTGTCTCTGCACCGAGTCGCGCCGGTATAGAGATTCCCTAATGATGTGAAGTCCGATCGGGATTGTGAATACCCAGATTTGCAAGGGCTTCTTCGGGAGTTCCTTCGGTTCTGTTCGAACCCGGACAGACTTGTATGGTTGTATGTCTGACACTACACTTTGAGATATAAAGCAGATTTCTTTCAAATACATATCTGTTGGTGGCGGAGAATTTATTCTCTTAGCTTAACACCCTTCTCCGAGACGTACGAGCTCAGAGCTTATGTAGTTGAAGGTTATCAGCGATATATTCCCAATTTGGTAGTGTGGCATGCTAAGTGCTGCTGTGTGTTGATGATCATTTGTGATTAAAGCATGGCTTTTGTATAAAGCGTAGCTTTGTGGACGAGACTGCATCAGGACCTCACACCCCGGAAATGGTCGAAATAGGAAAGATGCGACAAGGTTATGAGGGTCACGCCCTTTAGGGTGCGTCATTCCCTTCTGGTATAGGGTAGTATCATGGTATGGAGCCCAGATATTTACCTATGTAGTGGGCTTCAATCTCATTTCTGTGTGGTTGATGCTTTGTGGTTTAGAGGCGCCTTGGATAAAGGTCCCAAAGGACCAGGGGGTGGCATGCTCGAGTAGTAGTTACCTAGTTACAGAGGTAACCCGGCCTTGTGTTGGCAGAGATCCGGTTAGGTTCTCGGGACGTCCCGCTAGAGGCGTACCCATGGACAGTGGGAAGTTCCTTAGCCCGACCATTTGTTGGAAATCCATTCATCCAATACGTGTCTTGTATGGTTTTAGTTGTAGAACCTGCCATTTACTTATGGTGGTCACCATTGTTTAGATGGTAGCTATAGCAGGCATAGTTCGGAATGTCTATGCTGGCTAAGATTTATATTATACCTTCGAAATGTTTTCCACTATGCACTAATAATAATATCAAAAGGAAGCTTTCTCGTATCAAGCATGTTTAACTATCATAAGGAGAAATCTCCTCCAATTTTGCTTTTGCATTGTGTGTGGCGGGAGGCCTTATGGTAGTTTCATTTTCTAAAAAGCATCGCGGATTTATTTTAAATTCTTTTGTTGTCTGTTTTAAAGGACCAAACTGTTTTTGTTACTCACCCTAGTCCCATGACTGACTCGGAGTTTATTGTTCCTTTTCTAAACTCTAGGTGCCCACATTTTTTCACACGGACAGTCTAGAGTTGGGTTTTTCAGATAGTCAGGTTTAGTAGATTATCTGGAGTTAGTTCAGTCTTTGGACGACTGACCTTGCTTAGCTTAGTGCATCGTCATTGGGAGTTCGAGTTATTTCTAGATTAGTACCTTGGAGATGAAGATTCTGATACTGGAGTTTTCTTTTGAAGACTATCTTGGAGATTTTGTTCCACTGCTAGTATTATCCTTTTCTTTTCCACTGCTATTTTCTTGTATCATATCTCTGATGTATATAGATATTCATTGTATCCTCCTATTGTATTAGATATTGTATCAAATGTATTATTCATTTCTTCCGCCGTGTTGTTTACTTAATGGTGTTATAAGCTCCGATGAACCAGATTCGACATTTGAATCTGCGGCATTTGAATATGAGTGTCGTATTCAATGCCAATTTTTCGAAAGTTGAGTCAGGGCCGCTACAGATCTTGTGCCATGATTTAAATATAACCAAAGTAGAGTTTACACATTGAAGCTCGAAAATATTCTCAAGTCAAGAGAGCTAGGCAAAATCATCATATCGATATTTTTGGTTTGACCTTAGTTACATTAACCAACAAATAAGTATCGAGTAAGTCATTCCATAGCTATCTAATTACTATTAATGCATAACCACTTGGTTCCTCCAAAAACCATGAGTAATACACTGCCAACATTTGGGTACTCTAGTCTCAGCGGATGCATCGACATACAGTCTTGATACATCTTGACTAGGAATATTTGAAATAGTGTGTTTAATATATCGTGATTAATTGCTTATGTTTATAACACCATTAATTACTGTCACAAAATACATAATTTATGAATTTTCTATTAAATATACTTAAATTGAGTAATCAATTATTTATAACACATTATAACAAGTATATAATAGAAAGAAAACACCTTTAGTTTCGAACAAGATTGGTTATCGAGTTAGATATGTGCGAAAATTACATAATGGCCCCTAGAACATACCCCTAACTCTATAAATCTTCCATTTTCACTTGGGGTCAATTATGGAATCTCTATCCCATCCCTTCGATCGGTTTGATGAGAACTTATTGAGTTATAGCCTTCATGAATAGATATGCTATGTTGTTTTAACTATATACGCTATCAATTAACTCTCTTCGGTGCTAATAAACCGCCTTTATCAAGTGGAACTATCCGTAGTATGTTTCTTGACTTCTCGTGAGCTCTTATCATTAAATTGTCGTCATATAACAATAATTAGTATTCTCATACTTGAAATCTGTTAGGGCCTGAATTGGTTACTAACACCCAAATCCAGATGAAAGCACCAAGTACCAGTCACAGCTCACAGATAGAGTGTACGTAGAGAGTGTAAATAGGAAGAACAGTGAAAAGTAAAATGAAAGCACTAAAGAACAATAGATTTATAGTGGTTCGGCTAACTCCGTCCTACATCCACTCTAGAAATTTCCTTTTTATTGATGTAATAATCGATTATAGTTACAATCCAAAGTTTAACAATGGCTGAGTGCCTTAGCCTTGGAGAAGGGAAAGTAAGAGATCAGATAAGAAGATCCCCTTTTCTGAATCCCCTCAAGCTGTATTTATAGGCAAATCCAGGTAGTTAGGCCTCCTGAGTAACCCGAGCCCATCAGGACCATAACCAAGTCAACATTCCTCGTCACAACCGACCCATACTGCCGTGCCGATCGGCCTATGCCGAACCACTCCACCAATGACCGAGTCACATATGGACTTGCAACCTTCACCGAGTTGCATCTATCGACCCACCAATGCCGACACACATCTCCTGGGCATGACTCAAAGCAGTTATATCTAAGGCTCGGAGTAAACTTGCCTGCAAATCGAAGCAATCAAGTGCCGAACCTCCTTCCTTAAAACACCAACTACCTGCTATGCCGACCTACCCACTATGGCCAAACCACTTATACCGAACCATCCTAGCCGACCCACTTTGGCCAAACCACATCTTCCTAGACTGAGCCACACTACCACACCGGTCCATACCTTCCAGACCGAGCCACCCATCCTGACGAACCATAATGCCGAGCGAGGCACGATGCCGAGCGACATCACCTTGCCAACCTAAACCATATCGAGCCACTTCTAAAGCCAAACCATCCCACCAATGTCGAATGAGCCAGAGCATCCAAACCAAGCCATCCATGCCGAACGACCCACAACTTCCAGACTGAACGACATATCTAAGTGAACTTGATCCTTTTAAACCAAATCCATCATATTCCAACCTCGATAATCGTGAAGTCGACTTAGTTAAATTCGTCGTTCCGTGGCCTTGCCAAAAGGCGGGTTAACGTTTTCCCTCCAAGACATACCTTGCTGTTGGAAGGTGTGTTTTGAATATCCTCAAGTCCGATATTCGAAGTATGTATGTTATCCACATCCATACTTTCTGATTCATAATCCAATCCATTTTATCCAAGTGCCATCGCCGTATCCTTATCCGAATTTATGACTACTCTAAGTCGATATCCAATTTCAAATCCAGTAACCAAATCCTTAGCCAAGTCCATATTCATCTGAACTCGACAACCGAGTTTCAATCCATCAACAACCAATAACCATGTCCATGACGTCTCCGGATCGATGTCCAAATCCGGGATCGTTCTGGGTCCATGCCTAAATCCTTAGCTGTTCATAGCCAATATCCAAATCCATAACCTCTCCAGGTTCTTGCCAAGCGTAATCCACACTCGGCGACCTATGTCAAGTAATGCCATGGTGTTCTTAGTTCAGTGTCCCTGAACGTTGAGCAATGCCGTGGCTTAAGTCCTAAGCCGAATCCTGGTCACTCAAACCCTTGCCGAGTGTAGTCCACACTCGACGACCTGTAATAATAACCGATAGATAATATGAGGCCTAAGTCCTAGGCCGAATCCTGGTCTCTCCGGACCCTTGCCGAGCATAGACCATGCTCGACGACCTTTCAGCCAAAATCCAAATCAAAATCCAAACCGAAATCCAAATTCAACCAGAAAACCAGAAATCCATATCAAAAATCCAAACCAAAAAACAAACATCCAAACCCGAATCCAAACCAGAAAACGATCAAAACAGGGAGTTCAAACCAAACTTCAAAACCAAACCAGAAAAAGAAAATGTCCAAGTCAAAGGGAAAAAATAGATTTCACAAACCAAGGCGTCACGACAAACCATCATCTCAGAGCATGCCTGAGGTTTATCTCCGACCTTGTACATGAGTAAGTGATTTAGCCGTTTTCCCGGAGATTGTTACTTATTCCAAACCATCAAGATTAGTTGATGACCAACCGGCCACCATTCTTGGGCCTCATGCCCTCATCGTTCAAGGTAGACGGTGGCTGCTCTTGTTCCACCGTCGCATTTCGAGTTTCGACATATTGTTGCAACTAACCATTCCTTACATGCTCCTATATTATGTCCTTCAAATGCCAACATCAGTTAGTATCATGCCTGTCCAGGTCATGAAAAAGGCAGTGCCTTCCTAACGCCCTTTCGCGCTCCGAGGGCTCCCTCCTCACCGGCCTTCGATACGGAACGCGATCTCGAGTTTCCAAGAATATCCGTTCCAATGTTGCGTTCAATCCTATGTAAGTGGAGAACTCTGGTTCTCCCCAGCGCTTCCTTTTCCCTTTATCCTTGTCCTTACCCGAGCTTTTTCCGGGTAGTCCTCCATCCTTAACCATGTTTGCTTCCTTTGACCTCATGTCCAAACATGCATCCTCTTGTCGAAGAAATCTCTTCGCTTCATAAAAGAATTCTCTAAGATCCAAGAGTGGGTCCCGTATCAATGATACTTTGAAATCCGACTCCTGATACCGCAGCCATTAGAACCATTGATGGATCCGGCCGATCCACCGAAGCAACTTCTGCATTAAATCTGGTTAAGAATGTCATGAGCAATTCATCCGCCCCTTTTTTAACTGAAGTCAGCATCATCACGTTCTTTGGCCTTTTATGTGAACTCGAAACTAACTTAAGAACTTGTCCACCAGTTCCGTCCATGTTCCAATGGATCCATCCACCAGCTGTTTGAACCACATAGCAGCTATATCAGTCAAGTACAGGGGAAACATTGGGCCGTAACCTCCTATGTTTTCTCCAGTACTTCCATATGCCTAGTGTACCTCATTAAGTGGTCGGTGGAATCCATCTTCCCTTTTATACTTCCAGAGTGGGCAGTTTGAAATTGGGCGGATTCCTAGTTGTCCTGATGTTTCGAGTAAACAGACTTTTGTTAACTTCCTCTGAATCCCTATTGTCAGACCTCTGCGAATAGTCAGCCTGATAATGTAAGCCAATCTGGCGTTTCCAATCAAGGGTTACCCCTGTCCTTGTTTCCAAACTTCCCTCCGAGTCCTCGAGGAAATTCTGGCACATATTCCTCATCGTGTACCCCTGTTGTAATGACCCGAAAATTTCGATCTCGAAAATTCCAGATAGTAAGGAAAGAGGAAAGAGATGAAAGAAGAAGAAACAAAAAACATACTCAGAATGTCACATTCGCAGCGGATAAAATATAAGATCACATAATATTCTTTACAAAGAAAGCCGTATCAGAAAATTACAATTAAATACATCAGAGTTACAACATTTACACAAACACTGGACAGTTAAATATAACTTATCCCAGATAAATAACAATATAACATAGAGGAAACACTCCATGTGTTCCTGCCATCCAGCTCGCCTCCTGAGCTCCAGAACGTCCTTACCTAGAAATCTGTAATACTCCATTTGACCCGAGCATTACATCAAAGTAACACCCGGGTTAGGCTGGGAACCAGCGTGAGTAAACCCATCTAACAGAATGACCAATGCATACAACTTATATATATAACCCGGGTAACTTGTATCAATTACAAATTCACAAATTGTTATAGACAATACTTATTTCACTCACAAATTTCTAAGTACAAAAACTTAGATTAAATAGTCCAATTCACTTAAATCATTCCATTTCAGCTTATTGATTTCGCATGTCGATCTATAAAGAATCGAAGTGGTTTCGGGTATTTACTAATACCCGACTTCGGTCTCTTCGAATCCAATGTCGTCTAAACCCAAGTTATTCAATTAAATACAATTCAACTTTAATTACCAGATAACACTTTTACACAACAATTCATAATTGATAGATAATCACACATTCACTGTCCATCCAACATATCATATCACAAAGCAATTCATATCAAAGATATCAACCAATCCAAAGCACTTATCATCATTCAATCATTCATTTGCGAGATTGATCACTTCCATTAATTACATGAATTAATGATCCTCTAATTACTTTCATTAGTTAATTATTCTTAAATTTCATTTAATAATTAACCTTTAACTTAATTACATTCACTAATCAGCCTTGATTAATCACAATCAGAAATTAACTTTCCTTAATTACTCCATCAATTAAACTAACTCCTTGATTAATTATATTGATTAATCCTTTAATTACACTGAGTAATTATCACTTAATTTCTTCCACGAAGTAATTATCCTTTAATTACTTCCCATCAAGTAATTTTCTTTTAATTAATTACATCCAATAATTATCCACTAATTACTTCACTAAGCAATTACACCTCATTAATTGCCTTAAGTATACTTAACCCAACATCAAATGATTACCTTTAATTAATTAAACTCAATTAATTAACTAAAATTAACCATATCAACTTAATTAATTACATTGAGTAATTAATTCCTTTAATTACTTCATTAAGTAATTATCCATAATAATTCTTTTACATTAAGTAATTAACCTCTGAATGACTTATTACGTAATTATTTCTTAATTGATTAATCTTGATTAATCAATCCTTAATTATCACTTTTAAGTACATTAAGTAATTAGCCTTTAATTAATAATACAAATTAATTATTTTTCACCCATCCACATTAATTACATTGATCCTTAATTAATTACTCAGATTAATTGTCTTATAATCACCTGCATTGATTAATTATCCTTTAATTAATCACACTCATTAAATTAACTAATCCCTTGATTAGTTTCCTTAATCAATCAACCCTTAATTAATTACTCTATGTAATTAATTCTCTAATTACTTCCATTAGGTAATTTCCCTTCAATAAATTACTTTATCAAGTAATTATCTCATTTGTTAATTATCCTTAATTATTTAACTTTTAAACAATAATTAATTCAACCTTAAATTAATTAACTACCATTTTAATCATTAATTTAATTAATTAATTTCTCTCAATTACTCTTAATTACTTTATTTAAAAAATTAGTCATTAATTATCAAAATCTTAATTAACTTTTAAGATAAATCTTTATTTTTTTATAATGACTTACTTATTATTAACATAAAACATTTCAAACATTCCACTTTTAAATTAATCTTTGAATTCATCTCTAATTTAAGACTTAAAGATAAATTACAAATTTTACTTAACAAATTTTAAGTTAACAATATACGAAACTTCTTAATCAAATGTTTAAAGAAACACTTATTTTACATAATGGTTTAAAATTTATTTAATATTTAATAACTTGTTTTATAAAAAAAATTAAAATCTGCATTTAATCCTTCTTCGGGATCTTCTCGAGAATTTGCTCGAGTCCAGTCTGGAGATTCTTCAACTTCTTCGTTTTTTTACTTGGTTTTTAATCATCAAACTGAAACATAAATCTCTCGCGCACACACGAGAACAAACTTGAGCTCACCGCCAAACTTTCCGAGCTTCGACTCGAGAAAATCTTCCTCGTTCCCACACCTAAACTCCAGTGCACAAGAAACTGGTGCACATGCACCTGCCCACAGCGGCGCTACGGCATCAACGACCTCCTTCAACAAGTCATCGGCTATCACCTTATTCAATCCAAACCACCAAGATTTCATCAGAGGCTTGAAATCGAAATCGAGCCTATCAGTTCAAGCTGGAAAATTTTTCCTAACCTTAAAATCGACTCGCGAAGACGAACCACCGCGCCAACAACCACCAAGGTCACCTCGAGATTCCCCTCTTCCCCCATCATCATCTCCCCCTGGACCGATCACTTCTTTTCCCCTGTGCAACTCGACTTTCCCCTCAAACCGATGTCCCTCTACAGGCACTCAGAAACCCTAGTTCTATCAATCGTTAACACCACGACAATCGATCAACACTCCCACCATTTTTCCTGATACCCCCAATCGCCAAGCAAGCTTCGTCTAAAACCCGACCAACCCAAGGTTCATCGATCGCCAGAAATAACCCAAAAACCAAATTCTGTCCATCATCGAACTGCACCATCAATACTCAACTAAAAATCCTAATTTTTGTTTTAAAAATCCTAATTTGCAAAGGGAAATCAGATTATATACTAAAATTTACAAATCGTTGAACTTTACTTTTACCTGTTCTTTGCAATTTCCAAATAAATTTTCAAACTTATTTCTTATAAATAAAATTTAAAAACTTAATTATGTTTAAACAAATAACTCTTGTTTGAATACTTCATCATAACAGGAATTAGATGAGGAGATTAGAGGATTTTTTTTCAAATTTAAACTTCTATCGTCAAGAACATAGATGACACGGGTACATGTACATAGATTCACATTCATATATACATATATTAGATCTAAAACCAACATGCATGCATATTTCAAACATTCATCACAAGATTTCATCAAAATTACACATACTAACAGAAATAAAAATTGATTTATGTTTAGGTTTACTCACCATGCTGATATGAGCATAGCAGTTTTGAATTTGGAAACTTGAAGACTTAGTTTATCTTTGGATACTAAAACTGAAATTGATCTGAGATGAAATGATTTGCCTACTGATCTTGGATTTGAAAAGCTTGCTTTTTAAATTGAGGAAGATTTCCACCTTGCTTTGTTATTGATGATTTTTCTTCTTTTTTTAGAAAATGTTTCTCTTTGATTTGTTTTTACTGAACTTTGTTACATGTTTTGCTTTACTTTGTTTCTTCGATAATGAAGATAAAAGAGAAATGAGAAACGAGTAGAGATGTATTTTTCTTCTTTTATCTATTATTTATTATTTTAAAAGAAAATATTGACACTTGTTCAAATTTTATATTACAAATGTTACATTTTTTAATTTAGGTGTTAAAATATTAACACTTGTCTTTTATATGAGAATTATATAATGTATTAATATGTTTTATACAATTTTTATACTAATTTAACTTTAGTTTTTTATATGTAAAGCTTATGTTTTGAATATTTTCTATTTTTAATAAATGCATTTTTTCATAGATATTTATACATCCCCTAAACCTAATTACATATATATATACTAGAATTTTAATCCTTAAATAGTTCTTGAAAAATTATTAAATTAAATTTCAAACATAACTTCCAAACCACAATGCACACATATATATACATGCATATATCAAATAAATATATACCCGAACATAAATATTTACTATCATATTTATTTGTTCAATTTATACATCAGTGTTTCTACTAATTAATCTAGTTAATTATCAAATAACAGATGTCCAAAAAAATCCGAGATATCACATTCCTTCCCCCTTTTAATCTTTTCGTCCTCGAAAAGGAACGAAGCCAGAATTTATTAAAATACTTAATATCAGTTAAATTTTTTTCTTTGAACATTTTTAAAATACTTTAAAATCTATATAATATTGCTAAAATAGTTTTTATTAAAATATCATTTTATAACTTGATGTTTCAGCAAGTCCCTCATTGTTCTCATAGAAATTCAGTCATTCGTTGATCAAGTGTAGGACTGAAAATCTATAAGTACTTAGCAGATCCATTTTCAACGCCCAGTGAAAATACTTGGAAAATAATTTGTTAAAAGTATAGAAAACATTTTGAAAATAGAGAGAATATCTTTTGGTGAGAATGCTCTGGAGATCATCACCCCTATCCATGGTCGCAGTTACATCCTGGGTTACATTGCCATCGCAGCAAAAGTCCATGTAACTGTAGGCACTCTGCGCCCCTCAATTATGCCATGGAACCCGCGGCAGATCACAGTTACATTCCAGGGTTACGTTGCCATCACAGCAAAAGTCTATGTAACTATAGGCATCAGCGCCCTCTATTTTCGCTGCCAAATGAAACTTCACCACTCCCACATAGGTCGCAGTCTACCGATGTAAAATCAAACGTAGACAGTTGGCTCTCAGCAGCACACACGACTTTCGCTATGTCACCATAGGTCGCAGTCTATGGATATAAAATCAAACGTAAACTGTTGGCTCTCAGCAGCACACACAACTTTCGCTATGGTCTGCAGTAGATCGAAGTGACATCGAGCTACACTGTCGTCACAGCATAACCCAAATGCCTCTGTAGGCATCAGCGCCCTCGACTTTCGCTACATACTACCCATAATCCTCAGGAACTAGTTTTGTCCGGACTCCTCACAGGATCAACTTTAGAACCCCTCCTTAGGGTTCAAGGCAGTACCACCCTATGGCACTCCTGAGAAGTTCATTCCAAGGGAGCGCCTTTTTCTCTAGAGCCATTTTCGAAACACCTTATACTATACACATATAATACCTTCCAAATCATACACCTAGTATGAATCCCATATAAATCTCCTTTATCAAAATCGATTATCATAAAATCGTTAATTCTCAAATTAGGCTTTCCAAATTCCAAAATTGATTTTTCTCCAAAAATCAAAAGACTTTCCAAATCCATAGGTTCCAAAAACCTTTTCTCAAAATCATCCTCATAAGATCCTCTATATATATATATATATATATATATATATAAAACTTTAAAAATCTTTGGAACGCTTCAAACTTGTATAAATTCCCTTTTTATACTTCAAAACCCTTTTCTTCTGGCAAAAGATTCACAAGGGAAGTTTTATCATATATATAATTAAATTTATTTATTCCAAATCAAATATTCAAATTTGATTACTCTTTTATAAAGATATTAACCATATTTCTTTCATTTCAAAAAAAAACATTTTACCATTCTTATCCATAAATTTCAATATCAATATCATTCAAACCCGTGCGATGTACACATATCATCCGTACGATATACCAATCTGACGGCTCACTCGATCAAACAATTTCTCTTCTAAACTAGTATCGTCCACCCGACTTCCTAGTGCGGACTCAGATCTGGTTTCTTGATCAGAAACCGTCATTCTCCTTACATAGCCTAACTATGATAGAGAATATCCCGAATCAATCAACAATCCATATCCAGTTTCGCCGTCGAAATTCGATTGAAAAATCCCAACTCGGATCGATATACTATCTCGAAATTATGTGCTCGAACCCGTATCAAATCACTATGCGAATAGAATAATATATGTACATCCTACGTATTTATCTTCATTGGTTATTAACCTAACCAATCTCCCTTTCTATTCACATTTACTTTAATTTCTATTCACCTATTCACAGTTGCTACGATCCCATTTGGATTATCACCTCAATTCTTATCTCAATTGGGTATTTAATCATGAACATTTTAAACTCTGTCCAGCTTAAATTTAGAAAATAGCTTGAAAAGTTTAAAAATAGATAAATAGTTGAAAAATAATTATTAGTTTGTAAAATATCTGTAAAATAGTTAAATAATGATAAAATAGTTATAAAATAGTTAAATAATTGTAAAATAGTTATAAATAGTAATTAGTTATAAAACAGTTGAAAAATTGTTAAATAGTTCCAAAAATAATTGTAAACAAGTATAAGATAGTTTTAGGTTTAAAAAGAAAAGTTGATAGTAAATAGTTTGGAAAGATAGGTTTATATTAAAACAATTTATTTCGAAAATAGTCCAGAGTCAAACTGTCAAATTCCCAATCTCCAATCCCATCAATTCAATTTAAATTTCCACTTCTATTTAAATTGACTCAATTCCAATTTAAATAACTTCAATTTCCATTAAAATTGATTTAACCCCAATTCAAGCTGAATTAACCTCAATTTCTTTCCAAATTCAAATCAAATTCCATTTGAATTTTTAAACCTATTCAACTTTAATTACAATGCCAAATTATTCAAATCAATTTGGATTAATTTCAACTTAAACCAGCTTCAATTTCAAATTAGTTCAATTTTTGTTTGAATTAATCTTAATTCAAGTTGAATTAACCTTGATCTTTCCAGATTCAAATCAAATTCCCTTTTGAATTTGAACTCATTCAACTTCAATTTTATTTCATATTAATTCAATTCAAATTTCAAATTTCACTTAATTCCTTATAATTCCATTTTTGAATTAATTTCAATTCTATTCTCAATAGATAAAGAAATTTTTATATTAGATTGTACCACCACAAAATATTCCATACATTAATTGACCACACACTAGTAGTTCATACATTACATACATTTATCCAAAACAAGAGTCTTACAGAAGTCATAAATCTAGATGCCTTTTCTATTACCTAGAGGTTTGGAAAGAACAAAGCCTATGGACTTCCTTCCAAAGGGCAAAGCACCGAACATACACTTCTATACAGGGTGTCCCCACTTATAACATTTACCATAAAATGTTTCTACCCTGTCATCAATCTGGATAACCTTCACGCCTCCAACAATACGTTCCTCAGCTTTACTCCTCTTCTGCCTCTCGGAACAATTCCTAGCGATGTGTCCCGCCTTCTTACAATGATAGAAAATAGAAGACTCATTGACCGGTTCAACTGGTTTACGCTTCGATTTTCTCACTTCAGGGCAATGATTTAGGAAATGTCCTTTCTTATGACACTTAAAGCATAAGATCTCAGAGCGAAACCGTTGGAATGTACCCTTCAATTCCTCCCTTGTTTTACTGCACTTGGCTGCGTAATGACCCTTATTGAAACATTTGTAGCAGGTGACATTATCATAAGACCTTGCTTCAACCCTTTCCTTAATTTTGTTTCTCATACTCTTGAATCACTTCTTGTCGATCCTTATGTGCAGCTGCTCTTTGCTCTCTGCGTCTACCCTTTCATTCTTCACTCTTAGTCATCTTTCTCAAAGACTGAATTCTAGAGGGACTTCCTAACCTAAAATTAGACTTAATTAGAAGGATTCAACTTTTACTCTTATATATATATATATATATATATATATATATATATCAATTTGCTTACCAAGTTATACCTTATGTTTTAACACCTTTGGTTTTTAATTCCAAACAAAATTTTCAAACAACTTCTTATTTCAAAGTAAGATTACTTTCAAAAATATTTTGAATAATATTATTTATCATTCCTTTTAACAGTTTGAAAAAAAATTTCAAATGTTTTCAAATCTTAGGATTCTAACTTCACAATTTAAAACCCCACTTCAATTTATAAGTCATATTAAAAGTTTACTCCCTTAACACATTTCATTATGCTTTATCATTATTAGGAAACAATCATCCCAATATTTGATTCAATAACCATTTTATTTTATTTTGGTTTGAACCCAAATTTAATTCTCCTTATTTGAATGGTTCATTCTATTCAATTCCTATTTGGATAGATATTTACCACTTAAATTCTTATTTAATTTCAACATCCAACAACCAATTATTGCTTTATATATAAACTTATATAAAAATCCTTTACTTTTAAAACCATTATATAAAAATAACAAGTACGCTCTCATATATACACATACACACACACTCAACTCATTTTAGGGTACTACTTACCCTATCCTTAATGAGTAAACCCAACAGAGCCAAGGTTCTCGCTTAACCTCACTCTGATACCAAATGTAACGACCTGGAAATTTCGATCCTGAAAATTCCAGATAGTTAGGAAAGAGGAAAGAGATGGAAGAAGCAGAAACAAAAAAAACCATACTCAGAATCTCACATTCGTAGCGGATAAAATATAATATCACATAATATTCTTTACAAAAAAAAGCTGTATCAGACAATTACATTTAAATACATCAGAGTTACAACATTTACACAAACACCGGATAGTTAAATATAACTTATCCCAGATAAATAACAATATAACATAGCGGAAACACTCCATATGTTCCTACCATCCAGCTCGCCTCCTGAGCCCCAGAACGACCTTACTTGGAAATCTGTAATACTCGGTCTGACCCGAGCATTACATCAAAGTAACACCCGGTTCAGGCTGGGAACTAGCGTGAGTAAACCCATCTAACATGAATGACCAAAGCATACAGCTTATATATATATATATATATATATATATATATATATATATATATATATATATATATATATATATATAACCCGGGGTAACTTGTATCGATTACAAATTCACAAATTGTTATAGACATTACTTATTTCACTCACAAATTTCTATGTACGAAAACTTTGATTAAATAGTCCAATTCACTTAAATCATTCCATTTCAGCTTATTGATTTCACATATCAATCTATAAAGAATCGAAGCGGTTTCGGGTATTTACTAATACCTGACTCCAGTCTCTTCGAATCCACTGTCATCTAAACCCAAGTTATTTAATTAAATACAATTCAACTTTAATTACCGGATAACACTTTTACACAGCAATTCATAATTGATAGATAATCACACATTCACTGTCCATCCAACATATCATATCATAAAGCAATTCATATCAGAGATATCAACCAATCCAAAGCACTTATCATCATTCAATCATTCATATGCAAGACTGATCACTTCCATTAATTACATGAATTAATGATCCTCTAATTACTTTCATTAGTTAATTATTCTTAAATTTCATTAATAATTAACCTTTAACTTAATTACATTCATTAATCAACCTTGATTAATCACAATCAGAAATTAACATTCCTTAATTACTCCATCAATTAAACCAACTCCTTGATTAATTATATTGATTAATCCTTTAATTACACTGAGTAATTATCACTTAATTTCTTCCACCATGTATTATCCTTTAACTACTTCCCATCAAGTAATTTCCTTTTAATTAATTACATCCAGTAATTATCCACTAATTAATTCACTAAGTAATTACACCTCATTAATTTCCTTAAGTAATTATACTTAACCCAACGTCAAATGATTACCTTTAATTAATTAAACTTAATTAATTAACTAAAAGTAACCATATCAACTTAATTAATTACACTGAGTAATTAATTCCTTTAATTACTTCATTAAGTAATTATTCATAATAATTCTTTTACATTAAGTAATTAACCTCTTAATTACTTATTACTTATTACTTAATTATTTCTTAATTGATTAACCTTGATTAATCAATCCTTAATTATCACTTTTAAGTACATTAAGTAATTAGCCTTTAATTAATAATACAAATTAATTATTTTTCACCCATCCACAATAATTACAATGATCCTTAATTAATTACTCAAATTAACTGTCTTATAGTCACCTGATTGATTAATTATCCTTTAATTAATCACACTCATTAAATTAACTAATCCCTTGATTAGTTTCCTTAATCAATCAACCCTTAATTAATTACTCTATGTAATTAATTCTCTAATTACTTCCATTAGGTAATTTCCCTTCAATAAATTACTTTATCAAGTAATTATCTCATTTGTTAATTATCCTTAATTATTTAACTTTTAAACATTAATTAATTCAACCTTAAATCAATTAACTACCCCTTTTATCATTAATTAAATTAATTAATTTCTCTCAATTACTCTTAATTACTTTATTTAATTAATTAGTCATTAATTATCAAAATCTTAATTAACTTTTAAGATAAATCTTTATTTTTTATAATGACTTACTTATTATTAACATGATACGTTTCAAACATTCCACTTTTAAATTAATCTTTGAATTCATCTCTAATTTAAGATTTAAAGATTACTTTCAAGTTTTACTTAACAAACTTTAAGTTAACAATGTACAAAACTTCTTAATCAAATGTTTAAAGGAATACTTATTTTACATAATGGTTTAAAATTTATTTAAAATTTAAAAACTTGTTTTATAAAAACTTTTAAAATCTGCATTTAATCCTTCTTGGGGATCTACCCGAGAATTTGCTCGAGTCCAGTCTTGAGATTCTTCAACTTCTTCGTTTTCTTTTTTTTACTTGGTTTTTAATCTTCAAACTGAAAGATAAATCTCTCGCGCGCACACGAGAATAAACCCGAGCTCACCGTCAAACTTCCCGAGCTTCGACTCGAGAAAATCTTCCTCGTTCCCACACCTAAACTCCAGTGCACAAGAAACTGGTGCACAAGCACCTGCCCACGGCGGCGCTCCGGCGTCAACGACCTCCTTCAAAAAGTCATCGGCCATCACCTTATTCAATCCAAACTACCCATATTTCATCATAGGCTCGAAATCAAAATCGAGCCTATCAGTTCAAGCTGGAAAAAATTTCCTAAACTTAAATCGACTCGCGACGACGAACCACCACGCCAACAACCACCAGGTGTCACCTCGAGCTTCCCCTATTCCCCCTTCATCATCTCCCCTGGACCGATCACTTCTTTTCCCCTGTGCAACTCGACATCCCCCTCAAACCGTTGTCGCTCTATAGGCACTCAGAAACTCTAGTTCTATCGATCGCCGACACCATGACAATCGATCAACACTCCCACCATTTCCTGATATCCCCATCGCCAAGCAAGCTTCGTCTAAAACCCGACCAACCCAGGTTCATCGATCGCCAGAAATAACCCAAAAACCAAATTCTATCCATCATCGAACTGCACCATCAATACTCAACTAAAAATCCTAATTTTTGTTTTAAAAATCCTAATTTGCAAAGGGAAATCAGATTATATACTAAAATTTACAAATTGTTGAACTTGATTTTTACCTGTTCTTCAATTTTTACTGATCTTTGCAATTTCCAGATAAATTTTCGTATTTACTTCTCATAAATAAAAATGTAAAAACTTAATTATGTTTAAACAAACAACTCTTGTTTGAATACTTCATCATAACAGGAATTAGATGAGGAGATTAGAGTTTTTTTTTTTCAAATTTAAACTTCTGTAGTCAAGAACAGACATGACACAGATACAAGTACATAGATTCACATTCATATATACATATATTCATATCTAAAAGCAACATGCGTGCATATTTCAAACGTTCATCACTAGATTTCATCAACATTACATATACTGAATGAAATGAACATTGATTTATGTTTAGGTTTACTCACCATGCTGATATGAGCAAAACAGTTTTGAATTTGGAAACTTGAAGACTTGGTTTATCTTTGAATACTGAAACTGAAATTGATATGAGATGAATGATTTGCCTACTGATCTTGGATTTGAAAAGCTTGCTTTTTGAACTGTGGAATATTGCCTCCATGCTTTGTTACTGATGTTTTTTTATAGAAAAAGTTTCTCTTTGATTTGTTTTTACTAAACTTTGTTACAGGTTTTGTTTTACTTTGTTTCTTTGATAATGAAGATAAAAGAGAAATGAGAAAGGGGTAGAGATGTATTTTTCTTCTTTTATCTATTATTTATTATTTTAAAAGAAAATATTGACACTTATTCAAATTTTATATTACAAATGTTACATTTGTTAATTTGGGTGTTAAAATCTTAACACTTGTCTTTTATATGAGAATTATGTAATGTATTAATAAGTTTTATACAATTTTAACACTAATTTCAATTTATATATATATATATATATATATATAAATCTTATGTTTTGAATATTTTCTATTTTTGATAAATGCATTTTATTATTATTATTATTATTTTTATAGATATTTATACATCCCCTAAACCTAATTATATATATATTAGAATTTTAATCCTTAAATAGTTCTTGAAAAATTATTAAATTAAAATTCAAATATAACTTCTAAACCACAATGCATACATATATATATACATATATATATCAAATAAATATATACCCGAACATAAATATTTACTATCAGATTTATTTGTTCAATTTATACATCAGTGTTTCTACTAATTAATCCAGTTAATTATCAAATAACAGATGTCCAAAAAAATCCAGGATATCACACCTGTATTCCTATCGACGTCGGGCCGCGTAGCGTCATCTGGTATCCCTCCATGAACTGGTCCAGCATTACCTGGTAGTGTGCCCCCGTGTCTAGGTCCATCCACATTGTTAGTTGTTTGTCGATTGGGAGCTGCCCCCTGTTAAATCACTCCATCCACCCGCTGGTTGAGTTCCACTGGTCCAGTTCCAAGAACTTGAGCACCTGCAATTCCTGGTTGTCCAAATTGCCTAAAAAGATCCTGCATAATCTCCTCTTGCCGTTTCATCATCTGCTCCTGCATAGAATTCATCATAGCTACATCTCGTCCCAAGTTATGTAGATGGATGCATGATCCTCTCCACCTTCAGAAGAGGCTGCTTGACCTCCTTCCTGATTGCTCCTTTCCATTGCTTGCTTCGTCGTTGGTGGTCTATCCATTGCTTTCTAAAATCCGAGTTCCGAAGCTTTTCAATCCAAAATCCAAGCTCCAAAATCCCCGAGTGCTAGCTTTCTCAGTGGAAGGACCAAAATGTTAGGGCCTGAATTGGTCACTAACACCCAAATCCAGATGAAAGCACCAGGTACCTGTCACAGCTCACAGATAGAGTGTATATAGAGAGTGTAAATAGGAAGAACAGTGAAAATTAAAATGAAATAAATAAAGAACAATAGATTTATAGTGGTTTGGCTAACTCCGGTCTACGTCCACTCTAGAATTTCCTTTTTATTGCTGTAATAATCGATTACAGTTACAATCCAAAGTTTAACAAGGGCTGAGTGCCTTAGCCTTAGAGAAGGGATAGTAAGAGAGCAGAAAGAAGATCCCCTTTTCTGAACCCCCTCATATTGTATTTATAGGCAAATCCAGGTAGTTGGGCCTCCTGAATAACCCAGGCCCATCAGGACCATAGCCAAACCAATATCCCTCGTCATAACCGACCCACACTGCCGTGTCGACCTGCATATGCCAAACCACTCCACCAATGACCGAGTTACATATGGACTTCCATCCTTCACCGAGCGACATCTACCAACCCGCCAATGCCGACCCACATCTGCTGGGCATGACTCGAAGAAGTTGTATCAAAGGCTCGGAGTAAACTTGCCTGCAACTCGAAGAAACCAAGTGCCGAACCTCCTTCCTTAAAACACCAACTTCCTACTTGCCGACCGACTCACTATGGCCGAACCACTCATACCGAACCATCATGGCCGACCCACTTTGGCCAAACCACATCTTCCTAGACTGAGCCACACTACCACACCGGTCCATACCTTCCAGACCGAGCCACCCATCCTGACGAACCATAATGCCAAGCGAGGTACAATGCCGAGCAAGGCACGATGCCGAGCGAGGTATGATGTCGAGCGAGGCACGATGACGAGCGAGGTACGATGTCGAGCAAGGCACGATGCCGAGCGACATCACCTTGACAACCCCAACCATACCGAGCTACCTCTAATGTCGAACCATCCCACCAATGTCGAGCGAGCCAGAGCATCCAGACTGAGCCGTCCATGTCGAACGACCCACAACATCTAGACCAAACGACATATCCAAGTGAACTTCATCCTTTTAAACCAAATCCATCATAATCCAACCTAGATAATCATGAAGTCGAGTTAGTTAAATCCGCCTGTCCGTGGCCTTGCCAAAAGGTAGGTTAACAAAATCACCCCTAGCTCAGTTCTAAATTTGAGAATTTATATTTATACATTGCTTTTATTGTGGTGATATTCAAGGCCAGATGTACTTATCCTTTTCATTAAATTAGCCACAAACTTTTGTTTGGAACATTTCCAACTTAAATCTCCTTAATTAAGGTCTGAACATGAATTTAATATTGATATATTATTCTCGATATCACTTATGAAGTTTGAGTATGGATACTCTTTTATAAGGAATTCGTTGTTTCTATAAACTATTCCATAGTATTTCTTAAACATTCGAGAACACTCTAAGCTACCATTTAGTGATCTTAATTTTGGATTTGATATATGCTTCTTATATCAAATACATTAGCTAAATATGATACTGTAGATAATACAACATGTGTGATAATTCATTTTGCTAATGCATATGGAATCCATCTTACATGTTGCTAATTAAATGATATAATAATGTGTCTTTGCATATCCTTTGTGACATTCCCAATATTTTTTATACTTAGTATAAAATATATATTATACAAATCCAATGTCAAGTATTAAACAACCAAAATAGAACTGATTTTAAATAACAGAAGTATACTGTTAACTTATAGTTAAGAAATAACTATGACCTTTTAATGTTCTTTCTTGTAGACCACACTTCCTATGCATTTTGATTGAAAATCAAACCATTTGATATTTCTATCAAAATATTTGTTCAACTTTGATGCCTATTGAATGATACTTTCATATCCATTCATGGATATCCAAAAAACTCACAAACCCAGTATCTCTCCTACTGACTTCGAGTGTGGCGATCGCTCTACACCTCTGATACCTTATATACCTATATGATGCGCTGTGGAGGTATCCAGCTGATGCAAGATGGTAAAAGTAAAGAAATATTCAAACACAGAACCTATAGAACATCTCACGGTGTAAAGACAAAATATAGTATAACAATATACATGTAAAACATGTGAGGCAGTGGTATAATCTAATGAACCATAAGTAAGAAATCAGAGTGCAACAGGTTTACAGACTATAAAAAAACTTAAAATAATGAGTTCATACATCCAAAATAAACTCTATAAATATCTTTAATAATAAAAGTACTGACATAGTTCCACAATACCGCACAATGGAATATAAGCGATAAAAAGCTCCAAATATAGAAATATGAAAGTGTAGCCTCTTGCTTGTTCTCCATAAAGCTCCATGCGCTATCCAGACCTATTATCCCTAATCTACTCATTTAAGAGTACCCAAGGTAATAAGTACCAAAGCATAAAATCTCAAGTCAGACAACAGTATGGTGTGAGTGATACATCATCTCAAGAATACTATAAAAATCATATATAGTAAATATGGATATAGGGTACATAGAGGCATATCTGACCTATCTCTGCATCTAAAGAGTTAGCATATGACAGTCGATATGTGGTAATCTACCATCAAAGCCATATACGTGTACTACAATCGAAGTACAATGTCCAATATCTAGGTATACACTCGAAATACCTACATCATGTGACACCCTAGAGTGATAAAAAAACCATGACAACCATAGCATCAATCAAACAATCCTCATCGTCACTCATGTGCATTGGATATATGATAACTCGTATAACACAATTGCAAACCTGGGACCTAATCGTAATCTCGGCTCCATTAGTGCTCGAATCCATGCCACTACGAAAGGCTAGGACCACGCCATAATCGCAAAGCGCAGGGTAAACTACTATCGCAAGATCCGGACATAATCACAAATCTAGGAGGGCATCCCTGCGTACCATCTTTTTACAAGCACACTAGAAGCCTCTGAGTTATCAATAATCCCTTTGCGTGCGTTTCTGTAATGAAATCAGTTGTTTTCACATCACAACTATTTCCATAGTAAGACACAGTCGCAAATCCCACTCGCAAGTCGCCGTCGTTAAACTTGCCCTTATGGATCACCATCACGACTCCCATTGTTAAGTCCACATCTTCGAAACGCCTCTAGACACCCATATTAAGTCATAGAGCCATCGTACCAAGGTTTCGAAGTCATCGTCGTCGTCTTAACGTCATTATGTCAAAGCGCCACACCATCACCTTGCTAATCGCCATACATGATCAAAAGTCATCCAGGGTCATTTTGGGTTTGCTCAAATTATTCCACACCACTCATAAGAACCCCAAAATGCGTTACGAAGAAATTTATGAAGTATCGTCGTGCCACGACAAAAATCTTCAACTTTGTTTTTGGATTGGTTATACCTGAGGCGAACCCAAGCAAACCTTCCCACGACTCCAAGCAGCACTATCCTTAGCCGACTCCAAGATGACCCTCGAAATTTCCATGCACGACCAGAAGCAAACCTCTGATCTATGAAATCTGATCGGCCCCTGACCCGACTCTAGGCCAACCCACAAAATTATCATGCATGGCTCCAAGCGAACCACCGATCCATGAAATCTGGTCGGTCATCGACCTGACTCGAAGTCGACCCAGAAAATTGTATTATGCGACTCTAAGAAAACCACCGATCAGTGAAACCTAGTCGGTCACTGACCTGACTCCAGGCCAACCCACAAAATTCTCATGCATGACTCCTAGCAACCACTGATCCACGAAACCTGGTCAGTCTCCGACCTAACTCCAAGTGGACACACAAAATCCTCATGCGCGACTCCAAGAAAATGCCGAACCAAAATACTATGATTTTTTCAAACTCCAATTTTTTTGATTTCGTCGCTACGCTCCGTTCATCGACCAGCGTACCTTCTGTATGCATCGATACAAATTCTAACATTCTTGACCCTATCCTTCGAAGTTCGATTTCATGATTCCTAACTCTAAGTCACTTCGATAAGTGTTTCAACCATATAAGCACTTAGAAATACACAATATGCACATAATTTCATTCGATCATCCAAACACATGTCAAACTATAGCAAATCATCATGTAATTACATCCCTAATGTTGTCTATCACTTACAAAGGCAACCATACAAAAAAAATTACATGATTAAAGCGCTTTAAACATATTAAAATTCATTTTGTTACTGGTTTAACATTGAAAACAACTTTAAAATCTTATTTTGACTTCAAAAATGAGTTCAAATCATATAAAACCTATAGGTACATATATGGTAAAGTGAGAGATGATAAATTACTCACCAAAACCATCGAAATCTAAGTTTTGCAATCAAATCGATGTAAATCCGAAAATGTATAGCAAATCAGAGGTTTTCTCTTCTGTAGAATGTAGATAAGAAGATCTCTAATGAATTCCCTTGTTAATTTAACCCCAATATATGATTTAGACTTGATTTGGAGGAGAAAATAGAAGATTTTGGTAGAGGAAGGTTTAATGGAGGCTTAGATCTAGGAGAGAAGGTGTAAAAGTGATTTAAGGATAATGGTCAGCTCTATATACTCCCTAAACTCGAAATGTGTTAGTGGGCTTGCTTCAAAGCTCACTAATTACCCACTAAGCTGCTCCAAAAATCGCTAGTTTTCTAATAGGCATATCTTCTTATTAGAAAGTCCAAATCGCTATTATGACCACTCTATGGAAAGGGAAACCATCATACCTTTCCAAAGAAAGTGGTCTCGAGTATTAATTCGGCTCCTATCCAATGTTATGGATGATAAATGTTTTCAAGAGTAAAATCGCCCAGAAAAATTCTAAATGTAGGAAATGTCTCTAATGGGAATTTCCAAAAGTTATAGAGTAATATGACCATATATGAATTTACAAATAATATTTTAAGATCATTCGATACGTAAAATGCGAGTCAATACTATAACATCCCGTTTCTATAGGGCAAAAACTAAGTGCTACAGATGCTGTAGTCATCCCTAGTATTAAATTCTAGTGACAAAATACGGAAATACTAATCGTATTCATAATACCAGAAGCACTTGAGTATGAACAAAATCATAGATTTCAAAAATAAATGTTACTGGTTATATCTCAAAACAATAATTCATATCCAAATTACATAATTCCAAAATGTTTCCTAAGCAATAATCAAATATAATATACAATAATACGCCAAGATCGATATATGATGATGCCCTCTTGGTTGATCAAAGAAATATAGTCATATCTGAATTGATACACAGCGAAAATAAACAAAATAATCTGCACTCCTAATTAGCTATCCGTCAGCTACCTACTCGTCTTTCGAAGCTTTATTCGCCAAAACAATAAAACCTAAAAACCTCAACCGATAGCCTGCTCAAATCAATTTTGAGCACCCAAGAGTTTACGGGGAAAACAAAAACTTCGAGTCATACATAAAGCCCGGTGTGAATAATACTGTTCATCTCTGTTATTTTATGTTATGTGAGATCATGCCGCTTAACGGAACGGGTTTTCCCTCACTGACATCCTTTTAAAACATATCTTTTGCAAATCATTTCCTGCAACCAAAACTATTTAAAATCTTAAATCATTATTATGTAAACACACATATCAGGTAATAAATAAACTATCTATTCGAACGTCATAGATTTGTTTGGCTAACTATTAACTTTTGTCTGACTTGGGCCTACCAGACAACATATCAAAATTTATCTAACATCTGTTAGACACTCCTCTTCTTCTGGATGTTCTGTCCTTAACTATTTTTTAAATACTTCTCTTCTAGATGGCCTATCCTTAATTTATCATCTTCCAGGGTCGCTTAATCTTAACGGTTTTATGAGCTAACCAATAACCTATTTGTGTACAAACATATATTCCTCTATGTGTGTATTCATAATTTTAGTCTTACCTGTGACAAAGCCCCACACACTAAAATTGTGATAACCCGAATTTTGGAGTATCTGTTAATTGATAATAAACAGGGTTAATTATTAGAAATACTGATTTATAGATTAAACCAATAAATCTATAATAAATATTTATATCTGGATAAATATTTATTTGACAAGCTCCTAATATAATTACTTGAAATTGACAAAAAAAAATTCTTTTAAAACAAATAATAATGATGGCTTATATATGGATATAAGTAGATTTTAAATGGGAAAATTTTCTTTATTTTCAAACAAATTGAATATGGGTACGTTTAAGTGTGTGTGTATATATATATGAGTTAATTTTAAATTGAATTTGAATTGGAAATTCAAAGAATAAATATCTTAAACAAATTGGATATAAAATGTATGTATATGATTTTATTAGTATATAGTTTGTTATTTTCTTTTAAAGATCATATTATGAAGGAAAGTAGTTACTAAATAGAAATTTAATATCGAAGTTTTATGGAAAACATTTAAAAATATAAACAAAGTATATATATAATTAGTATATTTGCATAACTATTACAAGTGTGTAATTGGGATTTTATATCATTTACTTTTAAAATTATAAATAGATAAATATAAGAGGAGTTTAAATATTAAAACAATTAAGACATTTATAAATATAAAATAAATTGAAATTATTTTATAAATACTTATAAAAAACATATTGATACATAGATTTACAAATGTAAGAAAATGGGTATATCTAATGACATTTGTAAGCCTATCTACCAAGTGTCATTGTTCTTTAAAATAATAAATAAAAATTTCAAACAAAGTTACATTAACACCTCCATTCTCTATCTTATTTCTTTTCTATCTTTCCAAATTCAAAAATCAAAAGTTTTAGAAATCAAAAGTAAATAATCTGTGTTCAGATTCAAAGCCTGTGAAGCCAATAACCAGAGGAATAAGCAAATAAATTAAATAAAATTCTTTCAAGTTTCTGAAACTAAAAGCAACTCAAGTTCAACACAACTAGTTCAAGATCCAGATCAGAATAAATCAATTCTTGATCTAAGGGAAAAGCCTGTAGGAAGGGGAAAGCTGGCAACTTTTAAAATCTGGATATTGTTCTCTGTTCAAAAATTTAGAGTGAGTAAACTTCCCCTTAAAACAGTTTAATAAATGATTTTAGGAACGCATGTGATAAATTGTACAGGATGGTTGTAATATGGTTTGCATGTTTGTGTTTATCTGGTTCTATGCTTTGAATTTCTCTGTTTAAATGTGTATATATTTGTGTGTGTGTGTGTGTATATACACACAGACTGTCTCTGTATATTTTACAGGCTCAAACAACTTTCAAAAATCTGAACCTCCTCATGCAATCAGAATTGAGCTTTGATTCCAGAATAAAACATGGTTATAACAACATAATACAAATTCTAAAAATAGTTTCAAGGATTTTAATGTTGTAATTAATCAAAATTTAAGAAAAATACAGTGGTAAGCTGGAATGGGTCAAAAATAAATCATTTTAATTTCATGTAGGGGTTATATAGGTTGATTCGTGGTTGAAAGTTAGGAATTTTGATATGTAAATCATGATTTCTAGTATTGTTTTGAGATAGGAAATTCAGGTTGATCAGATTTTGGGTTTTGAGGTCTCTCTGCTGATCGGGAAACTTGGGGTGGTCGAAATCGCTACCGGAGGTAGCTAGGAGGTTGGAAAGTGCGGGAAAAATGGTTGGAGTGTCCAACCATCATCGCGGCGGCGATACAGGAGCATTGTAGTGTTTAATGTCCTGATGGGTTGGTCGATGTTGTAACGTTTGAGATTTTTCGTTGCCGAAAAACCGAAATGTTATGGGTTTAAGAAAAGAATTTAAGAAAAGAAAACGAAAGAAGAAGAGACAGAGGGTGATAGAAAATAGAGAGAAAAGAAAATAGAAAAATAGAAGAGGGAAAAGATAGAAGAGAGAGAGGAAAGATAATAGAAAAAAAAAATAGGACGGAACAGAAAACAACAGAACAACATCAGAATCTCACAATTCGCAGCGGAACAACATATAATAATAAATGAATAATCTTTAAACAAAGAACTATATCAGTTATTACATTACATCACATTTCATTACATCATATCATCAGAGTGTACAACAACAACAACAAACAGTGCAGCGGAAAAAGAAGTACTATATAAGTAATATGCCATGCTATCCAGCTTGCCTCCAGCAACTCCAGAATATCCAGAATATCCTGATAAACCTAACTCTTGACTACCCGTGTCGAAATTGGTGGGCACCCAGAGTTTAGGAAGGAAAACAATAAACTCCAAGTCAGTCATGTGACTGGTGTGAGAACTCAAAATAGTTTATTCATCTTTAAAATCAAAATAGAGGAATATTTTTAAATTCAATTCGCAATGCTTTTAAAAATGAGACTACCATAAGGCCTCCCGCACACACACACAATGCAAACGCAGAATTGGAGGAGATTTCTCCTTATGATAGTCAAAGATGCTTGATACGCATTTAAAATAACATTTGATATTATTACTAGTGCATAGTGTAGGGGAAATTCATTTCGAAAGTAGAATATAAATCTTAGCCAGCATAGACATTCCGAACTATGCCTACTATAGCTAACTATGTTCAATTGCAGGTTACCGCCACATTCCATAGCAGGTTATACAACTAAAACCGTACAAGTCACGTATTGTTTCTTTGGATTTCCAACGAATGATCAGGCCAAGGAACTTCCCATTGCCACATGAGAATGCCTCTGGATGGACATCCCCGAGAACCAAACCGGATCTCTACCAACACAAGGCCGGGTTACCCCTAACTGAGTAACAACTGACCGAATATGCCATCCCCCGGTCCTTTGGGACCTTTTCACCGAGCGCTCGTAATCAATTCACACAATCATAACAAAGTGTTTTCAACATGAGTAAGTATCTGGGCTCCATACCATGATACCACCCTTTTCCAGAAGGAAATGCACACATCCTAAAGGGCGCTACCCCTCATAACCTTGCCGCATCTTCCCTGTTTTGACCATTCACGGGGTGTGAGGCTCGACGAAGTCAGGTCCACAAAAACATACTTTATACAAAAGCCATGCTTTGGGTCAACAAATGATCATAGAAATGATCACAAGGATAGACGATCAAATAAACGATCCTATCACAAATAATCAACACAATGATCATTTCAGCATCACTCAGCATGTCACATTACCAAATTGGGAATATATCGCTGATAACATTCAACTACATAACCTCTAAGCACGTACGTCTCAGAGAAGGGTGTTAAGCTAAAAGAATAAATTCTCCGCCACCAACAGAAATATATTTGAAAGAAATCGGCTTTATATCTCAACTTGTAATGTCAGACATACAATCCATACAAGTCTGTTCCGGGCACGAACAAAACCGAAGGCACTTCTTACGAAGCCCTTGCAATCCGGATATTCACAATCCCGATCGAATTTCCCATCACTTAAGGAATCTCTATACCAGGAGCTACCCAGTGCAGAGACAATCGATAGGTCATCCTATCGCTTTCACAAATACTCGGTCTTCAACACCGATCTTCAAATGCAATTCACAACGACGTATCACATATTCGGAATGGGTTATACGACCTCATGGTCCTTTCCCGGTTAACCCGAATAGTGAGCGCTTATTCAAAAATAAGTGTGGCATTCAGATTCAAACAAATCACATCAATTACCCATTCAAAGGGAAATATTGATAGTCGGTTATTGAACTATCAATGGATATGCACACATCACCAGTTTCCAAATAATTTTCCAAATTATTTATTTCACAAAATATCTTTACAAGATATATAATTTTCACACTTCAAAAATAAATCAATATTTATTTCTAAACAACTTCCCTTTTCATTCATAAATTCCATATTGAATTTATAATCCAAAATATCTATAAATATTCGATTTCGATTATTCATTTCAATTTATCTTCAAAAAGATAAATTCTTAAGATATTCACTTTATATTGGAAAACATTTCCATACTTATTTATTCATAAGTAATTCACAAATTTTATTTATTTTCAACACTTAGAAAATATTCAATATACTTTAATCGAAATTAAGTATATATTTCATTCTTTAAGGAAATCATTCTCTTAAACATATTTATTTGGGCCAAAACGAATGTTGCGTAAAACATCGTTACGTCGTCCCAAAATCACTAGTATAGGGATTCGAAATTAAAAAGATATATAAATCCCAATACTATACAAAACATTTTCTTTCGGAAATCATTTACTATAACAACAGTGTTATAGTCCACTATTTCCTTTTATTTCTCGAAAACGTCTACTTCAACCATAGATGTTGAAATCTATGGTTTCGAATCTCAACACATTTAAAACATCGTTAGATCATTTTAATTCTATTTAAAACATCACATTCTAAACGTTTTCTTTAACATATTATTCACAATTCAAAAACGTGAATAAACTACGTTAACAATTTTCATCCTTTTTATTCAATTTATTTCAAAGGATTATTCACAGTCCAAAAACGTGACTATAACTCCATAAATAAATTATAACAATTTACTTATCAAAATAAGTTGTTTGCGAATTTATAAAACAACGTTTATATACTCCATTTCTATTTATTTTATAACAACTTTCTTTTATAAATTATTTTATTAACCTATTCCGGTTTATACCTCAATTATAAACAAAAATTCATATCATAAGTGAAATACTTATAATTTATTCGTTTGCAAAATCGTTCCTTTGAACTTCATAATTATAAATCTTATAACTTATAAGATTCAATTATTCATCTAAATATATTCTTTAATAATTTCACAAAATTTATAAATCTTACTATTTATAAATTTCATTTATAACTTCACCATTTATAATTTTATGAATTCCATTCATTTACAAAATTTATTTTCACTTCATTCAAACACTTATAAAAACTCGTTTTATAATGTCAATATTTCAATTTATACATATCCATTTATAAATCTCTTAATATAAATAAATTTATATTATTCTTTAAAACGTCTTTAATCTCCTTTATAATTTCATCATTTTGATTTATAAAATAATCAAATTTTATATATCCTATATTTAAACTTTTCACAATTATTTCAGAAATCCCAATTTAACTATTTTATAAAGTCATTAATTCCTTATTTTCAAAAAAATCAGCTTTTAACTATATTTCTTAAAAATCATAATTTTTATAACTTTAAAAATTATAACGTTTATTTATTTAAAATGGATCAATTCCAAAATATAGTATATTCTCAAAAATCACTTAAAAAATCATTTTAAAATCCCAAAATTTGGTCCAATGATGCTACACACCAAATAGTCAATCACGACTACAACGATCCATCATATATCGATATGATAATCCATCAAATATCAAAATATCTGAAATCAAATAAATACTGTTGAGGAATCCAGTTGGATCCCTCCAACCTGTTTTCCTGCATCCACAAACATTAGCACAATACCAATTTCGCTCCAGTACGAAATTATCGCGGTATATGGGATTTAAATATTATCCGCTTAATAGACGGCGCAATAGGGTCTCATCCGCTAAACAAAAAATGTGGGAAATCAATAACTGCAATATATACATATGGCAATATATATATATTGCTATTATATATAATACCAATTTCACTGTTTATGAAATATTCGCGGTATATGTTTTTAATAAATAACATCCGCTTACTAACGGCGTATAATGTCTATTTTAACAATCAATAGATATCAAACATCATTCAAACATGCATTCAAATATTTTAAATCTAACTATTTAAAATAAAATCGAAACTGATTCGATTGAGTGAGAAGTTCTCACCTTGATTTAAATTCCGTTTTAGCGATTTATTTCGAATAAAATTAAACGGACGTTTAATTTTACCCAAAATTATCACTAACTCCAAACGACTCCAATCCAATTTCATCGCGTAGTGCTCGTCCATACGATTCCAACGCAACTGGTTTCGCGCGTTTTCGACCTCGTATGGAAAAGATATGCATATTTGAAGTTACACGATTTTATAACTTAATTACAACATAAACTTATAATTAAAACCCACACTTGCTTCTGGGCCGTAGGATTTTGCTTCCCCTCATCTCCACCGTCCCCTTCTTCCTTCTTCTTCACGCGCACAACTCCAGTAACATGAACGCACACCAAACCCATCCCCTTAGAACTAGGGTTAAATATTACAACTCCATCTCTCAACGATACTCGATCAAACTACCACCATCGCGAAGCCCTCAACTCCCTCTAGGTTCGGCCCCAGTGCCCTGCAGCTCGGCCCCCTCCTCCTCCTCGTAGGGCGTGCGCAAGTTGCTGCAATCGGCCTCATTTATCTCCCAATTTATAGCTCCAAACACGATCTCAACCGTTGATCTCCAAGCTCTTGATGAGCTCTCCAACTTTGATGTTGAACATTCTTGCTAATTCTTGATGGATTTGGAGTAATCGAGGGAGGAAGTTCATGAATTTCTGGCCGTTCATACATAGGGTGGCGGCTGCAGTATGAATTAGGGTTTAGTTGTTTTTATTTTATTTATTTTTTAAATGGGGGGGGGGGGCTATTTATAAGAGAACGAACGACACTATTCATCCCGGAAATTCCGAACTCCAATTTACGCGTCGTAACCAGCGTTTCTAGGATTTACCCCGCGTTCCGGACATAATGGAACAGGTTTCGGAAGCTAATTCGGAAGTATGAGCGAGTTATGGCTGTAAACGCTCAATTTGAATTAAACCGATTTAAGTCGATTTCTAGGCGTTTTAATTTGTACCGGACAAACGGTAAATCCAATTGACTTGAAATTTGAAACCTTACAATAATATCACATTACGGATCCGATGAAACTGGTTTCGTCGAAATCCGAGACTTTTTGAAAAATGGCTATTTTAACTCGCCAAATTAATATTAAAAATAAATCGATGCGTTTCGAGCTGCTACGATCAAACGATAACTCCGATTGACATGAAATTTGAAATCCGGTAATAACTAACTATTACGGATCCAATGGAACTGGTTTCGTTCAATTCTGAGACTGTTCAAAAATTGACTATTTTCACTAGTCGATTAAATTATTAAAATATTCAATTTTCACAAATTAACTTCTAAATCGATTTTAAAAGTTCTAAAATATCGTTCTAACTCCCATATGATAAAATAAAATTTTACAAATCATTTTCAATCATATTTAACTCAATTTTCAATTATTTTCATAATTTAACATATTAAATTATCGATTTAATTATCCAATTAAATCCAATAATTCAAATAAAAATTTATTCGACTAATAAATTTCACTTATTAATATTTAAAATTAATTAAATATTCAAATTTTAATTATTAAAAATTCTGGGTCGTTACAATCTTCCCCACTTAAAAGAATTTCGTCCTCGAAATTATTAAGTAAGAAAGTTACAGAATCTATTAATTTTCCCAAAACAAATTTTTAAACTTCTTACCATACTTTACTAAATTTTCAAATCATACTTAGTTATCTTTTCAAAAACAATTACTATTGTTTAACTTTCAACTTCAAATCAAAGTTTAAAGTTTTCAAAATTTTCCAATTTTCTCAAATTTTTTCTAACGCCTTAAATTTCCGGAAAAATTCGCCATAGTCTCCTTTGCGCGGCTCGATCCGAAAAAAAAATGACAGTATATATATCACAAATATACATCTCATCAAGTAATGAGGCATCCCGCAGGGAAAAAAATGTAAAAGTACGATATTTAATCCGAGATATGTACCTTATATTTTATTAGCAAGCATATACGGCTAATATAGCGCGAAAGCGAGCTCCAAATGCGAAGCAAACGCGATCCGCACCTACTAATTACTCAACAAACAACATGAGAACATGCATATAGACAATAGTATCGATATACATCATATAGCAACTGAAACAAAAGCAACAAATGCAAACATCAACCAACTATTATTCAACTAATTCATATTCAAGTAGGTTCACTTCCAAATCAAATTCAATTCTATTCAAGATTCACTTAACTTCCAATTGAATTCCAATTACTTTAGCTTCCAATTTCATTAATTTAATTTCATTAACACTTAATGAATTATATACAATCAACTAACAACCATATAACAACCAATGTATATTAATTACAACCAAATTCTTTTGCTTACAATTGGTTTAATTTAATTGATTTTCATTCAATTATTCAACTTTCTAATAACATTAGATTTTAATGAATTAACACTTATATTCATTATTCCATATCAACTTAAATTTACATTTAATTGATTAACATTTAATCCATTCATTCAATTCAATTTCATTCAATATCTCTTAAGTTATATTTATATGGTTTCACTTCTTATATATATAAGTTTATTTCACAATTGTAAATCACATTAATTATAATTCAATTTTTTATAATTCTTTTACTTACACAATTATCCTTTTATTTAGATTATTCAAACAACTAAACAATCAACAATCTACTTATATACACTGTAATAATTCTGAAAAATTATTCCTTTATATATAAAATATACTCAAGGTAAAATTATTTCATTTACCCAATTTAAAACAATATTATGTCGAATTGTTCTATTCAAGTGTTTAGAAACCCCTTCGGCATAGTCTTGCGGACCACGCAGACGAAAGTTCATATGCCACTCAATAAACCAATCATCACAATATAAAACAATTTTATATTCACTAACAAATACGCTCTCATAGCTATTATTACGCTCAAACTCACTCTAGAGTACTACTGACTCTATCTCTAATGAGTAATACCCAACAGAACCATGGTTGTCGCTTAACCATATGCTCTGATACCAAATGTAACGTTTGAGATTTTTCGTTGCCGAAAAACCGAAATGTTATGGGTTTAAGAAAAGAATTTAAGAAAAGAAAAAGAAAGAAGAAGAGACAGAGGGTGATAGAAAATAGAGAGAAAAGAAAATAGAAAAATAGAAGAGGGAAAAGATAGAAGAGAGAGAGGAAAGATAATAGAAAAAAAAATAGGACGGAACAGAAAACAACAGAACAACATCAGAATCTCACAATTCGCAGCGGAACAACATATAATAATAAATGAATAATCTTTAAACAAAGAACTATATCAGTTATTACATTACATCACATTTCATTACATCATATCATCAGAGTGTACAACAACAACAACAAACAGTGCAGCGGAAAAAGAAATACTATATAAGTAATATGCCATGCCATCCAGCTTGCCTCCAGCAACTCCAGAATATCCTGATAAACCTAACTCTTGACTACCCGTGTGGAAATTGGTGGGCACCCAGAGTTTAGGAAGGAAAACAATAAACTCCAAGTCAGTCATGTGACTGGTGTGAGAACTCAAAATAGTTTATTTATCTTTAAAATCAAAATAGAGGAATATTTTTAAATTCAATTCGCAATGCTTTTAAAAATGAGAATACCATAAGGCCTCCCGCACACACACACAATGCAAACGCAGAATCGGAGGAGATTTCTCCTTATGATAGTCAAAGATGCTTGATACGCATTTAAAATAACATTTGATATTATTACTAGTGCATAGTGTAGGGGAAATTCATTTCGAAAGTAGAATATAAATCTTAGCCAGCATAGACATTCCGAACTATGCCTACTATAGCTAACTATGTTCAATAGCAGGTTACCGCCACATTCCATAGCAGGTTATACAACTAAAACCGTACAAGTCACGTATTGTTTCTTTGGATTTCCAACGAATGATCAGGCCAAGGAACTTCCCATTGCCACATGAGAATGCCTCTGGATGGACATCCCCGAGAACCAAACCGGGTCTCTACCAACACAAGGCCGGGTTACCCCTAACTGAGTAACAACTGACCGAATATGCCATCCCCCGGTCCTTTGGGACCTTTTCACCGAGCGCTCGTAATCAACTCACACAATCATAACAAAGTGTTTTCAACATGAGTAAGTATCTGGGCTCCATACCATGATACCACCCTTTTCCAGAAGGAAATGCACACATCCTAAAGGGCGCTACCCCTCATAACCTTGCCGCATCTTTCCTGTTTTGACCATTCACGGGGTGTGAGGCTCGACGAAGTCACGTCCACAAAAACATACTTTATACAAAAGCCATGCTTTGGGTCAACAAATGATCATAGAAATGATCACAAGGATAGACGATCAAATAAACGATCCTATCACAAATAATCAACACAATGATCATTTCAGCATCACTCAGCATGTCACATTACCAAATTGGGAATATATCGCTGATAACATTCAACTACATAACCTCTAAGCACGTACGTCTAAGAGAAGGGTGTTAAGCTAAAAGAATAAATTCTCCGCCACCAACAGAAATATATTTGAAAGAAATCGGCTTTATATCTCAACTTGTAATGTCAGACATACAATCCATACAAGTCTGTTCCGGGCTCGAACAAAACCGAAGGCACTTCTTACGAAGCCCTTGCAATCCGGGTATTCACAATCCCGATCGAATTTCCCATCACTTAAGGAATCTCTATATCAGGAGCTACCCAGTGCAGAGACAATCGATAGGTCATCCTATCGCTTTCACAAATACTCGGTCTTCAACACCGATCTTCAAATGCAATTCACAACGACGTATCACATATTCGGAATGGGTTATACGACCCCATGGTCCTTTCCCGGTTAACCCGAATAGTGAGCGCTTATTCAAAAATAAGTGTGGCATTCAGATTCAAACAAATCACATCAATTACCCATTCAAAGGGAAATATTGATAGTCGGTTATTGAACTATCAATGGATATGCACACATCACCAGTTTCCAAATAATTTTCCAAATTATTTATTTCACAAAATATCTTTACAAGATATATAATTTTCACACTTCAAAAATAAATCAATATTTATTTCTAAACAACTTCCCTTTTCATTCATAAATTCCATATTGAATTTATAATCCAAAATATCTATGAATATTCGATTTCGATTATTCATTTCAATTTATCTTCAAAAAGATAAATTCTTAAGATATTCACTTTATATTGGGAAACATTTCCATACTTATTTATTCATAAGTAATTCACAAATTTTATTTATTTTCAACACTTAGAAAATATTCAATATACTTCAATCGAAATTAAGTATATATTTCATTCTTTAAGGAAATCATTCTCTTAAACATATTTATTTGGGCCAAAACGAATGTTGCGTAAAACATCGTTACGACGTCCCAAAATCACTAGTATAGGGATTCGAAATTAAAATAGATATATAAATCCCAATACTATACAAAACATTTTCTTTCGGAAATCATTTACTATAACAACAGTGTTATAGTCCACTATTTCCTTTTATTTCTCGAAAACGTCTACTTCAACCATAGATGTTGAAATCTATGGTTTCGAATCTCAACACATTTAAAACATCGTTAGATCATTTTAATTCTATTTAAAACATCACATTCTAAACGTTTTCTTTAACATATTATTCACAATTCAAAAACGTGAATAAACTACGTTAACAATTTTCATCCTTTTTATTCAATTTATTTCAAAGGATTATTCACAGTCCAAAAACGTGACTATAACTCCATAAATAAATTATAACAATTTACTTATCAAAATAAGTTGTTTGCGAATTTATAAAACAACGTTTATAAACTCCATTTCTATTTATTTTATAACAACTTTCTTTTAGAAATTCTTTTATTAACCTATTCCAGTTTATAACTCAATTATAAACAAAAATTCATATCATAAGTGAAATACTTATAATTTATTCGTTTGCAAAATCGTTCCTTTGAACTTCATAATTATAAATCTTATAACTTATAAGATTCAATTATTCATCTAAATATATTCTTTAATAATTTCACAAAATTTATAAATCTTACTATTTATAAATTTCATTTATAACTTCACCATTTATAATTTTATGAATTCCATTCATTTACAAAATTTATTTTCACTTCATTCAAACACTTATAAAAACTCGTTTTATAATGTCAATATTTCAATTTATACATATCCATTTATAAATCTCTTAATATAAATAAATTTATATTATTCTTTAAAACGTCTTTAATCTCCTTTATAATTTCATCATTTTGATTTATAAAATAATCAAATTTTATATATCCTATATTTAAACTTTTCACAATTATTTCAGAAATCCCAATTTAACTATTTTATAAAGTCATTAATTCCTTATTTTCAAAAAAATCAGCTTTTAACTATATTTCTTAAAAATCATAATTTTTATAACTTTAAAAATTATAACGTTTATTTATTTAAAATGGATCAATTCCAAAATATAGTATATTCTCAAAAATCACTTAAAAAATCATTTTAAAATCCCAAAATTTGGTCCAATGATGCTACACACCAAATAGTCAATCACGACTACAACGATCCATCATATATCGATATGATAATCCATCAAATATCAAAATATCTGAAATCAAATAAATACTGTTGAGGAATCTAGTTGGATCCCTCCAACCTGTTTTCCTGCATCCACAAACATTAGCACAATACCAATTTCGCTCCAGTACGAAATTATCGCGGTATATGGGATTTAAATATTATCCGCTTAATAGACGGCGCAATAGGGTCTCATCCGCTAAACAAAAAATGCGGGAAATCAATAACTGCAATATATACATATGCCAATATATATATATTGCTATTATATATAATACCAATTTCACTGTTTATGAAATATTCGCGGTATATGTTTTTAATAAATAGCATCCGCTTACTAACGGCGTATAATGTCTATTTTAACAATCAATAGATATCAATCATCATTCAAACGTGCATTCAAATATTTTAAATCTAACTATTTAAAATAAAATCGAAACTGATTCGATTGAGTGAGAAGTTCTCACCTTGATTTAAATTCCGTTTTAGCGATTTATTTCGAATAAAATTAAACGGACGTTTAATTTTACCCAAAATTCTCACTAACTCCAAACGACTCCAATCCAATTTCATCGCGTAGTGCTCGTCCATACGATTCCAACGCAACTGGTTTCGCGCGTTTTCGACCTCGTATGAAAAAGATATGCATATTTGAAGTTACACGATTTTATAACTTAATTACAACATAAACTTATAATTAAAACCCACACTTGCTTCTGGGCCGTAGGATTTTGCTTCCCCTCATCTCCACCGTCCCCTTCTTCCTTCTTCTTCACGCGCACAACTCCAGTAACATGAACGCACACCAAACCCATCCCCTTAGAACTAGGGTTAAATATTACAACTCCATCTCTCAACGATACTCGATCAAACTACCACCATCGCGAAGCCCTCAACTCCCTCTAGGTTCGGCCCCAGTGCCCTGCAGCTCGGCCCCCTCCTCCTCCTCGTAGGGCGTGCGCAAGTTGCTGCAATCGGCCTCATTTATCTCCCAATTTATAGCTCCAAACACGATCTCAACCGTTGATCTCCAAGCTCTCGATGAGCTCTCCAACTTTGATGTTGAACATTCTTGCTAATTCTTGATGGATTTGGAGTAATCGAGGGAGGAAGTTCATGAATTTCTGGCCGTTCATACATAGGGTGGCGGCTGCAGTATGAATTAGGGTTTAGTTGTTTTTATTTTATTTTATTTTTAAATGGGGGGGGGCTATTTATAAGAGAACGAACGACACTATTCATCCCGGAAATTCCGAACTCCGATTTACGCGCCGTAACCAGCATTTCTAGGGTTTACCCCGCGTTCCGGACACAATGGAACAGGTTTCGGAAGCTAATTCGGAAGTATGTGCGAGTTATGGCTGTAAACGCTCAATTTGAATTAAACCGATTTAAGTCGATTTCTAGGCGTTTTAATTTGTACCGGACAAACGGTAAATCCAATTGACTTGAAATTTGAAACCTTACAATAATATCACATTACGGATCCGATGAAACTGGTTTCGTCGAAATCCGAGACTTTTTGAAAAATGGCTATTTTAACTCGCCAAATTAATATTAAAAATAAATCGATGCGTTTCGAGCTGCTACGATCAAACGATAACTCCGATTGACACGAAATTTGAAATCCGGTAATAACTAACTATTACGGATCCAATGGAACTGGTTTTGTTCAATTCTGAGACTGTTCAAAAATTGACTATTTTCACTAGTCGATTAAATTATTAAAATATTCAATTTTCACAAATTAACTTCTAAATCGATTTTAAAAGTTCTAAAATATCGTTCTAACTCCCATATGATAAAATAAAATTTTACAAATCATTTTCAATCATATTTAACTCAATTTTCAATTATTTTCATAATTTAACATATTAAATTATCGATTTAATTATCCAATTAAATCCAATAATTCAAATAAAAATTTATTCGACTAATAAATTTCACTTATTAATATTTAAAATTAATTAAATATTCAAATTTTAATTATTAAAAATTCTGGGTCGTTACAGATGTTCTCGTGACATTTGCGGTAATGTGGTAGCATTGGAGTTGATGGGTCGTAGGGGAAATGAAGTAGGGGTCATCGGCGTGGCTTTGAGGGAATCGGCGGGTGATTCCGAGGATGGAGGTGACAGTGATGGGTGGATGCAGATCGATGGTTTGGGTTCCAGTTTCGATCAAATGTCTCTTTTTGATTTTGTGACGCCCCACCTCTATACCCACGCTAGCCAAGAACACTACGATGTAGTGCTGTCAACTAGCACGGAGAATAAGGCTGTTGAGGAGCGACCATCCATGTAACCTCTTTGTGCGAGCACCGTTATGTCAGATAGTATAGCATGCATTTCATTTAAGGAGGAAGTTCGACATACCGATACAAACTCAAAGCTATCACACGGTGGCTATAAATAATCTTCAAAAACAAACATAGAAATAAGCATAACACAATCAGTCACAGACATCCATATCACAAAGGCGGAATAAGATATGGATATATAACTAACACATGAAAGTGTACATCAGAGTAGTGGTCAAAAAGATCCACAATAATATAAAAGAATAGCAACACGTGCTATACAAAAGAATACAACTATGAGCCTATATCTCAAGTGTATACAACAAAAACTGCTAATCTAAATAGTTAGCCAAAAGTCAGAGTAGCAAACCCCGGGGAGAAGTCAAGCAGAATCACCTGTAACATCTCGGTCTGACCCAAGTATTATTTAAGAAAATAATAAACGGATCAGTCTAGCTATAAATATCAGATGACTTGGTATAAAATAAAAGATATGGCATAACATAAAATATCCATACTGACATACTACTATAAGTATGAAAATGATGATCAACAGAAGATCAATCAATAAGAGATAAATCAATATCACAAGAATCTTCTCAAAGATCCAAAGAGGGCATCATACCCTAAACTTGTACTCATAACAAGTCAATGACATAAATTCCAGAAATCAACACAGGAAATCCAAAAATCATAGAAAAAGGGAAAGACGCCTATCACATGACGGTCCGAAGACCATGGGGAGCTACCCCATATGGATGAGTCGGAATCACCCAGATGAGGTCTAGGCTAACCAAAAAGCAAAAAGGTATGTGTGAATGGAATCACACAAATGGTGTCTAGCCTGACCTCGCAACAAAAAAGTATGTGTGAGTGGAATCACACAAATGGTGTCAAGGCTAACCAAAAAGCAAAAAGGTATGTGTGAATGGAATCACATAAATGGTGTCTAGCCTAACCAGGAAGCAAACAAAGAGACATCGCACAATTGATAGCCTAAATCACAAAATGATCGTCATGATCAACGAGAAGTGTCAATTACACTAAGCTAGTAAATATAAAAGTTTAGCTTCATGTCCCATAACCACTTGCTTAACTCAAATATTTACGAACAAACTGTAGATCTTCACTAGAAAATTGTCACAAAAAGGTTCAATCGAATAAGTCCAGGAGTTAACCGACGAAGCAAACGCAAGCGTTTCATACCACTTGTTTTACTAAGCCGTTTAATTCAATTTCTCGTACGAGTGAGGTAAAGGTTTGTATATACTAGTAGATTGGAAAATGGTTTAAGAAAAGAGCTTTGTTATTGAAAATAGAGTTGAAATCATTTTGTTAAAAGAGTTTAATATTTACTACTAGTATTGAAACCTTCATATTTTAAAGCGACAAATCATAGAAGTGATTATAGAAACAATCAATCATAAAAATTCACATACGAAGACGTGAATAAAATCCAAAGAAACCGATAAAGAATCCATCGAAATAGATATTCAAAAATCCATAAAATCGACCGAGAAGCCTAAGATAGTTTGTCTCGAAGAATGGTCAACTCAGCATCTCGACAAAGCAAGTTCTATTGAATGTTTTTCAGATAAGATCCCCTACGGAGGGGGGGTCCGGGGGGTGGCAACCCCCCTAGGTTTAACGACCTAGTGATTAAAGGGGCATGACCTAGTGGTCCAGTGACCTAAAGGGTAAAGGTCATGCGGCATAAAATGGGTTCGCGACCTAACACTCAAACGACCTAAAGAAAATAAGGGGTCGAGCGACCTATAAGAAGAAGCGACTTAAATAGAATCAAGGTCCAACGACCTACGGGTTAGGTCATGCGAGTTAAGGAGGTCAACGACCTAACAGAGACATGCGACCTAATAAAGGAATGCGACCTAAAGGCACGCGACCTAGCAACCTAAGCAGGAAACGCGACCTATGAGGGACAAGCGACTTAAGTGGGTCAAGGACCTACGGAATATAGGTCACGCGACCTAACGGTTTACAAGGTCTTGCGACCTAACTGGAAACGTGGTCTAGCGACCTAGTGGTTTAAAGAAGATGGGTCACGCGACCTAAGGAGATAAGGCCTAGCGACCTACGAGCTAAAGGTTCAACGACATAACAGGATGTAGGTCCAACGACCTAACAGGTAAGAAGATCACACGACCTAAAATGCCATAGGACCTAACGACCTAAGGTCATACGACCTAGCGACCTAAAGCCATACGACCTAACGACCTAAGGTCATATGACCTAGCGCCCTAAAGCCATACGACCTAACGACCTAAGGTCCATACGACCTAACTCCGAAGACGTTAGAAATGTCCAGAACGACCTACGACCTAAGGTCCATACAACCTACGACCTAAGGTCCATTCGACCTAAAGCCCAACGACCTAGCGACCTAAAACCAAACGACCTACGACCCAATTCCGAGTGCCGAGCGACCTAACGTTGTAGGCTATTTTAAGGTCGGAAACGAGCTATTTTGAGGCCGAAACTTTTCCACGCGAAGGACCTAGCATAGACAGAATGACCTAAGTGCAGTTTTTCACCAAAAACACTAAAATTTGGGGTTTTTCGCCAATCCAATCCAAACCAAATGCAAATGTACATGCAAACATGATAGGGATTCATTCCCAACAGTCCAAGATAGTTATAGGCTAGATTTGTGAGATAAAAATCTCACCTTTGCACCAAACACCAATGAAAATGAAGAACAAAGCAAGCAAGAATCAATCCCTCTTCAATCCCAATGCAAGAAGCTTGAATCCAATGTTTTCACTTGAGTTTTGGAGTTGATGTTGGATTAGCAATGAAGACTTAGCTTTTGGAGTTTTAATTTCTCTTTCCACTCACCATTAATGCAAAAGCTTGAGTTGGTAGGAATTTATGAAGAGTGAAGAGAAGGAGGGGGTTGGGCTTGAGTTATAATGGCTAAGCTAACCCAAAGTCCAAAGCGAGAAAAGTTAGTGAAATTCCACTAACTCCAAACCTATCAATGTTTATACTTAAAAAGTTGTAAATGACATTTCGAACTCAATGGAAGTGGTCTTGAGTCCTAATTTAACCGTTTGCAAAAAGTAGCTTTTCGGACCAAAATCCGATTAACGATAAAATATTTAAATAAAATATTTAAATATAAAATCGACAAATATGCGGGTTGTTACAGATTTCCTGTCGAATTCGACCGTTAGGGTGGTCGGAGCACTAGGGTAGATTATCGTCGACTGGCGAGCGTCGTCGGCAAGGAGCGGTTGCGTTCCGATGGGTGTGCACGTGCACATGATTTTCGTGCATATCTTGTTTGGGGAAGAAAGCAGGGTCTCGGGTAAATCTCGAGTATTTAGTGTGAGTGACTCGGCGTAGTGATGGTACTCATGTGACACGGGGTTGACACGGGATTTTATGGATTTTGGCTCGGGTCAGCCTAGTTTGTTCCAGGTTTACAAGTTTTTAGATAAAACATGAATAGGATTTTAAATTTAAACAAGCAGAGCCCAGATTTCTGTTAGTAAAAAAATAAAGTTCAAGTGTAAAGCTAAAACAAATCAAGTTTTTTTCCTAAGCTAAAATACTATTTAAAGTTTCTGTAAGGTGTTTAAAAAGGTTTTAAAGTTTTAAATATTTTAAATATTTTATTTCAAAGAAGAAGGTTAAATTGAGTTTAAATATGTTTAAAATTTGAATAAGTTTCAAAAAGAGATAATAATTAAGTTTTCATAGAGTAAGAATTTATTTAAGTTTTATATTAACCTTTAATTAATTAGGGTTGTGATTAATTTAAAAGTACTCACTTAATGAGATTAATAAATTCATGTTAAAAATAAGGGTATGATTACTTAGTATAAGTAATTAGAGAACAGTTAATGATTTTAATTAATTTAAGATCATTAACCAATGACTATGGAATAATTAATTAATGTGGTTAATTTAAGATGATTAATTAGGTTAATTAATTAAAGTAATTGTAATTAAGGATTATAGGTTCATTAATTAAAGATTAATTAATTTGTAATTAAGGGTTGTTAATTCGATAATTAGAGAATTATTAATTAATGATTAGAGATTAATTGATTTAGTAGTAGGTAGAAATTGAACATTTAACTTGCGTAAATATGAGATGATTAATGGAATTAAGAGTATTGCTTAATGAAAATAAACTAATAATAATTCATTAATTCATTAATTAATGTAATTGAAGAATCATTAATTGGTGAGATTGATTAAGTAATTAAAGGTTATTAATTAACTTAAGGAATTTGTGATTAATTAATGTTAGTAATTAGAAGTTAATTAATTACTGAATGCAATTAAATAAGGGACAATTAATCATGGAGGATTAATTTAGATGGATAATTAAGAATGATTAATTAATTGGTTTGTAGTGCTAAGTATGCAAGATGAAGATAATTCAAGTGAATAAAGATGGTGACTAAATAAATTGGAAATTAATTAACATTACTAGATATTATATATCTAATAAATTTTGTGTACGGATGGTTGAATGATTTTTGGATGATTTGGATAGTTGTTGTCTCTGATGAGCGATTGAGTTGTGTTGTGATATGAATGGGTTAAACTGTGACAATATGGGTTATCTATCTGAGTTAAATTGTTGTGTGGTATGATGTCCTGAATATGAATTGTATTATTTTAAAACTTAACAACTTGGATTATAGATGACGTTGGATTTGAAGAGACCGGGGTCGGGTATCAGAAAATACCCAAAACCACTTCGAATAGTAATCTAAATTTCCTTATAAATTGGATGTGTGAGATAAATCAGGCTGGAATGAAATAAGTTAAGTAACCTGGACATTTAATCCTGAGAACTATTGTATGTGATAAGTGACTGGCTATAATAAGTAAGAACTCGTAAAAGGTACGAGTTACCCTGGTAGTTCATAAAGTTATATAGCTTGATTTCATATTATGGGTTTATTCACGCTGGTTTCCAGCCTGACCCGGGTGTTACTTTGATGTAATGCTCGGGTCAGACCGAGTATTATAGATTTTCAAGTAAGGTCGTTCTGGAGCTCAAGAGGCGAGCTGGATGGCAGGTACGTATGGAGAATATTCCGCTGTGATATATTGTAGTTTATCTTGGGCATATTGATTCTAATTGTCCAAAGTTTTGCGTAAATGTTGTAACTTTGATGTATAAAATGTAAATTTACAGATACAGTTTTTTTCTTGTATAACTGTTATTTTATTTAATATTATATTTTGATCCGCTGTGAATGTGAGAATTTAAGTTTTGGTGTTTCTGTTTCTTCTTTTCCTTCTATCTCTTTTCTTCTTTTCCTAATTATCTGGAATTTTCAGGATCGAAATTCCGGGTCGTTACATTTTGGTATCAGAGCTGAAGATTAAGTGAGAACTTAGCTCTAGTGAGTTTACTCATTAAGGATAGGGTAAGTAGTACCCTAGAATGAGTTAAGTGTAGTATATAAGAGAGAACGTACTTGCTATTTTCTTATAAAATGATTTTAAAAAAAATGAATGATTTATATAAAAGCTTATATTTTATATATAAAGCAATAATTGGTTGTTGGATATTGGGATTAAATAAATGAACTATACATATAAGATGAATTAGAATTGGTTTCAAACCAGAATATAGAATGGTTATTGTGATTAATAATGGGATGTAGTTTTCTAGTAAATATTGATAAAGCAAAATGAAATATTTTAGGGAAGCAAAACAGTTAGGTGAATATGACTTATAAATTGGAATAGTAGATGATCTAAATTATGAAGTTTTAAGTCTAGATCCAAAATTTTGAAAATTGTTTCAAAGTGATAAGAAATAAGAAATAATATTATTTAATGTATTTGAATGAAAGGGTCCTGTTTCAAACAAGAGTTGTTTAAAATTTTTAAAGGAATTTGTTTTGAATTAAAACCAAGGTGGTTTAAAAATTAAAGTAACTTGGTGTGCAAAGGAAATAAATATGTATATTTGAAATAAACTCTAAGGTTGAGTTTTGAATTTTCCTTGGAATGTGATGTGAAACCCAAAGTAAAGTAAGTTTTAAACTTAAGTGAGAAGGATATTAATCTGAAGTTTAAAATTTGAATGGGAATTCAAATTGAGTAAAGTTGTATGGATTAAATTAAAGTGAATTTAATTTTGGGGAAATTAAATAAGTTTAGAATAGACAACCTGAATTGGAAATTTCAAAATGAAATTGAGATTTAACTTGGGAAGTAAAATGGTAGATTTGAATTGGGAATTTGTGTGATACCAAAATGGGTTTGAGATCTGGAAATTGGAAATCGATGGATGTTTTAAAATAATTTGGATAATATTATCCTATTGTTATTAATAATCTTTAAACTGTGAATTGGATTTGTTTAAATGAATAAAGAAGTGGATTATGACATTTTATATCCATCATAGAAATTAAATGGAAATAAAACTTTAAATTGAAATTATTTAAGTAATTTTGATTTTTGAAGATAAAAATTTAACTTGAGGAAGTGATATCACTTTGAACTTAAGTTTTGGATGTTTAAAGGAACTTGGAAATTCAAATTGTTTAAGAATCGGTTTCAAAGTTGGAAGATTAAAATCGGTAATAAATTGAATTTTAAAAATAAAGTTGTTTTGAACTCTTATTTGAATTTGAAATAAGTTAAGTAAAGATAATTTAAAATGGAATTTTGAATTTTGAACTCAGAATTAAATTGTTGATTTGAAAAAAAGGTTAATTTGATTTAAGGGATTAAATCAACATTAAAATTTAACTCGAATTTATATAATTCGAGATGGTTTAAAGTTGGGATTTAAAATGAATTAGTTCAAATTGGATTTAATTTGAATTAATTGGAATTGTGATTGAAGATGGATAAGTTTAAAATTCAAATGGAAAATTTTGAATTGAATTGGTTTAAAATGAAATTGAAGTTGAATGAGTTCAAATTCAAATGGGAAGTTGATTTAAATTTGGGTTGGGAATGGAAGCTAACTTAATTTGAATTGAAATTGAAAGTTAATTAGAAATTGGCAATTAATTGGAAATAAAGATTGGGAATTGAACAGTTTGGCTTTGGACTATTTTCAAAATAAATTGTTTTAATATAAATCTATTTTTCCAAGCTATTTACTATATATAGAACCTTTCTTATTAAACCCCAAACTATCTTATACTTATTTTATAACTACTATTGGAATTATTTAACTATTTTGCAACTGATTTATAAACTAATTATTGATTCTCAACTTTTTGATAATTAATTACCATTTTACAACAATCTTGCAGTTACCTAACTATTTTATAACCATTTGTCTATTTCATAACTACTTAACTATTTTACAGCTATTTTACAAATTAATAATTATTTTTCAACTACTTATCTATTTTTAACTTTTCAAGCTATTTTCTAAATTTAAGCTGGACAGAGTTCAAACTATTTATGATTTATTACCAATTAAGATAAGAATTGGAGTGATAATGCAATTGAGGATTGAAGCAACTGTGAATAAGTGAATAGAATCATAAATGAATGTGAATAGAAAGGGAATTGTTTTATCTAATAATCAGTGAAGATAGATATGCAGGATGTACGCATATTATTCTATTCGTATAGTGATTTGTACCAGATTCGAGCGCAGAATTTCGAGATAGTATTATCGATCCGAGTAGGGATTTTTCACTTGATTTTTGATGGCGAACCTAGATATGGACTTTGATTGGTTCTGAAAATTCTCTATCATAGTATTGACTATGCAAGGAGAATGACGATTTCTGATCAAGAAACCAGATCTGAGTCTGCATTAGAAAGTCGGGTGGACGATACTAGTTCGGAAGAGAAATTGTGTGATCGAATGAGCGATCAGACTGATATAGCATACGGATGATATGTGTACATCGTATGGGTTTGAATGAAATTGATATTGGGAATTTGTGGATAAGAAATGTGAAATAATTTTTGAAATGAAAAGTATATTTTGTGAAATACACAATGAATAAAAGAGAAAATTGGATATTTCTGTAATGATAAGTAAGATGGAAACAACTTTAAAAGAGAAATCAAATTTGAATATTTGATTTGGAATAAACCAAGTTATATATCTTTGTCATATAAGATAAATCTCCCCTTGTTGAATCTATTGTTGGAAGAAAAGGGTTTTTGAAAAGTATTTGAAGTATAAAAAGGGAATTTATACAAGTGTGAAGTGATCCAAATATTTTCAAAGTTATATATATATATTAAGGATCTTATGAGAATAATTTTGAGAATTTTTTTTGGAACCTATGGTTTTGGAAAGGCTTTTGATTTTTGGGTAAAATCAATATTGGAATTTGAAAAGCCTATTTTGAGATGTATCGATCTTGGAATAATCGATTTTGAGAAAGGAGATTTATATGGGATTCATACTAGGTGTATGATTTGAAAGATACTATATGTGTATAGTATAAAGTGTTTTGAAATGGATTTGGAGAAAAAGGCGCTCCCTTGAAATGAAATTCTTAGGAGTACCATAGGTTGGTACTTCTTTGAGCCTCAAAGAGGGGGAGGCTCTAAAGTGGACCCTGTAAGGAAGTCCGGACAAACTGAAGTTCCTAAGGATTATCGGGTAGCGAAAGTCGAGGGCGCTGATGCCTACAGGGGCATGTGGGTTATGTTGTGACGACAGTGTAACTCGATGTTGCTACGATCTACTGTGGACCATAGCGGAAATCGTGTGGAGGTGAGTGTCAACGGTCTACGCTTGATTTTGCCGGGAAGGCAACGTAACATCGGTAGACTGCGATCTATGGTCGAGTGGAGTGGAGAAGTTTTATTTATTTAGAAGCGGAATTCGAGGGCGTTGATGCCTACAGTTATATGGGTTTTGCTATGATAGCAACGTAACCCCATATGTAGCTGCGATCTGTAGCTGGTTCCATGGTATAACCGAAGGGGTAGAGGCCTGCAGTTATCTATGGATTTTTTCGAGATAGCAATGTAACCATCAGGTTAACTGTGACCATGGATGGGGGTGATGATTTCCAGAGCATTCTTACCAAAGATATTTCCTCTATTTTCAAAATAAATGATTTATATATTTTCAATAAATTATTTTTCAAGTATTTTCACTAGGTGTTGAAAACGATTTTACCAAGTACCTATAGATTTTCAGTCTTACGCCTGATCAAAGTATGATCGAATTTCTGTAAGAACAAGGATGCACTGGTTGAAACGTCGAGTTATAAAAAGTGATTTATCTAATTTTAAGTGTTGAATAAATTCTGGCTTCATTCCTTTTTGTGGACGAAAAGATTCAAAGGGGGGAGGAATGTGATAACCCGAATTTTGGAGTATCTGTTAATTGATAATTAACTGGGTTAATTATTAGAAATACTGATTTATAGATTAAACAAATAAAACCAATAATAAATATTTATATCTAGATAAATATTTATTTGACAAGCTCCTAATATAATTACTTGAAATTGAAAAAAAAATTCTTTTAAAAATAATAATAATGATGGCTTATATATAGATATAACTAGATTTTAAATGGGAATTTTTTTTTATTTTCAAACAAATTGAACATGGGTATGTTTAAGTGTATATATATATATATATATGAGTTAATTTTAAATTAAATTTGAATTAGAAATTCAAAGAATAAAAATCTTAAACAAATTGGATATAAAATATATGTATATGATTTTATTAGCATACAGTTTGTTATTTTCTTTTAAAGATCATATTAATATAAATGAAGGAAAGTAGTTACTAAATAGAAATTTAATGTAAAAGTTTCAAGGAAAACATTTAAAAACATAAATAAAGTATATATATAATTAGTATACCCGTATGACTGTTATAAGTGTGTAATTGGGATTTTATATCATCTACGTCTAAAATTATAAATGGTTAAATATAAGAGGAGATTAAATATTTAAACTATAAGACATTTATAAATATAAAATAAATTGAAATTATGTTATAAATACTTATAAAAAACATATTGATACATAGATTTACAAATGTAAGAAAAGGGGTATATCTAATGACATTTGTAAACCTATTTACCAAGTGTCGTTGTTCTTTAAAATAAATAATAAAAATTTAAAACAAAGTTATATTAACATATCCATTCTCTATCTTATTTATTTTCTATCTTTCCAAATTCAAAAATCAAAAATTTGAGAAATCAAAAGTAAATAAACTCTATTCAGATCCAAAGCCTATGAAGCCAATAACTAGAGGAATAAGCAAATAAATTAAGCAAAATTCTTTCAAGTTTCTGAAAATAAAAGCAACTCAAGTTCAACACAACTAGTTTAAGATCTAGATCAGAATGAATCAATTCTTGATCTAAGGGAAAAGCCTGTAGCAAGGGGAAAGTTAGCAATTTTTAAAATCTGGATATTGTTCTCTGTTCAACAATTTAGAGTGAGTAAACTTCCCCTTAAAACAGTTTAATAAATGATTTTAGGAATGCATGTGATAAATTGTACAGGATGGTTGTAATATGGTTTGCATGTTTTTGTTTATTCGGTTCTATGCTTTGAATTTCTCTGTTTAAATATGTATATATCTGTGTATATATATATACAGACTATCTCTATATATTTTACAGGGTCAAACAACTTTCAAAAATCTAAACCACCTCATGCAATCAGAATTAAGCTTTGATTCCTGAATGAAACATGGTTATAACAACATAATACAAATTCTAAAAATAGTTTCAAGGATTTTAATGTTGTAATTAATCAAAATATAAGAAAAATAAAGTGGTAAGCTGAAATGGGTCAAAAATAAATCAATTTAATTTCATGTTTGGGTTATATAGGTTTATTCGTGGTTGAAAGTTAGGAATTTTGATATGTAAATCACGATTTCTAGTATTGTGTTGAGAGAGGAAATTCAGATTGATCAGATTTTGGGTTTTGAGGTCTCTTTGGTGATCGGGAAACTCAGGGTGGTCGAAATCGCTACTAGAGGTAGCTAGGAGGCTGGCGAGTGCGGCAAAAATGGTTGGAGTGTCCAACGATCATCGCGGCAGCGATACATGAGCATTATAGGGTTTAATGTCCTGATGGGTTGGTCGATGTTCTCGTGACATTTGCGGTAACGTGGTAGCATCGAAGTTGATGGGTCGTAGGGGAAATGAAGTATGGGTCATCGGCATGGCTTTGGGGGAATCGGCGGGTGATTCTGAGGATGGAGGTGACGGTGATGGGTGGATTCAGATCGATGGTTTAGGTTCCAATTTCGATCAAATGTCTCATTTTGATTTCCTGTCGAATTCGACCGTTCTGGGTGGTCGGAGCACTAGGGTAGATTATCGTCGACTGGCGAGGGTCATCGGCAAGGAGGCGGTGGTGTTCCGATGGGTGTGCACGTGCACATGATTTTCTTGCATATCTTGTTTGGGGAAGAAAGCAGGGTCTCGGGTAAATCTCGAGTTTTTAGTGTGAATGACTCGGTGTAGTGATGGTACTCGTGTGGCACGTGGTTGACTCGGGGTTTTGTGGATTTCGGCTTGGGTCAGTCTAGTTTGTTCCAGGTTTATAAGTTTTTAGCTAAAACATGAATAGTATTTTAAATTTAAACAAGCAGAGCCCAGATTTCTGTTAGTAAAGAAATCAAGTTCATGTGTAAAGCTAAAACAAATCAAGTTTTTTTCCCAAGCTAAAATACTATTTAAAGTGTCTAGTAAGGTGTTTAAAAAGGTTTTAAAGTTCTAAAGATTTTAAATATTTTGTTTCAAAGAAGAAGGTTTAATCAAGTTTAAATATGTTTAAAATTTGAATAAGTTTTAAAAGGAGATAATAATTAAGTTTTCATAGAGTAAGAATTTATTTAAGTTTTATATTAACCTTTAACTAATTAGGGTTGTGATTAATTTAAAAGTACCCACTTAATGAGATTAATAAATTCATGTTAAAAATAAAGGTATGATTACTTAGTATAAGTAATTAGAGAATAGTTAATGATTTTAATTAATTTAAGATCATTAACTAGTGACTATGGAATAATTAATTAATGTGGTTAATTTAATATGATTAATCAGGTTTATTAATTAAAGTAATTGTAATTAAGGGTTATAGGTTAATTAATTAAAGATTAATTAATTTGTAATTAAGGGTTGTTAATTAGATAATTAGAGAACTATTAATTAATGATTAGAGATTGATTGATTTAGTAGTAGGTAGAAATTGATCGTTTAACTTGCGTAAATATGAAATGATTAATGGAATTAAGTGTATTGCTTATTGAAAATAAACTAAAATAATTCATTAATTAATGTAATTGAAGAATCATTAATTGGTGAGATTGATTAAATAATTCAAGATTATTAATTAACTTAAGGAATTTGTGATTAATTATTGTTTGTAATTAGAAGTTAATTAATTACTGAATGCACTTAATTAAGGGACAATTGATCATGGAGGATTAATTTAGATGGATAATTAAGAATGACTAATTAATTGGTTTGTAGTGTTAAATATGCAAGATTAAGATAATTCAAGTGAATAAAGATTGTGACTAAATAAATTGGTAATTTAATTAAATTTATTGGATATTATATATCTAATAAATCTTGTGTATGGATGGTTGAATAATTTTTGGATGATTTGGATAGTTGTTGTCTATGATGAGCGATTGAGATGTGTTGTGATATGAATGGGTTGAACTGTGATAATATGGGTTATCTATCTGGGTTAAATTGTTGTGTGGTATGATGTCCTGAATATGATTGTATTATTTTAAAATTTTAACAACTTGGATTAGATATGAGATTAGATTCGAAGAGACCGGGGTCGGGTATTAGAAAATACCCGAAACCACTTCGAATAGTAATCTTAATTTCCTTATAAATTGGATGTGTGAGATAAATCAGCCTGGAATGAAATAAGTTAAGTAACCTGGACATTAATTCTGAGAACGTTGTATGTGATAAATGATTGGCTATAATAAGTAAGAACTCGTAAAAGGTACGAGTTACCCTGGTAGTTCATAAAGTTATATAGCTTGATTTCATATTATGGGTTTACTCACGCTGGTTTCCAGCCTGACCCGGGTGTTACTTTGATGTAATGCTCGGATCAGAACGAGTATTACAGATTTTCAAGTAAGGTCGTTCTGGAGCTCAGGAGGCGAGCAGGATAGCAGGAACGTATGGAGAATATTCCGCTGTGACATATTGTAGTTTATCTGGGGCATGTTGATTTTAACTGTCCAAATTTTTATGTAAATGTTGTAACTCTGATGTACAAAATGTAAATTTACAGATACAGTTTTTTTCTTGTATAACTTTTATTTTGTTTAATATTATATTTTGATCCGCTACAAATGTGAGGATTTCAGTTTGGTGTTTCTGTTTCTTCTTTTCCTTCTATCTCTTTTCTTCTTTTTCTAACTATATTGAATTTTCGGAATCAAAATTCCGGTCGTTACAAAAAAATTGGACAAAATTAGCTGGGGCTAATTGTTAATACATATGGCACGACCCTATACCAGTCACATCTGGTATTCTAATATCCGAGTTATTTTACTTAGGGATCCTTTCCCATAATTTTCCCTGAAAACCATTTCAAAATTATTTAAAACCTTTAAATCAAACTCAAACAAGGAATATCTATATATAATATACGCTTTACTCAAAATCACCTTGCCATGTTATACACATACACACATATACATATATACTTTACTCAAATCTTAGTTGATGAAAACATTTAAACCTTTGAAAATCTTCCTTTCAAATCTATTGAAAGTAGCCCTTTTGAAGCCATTGAAGTACCTCTTTCTAAATCAAGTAAATCGCTTTATTTAATCTAGGCCGAAAGGCCAAAGCCTTCCTTTCGATACCATTCTCAAAACCCTTTCGAAACCTCTGAAAAACCTTCCTTTCGAAAGCTTTAAAACCTTATACATCTTTCTTTTAATTCCTTTAAGCATTGCTTTTCGAAACCCTAGGAAAACCTTTTCCTTTTAATCTTTTCGAAACAACCAGAAAAGACTCCTTCGAAACCTTTAGGGAACCACCCCTACGAAACCATTCTTTAGAACCCTTGGAAAGCATTAAAACTAAACCTTTCAAAAGCACTTGCGTTTAATTTAAAATGTGTGGAAACCTTTCAAAAATTTACTCCTTCGAAACCTTTGAAAATCGTCTCGGTCGAAACCATTTGGATAATGCCTTCAAGTAGAGAAAAAGGATCATAAACCCATTAAAGTCGAAAGCACTTCTTTTCGAAATCATTTAAATCATCTCTTTTGAAACCATTTGGGTTATACTTCAATTGAGAAAAAAGGGTCACTAAAACCATTTATGTCGTAAGCATTTCTAAGTGAAGAAGTGATGGTGTCGAAACCATCCCTTCAAAAGCATTGGAGAAATGGCCAAATTTTAGAAAACAAAGTACCCCTTCGAAATCCTCTAGGTCGAATGGTAAAAAGGCAACAACAAAAGGTTTCGACTTATTCGAAAGCAGTTGTTTAGAAACAAAGGCGCAACCCAATTGAAACCATTTCCTTTAAATCCATTTTACCTTGTCGAAAGCTAACTAAATTGAAAGCTACTTAGTCAAAAGCAAGCAGATGCATTTTAATTTAAAAACAAAGTAAATCCTCAACCCCTTCGAAATGCCTGGTTTTGACCCGCTACCTTTCGCCTACATCCAATTCACTACGTATCGGTTCTTTGATATCATGTGCATTGATTTAAACTGTGTCGGAGGCGAAGGTAAAGAGGTGGAACCTGGTGTCGAAAGCATCAAAACAGTGGAAAACCTATTTATTTGTCCTTTTAAACTATTTCTTTTGTACCTAACCTATCTTATTTGTCTAAATCTGATTGGTCGCCATTTTACTCTTTCAAAAGTGCTGCCAATTTCCAGAAATAAAAAATTTGAATTATTTGCAAAGAACCCTTCTCCTTTTATAAATATATAAAACATTTAAGTCACATACCTCAAATAATTTTATATATCCATTAAAACATTTAGAAAAAATCTACAAAAGTTCTTGAAAATCTCTTTTAATTTGTTTTCAAACATACTAAAATTTCAGACCCAAATCTTTTATTATTTAACCATAAATAATTTATAACCAAAAATAACATTTTATTTAGTAGAAAATTTATATAAAATCCACAAAAATACAGAAAATTCTAAAAATAGAAACTCATCTCCGAAATATTATTTCTGTTCTATATAAAAAAATTCTAGGCATTTAGATGTCATTTAATTGGGTTTTTACCTTGAAACATATCATAAAATCAATATGAACATGCATAAATCATTAACAAGTAAATGTAATCATTGCATTTTTCAAAAACATTGCAAAACATTTCAGATTTATCCTTAAAACTGAAAACAAAACAAATGAGAGATGTAAACATTATTCATCTTAGCTTTAGGAACTAAATATATGAGATTTGAATGAATTTGATATTGATTAAGCTTCCCCTTTCTCTAGCTCTTGTTATTGGTGGGCTTTTAAAATTTTGAACAAATGAAATGAACATGTATAGGATACACGACCAAGGGTTAAAAGTACAGGAATGGTGTCTTTCCTATTTTACCCCTCATATATTTCATGTTAAACCATTCTTTTAATTCATTGTTTAAATGGCACGGCTACCTTTGAATTAAATCAAATCTCAATCCCTTAATCAACTAACTATTTTATTTAATTTAGCTAATTGTATATCCTAAATAATGTTATCAAAAATATGGGATGTTACAAACTCCCGTCCTTAAAGAATTTCGTCCTCGAAATTATGATAAGGTACACAACTTAACAATCAAAGAGTTAAAACATACCATCAAATAAATCAGAATAAGCGTCTCTAATCCCGCCCTCAACCTCCCAAGTACTGTCTCTGTCATCGTCACTCCACTGGACCTTAACTAATCTGAACGTCTTGGTTCTAAGCTTCTTCTCATCTCTCGCAACAATACGAATCGGCTTTCTCACTATAGTCAAGTTCAGTTCTACAACTAATTCATCTAGCACAGTTAGTGCAATAGTATTCTTCCGGTCTCTAACAAACTTTCTAAGATGAGAAACATGAAAAGCATCATGGACTCTTGCCAAACTTTTCGGTAACTCAACTCTATATGCGAGTTTCTCGATCCCCTCGACAATAGGAAATGGTCCAACGAATCTCGATGCTAACTTTCCTGATTTTCCATTACATCCTTCATCGTTGATACTTCGATGAAAACCTGATCTTCAACTGAGGACTCTAAATCTTTCCGTCTCTCATCTGCATAACTCTTCATCCTAGAATAAGCCTCCTTCATTCTAGCCCAAATGACCTCAATCTTTTCTACAGCTTTCCTAACCAAATCTGGACCAAGAACTAACCTATCCTCGGTCTCTAACCAACATATAGGAGATTTGCATGGCCTTCAATACAAAGCTTCAAATGATACCATCCCAATACTAGTCTGATAACTATTATTACATGAAAACTCGACTACATGCAGATGGTATTCCCATGATCCCCTGAAATTTAGAACACAAGCTCTTAACAAATCCTCTAAAATTTTGTTGACTCTTTCCATTTGCCCATCTGTCTATGGATGGTAAGTGGTATTCATCTTGAGCTTGGTTCCCAAAACTTCATGTAGACTCTTACAAAACTCACTAGTGAATATGGGTGGGATCCTTATCACTAACTATACTACTAGGTATTCCATATAGTCTAACCACATTCTTCATAAACAACTTCGCTAAAACAAGTGTCGTTCTAGTTGACTTAATTGGAATGAAATGGGAACCCTTGGTCAGTTTGTCCACTATGAATCATATACTTTCGTTTCCTCTGTTTGATGTTGGCAATCCGTCAACAAAATCCATAGAAATAGAATTCCATTTCCATATTGGAATATCTAATAGCTGAAGCTAGCAATCCACTTAGCTTTTGGTATTCAGCCTTTGCTTGTTGGCAATTCAAGCACTACTTTACCCATAAACCAATATCCTACTTCATACCTTCTCAGAAGAAACTTCTCTTTACATCCCTATACATCTTAGTACGTCCTAAATGAATAGAATTTCGAATGATGGCATTCCTCCAAGACTTTCTTTCTTATGTTTCCTACACTTGGAACACATAATCTTCCTTTCTTTCTCAACCACCCATTCTGATCAAGACTGAAATCTTTCAAGTCATCGCTATCGGTTCCTTCCCTTAACTTCCCGATCCATTCAGCAAAAACTTGGATCTTTCTCCTATTTAGAAGCTACCCTTTCGATCATCACTGGTTGAACTTCTAAACAAGATAACATAACAGTCTCTCCGCTAAACCCAGCCTTGGATCTCCACTGCACCTTGCATTCTGCTAAAGCTTTCAATTCTTTCCACTCAACAATCATCGCTAATACTACATTCTGATATTTCCTTCTAAGCGCAACTGCAACCTTGTTGCCTTTTCCCGGCGTGTACTCAATCCCAAAATCATAAGCAGCTATAAACTATAACCATCTCCGATGTCTCATGTTCAACTCCTTCTAAGGGATTAATACTTCAATGATTTATGATATGTATATAACTCAAAACTCTCTCCCAACAGGTAATGTCTCCACACCATCAATGCAAAAATCACTGCTGCCAATTCCAAATCATGCATCGGATAGCTGACCTCACGCGATCCAAGCTGTCTCACTTTACCTCTCTACATCAGCACAGTTTCTAATCCTGTTCCACACAAATCCGTATAAACCACCAAATCCTAATTCCCTTCCGGAACGACCAACAGGGGTGCATCGGTCAATAAGTGTTTCAAACTTTGGAATACTTCCTCACACTTATAGGTCCACACAAACTTAACATCCTTTCTCATTAGCTTGGTTATTGGTGTCGCTATCTATGAAAAAAACTTAATGAATCTTCGACAATAACCAGCCAACCCAAGAAAACTCTTTATCTCTGTCACTGTCTCGGGTCTCTTCCAACTATTCACTACTTCAATCTTAGTCAGATCTACTGATGACCCTCTCTCTAAATCTACATGACCAAGAAATTCACTTCCTTCTTTCAGAAATGATATTTTGACAACTTTGCGTTCAGCTGATGCAACCTCAGCGTCTCAAACACAACTCTAAGATGAACTTCATGCTTTCTTTTATCCTTAGAGTATATTAAGATATCATCTTTGAAAACCAATACGAACCTATCCAAGTGCTCTCGGAAAACTCAGTTCATCAAATCCACAAAGAATGCCGGCGCATTAGTCAGTTTGAACGGCATAATTAACCATTCATATGATCCATATCTGGTCTTAAACGCCCTCAAAGGTATATATCCTCTGCTACTCTGAGTTGATGGAAACCCATTACCAAATCTAATCGAGAAAATACCTTGGCTCCACTCAAGTGGTCGAACAAATCGTCAATTCTGGGCAATGGATATCGATTCTTTATTGTCCTCTCATTAAACTTATGATAACCGATACATAGCCTCAACGATCCGTCCGTCTTCTTAGCAAACACTAAGGCTGCTTCCCAAGGCAAACTACTCGGCCTGATAAAACTCTTGCCTTCTAAATCCATCAACTGCACCTTTAACTCTCTCATCTCTATAAGGTTCATCCTGCTTGGTGGCCTACTCACTAGTTCTGCTCTCAGAACTAAACCTATACGAAAATCAATGGCTCGTTGTGGCGGTGATCCAACTACAGTCTCAAAAACATCTGCGAATTCTATAACCACAAAAAATCGGCTCATCTCATCATCCGATTCCCTAACACCCAACAAAGCATTCACCTCACCACTAGAACCTTCTATGGTGTAAACTATTCGTTCGCTACAATCAGGGTGTCTAAGAGAAATTTTCCTATCCTGGAAAAATATTCTAGCATCGTACTCGCTTAACCAATCCATCCCAAGAATAATCCTGAACGCCACAAAAGCAAACACATGCAAAGTGCAAACAAAAGCATGACCTAACAAGTCAAACTCTAACTAGTCACATCTCTACCCTAGAGTTGCGTACCCTTCTATTGGATTCGCAACCCATAAGGAAGTAACTACATATGTGGGTTCTAGGTTAAGCTTATCTTTCAAACATCTAGATATAAGAGAATGTGATGCACTGGTATTGAATAGAAAGCAAACAGACATACCATGTATCTAAAGTGTACCTCCCAAAACTGCCTTTCCTTTCTTCTGAGCGGTTGGCTTAGAAGCGGTAGGCTCCAATGCATATACCTTGCCATTTTCATTCTTAGCTGACTCCTTACATTGATTCTTATGATGGCCTATCTAATCGCGGTTGAAGCACCTAATGTTCTTCTTCTTGATCGCTTCCTTAGCCTTCCTAGTACGACACTCAATGGCGAAATGACCCTTCTTATCGCACTTAAAACAGACCACCATAGACTTCCCCTTCTTGGCTGCTCTAACCTTCTAAGCACTCTTTTTGTGAAGGAACTTCCTCTTATAATTTTACCTAACATGGACTTCTTTCACCTTATTCTTCTCCTGACAAGCAAGCATATCTTCATGTCTCAAATCCATTTCTACAACCACATCACAGGGATATCTAATATGCGGTAATGTGGCTCTGGCCAACTCAGGCTTAAATCCCCTAATAAACTTCTCATTCCTCGTCATCATTGTATTAATGGTAGCATAACCATATCTGGCTAGCTCTTCAAACCTACTGGCATACTCCAGAATAGTCATCTCTCCCTGTTCTAGCTCAGCAAACTTCCAGATCAAAACAGACCGTGCCATCACCGACACGAACCACTCCTGCAACCTTCTTTTAAACTCCGTCCTAAAAATGAACGGATTAAAAAGTGAATGATAATTAAACAACTGTTACAACTTACAATTTTAAACACATTTCTATGTTTATTGTTTACAAACCAAGCTAATAAATTCACATATTGATAAATCATTCTATATTAACCAATTTCAACTAATTACGTACAATTTTAACATTAAATACAACATTTGGTTTAGTTCTTCATTTACAATTTCTAACCAAATTAACTTTATAATTGTTCCAATTAATTGAGATTACATTCAAATAGTCATTGATTACATTAAATTAATGTTATTAAATTTCATTTTAATTAGTTTTCTCATAAATAAATCATAAATTTTATTTTCTTCCAATATAAATTTACAAAATTTTATTAAATTTAATAATTTTAATTATCAAAAATTACGGGTCGTTACACTGTGTCGTAGTCTCCTCATCCATTGCCATAGTCACACTATTCCACCAAAACAAAGCAACTCCCTGAAGCCGTCTCAATTCCAACCTCCTTTACTGCTCATCATTGAGACTCAAGGCAGCAAAAATCCTTTCGCAGTGCAACAACCAGCTTTCCACATCAATGGCATCCTCGGTTCCAATAAATGGCTTCCCTCCAAGCTTAGTGTAGTCTCCACTCAACTTAGTATAGCCATTGACAACTGGAGCTCCTAGAACTCCTCCTTCCACTATTCCAGCAGAAACACCTACTTGTCATGTTCACAAAGAACTGATATATAGCTGCTATCCCAACTTGTAGGACTCCAGCACCCACATTCTCTGTTTGTGCCAGACTTTGACCTCTCCTTGCATTAGGCCTGGAATTTCCCTAAGTGCCTTCCCTTCCTGGGTTGATTCTTTCTATTCAACATTCAGTATCTGTATTCAAACCTCATAAGATACACAAAATAACCTAACAAAGATAGGAGACTAGAGATAAAGCATGTACTTATATACAACAAATACAAGTACGTTACTATAACGTTATGTCATACCCCAATCTTACTCTAATTCTTTAGGATTATGTTTTCAAAAACCATTTTTAGTTTAAAGTGTTTCATAAACCAGCGCTCTGATACCAAGTTATAACATCCGTATCTAGAGGCCAAAAGCTAAGCGCTACATATGGTGCAGTCATCTATAGTATTAACTTCTAGTGACAAAACATAGAAATGCTAATGGCATCCATAATATCAGAAGCACTTGAATATGAACAAAATCACAGATTTCAAAAACAAATTTTTACTGATTATATCTCAAAACAATAATTCATATCCAATTTATAAAATCCCAAAACGTTTCCCAGGCAATGATCAAATATTATTTACAATAATACACCAAAAGCGACATACGACGATGCTTCCTTGGTTGATCAAAGCAATAAACACATATCTGACTTAATACACAATGAAAAAAAAATCTGTACTACAAATTAGCTATTCATCAGCTATTTACTCATCTTTGGAAGCTTTATTCGCCAAAAAAACAAAACTTGAAAACCTCAACCCTCAGCCCACTCAAATCAATTCTAAGCACCCGAGAGTTTAAGGGGAAAACAAAAACTTCGAGTCAGACAAAAACCTGGTGTGAATAATACTGTTCAACTCTATTATTTTATGTTAAGTGAGACCACACCACTTAGTATAACGTGTTTCCCTCACCAACGTCCTTTTAAAACATATCTTTTTCAAATCCTTTTCTACAACCAAAACTAGTTAAAATATGTAAAGCATTATTATCTAAACATAAATATCAAATAATAAATGAACTATCTATTCGAACTTTGTTGTTTTTTTGGCTAACTATTAACCTTTGGTTGACTCGGGCCTACCAGAAAATATATTAAAATTTATCTAACATCTGTTAGACACTCCTCTTCTTTTGGATGTTTTGTCCTTAACTATCTGTTAAATACTTCTCTTCTGGATAGTCTGTCCTTAACTTATCATCTCCTAGAGTCACCTGAAACTGATGGTTTTGTGGGCTTACCAATAACCTATCTATATATAAACATATATTCATATCTATGTGTATTCATAATTTTAGTCTTGCCTATGATAAAGCCCTACACTTTGGAATTTAGGACAAAATTAGCTGAGGCTAATAGCTAATGTATAGGGCGCGACCTTATGCCAGTCTCATTTGGTATTCTAATATTCGAGTCATTTTACTCAGGGATCCCTTCCCATAGTTTTCTTGAAAACCATTTCAAAGTGATTTAAAACCTTTAAATCAAACTCAAGCAAGGAAAATCTATATATATATATATATATATATATATATATATATATATTCTATGCTTTACTCAAAATCACCTTGCCATGTTATATATATAAACATACATACACACACACATATACATACATACTTTACTCAAATCTTAGTTGATGAAAACATTTAAACCTTTGAAAATACTCCTTCCGAATCTACTGAAAGTACCCCTTTCGAAACCATTGAAAGTACCTCTTTCTAAACCAAGTAAAACCCTTTATTTAATCTTGGCCGAAAGGCCAAAACCTTTTTTCGAAACTATTCTCAAAACTTTTTTGAAATGTTTGAAAAACCTTACTTTCAAAAGATTTAAAACCTTAGACATCTTTCTTTTGAGTCCTTTAAGCATTGCCTTTCAAAACCCTTGGAAAACCTTTTCCATTTATATCCTTTCGAAACAACCAGAAAAACCATACCTTTTGACTCCTTCGAAACCATCAAGGAACCACCCCTTTGAAACCACTCTTTAAAACCCTTCGAAAGCATTAAAACTAAATCTTTCGAAAGCACTTGGGTTTAATTTAAAATACATGGAAACCTTTCGAAAAATTTCTCCTTCGGAACCTTTGAAAATTGTTTTGGTCGGAACCATTTGGATTACGCCTTCAAGTAGAGCAAAAGGGTTATAAACCCATTAAAGTCGAAAGCACTTCTTTTTGAAATAATTTAAATCATCTCTTTTGAAACCATTTGGGTTATGCTTCAATTGAGAAAAAGGTCATTAAAACCATTTGAGTTGAAAGTATACCTTTTGAAAGCATTCCTAAGTAAAGAAGTAATGGTGTCGAAACAATCCCTCCGAAAGCATTGGAGAAGTGGCCAAATTTTAGAAAACAAAGTACCCTTCAAAACCCTCTAGGTTGAAAGGTAAAAGCAACAAAAGGATTTGACTTACTCGAAAGCAGTTGTTTGAAAACAAAGGCGCCACCCAATTGAAACCATTTCCTTTAAATCCATTTGACCTAGTCGAAAGTTAACTAAGTCAAAAGCTACTTAGTCAAAAGCAAGTAGGAACATTTTGATTTAAAAATAGTGTAAAGCCTCAACCCTTTCGAAACCCATGGTTTCGTCCCATTACCTTTCATCTACATCCAATTCACTACGTACCAGTTTCCTGATACCATGTTCATTGGTTTCGACTGTGTCGGAGGCGAAGGTAAAGAGGCGGAACTGGTGCCGAAAGCATCAAAACGGTGAAAAACCTATTTATTTGTCCTTTTAAACTATTTCTTTTGTATCTAACCTACCTTGTTTGTTTAAATCTGACTGGTCGCCATTTTACTTTTTCAAAAGTGCTGCCAATTTCCAAAAATAATTTTTTTAAATTATTTGCAAAGATCTCCTTCTCCTTTTATAAATATATAAAACATATAAGTCCCATACCTTAAATAATTTTATATATCCATTAAAACACTTAAGAAAAATGTACGAAAATTCCAAAAAATCTCTTTTAATATGTTTTTCAATATATAAAAATTTCAGACCCAAATCTTTTATTATTTAATCGTAAATAATTTATAACCCAAAATAACATTTTCTTTACTAGAAAATTCATGTAAAATCCATAATAATTCAGAAAATACTAAAAATTGAAACCCAACTTCAAAATATAATTTTCGGTCTATTTAAAAATTCATATGTCTACATAAAAATCCACAAAGTGACCAATATAAACGCTCATGGAATTTGAAAGGTAGTCTTCGTGTCCAGTTTTTCAACACTATTTTTATTTCAAATTCTCTAACAATAATGACAAGATGAGAGCAGTAAGACCAATCCACTTATCATAGAGGGAAAACTGTTTATTGTTACACCATGGAGCCTTACCGTTGACAAAGCTAGGGAGCTGGAGCTTTCTATTCCTGTTTGGGCTACTTTTACTCATATTCCGTCTGTCCTACAGCCTCTTTTAGGTCTGAACTGGTTTGCCAGTCTCATTGGTGATCTTAAATGCTTTGATTCTAATACTGAAGCCCATATATCTTTACACTATGCTAGAGCATTAATTGAGATCAAGCCTTATAAACCATTGCCATTGCAACTACCTATGAGACTTGTCGATGGTCATGATATGATTGTGGATGTGCAGTACAAATGAAAACATAATATTTTCTCATCTTGTAAGTCCTTTGGTCATACTCCTAATGCGTGCTCGATCATGCCAGATTCCCAGCCTCCTGTGGTTAAGGTTTCGCTTCCTCAGCTAGTTTTGAAGTGGTTCCTATTCCACCCTAGCCATCCTTAGTTGAAACTAATGCTATGTCACATGTGTCCCCGGCTATTTTATCCCCTGCATCACCGACTCCTGATTTGGATACCATTTCGTGGTTCCTGAAAGAGCATTCTTGGGTTCATTATGATATGATCCAGTTTTGAATAGCTATTATTTGTTTGTGGGTGAAGACAGGGAATCGAGGAGGTTGTTTTATCGTGTGGAAGGTGAAGGTATGACTCTTCACAGTAGGGGCGAATTTGGTCTACGCAGTTGGCTATTGCTGTTGAACTCATCTTTGGATCAAAATTATCTGTACTCTTCCATGTCACGATCGTTTGTGCCTTCTCTTACTATGCCGTTCTGTCAGGTTATTCATGTCATCGGTCCTACGACTGATGCGACCGCCAATCCTGTCATTGAGGGATAGTTGTCTTTCTTGTAGTTTAGACTTGTCTGTCTAATTCCTGTTTTCCTTTTATTGTCCTAGCTGATCTGTAGCCTGTTCAAATCACCTGTTCTTTTAACGGTTTGGGGTAATAAAAGTGGACGGAACATATTAAATGCCGGTTGGCTTTGGAAAAAAATTCACAAGGCATTTAGATGCCATTTAATAGGGTTTTTATCTTAAAACATATCATAAAATCAATATGAACATGCATAAATCATCAACAAGTATATATAATCATTCCATTGTTCAAAAACATGGCAAAACATTTCAGCTTTCTCCTCAAAACCAAAAACAATACAAATGAGAGATGTAAAAATTATACACCGTAGCTTTAGGAATTAAGGATATGATATTTGAATGAATTTGTTGCTAACTAAGCTTCCCCTTTTTCTTTCTTTCGCTAGCTCTTGTTAATGTTGGACGGCCTTAGCTTTTAAAATTTTGAAAAATGAGATAAATGTGTATATAATACACGGCCAAGGGTTAAAGATATAGGAATGGCCTCTTTCCTATTTTACCCCTCCTATATTTCATGTTAAACTCTTCCTTTAATTCAATGTTTAAAGGACACGGCTACCCCCATAATTAAATCAAATCTTAATCCCTTAATCAACACATTATTATTTTTTAATTTAGCTAATTGAATATCCTAAATAATGTTATCAAAAATATGGGGTGTTACAGTTACGCTCTCCCCTCTTTAGGAATTTCGCTAGCGAAATCCTTGATACAACGAAGGTAAAACAAACATAGCTACCTCGTATGCCTATCATCCATGAGAACACATGTCAAACGTCAAATATGCACACGGAATCAATAAATGGTATCTATCCCTACCCAAATATGTAGGATATTAGACTACCCAATATAATATCGAAAGTGAAATTAAATGCGATGAAAAAAAGTATTACCAAGTAAAGAGCTCTGGATAAGTGATATTCATTATCTCCTCGGTCTTCCAAGTACAATTGCCTTTACTCTCACTCCACCGAACCTTCCCCAGCTCTACAGTCTTCCTCCTAAGCTGCTTCGTATCGTGTCCGATGATACAAATAGGCCTACGAGTTCTCAATGCTTCTGGTTCAATCTTGATATCATCAAACTGATGTAGCTCGACTATCATGCTAAAGCCATGCACAGACTTCCGCAAGTGAGATACGTGGAACACACGGTGCACATCACCATCTTCGAAGGCAAATTGACTCTATATGCTAGATTCTTGATCCTCCTAAGTATCGGAAAAGGACCAAGAATCTCAGTGCCAACTTCCCCTTAGTGCCGAATTGAACAACATTTTTCAGTTGAGAGATCTTGACAAACACCATGTTACCGATAAAGAAATCTAAATCACATCTTCTCCGATCAACGTAACTCTTCTGTCTGTCTTGGGCATCTTTCATCCGTTGTTGAATAATCTCAATCTTATTCAAAGTCTCCCTAATAATCGTTGGCCCAGCTATTAGTTTCTTGCCCACTTCCCACAAACATGAAGGAGCTTTGCATGATCAGCCATATAATGCATCAAATGGTGCCATACAGATGCTGGACTAATAACTGTTGTTGTATGCGTACTCTACTAAATGCAAATGATCGTCTCACAAGCCCTCAAAATCAAGGATGCAAGCCCGTAAGAGATCCTTCAAAATACAATTCACCCTCTTGGTCTATTATTAGTTTGTGGGTGATAAGCTATACTGAGATGCAGCTCCATCTTCAACGCCTCTTGTAACTCTTTAAAAACCCACTAGTGAACAAAGGGTCTCGGTCGCTCACAATGCTCTTTTCCACACCATGAAATCACCCAAACCATTTGTGAGGACCGCCCGATACTATCCGCACCTAAAATATATAAGATATTATGTTGTTGTCATTCTAATTGATGTAAAGTGACCATTAAGGTTTGATGATGAAACAAAACATCATAGAACCTATAGTATATCTTACAAGCATGAAACAAAATATAAAATCACATGTATAAAATAGTAGAGACGGTAATAACTAAGTGATCCAAATATCAAAGTACAGATACATATAGTTATACATCATGAAATAGAGTTTATAAAACATAAATAAACTCAAATAACTATCTCATACTACTAATAATAAGTAAACACTGCCAAGGCTCCATAGTTTTGCACAACGAAATAAGCATAGAAATCCATATATAATATGAGATATCTCCCTCCAGCTCATCCTCTGTATAGCTATTGCATCACTCCTAGACCTACTATCTATTTTACTCATTTAAGTGCACCCGAGATAATAAGAAGCAAAGCATATAAACTCAAGTCAGTCAACAGTTTGGTGTGAGCGGTAAATGAATCACAATACTAAAAAGTCTATATGGTAAGGAGCAAGGTATATAAATCATACCTTGCATGTCTCTACAACCAAAGAGTTAGCACATAATAACATAATATGTTACTCTACATATCACAAAGGAGTAACACAACTAAGTGTGATAAAGGGTTATCCCTATCTCCACTACCTATCTCCGATGACAACCGTAAAGTGATAGCTAGCTAGTAAAGCAACCATAACAGACATAACATCCATTAAACAATACTATTTGTCAATCTGTGTTCTCTGGATTTATGATAACCTGTATGACCATTCTTCTATCAAGGAATAATGGAAATCCTAGTTTTCAGTTGTACTCTCTTTAGCCTAAAGCTGGTACTAGACCCATTCTTCCAGTCCAGGTTACATGGATCCATTCTTCCGATCTAGAGTAGCCATTCTTCACTACCCATAAGCGTCCTCACCATACTTCTACTTTGAGTACAAAAGAAAACACTCCGAGTATTAAAGATCCCTTAGTACGTGTATCTAAGCCCTTCCTTTGCTCCATTTATATTCCATTATCTTGGAGGAACCATTCTTCATTCCTCCACTTAATGACTCCTTTCTTCATCGAGATGTTTCTTGAGGAACCATTCTACATTCCCCACCTTACACCTCCTTTCATCATCGAGCCATTATCTTCGAAACCTAACTCTATTCATCATCGATTTACTATTCGAAGACTCTAACTTTTCACATGATGTTGTACTGCTGTCAGTCATTATATGGACAAACCATCACCTCCAACATGTCCTCTAGAACTCCTGAACATGCCCTAGAAATTCGGTCCTCATTGGACTAAGGGAAAGAACTCGGTACCCACTTCATGAACTCAGTACTGACTTCTGTACTTGGCTAACTAGTACCCAAGTCTTCTCCTATCCCACTTCTTGCCTTTAGTACTTCATGCCTTGGTGCTTGAACTGAGACTTATGTGCCCTAATTCAAGTCGTCATGTCTTCCAAACACCCTACTTCGCATCCTAGAAACAAGTCGGTGTTGTCTTCTATACTTAGCCAATCTCTGATACAACTTCATAGACGACCTCTACTAGCTAGCACCTTCCACCTCCCTAAATCGTTGCTGACTTGGAGCATGAAAGGAAGACCCAAATCAATAGAAATGATAATCTCTAGTTTCTATATGTTAATCTCCTCTCTAATCAGCAAAGATTGGTAACGAAAAAATGTGGTTTTTGATAAAATTAAGGTTAATAGAGGCTTAGATCTATCTTGAAGAAGAAGGAAATGACTCAGGTCGGTTCCTACAGCCTTCTATTAGCACCAATTTTGAAGTGGGTTAATATGTCTAAGTTTAGACTTAGTTAATTACCCACTAAAATAGGCTGGTAGTAGCAAAAACTTGAAACTACCATTACTTTCATACGACGCGTCTATTTTTCTATTGTGACCGCTGTATAGATGGGAAATCATCACCCTGAACCAATGGAAGTGCTTTGAGGTCCTAATTAAAATCCTATTAAAAGTTATTGTCCAGAAAAGATTTTAAAGGTCAAAATGGTCACATGGAAATTCAGAAAAAATCAAAGATGTGAAAAATGCCCCTAGGAGTCACTTTCTAAAATCTTAGAGTCATACGACCTCATATGATCAAAATAAAATTATTTTATGATCCTTAGATATGTAAAATGCAGGTCGTTACACTCTCTCCTGGAGATGTTATTGTAATGGTTACCGTTACCAATTTGTAAATACCATTGCCGTACCATTTTTACTGTTAAACTAAAATAGTTTATCATTACCGTTATCGATTGACTGGTACAACGATGACTGGTATACCGATAAACTGGAAACCGTTACATTGGTAATGGTAAATTACCATTTCTCTAGAAAAATAATAAGTTGATATATTTTTACACTAAATGATGATTCATTATATATGTCATTGGGTCACTTAATAAAGGACGTAGAAAAGAAGTGTGTTTACCATCATTTTAGTTGAATTACTGAAATAAATTGAACTGTTTTCTTGCTTCTAAATGCCCGTAAGACAACATCTTACACGAATATCAGTGTATTATGAATGGATTGGTAAATTAATGTTACCGTTGGTTTTGAAAAAATATTACTGATGTTTTACCGTGAAAAATGGTAAATTTACCGTTACCGTACCGATTATGCTGGTATATCGACTTTACTTTAAAATGATAACCGGTTGACTGGTAATGGTATGGTAGTGGTAAATTACCATTATCATAACAACCCTATTCTCTCCCTATTAGAAATTTCACCCTCAAAATCCCCAAACAAACCCAAAAAAACGATCGTTGTTACCATACATGCCTAATAATCATGTACATCATCAAACATGTCAAACATGCAACCATTGCAATCAATGATATAGGTAAACCTATCCTAGCATGTAGGATACTAAATTATACTATATGATATCCAAAGTAAAAATAAAATGCGATAACCAATATGCCTTACCATGTGAAGAGCTCTGAATGTGTGGTCCTCATACTCTCCACGGTTTCGTATGTGCAATCGCCTTCACTTTCACCCTACTGAACTTTCACTAACTTCACCATCGTCCTCCTAAGCTCTTTCGTATCGTATCTAACAATACGAACCAACATACGAGGTATCAAAGCTTCTAGTTCAATCTCAATATCGTCAAGATGATCCTGTGTGATAGTTACACCTGAATCGTACACAAATTTCCACAAATGGGAGATGTGGAAGATATTGTGCACTCCAGCCATTCTTTGAGGTAAGTCAACTTTATAAGCAAGGTTCCCAATCCTCTCTAATATCAAAAAAGGACCAACAAATCTTGGTGCCAACTTCCCTCTACTACCGAATCAAATAACGTTCTTCAAAGGAGAAATCTTCATGAATACCATATCTTCAATGGAGAATTCTAAATCTCTACGTCTTTTATCAGCGTAACTCTTTTGCCTATCAAATTTGCAGTCTTTGATCATATGATCCTTTTCTCCACAACCATAACAAATAGGATCCCATTTACCCTTGCTTTGAGCATCTTTCCCCTGAGATTTCTTCCTCTTTCCAAAACATTTTTCTTCGTGCCTACTCCGCTTTGTTGCAGTTTTGGCTCTTCCTTAATAACAACAGTTGATTTGGACTTAAGGTATAAACTCTCTATGCAAAGGGCTTTCTTGATGAGTCTCTCAAATGGCTCATCAATATGATTCACCATCTTCTCCCTTAAAAAGTCATCCAAAAGCATAATGAACTTCTCATTCTTCGTCAACGGAGTACCAATGAAAGATATTCCATACATCGACAAGGCGTCAAACTCAATAATGTATTCAGTAACGGACATGTCTCCCTGCTGTACCGACTTCTAAGCAGCCGAAAGAAACTTCTCCTCAAACTTAGCCTTGAACTGATCCCAAGTGAACCGATCCTTGGGTGTAGCAGAAATAATAACATCGCATCAGTTCATGGCCCACCCTTGAAGTTGTCTAGAAGCCAATCTCCTTTTCATGGCATCATCAATCTCCATATCACAAAAAGTACACTCGTAGGTATCCAACCAATCCTATAATTCGATGGCATACTCCATTCCAAAGAATAGCTTTCCTTCTAAAGTAGAATAATTTTTGCATAGCCTGGCGAAGTCGGCCCTTGGCACTTGCACTTGAGCACCACCAGCAGCAACATTTAGAGCGGCCACTTGGGCATTCTAAAGCATGTTCGCCATCATTGTGTTGAGCATAGCTTGCAAGCCAGGATTACCAGTCCCCGTAACCGTTCCTTGCTCAACTCTTGAGAGGGAGTTCCTAACAATGTTTCTTACTTGTCGGCTCATTCTCGATCTGTAACAAGAATGATCAGTCCCTAAAAAGAAAATTGTGTCAATGGTACTCATGTGTAAATGCGAATTATTTTCTATTTATACTACTATATAGTTTTGGAAATAAAAATATATAACAAGTACACACTCTTGTATAGATGTATATATACACAAACTCTCTTAATTTAGTCTAGGTTGAGAACTTCTTTCTTATCTCCACTGAATCACAGTATCAACTCAAGTTAATCACGTAACCTAAGCTATAATACCAAATGTCAAGATAGCCTTTCACCATCCGCACCCAATATACATAAGATAGTGCACTGTTTTCATGCCGATTGATATAAAGAGACCACCGAGATTTAAAAATGAAATAAAACATCACAGAACCTATAGTATATCTCACATGCATGGAATAAAATATAATATCATGGATATAAAACAGAAGAGACAGTAATAACTAAGTGATCCAAATATTAAAGTACAGATATACAGAGTCATGAAATAGAGTTTATACAATAGAAATAAACTCAAATAAATGTCTCATACTACTAATAATAAGTGAACGCTGTTGAGGCTCCACAGTGTTGCAGAGAAAAATAAGCATAGAAATTCATATATAATACGTGACAGCTTCCTCTAGCTCGTCCTCTGTACAGCTACTGTGTCGCACCTGGAGCTGCCATATAGTCTACTCATTTAAGAGCACCCAAGATAATAAGAAGCAAAGCATAAAACCTCAAGTCAGGCAACAATCTGATATGAGCAGTAAATGAATCAAAATACTGTACAAGTCAAAATGGTAAGGAGCAAGGTATATAAATTATACATGACATGTCCCTACAACTAAAGAGTTAGCACATAATAGCATAATGTGTTACTCTACATATCCTAAAGGTGTAACACCACCAAGTGTGATAAAGAGTGTCTAGGTATCCATATCTCCACTTCCTATCTCAATGACAACCCTAGAGTGACAGCTGGCTAATGAAGCAACCATAACATACATAGCATCCATCAAACAATACTAATTGTTACTCAATGTACTCTGGATATATGATAACCCGTATTACCGTTCTTCTGCCATAGAATAACAAATCTCGGCTTTCAATTGTAGTCTCTTTAGTCTTAAGCTGGTATTAGTCAAATTCTTTCGGTCCAGGGTACACGGATCCATTCTTTCGATCGGGGTTAGCCATTCTTCACTACCCATAAGCGTCCCCGCGATACCCCTGCTTTGAGTGCAAGAGAAAACACTTTGAGTATCAACGATCCCTTAGTACGCGTAACTATGCCCTTCCTTTGCTCCATTTAACTTCCATTATCTTGGAAGAATCATTCTTAATTCCTTCACTTAAAGACTCCTTTCTTCATGGAGACGTTATTCTTAAGGAATCATTCCACATTCCCCACTCTATGACTCCTTTCTTCATCGAGTTGTTATCTTCAAAACCTAACTCCATTCATCATCGAGTTACTATCTGAAGACTCCAACTTTTCTCATGCTGTTGTATTGTTGTCAATCATTATATGGACAAACCAACACTTCCAACGCGACCTCTAGAACTCCCGAACCATGATGCATGAATTTTGTCCACATTGGACCAGGGGAAAGTACTCAATATCGACTTCATGAACTTGGTACCGACTTCTATACTTAGCCAATTAATGGCCAGGTTTTCTCCCATCCCACCTTTTATCTCTAGTACTTCATGCTTTGGTGCTTGAACCCCGACTTCTCTGCCCTAATTCAAGTCGTCAAGTCTTCTAAACACCTTACTTTGCATCCTAGAAACAAGTCAGTGTTGCCTTCTATGCTTAGCCAATCTCTAATCCAACTTCATAGAAGACCTCTGCTAGCTAGCACCTTCCACTTCCCCAAGTCGCTACCAACTTAGAGCAAGCTACAGAACTGGGTACCGACTTAATAAGTTGGCACTAACTTTTATACTTTGTGAATTGAAGCTTGCGGTTTGAACTGCAAGATCAACCAATGCTCTAGGTTCTGCCTTCCAAGTCTCATTCAATTCTAACCAGTTTTCCCTCTAATTTGCCCAATTTCTCAACCTATTTACCTAATATCCGCAACACTAGCATACAACATCAAATCACAACATACAATCATGGAATAACATGCATATTCGTCCATTCATACAACCAATACATAAGAATATGATAATCAAACTAGTTTTGTCGTAAATCCAGGTTTTACACAAACATATGCATATGAATGATAGAAATTACACCAGCATGCGGACATGAGTTAATAGCTTGCAAAACCCATTCCTTAAATCATTTCAAAACATCCAATTTCTGGTCATAAGTATATGTGGGTAAGTGGTTAAAGTTAGAAAACCATTTTAGAACCAAAAACATGTTTAAAATAATCATTTTAACTATATAAATATGTATAAATGAGTGAGAGGTCAAGAATCACTCACCAAAAACCTAAAATACCAAATTTATTACTTATTTCTAAAGTGGATAGCAAGAAAGAAAGACCCAAATCAATACAATGGTAATCTCTTGCTTCTATATGTTAATCTCCTCTCTAATCAATGAGTTGGCTAAGATTAGTAAGGAAAAATATGATTTTTGATGAAATTAGGGTTAATGGAGGCTTAGATCTGTTTTAGGAAAGAAGCAAACAACTTAGGTCAGATCCTACAGCCTCCTATAAGCACGAATTTCGAAGTGAATTAATGGGCCTAAGTTTTGACTTAGTTAATTACCTATTAAAACCGACAAGCAACAGCTAAAACTTGAAACTGCCGTTACTTTCAAACATATACATTTTTCTATTATGACCACTCTACGGAACGAGAAACCATTATCCTGAAGCAATGTAAGTGATTTGAGACCCTAATTCGGCTTCTATCAAGAGCTATAGTTTAAAACAAGATTTTCAGGGTCAAATGTTCACATAGAAATTCGAAAAAATTTGTAGAAGTGAAAAATATCCCTAAGAGTGACTTCCTAAAATCTTAGATCCATATTGCATTATATGAATAAAATAAAAATATTTTATGATCCTCCACTGCGCAAAATGCGGGTCATTCCACCATTTCACATACAACTTGGCAACTTGGATGTCGTTCTACTTAACTTGATGGGTATGAATCGGGCACTCTTCATCAATCTATCAACTATGAGCCAAATGCTATCGTAATTTCCTTCGGTCCTTGGCAATCCATCAATGAAGTCCATCAAAACTTGTTCCCATTTCCACTTGGGAATCTTGACCAGTTACAGTAAACCACTCGGCTTTTTCTGCTCTGCCTTTACCAATTGACAGTTCATCCCCTTCGAAATGAATGTCCCAACATCTTTCTTCATCCCTTCCCAATAAAATGTCTACCTCATATCATGGTACATTTTATTGCTGTCGGGATGTATAGTCAATCTCAAATGATGGCAATCGCATAGCACCTCATCCCTCAATCCATCGACAGTAGGAACAAACAATCCACCATTCTTGTGGAGCTAACCATCACGGTTGAGCCCATATTACTTCATCTCCTTGGATTCTACCCCCCTCTTTGTCATCGCCATGATCTCTACTAGTACAGTGTCTCGCCACTGACTAGTACCGATCCATTCGGTCAAGGAAGGTCTGATCATCAGGCTAGCCAGTACTTTCGGCTCTAGCTCACATCGAGGCCTAAAATCATAGCCAACGATAATCTCCAACTGCTTCCACTCTAGGAACATCGCTCCCAAGCTGGCATGTCATCTGCTCAATGCGTCAGCGGCCACATTTCCCTTACCAGTCTTATAGGAAATGTCAAAGTCATATGAGCTAGGAACTCCAACCATTGCTGCTGGCGAAGGTTAAGATCTTTTTTGGGAGAATAGATGCTTCAGTGACTTGTGATCTTATGCAACTCGAACCTCTACCTAAGAAAATAATGCCTCTATATCTTCTAACCAAATACCATCGTTGCCAACTCCAAATCGTGAGTCGGATAGTTCCTCTCATGTGGTTTCAGCTGTCGACTATTGTAGGCGACAACCTTTCCCCTCTGCATCAACATCGCACCTAGTCCAGTACCATAGGCGTCTATGTATAGTGTCAGCTCGCATTCCCGCTTGGAATGATTGACATAGGTGTGCACGTCAATCTCTCCTTCAGACTTATGAACTCGTGCTCGGATCATGCATCTCAAATAAAAGTTTGATTTTTCTTTGTCAAGTTGGTTAACGGAGCTGCTACCTTAGAGAAGTCCTGGATTAAATGTCTATAATATCCCAGCATGCCAAGAAACTACTTTCGTTTGCAGCAATCTTAGGTCGATCCCAGTCCTGCTGTCACCTTTATTGGTCCACAACAATGCCTTACTCAGAGACAATGTGATCCAAAAATCATACTTCCCTCCTCTAGAAATGATACTTAGACAATTTCGCCTTCAATCGGTGCTTCCTTAACACCTCGAGCACAATCCTCAAATTCCCCTTATGTTCTACCTTCATCCTTGAATAAATGAGGATATCATCCATGACCACAAGTACAAATTTATTTATCTGATCCCTGAAAATATGATTCATAAGATCAATAAAGTAAGTCAATGCATTGTTTAGCCCGAATGACATAACCAACCACCTATAGAATCCAGATGGCCTACGGAACGTTGTAATTGACAAACTCTCATTTGCCACTCTCAGTTGATGAAAAGCCTTCACAAGGTCCAACTGAGAGAACACCCTAGCACCGTAAAGCTGATTGAACAAGTAATCAATACATAGGAGTGGGTACTTGTTCTTCTGCATCACCTTATTCAGCTCACGGTAATCTACATACAACCTCAGAGAGCCATCTGCCTTAGTGGCGAATACTACAAGTGCACCCCACTCAGATATGCTCCTCCGAATGAACCCTTGAATATGTTTGGATACTCTCTCGCTATAGGCATAACCGCTAGCGTCATAGGCCAGGCATAACCACTGGTTCGGCATCCTTTACCAAATCTATACAAAACTTTATCTTCCTGTGTGGTGGTAATCTGATCACCTCCTTGAATATGTTTGGATACTCTCCCACTATAGACACAAATGAAAACTCATTGTATGGGATCTCGAGTGCATGCAAAAAGCTAACCACCACCCCATCGTTTGGAATGTAGCCTATCTACAACCTACGCCCGTCATCCATCCTTATCGTCAACAATAGTCCCTCAAAATCCACTACTACTTTGTACCCCTATAGCCAGTCCACCCCCAGTATAATACCAAACCCCATAAAAACCAAAAAAATGTAATCACAAGCAAACAAACATCCATGGCTCGACAAGGCTTGGTCTCGACAAACCATGCAAAGGCTAGTAGAGCCTCCAACTAGGTTCGTCATAATGAAGGGTCGGTCAACAATTTTGGGTCTCAATCCCAATCTATCTACCAAATCACTAGATATGAAGGAATGTAAGCCTCGGTATCCAATAAAACACATACAGGTGTATCGAAAATAGAAAGCATATCTCGTATATTGAAACTCTTCCCCTTCTCCTTCGTTAATGGAGCACTTGATGAAGCTGGAACATTGTTCAAAGTGTAAGCAGACATAACTTGCTTATTCCTCGATGGTTCTTGACAATCCTTCTTAATATGCCCCGGCTTGTTGCGGTTGTAGCACTTCTTGCCCTCCACCTTATAGTCTCTCATAAGATGGCCCTTATCCCTGCAATCATAGCATGTAGGCTCCCACTTCCCCTTTTTCTTACTACCCTTCTAAAACCGCTTCTTCTTCTACTTGTCCCACTTCCTCTTACCTCTCCCGGTAGCTTACGACTTTGGCCTATTTTTAGGAACAACAATCGACTTAGGCTTAGGATACAGACTCTCGTGTCGAAGAGCCTTCTCCACTAACCTCTTAAATGTCTTATCATTATGACTTAAGAGCTTTTCCCCAAGATAATCGTCCAAGCCCGTGATAAACTTCTTATTCTTCTTGGGCAGAGTGTTAATAAAAGATAGATCGTGCTTCGACACAGTGTCACACTTCACCATGTACTCCGACACAGACATATTCACTTGTCTCAAATCAGTAAATTTTCGAAAGAGCACTGATTTCTGAGCAGTCGGTATATACTTCTCTTCAAATCTCGCCTTAAACTGCTCCCAGGCAATCTGATCCTCAGGAGTATTAACCTCAATGGTGTTCCACCACCCTGTAGCTCTTCCATGAAGCTGTCTGTAGGCCAGCTTCCTCTTCATCGCATCTTCTAACTCCATGTTCTCGAAGATGCATTCATGGGCTTGCAATGAATCTTGCACTCCGATGGCCTATTCCGTTCCAAGAAACGGTTTCCACCTAGTGTAAAGAAATCCTTACTCAATTTGGCAAAGTCAACCCTCAGCGCTTACACTGGAGTACCACCACCAACTGTTGAAGCAGGTGCAAGTTGGGCATTCTTGTAACAACCCTAGATTTTTATGTATATTTTAATTTCAAATTTATTTCATTTTGAAATTATTTTAAACTTGTTTTATTTCAAATATTTCATTTTTAAATATAAATGTTGATTATTATGGGAATTATAATTTCAAACTAGTATAAATTGGATATTTTACTGAAAAGTGTATTTCTGTTCAAACTGTTCAAACATTGACTTTTAAATTTCAAAATTTAAATATTTAAATTATTAAATTTTATATTTTATTATGAAAATAGATTTAATAACTTGGATACTGCTTTTTATTTCGTTGAAAACAAACTTAAATTGTGAAAGTTATGTATATTTCAATATTGAATGCAATTTGTTTTATTTAGCAATTTTGTTTATTTTAAATTATATAAATTATATTTTATTTGTCATACTTTATTTTAATATGTGTTAGTATTTTATATTATATATATTTTGTCTTTTAAATATTTTTAAAGTGTTGATAGAATTTTTCCAAAGCTTATTGAATCTATTTTCTAATTTTCAAGCCTAGTTTCCATTTTTCCTTGCTATTTGCTTAATTTAATTGTATATAATTAAAATTTATTTATTTATTTTATGCATTCACTCTTATTTGCTGTGTTTTACGTTATTTTATTCATTTTACATGTATTTAAATTTAAATAAAATTTTCCAAAGTCTATTGAAGTTATTTCTAATTTTTAAAGCCTAGTTTGCAATTTTTAGCCATTTTCTTAATTTAAATTCTATTTAATTAATTTTTTTTTTCATATCTGAGTTTTATCTTTATTTATCAGTTTTATATGTATTTATAAATTACAAATTTATAAAAAAGAAATTCGAAGAGTTTTGTGACTCTTTAGCTGCTTGAGACCTTTTGTTTTCCACCTCTTCGTTTTCCAACCTCTTGCATTCAATTGCTTAGCCGACCTGATTCTTTCTCTTAGCCACTTATTTCTCTCATAATTCACGAATACAAACCTTTCTCATCTCCAAAATAGCCGGCCATCTCCATTTCTTGCAAAAAATTTGGTAAAAACTTCTTTTCTTTTCATGTTTTCTTTGTTTTCTTTTGTGATTGCACTTGCCTTCTTCATCTTTATTGGATCGGCCTGCCCTCCTCCACCACCTTGGCCGCCTCCACCACCACCCCCTCTGGTCAACACTTCCTCCAGCCCATCCCCATCCATAGTCGTGCACAATAATGATGTTGATCCACCTAAAAATGAACCAAACTCCACCTACATGCCTAGCCGAGACCATTCACCTATCACCACCTCTCTCTTCCACCTAGGCCGACCAAACACCACCTTCACCAGCCAAATTATGACCTGTAGCACTTCTACACACCACTACCTGACCCCACCTGAAATAGCCATGCCCCTTTGGCCTTGGTCGAACCATAAGATGCTTTGAAATCCATGCTTTTGCCTTTGAACATTAGATCTTGCTTCACAAATATTTGCACCAATTTCTCTAGGTTAGGCCGACCCCTATAGGTCCATAACCAGACCCTAGAACATGCCATAGTCGTGTATTTTCAAGCCATGGCTGAGTCTATGCGAGATGGAGGCAAGTGCAATTGGTTTGGATTTGATTTGTGCTTGTATATATAAGTTATTTAAATATATGTGAAGTGTTTATTCATGTATATTGTATTGTTTTGTTTAAATGTTTCAAGGGGTATAGATTTGACTCTCCACTCTCAAAATTGTAGTAGTATTGTCGTGCATTCGTAGTGTCAGTATTATTGCTTTGGTAGCGATCTCCAGCTTTGAACAGGTGAGTAAATCTCACCAGACTAATATGTACTTATGTAGTGATAAATTGACATCACCTGAATCTGTAAATGCATATCATCCTGTTATAACTGCTATGTTATATTCATATGATGTTCACACCTATATTTACACCTGTTATATCATATGTTATTGTTATTTCATGCTATTCTGTTACTTTCATCGGTTTATCACACTGCAAGTTCCCTGTAGACTAGAATCACTATGGGTTGAAATGATACATACCCGAACGGACTTTAGAATAGGAGAAAATCGTTATGGGCTGAAATGATAGGCCTGAATGATTTTCAATTATTTTCTTTTACTTGGGATTGCGGGTTTGAAATGATCAAACCCGGGTTTTCTTTGTAAATTACGGGTTGAAATGATATATTACCCGTATCACTTTACCTAGGCTAGAAAATGAAATACAGACCCGTTGTTAAAATATGTTTTTCTAAAAAAATTTAAATTATTTTAGAAATGTAAATATTATAATATTTTGATTTAAATTTGATTAAAAATTATTTTTGTAATGCATTATTGATTTTCTGAAAATTTATAAGTGAAATAAATAAATGGTAAAGTTAGAAAATCTGAAATGTAAGTTATTTTGGAAATTAGAATTTGGTGATAAATGGAATTTAAATTAAATATGAAAATATGATAAATTTATGATATTTTGAATTAAATGAATTTAAATGATTTTATAATATATTAATGATTTTTGAATAAAGTTAAAATGTGAAATGAATGAATATTTAGGTTGAAATTTGGAAATATAACTAAAATTGGAAATTTGTGAATTTGGCTTAAAAGTGAATTTTGAGTTAAGCAAATAAAAATGAAATTAAGTTATATTTGAAAATTTTAAACTTAAATGTTAAGTTAAATTTAATTTAATGAATTTAAAATTTAATGTTGGAATTTAATAAGCGAATTATTATTAAATTTTGATTTTTGAATGGAGATTTAACTTTATAAAATCATGAATATAAGGGTATTTGAATGACTATTTTAAAAGTGAAATTATATGACTTTATAAGCTAAAAATGATTTAAATAAAAATATAATTGTTCGTGAAATTATATTGAATACTTGAAGTTAATTAACTGCATTTCTGAAATGCTATTAATTCTAATGTAAATGATAATACAGCATTTGTAAATGCTGTAGTTGACAATAATGAACCAAATGGCTAAGTTTAATTAAAGGTTATTATAGCATTTTTTTAAATTCTATAATTGTTGAATTTAACTAAGTGTTACTTGAAACTAATGTAACCCTATTACAGCATTTTTAAATGCTATCTTTTGTTAAATTGAACTGTTTTGAATGTAACTTTCCGTAGCAATTTCTAAATGCTGCGAAAATTGAATTTTCATCTATTTTAATAAATTAAGTTAATAAATGAATTTTGAAAGACTAAAATTTTGTGAATTTAATAATTTAATTATTAAATATAATAACTTCATTTTATGATTTAAAATGAAGTAATTTGTTTTGAAATATAAACTATTTTGAAATGTGTTTTGTAATGGTATTTAAATTAAATAAAAATGAATGTGGTTTGGAAGATATTATATTTTTGATATTTTGAAATGGATTTTGAATGATATTGAATTTTGAAATGATATTTGATTTTGAAGTATAAAATACCATTTCGAAATTTTAACCACGGAATGTATTTAATTTATAGTTTAACTGATTCTTAAAGGATGGGCGATCCCAAGCATCCTTTAAGTTATTGCGTATTTCTACTACAGTTCACTTGAGTTGGTTTACATTATATAAGTATATATTGTCCTGACTCGAGTGTTTTGTGTTTTACTTTACGCTCGGGTCAGCCTGAGTATTTACAGCTTAGCTTTGGATTTCTTTTCTGGAGCTAGGAATCGCTGGAGACTCTGCTTGTCTAGTTATCTATTTCCTTTCAGTTTCTATTGTTCTATTTCAGCTCTGGTATTTATAAACTTCTATGTATTTGAGATTTCTATTGTATATGTTTCAGACTAATATTATGTATTATGTTTTGAGAGTTTGTTATAGTAGCTTCATGAACTACTATGGTATTTTTATTTCCGCTGCGAGTTATTCTGATATTTCTGTGTCTGTGACTCTGTGATTGTATTTCATTTGCTCCAAATTTATTTACAACGCGGTATTTTGAGCAATTCAAGTCCGACATGTGCGGATGCGAATGACTTAAAATATCGGGTTGTTACAATTCTGGACCATGTTCTACACCATCTCAGTGAACATGTTCTGTAAATCGAGGTTACCAGCCCCGATCCCGCGCTCTCCTCAACTCCAGAGATAGAGTTCCTAATAGCATTCCTTGTTAGCCAGCTCATTCTTATAAGCTGTAATAAGAATGACCAGTCTCCCTAAAAGGAATAAGTAGTGTCCATGAATGCAATGCGACTTATGCTATATATATATATACACACTGCTACATAGTTTTGAAAACAAAATTATAACAAGTTCACTCTCTCATATATCGCTAGATCCATTATAAGCCAGTAGCTCCTTCCTTATATCTAATGGATCCTAGTATCAACTTAGGTCATTTACGCAACCTAAGCTATGATACCAAATATGATGACTATCTCGCACCATCGGTATCCAATATACCTATGTGATGCGTTGTGGAGGTACCCGGTTGATGTATGATGGTAGCCTAGAATGTAAAGTAGAGAAAAATCCAAATACAGAACCTGTAGAACATCTCACAATGCACATATAAAAATATAATATAACAATATAGATGTAAAAAAGATGGGACGGTGATATAATCAAATGAATCATCGGTAAGAACATCAGAGTGCAACAAGTTCATAGACTATACAACAGTTGAAAATAAAGAGTATACATCCTAAGTCTCCAAAATAAACTATATAACTATCTCTAATATTACAAGTACTGGCATAGCTCCACAGCAGTGCACAACGGAATAAAAATGATAACAAGATCCAAATATTAATATATGAAATCTTAGCTTCCTGCTCGTACTCCGTATAACTCCATGTGATATCTAGACATGTTATCCCTAATCTATTCATTTAAGAGTATCCAAGGTAACAAGAAACAAAGCATAAAACCTTGAGTCAGACAATAATCTAGTGTGAGCGATACATCATCTTGAAAATAATACAAAAATCGTATATTGTAAATAAGGACATAGGGTACATAGTGCCATACTTGACATGTTCCCGCATCCAAAGAGTTAGCACATAACAGTCGATATATGCTAATCTACCATTAAAGCCATATGAGTGTACTACAATCGAAGTACAATGTCCAATATCTAGTATACAGTCGAAATACCTACATCGTGTGACACCTTAGAGTGATAAATAACAATGACAACTATAGCATACATCAAGCAATCCTCACCATCACTCATGTGTGTTAAATATATGATAACTCGTATGACACAATCGCAATTCAGGGACCCAAGCATAATCCAGGCTCCATTGCTGCTCGAATCCATACCACTATGAAAGGCTAGAAACTATGCCTATAATTGCAAAGCCCATGGTAATCTACCATCGCTAGGTCCGAAAACAATCAAAATCCAGGTGGACATCCCTACATACCCCTTCTTTACGAGCACGCTAGAAGCCTCTATGTTATTAATGATCCCTTTGCACGCATCTCCATAATGAAACTTGGTCGCTATCCCATCGCAACTATTTCCACAGTAGGACACAATCGCAAATCCCACTCCCAAGCCCCCATCGTTAAACTTGCCCTCGTGGATCACCGTCACAACTCCCATCATTAAGTCATCATCTTTGGAACACCTCTAAACACCCATTGTAAGTCATAGAGCCATCATAACTACCAAGGTTTTAAAGTCACCATCATCATCGTCAACATCATCATGTCGAACACCACACCATCGCCACACAAGATCTAAGGTCATCCAAGGACATTTGGGATTGTTCACTTCACTCCACATCACCCTCGAGAACCCCATAACTGTCTCAAAGAAATTCCCAAAGTATTGTTGGGCCATGACAAAAATCTTTAACTTTCTTTTTTGGATCGGTTATACCTGATTCGTGCCCCAAGCAAACATTCCCACGACTCCAAGCAGCACTATCCCTAGCCTACTCCAAGCCGACCTAAAAAAATTTCAAGCGTGACTCTAAGCAAACCACCAATCCATGAAACCTAGTTGGTCACTGACCTGACTCCAAACTGATCTATAAAATTCTCATGCATGACTCCAAGCAAACCACCGATACATAAAACCTAGTTAGTCTTTGACCTGACTCCAAGACGACCCATAAAATTATCATGTGCGACTCCAAGTAAATAACCGATCCATGAAACCTGATCGGTCATCGACCTGACCCTAGGGCAACCCATAATTTTTTTAATGTGCTACTCTAAGCAAATCATCAATCCATGAAACCTGGTCAGTTACCAACCTGACATCAAGCCGACTCATAAAATTCTCATGCGCGACTCCAAGCACCACCGAACCAAAATACCGTGATTTTTTCCAAACTCCAATTTTTCTTTGATTTCGTCGCTACGCTCCGTTATTCGACCTGTGTGCCTTCCGTATGCATTGATATAACTTCTAAATTCCTCGAGCCTATCCATTCAAGTCCGGTTTCATGGTTCCTAACTCTACGTCGCTTCGATGATAGTTTCAACCATACAAGCATTTACACAAACACAATACACACACCATCGCATCCGATCATCCAAAAATCTAAACACACATCAAAATATAGCTAATCATCATGTAATTACATTCATAATATAGCCTATCACATAAAAAGGCAGCCGTACTATAAAACAACATGATTAAAGTGCTTTAAACATTTTAAAATTGATTTTGCTATAAGTTTGACATTGAAAATAATTTTAAAACCTTATTTTGACTTTAAAAATGAGTTTAAAACGTATCAAAACCTATGAGTACACATATAGTAAGGTGAGAGACGATAAATCACTCGCCCTAAAAATTCAAGTTTTGCATGTAAATCAATATAAATCCGAAAATAAACAATAAATCTGAGATTTTCTCTTCTCTAGAATATAGATATGAAGATCTTTAATGAATCTCCTTATTAATCTAACCCTAATTTATGATTTATACTTGATCTAAAGGAGAAATTAGAAGCATTGGGTAAAGGAAGGGTTAATAGAGGCTTAGATCTAAACGAGAAGGTGTAAAATGATTTGAGGATGATGATTCAATCCTACACACTATAAATCTGAAATGGGTTAATGGGCTTGCTCCCAAACTCACTAACTACTCACCAAGCTGCTCTAAAAATTGCTAATTTTCAAGTAGCCATATCTCCTACTCAAAAAGTCCAAATCGCTATTATGACCACTCTACATAAAGGGAGCATATCTTTCCGATAGAAGTGATCTCAAGTGTTAATTCATCTCCTATCAAAGTTTATGGAGGAAATAATTTTTTAGAGGTAAAATTGTCTAGAAATTTTTTAAGTATAGGAATTGTCTCTATTGGGTATTTTCCAAAGTTATAGAGTTATATGACCTCATATGAATTTATAAATAATTTTTTACGATCCTTCATACGTAAGATACGGGTCGTCACATCGAGATACTCTTGTTGTTATATGCAAACAGTCTATTCTAAATCATTATTTAGAATTTTCTGTTTCAACACATATGCATAAAAACATAAAGTCATGCCAGGTGATAATTTTGTGAGTCAAATCCGAATTAACTTAAGCATGTTGAATGATGAATTTGTTTGCTAATTCTAACAACTGAAATTTATGATGTTATTCTTATCAATATTGCACACTATATTCCAACTGCATTAGTCTTCCTTTTAAAGACGCATTTTGCAGCCGATGAATCACATCCTTTTAGATACAACCATCGAAATCATATTTTGATAACAATACTTAGGATCCTCTTCAGATATCTGCAACACGCCATATGGCAGAGTCAATACTCTAAATGGTTTAATTGACAACTGAGGATTTATAATTTTGACATTGATAAGAAATTCACAGTTTCTCTTCAATGCGTGAGAATACTTTTTAGACACTATAATGCATTATGTTCAATTAGGTTTGGTTAATTTCATCTCATCCCATGTAATCAGTTTCATTTTAGGATCGTATCCAAATCCATTTCACTGAAAGAATTAGGGTATGACCTAGGGGTAATTATACAACTTATTGTAAATTAATTAACTTTGTAATCAATTCTCGTTTGAAATAAAGGTGTATATTTTTCTATTATACATTTGTCATAATGTGTTATAAATAATTAAATATTTAGTTAAAATATATTTAATAAAACATCCATAAATGATGCACATGTGATAGTAATTACAAATGGTTGTGACATGAGTATTGTATCACAATATAATAAACACGTCATTTTAAATATTCCTAGTTGGATACATTGATATTGAACGTTGATGCATCCGTTGAGACCAGATTATGTAATGCTCCAAATGTTGGGCAATATATTTCTCATGACAAGTGGGGGTACCATGGGGTTACATGCTGATAGTTATTGGATAACTATGGAATAGCTCATTCAATAATTTTTTGTAGGTCAACATAACTAAGATCAAACAAAAAATACCGATGTGACTACATTACACGGTTCTCCTGACTTGAGAAATCATGGTTCTTCAATATAAAAGCCACTTTGATTATAGTCAAATCATAGAATGGAGTCCATTGAGTGATTATTGTTGGGTCAAATGGAAGTGAAAAAACTATTCAAGGAGGATTCGTCTCCTCGGGTAAATGAGGTTAGTATCACGGTCAACTGAAATCAACTCAAAGTCAAAATCTCTAACCAGAGTAATTCAGTTAGTAATAATTGTTATTATTGAACTAAGGACTTTGTGTTTGGACTATAGAGTTAAATATGAATGATATTGGAATTTTGACTATAACCAAATTCCATAAGTACAAAATGATATATTTTTGATGAAAAGAATTGGTGTAAACAATAGTTACAATTGGATAATGCTTAACAAAGTAATATTAGATTTCACCAAAACAAAGTAAGTGAAAAATTTAGCCAAAATGTCATACCATCTGCTAAGTAATGTGTGAACGTTAATATTCAATAGTTCGATATTAATCGCTGATTAAATTTGCACCTAAAGAGTCGCACAACTAAATCGTTGAATACTGCTTGACCACATGATTTAATTTGTTTATATTATTATAAATTAATTAATATTTAACCAATATTAGTTATAAATTTTTTATTTTGATTTAATGAACAAATATTATTAAATGTATTTATAATAGTTAAAAAGATGTTAATCAATATACGATATCGATACGCGTTTAAATTGGATTTAGATGCAAAATATTTTGTTCGCGCTTTAAATGGTCTTAAGGCCCATATAGGTATTGACGTAATTTCGATTATGATAAGGTGATAGGTGTGTCCATATGATGGGAACAATACGGCTTTGTTTTGTATGGATAAAAGAAGTAGAATTGGTAAGATATCTAGATCCTAAATTGTCTTCATTCCTCCTCTTCATAAGCATCTCAACCCACACCCATTAGAGAACTTCTAGAAGCCTCCAAACCCCATCAATTCTGGCCAAGCTCTTCATTATTTCTCCTTCATTATTACAAGCTCAAATCAAATAGTACATAATTCGATAGCCGTTGGTCTACAGTTCGGGAGATAACACCTTCGGAATTGGGATTCAATTCAAGAGTTCATTTCAACGCTTCAAGATGTGAGTTTTTAGCTTTGGTACAAGTTAATAATCTAATTTTAAATTATATTCTACTAAATTAATATTTATGTCATATTCTACAATATTAGTTAGGTGACAATCCTATTATATCGATATACTATCACAATCGGGTTATTTGTATGTTTATACACTTTTATGTGTATATGCGTGTGTAATTTCATACACCTACGTATAACATGCATGTCTCAAAAAATAAAAAAAAACTAATTTTTATTATTTAATTAATTTAATATATATTATTTTATTATATATAAGCTTTATAATTTAAATTCAATATTCTATCCAATACAAAATATGGTTTTATAATTTTATACGTATAGTTTCATATATAAATACTTTCGGCAGAAATAAAATAATATTTTATATTTAGATATTATTTAAACCAATTAATTATCTAAATTAATTATATCTATATATATTTATGTATTATAAAATATGTTTTATATTTTATGAAGTTAAATTATTGTCTAATATGTTTTCGACATAAAAATAAATAAACCTTTTATTTATAATTTATTATTTTAAATTTGATCAAAATTTAAAAATAGTTTTAAATTTTTTTGAAATTATATATTAAATATTCAAACAACAAAATATCACTTTGACTTTTCAAAATTTAAAATTCAAAATTGTGTTTCGAAATACAATTTTATTTAATTTTTAATTATTGTACTTATGAATTTTAGTTAAAAAAATATTTAAACTAAAAAAATTTGTGTCGTGCGGATTCTCATGTGTGTGTATGTTAATAAATATATTTTGAATATTTTAAAAGTATTAATATACATATTATATATATATATATGATAATATATGTATTTAACATATATATGCATTAAAAAAATTAAATTATATATAAGTTCTTTCGACTTTATAATATAGAAAAATATTTAATATGATTTTATAAAGTAAAGTGGAAATTAGTTGTAAGGACATATGAGCCAGGCTCATTTATTTTCTAGGGCACGGTTTCGAATGAATTATTTTGTAGGACAAAAACATACGTCCGTTCTTTTTTTTTCAAATTAAATCGTCTCAACTGCAAAAGACGATTTTCCTAATCTCCAAATCTATGATTTTCTCCTAATCTACAAATCGGCAAAAGACAATTTCTCCCGATCTCCAAATCTACAAAAGGCGATTTTTCTCTGAATCTACTAATCTGTAAATGTAAATTTCTCCTAATTCAATTTTAGCTTAAATTAAATTTGGTCTGTATTAGGAATGAAATCATGTTTGAGACGTTTATGTTTTTCATGTTGTAAGAAAGAAAGGAAAATTGGATTCTTTAGTTCTTCAGCTCTTCTGCCAGTGTTTTCTGCTACTTTAGTTTATTTTCTTCTCTGCTTTCACCAGGTTCAAAGATTTGTATTCTTAACTTTATATGATTCCAAATTTATTACATCTTTATTAGTTGTTTGACTATGAAATTTTATAATAGGAAAATGGGATTATTGATTATGAATCATTCCTAACAAATTTATCTCGATCGTCCAATTTGATCGAGTGATCTTTCTACGTTGATCGGGCGACTTGTGAATTTCTTAAATCGATCAGGTGATCTTTCTAGTTTGATCAGGCGATCTTTCTACGTTGATCAGACGAGGTTATTTTGTTGATTAACTCAGGCGATCTTTCTAATTTGGTTTCGCACACGATTTGATATCGTTGGTGGAATAAGGTGTCGATTGGTGGAATAAGGAGTCGATTTTATATCGTTGGTGGAATAATGGGCTCTGAAAATCAATGTTCAAGAGATCGGTTAATGGATTGTGGTGATGAAAGGTATTGTTTTTTTGTTTTTTTAAGTATATGTTTTGTTTGGTTGTGATAATAATTCCTCAACTTGTCATCTTTTTAGTCCACTCTTCTGACTTCCTTCTCAAATTGTTTGATAAATGAATTTGTATTTTTGTTAAAAGCAGTACACAAATAAGATTGATTATTTTAGTTGATTATTAGTTGTTACTTTGTTGTTTATTTTTGACATTTCTTATTGACAATGCTTCTTCTTTAGTTACTGGTGAATGTGTTAAATGGATGACAATGTAATTTTGAGTTCTGGAAAAGATAAATGGTTTTATCTTTTTTTGAAAAGTGGGCTAAAAAAGGGTTTGTCATGTAATTAGTTGTTAATTAAGATTAGATGTTTTCAAACATTTTCATACACATTTTTTTGCTTACATCTTTAATTGCAGGTGTTATTCATCTGTTATGCTTGTGTTCGATTTCAATAAGAATTCTTTTAGTGTTCGTTTTGGATTGGATTCTTCTATTTCTTGTGTTAGGAATAAGATTTGTGAGGAGTGGAATAATTTTACTCCATTATGCTTCGATATTTTTTATATTCAAGAATCAAAGACCACCTTTGTTGAAACAAATAGTGATCTCCAAGCCGTGTTATGCTTATCTTGGTTTAAAAAGGAAGAATATTTAGGTTTTTTCTAAGGTTGAAGAATAATTCCATGGATACTGTTGGTGAAAGCAGTAAATCTTGTTTACTTATTGTTGGAGAATCAAATAGTAATAGTTAGAGTATGCTGATGATTTATAGTCTGGTTTTACACAAGAAAAGGATTTATATGAGCCGACGAAGAAGAATTCAAATTTGGAATTTTTTACTGCGGTAGGTCAACAATTTGATTCTGCTCTTGGATTTTGTTAAACAGTTAGTGCTTATTGCTTGAAGAATGGGTTTAAAGTAAAGTATATTAAGAATTGTGAGGAACGATTGATAGTTCGATGTGCTATAGATGGTTGTCCTTTTAGGATTCATGCTTCTTGCAAATTGAAGCAATTGGACCAATTTTTTGTTAAAAATATTCATTTAAGTCATTCTTGTGGTGGTGGATTTTGATCGACTAGTAGTCCAACTATTAATGGTGATCTTGTGAGAAGTTTGATTGTTAATCAAATTCATGATGAGCCAAAAGGAAAAACGAAAAATATTACGAAAAGTTTTAGAAGAGCTTATGATGTGGATTTAAGCTATTATTTTGCTTTAAGGGAAAGAAAATGGCTATGAATGATATTTATGATGATGAAAAGAAATCTTATAATGATTCGGTTTGGTATTTGAAGGCAATGGAAAGAAATAATCTAAATAGTTACTTAAATATGGAAGTGGATCCAGAAACTAATCAATTTGAGAGAGTTTTTGTTTATTATAAGGCATGTATCTTTGGATTTTGTCATTGTCGTCATATGGTATTTTTAGATGCAACATTTTTGAAAGGACGAAGTGGTATTTTGATGGCAGCCACTGTAGAAAATGGTAATCAAGCTGCGTTTGTTAACTTTTTTTAATGTATATGGGTTATACTTGGTAGTGTTTTCATGCTTTCTTTATTATAAATTTGGACATGATAGTTGTGCTGCTGTAATTTATTTTTATAAATTTGGGTTAAATAGTTGTGCTGCTGTAATTTGTTGTTGCTGTGTGGATTACAGTGAATGTATTTTGCTTTTTTTTGTTTCAAGTTTTTCCATTGGCTATGGCTCTTGTTCCTAAGGAAAATAAAGAGTGTTAAAGTTGGTTTTCGACTCGCTTAAAGAATGCTCTTAGTTATGATAGACCATTGACTTTTTTAAGTGATAGACATTGGGGTTTGTTTTTAAGTATTCCTAAAAAAAATCCAAATAGCTATCGTTCTTATTGTTTGTATCATATGCAAAATAATATTGCTAGTATTGTGAAAAGTGGAAGGGGTTTGGGGGTAGCTCATTTACTAGAATGTTATGCTTCAACTTCTGATTGTTATGAGTTTGAAAAGTATATGTCAACGTATAAAGAAATTGGAGGTGCAAAAGCTATTGAATATTTGAATGATAAGCCATATAACCACTGGACAGATTTATTTTTTTCTGGGAAATGATATGGTGAAAATAAGTCTAATGTAGCCGAAAGTTTTAATTCTTCGATTTCGGATGAAAGAAGTCTGCCTGTCACTTCATGTCTTGATGGTATTCGGGTTAAACTTATGATGCAAATGTCTAATCGAAGAGAAGAAGCATCTAAGTGGACTAGTGTGCTTTGTCCAAAAATGGAAGCTCGTTTGTTGAAATTGAAGGAAAAAGAATATGGATGGAGTGTTTCTAAATCATTTAGGTATGTGTTTGTATTTTATTATATGCTTCTCACGGTTTCTGAAAAAGATAAATGTATTTATCTTTTTTTCCATCTGCTATATACTCTGTGTATTATGTTTTGATTTTGTTGCTACATATTATTTTTGCATTAAAGAATTCATTTTGTTATCTGACATACTTTTTTGCACATACTTTGAGGCTTATGTGTTACAGAGAATATATATAGCATGAATGATTTTTGTTTGGAAATTTAACTTGTGTATATTTATATATATGCAAGACTGTGTCATATGTACGTTACAATATAATGGTAGAATTGGCGGTTATCTTGCATATGTACGTTCAGATATTTTAATAATCATTCTTTAATTTTAATTCAACATCCTAAATGAGAATTGGATAAATATAGATAGATGATTATAAACTTAACCGCTACTCTTTTGTTAGATTTTTTGTTATACAAATTATAATATGAATGGAAATTCAGATCCAACAATTAAGAATGATATGAAAGATGCCTTTATACAAGCATAATGAAAGAAATACTCTTTACAATGAAAACTCTCACAATCTAAAATCCCATGAAAACTATTTAGATTTCATTCAAACTGGCTGTCTGGATTCAAGCACTTTACAGGAGATGTGTGTTGAAAATTCAGGTAAAATTAACATCAACAGTTCTGTCAAATCTGTCACTAACATCGGAAAGAATATTCACTAGCCCAATGATATTTGACAACAAATGTAATAGTGTTGAACATCCTTTATTGCGTTTAGTCTTCATAGTTCTATTATGTTTCTTTTGTAATAGTAGTGAACATCCTATATTAGGATTTTTCGACAATGATTTTCCTAATATTTGTTTTGATACTAAAATTCTCAGTTCTACTTTCCATTGTGGTTCTATAAATTTTTAGAGCATATTACTACTAATATATTTTGTTTTAATCTGTTGATTTTTTTATAGTTGATACATTCATCACATTTTTTGAAATTTTGTAGGTATATTTTTGAAGTTCTTTCTCCAACATCGCAAAAAGTTGATCTTAAAAATCACATATGTAGTTGCAATCAATGGAAAGTGATGGGTTTTCCTTGTGCACATGCTTTGAAGTGTATTTCTTTAACCAGAAATTTGGTTTATGATTATATTAAGAATTATTTTACTGTTGAGTATTATTGAGCTTCGTACTGACATGTGATCAATCATATTTCAACTTTTGATAAGGAAACAATTGAAGCTGAGGAATCATCTGTTGTTCTTCCTCCTAAGCCTATTTGTGGAGTTGATAGGCCTAAGATGAATAGAATTGAAGGGGCTGATTTTCATGCTAAGCGAAACAGATGTGGAAAGTGTAAAAAAATAAGGACATAATAGAAGGGGGTGTTCTTTGAATAATTGAGTTGAGTGTTTTAATCCAATGTATTTGATTGATTGTTCTTTGAATATTTTGAGTTGAATATTTGAATAACTGTTTAGTTGAATTGTTGCTGATATATTTCTGATTATTTTTTGTTTTAAGCAATTTTTATGTTTAATTGTTATTTGGTATACATTGTTGTTATTTTTTTTGAAAAAGATAAATTCATATATCTTTTTTTTGTTCTGTTATAGATTGAAAGATACATCAATCTACCAAGTGTCCTTTGCTTTCCAGAAATCATTTTTTTGTCCTATTACACTAATAATTTGGTATGTGTAAACTATTAGATAAAAGATTGAATAGTTCTAGCATGTTGTATGTTAGGATAAGAGTTTAAAATTTTCCTTGTTATCTTTATCTGTAATTAAATGATTTTCAATTAGAACATATTGCAAGTATGCAGAAATAGTTATATGAGATACTAGGTATTATATTAATTTCATAAAATTAAGATTCTATAGTAAAACTGATAGTAGCACCACTTGTATTATACCTATCCCAAGTTTTACTTGCATTAGTATGAGATCTGTAACCTTTTATTTGTGTAGCAATAACTTTTCCATAAATTCTCTAATCACTTTCTCCCCCATAAACTTTCATGAATGAACAAATAGAATTTGTACATAATTTGCTTTGAAAAGAACAAGCTATATAGGGATTTTCTTAGGTTGTCAATTCTACAAATGTCATTGTCAGGGTGGTGACTTCAGTGCAAGTGAGACCATGAATGTAATTAATGTTTTTATCCATATCCTGAATAATCAGCTTAATTCTGTAATATTGATGGACCAGAAGGTAAGTAATAAATGTCTTATTCTCTTATATGTGGTGTTTCTTCTAGTGCATCTTGCATTTTGGCAAACTTTTTAATCGACACATATTATCCTCCAATGTTAATTTAAAGTGGAGATTGGCATTTCTTTTGCTTTTGTAGCTATATGAATAAAGTAAACATGGTGAAAATTCAATTGTTTACTCTGTAACAATGTCATCTGCTTGTTTTCAGGTTGCTTGGTCTTATAAAGACATAGGAGAATATGCAGAATGTTAAATATTACATGAAATAAAGTGAATATTGCTATACGTATAAATTCGCAAGACATAAAAACAGTGCGCCCTGTAAAAGACTGATACAACATACTATTAATAATGTATTGTTTTATGACATCAGAATATTATGAATAAAAAAAATGTTTTTATCTTTGTTAACAGAGCATAAGAAACAAATTAGTCATTACAAATTCATGATCGGTTATCAGAATTTCATCATCAAATTAACATCAGCTGTGTAATTACTTGCTGGTTAACATCAGCCATTACAAATTCATCATCAAATTCATCAGTATATTCAGATATACTGCCTAAATTCTATCATCAAATAATTTTTTTACAAACATATGATAAAAAGACTGTTAGACATCAAAGAAATTGTTCCTATCATTGTCGGTTTGAATTTTTTGTACCTGAAGCTGATCTGTAAAAAATTTCAACTGCCCAGCAATATGTTTCGTCAGAGAGGATTTGTGCAGCTATTTGTGCTCTAAATGCATTGAGTTGTTCAAGACTGATTTTTGATGTAGTCTCCATTCCTTGTGCAATCTTTTATATGAACATCATTACAAAAAATCCACAGTTGAACCTGAATATGTGTATTTTAGTAATTTGAATATAATGATAAAACAGATTATCTTTTGTTCATTTCAATAATGAATTGTACTTAGTAGTGTGTTTATATAAGTAACAGTATGTGAATAATAATTGTATGTAATTCGCCTAGTTATCGTGTAACATGCATTTTTGTATAAAAATCTCCACTATCTTCAAATCACACATTGCTTTGTTGGGCACAGTCGACATTTTTAAGCAATCTAGACTTCCCCAGAATTGTTTTCTCCCCTGCGTCTTCTAGCTCTTTATTGATGTTGTTACCGATTCTTTCTGTCGATTTTTTTAGAATAAAGATAAATCTATTTATCTTTTTTACTTTCTATGTATTTTTACTTACCACATTAATAGCAAACTTTGAATGTCCACTTCTTAAGGTCTTAGATCTTATGGTCAAGTGTAGAGAATCGTAATGGTTCCAAGTACATGATTCCGCTATTAGTTCTAGCAAACTCCAATGTGCGTTTCCGTATATAGGAAATAATATATTGCAACATATTGGATTTAGAAGTGTTTGTTTAATAAAAGGATTAAACATGTCTCTTGTGGAATTTTCAATGTTTTCGTCTGTTGCACTTTTCTGTTAAAAATTTAATTTCAGAAAATTCATCTTATAAAGAAATTTTTAATTTGACATTATAGTTCACTTACTATCATTATTGTGTTCACATAGATAACGCTAGAACTTTGTTCTAATAATTTTGTTTTTATGAACCAAAACCAATCAATAACCTACATTTCAAAAATAATATGGATTAAGTATAGAATTTATAATGAAGCAAAATATAGTTTTTTCTACTTACTTGACCAGAAATATATCCTCCATAGAGAAGTTCTTCTATCATACTTTTTGTGATGGTGATGAAGTTTCCATCATCACAAGTAAATGCTTCATCGCTGAAAAATTTGATGGTTGTTAACAGAAGAAATTAAGATTAGTATGTACTATGTTGTTTCAATTCATTTGTTAATAAAAGAAAATAACAACCTTTGTAGAAGTTTGTATGAAAAGATAAAGATAAATTAATTTATCTTTTTAGTTTTGTTTAGTTTTTTATTTTTTATATTTGTAAATCATTAGATTTTCATGTCGAAATAAAAAGCTTTATTTGAGTTATATGTTGTTAATATATTGCACCATAAACAATATGTTATTAGAATAAATCTATACACAATATATGACCGTTGAAGTGTAAATTTTATGCATGCCTTAATGTTACGGTTGAATTTAGAACTGTTGGAGATGCTTTTAGGTGAATTTGATACATATGTGATGGCGATCGAGGGTTTTAAAAACCTTATTTGATGTGAAGTTTTGTTTGTTATCGAAAATTTTGAGTAAAACATGGGTATTAAATCGGTCCTGCTTTTAAGGCACTTACAGTATGAAACATGGATTTGATCACTATATGACAAAAAAAACATAGGGAATTCATATACAAAAGAGTCCACAACTTCTATATGACAAAACAAATATAGGTCGTGTTGCAAATTCTATAACTTCTATATGACTTTAGTAATATTAGACTATACGTATTAACTAAACTTTTGCTATGATTTATATGCATGTCATAAACCATATTTGTGAAAGATATAACTAGTATGTTTATGGAAATACAAGTTCTTTTGTTTATACTATTTTTCCTGAGTTACTGAATTTGAAAATCTAAAAGAACATGACAAACCAATACAACAATTCATTGTTTTTTTTTGAAAAAGGTACTTTATTAACATAATAGGACATATATTTCCATGATATGCCTCATTAAAACCTTGCAACCCCCCTAACCTAATCGGGTACCTTACAAGGAAAAAGAGTACATATCACTTCCATATATTAACAGTACAACATAGATTAAGCGGATTCAAGTTGTTGAGCAGATGGGGAGTTGGAACAAAGTTTAAAATGCACTCAAAATCATCCGTAATAACAACTTGGTCCGTAGAAAACTAAAAAGAAAATAAAACAAAATAAAAAAACTAAGGACATCCTACACTAGGATGAAGTCCAAAACCTTCTTAATAACAGCGTGAAAACACTTCTGTCTCGATTGGGAAGCAAAGTCATGGCTAGAGAGTTTGGGGTACAAATATCAAGCAGATGGATCTATCAGATCTAGGAACACAAGTGGACATTAAATGCTTCGACATGGAAGTGCCAGAAGTATCCCTATAGTGGGAGAAGAGATCAGGGGGGTTGCGGAGGAACCGAGGTCCTGCTGACGATGTTCCAATTATCGCAGATAAGTTTTGATTCTGTACTTACTTCTCTATCTTGGATTAAGTATTGCGTAAGCGTTTTAACATCTTGATTTATCAGGATGTTTCTAATCGAAGTTGGCATTTCAATACCTCTGAAGATCCTGTTGTTTCTTTCGCACCAAATGTTCCAAATCAGGGAAGTGAATGCTATGTTGATGATTTGATTAGTTAAAGTTTGATTCTTGTTACTGTTACTTATGCATTCCAGAATCTGGTTAATGTTGAAGTTGAGATTGATGTCTAATTTCAATTTTTGCATGGTATTTTCCAACAACTTATTAGAGTACGGGCAGTTGAAAAATAGATGATCTCTGTCTTCTATATGACTTGCGCATAAGTTGCATTGTTGGTCAATGTCTGTGTTCCATCTGCTAATACGTACCTTGGTTTTCAATTTGTTTTGGATGGCCAGTAGAGCACATGTTGACATTTTGGGGGCGCATCCCTTACCTCATATGATTTTTGTCCAGAAGTGTTCTGAATGCTTGTTTCTTAGTTGATTCCATGCTGACTTCAGTGTAAATTGTCCATTGTTACTTGGTAGCCAGATCCAGTAATCTTTTACAAATTGTGGTTGAATGCTAATATTGTGTATGGTTTGATGGTACTAAATTGGGACATATTTGATGTTTTGTTTCCATTTATTGTTAGAGATCAATTCAGACACTTTTTTGTTATGTCCTCTAATCACTGACATGGCATTCCAGCCTATGTCATCTATTAGTGAGGTTCCATTGATCCAAGGGTCAAACCATAGGCTTGTGTTATCCCCATTGACTATGTTTTTGTTAATGAGACCTTTGCACCACTGTCTTGCTCGAAGTAATGTTTTCCAAGTATTTGATGCAGTAGGATCAGTGTTAGCATTCTAGAAGTTTGCATTTTTACAATATTTATTTTGCATCCATTTAGCCCATAGGGATTCACAATTGATAAATTTCCACAAAAGATTGGTAGCCACCGCTTTAGAGATATCTTCAATTTTCCTAATACCAAAACCACCTTCAGTTTTAGTTCTGCACACTTCTTCCCATTTCATTTGGTGAGCTTTAGATTTCCATAAAAAATTTGCACACAAACTATCAATTCGTTGCATAACTTTCAGTGAGAATTGAGAAAATTGGAGCCAGAACTGCAATATTGGGTGGATTATAGTTTTTATTAGTTCGGCTCTGCCACTAATGTTTAGCATCTTGTTGTGCCAATGATTAAACTTCTTGTTTATTTGATCTATTAACCCTCCAAAATCCCTTTTTCTCAGTTTGTTATTTGATAAAGGTATGCCTAGATAAATTATTGGCAGGTTACCCATGTGAACATTAAGGATGTTGGCTATCAGATTTTTATTTGTGGCCCTTTTGCTAAAAAATAGAGTGGATTTGTTGGGGTTTAGCTCCAGACCTGTAATGTTGTGCAGTTTTTGAAAAATTTGCTTGATGCAGGTGGCATTTTGAACTGTGGCTTTAGTTAAGATCAAAATGTCATCTGCATAAATCAGATGTGTGATCAGTGGTTCATTTTGAATAATGGGGGTTAAAATACCTTTGTGGAATTCCATGTCCAGGTTGATAGTCAAATATTCCATAGCTATGGAAAATAGGTAAGGTGAGAAGGGGTCGCCTTGTCGTAATCCTCTTGAACTATTTATGAAGCCGTGTGGTGATCCTTCTACTAACACCGAGAAAGTGGGGGTAGTAATACATTCATATATGAGATCCACAAAACTGAGGGGAAAGTTCAGTGAAATCATCATATGATGAATAAAATCTCTATTAATTTTATCATACGCCTTATGCAGATCAATTTTCAGACATAATTCATTGGATTTTTTTCTATTGAACCCTCTTATCATTTCGTAAGCTAGGAGTGAGTTATCTGTAATAACTCTTCCAGGGATGAAGGCATTTTGGTTATAGGAGATAAGATCATTCATGAGTAACTTCATTCTGTTGCATAAAAGATTTGCAAGTATTTTATAAGATACATTGCACAAGGAGATTGGTCTGAAGTCAGTCATGTCCACTGCATTTGGTTTTTTTGGGATGAGACAAATGAATGTATGATTGATTTCTTTAATAATTTTCCCTGCTTGTAGGATACTGTTCATAGCATTCCATATGTCATATTGGATTTGTTCCCAATGAATTTTATAGAATTTAGAGTTTGTTCCATCCGGTCCTGGGGAACTATTATCACTAGTTTGAAAAACTTCATCTTTAACTTCTTCAAGGAGAAAAGGTTTGCAGAGATTTTCTTTTGCATTTTCCGAGAGGATTTTTTTGCATATTATGTCTGGAAATTTTATTTTGTTTGTGGGTGATGAAAAGAGATTTGATAAATATGTTGTGGCTACTACACCAATAGTTTCTGATGCTGAATACCAAGTTCCATTCTCTTGTAGAATGAATTTATTTCCCCTTGGTGGTTTAATTTTATTGATTTTTGAGAAGAAAAATTCAGTGGGTTTATCTCCTTTAGTCAACTAGTTTATTCTCATCCTTTGTTCATTGTTTATCGCAATATTCCTCATTATATCATGAATCTGTGCATTTTTCGAGCTATATTCTTCAATTAGAAAGTTGTTAAGAGGCTCTCGAACTAATTGCTTGTAGATGCCATTTGTTTCTTCTTTTGACTTGTCTAATTCTGAGTATATATTACTTTTACTTGATATCCATTTTTTCATTTTAGCTTTCACAGTTTTTAATTTACACAGGAGATTGTAGAGAACGTTACCTGGGAGTTCCTGTGACAGAACTGTTTGGATGATGCTCTGGTATCCACTTTGTCGATGCCACGAATTATTATATTTGAAAGGTATGGGCTTTGTTCTCATGTTCTGAGTAGTTAGTTTAATCATGATAGGAGTGTGGTCACTAATGGAGTGATTTCCAAAGTGTATGCTATATTGTTTGAACTTTTCAAGCCATAGAAAATTAACAAACACTCTATCTATTTTGCTATGTATTGAAAAATGCAGACCCCCTCTCCATGTATAAAAATTACCTGAGTACATTGGCTCAATTAGCCTTGAATTGTTTATGCAGTTCATAAAGTCATGGTCGCCCATATCAGTGCTAGTACCATTATTTATTCTTTCTGTGGGTGATAGAATTGAGTTAAAATCTCCTGCTACTGTCCAAGGCAGATTAATACTCATAGATTGTTTAGTTATGTATTTCCATAGATCCTTCCTCTTCATTTCATCATTATGGCCATACACAGATGTACATACCACACTGAGGCCACTGTAATTATGTAGGATACCAGTGATGTATTGTTCATTCGTGTGGAGTATAATGTTTGACCATTGAATGGAATCCCAGAATATTAGAATACGACATTTCTGACCATCTAAAATATTATGGGCAAATTTCCATTTTGTGTGGATTTTATTCATAAAGCTATCAATATTATTTACCGAGAGTTTATTTTCAAGTATGCAAATAAAAGAGAACTTGTTGCTATTCAATAATCTCACCATTTCCATTTGTTTGGCTGGGGAATTCATACCCCTTATGTTCCAAAAGAGGAACTCCATCTATAAATTGTTTTCGGGATTGCTACTGCTTTCTAGGGTAGTAGCATTCCCCAATAACTTTGCTTTTTTTGACTTTTTGTTCTTTCCTTTTAGTTGATTCACCATGGTATGCCATGCAGGGTTATCGACGACATTTGAGTTTGCTGAAGCTTTAAATTCAAAGGGGGTTTCGTCTGTTCTTACCTTTCGTGTGTTGTTGGGTTTGGTATTCTGAGAAGAGATGGTGTTTTGCTCTGTGGAGTCAGGCATTCTGTGCATTTCAGATAGGACCATGCATTCTTCTCTGGGATCACGAAGGATAGTTTCTGAGTCGGCATTTGTAATTTGTCTACTTGAGAGTGATTCTGTGTCAGTGATATTTGAAACTAAACTTGTAATCTTATTCAGAACTGCAGTATTTTGATGTGGTAACTGTATTTGGTCTAAATGCTTTTGTGTTGTGTCTGTAACAACGGTGCGTTGAGGATTAAGGTTTAATGGTATTGCCTGTTCTAATGTTTCAGAAAGACTCTGAGGGACAGTCGTTGTTACGTCAATATTGTGATTGTTGTTTACTTCTTTCTCCGCGGTATTCTCAATGTTATCTATCATCATATCTGCATTGTTCTCTTTAGATGGTACAGTACCTGTCTTTGGTTGCTACACTTTGTTAAATTGACAGTTGATTTCAGCATGTCCAAAACTTGTACAGTTCGTGCATAACGATGGTTTCCATTCGTAACTCACTTCTTTCCATATCATTTTATTATCTTTGTTATTATGGGAATTTTATTAGGGAATTTGAACGAATTTTTTATTTCAACTAGCACTCTCGCATATGCTATTTTGATGATGCCTTCAGTAGCCTTATCCATCTGATTGGGGAACCAAGCACTGAGGCAATACGACTAATTCCTTCTTCTGTCCAATAATCGAGGGGAAGATTAGGTAGTCGTATCTAGATTGGGATTGTGTGCAGAAGTTCTTTACTGAGCTGCATTCCCAGAGACCATCTTTTCATCATCATTAATTTTTTATTGTAGAAATAAGGACCCCCTTCCAGGATTTTATCACAATCTTCTTTTTTGTTGAATTTTATCACATAGAAACCGTTTTCCTTGGAATAAATTGAGAATTCATCTTCTGGTTTCCATACTCTAATAATATACTCTTTGAAATACGGATAATATGGTTTCAGGCCAACTACATATACCACTATAGTGTTGTCCCATTGCTTTTTAGCCTTTAGCACCACTTCTTCTGACATTTTGGCACATTGAAGTGAATTTAATTCACGTAGTTGATAGAACTTCAATGGGATAGTGACAGGGATGTTGTTTCCTTTAACTACTTCGTTCCAAGCTCTACTGGCTGTGGTGGAAAAATTCCACCTATTCGGAGCAGATTTGTTTGTGGTCTGGGGAGTTTGGGAATCATTATTGCAAGACGAACTTTGATTAGATTTATTAAAATTGTTGACAGTAGGTAGCCGAGCCGGGTTAGTGGTTTTCTGATGCAAGTCTCTATTAGTAGAGTAACCTGTTCGCGAATTAACTGGATTGGAGCGGCACCGGTGAGGGGAAAGGGATCGAGCAGAAGATCACGATAGGGGGCGAGCGATCGTATAGAGGAGCGGCGATCTAGGGTTTGTTTTTTGATCGAGATGCTCAGTCACAACAATTCATTGTTGATCTTACTGATTGTGGTTTTTACTTTTAGCTTTGAGTACATCTTCCGTCTTTTTATTACCAATGCTTAAATTTGGGTAGTATGTATCATATATAATTAACAAACCTAAAAAAAGAAAGCATCAAACCTAAAAATGAAAAGATAAAGATAAATTAGTTTATCTTTTTAGTTTTTTTAGTTTTTTTAGTTTTTTATTTGTAAATCATCAGATTTTGATGCTAAAATAAAACGCTTTATTTGAATTATATGTTATTATCATATTGTACCATAAATCATATCTTATTGGAATAAATCTATATGTAAGTAAATTGAGTGAAAAGTAGTTTAGTTACTTACTTGTTTCCTCCAAGAATTTTGAAATTTTTTTGACAATTTCTTTCTGTTCTTCAGTAAGATATTTGAGGAGTGGACATTTCTCAACATTCTTTGGCTTCTTCTTCTTTTTTGGTTCTTTTAGGACAACATCTTCAACAACAATAGGAATTTCAGGAGCAGTTTCTTGAGCAGGTACTTTCATATTGTCATATTTTAAACTATCTTGTGTCTGCTCTTCTAGTATGAAATCTTGAGTTTGCATTATATGAAAAGTTGAAAAATTAGCAGAACTGTTTATATGAATTATACAAACAATTTTTCTTTTTTTATTACCTTTTTCGGCTTTAGTTTTTTCTTCAAATTATCTTTTTCCTTGACATCGCGCTCTTCAAAAATTTCCAACTTCTGGAGCTTAATTTCAAGAATCTGGATTCTTTTTTCAGCCATTTCTCTTAAATGTCTTTCCTCATTTAATTGTTCTGCAGCATGTTTCATCTCAGTTGTCAAAAAAGTGACTTTTGACTCTAGCTCCATTATGTTATTAGCATATTCTTTGGCATATTTTTTCAGACTTGTGTCTTCCTAGTGCTTATCTAATTTTCTGTTGTTGTTTTGGTCTTCTTCCACCTCGATAGCTTTTATTTTATTTGACAAAAAAATTTCTCTTATTTTGTTACAGTTGAATTTTTTTAAAATCTGCAAAGAATATACTTAAAGCTAAGCTTGCACATATACTGTCATTCAAGTAATAGACAAGTTACATGCAACCGGTTTTGTGGTAATATATTCTGAGCTAAATAATTAATGAACATAGTTATTTTGTAGAATCAAAGAGTTATATAGTAGAACAGGGGCAGTCCCACCTTCCTAGAACATGAGAAGTTGAACGTTTTTATTTTATATCATGTCAGTTACAAACTCCCTAGTTGTTGTTGTTGTTAGCTATTTATAAAAATTAGCACCCTTAACTAACGGAAAAAAGTGTAATACCTCAAACTTATAAAGTGGAATTTGACTTCAGTATTTCAGCATTAATATAATATAGTTACGCAATTCACATAGAGGTACGATTAACTACCAACTCAAGCCAGCTTAGTTTCTATACTCATTTTGTTTTCTATTATTTAGGCCACTCACATTCCAAGAAATGACATTTCAAGAAATGCATTCCAAGAAATTAAAAAAATGTACAGTTAAAAAAACTAGCATACTGAGGTCCAATTCTTTTAGTTTTGATAAATCTCATTTTATCATTCTTGGGATTTTGGTTTGTAGATTTTCCTTCTCATCAATTATTTGTGTTTGTTTAGAAAACCAGTACTATAAGAAAAAGATAAATACATTTATAATTTTGTAATAAATATAAATTTGAATATATATATATATATATATATATATATTTAGTTAAAGTTATGAAAGCATACCAGTAACACCATAGTACAACCTGGTGTACTTCTTGGGTCAGCATGATACTTTTTAACATTTTTCAAAACATTTTCACATATTGCCTATGGCCAGAAGATTTTTAGTTTAACAACTTCGGCAAGAAACCCCATTGCATATAGCTTTGGTTATTTGGAAAAAGGAAAGTTATAACCAGCAATGATAAAATTTCACTAAATCTTTATTTCCTTTTTCCTCTTCTAACAGTGTATTCAATCTTTTTTTTACTATTTTTGGTTGATTATGTCTTCTACTTGAAAATTTGCACTTAAAAAATCGGAGAAACTTTCCATAGCTGAGGCGTTGTTAGAAGCTAGTATAGGAAATAAGTCTTCTCCAGCTAATGGTATTTCAAATATTAGACCGACTTCTTCATAACTTATTTTGAGAAATTTGTTTCCAATTCTGAAAGCATTTTTCTTTTGCATCAAAAAAGTAATGATGTCATCTAAATTTGAAGAACTTTTCCTTAAATCTTGTCGTGATATTGAATCTCTAAGAAAAACATTGTAGAACTTTCTGAATGGTGTTTTTTCTATAAAAGTTGTTGCTTCAGGTGAAAGAATGTTTTTCTCCTTTATGATTGACAACACTTTATAGATTGCATCCAAATTACATCTATATGTAACCTATGTGTTGTTGCCTTTACTGCTTTTTGGCTATTTTTTTAATTTCATACTGATCGACTTCATCCGAGTCAGTAGTTTCTTTAGCTAGTTGTTGTGAATTGTTTTTTCTTCATCAGAGTTTTCTAATTGATTATGTTGGAAGTCCTTATCTGTCAAGTCTTCTTTTTCATCAGCATCAGGTAGTCCTGTGTTGGTCTAGTTTGATCCTACATTTATGAAAATCATAAAATTAATTGGGAGGTAAACATAAAAAGTTCATAAAAAATATCATACTATACAAAAATTTGAATAAAAAGATAATATGCTTTATATTTATAATTGTTTTGTATTTTTTTGGGATTAAGGTATTATTTAGTATATAAAGTACCTCTTTTTCGAAAAAAGATAAAGCACTTTTTTAGTATATAAAGTACCTCTCTTTTCAAAAAAAAATACAAATAAATCCAATAGGTTTTTTTGTAAGGAACAAATGTTTGAAAAAATTTTACACCAATTTCAATTTGCACAGTTTAAAATTTTCTTGTTATACATGACATGCAGACATTAAAACATCTTAATTAGTTTATCAATGAATAATTGTTCTTTCACAAGGTAAATATCAAACATCTTAACTGAACATTATAGCGAATATTATCGAGAAAGTTTTTGATAATAAAGGCTATGCTAAAGTTAAAAAGTTAAACTAAATAAGACTATGGATGAAAATTAATAAAATAGAAAAGTGAACATTCACAACTGAAAATCAACAAGCATTATTTGATGAAATGAAAATTTACAATTAGAAGCAAATGAAGAAAGTTTCAAAGTATAGAAAGATAATCTGCATTATCTTTTTAAGTTGTCTAAGTAATGGTCAACTAGAAATTTGAAAACTTAAAGAGAACCAAACACAAAATAGCCAATATTCATAATTAAGAACATGTTTTTAAATAATTAAACATGTTTTTTAACATTCATAGTTTAGAACAATTAACATTCAGCATCAAAAACATTATTGAGAAGAAATTTTGGTTGTGGTTTCAGTGGGTAGTTTTAGGTCTGGTTGTAGATTGTTGAAGTTGTAGTGTGGTACACTAACTTAATCGGTTCTGGTAAGGTGTAATTGAGGGGAGAAGATTGAAATGGTATTGAAGATGGTGAGTGGATGATGGAATTTGTTATTGAAGTAGTTGAGGTGTATTGTTAAGGAGTTGTCCTTATTTCAGGTTTTAGTTTGGATGGGGTATGAGGATGTCTTATTTTAGGTAGAGATTTGAATTCAAATGTATTGGATGGCGATTGTTACAACAGTTGTTTGAGCAGTAATAGATTGTACTTTGTGAGGAAATTGAAGGATGGTGAAGTTGTGGTTGTAGAAGGTAGAGAAGAAATAGATGGTGACAAGGAAGGAGCAATGGATGACAAAGATCAAAAGTTGTATGGATATTGGAAATAGGAGATAGAAAAAGGAACAATAATGATGAATGTAAAACACTAAGCTGAAAATGTAATAGCAACAATGAAAACACAAAATGTAACAGCTAATGAACACTATAAAGTGAGCGAATAAAGATATTAATGTGCACATATCAATGAAACAGTGAATGGAAAATAGTGAATGGATATTAGAAAATTTCATAAAAAAAGGCAACACGATAACAATAATAAACAATGGATGAAAATAGTGAATGAATATTGAAAATTGTGGTAAAAAAAGGCCAAATATCTTTATAGGAATTTTTATAAAAGATTATATGTTTTATCTTTTTTAGTTGGTTTAAGTTTTTTTGAAATTATGACACTTTATAAACAGTACAAAGAGAATGAATAAAGAGTCTAATGTGTAAACAGCAAAGAAAAAAATGAATAGAAAGTAGTAAATAAATTTGTACTTTTTTTAGAAAAGTGCGCGATCTTCTAGAAATAGAGGAGAGCACAGATAAATTTGTACTTATATTAGTAACTCTTAAATAGAAGATGCAACATAAAAATAATAACAAATAGTGAATAAAAGTGGTGAATGGAAATTGCAAACTAGATTACAGAAAATGCCAAAATATCTCTACAAGAATTTATATAAAAAGATAATGTGGTTTATCTTTTTTAGTTGTCATAACCTTTTTGAAATTTAACTATTTTTTTACTTAAAATATGGAATTTAGCTTCCAATTTAATATGTATATACAAGTTAAAGAGTAAAATCAAATATTAAAGGAAACATAAGTAGGAAAAAATGTTACCAATGGAGTTAAAGATAATGATGGTCTCTGGCTATATTCATCGTAGAAAGGACTAGATATTGGTCTTATGTTTATGCATTGAGTTCCTCCTTCATTTATAAATATGCAAGTAGCTATTCCAATGATTAACTTTGATTTAGAAGACCTTTTCTGCATCTTTATGCTGCATAAAAAATTTCATGTATAATAAAATGTTAGCAAGAGTGAAGAATAATATTTTTGTACTTAAAAGTTGATTAAGTATGTATGTTTCACATAAATCCTTTAGGAAAACTACAAAAAGACTTAAATTCTGTATTTATTATGTTATATGTAGTTGCTAATATAAAATTTTATCTAGGATTTATTATGTATTTTAATGTTTCACATAAATACATAAATGCTTTTTCTTTTTGAACTAAGGTTTAAATTAGTTGTATATTTTTTCTAGTAACTTTAAATCATGAGAGAAAAAAACATATCTAATAAGTATTAGTAATTATCAAACACCTAGGGTTTAGCATGTAGTTTAAATCTCTTACATTAAAAGAGATGAGTTTATCTTTTTTAACAGCTAAATAATAACTTATTCAGTTTAACATCTAGGGTTTAGTATCATCTGCCATTGAATATTTAGGTATGCTTAATTAAACAAATGTCGATTATGTTAAATTATAACAACAACTAAAATACGTTAAATCCATTACAAAAGCTATCATCGACATCAGTAAGGATGAATATTTAACTACGATTTATCATCTAACTAAAACATTTACATCAAAATAAAATACTGCTTACTTGTTCTGCATTTAAGTTTGAGGTGATTGCAGAGATTGCTCGACGAAAATATTTTATTTTAAGCCGAAATCAATGAAACAAAAATTAATGAAGCTGATGTCTTTGTAATTGAAATGTGGCTCTGATAAATGATTTATAATCGTTTTAGCATAAATATTAGGAAGAGAAATCAATCTTTTGTTTTTAAAAACTAGGTTTTGGGTTGCAGTTCTGAAAAATGGTACAAAGCGAAAGAGAAATTGGAACGGAAGAAAGGCATGAAGTAACGGATTGAAGGGCTGACGTAACGTGTATAAAATTTTGTCCTGCAAAGTAATTATTTTAAAGCCGTGTCCTATAAACTTATTGTTTGATGAAAGAAGACCCTTACGGTAAAATTCCCCTTATATAAATGTTTAAACAACTTATATATATATATATATACCGATGTTGATATTCCATGTATATATATATATATATATAAAATTATTTAAAATAAATTATAGATTGTACACATTGATACATACGTACGTACGTACATATACATATACTTACATACACACACACACACACACACACACACACACACATATATATATATATTTGTAATATTTTGTGTACATTAAGTAAAGTATATGAACAATTAGGATAATATATTTGTATACTAGATGAGCTAACATGTTAGATGCGATGTTAATCTCAACATTTATACAGGGCCATGTTATATCTTACACGATTTGCCATGTTACACATGCACACACACATATATGTGTATATGATACACATATATGTATAATATAATAATAATTACATAATATTATACAATTTAAATATAATAATGACTTTTCTAAAAGAAATTTAGATATGTCCTAATGAAATTAAACTTCATGGGCCCAACAAAGACCAAATAGTTAAAAAATTTGAAATTCACATATTACTTCCATTACAGACTGGCCTTGTTCCATCATTCACTACTGATAATTTCAAAAAGAAATTATTTCACTACAAAGTTGGTATTTCTAGAAACAACAATTGTTTCTCAAACAATGGAATAGGTATTAATAAGCACTTTATGAATTGCCTTATATATAAAGCTGATTTGGTTCTAGTTTAAAAAACTTATGTTTAAAACATAAATTGGCCATCCAATGACAATCGTTCCCAAACTCCTTTTGGAGCGATTCATACAAGATCTCTCACATGGAATATTACATGTAGTCTTTCGACTCGCACAACCTACCAACTCCTTGGACTATGATATGTTAGGATTTCTTACAAACACTTATCTTGTATGATTTTGTAAATAATTTTTTAGATGAAATTAATTTTAACCATGTATACTACTAGTAAGTACACGACCTTATAGGGATAAGTTAACTCAACTTTACTCGTCATTAATCGTAATCTGTTCAATATAGTTCGGCCACTTCTTATCGATACATAATTATGTATCATATTAAGGAGTGACTTTTGAGATTGAATCTTTATTCATTTTTTAGGTACATTCGGAACTCTTTTTAATATACTCACCTATTCAATTAAATCAAATCATTTTATTTTCTATTGCATGTAATTTCATTTACTTCCATTTTGTAACATATGAACTTATCATAGATACACAAGATGTGTATCAAATACACTTGTTCATGTTATCATCCTCGGTGAATTAAATATAGGTGTTATTAGAATTACGATTGCATACATCTATGTTTAACAACCTAAAGAGTTCATCAATCCTTATGCCACTCCCATTGGAAGGGTGTTTTGCCCTTAATTGTTTGAGATATAATTTCCTAGTACCATATGATTCATAATCACACAATCAATGGATTATTTCTCAAAACCGTGGCTTAATCTGTAATTCCAAAATAATCGTAAATAATTTCAAATACTTCCTTATTTTTCAATGCATCACTTTTTTTATGAAAACAAATATCATATTATAGTTTATTTATAACGAATATTCAAAATATCCATATTAAAATAAACTGTGTCTATATATTTCAATCAACACTGAAAAACGGTTATTATTTTACAAATAATGTTTGGTACATTTTACGAAAATATTTTTTGTAACTTAATGTGACCAACAAGTGTTATATGGCATGCTCCTACTATTTCCACCATTACTATAGCAACATATAAAATATGAAGCTCCATTCGACCATTTAATACTGTAATTGGTTTACAGTCGAGAATTTTCAGACCAAATATCTTAATTCAAAGAAATAAATTACATAGAAAACAATTTTCTATGTTAAAATACATCGGAATGGATATCATATTTCTTATTCCTTATTAAGTATCAATTATTATTTTACAATTCTCGTTTTCAATGTTCTATATGAAGTAGAAGTGATCATTCACTCTTTTTATCCCAACTGTGCTTTAGGTTACAACTACTCTCATACATTTAATTTCCTTTCTAAATGGTCAAACCATTCGAAGGAAACCCGCGGTACAATACCACAATGAACTCTTTACAACAGTGCATTTGGTCATGACTTTTAAGGATATCAAATAAATTGCAGTTTATGCAAACTAATCAAACTAACATTTCAGTGATCGAATTCTTATACCTATAATGTGGCTTTTGATCTAGTTCAATGAGATCATTATTGTAGTCAGTCTATTAAATACACTATCTCATACTACAGTTTACTTGCTTATTTCGGGTGAACAATTTCGTCAAAGTTTCATACATTACGAATTGCGACCGTTCACCATATAACATTTATATATGATTCGACGTGGATAAAAATATTCATATCCATGTATTATCTATAGAATTCAAAACTCATTGAAGATAGTACACAGCCTCAGGCAAATAAACACGAAAGTGACCAAGTTACGAAAGTTTTTTAAGTAATTATATAATTTGGCACTTGTATAGGTCTTCAAATAACAACATGCAAAAAATATTCATTTGTAAGTATACCTTCTAATTTAGTTCATTAGTATATTTTAATTGATAAATATTTTATCAGTTTTATCAGTTATACAAATTTATCAATGTCGGTCAAATATACTTTATACATAGCAGATATTCTTACAATATTATAAAGATTAGATATTACCATTTCATTTTTCTAATAAGGCTCCCACAAGATTTTTATGCCTCTCAAAACCCTAAGATGAAACATAGAATTCTTTAGACTTCTCTAGTGGGTGTCTGACCTTAAGAAAAGCTCAATAGATCATAGGCCTACATACAATGGATAACTCCATATCATTTGTATCATATACGACTCCTAACCTTGTGATCCACGCCCTAGTCTCATCCTTGCAATGAGGAAATCTAAACAAATAAAGAGAGATTATTCACTCGTACCTACCATTTCGCGATGACTTAAGTATAATACACCTACCTTGAGGAAAGTCTGGCAAATATATGCAGTTATCTTATCTCATCCATTACATATATTAATAGTAGTACACCGAACATCCCTAATTTGAGGAAAGCTCGACGGCCAAGGAATATTCAAGTAATCTATTAATATATAAATGGTAGATGACGACATTTATATTAAAAATTCATAATCTTTAATATATTTAAATTGAGTGATATCGACTTACAGAATAATGTATTTCTTATGAAATACCCTTGTGCTTCAAGTGTTGGATGCATCCGAAATCACGATATACTTACTATACATGTGTATTTTTGCCTTAAATCTATTTTGGGTTTCTTACTATTCTATCTTTTATTATACATTCATACTATATAAGTTTAATTCTTATATAATATTTTATAACTTAATTAACATATATAATAATCATATGTATAATCTTATATTAATTTTATTCATTAAATCATATTTAATGATTCAATTAATTAATTAACATTTTAAATAATTTTTATTTTATTTATTTTAAACATTTTAAATTGAATATATGCACTATAACATTTATGGTTATATATATATATATCTTATATATGTATGTATTATATAATTTATTATTAAACATTTAATTAACTAATTTAATTAAGCAATTTTAATTAATTATAATTTATTTCCAAAATTATATACATTCACATTACCTTAAACATTTTAAAATAATGCAACATATATATATATATATATATGTTGTTTAATTTAATAAATTAACTCTTCAATTAATAATTTAATTTAATCTAATTAATAATTTTCAAAAGTAATTATTTTATTTTCAAAAAAATTGAATATTATTTTATATATAAAATTATTACTTATTTTATATTTAACCTTTTAAATTTTACTTTAACTTCAACACATATTTTGAAAATTAGCTAAAGGCCTAAATCAAGTCGGGCCTTTGTATTAGGGATAACCTTTGGACTTACCTCATTCTTTCGGGCCAAGCTAGTAGACAGGTTGGGCAGAGAACTTGATTATCCAAACCCAACCTTAGATTCTTCTTTTCTAAGCACCCTACTATATGGGTAGCCTTTAATAAGTTAGCCTAATACTGCTACTTTAGACTGCATAGGCTATTTGGCTTTGATAATATTGTTGGAACCGGGCCAGCACACAACGGGTCTAATGGATGAACTTGAAAATTTTATACCATTTTGGATCTTATTGGGCTTATGAAGTCATAATCGATTTAGATCCTATATATAACATACAGTATGTACATGAGTATCATATATGCATATATATGTACATGTATGTGTAACATATACAGTGTAAAAGGTTTGATAAGCCCATATTTAAATGTTGGAATTTACACCACAATGGACATACTAACCCCTTTGCATACATGTTTGCTGTCTGTATTATTTTGTACATTAATTTAACGTTTAATATGTACGTAAATATATATATGTGTGTGTGTGTGTAAAAAAAACTAAGTTGATTTTGTTCAAATCTTGATTTCAATTTTAAAATATCCTAAAGACAATTTCAGATCCATATTAATTTGGATCTACTAAAAGTCAAATCTATATTTGAATTTTAAATTTTCTAAACTATGTTTTAAATTGTAAATAGAAGAAAATACAATTTAATTTTCGATACTTATATATTACAAATGTATATTATGTGTGTATGTGTATATATAATGTTATTCAAATTCGATTATGATATAACTATAATTGGTTATGTTAAAATGTATCCATAACATTAATTTAAATATTATTTTTTCAATATTCGATTGAATCAAAATAAAGGAAAATATTTTTTTTTAAATTTTGATCGAAGCTAAAATTCCTTTTTTTAGTTGAAGCCGAAAACCCTTTTGTTTATTTAGCCAAAGGCAAAAAAAGTATTGGCTGAGGACAAAAATTCTTTTTCTTTTTCTTCTTCAAAAAATCAAATTTATGAAAAATATTATTGCCAAAACAAAACAACCATAAATATTTTTCTTGAGAAAAAATTGCTTGAAAATAATTTTCAACAAAATTAAATTATTTTCTCGACCAAGTTCTAAACATTAAAAATATATTTTTTGGATTAAACATATAAAAAAATATATTCCTTTAGACATATTTATACATTTAAATACGCACACACACACACACACACACACACATATATATATATATATATATATATATATATATTACATATTAAAAATTCGATTTTTTTATATGTTAGTTAAAAATTTGATTTTAACTCTCGAAACTCATATTGCAAAAATGCATTATGCCAAAAATATTATTATGTAATTTACACACGCATGCGCGCGCACACATAGATATATATGTGTGTGTGTGTGTGTGTGTGTGTGTATTAATATGCCTTTTATTATTGAATATGTATATAAGAGTGACAAAAATGTATATGCAAATTCATGGTAATACTTAGAATATACTCAGATATCATTACATATATAACTTCATATGTGAATAGAAAATATGTAAAATTGAGATTATTATCGATAATAGCTGTCAATGAAATGCACCTTGAACGTTGAATACAGTTCTTACGGATCTGATATGTATGTCTGTAGAAGTTGTAGCAATCCAGAGATAAGCACCATGCTTTGTTTTATAATAATTTTGGCATATAGTTTTCATTGTAATTTGGTACTATGATCTATCTACTTTTTAGCTGGTATGGGGCATGGAGAGAGCCACACAACTGTAGATAGAATTCCCTTTTATAAGCACATAATCTGAGAAAAAGGAGGAGACTAGATCTCCTTTATTTACTCAATCCACTACTCTAATTCAAATCAAATTTGTACACATAAAAGAAACTCTACCACCCTCTATGGCCGCCCAAAAAATGGCCATCATTTTGCCAATAAACCATCTAAAATTATTTTTTAATTAATTCATTTAAATCTAATTTAAATGTCTATCGATATCGCATTTCGATACGCACATATATAACTTTTATATACGTATCCAATTAGTTACAAATTGTACCAAAATCAAAATAAAATTTAAGTAATCAATATTTCATAAATATTAATTAATTTTACTAATTTACCACAATTATAAATTAAATCGAGTGATGCTTTGGAGTATTCAATATTGCGCTTGTGCGACTCAAAGGTGTAAATTCAGCCAGTGATTAATATCAAATAATTAGAATATTAACATTCTCATGTCATCTTAGTTGGTGGAATGACAGTTTCGGTGAATTTATCGCTTAAACAATATTTGTAAAAATCAAATTTACTATTATAAGCGGTCCCTAGCAGTGATAATTATTTACACCAATTATCTTTGTCAAAACTATATCACATCAGGACTTGTAGAATTTTGTAACGGTTAAAATTCCAATATCATCCACATTCAACTTTATTATCCAAACACAAAGTATTTGGTTCAATGATAATATTAATTATTAACCGAACTGCTTTGGCTTGAGACTTTGACTTCATGTTGACTTCCCTTGAATGTGATAGTAACCTTGTATAACCTAGGAGACGATACTCTATTGAGTAGTGTCTCACTTCCAACGTTTCTATTTGACCTTAGTTATATTAACCAATAGAAAACTATCGAGTGAGTCATTTCATAGTTGTCCAATAACTATTGGTACGTAAACTCTTGATGCCTCCAATAGCCATGAGTAATACACCGCCTAAAATTTGGAGAGCGTTATTGTTACTCAAATTTTTCATAAATAAGAAGATATGCTAATGAAGGTTTCTTAGCTTAATCTGCTTTGGTTCGACCAACTTGGGCCCAGGCTATCCTACCGCAAGCTACCTAAGAATAAAAATAGGCCAGCAAGTCTCCCTTAATTGCCATCCAGGTTGGGCCCATGTCAGCCCGACCTCCCAATGGAACTTCAGGTTGATCCCATGGCCAGTTCACCTTGAAGAAATGACAACAGCCAGCTCATCGAGCGAAGCAAGGCATCTGCACTAATCGGCCCGGTCCCCTTCATACGGATCCCTTTTGTAACTAGTGGGCTCATAGATAGCTCGTTTACTCGAACACCTCCCTCGACTCGTCCTTCGATCAATGCGTCTTTAGATTGCCTCAAGCATGGCCTACCAACCCAGTTTCAATGTAACCTCCGCAAGAAATCCTACAAGTGGTCTTCTGTATCATTCTTAATAATGCAGTCATCCCTATCCAGCATGGTCCACTCCTTTAGCACTACCCTTGGCAGTTTCCTACCACTTTCCGTATCCTTGGGAAAACAGTAGTCTTCCTAGTCCATTTTGTCACATCAGCATGCAGGCAAGGCCGATAAAGAAGTGCAACTAAGTGTGCTCTTCCGACATAGAGCAAGTTGTATGGCATGCTGCCATTGTGCATGAACATTACCTGAACAGTAAGAGTAAGGCATGTATCAATAGGGTTTTTCCTGCTAATGTGACCTAAGCCGATGATTCCCTTCACTTCGCCAGATGTCCCTCGTCAAACCCGTTTAATCAAATATATACAGTGCATCGCCTTTCCAGTTGATTTTATGGCATCATCTAAGCTATCATAGCATCAGTTTAACCACTATATATACACACACACATATACATACCTCATGCATGTCAAATTCTAAGGAGTTGGTCGCCACCTTCCAAGGGTCGACTATTCAGAGGTTGGCTGCCACATGCCAAGGGTTTACTATTAAAAAGTTGGTCACCTCCCATCAAGGGTCGACATTCAAAGATTGGCTGCTACTTGACATCAGTTTATTTAAAGGACCCATCAGTGACTCATGATCCCACATCCTTAGCTTAGCATAAAGCAGCAGATTCTCACGGCAGCTTACCGTTTAAAATTCTAGTTTCAACAACCCTCATGATTAGCAGCAACATTAGTCATGAGCCACCCTTATTATCTTATTATATCTCTTATAATTCCTTGTAATTTTAAAAGATCATATGATAATAAGAATTCGCAATGGACACAGGCAGCTCTGCCGAACCGCTCCATATCTTCTATCTTTTACCCATTTAATGCCCATTGTAGCTCTTAAGCTGCATGATTAGCAAGTGACCTTTGCTTTTCATGGTTAAATTCAGAGATCGATGAAAAATGCAATCAACATTCTGGTACTAAAAGGAGGGTTCGACCTCCAATCTTGGGGATAGTAACCTTCTATGCAACCTTTATTTGCACTTGGTATCCCACATCTAGTATGAATTATGGCAACTACGAGTGCAGTCCCGCTCACCCCTCCAATCATTGGAAGGACCCCATAACATAGGGAACTAGCCTCCTACCGATCACCAATCATGCCCATATGTGTTACCATGATCATCTAGACTCATGTCTAGACCCAAAGGCGGGATGGTTATCGCAAGTGATCTTGATCTTCACTTTGATCCTCCTTGGAAAATTCCTAAGGCTCGGCAATCATATCAATATTTGAGGCAACTCCTTACAGGTTTCCAAGTGAATCCTTCCTCCATCTTCACCAACAAAAGTTCCCAAGAGCAACCAGATACCCGTCTGCGTGTCTAAGAGATTCCAAGATTAGCAGCCAATGGCTTTCTCAAGCTTGCTCTCGTGTCCACGGCCTTCTGTGAAGAGAGCACCGAAGCCTTCCGAGCCCATATTACTATGAACTACTATCCAGGCATCCAATGAGGATGAGTTTTCATATGATCATTACCTTGTTTGGGAACTACTATCCTTCACCGTCTTGTACCATACAAGTCATCACTCCCCTTCTGGCTGGCAAGCTATCCACAATGATGAATTATTGAGAATTCATTTTCTTGTCGGGTAAAGCCCAGGCTATCCAACAAGGATAAGCTTTCATGTGCTTATTACCTTGTTGTAGACCGTCACCCTTCACGCCCAGGGCCACGTGAGTCCTCCTTGTCGATGGGATATCCATGCGGATGAATTATCAAGAATTCATTTTCTTATCAAGATATGCCCATGCTACCTACAAAGGATGAGTTTTTGCTCATTACCTTATTTTGGAACCATTGTGATTCGTCATCCAGGACCGTATGAGCCGTCGGCCCCTCTTGGCTGGCACGTTATCCACGAGGATGAATTATCGAGAATTCATTTCTTTATCGGGGAATGCCCATGCTATCAAACGAGGATGAGTGTGATACCCCCGAATTTTTGGCAATATCAATTTAATAATCTTTATTTAAAGTTAAATTGATTTGATAATATTGATTAATAAAATATGAATTGGTTTAATAATCTAATTAAATAAATATTTAATTAGTGATTTTATCTTTTAAAAGCTAATAAAATGTTTCTATTTTTAATATATATACATTCAGATATATTGTAAATAGATAATCTTTGATTTGGAATTTAATAAATAAATAAAGTCTTGTTTTCAAATTCTAATAATATATTTAATAATTTGAAAATTTTGATTTAAATTAATATTAAGCTTTTCAAAGTTATTTAATTAATAACTATATGGTTTGTAAATACTTAATATAAATGTTTATAAGGTTTGTTTTATTTTCATTTTAAAATATTTCTTGATAAATATGATTTGAAAATAAATAATAAGATAATCACTTTCATAAATTATTTAAAATTGTTAAATTTGTTATTTTCAAATAATATTAATAATGTATTATTTTTCCACATAAATATAAAAAGAATTAAATAAGGAAATGGAATTATCATTTCAAATTGAATAAGTTAACTTTAATTTGGATTTCAAAAGTTTAATTTGAGTTTGAATTTGGAATTTATTTTGAAATTCAAAAGAATAAATCCTTAAAATATTTGGATAAGTTTTTATTTATAATTTGTTTTTATTACATTTTCTTTACATAAGAAATCCATAATGTATTTACACAAGAATTAATAAATTAAGTTAAAAGCTTTATTTAACATTTAAATAAAAATAAAATACTTAATTACAAGTGTCAACATATTAAGGACTTATAATAACATGTGTTAGCTAATAAATTAAGGTATTTGACAAGTGTCATGTTTGAATTATATTTTCTTTTATTTTTTAAAATGAAATTCAGCCTTTATAAACATATTTTTCCCCTTCATTCTCTTTTTCTATCTTTCAAAATCAAAAGCTAAGTGAAACAAAGAAAAAAAAATTGAAAACTCAAAGCCATCTCAAAAACAAAATCTGCATCTAAAACCAGAAATCATGTTTTAAACTATATCTGTAATCCACTTCAAAAGCAAATCACAAACCTGTAATTCGGTACAAGAATCAAATCTATATTGTTTCAACATACTGGAAAGCATTTTAAAACATGTCATCCTCAAATCAAACCTTGCATTTCTTCAATTCTGCTTTTAAAAGCAAGCAAACCTGCAGATCAATTTTAAAATCAAAGCTTAAGGATTTCTTCAATCTGGAAGCCTGCATGAAACTGCAGTTCATAAATCAAAACAAAGAAGCACCCAAGTTTTTAAGATCAAAGAATTTATTTCCAGCAACTGAAGTTTTCAAAGGCAGGAGACATTCAGTTTCAATTTCAAAAAAAAAAAATGCTCTGTTCTTCATTTGAAGTGAGTAACATCACATTTATAAATCTTGAAATAAATCTGGTTGCATGATATTTCTGAAACAAATATGTTAGTGTGTGTATGAGCTTTTTGGCATTTTCTGTGAATTTATATAAGTGTGTATATACTGTTGTGTATCATTGTTTCTGTTTTTGTTCCCAGACTTAAGTTTTTAAATTCTAAATTTATAGTCTCTTGATCTAATTACTGATAGAACTTAGGCTTTAAACAAAATATGTTTGTTTAAGCATAAAGTAAGTTTTGAAATTTAATTAATTCAAAATAAACTTGAATAGGCTCTGGAAATCAAAAACTACAGAACAAGATAAATATACATGAAAATTCAATTATCCTGATTTATGGATTCGGGGATATAGATCGTATACTTAAACCAAAACATGATTTTTAAAACTTAAATTATGATTTTCAGAAATGAGGTAGGTGTGTATTTCTAGTTTAATCAGAAATTGGATATTTGGGAAGTTCTGGCGATCTAGGTGTTTGGGTTAGTTGCAGACTTCTCTGGAAGGGGATGGATGATCGAAGATAGTGGAAAAATTGTCGGAATGATGGTCAGAGTGATGTAGTGTCGGCGGTGATGGTATTAAGCCTGTAAACCTAGTTTTGGTGTGTTTTGAATTTTTGTTCGACAAGATTCCCATGGTTGATCGAGTTCTACAAAACTCAGAGGAATGGAAGTATGATAGTTATCAAAGTTGTAGCCGGAATTGCAGACCTTACGGTGGTTGGAGTATCGTGGTTTCGATTGTTCCAGGTTTTAGTCGAGTTCCAAAATTTTGCTGGGAAGCTCGATTTTGATTTCGAGTTGCTACTGGAGGGCTGATGATCGGGATAGAGTTTGGGGGTGATAGTCGATGTGAGGAAGTCGACGTGGATGATCGGAAGCGGCGACATCATTAGTGCAGGTGCACGGCTAGGAGGATGTGTCAGTAGGTTTTTTTTGGGAAAAATTGGTACTCGAGTTTTCTCGAGTAGCTAGTGTGATTTTCTCGAAGATGGGAGGGTTTTGACTCGAAGTATTTTTGTATGGGCTCGGGTCATTGTTTTAATTACAGGTTTCTATTGAAACCTGTCAGTGTTTTGATTTTTTAAATTTAAACTAAATTTCAAAATGAAAAGCAGGTTATAATCAAAGTTTGAAGCAGATTTAAAGTATGGATTCAAAATGAATTTGAATCCTAGTTTTAAAATAAATAAGTTTTATAAAAAAAATGAATGTTTTTAACAACTAAAAATTGTTAAAGTATTTTATAAAGTGTTTTTAAAATCTGAAAATAAAGATTTAAACAGGATTTTAAATCTAAGTTTAAAAATCTGGATTCAAAAATGAATTTGAATCTTAATTTTGAGTTAGAATAAAGTTTCTGAATTTAAAATGTTTTAAAAACAACTTTGAATGTTTTAAATATGGTTTGAGTTTAAAAATGAATTTGGTTTTAAATTTCTTTTAAATTTCTTTTATAAGACAAATATTTCTTTAACAAGTAATACAAAAGGTTTTTGAATTAAAAACATTGTTAAAGTTAAAATTGTATTCATTTTAAATCTTAAATTTAAAATGGAATTTGAAAGTAAATTTAAGTAAATTGTTTTTAAATACTTTTGATAATGATAATTTAATCATTAATAAGAATAAAGTTTTGTCTTAAAGATAGTTAAAAATTTAATGATTTATATTTCATTAAATTATTAAGATAATTAAGATTTGTAATTAATTAATTTAATTAATGATTTGGATTAATTAATTAAGTAATTAAGGCTTTTATTTATTTAGTTAAAGGATAAAGTAAGTTAATTAAGATTAATTAATTAATTTGTAATTAAGAAATCATTAATTAGACAAAATTTGATTTTAAATGATATGAAATTTATTAATCAAGTAATTAAAAATTAATTAAGATATAGATTAACACTTAATTAATTAAATAATTAGAGATTAATTAATGGGTTATTATAGATAAATTAATTTGTAATTAATAATGATTAATCTCAGTTAATTACTTTAGAGAAGTAATTAAAGATTTTTTTATAGTTAATGAAGATCATTAACTTAGGATTATTTAATAATTAATTAATGTGATTAATTTTAATAATTAATTAGATTAATTAATTTAAAGATAATCATTTGAGAATTGTTTAAGTGTAATTACTTAATGGAAGTAAATTAAGAAATTACTTACTAATTGTAATTAATTAAGTTTATTTTGATTAGTTTATGTTAATTAATTAAGTTTAATTAATTTAAGATAATCACTGGATAATTTAAGAAGTAATTACTCAACGTAATTAATGAAGAATAATTATTTAGTGAAGTAATTAAGAAGATAATTACTGGATGTAATTAAATTGAAGGATAATTAGGTAATGGAAGAGTTTTGTAAATTAATTACTTTATGTAATTAATGTGAAGAATAATTACTTAGTGGAAGTAATTAATAATTAATTACTTAATGTAAATAATTAAGAATTGATTAATAAAGTTATTTGAAGATAATTAATAGATGTAATTAATTAAGTGTAATTAATTACTTAATGAGATTAATCTAGGGTGATTAATAAATATAATTAATTAAAGATTAATTATTAAAGATAATTTATTAAGGAGTAATTAATTTATCTAATGAAGTAATTAAGGGTAGTTAATTACTGAATGTGATTAATCAAGAATGATTAATCAATATGGTTTAATTGATGATTAATTACTTAATGTAATTAATTTAAATAGGGTAATTATAAATAAAATAATTAGGGACATTAATTAATATAATGATGTAATTAAGCCATGATTGATTAAAAACAATTAATCAATGAAGGAATTAATTAATGTAATTAATTAAGAATTAATGTAATTAATTAAGAATTAATGTAATTAATTAAGGATTAATGTAATTAATTATAGTTAATTAATTAATGAAGTAATTAAAGGTTAATTACTGAATTTGGTTTTGAATAATTAATTTGTGAAATTAATTAAAGGCTAATTACTTGAATGTAATTAAAGGATAATTAATTAAGGTGATTTATTAGAGGGTAATTAATTAATTGATTTGTAATTAATTAACAGTTATGTAAGCAAGATTTATATTGATGAAGTAATTAATTTAATTTACTTCAAATTAATTAGAGATGAAGTAATTAATTTAATTCATTTCAAATTAATTATAGAATGGTGATTAATAAATCATTGCTTATGAATGCTGATTGATATTGATTTCCTTGAATGGTTTGAGATCCCAGATATGAGATAAGTGATGCTGTGTGATATGGATGCTTTGGTTGCATTGAGTTGATAATATGAATTATCTATTTGTGATGATAATATGGTTTATCTGTTTATGATGATAATGTTGATTATCTATTGTGATATTGTTAATTATCTATCTGTGTGAATATAGATAATAAATTGAATTGTTTTAACTTTAAAACAGCTTGGACCTAAAAGATGGCATTTTGGATTTCGATGAGACCGCGATTGGGTTTCAAGATTTGGATATCCGAAAACCACATCGATCCAAATTAACGATAGGTCGTGAATCTTAAGTGAAGGTGAAGATTCAGAGTGCAAGGGTTATCGTCGTTAACTCTGAGGGTGATTCCAAAATGAGTGTAACGAGATAATGCCTTCGGTTTCGTTTGAACCCGGAACGAACTTGTATGGATTGAATGCTTTCAGAACGTCGTCAGGTGGACGATGAGCATTCTAAGATAGATGTGTTCTATAAAGGTAATCGTAGCCTCAAGCCTCATCAACCAGGAATGGCTAAAACAGGGGAGGTGCGGCAAGGTTAAGTGGGTCATGCCCAAGTAGGATGAGATGAACCCCTGTCTAGAAGTCCCTTTATATTCGGCTGTGTGGGGCATTTGATTGCAACAACTTCCGGGGTTGTCTTGTTCGGGACTATCCAGTAAGAGATGGTTCCGGCCTTTGTTGCAGGGGATTTAGGGTGGATCCTCGGTACGGTGATCCAGGCCACGTATTGTGACGGACGGTACCCCAGTAGCCCTGCCATTGATGGAAATCCATTTTCCCTACGAGACCCTACGGTTTTGATTTGTGTTACCCACTTTTGTGGCTGGTAGCTGGAATTTAATAGATGTAACAATTTTGGCTATTTTCTATTTACTTGAAAACCCTAGACACTATTATAATATCTTCGGATTTCCTATCAAATGTTTTGCTTAGCGTGAGGCAAAAACTTTTCCATGTTTATGTGTCGGAAGTCTTACGCGATACCTTTGTTTTCAAAGGATTTTCAAAGTAAAGCAACCTTAACCTGTTACTCACACCAAACCCATGTCTGACCCGGAGTTTATCTTATGTTTTCTTAAACTCTTGGGTACTCAAATTTTTACGAGTAGCCAAGGGATTCAGGTTAGCTTTGACGAATTCTGGAGGAGCAATGGAGCAGGTGGCTTCAACGTTTGTAGATATATATAGCATTCTGTTGTGTGATCTCTGATTCAAATGTTTGTGTTGTATTGAGTTGTAATAACTAGACAGGTGTTTATAACTATCTAGTATGTGTTGTGTAAGCTGTGTAACTCTGATTGGTGTTGTATATTATGTAATACTTATGTTATTATATAATTTATTCATTCCGCTGTTGAGATTCTGGTGTGGTTTCTTCTTTCTCTTCTTTATTTTCTCTTTTCTATCCCTTTCTTTCTTAAAGATGATACGACTTTTTGTGGAGAAAAAGTCGGGTCGTCACAAAAAGTTTTCATGTGCTCATTACCTTATTTGGGAGATGCTGCCCAGGACTGCATGGGTCATTGCTTTCCTCCAGGCAGATAGGGTATCCAAGAGGATGAATTATTGAGAATTCATTTTCTTACCGGGAGGTACCAAGGAAATCCAATGAGGATGAGTTTTGATGTGTTTGTTGCATTATTTGGGAACCATCGCCCAGGATCGTGTGAGCCCTCGCTCCCCTTTTGGCCAGTATGATATCCATAAGGATGAATTACTGAGAGTTCATTTCCTTATCGGGGACTGTCAAGCTATGCAACAAAGTTGTATTAACATGCATTCATTTCTTTGTTTGGAGAACGCTCTATACCCCAGGAGTCTAGTTAAGATGCCTCTACCCTATGCGTTCGGGCACATCGGTGACTATATGAACAACCATAATGGTTCGTTCCTTCATCCATGATGCCACTCATCCACCAATTAGGATGGGACTATTGTCTAGATCGACGTTGTTGTCTCGAGTGACGTAAAATCTCAACATCCGAATTGTGAGTAAAAACAAGTTAGGTCAGCCTCCGCTTGCAGCATGTCATCTAGGGGAACTTGCAAGTCGCACAGCAATTAGGTTCAAACTAGGACTACCTACCATCAAAACAATGCACATATAAGTTTGATTTTAGCAATTTTTGTCTGCTAAGTTCTTGTGAACGACGTCGCTAGCGGTCAGTCTTACCATTATCACTCAATCATACAAGAGTGATCGAGTCGGCCATGCAACCCCAGATTCAATAGTATGCCAGGGCACAATGCCCTCCTCACTAGGCTTACAACAGTTTTAATTGCTAATTAGTTGAAAAGAAGAAAAAGCAGGGAAGAAGCAGCATGTCAATTGATCTTCCATGATAGGCTAGCCCATACTCCTATCACTACCCAGAAAGTGCCCGATAGGGGAAACGATCAAGAACTTGTTGAAGAAGGAGTGTGCTACCACTGCTAATGCCTTTAACATCGAATCTCACAAGAGACCACGAAGAGATTCCAGGAAACCTTACCAAGGAGCAGACCAAGACTGCAGCAGTGACATCTAAATCAGAGGCACCATCCCCTACTCCTTTTAAAGAGGTGCAAAAGCATCCAAACCTACCCGAGGTCGGGAAAATAGGAGCATCAAAATGAGGAAGCTCACTAGCCCTATCCAGATCCTTAGCTCGAGACCTACATTCAATCAACATTAGCACTTGGCCAAAGGACCCAAATCCCAACAAAAGGAAAGGTCCATCTCAAGTAGTTGAAATCAAAGAGCAATGGTCTGAACTGCTATCTACAAACATAGTTCGACACCTAGGAAAGCTACCTCCATTCTAAGACCGGCTATACAAGTTTTACAAAAAGCCAAATGCTCACGAGCAATGCAAAAGAAGTAGGCAGTGAAAACCAACTATTTTTTACCAAGAGAAAACCATGTAGAGTTCAAATCTGCAAAAGAAATTACATTGCCAAAGCTCCACGAGTCTGAAGTCGAATGGGAATGGGGTATTTATATGCCTCTCCCTTCAATTGCTGCAGCTATGTTCGAAAAGGCAAAAGAAATATTGACCGTTCAAAAATGGTAAGTGATATGTCACACCATGCATCTGGGCAAAAAGGGACCTTTCTGTCTCATCTCTAGAAGCATAACCGTTGTGACTAATGGCATAAGGTCATATGGATAGTGCGTTAATTTCTCAACAGAACCACTAATCGATGGAGTCTTTAAGATTTTACAAGCCTACACCTGCTCATGGGAAAGGATTTGGAAGGAAAAATGCCACTTAAATTTTTTGTAAGTAAGAAGATAGGCTAATCAAGGTTTCTTAGCTTACTCCGCTTCAGTCTAAGCCAACATAGGCCCAGGCCAACTTACCGCTAGCTGCTCGAGAATCAGAAATAGACCAGTAAATCTCCATTGAATGCCGTCTAAACTGGACCTTTATCAACCCAGTCTCTCTATGGCTCTTCAAGTTGGGCCCTGGCTAGTGCACCTCGAAGAAATGACAATAGTCGACACATCAAGAAACGCAAGGTATATGCAGTACTCGACCTGACCCCTTTGTCCGGTCCCATCTTATAAACAACTAGCTCCCAAATAGCCTATCTACTCAAGGACCTCCCTCGTCCCGTCCACTGATCAACTCGTGTCTAGATTGCCTCGAGCATGGCCTACCAATCCGGCTCTAGTGCAGCTGCTGCAAGCAATCCTACAATTGGTCCTTCATATCATACTGAGCAGTGCATCCAAATATGCCCGGATCGACCCACACCTTCTACACTAAACCTGGTAGTTTCCCACCTCTTTCCATATCCTTGCCTGACCTGCTTGGTCTACCTATCCACATTAGCATGCAGGCAAGACCAGCAAAGAAGTATAACTAAGTGCGTTATTATATTACACAAAGCATGTCTGCAACATGTTACCATTGTGTATGAACATTACCTGAATAGTAAGAGCATGGCATGTATCTTAATGGGTTTTTCCTATTCATGTTGACCTCAGCCGTTGATTCCCTTCACTTCGCCTGTCCCTCATTAAACTCGCTTAATCGGATTTATAATGCAACATCTTTCCAACCGATTTTAAGGCAATATCTCAATTATTCCAGCATCAGTTACAACCAATACAAATACCCCATGCACGAAACTTCAAAGGGTTTGGTCGCCACCCTCCAAGGGTCGACTTTTTAGAGGTTGGTTACCAACCACCAAGGTTCGACTATTCAACAATTGGTCGCCACCCACCAAGGGACGACTACTCAGAGGTTGGTTGCCACCTACCATCAGTTTATTCAAGGGGCCCATCGGCTACTCACGATCCCACATCCTCAATGCTTAGGATCAAGCAATAGATTTTCACAATGGCTCGCCATTTACATTTCTAAGCTCAACAAGCACTCAAATTAGCAGAAGTATTAGTCTTAAGTCACTCCTTTTACCTTATTGTATCTCTTGTATTTCCCAGTAATTATAAGATTCATATAATAAGAAGAACTCATATTGGATGTAGGCAACTTTGCCGAACCAGTCTATATCTTATATCATTTACCCATTAAATACTCATTATATCTCTAAAACCGGACGATTATCAAGCGACCTTTAGTTTTTGTGGTGTAATTTTGAGGTTGATGAAAAATACAATCAATGGTTATGTACTATAGTCTCGACAAATGCACTGATATCTAGTTTTAATACATCTTGATTTGGAATTTTTAAAACGATGCATTCATTATATTATGATAAATTGCTTATGATTACAACGCTTTGTAATTACTGTCACAAAACATAACATTTATGGACTTTCTTTTAAATATACTTGAATTGAATAATCAATTATTTATAACACATTATAACTAATATATAATAGAAAGAAAGCACCTTTTAATTGGAACAAGAATTGTTATCGGTTAGATATAGGTAACAAATTACATGATCAAACATGAATATGAAATCTATAATTATTGGAATAATTTTAATTATTATACCGTTTTAAGGGGATTTTGGTTTATTTGTTTATGTGATGCTTCAAATCTAACATTTATGCCTAAACATTTTGATTATGAATAACTATGGAATTTGTTAGACGGAAATTTGGGCCTTATATAATTTCAAGCATTCAAGTTGTACAGTTAAAGCGCTTAGCAGATCCATAGCAATGGAGGTCCCAAAGGTTACAGTGGGGATGAAGTGGGGATATAATAGAAAATAGCTAAGGTGCAAAAAGCTTCATTGGATATAAAAAATATATTTAAAGTTAATTTATTCTCATTCTCACATCATTTGTGTAGAAAAATTATTTTTTAATCTTATATAATAAAATCGAAGAATATCATGATTTATGAAGTCCGAATTTGGTGACTACAATAGATTTTTGACTTATATTAAGCAGTTTTGCCTTAAAAATTACGTCTTTACCCTAACTTTGTTGATTTGGTTTAAAAGAGCACTAGTCAAATCAACGTTTTTATATCAATGTTGCTAAAGAGGGTGCTAAAAAGCCATGATTTAGCGGATGAAGCAGAAAATAGCATGGCTTAAAGCGGATCTACTATTTAATTGCGCTATATTGAAAAATCATAACGGTCGAAGAGCGTTATGCATTATAGCAGGGATTTTGCAGGGTTCTAGCAAATATTTAACTGCACATAGTTGAAAGAGAGTTCTTGGTTCATCATGCCATTCAATAGTTATACATGTAAGTCAAGATTTCAAGGAAGTCAACTATGCAAATTGTTCAAAGTATAAGTCCTTAATTACAAATATTTGATTCAATTTGACCTAATGACCATGAAATCCCAATTTCTAGTTCTTTCTTACACCCTAGGGAAAAATGAAAAATGAGGAAGAAGAGAAGTTATGATTCGACCCCATTTTGTAGGGGGCACATGCTTATTTATATAAGTCTCGAACCTTTGGATTTTAGACTCATGTTACTTGGTGGAAATGGATTGTCATGATTTGATGACATGGCACATGTTCGAAGTGATATGTGGCATAACTTCTCTACTAAAACATGACGATGTGGCACTATTGATCTTTCTCATATGCTCTTTATGGTCGGCAGGTTGCAAATTTCATGTAGATTTGTCATCACGCGATGGCTTAACATTATCAACACTCGATGTCTTGTTTCATAACCATGCGATAGCTCGAAATCACCTACACTCAATAGCTTGTTCTATCATTAAGCGATAGCTTAATAGTGTCAACACTTCATAGTCAATATAATCACCATACGATAGCTAAAATAAACTAAGCTTTGGCATCTTGCTAAATCATGATAGCTTAGGAGTATTATCCCTAAATGGCTCGTTTAATCATCGCGCAGCAGCATTAAGACATCAACCCATGATAACTTAATTATGTTGTCATCTTGCGACAGCTTTAAGAAATCATCCGTTGGTGGCTTCTATATTCACCAAGCAATAGTATTGAAAAATCAACCTTCAATGACTTTTATATTCATCATTTGATAGCTTAAAGAAATCATCATTCGATGTCTTTTATATTCATTATGCGATAGCTCTGAGAAATCATACTTCGATACCTGCTATATTCATCATGTAATAGCTCAGACAAATCATCCTTTGATGGTTTCTATATTAACCATGTGATAGCTCTGATAAATTAACCTTCGATGGCTTAAATATTCACTATGCGATAACTTTGATAAATCCATCTTCGATGGCTTATATATTCACCATGAAATAGCTCTGATAAATCATCCTTTAATGGCTTCTATATTCGCCATGAGATAGCTATGATAAATCAACCTTTGATAGCTTCTATATTCGCCGTGAGATAGCTCTAATAAATTAACCTTTGATGGCTTCTATATTCATCAAGTGATAGCTCTAAGAAATCACCCTTCAATGGCTTCTATATTCACCATGTGATAGCTCTGAGAATTCAACCTTCAATGGATTCTATGTTCAGCATGTGATATCTCTTATCAACCCAAGATGGTTCTCAAAAATCACTATGCGATAACCTGAATATCTCATTTTCTGATGGCTCTAGAGTCACCATTCAACAGCTCATGTTCCTCATCTCATGATGGTTTCAGAATTCAACATTTAATGGCCCATGTGCTTCAACTTGTGATGGCTTTGGAGGAATCACCATGCAATCGCTCATCTTTATCCTTTGATAGCTTTACTTTTTCATCTTTTGATGTCCTATATTCGTCGACTTCTGATAGCTTTATATTTCATCCTCCAATGACACCACATTATACCTATCCTTATAAATTTGGGTGTAACACTTGCCTCCCTCCCATAATAAATTTTCTTATGTCTTTGTTGTTACTGTAGTACTCTTCTATCATCGGGTGCTTACACTCCTTGTCTTTTGATAACTTTGGTTTATTGAAGAAGAAAATTTTCTTATAAACCTAAAAGCTATTTTATTTAAAGATTACATATACATATAATTGTGAAAGTATGACTTTTGGAAAATAGTCTTATAAATGTAAGGAAATCCTCATGAAATCTTTTGAAAATAGTCTTTGCATAAGTTAGTTGTTGCTATCATAACGTAGAAATTTCCTTGTATTCTTGAGAAAATTTGCCTTGTCCTTGCTTATGAGTTTGATCGCTCAATTTTTTTGGACAATAGATTTTTAAAGAATTTGACCATCGGAATTTCTATTATTTTCTTTCTTTGGATGAATGCTCTAGCTAGGCTAGAAACGAGACCAAAGTCCTAACTAATTACCACACTTTGGATGGTTGTCTTGATCAGGCTTTATGATGGAATCAAAGGCTTTTCGTTCATCTCTTTTGAGGTTGTGCTTTAACAAGGCTCGACGGTGGGTTCAAAGGCTTAATTGAACATTACTCTTTGGATGATTGCTTTGGTCAGGCCTTGGGTGTGACAACTCGTACCTCTCGACACACCGATCCAAAGTCTAGGGTGTCTTTCGAACTTGCGTTGGTGCCAAGCGATACGAGCTGTTGGGATCTTTATAATAATTTAGAGTCTAAAGATATATAGACAAGATCTAAGATATACTACACTTTCAGAACTTACAGCGGAAGGAAATAAAATATAAATATAGAAAATAGTTAGCTCTGGAAACATCTCAAAACATAGTCTTAAAAAAATAGTACGCGGTCAAATACAGATTACACAGAAATACAACTCATAGTCTGATAGATACTGGGTACTGAATAAAATAGACAATTACATAGAGAGTAAAATAAAATGATAAGCGACTCCAATGCTGAGATCGGCTCTCCACATATTGAACTCGGGCCTATCACTTGTTGCCCTGTCTTTCTATGGTAGAGGAAAAAAAAATGGGTGGGTCCAATTAAAGTCTGGTCAATGAGTGCATGTTTAATATATGGTGATCATATACCATTGACTTTGATTCTATCCTATGTGACCTGGGGTGTTCTACAAGTGTCTATGTACTACTAGGGTTCTTTACTCAAGAGTTCTTACATGATACACGCCTACACTAACAACCTGTATAGGCTCCTACAAGGATCGACATATGGATTAAACCTCGATAACTAGCGGTCGGCTAATGGCTCTCCAACATAGGATCATCCTACAACTTTCCCGTATCGGACTACATCTCACACATTACAACTACATGTAACTTCTCACTCAAGTTTCCTTACAATTTCCATAAAGGGATAAATTTTCCATAACTATGACTACATGTACCCCAACTACACATTAGGGGGCTTGCAATGCTAACTCATTGAAGTGTCTCATCATTTTCATCTATGTTTACCTCTCAATCATAGCATATGCCTCTTATTGCATGCATCGGGATCCATCAACAACACAACATCACGTCGCATCAGGTATTCATGAGTTCCCGGGAACTCCCATTGTGTCGGGTCCACACACTTTATCAAGCATCAGCTAGTGTTGCGCGTCCACTATAGAACCTCATGTGAGTGACATTTGCAATAGAATCACCCCCAGTCGAATAATCGACCCATGCTGGATAAAAAGTGTTTACCTAGTCCATAACATCCTAGTGTCGCCGCATAGGGACTCGCTTTTCTACTAGTTCTAACATCCATTTACATATAAATGTAACATATAAATAATTATCTATTATTTATAACTTGGGCCTTAGACTGAGGTTCAACCTGCCCTTCTGAAACGCCAATCGATCAACCACCATATATTGTAGCGGTCGATCGCTCAGTACGGTCAACCGGTCGACACTAAATTAGGGTTTTAATTTGAAATATTTGATTCGGTTTGTAAATTATTGTTGTCATCCCAAATTTGCTATCAGCAAACTAATCATAATTAACCAACTTATTAATCTAAATTCCATTTACAGACCTACACAATTTTATAATGAAATAGTTATGCTAGGGTTACTATTAACAATACATGTTATGTCGATTCTTCATCAATTTTGCAGATTTAGATTTACATATATAGGTTAGAAAAACTGGTTCTTATTCTTATACTAACAGTTAAATTTCCAATATAGTTAGACAATGTTTACAATTCCATTTCTAACAACCTAGATCAAATGGTGTATATTAAAATTAATTACAAATAATCATTTTATTAAAAGTGTTTCTACTCACCTTAGATCCAATTACTCCTAATACCCACTACAAAATATATTCATGTCTGCTTGTCCCTCTTCTGATCTGATCTTATTGAATTCCATTTTATTTTATTTTTTTGAAAAACTTTTAGAAGTGGGGGAGAAGAGATTTTGGCATAGTTTAGTTATAGCAGACTAAGTTTTGAATTATGGTTTCTATTAGCTTTGTATTTTTAGGGGTTTCAGCTTAGTCCTGATCGTTGATCAACCATAAGAGAATCTTCAACTTCATCCTGGACGTTAAGCAATTACTTTCCGACCAAATAATGATATTTAGTATAATTTAGGCCATTAGTCGCTCTAAATTGGCGATCTGACACTATAACCAGTTGACCGCTACCTGTCGACCGATGATCCTTAGGGTATCGATGGCTATTTATTTATTTCCATTACTTAATTTCTTTCCAAATTTAGCTATTTAATTATTTTAAATTACGAATTTTCAAAATTTTCTAACTTCTTCATATTAGCTCCGATTTCAAAGTGTTATATATGAAAATTGTGTAGAAAATTGCTATGAACGCAACGCAACGGTGATAGTTCCGTAGCCAAGTTTGGACATTTGTAAAAATATCTATTTTCCCTTTGTTAAATTAAATTAAATTCTTATATTAATTTTCTTCCGGGTGTTACATTCTCCTCCTTAAAAGGATTTCATCCCTAAAATCTCCAAGGATGGAAAAATATAACTTGTGCATACAACGATCAATTACTACAACCACCCACTCATCCATCATCCATTGACAATCATCGTCCTTAGTAAATTTCTAATGAGACACGTATATGCAATCGTGGAATGCACGTGAACCTATATTAATACAAAGAGTAGGAGGTCTCCTGATCTATTTGACCTCATGTTAAGCAAGTGCTTATGTTGTTATCCAAGATGAATGTAAACATCTTATGTAAATATACTTACAGTGCTACATGCGTGTGCAACCATTCAACCCATTTGCAGTAGCCATATGCACATAATCCATTAAATAAAACAAATGATGGTTTGAACGTGTGTGCTAAATAAGAGATATGCTTACCTAAGTGTGCAAGAACAAATGAAATACATCCACTAGCATCCGTCAACCATAATGTGTCCCATTGAGCCGTTTACAATAATTCATACCATCCAATTGTATCTACCTAAAGGGTATACTAAGATAAATCTTAACACATAAGTATTCCATACTTAGTTCCCAGGGGAATAACCTCATAAATAACTATCGACCCTTCCTAATTTGGTCATAGTGGGTCATCCGCCGGATCCTTAGTATTGGCCATTACTCTTCTCATAAATAGATCCCCTTTCTTGAATTCTCTTTCTTTTACTTTTGAATTATAATGCTTGGAGATTCTCATTGGTATGCAGCCATTCGTATGGCGTCTTGGTCTCTAAATTCATTAAGGAAATCGAGTGACTCTTTGTTTATTTCTCAATTTGTTTCAAAAGTGCAGGAAATTATTTGACATGAAGGGACATCGACCTCCACTAGTAACATTGCTTCAAACTCATACACTAAAGAGTACAGAGTATATCCAGTATCCATTCTTGCAGAAGTTCTATATGACCATAAAATGAGAGGAAGTTCTTCTATCCAATTTCCTCTATCTTTACCTAATCGCATTTTAAAGATATTTTTAATAATTTTATTTGCTGCCTCTACTGCTCCATTGAATTTTGGGTGAACTACTGATGAAGCTTTTGATTATTCCATTTTTCTGACAGAAAGGAGTAAATTCTTCACTTTCAAGCTAAGTTTCGTTGTCAGATATAATCTTATGTGGAAGTCCAAATCTAGTGACTATATTTTTGATGGAAAACTTCAAAACTTTCCTTGTAGTAATGTTTGGTAATGGTTCGACCTCCACCCACTTGGTGAAGTAGTCGATGGCTACTACTGTGAACTTTGCTCTTCTTTTTTAGATTGGAATTGGTCCAATCAAGTCAATCCCCCATATAGTAAAGGGCCATAGACTAGAAATCATGGTTACTTTATTCAGCGACAATTATGGAAGTCTAGAAAATTTTTAACATTTGCCACAGCTATTAACGTAAGTTAAAGCATCCTCTGTCACATAGTGTCAATAATGTCTCTATCGCATTACCTTCTTTGCTAATTTCACCATATTGGAGTGATCCCACAAAACCCTTTATGGGCTTCCTTTAGTAGTTTAACTCGCATTTTTGGGGTGGTACATCTCTAGTAAGGTGTCGAGTGCCCTTTCTATATAATATTCCATCAACTAATATATGAAAGGGATTGATACCTTAATTTTTGCATTTCTTTCTTTAGGTAGCGTACCTTTCTGTAAATATTTGATTAAGGGCATCATCCAACAATTGAATATTGGTCCTTATAATTATTTGTTCTTATCTCTTAGGAGGCTTCTCCGCAATTATCATCCTTTCTGGTGTTTTCCTCGTCAGATATCAACATATAGATGTGAAAATGAGTCAGAAGTAAGGCTTCGTTACTTAATTACTTCTTTCATTATTCAATACTAGGATTTGGTTAAAATCCAACATGGATGATTTTTACTTTAGGTGCCTCCCATTAACTTGCTAATTTCACCAAAGAATCAGCTTGGACATTCTTCTCCCTTGGCATTTGATGTATGGAAAGTCCTCAAACTAAATCAACATTTCATGAATTTCTTTAAATACTGAGCTAACCGAACAACCTTGGTTTAGAATATCTTCTTTAATTGTTTCACCACTGTATGAACCAAAAATGAAATAAATACCTAGAAGATTAAATAGAGAATAAAAAGTGAAGAAATTTAAACGAAAACGAGTAGGAAAGAATGAAAGTGTTTCTTGGGATCATAATATGGAATAGTAACTAAAGTTATATAATAGTGCGGAGTAAAATAAAAGTAAACAATAAAGTAAATGATACCTAGGATTTTTATACCGGTTCGAACTCCCGTTCTACGTCCAGTCCCAGACTCCTTCTGGAATTTAACTATCAACCCTCACTTAATCAGGAGGAACAGGTATTACACCACATGAGCAACCAAAGTGGACTTCTACCGCCTAGACAACCTAATAGAACTTCTATCACCTGAGCCACCGAACAGGATTTCAACAATATAGAGAATTTTCTTGACTGGTTGTGCTCTGTAGATAGCATGGATAAGTCTTTAGAGTACACCCTTCCTATATCTTCTCCTTTGTGGTATATAGTGTAGATCATGAAGATTGGCAGTTACTAATCACAAATAAATTTGTGCTTGAATGTACGAGTGATTTGAACGAGTTTTGAAAGCACATAGCAGAATTTTAGATAATATGAATATTAGAATAGAATCAGAGAATTAAATTATTAAAACAATAGATTTCATGGATATATATAGTGTTTGAGAGTTGCAATTGTTCATGAAAGGTCGCCATGAAAGAATATGGAAGCAACTCTTGAATCAAGAGTTGTAACTCTTTGCTGAAATGAGGTGTCTCTTCAAAATATAGCAGTTATGAAGGTTCCGCTGACTGAATTGATTGAAAGTCGATGCAGCTAGAAAACAGTGCAAAAAACATGTAATTCAGTCAACTGAAATGTATGATTCAGTCGACTAAATATTCAATTAAAGAGTTGCATATGCATAGAGTTCAGTCGACTGAATGATCTTGTTCAGCCAGTCGAATTCTGTTGATGAATAAAAATTGCCTTAGCACATTTGGTTAAAGCACTTGCTTTCTAAAATAGTGACCAGGGTTCGAGTCCTTCTCCATGTATTTTTGAAAATTTGATTTTTCATTTAAAATATGATCTCACCAATGACCCAAATTTGAGTCTTACTTCATATATTATTATTATTATTATTCAAAAAACTTTTATTGCTTTTATAAAATATTTCGAATGTGTATGTATATGTATGTATACCACTTTGAGAAGATTTTAACATCTGTAAACTCTAGACATGACACTCTACGACTAATAATATTTTGCTTGTCTCCTTAGTCTTGTCTCTATCATGTGCATCTCTTCTTGTACTCCATATATATACTTTTATCCTCTTTTGTACTGTGTATCTTCATGTTGAACTTATTTGTTTGTCTCCTTTTAATACTCATGTACCTGCAAGTTAGCTTAGATATTCTTTAGCATAATTGTATAGTTGTTATCATTAAAATCCAACAATAGAGGTTCTAACATTCTCTTCCTTTTTAATGATGACAACCATACAATTTTAAAACTAATTTTAAAAATATTCATTCTATATAAAATAATATTATGTTTAAAGCTCCCCCTAAGTATAACATCTCCCCCTAAGTATAATATCTTCCTCTATTAATATGCATATGAATTTCTCCCCCTTTGTCATTATCAAAAAAATGAGGGAATATAATAAATTTTATAAAATATCTTGTAAATAGCAGGATAAACCCAATATTAATTATGGAGAAAATAAATTAGATTTTACCGTATGTGCCCAAGTCCGTATTTCATCGTAAGCACGTAATTCTATTAAATGTATGGTACATCCTTTAAAATTCCAAAATCTATCCTTTTCCTTTGTTTCTCCAAGTACTTGTAATAAATAATAATCATTTTTGGTAACCATTTACTATATTAGGGTCCAAGGGGTTAGGTCTTGGGAAACCATACCCATTTGGGTGTGGTTGAACCTTTATAAATATAATTTTCACTATTAACTACCATATCAAAATAATCATCAATGTATTTTCCTCTATTTTTCCAATTAACAGAAACCCAAACACTTAGATAATTTTTATTCGTATTTCTCGTCAATAATTTTGTACTTCTAGAGATATTATGAACATTATTGGTCATAGAAGTATTTGAATTTCTATAAAAAAAATTGGATTTAGAATTTACTCAAAATCTAGTAGTAGCACTAATGTTTTTACTATGCATGAAAGCATATCAAGTGCTATTTTTACAATTAGCTTTATTATATCCTAAACTACTTTTATCATGTAAAGGTCTAAAACAAGGTAAAATCATGTTTAAATCATTTTGACCTTCATTAAATTTTACAAATTCATGTTTACGTTTCTCGAATTTAGTTTTAAAATCGCAATTGTTTTTTTCAAAAGAAATATTTTTTTTCAAAATATCAATCTTCTCATTTAATTTAGAATTCACATTTTTAACATACGTTCTCATTTTTGAGAAGAAAATTTTAAGATTCTGAATTAAATAAGGTGTTTTATTCGTCTAGAAAATCTGTAACAGTTATAAAATTATTTTTTAAAACACCAAGTTGAATTTCTAAATTTAATTTCTCACTTTTTAATTTCCCATTTTTAATTTCTTCATCTTTTCTAATAATAAAATTGAGTTTTGAAATCTTATTACTTATACTAACTAATTATTATCTTTTACTGGAATTTGTAAATTAGAAAATACCTTTTTATAGTCCTCATTGGTGGCTTTGACAGGGATTTTGCTTGTTGTATTCCAATTGGATCTCTTTCTGGCCATTATTCTACAATGTTGTGATGATTGATAGAATTTCAGGTTATGATACAAAATGAAAGTGCTGCTTAGGATCGTAATATGGAATAGTAACTAAATTTATATAATAGTATGGAATAAAATAAAAGTAAATAATAAAGTAAAGGACCCTAGATATTTTTATACTAGTTCCAACTTTTGTTCTACGTCCTGTCCCAGACTCCTTTTGGAATTTAACTATCAACCTTCACTTAACCTGGAGTAATAGGTATTGCACCACCTGAGAAATCGATCAGGACTTCTACCGCCTAGACAACCGAATAGGACATCTATCGCCTGAGCAACCAAACAGGACTTCAACAGTATAGAGAATTTTCTTGACTGATTGTGCTCTATAGATAACATGGATAAGTCTTAGAGTACACCCTTCCTATAATATTATCCTTTTTGGTATATAGTATAGTTCATAAAGATTGGAAGTTACTTTAAACACAATTAAATTTGTGCTTGAATGTGTGAGTGATTTGATTGAGTTTTGAAAGAAAATGGCAGAATTTTAGATAATATGAATATTAGAATGGAATCAAAGAATTAAGTTATTAAAACAATTGATTTCATGGCTATATATAGTGTTTAAGAGTTGTACTTGTTCATGAAAGGTCGCCATGGAAGAATATGGAAGCAGCTATTGAATCAAGAGTTGTATCTCCTTGCTGAAATGAAATGCCTCTTCAAGATATAGTCGTTATGAAGATTTAGCCGACTGAGTGAAAAGATTCAGTCGACTGAATTGATTGAAAATCGATGCAGCAAGAAAAAAGTGCAAAAAATATGTAATTTAGTCGACTGAAATGTATGATTCGGTCGACTGAATATTCAATTAAAGTTGTGCATATGCAAATAATTCAGTCAACTGAATGACCTTGTTCAGTCGGCTGAATTATGTTAATGAATAAAAACTGCCTTAGCTCATTTGGTCAGAACACTTGCTTCCTGAATATTGACCCTGGTTCGAGTCTTGCTTCATTCATTTTTGAAAACTTTATTTTTCATTTAAAATATGATCTCACCAATGACCTGAATTTGAGTCTTGCTTCATATATTATTATTATTGTTATTGTTATTTAAAAAACTTTTATTGCTTTTCTAAAACATTTCAAATGTGTATAACTATGTATGTATACCACTTTTAGAAGATTTTAGTATCTGTAAACTCTAGACATGACACTTTATGACTAATAATACTTTGCTTGTCACATTTATCTTGTCTCTATCGTGTATATCTCTTCTTGTATCGCCATATACATACTTTTATCATCTTTTGTACCGTGCATCTTCATGTTGAACTTATTTGTTTGTCTCTTTTTGATACTCATATACCTGCAAGTTAGCTTAGAGTTTCTTTGACAAAATTGTATAGTTGTTGTAATCAAAATCCAACAATGGAGGTTCTAACAAAGAACACACGGCAATTTATAGTGGTTCGGCCAATCTTGGCTTACGTCCACTTAATGATTTTATTGATTATCTTGCTAATTACAAGCAGGAGTTCTTAAGGAATGGTATAAATCCGATAGTGATTACAAGAAATTAGAGTTAGGGAAAGAAAGAGCAAAAGAATCCTTAGAAATGAGCCCGACCCTTCTATTTATAGACTTAGGAAGCTTAAAATCTCACCCAGAAGATCTTCACATTGTTTTCCATGCCGTAGACTATTTCTCCATAAAAATAGGTCACCACATCTGTAATTATCTTAGACCAGTAATGATCCAAAGGCTTGGATCAGTACCTATCCACAAGATAGCCAAGTTGGCTATCTTAAGCTCTTCATGTTGGATTGCCTGATGGATAGCTTTGTGATCGAAGTTTGTTTGCATCAATATCTGCTCATCTGTAAATCCAAATGATGGATCCGTGAAGAAAAAAGTTGCTGATTCAAGTGCTCGTGGAGATCGATAGAGAATTACATTGGAACAACAAAAATAACACTTGGAATATGCTTCTAGCATATAGTGGAGCATGTAGGCAGAAGATGAATAAGATTGGAGAAGAATAGTTGGATCGGTACCGAACCAAGGAGTTGGATCAGTACCGATCCACCACTTAGGTGGATCCTTCTCATTTTATCTTGGGTGGTTTATATTTTTGTCCATGGCTCTATTTTTGTTTGGTTTTCTAAACTCTGGGGCAATCTCTTTGGGATTCCTACCTTGACAATTTCAAGTTTGACTCATCAAGTCTGTCTAAATATGGCTTGGTCAAAAGGCTAGATAACACTAGCCTCCTAAAGTACATCTCGTCTAAAAGTGATGTGCTTTGAATCGAGTCAAGTCAGGATTACTTTGACAGATTCCACTCTTTGCTTCGAATGGTCGTTTCCTTCCTACAGATCGATCCTGTGAAAGGTTATGTCCAAGTCATTCATCACAAAATCTTATCGGTATCTAGCATTATAAATCTGGAGTATGTTCTCGTGACTCATCATTACAAGTTTGATAGCTTTGAACTAGTTCTCTTCATGGATTTTCCAGGTTAGAATCTAATTCCTTTGATTCCAGTTGTCAGGGTTTTGGATACGTGTGCACACACGTGCATATACGCACATTGTTTCCCTTTCTTTTTCTTTAAGTTCAAGACTTGGTACAGATCCAGCTTTTCGTATCGGTACGGATCTGAAACTTGGAGAAGATTTCCAACTTTATAGCCTATGACTTTGGTTCTTAAGGGTTATATAACCCATCTCTTTCCATTCTTCTCTTCACTTTATTTGCTTTGCATACCGATCTAAGCCTTCGTACGACTTTAAGAATAATGCAGCCGCCTCATCTCCTTGAGCTTGACCTTCGAACTATTGCCGCACTCCTACCTTAGCACTGTCTCTTGTCCTACTCTCACCAATCTAGAATTTGACCCTTTAAACCCATCTTGGATCCGCGTCTTAAAATGCTTAGCCCTTAGTAGGTAGCAAGGCCATGACTACAGATAGATGTGGTTGAAGCTTGCTTTAATGGCCGTTATTTGGAATTGGAGATAATAGGAAGATGGAGAATAGAATTCTCCCTTGGAGTTGGATCGACATAAATCCAACACTTGGGAGAATTTCGCCAACTCTAAATTCATAGGTGTAACTCACCTTGGTGGATTTGTGTTGAACTTTTTCATTTTGGTTTCAAAGCATTTCTAAAGTATGGCCAATAATGCAAAGCTCGTTGGGACGATCAACGATGGTGGTCGCTTCGGACAATATCTAGAATTTAAATTGAACTGTTATATAATATCAAAAATGTGAACTACACAACGCTGCATGACAGCACGCTAGATTCCATTTTAGCATACGGGTACAACTCTTAATTATACTAACATTGACTGTATGTTGATTTTTTATAGAAATGGGCACAAACGTTCTGAATGTCTTGCCGCTCAAGCCATAGATCCGTCTACTTCCAGATATGTCAAATCCAACACCGAGTCTAGCTCGATTATAGTTCCACTTGTAAAGAAAAATCCTATATGGTAGACACATCAATAAGAAAATCCATATGTTGAACAACAAGTTCCTGAAAATCCTATAGAGCCCACGAAAATTCCAAAGGTTGAACCTGCTCATGATACTCTCGATGGTGTTTTCTTTTAGATGATCCTATTGATTATGTTGCATCAAAGGTTGACGAGGGATCTCTTCATAGAATCTATGGCAAGCATGGAATTCCATTCGATGATGTATTAGTCTCCTCTTGCCATTAGCGAGCTCACGGTCCCCCAAAAGGCTACACTTCTTGCAACAGATATATATATATGTTTGGCAGAAGGTGTTCCACCATTTAATCCATTCATTTATCAAGTTTTAAACTTTATGAGATTAGCTCCGTCATATTTACATTTGAATAGCTACACCTTCCTTTTTAGCACATACATTTTTTTCATTCAACATTTGCACCAAGTACCTTGTGATGAGGAAATCCGATTCATATAGTTTAAAAGCCGAAAGGGAATTCCTTCTTTGACTAATTTGGAGCCAGCAAAGAATTGCAGATTTGTCACTGGCTCCTAGAACAAGTTGATCTATTTCAAAAGAGAATGTTTTTATATACATTGTCTACCTGGGTTTACTCGAAGATGGATATCTAGACGTAAGTTCTACCTCATTAATTTACTACATGTTCGCTTTATTAGTCACCGAACTTAACTCATATTCTTTCTATCATTTAGATGTTCCAGTGAGGCCCAGTAGTGTGACTCTTGTGAATGTTGATAGAATTCTCATGACACTTCCGAAGGAGGACAGTGACATTGGAGTTCTTCTCTCTGACGAGAATCTTCTATCCCATAATCTACTAGAGATTGGCCGAAACACTGGTCCGGTCCAAGTGGCTGCTGGTGATGATGACGATGATGACGAAAACATAACTCGCCGGGAGGAGGCAAGGCTAATCCAGATGTTCCCTCAGTTCCAAGTCCAAGGGCAGAAGTTAAAGAAAATGTTGAAGAAAAGGAAGAACACGACGAGGAAGGAAAAATTGTAGCTGGAAAGATGAAGCTGTCCATGACAGTACTAATGTGGCCCACGAGTCCTTGGTTGAACAACCCATAGACAACCAACGGTCTTCCCCGAATAAGAGACTAGTCGTGAAAATTTCTAAGGCACAGACTTCTATACGGCCTCCATCCATTACTACTGCTGAGAAAACTCCTCCTCTTCCTTCCACAAATACATTCTCTAAGTTGGAACGGATTCCTACCGAGTTCATCTCCTTTCGCATCGGTGACATGAGCCTCGAGGGTCTTGACTCCCCCATCCGCTTTGGTGACGACATTCTGCCCATCAGCATGGGAGATATCGCTTCTATGAGCAAAGCTCTAGAACATGGTCCGTCGGGGGACATTAAGACACTCGTGCGCACATGCACTTCACGGCATTACGTTGCATTAGACTTGCATCCTTTCTAGTCAAAGAAAATTTGTTCTTCTCTCTTTTGTAGGATCCATGGAGAAGAAGAAATACATATATCAATCCCTTATAGCCATCTTTAGTTGTCGATTCAAAGCACATCATGTTTGAAACAAGATGTGCTTCGCGGGGCAAATGTTATCCAGCCTTTTGACCAGACAGTATATAGATGAACTTGATGAGTCAAACTAGAAAGTTGTCAGGGTAGGAAGCCCAAAGAGACAACCTTTGAATCCAAAAACCAAGCACAAAAAGAGCCATGGGTAAAATACAAACCAACCACAAGGGAAAATGAATCACGATCCACCTAAGTCGTGGACCAGTGTCGATCCAACCTCCTATATTGATATCGATCCATATTTCTTCAACCTATGGCGCCCATCTTCTACTTGCCTACTCTACTCATTGCTAGAAGCCTATTCCAAGTGTTATTTTATTGATCCAATGTAATTCTCTATCAATCTCCACAGGCACTACTATCAACAACTATGCTTCTCCACCGGCTCATCATTTGAACTCAGAAACATACAAATAATGGTTCAAACAAGTTTGGAATTACAAAGCTAACCATAAGACGATCTAATACAAAGAGTTCAAGAAGACCATTTTGGCCCTTTTTTGGATCAATACCGATCCAAGCTCATGGATCGGTACTGATCCGTGTATTTTAATGAGGTGGCCACCATTGTCTTTAGGGGACTTGGTCTTGGCATGGTAAACGAGGTGAGATCGTGGAGGCAAGATTTTTGGCTTCATACGTCTATAAATAGAGGGGTAGGGCTCATTTCTAAGGAACTTTTTTAGCTCTTACTTTCTTAATCTAATTTCGTGTGATCACCCACAAATTTATACTGATTCGTAAGAACTCATGCCTGTAGATAATCAATAATCTTTAAGTGGATGTAGGCCAAGATTAGCCGAACCATTATATATTGTTATGTGTTCTTTTCTACTCATTTTCATTTAAATTACTTCCATTTTTATTCTCTACTTAATCTTCTAGGTGTTTATGCCATTTTTGGTTCAAACAACCACCAACTGAAAATTACTAAAAAAAATCTGAATTCTTGGAATCTTTAGTTATTGAGCCATGGCTAATCCTGCTATCATGGACTCGTACAAGCTACATTATTAGTTGCAAAAAATCCTAACTTCATTACGTAACGTAGCCTATGCCCATCAAGGATAATTATTACACAACCTGCCCTGACTCCTTGCTCATATGATGCTCCATATACGTATAATTACCACTTTGGTTTAAGCTTCCTTTACTTTTCTAATTGCTCCTCAATAAACCCTATACATTCTGTTACAAAATCAGCTAAATCTTGTCCTTTGATTGACACTCGCGGAAGATACTTGATATCATATTGACTTAGCTCCATCGCCCACTTTATTAAACTTCCTAATGTTTTGGGTTTGCTAAGGATCTATCTTAGTGGGTAATTGGTTAAAACCTTGATTGGGTGTGCTTGAAAATATGACCTCAATTTTCATGTCGATAATGGTAGGCAATAGGCTAACTTCTCTATAATTGGATATCTAGTCTCAACATCATTTAGTCTCTTACTCATGTAATATAACAAAAACTGAATCCTGCCTTCTTCTCTAATCGGAACCAAACTGATTGCATATTTTGATGCTGCTATATATAAGAACATATCCTCTCCTTCCATCGGGCTAGAAAGTATTGATGACTATTCCAAATGGTCCTTTAACTCTTGGAAAGCCTTTTGGCATTTCTCTATCCATTCAAAGGTCTTTTGCTTTTTTCTCACATCAATGAAAGGAATACACTTATAAGTAGCTTTAAATATGAATCGATTGAGTTTTGCAACTCTCCCATTCAGTCTCATTTCCTCTTTGTTCATTTTCTGTTGCGCATATCCCAGATTTCCTTAATTTTTTTAGGGCTAGCTCCTATTCCTCGCGCACTCATAATGTATCACAAGAATTTTCTAGATCAAATACAAAATGATCAATTTTGTGCATCGATCTTCATCTTATATTTTCTCAATATTCCAAACATTTCGTTCAAGTCCTCCACATAGTCGTTTTCTTTTTTAGATTTTATTAGCATATTATCTACATGCACTTCTATGTTCCTTCCAAAGTGATATTGGAACGTTTTATTCATCTGTAGCATCCCTGGTTTTTGATAACATTATTCAGAAAATTTAATTAGATAAATTAAATAGAGTAATGATGATAAGGAGATTGAGATTTAAATAAAATATATATAGGGTCGTGCTTATTAACAAGACAAATGGGATTAAATTGGTTTATTGGTTAATTAAACTACACATGGGCATATTAGTAAATTTGCCTATTTATTACTCCTCTATGTCCATTAATGTTACATTTTCTTACGGTCACAAAATCTAAAACCTAAATCAAAGTCGGCCATTACTAAAGAAGAAGGAATTTTTAGTCTAAAGCCAAAGATCAAGCTAGGAATGATTAATCAACAACAAATCTCAAGCCCTTTTATCAAATCTAAGGTGAATAATAATTTATTCCATCTCCTTTTGGTTTACATAATCCTATGATTTCAAATTTATGTTTTATTCCATTTCTACAAAATTTTGGATGACGATATGCTTAAATTATGAATTGTTTGATTTAAACAATTACCTTCTATATATAATTCGTATGGTTCTAAGGGTAAAACCATGAGACATTGATTTTGAAATGCCATGGAAATCTTTTATGTTAAGTAAAACATAATTTTGAAGATGGGTTTTAATTTTTAGAATTTTTCAATCTATGGAAATTTTGGTTGAAAATATGATACGATTGGGTTAAATATTTATTTTGTGAATTTCAGGAAGAAAATGAATCTATTAATATGTTTGATTACGTGATAAATTCGAATTTCTATGATTTTTTGGGATTTTTCCCAATTGATTTACTTAAGCAAATAAACTATTTTTGAAAGAGGGGCTTTTCTGAAAATGTTGGATTTAGGTTATTTGGAAAGGTTTTAACGTTTAAATCCTTTTAATATAGGATCTGAATAAATGTAGCAGTTTCAGAAGTAAAGTAATTGAAAAGTTTTATGGAAACCAACAAGTGTTTTCCAACTAGGCAAGTTGTTAAAAAGAAATTACTTAAAGTTGTTATGATTTAGCCTTTAAATCAGAAAAAGGCGTTTCACCTTTAATGGAAGATACCTTTCGACATCTTTGGACCCTCTCCATTATAGTCGAAACCATCAAAGTTGAAACCTTCATAATCAAAACCAATACACATGGTATCTCTTGGAATGTACGTAGTGGATTGGAAGATGGGCGGAAGCTTTGGTGTCGAAGGGTAAGCCTCCGATGGGGTTGAAACCTTACTTGGTTTTATAAGTTAACTTAAAGTTCTTGCCTTGTTTTGCTCAAAGCATTCGACTCGATCGAAACTCGTTGTTTTCGAGCTTTCAAAGAAGGTTGTCATGTTATACTGAAAGTACTAGCTTTCAAAGGAGATCTTCTTCCTTTAAATAGCTTTTGAGAGGGATTGGTTTCGACTAGTCGAAGCCTAGCCACTACTCTACCTTTCGACCATGTTGTCCAATAATGTTTACGAAGGGTTTTTCTTTGTTTTTACTTTAAACCAACAAAATTTCTTCATTTCTTATGAAAGGGGTTGGTGTTTCGAAAGAGACGGAGTCGAAAGGGGGTTTCGACTCAGACCTTTGAAGTTTTGAGTCTTTTACTTTCGACCTCTAACTAATATTTATTAGTGTCGAAAGAGATGCTTTCGTATACAACCATCTTAACCCAAATTATGTTTTAAGAGTAAAACACAATGCTTTTGAAAGGGTATTTCATTTGATTCGAAACCTATGTTTTGAAGAAGGTTTTCTTGATACCATGGAAAGGCCTTATTGGTTTCGATAGGTATCTCTATACTTAGAGTTTTTAGAAAAAGGATCACTAAGCTTTCAAAGGAGGTCATCCAGGGGTTTTGAAAGTGATGTCTCAAAATAAATAACCCATTCCCATTTTGAAGGAAAAACCATGGCATAAATAAATAAAGATTTTAAGATGATATTCACCTTGTTATTAACCCATAACTGTATTTTGGGAAAAGAGCGGAATAACCAGTTAAGCTGACCTAGTAGTGAATATAACTTATCAGATGTTAAAATTTTAATTAAAGATACTGGCAGAGGCCAATAGATTCGTAGTCAGCCTATGAAAACTATGATTTAATACTGGCAGGGGCCAGTAAGTTTGTATTTAGCTTACGAAAACTATATCCGGATTAAGATATTGGCAGTCAGCCACTAGATTCCTAGTTATCCCATGAAAACTAAGATAAGAAATAAGATATTGGAGTTACCAATAGGTTCTGAGTAATCGCATGAAAACTAAATAATTGGACAGATAGTCCTTAACATTTAACAGGTTAATAGTCAACCAAGAAACTATAACTGAGATGGATAGTCAGAATGAATGGGGATGGGTAATCCAGAAATGATTTATTTGTTTTGCGTATCATAATGTTTTGAAATACTATGTTTTAACCATTGTGGATGCAGGAGCACAATATATGCTTTTATAATTGTTTTATGATACTAGTGAGGGGAAACCTGTTCTGCTAAGCTGCGTGGTCTCACTAAATCATACCAGGCTTTATGTCTGACTCGAAGTCTTTGTTTTCTCCTTAAACTCTCGGGTACTCAATTGATTTTGAGTAGGTTGGGAGTTAAGATTTTCAGGTGTACCTTTAGGTGAATAAAAGCTTCCAAGGATGTGTAGGAGGCAGATTATTATTAGAGTTGTTTTATTTCCGCTGTGTGTTTTGTTTGTAGAGGCAAATTGTTTTCATGTCTATCAATATACTCTGATCTACCAAGGGGGAATCTTCATATGTCGCTCTTGGCGTATTTTGAAATAATTATATGTTATCTGAACGTGGTCTGCGAGTTGGGATTATGTAATCCATTTAGAATATTTTGAATTGGAATATGGATTTTTTTTTGCTATTTAATTTTTTTCCATATTCTTGTGTTTCTACATAACAATGTATCTAATATTGCTGTGTTTGATCGCCGAGGATTAATAACTGTGGATGATTGCAGCATTCGTAGCCGTTAGTTTTAGGCCTCCAAATAGGGGGATGTTACATCATTAATCATTGGTATGTAGCCGCTGCATTTTTTATTCCAAATGGCATTACCTTGTAATAATACATTCCCAAATCGATCAAAAAAATTGGTGTGTTCTTCATTGGGCTTGAACATAGGAATTCGATTATACCTCGAATATGCATCCACAAGAGATAGCAATTTATTACCGCTTGTGGCATCTACTAATTGGTCAATCCACAAGAGAGAGTAATAGTCTTTGGGGCATACTTTGTTTAAATATGTATAATCAACACATGTTCTTTATTTTTCATTCGACTTCTTAACTAAAACTGGATTTGCTAGCCATTTCGAATAAAATAACTCCATAATAAATCCATTTCCTAGAAATCTCTTTACTTCTTCTTATAATGCTATGTAGTCTGGATTTTTTCAAATTCCCTCTTCTTTTTCCTTATTGAAGTAAACTATGGATCATTATTAAGCGTATGACACATTATTGTTGAGCTAATCACTTCGATGTCAGCATAGGTCGATGCAAAGACGTCTTTATTCAATTGCAGCAACAAAACTAGTTTTTCTTTCATGCTTCGATCCGTTTTCTTTCCCACATTCACTATTTTTGTTGAATCTTAGGAACCTAATATCACTTCTTCCAAGTCTTCCATAGATTATGAGTTCTCCCACCCATCTCTAGAATCAATATCTGACACCTTGCCTCCCGAAGTCTCACCTTCACCTTTATTGACTTGGTTCAACTCCACATACTTCCTCTTCTTTTTTTAGCTTGATTCTTCTGCTCATTACTTCAGGCATTTCCGATGGATAATTTTTCCTATTTGCCTTAGATTATAAGTTCTCAGGGACTGACATGCAAGGGCTTCAAAGTTTTAGTTTAGTTATATTTATTTAACATAGGCCCATGATAAGATTCTCTTTCTTTATTATATTGTTTTGTCATGGCGAAATACATTTCACATGAATTGAATTTCTCTCCACAAACGATTATCCGTCCAACTTTGCATAGGAATTTCATTAGTAGATGTTTGGTGAGATGAAAGCATCAATTTCATCAAGTCCTAGATGTCCAAATAACAAATTATAGTAGGACGGTCAATTCAACACCATGATAAAGTTTCAAACATCCTTAAGCATGGTAGGGTTCCTACTTTGACGAAAATTCTTATTTGACCGACTGACGTAGAGCCTTTGTTGTTGAACCCAAAGATTGGTTCCAAACTTAGCTCAAGTTTTTCTTCTAGAATTCCCATTTGGTCGAAAGCACTCATAAAAAATGACATTCACAGGACTTCCTATATCAAGTAAAATTTTCTAGACAAGCGAGAGTCCAATTTGGGCTATTATCATGAGTCGGTCATTGTGAGGGTACTTCACTCCCCTCAATTCCCTTGGTGTTAAAACTAAATATGGAATTTGAGTAGAACTTTTAAAAGGGGTGGCTCTTCACTTATCGAGCATATACCTTCCTTGTTTTCCTATATATATATACACTCCTTACCCTTTGGATCATGCCGATGATATAGGGTTGTCCATGTATCACATCTATACAATTTATTGGTTGACAGTCCTGAGGAAGCTCACCTTCCAAGATGTTAGTGTTATTAGTTGGTAGTTTCTTGTTGTGAGAGGGTTTTTGGTCACTTTTAACAAACTCTTTGAGTACTTCTTTTATAATCATGTCTTAAATAATCCCAAGTAAAACTCTGCACTCATCAACATTATGTTCATTTACTTTATGAAAAGCACAATATTCTCTAACTTCGGTCAGCTTAGGATTTGTTCTTGACTTGAATGAGGTAGGATAATCAAGTTCATATTTGGTAATGGCATATATGTAGGAAATGGCTTGTTTAATTCAATAGAGTTGGTCTTAGTGAATTCATCCTATCTTCCATTCTTGTTTGGAGATGTGAAGCTTCCTCTTTCTCTTTAGCTTCTCTTGTAGCAAAAAATCTCGTCTATCTGATCAAATTTGTCTTCTTGATAATGAAAGTCCTGCAGATCCTTGCACCATGGATATATAGCTCTTTCCAAAATGGAATGTTCTCATTTAGAGCAGTTTAATGACCCTTAAATTTTCATGGTCGCTTACTCTTTCTGCTTTATTTGCTTAAACATTAAATTTTTTTTAAATCATGCCTCAATAATTCACACGGCTTTTGCTTTATGTTGGCCAATACACTGGCATCAATAGTTAGTTCTTTCGAAGTGCCAAATTAGGCTAAAAATTTGTAAGAGAATTGTTCCCATGAGTAAATTATCTTTTCTCATTAGCGCGATTACCATTAAATCGTCATCGGAAATCATACCACACCTAAAGCTTCATATAAGTCCATCTAACTTTTAAATACCATTAAATGGTTGTCTAGATCAGTTGTGCCATCATACTTGATTGATAGAATCTTGACATAAGATAGTAGTGGCATTGCCATGATTTCCTCTGTGAATGGTGCCTCCTGAAGTTGTTGTTGACTCTTAGATTCATTGCCCTTTATCCATTAATTCTTTTATATATTTCTCCATCTTATGAACCATATCTCTTAAGTATGCCTCATCGTTGTCATAATCCTTCCGTTTTGGCTTATATTCCCTTTCCAAAGCAGAGTTAATAGATTATACAAGTGGCAACTATGAATACTTATTCAACTTTTCACTAGATAATTTTTCTTTTTCCTTTGCGGCCTTAAAGTACCTTTTTCAATGTCTTTGCTTCTTAAATTAGATTCGCCAACTTTCCTACATGTAGATTCAACTTCTTCATATTCTCCTTTCGTCCTTCGTGATGTCTTTAAGTATCGCTTATAGTTGTCTTTTCATGGATTGGATATCATTTTCTTCTTTTGATGCTTTGTAACACCCAATAAAATTAACTGTAATTGATAAATAATTACTAACGCTCAAAAATGGAATTTGAGCAAATGATAGAATTTGGTCATAAAACCTACACCATTGTGTTTATGGCGGTTTTTTGAGCAACTTACATATTTAGAGTTTTGCGAGCAGAGTTCAAACGAAGAAGTTATTAGAGTTTGAAGTTTTTAGAACAAAAATAACTAAATGGGAATTTAAAAACAAATAAATAATATTTACTGCGTGGACCCCACCAATCAACCGCCTCCTTAGGCCGTCGACCATTAGCGATTGACCGTCTCTAGGGGAGCGGTCGACCGGTTGGGAAAGTAGTGGCTAGAGTTGAACCTCGACCAAACGGCGTGGATTTAATTAATTTAAATCTAACTGATAGAATTAATTCGAGAGCCTATCAATACAGACCCATCCCCTTACATTTCTTCTCATATTTTCTAACCAAAGCAACGGAGCTATGCCATTTTCCCTTCTCCGCTATTTCTATTAATTATAAAATATTATATTATAATCAGAGAAGGGAAATAAAGAAAATAAAAGATGAGAAGGAGCGAATCATATTGCAGAAAAAGGTAAATTTTATAATTATAAATCTATATTCCACTTAATTTAAATCTTCTCTCGGATCTGCAATTCTAACAGGTATGTGTAATCTTGTTATACATATTTTTGGATTGGAAATGAAAAAGGAGTCAATTAAAGGGATGAATACGAATTTGAGAGATTTGTAAAGTTTAAAAGGTGAGTGAGAAATTATGTGATTTGTAAATTACATTGAAATTTATATCATTGAGTTTTATTTAATTATCATGCCTATGCAAGATCTATTGAGCAGTGGGCTTAGAAAGAACGTATTTAATCAAAATTTCACCTACATTTTTTGTAAGTTGGGTAGTTGGAATATAATAGTATTTACACCATAATCTGAAAATTTGGAAATCGGTCCATAATTTTTTTAAAGTAGAATGTTGGTAAGATTGCAGATTTATTCCAAATTTAGGATAATTGGGTTGCAAATTGTTAATATTAATTTAAATTGCCCTAATTTGACTTGAAATGTGAATTTCTAAGTTTTAATTTGTTGAAAGCATTATGGGAGCAATTTAGTTGTATCCATTTTCGTGTAATTTCCATAAATTATCTAATTCCACGACTATGTATAAAAGTGTGTCTTTTGAAATAATAAGGAATATAACATAAAAGAAAGAGATGTGTAAAGCACGGATTTTCTCCTCCATAGTTTGTATTGTCTATTTCAGTAGAAAAAAGTGATAATTCCTTGTGGTTTCAAATGGAGCAAAAGTTTCACTTTTGGGTAATATATGAAAAGTTATAATGGTAATCCTACTTGGGAAGGATAACACTAATATATTAAAATATGGAAGTAAATATACTTTACAGAATGTAAATATAAGTATATGTTCTGGAATTCCTAAGTTAATGAGTTAGGAATAGGAATATATATGCACACACATGCATAACTACGCCTACCAAATAATAAAAAAATACATAGGGTAACAATAAAGCATAATATACATCAGTATGTGTATTAGTTATAATTACGACGATTAGTTATTGATAGCATAATAAATCATATGACTAGGATGTTGAAATGGGAAAGAGAGATTGTAACCCTAAAATATTTGAACAATGATTGCAAATTTAGTAGGCAATAGTTGTGTAGTTAATTGGGAGTCACATGAATTAAATAGGGACATAAATGCATTTAATGGGATCGATTAAAGAATTTAATATGAAATTTATAGGTGAAATAGGCATAATATGTTGAATTTGAGAAAATAAATAAACATCATTAGTGATTGTCCAGTTTGAATAATAACGACCATTTATTATACATTTATGGGACATAAAAGGAAGTGATGAATATAGGAAATAAGGGCATAAAATAGGAATTGGTTCATAGCAAATAAGTGAATTTAATACAAGTAAATAAACATAGGAGGCAATATAATTTTCATAGTAGGAAATTATACAGCCTCAATAATACGTTTAGGACGAGCGTGAATTAGTAGGACTAGCCCAATATTTAGCCTAGAATCACTGGTTTGGTTTAGAATGGATTGGGATGCAAGGTCAATAGAGACACAACAGAAGTTTGTCGTTCACCTATAGGCTACTATCAATTATGTATACGTATTGCTGATGTGGGACATCTCTAAGCATAGGACCCATGGTGAAGGAATTTACGTTTGCATATAGGTTTGGCAAAATATACTAAGGTTTCGCCTCAGATTTGAAGTATTGAATAACTTAGTACCTTTTAGGGATGTCAGGGGTTAACTTGAGGGGTGGAAGGTATTAAATGGTCGTTGGGTCTACCTTTTCTCTAAAAAGAAGTTTTAAATAACCTACGATGGTACCTAATGGGAAAATGGGGTCTGTTTTATTTCTAAAAAGAGGTATTAAGTAACTAGGGTAGGTATTTTCCTTGACTTACATTAGGTTATTCTAAATGGTATTTCGACTATGGGAGGTCGGCGGGCTATGTCGGTGTTGTTGGTGGATTAGTATTTAGTAGTAGGGCTATAATTACCAACGGTGCCCAGCGCTTGTCTATAGTATTAACTACCGACAGCAAAATACGGCTATGTTAATGGTATCCATAGTATTGGAAGCACTTGAATATGAAACAAAATCACAGATTTCAAAAACAACAATTTTCTGATTACATTTCAAAACACATATTTCACATTCGAATTACATAATCCTATAATCTTTTCCCAGGTAAAGATCAAATATAATTATTACATAAATACTCCAAGAGCGACATTTGATGATGCCCCTTGGTTGACCAGAGTACTATATAACCATACTGACATAATACAACACAGCGGAGTCAAACAAAATAAACGACAACTCCTAAATAGTTATCCGTCGGCCATCTGCTGATCTCCTGAAGCTTTATTTACCAACCCACTAAAAACCTGTAAACCTCAACCCTCGGCCAACTCAAGTCAATTTTGAGCACCCGAGAGCTTAAGGGGAAAAACATAACTTCGAGTCAGACATAAAGCCTGATGTGAATAATGCTACAAATCTCGTTATTTGATATTAAGTTAGACCATGCCGCTTACCGAAATGGGTTTCCCGTTACTAATATCCTTTTAAAATAGATCTTTTGCAAATCATAATCCTACGATCAAAACTGGTTAAAAACTGTAAAGCAACATCATGTAAACTTACATGTCAGGTAACAAATGAACTATCTGTCCGAACAATACAGTTTTGTTTGGCTAACTACTAACCTTTGGCTGATCCGGCCTACCAGACAATATAAACAAATAATCTAACACTGTTAGACACTCTTATTCCGGATGGTCTGTCCCTAACTTATCTCCTCCCAGGGTCACCTGATCCTAATGGTTTTGCGAGCACATAATAACCTATCTCCATACAAATATATTTCCATTTGTGTGTAATATCATTTTAGTCTTACTTGTAACAAAGCCCTACACACTAGAATTTCGGACTAAATTAGCTGGGGCTAATAGCTAATGTATAGGGCACGACCTTTACTAGTCCCATCTGGTATATAAATATCTAAGTAAAATTAGGGTAATCTTCCATTAAATTTTCCATGTAAACCTTTTCATCTCAAATTGATTTAAAATCTTTAAACCAAACTTAAATAAGAAAAATATATATTCTATGTTTTACTCAAAATCACCTTGCCATGTTATATATACTTTACTCAAATCTTTGTTGATGAAAACATTTAAACCTTTGAAAGTACCCCCTTCGAATCCATTGAAAGTACCCCTTTCGAAACCAAGTGAATCCCTTTCTTTCACCTAGGTTGAAAGTCTAAAACATTCTTTTCAAAACCATTCATATAAACCTTTTGAAGCCATTGAAAACCTTTTCTTTGAAAGCTATAAAACCTTAGAAATCCTATCTTTAAAACATTTAAACATTGCCTTTCAAAAACATTGGAAAACCTTTCCTTTCAAACCTTTCGAAACCATTGGGGAACCACCCCTACGAAACCATTACTTAGACCTTTCGAAAGCATCAAAAACATTTATAACAAAAAACCTTTAGAAAACATTTGGGTTCAATTAAAACATGTGGAATAACTTTACGAAACCATTCAAACCATCTTCTTCAAAACCATTTAGGTTCTACCTTCAACAGAGCAAAAGGGTCATTAAAACATAAGTTGAAAGAATTCCTTTCGAAAGCATTCCTAAGTAGAAGTCATGGTGTCGAAACCAACTCTTTCGAAAACATTGGAGAAGTGGCTTAGTTTTAAAAGCAAAGTATTCCCTTTGGAACCATTGACTTCGAAAGGTAAGAAAGCGGCAGCTAGGGGTTTCGACCCCTTCAAAGCATTTACTTAAAACAAAAGGAGCATCCATTCGAAACCATTCCTTTAAAATAATTTGACTTGGTCGAAAGCTAACCAAGTCAAAAGCTACTTAGTCGAAAGCAAATCAGGCGCATTTTCATTTAAAAGCAAAGTAGCGCTTCACCCCTTCGGAACCTTTAGTTTCGACCCAATACCTTCCGCCTATATGCAATTCGCTGCGCACCAAGTCTTTGATGCCATGCGCATTGGTTTCGATTGTGATGATGGTGGAGGGACATGGTCGAAAGCTAGGTTCCGATAGTGGTGAAACATATAAAAAGCATGTTTAAGCTAATTTATAACATTTTAAAGTAATTCTTTTCAACTCACCTGCCTTGTTTGTATAATATTATTGATTGCTAATTTCCTTTTCTAAAGTGCCTCCAAAATTTCAAAATTAAATATTTTAAATATTTACAAAGTACCCCTTTTACTTTTATAAATATATAAACAATTAAATCACATACCTTATATAATTTTATATATCTATTAAAGCACTTAGAAAAATTCTACAAAAATTCCAGAAAATTATTTTTAATATATTTTCTAACATATAACAATTTCAAACTCAAATCATATATTATTTAACCATAAATAATTTTTAAACCCAAATAACCAATTCCACCCTAGAAAATTAATATTGAGTCCACATTAATTCAGAAAATTATGAAAATTGAAACCCATCTCAAAAATATCATTTCCGATCTAGATCTAAAATTGTAAGGCATTTAAATGTCATTTAATAGGGTTTTCACATCAAAAAATATCATAAAACCTATATGAATTATCATAAATCATCAACAAGCATATATAAACATTTAATCCGTCAAAATCATGGAATAATATTGCAAAATAAAACGGATTAACCTTAAAACCGAAAACACTTGAGAAATATGAGATGCAATCATTATTCACCTTAGCTTTGAGATTAAGGAGTTTGATATTTGAATGAATTTGATTTTGATTACTCTTCTTCCTTTGATTACTTTCTCCTTCTCTAGCTTGTCTAATGATGGCCCACCTTTACTTTGTCTTTGATTTTGAAATGAACGTGTAAATGAATTCGTAAGGGTTTAGGGTATAAGAATGCTCTTTTTCCTATTTTACCCCTTCTCTATTTTATTCTAATTCATCTTTAGTTCATTGTTTACATGGCACGACTACCCAATAGTTTAATCACAAATCTCAATCCCCTAATCGTCACAATTTATTTAATTTAGCTAATTAAATATCATAAATAATGTTACTAAAAATTAGGGTCATTATAATATGACTTGTTAATACTCGAGGGATTGGCATAACATTCGGGATGAGGAGGGAACGGCATAATTTTTTGCAGCAAGAGGGATCGGCATTGTCTAATAAAGCAGGAAGGATCGGCAATGCACTATGGAACCATAGGGATCGGCATTATGAAACACAAAGGATAAGCATGTAATAGGGTTCAGTATTTGAAGTTTCAAGCTAAAGGGAAGGGTTCGGCAGGAATGTTTTCAGAGTGGATTTGAATACAAGATTGATCAAAAGCACGAGCCCTATATATCCAATCGACATGAAGTTTGGAGAGCCATCGTAATTAAGCATGAAGAAGCTACCATAGGGATCGCTGCCCCAAAATCAACCAATGGAGGGATCGATACCGATCCCTCTCCATTGGGATTTAGGCCTACCACCCTCTATAGTGGGTCCGTATAGGTAAGGAAGTCCTATTACCGAAATTCCAGATAGATTGGTGGTCGCCTTCACCTATAAATACTGGCCTAGGGAGTCATTCTAAGGACGTTTACGCTGTTGGTTACATAGCTCTTTTTATTTTAATCAAATATCTTCAATACTCCATTATTTCTTGTTGTTTTCTATTGTAATCAAGATTATAATGAATCAATAAAGAGAATATCCAAAGTGGACGTAGGCAATCGACGTCGAACCAATATAAATCCTGCAGTTCTTGATTTCTGTTTTGATTTGCTTATTATTTTGCTATATTCCTCTATTTTTTTATTTAGTTTTCTTCATTTATTCTCTACACAAACTTATTCTTGGGTGTTTGTGATCAATTTGGTTGCAAACATTTTGGTGCTTTCATTGAGAACTTGATTCTCAGCGCTTTAGGATCCCATTTGTTACTACTGGATTGAGCAAATCCCCAAAGGTGATCGATAATCATCTTCAAAAACTTGCAAATGCTACTTAGATTTACTAGAATCTAAGCAAGGAAATCAGTAATGGTGAGGCATACCAGATCAACTTCTCAGAATGTGGATGGGAATGAAACTAACAACATTCAACAAGGAGCCCTAAGCAACCAACCTACAAATTTGAATATGGAGCCTGTCAAAGTCCAAAACCCTGCTAATTCTATAACCAAAACTAAATTTAATAACCTGATGAGGGAGTTGATTGAAAGCCGTAGACAGCTGAATGAACAAATTCAGACTAATGCTAGCCTAATGAACCAAATTTCTTAACAACAGCATGAGAACACTAAAAGGCGTCCCACTCCTTACTCGGTGTCGGAGAGTTTAACCTCATCAGATGAATACCACAGGCATAGGCGTCTCAGGTTTGAAGGAGATCGGAGCATCAAGACGGATCGATGTTGATCGCTCCCTAGGGATCGATACCGATCCCTCCTCCAGAGGAGAGATTCTCCCGCAACACTTGGGGAATCGAGCAGGAACTATTTTCGAAAGCTTAGACGTTGGAGTTCAACTAAATGTTGACCAAGTACCCTACCAGAATGATGATGAGTTGAATGTCCAGGGTGCGCGTCAATAGGATGGTGGATCAAGAAGGCATGAAATGGCCCATAGACATCAATCAAACCATTCATGTTAGGAGAAGCACGACCATGCTTGGCACCACCCATCCAAATACCGGATTTGTTGACAATGGTCAGACAATTGGTGAGAGAGAATCGAGGTTTGACAAATGATGATCGACAAATTTCGAGGAGCCATACCCCCATTTACTGACAATGTTTTGCATGCGGAATATCTGAGAAGGTTCAATATGCCTTCGACGCCTGCCTATGAGGGAAAGGCCGACCCTAGGTAGCACATTATGAGGTAAGGATGGTTAATGGACTCAGTAAGAGGCAATGATGTGACCAAATGTAGCTTCTTTCTTATAAGCCTCTTTGGAATAGCGACAGTGTGGTTTACAAGACTACCCCCACGATCGATTTAAAGATTTGATGAACTAGACACTAAGTTTGTGGAGAAGTTTGGGATCTATGCTACTCGTCCTAAAGAAGTGATGCCACTTTCCATTGTAATATAGGATCCGGGGGAATCACTGAAGGACTATTTCGAAAGATTTCATATTGCGGCTACAAAAGTCAGCAACCCAAATGACCATGTTATACTTATGGCTATGACGAGAGTGATTGATCCTTAATCCGAGTTTAGTGATTGGCTGGCTGGAAAACCGCAGGCCACATTAGAGTGCATCTATTCAAAGGTAGTCAATATCTGAGGAAGGAGGTAGCTAGGTCCTCTAGGAAAAACAATGTTGTGGGACCGAGAGGAGAAGCAGTACAAAGCAACATTGCAATAAAGCAGCCTAATGAGAGTTCTAGGATAGTTCAAGTTAATGTTCAGAACAAGCCGAATCAACAGAAGAGAAATGGAGACATGAATCGAGACCGGAAGAGGAAGTCTAGTAGACCAAGACTTAGGATTCTTATATATGACAACTACATGCCTTGAAATACATCCCTAGAGAATATTTATCTATCCACTTGCAATACTACTCGATATAAGAAGTCACGTCCAAAGGAGTCGAGAGAGACATAGAAACAAACTAGAAAGTACTGCCGGTTTCACGAATGTTATAGGCACAATACGAATGAGTGCAGGCATCTCCAGGAAGCTATCGAGAAGTTGATTTGGGAAAATAAGTCACAGCAGTTTGTTAGAACTCCATAGGATGGCGGACAAGCGACATTTAACCCTAATCGAGGACAAGCTCCACGCAGGGTTGAGGAGCCTGTGAGGACTGGTGGGAGACTAGTGATAAACACAATAGTCCGAGGACCGCACCCTATGGATAGGAGTTGGAAAGAAATGGAGTGCAATGCTAGCATGATAAGGCATATGAAGTTTGAGTATTGTTCAAATACGGAGGACGGAGCTCCAACTAAGCAGCAATGCACGATGATTGATGATATAGTGTTCAGAAGCAGGAATCCAGATAAAGTAAAGGCCCCTACAACTGTTCTGATGGTAATTTCTTCCATGATTGGTTCTGCTTTGGTGAGAATGATTTTAATTGATTTTGGAAGCTTAGTGAATATTATATTTAATAAGGCATATGATCAAATGAGAATGGAGGCAAAGATTTGAAACCATATAAAGCTCGCATACATGGTTTCAATGGTGTAGCGACTGAGGCCGTTGGTTATGTGAAGTTACCTATTGAATTAAGGGAAGGTGCACGTAGGAGAGTGTGGATCCTACTGTTCATTGTTTTGGATGTTAATGCACCATACAATGCTTTTCTGGACCGACCGGCCCTGGTTGCGTTTCGGGCAGCTTTTGCCCCATGGTGTTTGACTTTAAAGTTTTCGACTGATAATGGTGTAGGAGTGGTTCATGGCGATCAGGCGACTGGACGTGCCTGTTATGTATTGAGGAAAGCTCAACGAAAGGAGAAGTGAAAGGGAGCTGACAAATCTGTCTGCATCCAAGTTACTGAAGATTGACAAATGAAGCATGTGCCTTGACTTGGGCACTACAGTCGGTCCTATAGAGATATAGATCCAAGGGATGATGAAGAGGAGCCTAAGGAGACCAAGGCTACACCAGCTGAACTGACAATTGATATCATAGTCAGCCACGATGATCCATCACGGGTCTTAAAGATTGGATCACAACTCAGCCCCTTAATGATGAGAGAACTTGCTAATTTTCTCTAAGTGAATCTAGATGAATTTGCCTAGACTCATTCTGACATGCATAGGATCTCGCCTGCCATTACGAGCGATGCATTAAACATTTATCCGAAGTATGTTCCGGTAAAACAGAAAAGGCAAGGCATTGGATCCGGAGAGATCCATGCCCTTAAAGAGGTGGTGAATAAATTGAAAGTCAGTAAGTTTATTCGCGATGCTCTCTATCCTAAATGGATATATAATTCCATGCTAGTGAAGAAGGAGAATGTAAAATGGAGAACTTTCATTGACTAAAGATAGTTTCCCCTTCCAAGGATTGATCAGCTAGTTGATTCGACTGTAGGGCACAAATGTTGTCTTTTATGGATGCGTACTCCGGGTATAACCAAATCCCGATGCATGTCCTCAATCGGGAACACACTAGCTTTGTTATGGATGCTGGGTTGTATTATCACGTGGTGATGCCATTTGGATTAAAGAACATCGGAGCAACCTATCAATGCTTTGTTAATCGGATGTTCAAAGATTAGACTGGGAGGACAATGGAAGTCTATGTGGATGATATGCTCGTGGAGTCACGATGATTAAATGACCACGTTCGGGACCTGGCAGAGATGTTCAACATCCTTCCCTATTACAAAATGAAAATCAATCCTTTGAATGTTCATTTGGTGTTGCGTCTGGAAAGTTCTTGGGCTTTATTGTCAATGCACGAGGAATTGAAGCTAATCCCTAGAAGATTTAGGCTATTCGAGATATTCAAGCACCAAGAACCATTGAACAAGTACAAAGTCTCAATGGGAAGGTTGTTGCCTTAAGTTGACTTATCTACAGAGCAATTGATAAATGCATCCCTTTCTTTGATTTGATTAGGAAGGCAAAGGGAAATTTCGAATGGATGTGGGATTGCGAAGATGCGTTTTGGGCTCTGGTGAATCATTTGGAGAGACCCCCTATTTTTTCAAAGCCAGTAGATCATGAGCAGTTTTACATTTATTTAGTTGTATCAACGCATGCTATAAGAGCCGCCTTGATTTGCGAGGAGAATCTGATTCAGAGGCCGGTGTATTACGTCAATAAGCGATTAACAGGAGCAGAACGGGACTATCCGAAGATAGAGAAATTGGCATACTGTTTGCTAATTTCATCATGGAAACTTCATCCATACTTCCAGGCACATCTGATTAACATTTACACCGACCAGCCGTAATGCAGGTCTTACAGCAACCTGAGACATTTGGAAGGTTGCTTAAATGGAACATAGAGCTCAGCCAGTTCGACGTTGCATATCTTCCTCAAATAGTTATCCAGGGTTAAGCATTGACAGAACTTATAGCAGAATTTACCATGCACGACGATCATCCAGAAGGTAGCAAAATCTCAACCATGCGATGGAAATTGTATACTAATGGAGCATCTAATGATCATTATTTCGGAGGTGGGATTGTGCTTGTGACCCCTGAAAACCGATCGATTTGTTATGCTTTGAAGCTTGATTTTCCTACTACAAACAACGAGGCTGAGTATGAAGCATTGATTGCTGGACTTAAACTCGCTAAAGAACTTGGAGTTAAGTCTCTTGAAGTCTTTTGCGATTCATAATTGGTGTATCAAGTCAGAGGAGACTATCAAGCGAAGGGACAATGACTTGCCCTGTATCTCACCCGAGTTCAAGAGTTGTTGGCAGAATTTAAGTACAACATTTCACATATCCCACACGAGCAAAACGAAGAGGCAGATTCATTGGCAAAGTTCGCTAGTACCGACGATGCGCAATTGATGGGCTTGGTTCTGGTCGAGATATTAGATACCCTAAGTATAAATATGATGGAAGCCGATCAAGTACTGGAAGCGGAATCCTAAAAGGAATCATGGATGACTCCATTTAAAGATTATTTATTATGTGGTATCTTGCCTGAAAGGAGAAATGAAAAGCGACAAATCATTCACAAAGCTTCGTGGTACATTATGCAGGAAGAATTATGTATAGAAAAGAATTTTCTGTTTCCCTACTCTATTGTATCGCTCACGACGAGATAAAGCGTGTTCTAAAAGAAGTTCACAAGGGAGAATGCGGCGACCACACTGGGGCGCAAACTCTAATGAAGAAGATACCATGTTATGGATATTACTGGCCAACCGTAAACCAAGATGCTGCCGACTATGTAAGACGATGTGACAAATTCCAGATATATGTAAAAGTCCTAAGAGCTTCACCAACAGAAATCACGCAAATGGCCAGCCCACGGCTATTCGCTATGTGGGGTATTGACATCATTGGCTCTTTGCCAATCTATAAACGTGGTGCGAAGCACACTATTATCGCGGTTGATTACTTCACCAAATGGGCCAAGGCGAAACCATTAGCTATGATCATAACCAAGAAAGTAATCAATTTTGTTGTTCATAACATCATGTGTCGCTTTGGCCTTTCACAAACTGTTGTAACAAATAATGGGGCTCAATTGATAGTGCTGAATTTAAAGACTATTTACGGAAGATATCATATTGAAAAGAGGTTTGCGGTGGTCGCTCACCCTCAAGCGAATGGACAAGTTGAAGCTGTAAATAAAATTATCAAGTCTATTCTAGAAAAGCGTCTAGAGAAGGATAGAGATAAGTGAGTGAATGAACTTCCTATGGCACTTTAAGCCTACAAAACCACTCACAAGTTCACGACTAGTCATACTCTGTTCGCTCTTGCTTATTGATCCAAAGCCATTATTCCGGTAGAATTTGAAGTCCCTTTTTATCCAGCGAAATACTATGATCCTAAAATGAACAAAGATCTTCTCTTGGAATCTTTGGAATTTACAGATGAGAAGCATGGGGAAGTCGATTTGAGAGCAGCTGCACACTAACACCGAGTCGCCCGATATTATAACACAAAAGTGCGATCAAGAACCTTCGAAGTTGGCAATCTCATCCTAAAATGGGGTTTTCCTACCCTATCACATATGAATCCGACTTGGAAAGGATCGTATGTCATTGAACAGAGGCTTGGAGAAGAAACTTTCACGCTAGCAACTGTCAATGGCATTACACTTCCGAGAGCGTGGAATAGCGAGCATTTACGATGCTATTTCACTTAGATAATTTCCTTTACATTTCAGTTCTATTTACTTTCAAAAAATTTATTTAGCGTTTGATTTTTCGAATATGTAACAAGACAGATTAATTTATTACTCTTCGTTTAATGAATAAAGTTTCAAGCTTCCTGATGTGCACGTAAATGTGCATATTTTTACCACCATATTTAATCTATTTAAATTGAATAAATGATCGTATTGAGTGTTTTAACTTGTTTTAACCAAAATTCAAATTATTTGAAATTGTCACATATTCATCTTCATCCAAGGGTAAAATGGTCATTTTTTGCATATATGAAATTGAGAAAGTTTAATGGGAAATTTCGATGTTATTTTTTAGGAATTTAAACTCAATTACAAGTGGTTTCATGAAGGAATATGCATGCACAAAGAAGATACAAAAGAATGAAGATGGAAATAATTCAAAGTGAAGAACATGGAGGACCCCACCCACTTACCTTGATTTTCAATTAGGAGCTAATGCACATGCTAAAAGACATTTAAAGCTTCATGTACATTTAAGTGGGGGATTATTAAAGCTAATGATAACTTGGCCACCACACTTCCTCCAAGGGCATTTTGGGCACTCCCCAAAAAATATGCATTAGGGTTTCTAACTTGCATAAATACCCTTTGTGTTTCATGTAGCCCTCCTCTCTTACTTAGTCTCTCTTTAGTTAGTTTTAGGCTCAAAATAAAACCAATCTCTCTTCTTTCTTTCATGGCTACTTAGTCATTTCTATTTCATGTATTTTTTCTTTTTTTATGCAACTTCAATACATGTTCTTTTCCTTTTCATGCTTATTTACTTTCATGTTGTAGTGTAGATTTATTTTTCATTCAAGTAGAATAGTTTTTTCTTTACTTTGCTCTCTTTTTCCTTTTTTTCTCTCATGTTGCAAGCTACATTTGTTGTTTTAATGACAAATATGAGAGGCTAAACCCCTTCAATTTAGGGGGTAATGAAGCTCTCTAATTATGTAGCTTCAACTATTTGTTAATTCATGCTCTCTTTTTGTACTTAATGATGATGATAGAAATAGTTTACTAGTTGTTTTTGCTTTGAATTTGAAAGTCTATATTGTTGACACCAAATAGGCTATGCTTAAACAATCACTAACACTAATGGCTTCTTCATCAAAATATGATTATGGCAAAAGAAAGAGATTTGAAATTAAAATTTGATGGTCTATATTTCTAGTCAATAGTTAATAGACCATACTTAAAATAGATTTCATTTTCTTTGTCAAGTTTCATGAAAGTTAGTAAGTTATTTAAGGGATATGTCATAGTTTGATGGCTTGTGTGAGCTAATTAATAGCACAAATAGGCCATACTTATGATAAACACGTCAATTAAACTAACTAATGACCATAAAAGAGAGATCATGATTTCATATGTGTTGAACTACATGATCTAGAGAGTGGATTTATTTCCTAAATTGTCATTTAACTCTCATATTTTTATCTATTTTTCTTTTGCTAGTTTTTTTTAGTTTTTTACATTTTTAGTTAATCACACTTTTAACTTCGGTTAATTTGATTGAATAGAATTTTAAAATCATCTATTCCCTGTGGATCGACCCGTATTCGCCGCGTGCTACATTCGTACACTGTGCGCTTGCGGTATATTTTAATTTTGAAATTTTTCGACGGTTTTCTAATTACATAGAAATTCTGTCGATCAACAAGTTTTTGGCGCCGTTGCCAGGGAGTTGTTTTGATTTTAATTTTTTATTCTTCGAATTATTTGTTGTTTGATTTTTGTGTGTTTTAATTTTTTGTGTGTCTGTGTGATTTTTGTTTGTGTATTGTTTTTGTTTTTGTTTCTTTTTTTTAGTTGTTAGTCTATTTCCATTTGCATTTAAAAAAAACAATCACAATTTCAAAACAAAAACATTTTATTATCCTTTCAATTTGCATTTCATTTTTACAATCTACATTGCATTCACAATTTCCCAAAAAAAGAACACTATTACATTGCATTTTTTTTTTCACTGTTTGCATTTTCTGATTGTTTCCCCTCTCTGTTTGCACTGTGCATATTTTTCATTTTCTATTTACAAACTGTGCATCTTCAAAACTGCTCTTTGACTCTTCTTACTCCATTGTTTTGTGCACCTGCTTATCATAGTTTTGTGCATTTTTCACTGCCTCTACCCAAAAACCTGTCATATTCCTCACTAACCTGATGCACATCACCCACAAACAACTCCACCCATAACAGTTCCTCCATCGCTGACCACCTCTAACTCATGCTTGCCTGCTTTATTCACATATCTGAATCACCTCCTCTCTGTTACTTCCATTGTTCATTTGATTGTTATTACATTGCATGCTAAGTACATAATGAAATTGATTAATATCGATATGTGTGAACAGGTTCCCGAAGTTTAAAATCGATCAATCATACTAATCCTCGATGGGATCAAACAAGATGACTCCATTAATTTGCTCGATTAACAATTCTCGTAAATGATTCAAAGGATGGGACACACAATAAGGAGCAAATATCATCGACAATCTGGAGATTGAAATTTATCTTGCCCGGACTGTGTGACTGAAATGAAACCGAGGCGACCAAAAGAAAGATAAACATCAAATCGAATGTGACTGACTACCCATCGACTAACTTTGGTCCTCAGAGCGTGACTGGAGTGTGAACATCAAACGGGTGTGATTGACCACCCATCGACCAAATCTGTGTCCCTAGAGTGTGGACTTGAGTATAAATCTGAAACAGGTGTGACTAACCACCCATCGACCAACTCTAAATCCCCAAAGTGCAGATTGAAGTATAAACATGATTTGAGCGTGAACCGACAGCCCACGAGACAACTCTAAGTTCCCAGAGTGCGGACTGAAGTATAAACATGATTCAGGCGTGAACCAACTACCCACAAGACAAATCTAAGTCTCCAAAGTGCGGACTGGAGTATATACATAAATTGAGTGTGAACTGACTGCCTACAAGGTGACTCTATGTCCCCAGAGTGTGGATTGGAGTATAAAGGTGTGAACCGACTGCCACAAGATGACTTTAAGTCCCCAAGCCACGGACTAGAGTATAAACATAAATTAGGTGTGAACAGACCACTCACAAAAAAATTCTAAGTCCTTATAGTGTGGACTGGAACGTAAACAAAAATCGAGCATGAATCGACCGCTTGCAAAATAACTCTAAGTTCTTAGAATGTGGACTAGTGTATAAACGCAAATGAATAGATGAGTGGATTTTGACCGTTTTCTATTCCATAAACTCCAACCTTAAATCGACAAGAGGAATGAAAACTACTAAAAGCTGAATGTGACAGCTCACTACAGCTCTGGCTCAGTGTTCTTTATGACTTAAGGCAACCTTGAGATGAAGATAATGAATGTTAACAAAAATTGCAATCAAAAAATTACAAGTACACTGAAAGGAAAGTAATCATTCAACTATCAAAATAATAATTCACACGATGTTTAATCGAAAACAAAAAAACTTTATTCACAAGTGTCAAAATTCCAGTACAAGTTATGCCAAAAAATAGGATTCATACCCATATACCTACAATTAGGCAAAGAAATAATTATGCAAATTATATACAATGATATGAAGTAATAGTTACTCTTCGACTTTCTTTCCCTTTGGGATTTTTCAGGGGTGGAGATGCTCAAATTTCTCTTCCGAGATCCTTTGCCGCCTTTGGTCAGAGTGCTTATGGAAGGAGGGATTTCACCAGGAATTGACCCGCCCGGTGGAATAACTTGCAATGGTACAAGATCAAGATCATCGACTTCCACCTCGATGGGCTTACCTTTAACTTTCCGCTTCAACTTTTCCTCCTTCTCAATCGTTTCCTTCATGCTGGTTTTAACGGTATGCTCCGAAGTGCTAGTGATTATACATCATCAGGTTCATCGGCCGGGAATGGATTGTCAGTTTTGTCTTCATCAAGAGCACCGATGATTTGGGAATAAGGCCCTGGAACTTCAAAAGCAGTCGGGTCCTCGGTCGCTTTCTCATGTTGTTCCGCAGCAGCACCACTTTTGGGATCAGATCCCAAAAGAACTGCAAAGTTTATTAAAACACGGATGTTAGTTAAAATCCATTACTCGTGAAGAACAAGAACATTTTAAATACGGAGAATTTTAGTATGATACCAACATCCCGTTGACTTTCCATAGTTGCCGAAGTGCCTCCTTCAAGAATGGAAGATAGCATTTGCGGCCCAAAGCCAGGCTTATCCGGATCATAGCCAAGAATCTGCTCTATTTCATGGGAAATTAATGGTCTGGCTAATTGGGTTGGAGAGGAACCCTTGGGATCAGTTCAGGAAGACTCGACAATATCCTCTCCCTCTTTAGCGGGTGCAGGAGCTCTAAAAAATTGAAGTTTTGCGGTGGCTAGATCCGAAGGATCATCCCCTCAAAGAACTTCTCTTACTAGTTCTTCTTTGTTAAATTCGGCTTCTCCCAGCTCTTCTTTCTTTATCTTAATAATATGTTCCCAGGCTTCGGCAAGCGAATCGAGGTAACCCTCACCAAGATTTCTTAAGTCACAGTGGAGCAGGACCGTTGCATTATATTAGATAATCAGCTGATCAAATAAGTCCTTAATTTCGTTCCTACCAGACTTCATAGCGGCTTCCACCTAGGAGTTGGCTTTTTCAAGCATCTCTTTTCTGCTCTCCTCTCGGGCTTCTTCTTTCAGAGCTTCAACTTGGCAAACTGTTTGTCAAGTTTTGTTTTCAAGCTCCTTGCCTCAATGACTTCATCGCAGTATTTCTACGACTCCTCCTGAGCTTAAATATTTTCCTTCCTTTCCTTTTTCAACAATTCTTCGAGCTCTTTAACGTGGCAAGCTAAAGCATCCTTTTCCTTTTGCAACGAGTTCTTTTCTAAGGCAAGTGTTCCACTGCGTTGAAATGTTGTGTGGAGTTCTTTTCTATGTGAAATTTCCAGATGGCTCACTACCTCTGCCGTCTCCTTGGCATTATTTTCTTCCTCGGCAAGTTGGGTTTTGAATTCAAGCAACTTTGCATCTTGGTGATTGATTATATTTTTGTCGTGAATAGTCTCTACCTTGAGACGATTTGTTTCATGTTAATGCTCCATGGAAACTTCAAAAAATTTCTCTGCCAAATAAATGAATGATTCATGTTGAATGAATATGTCGTTCACACACGCTAAAGAGCTTTCTTTGGCATGCCTAAGGATAACATGAATAGAAGGGAGGAATTTGAGGCCGTCGAAGCAAATCTTCGGGAAAGTGGCTTTAATTTCAGCCCACTTTTAAACTGTAGAAGAGTCAGAAATAGTAGCTGGCGGGAGTGGATCAGAACTGGACAGTGGGTGCTTGCTAGATCGACGCTCATGAAAATGCCTTGAACTTGAAGAACCAGAATGTTGCTCATGAGGTGCAGCAATGTGAGGGTCACGATAAGAAGATTTTTCTCCACTCTAAACCGGAAGATTAGAATGTTTGCGCCGACGAGAAGCATGAGATTGAGACTTTCTCTTTGAAGAGGAAGAAGACCCCTCGAATGATAATCTTTGCTCGTCCTTCATCCCTTTCTCTACGTCGAGTGGACTTAGAGTTCCGACTTGGGCGATAATAGGCAAAAGAACTTTGAAGACGATCGAAGGCTCATGATTGAGACATTGGACCTAAAAAGTCAAAATAAGATCATATTAGAAGTTTTCATACGAGAGATCAATAACAAGTGTATAGTGGAGTGCAAGTGATTATGAGTGTCCAAATGTTCCCCTCAACGGACCGGTAATGGTAGCTTTGCTCATCGGTGCGCTCTCCCCCTTATTAGAAGGTTGGATGCCTTCGCCGTTTCTTATGGGAACGTTATGTCCTTCGACGTTTATATTTGAAAAGTCATAGGACATGATGTCATCTAGAATTTAAATACTGGAGAGTCCATTTAACGAGCTTTCCAAATGTTGAGAAGATGATTACTCTTCAAAAGGAGTAATAAATAACTCTAGGCCTGATGCAGCCTTTCTTCTGCATAGCCAGTACACCAACTTCTTTTTTCTCTTTAGAGGTGTTTGCAATTGCCCGACTTGCGACAAACCAACCATCGACGCTTTTCCAAAACCTGCATCGTCATCTCCTAGTTTTTCAATATGAGAATCTTTAATTTCACCCTCCTCTATATCTTCCCAAGTCCACTCAGCAGGGGGCACGATGGGGTTGATTGTTTCCTTTCTTCGTTCTGGAACTATCTTTGGAACTGTCGTGCTCCTAGCAAGTCTGATTCTGTAGCTATCTTCCAACAGCCAAAATAAAGATAGCAAATCATTGGTTATGTGGAGTTTGATGTCCTAGTCCTCAATAAGGGTAGCGTGGTTGGCGGTGATGGCTTTAGAAAACGAGCACCTTCGAGACATGGACGAACACCTAAAAGAACCTTAGATGTTAGAAAATTCAAAAAAGAAGTTATGACTCGGGTTAGTGAACTTGAGAAAAAAGTGGAAGTAACACTTACATCCTTCTAACCATCTTCTTGCGAATCTGGGAGGGCATCGCACGTAGAACCATTCGTGTTTGAATAACGAAAGCTTGTTTCAGGTGCCCATCAAGACATGACAATTCAGTGAAGGTTCGAGGAAGATGTAAGAAGAGCTTCCCGATCATATTTTTGAAGTTATAAATAAATCCAATATCTTCAGAAGTGGGCAGACGGAATGGAACATTCATGAATAGCAGAAAAGTCCCGTGAATGACAGTGTAACCGTTGAGATGCAGTTGTGTAGGAGCGATCTCAAGATATCATAACATCTCCCAGACAAAGGAATTGAATGGCGGGACGCATCCAGCCCAGCATATGAACTTGTTGCATGTTGTATATCTGGCCGGGGGCAAGTAAGGTCTATCTTGCCTTGTAGGAACTAAGACATCCTCAAACGGATTCCATGGATTGAGCATAACCGATGAAGAGCTGCTTCTCCGGTTTGTGAAGCCTGTGAATCCACTATATTAACAAGAAGAATAGCACCCTCTACAACATCAGAGGAAGGCTGATGATTTCCATCGGAAGTACTGGAATTTCAGAGAAGAGATCGATTTGTGGATTCGAAGCTTCTATTCGTTCTGCATGAGGCTTGGAGAAGGCCTTCCAGATATAGTTGCAGAACTTGATTTTGCTTCAGAACCGATGTATCTCACCGTTGAATCTGAAGAAATGTTGGTTGAATGCTTCGTGCATCTGGAATCTATATCAGCTTAGACAATCGAGATTATAACATGTTCCCCCATGTCAAGTGTGAAGTAGTGCAGTGTAGTGTGAAACAGACACAAACAGTTTGAAATCAGAAAAGCAATAAATAAAATGATGAGACTTGGAGTTTTTTCCAGGGAGACCTTCATCGCAGACCGTCTCAATTAAGAAGAAAGTTGATCAACAACGAAAGCTTTGGGATTGACTATCGACATATTGAATTATGAAGTCTGTTATCTAAGTTCATAAGAAAATTTATTACTTAGTCCATATTGAGAAGTCCGAAAGTTTGGTCATTTGATCTTAAGTTCGACGTTCAAGTATGCAAGTCATATTGTTCATTTTCATCTTATATTCGAGTTCAGTAAGGCAACCTAACATAAATTTTTCGAATAAGTTAACTTGGATTAGTTTATAAAATATATTTCGATCCTTTCTCCAAGAATCCCTATACTGAACCCTCTCAAACCAGTTCAATATTTTCTTATCCGAACCCTTTCCTACCAATCCCTCACAAAAACCATTCCTCAAAACATCATGTTGATCCCTCATCTAAGTTATATCTTACCAATCCCTACACCAAAGCAAACAACACCGATCCCTCATATACGCTACAACCTACCTATCCTTTTCCTAAACCTACCCTACACCGATGCCTTTCTTTAAATCCCATATTGATCCCTCTCCAACCAATTTCAAACTTCTACTTTTCTTCATTCCATCAACTAAAAAACATCACTTCCTACGAACCATACCTTTCTTTCTTCCTTACTCCTTCCCCACTAAGAACCTTCAGCCAAACCCTTCTTTTCCTCCTCCTTCTTCTTCTTCATCTCTCCCTTATATCTTAATGTAACCCATCAAGTCGTTTACCTAAAAGACGCTCGAACTCACCACCTTACGCTCCCGTTAGAAGCTCAAGATTCACAACTTAATTGAATGATTAAAAGAGATTTCATACCCATGTATCGAGTAAATTAAAGATGAGCGTTTGAGATTCGTTGGATTGAGGATGAAGGAAAATTGACTTTAGAAGATTGCTTAATATTCGTGTTTTGATTTAAGGCCTAATGTAGAAGAGTTATCGTTCGTCCAAGGAGTTTAGTGATATCCTAGGTTCGACAAGAACGGGTATGCAAAGGCAAGTGAAGTAAAATCAGGGAAGTAAAAAAGTGAAGGAAAGAAAGGAGAAAGATTCATATATATGGATTTACTGGAGGAGGAACCCGTCATAAAGGGTTAAGCAAGTCAAAGATGAAGAGGGATCGACATTGGGACCTACCGATCCCTTTTTGCGTGGCCCTAGCAAGGGTTTGGCATGTCCAATGCCGATCCCACCACTATAATAAAAAAGAGAAAGGAAAAGGAAAAAAATGGAAAATGGAAAAAAAATGATGGACCAGTGAAAAGTGAATGATGATCGTTATCATGAAGGCTTGACTGCAAACACGAACATACAAAAATTGACAACGACATGTGAACATTCGAACATGTCCGGGAGCAACAGCAAAAACTTGTATATGAATATGCACAAGAATGGTTCAAAAGTTCAGCTTTTTGAAATCGATAGAAATTTCCAACAAACCCGAAACTTTCAAGTTCGAGGCTGGATCAGATACTCAAAGGCTTATAAATCCCACGGGACCGAATTTGTATATGCTAACGAATACGACATTAGACTTATATTATTGAAAGTCGATAAAGGAATAGCAATTACTCAGGAAGCTGGATGGAACTCTTTCCGGCAATTCAGACTTTTTTCAATTCAAAGAACGTCATGTCATCACAAGACACACTTTGGGAGGTAATGTTACCCGGTATCCTGACCCGGTTATATTAGACTAATTACACAAGACAGATTCGACTATCGTCAAGAAGGATAACCATGAAGCCATGGCTATAAGACTAGGAAGTAGAGCTCAAATGGTAATACGAAGCCCAGATTGGACGGAGTTGATAGATAGACGATGCAGGATGCTAAAAGTATGGAAAATAGCTTGGATTAGCAAGGGATCGGCATAGTAAGGTAGAGCACTAGGGATCGACATAATCATTTAGATGGATAATCAACATGGATAAAGTATTAGAGGGATAAGCATAGGTGATGATGCCTGGTTCAACATGACTTGTTAATATTCAAGGGATCAGCATAACATTTAGGATAAGGAGGGACCGATATAATTTTCTTGAGCAAGAGGGATGGCATATTCTAATAGAGCATGAGGGATCAGCAATGCACTATGGAACCACAGGGATCAGCATTATGTAACACAAGGGATAAGCGTGTAATAGGGTTTGGCATGTGAAGTTTGAAGCTAAATGGAAGGGTTCGGCAGGAATGCTTTCAAAGTGGATCTAAATCCATGATCGATCATGTGAGAAATGCGGATTACGGATCTTAAGGCTAATATTAACACTAGAGGGGGGGTGAATAGTGTTAATCAAGAATTACTAAATCTTTTTAATTTATGTTAATTTAGACACAAAAGTATGCAATATACAGACACAGATATGATCACAGAAACAATAACAGATGCAGAAATAAAATAAAAGCAGTAAAGGAAAGAACATACCGGATTTTATACTGGTTCGGGGTTACCCTACATCCAGTCCCGCAATACAAGTACGGATTTCCTTTCAAAAGCAATTGTACAATTACACCCTCTGTTTCAAGGCTACAAGGTATACCCTCCAGAATTTTGATCCTCTGGGTAGAGATACTTGATTTCCGGGCCACAAGTTTACCCAATTGATTTACCAAGGCTACAATCACACCTTTTCCCTTTTGATTGATATTCAAGGCTACAATCACACCTTTTCTCGCTTAATGGATTACAAAGATTTCTATAACTCTAAATAGCACTGAGAATCTTGTAGAGATAGTGATGGAGAATCAAACTAGAAGTAATCGAGTATGATTCAATGTTGATTTCGGTAGAGTAATGATATGAATATGTATTAAGAAATGAGGAAGAAGAAGAGGAGTGAAAACCAGAAAAAAGTGATTAAAAATTCGTTGAAACTGACCCCTATTTATAGAAGAACAACAGCCATGACCATTCATGAAGAGTTATGACGAATAGACACTTCTTTTGAAATTTGAATTTTCGAATCAAACTGTAACCATGTCGACATGGTACCCATAGGCATGTCGACATCCCAAAGCATTTTATGATATTTTGAATTTCTTTGAAAATAACCTTTATCTTATATAAAAATTATTTTAAACTTTATAAATATACTGGACTATAGTTGAAATTCATAAGTAAATATAAAGAATAGTATATATAGAATTTAACTATAATTTTATATTTAAATCTAAGTATAAATATTTAAAAGTTAAATATATTATTAAAAAGGATAGTTTAAAATCAGGAGTAATTTGACTTTGAAAATAAAGATGTTTTTGAGGCTAATTATTTAAAATCAGGATCGAGGGTTTTGAATCTTTTAAAAGGAAAGTTTTGAAATCATTTTGAAAACAAGATAATTTTGTAAAATCATTTGAATTAAAATTATTGGATACAAAACAATGTCCCACTAGATTTTCGTAGGTTCCATCCTACTTAGGGTTACATCCCTTTAACGGGCTCGAAGTGGATTCCATTCCACAAATAAATTGGATTTTAAGATGCCAGTGCTTTTCTACGAGTTTTAACAGAAATTCCTAATAAAAAATACTTATCCTTGAAATCTTGAACTCTTGATAATCTTGATATTCATGAGTCTTCTATCTTGATATCTTGAATCTCTATACTGTACAGTCTTCATTCTTAGTACCTGCATGGTTAAATCCTGCATATACATATATATCTGAAATTATAATGTTAGTATTTATATTTTATAATCTATTCTAAGGTTGTTGTCATCAAAACCATCATCTCACGGACTAACAATCTCCCCCTTTTTGATGATGACAACCTTTGTTTATAAAATATTACTTCCATCCTAATAACTCCCCCTAAAACTAATAACTCCCCCTTAATCTATGTCTAATTACCCTATTTTATATTTCTCCCCATTTGTCATCAACAAAAACTAACTCCAAACGATATAACTCCCCCTTAATCTAATACTATATGACATGTGATTATAATGATAGTGTTATCATAAATAATCAACACTTAACTTGAAAAAATAAGACTTAATCCCAAAATTACTAACTATCCTAACTAAGAATCTATGATAATACTTATAATAGTAAGAAATCAAATATAAGAACATAGATTATTTATTAAGTATATCTCAACACACTCATCAAAACCAATCATGTCAGACAAGTCAAACAAATCAATCAAGTCAAACAAGTCAATCAAGTCAATCAAAACATACCAAACAAATCAAAAACTAATAATCCTATATTATAAAACAATACTACAAACTCCTACTAAATAAAATACACTTGTTACGTATACATGTATGTAATATGTAGTTTGTAATGCAGTATGAAATGTATGACATATGCAATGTAGCATGAGATAATATGCAGAATGAAGTGCAACTTGCGATGCAAATAATTATGATATGCATTGTAATTTATGATGTAATATGCAATAAAATGAAATATGTAATAGGATGCATAATGATATGTAATATGAAACAAAATGATAATGAAGTAAAAATAATAATATACAGAATGATATGATGATATATATACTACGGTGAGTGACATCCAAATTATAAGATAAACATGAGTAATAAGTAATATCTAATTCACAAGCATATATATATATATCAAATTATTTATTATAAATTACTTCAACCAAACAAAGGTAATACACACCAATTACTAGACTTAGGTTAAGGAAACTAATGAATGAGACTGAAAGAGCAGTAAAGAAAAGATTTTAAAGGTAATAAATGATATTAAAATTATAACATATTTATGAAAGGTAGTAATCAAACTCAATATCAAAATTAAATTGCAAAGAAATATAGACCTAAACTGTATACATATATATATGATCAAATATATTTTTATAAAAATTAATAGCCTAATTATTTAATTTAAAATAATTATTTCAACTTGGTTGTTATTATTTTTTATTTTTAAGAATCCAAACTTTCATGTTCATAAAACACTTAACTTACTAATTAAAACCTTTATATTAAATTTTTATTGATTAAAATATTTAGAAACATGTTTAAACATCTTTTAAATTTGAAAAATATCATAATGAAATATTAAATAAAATGATAAAGATTGAAAAACTAAAATAAACATGTGTTATATTAAGGCCTCTTACCCTCTCTTTTTTTAAAAAAAAACTTAATTAATTATAAAGAATATATTTAAACATGAAATTTATTTTAAAATATTCTAATATAAGTTACAAAATAACTTCTAAAAAGAATAGAGAAAAATTCTTAATTTAAATATTGTTTTTGCATAGTTTAAAGTTTCATAAAGAAAAAAATAGTATTTAAAGAATGCTATAAAAAGTTTTTGGAGTAGAAAATATTCGAAACTTTATAAAATTGAAACTGTAGCTTTTACCAAATGTTGTGTTAAGTTTCTGAAACTCTACAGTGTTTCAAAGCACAGAAATGCTATAAAAACGAATTAGCAGTACTTACAAAACATTACAGAAAAAAAGAAGCATTTTAGAAATGCTATCTAAAATTCCGGTCATGTGATGTGGTGCTATCTTATTTATTGAAGAAATATATAAATTGAGCCTTACTCTAACATTCTAAATTCATTCTATTAATTTCTTAAAGATATAAAATTAGTATCTTAAAAGAAATAGAGTATGAGAAGTACAAATAACATTAGAAAAGTTGAAATCACGAATGGAGGTATGCTTTTCTACTTAGTATAGTTGTAATAAATTAGTTGTAGATTTTATTTATAAGAAAACACATTTTAAAGACTTTAAAAAAAAAAATTAGACTTGTACATCGATATTATACTATGGTGTGTTGATATATGGACCAATATATCAAAACTTATAAAAGAGATAAATTTCTATACCTAACTAAATGCATAGATATATATATTCCTAAATGCAATAATTAAGATGAAATAATAGTAAATCGTACCAATTTTTGCACTCCATCTTTCTAACTTTGTTGTTCTTCCATTATTGTGAGTCACACGTTTATATCTTTCGGAATTTGATGATGATATCTGCTCTATTGCGACGGGATCGTTTTTCTGATCATCGTAGTATATTCATTTGCTGAATTTGGAGACCGTATGAGAAAGATATAGATGATTTAGTAGATCGACTAACTTGGAGCCAAAACTTTGAATTCGAATTTTGAATGAATGGACACTTCAACCACTATAAATAGGCCCAACGGTCACCTCTTTTCATAAAAATTTCTCTTCTTCTTCTTCTTCCTGTTTTTCCACAAACTATCGAACTTCAAGAAGGCATTTCTCCTTCGTTTCTTAACGGAATTAGATGAAACCAGTGGCAAATCGAAGAGGAAGGAAAGTGCTAATCTAGTAATAGTTTGGTGTCGAATTTGGATGGTATTGTGATGCAACAGTCCGAACAGTAGAAGAACTGTAGAAAATCCCGTACACAGTTTTTCAGTTTTGGATAGCCAACTTCAAACTGTCATATCTCACTCAATTTTGATTGGAATTTGATGATTCACCCATCAAAACAACCGCGAGAACAAAAACTATAATCTAGAAAAGGAGTAGGAACAAAATACTCAAATTTCTGGATGCAACTTGAAGAATACCTTTGACAGTTTTGCCTTCCTTTTCTCTTTGTTCACTAAAACTTCATTTGACCATAACTCGGTCATTTCTTGACGGTTCACACGAAACCAGTGGCATTGCAAAGCAGATGGAGAGAAGTAAAGTATCAAATCAAGTTGTAGATGAGAACCAAAAGTTTTGTATTGATCTGGTACCCATTTCTTTGTCGATTTCCATTATATATCCATTTGTCCTTCTAGATCGATGAATGATTATCTGGTATCTTTTAACCAACAGTCATTAGACATAATTCTTCTCCTGCAAAACAACATAACCTTTTAAAGAATCAAGTGACTTTTCAAAATAACTAAATATAGTTTTAAACAAAATTATCATGATGATTCTATGACATATTCATATAAAAATAGTGTTAATAAAATCCCCAAAAATAGCCATTTTAAAAACTTTTCAAAATTCAGATTATGAAAACTTTGAAAACCTAGCTCCGATACCAATTGTGAGAAATGTGGATTACGGATCTTAAGGCTAAGATTAACACTAGAGGGGGTGAATAGTGTTAATCAAGAATTACTAAATCTTTTTAATTTATGTTAATTTAGGCACAAAAGTATGCAATATACAGACATAGATATGATCACAGAAACAATCACAGATGCTGAAATAAAATAAAAGCAGTAAAGGAAAGAACACACCGGATCTTATACTGGTTCGGAGTTACCCTACATCCAGTCCCGCAACACAAGTACGGATTTCCTTTCAAAAGCAATTGTACAATTACACGCTCGGTTTCAAGGCTACGAGGTACACCCTCCAAAATTTTGATCCTCAGGGTAGAGATACTTGATTTCTGAGCCACAGGTTTATCCAATTGATTTACCAAGGCTACAATCACACGTTTTCCCTTTTGATTGATTTCCAAGGCTACAATCACACCTTTTCTTGCTTAATGGATTACAAAGATGTATATAACTCTGAATTGCACTGAGAATCTTGTAGAGATAGTATAGAGAATCAAACTAGAAGTAATCGAGTATGATTCAATGTTGATTTCGGCAGAGTAATGATAAGAATATGTATTAAGAAATGAGGAAGAAGAAGAGGAGTGAAAACCAGAAAAAAGCGATTAAAAATTCGTTGAAACTGACCCCTATTTATAGAAGAACAACAGCCATGACCATTCATGAACAGTTTAGGCGAATAGATACTTCTTTTGAAATTTGAATTTTTGAATCAAACTGTAACCATGTCGACATGGTACCCATAGGCATGTCAACATCCCAAAGCATTTTATGATGTTTTGAATTTCTTTGAAAATAACCTTTATCTTATATAAAAACTATTTTAAACTTTATAAATATACTTGACTGTAGTAGAAATTCATAAGTAAATATAAAGAATAATATATATATATAGGTTAACTATAATTTTATATTTAAATCTAAGCATAAATATTTAAAAGTTAAATATATTATTAAAAAGATAGTTTAAAATCAGGAGTAATTTGACTTTGAAAATAAAGATGTTTTTGAGGCTAAAATTATTTAAAATTAGGATCGAGGGTTTTGAATCTTTTAAGAGGAAAGTTTTTAAATTATTTTGAAAACAAGATAATTTTGTAAAATCATTTGAATTAAAATTAGTGGATATAAAACAATGTCCCACTAGATTTTCGTAGATTCCATCCTACTTAGGGTTCCATCCCTTTAACGGGCTCGAAGTGGATTCCATTCCATGAATAAATTGGATTTTAAGATGCTAGTGCTTTTCTACGAGTTTTAACAAAAATTCCTAATAAAAAATACTTATCCTTGAAATCTTGAAATCTTGAACTCTTGATAATCTTGATACTCATGAGTCTTCTATCTTGATATCTTCAATCTCTATACTGTACAGTCTTCATTCTTACTGCATATACATATATATCTAAACTTATAATGTTAGTATTTATATTTTATAATCTATTCTAAGGTTGTTGTCACCAAAACCATCATCTCACGGACTAACAGATCAAAAGCATGAGCTCCATATATCCAATTGACATAAAATTTGGAGTGCCATCTTATCTAAGCATGTAGAAGCCACCATAGGGATCGCTGCCCCAAAATCAACCAATGGAGGGATCGGTACCGATCCCTCTCCGTTGGATTTGGTCCTAGCACCCCCTATGGTGGGCGTATAAGGGTAAGGAGGTTCTGATGCCGAAATTCCAGATAGATTTGTGGTTGTCTTCACCTATAAATACTGGCCAAAGGGGTCATTCTGAGGATCTTTACGCTGCTGGTTACATAGGTCTTTTTATTGCAATCAACTCTCTTTAATACTCCATTATTTCTTATTGTTTGCTACTGTTATCAAGATTATAGTGAATCCATAAAGAGAATATTCAAAGTGGACGTACGAAATCGATGTCGAACCACCATAAATCCTCCTGTTCTATTTTGATTTTCTTATTATTTTGCTACATTCCTCTGTTTTAATTTTGTTTTCTTCATTTACTTCTCTACACAGACTTACTCTTGGGTGTATGTGGCCAATTTGGTTGTAAACAACTACATGACTAACTTGGGCCTACCAGATATACCAACTTGCCTAGCTGACTGTTAGAAGAAAAATCGATTGTCTGTCAAAGTACACTTATCTTAGTGTTTCCCTAATTATTTTTCAATCTCATATTTTTGCAAGGCTTACTATGAACCTACAGATTTTGCAGGCCAACTTATAACCTATCTTATCTTTATACATTCCTCTCTATGCATAAAGCTAATTTTAGTCTAACCATTGATAAAGACCTACACGTTGGAATTTGGACTTATATCTGCTACGTGCTAACAGCTGAAGTATAGGGCGCTAACCAACACCGGTCCCATCTAGTTTTCTAATCTCTGAGTCAAATTTATCCTATCACAATCTATTCAAAAGTGATAGGTGTAATGATCCAGAATTTCAGTCGTTGGAAATTCATATATTTAATTGATTTTAAATACTCACGGGTTAATTTTATAAGTCGAATAACTTTTATTTCGAATATCTGGATTTAATCGGATAATTAAATTGTTAATTTAATATTTGAAATTGCGTAAATAATTATAATTTGGATTTAAAATGAATAAAAATGATTTATAAAGTTGAATTAAATTCTATTTGAGTTAGAATGATGTTATAGAACTTTTAAAATCGAATTAAAAGTCAAATTGTGGAAATTGAATATTTTAATATTTAATTGACGTGTAAGAATAGTCATTTTTCAAACAGTCTTAGATTTTGACGAAACCAGTTTCATTGGATTCGTAATGTTGTATTATTGTAAGATTTCAAATTTTGTTTCAATCAGATTTATGGTTTGTCCGGAGCAAGCTAAAACGCGTAGAAATCGGTTTAAGTGAATTTTAAATTTAAAATAGTCGATTCGAAAACCTATCTTCCAAATATGATCGAAATGGATCCTGATATACATTCCATTGCGTTCGGAATAGGGGTAAAACATTATAAATGCCAGGCGGCACATTTCGTTTCGAGTTCGGAAATTTTAACGGATGAATAGTGTTTCAGAATTTTCTATAAAAGGACTTGTTTTCTTCAATTTGCACAAACCCTAGGGAAAGCAGCCATTACATTTGCACGGCCAGAATTTTGCAACCTTTCTTCCTCAAAATCTTCCAATCCATCGACTTTCATCGAAAACTTTCTGCTGCAAAGTTGTAGAGGCCAACGAGATCTAAAACTTTAACGGTTACGATCGTAGATAATGCAATGGATCCATGACAAATTGAGTTCAAAGCCGCATTGTTCATGGGTAACATGAAATAGGGGCAGCCGAGTTCATCGGCGTCACGGCCAAAGGAGGAGTGGAGCATTGCGCACGTGGAGATGACGTTGGATCGACCTCCGGTAGTCATAGGAAGGCACGACCATTGGTATTTTGTCGCGTGCTTTGGGTTCTTTGGTCACGGCCGAAACGATGTGTGACGTCCCACCTCTATACCCACGCTAGCCAAGGACACTACGGAGTAATGCCGTCAACTAGCACGGAGAATAAGGCTGTTGAGGAGCGACCATCCGAGTAATTGCTTTGTGCGAGTACCGATATGCCGGATAAAAATGTAACTTTTCATCTCAAGAGGAAATCCGACATACCGACACAAACTCAAAGCTACTACACAGTGGCTATATATAATCTTCGGAAACAAATATAGAAAATCATAACACAAATCAGTCACAGAAGTTCATATCTCAAAGGAGGAAACAGATATGAATATTACACATAAAAGTGTATATCAGAGTAGTGGTCTATCAAGATCCACAATATCACAAAAGAATAGTTACAAGTGCTACACAAAAGAATAAGTATACATCATGGAGTCTATATCTCCAATGTATACAAAAAATAAACTACTAATCTAAGTAGTTAGCCAAAAGTCAGAATAATAATCCAGATGAGGAGTCAAGCAGAAGCACCTGTAACATCTCAGTCTGACCCAAGTATTATTTAATAACAAAATAATAAACGGATCAGTGTAGCTATAAATATCAGATAAAATGATATAGAATAAGAGATATAACGAAAACGTACGATAACAATAATGCCATACTATGAAAAGTATACATTTGACAACAACAAAAATCATACAATATCTCAAAAAATATCGAGCACCAAAAAGAATGTCATATTCTTTAATTTATTCACCAAACCACAAATATTGACATCATATCGCTGCCAATCATAAAAGATGGTGAAACACAAATTCTAGAAATCATCAATTAGAAATCCAGAAATCACAAAAGGGGGAGGCCTATCACAAAACGGGAGCATGAAAACTCGCCAACACGTGTATCACAAACGATACGCTATCCCATGGTCGCTAACCATAAATTCCGAACATCGACGCAGTACAAACGGTACATCCAATAAACCAAAAAGACCGGACATCGATGTAGTACAATAATGGTACATCCGATGAACCGAAACTCAAACAATTGGGAACATCGACGTAGTACAATAACGGTACATCCAATGAACCGAAAAGCCCGGACATCGATGTAGTACAATAACGGTACATTTGATGAACCGAAACTCAAACAATTCGAAACATCGACGTAGTATAATAACGGTACGTCCAATGAACCGAAAAGCCGAGACATCGATATAGTACAATAATGGTACATCCGATGAACCGAACATCATAAAAGAACATGGGTCGCTAGCCCATAAAGAAATGAGACGAAGCTCAATAGAATGAGGTATAGTCCCCTACGTGGACAAAGAGACATCGCACATTGCTAGTCTAAACCATAAAATGATCATCACCGATCATCAAGAAGTGTCAATTACACTAACCTAGTAAATATATGAGCTTAGCTTCATGTCCTATAACCACTAGCTTAACTTAATATTTACGAACAAATTGTAGATCTCCACTCGAAAATTGTCACAAGAGATTCAATCGAACAAGTCCAAGAATTAACGGACGAAGTAAACGCAAGCGTTTCATACCACTTGTTTTACTAAGCCATTTAATTAGATTTCTCATACGAGTGAGGTAAAGGTTTGTATATGCTAGTAGATTGGAAAAGGGTTTAAGAAATGAGCTTTGTAATAAAATAGTGTTGAAATCGTTTAGATGAAAGAGTTTTGATATTTACCACTAGTAATGAAACCTTTATATTTTAAAGTGACAAATCAAAGAAATGATTGTAGAAACAATCAATCACCAAAAATCCACATTCGAAGATGTGAATTAAATCCAAAGAAATCGGTACCAAATCCATCAAAATGGATATTCCCAAAAGTTCCAATGAAGATGTTATCAAAGCCAAAAAGGTGATAACAACTAGTCGGAGGACGAAGAATCGATCAAAAAGTGGAAACTCAAACCCAAAAGGCAAATTGGGCAAAAACAGAAAATTCATTCGACTGGACCAGAGTGGTCAGTCGACTGACTCAGATCTAGAAACTTTCTGTTTCCAGGTCCAGTCGACTGACTCGGTGTGGTCAGTCGATTGAATCATGCCTGGAAACCTTCCGTTTCTAGATTCAGTCGACTGACTCAGAGTGGTCAGCCGATTGACTCTAGCCCAGGAAATTTCCTGGGTTTGGTTCAGTCGACTGACCACCCTGAGTCAGTCGACTGAATTGAAAAATTCAGTATTCTTAGCCTAGCCCCCAAGGGGCAAAATCCCTACAAATCGCAATCGGTCGAGCACGGACGCTAGGGGTTTACGCCTATCGGCAACCCAGCCCTATGGGCTCCTCGATGCATCACCAAAAACATGTTCAAACCTCAAAGATAGGATTTTTAAAGATTTGACTCCAAAACACCAAAAATTGGAATATTCATAAAAACCAATTCAAGTCAAAAGCAAACGATCATCAATAAGTGTTAGGAATTCATACCTAACAACAATGGTAGATATAGACATGGATGTGAGATAAAAATCTCACCTTTAAACACAAAATAAAAGAAGAAGAAGCTATAGAGCAATGGCAAGAACAATACTCTTCAATTCCAACCCAACAAGCTTGAATCTAAGCTTAAAAGAGAAACATTTTCTAAGTTAGGTTTAGGAATTTCTGAAATTGATAGTAGAATGAGTTGGAGAAGAAGAAGAGAGGGCTTACCAAAGCTTCTTCTATTAATTTGGAGTTAGAACTTGAATTTGCAAATGAAACTAGGCTTAGGATTTCCTAATTCCTTTTCTCTTCCTCCATTTTTGATGAAGCTTGAATGTATTAGGAAATTATGAAGGAATGAAGAGAAGAGGGGGTGAAGCTTGGGTTTAATGGGCTGAAACCAAACCAAAGCCCTAAGTGAAAAAGTAGCAAAATTCTACTAACTCCAAACATATCGAAGCTTATACTCAAAAAGGTCGCAAACGGCATTTTGTACTCAATGGAAGTAGTCTCGAGTCCAAATTCGATTGTTGTAAAAAGTAGGTTTTCGGATTAAAATCCGACGAACGATGCTATATCTAAATAAAATATTTAAATATACAATCGATAAATATGCGGGTTGTTACAGACTCCCCTCCTTAAAGAAATTGCGTCCTTGCAATACTTAAGAAGAAAATAAATAGTGACAACCATAAAAGCATATCAACACAAAAGAAAATTTGAAATAAGAAGTTCACCATAAAGAGCACGAAAGAGTAAATCCGGACGAGTTCGCTCGAAGAATTCTCTGGATTCCCAAGAGCAATCCTTATGATTTAAGAACCATTGAACTTCTACAAAAAAGAATATCTTTATTTCGAAGGCGCTCAACCATCGAAGCAATGATGCGAATAAAATGTTGCCCAAAAGTCAAATAGGCGAAACTTCAATTTCTTCAATAACACCGGGCTCAAGAATAAAATCGGAATCCCTAAGGCATTTCCGTAGATAAAAGACGTGGAAAACATCATGAATAGCAGAAGATTTAACCGGTGCAACGGCGTAGTACAATAATGGTACGCCCGAGAAACTAGAAACTTGAATAATTTGAAACAACGGCGTAGTACAATAACGGTACGCCAGATGAACCAAAGCTTAAATAATTCGAAACACCGACGCAGTACAAACAGTACGTCAAATGAACCGAAAAGCCGGGACATCGATGTAGTACAATAACGGTACATCCGATGAACAGAATTCCATAAAAGAACATCGGACGCTAGTCCATGAAAGAAATGAGACGAAGCTCAATAAAACGAAGTGCATCGAAATATCCGATGAACTTGGTAAAAAGATCATTCCATTTGGACATCATCAAAGAAACAACCACTTGTTGGTTACGACTAAGGGTATTGGCAACACGATTTCCCCTTTCGGGAGTATAAAGAATATCAAGATCATAAGGTGCAAGGAACTCGAGCCAACATTAAGTTCCTTATGAGAAAATAAACATTTCAAAGATTTATGATCGGAGTGGAGAACGAATTTCTCCTCCAAAATAAATGATGATGCCGAACTCTGAAAGCGACAACAATAGCCGCGAGCACTAGATCATGAGTGGCATACCTAGTCTCGATCGGCTTAAATTAGTTAGAAACAAAAGTGATAGCACGTTCTCTTTTGCAAGAGAACGACACCCAAACCAATACGACTAGCATCGGTATAAACAATAAAGTTTTGGCTCACCTCGGGACTCATAAGAATAAGAGTATCGGAAAGGAGTTCTTTTAAATAATCTTCTTTCCCGAAGAGTTAAAACTTTGAAAATCACAATTATGTTTACGTAATAATCTTTCTAGAAAAATTTGCATTTTTACAAGTGAATATATCATATCAAATTATCTCATCAAAGCATTTAGGAAATTCCTATCGATAACGTTGATCAAGCGCATCAACCAGAATTCTTAAAGCACTCAATGGGAAATACAATCACAAAATCATCTTCTATAGGATAAAAATATCTCTTAAAAACTTTATGAATATTCTTTGTTCGTTTCCAGAACAAAAACCCAATCATACTTATAAATAAATCTTATGAAAAAGATTTGCAAAATTTTGAATTGCTATTTTCATCCAAAATCAATAAATACAAAAATGGAGTCATCGAGATACTCGTAGAATACTCGATTCATAAAATGGATGAAATAAGCTGGACAAACTGAATGACACATTAAGTCATTCATAAGAATCATAACGAGTGCGGAATGCGGTAAGTGGAATGCTAACTTCCGCAACCCGTAGCAAATGAAAACCGATGGCAAGGTCGAGCTGAAAATACCTTAACACCACTCAAAAGATTGCTTAGGTGATAATCCTAAGACAAGCTCAAAAATACCGAAAAATTCCACAAACTACCCGAATGAGAAAAATAACGTTTTCCTTATTATGTGGGTTTAAAGAATAAAATGATGTCATCAAATCAGAATCGAAATCACAAAGAAAAATAGATATCTACTTAATAGATTAAGAATGTCGAAGATGAATAGTCCACTCAAGACATAGGATATGGCTTCTTAATTATTAAGCCAATCCTTTTACAAAAAATCAATTCCAAAGCCTAAGTAACGCATGACATGCAAATCGGCTTAGAAAGAAAAAAAATCACATAAAATAATCTCGACCTCAAATCAAAGCAAATTGAGTGTTGCAGATCCACCAACTGGATTTGCAATTCTCAAAGAAGTCGACAAGCCCAAAATGTTTTAAAGAAAAAGAATCAACAAGTTCTTTTGATATAAAAATAATGAGATGAAACCGTATCAAAACGAACTCAAATAAGAAGATCACGAAATAAAACAATGTCATCAAGGATTGAATAAAAAGTACCTTGACCAAGAGAAGTGTCACTAGGCGTTTGCACAACATTAAGCCTTCCCTCCCTCTTGCTTGGAAGTTTGGGACATGTAGATAAAAGATTACCCAAACTTTTGCAATAACGACAAAAGAGAGGTTTCGGACACCTATTTGCATAATGGTCTATGGAACCACAATTGTAGCACTGTCCTCGACTAGAGGTAGGTGTCTTTGCTACCGGAGTTTGTTGCTTCTTTGTTGGAAGTGGGGCCTTTGAATTTGATAGGCCTCTTCATGTTATTGTTGAAGTTCTGTTGGGCTCCCACAACTTCAACATCACCCTCATTATCGGCCTCTTCTAGTCGAAGAGCGATATCAATAAGCTGATCAAAAGAAACTTCTAGTTTCAGAAGCAAAGGCTTTTTGAGATTCTTATTCAAGCCATAGACGAATCTACGATTTTTCTTCAGTGGGGTATTAATGTATTCAACCCCATATTTAGAAAGAGATTCAAAAGATGCGACATATTCTGCCACAGAAGATTCACCTTGAACAAGGTCAATAAAACGCCGGGCCAAAGTTACTTTTTCAGCCTCCGGCAAAAAATTTGATTCAAATCTTTCTCAAAATTGCTCCCAAGTAAGATCCGCTTCGATAATCTCCGAAGTCAAGAGCTCATACCAATCTAACGCTCTTTCTTGGAGCATGTTAGAAGCCACTTGGACTCGATGTAGAAATAAGGTTCATGCGAGAAAAGATGCGATCGCACGATTTGAGCCAAGCTTGAATTTCTATAACACTCTCGGATCACTTGAATGGCCATCCACCCAAGTCGGTATAATCTCTGCACAAACGTGCAAAATCGAATTTTGGGTGAGTAGGCTCTAGGATGGGTGCGGCAGCTTGAGAATTCTTTACAAGATCTAAAATCTGCTGGGCAGACATGAATAATCCATCTTGAGGAGTAGCACAGGATTAACCGGTGCTGGGATGACCAGGTCTAACCATTTCTCTTCTTTAAGAAAGAAAGGAAGAAGAAGAAAAAGTTATTCTCAAAATGAATATCAAACAATAATGATTGATAAAACAAGGCATCGCAGAGAAAATAGGATAGAACGGGTCCAATGACTCGAATAAAATCCTAAGGCACGACTCCTAAGATGAACTTAGGACGATGATCCTTGTTAAATTATTCTACATTGTTCCGAAGTTTGGCTCTGATACTAAGCTGTGACTCCCCACCTCTATACCCACGCTAGCTAAGAACACTACGGCGTAATGCCCTCAACTAGCGCGGGGAATAAGGCTGTTGAGGAGCGACCATACGAGTAAATGCTTTGTGCGAGTACAGATATGCCAGATAAAAATATAACTTTTCATCTAAAGAGGAAATCTGACATATCGACAAAGCTACTACACAATGGCTATATATAATCTTCGGAAATAAATATAGAAATATCATAACACAAATCAGTCATAGAAGTTCATATCCAAAAGGTGGAAACAGATATGAATATTACACATAAAAGTGTCTATCAGAGTAGTGGTCTATCAAGATCCACATTATCACAAAAGAATAGTTGCAAGTGCAACATAAAAGAATAAGTATACATCATGGAGTCTATATCTTAAATGTATACACAAAATAAACTACTAATCTAAGTAGTTAGCCAAAAGTTAGAATAATAATCCCAGATGAGGAGTCAAGCAGAAGCACCTGTAACATCTCGGTCTGACCCAAGTATTATTTAATAAAAAATAATAAACGGATCAATCTAGCTATAAATATCAGATAAAATGATATAGAATAAGAGATATAACGAAAACGTACGATGACAATAATGCCATACTATGAAAAGTATACATTTGACAACAACAAAAATCATACAATATCTCTAAAAATATCGAGCACCAAAAAGAATGTCATATTCTTTATTTTATTCACTAAACCACAAATATTGACATCATATCGCTGACAATCATAAAAGCTGGTGAAACACAAATTCTAGAAATCATCAATTAGAAATCCAGAAATCACAAAAGGGGGAGGCCTATCACAAAATGGGAGCATGAAAACTTGGCAACACGTGTATCACAAATGGGATGCTATCCCGTGGTCGCTAACCATAAATTCTAAACATCGACGCAGTACAAACGGTACGTCCAATGAACCAAAAAGCTCGGACATCGATGTAGTACAATATCGGTACATCCGATGAATCGAAACTCAAACAATTCGAAATATCGACGTAGTACAATAACGGTACGTCCAATGAACCAAAAGCCCGGACATCGATGTAGTACAATAACGGTACATCCAATGAACCGAAACTCAAACAATTCGGAACATCGCCGTAGTACAATAACGGTACGTCCATTGAACCGAAAAGCCAAGACATCGATGTAGTACAATAACTGTACATCCGATGAACCGAACATCATAAAAGAACATGGATCGCTAGCCCATAACGAAATGAGACGAAGCTCAATAGAACGAGGTACAGTCCCCTACGTGGACAAAGAGACATCGCACATTGCTAGTCTAAACCATAAAATGATCGTCATCGATCATCAAGAAGTGTCAATTACACTAACCCAGTAAATATATGAGCTTAGCTTCATGTCCCATAACCACTAGCTTAACTTAAATATTTACGAACAAATTGTAGATCTCCACTCGAAAATTGTCACAAGAGATTCAATCGAACAAGTCCAAGAATTAACCGACGAAGTAAATGCAAGCGTTTCATACCACTTGTTTTACTAAGCCGTTTAATTAGATTTCTCATACGAGTGAGGTAAAGGTTTGTATATGCTAGTAGATTGGAAAAAGGTTTAAGAAATGAGCTTTGTAATAAAATAGTGTTGAAATCGTTTAGATGAAAGGGTTTTGATACTTACTACTAGTAATGAAACCTTTATATTTTTAAAGCAAAAATCAAAGAAATGATTGTAGAAATAATCAATCACCAAAAATTCAAATTCAAAGACGTGAATTAAATCCAAAGAAATCGATACCAAATCCATCAATATGGATATTCCCAAAAGTTCCAACGAAGATGTTATCAAAGCCAACAAGGAGATAACAACTAGTCGGAGGACGAAGAATCGACTAAAAAGTGGAAACTCAAACCCAAAAGGCAAATTGGGCAAAAACAGAAAATTCAGTCGACTGGACCAGAGTGGTCAGTCGACTGACTCAGATCTGGAAACTTTCTGTTTCCAGGTCCAGTCGACTGACTCAGAGTGGTCAGTCGACTGAATCATGCCTGGAAACCTTCTGTTTCCAGATTCAGTCGACTGACTCAGAGTGGTCAGTCGACTGACTCTAGCCCAGGAATTTTCCTGTATTTGGTTCAGTCGACTGACCACTCTGAGTCAGTCGACTGAACTGAAAAATTCAGTATTCTTAGCCTAGCCCCCAAGGGCAAAATCCCTACAAATCGCAATTGGTCAAGCACGGACGCTACGGGTTTACGCCTATCGACAACCCGACCCTATGGGATCCTCGATGCATCACCAAAAACATGTCAAACCTGAAAGATAGGATTTTTAAAGATTTGACTCCAAAACACCAAAAATTGGAATATTCATAAAAACCAATTCAAATCAAAAGCAAACGATCATCAATAAGTGTTAGGAATTCATACCTAACAACAATGATGGATATAGACATGGATGTGAGATAAAAATCTCACCTTTAAACCCAAAACAAAAGAAGAAGAAGCTATAGAGCAATGGCAAGAACAATACTCTTCAATTCCAACCCAACAAGCTTGAATCTAAGCTTAAAATAGAAACATTTCCTAAGTTAAGTTTAGGAATTTCTGAAATTGATAGGAGAATGAGTTGGAGAAGAAGAAGAGAGGGCTTACCAAAGCTTCTTCTATTAATTTGGAGCTAGAACTTGAATTTGCAAATGGAAACTAGGCTTAGGATTTGCTAATTCTTTTTATCTTCCCCCATTTTTGATGAAGCTTGAATGTATTAGGAAATTATGAAGGAATGAAGAGAAGAGGGGGTGAAGCTTGGGTCCAATGGGCTGAAACCAAACCAAAGCCCTAAGTGAAAAAGTAGCAAAATTCTACTAACTCCAACCATATCGAAGCTTATACTCAAAAGGTCGCAAACGACATTTTGAGCTCAATGAAAGTGGTCTCGAGTCCAAATTCGATTGTTTGTAAAAAAGTAAGTTTTCAGATTAAAATCCGACGAACGATGCTATATCTAAATAAAATATTTAAATATACAATCGATAAATATGCGGGTTGTTACACGATGGAAGAAGAAGCAATTTCGAACGGCCTAGATTTTCTTTAGAAACTCATATGACAGATGATAGAAAGGGTAAAAAAATAGAAATATAAATTAATTATCTTTTAATTCGTACAAACTTTAAAAATCATAAACTTTTCATACGAGGTCCGTTTCACACGAAACGGATTGCGTCGGGTTTGTATGGACGAACACTACGCGATGGAGCTGTTTTGGAGTTGATTAGAGCTAGTGTGAATTTTGGGTAAAATTAAATGCTTGTTTAATTTTATTCGGAATAAAACACTGCAACTGCTATTGGACGCAATGTGAGTACAACTCACTCTTTCTGACTCACTGATATTTTTATATAAGTGAGAAATAATTTATTATATGATGATTTATGATTGTTTGGATGATATGTGATATATTGATTGGTATTTGGATATATACCTACCTAATGGAGCAGATGACCATTTGCACGCGCGTCTGCCTTGAAGCGGACATTGTACACATATTCTAATATGTATATTTGTTGCAGGTGACAGGTTGGAGGGATCCCACTGGATTCCTCAACAATATTGATTTATTTACAGATATTGTGAGATATGTTGTTATCATATTGATATATGATGTTTGGATGCCGTGATTGATGTATTTGGTGCCGTTGCATCATTGGGCCTATTTTGGAGTATTAAAAATGTTAAAGTGATGATTTCCAAATTAAAAAGAATTTTAAAGTGATTTTAGAAATAAATGTTTTATTAATTTTTGAAATGAAAAGGAATTGAATTTATTTTGAATAAATAAAAGTTATAATTTTTATGTCATAAAAATTATGACTTTTGTAAAATATAATTGAAATGTGATTTTTAAAATATAAAGTTGATTTTTTTGTAAAATAGTTTTAAGTGAGATTTTGAATTATTATAAATGGTTTATTTACAAGATTTATAAATTGATTTTTTATAAATCAAAAGTGTTAAAATAGAGTTATAAATGGATTTTATAAGTAAATAAGATTAGTGGAGTTATAAAAAAAAGGATGTTGTAAAATAAAGAGATTATAAGTAATTAACTTATAATTGGATTTTTGGCATGTAATTAAGTTATTAAATGGTATTGATTTGTAAAGGAATTTTGTATATTGAACTTTTTATAAATTGTAAATGGAATATATAAACATTGTTTTATAAATCCGAAATTAATTGAATTTGATAAGTTAAATATAGAAGATTATTAAAGGAATTATATCCACGATTTTGGACAGTGGATAACCCTTTAATTTAAATTTACAATAGTGATGAATTTGGTAAAGGCGTTATATCCACGATTTTGGACAGTGGATAATTCTTTAATAAATGTATAAAAACATTGAATTTGGTAAATAGATTATATTCACGATTTTGGACAGTGGATAATCTTTTGAAGTTAAATAAATGTTTTGGGAAGTGATATTTTAAATGGAATAAAATGATTAAAAGAAGTTTTAAAGGTGTTAAGTATCGGATACGTAGATTTCAACATTCAATGTTGAAATAGACGCTTTTGAGAAATAAGGAAATGATGGACTATAATACTGTTGTTATAGTAAATGATTTCCGAAAGGAAATGTTTTTGTATAATATTGGGATTTATATATCTATCTTATTTTCGAATCCCTATACTAGTGATTTTGGGTTTTCGTAACGATGTTTTACGCAACAATCGTTTTAACCCAAATAAATGTGTTTAAAAGAATCGTTTCCTTATAGAATAAAATATAAACTTAATTGTGATTTAAGTATATGCAGTATTTTCTAAGTGTTGAAAATAAATAGAATTGTGAATTATTTATTATTAAATAAGTATTTGGAAATTTTTTCCAATGTTGAAATGTTTTGAGATTATATCTTTTAAAGATAATTTGAAGTGAATATATGGCAAATGGTTTAATTAATAAAAGATTAATTAAAAGGGTCTAGTGATTGTTATGGTGCTAAATATTTGTTTGTTTGCTTCGATAGTTAAATAACCGACTATCAAATTTCCCAAAAAATTTTGTTCCCCGACTTGATGTGCGAACTATTTAGTCGTACACTTAGTACGTAGCCTTCTGTGTAGGCTTGATTATCGTTTGTGTTGAGGATGTTGATTCGTATGGTGCGGAGTATTACTCCAATCTATCGAGCTTCCTTCTTGGCCCGAAGGATAGCAAGTTGAAATTTGGAGACGTGATAAGTCTATGAGACTTAGTTGCTATGTGAGGTTGAGAAACGCTTTTGCATTGTTGGTGCGAAGAGAACGGGATCAGTATATCTGAAAACCACTTCGGACCAACGTATATGCAACGATTGTGCAGGTTGCTTTGTGATGATATTGATATTCCGGATTTTCATAGTGGGGGACTTCTTGTTGATCGTTTGTGGTTAAAATCCCAATATACATCCAGTAGCAGTGGTCTCTTCATTATGAAATATCCAATACGAGGACTATACGCTACTAATCCTAGGGATTTCCTGACAGGATGTGGTAGGAAAGTACCTTCGGTTTGTCTTGTTCCTGGACAATTTGTATGGATGTTTGTCTTACATTGCATTTCTATAGATTACGTACATTGGTTATACAAACGTACATCAGTGGTGGCGGAGAAGGCAACTTCTCTTAGCTTAACACCCTCCTTGAGACGTATTAGCTTAAGGGTTGTATTTTTGTGGAAGGCAATCGGTAATCAACGGAAATGGCCGTGTGCCATTCAAAGTAATGTGATATGTGATTATGAAAGGTAATCGTTACTTCTAGCCTCATCAATCGGAAATGACCAAAACAGGGTTAGATGCAGCAAGGCTAAGTGGGTCATTCCCAAGTAGGATATGATCATCCTCTTCTAGATATATCTTCGCACGCTGTGACGTCGTGTATCTGATTATGTAGTTTGTATGCTTAGAGGGCCCTCGGTAAAGGTCGGTAATGACCGAAGGATGACATATTCGGTACCATCTAGTTATAGAGGTGGGCCAGTCTTGTGTTGGTAGAGAAACTTTATGATGGTTTCTCGGTACATTCTTCTAGAGATGTACTGTCGGAAGGTAGTCCCTTCACCTGGTCATTTGTATGGAAATCCAAACTCCACTACGTGCTTTCCATTTTGATTGTATTACCCAATTGGGCTATATGCTGGAATTTAATCAATGTAACAATTTCGGCTATGATTAATATTATTTATATATAGTAGACACTACTATAATATAACATGACATTTGACATGAAATGTTTTAGTTATCGTAAGGTAAAAACATGTCTGTGCTTATGTGTGGACTTGTCTTACGAGATACTTTTGTTTTGATAAAGGAAAAGTTTTGGTAATTTAATAAATTCAGTTGAGTGTGTTTCTTATGCTGGTTTACCAGACAGATCTAGGTGTTCTTCCCTTTCAATGCTCGGGTCAGACCGAGTATATTTACATGTCTAAATTTGATGCTTTTGGAGCTTCAACAGGAGAGCTGGAGATCTTCATTTCGTATATGCATATCTGTTTTGATTATTGATTATCCGTTGTGCTTAGTTGTTGTTTATTATCGACAATTGTGAGGATATATTATTATAACTGTTCAAGCTGATAACTATTGATTGATTGTTTAACTCTAATTGATGTGTGTATATACAGTTTCTATTTTGTAAAGATCATTGATATGATATTATATATTTTCCGCTGCGATGTGAGATTCTATATTGTTCTGTTTGGTTCTATCTTCTCTCTTTCTTCTCTTCTCTTCTTCTCCCTTCTTTTCTTTCTCTTGACTTTCCATCAGTCTGTGCTTTTGGGTCAGACATGTGTGGATTATTGTCGATTCAAAGGGTATGGATTTGCGAGTCGTCACACGTGGTATCAGAGCTTAGATTTTGTATATTCCTAAGCTTTGATGCGTTATCAGTATAGATAGGGACAGTAGCACCCTTGATTGAGTTGAGTGTATAATCTATATGAACGCATATTTGTTAGTGAATATAAAATGTTTTATATTGTGTTTACTTATCCGTTGAGCTGTTTGTGAATTCTGGTCCGTATGTGGGACGCCATATTATTGATAGGGATTTCCAAACACTTAAACGAGGCAAGTCGACATGGTATTATTTCAAATTGGGTAAATGAAATAATTTTGCCTCGATTATATTTTGTATATAAAGGAATAATTTTTCAGAAATTATTAAAGTGTATATAAATGAATTATTTGGTTGTTTGAAAATGTAAATATATATAAGTTAATAAAAGATGTTTGAATAATCTAAATAAAAACAACAATTGTAAAAGAATGAAATTGTATAAGCAAATGAATTATAAAGTATGGAATTGTAATTAATATGATTTACAAATGTGAAATAATCTTATGTATAAGAGATGAAACTATATGAATATGTTTATAAATATAAGTTGAAAATGAAAAATGGATTTAGACTAATAATGTGGAATGATCTTATATAAGTAAAGTGAATAGTGAAATTATATAAGAAAGATTTTATAAATGTGATTTATAAGTAAAAGAAATTTTTTAAAAGAATAAAAAGAACTGAATTCACTACTGTTACTGGGAGATAATAAGAATGATGACTGTAGCATCATCAGTATCATTTTCGAGTTTCTGTGTGATGGATTTCCTACCAAAAGTAAAGTGAAAAATTAAAGTTTTGTTATGATAAACAAATTTGAATTTAAAATCCATGTTGTAATTGATAGATATAAGTAAACTGAGTTTTGGACTTATAATGTGAAATAATAAGAAATTTAACTTGGTAAAGTTGACATAAATTTGAGTTAGCTTAATGAAATATATGATTTGAAAATTTACTTAGTAAAGTTAAATAAAGTGAATTGGATTTGAAATTTTAAAGAACGAGTTTAGTAAATGGAAGTGAACTTAGGTAGATGTTCACGGAATTTTAAATAAATATGTTGTATAACTTATAAATGAGAAAAAGTAAGCAAAACCAATTGTTAAAATGGTTTAACAATTTTGTTAAGCAAAACAAAATCTGATTTTGAATAGTGATATGAATTTGACTTAAGTAAAAGTTAAATAAAATAAAATTTGAAATGACTTAGAGATGAAATTTAAGTGAAACAAAGTGATGTTTATAAAAAGGAATATAACTTAAGTGATATTGAATGAAGTTGATTTTGGTATCGAAGTAAATTAATAAAGTGAATTAAATGAATATGAACTTGATTTATATTATGAAATTCAACTTTAGTGGTAAAATGAATTAGCATTAAAAATGTTGTTGTTAAGAAGTTGTGAATTAATAATAATATTGAAAGTGTTGTATAAAAATGTGATTATAGTGAATACTAGAATTCAATCTAAATTGAATATTAAACCAATTGAAATTAAATGTGTAAACCAAATCGAATGTAAGCGAATTAAATAAATTTGGTTGTGTTGGATACACATTGGTTGTTACATGGTTGTTAGTTGATTGAATAAAAATTTATATAGAATTGAATCAATGAAATTGAAAGCTATAAAAAACTGAATCCAAATTGGAAGTGAAGTGAATTTAAATAAAATTGAATTTTATTTGATTGTAATTAGAAGTGAACGAAGTTGAATATGAATTAGTGAATGTAAACTAATTGAAAATGAATGAATGTTAGTAAAGTCCAATGTTAAAGAATCTAATGCAATTTAATTGAAAACCAATTCAATGAATATTCATGAGAAGTGAATGTATATTGATTTGGTTATGGATTGATTGGATATAGATTTTGGTTTGTTGGATGATAGTTGTTTGATGATTGGATTTGTTATTTTTGATTGCATTTGCTATATTGGCATATATAGTTATTGGTATATGTTGTATATTGATATTACTTTCCATATATACATGATTCTCATTGTTTGTTGAGTGTTTAGTAGGTGCGAATGCCGCTTGCTTTGCTTTTGGAGCTCGCTTTCGTGCTATATTAGCCGTAGATGCTCGCTAATAATATATAAGGTACATATCTCGGATTACATATCGTACTTATACACCTTTTTCCCTTCGAGATGCCTCATCCTTGATGATGAGATGTATATTTGTGATATATATATTATTATTATTTTCGAATCGAACCGCGCAAAGGAGACTATGGCGATTTTTTTTGCAAATTTAAGGAGTTAAAATTTTTGGGAAAATTGGAAAAAGAAATTTTGATAACTAAAGTTTTGATTTGAAGTAAAAAGTTAAACGATATAGTTGATTTTGAAAAGATAACTAAGTATGGATTTGAAAACTTAGAAAAAAATTTATAAGAAGTTTAACAGATGATTTTGAGAAAAGTTAAAAAGTTTAAATTGGATTTGATATCTAGTTTTAACGAATTGTTTTGAAAGGTAAATGGATTTTGTGACTTTTTCTTACTTTGTAATTTCGGGGACGAAATTCTTTTAAGTAGGGGAGAATGTAACGACACAGAATTTCAGTCATTTGAAATTCGTATATTTAATTGATTTTAAATATTCACAGGTTAATCTTATAAGTCGAATAACTTTTATTTCAAATATCTGGATTTAATTCGATAATTAAATTTTTAGTTTAATATTTGAAATTGCGTAAATAGTTAGAATTTGGATTTAAAATGAATAAAAATGATTTATAAAGTTGAATTAAATTGTCATAGGAAGGCGTGACCATCGGTATTTTTTCACATGCTTTGGGTTCTTTGGTCACGGCCGAAATGATGGAAGAAGAAGCAATTTCGAACGACCCAGATTTTCTTTAGCAACTCATACGACAGATGATAGAAAGGGTAAAAAAATAGAAATATAAATTAGTTATCTTTTAATTCGTACAAACTTTAAAAAATCATAACTTTTTCATAAGAGGTTCGTTTCACACGAAACGAATTGCTTTGGGTTTGTATGGATGAATGCTACACGATGGAGCTGGTTCAGAGTAGATTGGAGCTAGTGTGAATTTTCGGTAAAATTAAACGCTTGTTTACTTTTATTCGGAATAAAACACTACAACTGCTATTGGACGCAATGTGAGTACAACTCACTCTTTCTGACTCACTGATATTTCTATTGATATATTGATTAGTATTTGGATATATACCTGCCTAGTGGAGCAGATGACCATATACGTTCCCGTGTATGAGTGGATGACCCTTCGTACGTGCGTCTGCCTTGAAGCGGACATTGTACACATATTCTAATATGTATATTTGTGGTAGGTGACAGGTTGGAGGGATCCAACTGGATTCCTCAACAATATTGATTTATTTACAGATATTGTGAGATATGTTATATCATATTGATATATGATGTTTGGATGCCGTGATTGATGTATTTGGTGATGTTGCAGCATTGGGCCTATTTTGGAGTTTTAAAAATGTTTAAGTGATGATTTCCAAATTAAAAAGGATTTTAAAGTGGTTTTGGAAATAAACGTTTTATTGATTTTTGAAATGTAAAGGAATTGAATTTATTTTGAATAAATAAAAGTTATAATTTTTATGTTATAAAAATTATGATTTTTGCAAAATATAATTGAAATGTGATTTTTAAAATATAAAGTTGATTTTTTTTTTGTAAAATAGTTTTAAGTGAGATTTTGAATTATTATAAATGATTTATTTATAAGATTTATAAAATTGAATTTGTATAAATCAAAAGTGTTAAAATAGAGTTATAAATGGATTTTATAAGTAAATAAGATTTGTGAAGTTATAAAAAGAAGGATGTTGTAAAATAAAGAGATTATAAGTAATTAACTTATAATTGGATTTTTCGCATGTAATTAGGTTATTAAATGGAATTGATTTGTAAAGGAATTTTGTATATTGAAGTTTTTATAAAATATAAATGGAACATATAAACATTGTTTTATAAATCTGAAATCAATTGAATTTGATAAGTTAAATATAGAAGATTATTAAAGGAATTATATCCACGATTTTGGACAGTGGGTAACCCTCTAATTTAAATTTGAAATAGTGATGAATTTGTAAAGGCATTATATCCACGATTTTGGACAGTGGATAATTCTTTAATAAATGTATAGAAACATTGAGTTTGATAAATAGATTATATTCACTATTTTGGACAGTGAATAATCTTTGAAGTTAAATAAATGTTTTGGAAGTGATATTTTAAATGGAATAAAATGATTAAAAGATGTTTTAAAGGTGTTAAGTATCGAATACATATATTTCAACATTCAATGTTGAAATAGACGCTTTCGAGAAATAAGGAAATGATGGACTAGAACACTGTTGTTATAGTAAATGATTTTCGAAAGGAAATGTTTTTGTATAATATTGGGATTTATATATCTATCTTATTTTTGAATCCCTATACTAGTGATTTTGGGTTTTCGTAACGATATTTTACGCAACATTCATTTTAACCCAAATAAATGTGTTTAAAATAATCTTTTCCTTATAGAATAAAATATATACTTAATCGTGATTTAAGTATATGCAATATTTTCTAAGTGTTGAAAATAAATAGAATTGTGAATTACTTATTATTAAATAAGTATTTGGAAATTTTTTCCAATGTTGAAATGTTTTGAGATTATATCTTTTAAAGATAATTTGAAGTGAATATTTGGCAAAGGTTTAATTAATAAAAGATTAATTAAAAGGGTCTAGTGATTGTTATGGTGCTAAATATTTGTTTGTTTGCTTTGATAGTTAAATAACCGACTATCAAATTGCCCAAAAATTTTACTTCGTCCAATTGATGTGGGAACTATTTAGTCGTACACTTAGTACATAGCCTTCTGTGTAGGCTTGATTATCGTTTGTGTTGAGGATGTTGATTCGTATAGTGCGGAGTATTACTCCAATCTATCGAGCTTCCTTCTTGGCCCAAAGGATAGCAAGTTGAAAGTTGGAGACGTGATAAGTCTATGAGACTTAGTTGCTGTGTGAGGTTGAGAAACGCTTCTGCGTTGTTGGTGCGAAGTGACTGGGATCGGTTTATCCGAAAACCACTTCGGACCAACGTATATGCGGCGATTGTGCAGGTTGCTTTGTGATGATATTGATATTCCGGATTTTCATAGTGGGGGACTGCTTGTTGATCGTTTGGGGTTAAAATCCCAATATACATCCAGTAGCAGTGGTCTCTTCATTATTAAATATCCAATGCGAGGACTATTTGCTACTAATCCTAGGGATTTGCCGACAAGATGTGGTAGGAAAGTTCCTTCGGTTTGTCCTGTTCCTGGACAACTTGTATGGATGTTTGTCTGACATTGCATTCTATAGATTACGTACATTGTTTTTTACAAACGTACATCCGTGGAGGCAGAGAAGGCAACTTCTCTTAGCTTAACACCCTCCTTGAGACGTATGAGCTTAAGGGTTGTATTTTTGTGGAAGGTAATTAGTAGTCAATGAAAATGGTCGTGTGGCATTCAAAGTGATGTGATATATGATTATGAAAGGTAAACGTTACCGCTAGCCTCATCAACCGGAAATGACCAAAACAGGGGTCGAGGCAGCAAGGCTAAGTGGGTCATTCCCAGGTAGGATATGATCATCCTCTTCTAGATATATCTTTGCATGCTATGACGTCATGTATCTGATTATGTGGTTTGTATGCTTAGAGGGCCCTCGGTAAAGGTCGGTAACGACCGGAGGATGACATATTCGGTACCATCTAGTTATAGAGGTGGGCCGGTCTTGTGTTGGTAGAGAAACTTTGTGATGGTTTCTCGGTACATTCTTCTAGAGATGTACTGCCAGAAGGTAGTCCCTTCATCTGGTCATTTGTATGGAAATCCAAACTCCACTACGTGCTTGCCATTTTGATTGTATTACCCAATTGGGCTATATGCTGCAATTTAATCAATGTAACAATTTAGGCTATGATTAATATTATTTGTATATAGTAGACACTACTATAATATAACATGACATTTGATATGAAATGTTTTAGTTATCGTAAGGTAAAAACATGTCTGTGTTTATATGTGGACTTGCCTTACGACTTACTTTTGTTTTGATAAAGGAAAAGTTTTGGTAATTTAATACATTCAGTTGAGTGTGTTTCTTACGCTGGTTTACCAGACTGATCCGGGCGTTCTTCCCTTTCAATGCTCGAGTCAGACTGAGTATATTTATAGGTCTAGATTTGATGCTTTTGGAGCTTCAGCAGGAGAGCTGGGGATCTTCATTTCGTATACGTGTATCTGTTTTGATTATTGATTATCCGTTGTGCTTAATTGTTGTTTATTATCGGCAATTGTGAGGACATGTTATTATAACTGTTCAAGCTGATAACTATTGATTGATTGTTGAACACTGATTGATGTGTATATATACGGTTTCTATTTCGTAAAGATCATTGATATGATATTATATATTTTCCGCTGCGATGTGAGATTCTGTATTGTTCTGTTTGGTTCTTTCTTCTCTTTTTCTTCTCTTCTCTTCTTCTCTCTTCTTTTCTTTCTCTTGACTTTCCGTCAGTCTATGCTTTTTGGGTCGGACATGTGTGGATTATTGTCGATTCAAAGGGTATGGATTTGCGGGTCGTCACAATAGGAGTACTAATTCTTTAGTAAAATTCTCGGCTAAATATCCTTTTCTATTTCCTTGAAAATACTTGCTTTATAAATGATTTAACCCTTGAAATCAAATTTAACACATGTTAAATTATAGCCCTTTACTTTATCCAAAAGTATGATCCCAAGATATATATGTGCTTTTATAAAATAACTTTGATGAATTTCAAAATCACTTAGAGGTTATCTTATCTCGAAACATTAGGCTATATAGCCAAATTTAATAAAACTGTTAAATAATTAAGGTCGGGAAAATCTTGCCACTAGGATTATCACCCCTCTTCAATACCAAAATATGTTAAAGTCTTTTATTTAAAACATTAGTCCATAGGGCTGACACTATATATGTCGCACTTCATAGAGTGTCGATGTCATAAGGTATAAAACTTGGTTTGCATCAACATAGATTCAAGTCTTTATCAAAGTCCACGTTGATTACATTCGGTGTCATTAAGATTGAAATGAAAATAAGTGGCATTATAGCCTTCTTTGAAAACATGTTACAAGGATTAGGGTCAGTAGTCATTAAAATCGAAGTGATAAAACACGGTGTCATTATAGCCAATACAAACAGTGGCGTTAATGCCCTTACAGAATAACATGGCCGCAGTAGGGTTGAAATAGATAAAACGCAGTATCATTGCCTTATGGAATTAGTGTCAAGATTGATAAAACATGGTGCCATTATTGTCGGTGACGTTATAAAAATAAGCAGTGTCAAAATATTTAGGGGAAACAGGCGCCATTATTCACGTCGAAGCTCATGGCGTCGACAATATCAATACCGATGTCGACTCCAACCCTCATGAATTCATTCCATATCATCTAGGATGATATCCTATGTATTCATTAAGGTCGACAACATATAACAGCGGCATCATGGGCTTCGGTGACAATGACTTCAGCATAGCATGTAAATAACCTAAAAACTGCTATTTTTCTATTAAAAGTATTTTCATTTCACCAACACCTTTTATTTATCAAAATCCCATTAGATAACAACTTACTTTATCAAAATCTTTTCTAGAAAACTAATATAGTGTAGGATTATTATTTCCAAAACATTTGCAAACCCTTAATCTTATATTATCTTAATGTAATAGTTAAGTTCTTCTAGCTTAATAATTTTATAACCCTTCATAAATACTTGGGAAAAATCCTCAAAAATCATAATAAATCCAATTTATTAATAACATAGATAAAAATTTTGGATCAAAAATATGATTTAGTTATTTTATATAATTAAAACCCAAAATATCTTATTTTCTAACCTTATAAAATTCAACGTTGATTCTCGTTAAATCAGAAAATTATGAAAGTAAAAACCCACTTCAAAATGATATTTCTAACATCGTATTAAAATTTCATGTCATTTGGCTATCATACGATAGGTTTTTTAACTCAAACATATTACTCAATTTCATAAATAAATTCTATAAATTCATCAATAAGCATATAATCATCCAAACAATATAGCATAATAATCACCAAACACTTTGGATTTAATACTAAAATAGTAATGAATAAACATATTAAGAGATGGTTATCATTATTCACTCTGAATGGTTAAAGAAGGTCGAGAATTGTATTTTGATTTGATTCCCATAAGCTTTGATCTTTCTTCCTAGCCTATCTTATCTTGAATACTTTGTTAATGGACGGTCTTGATCCTTTAATTTCATTTGTAAAAATGAAGCGAAGGAGGAATTAAGAATGGAAAGAGTTATATTTAAGAATTATACTCTTTCCCCCTTTTGCACTCCTCATATATACTTCTTCTTATTAATGTTCTAATTAATTCCATTGGTTTATTAATTAGGGCTATATCCATTTTAATTACCAAATCTCAATCTCTTTATCATCCCACATTATTTTATTTATCTAATTAAATATCATAAAAAATGCTAATCAATATTAGGGTGTTATAAGCTCCCCTCCTTAAAGAATTTCGTCCTTGAAATTACGATAAGGTACCTACATCAAGCATAGATGTAAAACATACCATCAAATAGGTTAGGATAAGTGTGTCTAATCCTACTATCCATTTCCTAAGTGTAGTTGCTCTCATCGTCACTCCATAGGACTTTCACTAATCAGACTGTCTCGTTCCTTAGCTTCTTCTCATCCCTAGCCATAATACGAACTTGCTATCGAACTATAGTCATGTCTGGTTCCACCACTAAATCTTCCGATGTAGTCAGGGTGATAGTAGTCTCCAGATCTCGAACACACTTTCTTAGATGAGAAATATGGATAACATTTGTAGGCTCTTGCTAAACTGTTTGATAACTCTATCTTATAAGCGATTTTCCCGGTCTTTTCTATAATAGGAAATGGTCCAACAAACCTCGGTGCCAATTTCCCTAACTTCTCAAATATCACTACACCCTTCATTGTTGATATTTTGAAAAAAACTATATCTCCAACTGAGAATTCTAAGTTCTTCCACCTTTTATTTGCATAAATCTTCTATCCAAACTGAGCTTCCTTTATTCTAGCTCGAATCAACTCAATCTTTTTCGCGGCTCCTCTTACCATATCTGGACTAAGAACTACCTCCAACCAACATACAGTTGATTTGCATGGCCTTCCATACAAAGCCTCAAATGGTGGCATCCCTATACTAGTCTGATAACTATTATTATACGAAAATTCGACTAAGTGTAGATGGTCTTCCCACAATCCTCTAAAATCTAGCACTCAAGCTTTTAACAAATCCTCCAAGACTTTGTTAACTCATTCTGTTTGCCCGTCGGCCTATGGATGGTAAGCGATACTCATCTTGAGATTAGTATCCAAAACCTCTTGTAGACTCTTTCAGAATTCACTAGTGGATAAGGAACCTCTGTCGCTAATTATACTACTAGGAATCCCATGCAGTCTTACTATATTCTTCATAAATAGCTTGGTTAAAATAGGTGATGTCTTTGTCGACTTAACGGGTATAAAGTGTGTGCTCTTAGTCAGTATATCTACTACAGCTCAGATACTTTCATTTTCTCTATCCGACCTTGGCAACCCATCTATGAAATCCATAGATATAGAATCTCATTTTCATACTAGTATATTCAAAGGCTGAAGCAACCACTTAGCTTTTGATGCTTGGCTTTTACTTGCTAAAAATTTAGGCATTGATTTACCCATAAATATACATCCCTTTTCATTCATTCCAAGAAGAAACTTCTCTTCATCACCTGATACATCTTAGTTCCTCCAGGATGAACAGCAAACTTTGATCGATGACACTCCTTAAGGACTTCTTTGCTTAGGTCTCCAACATCTGGAACACACAATCATCCCTTCTTTCTCAACAATCCATTTTGATCAAGATAAAAGTCTATCAAAACATAAATCTTGGCTCCACTTTCCAATCTTCTAATTCGTTCAACTAGCATTGGAGCATCTATTTACTTGGAAACAATCCTTTCAATCAATACTGGTCGAAATTCTAAGCAAGATAACATTGCAGTACTCTGACTTGAACCAGCCATTAATCTTAACAATATATTACATGTGGTCAATGCCTCTAAATCTTTCCATTTAGTTATCATTGCAATACTTCATTCTGATGCTTTCTACCAAGCACATCTGCTACCTTATTCCCTTTTCCCGGCGTATACTCAATTCCAAAATCATAAGCAGCCATAAACTCTAATCACCTCTGCTGTCTCATATTCAAGTCTTTCTGAGAGAATAAATATCGTAAAGACGTGTGATCTGTATGCAATTCAAATTGTTTTCCCAAAAGATAATGTCTCCACACTTTCAAAGCAAAAATTACACAGCCAACTCTAAGTTATGAGTCAGATATCTGACTTCATGAGGTCCGAGCTATCGAGAAGCATAGGCAATCACCTTACCCCTTTGATTAACTTAGCTCCTAATCCTGTTCCGCACGCATTGGTACACACCACCAAATCTTGATTTCCATTCGGGACAACTAACACAGGCACATTGGTCAATAAATGTTTCAGCTTTCGAAATGCCAACTCACATCTATCGGTCCAAACATACTTTACGTTCTTCCTTGTTAGTTTAGTCATCGGTGCTTCTATACGATAGAAATTCATGATGAATCTCTGATGATGGCCAACTAATCCTAGAAAACTCTTTCTCTTAGTCATTATTTCGGGTCTCTTCAAATTATTAACCGCTTCTATCTTATCTAGATCTATTGATAACCCTTCTACTGAGACTACATAACCTAGAAACTTCACCTCCTTCTTTCAAAAATGACATTCGAAACTTCGCTTTTAACTGATGCTGCCTTAGCGTCATAAGCACTATTCTAAGATGAATCTCATTATCTCTTTCGTCCTTAGAATATACCAAAATGTCATCAATAAATACTGACATGAACCTATCCAAATGCTCTCGGAAGATCCGGTTTATTAAATCTACGAAGAAAGCAGGCACATTAGCTAATCTAAATGGCATCACTAATCACTTGTATGAACCATATCTTGTTTGAAACACCATAAGAGGAATACTATCCTCCACCATCCTTAGTAGATGAAACCCTATTGCTAAATCCAATGGAGAAAATACTTTGGCTCCACTCAACTGATCGAATAAGACGTCGATTCTCGACAAAGGATATTGATTCTTTATCATATTTTCATCTAACTTACGATAATCGATACATAACCTTAACGACCCGTTCGGTTTCTTTACAATCGTTGTGGCCACTCCTTATGGAGAACTGCTTGGTCTAATAAAGTTTTTTCCTTCTGAGTCCACCAGCTGCATTTTTAACTCTTTTATCTCGGTAGGTGTCATTCTACTAGGCGGTCTAATAACAGGTTCAACTCTAGGTATAAAATCTAGTCGAAACTAAATAGCTCATTTCAGCGGTAGTCCCGTAACTAGTTTAAAGACATATGCAAATTCTCTTACTATAAAAACCCGATTCAACTCATCTTCTTCCTTCATTATACCCAACAAGCACATATCAAAATTTGAATCCTCCACGAGTATAAAATTCGGTTTTTACTATTAGGGTGTCTTAGTAATATTTTCTCATATTGGCAAAATATCCTAGCATTGTATTTACTTAACCGATCGATACCCAATATAATTCCAAAACCCATGAAATCAAATACATGCAAACTGCAAGCAAATATACAACCTAATAATTTAAAATCTAACTAGTCACATTTCATCCTAAGAGTTGCATACCCTCATATCGGAGTCGCAAACCTTAAGGAAGTAATAAGGTATGATGGTTCTGAACTTAGCTTATCTACTAAGCAATGAGATTTAAATAAATGTGATGCACTAGTATCAAATAGTACTCTAACTAGTATACTATGAATCAAAAGCATACCTTCCATCATAGCTTTTCCTTTCTCCTCTACTGTTGGTCTCGAGGTAGTTGGTTCCTAAGAAAATACTTTTCCTGCCTTTGCCACTTTCGGACATTTGTTCTTGTAATGTCCCACTTGTTAGCAATTAAAGCACTTAATGTTCTTTTTTCCAACAACATCCTTTCCCTTACTAGTTTGGCACTCATGAGCATAATATCCCTTCTTATCACACTCGTAACACACAACCTCAGGCTTCCCTTTCTTGGAAGCTCCATCCTTTTGAGCTCCCTTCGTTTGATAGAACTTTCTTTTTTGATTCTGTCCACTTTGGTTTTCTACTGGCTTATTATCAATAAACAATGCAAGCATCTCTTCATTTCTCAAATCCATCTCCACTGTCATTTCACATGGATCCCGAGATGTGGTAAAGTTGCCTTAGCAAGATCAGCTCTCAGTCCACGAATAAACTTCTTATTCCTTTTGATCACTGTATCCACAGCAACATACTCATATTGGGATAGCTCCTCAAATCTAGTTACGTACTCAAGCACCATTATAACACCTTGCACCAACTCATCAAACTTCCTTAACAGAGTTGACTTAGTTATCTCGGACATAAGCCTATCTTCTAACCTCCTTTTGAATTCAGCCCAAGTCAAGGTTTCCTCTGCTACCCCAACGTCGCACTATTCCACCAATATAGTGCTGCTTCTATAGTTGCCTGGATGCCAATCACCTCTTTTTCTCATCATTCAAACCAAGATCAACGAAGATCCTTTCACAATGAAGCAACTGATTCTCTACTTCGATGGTATCCTCGGTTCTAATGAATGGCTTGCTTCCCAAGTCTTGCATAGTCCCTACTCAAAATAGCATAATTGTTGATAATTAGAGCTTCTTGAATCGCTCCTCCAGCATTACCACCAACTAATTCAACAGCAGCTCCTGCTTGCATCATATTGACAAAGAACTAATACATAGCTCCAATATCCACTGGTGGTGTTCCAACACCTACGGTAGCAGCTGTTTGTCGACCTGGGTTTCTCTTAGTTTTGGGCCTGACATTTCCATTGGCAGTGGTGCTTCCTCCACCGAGATTCACCATTTTGTTTCCTGCTTTGATATCTTACTACTCCTTAAATCTGCATTTAAATTTTAGCCAGACACAAAAGAACAGTCTAAGAGAGAGGAAGAGTAGAGATAAGGCGTATACTTATATATAGAAAATATAAGTACGTTACTATAGCATTATCACATACCCTAATCTTATTCTCTGATTCATTTGGATTTAATTTCAGAACTCTTTTTAAACTTTAAAATTTTATTAGTTTTACATAAGCCTATGCTCTGATACCAAGTTGTAACATTCGCCATTCATAGGCCTGAAACTAACCGCTATAGATGTTGTAGTCATCTATAGTATTAATTTCCAATGACAAAATGCGGATATGTTATTTATATCAATAACATCAAAGCAAGAATATGAAGTATTTCAAATACAAGTTAAGACAACCTTTCTCATTTCATTTCAAAGATAATATTTCATATTCATTACATAATTAAAAACATTTCCTAGGTTCAGATAAATATAATTATTACAAAATACTCCAAGAGCGACATATGAAGATGCCCCTTTGGTTGATCAGAGTTACTAATAGATAGCCAAACTTTTTGTCATTGCATAATATCATTCAATATAGAGGAAATATTAATATATAACTCCTAAATAGCTAGCTATGTCTACTGCAAGTGTTCGAAAGCTTTATTTGCCAAAAATCTACTAAACCTGAAACCTTACTCTCAAACTACTTAACCGAGTCCTCGAGAGTTAAAGGGGAAAACAAAAACGTTGGGTCTGACAGTAAGCCTGGTGTGAATAATAATATGCCATCTCAGTTAATGGATATCTAGTGAGACCACGCCGCTGAGCGGAATGGGTTCTCCTCTCACGAGTATCCTCTAAATATGTGTCAATCATAATTTTGCTCCTACAATCACAACAGTTCAATAATAACTGTAAAAACATATGCATGCATGCTACATAGGTAATAATGGCTAATCTATCAGATCAGTGGACTATCTCTCCCAGCGTTTAGTTTTCACAGGATAACTACCAACAAATAAGGCTGGCTCAGGCCTACCAAAGATACCAACTTTCCTAATTGACTGTTAGAAGAAAAATGGATTGTCTATTCAAGTACACTTATCTTAGTGTTTACCTGACTATGTGTCAATCTCATACTTTTATTATGCTTACTATGAACCTAAAGTTTTTGCAGGCCAACCTATAACATATCTTATCTTTATGTATTCCTTTCTATGCGTAAACATACTTTTAGTCTTACCATTGACAAAGCCCTGCGCACTGGAATTTTGGACTTATATCATCTAAGGACTAAAAACTGAAGTATATGGCGCTACCCTACACTAGTCCCATCCGGTTTTCTAATTTTTGAGTCAAATTTATCCTATCACAATCTATCCAAAAGTGATAAGAGTAATAATTCGTTAGTAAAATTCTAGGCTAAATACCCTTTTTTATTTCCTTGAAAACACTTTTTTTATAAATGATTTAAATCTTGAAATCATATTTAACATAAGGAAAATTATAGCCCGTTACTTTATCTAAAATATTATTCCATGATGTATAAGCTTTTATAAAATAACTTTGATGAATTTCGAAATCACTTGGAGGTTATCTTACCTCGAAACCATAGGCTATATAGCCAAATTTAATAAATCTATTAAATTGTTAAGGTTAGTGTCAATCTCGCCACTAGGGTCATCACCCCTCTTCAATAATAAAATATGTTAAAGTCTTTTATCTATAAAACATAAGGCCATAAGGACGACATTATATATGTCGCGCTTCATAGAGTGCCGACGTTATAGAGTATAAAACATGGTTTGCATCAACGTAGCTTCAAGTCTTTGTCAAAGTCAACATTGATTATATACGGTGTTATTAAGGCCAAAATGAAAATAAGCAGCATTATATTATTCTTCGAAAACATGTTACAAGGATTAAGGTTGGCAGTCATTAAAGTCAAATTGATAAAACACGATGTCATTATAGCCTAGACGAAACAGTGGCGTTATCGCCCTTATAGAAAAACACAGCCTCAATAGGTTCGAAGTAGATAAACGCGGTATCATTGCCTTATGGAATTCGTGTCGAGATTGATAAAACATGGCACCATTGTAGTCGGCGATGTTGTAAAAAAGGCGGTGTTAAAATACTTGAGCGAAACCGGCGGCATTATCTACGTCGAAGCACATGATGTCGATAGTATCCATGCTGACGTTGACTCCAACCTTCATGGATTCATTGCATATCATCTAGGATGATATCCTATGTATTCATTATGGTCGGTAATGTATAACAGTGGCATCATGGACTTCTGCAATAATGACTTGGCATGGCAGTGTCGTAAATAACCTAAAAAGTGCTATTTTGCTATTAAAAGTAGTTTCTTTTCACCAACTCCTTTTATTTGTCAAAATTCCATTGGATAACAACTTACTTTATCAAAATCTTTTTCAAAAAACTGAAATAGCGTATGTTTATCATTCCTAAAACATTTGCAAACCCTTAATCTTATATTAATATCTTAATATATAGTTAAGCCCTTCTAGCTTAATACTTTTATAACCCTTCATAAACAATTGGGAAAAATCTCCAAAATCATAATAAATCCAATTTATTATATCCTTTAACAAATAAATATTTTAGGACCAAAAACATAATTTAATTATTTTAAAATATTAAAATATGAATTATCTCATTTTCCAACCTTAGAAAATTCACCAAATATTCTCACTAAATCAGGAAATTATAAAATTAAAAACACAATTTCGAAATAATGTTTCTAGTATCGTATTAAAATTTCAAGTCAGTTGGCTATTATACGATAAGTTTTCTAACTCAAAAATGTCACTAAATTTCATAAATAAATTCCATAAGTTCATCAATAAGCATATAATCATCCAAACAATCAAACATGGCATAATAATCATTAAGCGCTTTGGTTTTAATCCTAAAACCAAAAAGAACAAATGTACTAAGAGATGGTTATAATTATTCACCTTGAATGGTTAAAGAGGGATGAGATTTGTATTTTGATTTGATTCCCTTAAGCTTTAATCTTTCTTCCTAGCTTATGTTCTCTTGAAAACCTTGTTAATGGCCGGCCTTGATCCTTTAGTTTTGTTTGTAAAAATAAAATGAGGGAGGAATTGAGAATGGGAAGGGTTATATTTAGGAATTATACTCTTTTCCTATTTTGTCCTCCTCATATAACCTTCTTCTTATTATTGTTCTAATTAATTCCATTATTTCATTAACTAAGGGTCGACCTGTTTTACTTACAAAATCTCAATCTCCTTATCATCCCATATTATTTTATTTTATTTATCTAATTAAATATCCTAAATAATTTTAATCAAAATTAAGGGAGTTACACCTAACCTATCGCCCTAGGAGAGCAATCCAGGGTCAAGCTTTGACGGATTTTGTTGAATACACAACACGAGATGATACTCCGGAGAGTAGTGGAGAGCAAAATTCTAGGTGGAGGATGTACATGGATGGTGCATCTAACGAACGTTGTCCTGGTGCTGGAGTCGTGCAGGTGACTCCCGAGGGACATCCAATTTGTTATGCGCTGAAGCTCGACTTTCCCGCGATAAAAGATGAAGCAGAATATGAGGCCTTGATCGTGGGACTCAAGATCGCCAAGGAGCTAAGAGTTAAGACTTTGCATATCTTCTGTGATTCTCAACTGGTGGTATGTCAAGTGCAGAAAGTGTTTTAGGTGAAGGGAGCGGGGCTAGCTCCTTGTTTAATCCGACCCCTTAAACTTTTTAGTGATATTTAATATTACATGATAACACATGTTCCCAGGGAGTAAATGCGAAGGACGACTCGCTAGCTAAGTTGGCCAGTTCTAAAGATGCACAGCTCATAGGCCTTATTTTGGTGAAAGTACTGTCAGCTTCGAGCATTGACCAAATGTATGTTGATTGAACCTTGGAGGCTGAGTGTGAGAAAGAGTAATGGATGACCTCGATAAAGAACTATATACAGATAGGAATCCTTCTAGAAGGGAAAAAAAGAACGATGTCAACTCCTTCATAAAGCTACAAGATTCATAATGCAAGAACGAGAACTTTACAGAAAGGGATTCTCGGTTCCTATGCATTGGTGTGTCGCCAATGATGAGGCTAAGCGAGTCTTGAAAGAAGTTCACGAAGGGGATTGTAGTGACCACACCGTAGGGCAAACCATAGCGAAGAAGATCCTTCGTTACAGGTATTTCTGACCAACTTTCAACCGAGATGCTTCTTACTACATCAGAGATTGTGACAAGTGGCAGAGATTCGCTAAGATTCCAAGATCCTTGCCAATGGAGATTACTCAAATGGTCAGTCCCTAGCCGTATGCAGTATAGGGAATCGATATCATTGGTGTGTTGCCAATATCGAAATGTGGTGTGAAGTATGCCATCGTCGCGGTTGATTACTTCACCAAATGGGCTGAGGTAGAGCCATTAGCCATAATCACCATTGAAAGTAATCAACTTCATGGTCAGAAACATCATATGTCATTTTATAGAACTGCCAGTATATATAGGTTGTTTGCATCATATTTTCAAAATGCTTTTAAAAGAATGCATTCACATAGAAGGCACTGATTTAAAATTATTCAACATTTATATCATATATGTTGTGATGCATCATGCGGTTGTACGTCATTGGTTGCAAAATTGGTTATACACTAACTGAATGGATAGTTTAAAATAGTTGCGTGCTATGTTACACGAATCACCCTCGACAAATTTTGGGGACAAAATTTTTCTAAGGAGGAAGAATGTGACACCCTGTAAAAATAACAGTAATTAATAAACAATTATTAAGGCTCAAAACTGGAATTTAAACAAAAAGAAAAAAATTTCCATGAAATTTGTAACATTATATTCGTGGCGATTTTCCCATCAACTTTCATATATGGAGTTTTGTAATAGGAGTTCAAACGAAGAAGTTATTGACATTTATAGTTCACTGGACAAAATAATTAAATAGAAATTTAAAAATAAATAAATAATATTAACCGCGTGAACCTCACTGGTCGTCCCCTTCCTTAGGCCAGTCGACCAATAGCGCTCGACCACCAGCACTCAACCCCCTGTATGGGAAATGTCGATCAGTTGGAACAGTGACAGCTAGTGTTTAACCCGGGCCAAACGGCTCGGACTTAATTAATTTAAAACTAACGGATAGATTGATTCGAGCACCTATAAATATAGGCACAACCCTTTACTTTTCTTCTAATATTTTCTGATCAAAGCGCCGAAGCTCCACCACTTTCCCTTCTTTGCTATTTCTATTAATTATAAAATATTATATTATATATAATCAAAGAAAGGCAGAAAATAAAAGAAAAGAAGAGAATGAGCATATAATTATAAATCTATGCTTTACCTAATTCAAATCTCCTCTCAGATATGTAATTTTAATGGGTGCGTGTATATATGGTGTGTGTATGTCTATATATATATATATATATATATATATATATATATATATATATATATCTTGTTACACATGTTTTTGGATTGAAAAGGAAAAAGAAGTCAATTAAAGGGATGAATTCGAATTTGAGAGATTTGAAAAACTTAAAATGTGAGTGTGAAATTATATGATTTATATATGACATTGAAATTTATATCATTGAGTTTTATTTAATTATTATACCCAGGCATGATCTTTGAGTTGTAAGCTTAGAAAGAACCTATTCGGTCGAAATCTCACCCGCATATTCGGTAAGTTAAGTAATTGAATGGAATGATATTTACACCATAATCTGGAAATTTGGAAATCGGTCCCTAAATTTGTTAAAGTAGAATGTCGATAAGATTGCAGATTTATTCCAGATTTAGAATAATGGGTTGTAAATTGTCAATATTAATTTAGATTTCCTTAATTTTGACTTGGAATGTGAATTTCTGTGTCTTATTTTATTGGGAGCGTTATGGGTACAATTTAGTTGTATCTATTTCCATATAATTTCTAAAAATTATATAATTCCACAACTATGTATAAAAAGCATGTCATTTGAAATAATAAGAAATATACCAAAAAGGAAAGAGATTTATTAAGTACGGATGTTCTCCTCCGTAGTTTGCATTGTCTGATTCATTAAAAGAAAAGAGATAATCCCTTATAATTTCAAATGAAGCAAAAGTCTTACTTTTAAGTAACTTAAGGAAAGTTAACGATAATCCTTTTTGGGAAGGATAACTCTAATATTTTAAAATGTGGAAATGGATATTATTTATAGAATGTACATATAAGTGTAAGTTTTGGAATTCCTAAGCATAGGAATTAATGAGTTAGGAACACACACACGCTTATAACCATGTCCATCGATTAAACATATAAATATACATGGGGTAAAAAATAAAGTGCAATATGTCAGGAACTGAGTTGATGATGTTTTGATGACAACAACCTTATACAGTTATTATACTTTACTTAATAAAATATATACTAACATTTCCATATAGATATATATATGTATGTATGTATATAGGAAGTATATGCAGGTATCATCGAAGACTGATCAGTATAAAGACTCAAGCATCAAGATGAAGATTAGAGATTCAAGATTCATGACTCTAGAGAATCAAGATTTCAAGATCTCAAGATAAGTGTCTAGTATTTTATTAAAACTTCATAATAGCACTCTCATCTTTCTTCCAATTTTCTTTTGGGATGGAACCCAATTTCTATCGAAACCAGTGGCTTACAAACCCACGACAAGTAGCTTACAAACCTACGACAAGTGGCTTACAAATCCACGAAAATCAAAATCATTTAAACTACTTTGTACAAGTTCTCAAGTCCTATGGAGGAGCTATGTAGGAAGGTTCTTGCAATTTCAGTTTGAATAGGTTTTTCAAAATGTTTTTAAATCTGTTTTCAAAATGCTTTAGCTTTCAAAATCATTTTTTCAAAAATATTTTCAAACTTTGTTTTAGCCTTGAAATATTCCTCTATTCTGATTTTAAAGACTTCTATTTTTAAAACATCAAAACTTATTCTGATTTAAATATTACTTATATAATTGACGGTCTATATCAATTATATATATATTTAAAATAATGTTTTATATTCATTCTCTATCTTAAAATATTGTTTAAACACTTTACTTTGCTTCAGAGAAGTTTCAACTTGTTTTAAATTCAATTGTCTTTACAAAACAACATCTCTATAATTTTGAACTAAGGGATGTCGACATAAGGGGATACCCCATGTCGACATGGTGACAGTTGGATTAAAAATTCAATTTTCAAAAGAAGTGTCCGTTCGTTCGAAAACCTTTCGCCAATGGTTATGACTGTTGTGCATCTATATAAAGGATTCCAAAACGAATTTTTTTAACAACTACTTTCTTACTTTCTTCACTCTTTCTTCTCCACCATTCCATATCCATAAAACTTCGTATTTTCAAGATCGTGCCATCATTCTGCCAAATTCTCAATAGGAAATCATTTACATACTCTCTCTATTTGATTCTCCATCATTCTACTAAAGATCAAAGTGCTATTCAGAGTTATAGGATTAATTTTTATTCAAAAAGTCCATAGAGTCTATCCATTCAAAAGGATTGTTATTAAGAAGTATTAGGGTGGTCTTGTGTCCCGTAAATCAAGAGAGCTTACTCCAGACTCGGAGATAGGTGGGTTCCTCAAGGCCTTAGAAATTGAGGGTTGTAATTTGGATATTGGCTTATAAAAATCTGTACAAGGATATTTCCTTGGTGCAGGACTGGATGTAGGAGGATTCCGAACCAGTATAAAATCCGGTGTGTTCTTTCCTTTTACTTGCTTTACTTTACTATTTGCATTTGTTATATGTTCTGTGATCATTCTGTGTTAGAATTCTGTTTAGATTTGTGTTGAAAGTTTTAATTTAGTCATATAGTTCATATATTCTTTAAAACACTATTCACCCCCCCCCCCCCCCCCCCGGCTCTAGTGTTATTTCTGCCTTAAGATCCTTAATCCGCATCCCTAACAATTGGTATCAGAGCATTGGTTTTCATTGTTTTCATAATCTGAAACTTGAAAAATATAAAAATGGTATTTTTGGAAAATAGTGTTAAAACTGTTTTGAATCTATGCATTTCATCAAAGTTTCATAAGTCTGCATATAGTTATTTTGAAAAATCAAGTTATGTACTGAATTGGTGTGTTATGCAGGAACAGACATGTTATATGGCTTTTGACGAATCAACACCCAATGGACAAACTGTGCAAATTGAGAAAGATAAATGGATACTTGATAGTGGCTGTTCGAGGCACATGACTGGAAATCCCGAGATACTCAAGGACATTACTTATCAAGATGGTGGATTAGTCAATTTTGGTGACAACTCTAAAGGATATGTGGTTGGCGTCGGCAATGTAGTTAATAGTTTTTGTTGATGACAAAGGGGGAGAAAGTTATAAAAATATATGTGCTTGGTGTAAGAGGGAGTCATGGAGTAAGGGGGAGTTTTAGTTTTAAGAAGAAATCACGGAGTAAGGGGGAGTTATGGTATGGTAAGAATATTTTATAAATAAAGGTTGTCATCATCAAAAAGGGGGAGATTGTTAGGAACTGAGTTGATGATGTTTTGATGACAACAACCTTATATAGTTATTATACTTTACTTTATAAAATTTATATTAACATTTCCATATAGATATATATATATATATATATATATATATATATGTATGTATGTATGTATGTATGTATATAGGAAGTATATGCAGGTATCATCGAAGACTGATCAGTATAAAGACTCAAGCATCAAGATGAAGATTAGAGATTAAAGATTCAAGACTCTAGAGAATCAAGATTTCAAGATCTCAAGATAAGTGTTTGTTAAAACTTCATAATAGCACTCTCATCTTTCTTCCAATTTTCTTTTGGGATGGAACCCAATTTCTATCGAAACCAGTGGCTTACAAACCTGCGACAAGTGGCTTACAAACCCACGAAAATCAAAATCATTTAAACTACTTTGTACAAGTTCTCGAGTCCTATGGAGGAGCTATGTAGGAAGGTTCTTGCAATTTCAGTTTGAATAGATTTTTCAAAATGTTTTTAAATCTGTTTTCAAAATGCTTTAGCTTTCAAAATCATGTTTTCAAAAATATTTTCAAACTTTGTTTTAGCCTTGAAATATTCCTCTATTCTAATTTTAAAGACTTCTATTTTTAAAACATCAAAACTTATTCTGATTTAAATATTACTTATATAATTGACAGTCTATATCAATTATATATATATTTAAAATAATGTTTTATATTCATTCTCTATCTCAAAATATTGTTTAAACACTTTACTTTGCTTCAGATAAGTTTCAACTTGTTTTAAATTCAATTGTCTTTACAAAACAACATCTCTATAATTTTGAACTAAGGGATGTCGACATAAGGGGATACCCCATGTCGACATGGTGACAGTTGGATTAAAAATTCAATTTTCAAAAGAAGTGTCCATTCGTTCGAAAACCTTTCGCCAATGGTTATGACTGTTGTGCATCTATATAAAGGATTCCAAAACGAATTTTTTTAACAACTACTTTCTTATTTTCTTCACTCTTTCTTCTCCACCATTCCATATCCATAAAATTTCGTATTTTCAAGATCGTGCCATCATTCTGCCAAATTCTCAATAGGAAATCATTTAGATACTCTCTCTATTTGATTCTCCATCATTCTACTAAAGATCAAAGTGCTATTCAGAGTTATAGGATTAATTTGTATTCAAAAAGTCCATAGAGTCTATCCATTCAAAAGGATTGTTATTAAGAAGTATTAGGGTGATCTTGTGTCCCGTAAATCAAGAGAGTTTACCCCAGACTCGGAGATAGGAGGGTTCCTCAAGGCCTTAGAAATTGAGGGTTGTAATTTGGATATTGGCTTATAAAAATATGTACAAGGATATTGCCTTGGTGCATGACTGGATGTAGGAGGATTCCGAACCAGTATAAAATCCGGTGTGTTCTTTCCTTTTACTTGCTTTACTTTACTATTTGCATTTGTTATATGTTCTGTGATCATTCTATGTTAGAATTCTGTTTAGATTTGTGTTGAAAGTTTTAATTTAGTCATATAGTTCATATATTCTTTAAAACACTATTCACCCCCCCCCCCCCCTCTAGTGTTATTTCTGCCTTAAGATCCTTAATCCGCATCCCTAACACAATATACATCGGTATTCGTATTAGTTATAACTAGGACGACTAATTATTAATAGGGTAGTAAATCATATGACTAGGAGGTTGAAATGGAAAAAAGAGATAGTAACTCCAAATTATGAACAATGCTTGCAAATTCAGTGGGCAGAAATGTATAGTTAATTGGGAGTTACGGGAATTAAATGGGGACATAAATACATTAATGAGACCGATTAAATATTTTAATATGACATTTATAGGGAAATGAAATAAGCATAATAAGTTGAATTTGAGCGAATAAATAAATGTCATTAGTGATTTCCAATTTGAATAATATTGACCATTTACTATGGACAACTAAAGTTTATGGGACCTAGAAGGAAGTGAGGAATATAAGAAATAAGCACATAAATAGGAATAGGTTCGCAGCAAATAAATGAACTAAATACCAGTAAATAAACAGTAAAGGCCCGCAAATCCGTACTCCTTTGAGCTGGCGAAATCTTACAACAATTAAGCCCAAAGTGGAACAAAAGTATGAGTCTTCGGGTTTAAAGAAGAAAGAGGTAGAAGAAGAATAAAAGAACATCAGAGTCTCACAATCGTAGCGGAACAAAATATAATATATAATAACAGCTTTTAAATACAAAGAAATATGTACTGTTATATATATACATGCCATCATCAGAGTACAACAAACATCCATACAAAGACAACTTAATACTTGACCATACACAGCGGAGATAATAGTCCAATACGAAAGTATGCTTTGTCATCCAGCTTGTCTCCTGAGCTCCTTAGTTTTTAACCTGATCCAGTTTAACTCGGTCTAACCCGAGCATCGTATAAAACAACATCCGAGTCAGTCTGGAAAACCAGTGTGAGAAATCACACTCAATTGGATTATTATATTTTCAAAAATCCTTTGGAAAACAAAAGCATCTCATAAGACCTCGCCACAAATAAACATGTCGGGTTTTTATATTACGATAGCCAAAACATTTTTATCAAATCCGTCTGATATTATAATAGTGTCTATAGAAAGTAAAATAGAATCTAGCTGAAATGCTTGCATCTCACGTTTCAGCAATAGTTGGGCACAATCAAAACCATGCAAGAGCTTATTGGAGATTGAATTCCATACAATGGCAGGGATACCGGGGTACCGCCCGTCACGGTACCTGGTCTAGATCAGAGTACCGAGGATTACTCCCAATCCCCTGCAACACAAGACCAAGACTACCCCTTACTGGATAATCCCAAGTAAGATCACCCCATGGTTGGCACGACAAACCGCCCACTAAGCCGACATAAAAGGGACATCTAGACAGGGATGACCTCACCATAATGGGTGCTACCCACATAGTCTTGTTGTACCTCCCATGTTTAAGTCATTCCCGGTTGATGAGGCTTGAGGCCACGATTACCTTTGAAGAACGAGTCCCACTTAGAATGCTCATCGTCCCCCTGACGATGTTGTGAAAGCATTCGTCCATACAAATTGCCCTGGGTCTGGACAAACCCAATCACCGTCTTCATCATCTTCACAGTCTTCATTTGTTATCGTTCAAACCGGATCGAAGTGGTTTTCGGATAATTAAATCCGTCTCGGACTCTTCGAAACGATCAGCGCATTGGCCAATACTGATAGTCGGTTATTTAACTATCAAATAATCATCCCCAAGCAACAATTAAGTCTTAAATAATTTTCCTTAAATTATTTATCTCAAAATATCTACTTAAGATATTATCTTCATATTTCAACACCTTGAAATTAGATTCAATTTCCTCTATTTCTTGTGGAACCATTTAAGTCTTTACCGATCACTTATAATATTTTCCCACTTCATTAGTTTCTCAAAACTTGGAAAATATTTCTTTATCTCCTATTTATTTCCTCAAAAATTATTTATACTTTCATTTGTAAATATCCCAAACTTAGTTCTCATGAATCCTATAGATCCCAGGATTCCCTAGTTGATTCCCGTTTTTACTTCCAAAGCCATTTAGCTTATTAAAAATTCAGGTTCCACTCCTGCTCTCCTTGTGAATTTTATCTCACCTCGAAATTTACTTATCTTATACTTGGTATTTTATTCAAGTTCTCATAACCCTCTATAAAATCTTTCCCTAAAAATCTTGTTCAAATTAATTACACCTGCTTTCCTTCTCAAGAGGATTTATAATTGGATTTTCAAAACGTTTAAAATATATATACAAGTAAAAATAATGGTTTATTTCCAAAATATGGTTTAAGGTAAAATTAAATATATATATTAAAATTATATCCAGTTATTGATAAATTTGCAAAACCGATTTAGAAAACTAGAATTTATTTTAATAAATACTAAGCATTAAAATAACTATTCCGGAATATTCTAAATCTAGATAATAGTTCTATACATATTATATAGTATATTAATTTTAAAAATATTCCTTTTAAAATAATATTTTTTTAGAAAACCCAATATTCACCCATAAATTACTCTTGATTCCTATCTCAACGGCCATATTCTCATTTTTCACCTTCGGAAATATTCTACTATTTCCTTTCAAAACAAATTTTCATAACTCTATATAAGTTCTCGTCATGACTTATCTCTTTACATATCTACTAATATCTTCCTATCTCATTTATAAATTCCGTTTATAAATTTATAACTCCCCTGAGTTTTCAATTTACTTATAAAAAAACAACTTATTCAAAAATCCTATCTTTATAATTTTATTCCTCAATAAAATCCCATATTGTTCCTTAACAAAATTCCATTTCATTTCTTAATAAAATTCCTTCTTATTTCTTAATAAAACTTCGCTTTACTTCAAATCCGCTCATCGATTCCAATATTTCTTCGAGTCTTTTATATATAATTTAAATTTTTCCCAAACTCAACTTTAACCAATTTAAGTATAACCAAAGTGATAAATATACTTTTATTTTACTTAATTCTCAAATAGAAGCAAATCCATATCCTCAATAAATATTTCTATTCAAGTTCTATCTTAACTTCCTTCAATTAAATTATTTACGGTATTTAAAAATTACCAAATTTCAACTTCCATGTTATTTAACACTTAATAATTCAATTCGCATGCAAATCCGTCATATGACAACATATATATATAATCAATAAATATTCTTGAAGAATCCTGTTGGATCCCTCCAACCTGTTTCCCTACATCCATAGATGTTAGCACAAAAGAAAATACCAATTCCACTTCAAGGTGGAATATCACGGTATATGGGTTTATATAATATCATCCGCTATTATGTGGCGCATAGGGTCTCATCCGCTATATAATGCGGGAAATTAATCACTCTAATATATATATATATATACACTACTATATATATCATCCAGTGAATAAATTATTATAAATCAACCAAGCATATCTAATGATTTAAATTTAACATTTAATTAACAAGGCATCCATATGTGAGAAAATCTCACCTTTGCTTTTAAGTTGCAATCCTCTCCAATCTCGACCCGATTTCCCGGCTTTCGACCTTATATAAACAATTATATGATTTTATTAATATTCGAACAAATCGAACAATTAATTACCGTTTAATAAATTTATTTTAATCCAATAATTTAATTTTAACTAATGATTTATTTTAATTACTTCCCTTTTTAAAAATCCTTTAGTAACTAAAAATAATTAAATAAGTAAATTAAACAAATTAATCACCCTAATTAAATTATTTGAAAATAAACCAGTTGAGTGAAAATATGTATATTTTATTTTTCTTTTGTTATATACTTATGAAAATATTCTATATAGATTTCATCAAATCCAATTTGTATAACATCTTATATATATATATACACACATATATATTTTGTGTTTTTACCTATATATGTTTAAATTAAATTAGGATTAACTTAAGATTTAAAACTGCTTAACAGTTAATTTTTTTTTCAAAACCAAAACCCTAGCTTACTGTAAAAATCTTAATTTTCATATATAAACAGAGATATACCTCACAGCCCTCTGAAACCCTAGCCCACGGCCTCTCACACGCAACTGCCTCCTTCACTGCCGACTACCTATCGCGTTCGCCGAGCCACTCGATTTTTCCCGTACCCAAACCATTCGTCTTCGCCGAGCTTGCTTGCTTCCAATCCAGGCTGCTTCAATCCACGTACCACTAGCAACGCCGCCTCCTCCAACGTCGATTGGGCCAAGCATCTCGAGCTCCCCTCTCGCGATCAATCTCAGGCATCCCTGCTTTCGATTTGATTCGATCGCACGTCCTCACTTCAAACGAAATCGATTTCGTTTCTGCGATTTTTATTTAGAGGCTGAACTGATTCATTCAATTCATTTTTGAAAAAAAATGAGAAAGGAAAGGCTCAGTTAAATTGAAGTGTAAGAGAAGGGATTACGTGAATTCATTTGGGAATAGGAAAAAGGAAACGACGCGATTTCTTTCCTTCATCTTGTTCGGCCATTAATTTAATTTTATTGATGCTCGTTTCCAATCGAAGACAGAAGGAGAAATTTGAGTTTTGATTTAGTTCGAACGAAGATTTTGAAGTAGGACGTCGTTGATTTGTTTCATGATCGAATTGAAGAGAAATATGGATGAAGTCGTGATTTAAAAACTAGGATTGAGGCTTGCTTTAGAAGACGGGCGATAATAAAATTGATTTTTGAACTGAGGGAAAAGATGGACATGATTCTTTTGTGTGTTAGAAGTCAACTACAGTAGCCCTGAAATGACGGGGAAAAGGTTTTGATAGTGAAATAAAGTATGCTGAGGGGAAAACGGATTTGGAAGCTGAAATATGTAATTTTAATTTCTAAATTTTAAATTTGTCTCAAAAATACAACTCAAAATCTTGACTCCCTACCGAGACGTGCCGCCAGGCGTTTATAATGTTATATACCAATTCCGAACTCAATGGAGAAGGTTTCGAGTCCTAATTCGATCATATGGAGAAGATAGCTTTTTGGACCGACTATTTAAATTAAATTTCAATATTAATTCCAACGTGTTTATATTTCATACAATCACATGATAACTCCGAAAGTTATGAAAATTGAAATCTGATAATAATTCAATATTACGGATCCAATGGAACTGGTTTCGTCGAATTCCGAGACTGTACCTCGGAAGACTATTTTTAAATATCAATTTAAACGATATTTTTAAATTTGAACAAACCACTGTTAAATTCAATTTTAACCCATCTATTATCTTTAGTATTATCAATATAAATTTTATAAGCCGTTGAAATAATTTTAACAAACTTATAATTCCAGATTTTATATTTTACCCAATATCCAACTACTACTTTAATAATTAATTTATTCAATAGATTGCTATATTTAAATTCTAAATCCTTTTTATTAAATAAAACCAAACCTTTCATATTAAAAATCAATTCATAGTTCAAATCAAATATTTAAATCCATTTTAAATACCCTAAATTAACCGTTTAAAAATTCGGGTTGTTACATTCCTCCCCACTTAAAAGAATTTCGTCCCCGAAATTACTAACACAGAAGAATGCCCAAACCCACTAACTTTTTAAAAGTTACTTGATTAGACTTGTTATTCAACATCCTAGTCTTTCCCTTTACCCAACAATTGGTTTTTAATTCTAACTTCAACATCTTTTATTCCAATTCCAATTTTAAATCATTTTGTCGTTAGTGTGTGTGTGTGTGTGTGTATATATATATTTCCAAAATTTTCAAAAAATTTCTAACTCCCAAAATTTCTGGAAAATTTTGGCAGAGTCTCCTTTCTACGAAGGTGCTTTTGCAATTTTACAAGAGAGATAAATATATATACATCGACCCATACGGTCGAAAAAAAAACCAAAACAATATTCATATTTCCTAACTTTTATTGCGTAGGCGTACCTTTATTCAGCATTTTTAAGCAAGCGCCTTATTTGTTTAGCAATTTGCGCGACCACAATACCGCTAAATGGCCTCCCGGTACCTGTACTTACTCAATTTCAACATATAAGCACTATATATAAGAAGTTTGTAGCATTTCACTTGTATTTAAATAGCTAAAACATGGATTCTATAAACAGTGCATGTTATTTACTTTCATAAGCACACATGTAATGTTTCGAAACTTATTTCAATTTTTCTCAATCAATCCTCAAACCATTCCATTCAATTTAAGTGATTATACAACTCTCTTACTTAACTTCAATTCATTTCATTTTTCATTTATTTTTTAAGTCCAAACGAACCCATTTTCAATTTAATTAATTTCGCAATCAATCTATTCCACTTCTATCAATTTATAGTATCTTATTCAATTCCGTTTTCGTCAAACGTTTTAAATTTAACATTTCCACACTCAATTTATCCCGCGTTTATTTTATTAACAACTAGGCCATTTTTTTATTTTTTTTATAAGAAATATACACAAAACAGGATTCATAAGCAATTAATAAGGTCTCAATATTAATTCAATTGCTTTTGCTCGATTTTTATATCATCCTATCCAGTTCAGAATAATTTTCAACTCATTTTCTTACATTCAATTCATTTGTAATCTAAAAAAACTCGTATTCATTGTAATTGATTCAAAAATCAATTTTATTTACTTCTATTTACGTCGAACGACTTATTTATGCAATTCGACACTATTCATTCAAACAAACAATTTCTTTCGTTTTATAACCATTTTAAAATTGATTCCAACTCAATTTATTTAATTCCATTCCATCCTAATTATAACTCATTCACTACCAATTTATTTTGCATTTGTTTCCCTCTGCGCATTGGTTTCATTCAAACTATTTTATTAAGTGTGACAGCCTCCATGCTTATAAATTAATAACCATTTCACACATTTATATAAGCCATGCTTCTATTAATTTTAGACCTAAGTTAATTTAATTCAAATGATTCCAACTTCATTACTCAAGTTCATTTCCATTTAAATTTTTAGTTTTATTCTCAGTTCGTTAAAATAATATCCAAGGCCATATTTAATTCATTCATACTCGAATTGGACTTGTTCGCGACTCAATCATCTCTATTTTAATCCCATTCCATAACAGCTTTAATTCATGTTTAATTCACTTTCAATTCCAAGTTGAATTTCTACTTATAACTCGGGTTTCATTTTCCAAATTCCATTATTAACTCAAATTTCAACTTTATTTATCCAAATTAGGTTCCATTTTCATATCCATTAAATAATTAATTATCCAATTAGTTCACTTCCCATTTACACTTCAATATTTGATTTTTTTTATCCCTTTATTACTTTACTTGAATTCCTATTTTATAATTCAAGATTGGATTTTTATTTTATTTATCAAAATATCAAACAATTCAGTTTTGGATTAGAATTTCTATCTTTTAATTTATAAGTCACACGCTTGTTGATATTCACACTTTCATTCGTTTACAATCAATCCCATTCACATTTTACTTTTAACTCGGGATTATATATTTCCACTTAATCAAGTATATTTTTATTTCAGTCCTTTTAACCTTTGTAACGATCCTAAATTTTGAACAATTTAATTTGTAAATATTTAATTTATTTTAAATATTTAAATGATAATTTGACTTAAATTTCAAATTATCAGGATGAATTGGTGATTAAAATTTAGAATTTAATCTATTTAAAAGTTGAATAGAAATTTGAATTTTTGACTTTGAAGTTGAAATTTAATATTGAACTTATATTTTAAATTTGAATTAATGATTTAGAAAAATAATTGGAATTGAAATAAGAATGAAAATATAATATAAAAATAAATAAAAATATATATATAATAAAATAAATAAAGAACATATATTTAGTTAAAATTTTAACAACATAATTATAACAAAATAAAAACAAAGCAAACAATTAACAAAAAAACTAATTAAATTTAAAAGAGATAATAAAAAAATAAAAAATAAAAAATAAAAAAATAAAAAAAAGAAGGTATACACTACCTTACCTTCAACATGCCGTGACCCATGCTTAAAACACGTTCTTCCTTCTATTTTTACCCGACCCCTCTTCCCATTATTCATTCATACGAAAGAAAAAGAAGAAAAAAAAAGAAATAAAAATGGCGGCCGTGTAATCGTTTTCGTTCGCCTTCAGCAAAGATTAGGGCTTTGCAAATTGGAGCTTTGATTCTTCAATTCGTCATCTCTTCGCCTTCATCAGCTAGGGCTTCGGCTTCAATATCGATCGCGTGCGCTCCATTTCGATTCGTTTGAAAGGTGAGTCTTTTGGGCTCACGGTTGATTTTTATGCAAGTATTTAAATTTGTTTGAATTGATTGCTTGGTTATACGCTATGAATTGGTGTTGTTTTGCTTCCATCTGCTCGGTTAATTTGCAAGTATGGGTGTTGAGGTATTTACTATCGTTTGCTCGGATAATTCGATTTAAAACTAATAAGAACAGATAACTCACTGCATGTTGGTTGTTGGTTGTTCTTTTGCTATGAATTGCTCTGTTAAATTGTTATTTAAACTGTTAGGAGCAGATGCTAGTAATTTATTGTTTTAAATTAATAAGAACAGATGCTACCAAATTTTGTTTTTTTAAAAACTAATAAGAACTGATGCTACTTGATTTTTAATTAAACTGATGAGAATGGATGTTATAAATTGTATTTTTAAATTGATAAAAACAGACACTTGCTCTGATAATTTGCTTTTAAATTCATAAGGACATATGCAAGATGATATTGAAGTAATTTGTTTCACTGTACTTGTTTGGTTTGCGGTTTTCAGGCCTGCATTTTAACATATAAAATGGAATATCACTTATTCTTATTTTCTGCATTTTGGAAAACATAAAGATCTCTCCCCTTTACTATTTTCCCCTTTTGTTGTAATGGCTATGATTTTTTCCACTTTCTGCTCCTCTTCCATGCTTTTTAAAATACATACTGGAAATGCAAATGGGTTCCAAGAATTTGAAACAATATCCCCAAAAGGGTCTGTGCTAGCATGCATGAAGTAATTTTATGTTTCTACAGGCAAGTCATTATTGCCTCATGTTATAGACTTAACAAATAAGTGAAAGATGTAACACAATTTTAGTCAGAACCAAAAGTTGCAGGAGCACTGCTGCCTTGCCATATTAATTTTTATATGTTCATCTCCAATGATTTCATTTTGGGATTTAAGTGGCACATTCCATCTGCTAATATTTGTTGTTTTCATGTAGCTTGTTCTCTACATTTACTTCACTAAGTCTGCATAGCATATTTGAGCATTTTAAAAATCCTGACATTGTTGCCTTTGTTCATTTACTGGTTAGCTGCATTGATTTGCATGTGTACTGGGTCTTTGATTTTTCTGTACAAACTCAAAGCTTTGTATCATGATACACTTGTTATTTATGTTTCATATGCTCTGCCGTGAGCTGCTGAGTTGACTGCATTGTTGTGCCTGGTTTTTTTCTCACTGATCATTTGTATACACACAGTTGTGTGCTTCTCAGTTGCACTATAGATGGCCTGCATTTGTTCACTGTACTTGCTTCACTACCTGTGCACGATCCGTGTGCATTTTTGCTGCTGCTGCATGTTGTTTGTTTACTGTTTTGTTCAAATTGGCTCTGGTTTTGCCTTGAGCATTTTCATTGCAGTGATTTGTCTGATTTGCGCTCGCACGCGTGTCGGCGAGGCAGTGCACATGTGTGCAAAGTACACGTGTGTACTGCAGCCACACGGGATTGACAGATTTAAAAAAAAAAAATTAAAGTTGTTTATTTGAATTTTAAATAGTTGATTTAAAATATATAAAAAGAAAATTAGTATAAAATTTAAATGTTAGGTTAATTTACTAAAAGGAATTGATTTAAAATAAAGGCCACTGGTTGATTAAATTTATTAAAAGAAAGGAAATTTAATAATTTGTAAATAAACTTGTTTAAACAAGAAATTGGTTTAAAAATAAAACTATCAGTTAATTTAAACTATTTAAAGGAGAAAACTGATGAATTTAAAATTTGTCAAATGAAAATTTAATTTATTCAATTGATTCGAATATTAATTGAATTGGAAAATATATTTAAAATAGGTATAAAACAAGAGAATCAAGTCAAGATGGAAAATGGACTGCAAATAAAAGCTAAGGTGAGAACTTCTCACTCAAAAGGTTATTTAAAATTTTAAATAGTTATATTTAAAATTTGTTGATTGATTGATTGATTGCTTGATTGTGATATTAGATATTTTAGGATATATCTATATATATAGCAATATATATATATTGGCATATGTATATATTGCAGTTGATTGATTTCCCGCCTCGTATAGCGGATGAGACCCTATTGCGCCGTTAGTAAGCGGATAATATTTTATAAAATCCCATATACCGCGATATTCCACCTCGAAGTGGAATGGGTATTGTGCTAACTCTTTGGATGCAGGGAAACAGGTTGGAGGGATCCAACTGGACCCCTCACAAATATTTATTTGTTTATAAATATTTTTAATGATTGTGAATATCATATCGATATATGATATTTGTGTAGTGATTGACCAATTGATGCTGTGGCATCATCGGATTCGTTTTTAAAGTTAAAAATAACGATTTTTGATTTTAAAGGGATTTTTAAATCGATTTTTCAAGTTTATGTTTTATTTAAATTTTGAATTTATTCATTTTAAATAAATTTAAAATTTCAATTTTTCGAGTTATAGAATTTAAGATTTTTGTGAAATGGAAGCGAAATGTGAATCTTGAAATAGTTAGCAAATTTATAGAATTGATACTTATAAATTTAAAAATATTGGAATTATAAAACGAGTTTTTATAAGTGTTATAAAGTGAAATATAAATGGTTGTTATAAGTAAATGAAAATTTATAAATTTATAAATTGTGAGATTAGAAAATGAATAGATTTTATAAAATAAAAGATTTATAAGAAATTATCTTATGAATCGAAATTTGGTATCAAAGTGAAATATAAAAGGGAATTTGTAAATAAATTGGTTTTTATAAATAGAAGTTATAAAATTATAAATGGGATTTATAAACGTTGTTTTATAAATCCGAAATCAAATTGAATTTGATAAGTTGGAAATAGGAAATTTATAAAGAAAACTTATAAGTAATAAGATTCAAGATTTATGAAGTTCAAAGGAACGATTTGGGTAAATAATTTATATTATAAGTATTCAACTTATAATATAGCTTTTGGTATATGTAAATGGGTTTATAAAATTGAATTGGATTGATAAAGGAAATTTATAAATCGGAGTTTATAAAAAGGAATAGAATTTATAAACCTTGTTTATAAATTCGTAATCAATTGAATTTGATCAATTGAGTATAGAAGTTTATTAAAGGAGTTATATTAACGTTTTTGAACAGTGAATAATTCCTTAAAATAAAAGGAATAGAAGAAATGAAATTTATTAATAATATATTCACGTTTTTTTGAATAGTGAATAATATGTTAAAGGAATTATTTTGAACATGATGTTTTAAATAGAATTAAAACGATCTAATGATGTTCTAAAATATGTTGAGATTCGAAATCATAGATTTCAACATTTATTGTTGAAATAGATGTTTTCGAGAAATAGAAGGAAATAATAGATTATAACACTGTTGTTATAATAAATAATTTCCGAAAGGAAATGTTTTTGAATAGTATTGGGATTTATATATCTATTTTAATTTCGAATCTCTATACTAGTGTTTTTGGGTTGTCGTAACGATGTTTTACGCAACATTCGTTTTGACCCAAATAAATGTGAATAAAAGAATGATTTCCTTAAAGAATGAAATATATACTTGACTATGGTTTAAGTATATTGAATATTTTTCAAATTGTTGAAAATAAATAAGATTTGTGAATACTTATTTTTAGAATAAGTATGGAATTACTTTTCCAATATGAAATGGAATATTTTTAAGAATTTATCTTTTTGAAGATAAATTGGAATTTAATAATTAAAATCTATTGAAACTGTAAATCAATAGAAAATATGAAATATAAATTCACTATAGAATTTATAAATGAAAAAGGGAAATTGGTTTCAAAATAAACATTGGTTTATTTTTGAAGTATTGAGATTTTATATCTAGTATAGATATTTTTGGAAAAATAAATAATTTGGAAAATTATTTGGAATCTGATGATGTGGCGCATCTTTATTGATAGTTAAATAACCGACTATCAATATTTACCCTTGAATGAGTAATTGCTGTGATTGCTTGAATTGGATGCCACACTTATTTTTAAAATAAGCGCTCACTATTCGGGTTAACCGGGAAAGGACCATGGGGTCGTATAACCCATTCCGAATATGTGATACGTCGTTATGAATTGCATTCGAAGACCGGTGTTGAAGATCAGATATTTTCGAAAACGAGAGGGTTTCTTGTTGATTGTCTCTGCACTGGCTGATCCCCGGTATTGAGATCTCCATAAGTGATGGGAAATCCGAACGTGATTAGAGATTATTCGGATTGCAAGGACTTCTTTGTAAGTGCCTTCGGTTCTGTTCGAGCCCGGAACAGACTTGTATGGATTGTATGTCTGACATTACAAGTTGAGATATAAAGCCGATTTCTTTCAAATATATTTCTGAGGTGGCGGAGAATTTATTCTTTTAGCTTAACACCCTTCTCTGAGACGTACGAGCTCAGAGGTTATGTAGTTGAAGTTATCAGCGATATATTCCCAGTTTGGTAATGTGACATGCTGAGTGATGCTGAAATGATCATTGTGTTGATTATTTGTGATAGGATCGTTTATTTGATCGTCTATCCTTGTGATCATTGTGTTGATCATTTGTTGACCCAAAGCATGGCTTTTGTATAAAGTATGTTTTTGTGGACGTGACTTCGTCGAGCCTCACACCCCGTGAATGGTCAAAACAGGAAAGAAGCAGCAAGGTTATGAGGGGTAGCACCCTTTAGGATGTGTCCATTTCCTTCTGGAAAAGGGTGGTATCATGGTATGGAGCCCAGATACTTACTCATGTTGAAAACACTTTATGATTGTGTGAATTGATTACGAGCGCTCGGTTGAAAAGGTCCCAAAGGACCGGGGGATGGCATATTCGGTCAGTTGTTACTCAGTTAGGAGTAACCCGGCCTTGTGTTGGTAGAGATCCGGTTTGGTTCTCGGGGATGTCCATCCAGAGGCATTCTCATGTGGCAATGGGAAGTTCCTTGGCCTGACCATTTGTTGGAAATCCAAAGAAACAATACGTGACTTGTACGGTTTTAGTTGTAGAACCTGCTTCCTCAGGAGGTAGCTATAGTAGGCATAATATAATGGTACCTATGCTGGCTATGATTTATATCTTTACTTTCGAAAGGATTTGTTCTACACTATGCACTAGTAGTAATATCAAATGTTATTTTAAATGCGTATCAAGCATCTTTGACTAACATAAGAAGAAATCTCCTCCAAGTCTGCGTTTGCATTGTGTGTGTGGTGGGAGGTCTTATGGTAGTTACATTTTTAAAAGCATTGCGAATTGATTTTAAAAATATTCCTCTATTTTGATTTTAAAGTAAATAAACTGTTTTGAGTTCTCACACCAGTCACATGACTGACTTGGAGTTTATTGTTTTCCTTCCTAAACTCTGGGTGCCCACCAATTTCCACACGGGCAGTCAAGAGTTAAGGTTTATCAGGATATTCTGGATATTCAGGAATTGCTGGAGGCAAGCTGGATGGCATGGCGTATTACCAATTTATATAGTAATTCTTTTTCCGCTGCACTGTTTGTTGTTGTATGATGTTGTACACTCTGATGATATGATGTAATGTAATAACTGATATAGTTCTTTGTTTAAAGATTATTCATTTATTATTATATGTTGTTCCGCTGCGAATTGTGAGATTCTGATGTTGTTCTGTTGTTTTCTTCTGTCCCGTTCTATTTTTAAAAAATTCTTCTATCTTCTATTTTCCTTTCTTTCTCTTCTTCTTTCTCTCATCTTCTTCTACTTCTCTCTCTTCTTTTCTTAAATTCTTGTTAAAACCCTCAGTGTTCGGTTTTCCGTCGTTCGATTACTCGGCAGTCGATAAAGTGAGTATCGATGTTGAATTTTCGGAAGACGAAAAAATCGGGTCCTGACAATGTGGTATCAGAGCTGTTGGTTAAGCGACAACCATGGTTCTGTTGGGTATTACTCGTTAGAGATAGAGTCAGCAGTACTCTAGAATGAGTTTGAGTGTAATAATAGATATGAGCGCGTATTTGTTAGTGAATATAAAAATTGATTTATATTATAAAATAATTTTGCCCAAAACTATTTTTGTATAGAAAAAAATGATTTTCTATGAATTATTATAGTATATGGTTGCATGATTGTTAGGAAGTGATAATATTGAATTATTATCATTAGTATATGGAATTAAATGAAATTGAATGAATTGAAATATTGAAATGAATTAGTAAATAAAACTAATTTAAAGTAGTAATATGAATTACTAAATGAAAGTTAATCGTTAGAATTCAATATTTAGAATTGAGAATTGAATTTGAATGAAATTTAAATTATGAATTGAATTCAAATAGAATTGAGATTGTGAATTGAATTGAAGTGTAAAATTGAATAAAATTGAATATGTAACTTCAAAAATGAAGTAAAAACGTATAAGAAACCTATATTGAAAATTTTGTGATGAATTGGCAAAATAGTTTGAATGTTGGATTTGGATGCTACTACTAGCAGATTATACAGGTTATACAGGTTTATAAAGGAATTGAAATTTTGATTTCAAAGATAAAATTGAATTGCTCGACAAAAAGGTACGTATTTCAATTTCAGTATGAGATTTGATGACTTTCTTCTCTAGCCACTTGGCTTTTCTCTTTTCTTTTTGATTCTGAGGGGCCGTGGTGCCATTTTGCAGTCGTACCGAGCTAGCCGCGCAAAGGGAACGCTGGCGAAATTTTTCAAAAATTTAGGGTGTTAGAAAAATTTTGAGAAAAATTTGAAAGTTTGAAATTTGAAATTGAATTTAAATTTGAATGGTTAGTAAAACAATGTTGTTTGAAACTTATAATTGAAGGTGGAAAGCTAGTTGAAATAATATTGAATCTTTAATAAAAGATTTAGGTTAGTAAGTTGATAAAACTATTTGGATTGTGAAAAATAATAGACGGGATAAGGGCATTCTTCTTAACTTATAATTTCGGGAGAAATTCTTTTAAGTAGGGGAGATTGTAACGATCCTAAATTTTGAACAATTTAATTTGTAAATATTTAATTTATTTTAAATATTTAAATGATAATTTGACTTAAATTTCAAATTATCAGGATGAATTGGTGATTAAAATTTAGAATTTAATCTATTTAAAAGTTGAATAGAAATTTGAATTTTTGACTTTGAAGTTGAAATTTAATATTGAACTTATATTTTAAATTTGAATTAATGATTTAGAAAAATAATTGGAATTGAAATAAGAATGAAAATATAATATAAAAATAAATAAAAATATATATATAATAAAATAAATAAAGAACATATATTTAGTTAAAATTTTAACAACATAATTATAACAAAATAAAAACAAAGCAAACAATTAACAAAAAAACTAATTAAATTTAAAAGAGATAATAAAAATAAAAAATAAAAAAAAATAATAATAAAAAGAAGGTGTACACTACCTTACCTTCAACATGCCGTGACCCATGCTTAAAACACATTCTTCCTTCTATTTTTACCCGACCCCTCTTCCCATTATTCATTCATACGAAAGAAAAGGAAGAAAAAAAAAGAAATAAAAATGGCGGCCGTTTAATCGTTTTCGTTCGCCTTCAGCAAAGATTAGGGCTTTGCAAATTGGAGCTTTGATTCTTCAATTCGTCATCTCTTCGCCTTCATCAGCTAGGGCTTCGGCTTCAATATCGATCGCGTGCGCTCCATTTCGATTCGTTTGAAAGGTGAGTCTTTTGGGCTCACGGTTGATTTTTATGCAAGTATTTAAATTTGTTTGAATTGATTGCTTGGTTATACGCTATGAATTGGTGTTGTTTTGCTTCCATCTGCTCGGTTAATTTGCAAGTATGGGTGTTGAGGTATTTACTATCGTTTGCTCGGATAATTCGATTTAAAACTAATAAGAACAGATAACTCACTGCATGTTGGTTGTTGGTTGTTCTTTTGCTATGAATTGCTCTGTTAAATTGTTATTTAAACTGTTAGGAGCAGATGCTAGTAATTTATTGTTTTAAATTAATAAGAACAGATGCTACCAAATTTTGTTTTTTTAAAAACTAATAAGAACTGATGCTACTTGATTTTTAATTAAACTGATGAGAATGGATGTTATAAATTGTATTTTTAAATTGATAAAAACAGACACTTGCTCTGATAATTTGCTTTTAAATTCATAAGGACATATGCAAGATGATATTGAAGTAATTTGTTTCACTGTACTTGTTTGGTTTGCGGTTTTCAGGCCTGCATTTTAACATATAAAATGGAATATCACTTATTCTTATTTTCTGCATTTTGGAAAACATAAAGATCTCTCCCCTTTACTATTTTCCCCTTTTGTTGTAATGGCTATGATTTTTTCCACTTTCTGCTCCTCTTCCATGCTTTTTAAAATACATACTGGAAATGCAAATGGGTTCCAAGAATTTGAAACAATATCCCCAAAAGGGTCTGTGCTAGCATGCATGAAGTAATTTTATGTTTCTACAGGCAAGTCATTATTGCCTCATGTTATAGACTTAACAAATAAGTGAAAGATGTAACACAATTTTAGTCAGAACCAAAAGTTGCAGGAGCACTGCTGCCTTGCCATATTAATTTTTATATGTTCATCTCCAATGATTTCATTTTGGGATTTAAGTGGCACATTCCATCTGCTAATATTTGTTGTTTTCATGTAGCTTGTTCTCTACATTTACTTCACTAAGTCTGCATAGCATATTTGAGCATTTTAAAAATCCTGACATTGTTGCCTTTGTTCATTTACTGGTTAGCTGCATTGATTTGCATGTGTACTGGGTCTTTGATTTTTCTGTACAAACTCAAAGCTTTGTATCATGATACACTTGTTATTTATGTTTCATATGCTCTGCCGTGAGCTGCTGAGTTGACTGCATTGTTGTGCCTGGTTTTTTTCTCACTGATCATTTGTATACACACAGTTGTGTGCTTCTCAGTTGCACTATAGATGGCCTGCATTTGTTCACTGTACTTGCTTCACTACCTGTGCACGATCCGTGTGCATTTTTGCTGCTGCTGCATGTTGTTTGTTTACTGTTTTGTTCAAATTGGCTCTGGTTTTGCCTTGAGCATTTTCATTGCAGTGATTTGTCTGATTTGCGCTCGCACGCGTGTCGGCGAGGCAGTGCACATGTGTGCAAAGTACACGTGTGTACTGCAGCCACACGGGATTGACAGATTTAAAAAAAAAAAATTAAAGTTGTTTATTTGAATTTTAAATAGTTGATTTAAAATATATAAAAAGAAAATTAGTATAAAATTTAAATGTTAGGTTAATTTACTAAAAGGAATTGATTTAAAATAAAGGCCACTGGTTGATTAAATTTATTAAAAGAAAGGAAATTTAATAATTTGTAAATAAACTTGTTTAAACAAGAAATTGGTTTAAAAATAAAACTATCAGTTAATTTAAACTATTTAAAGGAGAAAACTGATGAATTTAAAATTTGTCAAATGAAAATTTAATTTATTCAATTGATTCGAATATTAATTGAATTGGAAAAAATATTTAAAATAGGTATAAAACAAGAGAATCAAGTCAAGATGGAAAATGGACTGCAAATAAAAGCTAAGGTGAGAACTTCTCACTCAAAAGGTTATTTAAAATTTTAAATAGTTATATTTAAAATTTGTTGATTGATTGATTGATTGCTTGATTGTGATATTAGATATTTTAGGATATATCTATATATATAGCAATATATATATATTGGCATATGTATATATTGCAGTTGATTGATTTCCCGCCTCGTATAGCGGATGAGACCCTATTGCGCCGTTAGTAAGCGGATAATATTTTACAAAATCCCATATACCGCGATATTCCACCTCGAAGTGGAATGGGTATTGTGCTAACTCTTTGGATGCAGGGAAACAAGTTGGAGGGATCCAACTGGACCCCTCACAAATATTTATTTGTTTATAAATATTTTTAATGATTGTGAATATCATATCGATATATGATATTTGTGTAGTGATTGACCAATTGATGCTGTGGCATCATCGGATTCGTTTTTAAAGTTAAAAATAACGATTTTTGATTTTAAAGGGATTTTTAAATCGATTTTTCAAGTTTATGTTTTATTTAAATTTTGAATTTATTCATTTTAAATAAATTTAAAATTTCAATTTTTCGAGTTATAGAATTTAAGATTTTTGTGAAATGGAAGCGAAATGTGAATCTTGAAATAGTTAGCAAATTTATAGAATTGATACTTATAAATTTAAAAATATTGGAATTATAAAACGAGTTTTTATAAGTGTTATAAAGTGAAATATAAATGGTTGTTATAAGTAAATGAAAATTTATAAATTTATAAATTGTGAGATTAGAAAATGAATAGATTTTATAAAATAAAAGATTTATAAGAAATTATCTTATGAATCGAAATTTGGTATCAAAGTGAAATATAAAAGGGAATTTGTAAATAAATTGGTTTTTATAAATAGAAGTTATAAAATTATAAATGGGATTTATAAACGTTGTTTTATAAATCCGAAATCAAATTGAATTTGATAAGTTGGAAATAGGAAATTTATAAAGAAAACTTATAAGTAATAAGATTCAAGATTTATGAAGTTCAAAGGAACGATTTGGGTAAATAATTTATATTATAAGTATTCAACTTATAATATAGCTTTTGTTATATGTAAATGGGTTTATAAAATTGAATTGGATTGATAAAGGAAATTTATAAATCGGAGTTTATAAAAAGGAATAGAATTTATAAACCTTGTTTATAAATTCGTAATCAATTGAATTTGATCAATTGAGTATAGAAGTTTATTAAAGGAGTTATATTAACGTTTTTGAACAGTGAATAATTCCTTAAAATGAAAGGAATAGAAGAAATGAAATTTATTAATAATATATTCACGTTTTTTTGAATAGTGAATAATATGTTAAAGGAATTATTTTGAACATGATGTTTTAAATAGAATTAAAACGATCTAATGATGTTCTAAAATATGTTGAGATTCGAAATCATAGATTTCAACATTTATTGTTGAAATAGATGTTTTCGAGAAATAGAAGGAAATAATAGATTATAACACTGTTGTTATAATAAATAATTTCCGAAAGGAAATGTTTTTGAATAGTATTGGGATTTATATATCTATTTTAATTTCGAATCTCTATACTAGTGTTTTTGGGTTGTCGTAACGATGTTTTACGCAACATTCGTTTTGACCCAAATAAATGTGAATAAAAGAATGATTTCCTTAAAGAATGAAATATATACTTGACTATGGTTTAAGTATATTGAATATTTTTCAAATTGTTGAAAATAAATAAGATTTGTGAATACTTATTTTTAGAATAAGTATGGAATTACTTTTCCAATATGAAATGGAATATTTTTAAGAATTTATCTTTTTGAAGATAAATTGGAATTTAATAATTAAAATCTATTGAAACTGTAAATCAATAGAAAATATGAAATATAAATTCACTATAGAATTTATAAATGAAAAAGGGAAATTGGTTTCAAAATAAACATTGGTTTATTTTTGAAGTATTGAGATTTTATATCTAGTATAGATATTTTTGGAAAAATAAATAATTTGGAAAATTATTTGGAATCTGATGATGTGGCGCATCTTTATTGATAGTTAAATAACCGACTATCAATATTTACCCTTGAATGAGTAATTGCTGTGATTGCTTGAATTGGATGCCACACTTATTTTTAAAATAAGCGCTCACTATTCGGGTTAACCGGGAAAGGACCATGGGGTCGTATAACCCATTCCGAATATGTGATACGTCGTTATGAATTGCATTCGAAGACCGGTGTTGAAGACCGGATATTTTCGAAAACGAGAGGGTTTCTTGTTGATTGTCTCTGCACTGGCTGATCCCCGGTATTGAGATCTCCATAAGTGATGGGAAATCCGAACGTGATTAGAGATTATTCGGATTGCAAGGACTTCTTTGTAAGTGCCTTCGGTTCTGTTCGAGCCCGGAACAGACTTGTATGGATTGTATGTCTGACATTACAAGTTGAGATATAAAGCCGATTTCTTTCAAATATATTTCTGAGGTGGCGGAGAATTTATTCTTTTAGCTTAACACCCTTCTCTGAGACGTACGAGCTCAGAGGTTATGTAGTTGAAGTTATCAGCGATATATTCCCAGTTTGGTAATGTGACATGCTGAGTGATGCTGAAATGATCATTGTGTTGATTATTTGTGATAGGATCGTTTATTTGATCGTCTATCCTTGTGATCATTGTGTTGATCATTTGTTGACCCAAAGCATGGCTTTTGTATAAAGTATGTTTTTGTGGACGTGACTTCGTCGAGCCTCACACCCCGTGAATGGTCAAAACAGGAAAGAAGCAGCAAGGTTATGAGGGGTAGCACCCTTTAGGATGTGTCCATTTCCTTCTGGAAAAGGGTGGTATCATGGTATGGAGCCCAGATACTTACTCATGTTGAAAACACTTTATGATTGTGTGAATTGATTACGAGCGCTCGGTTGAAAAGGTCCCAAAGGACCGGGGGATGGCATATTCGGTCAGTTGTTACTCAGTTAGGAGTAACCCGGCCTTGTGTTGGTAGAGATCCGGTTTGGTTCTCGGGGATGTCCATCCAGAGGCATTCTCATGTGGCAATGGGAAGTTCCTTGGCCTGACCATTTGTTGGAAATCCAAAGAAACAATACGTGACTTGTACGGTTTTAGTTGTAGAACCTGCTTCCTCAGGAGGTAGCTATAGTAGGCATAATATAATGGTACCTATGCTGGCTATGATTTATATCTTTACTTTCGAAAGGATTTGTTCTACACTATGCACTAGTAATAATATCAAATGTTATTTTAAATGCGTATCAAGCATCTTTGACTAACATAAGAAGAAATCTCCTCCAAGTCTGCGTTTGCATTGTGTGTGTGGTGGGAGGTCTTATGGTAGTTACATTTTTAAAAGCATTGCGAATTGATTTTAAAAATATTCCTCTATTTTGATTTTAAAGTAAATAAACTGTTTTGAGTTCTCACACCAGTCACATGACTGACTTGGAGTTTATTGTTTTCCTTCCTAAACTCTGGGTGCCCACCAATTTCCACACGGGCAGTCAAGAGTTAAGGTTTATCAGGATATTCTGGATATTCAGGAATTGCTGGAGGCAAGCTGGATGGCATGGCGTATTACCAATTTATATAGTAATTCTTTTTCCGCTGCACTGTTTGTTGTTGTATGATGTTGTACACTCTGATGATATGATGTAATGTAATAACTGATATAGTTCTTTGTTTAAAGATTATTCATTTATTATTATATGTTGTTCCGCTGCGAATTGTGAGATTCTGATGTTGTTCTGTTGTTTTCTTCTGTCCCGTTCTATTTTTAAAAAATTCTTCTATCTTCTATTTTCCTTTCTTTCTCTTCTTCTTTCTCTCATCTTCTTCTACTTCTCTCTCTTCTTTTCTTAAATTCTTGTTAAAACCCTCAGTGTTCGGTTTTCCGTCGTTCGATTACTCGGCAGTCGATAAAGTGAGTATCGATGTTGAATTTTCGGAAGACGAAAAAATCGGGTCCTGACAACCTTTATGGGCTATTTTCAATTCATTTACCCCAATACAATTCTTATTCAACTTACTTTTACTTATTAAAGTAAGAATTTAATTCCACTCAATAATATATATAACTCAACTGAATTTTATTTCAATTCAATTTATTTAACTTAACTTCCGTTAAATCGAGCATCATACCATTCTCTTTAATCTACCAATTCACTTGGATTTAATTAAATAAGAACTTAATTTCATGTAGTATCATCCATATCTCAATTCATTTCATTTCAACTTAATTCAAATTCAAACATTAAACTTAAGTTAATCTCAACCCAATTTAATTTCTATTAAATTTCCCAATCCAATTCATTTACATTCTAAATTTTATTTACTTCACCAATTTATTTATATATTTTTTTTCTTTTCATCACTTTTAGTTAAATTCCAAAAAATAAATCTTCTACTTAATCCAAGTTAAATCCTCATTTTTAACCTCACTTTTAATCTTTAACTCCAAAATTCAATCTCATACTTTCCTTGGTTATATAAGCCATTTTAAATCTTTATAATTTTATTTGACTATAACACTATCATCCAAACACTTTAATCATATATAATAATTTGCAGAAAATTATTTATTTTTATATCAAAATATATTTTGGGTGAAACTATTTCATTCACCGCTTTCGAAAACAATATTGTGTCGAATTGTTCTATTCAAGCGTTTATAAACCCCTTCGATATAGTTGTGCAGACTGTGTCGACGAAGGTTCATATGCCACTCAATAAATCAATCAACATAATATAAAACCATTTTATTCACTAACAAATACGCGCTCATACCTATTAATACGCTCAAACTCATTCTAGAGTACTACTGACTCTATCTCTAATGAGTAATCCCCACCAAAGCCAAGGTTCTCGCTCAACCTTTCAGCTCTAGTACCAACTGTAAAGGCCCGCAAATTCGTACCCCTTTGAGCTGGCAAAATCTCACAACAATTAAGCCTAAAGTGGAACAATAGTACGAGTTTTCGGGTTTAAAGAAGAAAGAGATAGAAGAAGAATAATAATAAAAAAAACATCAGAGTCTCACAATCGCAGCGGAACAAAATATAATATATAGTAACAGCTTTTAAATACAAGGAAATCTATACTGTAATATATATATATACACACACACATACCATCATCAGAGTACAAAAAACATCCATACAGAGACAACTTAATACATGACCATACATAGTGGAAATAATAGTCAAATACGGAAGTACGCTTTGTCATCCAGCTCATCTCCTAAGCTCCTTAGCTTTTAACCTGATCATGTTTAACTCGGTCTGACCCGAGCATCATATAAAACAACACCCGAGTCAGTCTTGAAAACCAGCATGAGAAATCACACTCAATTGGATTATTATATTTTCAAAAATCCTTTGGAAAACAAAAGCATTTCGTAAGACCTCGCCACAAATAAACACGTCGGTTTTTTACCTTACGATAGCCAAAACATTTTTATCAAATCCGTCTGATATTATAATAATGTCTATAGGAAGTAAAATAGAATCTAGCTGAAATGCTTGCATCCCACGTTTCAGCAATAGTTGGGTACAATCAAAACCGTATAGGCACTTATTGGAGATTGGATTCCATACAATGGCAGGGATACCGGGGTACCGCCCGTCACAGTACCTGGTCTAAATCAAAGTACCGAGGATTACTCCTAATCCCCTGCAACACAAGACCGAGACTGCTCCTTACTGGATAATCCCGAGTAAGATCACCACACGGTTGGTGCGACCAACCGCCCACTAAGCCGAAATAAAAGGGACATCTAGACAGTGATGACCTCACCCTAATGGGTGCTACCCACATAGCCTTACTGCACCTACCCTGTTTTAGCCATTCCCGGTTGATGAGGCTACGATTACCTTTCAAAAACAAGTCCCACTTAGAATGCTCATTGTCCCCCTGGCGATGTTCTGAAAGCATTCGTCCATACAAGTTGCCTTGGCTCTGGACAAACCGAATCACCGTCCTCATCATCTTCACGATCTTCATTTGTTATCGTTCAAACCGGATCGAAGTGGTTTTCGGATAATTAAATCCGATCTCGGACTCTTCGAAACGATCAGCGCATTGGCCAATACTGATAGTCGGTTATTTAACTATCAAATAATCATCCCCAAGCAACAATTAAGTCTTAAATAATTTTCCTTAAATTATTTATCTCAAAATATCTACTTAAGATATTATCTTCATATTTCAACACCTTGAAATTAGATTCAATTTCCTATATTTCTCGTGGAACCATTTAAGTCTTTACCGATCACTTATAATATTTTCCCACTTCATTAGTTTCTCAAAATTTGGAAAATATTTCTTTATCTCCTATTTATTTCCTCAAAAATCATTTATACTTTCATTTGTAAATATCCCAAACTTAGTTCTCATGAATCCTATAGATCCCAGGATTCCCTAGTTGATTCCCGTTTTTACTTCCAAAGCCATTTAGCTTATTAAAAATTCAGGTTCCACTCCTGCTCTCCTTGTGAATTTTATCTCACCTCGAAATTTACTTATCTTATACTTGGTATTTTATTCAAGTTCTCATAACCCTCTATAAAATCTTTCCCTAAAAATCTTGTTCAAATTAATTACACTTGCTTTCCTTCTCAAGAGGATTTATAATTGGATTTTCAAAACGTTTAAAATATATATACAAGTAAAAATAATGGTTTATTTCCAAAATATGGTTTAAGGTAAAATTAAATATAGATATTAAAATTATATCCAGTTATTGATAAATTTGCAAAACCGATTTAGAAAACTAGAATTTATTTTAATAAATACTAAGCATTAAAATAACTATTTCTGAATATTCTAAATCTAGATAATAGTTCTATACAAATTATATAGTATAGTAATTTTAAAAATATTCCTTTTAAAATAAATTTACATTTTTTTAGAAAACCCAATATTCACCCATAAATTACTCTTGATTCCTATCTCAACGGCATATTCTCATTTTTCACCTTTGGAAATATTCTACTATTTCCTTTCAAAACAAATTTTCATAACTCTATATAAGTTCTCGTCATGACTTATCTCTTTACATATCTACTGATATCTTCCTATCTCATTTATAAATTCCGTTTATAAATTTATAACTCCCCTGAGTTTTCAATTTATTTATAAAAAAGCAACTTATTCAAAAATCCTATCTTTATAATTTTATTCCTCAATAAAATCCCATATTGTTCCTTAACAAAATTCCATTTCATTTCTTAATAAAATTCCATCTTATTTCTTAATAAAACTTCGACTTTACTTCAAATCCACTCATCGATTCCAATATTTCTTCGAGCCTTTTATATATAATTTAAATTTTTCCCAAACTCAACTTTAACCAATTTAAGTATGACCAAAGTAATAAATATACTTTTATTTTACTTAATTCTCAAATAGAAAAAATCCAAATCCTCAATAAATATTTTCTATTCAAGTTCTATCTAAATTTCCTTCAATTAAATTATTTATGGTATTTAAAAATTACCAAATTTCAACTTCCATGTTATTTAACACTTAATAATTTAATTCGCATGCAAATCCATATCAATTCATCCATCCTGTCATATGACAACATTAATATATAATCAATAAATATTCTTGAGGAATCCTGTTGGATCGCTCCAACTTGTTCCCCTGCATCCACAGATGTTAGCACAAAAGAAAATACCAATTCCACTTCAAGGTGGAATATCGCGGTATATGGGTTTATATAATATCATTTGCTATTATGCGGCGCATAGGGTCTCATCCGCTATATAATGCGAGAAATTAATCACTCCAATATATATATATATATACTATATATGTAATATCATCCAGTGAATAAATTATAATGAATCAACCAAGCACATCCAATGATTTAAATTTAACATTTAATTAACAAGGCATCCATATGAGTGAGAAAATTTCACCTTTGCTTTTAAGTTGCAATCCTCTTCAATCACGACCTGATTTCCCGGCTTTCGACCTTATATAAAAAATTATATGATTTTATTAATATTCGTACAAATCGAACAATTAATTACAGTTTAATAAATTTATTTTAATCTAATAATTTAATTTTAACTAATGATTTATTTCAATTACTTCCCTTTTTAAAAATCCTTTAGTAACTAAAAATAATTAAATAAGTAAATTAAACAAACTAATCACCCTAATTAAATTATTTGAAAATAAACCAGTTGAGTGAAAATATGTATATTTTATTTTTCTTTTGTTATATACTTATGAAAATATTCTATATAGATTTCATCAAATCCAATTTATATAACATCATATATCTTCCAACATCTTATATATATACACACATATATTTACTGTTTTTTCCTGTATATATTTAAATTAAACTAGGATTAACTTAAGATTTAAAACTGCTTAATAGTTAAAAAAAAATTCAAAACCAAAACCCTAGCTTACTGTAAAAATATTAATTTTCATATATAAACAGAGATATACCTCACAGCCCGCTGAAACCCTAGCCCACGGCCTATCACACGCGACTGCCTCCTTCACTGCCGACTACCCACCGCGTTCGTCGTGCCACTCGATTTTGCCCGTACCCAAACCATTCGTCTTCGTCGAGCTTGCTTGCTTCCAATCCTGGCTGCTTCAATCCATGCACCACTAGCAACGCCGCCTCCTCCAACATCGATTGGCCAAGCATCTCGAGCTCGAGCTCCCCTCTCGCGACCAATCTCAGGCATCCTTGCATGCGATTTGATTCGATCGCACGCCCTCACTTCAAACGAAATCGATTTCGTTTCTACGATTTTTATTTAGAGGCTGAACTGATTCATTCAATTCGTTTTTGAAAAAAAATGAGAAGGGAAAGGCTCGGTTAAATTGAAGTGTAAGAGAAGGGATTACGTGAATTCATTTGGGAATAGGAAAAAGGAAATGACGCGATTTCTTTCCTTCATCTCGTTCGATCATTAATTGAATTTTATTGATGCTCTGTTTCCAATCGAGGACAGAAGGGGAAACATGAGTTTTGATTTCATTCGAACGAAGATTTTGAAGTAGGACGCCATTGATTTGTTTCATGATCGAACTGGAGAGAAATATAGGTGGAGTCGTGATTTAAAAACTAGGATTGAGGCTTGCTTTAGAAGACAGGCGATAATAAAATTGATTGAACTGAGGGAAAAGATGGACGTGATTCTTTTGCATGTTAGAAGTCAACTACAGTAGCCCTAAAATGGCAGGGAAAAGTTTTGATAGTGTAAGAAAGTATGCTGAGGGGAAAACAGATTTGGAAGCTGAAATATGTAATTTAAATTTCTAAATTTTAGATTTGTCTCGAAAACACAACTCAAAATCTTGACTCCCTATCAAGACGTGCCACCAGGCGTTTATAATGTTATACACCTATTCCGAACTCAATGGAGAAGGTTTCGAGTCCTAATTTGATCGTATGGAGAAGATAGCTTTTTGGACCAACTATTTAAATTAAATTTCAATATTAGTTCCAGCTTGTTTATTTTCGTACAATCACACGATAACTCTGAAAGCTATGAAAATAGAAATACGATAATAATTCAATATTATGGATCTAATGGAACTGGTTTCGTCGAATTCCGAGACTGTGCCTCGGAAGGCTATTTTTAAATATCAATTTAAACGATATTTTTAAATTTGAACAAACCACTATTAAATTCAATTTTAACCCATCTATTATCTTTAGTATTATCAATATAAATTTTATAAGCCGTTGAAATATTTTTAACAAACTTATAATTCTAGATTTTATATTTTACCAAATATCCAACTACTGCTTTAATATTTAATTTATTCAATAGATTGCTATATCTAAATTATAGATCCTTTTTATTAAATAAAACCAAACCTTTCATATTAAAAATCAATTCACAGTTCAAATCAAATATTTAAATCCATTTTAAATACCCCAAATTAACCGTTTAAAAATTCGGGTCGTTACATAAACTTAGGAGGCGGTATAATTTTCATAGTAGAAAATTATATAACCTTAATAATACATTTAGGACGTGCGTGAATTGGTGGGCCCAGCCCAATATTTTGGCCTTAGATAATGTAACACCCCTTATTTTCATTCACATTATTTAGGCTATTTTATTAGATAAAAAAAATAATGTAGAATGATAAGGAGATTGAGATTGGGTAAACATAATGGGTCGAGCCTTAAGCAATGAACTAATGAGATAATTAGAAACTTAACAAGAAGAAGGATATATAAAGGGCGTAAAATGGGAAAAAGGAACATTTCCTTAACATATAATCTCATTCTCATTTCCTCGTTCATTTCACTCAATATAAACAAATTAAAAAAGAAGGATAGGTAGGCCATCAACAAAGTATTTAAAAGAAGATAAGCTAGGAAGAAAGGTTAAATCTTAGGAGAATCAAATCAAAATACAAATCTCGATCTTCTTTAACCATTTAATGTGAATAATAGTTATGCTCTCATATTTTAATTATTATTTTTGGCTATAAGTATAAATCTGAATGTTTTGATGTTATTCTGCTATGTTTTAAAGGGTCAAATGATATTATGCTTATTGATGAATATTTGGATTTATTTATGAAATTAGTTAATAGGTTTAAGTGTGAAAACCTATCATATAATACCCAAATGACATGAAATTTTGATATGATGTTAGAAACATTATTTTAGAAGTGGTTTTTAATTTGTAACGACTCGCAAATTTATCGTTTTGATAAATTATATTTATATTTGAAATATTCAAGTACAATATTTATAACACAAATTATAATGTTTCGAACCATAAATAATAATGGTAAACTTGTTTTAAAGGTATATTAACAAATACGAACATTGGGGGGTTTTCACCAAAAAAACGATGAAAATCGGTTTTTGGGGAAATTGAGATTTTTTCAATATTAAAGTAAACGGAACAGGATACATATACTTGTTTATCCATTTAAGTAAGAATATGAAATAAAAATTATTTATTTAATATTTGAAAATAAAATATACTTATGACACATCAAGGATATCATCTTTTTTATATTTTCTGAAATTTTAAACTAAGTTTAAATATTCAAATAATTGTTTTAAAATGATAATAATTCATTATAATTAGTTATATAGTGATAATAAATCATTTATAATAGTTTATAAAGATATATACTTGTTTTAAAAATATAAGAAAGTTCATAATGTTTTGTCGATACATCAACACTTTTTGTAAACATTTGTTTAATATTGATTTATATGATTTATAATTTAGATGAACATGTTTTAATTATTCTAAAATGATAAGAAATATATTTTCAAGATTTTTTTGGAAATATACATAGTTTAACAGAGAAATAAAAATATGATCGGAAATTGGATCTCAGATTCTCAACGGTTTGACGAATGGAAGTTGTAATCAAACGCTGCACCATGGGTCATCGCATATCACACACACACACACACACAAATATATATATATATATATATATATATATATATATATATATATATATGCATGCATACATGTCATGACACACAATATACACATAAATATACATATAAGAAGTTACTATGTACATTAGTTATTTACACGGGGGTAAAAATTATAGATATCACGATATTTACTTAACCAAATCAAAACAAAACTCACCATCATTTATAAGCACATATGGTGGCACGTGAGGGGGGAGGGGGCATTCACGGCTAGAGGATGATGGAGGTAGGTGATGCAATGGTGATATGTGGCAAAAGAAATATCATGGTATTTTTCTCACATTTTTACCTTCAAATAAACACCCACCCCTTTACGTTACTATCATTCAAAACTCAAGCTTCTTCTTCTTTACCTCCTCTTTAATGGCTTCTTCCTTAGATAAATTATGAAGAAATAATGGCAAAATGAAAATAAATTGTATGCACATAAACATAAAGTAGATCCACCTCCAAAACCAAGTTAAAACGCTCCCTGCCACCTTTACAACGCACGTCCACTCCTCTTCCAAGCACTAATGCCAAGATCTACCACTCAAAGAAGCATGGCCGAACCTAAATGGAGTCAAGGTGGAGATCCAAAAGCTGCAAAGTGAAGAAAAGAGAAGGAAATGTTGCCGGAATGCCGCCAGTTTGATTCCAAGAAGCTTTGGAAAAGTTTGGGATGGAGAAGAAAGTGATCGTATGAAGTGTGGTGATATGTGCTTGAATGTTGGTAGGAAGAGGATAGAGTTTGGTTTGGTAAATGTTGGTTAATCTCATTTTGAATCACTTGATGATCACTTATTAATATTTCTTATTAATCACATAAATATTGCTTGCTATTAGTGATAATAATAGACATTAACTACTTAAAGTTATACCCTTGATCATATGCTAAAATAATTGCTTATATGGTTGTTCAATATGTTTGGATGATGATTGGTTGATTATATGCTTACTTGATGTGGAAATAATTCGTGTTAAATACACATCGAATTTACACTAAGGAAATCGCTTTCCTATATAAATTACAAAAGTGTTACGAAATAGTTAAACCACTTTAAACATGAATAAAATGGTTTAAAATGGCTTATAAATATTTTATAAACATTAAAACTCGTTTTGGTAAAATTGGAAAAGATTTGAAAATAGAGTAAAAATAGTGCGTCGCGTAGCAACGGTTTGCGATTTCGCGTCATAAAAGTTAAATTAATGTGTAGAATGGAATATAGCTCAGAATTATTCGAATAATTTTTTTCGAACTCTTATAACTATAGTTTTCAAATGAAGAAGAAAAATCAGGATTTCATTAAACAGAATTTGAGTTAAGTCCAAATCAAGTTTTTAAAAACATCGAGGTTTGGCGGTTTTGGGAACCAAAGTGGTAAATGTTTTAAAATTGATATTTTTAAATCTTTAAAAATATGAAATAATTCTATGAATATATTAAATGTTTTGAGAAGGGATTAGAGTTATAAAAATAGACTTATATGAAATGGAATTAGTGTTTTAAACAAAGAAGCTTTAAAAACACTATTCACGGCGGTTTCCGTAGCAATTTTGATAACTTTGGCAAATTTTGGTTTTAACTTAATTATTCTTTCATAATATTTTTAGTAATATTTTCAAATGAATTATTAATTATTTTGAAGATGATTTGGATTATAATTATTTTGAAGGAGTTTCAAATAAATGGTTAAAGGAAAATTGTTTTAAACGATATTTGGAATTGTGTTAAGTAAATGAAAATCAGCTCTAAAAGATCATATAAAAGAGTTTAGAGTTGATCAAATAACTTGATCGTCTAATGGATGATAGAGAGATAGTCTCTAGATCTGAGCTTGGACAACCCGTGTCCTGAGTTTCGCTCTTGCTATCCGGACTGGCCAAACAGAGGGGATAATAAATATGATTTACTCGGACCACGTTTTCCTAAGACAAAAAGATATTTGGAGATTTCTAAAGTTAAATAAGATTTTAGAATAATAAGATTTTGATGGTATATGAAATGTATTGGTTAAACTCTGCATTAAATTCCAAGAAGGGAACTCGTATTATCTATGGAAATTTAAAAGGTGATTTCACCATTATTCAATGAATCATACATGCTAAATATGGAAATTAGTATTGATTATAATTAATCTAAAATCTATGAATCCTTTTTATTCAGTACTAATTGGTTTGGGTACACAGTAAACAATGTCTTAAATAACATTGTTTTTAACCCACTAAAAGATATGTTTTTGGAAATAAGAAATCTCCATTGAGATTGAAATTATACCAATAATAGAAGATGTAAATGTTTTTCTATGTAATTAATGAAAAATGTTGTGGTGTTTCCAAAGTTAAAAGGAGATTAATGATTTTATATATACTGAAAAAGGAATGGTTTAAAGATGTATATCTCTAGAAGATAATTTATTCGGATAAATAATATTGATAAATTAAATAATAATCACCCACAACTTAACATCTTTAATCGATAAATTGGTTCGGAGAAACCGGGGTCGGATTTGAGTGATTCCTATCCGAAAAACACTTCGAACCAATATACATTTGAAAATGAAAATATGCTAAAGACAATGATTTTGAAGACGGAGATCTTCACAATGAATGGTTGCTTGCCACTAACCTCTAGGGTAATTCCCTTATCATATATATATGGTGGCAGTGGTCCCATCAATTTGAAATCTTCGATGCAAAGACTACTCGCTGCTAATTTTAGGGGTGATTTCCAAAGGATGAAGTAGGAGAAGTGCCTTCAATTTTTCATGTTTCTAGACAATTAGTATGGACGAATGTCTAACATTGCATTTTTAAGACCACGTACATTGATCTTTACAAATGTACATCCGTTGGTGATGTAGGAGGCAACCCCTCTTATATCTAACACCCTTCTCGAGATGTACGAGCTCAAAGGTTATACTTTTGTGGAAATCAACAGTGTGCTGTTGGAAATGGTAATATGGCATTTAAATTAGGATTTGTTATATGAAAGGTAAAACATTACCCCAAGCCTCACACATCGATAATGGCAAAAATAAGGTAGATGCGGTAGGGATAAGTGGGTCGCACCCATTAGGATATGGTCATCACCTTTCTAGATTACCATCTATATATCGGGTTTGTCGTTTATGCTATAAGACGTCTTAGATAGGTCGAGAATGACCAGGGTGATGGGATACTCGGTGCTATCTCGGGTAGTGGTAGGCCGGTTATGTGTTGATAGAGGTTGGAGCCTCAAGTACATCCCTCTAGAGATGTACTTCCGTTAGGTAGTCTCTTACCTCGTCATTGTATGGAATCCATTCTCCAGTACGTGCCTTTATGGTTTTGATTGTAGAACGGAGTATGTTGGAATTTAATTAATGTAACAATTTCGGCTAAGATTATATATATTTATTTAAAAGATTTTTCAAAGAATGTCATTTAAAATAATATCTCTGGTTTTTCATAGCAAATGGTTCGGTTATCATAAGGTAAAAACTCATCCGTGTTTATGTACGATGCGGTCTTATGAGATACCCTTTGTTTTCAAAAACCCATGTTTTGAGTTTTCTCACACCGGTCCCATGATTGATCTGGAGTTTATTTTCTTTTCCCCTTAAACTCTGAGTGCCCAATTTTTCTAGGCAGCCAAGTAGTCAGGTCTAGCTTGGAGCATTTTGAAGGAGCCTGGAGAAGGAACGTGGAGAAGGAGCTGGAGATTTCTCTGTAGATAGTTATCCATTTCCATTTCCACTGCATTTGTTTACAATTGTATTTAGTAATTATAAGAATAGAGATTCACAACTATCTAGGCTCATATTAGGATAGACTCTGATGTTTCTATTTAAAATTTCCATTGTAAAGATTGTATACAGAAATAATATATGTTATTCCATTCGTGTAAGATTATATTCTTTCTTTATTTTCTTTTTACCCTTAAAGGTGCCTTTTCATTCAATTTGATTGAGCATATGTGGTTTATTGTCAACTTAAAATGTACGGGAAAGTGAATTGTTACATAATTTATAATTTTCCAGGCAAGTATGAATTTTTTAAGAGGAGAAAATGGTTTATTTTGGGTTTTAATTATTAGAAAATAACTAATCGAAGTATTTGGCCTCGAAATTTTATACGTCGAAGAATATGATTAATGTGGTTTACTGCGATTTTTGGGGATTTTTCCCATGAGTTTATGATTTTATATAAATTTATTTGGCTAAAAAATCTTAATATTTCTATTAAAATGTTAATATATACTGATGGTTTGCAAATAGTTTTGAAATATAAATTATGGCCTGAAGAAGATTTCAGTAAAGTATTTGATAAAGGAAGTTATTATCAATGAGAAATTGAGAAACATTTGGAGTCGGTGGTAAGTAATTGCTTTTAATAAAAATTAAACAGTCTTATAATTAATTGCTGCTTTGCCACGCCAAGAGTCACGATGCCGCACTTCGACAAGACGCGCTTATGGTCTTCGAAGTCAATCATAGGCGATATGTTCGATATCAACTTCAGTTGATATGGAATGGATCGGCGTGGTAGAGGTGGGATGCACAACATCGAAGTCGACATCATGACATCGACATTGGCATTACCCCATGGCTTAAGTGCCACATTCTATATAAAAGGGGCATGGTTCCGCATGTCTTCAACGTCGTCGACCCTATTGTTTTCAAAGTAACTTAGAGTGGCGCTAACGATGCTGCATATTTTGATAATGACTCCGAAAGGCAAGGAAGCCGCGTCTTCTAACTTCGACTATATGGTGTCGTGTTTTATAATATCGACTTCAATGATTGCCGAATTTAATCTTTACACCTGTTTTTGAAGAAGGCTAGGTTGCCACATGTTATCAATTCGATCCTAAGGATACACTTTAAGGCATTGATGTATAGAGACTCGTCAATGTCGTCAATCATTTTCTAAGGTGTTATACAATGCTATACGATGCAGTTAACCTTGACTATATAATTTGTGTTTTGTAAATCGAAGACTTTAACATATTTTGGTATTGAAGCGGGGCGATGACCCTATGGCGAGATTGATGCCGACCTTAAACATTTAATAGTTTTATTAAATTTCACTATATAGCCTATGTTTTCAAAGTGAGATAACATCAAAGTGATTTCGAGATTCATCAATACTATTATATAAAAGCATATATCACGACATAAATATTTTAGATAAAGTAAAGGGGTATAGTTTTCCTTATTTTAAAGTACGGCTTCAAGGGTTAAATCATTTATAAAGAATAATGTTTTTAAGGAAATAAAATGGGTATTTAGTACTATAACGAACCTAGATTTTCGAATCTCGAAAATTGACACTACTACATCTACTATATTACATGTCGAGCAATCGAATGTCAAAAAAACCTAATTGTTAGGGAAAAAGAAGAAGAAAGAAGATAAGAAGAAAATTAAACAACATAGAATCTCATAACGGAACGATAATCCATAATATATCACAAATCTTTACATAAAAGCAAAACTGTAATATGTATATATACAAACATCAATCAGAGCATACTAGCCTATTTCAGCCTGGATGGTTATAACAGTCCGTCCTCACAATTGCTGATAACACACCAATGAATACAGTGGAAAAATAATCATCTACGTGAATACAACTTTGGGCCTCCAACTCATCTCTTGAAGTTCCAAACATCCAACTAATCTATGATATACCCGGTCTGACCTGAGCATTATAATAGAATAACACTCGAGTCGGTCTAGCGGGAGAAAAACACACCCAACCGGACTTAAAGTTGTAAGAAAATATTTGAAATCAGAAGGTATTTCGTAAGACCACGCCGCACATAAACACTGATGAGTTTTTACCTTATGGTAACCAAAACACTTATATATAAAAAATCCTATGATACCGTAATAGTGTCAAAGTACAACTACTTCTTAAAATAGTCGAAATCCTTACATTAATTAAATTCCAGCATTCTAGACTCTACAATAAAAACCGTAAAGGTACATATTGGAGAATGGATTCCATACAATGATAAGGCACTGGGATACTACCCATCACAGTACACGTTTAGAAAATGTACCGAGGACCTCACTTGTATCCCCGGCCAACACATGACCGGCCAACACATGACCGGCCTACCCCTGACCTGGATAGTACCGTATATGTCATCACCCCAGTTGCTTTGCAACCCTTTTTATTTGAGATCTCATGCACAACCATCTATAAATATGTAGATGTATCTAGAAGGGTGACAGCATACCATAATGGGTGCGACCCATTTAGCTTTGCTGTATCTCCCTTGATTTTTAGTCATTCCTGGTTGAAGAGGCTTGAGGCTACGATTACCTTTCAAGAAATTCACATTTAGAATGCTCATTTCCCTCCAATGACAATGTGCTGATAGCATTCATCTATACAAGTCTGTTTTAAGTATGAACGAAAACGAAGGCACTATTCCCACGACGTCCATTTTGGAATCACCCGCAGGATTAGTAGTGATTAGCCATTGCACTTCACATCTTTATCATCGGTTGCATGCTCTTCACGATGTCTTCACCTCGAAACGCATTTATTGGATCGAAGTGGTTTTCGGATAACATTTCCAATCTCGGTCTCTTCGAAACAACGTTCGATAATTTATGGTAAACTCAACCCTGGTTCTCCAAGAAATAAACAGACAACAATAAGATCGGAGATCATCTCCTAACCGTTAGTGGACGGATTTCCTTATCATCGTCTTAGAAGAACGAAATGAGATTTATACACACGGTACAGCATCATCGGAGATGACTGTGCCATATAACTCACGTGTTTCTCCTATATGTTTCCAAAGTTACGTTGGGTCTATTTCTGGTAGTCGGTTATTTAACTATCGAATAACAAACATTCAATTAGGATTTTATTTCATTTGGAAAATCAATGTTGGCTCAGTATATAAGCAATCACTAGCCCCCTTTAATAAGCCTTTATATATACATTACTTTTAAATTACTTGTATATAAACATCTTTAAAAGATATACTCACGAATCCCTGTATTTCCACATTTAGAAATAGCCACATACTTACTCCAGTAGTATAAGTATATCTACAAAACTTAGAAAAGTTTCCCTTTTATTCGATTCTCAAATCGTTTATAATTCCCCTTATAATTTTCTAAGATCGTTTATAACCCATTTTATAAATCTTCAAAAAAAATTAATAATTGCTTTACTAAAAATTCAGTCACTTATAAACGTCTTGTAAATTTCAAAATCATTTATAACTCTAAATGAACCCATATACCATTTATAAACTTCTTTTATAAATCTATAAAGTTAATTCTAAAATTTTGTTTATAAATATCTAACCATTTATAAACTCTTTCACCTTACAAATAACCCTTCCTTAATTCTTCAAAGCATTTTATAACTCCTTTATAAAATCTAAGTCCTTTGACTCCATTTTCGGTCTAAAAAACATTTATAAATAATTTTAATCATTTGCCTCAAACATCACTATATGATAATAATGATTAACAATGAACATTATAAATAAATGAAAATCGCTAACTTTAAATATCCTAAAATAATAATTAGTCATTCCAAAATACCATTTAAGAAATAATAATAATAAATCTTTACCATTTAATAAATAATAATTTATATATTTTAAAACCTTATTAATAATCCTTATTATAAGTTTCAAACCATAATTATTCTTAAATAATTAATCTTTTAATTTGTTAACCTTTTTATAAATTCCTAAAAACATATTAACAATATACAAATACCTTTTAAACAATAGTAAAACAATTAAATAACTTTAAAATAATATTAATATGAATATTATTTTAAAGTTATTTAATATAATTGAATAACTTTAAAAGGATATTATTTTAATATGAATATGAATATTATTTTAAAGTTATTTAATATAATTGAATAACTTTAAAAGGATATTATTTTAATTAAATAACCTTAAATTAATATTATTATAATTAAATAACTTAAAACAATATTAACATAATTAATTAGATAATCTTTAATGTATTTCCAAAATCAAATTTTCGGATTTAAAATCCTTTTTGTCTCAAAAACCAATTCTGACTTAATCGACAATTTAAAGTATTTTAAAAATATATTAATTCGAGCCAATAACCACCCAACTTAACCAATATCGATATTGATTTTTCTTATCACTATTGGGTTTTATTTTCAAACACACAACGGTGTTATAACCGCAGCACCACAATTATATTTATTATTCAACAATCCATGTAAAGAAAATATTATTTAAACAATATAATTCAATAATAGCGAGGAATCACGTTAGATCACTCCAATCTGTTTCCACTTGCATCACAAATGTTATATAATTATAAAATATAAATCAACTGCTTCGAGGCGGGATTCATATATAAAGGGTCATTCGCTATTATACGGGAACGTGATTGGGTCTCATCCGCTCCAATAGGCTCGAATATTTCCAAACCAACTATATATATAATAATTCATCCAAACAATCATTCAAAAAAAATTATCAACTATATATCATACTAGTTATCGAAAAAGGTGAGTTGAACTCACCGAAATCTTCTGTTGTCGCCGAGGCGTTCCGGTTTGGAACTAAAACCGGACGATGTTCAAATTTACCCTAAATTTCGACAGTCTCCAAATTCATCCAAACTAGTTCCATTGCGAAGCTTTGGTCGTCACGAGCGCAACTCAAAATTTTTTGTTCCAATCGAACCTCGTATGAGAGAGATATAGATTTTATAGGTTAATGATAAATTAAAATAAATAAACAATTGCAACATTAATTTATTTACACTAATGCCTTACATTTTCTTCCCCAAATAACGTACACGCATAGTGACACAAAGTGCATGATCACCATGGTCGCTCCAACATCTACCCAAGCTACTTCATTTCTCAATGGTTTCCAAAACCAACAAATCCGACAAGTTTCTCTTCGCAAGCTCCACCACCTCGACCCCAGCACAGCACGCCCGAAGCCCTACGGTAAAACCCAACACCTTCACTGTCGAGCTCTTTGAACCATTACCGCACCTTCAACCAAGCGTGCCAGTGGGAAGCCCTACTCGAAATATGAATTCTATAATTGGTTTGACGATTTTTAAATAAGTATAAATTGAGAAATAAATTTTGAAGTTTTGTTTTCTAATTTTTTTTTCCTCACTTTTAGCTCCGTTAAGTAGAGGGAGAAGAAAGATGAAAGTCAGCGTGTAGGGTGGCTTGTTCAGGGTAGGGTAGGCTGGCTGATATAAAATGACTGGTCATACCTAAGAAAATATAATATTTAATATTCAAAATATCTAGGTATAAAATCCGGACCTAGATCAAGGCGTGCCGGGCATTGCTAATGTTACACCCCTATTCCAAACGCAATAGGACTAGTTTCGAGCCCCAATTCGATCATATGAAAAAATAGATTTTCAAACTTTATTATTATATTAAATCTTCAATATTAATTTCAATGCATTTTTATCCCATACGACCAAACGGTGCATCTGATCGCTACGAAATTTGATGTCGTATTATAATTCATTATTACGGTCCCAATGACACTGGTTTCGTCAAAATCCAAGACTATTCTCTAGAATGATATTTTCACTCGTTAATTAAACGAGTTAATTTCAAAATCGAGTAAATCACATGTAAATCTAATTTAAACTTTTTATTATCATCATTCTTGTTAAATATGTTGAATCATATGTTTTTGATTCATGACAAAGCAGTGAATTAGACTATATGGATAAGCGACAAAAAGAAAAAGAATTATGTTGTTCAAACTACAATGGAGACAAGGCTACAAAACTGCGTATAGTATGTTAATTTATTGAAGTTTTTAGTCTTAGAAATATTAAAATCTATCCTCAAGTAGTTAAGTTGTTATAAGCTTTAACGTTTTCAAATATATATGAGAAACTGTGCTTTGACTGTCAGGCCAGTCGACTGACCATATATGGCCAGTCGACTGAATCTACACAGGTGCACAGAAACTCTCTGTTTTGCACAATTTTAAACATTTAGTTGACTGGTCATTTTGGGTTAGTCGACTGAATTCTTTCAACCGCTAAGTTTTCTGAATGGACACTTCCATTTGCCAAGAGTTACGTTCTAAAATGAAGAGGTATGGATGCTTCCTTTGATCAGAACTCTTCATGAATGGTTGCATCTCTTTATCTACCATATAAACACACAAAATTCACTTCAAAAATCACCAATTTTCTGATTATTTTCTGATCATACTCTTTACTATCTCTGCATTCTGAAAAGAAATTACAACTTACATATATTGCTTGAATCTCTGAATCAATTATCTTATTCTTTGATTCAAAGCAATATTTTCCTTTCTAAATCTTTACACACACATATATACTTGAGGAAAGATTATAGGAAGGTTGTACTATAAAAGGCAAATCAGTGTTATCAAGAACACAACGTGTCAAAACAATTTTAGTGAAACTGTTGAAGACCTGTTCGGTTGTTCAGGCAGGTAAAATCCTCTTTTGGCTGTTAGAGGCGGAAAAATCTTGATCGGTTGCTCAAGTGTTGTATACCTATTCCTCCAGATTAAGTGACGGGTTATTGTGAGAAATTCCAGAGGGAAGTCTGGGACTGGACGTAGAATGGGAAGTTCGAGCCAGTATAAAAATTCCTGGTGTGCTCATTTTTATTTACTTTTCTATTGTCGTATGTTTCCATGTTTAGATTATAATACATCCCATATTACACGAACCTAAGTGATAACTAGTCATTAAGTAGTAACTTTCATTTGGTATCAAAGCAGGTCATTCTATAACCATAACACGGTTATTTGATATTTTTTTTGTTAATATGGAAAATAACAACATCACAAGCACTATCATAAGTTTTGTTGAAGGTCAATCTACTGCATGACGTCCACTATTCAATGGCATGAATTATAATTACTAGTCAACTAGAATGAGAATATATATGAAATCTAATGGTTGTGAAACTTGGAACATTACGCAGAATAAATATAGTGCTCCCACAGAAGATTTTTCAACTTGGGCTGCTGCACAGATGCTACTACAAATGCAAAAGCAATGAATATGTTATTCTGTGCATTAGATATAAATGAGTTTAATAGAGTCAGTATGTGTACAAATGCTTATGAGATATGGAGAACTCTAAAAATAACTCATGAAGGAACTAACAAAGTTAAACAAAGTAAAATTTCTATGTTGAGAAATCAGTTTCAAAATTTCAAAATGAAATCAAATGAAAATATAAATGACATGTACTCTAGATTTCAAGATATATATTGTGACGCCCCACCTCAATGCCCACGCTAGCCAAGAACACTACGGTGTAGTGCTGTCGACTAGCACGGAGAATAAGGCTGTTGAGGAGTGACCATCCGTGTAATTGCCTCGTGCGAGCACCGATATGCCAGATAGTAAAAACATGCATTTCATTTCAGGAGGGAATCCGACATGCCGATGCAAACTCAAAGCTACTACACAGTGGCTATAATAGTCTAGGACAAAAATATAAAATAATAACACAGATAATATAAATGCGGAACACAGATGAAACAGAAAATCTCATATATATATATATAATAACTGATGCCAGTTACAATACATTTGACACGGTACATGTGATACAACTACAACAGTCGACTCAGGAAGTTACATATACAAGTACATTAACGTATATAATATACATGAATACATATCTTCCTATACAATTATACAGACTACGACAAATATCGACAACTACTCCAAAAGATATGAAAGAACTTCATAGCTCTAGCAGCATCCCAAAGCAGAATATCTACAACCTGAAATAACTCGGGTCTGACCCGAGTATTACATTCAAAAGAAAATAATACCCGGGTCAGTCTAATTCAAACTCAGTTATTAATGCACAGAAGCAATAATAATCAAATAACGAATAGATGACAGTCACACTAAATCTCGTCTATCCAATCACTAATAAGGATGAATTGGACAAAGGAAACAATCAAGTAATTGGAAACATCAATTAAAACGTCAACTCGAGTAGGGCTGCAGTATACGCAAGCGTGTACTGCCATGCCACTACAACATATGGAATACGAAATAGTTCCATAAATCAAAAGCAAAAGAAATAACAATAAAACCAATACCGTGTGGCTGCAGTTCACGCTTGCGTGCACTGCCTTGCCACAACAGTGACGATGTACCCAATGAATATTCACAAGCAAACACAAGATCAAACCGGAGTCACCGGATTCAACTCAAGTGAATTTAAAAATCAATCCAAATGCACATGGCAGTGACATGATGAAACAGTGCTAACAAACAACTAAAGGCAGTGGTACAGCAAAGTACCAGTCCAAATTTAGGACAAGACAATGGTGTAACACAATGGTGCATACAGATGCAATAGGGACAGTAAAAGAAGTGCAGTCCAGAGCTACATAGGTCGAAGAATAAAAGCAGTTTAAGCATGTACAATCTGTATGTATATATGTATACACAGACATAGGCATCAAATTCAGTGATGGAATCAAAATCAATGGACTAAAAGCAAATATGAACTAAGTGAATATATGAAACAATTTAAGAATGCACACTGTTCAGGTCATCAAGTACAAGTGAAAGTGCAGTTCACACAACCAACTAGAGAACACTGCTTGTCAACATTAGTTGTCAGCAAACCAAAAGGTGAAACAACAATCTCAAGTAGTGTAAGTTAATCTTAGGCAATAATGCAAAAAAAATCAAGTCAGATGCACAACGGCATATGATACAAACTACATGAAGGCAGTAGAATGAAGGTGAGGGCACCGAAATTATGGCACCACAACACACAAACAAATAAATACAATCGACCAACTGCAATTGAATACAATGCATCAATGCAATGTATCAAACTCGAGCACAACAAAGGCGATATAATTCCAACTACGCAAACTGGCAACTATCAAATGGTTTTTAACTGGGCCTTAAATGAAGTTATGACCAAGACAGTAACTGCTCATAAGGTTCATGGTGAAGTCAAAATGAATCTTCAAGGAAATACACAATTACACAAGGGCCAGAGTACCGAAAAATGAAAACAGACTAGAGGAATTACAGTGTACTAGGGATGATCTACTACATAATGCAGTAGATACTCATGAATACAGCAGATTCAATGTGCACATAAATGACTTCAAGCATGTAAGTATTACAACCGTGAAGCCCCAGACAATTACAAGTTCGAGCAAAGGAAAAAAAATCGAAAACATTACCAAGTCAGAGCCGAGTTTGATAGTGTCAAACATCGAAGTGTAAAACCCAAAGACACGGACCACATCAAGTTCACAGGGGACATGATCGAGACAGTGGCCAAGGTGAACAATCGAGTCCGAGAACATCTGCAGTGGTAATACTCCAGTGTTTAGCAGAAGTCAAGTCCAAAGTCACAAAAGGAATCAAAGCTCAGGTCATAAACACGCGACAAATTCAAGTAAGACACAGCAAGAGGTTCAACAATCAAAGTGACAGAAGTCAACAAAGAAAATCGAATTCGTGATGGTCACGAAAAATTAAACAGCCCAAAAGGAAAGCCGAGTTAACCAATCATCACGAAATTACACGAATTTGACAAAATCAGAGAAAGCATCAACAACAAAACCAATTCATACGCAAAGCATAATACTGAGTCAACTTAGATGTGAGTAATAAAGATTACTCACAGATGTTTCGAAGCAAAGCAGCCGTTCGACGAAGCATCTTCGATCGAGATAATTGGCGCCCTTGTTTTCGCGAAGCCCTAATTGGGGAAGACGAGCAAACAACAGATGAAGCCGCCATTTTATTTTTTTCTTTTCGTTTGGGGTTTCGAATAAAAATGAAAATGAGAAAGGGGGTCGGGTCGAACGAAAATGAAGATGGAGGAAAGGGGGTTTATTGGGCCGGTGTGAATAATTATCACGGCACCAAAGAAAAGTGGGTCAAATAATTTTTAAAGCCCTTTAATTTTACTAAAAATTTGTAAAAGAATTTTAAATTCAAATTTAAAAACTTCAAATGGCAATTTGCAACAATATTAATCGTCTAGATATCGATTATTAATTGATGCGAAAAAACCGGGTTGTTACATATATCATTCACTATTGGCACTAGAAGAAATTTTTTCTGATTTTGATATAGTATCAAAAATTCTAAACTCTTTAACGGGTGAATGAGAAAGAAAGGTTCTAGATATTGAAGAGACAAACGATCTTTCTACTATGAAACAAGAAGAGTTAATAGGAAATCTAATGTCAAATCAAGTAAATTCATAGGCAAAGAAAGTCCAAGCATAGGATAAGAAGAATCTAGCATTTCAAGCAGAACAAGATGACTCTGACTCACATGAAGAAGATATGGCATTTATTGCTAAGAATTTCAAAAAAAAATTGAAATTCAAAAAGAATAACAAGATCAAGAGTTACAAAAATAACTCTAGTAACAATAATAGCAATAAACCATCATCTTATCATGGTATGTTATGAATATCATAAAAAGGGTCATATGAAGGAAGATTGTCCAGAAAAACTGAAAAACAAATTCAAGAACAACAAATTCAAGAAAAAAGCTTTCTCTGTAATATGGGATGATTCAGATTCTTCATCGTCAGAAAGCGACAGTGACAGTGACACAAAGCAAGCAAATGTATGCTTCATGGCTACAAATGATGATGTAAGTGAATTAAGCTTTGAAGATTTAGTTGAACTTAATCCAGAACTAGTAGATTTTGTAAAACAAACTAAAAAGCATAATAAGGAGTTACAAGGAAAACTAATAAATCTAAATTAGAAATTAGTATGCTTTGAGATGAAAAGAAAATTCTCGAAGAAGAACTTGAAATATCTCAAGAATCTAATTCTAATTTAGCTTCTCAACTTTCTATGATAACTCAGAAATTAGAAATTCAAAAGAATAAAAATGATGTTTTACCAGTTGAAATTAATGATTTAAAATCTAGCACTAAAGTATTAGATTTAGAAAAATCTAGTCTTAAAACTAAGCTAGAAGATATTAATAAAAATAGTTTCAATTTTAATAAAGGAAGAGAAAATCTTTCTAAAATAATAGAAAATTCTCAGTCTACTTCAAATATAATGGGATTAGGATTTAAGAAATTTGAAAATCCTAAAAAAATATGGAAAGCTTAAAAATAAGTTTAAAAACAAAATTATTAAAGATTTAAAGAAAAAAGTTTCTAAAGATTTTAAAACTATTAAAACATGGATTCCTAAAACAAATAATAACTTGATTAGGAATAAACATATCAAAACATTTATGAAAATTGTTCATAAAAATAAGAAATATATTTATAAAGGGAATTCTGAACCTTCTTGGGTTTGGTTTCCTAAGACCTAACTCTTAGGACCCTAAAAAGAAAGAGTGGGTACCATCTTAATCTTTATTTTTTGCAGGTACCACTTAAAAAGATAGGAAAATGGATTCTAGACAGTGGTTGCTCAAAACATATGACTAGTGATAAAGACATGTTAACAAACATAGTCTACTCAAATGGAGGATTAGTCACTTTTGGAGATAATTCAAAAGGTTATGTCATCAACAAAGGCGATGTGAGCAATAGTGGTATCTCTAACTCACCTCTCATTATTGATGTTTTATTAGTTAAAAATTTAAAACATAACTTATTAAGTATAAGTCAATTATGTTATAAAGGTTTTAATATATCTTTTTCAAAAAATAAACGTAATATCTCTGATAAAAATCAAAAATTAATTTTTGATGGTATAAGAGATAAAAATATTTATATTTTAAATATGAATATGAATCATAACACAAATATGTGTTTAGTAGCTACAGAAAATGATTCTTGGCTATGGCATAAAAGTTGTCATATAAATATTAATACTATTAATAAATTAGCTAAATAAACTTGCTAGGACTACCTGATATGAAATTCAAAATTGATAATATCTGTGATGCATGCCAATTAGGAAAATTAACAAAATCTTCTTTTAAGTCTAAGAAAGTCTTATCTACGACACAACCACTTGAACTATTAAATATGGACCTTTTCGGACCTACTCAAGTTCAATCTATTGATCACAATAGATATGTGTTTGTTATTGTAGATGATTTTTCAAGATATACATGGACTATTTTTATGAATCATAAAAGTGATACTTTTGAAAATTTTAAATTTTTTGTAAAGAGAATTCAAAATATAAAGAATTTAAAAGTTAAAAATATTAGAAGTGATCATGGAGGTGAATTTGAAAATGAAGCTTTCGAACATTTTTGTAACAAGAAAGGAATTAATCATAATTTCTCCTTTCCTAGAACACCACAACAAAATGGAGTTGTAGAAAGAAAAAATAGAACATTACAAGAATGTGCACAAACACGATTAAATGGAAGCACTTTACCTAAGTATTTCTGGGTAGAAGTTGTTGCAACTGCTTGCTATGTTTTGAATCGTGTTTCTATTCGATCATTAACAAAACATACTCCATATGAACTTTTAAATGGTAGAAAACCAAATATATCATATTTTAAAGTTTTTGGTTCAAAATGTTTTTACTTAACACTAAAGATCAGCTTGGCAAATTTGATCCAAAATCCAATGAAGGAATATTCATAGGACATTCGGAAAGAAGCAAAACTTATTGAGTTTTTAATACAAGAACTAAAGTTATCGAAGAAACTCTTCATGTTTCAATCGATGAAAATGTCAAAACTTCTTCTAAAATTACAAATTTGGAAAATAATACAAATATAATTCTAACCAATAATTCAGAAGATGATGATATTATTCTTCAAAATAATAATTTTAATGTTGCTTTAGAAAATGTAAATACTATTAATAATGATAATATAATAAGATCTCCTAGAAGATTTCTTAGAGATCACCCTGTTCAAAATATAATTGGAGAAGTAAATTCAAATGTAAGAATAAGACACCAATTAAATCAAATGGGCCATATAGCTTTTCTCTCTAATATAGAACCTAAAAATATTAAGGAAGCCTCAACTGATGACTATTGGATTATAGCTATGCAAGAAGAGCTAATTCAATTTGAAAGAAATGAGTTTGGGAATTAGTTCCTAGACCAAGTGATCAATCAGTCATTGGTACAAAATGGATTTTCAAAAACAAAGTTGATGAACAAGGTAACATTACAAGAAATAAAGCTAGATTAGTAGCACAAGGTTATAATTAAGAAGAGGGAATAGACTATGAAGAAACATTTGCTCCAGTTGCAAGACTAGAAGCTGTACGTATTCTATTGGCTTTTGCATATTTTCACAACTTTAAATTATATCAAATGGATGTTAAAAGTGCTTTTCTAAATGGTTTTATAAAAGAAAATGTTTATGTTGAACAACCTCCTCTTTTTACTCATGAAAAATTTCCAGATCATGTTTATAAACTTAAGAAAGCTTTGTATAGTTTAACACAAGCACCTCGTGCTTGGTATGACCGACTTAAAAGTTATCTACTAGAATCTGGTTTTGAGATTGGGAAAGTTGGTCAAACATTATTTATTAAGAAAACTAAACAAGATATTTATATTATTCAAATATATGTTGATGATATTATTTTTGGTTCAACAAACGAAAAATTATGTCAGGAATTTTCGACAATCATGACAAATGAATTTGAAATGTCACATATGGGAGAACTATCATATTTTCTCGGATTTCAAATCAAACAATTGCAAAATGGCATTTTTCTTAATCAAGAAGTATTACAATAATCTAATTAGACGATTTGGTATGGGAAACACGTCTGCCAAACCAACTCCTATGAGTACAACTATACATCTTGAAAAGATGAAAATGGTAAGAGTGTTGACCAACTATATCGTAGTATGATTGGATCACTACTTTACTTAACTGCTAGTCGACCTGACATTATGATGAGTGTTTGTTTATGTGCTCGATTTCAAGCAAATCCTAAAGAATCACATATGCGAGCAGTTAAACGTATAATTCGTTATCTTAGCAAAACCAAAGATTTAGGATTATTTTATCCAAAAGAATGTCCTTTTGAATTAGTATCATACAGTGATGTTGATTTTGGAGGAAGTCGGACAGATAGAAAAAGTACAAGTGGAACTTGTCATTTCATTGGACAATCCTTAGTATCTTGGTTTAGTAAGAAACAAAATTGCGTTTCACTATCGACATGTGAAGTAGAATATATATCTGTAGCTTTATCATGTGCTCAAGTAATCTACATGCAACATACATTACAAGATTTTGATATAAAATTAAATAAGTCTATAATATATTGTGATAACACTAACGAACTAAACATATTGACATTCGTCATCATTTTCTTCATGATAATATTGAAAAGGATATAATAAATTTAGAATTTGTAAATTCTGAAAATCAGCTAGCTGATATTTTCACTAAACCACTCAATGAAAATTGTTTTATAAGATTAAGAAGAGAACTATGTATAATTTCTTTAAAAGAATTATAAAAATTGCTAATTAATTTATTTAAAAAAAATTGGTACTCGAACTCTGCACCTCAGGTTCAATAAGCCTATGTCACTTCCACTTGACCATTCAATGTTTCACATCTACTTCTTATACAATTTTATCCTTATATTTTTAATTATTTTTTATGATAAATTTTCAGCCACAAATTCTTGTTTAATTCTCATCCTTATTTCTTTCAGTTTGCAAGTAGAACCATCATTTTCTAACTGCATTTTTTCCTATATATATTTCAGTTTATTGCTCTCCTTTCTCCATCAAAAGAAATCTATGTCTCAAACATATTCTTATCCTCTACATAAAACTTCTAAACCTTCTTTCAAAATCAAAACATCTTCACATGATTCATCAGATGGATCAGCTTACTCACCTATCGATTTTTCAACACCATCACCTGCATCGTCAAACCTACCTACACCTACTCCTACTCATGAACCTGCAAGACCGTCAAATTATCACACGAGTTATACACCTGAGAAAAAGAAAGAAAGACGTTTCATGTTCTTTGGTTCTCCTCAAACCAAACAAAAAATTGATGATTTGCATCATTACCAGAGAGAATCGTGAGATGTACTACGAACGGAAAATGAATTCAAGACGTTGAGTTTTCTAGAGCAGATTGGATGGAAATTCTGTAGTTCATCTTCCTCTGCGGTTCATTAATCTACACCATTGTCATCTCAGAATCCATGGGATAGATCGCCACAAGCTCCGCTTGTCTCTCCAAACTCATGGGAGCGTGGAAACCGTTGGTCGCCACTACAACCATATGTAGAGAAGACGAAGGACGAACCGATAAATTCCAAGTCTCCGTCAACTTATTCTTCCAAATAATTACGTTTTGTCTATCTTATAAATTATTTTTATCCTTACTTTATATGCATTGTGTTAATATATAAAATATATATTATTTGTTTGTGTACAAAAATGACTGAATATGCTGCAAAGACGTATTCAGTCGAATGAAAATTTCGATCGGTCGACTGAATCAGTATAATGTATGTTTTCAGACACTATTATGTCGACTGAATGAAAGCAACCAGTCGACTGAATGATTAAACAGAGAGCATTTTTTTCACATTCGGTCGACTGAAATAATATGGCTAGTCGACGGAATTTGAAACAGAAAGTCTCGAGAAAATGGTTCAGTCGACTGACCATATTCGTCCAGTCGACTGAATATGAAACAGAAAGTCTTGAGAAAATGGTTCAGTCGACTGACCATAATCATTCAGTCGACTGAATTCAAATCTGAGCCTACTTTTCACCTTTTTACCTACCTTTTTTAACACTACAACCCTTTACCTCCTCTTTTACTTTTTACATCTACCTCCGTACACCAGAATTCTAAAACCCTAGTTCCCAATTTTTTTCCATATTTCTTCACTGCATTGATCAATTCAAATGGCTCCTCGTCAACCAAAGAGATCTAGGCATGCTTCTTCCTCTAAGCCAATTGATTCTCAAATTGCTCAATGGTTATACGATGCTACTGTAGTTCAAAGGTGGAATAAGATGAAAGAAGCCCGATTCTTTGAAGGTTCTTTTTTTGTTTTTCCTGATTTTACACCATATAGGATTCAAAATTTAGCAAGGAGAAGCCATCTAGAATCACTCCTAGATCACAATCAAAATAATATCAATATAAATCATACCTTAGTAAAACTTTTCTATGCTAATTTGAATTTAGGCCATCAAAACCCACGTAATCGTGACAATTGCATTTGGAGTTTAGTATGTGGCCGACAAATGTTTCTTTCTTTAGATAGAATTGGTCATATTCTTCGTACTTCGACAAGTGGTATTGATTTACAAGAATTAAATCCACCCACAGGCGAGAAAGATGAAGTAAGTCATTGATTCTTAGAAAATGACATGACCGAACTTAAGTCTATTGCATTACAACCTAGGCCAGAATTATGCATAGAGCTTTAGTGCACACAATTCTACCCCGTACTGGCTCTTATGAGCTTGTCTATCCAAACAACTATAAAGCATTATATGCTATTTGGGGAGAAGTTGAAGTAAATTGGCCAAAACTCATTCTAGATGAATTTCTGTCATTCAGCCAAGGTCGTATGAATATTATTTATTTTGGAGAATATATTATGCGGCTACTTATGAATCTCCAGTTTCCTATTCCAGAATCTGATACCTCTGTTCCAAAAAATCTGAATAGCCGCACCATAAGCCTTATGAAATTGCCACCAAGACCTCTCACTATCATGACTTTTCAATAATGGAAATCTCGACCTCGGAAAGAAATTTCTACTCAACAACAATTACAATCAAGAGATGACGTTCGAATGCTAACTCCATCCCAAAGCACTCGGGAATCTATTGATTTAATTGTAAGAAATCAAGTCATCTTGGATTCCCGCATTAAAAATCTTGATAAGAAAATTGACAAAAAGTTCGACAAAATCAAGAGTTTCTTCGAGATTTTATGGGATGCGATATATTGTTCCACTTCCACCACTGCGGAGACTTATCAACATGACCCAGGAAAACGCCCAGCCCCTCACTTTACTTGGTCAGCATCAGAAGAACATACTAGTTCTGACATAAGTGGCAATGGAGGCGGCAGAAAGTTTGCGAGAAGTTCCTCCAGAGGAAAAGGACCAATGCAAGTTGAAGAAGAGGAAACAAAGTCTGACTCTGAATAAGGTTGTTATCTTTTAGTAGTAGTAAGTTATTTATTTGTTCCGAAGATTCTATCTATGAGTTTGTATTCGTAACAATTGAAATCTTTTGTTTCTCTGATTGTAACTAGTATTTTTATTTTTATTCTATTGTGTTAGTTTAATGCTTAAATTATCATTTCCTTTTTGTCGATGACAAAGAGGGAGAAATTTGTATGACTAACCATTTCATGCAGGAATTAAATATGTCGCCATATATCCAGGGGGAGATATATATAACTCCCGTTGTATATTTCTCAAAAATATAGTATCACATATAACAGGTTGTCATCAATCAAAAAGGGGGAGAATGTTGAATCATATGTTTTTGATTCATGACAAAGCATTGAATTAGACTATATGGATAAGCGACAAAAAGAAAAGGAATTATGTTGTTCAAACTACAAAGGAGACAAGGCTACAAAACAGCGTATAGTATGTTAATTTATTGAAGTTTTTAGTCTTAGAAATGTTAAAATCTATCCTCAAGTAGTTAAGTTGTGTTAAGCTTTAACATTTTTTAAATATATATATGAGAAACTGTGCTTTGACTGTTAGGTCAGTCGACTGACCATACATGGCCAGTCGACTGAATCTGCAAAGGTGCACAGAAACTTTCTGTTTTGCACAACTTTGAACATTCAGTTGATTGGTCATTTTGGGTCAGTCGACTGAATTCTTTCAACAGCTATTTTTTCTGAATGGACACTTCCATTTTCCAAGAGTTACGTTCTAAAATGAAGAGGTATGGATGCTTCCTTTGATTATAACTCTTCGTGAATGGTTGCATCTCTTTATCTACTATATAAACACATAAAATTCACTTCACAAATCACCGATTTTTTTATTATTTTCTGATCATACACTCTACTATCTCTGCATTCTGAAAAGCAATCACAACTTACATATATTGCTTGAATCTCTGAATCAATTATCTAATTCTTTGATTCAAAGCGATATTTTCTTTTCTAAGTCTTTACACACACATATATACTTGAGGAAAGATTATAGGAAGGTTGTACTATAAAAGGCAAATCAGTGTTATCAAGAACACAAAGTGTCAAAAACAATTTTAGTGAAACTTTTGAAGACCTGTTCGGTTGTTCAGGCGGGTAAAATCCTCTTTCGGCTGTTAGAGGCGGAAAATCCTGATCGGTTGCTCAGGTGTTGTATACCTATTCCTCCGGATTAAGTGAGGGGTTATTGTGAGAAATTCCAGAGGGAAGTCTGAGACTGGACGTAGAATGGGAAGTTCGAACCAGTGTAAAAATTCATGGTGTGCTCATTTTTATTTACTTTGCTATTATCATTTGTTTCTATGTTTAGATTATAATACATCCCATATTACACGATCCTAAGTGATAACTAGTCATTAAGTGGTAACTTTCAAATAGTGATTAAATAAGCGTTTAAATTATTTTCATCCAAAAATAAAAATCCAAGATTCAATAATTGAAACGATTTTCTATTATTAAATTCAACAATTAAATTATCCCACAAATCGCTGTGTTTGGAATTTAAGTTAATTAACCTATAAAATTAACTTTTCAATATTTAAAATTAATTAAATATTCCAAATTCAAATAACTAAAATTCTAGGTTGTTGCATTCTTCACTCCTTAAAAGAATTTCGTCCCCGAAATTTGCCAAGGTAGGAAAAATGCCCAACCATTTCTTTTCTAAACAAATTAGTTGAAATAATTTTCCAAATCATTTTAAGTCCTTAACTTTTCCCAAAGTCAACTTGTTGAAACTATGTTGTTGCTTTTACTAAGTTCTCAATTCATTCATGGATTCCAACAAATATAATCCCATTCAATTATAGCAGGTTATAACTCAAAAATCAAATATTAGTTATTAAAAAAATTCATTAAAATTTCTATGTCTTTAAATTTTCAAAAAAAATCGCTAGTGTCTCCTTTGCGTGGCTAGATCAAAACAACTACAAATCGCCACTATGGGCCCAAACCAACAAAAGATAATAAAAGCCCAGTGGCTCAATCATAAAACCATAAAATTCAACCAACAATTTAAACATGTACCTTTTTGCTAGGCAACCCGATTTACTAATGAAACCAAAGGTATCAAGTTAGCTCTTGCTTTTATATACCTGCATCTTATTCACCAATGATATCAATCATATAGTTCATAATCATATTATTCTACATTTTCAATTTTCAACATTTTCTTTACTAAAACCGTATGATGTACATATATCATTCGTGCGCAATATCAAATCTATTCGATCGCTTGATCACACAATTTGACCTCCAAACTAGTATCGCTCGCATGTCCACTCTAATGCAAACTCAGATCTGGGTCCTTGATCAGAAACTGTTATTCTCCTTGCATAGCCATGTACTATGATAGAGAATTGCAGAATCAACCAAAAATCCATATCTGATGTTCGTCATCGAGAATCAAGTGAAAAATCCCAAATCGGATCGATGTAAATTATCTCGAAACCATGTGCTCGAATCTGTATTAAACCATTATACAATAACATACGTGTAACTCACATATTTATTTCGACTGATTCTTAGCTATACCAAATTCCTTTTATTTACCTTCATCCCTTTCTTATTTACTTTATCCACATTCAATTGATCTACATTCAATTATCCACATTCACTTATTACTTAGTGTATCCCCTCAATACTAATTATACTTAAAGAACAATTCTATCAAATTTTATGTTTAACCATATCTCACTCCCTATTAAATTCATTTATGAATCCTCTCCGATTTTTTTTTAAGTCCATAAACATTTTATACAAAAGTTCTTATGTTTATCACCACTTCACTACTTATGTCCTTATCATTTTTAACCAAATTTAATTTCATTTTCCAATTTCAACATTCCATTTTATCAATCAACATTCCGAACCATATCCAATTCACTAATTAACTTAATTAGTTCATCCACTAATTCATTTCAAATCTTAATCAATTCCATTTTCAAAAATATATATTTTATTCAACCTAACTTAGTCTAAATTTCTTTCCATAATTTATTTTATGCTTAATTAAGTTAAGTTTAATTCCATAGTTCAATTCCAATTATATTTTCGTTAACATTCACATGCAATAATTTTAAAGATTTGTTTCACTTACAAATTCCCAAAATTTATAAGTTATCAACTTATTTCTCATACCCTTGATAAAACATTTAAATGAAAATCGTAGAGTTTAAACACCTTATTTTAAAATATTTCAAATCATTTTGAAATCATGTATATATAACACACACACAAAATTCCTTGGTATATCAAATCATTCTTTTGAATTTCCAAAATCTAGCTAGTTTAATCAAAACAAACTCCAATGGTAGCAAGTCCTCTCTTGAAAACTCGAAAATGAATATCAATGATGCTACAGTCATTACCGAAATTATTTTCCACTGACCAAGTGAGTTCAGTGATTTTTTTTCTCGTTTAAAAATCCTTTTTTTACAAAAATATTTCCATTCAAAAATATTTTCCCAAATAATATCTCTATTATTTTCCAAAACTTTGGAAAAAAAATCATTTTCAAAAACCAACAGGATTTAAATTCCCAAATTTCCATCTTTTAAATCCTTTATAAACTGTTTTTATAACCCATATCTATATAATATACTTCTAAAATTTCATTTTCATTTATGATTAATATGATCTAATCTTTGGTTATAATAAATCATTTCTTACTTGTTAATCTTGCTTTCATTATAATATCAACTTTTATTCGATCACAATAATAAACAGCAAACAGTAATAGTCTAACGTTATCATTTCCTAACAACCAAGCGCATCATATATACTATAATAATTTATGAAAAACTATTCCTTTATATATAAAAATAATCAAGGTAAAATTATTTCATTTACCCAATTTCAAAACAATACCATGTCGACTGCTCTGTTCAAGTGTCTAGAGATCCTTATCAATGATGTTAGTTATTCGTATTGATCGGAATCCATAAGCCACTCGATAGATCAACCAACACAATATAAAACAATTTTAAATCACTAACAAATATGCGCACATGTATACACACTCAAACTCATTCTAGGGTGCGACTGACCCTATCTCTAATGAGTACCCCATCAAAGCCAAGGTTCTCGCTTAACCTTCAGCTCTGATACCAAATGTAACGGTTTAGGCTTTTCAACCATCAACAGTGACTACCGGTAGGCTTTTCAACCATCCTAGCACCACCGTGGCATTACACTAGTACCTCGAATTTGCTTTTACGGCCAGCCTCGCACTTGTAAGCACTTAGCAAACCAACCCATCAAGGCTTTATACTACCTCTCCAGGACGTGTAGGGGTAAGAGTCTCTTGCTCGCCACCAAATAGAAAGCGAGACCCCCTATCACGTTAATCCAACCAATGGAAACAAATCTGTTCCCGGTCTCTTTAAAACAATGTTCGATAATTTTCGGAAATCTCAACCCCGGTTCTCTAGGAAATAAACAGATAAAGATAAGATCAAAGATCACCTCCTAACCGTTGGTGGACGGGTTTCCTTATCATCGTCTTAAAAGAACGAAACGAGATTTATACGCACAGTATAACATCATTGGAGATGGTTGTGCCATATAACTCACGTGTTTCTCCTAGATGATTCTAAAGTTATGTTGGGTCTATTTTTAATAGTCGGTTATTTAATTATCGAATAACAAACATTCAATCAAGATTTTATTTCATTTGGAAAATCAATATTGGCTCAGTGTATAAGTAATCACTAGCCCCCTTTAATAAGCCTTTATACATACAATTACTTTGTAAATTACTTGTATATAAACACCATTAAAAGATATACTCGCGAATCCCTATAATTTCATATTTAGAAATAGCCATATACTTATTCTAACGGTATGAGTATATATACAAAACTTGGAAAAGTTTCCCTTTTATTCGATTCTCAAATCATTTATAATCCCCCTTACAATTTTCTAAGATTGTTTATAACCCATTTTAAAGATCTTCGAAAAACATTAACAATTCCTTTACTAAGAACTCGGTCACTTATAAACGTCTTGTACATTTCAAAATCATTTATAACGCTAAATGAACTCATATACCATTTATAAACTTCTTTTATAATTCTATAAACCCGCTTCTAAAATTTTGTTTATAAAATATCCAACCATAAACTCTTTTACCTTGCAAATAACCTTTCCTTAATTCTTCCAACCATTTTATAACTCCTTTATAAAATCTAAGTCTTTCGACTCCACTCCGATCTCGAAAACATTTATAAATAATTTTAATCATTTACCTCAAACATCACCATATGATAATAACCATTAACAATGAACATTATAGATAAATGGAAATCATTAACTTTAGATATCCTAAAATAATTAGTCATTCCAAAATACTATTTAAGAAATAATAATAATTAACCTTTATCATTTTATCAGTAATAATTTATTTATTTTAAAACCTTATTAATAATCCTTATTATAAGTTTCAAACCATAATTATCCTTAAATAATCAATCTTTCAATTAATTAACCTTTTTATAAATTCTTAAAAACATATTAACTGTAAACAAATAACTTTTAAACAATTGTAAAATAATCAAATAACTTTACAATAAAATTAATATGAATATATAACTTTTAAACAATTTTAATATAATTAAATAACTTTAAGAGGATATTATTTTAATTAAATAACCTTAAATTAATATTATTATAATTAAATAACTTAAAACAATATTAACATAATTAATTAGATAATCTTTAAAATATTTCCAAAATCAAATTTTCGGATATAAAAATCCTTTCGTCTCAAAACCAATTCTCACTTAATTGGCAATTTATAGCATTTTTAAAAAATGTTAATTCGAGGCCAATAACTACCCAACAATTGACCAATATCGATATTGATTTTTCTTATCACAATTGGGTGTAGTTTCAAACATACAACGATGTTGTAACCACAGCATCCATAATTATATTTATTATTCAATAATCCATGTAAAGGAAATATTATTGAAACAATATAATTCAATAATAGCGAGGAATCTCGTTGGATCCCTCCAATTTGTTTCCACCTGTCTCACAAATGTTATATAATTATAAAATATAAACCAACCGCTTCGAGACGAGATTCGTATATAAATGGTCATCTGCCATTATACGGGAACGTAATTGGGTCTCATCCACTCCAATAGGCAGGATTATATCCAAACTAACTATGTATTATATATAATAATAATTCATCCAGACAATCATTCAACAATTTTTATCAACTATATATCAAACTAGTTATCCAAAAAAGGTGAGTTGAACTCACTGAAATCTTCTATTGTCACTGAGGCGTTCCGCTTTGGAACTAAAACCGGACAACGTCCTATTTTGGCCAAAATGTTTACTATCTCCAAATTCGTCCAAACTAGTACCAATACGAAGCTTTCGTCGTCAAGAGCGTAACGTAAAAAAATTCGTTCCAATCGGACCTCGTATGAGAGAGATACAAATTTTATAAATTAATGATAAATTTTAAATAAAAATAAATAAACAATTACAACTTTAATTTATTTACGCTAATGCCCTTACATCATCTCCCTCAAATAACGTACATACACAGTGAGACAGAGTGCATGATCACCATGGTCGCTCTAACATCCACCCCAAGCTCCTTCATTTCTCAACGACTTTCGAAACCGACGAATCCGACGAGCTTCTCTTCGCAAGCTCCACCACCTCAACCCCACCACATCACGCCCGAATCGCCACAGTAAAACCCGACCTAACACCTCTCTCTAGGTCCATACACATGTCGTACCCCCTCCCAAGGCTTGATGACCTCCGAAACTCCAACCCGAGGTGCCATTTACTTCGCTGAACTCGAATATGATCTCGAAATCCCCAAACAATCATCATGAAGACCAATTTCTCAAGCCCTAGCTCATAAAACCCAACGCCTTCACTGTCAAGCTCTTCCAACCATCGTCGCACCTTCAACCAAGTGTGCCAGAGGAAAGCTCAACTCGAAATATGAATTTTAAGATCGGTTTGACGATTTTTAAATAAGTATAAATTGAGAAATAAATTTTTGAAGTTTTTTTTTTATTTTTTCCCTCACTGTAAGCTCCATATTTAAATAAAGGGGAGAAGAAAGACGAAAGCCAACGTGTAAGGTGGTTTATATGAAATGACTGGTCACATCTAAGAAAATATAATATTTAATATTCAAAATATCTAGGTATAAAATTCGAACTCCAATCGAGGTGTGCCGCCTGACATTCCTAATGTTATACCTCTATTCCGAGTGCAATGGAACTAGTCACGAGTTCCAATTCGATCATATGGAGAAGATAGCTTTTTTAACCCAATTATTATATTAAATCTTTAATATTAATTTCAACGCGTTTCTATCCTGTACGACCAAACAGTGCATCTGATCACTATGAAATTTGACGTCGTATTATAATTCATTATTACGGTCCCAATGACACTAGTTCATCAAAATTCGAGACTATGCATCGAATGCTATTTTCACTCGTTAATAAAAACGAGTTAATTTCAAAATCAAGTAAATCACTTATAAATCCAATTTAAAACTTTTATTATCTTCATTCTTGTTAAATAGTGATTAAATAAGTTTTTAAATTATTTTTATCCAAATAAAAATCCAAGATTCGATTATTTAAACGATTTGCAATTATTAAATTCGACAATTAAATTATCCCATAAATCGCTATATTTGGAATTTAAGTTATTTAACCTATAAAATTAACTTTTTAATATTAAACCTAATTAAATATTCCAAATTCAAATAACTAAAATTCTGGTTCATTACATTTACTAAAGAGATTAGTATTCTTATCACCTTAGGTAAATTGTGATAGGATGAATTGACTTAGAGATTAGAAAACCAGATGAGACTGGTATAGGGTATTATCCTATACTTCAGTTATTAGCCCCTTACTGATATAAGTCCAAAATTCCAGTGGTCCGTCTTTGTCACGGGTAAGACTAAAAGTAGGCTTACACATATAAATGGATACACAAAGATAAGGTAGGTTATTGGTGAGCCCGCAAACCATTAGAATTAGAGTGACCCTAGTAATCGTAAGTTTCGGATAAACTATCTAGTTGTCTTCCAACAGTATGTTAGAGAATTTGATATATCTAGTAGGCCCGAGTTAGCCATAGATTTATAGTTACTCTGAGAAAACTATAATGTTGAGGCAGATAGTCCATTGGTTTAGACAGGTTGGTCAAGATTACTCATGTTGCATGCATGCACATTATTTTTTATATTTTCTATTTTAACGATTGTGATTACAAGAGTTATTTTTGCAAAAGATATATTTTAAAAGAGATATTAGTGAGGGAAAACCCACTCTACTCAGTAGCATGGTCTTATTGAATATCTATAAACCAAGATGACATATTATTAGTCACACCAAGCTTTTTGACCAACTCGAAGTTTATGTTTTCCCCTCAAACTCTCGGATGCTCAAAAATTGGTTTGAGTAAGTCTGAAGTAAGGGCCTTTCAGGTTAAGTAGGTTTGGCAAATAAAGCTTCTGAAGGCATGCAGGAGACAAAACTAGCTATTTAGAAATATATCTTTACATATTATTAATCCGTAGTGTTGATGTTATTTTATTAAAGTGTAGGTAAAGACAGATGTTATAATTGCCTACTAGTAATTCCGATCATCAAGATGGCATCTTCATATGTCGCTCTTGGAGTATTTTGTAATAATTATATTTTTTATGAACCTAGACAATATTTGGGATTATGTTATGAATATGAAATATGGTCTTTAAAATAAAATGAGAAAGTTCGTATGAAATTGCAATTAAGAAAATATCATATTCTTGTGCTTTGATGTTATTGTAACAATCAACATATCCGCATTTTTCACCAGAGATTAATGCTATAGATGATTGCGTATCTGTAACGCTTGTTTCAGGCCTCAAAATGGGGGATGTTACAGATAATTGGTTTGGTTTAGAATGTGTTGTGATGAGAGATTAATAGAGTTACACAGCAAAAGTCAGCCCTTTACCTAGAGGCTACCAATAATTGTGTATATGTACCACTGATGTGTGATATCTCCAACTATAGAACCTATGGGGAAGGGATGTACGTTTGTGTATAGATGTGGAAAATATACCAAGGTTTTGTCATGGATTTGAAATATTAAATGGCTCAGTGCCTTTAGGGATGTCAAGTGGATTGCTTTAGGGTGGAAGGTATTAAATAGCCATTGGGTCTGCCTCCGCTCTATATAAGAAGTATTAAATAACCTATGATGGTACCTAATGAGGAAATGAGATCTGCTTCATTTCTAATAAGAGGTATTAAGTAAATGGGATTGGTATTTTCCTTGACTTGCATTAGGTTAGTCTAAACGGGATCTCAACCGTGGGAGGTTGGAGGGTTGTGCTAGTGTTGTTGTTGGACTGGTATTTAGTAATAGTTGCCATATAGGCTTTAACCACTAATGGTCCTGAGCGGTCATTAGCAAAGACTTAGGTTATGCCCTGACGGATTTCACTTCCTACAAGTGTATAATTCGTAGGGATACACAAAGACTTCAAAGTTTAATTAGTTATTTGTTTGTCAAAAGTGGGCTAGTTAACCTTAGATAAGTCTTTGATATGTTTAATTATAAAGTCGTATCTAAGGGTCATCGGCCTTTGTAGCTAAGGGTTGATTGACTAGCGATTATGTTATAGAGGGTCGCTTCAAGGTTGAGGTATTATATGGCCGATGGGTCTACCTCCTCCCTATTTAAGAAGTATTAAGTAGTCGGGGTTTCTTTTGGGTAGTGCACGCTTATATATACACACATGCACACACGAATTTATATAGTTATACATCAAAGAAGGTTACATATATCGTTTGGGGTGGAATCGGTTCGGTACCATGATCATGAGAAAAAAACCATTACCAACCACTACTTATTCGGTAAATTGAAATGAAAACCATTACCAGCCAAATTATTCGGTAAAATCACGTTCGGTTTATCAACGATAGCGGTAGGCAGCGGTCAATAATGGGCCACTACCATATAAGTTTTGGGCCAAACCGTTCATGAAATAATCAATTTTGTTTTAATATGAGTCGTTGTTCTTACTTCTTATGTGGTTTGTTGCTTCCAATGAAAGGTGTGGTACTGGGGATACATGAAATGCGAAAGATGTGTCACTAATGGGACTTGAAATACAAGATGAAGTAGTAACTTTGTACAGTTAAATAATAATATGTAGTTTAGTATGAAAAACTAGCGTTGAATAGACTTTGGAACAAGAAAAAATAATTAAAAACTTCAACTTTTAAAGGTCCAGTCTATAGTTTGTACTCTATAGAGTAGGATGTAGTACAATAGCATCTGCATTTTATTACTTGTATATTGTTCATTCGTTCTATATTGCATTTACTTATATTTGGTGGTCTTAAACAACTAATAGATATTAACAGTAATTGCTTTCAATATAAAGCTATTTAGTAATAATGTGATAAAACATCACCATGACAAACAAATGCAATCAGCGAACAAAAAAAAGTCAAAATGTTAGCATGCTCATGCACTTACCACCTTTCAGAAGAAAATAATTACATAAATTAGGCCAACGCTGGTGTATATTATGTGATCCCTATAGAGTTCTAAATAGTAAACAGAATCCTAGTTAATCGCAAATGTGAGTGACATGATTACATACCATTAGCTATTAGCACTTAGGATATAAAATTACATCAACACCACATTACTTACACTAGCAAATAACATGCAAAGCATATGCAATAAGCACGAATTCATATCTACATCAACTTATTTACCAATTACTAGTGTCATCTTCGATGGCACATGCAGCAGTTTGTTCCACATAGAATATTGAACAACATCTAAATCGTATAAGATAACGGTAAAAAACTACATCTAAGTTTGCAATACAGTAAAAGTGTAAAATTCGATGATATCGCAAGGAACTGTCATTTTAGAAGAAAAAATAGAGCAGCAATACATAATCATTTGGAAGCATAGAAAAGCAACTTATATATGGCAATATTAGAGCATGAATTTTTATATTTTTTACAACATTTTACAGTTGCTTTATGAAGATTAAGCCACTTCAGCTTTTCAATATATTTCAAACTATTGTGAAAGAAGTTTATTTGCGCTTATACACTAACACATCAAAATGTACAAACAAAAACAATCTAGTGCAATATTATCATTCATTGTGCAAATGAAGCTAAAGTCATCTTGTATTGTGTGCAAGACAGTTGGCATAATTGAGTGTTGATACAGAGACTGCTGGTCTCTCCATGGATTGCACAATATCATCCTCTACATAAATAAAAATTATTTTTTTTACTGAATTAGAATAAAGATATTTAATATGATTTCTTATATATAAAATTATGAATCGGTGCCTTTTTCCATTTCCTCAATTGTAGTATAAAACTCGAGCTCTTCTTCGGTTGGTTCTTTATAAAAGTTCACCTCCTCACCCTTTAACCAATCACTTGTACAAACAAGTGCTTCTACCAAATTTAGTGTTAGAGATGCTCTAAAAGGATCAACTACCCTTGATCCCAAACTAAATACATTTTCCGAAGCAACAGTTGAGCAAGGAATAGCTAAAATGTCTTTGGCTAGTTTGGCCAAAACTGGGTATGTATTAACATTTTGTCTCCACCAAGCTGTAATATCAAATTCTTCAACATGTAACCCAACATATTTATCGAAAAAGTACCTCTTCACTTCATTACATATGCTATTGATTTAGTCCACCATCCTCTCTTGCATAATCACTCTCATAATTCTACTCTTTCCATTAAACATGGGCAAGTTCTGCTCCAACTTTATGCTAACATTTTGTTTTGAAATCTCATCTGTTCCCTTATATTCCTCATACATCCTAAACCAAATTTCCTTCATTTCATGACAGATCTGATAAATTCTATATTCAATGAACCCTAACTCACATAAACCTATTGTTACACATTGCATTTTGTACCTAGGGTCTAATATATTAGCAATGATCACAATTTTATTCATTCCTTCAAAGCATCCCCAATATTTGTTAAACTTGTTCTTCATTGACATTGCAACCTTTCGCATAATTGCATCATTAGAAAACAACTTTGAGTCGGTCTCACATTGAAGTTCCATCATTTCTCCAAACACTATATTTGTTGTTACATTTTTCCAAGCTGAAAGTTTAATAGTTGCATCATATTTTTTAAAAAAAACAATACAAAAGCTTCTACTTTCCTCCAATCTTGACCCTCATGTGGTCCTTTTCTCTTATGTCCAGATCTGTCAACTTCTTCCAAATAAGCCTTAAAAGCTTGATCTTCTTCAGCTAACCTAAAAAATAGTCGCCTCAAGCATCGGAAATGTACTATTCCACCTAGTCAGCACATCAAGTGGAATATTGGCATTTTCTCTTAAGTTTTCTAAAGCGAAGTACTCTTTGAACTTGGCTATTCGTTGAGCGTTACTTCTTATGTAGTTCACACAATTCCAGATTCTCTGAATCTCTCCTTCTAACTCTTTAATACTATCCTTTACTATCAAGTTAAGAATGTGGCATACACGTCTATAATGAAGAAATTCTCCTTCAAACATCAAAGTTTTGTAGCTCCTCAATCTTTTCTTTTGGTATGTTGTAGCCACATCATTAGCAGTGGCATTATCAACAGTTACAGTGAAAATATTAGTGATATTCTATTGTCTCAAACAACTCTCAACTAGTCTTCCAATGTCATCTCCTTTATGAGAGGTAATCACACAAAGGTTAATAATCCTTTTGTGTAATTTGAAGTCTATCCATAAAATGAGCAGTTAGGGCTAGATAATTGATGTTTTGTATTGAAGTCCAACAATCAGTAGTTAGCGAAATCTTAGTTTTATTTGAGCTAAACAAACTCATTAACTTTGCTTTCTCCAATTGATACTAGCTAGAATTCCTTTTGCAACTATTTTTCTTCCTGGTACTTTATACCTAGGCTATAATTCTTGTAGAAAGCTCTTAAAACCTCCACCTTCTACAAAGCTGAAAGATAATTCATCCTTTATTATCATCTCAAAACACTTCTCATTAGATTTTTTGACTAAAAATATGTGTTACTCCTGTAACATTGTCTTTGTTGATTGTTTTCTGCTTTGAATCTTCTTGCACATGTAATGGGGATAATTTGCATCCCCCAGAATGTTTCCAAAGAGATAAAGTGCCATTTTTCTACTATAAGAAGGAACTTTCCCTTTACAGTATATACAACTAGAGAAGTTTCTGCATATTTCACATTTTGGTAGCTTGTTCTTGCTGAAATGTTTCCAGATATCACTGGTGGTTTTTTTTTTCTTTTTACACCAGGATGGGGGACTTGATTTTCTAATACATTGGAGTGATTTTCTGCATTGTTTTGAAAATAAGATGTAGTTTGAGAAATTTATGTTGTAAAGGTTTGAGGACTGATAGACATAGTTTCCATCTGCATATAATATATACACAAACTGTTACAATTAAATATTCACATAAATATTTCTTTATGAGCTGGTAAACTACATAGAAAAATTTAAATCAAGACCGATTGTTCTTAAAGATATGAAATCACTTACAAAGATAATAAGATTCAAGTTTAGGTGGATCAAAATCACATAAAAATCAAGAAATAACACTTTGTTCAAAATAATATTAACTATGGTGTAACAACTGTAAAGAATTAAGCATACGACAAATCATGCATCTAAGAGTGCAACAAATTGACAATTCATTTTAAGCAGATTAATTGAAAAACAACTTGTTAATTATAGAATTAGCGCCAGTCAGTTTTCAAATTTCTATAGATTAAAAGGATTAAATGGAAAACAACTTGTTAATTTATAAAATTATTGCCAGTAATTTTTCAAATTTCAATAGACGAAATTATTTTATGTTCGCAACAGCAAAAGATGTAAAACAACTTATATTTCTTAAATCCAGATTTCGAAATTTCGAAATTATGTAATTTAAATAAATCTTTCTTTACAAATTAGTAAGCTACAAGATAAATTTATAAACAAGATTTATTATTCTTGCAATATGTAAAATCACATTACAAATAAAATAAGATTCAAGTTTCGCTGGATCAAAATTTCATGATAATCAAGAGATACCACTTGATTAAAAATAATATGAACTAGAGTGAGTAAACAGTAAGGATATGATGAATCATGCATCCAACAGTATAACAAATTGACAATTCATTCTTCTAAGAAGATAAAATGAAAAACAACTTGTTAATTTATAGATTACAGCCTCTCGGTTTTTAAATTTCAATAGATGAAATTATTTTATGTTTGCATCAGCAAAAAAAGGTAAAAGAACTTGTATGCTCTTAACAAGTAATATTATTGAGTTATTACTAACAAGGTAAAAGAACAGCCTTCATCCATGGCTTATTAAGTTAGATAACCTAGAAATTTAATACTTCTGTGTACTATGATATTAGAAATCAAATTTTAATATGTATATAATATAAAGAATTCAAAATTCAAATACCACTCCAAAGAAATTGTTAATTTGTATATTCCAATTTACAAATCAATACTAAGAAGTAAATTAGTAATAACAATGAATTATCCACACTAATAACGAACACAATATGAAACAGTACCTTTTCAACCATGCGTTCCAAATCAATGTAGATTGAGGGAGTTTCTTTGCTCTTTAATTCTCTGCATTCGATCTGGTTTTGCTACTTTCAAACGAGGAAGAAGAATGGTTGATTAGAGAATAGGTCGATAGGGCTTAGAGAGGGGAAAAACGATAGCTGCTATGAAATGAATGGGCTACCGGCTGCATTGCGTAGGGTCTAAGATCAAAAACTGAATTGCGGGTCTGACTCTTATCGGCTTTAGCCTATAATTTAAAAAATATGGCCGGTTTGGTAATATTTGGTAAACGAAATATATTACCAAAGCCGTACCATATTTATTATCTCAGTTTGGCAAACCGAAACAGAAAATCTGGTATCGATAAGTGCAGTACGGTGCTGAACGGTTATGGTTGGTATGCGGTCTTGGTTGGTAATTTGGTAGAAATTTACAGCCCTATATATCGTACGTACATATGAAATTAAACAGGTAATCCATAAAGAGTGGACATAACACTTAAACAGAAATCAATCATCATAAATTAGTATTATGGGTAAAGCATGTAATAAAACATTATTCTGGCCCCCTCCTCATTACAACCCACATGACAGATTTAGAGGGACATGCTACCGATGAAAGATAGGAATAGTGGATGGAGAAGTCTTCTCATTCATGCTCGGCACTGACAAGGAAACTAGATATCCAAAGAATAATATTGATTCCAATCTAGAAGCCTTTAGTCAGTATATATGTTCTATTATATTTTTCTATTACACTATGATTTATTTATATAACTCTCTAATATACTTATATTTACTGAACTTGGTTTTCAATTTATTCAATATTCGGGCCCATTAAGGTGCGGGTTGTTACACGATTCCTTTAGTGTCGACATTTTTCCAACCTCAACATTCTCCAAGTTAAACCATGGATTTATATTCTCTTTAAGGTTGGTGCAGTAGGCTACTTCATCTTCGACTTGCACACGCATTTTGTTAACAAATCTTCCTATTTTGTTTGTATGGTTGCTATAATGTTTTGGCCTTGACTTCGGCTCTCAATGAAAGCACCACTTTATGTTAGGTAGAAATCTAGGCCGTATACAACTTCAAGCATTCAAGTTAAAAGTGGATCCTCGGTTCATCATGTAATTCAACAGTCGTATATGTAAGTTAAGAGTACAAGAAAGTCAAATATGCAAATTGTTCAAAGTCTAAGTCCTTGATTACAAATATTTGATTTTAATTTGACCTAATGACCATGAAATCCCAATTTTGGGTTTTTTCTTACACCACTGAGAAAAATGAAAAATGAAGAAGAAGATAATCTAGAATTTTGCCCTTTTCTAATAGGGGATACATGCCTATTTATAAAAGTCTTGGACCTTTAAATTTCAGACACATGTTACTTGGCGGAAATGGATGGTCACGATTTGACGATGTGGCGCATGTCCAAAGTGAGATATGGCACAACATCTCTTCTAAATCATGATGATGTGGCACTGCTGATCTATCCCAGATGTTCTATGTGGTGGGCTAGCTGCAAATTTCATGTAGATTAGTCATCACGCGAAGGCTCAACATTTAACACTCGATGGCTTGTTTCATCACGATGCAATAGCTTAAAATCACCGCCACTCCATAGCTTGTTCCATCATTATGTGATAGCTTAATAGTGTCATCCTTCCATAGTCAATATAACCACCATGCGACAGCTCAAGTAACAAACCTTCGATATCTTGCAAAATCGTGATAACTTAGAAAGTATCGTCCCTAGATAGTTCATTTAATGATCATGCGATGGTTTTAAGCCATCACCTCATGATAACTCAATTATGTTGTTATCTTGCAATAACTTTGAGAAAGCATTCTTCGATGGCTTCTATATTCACCATGCGATAGCTTTGATAAATCAACCTTCGATGGCTTCTATATTCATCATAGGATAGCTCTGAGAAATCATCATTCGATGGCTTCTATATTCATCACGAAATAGCTCTAAGAAATCATCCTTCGATAGCTTCTATATTCACCATGCGATAGCTCAGAGAAATCAACCTTCGATGGCTTCTATATAACAAAGCAACCTTCGACGGCTTATATGATCACCATGTGATGGCTCTGATAAATCAACCTCAAAGGCTTCTATATTCATCATGTGATAGCCCTAAGAAAGCATCCTTTGATGGCTTCTGTATTCACTATGCAATAGCTCTGATAAATCAACCTTCAATGGCTTCTATATTCATCACGCAATAGCTCTGAACCTTCGATGGCTTCTATATTCACCATGTGATAGCTCTTCATCAACTCGTGATCGCTCTCAAAAATACCATGTGACAACCTGAATATCTCATCTTTTGATAGCTGCAGGGGTCAACAATCGACAACTCATGTTCCTCATCTCGCGATGGCTTTGGAAGTCACCATTTAATAGCCCATGCACTTCAACTTATGATGGCTTCGGAGGAATCACCATGCGATGACTCATCTTTATCCTTTGATAACTTTACTTTGTCATTCTTTGATGGTCTATATTTGTCAACTTTTGCTAGATTTACCTTCATCCTCTAATGACACCACATTATACCTATCCTTATAAATTTGGGTGTAACAAAATCATATTTCCAATTTCGTTTAGACATTAGGTTTAGATCCAATTAGAAGTCCACAAATGAAAGTTGAAAGTCCTTTCAATTTTCTCATTACGAAACATTTTCTAATTCAATTACATAAATTTAGTTTATTAACTATATATATATATATATAGTATTGTTATGTGTATACAAACCATATATTCACATATGTATACACTGATGCATTTATATTGCTGATATGTATGTGATATTATCATCATATACACAGTAATTATAATATATGTGTATATATAATAGATACAAATCCCAATATCTATATTTATATACATATAGTTATACACATGCCTAAGTTTTTTTTTCGCTATCAAGTTATGTTATGAGTATATATTAGATACATTCAAATTAAACACCAAACAATCATATTCACTGTATATATTTCATATGCATGTCAAACCATATATATAAATATACACACAAATATGCACACAAACGAATACATTGGATGTATTCATACTTAATCAAATGTCATAATTAATTAACATAGATTTAACTAATCAAGAATGAAATAATATTAATAAAATATGATTTTATTAAACCACTAGATTGGATCTAGTATTAAACATAAAATTTTACTAAGATCCAAGTAGAGAACTTTTTTAAAATCTACCCATTTCACCCATTGCGAAATAGGCTTGGATCCATCAGTATGTATATAAATTAGTATACACATACATATATACATATTCACATATGTGTATGTATAGCACCCACATGTATACGAAAGAACTGTATGTATATATACACATTATTAGTATAATATGTGTATGTATACATCGGTTATAAATCCCAATAACTATATGTATGTGTATGTGTATGTGTGTGTATTATATGTATGTGTTAACATAGATTCTCTAGGTTATATACTTTATTCATGCAATATACATTGATGTGTATATGCTATACATCTATGTACATAATTGTTTCAATGAAAACAAATTAAAATAACATCAAATACGAGTTAATGTAAAATTTAATTATTTATATAAGTGTAATAAAGATCCGTTCATTGATTTTTTTTGAATTTCACCTATTTTACCCCCACCAAACGGACCCGAACCAAAAAATGACTAAAGAGGACTTCAAAATAGGTAGAGTCGATTATGTGGATCGCTGCCATTTAGATATATCTATTCTAGAAATATATCTGACATATCTAGTCTAGAGCTGTGCAGTTAAAGCCTCACAAAATTCTCACTATAACTCGTAACACTCTTCGAACTCTATGCTTTTTAAAGGTAGCGCTATTAAATAGTAGATTCTCTTTAAGCACCGCTACTTTTCACTACACCCACTAAATCAAAGCTTTTTAGCACCCGCTTTAGCAGCATTAATATAAGAAGGTTGATTTGACTAATTCTCTCTTAAACCAAATAAAAAAAGTCAGGGTAAAGACCTAATTTAAAGGCATAAGTGTTCAACATAAGTTAGAAGTTTATTGTAATTGTCAAATCTAGACTGCATAAATCATGAAATTATTCGATTTTGTAATATAAGATTAAATAATATTTATTTTTCATTCACAAATGGTGCGAGAGTGAGAATAAGTTAACTTTAAACATTTAGTTTTATATCTATGAAGCTTTTTGCACCTTTGTTATGTTTCATCATGTACTCATTTTTATCTCCGATATAATTTTTTGCACCTCCACTACTATAAAACTGTTAAGCGGTTTAACAGTACAACAGAGCCAATCCTGGCCCAGTGCCAATTAGGCCATCGCACATGACATTAAAATCACGTACGGCATCAAAAAAAATCCGCCGAAGCACTACACTTAGATTTATTAGATTTGTTCCTAAAATATCGGTATTCAACCCGAAACTCCCGGTAGATGGCTAGTGGCCTAAGGAAACAAAGAATCGGTTACATTTTTCATATGCTCTCCTCTTATAGATAGGACTAACAAAGAACATGGTTCTTTTTGTATCACTTGACTTGCCCTTTTTTGATCGATTCTTTTTCTTAATTTTTTTCTTTGTTTTAAGTTTCCGATAAGATACTTAACTTGAGTCCTAGGTCTTGTAGAAATTGCAAAATATTTCCCCTGTTCAAACACTTCCTAAAAAGAAAGTAAAAATTCCATCGTACTAACCGAAGGACGGGAAGGAATAAAGCGAGCACAAATTGCTTGAGGGGAATCGCCCAGTGCTAACATTAACCAGGTCACGTAAAAAACAAAAAAAAGGAGAAAATTGCGTGTGTTCAATGAAGGTGTGATTGAATTGGTTGAGGGGGGGGGGGAGAAAAGAACCAACCACCGGGCGAAAGAAATTATGATATGAAGATTGAAGAAGATGGTGAAATTTGAGGGATTTCAATTTTCTAAGTAAGTAACCCTAATTTTTAAATTGTTCTATTTTTGTTATACATCAATTATTACTTATTCTATTAGTAATTCGAAAGAGAAAATTGGTGTAAGTATGAAACCCTAATTTTGTTGTCTTTAACCCAATTTCAAATAAAAAAGAGAAAGAACAAATGATTTTCTTCATATTAGAAATTTGGAGAAGAATATGAATTTAGTTACAAATTTTAGGATTTCTGAACATTAATTATGTTAAAAAATGAAATTTTTATTTATAGTTTTTTTATAATTTTAATGAACAATTTTTTTAACAAATCATTTGATTTTATCTTACTATAAATATTAATTTTTTTCACAAGAATCTTATTTTCAAATTAAAGAAAATAAAAGCTAGTTGTAATGTTTCCACTTAAACAACCATTTGGAAGTTCCAACAAAATAAATAAATAAAGAGATAGTCGAATCATTAAGAGGATCTCTTAACAAATATTTTTCCAAAAAGACAAATTTAGTTGATAATTCATATCAATCTTGTGATTTTTGAACAAGGAATTGGTTTTGATGATATAGATGAAAATGAGACTGCAGTAAATGAACAAATTAATGATGTAAAAGAAAATGCATATGACAATGAGATTTCACCGCAACAAATAGTAAATGAAAGTGATGTCCAATATTTAGATCATTTGAATGAAACAAAGGTCATGTCTTTGGAACAAGTTTTGAATATATATGATCTAGTGGGATAATATTAATGAGAATAAGAGAGATTTACTTGTTGAGAAGGATCCTATAAGAACATTTAATTTAATTTACCCTAAAGATGAGAATTTTAGAAATTTATCTACAAGTTATTGCAAGAGGAAAATGAGTAATGGAGAGTATCATAATAGGACATAGGAAATGGCTTGTGTATTCAGAACCAATTTTGAATATATATGATCCGGTGGGATACTATTAATGAGAAAAAGAGAGATTTACTTGTTGAGAAGGATCCTATTACAGCATTTAATTTAACTTACCCTCAAGATGAGAATTTTAGATATTTATCTACAAGAGGCAAATGGGCAATGAAGAGTATCATGATAGGACATAGGAATTGGCTTGTGTATTCTAAATTGAAAAACTAAGTATTTTGTTTCTGCTGTAAACTGTTTAATGTAACGACTTCTAAAAGTTAATTAGCAAAAGATGGAATTAGAGATTGGAGCATCTTAGTGAGAAACTTACACAACATGAAAGAAGTAAAGAACATAATCTTAACTATGATGCCTATGTTAAGTTGAAAAAAAAGGTTAGAATGTAATCAATCAATTGACAAAAATATTCAAGATATTATTCAAAAGGATAAAGAACGTTAGAAACAAGTTATGCGTAGAATAATTACTATTATCAAATGTCTTATCGTTAACAATTCAGCATTTTGTGGATCGAATGGAAAAAATTTATAAGAATTCTAATGGTAATTTTTTAGGCTTGGTTGAAATGATTGCAAAATTTGATCCAGTAATGCAACATCATTTCCGTCTCATTCAAGATTAACAAATTCATTATCATTATCTTACCCACTGAATACAAAATGAATTAATTAAGATTATTGATTGAGATTGTGGGATCTAAAGTAAGAAATGCAGTAGTTTCAAAAATAAAAGATGCAAAATATTTTTCTGTCATACTTGACTGCACTCCTGATGCAAGTAATAAGGAGCAAATGACTCTGACTATATGATGCATAGATGTGACGAATAGTCCAATTAAAGTCGAAGATTTTTTTCTAGGGTATTTGAATGTTCAAAAAAAAAAATCTGGGTTAGGACTTTGTACAAACCTGAAAATTACATCAAACTCACTTGGTCTTGACATTAATAATATGAAGGGCAAGGACATGATAATGGTTCTGATATGAAAGGAAAAAATCTTGACGTGCAAAAAAGATTACTTGATATTAATCCTAGAGCTTTTTACTTGCCTTATAGTTGTCATTTTCTTAATTTAATTATTTCTAATACGACAAGCTCGTGTGTTTGAGCAAAATCTTTTTTTGGAGCATGCCAATGCATATACATAGTATTTGCTAATTCTTTTAAGAGATGAGCTATTTTACTAGATTATGTTGATGGTTTTACTTTGAAATCTTTATCGACTACACGTTGGGAAAGTCATGTAGAAATTGTCAAAGCTGTATTACATCAAGTTTCTCAAATTAGAGATGCGTTGTTTAAATCAGCAGAGATAAGTGATGATGCAAAATTATGTTGAGATGTTGAAATTTTAGCGAACCAAAAGCTATCTAATTTTGAATTCATCTTAAGTTTAGTTATTTGGTATAAAATTCTAGTAAAAGTTAACATGGTCGGTAAAAAATTACAATATGAAGATAAGAGCATCGATGTCACGGTAAAATCTTTACAGTATCTTGTTTCTTTTTTTGAAATTTGTAGAGAAAATGAATTTAATTTTGCTAAAAGCGAGGCAAGAAAAATTGCTTCTAAAATGAACATTGATCCAATTTTTCCTTTGAAACGTCAAGTTCGTAGAAAATATCAATTTGATGAAACTGCAAATTCTAAAAGGGAGCAACAATCTGCTGAAAAAACATTTAGAACCGATTATTTTATTATGATAGTGGATACTGCTTTTTTAGAATTAAGAGAGAGGTTTAAGTAACTGCATTCATTTTAGTCAATTTTTAGTTTTTCGTTCGATGCCTTGACATTAGAAAAATTAAATGATGATGAACTGAAGGATTGTAGTGAAAAACTTGATTTGGCTTTGAAAAATGGAAATGCCTCCTTTGTTAATGTAAAAGTTTTACTTTCGGAGCTACAAATACTACAACTTACATTGATAATGAATCATATGATGAAGACATGCCATGGACGACTATCTAAATTTTGAAAATTTTAAAATGTATGGATATGTTTCCAAATGTGATGATTGTATATAGAATTTTTGTTTACTCTTCCCGTGACAGTCGCATTTGTAGAACGAAGTTTTCAAAATTGAAGTATCAGAGTCATATTTGCGAACAACATGAGCCAAGACAGACTTAATGGATTAGTAATCGTATGCATTGAAAAAATATCTTAAAAACAATTGAATATGAAGACATCATTGATGATTTTGCTTTTAAAAATGCTAGAAGAAACATTTTAAATGATGCATTCTGAACTTGTCATGGTACAAAGAAGGTAAAAAGGTACGTCATATTCTTTACATGCTACATACTTTTATTATTTTATTATTATAAAATAATGGTATTATATGTCTATTATTTTATAATTGCATTTTCCACAACTAACCCTATTCTCCATATCTTAATTTGCAGGAATATGAAGTGCTAAATATATTTAACGGTACAAAGGAAGCAAGTGATTATTTATAATAGTTGCAATATTTCAAGTTAACATTTCTTCATATTAGGACTTGTTATTGATGATTTTTTGCATTATACCATGTTATTTTCATTTGCCTTTTTTGCAATGCTAGTTCAGAGTAGCAGTATTGAGTTTTCAAAAATTAGTTATGATTACTTACAAACAAGAATTTTATTCAATGTCATTGTGCAAGTTTTTATAATATGGGGTACCGTTTAATAAATCGTACCAGACATGTAAAAATCCAGAGTCGGCTCTGTTGCACAGGTCTAGTGATATACTGATTCTACGGTATTAAGGGTAAATAGTCTAGAGATATGCTTTGTCTTCCGTTTAAAGGATAGTCCACCGTTGTCATATTGTAGTTATATGTGTATATACATTACGAAACATAGACCCCCGTTGAGTTCCTGCTTGAAATATACTGGCACGCATAAGCATGTTACAATTCTATTATATATAAACATATTACGAAATGCAAACACCTTTGGATGATTTTTATTTTCTTATTATTGCATGATTTGGTACATATGAAGGGAAGAACCCCTTACATGCTTTAGCGACGTGTTCTTACGTTGTATTGTGATATGCATGGGCATATCAATTGAGTTTCTCATGTCGGGTTTATATCCGACTCAAGATTTACCTTTTCTCTTAAAACGGGTGCTTAATTAAGTAGGCTGAAAGTACGTGATTAAGCTTGATGTCCTGCAGCCGATCGCTAACGAGTAGGAGACCTTTTGTGTATTTACTATTTATTATATTCACTGCATTATTAGATGTATACATGTCAACATTATGAGGACACATTATTATAACTCTCTATAGCCGAAGGTGGCACTTGCTTATGTAAATATGTTGCAACCTCGAGAACTTCATTTCAGAGTAGCAATGTCATGTGCCTTTGACTATGTCATATTATATTTCGTCAACATGATGTGAGCATGGTTTTTTGTTCCGAGCTTCATTGTTTTACTTTTACCTCAATGATCTTACATTCGAACGCTTGAGTATTGATACACGAGTACTAGTGGATGGTACTAGGTGTCAATCTCGAGTATCAAATGAAGGGTTGTTACAAACATCTATCGGAAGATAGAAAGAAATCGAATAAAAGATGAACGAACGATGAAACACAATCACATAGGTATCGATTAAACCGTACAATGATGGAGTACTTTGGCACCATTTTGATTGATGAAACGTAACTGCCTAATTGGAATTTACATGATATGTCTAATTGGAATTTACATGACATTTCATCACTGCATAATGATTTTTCAAGCACCAATTCTCTAATAGGATCGGTGTTGTAATGCCGGATCATGAGGTTTTGCTTATTGATTTGGTTGGATATTATTGTCATCTTTATGTTGGTTGAGATGGACGATTGAAGAGAATATATTCAAGATTAGGGGTTTGATTAAGGAAAACGAATTGAGTGATACCGTGCATTAGGGTAAGTAATTTGTTATTTCATTTTGAAATCGACAGAAAACAAAACAACCACTCAAAATTTCGAAAAATAAAAATAAATAACGATCCAAACCAAGTTAATATTTATTAAAACCAAAATTAACGGAACAAAAAATAATATGTTTAGTTAACATAACATGTGATTAATATAATTGGTTGAGTACGCATATATCTTTAACGATGTTATAATTATGGGAAATAATCTTTTGAAATCATTAACATGAAATTAAAAAAATAAAACTGTTGAGATAATAATATTAGTATTTATAATATGTTCTTTTATACTATTCACTTCCTCTTAGGGGCTGGACGAGGTCTTTCTCCCATCGTGACTCCTTCTCCTTTACTAGCTTCATCTTCTTATGACCATCATTTGTTTTGTTTACTTCCTTTGATGCTTTTTAGATTCTTTTATATATTTTTTGGAATGTTTTTTTTCCTATTTTATTTGTATGGGCTCACGGGGAAGAACTAGCCATCAGGCTTGTTGTAGTTTATTGTTTAAGTGCAAAATAAAATTACATGAATGCTCTTCTTCCATAGAAGATCATTCATTTCTCTTAAAAAACACTCTTTTAAAATAATTGTTTAGTTAGTTAATTTAGCTTTAAAATATTAAAGTCGAAACGATCAAAAATCAAATTCAATCAATTAATTGACAAAATGGAACTGAGCCAATACTTATTTAGTTTGATTGGTATGTTTGGTTCAAAACTGATTAACTAGCAAAATCGAATTGAACTGATACTTAATTAGTTTGATTGGTATATTTGGTTCAAAACCGAGCCAGTGGAAGAATGAAGCCGATGACTTGGGGCAGAATTGTATGCCTTTCTGCAACAAACTTACTTGATGCTCCCCAATTACAAATATCCATGGAACTAGAGCTGTTATGGTAACGGTAAATTTACCATTACCAACCAATCGGTTACTATTTTCGAATGAAATTGGATACCAGTTTAATCGGTATGAGGTAAATTTACCATTTTCTACGGTAAATCATCGGTAGCATTTATTCAATACCAGCGGTAATGGTAATTTTACCAGTCAATCTATAATACATGTATATTCATGTAACATGTTTTATTATTGACATTTAGAACCAAACATATGATTAAATTTAGTTTATTAACCAGGTGAAATAATGTTAAATACACTCCACTTCTTTCTCATTTATGTCTTTTATTAAGTAACAATATAAATTGTACTATGAACCACTGTTATGGTGTGAATACGTGTTATGTTACTAACATTTTTTTAGACAAATCAAATTATTGATATAGCAGCCTTCGGTATACTAGTCTATCGGTAACGGTAACGGTAAGCAATTTTCGTTTATCAGTAAAAATTATACGGTAACGGTATTTGTGAAATTGTAACGCCAACCATTATATGGCCCCGTGTAACATACACAAACACATATGCAAAGGAATTTTCTCGAAATATCTAGCGAAATTCTCAAACGAGCAGGACAGCAATATTCGTGCTGCATCGTATGCTGCTTTTATTCTTGCTCTTTCTTTTTTGAAGTAAATCGCAGTTTTCTAATTTTTTGTTTATTTAAAGGCCACTGTGTCTTGAAGTTCGTCTCTAATTCTTCTAGGGTTTTCTGTTCACTTCTCACTCGGTAACAATTTTCAATCGCTTTATTTTTTTCTTCTTGCTTTAGATACAACGATTCGATTGGGTAATTAAGCAATGAAACCTCACACGCCATTACCTGTTAACAGATCTTATGAAAGTTATTTATTTTCATTCGAATTTTTTGTGTGGCTGTTGTCGTTGTTTTAACTGATAGTTCTCTTTGTTTAAGTTATGAGTATTAGTTGATTTGATGATTAATGCACAGCTATGTTTTGGTATTGTTATCATGCTATTATTCTATTTTTTTTTTTTGATGGTTTAATACGAAGATATAATTTTTGCGCAATGTTATTCAATTACCAATCCATGAATAAGTGTAGTTTTTCATTGTTGGTGATATTTTATTGCAGAAATTCACTACCAAGGAGAGAAATTTACATGGCTAATTCTATTTAAGCACATAAAATTGCTGATTAGTCCTCACAAAACTGAAAAAACCACTAAACCCGTGTTTTTGCTCTGTATCCATCTTATTGTTAATTTTTTTCCTTTATTATCCTTAATGAAAACTAATCCATGAAAAAAATCACCATAGGAAAAACCATCCCATCCGTGAGAAATTTTTTAATCCACGCATCCCACAGCGTGCTTGGTCTATATATCACACATTTTCTACAGCTTGATTTTCTACTTAATCACTCAGTTGATCTTCTACGAACTGTGCATTTCCAAATTTAAAAAAAAGAAGTAAAAACAACATAAAATCCCAACTTTGACCTCAACTAATTCCATTAGATTTGTATCATCATCATCATCAGCCCAATCAATTGATTCAATTATAACATTTGAGAATATTCTAAAATTATATTATTAGGGTTTTTGAATAAGAGGAATACAGGAAGGAAAATAGGATAAGAGGTAAAAAGATGAGCGAATGACAAAAGACCAATTTTGTCCTTATTTTTTAATTTTTGGGGGGCTATTCAGCAACTCTACCGGTCTAAATATTATAAGCCATTTTATATTTACATAAATGACATTTGTAGCTTTTTCCATCATTAACTTTGATGAATTCAAATTTAGTCAAAGTCTACTTGATTTTGCCTAAGGATTATAGCATATGTGAGTGATGCTTTGAGATTGATCTTTAAATGATGTCATAAACATGTTGGATTTTTCTATGCAAGCACTTGTACTCTTCTATAATTCTGCTGCTCATTGCTGGTATAATTTCGAAAGATTACTGAAACATATATTGATCTATAGTTGGTCATCGTGGGTGTGTTTATATGAGAGAACATAAATTCTTTGCTCAGTGTTCTAATATATTTTATGCTAAAAGATTAACGTTATATCATATATATGATATATCATACTTCATGCTTACCAAATTATTGAAACTAAACATCTCTTGGCTTTGATCGCCTTTAGTGATAGATATGGCGTCAGGAGCAGAAGCTGAAAAAGTTGTTCCAAGCAATGATGTGCTAGAATGGGTTAAGAAAGATAAGAAAAGGTTCTTGCATGCTGTGTACCGTGTCGGAAATTTGGAGCGCACAATAAAGTACCGTTTTACTTATGTTCAAGACTTATATTTACCTAATAGTTTATGAAATATATTTTGCTGAGCTGATTCAGTGTAATTTTATATTTGTAGATTTTATACCGAGTGTTTTGGAATGAAACTGTTGAGGCAAAGGGATATTCCAGAGGAGAAGTATTCAAATGCGTTTCTTGGCTTTGGACCGGAGGATTCTCATTTCGTTGTAGAGTTGACTTATAGTAGGCGTTCTAAAAACTCCGTTTACTTTTATTCGTAGTAAATAGGTCTTTTTATTGGTCAATTTATCTAGTAATGAAAAGCAGTGCCAAATTACAAAAATTGACATGAAACACTGAAGATCAGATCTTGTATGGTTGTAATTCTGAAGATAGCATGGTCTGATATCTGATGCAAAAATATGCAACTTGGGTTTATGAAATATGATATGATAGTTTCCTTCAGCTTAATTATGACTAATATCTCTCATCTACGACTAATTTTTAATTCCTGCTGGAATTCATTTTCAAGGTAAGTAAAACAAATTAAGCTGGAGCTAGGTTATATGATACTTCACAATTATATATTGGATTGTTTTAAATCATGATTATCATACTGACTTGTTTGTTTAAAAACTTCAATTGTTATCTCTATTTTTTTTTTTAATAATTTCATTTGAGGAAAGGGCAAGGATGATGATGATGTTGTCAATGCAATTACCGTCAATGATTATTAATGGAATTAATCCAAGTGCAAACTAAGTGTTTGATTCAAGGAGTGATATTGTTTGTTTGGTATTATTTTAAACCCTTAATCAATTAAAAATTACATTTTAGATGAACAGTTAACATAAATATTTTTGATGATTTATATTGACTTTTAGTTTTGAATGAAATAAAAGTCATTTCATATCCTGTATGTATTGAGTGTTGATAATAAGATCGTCTCCCGAAATATTGGCTTTTTTTAACACTTCTATATGGGACACACACACACACACACACACACACACACACACATATATATATATATATATATATATATATATATATTGAGAGGCATTTGAAGCAGGGAGATGATTTCTTTTTTATATATTGTACAAATCAATGTTTTTTTTAATACCAAACCCTCTAAAACCCAAAACCATTTATGTTATTAAAAATACCAAAAAAGCTACTTTTGTATGAATTATCATTTTACTATTTGGATCATCTCCATAACATTTTGAATCTATTCAGAACTTTCAGCTCATTTCAAATTGATGGAATATGATAAATACTTTGTTGATGGCTTATATTTCAATATCATTTAATAGTCTTGGAATGATACACAATTTTGCGCGAATTCAATCTTGAATGTAATTTGCGTTTTGTATGTTTGCAAACTTGATTCTGATGCATCAAGGCATTAAAGGTTTGAATTTCAATGCATCTTTTTATGTCAATGCTTATTGTGTAATTCATTTATATCATATATATCACGAATACATGTACATCGAAAAAAAAGTCAACTTTTTAAATACTATTGCAATAATTTAAGTCCTACTGAAATTGTTCGAATTTAATATTTATAGATAGAAAACCCAAGTTTGTGATCAAATATTTACCCAAGAACTCGTTCGCTACACGATATCTTAATTGAAGCCTTCGTCTGAAGGCTAGTGCATAATTTATTAGCGTATCATATGTACACATACTTGGACATTGACAGATTATTCTATATGCTCAGGATAGGTCATTTTTTGTTTCATTTGTTTAAACTCATTTGCATAAATAATTTTAAATTATCATATTATTTTTTGATTGCACCAAAGATTATGTCGATCATCTTTCTCTTTTAAAAACACCAATCAATTGGTCATTTAAAAAAAAAAAAAAACAAGGGATCATGCTTTTAACATGAACTAAGAAATCATTAACCACAATATATTACAGCAGTCAAGTCAAGCAAAAATACGAAGAGTTCTATTTTAGTATAAGTTTGGTGTTATCTTATTAGATCCTAGGGTCCTAGTTAAACATCGCAACATTATTGACTTGTATTATTTTTTCTTGTAATAGATTATGGAGTGGACAAATATGACATTGGCACAGGCTTTGGGCACTTTGCAATTGCAACCGAGGATGTATGTTTGTATTCCTCGGTTCTGTTTTATAAACCTTGTTTATTGATTCTCTATAACAACTTGATGTCCTTTTAATTTAAGGTTTACAAGCTAGTCGAGACAATCAGGGCAAAAGGTGGGAACATCACCCGTGAGCCTGGTCCTGTTAAGGGAGGCACGTCTATAATTGCATTTGTTAAAGACCCAGATGGTTACATGTTTGAGCTTATTCAACGGGAGCCCACACCTGAGCCGCTATGTCAAGTGATGCTTCGTGTTGGTGATTTGGATCGCTCTATCAAGTTTTATGAGAAGGTTACATTTTCTACATATCCAATTTACCTTTTCTTCTAAGGTTCATCATATTTTCTAATGCCAAAACATTGATATGAGATAATCTATTACTTTACTCCAAAGATCATCTTGCTGATATATAGTAATATTGCTCGTTGTTTTGCAAATGATCAAGCTGTACCAACCTTGTAACTGAGACTCAAAGTTACATCATTACATCTTAATTGAAAGTGGTAGTCGCTTCAGAAAATCTCACTTAGCTTATGCTTCGATTTAATTGATGCAGACAAGAAATCATCAAAACTGTTATCCATATCTCATTTATGTTTAAAAAAGAGGAAAAGGGAAAGATATGGAATACCTCTATAATCATGGTTGCAATTGCAAATGTCTGTGAGTTGGTTGGTTCCCATTTATCTCTTGTTACAGTTAAGACATGATTATATTGACAGGCATAAATGGAGCCCATATTGTTTGTTAACCTCCACGAGCCCCATGTGCCATACAAACACCAATGTCCATCACAATGAATGAATGAAATAATCCTTTCAATTAATTCACCATGAATGGTGAAGATCTTTTGCCTATTACCAGTTTTTTTTAGTGAAAAAAGTCCCAAAAAAGACATGAATATTTCATTAAAAGGCCGTTGCTCCCATATATCACATGGAACATTCCTTATACATATTTACAAAGCAATGTGTGGGATCTTCACAATCCAATTCTTCAAATTATCCATTTACAATGTTTTTTTCCTTCCCTTTTTCGTTATTTTTGTACCTATGAGTTTCTTAGTGTTTAAGATTTCTATGCTTACATTCTTCTAGTATTTGGCTGCTAGTGTACTGGTACAGTGCTGTAGTTTCTGAGCATATGGTTGGTATTGTTGTCATTTGCGTGATTTGTGCTTCTCTTTCTTTCTCTCTCTCTCTCTCTCTTCAAAATGAAGTGATATATTAGTATGTGTTCGTTCTCTCCCCAACTCCCCCCCACCCCGCGGCACAACCCCCCTTCCTCCCCCCCTCCCCCCCCCCCCCCCCCCCCCCCCCAAAAAAAAAATGAAGTGATAGATTAGCATGGTATGTTTTTTTTGTCCTACAATAATATTGTAGAACTTATAAGCTAAGTATCATTGCGTTGCGTGTTTCTGATATATTTTGCCAGCAAATTTAGAAAGAAATCAAAGTGACTATTTTTGGAAACTTTGGCAATGTGTTGATAATTGATATGTTCATTTATGTGTTGTAGGCATGTGGGATGAAGTTACTTAGGAAGAAAGATAATCCGGACCACAAGGTATACTTTATCATTTTCTGTGTGATAACTTCAATGCTACTCTTCTCTCACTCAACAATCACTATATTTACAGTACACTATTGCGATGATTGGTTATGATGATGAATACAAATCTACCGTGTTAGAGTTGACGTACAACTATGGGGTAACTGAGTACACCAAGGGCAATGCTTATGCACAGGTGTGTCTGCTTTCCATTCCACTAATACATTAATTTTGTAACGCTTATATGACTATCAAACAGTAGGAGTTCAGAACTATTCTGTTCTTGCTGATCTGTAACAATGTGGGAATGCTTAATTCTCGATATTGGTTGGGTCAAGTAATCAATGAACATTGTTTTCTCACTGTTTACGAAGATGATCTATGCAAAAAAAAAAGTTTTAACACCTTCCTCAAAAGGTTTTAGGCGTGGTATGTGACACAGTTTATAATGAATGCATGAATTGGATTTCCACTCAACATCCACCTTTATTACTAGACTTCCATGTTATGTTTTTCAAGTATTAAATGTGAATAAACTGAACATTGACTGCTACTACTACTATTACCATCAATTATTGTTTTTTGAATTATGTTGATCAGAAATGGATAATATTTGAACATTCAGAATTAAGATAGTTGTCGTTCCATTTGATCTCATATTGTTGTACCATTTCATGCGTCATTGCATTTGGCTTATAACCATACATTTAGTCATATACTCTGCAGAACTCATTGCATATTATGTTGCAGATTGCTATTAGTACTGAAGATGTGTATAAAAGTGCTGAAGCTGTTGATTTAGTTACCAAAGAGCTTGGAGGTAAAATCACTAGACAGCCAGGACCTATTCCTGGAATTAATACCAAGATCACCTCTTTCCTTGACCCTGATGGTTGGAAAACTGTGAGTTCCCTTTTAACTTGACATGTATTTTATATGTTGCTATCTTAGTATTGGAAGAGCATGCAACACAGTCGCATGATATTTAATTACGAGTTTTTGTAAATTTTCTAGCCTAGTTTTGGGGTACTGTGGCCTTGTATTTGATGGGAGCAGCGTGCAATATTTTCTTTTAAAAAAAAAAAAATCTTAGATTGTCCATTGTTCCTCGAAAGTATCTGCTTAAGACCTATATGTATTTAGCACATATTATTGGTTTTGTATGCAGATCTAGGTAAATTGGATAGGATTGTCACACAACCACCTTTATATGCTCTAACCTAATTTTATTTGAACATTTTGGTATATTAGCGCCATTCATGCAATTATCAACTAATATATTGTTTGCTTTAGCCGTTATTTGGATTGGATATAGCCTATATAGTTTTGACAAGTACAAATACAAATTCGAACATATGTTTGCTTTCTTCTGAATGTGGTCAAGTGTTCATATTTTTTGTCTTTCTAGAGTCATTCTTCACCTGTCCAAACTCAAACTTCAACTTCACTCCGTTGACTATCTGTAATATTTTTTCCCTCCAGGTTTTGGTGGACAGTGCAGATTTCCTAAAAGAACTGGAATCACATTAATGAACGTGGTGTTTAAATAGAAAACACAGACGTACTATGTATGTATGTTGTGTTGAGGGCATATGGTAATAAGTGCTTGCTGTACTGCATTGATTGCAATCTTTGTAAGCTGGACTTGTAAAGTGATGTATATGTAATATCTTATTTGGATTTGCTTTTGCTGCGAATTCTCATTTTAATTGCTTTAATTCTCATTTTAATTGCTTTATTGGCCTGAAATGGTTATGAAGTAAAACTATTTTTTCTCAATTGAATATGGACTGGTTGTGCTTGCATTTTAGAAGTCGTGTATAAATACCACCGCTTTTCCTTGTCGGATGTTCATATCACTATTTCTTTGGTAACATTTGATTTGTAACAGGTTCCCCAATTTTGTTTAAATGCAGCTCTTGACCTTCCTCTTTGCTTTAAAGGGAATTGGCTTACTTTTAATTCTTCTCTTCATTTTGGTTTTATTAATGTTCTCATTCAACGTTGTAAAAATTGTAGTACTTCACAATTATTCATTTTAAGAACAGAAGATAAAAGAGATTGATGAAAATTAAACTTGATAATCTTTTTTATTTTATCCTTTGTCCTTGAAATAAAGTATTTTGAAGTGTTGATTTAGAAACATATTACCTTGAGTTACGAAGTCCTTCTAATGAAAATTTACTTAATATTTCCAATGTAAATTACTATTTTTTGGTAATGTCAATAGTTTCTTAGGAAATTTGAGTATTGCTTTTGAGTAGGCTTGTTTCAACATTGGACATTCGTAAGATGTTCACAAGACATAAGATTAAATCTTTGCCTTTTCTTTTCTTTTCTTTCTTCCCCTCTTCTTTTTCTGCTTTTTGTTCTCCTTTGGTTTATTTTTATTTTATTTTTCAAGAAGTGGTCCTTCAGTGAGCAGAGTATTCGTTAGTTACCAAATAATAGTGAAAAATCATACAACTGTTTGGTGAGTTTTAGGGGCTTTAATAGTATATAAGATAATAGATGATTCACAGAAGTAGAAAAGTAAAACTACTACATAAAACATACAACCAGATATGCCGGTCAAATAAGAGTACAAGATGAAAAGGCAAAAGATCGAAGAGTGAACAAGGGTTGCTGTTGATAAAACTAAAAGGTGTAGAATGCAGGCTAGCTTAGAAAAAAAATCCCGAAGCTAACGCAATATGCAGTGGAAGAACAGTGAACTGCAACTACAAGATGCAGAGAAGCTTGAATATGCAGCTAAGGCTGAAAGTGAAATGCTGTGATAGGTTGCTGCTGCTGCTACAGGATGGTATGCCGGGGCTTCAGCTTCAAAACATTGCAGATGCAGATGCTATAAAGTGCATAGTGCCACACAGTTGTGCAAGTTGCAGATGCGGTTGGGGGAGGTTGCTACAGTCGGCTGCTGGCTACAGTTGGGGATGGTGCAGAGCATGTATGGCCTACAAACTACTGGCGAGTACATGGGTGTAGCTAGAAAAGCCGAGGCAGGATAAGAACAAGGTGCTGCACATGTGAGCTATGAAGTCATGGCTGCTGATGTTGCACAAGATGCTGGTCATGGTGTGTGTTAGAGATGCCAACATGTACAACCGATATGCACGGTAAGCTTTTCTGATGCGTTTTCAAGCATATCTGAGTGGTAAAGAGCTCAGTAAAGCCTCTGAACATAGGGCATCTTTTATCTTTACGGTTAGTATTGTAAATTCAATGAATATGATTCGTTACCAACAAAGTGTTGCACAAGACAAATTGGCTGGTATCTACGTTACTATCAAAGTGTCTTACTAGGATCCTTTATTAAAAGGGTTATAATTGGATATGAAGGCTTGGATTAGCGGACGGATTTACTATACCATCCTCAGGAGTTTACCGGTTTGCTGGGTTCTCCTGGGTTTTAAAAAAAAAAAGGTTATAATTGGATTATCCATTGAATCGTTTATTAAAAATGGTAAATTTGAATACTCCAAAAAAATAAAATTTCAAAGTTTAAAATTTGAATACAGAAAATTCAGAAAAAGAATTTAAAAAGCTTCTAAATTTTACATTTGAGAACTGAAGATACAAATTTCAAAAATTTGTACTAGAACGAGCAGCAAAAATCGTTAATTTTTTTGTCCATATTGCAGTAACTTCTTCATACTGTTTCAAAATCAAACGAGACTTGAATACTACATATTCCGAATGTATGTTGTAGTTCTCATTAATGACGTAGAAACTCTAACTAGGCAGAAGTCACTATTTCTTTTTGATCAAATCGCATTAACTTCTTCATACTAACTCGGAATCAGACGAAACTTTGACCAATGAACTTGCATCACGTTAAGTATAATACAGAACTCTCAGATAATTCATATTTAGAACGTACGCTGTAATCCTCCATGATGACTAACAGTTGTTCTTAGCAAATAATAGACTACATTCTCATATCACTCCAACTAGGCTTAAGGCGATATTTTTTCGTTCAAATTGGTAACTTTTTCATACTCACGTAGAATTAGGCGAAAACTTTGACCAACAAACTCACATCTACATTACAAACAATGCGAAACGCACAGAAACTTCATAGCGTTAACGTGTGCTATGTAGTTCTCTGTAGTTCTGCATGATAACTAACAGTTATACTTAGCAAATATCCGGCTACATCCCTATATTTAGAATCCGGCTAGGTAAAAGTCATTATTTTTTCGTTCAAACTGCAATAACTACTTCATACCAACTTTGAATCAGGCAAATTTTGACCAATGAACTTGCATCTACATTACGAACAATACGAAACACTTGAACACTTCATATTCTAAACGTATGTTGTAGTTTTTCATGGTGACTAACAGTTATACTTAGCAAATAACATGAAACATCCCTATATCTAAACTCTGATCAGTACTTCGGTGATTGAATTGTCTTTTGCTTCCCTAGAAAGTCATGTAGAAATTTACTCATAACAGTTTGAATTTTGAATATTATACTCGAACGACCGGGGAGAAGTTTTGTTCAAACTACAATAATTCTTTTATACTAATTCGGAGTCGAACGAGACTTTAACCAGTGAAATCGTATCAACATTACAACAATATGGAGTACACTATAGTTCTCCGAACTAATAGTTGTACTTAACAAATAACCGACTACACCCATGCATCTAAATTCTGATTCGACTAACACTATAGTGATTCATTCTCTTTAAATTACTGGATAGTCATGTGGAAATATACCCATAATAATTAAATTTGAAAATCTTGGTTTATGTTTCGAAGTTAAGTTCTAAAATTTTATGTTTTTACTTTCAGTCTGAAAACTAAAAACCAGAAAATGAAAATATGAAAATTTTCAATTTTGATGAAAATTAAGATTCAAATTTGAAGTTTTTAGAAATTCAAAAGGTAAAAAGTAGTATTTGAATTCTTTTTACATATTTTCTAATTTTTTTATCAACCATTTGAATCATTACATGCTTTAAATGGGTAATCCATATATTAAGCGGGTTGTGTCAGATTGAACCTTGTACTAAATGGGTCAAGTTGATGCAATAAATTGGTTTGGTTAAATTCTACTAGACCCTTTTAGACCTAACACGACCCATCTCGTTTGGCAGATCTATGAAGAACAATGTACCTTTTAACCGTTAAGCAGGAATTGATTCCAATACAAATTGTATACACAAGATCAAATGAAATTTGGACATAAGGATAAATCCACATGATACTCATTTTCAATACAGTACATCACAAATATTTGTTGAAGATTTGTGGAACTTGGTATTTATTATATCATAATTACTATTATTTTGGTGACGTGGGACAATTTACAAAAGTAAAATGTAGCAACGCAACAGTATTCTTTATAGCTTTAGGGTTTCTTCTCCTCCCCTACTTTCAATTTGTTCTTAGATCCCTTAAAATATGCAACGTTTACTTTGATTGCTATAATTGGTGCATTATTCTTGATCATTTATTGTGACAATCTTTTATTCTAGACCGAGCTGAACTTTAATAAGTAGTGGTAAATCCTGGTGTTTTAATGTAATAATAAGATACATTGTCATGTATAGTGATCATAAAAGCATTCTAATGCTCTATTTGTTATGTATGTTGGGATTGGGTTTCCTACTATATCATTTTGAAAAATCTCATCATGGTTTATAAAATCAACGATTATCATATGCAAACATATATACATATGTTTAAAATTATATACAAAAACATGTACATCTTTCATAATTGCTATATATACAATTGTAAAAATTATATCAACATGGTGACTAACTTGACTAAAAGACATACTTCAAAGACACCAATTGGTTTGAAAGTTAGATTTTATAGCATTTGAGTTACTTGCGTCTTCATACTTTGGTTTTATTAAACTGGAAAATAAGCGAACGATGACGTTGAATCTCCGCCTTTGATGCCAGTAGATGATATGGTGGTTGAAAGATGATTGGAGAAATTTGATATTAGTAATTGGATTAGGTGGTGGTGATTTAGTTTATGCATGGGAAGTCATGAAAATTGTTTGTCAATTGAGTTTTACTTTTGTATAAGGGTTTAAGATATAACAACATGAAGAGTACACAAAATTTATTATATAAGCTACGAGAATAGAAGTTGAATTTGTCTTTAAAGTTAAATTTTAATGTTTTAAGCAATGTAATTTTTTTAAAAGAGATTATGTTTGTAACAAGTTTAGAAATTGTATCAACATATAACTGGTGGCTAATATCATAAAGAAAGAGACGTCATATATATGATATTCACAATTTTTAGTTAAATATCCTATTTTTTGTATTCAAGCTTTGTTAAGATGCAAAACATATATACCATTGAAATATGGATTTATGCATAATTATCTAACCATTTAATGTTGGATAACAATTGCTTATTAGATTATTATTTGGCTCATTAATTTATTATACTAAAGGTTTAATTAAACTCAACATTTTGCCAATAGGTCTTTAACCATGTCCAACATGTGAATGGTTAATTATATTTTTTAATACAAATAGGTAAAGGTAAAGATACATTTCAACATCGTTCGGACATTATTGATGTCCAGAGGAAAGGTACATTTTTCTCATTTTTTATGCAATGGTTATACAGATATAAGTTTGATAAAGAGAAAAAATTAAGTATGAATGACAAATTTATAGAGTTCTGTTCATTTTTTGAGTTGTTTTTACTTACAAAATACGATACATATTGTTCTACTATAATGTTTGCAATTTGTTTTACAAGAATTTCTTCTTGTAACATTAATATGCTATGATCCATCTATATATGGCAGAAGTTAATTTGCTACATTATTATCGTATACTAAATATTTATATACAAAAGGCATGAGAAATGTTAAGAGTTTTCTCCTTTTGATTCTTCCAACGAAGCAAATAAAGTAACCACATTGCTAATGTGCAGAGAGTCCAAATAACCCATGATTATAAGCAGGTCTACGTGGGCGTGCGTGTAATAAATAAACATTAGCTTTGATGTTTGTTGCGCCAAACATTAACATGACACCCCAATATCAATGAAATTCGAATCAAACAAATAATTGAAGAAATTAATGGAAAAAAAATAAGAAAGACAAAAAAATTTCATAGTGGTACAGTGAATTATCCAGCCTACATCCACTTAATCCTTATTTATTAATGAATTCGCTCCGAAATATAACAATTTACAGTCAATTTCTAACTATAATTTAGTAGATTTTGGATTTTCCTAAATGGTATATGAGAAAGAGTAGAGGAAGATCGATCATCCCCCTATTAGTTGAAGGGTCCTTGCTATTAGGGATGGCAGTGGGACGGGTCTAGGGTCTAAACCCGGTAGATCTGCCCTTGTTTTGACTCGTATGGACTCGCCCCATTGGGTCATCGGAACGGGTAGACCATATTCTAATCCTTCTACACATAATTGGTTACACCATGGATATTCAAATGTTCCATTCAGTAAGTTATATGATTTTTATGGCATTAAGTAGTATCACTAATAATTATATAATAACATATGCATGTTTTTCTTGAATCGTTATCATACGCCTCATTTTTATTACCTTATCTATCATAGTAAACACATTGATATCTATATTTATTGTATCATTTAGTGACAATCCCACTTACAAATATAATAAATAAATATATGTATTTTAATACATAATTTTGAATAAATATGTAAAGTCTCATCGGGTCTTGAGGCGTGGCAGGTCTACCCTGATCCGTATGGGTTTCGGTTGTGGGGCGAAAATCTAGACGCGCACCGAGTCTATGGGGCGGGTCTAGGGCAAGGTTTAAAAAACCAGGGCGAGCCTGGAGCACAAAAAACCCACCCTAACCCACCCTATTGCCATTCCTACTTGCTATATATAGACCAATCCTAGCACGAATCTTGTCATTCCAGGCTTGAACAAATGATTTTCTCCAGATCTGAAATTCCAGCATGTAGAATAAGTCATCGTGTAGAAATCTCGAGATAACCAAACAAATGGATACCAAACATAATTGGTCGGTACCGACCTATTTATGTTGCTCGATAAGCTTTACTCTATCGTCAACTCTCACTTCCACCTACATGTATTCCAAGATGAGAAAATATAATCGATACCGATCAGTAATGATCGGTGCCGACTTGATTTCAAATTACAGAATTCCAAGCTTTCTTCATAGTTGAAGCTTTTAAGTCCCATGCATGCAAATCTATGCAATCCAGGATGATCAGCTGCAATCAAAACAACTAGGTACAAAACAAATCGGTACCGAGTTGTTTTTCTTCGCCCAATCATCGACAAATTTCCTACACTCCTCCACTTTGTCATTTCTGATGTCTTCCAAGTTTTGGGATTTACTCCATTATCATTCTGTAGTCCATTTTATTTGTTTGAGTCTATTCCAAACTTCTAAAAAATTTGTCGGAAACACCTCCCTTCCAAAGTACACTTTTGTGAGTATAAATCGTGTTTTACTCAAGAATATGTATCGAGATAGGTAAATTATCATCAGTTGCGCTCTCTGGCTATCTATTGGACTAATAATGGTGAATCATTTTGTTCCCTTGGATTCATCTAGAAATCAAAGGTCATTCCAGATCCATCATGGCTAAGAACTCTAGTTTTCGCTTAAGTATTAATCACAAATCATAATCACTGTAACGACCCGTATATTACGGATCGAAGAATCATAAAATATTATTATTTAAATTATATGAGGTCGTATGACTCTAAAAATTTTAAAAATTACTACTATGGACATTTTACATATTTGAAATTGTTAACGGACGGTTTGAACCTAAAAATTCTTGTAAGACCTGTAACTTTTGATAAAGATTGAATTAAGATCTGAAATAACTTTCGTTAGGTCAGGCTTTTGGTTTTCCTTTCTATATTGTGGTCATAATATAAAAATAGACTTCCTATGTAGAAGACATGGTTGTTTGAAGTTCTATTTGCTGCTGGATAGATAAGTGGGCAATTAGACTAAGCTCATACTTAGGACGACCAATTAATTTTGGAAATTGTGCATAATGGAGGGTTATGAGACAGAGATGGATCATTTTCCATTTTCCCAAACAATTCCAAACTTCCATTAGCCCTAATTTCATCAAAAAGTTCACCTTTTTCATACTAATCTTAACCAAATCCATCATTAGAATTGTAATTAGTGAAGTAGAATTGTAGGTTCATCGTTGGGGTGCATTAAATTTGGATTTTCTACTTTTCATTTTAGATTGGAGCATTTAGATTGGTAATTTTGGTATTAGGTGAGTGATTATTGATCTCCCACTAATCTATGCTTGTTCATATAGTTAAATTTGGTGTTTTAATATGATTTTTGATGATAAAATGCTTTTAAATTTAATCGAACCCTTAGAAATGTTTATGACCGAATTTAAAAGGATTGAATTTGATTTTAATGATTTTGTAATCCTTTTTGGATCGTATTGTCATTTTAATGCAAAACTAGATCTAGTGTAAATCTCGTATGTTAATCTTGTTTGGATGGATTTCATATGTTAAATGAATGCTTATGGATGATATATATTTTTGAATGAATTGTTTTGATATGTTTTGCTAGCGCTTTTAGGATAGATAGGAATTGGTCATCGATTTGGGCAAACTAAAGTCAAAACTGCTCAAAATGGATAAAACTTAGAGGAGGGAAAGAGTCTACATGATGAGGCAAACTTCGAGACAAAGGCGATGATATTTGAAGTGCGATTTAAGTTGGTAGAAGGAGTTTCTTTGGGGCAAGGACGATAATACTTTGGGGCAAGCTTTAGGACAAGGCAAGGATGAAACTTCAAAAGAGAAAAGCCAAAATTTGGTTAAGTACAGAACCCGGTACCGACCACTTCAGGTTCATACTGACCTCTTTTCTTGGTAGCAAGTTGGTGCTGGGACTTGGGAGCTTAGGGCATGAAGGAAGGAAGTCTTAAGTAGGAAAACAGAGAAGTAATTGAGGATAAAAGTACTAAGCTAAATTTTGGTTAAGTATTGGCTAAAGAATTCATATCGGTACCGATCTCTTTTGGTCAGTACCGACATGAACTAATGATGCCTATGGTGATGAAACTTACAAGGGAAGAAGAATAACCCCTACAGGTCATGCATAAGGTGTTTATTTATTTGCTTGATGTTTGGTGGAAATATGGTAGCACTATGAAGGATGATAGATTCAAGACTTTGATGTTGATAACTCAACGGTGAATGGAGTTATGTTCCGAGGATAATGGCTCGATGTTGAACAGATTTGTGAGGATGATCATCCATAAGGGCATGTTTTAGGAATGATGACCCGTGGATAGAATGTTGGATAATTCTATCGTGGATAGAAAGGAATGTGGAACGGTTCCTTGAGGATGAATGAAAACTAGATGAAGCAAGGAAAGGGCTTAGATATGCGTGCTAAGGGATCGTTGATACTCGAAGTGTTTTCTATTGTACTCGAAAGCAAGGGTATTGTGAGGACGCTCATTAGATACTTGGAATAACCACCCGGATCGGTGGAATGGATTCGTATACCCTGGACTAGTGGAATGAATCTAGTGTTAACTTTGGGTTGTGGGTAAGTACAATGAAAACTGGGATTTTTCCATTAATCCCTGGCAGAGGAGTGGTCATACGAATTATCATATATACAGGGCACACTAAGTGGCAAGATGATTGTTTGATAGATGCTATGTTTGCTTTGGTTGCTTTTCTAGTAGACTATCACTCTAGGGATGTCGTGTGATGTAAGTATTGTGGATGTGGATAACTGGTCACCCGATTTGTACTCAGGATGTAGTACACCTTTATGATGTTATTAGAGTAGCATATTATCGATGTTTTATGCTACCTCTTTGGTTGCGGGGACATATCAGGTATGGTTCGTATACCCTTATTTCTTACTCTATCGACTTGTATAGTACTTTGAAATTTCTTATCGCTCACACCAGACTGTTGTCTGACTTGAGATTTTATGCTTTGCTTCTTATTATCTCAGATACTCTTAATGGGTAGACTAGATAGCAGGTCTAGGTGGTACGTTGTAGTAGTGTAGAGGACGTGCAGGAGGGAGCTTTATCATATTTTATATGGATATTTATGCTTATTCTGCTTTGTAACACTATGTAGCCTAGACAGTCTTCATTCATTATATATGTTAGAGACAATTTGAGTTTATTAGCAGTCGTATATACTATATTATCATTTTGAATAACTTTGTCAACATGTATATTATGACATCATGGTTCATTTTAGTTATTACCACCTCACCTATTTTTTGTTTGTGATGTATATATTATATTTTATTTGATGCATTGTGAGATTATGACATGTTATATGGTTATTCCTATTCTTTTCGCCTTTGGCAATTGTCCTATATCTGCCGAGGATCACAACAACGCATTATTTAGTTATACTGAATGCTGGAGTGTAGAGTGGTCATCACATTTGGTATCAAAGCCAGGTTACACGATTAACCAAAGTTGATACCATGAAAAAGTGGATATTGTGAAGAAGTTATCATCTAAGACTGGATCGAGAGTGTGTGTACATAAATACACACATATGAGAGAGAGCGTACTTATTGTATATTTTGGTTTTCAAAACTGTATACTAGCATATATAGTATATTAGTCGCATGCATAGATGAGTACAGTAGATGTAGTTTTCTTTATGAGAGACCAATCTTGTTAAAAATCAAGAAGAGATGGCATACAAAAAACATTACTAGGAACTCCATCTATGGAGTCAAGAAAGAAATGGGTTCGGGAGCTGCGAACCCTAATTTGCATGCAATGTTCATGAACAAGCTGTAAAATCCCAAGCGGTTGCTTCTATTGCTGTAGGTGGTGGTGCTCAAGTGCAGGTGCCTAAAGTCGACTTGAACATGGACTTTGCTATTCTTGGTGGAAAATAATTCCGAGGAATGGAGTTGACTTTGGAAATGCAGGATTAGTTGGATACCTACAAAAGGATTTTTGATGACATGGAATTGACAGATGCGATGGGAAGGAGGTTGGCTTCATGATAGCTTCAGGGGAGAGCCATGAATGATATTAGAGTTGCTATTCCCGAGGATCAGTTTACTTGGGACCAGTTCAAAACCTGATTCGAGGAGAAGTTCATAATGGCTGCTTAAAAGTCAGTGTTGTTCAGTAAGTTTGCAGACTTGAAGCATGGAGATATGTCTGTCTTCGGGTATGTAGCCAAATTTTATGCTTTTTCAAAGTATGAGATGTCTTTCATTGACACCCTCTTGAAGAAGAATGAGAAGCAGATTATAAGGTTAGAAAACTACCTAGAGGAGAAGCTTGTAGGGCACATCGATGAGCCGTTTGAGTAGGTAGTTGAGAAATCCCTTTGACTTGAGAGCTTGTACCCTAAACCCAAGTCTATTGTTGTTAAAGAAGAGCCAAAGCCATAGCACTGTGGTGGAGGCAAGAAGAAATGGAATAGTAAGAGGAAGCAATTTTAAGGAAAGAATACTCAGAAGAAAGCAAAGGGGGAGCCTGTCTTCTATGCTTGTGGTGACAAGTGCCACTTGATTAGAGATTGCAAAGATGATGAAAAGAAGAAGTGCTATGACTGTGGAAAGTTCAGACATATGTAGAAGAATTGACCAGAACTAGTGTAGTAGTAGCATTTAGTGAAGTTATATGCTTTAGATGCTGTCCTGACTTCGTCGAGTTCCCTCGGCAAAGAAGAAGGGGAAGAGTATCAATATTCAAGGTATGCTTTCTATTCATGGCATTTCCATGTGTTTTCTTGATACCGTGGCTTCACATTCCTTTATATCTAATGAATTGGTAGATAGATTGAGATTAAGACCCAAAATAATTGATCGACCTTTAGTAGTGACGAACCCTATTGGAGGCCCACTAGTCTTTGTATGGTTTATCGTGGTTTAGTCTTATCGAATCATGGTTTCTCTTTTGTTGTGATTGCTTTGTTTTGGGTTTCGTTGGATTCAGGATTATCTTGGAGATGGACTGGTCGAGGAAGTATACGGTAGTGGTAGATTGTGAGAAGCCTTGATGATGATTAGGGCTGAGGAGGGGTAGAAGGTAGTAACTGGCTGCCTGCAAAAGGATGGAATTATGGTTATCTTTTTATACTTCGTTGATCTCATGAACCTTGTTTTCAGAGATCAGCTAAACAAGTTTGTGCTTATGTTCGTGGATGATATTCTGGCCTATTCTAGGATGAAGAAGGAACACAAGATGTACTTGAGGATTGTACTTGAAGTGTTGAGGAAGTACATGATAAAAGTGAAGTTTTTAAAGTGTCACTTCTAGATAAGGGAAGTGAGATTCTTAGGTCATGTTATTTCTTAGCAAGGCATTTTGCAATATATCCTGCAAAACGTAGCAGAGGTTCAAGATTAGAACAAACCCAAGAATGCTACTGATGTAAGGAGTTTTCTTGGTTAGCGGGATACTATAGACGTTTTATCAAGGACTTCTCAAAGGTAGCAACGCCGTTGACTAATTTGACAAAAAAGAATCATATATTTATCTAGGACGTGAAGTGTGAGCATGCATTCGTGAGTTTGAAGGAAAGGTTGGTATGTGCATCGCTGTTGACCATTCTAAGCGAGAATGAGAAGATGACGGTAAACACCGATGCTTGTGGTTCCGTATTAGGTGCAGTACTTATACAAGGATGTAAGGTTGTCATCTATGCTAGTTGGAAACTGAAACTGCATGACAGAAAGTACTCGGCCCACAATTTGGAGTTCGTAGCAATAATATTTTCCTTGATGATTTAGAGGAACTACCTATTAGAAGAAAGGTTCAAGATTTTCATAGATCCTTGAAGTAACTTTTCTCCCAGAAAGATCTCAACCTTCATCTACAGTGACGGTTGGAGTCTTAGCCTCTTATGACTTTAGCATTTCATATACGTTCGGTAAGGAAAATGCAGTCAATGGTGCATTAAGTGGAAGACACGTTAGTTTGGGAGCGATGTTTCTAAAGTGGAAGCAATTGGAGTATATCACTGTCTATGACATTAGACCTCATTGCGAGTAAGAGTCATAGATGTTGGACAGTTTGACCATTAGAACTACTTTGTTTGAGTGGATTGGTACTGGTCAGAGGCGAGACGCTAGACTAGCTTAAGGCAAAGAAGGAGTAGAATCTAAGGAGATGAAGTGGTATGAACTTAACTGAGATGGTTGGCTCTGTATGGATGGGAGATTGTTTATTCCCAATATTGATGGATTACAAGATGAAGTGCTACGAGGGTGCCATTACTCTAAATTGGCTATATGGCACCACGGTAATAAGATGTATCGTTATACGAAGCGGATGTATAATTGGAAGGGTATGAAGAAGGATGTTAGGATAATCATCTCGAATGTATGAACTGCCAGTTAGTAAAGGTTGAGTAGAAGAAGCTAAGTGGGTTGATGCAACCACTTGAAATTCTCGAGTGGAAGCAGGAACATGTTTTAATGGACTTCATTGATGGATTGCCAAGGACCAGAGTGGGGTATGGTAGCATTTAGGTTATGGTTAATAGATTGACAAAGAGTGCCTGATTCATACCCATTAAGTCTAGTAGAATGACATCCAAGTTAGCCGAGTTGTATGTGAAATGGGTAGTGTGATTCTATGGTGTGCTATTGTGAGTGCCTAAACCCCTTTATTCACCAATGATTTTTGAAAGAGCTTACCAGAGGCGTTAGAGACAGAGCTGCATCTTTGTGTAGCTTATAACCTGCAAACTCATAGGTAGACCAAGAGGGTGAATCTTATATTAGAGGATCTCTTACGACCTTGCATACTCGAGTTCAAAGGATCGTGGGACGATCACTTGCATTTGGTGGAGTTCGCATACAACATTTCCTATCAGTATGGCACCGTATGAGCATTGTATGGCCGACCATGTAATGCTCCTTCATGTTCGTGGGAAGTAGGCGAGAAACTGATAAGTGGGCCATATATGATCAGGGAGACCTCAGATAAGATTAAGATCATTCGGCAACAAATGAAGGCTGCTCAAGACAGGCGGAAGTGCTACACTGATAAGAGACGTCGAGATTTAGAGTTCTCTATCGGCTATATGGTGTTTGTGAAGATTTCCTTATTAAAGATTGTTATTCGCTTTGGTGGTAAGGGTAAGTTGGCACAGGGATTTGTAGATCCTTTTATAATAATAGAGAGGATTAGGAACCCAGCCTACATGGTCGACTTACCTCAGAAGATGGCAGACATGCACAACATATTCCACGTCTCTCACTTATAGAAGTTTGTGCATGTCTTAAGCATGAGGATTGCACCGTATCAACTTGAAGATATCGAGATTGAACCAGATGCTTTGAGACTTCATAAACCAATTCGTATTGTCAAGTACGATATGAAACAACTTAAGAGGAAAACGGTGGAGCTGATGGAGCAGAAGTGAAGGCGATTACACATGGAAAACCAATGAGAACAAGAGGGCTGCATATTCGAAGCTCTTTGCATGGTAAGGCCCACTGTTTATCGTATTTCCTTTCACTTTTGATATGTAGTTTGGTACCTCCATGCTAGGATAGGTGTATTTATACTATTGATTGTATGGTTTCCTGTTTAATATGTTTGATGGTTGCTCTTGATTATTAGGCATGTGCGGCAACTATGGTGGATTATTCTTTGACTTGTTGGAATTTTAAGGGCGGAATTCCTGAAGGGGGATAACGTAATGATCCATGTTTTACATATTGAAGGACCGTAAAATATTATTATTTAAATCATATGATGTCATATGACTTTAAAACTTTGGGAAATAACTACTATGGACATTTTCCATATTTAGATGTTTTATCATACCGTTTGGACACAAAAAGTATCATAAGGCCTATAACTTTTGATAGGGATTGATTAGGATCTGAAACCACTTCCATTAGGTCAGGCTTATAGCTTCTCTTCCTATAGAGTTGTCATATTAGGAAACAAACTTATCGTTTAAAAAATATGATCATTTTAAGTTCTAATTACTACTAAACATATTAGCGGGCAAATAGACTAAGCCTATACTTAGGCCTACTAATTAATTTTCAGGAATTGTGCCTAATTGAGCATGACAGGATGGAGATATATCATTTTCCATTTTCCCAAAACAATTCCAAACATTCATTACCCTAATTTCGTCAAAAAGCCAACCTTTTTCATACCAATATTAACGTAATCCATCATTAAAAGAGTAAGTAGTGATGGAAAATTGTATATTCATCATTGGGTGCTTTAAATTCGGATTTTCTGTTGTTCATTTTAGGTTGGAGCATTTAGGTTGGTAATTTGGGATTAGATGAGTGATTATTGATATCTCACTATCCTATGCTTGTTCATATTGTTAAAATTAGTGTTTTAACATGATTTTTGATGCTAAAATGATTTTAAACTTTGATTTAACCCTTAAAATTTTTATGGCCGAACTTAAAAAGATTGACTTTAATTTTAATTAAGTTTGCAACCCCTTTTGGATCATATTGTTATTTTAGTACAAAACTAGATCTAGGCTAAATATTGTATGTTAATCTTGTTTGTATTGATTGTATATGTTAATTGAATGCTTATGGATGGTATGTACCTTTGGCTGAATTTTTTTAATGTGGTTTTTGCCAGTGCTTTTAGGATAGATAGGAATTACTATTCGATTTGGGCATATCGAATTCAGAATTGTTCAAAATGTGATGAAACTTGGCGGATGGGATTTGGAGGAGGGAAGGGGCCTACACTTCAAGTCGCATGAAGTTTGGAGATGATTTAGGTGGTCAAATAGATCTCGGTACTGACCTTATATGAAGTAGATGGAAGCAAGTGTGATTCACGTCAATAGAAGGAGCTGCTTCGGGTCAAAGGCTAAAAAATTCTTAGGCAAGCTTTAGGGCAAGGCAAGGAAGAGACTTTAGAAGAGAAAAGTCAAAAATTGGCTAAGGTAGAACTCAATACTGGCCACTTCAAGTCGGTACTGACTTTTTCTCCAAAATAGGTTAGTTTTGGGGACTTGGGAGCTCACGACATGAAGGAATGTGGTCCTAAATAGGAAAATAGAGAAGGGATCAAGGAGAAAAGTACTTATCCAAGTTTTGGCTAAGTATAAGCTAAGAAATTCATGTGGGTACCGATCTCTTTTAGTCGGCACCGACATGAGTTAATGCTGCATATAGCGATGAAACTTCTAGGGTAAAGTAGCATAGGCCCTGCGGGTCATGCATAAGGTGTTCGTTTGTTTGCTTAACGTTCGATAGCGATGTGATAGCATGATGAAGGATGATATCTTCAAGACTTCGATGATGGTAACTCGAAGGTGAATGGAGTTATCTTTCGGGGATGATAGGTCAATGTTGAATGGAGCTGTGAGGATTATTATCCACAAGGGCGGGTTCTTAGAAGGGTGACCAATGGATAGAATGTTGAATGGTTCTATCATGAAAAGAAAGGAACATGGAATGATTTCTTGAGGATGAATGGAAACTAGATGGAGTAAGGAAGGGGCTCATTTACGCATGCTACGGGAACGGTGATACTTCGAATTTTTTTCTATTGTACTCGAAAGTAAGGGTATTATGACGATGCTCACTGGGTACTTGGAATGGATACCCTAGATCTGTGGAATGGATTCGTATATCCTGGACCAGTGGAACGGGTTAAATGTTAGCTTTGGGCTATGAGAGAGTATGCTAAAAATCGAGATTTTTCTATCAATCCTTAGTAGAGGAATGGTCATATGAGTTATCATATATCCAAGGCATATTATGGGCAGTGAGGATTGTTTGATGGATGTTATGTTTGCTTTGGTTGCTTTTTCTAGTAGGCTGTCACTCTAGGGATGTCATATGATGTAGGTATTTTGGATGTGGATACCTGGCCACCTGATGTTGTACTTGGGATGCAGTTCACCTTTATGATATTTGTAGAGTGGAATATTATCGATGTTATGTGCTAATTTTTTGGTTGCAGGGATAGGTCAAGTATGGTTCGTACATCTTTGTTCCTTACTATGTCGAGTTATATAGTATTTTGAGTTTTCTTATCGCTCAAACCAAACCGTTTTCTAACTGGAGGTTTTATGCATTGCTTCTTATTATCCTGGGTGCTCTTAAGTGAGTACACAAGGTAGCAAGTCTAGGTGGTATGCGGTGGCGGTGCAAAGGACAAGTAGGAAGGTGCTATTTAGTATTATCTGGACAACCGATGTTGTACTTAGGATGCAATACACCTTTATGCTTTTGTAGAGTAGCATATTATCCAATAATATATGCTAACTCTTTTGCTGTAGGAAAAGGTCAAATGTGGTTCATATATCTTTGTTCCTTACTAGGTCGACTTGCATAGTATTTTGAGATTTCTTATCGCTTAAACCAGACTGTTGTCTAACTGGAGGTTTTATGCTTTGCTTCTTATTATCTCAGGTACTCTTAAATAAGTAGACTAGATAGCAGGTCAAGCTGTTATGCGGTAGCAGTGTAGAGGACAAGCAGAAGGGTGCTTTCTAGTATTATATATGGTTATTTATGCTTATTCCACTGTGCAACAGCGTGGAGCCTAGACGGTGTTTGGTTGTTATATATATTAGATGTTGTTTGAGTTTATTATCAGTTGTATGGTAAACAACATAGCACATGTGTTATTTCTATTTCTTATGTATATAAATCTATCCCATATGCTCCACATTGCACATTTTAATATGATGCCTAAGTATATAATATTGACTATCCCAACATCCTTTTATACCAAGTATAAAAGATTCCATTTTCAAATCCTATAGCAAGATTAAACGACCAAAATAAAATGATTCTAACATGCATACATCGTCAACAATCAGAAGTATTTTAATATTATAGTTTTAGAAATATTTTAGTATCTTTATAATTCTTTCATACAGATACAGCTTCCACTACATTTTGATCGTAAATCAAATTACTTGATATTTCTATCAAAGTACTTGTTCAACCCTGGTGCTTATCGAATGATACTTTCATATCGGTCTTAGATCATTTTTGAAACTCACAAACTCAATGTAACATCGTATCCGAAGGCCAAAAGCTGAGTGCTACAAATGTTGCAGTCATCAATAGTATTAACTTCTGGTGACAAAATACGACAATACTAATGGTATTCATAATTTCAGAAGCACTTGAATATGAACAAAATTACAGATTTCAAAAAATAACATTTTACTGATTACATTTCAAACAAATTCATATTCAAATTACATAATCCCATGTCTGTTTCCCAAGAAAAGATCAATTATAATCATTATAAGACTACGCCAAGAGTGACATACGACGATGCCTCCTTGGTTGATTAGAGAAATATAGTCATATCTAACTTAATATACACAGCAAAAAATGAACAGAATAATCTGCATTCCTAATTAGCTACCCGTCAGCCACCTGCTCATCTTCGAAAGCTTTATTCGTCAAAATATGAAAACCTGAAAACCTTAACTCTCAGCCTACTTAAATCAATTTTGAGCACCCGAGAGTTTAAGAGGAAACAAAAACTATGAGTCGGACTTAAAGCCTGGTGTGAATAATTCTATTACATCTCGATTTACTGATATTAAGTGAGACCATACCGCTTAGAAGAACGGGTTTCCCCTCACTAGTATCTTTTCAAAACATATGTATATTGCAATTCCATTCCTGCAACCAAACTAGTTAATCAAACTGATTATATTAAAATAGAAATATCCTTTATGCTAATAAATGGACTACCTATCCGTAAAACCGGTAATATGAACTGCCCATAACAAAATAGCAATATCCTTTATGCTAATAAATGGACTATCTGTCCGTGAAATAAGTAATATGTGAACTATCTGCCTACAACAAAATAGCAATATCTATCTGTAAAACAAGTAAAATGTGAACTATCTGCCCACAACAAAATAGCAAGATTCGTTATGTTAACAAAAGGACAAACTATCCGAAAAACAATAGCAAGGTCCGTTATGCTACAAACGGACTACTATCTATACAACTGGACTGACTGTCCGCAAACTGGACTAATTGTCCGAATCAAAATGGACTACTATTTGAATTATTTCCTTAGGGTTAACTATCCTTTAAATTTTCCTTGAAATCCTTTTCAAAATGATTTAGTCCTTCAAATCAAATATATAAGGAAAATATATCTTTAGCTTTACTCTAAGCCATTTTGTCATGATATATATAGTTTACTCAAAATAATGTTGATGGATTTTAATGAGGATTAGCTATCCTTCCAAAATAATTTAAAGTCCTTTTTAACTTGAAATAATTAGGCAATATTGCCAATTCAATACATTTGAAACATTTGATTAAATCCTTTAAACAACCCTTTCGAAACCCTTAAAGGTAACCCTTCAAAACCATTGAAAGCAACTCTTTTAAAACCAATAAACGTCTTTCTTTCGAAAGCTTTAAAACATTATACATCCTCCTTTAAAACCTTTTAAACCTTGCCTTTCGAAAACATAGGAAAAACCTTCCTTTTCAACTCCATCGAAACCTGGGAAACCACCCCTTTCGAAACTATCCACTAAAACCTTTCAAAACTTTTAAGCTCAACCCCTTCGAAAGCACTTTGGGTTCAATTTAAAACATGTGGAAAACTTTTGAAACATTAAAAGTTAACTCCTTCGAAATCCTTCGAAAATATATTGGTCGAAACCATTTGGATTCTGCCTTCAAGTAGAGCAAAAGGATCAGAAAACCAATAAAGTCGAAAGCATCGGCTTCAACTATCGCTTTCGAAACCATTTTCGGTTTTACTTTAAACATAGAAAAAGGTCTTAAAAACATTTAAGTCAAAAGCTTCTATTTCGAAACCATTTCCTAAGTAATTAAGTGATGGTGTCGAAACCATCCCTTCAAAAGCATTTAAGTGATGGGTAGATTTTCTAAAACAAAACAACCCATTCGAAACCTACTGGGTCGAAAGGAAAAAGGCGGCAGTTAGGTGTTTCGTCTTAGTCGAAAGCATTCATTTAAAATAGAGATGCAACCCAATCTAAACCATTTCCTTTTAAAACATTTGACCTAGTCGAAACCCAACCAAGTAGAAAGCATCTTGGTCGATAGCAAACAGGCTCATTTTTCTTTAAAACCAAAGCAAAGCTTCAACACTTTCGAAACCACTTGGTTTCAACCCTATACCTTTTGCCCACATCCAATTCATTACATACCAGTTGCCTGATTTCATATTCTGTGGTTTCGACTATGTCGGAGGTGATAGTATGGAGGCGGACCTTGTTGCCGAAAGAGATGAAACAGTGAAAAATCTATTTATTAGTACTTTTAAACTATTTCTTTTGTACCTAACCTGCCTTGTTTGTCTAAATCTGATTAGTTACCATAGTACTTATTCAAAAGTGCCTCCATTTTCCAAAATTAACAAATTCAACTTATTTACAAAAATCCCTTTCTCTATTTTAGAATATACAAAACAATTAAGTCTCATACCTTAAATAATTTTATATACCTATCAAAACTCTTAGAAAAAATCTGGAAAAATTCCAGAAAATCACTTTATATATGTTTTCTAACATATAAATATTTTAGATCCAAACAATTAATTATTTGCCCATGAATAATTTATAACCCAAAATATCATTTTTTTACTAGAAAATTCATATTAATTCCACAAATATTCAGAAAAATCTAAAAATTGAAACCCATCTTCAAAATATTATTTTATGATCTTCACAAAAATTCGTAATGCATTTGAATGTCATTTAATATGGTTTTCATCTTAAAACATATCATAAATTCATTATGAAAAGCCATAATTCATCAACAAGTATATATCTTCATTCCATCATTCAAAAACTTGGCAAATCATTGCAAAATATTTAGAATTCATCTTAAAACCGAAAACATAATCAAAGTGAGATGTAAATATTATTCACCTTAGCCTTTGTGATTGAAGATATTGAGATATGAATAAATTTGATTTGCTTAAGCTTCTTCCTAGCTTATCTTCTTTCTTTTTACCCTTTTCCTTATTAATGGTGGCTGACCTTGAGTCTTCAAAATTTAGAAATGAAATGAACGTGTAAATGATACAAGGCTATGGTTTGGAGGATATAGGAATGATCTCTTTCCTATTTTACCTCTCCTCTATTTTAATTCGAATCTTATTTTAATTCATTGTTAAATGGCACGGCTACACCTTAATGAAAATCAAATATCAATTCCTCATTTAACACATTATTTTATATAATTTAACTAATTAGATATTCTAAATAATGTTACCAAAAATCTAGGGTGTTACAGACTCCTTTTCTTAAAGAATTTGCTCCTCGAAATCACGATAAGGTACACAATAAATCAAATAATGAGGTAAAACATACCATCAAACAAGTCAGGATAAGTATCTATAATCTTGCTCTCAATCTTCCAAGTACAGTCTCTGTCATCATCGCTCCACTGTAATTTGACTAACCTGGCCGTCTTGGTCCTAGGCCTTTTCTCATCTCTCGCAACAACGTGACTGGCTTCCTCACTATTCAAATCCGGTTCTACTATTAGGTAATCTAGCAAAGTCGGTGCAATCATAATCTCCGGGTCTCGAACACACTTTCTGAGATGAGAAACATAGAAAACATCATGGACTCCTGCCAAACTGCTCGTTAACTCAACTTTGTATGCGAGTTTCCCGATCCTCTTAACAATACGAAAAGGTCCAACGAACCTTGGTGCCAACTTCCCCGATTTTGCAAACCTAATCACACCCTTTATCGGTGTCACTTTGATGAAAATTGGTCCTTAACTGAGAATTATAGATCTTTCTGTCTCTTATCTGCATAACTTTTCTGCCTAGATTAAGCCTCCTTCATTCTAGCCCGAATGACCTCAATCTTTTTTTCAGCTTCTCTGACTAAATCGGGACCAAGAACCAACCTATCCCCGGTCTCTAATCAACATACGAGAGATTTGCATGGCCTTCCATACAAAGCTTCAAACAGTGTCATCCCAATACTAGTCTGATAACTGTTGTTATATGAAAACTCGACTAAATGCAGACGGTCTTCTCATGATCCCCCGAAATCTAGGACACAAGCTCTTAATAAATCCTCCAAGATTTTGTTAACCCTTTCCGTTTGCCCATATGTCTATGGATGGTAAGCGGTACTCATCTTGAGCTTGATTCCCAAAACTTCCTACAGACTCTCCTAAAATTCGTTAGTGAACAAAAGATTTCTATCACTAACTATGCTACTAGGAATCCATGCAGTATGACCACATTCCTCATAAACAACCTTGCTAAAATAAGTGCCATTCTGGTAGACCTGACGGGAATAAAATGGGCACTCTTTGTCAATCTGTCCACTATTACCTATATGCTATCATTTCTTTTGTTCGACCTTGGCAACCCATCAATAAAATCCATGGATATAGAATCCTACTTCCACACTAGGATATTTAACGGCTGAAGCAACACACTTGGTTTCAGCTGTTTATCCTTTGCTTATTGGCAATTCAAGCACTACTTTACACACAAACCAATATCCCGCTTCATACCTTCCCGGAAGAAACTCCTCTTCATATCCCGATACATCTTAATGCCTCTTGGATGAATGGTGAACTACAAATAATGGCATTCCTCCAAGATTACTTTCCTTATGTTTCCTACACTCGGAACACATAATCTTCCTTTCTTTCTCAACAACCCATTCTGGTCAAGACCGAAATCTTGTAAGTCATCGCTCTCATTTTCTTCTCTAAGCTTCCTGATTTGTTCAGCTACTAGATCCTCCAGCTATTTAGAAGCAATCTTTTTGATCAACGCTGTTCGAACTTCCAAACAAGATGATACAACTGTATCTCCACTAGACTTAGCCTTGGATCTCCACTGCACTCTGCAATCTGCGAATGCTTTCAAATCCTTCCACTCAGCAATCATAGCCAAAACTGCATTTTGATGTTTCCTACTAAGTGCATCTGCAACCTTTTTGCCTTTCTCCAGTGTGTACTCAATCCCAAAATCATAAGCAGGGATAAACTCTAACCACCTCTGCTGTCTCATGTTCACTCTTTATGAGAGAATAAATACTTCGACGACTTATGATCGGTATATAACTCAAACCTTTCTCCCTCCACACCTTCAAAGAAAAGATAACTGCAGCCAATTCTAAATCATGTGTTGGATATCTGACGTCATGCGGTCTAAGCTGTCTAGAAGCACAGGCAATCATTTTACCTCTCTGCATTAGCACAGCTCCTAGTCATGTTCCATACGCATCGGCATGAACCACCAAATCTTGATTCCCTTCTGGAACAACCAATACAGGTGCATGGGTCAATAAGTGTTTCAAACTCTAAAATGCTTCCATACGCTTATCAGTCCACACAAACTTCACATCCTTTCTTGTTAGATTAGTCATCGGTGCTGCTATCCATGAAAAATCCTTAATGAATCTCTGATAATAACCATCCAACCCAAGGAAACTCTTTATCTCGGTTACTGTCTCGGGTCACTTCCAACTATTTACTTCCTCAATCTTAGTCGGATCTACTGACAACCCTTCCTCTGAGACTAAATGACTAAGAAACTTCACTTCTTTCTTCCAGAAGTGACACTTCGAAACTTCGCTTTCAGCTAATGCTGCTTCAGCGTCTCAAGCACCGCTCTAAGATGAACTTCATGCTCTCTTTCATTCTTAGAGTATATCAAGATATCATATACGAAAACCAATACGAACCTATCCATGTGCTCTCGAAAAACCCGTTTCATCAAATCCACAAAGAAAGCTGAGGCATTCGTCAGTCCGAACGGCATGACTAACCATTCAGTCCTAAACACCGTCAAAGGTATACTATCCTCTACTACTTTGAGATGATGGAAACCTGTCGCTAAATCCAACTATGAAAATACCTTGACTCTACTGAATTGGTCGAACAAATCGTCAATCCTGGGCAACTGATATCGGCTCTTTATCGTCCTCTCATTCAACTTAAGATATTTGATACAAAGCTTAGACGATCCATTCAGCTTCTTAGCAAACACTACAGCTGCTCGCTAAGGCAAATAACTCGGCTTAATAAGACTCTTGCCTTATGAATCCACCAACTATACCTTAACTCCCTAACCTCTTTAAGGGTCATCCTGCTTGGCAGTCTACTCACTGGTTTTGCTCCGGGAATCAAATCTATCCGAAACTCAATGGCTCATTTCGGTGGTAATCCAACTACATGCTCGGACACATCTACGAATTGTCTAACCATGAAAACTCGAATCAACTCATCAACCCATTCCATAGCACCCAACAAGGCATACATCTCATTGCAAGAAACTTCTACGGTATAAACAATCATGTTACTACAATCTAGGTGTCTAACCGATATTTTCCTACCTTGGCAAAATATCCTGGCATCGTACTCACTTAACTAATCCATCCCAAGAATGATTTTGAACTCCACAAATTCAAACACATGCAAACTATAAACAAAAGTATAAACTAACTGGTCAAACTCTAACTAGTCAACCTCAAGGCTAAAGTTGCATACCCTCCTATTAGATTCACAATCCGTAAGGAAGTAACTAAATATGAGGGTTCTAGGTTATGCTTATCTATCAAACATCTAGATATAAAAGAATGCGATGCACCGGTATCAAATAGAACGCTAACAGACATATCATGAACCTGAGCATACCTCCCAAATCTGCCTTCCCCTTCTCCTGAGCTATGGGCTTCAATGTAGCAAGCTCCATTGCATACACCTTGCATTTTCCATCCTTAGCAGGATCCTTGCACTGGCTCTTATAGTGGCCTATTTGGTCACAGTTGTAGCACCTTACATTCTTCCTCCCAACCACTTACTTTGCCTTCCCAGCACGACACTCATTGGCAAAGTGCCCTTTTTTGTCGCACTTGAAACAGATAATCTCAGACTTTCCTTTCTTAGCTACTCCACCTTTCTAAGAAACTTTCTTAGGAAAGAACTTCCTCTTCCGACTCTGCCCAACCGGGACTTTTTTAGCATTACTCTTCTCTAAAGAATCAATCAACTCCTCATGTCTTAAGGCCATCTCCATTAAAAAATCAAAAGGATCTTTAATAAGAGGTAATGTAGCCCTAGCTAACAGGCTTCAGCCCATTAATAAACTTCTCGTTCCTTTTCATGACTATATCCACTGAAGCATACCCATATTTGGCCAACTCCTCATACCTTCTAGCATAGCCCAGAACAGACATCTCTCCGTGATCTAATTCAGAAAACTTTCTGATCAGAGCTGACTATGCCATAGCAGACATGAACCTCTCCTGGAACCTTCCCTTGAAATCTTCCCAGGTCATAAACTCCTCATCCACCACCACAGTCACACTATTCCACCAAAACAAAGCAGCTCCCTGAAGCTGTCTAGATGCCAACCTCCTCTTCTGCTCATCATTGAGCCCCAAATCTGTAAAAATCCTTCCATAGAGCAACAACCAATTCTCGACCTCAATGACATCCTCCGTACAATAAACGGATTCCCACCAAGCTTAATGTAGTCCTCGCTCAACTTAGCATAGTAGTTGACAACTGGAGCTCCCAGAACTCCTCCTCCCCCTACTCCAGCAGCAACACCTGCTTGCATCATATTTACGAAGAACTAATACATAGCTACCATTCCAACTTGTGGAACTTCAGCACCCACATTCTCTGCTTGTGCCTGACCTTGACCTCTTCCCACATTAGGCCTGACATTCCTATCGGTGCCTTCCCCTCCTTTGTTAACTCTTCCTCTTCTTCCTTCCATATCTGTATTCAAACCTCATGAGATATAGAAAATAACCTAACAAAGACAGAAGACTAGAGATAAAGAGTATACTTATATATAGCAAATACAAGTACGTTACTATAGCGTTATCCATACCCCAACCTTACTCTACTTCTTTAGGACTATGTTTTAAAAAAAAAAATTAGCTAAACTTTTTCGTAAACCTTACTCTACTTATTTATAATTCTTTCGTAAAGACACACACTTCCACTACATTTTGACCGTAAATCAAATTATTTGATATTTATATCAAAGTACTTGTTCAGCTCTGGTGCTTATCGATTGATACTTTCATATCAGTCTTAGATCCTTTTCGAAACTCACAAACTCAATGTAACATCCCATATTTGGAGGCCAAAAGCTCAGTGCTACAGATGCTGCAGTCATCTACAATATTGACTTCTACTGACAAAATATAGCAATGCTAATGATACTCATAATATCAGAAGCACTTGGATATAAACAAAATCATAGATTTCAAATATTAATATTTTATTGATTACATTTCAAACAAATTCATATTCAAATTACATAATCCTATGTCCATTTCCCACGTAAAGATCAATTATAATCATCACAAAACTAGGCCAAGAGCGACATATGATGATGCCCCCTTGGTTGATCAGAGAAATATGGTCATATTTGACTTAATATCCACGTCGAAAAATGAACAGAATAATCTGTATTCCTAATTAGCTATCCATCAGCCACCTGCTCGTCTTCGGAAGCTTTATTCGCTAAAATATCAAAACCTGAAAATCTTAACCCTTGGCCAACTCAAATCAATTTTGAGCACCCGAGAGTTAAAGAGGAAACAAAAACTACAAGTCAGACATAAAGCATGGTGTGAAAATTCTGTTACATTTCGATTTACTGATATTAAGTAAGACCACGCCGCTTAGTGGATGAGTTTTCCCTCACTAATATCCTTTCAAAACGTATCTATTTTGTAATTCCTTTCCATCAACCAAACTGGTTAATCAAAACTGATTATATCAAAATAGCAATATCCTTTATGCTAATAAATGGACTATCCGTCCGTAAAACAAGTAATACGTGAACTATATGCCCACAACAAAATAACAATATCCTTTATGCTAATAAATGGACTATCCGTCCGCAAAACAAGTAATATGTGAACTATCTGCCCACAACAAAATAGCAAGGTCCGTTATGCTAGCAAAATGACTAACTATCCGAAAAACAGTGGCAAGGTCTGTCATGTTACAAATGGAGTACTGTCCATACAACTGGGTTGACTGCCGGTAAAATGGACTACTGTCCGAATTCTTTCGTTAGGGTTAAATACCCTTTAAATTATCCTTGAAAACCTTTTCAAAATGATTTAGTCCTTCAAATCATAAATATACAAGAAAAATATATCTTTAGCTTTACTCTAAGCCATTTTTCCAGGATATATGTATACTTTACTCAACATAATGGTGATGAATTTTAATGAGCATTAGCTATCCTTCCAAAATAAGTTTAAGTCCTTTTTAACTTGAAATACTTAGGCTATATTGCCTATTCAATACATTCAAAACCTTTTTTAAATCCTTTAAACAACCATTCAAAACACTTGAAGGTAACCCCATCGAAATCATTAAAAGCACCTCTTTCGAAACCAATAAAAGTCTTTCTTTCGAAAGCTTTAAAACATTAGACATCCTCCTTTAAAACCTTCTAATCTATGCCTTGCAAAAAGATAGGAAAAACCTTCCTTCTCAACTTTGTCAAAACCCGGGGGAACCACCCCTTTCGAAACTATTCACTAAAACCTTTCAGAAGCTTTGAAACTCAAACCCTTTAAAAGCACTTTGGGTTCAATTTAACATATAAAAACCTTTCAAAACCATTCAAATTTAACTCCTTCGAAACCCTTTGAAAATATCTTGGTCGAAACCATTTAGATTCTGAATTCAAGCAGAGCAAAAGGATCAGAAACCCAATAAAGTCGAAGGCATCTGCTTCGAAACCATTTAAAACTATCTCTTTCGAAACCATTTTGGATCTTACTTCAAACATAGAAAAAAGTCTTTAAAACATTTAAGTCGAAAGCTTCTGTTTCAAAACCATTTCCTAAGTAATGAAGTGATGGTGTTGGAACCATCCCTTCAAAAGCATTGGAGAGGTGGGTAGATTTTCTAAAACAAAACTACCCCTTCGAAACCTACTGGGTCGAAAGATAAAAAAGAGGCAGCTAGTTGTTTTGACTTAGTCGAGAGCATTTATTTAAAACAAAGATGCAACCTAATCGAAACCATTTCCTTCTAAACCATTTGACTTAGTCGAAACCCAACCAAGTCGAAAGCAAGTAGGCGCATTTTTCTTTAAAACCAAAGTAAAGCTTTAACCTTTTCGAAATCCCTTTGTTTTGACCCTATACCTTTCGTCCACATCCAATTCATTACGTACCAGTTGCCCGATTCCATATGCATTGTTTTCGACTATGTCGGAGGCGATAGTATGGAGGTGGAACCTGGCACCGAAAGAGATGAAATAGTGAAAAACCTATTTATTAGTACTTTTAAACTCTTTCTTTTATACCTAACCTACCTTGTTCGTCCAGATCTGATTGGTTGCCATATTACTTATTCAAAAGTGCTGCCATTTTCCAGAATTAACAAATTCAAATTAGTTACAAAAAGCCCCTTCTCCATTTTAAAATGGAGCAAACATTTAAGTCTCATACCTTAAATCACTTTATATATGTTTTCTAACATATAAAATTTCAGACCAAACAATTTAGTTATTTGCCCATAAATAATTTATAACCCAAAATACCATTTCCTTTACTAAAAATTCATATTAATTCCATGAAATCCAGAAAAATATGAAAACTGAAACCCATCTACAAAACATTGTTTATGATCTTTATAAAAATTCATAAGGCATTTGGACGTCATTTAATAGAGTTTTCATCTTAAAACATACCATAAATTCATTATGAAAAACCATAATTCAGCAACAAGTATATATCTTCATTCCGTCATTCATAAACATGGCAAATCATTGCAAAATATTCGAAATTTATCTTAGAACCTAAAATACAATCAAAATGAGATATGAATAGATTTGATTTGCTTAAGCTTCTTCCTAGCTTATCTTCTTTATTTTTCCCCTTTTCTTTTTAATGGTGGCCGATCTTGAGTTTTCAAATTTTAGAAATGAAATGAACATGTAAATGATACACGACTATGGTTTGAAGGATTTAAGAATGACCTCTTTCATATTTTACCCCTCCCCTATTTCAATTTAAATCTTATGTTAATTCATTGTTAAATGACAAGGCTACACCTTAATTAAAATCAAATCTCAATCCCCTAGTCAACACATTATTTTATTTAATTTAACCAATTAAATATTATAAATAATGTCAGCAAAAATCTATGGCGTTACACTCAATATTGCTCTCATTGACTTCAAGACACTTTGATTGTTACGTACAAACAATATAGTCTAAATCACTATTTAGAATTTATGTTTCAATATATAAGTATCAAAATTGAAAATAACAATGGGTGATAATTTTGCGAGTAAAATTCAATTTTTTCAAGCATGCTAAATGATGAATATGTCACATTAAATTCAATAGTTGACTTTTATGTTGCAGTTCTTATCAACATTGCTCACTATATTCCAACTCCCGTTGTCTTCTTCTTGATGATAAATATGCAGCTGGTGGATCGTATCCCTTCAAGTTAAGCTATCAAAATCATATTTTGATATTGTAATTGGAATCCATTTTGGTTTTTTGCATCATGCCATTTGATAGAGTCGATACTTTTAATGGCATAGTGACAATTGAAGAAAATTTATTTTCTTGACAGTGATAAGAAATTCATAATTTCTCTTTAATGTGCGAGAGTCCTTATTAAATGCTCTAATTAGTTGTGTCCATTTAGGCTTGGTTAATTTCATTTCATCCTTTGTAATTAGTTTTATCTTTGGATCATATCCATATCCATTTTATTGACAACAATTTCTAAAAGAAATTCTCATCACGAAGTTGGCATTTCTTGAAACAACAATTATTTCTCAATGCAACAAAATAAGAATTAACAAACATTTTATGAATTTTCTTATACATGTATATATAACTAATTCGATTTTACTTTATGTAACTTAAGTCCATAGGTTGATCAATCAAATTGGTCGATCCCATACTCTATTGGGGTGATTTACATAAGATCCCTCATAAACAATTATTACGTGCAGTCTTTCGACTCGCAGAAACTGCCACCTCCTTGACCTAAGATATACAGGGGTTTCCTATAAGTCTTAACTATTACGATCTCGTAAACCATGCTTTAGATGAAATTAATTTTAACCTTATGTATTTACTCTTAACTACATGATCTTTCAAAAGAATTCAACTTCACTCATTATTATCATACTTTGTGTAAAAAAGTTTGATTACTCCTTACCTATACATCATTTTGTATCACTGGGAGGATGACTTATGAGTTTAATCTTATTCGTTTTTAGGTACTTTTTGAACCCTTTCCAATACACTTACCTACTTGATCAAATCTAATATAGTTTTGGATTCCTTGTTGTTTACTTTCATTTTATATTCTATGAGCTTATCATAGACATACTACATGTGCATCAAATGCATATTTATGTTTGTGATAATTCATCGATGGATCATAAGTATAAGGAACTGCTTTGGTATCATTAGACTTATGATTGCTAGATCCATATGTATTGATCTGAAGATTTTTCCAATTGTTATGTCACTCCCACTGGATGGGTGCTTTGCCCTAAGTCATTTAAGGTACAATTCATGAGTAACATATGATTAATAATCCTATGATCAAAATGTTTTTTTCTCAAATTGTGGCTTAATCCATAATTCCAAAATAATTGTAAGAATTTCGAATACTTTTGTATTTTCAAATGCATATCGTTTGTTATGAAAACAAATACCACTATTTTAGTTTTATCTTAAAAGAATATTCATAATATTCATTTTAAAATAAAATTATGTCTATTTAAAACAATACTGAAAAACAATTATTATTTCACAATAAAATTTGGTATATTTACAAGACAAATTTTGCAATTTAATGTCCATTAAGAGGTATTATATGGTATTCTTCCACTATTTTCGCCATTGCCATAATAGCATACGAAATGTGAAGCTCAATATAACTACTTATTGCTGAATTTTATTTCATATCCTGTAATTAGTTTACATTCAAGAGTTTCAAATCAAATATCTTAAGCTTGAAGAAATAAATTCCATAAAAAATAATTTTCTATATGAAAATACGTTTGAAATAATAAAAAAATCACATTTCTCATTTCATATTTAGTAGCTATTATTATTTTATACAATTCCCGTTTTCAAGGTTTCCTTATGAAGCAGAAGTGACAATTACTCTCGACCCAAATATACCATAATAGCTATGTGTTTTTGAATAGCATGTATATTATTTGCACTCTCCATCTAAACCGCGAGCCTAGCACTCAAAAGTTCCATTATTTTTATAGCTTTAAACACCATAAAGTATCACCTTTGCTTACTTAACTAGGGCCTTCGAGGGGTTATCGAATAGTGGTAGGCCTCTGGAACAAACTAAGCTACTTTAAGGATGAATTTTTCTTTGCCCGCTATCTTCCTAGATTTTAACAAAAATGGTTATCTGGACATAACTCTTACTCACACTTTTTTCTCTTAATTCGAATGTCGTAGCTTTAAACATTTGCATTATTTCTCTCTGTGATTGTAGATAATTCAAGGAGGCCGAGCGGTGCTGCTTCAATGAGAACTCTTGTTGATCTACATCAAGTCTCACTTGAAGAGAGGGAAATGAAACGCTACTTATGTATGATAATTTTCATGCTTATCACTTGTTAGAAGAAGGCCATAGTGTCGGCTACATTTCGGAAGTTGTGGAGGATGATGACGATGACGATGACAAGAACACAACACTGCTGCTGAGGTTAATGAAGGCCTAGAGGTGCCCTACATTTCAAGCCCCATTGTCGATTCTAAATCTGGTCAAAGTGATGGAGACTGCGATGGGAGGAGGATTGAACACACTTAGGGGGGGTAGTAACGGTGGAGGCAATTATGATGTAGATACTGGCCGTGAGTTTTCTAGAGATGGAGGTGATGATGATCAAGCATCTCTCATAACCCATCGACTAAAGATAAAAATCATATCACCTCAGATACCCATACAACTTCCATTATCCACCATGATAGAGTTAACTCCCATTCTACCCTCCAAGGACATCTACAGGTCTTTCGGACCAATCCTAAATGAATTCTTTTCTTTTGTTTTGGGCGATATTAGAATTGGGAATATTGGATCCCCTATCCACCTATCAGATGATGAGCTTGCCACTAATGTAAGGGAAATCACCCATATTAGCAAACTACAAGTCTATGGTCCTTGAGGGGATATTAGGATAAATACATACATTTACACGACACTGCACCTTAATTAGTTCACATCATGTTATTCTTCTGTCATTTGTAACCAATTATGTTTCACTTGTGGTTTCAATGGAGTGCAGAGGAAAGTACAATACTATCATAAGCCAAGGGAGCAAGCAAAGGAAACACAGGTCATATAATATTCCTTATGGCTCTTCCTATGATTCCGATCTAGGGAGGGATTCAGGCTAAGACCATTAAGGTCGGGAGAGAGGCTATACCTCTCGTGAGTCATCTTCACAACACAGTGGTCGGCCACCCTTTCCCTGTAGTTTGGATCAGTTCCCTACAAAACCCGATCATGTTCCATCTATAAAGGTACCAAATGCTCCTGATTTAGTTCCTTCATTGATATAACTAACGGGATCCTCTAATATGCCACGACATTTTGAGCAGCCATCAAGGCCAATCATTTCTGTTATTCCTCACTTAAGGCCTGATAGGAGATTGATTCAAATAAAGAAGGAGGTTGTTTCTAATCCAAGTATGGACATTTTGAAGCATACTTTCCTAAAAAGATTTTTCAATGAAATAATGTTCATCCTTGAACTGACATCCCTCAGCATATTAGAATCGACACCATAAGCCTCAATGATGTGTATGATCAGTATTTCAAGTGGAGACGATTAACTGAGGTTATCTCTAGTGGCGCTTATAAAAGAAAGGTAGAGCTCGATAGGGTGAAATTGTTGCAAGAACAGGACAAACGCATCATCTTCCATTTTAAGAAAGAAGTTGAAGAGCTCAATGCCTTATTGACTGGAGCTAAGAAGCAAGTGGAGGACTCGACCAAGCCCACCGAGTTAGAGCGTCAAAATCATCAAAAAAATCAACACAACTCACCACATGAGCCATAATCTGTTATTGGAGAACGAGCAGCTTAAGAAAAGGTAGAAAAGATGAAAAATATGTTGGAGAACGAGAAGAAACAGAAAGACGATGCTCTCGTCCAGGCCCAGTGCTACTATGAGAAGTTGTTAGATGCTCACCAAAGGAGAGGCGAATCAAAGCCCCGAGTGAAAGATGTTAAGGAATAGGTTGAAGCTGTAGGGATGCGAGCTATGGATGAGCTCGAGCCCATAGTCATCCACTATAAAAAAATTTGATTAAGTTCGAAAAGATAAAGTGGCTTGTTAAAGTGTATCCTGAGGCTTTTCCTTGACTGGGAGGAGAATGTGAATCAGGAAAGAGAGGTCTCTATTGGGGAAAAGGTCAATATAGAAGGGTTAAAGCTCGACTCCTAGATGAAGAAGATATAAAGGCGCTGAAAAATGGCACTCCTATCCTACATCCTGAGTTGTATGTCGAGGTCCAAAAGGATCGAGGTGATAGCTCCAGTGCCACTCTTTATGATTCAATGGTAGATTCTAGTACTCCTTTGACTATGAAGCCGATTATTTTTGAAACTATTACTTCTCCCTTTGGCTCTGCTATTATTCCAGCCTTTGGAGTGATCTTTGGAGCTTCAACCGCCTAGGCACTTTCATCCGATGCCCAATATAATCTTGATGGGCCTTCACTCCCGAAATTGCCTATTGTGTCTCTATTTTGGAGGGATGTTCAGGCGGTACTCCGGCTCACAAAGGATCTACATCACCTGAAGATATATCATTAACGTTGCTCATATTTGAGATGGCTCAAATGACACCAATCGACGTTATTAATTTCTTCCTTTATGTTTCTCTAGTTTTAGGTCAACCTTCCACTATTCCTTTGCCTGAATGAGGCCTAACACTGGGCACTCATGCCACTTTTACCGAGTCAGTAATCGTAACTGCTCCAATGCTGACCCCAGCTTCTAATGTGAGCATTGCCCCTGGTCCCAATACTAAAATGATCCTTGCTTTGAATGAAGAAACTAGAGGTGATGACCATGGGGATGAGGAAGAGGAGGATGTTACTATAATCGGGGCTTCTGATCCTCCCTTGAGGCCCGCTATGAGAGAGATGCTCTGAAGTCAAGTCTTACTAGCTAAGAGGATTAAAAAAGAGAAAGACATCGATATAACTCTTCCTTTGTCCATCTCTTTGCTTGATCAACCTATCTTCGCTCCCATTACTATCCCTACTTCTAGGGTGTCCAAAATGTGCCTCCCGAGTTCTTACGGAGTGACCTTCCAAAGGGCTATAAAGGCAAAGATAAAAGTAGGAGGAAACCTGGCAAGTCTGGAGTGCACTCTTCCGAGGAGAAGAAGAAGGAATCGAAGAGGAGGAAGAATACTTAGTTGCATTCTTCCTTGGTTTTTTCATCTTTGGTTTTGATTGAATAATTATTTAAATAGGCTGAAGTTGTGCGAGTCCAGCCCTCACATTTTGTTTAAGTGGTATGTTAATAAAAATTGGACTTTTTTTCTTTTCAAGCCTTATGTTCATATGTTAAGCATTGAGAAATGCGTTTGTAATCTCTGCTCATATGCTTGAGAATCATTTTTATGTCATCATTTAGCCAAATTAATAGGTAGTTTTGTATCTTTTTGTCTAGTTTGGTTTGACCAATGGTAACATTCGAAAGTACATTATTCCTAATCTTGGAGAATAATGGCCTGGATACTATCTTCGGGCATCCTTACTCGACCAAGCCTGATTCCAGGCCTTGATTGGAATTTGTTGCTTAGAGCGGCAGCTTGAACATCCATTTTGCAGATGTTTTTAACCAATCTCGCCTAATTCCAGGCATTGAGCAGGATTGATCACCTAAATCGGTTGTTTAAGTGTCCGTTTCTTATATACTTAGGGAAGATCCCGCCTAACTATGGGCATGGATCTTTAGTCTTGCCATTCTTCAAGTGAGGAATTTGCGCCTCGCTAAACTTCGGGTGATACTTTTGTTGGGACATGAATTGTTTAATTTTCCAACTCCCAGCAACAGTTCTTGAGGAAAACTATCTTGTTCGATTCCCTATGTGTTTATACTCCAAAATCCAAACTATGGGTCAAGGGAGTCATTCAGCATCTTCTCCTGATGCCTGGAATAGTCATATTCCACAGGTCTAATTATGGACCGCAAAGTTAGACTAGCACCACTCTACGAATACCTATATACATGCATTATATGAGTAGGTATCATTTGATTATGCACTTATTCACAATGCAAGATTTAGCTAATGAGAATGCAAATTCATCGACCCTTAAAGACAATTCATTTCATATTCATAAGAATGGGAAATCATGCCTCTTTACATTGAGATTAACAAAATATGTACAAAGATAGTTCTAAGAGAAATAGCATCGCAAATGTTCGTTGTTCCGTGCCCTAAGAAGAGAAATTCCATCTATAATTGCTAGCTTGAATGTTCTATCTCCAAGCTTGTGTTCGATAGCATATGGACCTTCCCAAATCTGGCACATATGCACTAAACTAGGGAGGATTTGTTTAAGAATGAGATCACTAATCTTTAAGGTTCAATTCCTGACCTTTGTGTGGTAATGTCAGGCTACTCGCTTTCGATGAGCGGCGGTTCTCAAATCAGCCTGATCGTGTTCCCATCAATTATATCGAGGGACTCGAGCAGGAATTTCTTGTTCTTTTTAGTATCATGGTTCTGATGAGATTGCACTTCCAATTCAAATGGAATAATGCTCTCTGACTTGTAGGCCAAAGTGAATGGAGTGTGACCAGTCATGGATTTGTGAGTCGTTAAATAGGTCTTCGGTGCAAGTGGTAATTCATCGACCCATTTGACTTTGGCATTAGCCAATCGTCTTTTCAGAATGGACTTGATGATTTTGATCACTACTTCCACCTATCCATTTTCCTAAAGATGTACTACTATAGGAAATATTTTATCAATATTTGCTGTAGAAGTTCTTGAATTTTATGATGTCGAATTTGGTCCCATTATCGGAAACAATCGTTTATAGGATCCCAAATCGGCAGATAATATTCATGAAGTTAATCGCCTTCTTCATGATGATCATAGCAAGATATTCCACCTTGGTCCACTATTAAAATAATCAATCACAACAATGGCATATTTCGCCCCATCCTTCAACATTGACAGCACTTCAATAATATCAATTTCCAATACCGCAAACGATCATGGGATAAACTTCTACATAATTTTCATAGGCGAAGCTCTAGAAATGTTGGTGAATTTCAAGCATCGATCACACCTCCTAGTGTAATTGACTGCATCTTTATTGACAGTTGGCCGAAAGTATACACTATGGAGAACCTTCTTCACTGACATTTTCCCCTAGTGTGATCACTACAGGCTCCTTCGTGAACATCCACGAGGATCTTTTTGGCTTCTTCATTGGCGACACACCACAACAGAAGAATAGAGGAACCTCTTCTATATAATATCCCATCTTGGACAATAAATCACTAAGCCTGGAGTAGTAATTTCTTTCATTTACTCATTCCATCTGAAAAGGTTCCTGTCAGTGGATACTCCTTGATCGGAGACACTCATGATTCGTTTTCAGATTTTGCCTCTAAGATCCTTTTGACATCCATTTGGACGATGCTTGAAGCCGATAGTACCTCTACTAGAAATAGACCCATGAGTTGCACATCCCTGGAACCAACTATCTTGGCTAAAGAACCAGCTTTCATGTTTTCTTCCTTGGGAATATGCGTTATCGTGTAATACTCAAAATCGTTAAGCAGTTCTAGAATATTCATCAAATAACGAGCTAGCCTAAATCTCTTTTCTTGGAATTCCTTCTTTACATGGAAAACCACTAACTGAGAGTCATTGTATATGTGCAAGGCCTTAACTCCTAATTCCTTTGCGATCCCGTATCCTACAATCAGCAGTTAATACCCAACCTTATTGTTCGTTACGGGAAACTCAAGTTTTAAGGCGTAGCAAACAAATCATTCCTATAGGGTTACCAAATCTACTCCTACCCCCAAGCAACATTAGTTGGACGCACCATCCATGTATGACTTCCATTGAGCACTCCGCTTTGCAGTTTCTTCCTTTTTGTCATCTCAAGTGGTAAACATGGCAAGGAAATTTGCAAATGCTTGGTCTTGGATCACCCTCCTGGGATAATATGATATATTGTACCGACTCTTTTAGATATTCCACTTCAATAATCTTCTAGAGATCTCAGGCCATTGTAGGAACTGTTCTAAGGGCTAATAAGTCAACACCTTGATGGGATGAGCTTGAAAGTATGGACAAATCTTCCTCGATGCGATCGACAGGTAATATGCCAATTTTTCAAACTTTGGATAATTTCTTTCAGCTCTTATTAGTCGCTTGCTGATGGAATATACCTGCCTTTGGATTCTAGTTTCTTCACGTGCGAGGGAATCACTTAAAGCATATACATATACTGCTAGATAAACAAATAGATTTTCCCCATGCAAATGCTTCTTAAGACAAGCAACATTTCTAAATGAACGACCAAGGCTTGGAAAACATCGTTGCATTCCTTTGTCCAGGCAAAGTTTCAATTCCACACTTTGAGGGCATCGAAGAATGGTATGCATTTGTTCATAGCTCTTGAGATTAATCGGCCCGGCGCGACTACTTTTTAGTTCAGATTCTACACTTCTTTTATCGTTTTTGGGGCTTTCACATTCCTCAAGGCTTCATATTCTGCAGATTGGCCTTAATTCCTCTCGAGTTCACATGAAACCTGAGAACTTCCTGACATGACTTCAAATGAGCATTTCAACGAGTTGAGCTTTATTCCACATTTTTGGAGTACGCCAAACATTTCTAAAAAGTGCTCCAAGTGGTTCATCGATTGGCACAACTTTACCAACATATCATCTACGTAGACCTCCATTAACCGTCTAATTTGATCTTGAACATCAAATCATCAATCTCTGTTAGGTGTCTCTGGCAGTTTTCAGATCAAACTACATGACAAGGGAACAGTACAGTTCCAAGTCAGTTATAAAGCTGGTATGTTCTTGATGTGGGATGTGCATTAGAATTTGATTGTAGCCGGAGTAGGCATATACGAATGACAGCATTTCATAACCGGCAGTTGAATCTACAAGTTTGTTGATTTTCGATAGTGGGAAACTATCCTTTGGACATGCTTTATTCAGCTTCGAATAATTATTGCACGTCCTCCATTTCCCGTTGGACTACTTAATAGAGACCAGATTGGATACCCATTTCGAGTATAGAGTGTCTTGGATCAGCCATTGTCTTTTGGCTTATCCACCTCTTCTTTCAACATAGCGGATTACTCAAGACCCAAACTACACTGCTTCTATTTCACTGGGAGACACCTGGGGTTCACACTCAATGCATGGCATGCTATCATTGGCGATATTCCTCGTATGTCAGAATGTGTCTGGGCAAACACATCCTGGTTTGCCTAGAGAAAACCTATAAACTTCTTCCTCGTCTTTATTCCATGCCTGGACCCGATTTTTAGGACTCATGTAGGGTATCCTGACTAAATAGGATGCAAATTGTCAACTCGGCAGGAGCTACCCATGCATCCTCTTGGTCTTTCCTCATGTCTATAGCTTTGTGGCACCTGCTATGCCGACCTAGTGAGGGCTTAGGTGATGGTTGCTACGCATCCATAGTCTTGTTGTAGAGAGTCTTCTCTATGTCCCTTCTTTTCTTGCGTCACTTTGCTTCCTTTAGCTCCACAATGTAGCATTCACGTCCGACATTTTGTTCTCCTTGAATGACCGCTACTCCATTCTTCATCGGAAACTTCATTGTCAAGCACCACGGGGCAAGGTCCACCTAAAAGCTAGCTAGGGCCGGTCGGCCCAAGCAAGCGTTATAGGCAGATTAATTGTCCATCATCATGAAGGTCACAACTCACACTCTCTTGCTATCACTGTAGGATCTAGATTAACCCTAGAGGGGGGGGGGGTGAATAGGGTTATAGCAAATTTTCTCGATTTAAACAAAGAAATAAACTTCAGAAATAAATATGCAGTAAAGTAAATCACACACAAAATTTACCCAGCTTCGGCAACCCCTGCCTACTGCTGCATTCACAGATTTCTATTAGAATTAAACAGTATCACGCTTACAAACACTCTACTAGACTCGCAGACCCTTTTTCTCCCGCTCACAAACACTCTACTAGACTCGCACACCCTGCTCCCGCCTATAAAGTTTCGCTCACTCGCAAACACTGCTCCCGCCTATAGAGCTTTGCAAACTCGCACACCCTGCTCACTGAACTAATTCTAAATAGACAATCTGACACTACCTAATCCCTAGGTGGTGATTTACAAATTCTTCGACTCGAAAAGAAAAAACAACTTCAAAAATAACCGCAGGAGCAAAAATTAAAATACGAACTTGAATGCATAATTTTTGCTCAAATAAAATAAGAAAACCCCTTTAATTTAAAACCCTAAATAATTAAATAACTAAATCCCCTTTGAAAATAAACAAGGCCGGCCCTTGTTATTTTTCACCCGATCCACTTGTGAAGTAAAAATGCGGCCTCTCTTTGTTGAATTAGGGCTTCGGCTTCTTTCTCGAATTAGGGCTTCGTTCTGATGATCGATTCACTGATTTGTGACCGATGGCTTGCGTCGCTTGTTCTCTGATAATTGATTCTTGTTGCTAGCTCGTTCTCTGATGATCGATTTGCGTTGACAGTTTGTTCTCTGACGATCGAGTTGTTGATGATTCGGTATGTTATTTCTTTTCGTTGCTGGTTTTAATGATTTGCTTGACTCTATATCTCGATTTTAACTCAATAGCCGATGATGTAAATTGGGATTGCGATTGAAAGTTCGATTGTGAATTGAAGCACACCCTGATGATGATACCTTCGGGTTGAATTTATATGAATTCACGACTTCATCACTTTCCTAATTTTCTAATGCCTGTTGCGCACGTCTTTCCTGATTTTTTGTGACACCTTGATACACACGGCTTTAACTTTTACACGTTCGATTCTTCTTGAATAACAAGACAGAAACTTTCCTCTTTTTAACATCTCTGACCATTTCAAAAAAATGATACGAATTTTATATTCATTGAATTCTGACTTCGGCCCCATCTCTGCACTGTTGAATCTCGTGGTCATCATGTCTTTGTCTCTGGCCATCTTTTTCTGGTTGGTTTAACATGATCTTCGAATTAGCATTTTTGGCTACCTGAATTTTACTTTAGCACTGCATGATGTTGTCTAATTATTTGTTCATGTGATTCCCTATATTACTGCTCTGACTCATTGTTGTTGCTTCACCACTGACTTGTGTTTGGTAGTCTTCATTTTTGATTCAGAACTTCTGTACTGGCTGTAGTTGAGTTGATACATTTGTCAGTTCTACATTTGTTTCACTTGGTATTGCTGCATCCATTGTAGCTTGCTACTGTATCATTGAGTAGCCGTCGTCTGCACTTTTAGTCGAACTTGTATTCAATTCAATGCTGAGTTGTTTCTTTAATATTGAGACCTGTAGTTGTATACTTGGTTGTTGTTCATCTTGTAGTTGCTCATTTGCAAGTGCATGTTTCGATTCACTGTTGCACTTGCTCATTTGCACTGCTTCACCATTCTTGTTGCCTCTTGCAATATTGGTTTATTGATGTTGTCTCTTTGCTTTGTTGGCACTGGCTGTTGGTCTCTATTGCATGCTTGCTGTTGCATGCTTGTTTGTATGTTGCACTTGTTACCTTCACTGTGTTGCACATGTCTCATGCTCGAGCTCTTTGCATGCTTCATGACTGTACTATTCTTGTTGAGTTGATATATTTGTGGTCTTCATTTGGTGATTTGTACTTGGTGCAGTTTCCATATTTGTGCTCGAGCTTGCATGTGTACCACTGATCATACTTGTGATATTCATTTGGGTTTGTGTGTTGTCTCTGACCTGAGCATGTTTATATTGAACTGCCTCCTGTACTTGTATTCTGGTTCTTCAAGCATGTTCTTTGTTCTTTGTATCTATAGTTTGCATTACTGGTGCACATTATATCATGGTGTACATGTTGCCTTGTACTTGATTTTCTTGTTGAGACCTCTGGTATGCTGCATATTGTCACTGTATTGGTTCGAGTCAGTTTGCATGGTCACTTATGCAGTTTGAAGCTTGCCACTGACTTTGGTTCTTCGCTTGCATCGTTGTAGTTGCATTTATGTCACGTAGTTGCATACTTTGACTTCACTGAGTCATTTGGAATTGGTCTGTTGTGATTTGTCGAAGCTTTGAACTGTTTGCAACTTGACACTGTTGTACACTTGCTCTTGTTGGTTGCGCACACGAGTTGGCGAGGCAGTGCACACGTGTATGAATGTACACGTGTGTATTGCAGCCACTTATGGCTACCTGTCCCTGTAATATCTATGTGCACTACTTTGTGATGAAATCAAGTGTGAATGATGACGAACAACCCAAATAACTGAGGCAAACCATTTTTTCAAAAATCGTATTTCATTTTATATTGCAAAAATATTTCTTTTTCAATTTTACTGCGTTAGTGAATATTTTTGCAGATTTCTCAGATGCTGGATTCAAACTGGAATGCAGTTGAAGACAAAATACGAGTGTGAGTGATGTGTAGTGAGGTTATCAATGTAAAAATATTTGTGATGTAATCGTGATGTAATCAAAAATGTATATGTATAGTGAGAGCATGAATTTGTACTATTGAAGATTGTAATAAATATTTGTTTGAATAAAATTTCTGTTTAAATTCAAAATATGTGTAACTTGTTCTGTTTGAATTCAAATTCAAATTCTGTGTAATTTATTTTATTCAACAAATATTTATTTAATCTATGAAAAACAAAATAGTACATTACCAAATACATTTAAATGAATATATATGTTTATTATCATCAAACAAAAACATATAAGCGCATATTCTACAATCTCCCCCTTTTGTTGATAACAAACATATATTTAAGATTTTGTATATGTGTTAAATGTATTTGATCAATGATATACTTTAATTGCTCCCCTATTTAAATGTTTCCTCTCTACATGATGCTCCCCCTACATATATGCATACAAATAGAAATATATACAAATGAGCCTAGATGCATATGGGAAAATTATTTGACCTTTGCTTGATTCTATTTGACAAAATCTTAACTTTTCTCTCCCCCTTTTGTTATCAGCAAAAGAATAATAGTGTGAGAGAAAAATAGAGATAAAGTGATCGATATTAATACAACATTAATCTCAAATTGAATATAAATATTAAACTTCAATAAGAATCAAACAAAAACCATAATTACCCTTGTTAGGCGCATATTCCACTTCTAGAAATGATGGATATGATGTTCATATAAAATCATACAGTTGAATCTTCTTGTGGTACATTTCTATCAGGAATTTGAATATCTACTAATCATGCATAACCGTTAGGACTTTGAAATGAGATTAGTAGTATTCGAATTTAATTTTAAAAAATGAAATCAAGCATCTTCTAACCACGCATGACCGTGAGGACCTTTAAATGGGATTAGAATCAACTTGTCTATTTAAGCAATTTAATTTTGATATGCGTTCCATACATGCATAACCGTAAGGACTTTTAAATGAGCATGGAAGCACATAATCAAAAATCCAAGTAATTCACCCATGCATAACCGTGAGGACTTTTAAATGAGAGTGAATACTTTGGATATTTATTTATTTCTTAAAAAATATGACATGAAAAACAAATGATTCCTGATTATAGTACCACATATCGACAAACTATATTGAATATTTGATAAAACATGGTCGATAGAAATAATGATAGATATAGAAATGATCATGGAATCTTTACCCAACAAAAAGTTTTATAATTCTTGTTTTAATTCCTAAAGAAAGTTTTTCAAATATACTCTCTTGAGTAATGTATGTTAAATATCAACACTTATCACTTTTTCAATCACTATTTATCTTTTTGATAATTAGTAGGGAGTCGGATTAGTCAAAATTTGTCATTTAAAATCAAATAAAAACGACTAATCTGAAAAATATGGTCAAACAATTATTTTCTCGAAGGGGTTATATGAAAAAAAAAATTCTGCTAAATGAAAAATTATTTCAAGTGAAAAATATGCAGATATTTTTTTTGAAAAAACGATGCAGCAGATGAATGTTTCAAAAATTAATCACGTTACACTAGTAATTTCTCTATCAACTATATTACCAGTGTAATCTACATCTGAATTTAAATTTCACTCATTGGATGTCAAAGACCAGACTGTGAAATTTCAACAAACTATCTCAGAATGTAATTTGAAATGAAGCCATGTTCACACTCAACCAAATAATGGTGTTAATTTTAGAAACCATAAGATAAACAATTATATTCATGAGTAATCAACAGTCAATCAACATCATAATTATTTCAAAAACAATTTCTTGAAATTTCAACAATTTCTTAAAATCCTTTTTCACATGAATTTGAAATCTTGCAAATTTACAAGCAGTGATCAAAATGTCAAAATATATCTACGTGTAGCATGAGTAGACAGTAATCAATCAACATCATAATTTGACCAAACAGATTAAGTTCAATGATGAAAGGATAGTTGGTCTACTTTTAAGCACAAATCAAAGTAAGAACAAGTCAAAGGAAAAATCATATCAATAAGTCAGAATTAAAGACATCACATCATTATCGCAATTTTGGCTGATTTAATTCAGAATATGGTGCAGATTATCACAATTAATATACCTTCACCTGTTTTACCTTTACGATAATTTCTCGTGATTGCCCATTGTGATTCTGTCACCTTTATACTAGGCTAAGGAACTTTGCTATGTTGCCCGTTGTGTTTCTGGAACAGCCAAAATCCAGAGAACACCGTTGTTGTTCCTTAGCCTGCCACCACACCTACACGATGAAGGATTTTTGTGACCTATTTCTAGGTCCATGATTGTTAGTGGCAGAAACATTATGAATAAACAAACCCTTTGGAACCCAAACTTGTTTAGTCCTTTTATTCTTGTTCCAATAGACATGAAATTTGTTTGTAGAATTCTTAGGAACCCAAACTTGTATAAATTTTGTGTTCTTGTTCCTATGACTATGATGTCCAATTATTTCACATTTATCAAAGATACTTTTCCCTTTTGCATTATCCTCAGCTTGTGTTTTCCCAAAACCAAGTCCTTTTCTGTTGTTAGCAAAAATTTGATTTCCCAATAGCATGTTGAAAGATTTTTCGCCTCTTGAAAAGTTATTCAAAGATTTCTCAAGATTTTGGACTTTGGTTTTTAGTGTTGTATTTTCAGTGACAAGTGAGGTGCATCGATTTATAAAATCCTTTTTCCTAGTGTCGATGGTTTCCTTAAGATTCAAGTTTTCTTTTTCAAGATTCTCAGAGTTATTCTTAAGTTTTGTCATTTCTGAATCTAAAACTTTACATCTTTTACATTCTAGGTTTTGAATATTTTCAAGTTCAGTTTCTAACCTAAAATTTTTACGAGCAAGTTCTCTCCTATCAGTTTTCAGTTTTTCAATTTTAGATTCAAGAGCATCAACTACTTTAGTAAGATCAGAACACGTAAAAACAAGATCTCTATAGGAATACTCACCTTCCTCACTAGATTCCTCTGAGCTTGAATCTGAATTTGATTTCGCCATAAGACACAAGTTAGCCTCCTCTGAGCTGCTATCCGAAGCTTCTTCTCCTTCTTCATCATCCCAAGTCGCTGCAAATACCTTCTTCGCCTTTTTCTTTCCTTTGTTGTTTTTGAGAAGTGGGCATTTTTGTATGAAGTGTCCGGGCTTCTTGCAGTTAAAGCACGTCGGTTCATTATCGGAATTGTCAGAATCTTTTGGCCTATTACGATTTGTTTTCTTCTTGCGTGGCTTGAATCTCGACCATTTTCTAAGATTATTGACAGCCATTGCAAGCTCTTCAATTGGATCTTCTCCTTCTTCATCGCTTTCTTCTTTGCTCTTTAAGGCAATTGTCTTTTTCTTTGGTTCGGAGTTGTTGCGTTCTTCCTTTGCTTTTAGCTCAAGCTCATATGTCATCAGGTTTCCAATCAACTCCTCCATGCTTAGCTTACTCAGATCTTTCGATTCTTGGATTGCCGTGACTTTTGCCTCAAAGTTCATTGGTAAGACTCGTAGTATCTTCCGCACAAGCTCTACCTCAGTGAATACCTTCCCAAGTGCTCTAGCGTTGTATACCAAAGTTGAAAAGCATCCAAACATGTTCTTTATGCTCTCGCCTTTGTCCATCACAAAGTTCTCGTATTCATTGCTGAATAGGGCTAGACGAGACTCCTTGACTTGAGAAGTTCTTTCGTGTGTCACCTCCAACGTGTGCCAAATTTCCTGTGCTGTTGTACAATGAGAAATTCTATTAAATTCATTTTTATCAAGAGCACATATCAAAGCATTCATGGCTTTAGCATTTGTCGTTTTCAATTTCTTATCGTTAGCATCCCACCTATCCTTAGGTTTAGGAATCTCAGTACCACCAACGATTATAGTGGGAGGTTTATAGCCAGTTTCAATAATATCCCAAACATCATAATCAACGGAACTAAGATAAATACTCATCCTAACTTTCCAATAAGCATAATCGTTCCCGTTAAACATGGGTGGCCTAACGATAGATTGCCCCTCAGAAAAAGCATTATTTGACGGATTCATGACTCTAGAGTTAAAGAGAAATACCAGGCTCTGATACCACTTGTAGGATCTAGATTAACCCTAGAGGGGGGGTGAATAGGGTTATAGCAAATTTTCTCGATTTAAACACAGAAATAAACTTTAGAAATAAATATGCAGTAAAGTAAATCACACACAAAATTTACCCAGCTTCGAGAACCCCTGCCTACTGCTGCATTCACAGATTTCTATTAGAATTAAACAGTATCACACTTACAAACACTCTACTAGACTCGCAGACCCTTTTGCTCCCGCTCACAAACACTCTACTAGACTCGCACACCCTGCTCCCGCCTATAGAGTTTCGCTCACTCGCAAACACTGCTCCCGCCTATAGAGCTTTGCAAACTCGCACACCCTGCTCACTGAACTAATTCTAAATAGACAATCTGACACTACCTAATCCCTAGGTGGTGATTTACAAATTCTTCGACTCGAAAAGAAAAAACAACTTCAAAAATAACCGCAGGAGCAAAAATTAAAATACGAACTTGAATGCATAATTTTTGCTCAAATAAAATAAGAAAACCCCTTTAATTTAAAACCCTAAATAATTAAATAACTAAATCCCCTTTGAAAATAAACAAGGCCGGCCCTTGTTATTTTTCACCGATCCACTGTGAAGTAAAAATGCGGCCTCTCTTTGTCGAATTAGGGCTTCGGCTTCTTTCTCGAATTAGGGCTTCGTTCTGATGATCGATTCTCTGATTTGTGACCGATGGCTTGCGTCGCTTGTTCTCTGATAATTGATTCTTGTTGCTAGCTCGTTCTCTGATGATCGATTTGCGTTGACAGTTCGTTCTCTGATGATCGAGTTGTTGATGATTCGGTATGTTATTTCTTTTCGTTGCTGGTTTTGATGATTTGCTTGACTCTATATCTCGATTTTAACTCAATAGCCGATGATGTAAATTGGGATTGCGATTGAAAGTTCGATTGTGAATTGAAGCACACCCTGATGATGATACCTTCGGGTTGAATTTATATGAATTCACGACTTCATCACTTTCCTAATTTTCTAATGCCTGTTGCGCACGTCTTTCCTGATTTTTTGTGACACCTTGATACACACGGCTTTAACTTTTACACGTTCGATTCTTCTTGAATAACAAGACAGAAACTTTCCTCTTTTTAACATCTCTGACCATTTCAAAAAAATGATACGAATTTTATATTCATTGAATTCTGACTTCGGCCCCATCTCTGCACTGTTGAATCTCGTGGTCATCATGTCTTTGTCCCTGGCCATCTTTTTCTGGTTGGTTTAACATGATCTTCGAATTAGCATTTTTGGCTACCTGAATTTTACTTTAGCACTGCATGATGTTGTCTAATTATTTGTTCATGTGATTCCCTATATTACTGCTCTGACTCATTGTTGTTGCTTCACCACTGACTTGTGTTTGGTAGTCTTCATTTTTGATTCAGAACTTCTGTACTGGCTGTAGTTGAGTTGATACATTTGTCAGTTCTACATTTGTTTCACTTGGTATTGCTGCATCCATTGTAGCTTGCTACTGTATCATTGAGTAGCTGTCGTCTGCACTTTTAGTCGAACTTGTATTCAATTCAATGCTGAGTTGTTTCTTTAATATTGAGACCTGTAGTTGTATACTTGGTTGTTGTTCATCTTGTAGTTGCTCATTTGCAAGTGCATGTTTCGATTCACTGTTGCACTTGCTCATTTGCACTGCTTCACCATTCTTGTTGCCTCTTGCAATATTGGTTTATTGATGTTGTCTCTTTGCTTTGTTGGCACTGGCTGTTGGTCTCTGTTGCATGCTTGTTTGTATGTTGCACTTGTTACCTTCACTGTGTTGCACATGTCTCATGCTCGAGCTCTTTGCATGCTTCATGACTGTACTATTCTTGTTGAGTTGATATATTTGTGGTCTTCATTTGGTGATTTGTACTTGGTGCAGTTTCCATATTTGTGCTCGAGCTTGCATGTGTACCACTGATCATACTTGTGATATTCATTTGGGTTTGTGTGTTGTCTCTGACCTGAGCATGTTTATATTGAACTGCCTCCTGTACTTGTATTCTGGTTCTTCAAGCATGTTCTTTGTTCTTTGTATCTATAGTTTGCATTACTGGTGCACATTATATCATGGTGTACATGTTGCCTTGTACTTGATTTTCTTGTTGAGACCTCTGGTATGCTGCATATTGTCACTGTATTGGTTCGAGTCAGTTTGCATGGTCACTTATGCAGTTTGAAGCTTGCCACTGACTTTGGTTCTTCGCTTGCATCGTTGTAGTTGCATTTATGTCACGTAGTTGCATACTTTGACTTCACTGAGTCATTTGGAATTGGTCTGTTGTGATTTGTCGAAGCTTTGAACTGTTTGCAACTTGACACTGTTGTACACTTGCTCTTGTTGGCTGCGCACACGAGTTGGCGAGGCAGTGCACACGTGTATGAATGTACACGTGTGTATTGCAGCCACTTATGGCTACCTGTCCCTGTAATATCTATGTGCACTACTTTGTGATGAAATTAAGTGTGAATGATGACGAACAACCCAAATAACTGAGGCAAACCATTTTTTCAAAAATCGTATTTCATTTTATATTGCAAAAATATTTCTTTTTCAATTTTACTGCGTTAGTGAATATTTTTGCAGATTTCTCAGATGCTGGATTCAAACTGGAATGCAGTTGAAGACAAAATACGAGTGTGAGTGATGTGTAGTGAGGTTATCAATGTAAAAATATTTGTGATGTAATCGTGATGTAATCAAAAATGTATATGTATAGTGAGAGCATGAATTTGTACTATTCAAGATTGTAATAAATATTTGTTTGAATAAAATTTCTGTTTGAATTCAAAATCTGTGTAACTTGTTCTGTTTGAATTCAAATTCAAATTCTGTGTAATTTATTTTATTCAACAAATATTTATTTAATCTATGAAAAACAAAATAGTACATTACCAAATACATTTAAATGAATATATATGTTTATTATCATCAAACAAAAACATATAAGCGCATATTCAACAATCACCTTCACCTAGAACTATCGGTAAATGTACACAACTCATAGACTTTATCGCTACTCAATTAAATCCTTGAATTCGAGATTTACATGGATTTAGATCCTCGCCGTCCATCAACATCTAATCGTAAGCTTTCTTAAATAGAATGTTCACCAAACTTCCACAATCAAATAACACCTTCCTCATAGTTGCTGGCCCAATCGTGGCCATTATCACCAAATGATCTAGCGTAGGCGCTTCGACCCTATCGGCATCCCTGTTCCTAAATATAATATCATCAGTCATGGTTTTAAATAGCTTTGTTGGAGCTTCGTCTTTGATAGAAAAACAACTCTCCTTTATAACATGCCTCAAAGAACTTACGTACTCCATTTCGTTCAAGCTCGTCGAAGCATATGAGGTCCACCAGAAATCATGTTAATAATCAATATTTTTCCAAGCCACCTAGGCTCTTCATCACTAGGCTGAATTTGACCCCTTTAGAGTTGTTTCCCCTAGGTTGAGCATTCTCTTACCCCCCATCCTATGGGGCTTTAACATATTGCTAGAGCTTCTTTTTTTCAGATCAGATCCCTAATCATATCCCACAAGTGCCTGCACTCATTCGTTTTATGACGATGGGTCTCGGGGCGACAAACTTCCTAGATCTTTTTCCTCTCTCAGTTGGCTCCCTAGGAGCCGACTTCTTATACCGCTCAGCACCGCGCTTCATGAGGCATATATTATCAATTGAATTATTTAGTGGTGTATAATTTTCATACTTTGGACGTTTCTTGAAATCAAGTTTCCTACCTCCGTCACCTTGGTTATTTTTCTTCTAGTTAATGCCTTCCCCATATTCACAGCTACATTCCTGGAAATTTTTCCAGATTGTTTTGCAGCCATATTACTCTGCATCACTTCAGCCGATTGGTCACTATCAGCCTCTCTAATAGTCTTACTTGCCTCTTCCAAGCATAAGAATTGAGTCGCCTTTCTATAAAAAACATCAATGGTCAACGGGCATTTTATTTTTAGCCATCTTCCAAAGCCAGTATCAAGATGTATCCCCTTAGCAAAGCCTAACGCAATGTCATCCTTAGGGTTAATCATTGCCATGTTAAACCTACTCAAAATTTTCTCAATGACTCTCCGATACTTTGGAAAAGATTTGACGGTGAGATCGCATCCTTTGGACAAGTAGTGTGCAAGTGAAACTGTTTGACAAACGTTCTTGCTAACTGATCAAAAGATGATAAAGATCTTGATGAAAGCCGAGTGAACAACATTATACCTACCCTTTCAAGAAATATCAGAAAACATCTACATTTCCCCGCATCTGTCGCCCTTGTCGCATCCATATGCCATTCATATTTCCAAAAATGTATCTTCGGATCTGTCATTCCATTATAGGATGGCATCGTTGGCTTGGCAAACCTCCTGGGATACTCCTCATGAATGGTGAATGGGTTCTTGCTAGGGGAAGAGCCCCACTCATCATTACTTCTATGCTAGTTTTCACTCACTAATTTCTTCACCATATTCGCCAGTGACTCTACGTCAACTTGATCTAATGAATGGCGATGATCATAGCCCGCCCTATGTGTTTGACTCTGCAAATAGTCTTAGTTAGTTCCATGATACCTAGGTTCTCTTGTCTCTAATTGTTCATCCAGTCGACACATTCCTGTGGTTTTTACGAGATAGATCAGCAGTGGTGGCCTGAACTTCCATGTTCTAGCATTCAGCAACATGTCAAACATTTTTTCCATCAGAAACATAACCAACATCACCATCGAAATCACCATCCAAATCAATAGCACCCCTTCCTCCAAGTTGAGAGTATGAGGTTCGGTGCCTATCCCAGAATGTGGATCAGTACCGATCCATAATCCTCCACTTCGAGCACTCTTCAACCTGTCTGTCAAAGTATTTGTTTCTTTTTAATTCATTTTTTGTTTTCCATCTCGATGTTCTTCAATATAAGAAGAAGAACCATCTTCTGAGTCAGAAGGTGATAAAACTCTCTACTTCTTCTACAACTACGAGTTAACTGATTCAGTAAGTCAAGACTCTCCTTCATTTTCCTTCTCAATTTGTCCTGACTTTCTTGCACCTTATCACTCATTTGCTTCATCATCTTTTCCATCTCGACTACATTATCATATCCGAGGGATCCTAAACTTAAGCAGTTATGGGTTGAATAACTTTTTTAACATGCTGAGAAACAGCATTCTCAACATCAGCAGCAGATCTGAACAGTAAATTACTCCTTTCATGGGGCTATAAATTCAATTAATCCTGTGATAGATTTTGTGGAAATTTGAACAGTCATGGATTATAGCAATAAAACTGACGAATCTATCTCATGGATTTAAACAATCCAAAAGTAGAAAATAGATTCGAATAGCCTGAGATCGATAAACGTTCTCAGTGAAAGCACCAAAATGTTTATGCAAAATGTTGGCATAAACACCCAAAGATTAAAATTAGAGAATATAATGAAAAAAATAACTTGAAAATAAGGGAAATAATAACACACAACAGTTTTAGTGGTTCTACTAATCGAAGGCCTACATCCACTTAAACTTTATTAAGTATTTCTTGAGAGTTTTTACAAAATTGTTCTTATAAATCGATGATGATCCTCGAAATTGCAAAAATAATATTAGAATTCCTTAAACAACTAAAAATATCCTTTAAACAATACCTCTCCTCTATTTAGAGTTGTAGATTATCGAAAAACTCTCGCCCATATTCCCCACATTAAGGAGTGGTCATGATTATTCTGGGATCGATACCAATCCATGCCCAGGGATCAGTATTGATCCATGAACTTGCCTTTTGGATCTCCTTTCCTCTTCTAGATGTTTTGTTAACTTGCATCTTCATCTTCAATGCTTCGTTTGCATTACTATGGATAAGTATATTTTTTTGTTTGGAGGTAGGACAAAGGCACTTGACTTATTCGTCGATCACTTGAGTTGTTGTAGGCTACTGAACTATTCTTCATGGCATGGCTTAACTTGTAATTGCTCCATCTTAGTATAGCATAAGGCATATGATGATTTGGGAAAGCTTTTAGAGATTGGTACCGATCCCTGCTTACGGTTTAGTGTCGATCCATGAGTTCTCTTGAATGGTAAAGCTTTGAGTTTGGTGATCATTATAGGAAGTAGCTAGGCCTTCTTTTGAATATTCTTTAATATCTCTGGATTTCATTCCTCGACCTCATTTAGCACTTGTATTTGGCAGTCATTGCTCTACATTCCTGCTTGAAAATTTTAAAGTTTAATTGGCCTGATGCATCCGAATATGGCCTGGTCATAAGGTTGGATAACAAATGCACTTTTGTAAAGAGTTTGTTCTAATGTTGTAGTAAGGATATTCTTTTGAATGGCTTAACCATTTAGATAGAAAAAATATATATAAGAGTATATATGATTTAAGGTACAATTGAGATAAAGAGAGTGAATGTCCACTTCTGCTTCATAAAGAAACATTGGAAATGAGAATTGTAAAATAATAATAAATATTTAATATTGGAATAAGAAATTTGATTGCTATTTCGTAATGTATTTTCATATGGAAAGTTGTTTTCTATGATATTTGTTTCTTTAAGTTCAAGATATTCAAAGAACTCCCCATTGTAAAGTAGTTGTAATATATGAAATAAATAATATATATTAAGTGAATGATGAACCTCCAAATTTAGTATGCTTTTATAGTAATGGAGGAACTAGTGGGAGCACGCAATATAGCACTTATTGATTGCATCAAATTATAAAAATTGTTTTCGTAAAAACATTGAACATTATTTATGAAATGACAATTTTTCAGTGTCAATGGAAAAACAGATACTGTCATATTTCAATGTGAATATTTTGAATATCATTATGAAATAAAACTATAATGTGATGTTTGTTTTCATAACAAAAATGATGCATTGGAAAATACCGAATTACCTAAAATTATTTACAATCATTTTGAGTTATAGATTAAGCCGTAGTTTTAAGAAATAATTTTTATTATATGATTATGAGTCATATGATGCCAGTTAATTATATGTCAAACAATTAAGGGCTATGCGCCAATTTAGTGGGTGGCATAAGAGTTGATGAACTCTTTGGATTGATATATATATATATATATAGATGTTTGCAATCATAAGTCTATTAATACCGAAATGGTTCCATACACTTCATCATATTCACCGATGAGTTATCACAGGCATTGACATATTTACAAGTCTATGATAAGCTCATAGAATATAAAAGGGAAGTAAATAATATAACATGTGACAGAAATGGTTCAGTTTGATCGAATGGGTGAGTATGTTGGAAAGAGTACTGTATGTACCTAATTGAATAAAGATTCAATCTCAAAGGTCACTGCGTCATATAATACATAATGATAAATTATAATCGAACTTTGTTTGAAAAAGAACGAACAATGATGAGTGACTTTGAGTTAAACTCTTTCTGTAAGGTGTGCACTTGAGAGTTGTAGATAAGGTTATAATTAATATCATCCGAAGAATAATTTACAAAACCTTATGAGATAAGGGTTTATACGAAACACCTAAATATCTTAGGCCAAGTAGTTGGTAGGTTGTGGGAGTCAAAGACTGCATGTAATAATTGTACATATGGGATCTCACATGAATCATCTCAAGAATTTTTTTGGATTGACAGTCATTCAATGATTAAATTTATGTTATGAACATAAATATATTATGAACTAATGAAAAATTAGTTTTAATGTAAGGTAATTCATAAAAAATTTATGAACACCCATTCCGTTGCTTTGAGGTACAATTGATATTTCAAGAAATACCTACTTCATTGCAAAGGAAGTTCTTTAAAAAATTATTTATATAAATTGAATTCGGTTATAACCCAATGATAAAACTGAGTGCAAGGGATGAGATGAAATTTACTAAACCTAAATGAACACAAACATATCAGAATGTCTAATGGGTATTCATGTCATTAAAAAGAAACTGTGAGTTTCTTGTCAATGTCAAGAATAAATAATTCTTGGTTATTTAATCAAATCATTAAGAGTATTGATTCTATTATATGGTATGATGCGCTAATCGAAGGAATGTGATCCATTAGCCATAAATGTGTCTTTATGTGAAAGACAAATGCAGTTGGAATATAGTGAGTCGCATTGATAAGAAAATTACCATGAATTTCAGTTGTTGAAATTAATGTAATCGATTCACCATTGGATATGCTTGAGTTGGTTCGAAGTTTACTCACAAAATTATCGCCTAACATGACATTATATTTTGGTATAAACGTGTTGAAATAGAAAACTCTAAATACAGATTTAGAGTACACTGTTTGCACATAACAATCAAAGCATCTCGAAGTCAGTGTGATCGATATTAACTTTGTTGGTTTTTGATATGATTCGAGAACGGATACTTAAGTATCATTATGAAAAGCATAAAAATTGAACAATTGTTTTGGTAGATGTATCAAATAGTTTGATTATCAATTAATATGCAGAGTAAGCTAAGTAAATAACACATTGCTGATTATTAACGACATACTTGTGTTAAAATTAGTTTGTTTATTTTAATACTTTTGTAAAATATGTCTTTTATAGTAAGCATAAAAGATATTGGGAATGTGCCAAAACGATAAGCAAGGACACCGTACTAAATTGTTTAATATGGAACATGTAAGATGGATGCCTTATGCATTGACAATAGGAATTACATACATGTTATGTTACCTACGATATCATGATTTATTTATATACTTGATACATGAAGCAAATAGCAAATCCAAATTGATATCAGTAAATGATAGTTTGGATCGTTCTCGTGTATTTACGGAATACTAAAGAATTATTTGTAGAAACATCAAACTTCTTATGAAGTAGTGTTTGAACTCAAACTTTTATAGGTAATGTTGGGTATGATATGTCAATGATAAATTCAAACTAAAAATCTTTAAGTTAGAAGTATTCCAAATGAAACACTATGGCCGATTCAATAAAAACGACTAAGTACATCGTCTTGAATAATACCACAATAAAAAATAATGTATATAAATATAAATGCAAAAATTTATAACTGAGCCAAGAGCGACGCCAAATGTTGAGAATCCTATAACATTATTATTCGATGATAATGGCACGATATAATTCATAACAGACTTAGAGCTCACCGAAAGTCGAGAGACATACTCTGAATTACTCCATATAATAAAGGTAGTTTATCAACATCGGAGAGAGTTGATTGACTGAGTATATAAGTGAAACATAATAGCATACCCATTCACTAAGGGATTTATCAAATTGGTTTTAAGGAAACCTATAAGAGAAGTTGGAATAAATTTTCATAATTGACCCCAAGTGCAAGTGCGAGATTGATAGAGATAGGGTATGTTGTAGACATAATTATGTAATTAGTTACATATATCTAACTTGATAACCAATCTTGTTCGAAATAAAAGGTGTTTTATTTCTTTATATACTTGATATAATGTGTTATAATAATTAGTTAATTTAATTAAAAGCATATTTAATAGAAAATCCATCAATGGCATGCCTTTGTGATAGTAGTTACAAAGTGTTGTAACCATGAGAAATTTATCATAATGAAAACAAATATACCATTTTAAATGTGCATCGAGACTGGATATCAGCGTATTCGTTGAGACTAGATTGTGTAACATTCTCCAAATGGTAGGCAGTGTATTACTCATGACTGCAGGGGGCATCTAGGAGTTACGTACTAATAATTATTGGATAACTATGGAACAAATCATTCGGTTGTTTTCTATTAGTTAATGTAACTAAGATCAAATAGAAAATATCGATGTGACTAATTTACATAATTTCTGACTTGAGAATACTGTCGACCTTCAATATGAAAGCTCTACTTTGATTATAGCCAAATCATGGCGCGACATCCATTGAGTGACTATAGTTGGGTCGGGTGGAATTGTTTGAGGTGAAGCACTATTCAAAAGAGGATTCGTCTCCTCGGTTATATGGGGTTGGTGTCATGGCCGACTCAAAATCAAAGTATCTGCTAAAGCATTTCGATTAATAATAATAATTATTATTGAACCAAGGACTTTGTGCTTGGACGATAGAGTTGAATATGAACATATTGGAATTTTGACCATTACCAAATTTTATATGTTTAAAGTGATATATTTTCGACAAAGAGAATTGGTGTAAATAATAGTCACAACCGAGTAACGCTTAATGAAGTAAAATTGGATTTTATCGAAACCAAGTAAGCGATAAATTCAGCCAAAATGTTACAACCTGCTAAGTGACATGTGAATGTTAATATTCAAATAGTTCAATATTAATCGTTGACCAAATTTACACGTAACGACCCATATTTTTAACTATTTTAAATTATTAAATTTAATATTATTATTGAATAAAAATGGTTAGAAATAAAATTTAATGATTTATTAATGTAATTTGTTTAATATGAACTTGAGTAAAATTTTGAAATAACCAGTTTCGAAGATTTTGGCAATAACAGATATTGAAGTGAAATTCTACGTATTAAATGTATTTATAATCAATAGCATGAAATGGATAATGAATGTTGAATTGATGTAAAATGGAAGTAGTTTTTTTTACTATTTGAATTTGTTTTAAAAGTTAAATTTTTTAAGTTAAATAACTTATATTTAAATTATAGTGATTTATTGGATAATTAAATTATTTAAATTAATATTGGAAATTGTTTAAATAATTGAATCATGCATATAATGTGAATGAAAATGACATCAAAAGTTGATTTAAATTTTATTTAAATATGAATGAAGATTGTTATATTTTAAAATTGAATTAAAGTGATTAAATTAATTTTTGGAAATTTTATATTTTAGTTAATGGGTAAAAATAGTCTTTTGGGCACTGCCTCAGATTTCGATGAAACCGGTTCCATCGGATCCGTAATAGTGAATTACTATAGGATTTCAAGTTTTGTAGCAAACGAACTTATCGTCTAGCCATGCGAGCTTGAAACGCATAGAAATTAATTAAATCAATTTAATTAAAATAAATTGATTTTCAAAAGCTATCTTCTAAATATGATGGAATTGGCTCCTAAAACTAGTTCCATTGCATTCAGAATGGGGGAATAACATATAGAACGCTAGGCGGCATACTTCGTTTGGAGTTTGGAACTTTCGCGGGCCAATTCAGTTGGAAACTTATATAATAAGCCGTTTATTTTCATTCTTGCCAACCCTAATCGATGGCCACTCCCTTCACGAATTAATGGATGAAATCGCACCAACTTCCCTCTTTGATTTTTTCCAATCCATTCATCAAAATCATTCGACCCGAAAAGGGAAAATGTAGAGCTCGACGAGCTCTACACATCATACGGTTGGATCATCGAATTTCATGATGAGATGGCCTGGATCTGCTCGCGTTCGACTGTGGGTTTTTGGGGTTTCGATGGATTTTGCATGACCGCGCACGCGTTGATGCGGTGGCATGCTCGGAGAGTGGCGGTTCTGGTTGGGTGCTCGGATCGGCGTCCAGTCACTGAAGTTATATAGTCGCATGGGAATGGGATTCTGAGCGTGGTCTGTAGCGTCTCAGTAGCGGGAATGAGAGTTTGTTTTTTTATTTGTTTTCTTTATTTTTTTATTTAATCAATTTTTATAATTATCGTTATGCTAATTAAAATCGTAGCTCTTTCGTACGAGGTTCGATTCGGACGAAACGAGTCGTGTTGCAATCGTATCGATGAAGGCTACAACATGGAATAGAATTGGAATTTATTTAAAGTTGGAAAAATTTTCAATTTCAAATAAACGTGGGTGTTTTATACCACTCACAAAGTACTAAAATATTTTAAGTTAGTAAAATTGAAATCGTGAAATTATTTATTTTATTGACTGTCATTTGGTATTTTAAATTGACATCTCAGATGATTGTTAAAAAATAAAATTGGCAGTTAAATTGAAATTAGAATTACACTGTTAGTTAAATTCTTGATTATTGATAACTAGTCACAATTGTGATATATTGACTGTTTTGGAATGTTGGTTGTGATGGATGCTATTGGTCGATATTTTGGATGATCTGGATGTTTATTTATTTTATATATCCCTGTTATCACCTTGTAAATTATTGACCGTATATAAACTATTATTTGAATTATTTTGAATAACTTAAGAAATATGTCGAAATGATATATTCATATGACACTTTGACTTGGATTGAAATGATATATATCCATCCTTGAAATTAAATTGAAATAACTTATGACTTGACCATATGGTAGAAAATTATATAGAGACACCAGATTAGTTAAGTTAAATGATTTTAAATTTTTGGATTTGAATTTATTCAAATGATTACGTTTTAGAAAATTAAAATTGAATTGAAATATGGAAATTGAATTAATCTCGAACTTGAGTTTTGAAATGTGAAATTAAAATTTGTTAAACAAAATTGTTTAAAAATGAAATTTGAGATTTTGAAGTTATAATTGAAATATGATTTGAATTTCGAAAATCTATTTATCTTAAAAGATTTGAACTTTTATTCAAACTTTGAAATATTGCTAAGTAAAAGTAATTCAAATGGATATTTCAAATTTGGGCTCGGAATTGAATTATTTTGAAGATTTGAATCTAAATTTGAACATTGAAGTTTAATTTGAATTAAATGATTTAAATTGATATTCTGAAATTGAACTTGACTTTATATAAATTGAATTAGTTTAAAATTGAGAATTGAATGGGAATTCAAATCATTGAATCAAATTGTTGAATTGAATTTGAAGTTAAATGAATGTTTCAAAATTGAAGTTAATTCGAATTAAAATTGAAATTAAGTTTATTTGGATTTAAATCAAAATTGAGTCAATTTGAATTGATTTGAGATTGAAGATGTTTTTAAATTGGAGATTTAAAATTGAATCATATTGATTGCAATTTCGACCCGAGTCCAGATTTGTTGAAATGGTAAGAAACAATTTTGAATTTGAAATTATTTTCACTGTAAATTATTTTCCCATAAATAGTTTTAAAAACTCTTTTTAAATTTTCAAATCATTTAATATATAAACAATTTTAATATTTTAACTATTTTAACTTTTAAACTATTTAAAAAAATTCAAATTATTTTCTTGAAAATTCAAAATGGTCAAGGTTGGAATGTTTATATTTAAATCGTGGGTTTAAATGCGAATTGGGTTAAAATGAAGTTATAATCTAAATGGAAATCTGAAATGATTTTTGGAAGTAAAATTTATATATTGAGGCGGAAATGGTTTTTGAAACGAAATATGATGTTTTGAGTAAAAATGAATTTTGAAATGAAATTGATTTTGAAGCAAATACGATATTTTGATATCAAGTATGAATCGTTTTCGAAATGTAAAAGAACTAACCGGTGTGTAAAATGACATTTTGTTGTTAAAGAGACGGGGGCCTCTTATTGACATATTCGTTGTTAATATTGGAACCACTTTAACAACTGTGTACGCGAAGGTGACTCCAAAATGAATTGGTTGGATTTGTCATACGTTTGCTGGATTTGAAGAAAGAGAACGATGATGGACAGACCCTAACACTTGTGCAAATTTGAAATGATTAAAATAGGATGGCTTAACAGAGCCAATGAGGCTAATTACCTTTAGCGGACATCCGTTCTTTGATTTTCTTTTTGGACTTGTTCCATACTATTAATTTTGATGTTGGTTTCGATTGGTGTACCTTGATTTGGGATGGCCTCCCTTTTGACTCGAAATTGGATGGATGGACGCTGTGGGCAATCATGGCTACGATGCGTTACCCCCAGCCCTGCGACCCGAACTGGTAGTATCCTACCTTGAGTATTGCCTCACGTGTCGTGTCATACTTTTATCCCCATACGAGATCACTATGATTTTGGTTTAGTGTTGTCATATCACGGTGCAACCCTATCGACGATGCTTAAAAACGCATTAAGGGGAATTAATGTAAATCCTTAACCCTAATAAAAATATTTATTTTACTGATTAAACATTACATATATAGCGTATTCTATAATACATAAATATTTTGACGAATCCTTAAGAGATGGAAAATCTCGTAACATCTCCTGAGTTATTGCACGCACATTGTACACTGGATAGGAGATGTAAAATTCCATAAACATCTCTAACGCTATTGCACTCATCTTATATGTGATATTGATTTGACTCTCATAAGGTATTTTAGTCCTGACTCGAGTGTTTTGTCTTTTCATTACGTCTGAGTCAGCCCTGAGTATTTCAATGCATCGAAGATTATTTTCTGAAGGGCGAAGATGAAAATTTGATATATTATTATTACTAGTATCATTTTCCCTACATCATGTTATTCTACTACACTGTTGTATTCTTTTGTTCTATTGTATATATAACTCTGATAAATGTTGTAAAATTATAATCAAATGTATAGTATAAACAGCTTCATGAACTATTTATTTGTTTATTATATTTTGTTATTACGTTGTGAGATTCTGTGTTTGTTTACTTGTTTTCTTGTTTTCTTAGTTAACCCCATTGAGTATTTGTGTTTTAGATTGTTTGAGTTGGACATGTGTGGATTATTGTCCATTTAAACCTTTCGAAATGTGGATCATCACATTACACCCAACGAATCACACAACCGAAAACGATAAATTCTCCTTTGACCCAATGATTTGATTAATTTAAAATTGTTATAATTTAATTAAATAATATTTATAAATTAAAATTTTAAATTTGATTTCGATTTGATAAATGAATATTAATTGAATTTATAAAATTTATAAACAAATTAATCGATATATGATATCGATAAGCGTTTTAAATTCAATTTAAAACGGAAAAATAATCATTTTAGCTCAAATGGGTTTAAAGCTCATCATGTGGGCTGATAGGATCAGCTGCAACATGAGGTACGAATGGCTCAAAATATGGGTTAGAGGGCTTGATAACGGATGGCTCGGATTAAAGGAGATAAAGTAAAACATAAGATCGTAAATTTTTCCTTCCCATCCTTTATTTACGCATCTCTTTCTCCATTTGATTATAGACTTCTGAAGCCTCTAACCTAATCTATTACTAGCCAATCTTCCCCTCCCATTTCTTTAATGTATGAATTGGAAATCAAATCAAATTGATTGATATTCAATAGCTTGTAGTCAATGGTTCAAGGACTAGCACTCTTTTGGATCGGAATTTCTTCAAGGAGTACACATCATCATTACAAGGTGTTCTTCAAAGCATGACAAGTAAGATATATTTCTGATTAAAATATAGTTATTGATGCTTAGATATAATATTATATATATATATATATTGTTAACTAGGTGATGATTCTGATACGCAAATTGTATTGTCACTAATTGTTTTATTACATCTATGTATATATTTATAAAATAAGAAAATTATTATGTTCGTACTTATAACAGCATGGTTCAGAAATTTTTTAAAAATTATTTATTTATTTCAATAATACATAAATAATATAAATATATGTATATAAATGTAGTATATAATTTAATTACTTCATTACACTTTATATAAATATGATACATAAATTTGTATATAAAGTGTTATACATATATAATATTCAACAATAGTAAAAATAATTATATACATTAATTATTATTTAAATATAATTTAAACCATTTAATTACATAAATTAAATATATTAATATATATATATATATATATTATATAAAATTATGTTTCACATTTTATAAAATTATATTATCTCAAAATATATGTACGACATAAAAATAAAAAACCATTTTTTCCTTAAAAATATTTTAAATAAAAGCCAAAAATTGATAATTAATTCCAAGCAATAAAATTATGAAATAAAATTTCGAAGTACAAAATATGATTTCAAAATTTACTAGAAATTAAAATTTTAAAATTATGCTTTTAAATTATTTTTACTAATATTATAATTAATAACGTTCGGGTATTAATTAAAATAATATTTGAAAAAAATTGGGTCATGCACATGACCAAGTAAATAAATATTTTAAAAAATAGTAATTATTGTGTATTTATAAATATTAATCTATATTTTAATATATATTTTTAAATAAATAATTAAAATAATATATATTAAAAAAATTATTTTATCTACATATGTATGTATTATTCTCGGTTTTATAAAAAAAAGCTTATTCTTTATTTTATTTAATATATTTATAATTGATTTAAACATATATGTATATATATATATATGTATATTAATATTTCATAATTATGTTTATGAGTATACACACACGCGCACACACACACATTTATGTTTATAACAAATTAACCAAAATTTATATATATAAAGTATTTTATATATGTAAACAAAAGTATGTACGCACATACATTCGAATAATATATTTGCATATTGGATGAGCTAATATGACTCTGTTGTGATGTAAATACCAACATCTATACACGGACATGTTATACCTTGCATGGATTGATATGTTACACATGCACACACAAATATATATATATATATACATATACATACATGTGTGTGTGTGTTTGTATGCATGTATATGTTTCATACATACAAGATGAATAAAACTATATCAATTTATAAATTTAAATAAAATAAAATATTTTATTTAAATAAAATTTAAAAATGTTCTAAATAAAGTAGAATTTACAGGCCCAGTAAAGATTATAGGGTAAAAAAAATTAAAAGTCGCCTATAACATCCTTTGCGGGCTGGCCAGTTGCAACAGTATGTACATAGTAAATGCATAAATTTATAACCAAGCTGAAGGGTGAATACAAATATTGAGAATCTAATAACATTGTTATATGATAACAATACCATGATATTGTTCATAGCAAAACTTAGAGCTCACTGGAGGTCGAGAGACATACTATGAATTGTTCCACATGATAAAGACTGTTTATTAGCATCGTAGAGAGAGAGAGAGTTGATTGACACAATAGACAATTGAAACATAATAGCATATCAATTCATTAAGGGACTAACCTAATTTTTTGAAGAAAACGATTGGAGAATTTGGAATATAATTCCATAATTAACCCCATGTGCAAGTAAGAGATTGGCAGAGTTAGGGGTATGCCCTATGGGCAATTATGTAATTTGTTAATAAATCTAACTTGATAATCAATATTGTTCAAAATAAAATGCGTTTTCTTTCTGTTATATACTTGTATAATGCATAATATTTATTAAATATTTTAATTAAAAATGTATTTAATAGAAAATCCATGAATGGTATGTTTTGTGATAGCAGTTACAAAATGTTGTAACCTTGAGCAATTTATCATAATTAAAAAAATACCATTTTAAATATTCCTATTTAAGATGTATTAAGAATTGGATATCAATGCATCTATTTATACTACAGTACGTAACGCTTTCCAGATGTTGGGTAGTGTATTAGTCATGACTGTTGGGGGCACCAAGGAGTTACATACTGATAGTTAGTGGATAACTATGGAATGACTTATTCGATAGTTTTCTATTGGTTCATATGACCGAGGTTAAATAGAAAATGCCAAAGTGACTAATTTACATAGTTCTCTTGACTTTAGAATACTATTGCTCTTCAATATGAAAACCTTCGCTTTGATTATAGTTAAATCATGGCATGGCATCCATTGAACGACTATAGTTGGGTCAATCACAAGTATTGAAAGTGAAACACTATTCATGAGAGGATTCATCTCCTCGATTATATAGTTTTGTATTATGGTCAACTGAAGTCAACTTAACATCAAAATATATGGCCATAGTAGTTCAGTTAATTATTATTATTACTGAACCAAGGACTTTGTGTTTGGACTATAGAGTTGAATATAGACAATATTGAATTTTTGACCACAACCAAATTCTATAAATTCAAAGTGATATAGTTTTTCTGAAGAGAATTGGTGTAAATAACTGCCACCACCGGCTAACACTTAAATAAATCAAATTGGATTTTACAAAAAAGATTTGTAAGTGATAAATTCGACCAAAATGTCACTCCACTAGCTATGATGACGAGTGAATGTTAATATTCCAATAGTCCGATATTAATCATTGATGGAATTTACACCTATGAGTCACACAACCCCATTGATGGGTTCTCCGAAATACCACACGATTTAACTGATTTATAAGTTGTAAACTAATTCAATAAATTACTTTTTTTTCAAAAATATTAATTATTTATTTATTTGATGTAATGGATGCCATTAGGACTTTTTAATGTCATTAGCATTTACTTGAGTGCATATATAAAAGTTGTATATGTACAAATCAATATAAGATATCGATGTGCATTTAAATTTGATTTAAATGTAACTATTTTTTAAGTGCTATTAAATAAATGAAAAGTTCTCTCTCTAGTTAAAACCATATATCCCCACATTAATTGAATAAGTTAAGAGAAACAAAAGAAAGGTTTCCGTAACGACCCGCTATTTTGGACCATTCAAATCGACAACAAAACCACACATGTATGACTTGAATCACTCAAAATACCAAAATTTTAACTTAAATTTGGAAAAACTCAGAATATATAGTAAATAAATTACAGACCACAGACATAGAGTAATGTAATAATGCAGCGGAAGCAAAGAGATAGTAGTTCATGGAGCTACTATATATATACATCAGAGTTAAGCAAGCTACAAAAGAAGTAACAAGATACAACAGAAGTCTCAATATGATAATCAAATATAAATCAGAATACATTGCTGGAATCAACTGGATAACTGAAAGCGAAACAGATGGCTGGATTTTCAAGCAAAGCTCCAACTCCGAAGGTGAGTCTCAAATGTTTTATCACTCAGTCTGACCCGGACGTAAAGAAAAACACAATACACTCGAGTCAGGACATATTACTTATACAATGTAAACCAACTTAAGTGAACTGTAATAAAAAGCACAAGTAACTTAAAGGATGCTTGTGACCGCCCATCCTCTAAGGATCCGTTAAACTATTTACTATGTAGTAATATACATCATCATAATAATGTCTATTAGTAAAGTAAACTTACTTAAAAATAGCTTTAAGGCTTTACATTTTCCACCTTAACACATATATAGTCCTAGTAGTTTATCCAATACCATCGTACCTCCAGATCGGGAGGCTACCACAAATACTCCATAGGCTATGACAAAGAACCAAAATCGTACAAGGCGCGCTAGGGTAGGTGACACAGCACAACGAGGCAATGTCAGGGTAGATATATCAATTGCGCATCCGGGCTGGTGGTAACGCATAGCCGCAGCTACCGCCCACCTCGAGCCACACCCCCAAATCAAAAATCAAAAGTTGCCACCAAATCAATCATAGAGTCAGAATATAATATCGAAGTAGTGTGTCCGATTAGAGGAACTACCTCATTGGCCCGAGAATCGCTTCTTTAGCCACCTTGTGCCAACTCACGGGAGTTGGGTCCACGTTCATACCTCAAAGGAGTCGCCATCCTACTTTATTCTGGGATCTCCACCGCGCACACGGTTGTTAAAGTGGTTTTCGGTATCGACAGAGAGTATGCCCATATCCGATTCCGGTCTCTTTAACAACCAAACGTTATTATAACCCATGGATAATTATTTCAAAAATCCTTTATACTTCGAAACCAAAACATCATATCCATTAAAAAACTATGCCAACATAATATCATTTCCATTTAAAACCCAAATCAATATGATAGCATTTAAATAAAACCCAAATTTACAAATCACTGAATATTTCCTTCAATGTATTTAAGCTTGAAATATTCCTTTAAATCATATTAAACCAAAACCATGTGATGAAGTCATATTCTTGAATTTTCAATTTCAATAAGTTTCAAATCGATATATTTAAAGATAATATTTAATTTAATACAATTTCAAATAAATTCATTTTCAAAACCGTAGTACTTTCAATGTTATAACAACTCCAAAACCAAAACACTTTGGAACCATAATACTTTGAAATCATAACCCTTTGAAATATTATCATTTGGAATATAATACTTAGAAAATCATAACACACAAACGTATTCATTTAAACCATTTAAATTCAATGTCAAAATCTTTCAAAAATATATCCATTTCCAAAGTTCATTTGTTCAATTATAAACTTTCTAAAACATTGTATTTTCAGCAACAACATCACTTATAAAGTGTTACGGTAGATATATTAGTATTTCAAAAACATTGTCAATTTCAGAAACAGCAGAACTTATAAAGTGCAACAGTAGGAATTAATATTTCAAAACAATTCAATTTTCAGAAACAGCAACACTTATAAAGTGTTGTAGTAGATATATAGGTATTTTCAGAAATAGTTCAAAGTCAGAAATAACAGCACTTATAAAGTGTTGTAGTAGGTATTTATTTATTTCAGAACATAGTTTAATTTCAGAAATGGTAGCATTTAGCAAATGCTATCTTAAGGCCACAACATTTTGGAAATGCTACTAATAAAATTTCCAGATTTATCATAACATTTCAGAAACATTAAAACCCAAATTTTAGCCATTTTTAACTTATAAAATCATATCTCAAGCTTCAAAAATATTCATTTGGTTTTCACTTAACTTATGATTAAATAAATAAATTTTTATAAATAAAATATCCAAATTAACTATAATTATTTTATTAAGTCAAAATTACACTATTTTACTTAACTTTTATTTCAACCAATAACTTAATACTTTATTTTCAAAATACCCATTTCATAAATAAGATATTCTTTTAGTAAGTCAAAGTTCAATTTTTCCAATTGAAAACCAAATTTTCAATTATAAAGTTAAGTCATAATTAAGTTACACTTTATACAAATTTTACTTATACATTTTTAACTTATAGAAAATCACTATGAAGTTATTATACAAAACATTTCATTTCATAAAATAAAATTTATTACCATTACTAAGTTAGATTTAAAGCACCATATCAAATCAATTTAACTATTAAGATATCCATCATAAATAAAATCTTTAAATTCAATTTAAAATTCATAATTGACTTATAAAATTTTAACTTATGCTTTAAATCATTGAATCAAATTTAAGTTAAAATTTCATATAATTTAAAATCCAAAAGTACTTAAAAATTTAAGAAAATATTATTTAAAATATAACCATGGATCTGTATAATATTTTCTAACCTAGGTCAAGTGATTTAGATGTGTATCATTTCAATCCGTAATTTAAAAAGAAAAATCCGGCTTCTATCATTTCAAACCCGCAATTCCAAGTCAAAATAAATGAAATAAAAATCGATCAAGCCTATCATTTCAGCTCATAATGATTTTTCTTTATTCTGAAGTCAGTTCGGGTATGTATCATTTCAACCATAGTGAAAGGGAACTTGCAGTGTGAGATACAGAAAATAAAATAACAATATAACATATAATATCATATCAGGTGATGTAACAGGTATATAGCCAGGTTATAACATTATATAATCATATCACAGGCATATATGAACTAATTAATATAGCATATTAATTTTACACATTCACTTGTCATCATTTCACAATTATACAAGTACGAATGTTGAGAGTAGTGATAAACTCACCTTCTAAAGCTAGAGATGAAAATTCAAGACACAACAACAAATTGTGAAAAGCACGACAAAGCACGAACAAGGTTTTGAGTGGATGAAGGGTCAAGATCTAAGTCTTGTACATAAACAAATACACAAACATAAGTATATAATTTTTAACACAAAGATTAGAATTTAAAACATTGGAAAAACATAAGAATTAAGATGACATAACCTTGCTTTCATCAACAAATGGGCTCGGCCATGGTCACAATAGGCTAGACCATCATCATGTGGCCAGTCCATGATGGGTTTTATGCAAGTAAGCTCGGCTATGGTAGGCAAAAGGCACGACTATGGGTGTGGAATGTGAAGAGATGCAAGTTACAAGTGAAGGAAGGTAAAAATAACATGGCACATGAAAGGTCAAATGTACAATGAGCTCGGCCCTAAGGCAAACATGGCACGGCCATGGTGTGGTTTTTGTCATAAGGCACGGCTTGGGTGGTGTAGATCATAGCATGGCATGGAGGAGGTGGTGGAACAAGGAGTGGCCGAGGCTAAATAGAAGAGGGATTGGTGATTACATAAGGAAGGCTAGGGTAAATAACAAGGTTTGGTGATGGATTTTGATCCATGGAGTCACAGCCATGGTTGGAGGAGATGATGTGATGGTGGTGGTCAGTCATTGGCGGTGGTGGAGTGGTGGTGAGGATGGCTAGGAGATGCATGTCCGAGCTATGCTTAAGGCAACAAATAAAAGGGAAAAGTAAAAGGTAAAAGAGAAAGAAAGAAGGAGGAAGCCATGGAATATAACTTGTGTATATTTTCTCTTGAAGCAAATGAAAAATGAGGAGATGAGAAATGTTTTGTGCGTGAATTTCAAGATGAAATGCATAGGTAAAGAAAATAAAGTGGACGGCTAAAGAAAGTGAATGGAAAGGAAAATGGAAAGGCAAGGGAAAAGAAAAGGCAACAAAATAAAAACAAGTAACTTAAGTCCTTTTGATTTCCTAAGCCCAAAAGTCAAATAAAAGAAAATAGAAAGTAGAGAATGGAAAATAAAATAAAATAGAGAATAGAAAAAAGAAAAAGAAAATAAAACGAAGTAGGAAAATATAGAGTAGAAAATAAATTTAAAAATGCTGAAAATAATCGCGTGTAAAACACTGAAAGTTATCAAATTTACAAAGTTTAAAAAGGAATTTTACAAAATGAAAAGCAGCACGAATATCAGAATCAAATACAGTTTCAAAGAAAAGATTAGAAATTTAAAATTCAAAATTCAAATTTAAAATTTTCAACTGAAAGTCAAAGTTTGACCACTGTTGGCCAAAATATAAAAATTTCAGAAAATGTTTATTTTATTGTATTTGGATAATAAATTACAAACAAATTCCAAACTTACATTGGAAAATTCTAAAAATTCACTTTTAAATGATTTAAAATCAAAATTTTCAATTAAAATATTTACAAAATTATGGGTTGTTACACTCTCTCACACTCAAAAATTTTCATCCTCGAAAAGGAACGAGACACGAAAAACAGAGAAAACAAGATCGAATGAGATAGGATTAAGAGAAGATGAAAAAATAAGATTGAAATTATAGCTAATAACTGTTGTTATAGGTGAATTCAACAAGATGGAGATGATCTTTCCAAGATCCTCCAAAATAAAGAACACAAGCACGAAGAAGATCCTCTAGAATCTGATTCACTCTTTCCTTTTGACCGTCGGTCTGTGGATGGTAAGTAGTGCTCAGATTCTAGTGAGTCCCCAAAGATTCTTGAAAAGTTTTCCAAACTGAAAGGTAGAGGTAAGTTCTTCTGGGAAGAAGAACAACATGTCAAACTTCAGGAATAAGATCAATTCAGAATTCAGTTTCCCGCTTAGGATGCAGGGGAATAGGAATAACCCGAAAGAAAATAAATTGGAAAAAAATCAGATAATAGATTTAAAACCATGAAAGTTTCAACTTAAATTAATAATTGATTTCATCCATTTGATTTCACTTAAGTTAAATAAATCTTAACTATTTCTAATTTCATTATCTATCATCTAATTAATAATTTCTAAAATCCTGAATTTAAAAATCATTTATTATACTCATAATTTTTTTCCAATAAATTTAATTCTTCTTTATTCTAAATTATTATTAAATTTTCCACTTAATATATCCAATCACATATATCAAGCATATTTACTCCTACTATAACTATTCCAATTTATTTATAATTTCCTTTAACATCATTTTATATTGTAAATTATTCAATTACATAGTTAACTTCTAATAATTCAAGTAAGTTATATTGGAATGCAATTGGGTATTATATAAATAAAACTTTCTAATTCAATTATCTCAGGCTTAAATATTTATTCAAAAATTTGATTTACTTTTATAATTGAAATTATCCTTCAAGATAAAATTTTAGAATTAAATTTTCGATTAACTTCAAACTATTTTATAGATAAATAAATATACACAATATATATCAAATCAAATTTTATATCATATATCACATATATTATAAATCAAGCCATATTTTAGAAATCCAAATCAATTTACTTCTCCAAAGCAAGATTGTAGCAAAACCACGGAATGGTCTCTTCACTTCGAAACTCGAAAATGAATGTCGATGATGCTGCAGTCATCACCAAAATTATTTTCTAGTGACAAAGAAAAGAGCAATGATTTAACCAATTAAAAATTCTTTTAAACAATTTCTACTTGAAATGCTTTAAATAATACATCCTTTAAAACTTTAAACACAAAGTTTGAAACCATCGAAAAATTAAGTTCTTAGTTTCTTGTTTTAAATTCATTTAAGTTTCCAAATTAATTTATAGCCATGTTTTATAGTTCAATTATTTATGTATGAAACAAAAGCTAATGGTTACAAGCTATATATACAGAGTCAAATATTATTTCTTAACATCCAATTCAATTAACTATCAAAATTCAGAAAATTATACTTATATACATATACAATATACTTATACAAAATTTATTTCCTTTACTAAATTTAAAAACTATATTGCATCGGTTTGCTCTGTTCAAGTGTTTTGGAGATCCTATCGATAGCGTTGATTAGACGAATCAATCGAAAACCCAAATAAACATCAACAACTCAAACAACACAATATATAAAACATTTTAAATAGATTTACAAATACACTATACAGGAATAGATTTTCAAAGTAAGGATAGAGATCCAGATTTGATTAACTCAAATCAAAGAAAAGTTTGATTTGAGGATAAGTTGGAACAAAAGATAAGATGATTAACTAACCGAATAAGGAAATGGGTAAGCTTACATAAATCGCGGGTAACCATAACCGGGTCAACCACGACTTCAAGAATTAGATCGATGTGGAATTCTAAGGCAAATCTACATTCGATCTCAAGAGGTAGAATTCAAGACAACAAGAGATACTAGCATCTAACCGAGGATATATAGAAATCTTCGGTGAATCAATGCCTATTGTAAAGGAGTTTCCCCCTTTTACACATCCATTAGAGATTAGCGAGACCGTCGACTCATTATAAAGCTCATTCGAAGTGGAGTTATGGGATACTCCAGAATCAAAAGAAAACGAATAGTGAGGGACAAGAATGGATTTCAGAACTAAGGGAAAGTTCCAAAATTCAAAGGAAACAGAGTCAAAGAGAAAGAGATCCAGGCTCGAACGAAAGTGATTCTATAAATAAATTTACCTTATATGCTAAGTTTTCGTAGAGCCAAAGCTCTGATACCACCTGTAACGACCTGCTATTTTGGACCATTCAAATCGACAATAAAACCGCACATGTCTGACTTGAATCATTCAAAATACCATATTTTTAATTTAAATTTGGCAAAATTTAGAATATGCAGTAAATAAATCACAAATCACAGACACAGAGTAATATAATAATGCATCGGAAGCAAAGAGATAGTAGTTCATGAAGTACTATATATACATCAGAGTTAAACAAGCTACAACAGAAGTAACAAGATACAACAGAAGTATCAATATGATAACCAAGTATAAATCAGGATACATTGCTGGAATCAACCGGATAACTGGAATCAATTGGATAATTGAAAGTGAAACAGATAGCTGGATCTTCAAGCATGGATCCAACTCCGAAGGTGAGTCTCCAATGCTGTATCACTCTGTCTGACCCGAGCGTAAAGCAAAACACAAAACACTCGAGTCAGGACATAGTACTTATACAATGTCAACCAACTCAAGTTAACTGTAATAAAATGCACAAGTAACTTAAAGGATGCTTGGGACCGCCCATCCTCTAAGGATCTGTTAAACTATTTACTATGTAGTAATATACGCTATTATAATAATATCTCTTAGTAAAGTAAACTTACTTAAAAAAAGCGTTAAGGCTTTATATTTTCCACCTTAACACATATATAGTCCTAGCAGTCCATCCAGTACCGTCGTACCTCCAGATCTAGAGGCTACCATAAATACTCCATAGGCTACGGCACAAAACCAAAATCGTACAAGGCGCGCTAGGGAAGGTGACACGGCACATCGAGGCAATGCCAGGGTAGATATACAAATTACGCATCCGTGCTGGTGGTAGTGCATAGCCGCAGCTACCGCCCACCTCAAGCCACACCCCCAAATCAAAAATAAAAGTGGCCACCAAATCAATCATAAAGTCAGAATATAATATCGAAGGAGTGTGTCCGATCAGAGGAGCTACCTCATTGGCCTAAGAATTGCTCCTTTTTTAGCCACCTTATGCCAATTCACGGGAGTCGGGTCCACGTTCATACCTCAAAGGACGTCATTCATACCTCAAAGAACGTCACCACCATCCTACTTCATACTGGGATCTCCACCACGTATACGGCTGTTAAAGTGGTTTTCGGTATCGAAAAAGAGTATGCCCATATCCGATCCCGGTCACTTTAACAACCAAACATTATTATAAACCATGAATATTTATTTCAAAAATCCTTTATACTGTTGGGGATGCGGATTAAGGATCTTAAGGCAGAAATAACACTAGAGGGGGGGTGAATAGTGTTTTAAAGAATATATGAACTATATGACTAAATTAAAACTTTCAACACAAATATAAACAGAATTCTAACATAGAATGATCACAGAACATATAACAAATGCAAATAGTAAAGTAAAGCAAGTAAAAGGAAAGAACACACCGGATTTTATACTGGTTCGGAATCCTCCTACATCCAGTCCTGCACCAAGGCAATATCCTTGTATAGATTTTTATAAGCCAATATCCAAATTACAAACCTCAATTTCTAAGGCCTTGAGGAACCCTCCTATCTCCGAGTCTGGGGTAAACTCTCTTGATTTACGGGACACAAGATCACCCTAATACTTTCTAATAACAATCCTTTTGAATGGATAGACTCTATGGACTTTTTGAATACAAATTAATCCTATAACTCTGAATAGCACTTTGATCTTTAGTAGAATGATGGAGAATCAAATAGAGAGAGTATCTAAATGATTTCCTATTGAGAATTTGGCAGAATGATGGCACGACCTTGAAAATATGAAGTTTTATGGATATGGAATGGTGGAGAAGAAAGAGTGAAGAAAAATAAGAAAGTAGTTATTAAAAAATTCGTTTTGGAAGCCTTTATATAGATGCACAACAGTCGTAACCGTTGGCGAAAGGTTTTGGAACGAATGGACATTTCTTTTGAAAAATTGAATTTTGAATCCAACGGCCACCTTGTCGACATGGGGTATCCCCATATGTCGACATCCCTCAGTTCAAAATTGTAGAGATGTTGTTTTGTAAAAGCAATTGAACTTAAAACAAGTTGAAACTTCTCTGAAGCAAAATAAAGTGTGTAAACAATATTTTGAGATGGAGAATGAATATAAAATATTATTTTAAATATATATATATATATATATAATTGATATAGACCGTCAATTATATAAGTAATATTTAAAATCAAAATAAGTTTTGATGTTTTAAAAATAGAAGTTTTTAAAATCAGAATGGAGGAATATTTCAAGGCTAAAACAAAGTTTGAAAACATTTTTGAAAACATGATTTTGAAAGCTAAAACATTTTGAAAAACAGATTTAAAAACATTTTGAAAAATCTATTCAAACTGAAATTGCAAGAACCTTCCTACAGAACTCCTCCGTAGGACTCGAGAACTTGTACAAAGTAGTTTAAATGATTTTGATTTTCGTGGGTTTGTAAGCCACTTGTCGTAGGTTTGTAAGCTACTTGTCGTGGGTTTGTAAGCCACTGGTTTCGATAGAAATTGGGTTCCATCCCAAAAGAAAATTGGAAGAAAGATGAGAGTGCTATTATGAAGTTTTAACAAAATACTAGACACTTATCTTGAGATCTTGATTCTCTAGAGTCTTGAATCTTGAATCTCTAATCTTTACCTTGATGCTTGAGACTTTATACTGATCAGTCTTCGATGATACCTGCATATACTTCCTATATATATATATATATATATATATATATATATATATATATGGAACTGTTAGTATATATTTTATAAAGTAAAGTATAATAACTATATAAGATTGTTGTCATCAAAACATCATCAACTCAATTCCTAACATATACTTCAATACCAAAACATCATATCCATTTAAAAACTATGTCAACATAGTATCATTTCCATTCAAAACCCAAATCAATGTGATATCATTTAAATAAAACCCAAATTTTCAAATCACTAAATATTTCCATCAATGTATTTAAGCATGAAATATTCCTTTAAATCATATTAAACCAAAACCATGTTATGAAGTCATATTCTTAAATCTTCAATTTCAATAAGATACAAATCGATATATTTAAAGATAATACTTAATTTAATGCAATTTCAAATAAATTCATCTCCAAAACCATAGTACTTTCAAAGTTATAACAACTCCAAAACCAAAACACTTTGGAACCATAAACTTTGAAATCATAACCCCTTGAAATATTATCATTTGGAAATTATAGTACTTAGAAAATCATAACACTCAAACGTATTCATTTAAACATTTAAATTCAATGTCAAAATCTTTCAAAAATATATCCACTTCCAAAGTTCATTCTTTCAATTATAAACTTTCCAAAACATTGTGTTTTCAGCCACAACAGCACTTATAAAGTGTTACGGTAGATATATTAGTATTTCAAGAACATTGTCAATTTCAGAAATAACAGCACTTATAAAGTGCTGCAGTAGGTAGTATTTGTTTGCACCAAAGTTGGTCACAACACTCTTCGGGAGTCGTTGAAGAGATAATAATGAAGAATGTAAATTCAAAACAGATATTATCTAACAAAAACTCCAATCAACAGTAAAGTAAATGCTTAAACAAGCGATTTATAGTGGTTCGGCGTGTTGCCTACGTCCACTGTGAAGTTTTTTTGATGTTTTATTGATTCTCACTCAATGATTACAAGTTGTTACAACGATCAACATTAAGTTACAACTGGAAATTCGAAATCAACAGCAAAATTATGATGTAGGATGATGAAGATCTCAATCCGGCAGAGTCTGGGCGCTTGAGAGTCGAAAGATCCTTTTTCTGTTGGCTCTGGGGCTCTATTTATAGGCGTGGGATGCTGATATTTCGCTGAAAACTCGGAAGACCACTTCTAGCACGTGAGGGGGCCCACGCGCCCGGCCTCAGGAAATTTGGGCCCACTTTGGCATCAATTCGAACTCCATTCGAATCGATCATAAAATCATCCAATCGAGGTGAAATTTGGTGTGGACATTCTTCAACATGTACGCAAGCTTCTGCGAAAATTTCGTGGCATTTGGATCAGTAGATTGAGAGATATGATGGATACAAGATGGGATTCATTGCGTGGCTGCTTGGTTCGAAACCATCCCTTCGAATCGATGGTTTCGAATCGATGGTGGCACGCGCCTCCGTGATGACGTGGAGCGCAAACCTCGAATCGATTCGGATTTCGCTCCGAGTTGACCGCTTCGACTCCATGTATCTCGGCGCATTCGAACCGATGGATGACACGTCATCATGGCTAGTTGACTTGGTGGATTCGAACGAAGCTTCACTGATGGGTTCGAACAAGGCTTCATTGATGGGTTCGAACAACTGATGTTTGATGGATTCGAACTTGCGTTCCTCTGATGGATACGAGCTTTGTGACTTCTCCATGGATACGAGGTCCATCGATATGAACTTAATGGATTCGAAGTTGATGGAGTCGAATCCGGGGCAGTCCGATGGATTCGAAGTTGATTGATACGAAGGTGATCGGTTCGAACCAGTGTTCGGTGATGGATTCGAAGACAACTATAACGATGGATACGAAACCAGTGCTTTTTCCTTCAAATTGAATCGATCATAACTTGAGCATATGAACTCGGATTGAATTGAAATTTGAGATGCTGACTTATATGATCTTCCTTGTCGTGTCCTGTCAAATGTAGCTCAATCTGGACTCAGACAAAATTCAACGATATCCATAGCGAAACGAAGTATGACCAATCTCTGATATAAACTGTCTTTCGTTTTCGATCGATCTTTTGGTATCGCGGCTTTGCCAAAAAGCGGGATAACATTTTGCCCCCCAAAGTACGTCTTGTGGGAACATGACGTGCTTTGAATTGCTGCAATTTCTCTCTGAACAATCATTGCTCTCTTTTTTGTTGAGACTCGTACCCTGTATTGCTGTAACCTTGCGTTGATATGATTGATTGCTGTATAATAGTGCTTAGCCGTTGGCTATTGCATTTGTAACAAGATGAGTATTCGATCCCTGTAAATGTTTAAAATCGAATGTTAGTCCGACATATATGCACATATGTTAGTTTGACCCTTGTTAACGTCGGGCGCCCACGAGTCGTTGTCAGTTTTGTTTGCTATTGAATTTCGTATCGATTCTCTCTTGAACCGATTTGAAAATTTGAGTTGAGATAACGCCTGATGGTTGTTTTGAAAAGTCCCTTCGTATCAATCCTCTCCTGAACCGATATAGAAGGTTGAAGGAATTGAATTTGTGTTGCGCGAATGTAATATTTCAAACCGATGGATTCGAGATCAACATTCGTATGGATGGAGTACGCTTATGCTATGATGGGTACGAAACCGACATTCAAACCGATGGCTTGGACGAGTACGAAACGTCCATTCGTACTGATGAGAAAGGATGGATACGAAATAGTAGTTTGTATCGATAGGAAATGATGGATACGAAATCGTCGTTCGTATCGGTAGGTTGTGGATGGAGTTGTAACCAGGGGCTTCGAATTGATGTGCCCACTGTGTGTTTCGCATCGATGCGACTCGATGCTCTGCTGTACGCTTCGTATCGATGAGGCTTCAAGCGCATGGATTCGAAGGCAGATTTCGAACCGATCTGTTAATTGACCGGTTGTGACCGGTCGAGTTAACTGGGATGCGAAACGTCTCGGTTGCCTTCAAGGCTCCATATAAATAGCAGAGACCTTGCCATTTTTCACTTTTTACTTTTTACTTTTGCCTTGCGTTTACTGTGCTCTTGCATCGATTCGAAGCTCCAGAGAGGAACCGTGCCACGTCTTCGAACCAATCAATATTTACATCCTTTATTCCTCGAATCCCACACTCAAATTAGGTAATTAACCTTGAATCCAAACGGCAAAGCTATCTCGGACCTATCTCTTCTTCATTGATTGGCCACTCTGGTGATTGGTAAAACCAGATCTGGTTGGAGGAGCTTCGATTCGATCTGGGAATTTACGTTCGAATCAATGAGGGCGGCATCACTCTTCCTTGGATTTCGCATCGATCCTGGGATGCCCTCATGGGGGTGACACAGTTCGCACCGATTGACTATCCTGATGGATCCATTCGAATCGATGGACCTCGAATCCATCAGCCATCGGTTCGAAGTCCTTAACTTTACATCGATACGAATTGTATCTTTATGACCGATACGAAAGGTATCGATTCGAACGTGATCGATGTCAAGCTGAGTTTTTCCTAATCGGTACGAACCAGTTAACCAAGGATCGATTCGAAGTCATCCTTCATTGATCGATTCGAACTCGACACCTGATCATCGATTCGAAGCGCGCCTTTTTGCATCGATTCGAAGTGGTATTAGGATGGGTTCGAATGAGCTTCCTGTGATTGGTTCGAACCCTCTATGATGGATACCAAAATTTGAGATTTTCTAAGCATAATTCCGACAAGCTTCATTCCTGCGTATTTGGACTTGAATATTAAACTGCATACTTGACCACCTTTCGAAGCTCGTCGATGGAACCATTACAACTTCTATCCGAATCAATTTCCATCATATAAACGGTTTAGTGATGACGGTCAGCGATGACGGTCATTATAATTGGACTCCGTAGCTTTGTCGTTTGCATATTTCCTTTAACACTGCGACATTTATTCAAGTAATGCATGGCACTGTACAACACACATTCATACACTTTGCACTGGGGAATGCACGGGTCCTTTGTCGTCTAACGATGGTTTCTCATGAGTTAGCTAGTTACGGAACCTTCAAGTTCGCAGCAGCAGGAGATTCAAAGTACAGTTACTTCGAGACTAAAGGTTCCAGATATTGAACCTGAGATCATCGGTCCAGCCCCGGACGAATTTCCCAATGCGTCTTTCATTGCCAATCCATCGGATTCCGTCCAATCCAATATTTCTGAAGATATGTTGGGGAGAATATGCTTGAGGCACAGCCTGTCACTGGATGATGTGTTATTACCGGGGCCGAATGATAGACCACACAATCCGCTGGTAGGATATACAGCATTCAATCGCCATGCGTGCGCGGCCGGGACGCTTCCTCCATTCAGTGAGTACATAAGAGAAGTACTGTCTTTTTTGAGGATCGCCCCATCTCAACTACACCCGAACGGATATGCCTCTGTGAACAGCTTGTTCATTGTCATCATGGAGTACCTTCATAGACCACCGATCCCGACCGAGATCAGATATCTATTCAATTTCAAAACCCGAGGTGATTACCCTTCCTTCACATTTCTGGAAGCGGTGAGGAATTGTCAAGTGGTTACTGGGTCCTGGACCAGGTTGAGTTATTACAGGACGGAATGGTTTTATGTCAGATGTCCTCCAGGGTTTGCCCGGCGATGGTTATTCAGACGTGAATATAGCTGAGTTCTCAAATAATTACTACGGCAATTGCAGTTGAAGTGAAACTTATATTTTTTCCTTTTTACAGCAACGATTCAGCGACCCGAAGGTGAACAATTTAAGGAGATAGTACGAGTACTCCGGGGAGTCCCGAGCGCAGATAGGGATATCGAGTTGCTTCTGACGGATAGGAATCTCCGGACTTACGGGTTGATCGAACGAGGGCAGAGCATAAAGTTTGACGGGGCACTAAGGACCGTCTCGAAAAAACGAGTCAAGCACAAGAAGCCCAAAGTTATTATAGCTGAGGAAGCTGATTCTGAAAGAACCCATACCGATGATGAGCCGCTGGCCGAGTCTATGGATGTAGATCAGGATGTCGCGTAGCAGAGAAAAGGCAAGGCCGCCATTGTTAAGCCAACTAAGAAGGGGAGATGGAAATCGGTTGTCACGGCCCGATCCGCTCCCGGAGTTAGAATTTCGGAGATGTCTCCTCCGAGAACTGAAAATCTTTATGAAGGGCTCGCCGATATTCCAATCCCGGACGATGTGTCCCTGCAGCATGATGCCGGATTGGAAGAACTTTCAGAAACTTTAGTTTTGAGCGAGTCTTTTCCCACTGGTGTGGCAGACACATCCGGTTGGTCAGGGGGTTGCACATTCATACATATCTCACAACACTACATAACCTTTGACTGTAAACTACTTGTTTCGAAAAGTGATTAATTCTACTCTATTTTGCTCTGTAGATACTATGTCTGGGCGAGGTTCAATGTTAGGGAGTCTCCGACATGCTCGCAAGTCTTCATATCATGGGTCGCGCAGACGAGAAGGGGAAAGAGATTACGACCAGGGACGCTCTGGGTATTCTGGTCAAGAAAGATATGATACAGATAGAGGCTATAAGCGTCGATCTCGATCGCGTACTCCTCCTCCTCCCAGTGATCCCATACAACCTCCTGCTCATGTCTCTCGTCCCTCTGAATCTTCACACTACATGTCGGCTTCTCGATCTTCTAGGCATGAATCCCGCCATTCTAGGAGCGAAACAATAACTGCTACCGTTACAGAACAGCCCCCCGTGGAAATTTCAGGGAAAGAAGCAATCAAGCTTGCTCAGCGAAAGAAAGATTTTCCAAACATTTGCTTTGACAACTATATCTTTCCTCCACATTTAAAGAAGATCCCGGAGGAAGCTGAGCAGTTAGTACATGACTACGTGCACGATTTTTATGCCCAGTACAAAGCGTGGTCGAAAGCGGCGGATAAAGCATCGGCGTTGGCCTTTGAGAGTGCGGCCATTATTGAAAAGCTACAAGCCGAGATGGCTCAAAAAGATCGCATCATACAAGTGCTAAGCACCGAAGCTGAATCATCTCGAAAATCAGAGATTGAGGCTCTTACAAAGGCCGATGAAGCTCATGCGGCTATGGATAGGATGAAAAAAGAGCACTATGTCACGGTGGAAGACATGGGCCACCGAAACACCATCGTCACCGCCGAGCGAGATGTGGCTTTGAAAGAGCTTAATGAGCTTAAGGCTAAATTTTCCGAAATCATCAAAGATAGAGATGACGCGCATAACGCGGCCCAAGAAGCATGCGAACAAACCGTAGTGCTTCAGACTGAAAGAGATGCGGAGTGGCCAAAGTTCAGGCAGTCGAGGCTGAGGTTGAGGAGAAGGTTCAAAGGGCAGAGGCCAGGCTGGAGGCCGACATTGAAGATCTCCTCGTTACTTATAATGCCAATGTGCTGAGGCACAGAAATTTGGCCTAGCTTCAGGATTATCCGGTGCATCTTCGTAACGCATGGGTCCGATTGGTTGAGGAGGAAGGAGAAGCGCACCCGGACGCATCAGTCGACCAGTTCGAGCTTGAGAACCGGTTGCTGGCCGATGATGAAAAGAAGATCCTTCACGATGCCATAATTTCTCATGAGAAGGAGATGATTGGTGGCCAGCACCGGGAGATTGGGGAAGGATCGAGTGTCGAGCATCATGCTACTATTCTTGAATTTACTGCTCCACTTTCGTTAGAGCCTGTATCTGTGGTTGATTCACAATCTGTCCCAACTTACAACCCAGAACAACCACGGCTATCTCCTATTCAGGAGCATACTTCTGAGGCCGCTCAGCCGTCCGCAAGCCATACTGAGGAAGGTACTCTGAACTTATCGCAGGTGTATTTCGAACAGAGAGTTTGTTTTGAAGCAGTTACTAATAATTTCTTCTTATCTATGCTTAGTGACTGGAGTTGCGCCGATTTCCGCGACTCAAGAATCGAGTAAAGGGGAGAAGGCCATTGCCACCGAGACCACCGTCGTAACAGCAGTATCAACTGAGGCAGCGCAGGGGAGCGGATTATCTCTTGACGAGCAAATGGTGAGCGAGCTGCTCGGCGAGGAGGGTGGCTTCTCTACAGACTTGTCGTTCATCGTTAGTGACCTCCCGCCAACCTCTAGCTCTTCAATGCAGACTGCAGATGCCCCCAGCCAGGCCCAAGCGACTCGTGATGAGGAAATTCTGGCCGAGATTCATGCAGAATTAGAAGCTGCGGGGCAAGGTGGTAGTGTTGGTGGCAGTACGGCGGCGCATAGCCCAGCACCTGCAAGGATAATATCATCAGGGGGCACTATCCCATCTTCCGTTACGGATCCAGTCCCTCCTACTCCTTCGGTGGGAAGCCTTCATGTAGATTCGAGCTCTGAGAAGGACGTCGACATTATGCCCCCGGCCGAAGAGCAACCACCAGAGAGGAAGCGCTCCAAACTACGGATCTCTGTTTCTAGCGAGTCCGATGACGAACTGCTGATAAGGAGATTCAAAAAGAAGAAGTAGATGGGCCGTTTAAGCGGATTTTTTGATAGATAGGTCGTGTATAGACGCAGGTTCGGCCCCTGCAAGTAGGAATTCTTTTTTGGAAGAACTTATTTGCATGTAAGTCCTTGTCTCTAGTTAGTTGAAATAAAATTCAGTTTCTTTGTTTCAATTCTCATTTCTTTTGTGCTTAAGTGTTTGTAGTGTTTTGTTTTCAGTCTGGTGCACTTGTGGTGTTTTTACCGTCAAGTAGAGTTTATTTTATTTGCCAAGTCTGAAAATCTTGGTCACAAGTTGTAATCGATGAATAAGTTGAACTTCGGACATTGCATTACTTTGGTTAGTGATTGACACTTAGCTTTTTTGCCCCATAGTTTCGGGAAACAACATTTGTATTTTTGGTGGTTGATCGCACTTGTTGCAAATCTTAAGTACACGTCCGCATTCTGGGGACTTAGGATAATTTGAGATCAATAACCTGGTTTGCACTCCAGGAATTTGAGAGTTATCGATGTTTGTAACACGGTTCGCGTTCCGGGAACTTGAAATTGATGTTTATACTCCACTTCACACTCTGCGAACTTGGAGTTGGTATTGATATTTCGGTTCGCACTACGGGAACTTTGACTTGGTATTTGTGCTCCAATTCACACTCTGGGAACTTGGAGATATGTATGTTTGGGTTCGCACTCCGGGAACCTGGAATTGATGTTTGTACCCCAACTCGCACTCTGGGATCTGGAGTTAGCCGCTGGATGGTCAGTCACATCTATTTGGGCTTTTTAGGAGTCTGTTCACACTCTAGGAACGATAGATTTGACGTTTATACTCCAATTCACGCTTTGGCAAGTTAGAATCCGTTCGCACTCCGGGAACGAGTTATTGAATGTTAATACTCCACTTCACACTCTGGGAAGTGGGAGTCCGTTCGCACTTCGGGAATGAGTTATTGAATGTTTATACTCCAATTCACACTCTGGGAAGTTGGAGTCCGTTCGCACTCCGGGAACGAATTGTTGAATGTTTATACTCCAATTCACACTTTGGGAAGTTGGAGTCCGTTCGCACTCCGGGAACGAGTTATTGGATGTTTATACTCCAATTCACACTTTGGGAAGTTGGAGTCCGTTCGCACTCCGGGAACGAGTTATTGAATGTTTATACTACAATTCACACTCTGGGAAGTTGGAGTCCGTTCGCACTCCGGGAATGAATTGTTGAATGTTCATACTCCAATTCACACTCTGGGAAGTTGGAGTTAGTTGTAGGACTGTCGTGTGTTGGTCCAGTTCAGCCTTTGACGTGATGGCTTGCCCCCGAGCTGCGGTTTCACTTAGTGAGTGGCCGGTCGTATCACAGTCACTCGCTATTTGAATAAATTCCATTGTTTGATGGAACTTAGCTCTTCGTGTGTCGTGATTGTTGAATGTTGTATTTGGTGAATCACAGCTCTAGCTTGAAGAGATAGTATTTTATTGCTGAAAATAAGAAAATATGGCAAAGTCAGTGCCTTATTACAGATTCAAATTTCAGAATGTAAAGGAAACTGCAAAGTATTCATAGATTGAATGAGCCTGTCATGTGTGACAGTGGCGAAGGTCTTCGTCGTTCCAGGCTCCTGAGAAAGTTGGTCCGCCACTGATGGCGTTTATCACCAATCTTCCACGGGGACAAGTCGAGTCCTCCTGCCTCGGTCGATTGGGTTCATTTTTTTAATTTGATGGGCCCGCTTCTTTAGGCTGTGGTGTCCGCACAAACTGTTCCAGCTTTCTTTCTCTAATCAGTTTTTCAACGAGGTCTTGTAAGTGGCGACACTCGTTCGTATTGTGCCCGTAGCTTTCATGGAACCTGCAAAACTTTCCAGTTTGGATTTGTCTCTCTGACGATGGTTTTGGTGCAAGTTTTTGGTACTGAATTGTATTACAGGTTCATAAGTACAAGTCTTCTAGTGATGTATTCAGAGGGGTGTAACTGTCAAACATTGGATTCTTGCGCCGCGGGCCACGATTTTGATCTTGTTTTTTAGTTTGATTCACGCTCTCCCTTCGCCGAGCTTGTTTGTTTTTAACGTTCAACTGAACTTTCCCGTAGCTCTCACCGGACTGTTTGATTGCAACATTGCTTTGGATCCCTTCCGTACTTGGTCCTGTATCAGTTTGCTTCCTAGACTGTTTCGCGTCTTCACTTCTCAGGAATTGAGCCGCCTTGGGGTGGAAACGATCCAACGATGTAGGTAGTTTTCCAGCTAACCAGTTGCCAAACTCAGAATCGGGGTCGATCCCCTTAGTCAACGCCATCAGGATGGAGTTATCGTTTGGATTGCTGATCTCCACACATGCAGTATGAAATCTCTCTAAATAGTGTCTGAGCGTCTCTCCAGGAGCTTGAGTGACACTAGACAGAGTGTTGACATCTTTGGGCCTTGCGACGTGCATGCGGAATTGTTCAACGAATTTTGTGGCCAATTGGTCGAATGAAGAGATGGATCGAGGTGGCAGTCGAGTGAACCACATGGTAGCGATGCCCTCCAAGGATATGGGGAAACTACGACACTTCATTGCATCGTCAGCTCTGGCAGCGGTCATTGACCATTCATACTTCAGAATATGTTGGTTGGGATCGGAGTTTCCTTCGTACATGGGTAAAGTTGGCATTCTGAATCGCCGTGGGGGTTCAGCAGTAAGAATATCGTCCGTAAAAGGAGTGTGACTTCGGAAAACTCCCCAATTGTCATTTGTGAATCCCTGACTCTCACGGATCATCTGACGTATCATAGTTGAAAGATCCGGCATTTGCGCGTTTTGTGCGGCCTGCACCGGAGTATGATTACGTTCCATTCTTTGGGGTTGGACCGGATATTGTCGACGGTCCAAGTCTTGCCTTCTTGGCTCATAGTCTTCTGGGACGTACGGTTTAGGAGTACATCCAATATGACAACGGTCCAGGTCTGACTGATCTTGGGCATCGATTCCTGGTTCAGCCGCAACGTTAGTGGTGCGGTATTCTACGGTGTGGTGAGGAACGGCACCTCCTTGGGAGGAGGGTCCGGTTTGAAAACTGGCTGATGGACCAACTCTCAGTTGTCCAACGGTCATTGCCGGTTGACCTCCAGTGACTGGCATGCGACTCCCATCTATTCGGGGTCGTGGTGATCGATTGTGGTAATCAGAAGATGAAGAACTCTTGCTGGAGGAGCGAGAAGCGTGGTCTCTCTTGGACCTCTTTCGCTTCTGGCGATCCAGCTTGTTGATTAGCTCAGCGTTAGCGCGTAGCTGTTCTTCTAGTTGTTGTCGACTCTGGGTCAGCTCTTGGAGTAGCAACTGCAACTCTTGTCGGGTAACCGAACCTGACGGTTCGGAATGCCCAGTAGCATCTTGATTAGATGGAGGTGGCGGCACAGGATTCTGTCGATCCTTCTCTTCTTGATTGATAGCATTTGAGGTGGTTCTTGTACTAACCATTTTGAAAGTTAGATTCCTTTCCTAGACTTTATGCAAATCTGAATAGAAGGGAAGGAAGTTGGATTTAATGATCTGGATCTCTCTCTTAGATTTATTCAATCCGGTATCGATGACAGATCCAACGAGCAGGAGAAAATCTGGGTTTTCTCAGTGAAAGCACCAAAGTGTTTGCACCAAAATTGGTCACAACACTCTTCGGGAGTCGTTGAAGAGATAATAATGAAGAATGTAAATTGAAAACAGATATTATCTAACAAAAACTCCAATCAACAGTAAAGTAAATGCGTAGACAAGCGATTTATAGTGGTTCGGCGTGTTGCCTACGTCCACTGTGAAGTTTTTTGATGTTTTGTTGATTCTCTCTCAATGATTACAAGTTTTTACAGCGATCAACAGCGAGTTACAACTGGAAATTCAAAATCAACAGCAAAATTATGATGTAGGATGATGGAGATCTCGATCCGGTAGAGTCTGGGCGCTTGAGAGTCGAAAGATCCTTTTTCTGGTGGCTTTGGGGCTCTATTTATAGGCGTGGGATGCTGATATTTCGCTGAAAACTCGGGAGACCACTTCTGGCACGTGAGGGGGCCCACGCGCCCGGCCGCAGGAAATTTGGGCCCACTTTGGCATCGATTCGAACTCCATTCGAATCGATCATAAAATCATCCAATCGAGGTGAAATTTGGTGTGGACATTCTTCAACATGTATGCAAGCTTCTGTGAAAATTTCATGGCATTTGGATCAGTAGATTGAGAGATATGATGGATACGAGATGGGATTCATTGCGTGGCTGCTTGGTTCGAAACCATCCCTTCGAATCGATGGTGGCACGCGCCTCCGTGATGACGTGGAGCGCAAACCTCGAATCGATCCGGATTTCGCTACGAGTTGACCGCTTCGACTCCATGTATCTCGGCGCATTCGAACCGATGGATGACACGTCATCATGGCTAGTTGACTTGGTGGATTCGAACGAAGCTTCACTGATGGGTTCGAACAAGGCTTCATTGATGGGTTCGAACAACTGATGCTTGATGGATTCGAACTTGCGTTCCTCTGATGGATACAAGCTTTGTGACTTCTCCATGGATACGAGGTCCATCGATACGAACTTAATGGATTCGAAGTTGATGGAGTCGAATCCAGGGCAGTCCGATGGATTCGAAGTTGATTGATACGAAGGTGATCGGTTCGAACCAGTGTTCGGTGATGGATTCGAAGACACCTATAACGATGGATACGAAACCAGTGCTTTTTCCTTCAAATTGAATCGATCATAACTTGAGCGTATGAACTCGGATTGACTTGAAATTTGAGGTGTTGACTTCTATGATCTTCCTTGTCGTGTCCTATCAATTGTAGCTCAATCTGGACTCGGGCAAAATTCAACGATATCCATAGCGAAACGAAGTATGACCAATCTCTGATATGTACTGTCTTTCGTTTTCAATCGATCTTTTGGTATCGCGGCTTTGCCAAAAAGCGGGATAACAGTATTATTTCAAAACAGTTCAATTTTCATAAACAGCAGCACTTATAAAGTGCTGTAGTAGATATAAATGTATTTTCAAAAATAGTTCAAATTCAGAAACAGCGGCACTTATAAAGTGCTGTAGTAGGTATTTAGTTATTTCAGAAATGATAGCACTTAGAAAATGCTATCTTAAGGCTACAACATTTTGGAAATGCTACCAATAAAATTTTCCGATTTATTATAACATTTCAGAAACATTAAAACTCAAATTTTAACCCTTTTTAACTTATAAAATCATATCTCAAGCTTCAAAAATGTTCATTTTGTTATCACTTATCTTATGGTTAAATAAATAAATTTTTATAAATAAAATATCCAAATTAACTATAATTCTTTTATTAAGTCAAAATTACACTATTTTACTTAACTTTTATTTCAACCAATAACTTAATACTTTATTTTCAAAATACCCATTTCATAAATAAGATATTCTTTTAGTAAGTCAAACTTCAATTTTTCCAATTGAAAACCAATTTTTCAATTATATAGTTAAGTCATAATTAAGTTATATTTTACACAAATTTTACTTATACATTTTTAACTTATAGAAAATCACTACGAACTTATTATACAAAACATTTCATTTCATAAAATAAAATTTATTACCATTACTAGGTTAGATTTAAAACACCATATCTAATCAAATCTAATTATTAAGATATCCATCACAAATAAAATCTTTAAATTCAATTTAAAACCCATAATTGACTTGTAAAATTTTAACTTATGGGAAGCCAATATCACTTTATGCTTTGAATCGTTAAATCAAATTTAAGTTAAAATTTCATATAATTTAAAGTCCAAAGATACTTAAAAATTTAAGAAAATATTATTTAAAATATAACCACGGGTCTGTATAATATTTTCTAACCTAGGTCAAGTGATACAGATGTGTAGCATTTCAATCGGTAATTTAAAAAGAAAAGTCTGGGTACTATCATTTCAAACTCGCAATGCCAAGTTAAAATAAATAAAATAAAAATCGCTCAAGCATATCACAGTATAGCATGTAATATCATATTAGGTGATGTAACAGGTATATAGTTAGGTTATAACATCATATAATCATATCACAGGCATATATGAACTAATTAACATAGAATATCAATTTTACACATTCACTTGTCATCATTTCACAATTGTATAAGTACGGATGTCGAGAGTGATAAACTCACCTTCTAAAGCCAGAGATGAAAATTCAAGACACAACAACAAACTCCGAAAAGCATGACAAAGCACGAACAAGGTTTTGAGTGGATGAAGAGTCAAGATCCAAATCTTGTACATAAACAAATATACAAACATAAGTATATAATTTTCAACACAAAGATTAGAATTTAAAACAATGGAAAAACATAAGAATTAAGATGACATAACCTTGCTTTCATCAACAAGTGGGCTCGACTATGGTCACAATAGGCTAGACCATCATCATGTGGCTCGGCCATGATGGGTTTTATGCAAGTATGCTCAGTTATGGTAGGCAAAAGGCACATCTATGGGTGTGGAATGTGAAGAGATGCAAGTTACAAGTGAAGGAAGGTAAAAAGAACATGGCACATGAAAGGTCAAATGTACAATGGCCTCGGCCCTAAGGCAAACATGGCTCGGCCATGGTGTGATCTTGGTTATAAGGCATGGCTCTGGTAGTGTAGATCATGGCATGGCATGGAGGAGGTGGTTGAACAAGGAGTGGACGAGGCTAAATAGAAGAGGGATTGGTGATTACATAAGGAAGGCTAGAGTAAATAACAAGGTTTGGTGATGGATTTTGATCCATGGAGTCACGACCATGGTTGGAGGAGATGATGTGATGGTGGTGGTCGGTCATATGTGGTGATGGAGTGGTGGTGAGGCCAGCTAAGAGATGCATGGCCGAGCTATGCTTAAGGAAAAATAAATAAAACTAGAAAAGAAAGTGGAAAATGAGGAAGAAAGAAGGAGGAAGCCATGGAATATAACTTGTATATAGTTTCTCTTGAACGCAAATGAAAAATGAGGAGATGAGAAATGTTTTATGTGTGGGTTTCAAAATGAAATGCATGGTTGAAGAAAATAAAGTGGACGGCTAAAGAAAGTGAACGGTAAGGCAAATGGAAAGGCAAGGGAAAAGGAAAAGGCAATAAAATAAAAACAAGTAACTTAAGTCTTTTTGATTTCCTATGCCCAAAAGTCAAATAAAAGAAAATAGAATGTAGAGAATGGAAAATAAAATAAAATAGAGAATAGAAAATGAAAAAAAATGAAGTAGGAAAATATAAAGTAGAAAATAAATAGAAAAATGCTGAAAATAATCGCGTGTAAAACGCTGAAAGCTATCAAATTTACAAAGTTTAAAACGGAATTTACGAAATAAAAAGCAGCACGAATATCAGAATCAAATACAGTTTCAAAGAAAAAGATTAGAAATTAAAAATTCAAATTAATTTTTTTCAACTGAAAGTCAATGTTTGACCACGGTTGAGAAAAATATAAAAATTTAAGTAAATGTTTATTTTATTGTATTTGGAAAATAAATACAAACAAATTCCAAATTTACATTGGAAAATTCTAAAAATTCACTTTTAAATGATTTAAAATCAAAGTTTTTAATTAAAATATTTACAAAATTATGGGTTGTTACAGTTTCCTTTTCCAAATTAAATATACTAGGTAAGAGTGTGTTTGTGTGTGTAAGAGTATATTTGATATACTCTAATTTATATAAACATTGAAATCATGTAAATCTTAAAAAAAGGATTTTATTTAAAAACATTTTAGATTGGAACTAGAAACCCCATTAGACTTTATATCCTCAATCTATCCTAAAGGAATTTTTTTGAAGTTTACCCTTTAACTCCGCTATGGGTTGACCTTGTTCCTTCAATTGTGAATATAACAATTGGATGATATGAAATCCATACTCCATCGATCTGATATGTTACGCGAATAAGTAATTGGATGCTATTAAAGCCTTACTCCATCAGCTTTGTATATTTTCGTGAATAGACAATTGGATGCTATGAAAGCCTTGCTTCATCAATCTCGGATATAATCTGAATTGACCTATATTCATGACTAAGTCCCACCATCAATGTTACCAAATATAATGTCGTGTTTAGATATTTGGTAGTCACTTAGGCCTTCTATCAAAAATTACCAAATATAACATCATGTTGAACACATTGTTGCCACCAAGGCCTTATATTTACATTTCATTATTTCTTACGATTTGACTCATTATCACATAGCTTAATTGAGCAACATCTCAATTTCATTCGTTAAATAAGTTATTTCGCTTTAACTTAATATTTACCAAACCCGTATTATCTTTAGGATCAATCATCACGTACACTTAGCATTTCCTTGGAACATTACATAGCCAACGCATGTTAGCCTAATAGGGCCATCACAACTTGATATGTTTCATTAGCTATCGGGGTTGATAATCTCCAAGTTATCAAGTGTTGGATCACAAATAGCTGTCGCATATTGATAGCTCCCCATGATATTGCATGTTGAGCTTTGAATCTCAAGTTGATAGCTTGCTAAGCTATCGCGTGTTGAGTTTCAAGTAGCTGTCACATGTTGATAGCTTCCCAAGCTATCGTGTGTTGAGTAATAAATAGCTGTCGCATATTTGGAGTTTGAGAAAACATTGGAATTTGGCTACGAAGCTTGCACCCTTGTGTACATGATGGTTTTCTAAGTAACTTTCATATTTGGAGTTTCACGATTGGAGCTTAAATGAAGAAGTTATCAACATTTAAAATTTTCAAAGCGAAAATAATTAAAAAGTAAACGAAATAAATTATAATAAATGCGGGACCTCACCCGTCGACCCCCTCCTTGGGCCAATGTGGGGGCTTGGGTTTGAACCTTGGCCAACGACCCAAATTTAATTATTTTAGTCTAACGATTATGATTGGTTCGTGCGAATATAAATAAAGGCCTAACCTCTTGGTTCTCTTCTCATATTTTTTGATCCAAGCAGCATAGCCTTACCATTTTACCTTCTCCATTGTTCCTCTTAATTATAAAATATTATTTGTGTGTACATATATAATTGGAGAAGGGTAGAAAATAAAAGAGAATAAGAGAAGTAGCGAATCAATACTGTTGAAAAAAGGTAATCTATATTCCTCTTAATCTCAAATATCTTCTCAGATCTGTAATTCTAATAGTATGCATATACCTAGTCATGTATATTCTTTTGGATTGGAAAAGGAAAAGGAGTTAAGTAGAGGATAAGATTTAGATTTGCAAGATTTGGAAAGATTGAAAGGTAAGTGGGTAATTATATAATTTATTTATAGCATTAAAATTTATATTATTGGATTTTATTAAATTATTATGCCTAAACAAGATTGATGAGTTGTAGGCTTAAACTATGTATGGAAACATAGCCTGCATATTCAATAAAATAAGTAATTGAATAGGAACAATATGTACACCCTGATCTGGAAATTTGAAATTAGTCCTAAATATTTGTTTATAGAATATTGAAAAAATTGTAAAGATATTTCAGATCTATAATTTGGATGTAAATTAGGTTATCTTAGTTGACTTGGAATGTTAATTTCCATGTTTTGATTTATTTAGCGCAGGTTCCGTGTAATTTCCATAAATATCCAATTCCAAAATATGTATAAAAGCATGTCATTTGAGTTAACAAAGAAATATGCCAAAAGGCAAAAGGAATGTGTAAGTTATGGATATTCCTTTCCATATTTACACTATCCATTTCAACAAAAAAAGAATAATTCCTTGTAATTTTAGATGAAGAAAAGATCTCACTTTTGTTAATTTATGGAACATTATAACTGTAATCTTTTTTGGAAGGATAACTCTGATAAGTTAAAGCTTGGAAAGGAATGTTCTAGTTTAGAAATACAAATATATAAATAAATATGTATAACTGCGCTTAACATTCAAAAATATATATGTAAATAAGTAGTCCATAGTGATGTTCATATTAGTTATTAACAGTGTAGTAATTATAGGACTAGGATTTATGGACATTAATTAAAGATTTAATGGCAATAAATTTGTAAATAATAGAAAGTTAAAATGGTATTAAATGTAGACTAATTAGGGAATTTTTTACAGCATTTATAGGGAAATTGAATAGGCATAATAGGTAGATTTTTGAAATTGGTAAATAGATTACAGGAATTAAATGAGGTTGATTAGAGATTGTCCAATTTTGACATTAATTACAGTTATCATAGGTAACTGACATTACTAGACATTAGAAGGAAACCAAAGCCTAAGCATATAGATTTGAAATAATTATATAGAAAATAATTAAGTATCAAATGTTAATCCTATAAAATACACATAAAAGTAATACAATCTTCCTAGTTGGAAATTATATAGCTTTAATATATGTTTAGGACAAAGATGAATTAGTGGGCCTAGCCAACACTTAGGCTTAGGGCGATAGGTTTGGTTGCGTAGGTTAGGATGAAAGGTCAATAGAGTACATAATGGAAGTCTGCCCTTTGCCTAGAGGCACTAGCAGTTGTGTACACTTAACATTAATGTGGGACGTCTCCAACCATAGGACTAGTGGGGACGGGATATGCATTGTGGATAGGTAGGGGAAAATATATTGGGGGTTCTTCTCGGATTGGAGGTTTAGATGGCCCAGTACTTTTAAGGAGATGGGATTTACTTCATATCCAATAAGAGGTAGTAAGTAACCGAAAGGAGCATTTTTCTTGACTTATTTAGATTAGTCTATACAGGATATCAGTTGTGGAAGGTCGGCATGCTATGTTAGTATTTTAATACTGATAATTAGCAGCAGGTATGGCATATAGGCTATAACCACTAGCGATCCTGAGTGAGTGGTAGCAAAGATTTGGGTTATACCTTGATGGATTTGCTTCTTACTAGTGCAGAATCCATATGGGAGATGCATAGACCATAAAGAGGATAGTTAGACGATAATTAGTTTATCGAAGATGGGCTAATTTATCCTTAGATGAGTCTTTGAGTTGTGTTGTAGTATGGTAATTAAATTATATTTATATTACAGAGCCGTATATAAGGTTCATTGATCTCTATAATTAAAATCGATTACTAGTGCCGACGTTGCAGAGGGCCCTCTTTGGGAACGTGAGGTAGTAAATTGCCCATTTGTCTGGCTCCTCCCTATTTAAGAAGCATTGAGTGGGTGGGGTTTAGGTAGATAGGTTTATATATATATATATATATATATATATATATATATATGCTTATAGGCATATATTTATATAATGATACCTTAGAGAAGGTTAAGATAGGCATACTATATGCGCACATAGGATTTAACAAATTAGCCGTAAATAATAACATAGCAGTCAAATGGAATCAATCGGCATAGATTTATGTTGTGGATGAAGTATGCTATTTTACAATCACTAAAACGTAGTTCTGACCCCCTCCTTATTACAACCCACATGATAGTTTTAGAAGGAAAAACTATTGGTGCAAGATGGGAACATCAGATAATGATATTTTCTCTTTCATGCTCGAAACAAACAAGACAACTAAATATCCAAGAAATGACATTCCAAGGTAGCAGCCTTAGTCAATGCGTATGTTCTATTATAATTTTCGAACTGCGTTGTGTGCGTATATAATATACTTGTGTTTATTATAGGTTATCAAAGCCAATGATCCGTGCCCTAATGGACTTGGGTTTTGATTTAGTCGAAATTCGAACCATTATGGTGCGAGTTATTACATTTGGTATCAAATCATAGGTTAGTTGATCATAGGAATTAGGATATGCTGAGAGAATGTATTTATATTTTGACCTATAGTTATATATATTGTATATGCCAAACTCTATCAATTACGACTGTAAAAAAAGTTGGGACCATATTTCAAAAGGATGGGCAAGGCACTATGAGTTGGAATAATAAATAATGTTATATTTATACTCTTATCGTGATTACGCCATAAATGGAGGTCGTATCATAAGGAGTGGACAAAGCAGAACATGAGCGTGACATATAGAACAACCTTGAAGTTGGATGATACTTGACTTCTTTTCTGAGTTTAGACTACCTAATGACTATGAATTTTGATGAATTGATGATTGAAGACTTAAATTCTATTTAGAAAAATTGGAAGTAAGAAACTATATGTTGTGAATATCAAGAAGTAAGGATAATATGAGTGGCGAAAGTTTATGTAAGAAGGTGTACACTAAGCACCATAAAAAGATAAGCCAAATGTTCAATGGAGATGAGTTAAGGATGAGTATGGAAGGAGTGCCCTGAAGATAGGGCGACAAAAGTCCATTTCAGAGTCCGACCCCATGTGAAAGAATTTGTCAAAAAGATTTCTTTGAAAATTCTTTGAAATGTTTTGAATAGGTTTTTCAAAGGACATATTGGAAAGTTGTTGTTTTGAAAAAGCAAAGAAATTTGAAAATTCACAATTTGAAATTAGATGAGTCAAAAGTTTTTAATTTAAAGGTTTTTGGTAAAATTGGTTTTCCATTTTTTTGAATTTCTTAGTTTAAAATTTGTTGAGTCAAAAAGTTTTTAGTTTAAAATTTTTTGATAAAGGTTTTTTTGTTTATGAAATAAATGTAAAATAGAGCATAGGTTGGACTCGATGATTTTTCCTATTTTATAAATTTATAAGTTCCTTTTAAAATTCTTTCTAAATGGGTGATAAATGAAAATGGTACTTGATCAAAATGGGGTAAATAGAATAGAAGGGTAAGAATACTCAATGGTTTATATAGATATAACGTTAGGAATATACATATAGGATTAGAAATCTAGTTAGAAATAATACAGGAAAAAAACAAAAGGTATAAGATAGGAAGAATGGATGAATTCCACAAATATGTAGTAATTGCACATATATTTTAGATAAATGCTTAGATAGATGTTGCAATTACGCATATCTTTTAGAAGTCCCCCTCTTATGCTATTAAAATCTTCATCAAAGGTGGAAGCGAAAATAGCATGAGTAATAGGGAAATAGTAGGATGAAGTTTTCTCTGTCTACTCCAGTTTTCATTGTTTAAAGTTATAGAAGAAGTTTTCAAAAAGAAAAATGATGATTTGTATGATAATTGAGTTTTTGAATATTTTGAGTTGAAAATCCTAGTTTTGAAGAAATAAGTTTTTGATGTAAAATGTCTTTGAAAAGGGATATTTTTCGTAGCTCCTTTTTGGAACTAAGTAACTTTTGGATTTTTGAAAAAAGTTTCTAAATTTTAGTTTTAAAGATAAAAGTTATGGATCAACTACTTCATGATTGCAAAATTTTAGTTTTATAAAGAATGGATAGAACCAAACCAAATTTTTATTATGGAGTATATAGGGATACTATCTACGTAAGACAGGGAAAAGGTCAAGGATATGAATGAAATAATTACTACTGCTTGTAGGGTAGCAACAAGGAATCCCCGTTGTATTTAAGGGATATTAGTACCAGTCTAGGATTATTTTATTGGTGTTGTGTGGAAACCATAAGAACAACCCTCGAAGGAATAGGGAATAATATCGAAGTACACTTTAGAGAGTCCTAGGATATACTCACATGAAAGATTAAGGGAAAAGAAAGTAAATACCTAAATTTGAGTATATTATCAAGATTTTGCTTGGGAGAATATAGTGGTATGATTAGAGAAGAGAGTAATAAGATGGAACCACACATAAATGATGTTGGTTAACTTAAGGTTATTGAAGGGGAGATAGGTGGTAGGGAAGTTATTCCATCAAACCAATTTTCTGGTGAGTTATTCTAAAGGTGCATAATTCCTATTTCTTACCCACTATAATATGAGTATGCACAATTTATCCCATAATCATTTACAATAATAGAAGTAGCGGATGCATTGCATATACTAGAAGCCAACAAACGGAGTAAAGTAAGGTAGGTGACAGTTGAATGGCATACTCGGAATGTACATCTCAATTTAGTAAGGAATGTTAGGGCTACAACATCGTTAACACTAGTTGATAATGAATGATAGCTTCCAACAAAATTTTCCTTTAGGATTTCTGGATTGTAATCGCCAGTTGTCTTTCTTAGCTTATTGGAAAAGCGTATGATATAGAATGAGGTACATTCCTACTTTATCACTGTGTTGACTTTATGGATATATATATATATATATATATATATATATATATATTGAGAAACTATGTAAATAAGGAGATCTATAAGGGTACATAACTAGCAAGAAATTTAGTTAAAGTTGGAAGAAATTAAGGAATTAAGTTAGCCACTAGAAATTTAGAATGCTTAGATCCCAATACTTTAGAAGTTTGAGAAAAACAAATTTTAGTAAACGAAGGACATGGAAAGGTTTTTATGCAATTACGGGTAACTGTCCCTATACCTTAAAAGATAAAATTTATAAATATGCTTACTGTAACAATCTGTCTTTCTTACACCAATTGATGACACTTAATACATCCTCGGTATTTGTGCTAACCAATTAAGTGTCCAAAAGACAGGTCATTTCAAGTGAAGAAATAAAAAGACATAACAGAATCTCACAACGTAACGAGGAATATATAATATACATATGATCTTTACAAAAAAAGTTATCTTCATTATACACAACATAAGAGTACAATAACCTAATATTAGCCTGGACAGATATAACAGCTGTCCTTACAATTGCTGATAAATACAGATAGAAATCAAAGCAATAAAAATAGCAAAAGAATATAAAAATATGTAAATACGTCTTAGAGAATCATGCTCGTCTTTTGAAAGCTCCAAAGGATCTAGCTGAGTATGGAAAATATGCTCGGTCTGATCTGAACATTACAAGAAACTAACATCCAGATCAGCCCAGTAAACCAGCATGAGTAAAACTCGAATCAAAACATATGAATTTCTACATTTGAAGACCATTTTCAAAATAAAAGGTATCTCATAAGACCACACCACACATAAATATAGACGGGTTTTTATCTTATGATAAAAAAACATTTTTATTATAAAATCCAATGATATTATAATAATGTCTACGAGTTTTAAAATATCAATAATCAAATAGCTATGATGCATGTACATCAAACCGAAGGCGCTTATTTGAGAATGGATTCCAATAAATGGAAAGGTAAGGGACTACCATTCGAACAACTGTACACCTCTAGGTTAATTGTACTCTTGGGCCGCAGTTACCTTTGCAACCCTATCAACACGGGACTAGCCTACTCCTAACTGGATAGTACCAAATATGATCACCCCAAGGTTGTGATCAACAACCAAAATGGCCTTGAAGCATAAATATAGATATTGACTTTCGATCAGGCGATGATCATACCCTAATGAGAGCAACCCACATAACCCCACTGCATCTATCCTATTTTAGCCATTACTAGGGTGTAAAGCTTGAGAGGCTATGCTCTTAACGTTTTCTCATATAAATTCTCTCTTATAATGCTAACACTACCTTCTAGGTAGAAAATGCAATGCCAGCATTCATCATTACAAGTTCGTTCTGGTTCTGAACGAAGCCGAAGGCACTACCACTACTACATCTATTTTGGAAACACCCTAGGAATTAGTAGTAAGTAGTGCTTGCACTTCAAAGAGTACAATCTTCAATCGTCTTCAAGACGTTTTCCATTCGAACGCTTATGTTAGTTCAAAGTAGTTTTTAGATAACATATCTGATCCCTGTCTCTCTGAACCAACAAATGATAATTTATGGTTGACTAATTCCCATTCTTTCAGAAGTAAGCAAACTATACCAAAGTCCCAAAGGGATCTCTAATATATCCCTTAAAGCTGGAGATGTTTCATCAAATGGGTTCTCCCGAGGGAACTCAAACTGTATGAACTCGTAAAGCTCATATTTGCTTCCTAAGTTAAAACCCACTAAGATTTTATAATCGGTTATTTAATTACCAAATGCACAAAAAACAATAACAATTTAGATATTTAATTACCTAAGCTACCGCTAATCCTCAAAATAAATCTTTCATTTATTTAAATCTTTCCCAAAATATTTATGATAATAATCATATACTTATCTCACTGGCATAAGTATATTCACAAAACATTGTGAATGAATTCTTACTTCAAAATCATATTAAAAGGATCATAACAACAATTATTTAAATTGGAGATAAGGATAACCTCAAACACTATTTCTTCGGTATTAAGTGTGGAATGAGTGTCCGTACCACTGAAATTAAAAAAGTCGGTTAAAGGAAATCCAATCTCAGATTCTTTTATCAATTTCTTAATAAATCCTTTAATAAATCTCTTTCATTTACGAAAATCTCATTTTCTAACATTCTAAATCCATTTATAAAACTCTTTATAAATCTCCAAGTTTATTTACAGAATTCTTTTATAAATATCTAAAATCATTTATAAAACTTCTTTTCAAATTCCAAAATCTCTCTTAATTTACAAAAACACCTTTTATAAACTTTCCATAATTAAAACAACCCTTCTTTAATAAATCTTATCCGATCAAGTTCCTTTTAATAAACAATCAATTATCTAAAACAACTTTTAAATAACAAGTTATTATTAATTAAACCAAGTTTAACACTTTAAATAAAATAGTTAATGAACTATCTTTAAAGATCATATTAAAATGGTGATAAACCTTAAACATTTCAATTAAATAATAACTTTACTTTAAACCAAAATAATTTCATTAAACCCTTATTTTAAGAGAAATGAGATTAAAAGAATGATTTCTAAAATTCAGAACAGGCTTAGCGGCCATAATGGTTTATTCAATTTCAATTAAGCCTTCCTAGTTATAACATGGGTATTTACATAACAAGCAGATATGTAATAGGGATCAATAAACACCAAACAATCAATACAAAGGTAATGTCCAAGTTATTATAGAAGCAAAAGGGGATTTGTTCTTCTAAATACATGTCCAAGTTATTATAATAGCAGAATGATGTTTTGTTCAACTAATTAGATATCATTTGGTTTCATAACCATTTGCGGTTACTTAAGGATAATCGACAAAGAAATCCCTTGATTTGAAATATTTTTACAAAAGAAAACTTCTTTTAACAAAACCAATCCTTAGAAATAAAGAAACTTTATAAACCAAAACCTTTATTAATTAATTTAAAACAAATTAAACCTTTGTTACTTAATTTCAAATTAAATTAAACCTTTGTTTAATAATAATTAAATCCAATTAAGTTCGAATTAAATCTTAATTGAATTTAACTTTATCAGTAATTGATAATAATTAAACCCCATGTTGATAAAAAATAATTAATCTTTAATAAATAATTATATAACAATTAATCCCTAATAACTAAATAATTATTATTTTTATTAATTAACTAATTATACTTAACTTACTTGATTAACACTTAAGTACTAATTACCGTTGTTAACTAATGATTTAAGTTAAATAAGTAATCAAGTAAATAAATAAATACTTTTTATTACACAAAATATGTTTTAAAACACTTACCAAAAAGATTCCTAAGTTAAATCACTTTTATATTTCAAAAAGAGTTCGTTTCTATGAACTGCATCTATAGCGTGACTATCGCTATACGACCCGTAGCTTGAAATTTTATTTTCTAAGTCTTTTCTTTAAACTTTAACTCTTGGAAAACTTTATTACTTTTAAAACATAAAGGCATATTCTTGGTACTAAACAAGTTTTGAACTTAAAAACATTTTGAAATTTAAAGTCAAAGATCATAAATTTACATAAGGGATTCTATGTAGCGTTATAGCACAATTCAAGTGCCAGCTTTCTTTTAGTTTACCACAACAAAAGAAAGATCTCAAACATATATATAGACACACACACACACACACACACACTTCCAAGTCAACACATTCACACCCAAACAATTATCATATTTACAATATAGTCAAGAAATAAAATATGTTTAGAAAACTTAGTTAAGGGCATGAACTTTACTCACCAAAATTTGTCTAAATCAAAGTAACTTCTCCTAGAACTTGAAATAGGACCAAGATCTCGACTCTACTTTGCAAATGACTAGAATTTGAGCCTTGGAGGGACTTTTTGAATTCGGATAAGGGATGAAAAGTTCACGGTCTTAGGTGGCTAAGGAGGTTTTGGCTTATGCTTGGAAAGGTGGAGTTGTAGAAGTGGAGGGTGGAGGTGTTAAACAAGGTTTTAGAGTTTAAAAGTGATAAAAGCTTAGGTTTTGAACTTTAGAATTTTCCATGGAATCCATGACATTTTTCTCAAGAGCTTAGAGAGGTTTTTTATAAAATGAGAATGAAGTGATCAAATGATAAAAAATAATATGAAACTTAGTTTTTATGTAACATGTAATAACAAAATTACAAACTAGTCTTAAGTGCATAACTTCCACTTAAACTTGCCACCTAAATACCCTTGTCTCCCTCCTTTCTCACATGAATAGCTTTGTTCACCACCCCCTCTTTCTTTTGTTCCAACATTCAATTATACTCGGTGTACTTATGTTTTGAGAGAAATGACATGTTATGACTTCTTTTCTTTTTATTTCTAAACTTATTGATACTTTTTTATACGAAGTGTAATGATCCGGATTTTCTATCTTTTGATTTTGAATATTTAAATGGTTTTAAAAATTAGATTTGGAATATAAATTGATTTTTGAATATGAAGATTTTGGTTGAAATTATATAATAAATATAAATTTCAAATAGAGTGATTTATCATAATACAAAAATGGTGAATAATTGGGATTAGAGTTGAATATGAATCAGAATGATTTCTAATGTTGGTATGAATTATATTCGAATTAGAATTGAGTTAATAAGTTTTTAAAACAGGGGTTTCAAGTGATTTCGCCAATTTTTTAAATTGTCGATTTAATCGACGCGTTAAAATAGCGATCTAGGGCACAGTCTCGGAATTCAACAAAACCAGTTTCATTGAATCTGTTATAGTGTATTATTATCAAATTTCAAATTTAGTAGCATTTAGAGTTACCATTTGGTAGTACGAGATAGAAATGCATTAAAATTAATATCGGAAATTTAACATAAAAATTGGGTTCAAAAGGTTATTTTCTCCAAACGATCAAACTGGGACTCGAGACCAGATCCATTGCATTCAGAATAGGGGTATAACGTTAGGAACGCTAGACGGTACGCCTCAATAGGAGATCAAGATTGCACCATATGTAATGTGAGATATTTTGAATAAAATAAAATAAAAGATTTCAAATCGTACCCTCACGCCACCCTAACCACAAACAATCGTTGGCCTATGCCTAACCCAAAGCCGCCCTCTATTCTTTTAAAAATCGTGTAATCCCTTTCTTGTTCTTTCAAAGTGAAGCAGTTCGAAATCACGATAAAATAAAATAATAGTAATAATACTAATAAATAGCAACGTGGGTGAATCGCGATGGCGAGCATGCAACCGCGAGTGGCAGGGAGCGGCAAGGTGGATTCGCAAGTGGTTGAGATTGGCGTGCGTTCGTTATTTTGATTTAGGGGCTGAGGGGGAAAGGCGGAGCGGGCATCTTCGGTGAGCTTTGGTAGTGGTCATTGACGTGGGATGGGAGTGCGGCGATTTGGATTTCGGGGTCGTGCAGATTTAGGTTGCTGAATTTGGTCGATAGGGAGTATGGAGGTGCTGTTTGGGGCGAGACGTGGCTGCGGAGGGGATATGGGGAAGTGCGACGCCATTTTGGGTGAAATGACGTTCACCTATAGCAGGCTGTAGGGGATTTTGCGATGTTAATGGGGGCATTGGACTTGGTTTTAAGGGAAGGAATCGATGGAGCTCGTGAGGGTGAAGACAATGGTGTTGTCAGATTGGAATATCGTCGAGGCATGAAGTAGAGAGGGCGGCATGATGGCATCGGCTATGGTGAGTTCACATACTGAGGTAAATTCTAATATTAGAGAAGAAAGGCTAATTAAATGCATTAATTGGTAATTAGTTTAAATTAAAAAATTAGTTTAAATTAAGAAAATAGTTGATTAATTATAATTAAAATTGAAATCATTAATTTATATAATCGAAATTTGCTTATACGAGGTTCAATCGAACGGAATCAGTCGTGTGGGATACGTAGCTGTGATATCTACGAATGGAATGAATTTGGAATTGGAACGATTAGCAATTCGAAAATTAAGGTGAGTAAATCTCACTCATTTTAGGATTGTTGTTTTCAATTTAAAATGTTAAATTACTTATTGGTTGATTGGATGAAATAGTAAATTATTATCAGTTGGATGTTATATTATATATAGCAGTATATATATTAATTTTGGGTATATTCCCACCGATTGGAGCGGACAAGACACTATGCGCCCTGCATAATAGCGGATGACCCTACGTTACCGCGATATCATGCTTCGATGCGTGATTGATATTTTATGTTATATAACATATTTGGATGCAAGGAAACAGGTTGGAGGGTTCCAAATGGATTCGGATATTAATTGTTTTTCGTATACAGTGACGTATGATGTAATTAAATAATCTATTATGGATTGTTGTGTTATTTGATTGATTGGATTCTATAGTAGCACTGACCTTAATTTTGATATTATAAACACCATAAATAATATTTTTTAATTTTAAAAAGGAAATTCAAAAGCGATTTTTGAAATGGAATATTTGTATTGAATTTTTTATTTTTAAAAGGAAATGGATTTGAATAGAAATAAATGATTAGATTTTGGATTTTTACTTAATAATTTCTGAAAGAGTTGGAAATAGAGATTTTAAAATAATTAATAAAGAATTGGTATAATGAATTTTAAGTAGTATTTCTCAAAAATATGGAAAAGAAGTTGAAATCGGATTTTAAACGAATTTGAGAAACAATTGGAATTTATTGGGAAATAGATTTGTAAATGGGAATTAAAATTGAAATTGATTTATAAATGGAGTTGTTAATATAAATCTGTTATAGACTGGAAATGAGTTTAAAAAATTAATAAACGATGTTTATAAATAAAATGTAATGGTTATCATTTGATAAATTGGGAATGTAAATTGACCATGTGAATTTAAAATGAGATATGGGAAATCAGTTTAGAAACTAATAGTGAATCTTGTTTTGGAATTTAGAAATAGTTGTGAAATTGGTAAAGAAAATAGATTTGTGATAAATTGAGAGAGATTTATAAATGTAAAATGGTTATGTTCAATTTTATAGAGAAGTTAAGTTTTGTTTTATAAAGGGATTTTTGTTTATTAAACCATGTAGTTTAAAAATGATTTAATATTAGAATATTTTGGGAAGTTGGCTATACAAATATTTTGTATTAGTTGATAAATTCTAATTTTTATAATAAGCTATGTGAATCGATTTTATTTATAGATGAAATGGAAATTAGATATTGTTGTTACTAAAAGGTGTTTTGATACTTTAAATAATTATTTAAAACGTGTTTTGAAAATAAATTGCTATTCTTTAAAAATACTTATTTTATATAATAGAGTTTCGAAAAGTGATTGAAATTTATTTATAAATCCTCTTGAGATTTGTAAACGGGGTTTCTTTAACGGATATGGTTTTGATAAGAGGAATCTTATAAGGGATTTTGGAAAAAAATGGAATTTCAAAATGTTGAAATATGGAAACTTCGAAAATGAATCTGAATTCAATAAAGAAGTTACAAATTGTTAGTTGGATTATAAATAAGTATAATCGATAATTTTTGGAAATTGTAAAGGAAATTAATACAAATTCTGCAGATTTATGAGTTAAGTATGGAATGTTTACTAAGTATGGATATTAGAAATGATTTTGGGAAATAGACTTATCATATTTTCCTAAGTATCGGAATTGAAGGTTTTAATGATATTTTAGTGAAGAATTGATTTATATAGAAATATTTTTCTTAGTGTTATAGATTGAATACGAAAATATTTCTAAGTGTTGAAATGGTTTAAAAATATCCTGTTATTGATAAGCATTTGAAATTGTTTTCAAATGTTGGAATGTTGGAAGAGAGTTAAATATATATCTTTGTAAAGATATTTTGAAATCAATGTTTTGAAAGATTTATAAAATCGAGCATGGCGACTGATTATGTGTGTAATTTGATAGTTAAATAACTGACTGTTAAATTTTGCTAAATTCGTTAATCATTTTGAAGAGGCCGGGATCATATTTAATTATCCAAAAACCACTTCGGTCTGATTTATGTGTTACAAATTGTGATCTCTTGAAGATAATTGAGATGGTGATCTTAAAGGAGATTTGGTTTGTTCAAACCCGGAACTATTTGTATGGATGAATGCTACCGTTGCATTGTTGCCTGGAAGGTAATGTTAACATTTCAAGTGGATTGCTATTCAAAAAGGTAATCATAGCCGCAAGCCTCAGCAATCGGGAAATGCTAATACCGGGCATGCAGCAGGGCTAAGTGGGTCGCTCCAATTAGGGTATGCCATCATCTTTTTAGAATACTATATATTTATGGATTTAATTGTGCATGACATATCTCGATTAAGATTATAAGATTGGAGTGACATATTCGTTTCTAGTAGTTAAGTGGTAGGCCGGTTCTGTGTGGCAAGTTACAAGATGTTCTTGTCGGACCTGGGTGCATTAATCTAGAGATGCATCCATCGGAGGTAGGTCCTTACCTGGTCATAATATGGAATCCATTCTCCAATAAGAACCATATGGTTTTGATTGTGCCCAATTATGTTGAAATGTGGGATGCAAGCATTTCGACTATTTTAATAAGTATTTGTACTTAATCACTATTGTAATATCATAGGATTTTTGTATAAAAGTTCTATGGTTATCGTAAGGTAAAAACCCATCAAGTTTATGTGTGATGTTGTCTTGCGAGATATCTTTGATTTCAATGATTTTATTATAACATTAAATCCAATTGGGTGTGTTTTTCTCACGCTGGTTTTCCAGACTGACTCGGGTGTTATTTTATTATAATGCTTGGGTCAGACCAAGTATATTACAGATTAATTTGGATGCTTGGAGCTTCTGGAGACGAGTTGGAGGCCTAGAGATATATTCACATAGATGGTTATATTTTACATTGTATTCGTTGGTGTGATATCAGCAATTGTGAGGACAGACTGCTTAGCTGTCCAGGCTGAAATAGATTAGTATGCTCTGATTAATGTTTGTATATATACATATTACGGCTTTGCTTTTTTGTAAAGATTCGTGATATATTATAGATTATTCATTCCGCTGTGAGCTTCTATGTTGTTTAGTTTTCTTCTTATCTTTCTTTCTTCTACGTCTCCCCTAACAATCGGGTTATCCGGCATTCGATTTCTCAACGTGTAATACAGTGAACGTATCGGTGTCGATATTTTAGGGTCGAAAACCTCGATTAGTTACAGTGCTATCAGAGCTTAGGTTGAGTGAATACCTTGGCTTTGGTGGGGATTACACATTAGAGATAGGGTCAGTAGTACCCTAGAATGAGTCTGAGTGTATGACAGATATGCATGCATATTTGTTAGTGAATATAATTTTTTTATATTATGTAGACTTATTGGTTGAGTGTTTATAAATTTTGATCGGTACGGTATGGACAACTATATGATAGGAGTTTCTAAACTCTGAACTGGTTAAATTGACATAGTATTGATTTAAAGTGGATAAATGGAATAATTTTACCCAAATTATATTTGGATATAAAGGAAATAATTTTATGAAATTATTACATTATATTGATATGTTTGGTTGTTATTATTATAATCAAAACAAGATTATAAATTAGAATGGTCATATATAACCAAATTAAAAGGTATAAGTATGAATTACACAAATGAATTGAAACTAAATTTTGATTCAACCATAATTTGAAAATATAAATCCCAGAAATTTTGGAACTGTTTTCCAAATGTTTTGAGATAAATAATGGTAATATTATTCTGAAAATGTATTTGAATCGAAAAAGTTTTTAAATGGATTTTGAAAGTAATAAAGCACATAACTCACTAAACGCTACAAAATAATTCCGATGACGACCGCGACATCATCTGTAACGACCGAGAATTTCTATTTATTTAAAATTCGTTTATTTAATTGAATTTAAATATTAACAAGTAAGATTTGTAAGTCAAATAATTTATTTGTTGAATATCTGGATTTAATTGGATAATTAAATCGATAATTTAATATCTTAAATTACTGAAATAATTGGAAATTGGGTTTAAAATGATTAAAATTGATTTGTAAAATTTTATTTAATCATGTTGGAGTTAGAAAGATGTTTGTGAAGTTTTAAAATTGAATTTAAAGTTAATTTGTGAAAATTAAATATTTTAATATTTAATTGACGAGTTAAAATAGCCATTTTTCAAACAGTCTTGGATTTCGACGAAACCAGTTTCATCGGATCCGTAATGTTATATTATTGTATGGTTTCAAATTTCGTGTCAATCGGATTTACCGTTTGTCCGGGGTAAGCCAAAATGCCTAGAAATTAGTTTAAATCGATTTAATTTAAAATCGATCGTTTATTGTCGTAACTCGCACAGATGATCGAATTAGCTTTCGAAACCTATTCCATTGTGTCCGGAATGCGGGATAAACCTTAGAAACGCCGGTTACCGCGCGTAAATCGGAGTTCAGAAAACCCGGAATGATAGTGTTTTGAATATTTTCTATATAAGCACTTCATTATTTTCTTTTTTTACAAAACAAAGGCAAACCCTAATTTATACGTTCAGGCCACCAACCTCATTAATTCAATGGCCGAAATTTTTCGAACCTTCCACCTTAATTATCTCTAAATCCATCGATTTTTACGAAAAATTTTCTACTGAGAAATTGAAGAGCTATGTGTGATCCATCGATCCAACGGTCGAATTTTTTTGTAGTGGCTTAGATCGATTGAAAATCGAGTTTGAAGGGCCGTATGTCGTGTGAGTTTTGAAGATGCTAGGGGCGACCGAGCTCCTTGGTTCTCGAGCCGAGTGTGGAGCTCGCATGTGGCTTCGGGTTGATGTTGTCTGATCATCGGGGAATTGATCGTATTGGTGGCGATTTGAAACCCTAGAAGGCGGCTTCTATGGGTTATACGCGTGCGTTTTCTCACCTGGAAAAAGAAGAATGAAAGGGAGATGCGGCCTTGATTGCTTGATGAAAATCCAACGGTCCAGATTTGCAGCTAGGGTTTAAAAGTAAAATAAATTGTAAATAATATATATATTAAATCGTGTGATGTTTGTAACGCAATAACTTTTTGATACGAGGTCCATTTCACACGAAACAAGTTGCATTGGGTTCGTTTTGACGAGCACTATGCTATGGAGCTAGATTGGAGTCAATTGGAGTCAGTGAAAATTTCGGGTAAAATTAAACGCACGTTTAATTTTATTCGAAATAAAACGCTGGAAATTGAAAATCAAGGTGAGAACTTCTCACTCAATCGAAATTGTTCGATGTTAATTTTAAATAGTTAGATTTAAAATTTTTGATTGTATGTCTGGATGATAAATTTATTATCTGTTATTGATTGAAATAGACATTATGCGCCGTTAGGAAGCGGATGTTATTTATTAAAAACATATACCGCGATAATTTCACTGAAAAGTGAAATTGGTATTATTTATGTACTTGGAGTTGATTTCCCGCAGTATATAGCGGATGAGACCCTATTGCGCCACCTATTAAGCGGATAATATTTTTATAAATCCCATATACCGCGATAATTCTGTACTGGAACGGAATTAGTATTGTGCTAATGTCTGTGGATGTAGGAAAACAGGTTGGAGGGATCCAACTGGATTCCTCACCAGTATTTATTTGATTACAGATATTTTGATATGTGTTAGTTATCATATACTGATATATGATGTTTGGATGACGTGATTGACTATTTGATGCTGTTGCATCATCAGATCCATTTTTGAAGTTTAAAAATAACGATTTTGATTTTAAAGGGATTTTTAAAGTGATTTCAAAGTATACGTTTTATTAAACTTTTGAATTGATTCATTTTAAATAAATAAACGTTAAAATTTTAAAGTTATAAAAATTATGATTTTTGGTGAAATATAACCAAAGTGTGATTTTTGGAATAAATAGTTCAGTAATTTATAAAAGGGTTTAAATTGGGATTTTTGAATTATTAAAAACGATGCATATAAAAGATTTATAAAATTGAAATTTTATAAATTAAAAATATTGGAATATTAAAACGAGTTTTTATATGTGTTAAAAAAATGAAATAAAAATTGGATTTCATAAGTGAACGAAATTTATAGATTTATAAATTGTGAAGTTATAAAATGAATAGATTTCGTAAAATAAAAGATTTATAAGTAATTATCTTATAAATCGGACTTTGGCATTTAAATGGGATATAAATAGAAATTGTTAATAAAGGGATTTTTATAAGTTGAAGTTATTATAAAATATAAAAGAATCTTAAAAGTAATAAGATTATAATGTGTGAAGTTTTTTTTTAAAGAACGATTTTGTAAATAAATGGATTATAAGTATTTAACTTATATGGACTTTTGGTATATAATTGAGTTATATAAATTGAATTGGATTAGTAAAGGAGATTTATAAATCGAAGCTTATAAATAGAAATGGAATTTATAGACATTGTTTATAAATTTGAAATCAATGGAGTTTGATAAATTGAATGTTGAAATTGGTTAAGGAAGTATATTCACGATTTTGGACAGTGAATATATTATTAAATAAAATGGATATGCTTGGAAAAATGAATATTATAAAATGAAGTTAATCGTTTTAACGATGTTTTAAAATGTATTAAACATCGAAAACATAGATTTCAACATTCATTGTTGAAATAGACGTTTTCGAGAAATAGAAGGAAATGATGGACTATAACACTGTTGTTATAGTAGATGATTTCCGAAAGGAAATATTTTGTATAGTATTGGGATTTATATATCTATTTTAATTTCGAATCCCTATACTAGTGATTTTGGGCCGTCGTAACGATGTTTTACGCAACATTCATTTTGGCTCAAATTAATGTGTTTAAAAGAATGTTTTTCTTAAAGGATGAAATATATACTTAATTTTGATTTAAGTATATCAAATATTTTCAAGTCATGAAAATAAATAGATTTGTAAAATACTTATTAGTAAATAAGTATGGAAATGTTTTCCAATATGAAATGAAAGGTTTGAAATTTTATCTTTTAAAGATAAATTGAAACGTGAATATTTGAAATTTGTTTCAAATGGTTAAGTGTGGAAAATTATATATCTTGTAAAGATATTTTAGGGAAAATAAATAATTTGGAAAATTATTTGGAATCTGATGATGTTGCGCATCTCTATTGATAGTTAAATAACCGTCTATCAATATTTACCTTTAAATAGGTATTTGTTGTGATTTGCTTGAATTTGAATGCCACACTTATTTTTAAAATAAGCGCTCACTATTCGGGTTAGCCGGGAAAAAACCTTGGGGTCGTATAACCCATTCCGAATATGTGATACGTCGTTATGGATTGCATTTGATGACCGGTGTTGAAGACCGGATATTTGTGAAAACGGAAGGATTACCGTCGAATGTTTCTGCATCAGCTGATCTCCGATATAGAAATTTATTACCCTTTGTGATGGGAAGTCCAGTCGTGATTAGTGAATATCCAGATTGCAAGGGCTTCTTTGTAAGTGCCTTCGGTTCCGTTCGATCCCGGAACGGACTTGTATGGATGTGTGTCTGACGTTACAATTTGAGATGTAAAGCTGGTTTCTATCAAATATATTTCCGTTGGTGGCGGAGAATTTATTCTCTTAGCTTAACACCCTTAGAGGTTATGTAGTTGATGGTTACTAGTGATACATTCCCAAATTGGTAATGTGGCATACGAAGTGCTGTTAAGCATTTGATGATCAAAACACAGCTTTTGTATAAAGCATGACTTTGTGGACGAGACTTCGTCGGACCTCACACCCCGGAAATGGTCAAAACAGGAAGGATGCAGCAAGGTTATTAGGGGGTAGCGCCCCTTTAGTGTATGTCATTCCTTCTGGATATAGGTGGTATCATGGTATGGAGCCTAGATACTTAACCTATGTTTTTGCTGCAAATTTATTGCTTTGTGGTTGTTGGAAATCGAGGATCCTCAGATATAGATCGGTTACGATCAGGGAATGACATATTCGTGTCAGTAGTTACCAAGTTTGAAAGGTAACCCGGCCTTGTGTTGGCAGAGATCCGGTTAGGTTCTCGGGTCGTCTTTTCAGAGGCGTACCCATGTGGCAATGGGAAGTTCCTTGGCCTGACCATTTGTTGGAAATCCAAAGAAATAATACGAACCCTGTACGGTTTTAGTTGTATAACCTGCCATGGAATGTGGCGGTAACCTGCTATTGAACATGGTAGCTATAGTAGGCATACAATAATGGTCGTATATTGGCTAAGATTTATATCTTTACTTTCGAAATGATTTTTCCTACACTATGCACTAGTAATAATATCAAATGTTTCTTTTTAATGCGTATCAAGCATCTTTGACTATCATAAGGAGAAATCTCCTCCGATTCTACGTTTGCATTGTGTGTGTGTGCGGGAGGCCTTATGGTAGTCTCATTTTCTAAAAAGCATTGCGAATCTATTTTAAAATTATTCTGTACTTTGTTTTAAAAATAAACTGTTTTAGTTCTCACACCGGTCACATGACTGACTCGGAGTTTATTGTTTTCCTTCCTAAACTCTGGGTGCCCACCAATTTCCACACGGGCGGTCTAGAGTTAGGTTATCGGGATATTCTGGAATTCAGGAGTTGCAGGAGGCAAGCTGGATGGCATGGCGTATTCACTAATATATAGTATTTCTTTTCCGTTGTTTGTTGTTGTTGTACACTCTGATAATGTAATGTAATGTAATATGATGTAATGTAATAACTGATATAGTTCTTTGTTTAAAGATTATTCATTTATCTATTATATGTTGTTCCGCTGCGATTGTGAGATTCTGTCATTGTTTCTGTTGTTTTCTTTTTTCTTTCTCTCTTCTTCTATCTTCTACCTATTCTTTAACCCTAACGGTACGGTTTTCCGGCCTTCGATTGCTCGGCAGTTGATACAGTGGACGTATTAATGTCGGTTTTCGAGCGACGAAAAATCACAAACGTTACATCATCGGTGTTAATTTTCGAGTTTTTAAGTGTCGGATTGCTATTGTAATAATTTGATATAGATATTTTGTTTGGAAACAAGTGCTATTTTGGAAATTACGAAGGAAATTTGTTTGGGATACAACCAACTTGATTTCGAAAATTCCAAAGGAATGGTTTGTTAAACCAAAAAGAGCTATATATGTATTATTTTAAGATGATTTGAAATAAAATCCAGGTAATTGAATTCAAAAATTCTAATATAATGATGGAAACAAAAGGAAAATAAATTTTGAACTTACAAGTTGAGAAAGATATTGATAGGAGAGAAGTATGAAGACTGAATTCTGGAATTAAAACTTGAGTAGGTTTAAATGGATTGAATGAATTGAGATTTAACTTAAGATAAGTTAAATAGAGTTGAAATGGGAAGTGAAATAATATCAAATTGTATTCTATATAAATTTGAGTTGTAAAATAATTATACAACTATAAGTTAAAAGTTTGAATGGAGTCAACTCAAGTATAAAATTTATATAATTGTGAAAAATAAGTTGTTTAATTTATGAATTGGAAAAATGGAGTAGAAAAACCAAATTAAAAATGGTTGGATATTTGGTGGAGAAATGGAATTCCAAATTTGAATTTAAAAATGGATTTATAATCAAGCCCATCTAAATGAAATGATTTTTGAAAGAAAAATATTATTGTGAAGTAGAAAATGGATGTGACTAATTAGATGAATTAGTTAGCATATTGAATATTTGAAATGGAACTTAATATATGAATGTAATTTGACTTATATGTAAGCGAATTAAGTATAATTTGGAATGTTGTCAAATAAAATTGCAATGGATTGAAATGGCGATCACTCAAATTATAAACAAAATCAATTGAATTTGTTTAGAGATGTTATGAAATGAAATAGAGTATGGAATTAAATTTTAAACTGGAAATGAATTTAAGTTATGCATAAAAGGTTATAATGCACCTTAACATTAATTTTATGAAGTGATTCATAAATAAATTGACATGGAATGAAACATCGTTAATATAAAATGAAGTGAACAAGATTTTGTGAATATATGGAATGTGAATACATAAAAAATGGATAAATTGATTCAGAAGCAATTTAAACTGGCTTATAAACTGAAGTGGACATTTTATTAAATGAATATCACCGAATTTGCATGGAAAAATTGGTCATTTGAAGTAAACGGGAGAAAACAAAAAATTTGTGATTCAATAAAAAGTGAATAAATTGATTTAGAATCAAGTAGGAATGGATAAGAATATATTTAGGAAAATATGAATCGAATGCTAGAAATTAGTTTGTGAATTATTCGAATTGAATGAAATGGTATATAAATCAATTAAAGTAAATAATCAAATGGATGATTATGACTTGAGTTCAAGTGAGTTGTATGCGAACCAATTATAATTTGAATAAATGATTTATGGATCAAATCGGGAGTAAATAAGATGATGTTGGAACCTTGTATTAGCATGTACATTCTATTATACATGTCGTAACGTGTTTTGTTTATAAAATGGTTTATACATTCGTGCGTAACATGTTTAGTTTATGCAAATGGCATGTTTAACTAGTTAAATAAATAAAATGTTATTAAATTTCTCGTTTTTGAACTTACATGTTTTATTTGAGTAAGTACGGGTATGAAAAGACCATTTGGCTATATTTTGATTGCATGATTGCATGTAAATTGTGCAAGCTCTGTTAATAAGGCTAAAATAAGGTACGCTTATGAATTTAGCGCGTGAAAAATAAAAATACCGATATATATTGCATTTTCCGACCATGAGAGTCGATGTATTTCTTTTACCATATTTGTGATATTGTAAAAGGCTTTCCATACAAGGGAGACTCTGCTAAAAAAAATCGAAAATTTAGAGTGTTAGAAAAAAAATCAAAATTTTTGAAAAAATTTTGTTAGCCAAAAATTTAATTTCGAACTGTAATTGAAATAAGTGGTTTTAATTTATAAATGAAAATTAATTGTTTTGAATGGAACTAAAAGATTTGGGAAAATGAAATATCAAGTTTCAATTAAGTGAATTTTAACAAGTTAATGGGTTTGTTGCATTTTTCCTACTTAGCGATTACGGGGATGAAATTCTTTTATGGGGGAGGAATGTAATGACCCGGATTTGTTTGATTTTGCATATTTAAATGGCTTTAAATATTAGATTTGGAATATAAATTGATTTTTGAATATGAAGATTTTGGTTGAAATTATAGAATGAATTTAAATTTCAAATAGAGTGATTTATCGTAATACAAAAATGGTGAATAATTGGGATTTGAGTTGAATATAAATTGAAACGATTTCTAATATTGATATGAACTCTATTTGAATTAGAATTGAGTTAGTAAGTTTTTAAAACTGGGATTTCAAATGATTCCGTCAATTTTTGAAATTGTCGATTTAATCGATGCATTAAAATAATGATCCGGGTCATAGTGTCAGAATTCGACGAAACTAGTTCATAGTGTATTATTTTTGGATTTCAAATTTCGTAGCGTTTGGAATTGCCGTTTGGTCATACGGATAGAAATGCGTTGAAATGAATATCGGAAATTTAATATAAAAATTGGGTTCAAAAAAGCTATTTTCTCCAAACGATCGAATTGGAGCTCGAGACTAGATCCATTGCGTTCGAAATAGGGGTATAAATTAGGAATCTCATGTGGTACGCCTCAATAAAAGATCGAGATTTCACCGTATGAAATGCGAGATATTTTGAATAAAATAAAATAAAGATTTCAAATCGTAGCCTCGAGCCACCCTAACCACGTATATCGCCGGCCTATGCCTGACCCAAAGCCGCGCTCTTTTCTTTCAAAAATCGTGTAATCTCTTACTTCTTCTTCAAAAATTAAGCAGTTCAAAATCACGAGAAAAGAAAAGAAAATAATAATAATAATAAATAGCAACGCGAGTGAATCGCGATGGCGAGCACGACTGCAAGTGGTAGGGTGCGGCAAGGTGGTTCGCAAGTGGTTGAAGTTGGCATGCGTTCGTTCGATTTTTGGGCTAAGGGGCAGAGACGGAGCTGGCATCTTCGGTGAGCTTGGTTGGTGGTCATCGACGTGGAGATGTGAGCATGGCGATTTGGGTTTCAGGTTCGTGCAGATTTGGGTTGCTGACTTTGGTCGATGAGGAGTATGAAGGTGCTGTTTGGGCGAGGCGTGGCTACGGAGGGGACATGGGGAAGTGCGACACCATTTTGGGGATATTTAGCGACGAAATGATTTATATAGAAATATTTTTCAAAGTGTTATTGTAACGACCCGCTATTTTAGACTATTCACATCCGCACTTGTCGGACTTGAATAATTCAAAATACCGAATTGTTAATTTAAATTTGGCAAAACTCAGATATATAGTAAATAAATAATCACAGAATCACAGATACAGAGTAATAATATGCAGCGGAAGTAAAAGGGATAGTAGTTCATGAAGCTACTATATAAATATATAAGATACGTCAGAGTTAAATAAGTTACAACAGAAGTCCCGAAAACAACAGTCAAATATAAGAATCAGAATATATCACTAGAATCAACGAATATCTGAAAGCTGGATAGATAGCTGGATCTCCAGGCGAAGCTCCAACTCCGAAGATGAGCCTCGAAAGCTGGTACTCTCAGTCTGACCCGAGCGTAAAGCAAAACACAAAACACTCGAGTCAGGATTAATATTCTCATATCAATAAATCCAACTCAAGTGAAATAGCAATCGAAATACAAGTAACTCAAAGGATGTTGGAATCACCATCCTCTGAGGATCCGTTAAACTATCTACTATGTAGTAATATATGCTAAATAGATAATGTCTATCAGTAATATAAAGTATCAAAATAGTGTTAAGGCGTTACCATTATCCCCCTTAACACATTTTATAAATGTCATAGTCTATACAGCACTGTAAACTCTACCGTAAACTAGTGGGATATCAGGGAGTACTTCATAGGTATAACACAAAACAAATTCGTAGTGGTCGCGTATATAGGGATACAAGTATGACAAGGCACATGAGGCAATACCCAAGGTAGTGAAACTACCGTTCGCCTGATCCGGACTGGTGAGAACGCATCGCCGCAGCGATCGCAACACCGCGAAACAACACTCCTGAAATTCCGAGGGTGCACCAATCAATCACAAGTAATGAGTAGTAGTTACGAAGAAGTGTGTTCGCTCGAGGTGGCTAACCCCATTTGGCCCGGCACGGCTCCTGATTTTAGTCATTTCCAATTTGACACAAGTGTCAAGGCTATCCATTATCGTTCTCTTTCTTCAGTCATCACGTACGTCATTCCACCACTTCATTCTGGATCATCACTCCGCGTATAGTTATTAAAGTGGTTTTCGGTTTAGATAGAGAGTATATCCATAACCGATTCCGGTCTTTTTAATAACTTTCGTAATTATTACACCGATTGGTCGTTTAGTAAATTTCAAACCAAATCAAATTCAATTTCAATTTCAATTCGTAAATCAACACTTCGTTTGTCTTCCTAAATCAATTTCCAAAGTTTATGTTTCAAAACTTCCAAATTACCGTTTCAAAATTTTATAATTCAATTTCAATTTTTATTTAAACAATTCAAATATTGATTCAAGTTCGTATATAGGTTTCATCCCGAAATCATTTAAATTGTTTAATTTTCATTCAAATCAATTTAAATTCATTTATCGATTTCATTCAATATTCATTAAGTAAATTTGTCATTCAAAACAACTTCTAATTAAATTCCAATTCATTTAAATCAATTACTTACGTTCAATTTCATTATATCAACTTCAAATTGAAATAAATTAAATTCATCAAATCAATTCTTTAAATTACAAGTCTTACATTAATTTCAATAAACTCATTCATTTCAATAAATCATATTTTATTTCTTGTTAAAGAAATTCAATTTCACTTATTTATTGTCTTCGTTACAAATTTCAAACTTAATTAATAAAGAACTAAATTTCATATATTCGAGAAGTTTAATTTCACTTATTAACTTACTTAAATTTTCAAACTTTAATAAATAAAAATATTCAATTTCATTTATTAACGAAGTTCAAATCCACTTATTCAAAAGTTCAATTTCTCTTAACAAAGAATTCAATTTTTATTCAATTGTCAAATAATTAAATCTCCTTCAATTATTAAATAATTTCAATCTTAATTATTAATCATTTCAAAGCTTAATAATTTCAAATTTGATTATAAATTCAACTTAATTATTCAATTTAATTTAATAATTTCAACTTAATTAAAATTTCAAACTTAATTACAATTTCAAACTTAATTATAATTTCAAACTCAATCATTACTAATTCCAAATTATTTATTAGTAATTCCAAATTTAATTATTAAATAATTAAATTTCAAACAACGTTCTTTCATCATTTATTCCATTAATATTTTGATTCAGATTCCAATATTAACATCTTCCTTTCATCAAAATTTACGTCCCAATTTTATTTCAAAACCTTATTATTCAAATAAAATCTTTATTTTATTTCAAATCAAATTACTGACCAATCGGGTTATTAAGTTCTCTATCCTAAGTCAAGTTCATTTTGGGTATTTATCATTTCAACCCGATTCCAATTTAATTCAAAATCAAAACATAGCAAAGGGAACTTACAGTGTGATAACAGGGATGGTGTCAAAGTAAATAAACAAGCAATAACTGCAATCAAACACAATCCAATAATCAATTCAAATAATCCCGAAATAATTGTATTAATTCGCATTGTCGTTTGTGCGAATTAATATAATTATCTCTAGAATCTACACTATTACTTCATGTAGATTAAAGATTATTACATTACGTTTTTCCACTTGTCGTTCAATTTCAATTCTACAACAATTTATCAAATATACGTTCACGGTTCAAAGTGTAATTTATCAAATTCCACATGTCGATTAACTTAACAATTAAAAGGGGTCAGATTATTCAAATTAACTAATCAAATTCAACACATATGTCGATTCACATTTTTAAACTATCCTATGTCAAATTCAATTGCATAATATTTATCACTTTATACATTACAATTTACATCCAATATAAACAACAATCAATCAATCAATTATCAACCAAACTGGATTATCATCGCATAAATAATTAACAGATAATGGTGTCAGATGTCATAGGTGAACAAATGCAGGTAATAGCAGATATAACAGTGTAATTAACTAACTGCAGCATATTTCAATTGTCGTTTCAATTGAAATCAAATTTAATAAATAAAAGAATATTAATCGTGAGTGATTGCTCACCTTTCGAGGCTAGAGATGATTCGTCACACAGAATTAGCTACGAATCCAAGCACGAAATCACAAACAAGGCAAGATTTGAATCGGCGAACGAAGCCGATGAATAGGAGGAGGTGAATTCAAATCAGAACAGGATTGATGAAACAATAAAAATCAGTTTGACATAATCATCAAATATATAGATATATGTTATTCCAGGAAATCAATATTTAATTTAAAACAATATTAGAATAACATATAATTGAGAATCATTGTTTTAAATTAAATATATATATATATCAAAATCAAACACATATACATAAGATTTGAAATAAATACTTATATATTGTAATATAGTTGCCAGCAAATATATTCATTATCATTATTACATACTTTAAAATATACATTTATATATAACTTCCTGTACGGCAATACAAAATAGAAAACAAGACAAATATACGCAGACATATTAAACTATACAACATATGTAAGCCTATTCATGTGCAGGCTAAAATTGTATATGTACTTTTTTTTTTTTTTTACAATATATGCGTATTACATAATACACGAAGACAACTTGCAAAGTATATATATGGCATACAATGTGAAAATATATACTATATTTTATTATAAAAACTGTTTCAAAGATATAACATATCTTAGGTACAACAGCAACGCATACTGCACCATAACTTTATATTAATATATTGATACACTAACATATAACAAATATACATACCACTTAAATATGTGCAGACCATATATAACTAAATATATATAGATGCAGACACGCTATATATGTATGCAATTATATCTTAGCAACTTATACCTTATATGAGATTTATAGAAGGTAAACTTTATATATAAAACTTATATATTTATAAATACAGTAAAAATACTTAGTAAACAAACAAGTTTATTACATATATAAACATTTATATCAACAGTAACACAACTACCCAAACTATCATAAGATAAATTATCATACAATAGTTATACAACATAACAAGTTCAAAGATTATGTAAAACTAATATTCAGAAACCAATAGATATACCATTATATTGCAACCTTTAAAACCCAAAAGTAGAGTACAAAAAAAAACACGCATGGGTTGGCAAAAATACCTCTCTGCAAATTTATAGAACTTTATATGTATAGATTTAAGCTGGTACTAGAAAATCTACTAACAGGTTAAACATAAGTTTCAATATATTTTATTACTAACAAATCACACAATATGCTATACCAACCTATTAAATACACCTATGTAAAAATGAAGTTGATGAGTGCTACAGGCATACATTCGTCCTCAACTAATCAATACGATATATGCTTTATAAATATATGCTATAAATATCACTACTACTTAAAACTAATATGCATACAAACTGAAACAGTCACATATAACCATACAATACTTACGCATAAAAGAAGAACGGCAAATAATAGAGGAAGGAGACACTGGCTAGGCACGGCAGAGGAGCTACGCCATAGGTGGCAGGCGTTGAAAGCGCGCGGCTATTAGTAATGGCCGAGAAACCAAGGAGGAGGCGGTGAAAAGAATTGAACTAGGTGCGTGGCCATGCGTGTTCATCCGGCAGTGGCGGAGAAAGAGGGAGGCAAGGAGGTGCTATGGAGTTGCGTGCTCACTGGGAAGGGAAGGCGGAGGCTCGGAGCGGTGAAAGGACGATGAAGCATGGGTTTGTACCGCGTTCGGCAGTTTGAGCTGAAGAGGCGAGGGGTGCGGTGGTCAGTGGGGTCGGGGTCGCTAGTCGATGAGGTTGGTGGGTGAGGTCGAGATCGGAAAAGGTTGAGGTAGCGGCCATGATGGAGGGCGGAGCTTCGAGCTCGGGTGTGGGATGAGTCGTGCGTGGTGGAGCTCGGCTGTTTTTTTTTTTTTAATATGAACAAAAGAAAGAGAGATGAGATGGGAAACCAAAAGAAGCAGGTAAGGGAAGAAAGAAGGCACTGTTTCTCTGTAATATGTTTTCTTTTCTTCAGAAATAACGGGGTGGAGAGTGGAACAACAAATAACAGCAACCGCTGTAAATTAGAAAAGTGAACCGACAACTTTTTGAAACGTTGGAATAACAAAGGGCCATTGTTAAATTCTAGAATTAAAAAAAATGCAGATGGCCGTTGAATGCCTCGGGAACACAAAGGACACAAGTAAACAACAGCTCAAACGCATACCGATATGGACAAGCGTTTCATGGTTTCCGTCGCGTACCGAACCCCGAAGCACACAAATGAATATATTACGGAGATCAGCATGGCGGGACGATCAAAACGATATACAGATGTTTGCGGTACGATCGAATTATAAAAATTCGAACTTTTATACTAGCGAAAAATGCGTAAAAAGCGCAGAAAATTAAGATCGACGAAGCCAAAAATGTTCGAATTTGGAAAAACGACAAACTGACAACTTGCTCAAAAGATGTTTTAGAACTTTTCTATGTAAAAATATTTTGGTTTTGAAAACGTTTTATTTTCATCGCTTTTTAACTGATTAGATTGAAGTAAATTTATGCGCGAAATAAACCTTCATATTTCTGGACGAAAATTTACCGGTTGCTATGTTTAACTGGATGTATTCCAAATATCAAATTTATATTTCAAAATTTAATCGTTTAAAATTCCAAAAAATTCAATTAGTAACGTTATTAAAACCGGTTAAATTTACGGGTCGTTACATTCTCCCCCACTCAAAATTTTTCGTCCCCGAAAATGAAGGATGTAGGAGAATAGAAACAACTAGAAGAAAATAGTCTTGAATTTACATAATAAACAATTAATTTGAACCATATAAATTTCAATTTAAATAATTATATTCAACAATTCGTTTTTAAAATCAAGGTTTTCCATTAAATTGATTTGATTTCACAATTATTAACGTTAAGTACAAATGTTTCTTTCAAATGAAATTCAGTTTTAAATTTAATTAATTCAACGTACTCCTTTAATTTGATTTAATTCAATTTATTAACTTTCAAAAGAAATCTTTTCTTCTATTAATCACACTTATTATTTATTCAACTTATTATTCTATTTATTCCCATAAACATTTATAATTAAGTTTAAGTGAATAACATTTATTATACGCACTCCCGTTTTATTTACAAAGACAATTTATATTATATATTATCCAATTTTCTTACATTAACAATTTCAAAGATCATAAATTGAATAGTCCATTATTATAATCACGTTTTATTCGACAAATTTAATTCCTCTTTATTCCAAATTATTATTAAATTTATTCTACTTAATATATCTTATCACCTATATATTAAGTATATTTACATTTATTAATAACTACTCAAATTTATTTAAACATTCCTTTGATATCATTTATATTGTATAATATTCAATTACATAGTTAACTTTTGAAAATTTAGGTAAGTTATATTAAATGCAATCGAGTATTATCCAAATAACATTCCTAATTAAATTTCTCAAGTTTAAATATCAATTCAAAATTGGTTTCATTTATAATTGAAATCATCTTTTACCCAAATTTTAAGAATTAAATTTCCGATTAACTTCAAACAACTTAGAAATATATATATATACACATTATATCCAAATCAAATCTAAATCAAATACTTATATATATATATATATATATATATATATATATATATTAAATCATGTTGTACTTTAAAATTTTCAAATCAAATTCATTTCAAAACAAGAGTGTAGCAAGCTACTAATGGTCTCCCCACTTCGAAACTCGAAAATGAATGTCGACGATGCGGCTGTCATCGCCGAAATTATTTTCCAGCGACAAAGAGAAGAGCACTGATTTTAAACATTTTAACTCTTTGAAATGATTTCAATTTGGAAATATTTGAAATACTATACATTTTAAAACTTTCAAATCAATGTTTGAAATCACCGGAAATTAAATTCTCAAATTCTAATTTAAATACATTTCAAATTCCAAATCAAATTATAGCCAAATTTATAAATTCATTTATTTATTTTATGAAATAGTCAGTGATTTATAAACGAAAATTAAATTTTTCGCATTTGGGACAACAGATTCATTAACATTTAATTTCAAAAAAATTTATTCTTATTTATAATATAATCATTCAAAATTATTTTATTTACTAAATTTGAAAACAATATTGTGTTAGTTTGCTCTGTTCAAGTGTTTTGGAAATTCTATCGATAGCGTTGATCAGACGAATCGATCGAAAATCCAAATCAACATCAACAACTCAAACAACACAATATATAAAACATTTTAATATTAATTCATAAATACACTTCCTCGCTCAACGATACAATAATGGGTTTCAAAGTAAAGATAGGGATTCAAATTCGATGGACTTAAATTAAAGAGAATTCTAATTCGAATTGAAGTTCGAAAGAAAAGATAAGATTATTCAATTAACAGAATCGAGAGGCGGATAAGGTTGTTTAATTTACGGGCAACCTTAACCAGGTTGTCCGTAACTTCAAGAATAAGATCGATGTTGAATTTCGAGGTAAATCAACATCGAACTCAAGAGATAGAATTCAGTTATAGCAGGGAATAGATAGCATCGTAAACCGAGAATACAAATCTCCGGTAAATCGATGTCTATTGTAAAGGAGTTTCTCTCATTTACAAATCATTCGATGAATTGGCGAGACCGCCGACTCATCGTAAGGATCATTCGAAGTAGAGTTATGCGATACTCCAAAATTGAAAGAAGATGCATAGTGAGGGATACAAATGAATTTTTGGAACCGTAGGGAACGTTCAAAATTCAAAGGAATTGAGACAAAAGGATGAGATTGAAACTCGAATGAGAGTGATTCTGCAAATACATTTACCCTATATGCTGAGTTTTGCCCAGAGCTACCAAAGCTCTGATACCAACTGTAACGACCCACTATTTTAGACTATTCGCATCCGCACTTGTCGGACTTGAATAATTCAAAATACCAAATTGTTAATTTAAATTTGGCAAAACTCAGATATACAGTAAATAAATAATCACAGAATCACAGACACAGAGTAATAATATGCAGCGGAAGTAAAAGGGATAGTAGTTCATGAAGCTACTATATAAATATATAAGATACATCAGAGTTAAATAAGTTACAACAGAAGTCCCGAAAACAACAGTCAAATATAAGAATCAGAATATATCACTAGAATCAACGAATATCTGAAAGCTGGATAGATAGCTGGATCTCCAGGCGAAGCTCCAACTCCAAAGATGAGCCTCGAAAGCTGGTACTCTCAGTCTGACCCGAGCGTAAAGCAAAACACAAAACACTCGAGTCAGGATTAATATTCTCATATCAATAAATCCAACTCAAGTGAAATAGCAATCGAAATACAAGTAACTCAAAGGATGTTGGAATCACCATCCTCTGAGGATCCGTTAAACTATCTACTATGTAGTAATATACGCTAGATAGATAATGTCTATCAGTAATATAAAGTATCAAAATAGTGTTAAGACGTTACCATTATCCCCCTTAACACATTTTATAAATGTCATAGTCTATACATCACTGTAAACTCCACCGTAAACTAGTGGGATATCAGGGAGTACTCCATAGGTATAACACAAAACAAATTCGTAGTGGTTGCGTATATAGGGATACAAGTATGACAAGGCACATGAGGCAATACCCAAGGTAGTGAAACTACCGTTCGCCTGATCCGGACTGGTGAGAACGCATCGCCGCAGCGATCGCAACACCGCGAAACAACACTCTTGAAATTCTGAGGGTGCACCAATCAATCATAAGTAATGAGTAGTAGTTACGAAGAAGTGTGTTCGCTCGAGGTGGCTAACCCCATTTGGCCCGGCACGGCTCTTGATTTTAGGGGTGGGCACGGTCGGTTAACCGAACCGATCGGTTAATTAACCGATTAAACCGACAAGATAATATGGTTCGGTTAACCGAACCGAAAATAATTTTGGGCAGTTCATACCGACCGAACCGCCCAAATATAACCGTGGTTAACCGCATGTATCAATCGGTTAACCGACTTAGCTTTATCGGTTAACCATCAATCGGTTAACTGTGAATAACCAAAAAAAATTAACTGCAGTTATTAATCAAATTGCAGTCCATACTTTGTGCAGTTCATGATTTCACATAATACATTGTGCATATGCATATTACATAACAATTACAAGGCATCAGCAGCACACTGTACTTCAAGTCTATTTAATACAGTTCATACAGTCCACTACATATAACCTTCAGCGATTACAATAATGAACACAATACAAAGATTACAATGCTGTTCATATCAATACATAGTATTCGTAGTTCATATTAACTACTAGTTACAAATTGCAATGCACTAAATTTGGCTATTCAACAACTCAAAAGTTATCAAACTGCAAAGTTCACAGCCCCAAAACCCGTAATAAAACTCAAGCTATAAGCTGCTGTCACCAAAAAAATAGCAATAACTGTATAGTAAGAAAATATAAAAAAAAATATAGTAAGCAAATATATATTGAAAACTGTATCCAAAGTGAAGTTCACTGATTAAATTAATGAAGTTGCTTACTATACTGCCATTAATGACAGTACATAGTTCACTTCACTACTTAATGAAGTTCACTCATTAACCATTCAATAACCGACAATTTATTAAATAGTGAACAACCCACCTGCACATGAGATACTTATTCATCGGGAAGGTGTTCCAAAATATTAGTACGCAAATTTACATGGTTTATCATCAACCAATTTGGCTTTGTTTCACAACCAACTAAAATATTATAAAAAGCAAGCGTGTTGTGTGATTCTAAAACAAAATTTCATGCCATCAAATAATTTTAGAAAATGTTTGTGAACTGAAAAGAACCATTAAATACATTTAATGGAACGTTCTTTCAGTGCAATAAAAATATGTAACCCATCGACAATCAAATTTCATGCCTCAAATTTCATGTGCAATGCCAAAAGTGTACATACATGCCGAATGCATTCAAAAATTAGTACAGGTTATAACCAATTTCATGTTTCATATGAGAAGCACAATTGACAAAACATAAAACGCTGTGATTATGCTTCTTTGCTTTTTTGCATTTTTTGAGTGGTATATAAACGGCCCATTCTGAACAGAGATAGATTTTATTTCAACGTATCCATGAGTTCGTTATCCGAAACTAGTTCTTATTTTGAAGATTAAGTGGAATATTTTAAGTAAGAGTTGCCGTAAATGCAAATATTTTAAAAGCAGATAAGTAAATAGATATTCTGGAATCTGGATAATAATCGAGCTGGATTTAGAAAATATCTATCGATTCTGATATATAATCACTCATACTTCTTATAATTTTATTATTTGTATTCACTTTTTGGATACGGGAGTTGATGTTCACTCATATAAATACATAATGGTAGGGCATTGAAATGTGCAAAAAAAAAACTACTGTAAAAGGACATGTAAAGTGGTATATTGGTTCAAAATCACTTTTTGCAAGAAGAAAAAATTCTGAACATCCACTCTACGAGTAGTGTTGGCAATCAAAGCTTTTATTTCAATTTGGAAAGTTACTTGAAAAATATTTTTACGAGTAGTGTTGGCAATCAAGGCCTTTATTTCAATTTGGAAAGTTACTTTCATGAAGCACATAAGATTTATGTTTCAGTTTAATTTGGATACTGATATGCGCATAAAAAATTTCATGTGCTTAATATGTCAGCTTATTCATGGTCCCAAATCATCAACATCCAAAAGATGCATTTTTACAAATAACAGAGGTTATTACATCACTCCAATACATTAACAATCACATGTTTGAAAACTTAAAGTGGACCAAAATTTTAACCTCGAAATACATTGATCCTTATCTATATAATTTCAACTGTTAATGCCTCACCTATCTTATATATGATGAATAATATGAATACCTAAAAAGCAATACCTATCACAAATTGAACAGCCCATGCCACAAATCAAAATTAACTCTGTCAATTTATCATACCTAAAAAGCAACGACGTCACAAATCTCTTCCTTCCTGATGCAATCGATTTTCGCAACAGCTGTCAGTTGAAGGCCGGCACTATCATGGCGCGTCGCAGCTAATAGCGCGAATCTATCGATCTAGGACTTTCGACTAGCGGATGAGGATGAGAACTTGAGCAGATCTATGATTTTGGATTTTCTCCTATTGTTTTTTTATTTCAATCTGAATAGTAGGGAAAACGTACCACAGGCAGATTAACTATTAGGGCATGGGGTTTGGGTGTGGGCTTATAATGGGTTGGGCTACGGTATATTAAAAAAAACTTAATTTTTGGTCGGTTAACGGTTAACCGACCAATCAAATTTTGTTAACCGTTAACCGAACCGAAAATAGTCGGTTAAGGTTGGTCGGTTAACTAATGATGTCGGTTAACCGTATTTGTCGGTTAAGTCGGTTCGGTGGATGTCGGTTAAATCGGTTAAGTCGGTTAACTCGGTTAAATGCCCACCCCTACTTGATTTTAGTCATTTCCAATTTGACACAAGTGTCAAGGCTATCCATTATCGTTCTCTTTCTTCAGTCATCACGTACGTCATTCCACCACTTCATTCTGGATCATCACTCCGCGTATAGTTATTAAAGTGGTTTTCGGTTTAGATAGAGAGTATATCCATAACCGATTCCGGTCTCTTTAATAACTTTCGTAATTATTACACCGATTGGTCGTTTAGTAAATTTCAAACCAAATCAAATTCAATTTCAATTTCAATTCGTAAATCAACACTTCGTTTGTCTTCCTAAATCAATTTCCAAAGTTTGTGTTTCAAAACTTCCAAATTACCGTTTCAAAATCTTATAATTCAATTTCAGTTTTTATTTAAACAATTCAAATATTGATTCAAGTTCGTATATAGGTTTCATCCCGAAATCATTTAAATTGTTTAATTTTCATTCAAATCAATTTAAATTCATTTATCGATTTCATTCAATATTCATTAAGTAAATTTGTCATTCAAAACAACTTCTAATTAAATTCCAATTCATTTAAATCAATTACTTACGTTCAATTTCATTATATCAACTTCAAATTGAAATAAATTAAATTCATCAAATCAATTCTTTAAATTACAAGTCTTACATTAATTTCAATAAACTCATTCATTTCAATAAATCATATTTTATTTCTTGTTAAAGAAATTCAATTTCACTTATTTATTGTCTTCGTTACAAATTTCAAACTTAATTAATAAAGAACTAAATTTCATATATTCGAGAAGTTTAATTTCACTTATTAACTTACTTAAATTTTCAAACTTTAATAAATAAAAATATTCAATTTCATTTATTAACGAAGTTCAAATCCACTTATTCAAAAGTTCAATTTCTCTTAACAAAGAATTCAATTTTTATTCAATTGTCAAATAATTAAATCTCCTTCAATTATTAAATAATTTCAATCTTAATTATTAATCATTTCAAAGCTTAATAATTTCAAATTTGATTATAAATTCAACTTAATTATTCAATTTAATTTAATAATTTCAACTTAATTAAAATTTCCAACTTAATTACAATTTCAAACTTAATTATAATTTCAAACTCAATCATTACTAATTCCAAATTATTTATTAGTAATTCCAAATTTAATTATTAAATAATTAAATTTCAAACAACGTTCTTTCATCATTTATTCCATTAATATTTTGATTCAGATTCCAATATTAACATCTTCCTTTCATCAAAATTTACGTCCCAATTTTATTTCAAAACCTTATTATTCAAATAAAATCTTTATTTTATTTCAAATCAAATTACTGACCAATCGGGTTATTAAGTTCTCTATCCTAAGTCAAGTTCATTTTGGGTATTTATCATTTCAACCCGATTCCAATTTAATTCAAAATCAAAACATAGCAAAGGGAACTTACAGTGTGATAACATGGATGGTGTCAAAGTAAATAAACAAGCAATAACTGCAATCAAACACAATCCAATAATCAATTCAAATAATCCCGAAATAATTGTATTAATTCGCATTGTCGTTTGTGCGAATTAATATAATTATCTCTAGAATCTACACTATTACTTCATGTAGATTAAAGATTATTACATTACGTTTTTCCACTTGTCGTTCAATTTCAATTCTACAACAATTTATCAAATATACGTTCACGGTTCAAAGTGTAATTTATCAAATTCCACATGTCGATTAACTTAACAATTAAAAGGGGTCAGATTATTCAAATTAACTAATCAAATTCAACACATATGTCGATTCACATTTTTAAACTATCCTACGTCAAATTCAATTGCATAATATTTATCACTTTATACATTACAATTTACATCCAATATAAACAACAATCAATCAATCAATTATCAACCAAACTGGATTATCATCGCATAAATAATTAACAGATAATGGTGTCAGATGTCATAGGTGAACAAATGCAGGTAATAGCAGATATAACAGTGTAATTAACTAACTGCAGCATATTTCAATTGTCGTTTCAATTGAAATCAAATTTAATAAATAAAAGAATATTAATCGTGAGTGATTGCTCACCTTTCGAGGCTAGAGATGATTCGTCACACAGAATTAGCTACGAATCCAAGCACGAAATCACAAACAAGGCAAGATTTGAATCGGCGAACGAAGCCGATGAATAGGAGGAGGTGAATTCAAATCAGAACAGGATTGATGAAACAATAAAAATCAGTTTGACATAATCATCAAATATATAGATATATGTTATTCCAGGAAATCAATATTTAATTTAAAACAATATTAGAATAACATATAATTAAGAATCAATGTTTTAAATTAAATATATATATATATATATATATATATATATATATATATATATATATATCAAAATCAAACACATATACATAAGATTTGAAATAAACACTTATATATTATAATATAATTGCCAGCAAATATATTCATTATCATTATAACATACTTTAAAATATACATTTATATATAACTTCCTGTACGGCAATACAAAATAGAAAACAAGACAAATATACGCAGACATATTAAACTATACAACATATGTAAGCCTATTCATGTGCAGGCAAAAATTGTATATGTACTTTTTTTTTTTACAATATATGCGTATTACATAATACACGAAGACAACTTGCAAAGTATATATATGGCATACAATGTGAAAATATATACTATATTTTATTATAAAAACTGTTTCAAAGATATAACATATCTTAGGTACATCAGCAACCCATACTGCACCATAACTTTATATTAATATACTGATACACTAACATATATCAAATATACCTACCACTTAAATATGTGCATACCATATATAACTAAATATATTTAGATGCAGACACGCTATATATGTATGCAATTATATCTTAGCAACTTATACCTTATATGAGATTTATAGAAGGTAAACTTTATATATAAAACTTATATATTCATACATACATTAAAATACTTAGTAAACAAACAAGTTTATTACATTTATATACATTTATATCAACAGTAACACAACTACCCAAACTATCATAAGATAAATTATCATACAATAGTTATACAACATAACAAGTTCAAAGATTATGTAAAACTAATATCCAGAAACCAATAGATATACCATTATATTGCAACCTTTAAAACCCAAAAGTAGAGTACAAAAAAAAAAACACGCATGGGTTGGCAAAAATACCTCTCTGCAAATTTATAAAACTTTATATGTATAGATTTAAGCTGGTACTAGAAAATCTACTAACAGGTTAAACATAAGTTTCAATATATTTTATTACTAACAAATCACACAGTATGTTATACCAACCTATTAAATACACCTATGTAAAAATGAAGTAGATGAGTGCTACAGGCATACATTCGTCCTCAACTAATCAGTACGATATATGCTTTATAAATATATGCTATAAATATCACTACTACTTAAAACTAATATGCATACAAACTGAAACAGTCACATATGACCATACGATACTTACGCATAAAAGAAGAACGGCAAATAATAGAGGAAGAAGACACTGGCTAGGCACGGCAGAGGAGCTACGCCATAGGTGGCAGGCGTTGAAAGCGCGCGGCTATTAGTAATGGCCGAGAAACCAAGGAGGAGGCGGTGAAAAGAATTGAACTAGGTGCGTGGCCATGCGTGTTCATCCGGCAGTGGCGGAGAAAGAGGGAGGCAAGGAGGTGCTATGGAGTTGCGTGCTCACTGGGAAGGGAAGGCAGAGGCTCGGAGCGGTGAAAGGACGATGAAGCATGGGTTTGTACCGCGTTCGGCAGTTTGAGCTGAAGAGGCGAGGGGTGCGGTGGTCAGTGGGGTCGGGGTCGCTAGTCGATGAGGTTGGTGGGTGAGGTCGAGATCGGAAAAGGTTGAGGTAGCGGCCGCGATGGATAGCGGAGCTTCGAGCTCGGGTGTGGGATGAGCCGTGCGTGGTGGAGCTCGGCTGTTTTTTTTTTTTTTAAATATGAACAAAAGAAAGAGAGATGAGATGAGAAACCAAAAGAAGCAAGTAAGGGAAGAAAGAAGACACTGTTTCTCTGTAATATGTTTTCTTTTCTTCAGAAATAACGGGGTGGAGAGTGGAACAACAAATAACAGCAACCGCTGTAAATTAGAAAAGTGAACCGGCAACCTTTTGAAACGTTGGAATAACAAAGGGCCATTGTTAAATTCTAGAATTAAAAAAAATGCAGATGGCCGTTGAATGCCTCGGGAACACAAAGGACACAAGTAAACAACAGCTCAAACGCATACCGATATGAACAAGCGTTTCATGGTTTCCGTCGCGTACCGAACCCCAAGCACACAAATAATATACTACGGAGATCAGCATGGCGGGACGATCAAAACGATATACAGATGTTTGCGGTACGATCGAATTATAAAAATTCGAACTTTTATACTAGCGAAAATGCGTAAAAATCGCAGAAAATTAAGATCGACGAATTCAAAGATGTCCGAATTTGGAAAAACGACAAACTGACAACTTGCTCAAAAGATGATTTAGAATTTTTCTATGTAAAAATATTTTGGTTTTGAAAACGTTTTATTTTCATCGCTTTTTAACTGATTAGATTGAAGTAAATTTACGCGCGAAATAAACCTTCATATTTTTGGACGAAAATTTACCGGTTGCTATGTTTAACTGAACGTATTCCAAATATCAAATTTATATTTCAAAATTTAATCGTTTAAAATTCCAAAAAATTCAATTAGTAACGTTATTAAAACCGGTTAAATTTACGGGTCGTTACAGTTATAAATTGAATTCGAAAATATTTCTAAGTGTTGAAATGGTTTAAAAATCCTATTATGGATAAGTATCTGAAATTGTTTTCAATTGTTGGAATGCTGGAAGAGAGTTGCATGTATATCTTTGTAAAGATATTTTGAAATGAATGTTTTGAAAGATTTATTAAATCGGTCCTAGTGACTGCTTATGTGTGTAATTTGATTGTTAAATAACCGACTATCAAATTTGGCCAAATTCGTTAATCGTTTCGAAGAGACCAAGATTGGATTTAATTATTCAAAAACCACTTCGATCTGATTTATGTGTTATGGATTATGATCTCTCGAAGATAATAGAGATGATGATCTTGAAGGAGATTCGGTTTTTTCTGACCTAGAAAATTTTTTATGGATGAATTCTATCATTGCATTGTTGCCTGAAAGGCAGTGTAGCATTCCAAGCGGGATTTCTATTCAAACGGTAATTGTAGCCTCAAGCCTCATCAACGGGGAAATGACTAATACCGTGCATGCAGGAGGCTATGTTGGTCTCTCCCATTAGGGTATGTCATCATCTTTCTAGATTGTCATATATTTATGGATTTGGTTGTACATTTAAGATCTCGATTTAGGTTGGAAGACCGGGATGATGACATATTCGACACTACTAGTCAAGTGATAGGCTGGTTCTTTGTAGCAGGATACAAGATGATCTTGTCGGACTCGGGTGCATTGATCTAGAGATGCACCCATCGGATGTAGTTCCTTACTTGGTCATAGTATGGAATCTATTCCCAAATAAGCATCGTACAGTTTAGATTATGCCCAACTATATTAAAATGTGAGATGCAAGCATTTCAGCTATTTTAATAAGTATTTGTACTTTGACACTATTATAATATCATAGGATTTTTATATAAAAGTATTTTGGTTATCGTAAGGTAAAAGCCCGTCGTGTCTATGTGTGACATGGACTTACGAGATATCCTTGCTTTCAAATATTTTCTTATAACTTTAAATCCAATTGGGTGTTTTTTCTCACTTTGGTTCTCCAGACTGGCTTTGGTGTTATTTTATTATAATGCTCGAGTCAGACCGAGTATATTACTAATTAGTTTGGATGCTTAGAGCTTCAGGAGATGAGTTAGAGACCTAGAGACATATTACCGTAGATGTTTATATTTTCTGCTGTGTCCGTTGGCGTGGTATCAGCAATTGTGAGGATAGACTGTTATAACTGTCCAGGATGAAATAGGTTAGTATACTCTGATTGATGTTTGTATATATACATATTATACCTTTGCCTTTTTGTAAAGACTCGTGATATATTATAGATTATTCATTCCACTGTGAGATTCTCTACTGTTTATTTTTCTTCTTATCTTTCTATCTTCTACTTTTCTTCTAACAATCGGGTTTTTTGGCATTCGATTTCATAGCATGTAATATAGTGTACGTATTAGTGTCGACTTTCGAGGGTTGAAAACCCTGGTTCATTACATAAAGTCACATCACATTTTTATAAACTTAAGTAAATAAATACATAGATCAAAATGTATTCTGATTATATATAAATATGTGTGTATATTAACTCAAATGTGCACAACATTTCCACATAACTTCTAGACACTGAAAAGTTGAAAATTCGAAAAATGATTCCCGGTCACATTTTCTAATTTTCTTCGAACTAAATATTTATTAAACAGATTTTGAAAACTATTTCACCATCACTATTTATAAATAGAAAGAGTTTTATTTAATTTATAAAATCCATAAATTAATTATTTAAAATATATTAAATTATCCATATTTAAAATGATTAAATATTTGGTCATTACACCTGTAGGCAGCTTATTGTTTTAGAGTAAAAGAAAAGGAAAGATCTCCTAAATCTTGGATTAACTACAAAATGCTAAGGTTAATCATACGAATTGTTGAATGTTAAAAAATTTCTGCCGGGTATTGGATGGTAGGGATTGGGGGCAAAATTGGTTGAACCATACTCCTACTCATGGAAGTGTAGAAGTTTTGTGTGAAAAAGGATTTTTAAAAACTTGCACACATATAGAACTACCAATATATCTAGGTGCTTGCATCATATTTTTAAAATGTTTTTAAAAGAATGCATTCATATAGGAGGCACCTATTAAGAGTCATTAGGCATGCATGTTTTATATGTTGTGACACACCCTGCACTTGTATATGTTTGGCTAGAAAATTGGTTATAAACTAACTGGTTAGTTAGTTTAGATCGGTTGCATGATATGTTACGTGATTCAACACTTGGGGAATTTTAGGGATGAAATTATTTTGAGGGAGAGAATGTAACATTCGTAAAACTAATGATAGTTAATAAATGATGAATTAGTCTCCAAAAATGGAATTGGAGAAAATATTGGAATTTCGCCATGCAACTTGCATCATTGTGTTCGTGATGATTTTCCAAGCAACCTTCATATTAGGAGTTCCACGATCGAGGCTCAAACGAAGAAGTTATCGGTGTTTAAAAGTTTTTGGAGAGAAAATAATTAAAACCAAAAAAGAAAATAAATTATAGTAAATGCGAGACCCTACCAGTCGACCCTCTCCTTGGCTAGTCGACCACTACCAATAGATTTCCTACAAGGGAGAGGTCGTTAAGTTCAAATGTGGCATCTAGGGTTTGAATCTTGGCCAACAGCCCGAATTGAATTATTTTAGTCTAACGGTAATGATTGATTCATGCTCCTATAAATAAAGATCTAACCCCTCACTTTTCTTGTCATATTTTATGATCCAAGCAGCGAAGCTATGTCATTTTCTCTTTTTCATTATTCCTCTTAATTATAAGATATTATATGTGTGTGTATATAAATAATTAGAGAAGGATAGAAAATAAATGAGAATAAGAGAAATAGCGAATCAATACTGCTGAAAATGGTAAATTTCAATCCATATTCCCTTTAACCCCAAATCTCTTCTTAGATATGTAATTCTAATAGTATGTATATACCTTATTATACATATTCTTTTGGATCGGAAAGGAAAAGGAGTCGGGTAAAGGATTAGATTCAGATTTATGAGATTTGGAAAGCTTGAAACATGAGTGGCAAATTATATAATTTATTTATAACGTTGAAATTTATATCGTTGGATTTTATTGAATTATTATGCCTAAATAACATCTAATGAATTGTAGGCTTAAACTACGTATAGTAATGTAGCCTACATATTGTATCAAATAAGTAATTGGAATAGGAATAATATGTACACCCTGATCTAGAAATTTGAAATCGATCCCAAATATTTATGTATATAATGTTGGTAAAGTTGTAAACATATTCCAGATCACTAGTTAGGTTGTAAATTAGGTTTCCTTAGTTGACTTGGGATTTTGAAGTTCTATGTTTATTTAGAGGGGGTTCCATGTAATTTCCATAAATTATCCAATTTCTAAATATGTATGAAAGCGTGTCGTTTGAGTTAACAATGGATGTACCAAAAGTGGAAAGAGATGTGTAAGTTATGGATATTCTTTTCCATTGTTTACATTTATCTATTTCAATAAAAAAAGAAATAATTCCGTGTAATTTCAAACCAAGCAGTGATATCACTTTTGGTTAATTTATGGAATATTATAATAGTAATCCTCTTAGGAAGGATAGCTCTGATAAATTAAAATGTGGAAAAGAATGTTTTAGTTAGAAATTAATGGTTAGAAATATAAATATATAAATAAACACGTATGACCGTGCTTAACGTTCAAAAATAAAAATACATAAATAGCGCAATTCATAATGATATTCGTAATTGTTATTAACAGCGTAGTGCTTATAGGACTAGGATTTACGGACATTAATTACAGATTTAATGGTCAATAAGTCTGTAACTAATATAGAGTTAAGAAAGGAATTTAAAGGGGATTGATTAGGGAAAATAATACGACATATATGGAGAAATTAAATAGGCATAATAGGTGGATGTTTGTGATTGGTAATAGATTAAAGGGATTGAATGAGGATTGGTCAGAAATTGTCCAATTTTAATAATTATGAGTAATTATAATTAATTAGACATTATAAGGAAACCAAAGCCTAAGCGTATAGATTAGAATATTTACGTAATGAATAATTAAATATCAAATGTTAATACTATAAATTACACACATAAGGCAATATAATTTTAATACTAGGAAATTATACAGCTTTAATTATATGTTTAGGACAAGCGTGAATTAGTGGGCCTAGCCCAACACTTAGTCTTTGGTGATAAGTTTGGTTTAGTGGGTTAGGATACGAGATTGGTAATGTTACACAACATAAGTCCGCCCTCCACCTAGATGTAACGACCCGCAAATTTATCACTTGGATAAATTATATTTATTTTTAAAATGTTTAGATATGGGTTTAAAAGTAAGAAATAATCATATTCAAATGGTAAATAATAATTGTTTTTTTATTTGGGAAAAATATTTGTGGACAAATTATCTAGGTAAAATATTGAAAATTTGTAGATATCGTCCTAGGTAAAATATCAATAAAACAGTTAGAAGTTGTTTTATCAATAAAACCGCGTTTAAACAATAAGGATCGTGCACGGCTCTAGATTCATATACTAATATATGTATTCAAATAAGATTATGAAATAAAATAATTTATATTATTTTTTGAAAATAAAATGCTTATGACATCGACCATTGATATCATCAGTTTTATATATTTCTTCGAATTCAAGTTAAGTTTAAATATTAAATAAATAAGTTTTTGTTACAAATAAGCCAATTTTAATTATTTAATAATGATGGTAAAATAGTTTTTTAATTTTGTTTACCAAAATAGATAGTTCAAAGAAAAAATAGAAAATGTGACCGAAGAACGTTTTTTGAAATTTTGACTTTCCGACACCTTAAGTTGTCGTGAACGTTGTCCGCCTTTGTGCAATACAAACACACACACACACACTCATAAGAGTTAATTAACCAAATAATAATAATACATTAATAGTGTATTATCTTATGTTGATTATGTTTAGCAAGTGATGTGACAAGTCATGGTTTTAAAAATAATAACTTATATATATATATAGTATATATCGTTAACTTTTGTCATATCTTAGCATTATCATCATTATCCATCATGACCTAGAGGATGTTACTAGAGAGGGAGAGATTTGACATACGAGGAGGGGGAGGTGGTGATTGACTTGTCAAAATAATGACATGTTAGGATACTTTAAGACTAAGGTTAAAATGGTAATTTTCCTACTTTCTTTCATCTATAAATACACATCCCCTTCGTCATATTTTCATTTGCTTTTCATTTCTATTTCCCTAAAGCTTTCTTCACAATTTCATGGCTTTTTATGTTAGCTTTAAGTTTTTTTAAAAAAATCAAAAGATTTAAATTGTTTTAAAGATGCAAATTTGTTTTAAAGTTTTTTTATGTTTCACCTAAAGGGTAGTTCATCGTCGTTAGCGCGTCGAGTTCACTTGGAGTAAGGGGAATAGGAGCGTGAAGCTCTGGTGAATGTCTGGGCTCGTCGTCGTGATTTCTGGTGGTCGGAGGTGGCGTTGGGAGGTGGTTTTGGTGGTTGGGATTTGGTTCCAGAGATGTTCGATTTTACTCTTTTGCGACATCAAGATCGTCTCGAGTTTCTAGATGGTCAGACTTGTTGAGGCGGTAGTCGATGGCTTGTATGAGGTTGCAGCGTCGATCGGAGTAGCAACGAGGTAATGTGCACATGCACGTGGTGTCAGCTGTGTCAGTTGAGAAGAAGGTGAATGTCTCGAAGTCGATCTCAGGTTTGATCTCGAGAGAATGTGGAAATGGCTCGGGTGTGCCTGAGGGATTGATAGCAAATATTGTAACGATTTTAAGTTTTAAAAATAAACGTAGATTAAAAGAAAGGAAAAGAGAAAGAGGAAAAGTAGCTCGGGGAGGAACTCGGGAATATAGGGTTAGATCTCGGGTTGACACCCGAAGTGATTTCGGGTCAGGGTGAAACATTAACCAGGTTTTGTATGTTTTAAATAAAAAATGCTTTAAAAAGTTAAAAACAAACTAAGTTTACTCAAAGGTTTTCAAACTTAAGGTTTTTAAGTTGGTAATGAATTTATTTCAAAGGTTATTAAATAAGACTTAAATAATTCGTATGATAATTTTTTTTCAAATACTCATCTTAATTTAATATGATTTAAAGGATGTAATTAAGTGATTAAGTAAGGATAATTACTTTGTGTAATTAAATTAAAGGTTGCCTAACTAATGTAAGTAATTGAGGGAAATTAATTACTTAAAGATGATTACCTAATGAAAATAATTAAAAGTAATTAATTATTGATTAAAGGTCGATAAATCAAGTGATTAAACAATAATTAATTAAAAGATAATTAATTGACGTGATTAATTAATTGAGGTGACTAATTAGAGGATAATTAATTAAAGGTGAATTAATAAATGGAATTGATTAGGGATAATCACTTATTGTAATTAATTTAGAATAATTAATTAATAAAGGATTAATTAATTAATATAATTAATTAAAGGATAATTAAGTAATTAAAAGTTAATTACTTAATAATTAAGGGTTATTAATTTAAGAAATTAATAAGAGGATAATTAATTTAATGTGATTAATTAGGGAATAATTAATTAAGTAAAGGTAATTAATTAAATAATTAAGGTTGATTAGTTTCATTAATTAATATATAATGATTTGTAATTAATTAATGAAGATTTGATAATTAATTCATAAGTAATAAATTTAATTGGAAATTAAATTGAATTAATTAGGATTTGAACAATTAATTAATCCTGCTTATAAATGATTATTGAATGCTTGGATTGCTTATGAATGTTTGTATTGTATGAGATGCCTTGAATTGATTATCCTGTCTGATCTATGATATTATGTTATGTGAATTGAGCTGTGTATAATTTATTCATTTATCTGTGATAAATTTGAATATTATCTGTGAATTTATGAATCTGTGAATGAACAATAAGCATTATAGATTATACCGCTTATTGATTTTGCTATACTTGAATTTGTGATGGTTGTTGATATTGCACTATTGTGTAAAACCCCTGGACTACACCATACACACACAAATATGGATTACACGAAGAAATTGGTTAAGTCACGGATATTTGAATTTAGTAAAATGGTTTTAAAGTTGAATTTTGAATCTAAATGGTTTTGAAAATGGAATTGGGTTAAATATGAAAAGCTTTTGAAAAGGAGTTTTGAAGATAAAAGTTATTTTGAATAACCTGATAAAGTTTTTGAAATTTAAATAATTTGATTTAAATTTGAATTCAAGATTTGAAATTGAATCATATGTTGGAAATTATGGTTTAAAAAGATTATACAAGTTATAAATGTGTTTATATGGGTTTTAAACCATTTTAAAAATATTATTTTGGAAATTTGAATTTAACCCAAGTTTATACTTGAAGAGCTTTAACTTGTGCAAGTGTAATCGGATTTTTTCGAAACGAAAAGTATTTGTTTTCAAATAATAATAGCTTTCATATAAAGGAAAGATTTTCAATATGTGTTGAAAATCTTTCTAGTTTGAAATGAAAATTGTTTTGAAAGCCATTAATGAATCTTGGTTAAAGATTAGTGAACTTTGCTTCCAAAATAAGAGGATCTTAAAGGTCTATCTTTTGAATTAAAGATTTGAATTGTGAATTGTTTTGAAGGCTATAATTGAATCTTTGTGGAAGATTGTTGAACTTTGTTTTGAAATTGAAAAAGGTATCTTTTGTATAAAAGATTTGGGATTGAAATGGAATCGTTTTGAAGGGCTATAAATAAATCTTTGTGGAAGATTGGTGAACTTTGTGAAGTAAATCTTTTTGTTTAAAAATTTGAAAATGGTAATTTGTTCAAACCATCTAAAAGAAAGGTTTTGGGTAATTATTTGTGACTTAACTGAGATCCCAGTATCCATATGCTTTTTTTAATATTGCGCTCATTTTTCAGTTTAGCCGGGAGAGGACCTTGTGTCATATAACCCATTCAGAATAATGACACGATGTTATGGATAAAATTTGAAGACCGGATATTTTTGATAACGAAAGGATAACCCGTCGAATGTCTCTGCACTTAATGGCCCCGGCATGGAGATTCGATCACCCTTTGTAATGGGGAGTCTGGACTTGATTAAGGATTATCTGGATTGCAAGGGCTTCTTTGGAAGTACCTTCGGTTCTGTTTGAACCCGGAACATACTTGTATGGATGTGTGTCTGACATTACACATTGAGATGTAAATCTGGTTTGTATCAAACACATTTCTGTTTAGTGGCGAAAAATTTATTCTCTTAGCTTAACACCCTTCTCTGAGACGTACGAGCTCAGAGGTTATGTAGTTGATGGTTACTAGTGATACATTCCCAATTTGGTAGTGTGGCATGCTGAGTGATGCTGAGTGTTGCTGACCATTTGATGATCGAAGCGTAACTTTTGTGAAAAGCGTAGCTTTGTGGACGAGACCTCGTCAGACCTCACAAACCAGAAATGGTCGAAATAGGAAAGATGCGGCAAGGTTAGCAGGGGTCGCGCCCTTAGAGTATGTCCATTTCTTTTGGAAAAGGGTGGTATCATGGTATGGAGCCCAAATACTTAACTCATGTGGACACTGCAAATTTATTACTTTGTGGTTGAGGATCCTCGGATAAAGGTTGCAAACGACCAGGGATGTCATACTTGTAGGTGTTACTTCTGGGCAGGGATAACCCGGCCTTGTGTTGGCAGAGATCCGGGTAGGTTCTCGGGGCGTCCCTCCAGTGGCATACCCATGTGGCAATAGGAAGTTCCTTAGCGTGACCATTTGTTGGAAATCCAATCTCCAATATGTGCCTTGTATGGTTTTAGTTGTAGAACCTACCATCTAATATGGTAGCTATAGTAGGAATACTATAATGGTATGTATGCTGGTTAAGACTAATATTATACTTGCAAATGTTTTCCACTATGAAATAATAATAATAATATCAAAAGGTTTTCGCGTATCATTCAAGTTTGATCATCATAAGGAGAAATCTCCCCCAAGTGTGCGGTTGCATGGTGTGTGTGCCGGGAGGCCTTATGGTAGTTTCATTTTCCCAAAAGCATTGCGAGCTTCAATTTTTAAACTCTTTTGTTGTTAGTTTAAAAATAAACTGTTTTTGTTTGCTCATACCAGTCCTATGACTGGTCCGGAGTTTATTGTTCCCTTCCTAAACTCTGGGTGCCCACAATTTTCCGCACGGGCAGCCTAGAGTCAGGTTTAGTTGATTATTTGGAGCTAGTTCAGTCTTTGGATACTGACGACTGACCTTGCTTAGTAAAACTTGATTGGGAGTTCGAACTATTTCTGTCTTGGAGCATTGGCAATGGTGTTGCAGTTAATTGGAGTATCTATCTTATGGACTTTTAAAGAAATTATTTTTGGGAGACTTTCTTCCGCTGTTATTTTTATATCTCTGATGTCGATATCAATTGTATCAATGTGTTGTATCATTGTTGTCAACTATTGTAGATCAATGATATTATCTTTTCTTCCGCTGTGTTGTTGTACTTAATGTGTTATAAGCTCCGGCACGAGTTAGATTTCAACGGTTGAATCTACGGCATTTAAGTACAAGTGAAGTACGGGTGTCGATTTTCGAACGTTGAAATTTAGGTCGTGACAATTTGGTATCAGAGTTGAAGGCTGAAACTTTAGCTCAGGAGTATAACACATTAGGTAACTCATTAGAGATAGGGTGAAGTATACCCTAGAATGAGTATATCCCTAAGATATCCGTTCGTATGCCTTAGTAAATTCTCTTACTATCCACTGATAGCAAGTATGAGTGCAAGAAGAGGACGAGATAGGGGACAAGGGAGTACGACTACAAATGGTCGATACCCTGCAATAATGGAAATAACTTTTCTCTATCAATCTCCTTTGATCCCGTTTCAAATTCTCTAATGGATTTGTGGAAGCTCGAGGGAAAAGTTTCGGTGTGAAGGTGGCCCTACGAATCGTTATAGATAAGTTTCTATCTCGTATTCTCTTCATCAAATTTCTATCAGCTTTTCATTTTTTACTTTAAAGAAATTGAAATTTTATTGGAATAAGTTAGTAAATTAAATCTGAAGTTAAATATAAAGATTTGTATTGATAAAACGATTTTGATTAAAACCAAAGTTTGAAATTCTATTGTAATTTCTTATGTGGATCAAAGTCCGAAGAGGGACAAGTTGGTGTATACTTTGGGATATTCCAACGTGGATTGAGTATCCATTATTTGTTCTGTTGGGTCCAGAAATATTCTATGAGTGGTTAGTGATCCTTCGAACTGACCAATGCCTTACTTATTTCGTAGATTTAGTGACCCGAGTATCTTGTGGAATGTTGAATGAGTTCATTCTCATCATTATTGATAATATTCTGATTTGGTCGGCCAACTATAGAATAGATATTCAGTTTGATCTGGTAAATCAATTCTCTATCTTTGTGTGTCCATATGTTCTTCGTTGTCTCCGTTTCTTGCAAATTTCGAGGACGAAATTTTCTTAAGGAGGTGAATCTGTAACGATCCCAATTTTTGAGTCAAATTTAATTGGTAATTAAATTAATTTTTGAATAAAATTATGGACAAATTCGAATCTTTTCCAAATTAAATAAGATATTTGTTTGTTTATATATATGTATATTGATTTTGAGTTGAAGTTTGGAATTGAAATTCAAATATAAATATATTGAAATACAAATTGGATTTGTAAAACATTATATTTTAAATTTATAGAAATGTATATGTGATTTTATTAGTGTATAATTAGATTTCAAAACATTTCCTTTAAAAAGTTGTGTAAGTAAAAATAATTGAAAATGTATGTATAATGTATATATTTTAAAACAAGAACGGATAAAGGTTTTAATATACAAATCTTTTGAGATTAAATAAGATTTGATAAAAGAATTAAACTACTTTTCTTTTATACATTTGGAAATAAATATAGTTAGTAAATGAATATAAGGCTTTGATATGAATATATATATTTTGAAAATATAAGATCTAAATATAAAATATAAGAGTCAAATAAATTTTAAATGAAGGACTTGAACACAATTTATAAATTAATTTAAAATAAGGATTTAGACAATAGCATAACTTATATTTTACAACTGTAAGAGGATTTATATCATACACTTACAAGTATAAACAAGTAAATACAAGTGGCACATTAGTTTTAATTGAAAAGAAAAACCAGATTATCACAAAATCAAAACCAGTAAAATGAAAATCAAAGAAACATACAAAACCTTTAATCAAGCTAACAATCCTCAAACCAGAGATCAGTTTCGACTTCAACAGATCAAACAACAAATTCCTCTTCAATTCTAAAACTTGAAGATAAACTCAAGCAAATAAATCAAAACCATTTTCAACCTACAGCAGATCATTTTGAGCAAAAAAACTTTAATCTAAATGATTCCAGAGCAAAGCAATTCAAAACTTCAGGATTCAAGACAAAGAATCAGATAACAACTCAATAAATTCAAGTGTCAGATCAAGTACAGAATAAAACAGTGTAGATCAAAACTTGTTCCTGGCTTTACATTCTTGTTCTCTGTTCTTTCAAGAAATAGATGAGCAAACCCAACCTGATATATATCTGAATGATCTGTGAGGTATGATCTCAAATGTGCTTGATTGATGATGTGATTATGCTTGCATGCATGTGTATGTTTAGGAATGATGACGTGCATGTCTGTATATACATGTATATACACCTGCTCTGTTGTACATAGGATTAAGCACACCTAAATTAAATTCAATTCTCTATATACAACCAATTTTAGACTTTGATTTCTAAATTAAAGATGATGGTAAGAGTTTAAACTTAATTTTAAAAATAATTATAAGTTTAATTAGTTAAAGGTTTATTGGAAAATCTAAAATCACAAGTCAAAATGTATAATACCAGAAAACCCAACCATGTTGATTTCAGGTTTGAATTGCATAGACTGACTCGCATGTGCCAATAATGAATTTTGGTACTAAAATCCTGATTTTTAGTATCGTATACATAGTGATATTCTGAGTTGATTAGAATAGTAATTTTTATAAAATTCCGACGAACTGTTATGATTCAAAGGTCGTGATCTTTGATGATGATGGATGGAACATCAAGGAACCTAGGAAAAATGCTAGTTGAATTTATCAGCTATTGTGGTGGCAGAACGATGGTGATCTAGGGTTTAAAGTCCAGGTTGGGTCGCTATCTAATTTGAGGTAGTTCATTGTCGTTAGCGTGTCAAGTTCACTTGGATTAAGGGGAATATGAGCGTGAAGCTCTGGGCTCGTCGTTATGATGTCTGGTGGTCGGAGGTGGCATTGGGAGGTGGTTTTGGTGGCTGGGATTTGGTTCCAGGGATGTTCGATTTTACTCTTTTGTGATTTCGAGATCGTCTCGAGTTTCTGGATGGTCGGACTTATTGAGGCGACAGTCGATGACTTGTCTGAGGTTGCAGCGTTGATCGGAACAACGATGAGTTTATGTGCACGTGCACGTGGTGTTAGATGTGTCAGTTGAGAAGAAGGTGAATGTCTCGAAGTCGAGCTCAGGTTTAATCTCGATAGAATATGGAAATGGCTCGGGTGTGCCTGAGGGATTGTTAGCAAATATTGTAACTATTTTAAGTTTTAAAAACAAACAAAGATTAAAAGGAAAAAAAGAGAAAGAGGAAAAATAGCTCGGGGAGGAACTCGGGAATATAGTGTTGGATCACGGGTTGATACCCGAAGTGATTTCGGGTCTGGGTGATACATTAACCAGGTTTTGTATGTTTTAAATAAAAAATGTTTTAAAAGTTAAAAAGAAACTAAGTTTTCTCAAAGGTTTTCAAATTTCAGGGTTTTAAGTTAGTAATGAATTTATTTCAAAGGTTATTAAATAAGACTTAAATAATTTCGTATGATAATTCTTTTTCAAATACTCATCTTAATTTAATATGATTTAAAGGATGAAATTAAGTGATTAAGTAAGGATAATTACTTTGTGTAATTAAATTAAAGGTTGCCTAACTAATGTAAAGTAATTAAGGGAAATTATTACATAAAGATGATTACCTAATGAAAACAATTAAAAGTAACTAATTATTGACTAAGGTTGATAAATCAAGTGATTAAATAGTAATTAATTAAAGGATAATTATTTGATGTGATTAATTAATTGAGGTGATTAATTAGAGGATAATTAATTAAAGGTTAATTAATTAATGGAATTTATTAGGGATAGTCACTTATTGTAATTAATTTAGAATAATTAATTAATAAAGGGTTAATTAATTAATATAATTAATTAAGGATAATTAATTGAAGGATAATTAAGTAATTGAAAGTTAATTACTTAATAATTAAGGGTTATTAATTAAAGAAATTAATAAGAGGATAATTAATTTAATGTGATTAATTAAGGAATAATTAATTAAGTAAAGGTAATTAATTAAATAATTAAGGTTGATTAATTTCATTAATTAATATCAAATGATTTATAATTAATTAATCAAGATTTGATAATTAATTCATTAGTAATTAATTTAGTTGGAAATTAAATTGAATTAATTAGGATTTGAACAATTAATTAATCCTGCTTATAAATGGTTATTGAACGCTTGGATTTCTTATGAATGTTTGTATTATATGAGATGCCTTCAATTGATTGTCCTATCTGATCTGTGATATTCTGTTCTGTGTATAATTTATTCATTTATCTGTGATACATTTGTATATTATCTGTGAATCTGTGAATGAACGATAAGCGTTATAGATTATACCACTTATTGATTTTGCTATACTTGAATCTGTGATGGTTGTTGATATTGCACTATTGTGTAAAACCCTTGGACTACGCCATATACACACAAATATGGATTGCATGAGGAAATTGGTTAAGTCACGGATATTTGAATTTAGTAAAATGGTTTTAAAGTTGAATTTTGAATCTAAATGGTTTTGAAAATGGAATTGGGTTAAATATGAAAAGCTTTTGAAAAGGATTTTTGAAGATAAAAGTTATTTTGAATAACCTGATAATGTTTTTGAAATTTAAATATTTTGATTTAAATTTGAGTTCAAGATTTGAAATTGGATCCTATATTGGAAATTATGGTTTAAAAAGATTATACAAGTTATAAATGTGTTTATATGGGTTTTAAACCATTTTAAAAATATTATTTTGGAAATTTGAATATAGCCCAAGTTTATACTTAAAGAGCTTTAACTTGTGCAAATGTAATCGGATTTTTCCAAAACGAAAACTATTTGTTTTCAAATAACAATAGCTTTCATATGAAGAAAAGATTTCCAATTTGTGTTGAAAAAATTTCAAGTTTGAAATGAAAATTATTTTTAAAGCCATTAATGAATCTTGGTTAAAGATTAGCGAACTTTGTTTCCAAAATAAGAGGATCTTAAGGTGTATATTTCATATAAAAGATTTGAATTGTGAATTGTTTTGAAGGCTATAATTGAATCTTTGTGGAAGATTGTTGAACTTTGTTTTGAAATTGAAAAAGGTATCTTTTGTATAAAAGATTTGGGATTGAAATAGAATTGTTTTGAAGGGCTATAAATGAATCTTTGTGGAAGATTGGTGAACTTTGTGAAGTAAGTCTTTTTGTTCAAAGATTTGAAAATAGTAATTTGTTCAGACCATTTAAAAGAAAGGTTTTGGGTAATAAGTTGTGACTTAACTGAGATCCCAATATCCATATGTTTTTTAATATTGCGCTCATTTTTCAGTTTAGCCGGGACAGGACCTTGTGTCATATAACCCATTCTGATTAATGATACGACGTTATGGATAGCATTTGAAGACCGGTGGTGAAGACTGGATATTTTCGAAAGCAAAAGGATAACCTGTCGAATGTCTCTGCCCCGAATGGCCCCGGTATAGAGATTTAATCACCCCTTGTGATGGGGAGTCTGGACATGATTAGGGATTATCAGAATTGCAAGGGCTTCTTTGGAAGTGCCTTCGGTTCTATTCGAACTCGGAATAGACTTGTATGGATGTGTGTTTGACATTACACCTTGAGATGTGAAGTGGCTCTATCAAATACATTTCTGTTTGGTGGCAAAGAATTTATTCTCTTAGCTTAACACCCTTCTCTGAGATGTACGAGCTCAGAGGTTATGTAGTTGATGGTTACTAGTGATACATTCCCAATTTGATAGTGTGGCATGCTGAGTGCTGCTGAGTGTTGCTGATCATTTGATGATCGAAGCATATCTTTTGTGAAAAGCGTAGCTTTGTGGACGAGACCTCGTCGGACCTCACAAACCGTAAAAGGTCAAAACAGGAAAGATGCGGCAAGGTTATCAGGGGTCGCGCCCCTAGAGTATGTCCATTTCTTTTAGAAAAGGGTGTTATCATGGTATGGAGCCCAGATACTTAACCCATGTGGACACTGCAAATTTATTACTTGCTGGTTGTTGCTTTGTGGTTGAGGATCCTCGGATAAAGGTCGCAAACGACCGTTGATGGCATACTTGTAGGTGTTACTTTTGCACAAGGGTAACCCGACCTTGTGTTGGCAGAGATCCGGGTAGGTTCTCGGAGCGTCCCTCCAGAGGCGTACCCATATGGCAATAAGAAGTTCCTTAACCTGACCATTTGTTGGAAATCCAATCTCCAATACGCGCCTTGTATGGTTTTAGTTATAGAACCTGCCATCTAATATGGTGGCTATAGTAGGCATACTATAATGGTACGTATGCTGGCTAAAGTTTAATATTATAATTGCAAATATTTTCCACTATGCACCAAATATAATATCAAAAGGTTTTCGCGTATCAAGCATGTTTGACTATCATAAGGAGAAATCTCCCCCAAGTGTGCGATTGCATGGTGTGCATGCCGGGAGGCCTTATGCTAGTTTCATTTTCCAAAAAGCATTGCGGGTTTCAATTTTTAAACTCTTTTGTTGTTAGTTTAAAAATAAACTGTTTTGTTTGCTCATACAAGTCCCATGACTGACCCGGAGTTTATTGTTCCCTTCCTAAAATCTGGGTGCCCACAATTTTCCACATGGGCAGCCTAGAGTCAGATTTAGTAGATTATCTGGAGCTAGTTCAGTCTTTGGATTCTGACGACTGACCTTGCTTAGTACAACTTGATTGGGAGTTCGAGCTATTTTAGTCTTGGAGCATTGGCAATGGTGTTGCAGTTAATTGGTGTATCTATCTTATGGACTTCTGAAGAAATTATCTTTGGGAGACTTTCTTCCGCTGTTATTTTTGTATCTCTGATGTTGATATCAATTGTATCAATGTGTTGTATCATTGTAATCAACTATTATAGATCAATGATATTATCTTTTCTTCCGCTATATTGTTGTAATTAATGTGTTATAAGCTCCGGCACGAGTAAGATTTCAACGGTTGAATCTGCGGCATTCGAGTACAAGTGAAGTACGGGTGTCGATTTTTGAACGCTGAAATTTGGGTCGTGACACATATCTTCCTCTATTTTATACCAAATCAAGATTTTATTTCTTTAAAATCATATAAAAATTTAGTATCTAAAACTTTAATTCTACATTTTCAAATCATATAAAATTTTATTAATTAATAAGTTAGTTGAAAGTAATTAGTACTTAATTGATAATTTAGTAAGTGATTAAGGGTTAAGTAACACTTAAAGAAGTTTAATGCCTAATTAGTGATCAGTAAAGTTTTAATTGGTGATTAATGAAGTTAAGAAGTAATTTAAGATTAATTACTATTTAATTAAGTTAATTATTTAATTAATTTTTAATTAACTAGCATTTAACTAATAATGAATTGTTTAAACCTTAACTAAGATGCATTGGGAAGTTAATTAGGATTTAACCAAGTTCATTAGGTTAATTAAAGTTTAGTTATGAATTAATCTGTATTTTATTAAGATATAATTAGCGTTTAAGCTAGTTGAATATACTTCAATCTTTTCAAAGCTATTTTTAAACTTAATCGGTTATCTTTTAAATCGGTTTTCTCTTTAAGGTTAATTGATTTCAAATTAAAGGATCGATCAACTAGACCATCAAGTAGTCAAATGAATTAGGATAGTGATTATAAAACGTTGACATGTTTTATGGGAAGTAAGTTGACTTGTGTTTTGGGTGAGAGCAAAGGCAGAGCAAAGTCAAAGGAAGGAAGTAAGGTGTTTGTGAGGTAGTAGAAGGACTTGATTGTTTGTTTGGTTATGGGTGAGCTTACTCACCACCTTGAATGAAAATATTGTTTGTTTGGTTTTGATTCTTGCTTTGAAAGCAAATGGCTTATGTGATCCACATATATAGATTTGAATGGACTTATATGCCATGTAGCATGGCCTTGAAACAAAGCACATAGGTTACGTTGAACTTTGTCTTAGATTGGACTTAGATTTAAAAGTGCTCACATAGCGATAGTCGCTATAGATGCATTTAGGAATTGTCTTGTGTTTGGAAATTTCTTTGGAATTTTGTATAGAGACCTTATAGGTTTCTCACCATATTTATGATGCATATTACGTATGCTTTCTATTGTAAAAATTTTGGATGTTGAAAAGTTGAGTAATGTATCAAAATGTGGTCAAACTTCCACTTGTACAAAACTGTCATGTTTAGCCTTTGTTTTTGAACTTTAAAGGTTTGAAAGAACTTCTAAATTAAGTGTTTTGTTTCATTCTTTTTAAAAGCATTTGATTACTCTTATTATAGTATTTCAAAGGTGGTTTGACATTTTTATCGATTTTTAAGAATTAGCTATGAATTTTTAAAGAAGAGAGTTCATTTTCAAATATATAAAAAACATGGTTTTTCCAAATTTATTAAAGGAATTATGAACTTGTTATTTTTAAGTAATATTTTGACTAAGTGTTTAAAACCCTATTATAAGAATTTAAAAGTACTTTTAAAGTATTTTTAAGTATATATACTTTTTAGTAAATGTGTTGACTATTTCATTAAAGTATAAATATCTTATGTAATAAAATATCTTTTAAATCGTTTTATTAAATATCTAGTTTTGTGAATAAATTACTATACTTGTATACATCATTCCTAAAACGGTTTTAAATTATAAATAAAGGATTTGGAAAGGGGTATGAATTGCTTCGTGGCTAAATCATGTCTTGTTTAACTACTTGTTTGAAAAGTAATTAACCATGCTTGACACCAAAAGCCGACGAAGTAGGCTTATCTATTTGTGAGTGTTAAGATTGATGTTCGAGCAAGGACATAAGAAATAGTGCTCTAACTTACCGACTTCCTTCTTGACTGAGGAATAGTTAAGTCGGGAATGTTGGAAACATGTTAATCGCGTTGATTTCTTACTTATTTACAATTTCCATTGATACCATATTTAACACTAAAAGCTGACGAGGTAGACTTATCTATCTGTGAGATTCAAGAATGAAGTGTCTAGGCAAGGCTTTGTTATGCAACCAGTGCTCTAACTTACCTGACTTCACTCTTGGACGAGGGATAATATGAGTTGGAATATCGAAAATGAGTTTAGTATATGAACCGTGATTTTTATAAGCGATCGTTTTTAACTAGATAGTCGATTAGTCAACTACCGAACTTAACCAAATATTAACTTTGACCTTTAGAAGAATGGTTTAAAGATAAGCATAAGTGACATGCTTTTGGTTTTACCGTGATGATATGTTAATAACGTTCATCTTCACCATTTTTTATTATACTTATGAATGTAAATAGATCTTTAAAAGAATGTTTTAGAGATAAGCATAAAGGAAATGGTTTTGGGTTTGTTCTGTCAATGTGTTAAGAAATCCTTCTATAACCTTTTTGATTATACGCATGAACGTAAATAGATCTTTAAAAGAATGTTTTAAAGATAAGAACAAGTGAAATGGTTTTAGCATTTGTAGTGACAATGTTTAAGTAACATTAGTCTTAACCTTTTGAATAGATTTGTTAAAATACTTAGATCCCTAGAATGGGTATTTTGAAAGAAATTATAAGTATGAAATCTTTTGGAAAAAGATGGAAAAATTAAATGTTTAAAGTAAGAAATATTGTTAATGATTTTTGAATATACTTATACCAATTGAGATAAGTATATAAATACCTTTTGAAGCATTGAAAGTGTATAAATGAATAGTAGTGATTGATAAAAGAAGTTTTATTAGATAAAAGAATTTATACTAGCAATAGCGGTTTTAATTAATAAAAAGTATTAATTAAATAGAAAGGGGATTAGAGGTCGTTTATATGACTTAATCATGCTTGTTGTGTTTGTTCGTTTGTGATAAGTATATGAGACTTGGTATACATTTATGATCGTCTATTTTTTACTTGATAACCGGTTAGTTGACTATCAAAATTGACCAAAATAACTTAGGAAATATCTAGAATAAACAAAAGGTTTATATAGTATGGCTGTTCCAGAGATGTTATACTATACGTATAAACCCGTCTAACTTTTCTAGGACAAATGACAAGAAAATCCGTCCGGATAGGAGATTTTCTCCACCTTTATGTATTGTCTATTTATTTTTAAAATAACTGGGCTTATGTTAACTGGAAATTCATCGATTGGTTTTGGAACGCTCGATAAGTGAGGAAGTGTACTTATATGAGATGACTCAAAATCGTAACTACTTCAAAATAATATACATGATCTATGTTTTGAAAGCGGCTGCGAAGTGAAATGTTATAGAGTTGAACTATCTATCCTATGGTCAAGTCCAAGGGAGAGGTCAGCATTGGCATTTCGAACGATGCCATTGTGTAGGACTGTCTATCTTGAGGAGTATTCTAAGAGAGAGGACAACGTTAGCATTAATCGAAAGACATATGCGGGAATCTATGTAGGGATTCGAGATCTGTTCGAGATGCTCAAATCCATGTGGCGATTCGTGATCCGTTCGAGATGATGGGATCCATTTAGGGATTCGTGTTCTATTCGAGTAATAAAGACTCCTGTAGGAGATGTCAAACATAGCCTCGACATCAGAAATGACTAAAACCAAAGTAGAACGCACAGTCTTGGGTTTAGCTTACCCACGAGGGTATATCAATTCCAGATCTACAGTATGCTTATCGATATGTTGCTAATAGGAGTTGTTGATACTTGGTGCCACACAGTTCATCGTTGGGCAGTTGTGTTTACCTTATAGTATATTCTATCAAGAAATACACGATGGTCGGAAGGAAGTTTTTGATACTTGTCATGGAGTTCGGATTCGGCTAGACCGAAGATATATCTATGGAAAAATCCATACACGAACATGCCTTAACGGTATTGATTGTATACCTATTATTGTTGTGTCGTATGCACAACAGCTATTTTTTTATTTATGTTCTGCACCCTAGATATTATCTATTATTTTGAGATATGTACCTAATAGAAGGTTTGCTCATTTGAGGGGACAACCATTATGGTATTTCATGCAATCTCAAAGGGTGCTATTATATGTCACACATATATCTTGAGTTTCTCGTGCTGGTTTACTAGATTGATCCAGTTGTTATTCCTTATAATGTTGGGTTGGTTTCGAGTATATTTCTAGATTAAGCTATGGATGCTTTAGAGTTTATGGAGAGGAGCTGGAGGAATACCTATCGTAATATTCTTATTTCCACTGCATTACCGTATTTTATATACCAGCATTTGTGAGGATAGGTTGTTTTAACTGTCCAGGCCTATGATAGTACTTATTATTGTAACTCTAAATGCAATGTATCTTAGAGTGATAGTTTGTACTGTCTTTTGATATTATATATTATCATTCCATTCTGATATTCTAATGTTGTGTTCTACTTTTCCTTGTTCTACTTTTTATTTTCTTAGTTTACCCTAATCATTTGAGTTTTCGGCTTGGGTGCTCGGCACACGAATTCCATAGATGTATTAAGTGTTGACATTCAAGAGTCAAAAATGCAAATCGTTACATGTGGTATTAAAGCTGAAGGTTAAGCGAGAACCTTGGCATTGATTGGGTATGGCTCATAAAGAGAGAAGGTAATGGAATGCCCTCGCATGAGTTGACTGCGTTATATATATATATATATATATATATATATATATATAGCGAATATTATTTGCTATATATTAGTTATGTATATAAAGTAAGTTCAAAATGTAGTCAAATTCATGTAGGGGTCAACGATGTTTATCTAATAGCTCTCATTGATTAGTTAGCCATGCTCAGTCAGTTTATAAGCATTGGCTATTGCCTGTTGACTGTTGATTTTTGCTCGAGTAGTTTATGGGCAGTTGTAACTTTTTGTGGATAGTTTGAATAGACAGTACTTAAAGATACATCAAAAAGAACATCTTCTGAATTGAGTTTCATAATTTGACTATAAGGTGCTAGGTGACAATGTTGGGTTAGAAGTTAACTTTTATAAAAGTTAAATTTAGTAAAAGATGTTTATTTTAATCTAAAGGAAAATAAGGTAATTTATAAATAAACATTTGCGAAAGGATTTTACATACGAAAGTTGTTTTATAATGGTACGGTTTATAAAATATGGTTTATAAACAAAGTGGATTTAAACTGAGAATTTTAGAACTTTAATCCCGTTGTCTTTGAAAATGTTTTTCAAGATTTTTGAAAAATAATAGTAGTATTATTTATAAGTAAATATATGGGAAATTGATCTATGAAACTGAGATTATGTACTTAGTAATATTTACAAAATATTTGATACCATTTTGAAATGATTTTGGTTAAGTCTGAAAGGCATGATTTGGATGTACCGAACTTACTCATACTGCTTAAAAATAATTCTGGTGATGACTACGACATCATTGGCATCCATTTTTGGGTTTCCAAGTAGGAGATGCTTCTATATAGTTGACTACAAAGTTGTTTTCGTAAAAATAGTTTTTGATTTAAACTTCAAAAGTACAATTTGATGTATGAAAGTTATATGTATATATTATTTCAAAATGATTTGAAATGAAACCTGGTGTTTAGTTCTAAAGTTTTCTTGTTAAATTATTTCATGGATACATGTAACATATGCATTAGGACAATATATCATGATACAATATGTTGATTGGTAGTTTACATTTGTTAAAATGAAATAGGACTTTCTACGATTTTGGACGGTTGGAAACTTCTAAATCGTTATAGAACTTGCAGTTAAGTGTTTTTGAAAATATAAAGTTGAGTTTATATAACATTTGAATTTGAAAAGGTAGTTAGTTAAAATTGTTGATCATCCTTGTTAAGTAAGATGAATTTGTTTTTTTGTGTATACTCTTAGGATATAGTAGAGAATATACAAGTATGAACATAAGTTATAAAATGTTTAGAAACTTGAACTTAATGTTTTATAAAATGATTCATAAATGAATTTAATATGGAGTAATATACTATTTGTTTAGAAGAATGCTAATTAATGGATATTGGTATAGTTAAGAAACCAACAGGGTAAGTACGTGAGTTGTACGTGGATTGTTTTATTCGCATGACTACTCTTGATCCAGTATTCGAGCACATAGTTTCGACGTGATCTACACCAATCCAAAAAAGGATCTTTTACTTGATTCTTAACTGTGAACATTTGGTATGGATTCATGATACGATCTCAATGTTTTCTATTATATTATATGGCTATGTGGGGAAGACAAAGGTTTCTACTCAAGGAACCAGATCGGAGTCTGCACTAGAGAGGTCAAGTGATCTATACTAGTTTGGAAGTGAAATTTACGTGATCGAGCAAGTGGTCATGGATGGTCCATGCGCATCGTATGAGCTTTAATATGTTTGTACACTGTGTTTTATTGGCTTATGGCAAGTTTAGGTGATGAATCTTCGATTTGTTGTATGGTAACATGAATCATTGACTAAATAATAACCTGAGGCTGTTGAGCATAAGGTACACTTAGTAGATTGTTTATTGTACTTGTACAATAAGAGGATTTTTGGAACCTAAGAAATCAATGAGTTTTGTTTATTATTAATTATAAAAGTGTTAAGTATTGATGTGTGGTTGTTCCTTTAGTTGCTCGTGTTGGTATTTAAATATCTGAATTATTTAAACATTTGAATATTAGATTAAATGTCATTAAATTGATTTAATAACCTTTTTAACCCCCTTTTACTTCATAAGATATATGATTGTAACGACCTGCTATTTTGGACCAATCAAATCGACAATAAAACCACACGTGTCTGACTTGAATCATTCAAAATACCATATTTTTAATTTAAATTTGGCAAAACTCAGAATATACAGTAAATAAATCACAGATCACATATCACGGACATAGAGTAATATAATAATGCAGGAGAAGCAAAGAGATAGTAGTTCATGAAGCAACTCTATATATACATCAGAGTTAAATAAGCTACAACAGAAGTAACAAGATACAACAAAAGTTTCAATATGATAATCAAGAATAAATCAAAATATATCACTGGAATCAACTAGATAACTGAAATCAACTTGATAACTAAAAGCGAAACAGATAGCTGGATCTTCAAGCAAAGCTCCAACTCCGAAGGTGAGTCTGTATCACTCAGTCTGACCTAGCGTAAAGCAAAACACAAAACACTCGAGTCAGGACATAGTACTTATACAGTGTAACCAGCTCAAGTGAACTGTAATAAAATGCACAAGTAACTTAAAGGATGCTTGGGACCGCTCATCCTCTAAGGATCCGTTAAACTATTAACTATGTAGTAATATACGTTATTTCAATAATGTATATTAGTAAAGTAAACTTACCTAAAAATAGCGTTAAGGCTTTACATTTTCCACCTTAACACATATATAGTCCCAGTAGTCTATCCAGTACCGTCGTACCTCCAGATCGGGAGGCTGCCACAAATACTCCTTAGGCTACGGCACAAAACCAAAATCGTAGAAGGCGCGCTAGGGTAGGTGACACGGCACAACGAGGCAATGCCAGGGTAGATATACCAATTACACATCCGGGCTAGTGGTAACGCATAGCAGCAGCTACCGCCCACCTCGAGCCACACCCCTAAATCAAAAGTGGCCACCAAATTAATCACAAAGTCAGAATATAATATCGAAAGAGTGTGTCCGATCAGAGGAGCTACCTCATTGGCCCTAGAATCGCTCCTGTTTAGCCACCTTATGCAAACTCAAGGGAGTCAGGTCCACGTTCATACCTCAAAGGACGTCGCCACCATCCTACTTCATTTCTCCACCACATACATGGTTGTTAAAGTGGCTTTCGGTATCGACAGAGAGTATTCCCATATCTGATCCCGGTCTCTTTAACAACCAAACGTTATTAAAACCCATGGATATTTATTTCAAAAATCCTTTATACTTCAAAACCAAAACATCTTATCCATTTAAAACTATGTCAACATAATAACATTTCCATTCAAAACCCAAATCAATATGATATCATTTAAATAAAACCCAAATTTTCAAATCACTGAATATTTCCTTCAACGTATTTAAGCTTGAAATATTCCTTTAAATCATATTAAACCAAAACCATGTTATGAAGTCATATTCTTAAATCTTCAATTTCAATAAGTTTCAAATTGATATATTTAAAGATAATACTTAATTTAATACAATTTCAAATAAATTCATTTCCAAAACCATAGTAGTTTCAAAGTTGTAACAACTCCAAAACCAAAACACTTTGGAACCATAATACTTTGAAATCATAACCCTTCGAAAAATTATCATTTGGAAATTATAATACTTAGAAAATCGTAACACTCAAATGCATTCATTTAAACCATTTGAATTCAGTGTTAAAATCTTTCAAAAATATAACCATTTTCAAAGTTCACTCGTTCAATTACAAACTTTCCAAAACATTGTATTTTCAGCAACAACATCACTTATAAAGTGTTACGGTAGACATATTAGTATTTCAAAAATATTGTTAATTTAAGAAACAGCAACACTTATAAAGTGCTACAGTGGGTATTAATTTTTCAAAACAGTTCAATTTTCAGAAACAGCAGCACTTATAAAGTGCTATAGTAGACATAGGTATTTTCAGAAATAGTTTAAATTCAGAAACAGCAGCACTTATAAAGTGCTATAGTAGGTATTTAGTTATTTCAGAACATAGTTTAATTTCAGAAATGGTAGCACTTAGCAAATGCTATCTTAAGGCCATAGCGTTTTGGAAATGCTACCAATAAAATTTTCAGATTTATTATAACATTTCAGAAACATTAAACTCAAAATTTAGCCATTTTTAACTTATAAAATCATATCTCAAACTTCAAAAATATTCATTTGGTTATCACTTAACTTATGATTAAATAAATAATTTTTTATAAATAAAATATTCAAATTGACTTTAATTCTTTTATTAAGTCAAAATTACACTATTTTACTTAACTTTTATTTAAACCAATAACTTAATACTTTATTTTCAAAATACCCATTTCATAAATAATACATTCTTTTAGTAAGTCAAACTTCAATTTTTCCAGTTGAAAACCAAATTTTCAATTATGAAGTTAAGTCATAATCAAGTTTTACATTTTATACAAATTTTACTTATATATTTTTAACTTATAGAAAATCACTATGAAGTTATTACATAAAACATTTCATTTCATAAAATAAAATTTATTACCATTACTAGGTTGAATTTAAACAAAATATCAAATCAAATTTAATTGTTAAGATATCCATCATAAATAAAATCTTTAAATTCAATTTAAAATCCATAATTGACTTATAAAATTTTAACTTATGGGAAGCCAATATCACTTTATGCTTGAAATCACTAAATCAAATTCAAGTTAAAATTTCTTATAATTTAAAATCCAAAAACACTTAAAAAATTTAAGAAAATATTATTTAAAATATAACCATGGGTCTGTATAATATTTTCTAATCTACGTCAAGTGATATGGATGTGTATTATCTCAATCCGTAATTTAAAAAGAAAAATCCAGGTTCTATCATTTCAAACCCGCAATCCGAAGTCAAAACAAATAAAATAAAAATTGCTCGAGCCTATCATTTCAGCTCATAATGATTTTTCTTATTCTAAAGTCCATTCGGGTATGTATCATTTCAACCCAAATTGAAAGGGAACTTGTAGCGGGAGATACAGAAAATAAAATAACAATGTAGCACGTAATATCGTACAGGTGACGTAATAGGTATATAGTCAGGTTATAACATGATATAATCATATCATAGGCATATATGAACTTATTAACATAGCATATCAATTTTACACATTCACTTGTCATCATTTCACAATTATATAAGTACGGATGTTGAGAGTGATAAATTCACCTTCTAAAGCTAAAGATGAAAATTCAAGACACAACAACAAACTCCGAAAAGCACGACAAAGCACGAACAAGGTTTTGAGTGGATGAAGATTCAAGATCCAAATCTTGTACATACACAAATACACAAACATAAGTATATAATTTTCAACACAAAGATTAGAATTTAAAACAATGGAAAAACATAAGAACTAAGATGACATAACCTTGCTTTCATCAACAAGTGGGCTCGGCTATGGTGACAATAGGCTAGACCAACATCATGTGGCTCGACCATGATGGGTTTTATGCGAGTATGCTCAGCTATGGTAGGAAAAGGCACGGCTATCGGGATGGATTGTGAAGAGATGCAAGTTACAAGTGAAGGAAGGTAAAAATAACATGGCACATGAAAGGTCAAATGTACAATGGGCTCGGCTCTAAGGTAAACATGGCTCGGCCATGATGTGGTCTTGGTCATAAGGCACGGCTCGGGCGGTGAAGATCTTGGCATGGCATGGAGGAGGTGGTGAAACAAGGAGTGGCCGAGGCTAAATAGAAGAGGGATTGATGATTACATAAGGAAGACTAGGGTAAATAACAAGGTTTGGTGATGGATTTTGATCCTTGGAGCCACGATCATGGTTGGAGGAGATGATGTGATGGTGGTGGGTCATAGGTGGCGGATGAGTGGTGGTGAGGCTGGCTAGGAGTTGCATGGCTGAGCTATGCTTAAGACAAAACAAATAAAAGAGAAAAGAAAGTGGAAAAAGAGGAAGAAAGAAGGAGGAAGCCATGGAATATAACTTGTATATATTTTCTCTTGAACGCAAATGAAAAATGAGGAGATGAGAAATGTTTTGTGCGTGAGTTTCAAGATGAAATGCATGGATAAAGACAATAAAGTGGACGGCTAAAGAAAGTGAATGGCAAGGCAAATGGAAAGGCGAGAGAAAAGGAAAAGGCAACAAAATAAAAACAAGTAACTTAACTCTTTTTGATTTCCTAAGCCCAAAAGTCAAATAAAAGAAAATAGAAAGTAGAGAATGGAAAATAAAATAAAATAGAGAATAAAAAATAGAAAATGAAAATAAAATGAAGAAAAAAAATATAGAGTAGAAAATAAATATAAAAATGCTATAAATAATCGCATGTAAAACGCTGAAAGTTATCAAATTTATTAAGTTTAAAATGGAATTTTATGAAACGAAAAGCAGCACGAATATCAGAATCAAATATAGTTTCAAAGAAAAAGATTAGAAATTAAAAATTCAAATTTAAAATTTTCAACTGAAATTCAAAGTTTGACCATAATTGAACAAAATATAAAAATTTCAAAAAATGTTTATTTTATTGTATTTGGAAAATAAGTTACTAATAAATTCCAAACTTACATTGGAAAATTCTAAAAATTCACTTTTAAATGTCTTAAAATCAAAGTTTTCAATTAAAAATTTAATTAAAATATTTACAAAATTATGGGTTGTTACACTCTCCCCCACTCAAAACTTTTCATCCTCGAAAAGGAACGAGACACGAAAAACAGAGAAAACAAGATAGAATGAGATATGATTAAGACAAGATGAAAAAAGAAGATTATATCTGATAATTGTTGTTATAGGTGAATTCAACAAGATGGAGATGATCTTCCCAAGATCCTCCAAAATCAAGAACACAAGCACGAAGAAGATCCTCCAGAATCTAATTCACTCTTTCCGTTTGACCATCGGTTTGTGGATGGTAAGTAGTGCTCAGATGCACGTGATTACCCAAAGATTCTTGAAAAGTTTTCCAAACTAAAAGGTAAAGAAAAGTTCTTCTAAGAGGAAGAACTACCGGTCGAACTTCAGGAATAAGATCAATTCAGAATTCAATTCCTGCTCAGGATGCACGGGAATAGGAACAACCGAAAGAAAATAAATTGGAAAACAAATAAGATAATAGATTTAAAACCATGAAAATTTCAACTAAAATTAATAATTGATTTCATCTTTTTGATTTCACTTAAGTTAAATAAATCTTAACTATTTCTAATTTCATTATCTTATCATCCAATTAATAATTTCTAAAATCCTGAATTTAAAAATCATTTATTATACTCATAAAAATTTTTTCAATAAATTTAATTCTTCTTTATTCTAAATTGTTATTTAATTTTTCACTTAATATATCCAATCACATATATCAAGCATATTTACTCCTACGATAACTATTCCAATTTATTTATAAATTCCTTTAACATCATTATATATTATAAATTATTCAATTACATGGTTAAATTCTAATAATTCAGTTAAGTTATATTAGAATGCAATTGAGTATTATACAAATAAAACTTTCTAATTCAATTATCTCAAGCTTAAATATTTATTCAAATATTTGATTTCCTTTTATAAATGAAATTATCCTTCAAGACAACATTTTAGAATTAAATTTCCAATTACGTTCAAACTATTTTGGAGATAAATTAATATACACAATATATACCAAATCAAAATTTAAATCATATATCACATATATTATAAATCAAGTCATATTTTAGAAATCAAAATCAATTTAATTCTCCAAAGCAAGACTATAGCAAAACTACAGAACGGTCTCTTCACTTCGAAACTCGAAAATGAATGTCGATGATGCTGTAGTCATCGCTGAAATTATTATCCAGTGACAAAGAAAAGAGCACTGATTTAACCAGTTAAAAATTCTTTGAAACAATTTCTACTTGAAACACTTTAAATAATACACCCTTTAAAATTTTAAACACAAAGTTTGAAACCATTGGAAATTAAATTCTTAGTTTCTTGTTTTAAATTCATTTAAATTTCTAAATTAATTTATAGCCATGTTTTATACTAATGGTTACAAGCTATATATAAAGAGTCAAATATTATTTCTCAACATCCAATTCAATTAACTATCAAAATTCATAAAATTATACTTATATACATATACAATATAATTATATAAAATTTATTTCATTTACTAAATTTGAAAACTATATTGTGTTGGTTTGCTATGTTTAAGTGTTTTGGAGATCCTATCAATAGCATTGATTAGACAAATCGATCGAAAATCCAAATCAATATCAACAACTCAAACAACACAATATATAAAACATTTTAAATATAGATTTACAAATACACTATATAGGAATAGATTTTTAAAGCAAGAATAGAGATCCAAATTTGATTAACTCAAATCATAGTAAATTTTGATTTGAGGATAAGTTGGAACAAAAGATAAGATAATTAACTAACCGAATGAGGAAATGGATAAGCTTATATAAATTGCTAGCAACCTTAACCGGATCAATCGCGACTTCAAGAATTAGATCGATGTGGAATTTTAAGGAAAATCTACATTCGATCTCAAGAGGTAGAATTCTGGACAACAAGAGATACTAGCATCTAACCGAGGATATATAGAAATCTCCGGTGAATCAATGCCTATTGTAAAGGAGTTTCCCCCCTTTTACACATCAATTAGAGATTGGCGACATAGCCAACTCATTATAAAGCTCATTCGAAGTGGAGTTATGGTCCAGAATCAAAAGAAGATGAATAGTGAGGGACAAGAATGGATTTCGAAACCGAGTGAACGTTCCAAAATTCAAAGGAAACAGAATCAAAGAGAAAGAGATTCAAGCTTGAACGAAAGTGATTCTGTAAATAAATTTACCATATATGCTAAGTTTGCCTAGAGCCAAAGCTCTGATACTACTTGTAACGACCCGCTATTTTGGACCATTCAAATCGACAATAAAACCACACATGTCTGACTCGAATCATTCAAAATACCAGATTTTCAATTTAAATTTGGCAAAACTCAGAATATATAGTAAATAAATCATAGATCACAGACACAGAGTAATATAATAATGCAGCGGAAGCAAAGAGATAGTAGTTCATGAAGCTACTATATATATACACATCAGAGTTAAACAAGCTACAACAGAAGTAACAAGATACAACAGAAGTCTCAATATGATAATCAAGTATAAATCAGAATACATCGCTGGAATCAATCAGATAACTGGAATCAACAGGATAACTGAAAGTGAAACAGATAGCTGGATCTTCAAGCAAAGCTCCAACTCCGAAGGTGAGTCTCAAATGTTGTATCACTCAGTTTGACTCGAGCGTAAAGCAAAACACAAAACATTCAAGTCAGGACATAGTACTTATACAATGTAAACCAACTGAAGTGAACTGTAATAAAATGCACAAGTAACTTAAAGGATGCTTGGGACCGCCCATCCTCTAAGGATCCGTATTTACTATGTAGTAATATAGCTATTATAATAATGTTTATTAGTAAAGTAAACTTATGTAAAAATAGCGTTAAGGCTTTACATTTTCCACCTTAACACATATATAGTCCCAGTAGTCTATCCAGTACCGTCGTACCTCCAAATTGAAAGGCTACCACAAATACTCCATAGGCTACGACACAAAACCAAAATCGTACAAGGCGTGCTAGGGTAGGTGACACGGCACAATGAGGCAATGCCAGTGTAGATATACCAATTACGCATCCGGGCTGGTGGCAACGCACAGCCGTAGCTACCACCCACCTCGAGCCATACCCCAAATCAAAAATCAAAAGTGGACACCGAATCATTAACAAAGTCATAATAAAATATCGAAGGAGTGTGTCCATGAGCTACCACATTGGCCCGAGAATCGCTCCTGTTTTAGCTACCTTATGCCAACCCATGGGAGTCGGGTCCACGTTCATACCTCAAAGGACAACGCCACCATCGTACTTCATTTTGGGATCTCCACCACGTACACGGTTGTTAAAGTGGTTTACGGTATCGATAGAGACTATGCCCATATCCGATCCCAATCTCTTTAACAATCGAACTTATTATAACCCATGGATATTTATTTCAAAAATCCTTTATACTTCAAAACCAAAACATCATATCCATTTAAAAACTATGTCAACATAATATCATTTCCATTTAAAACCTAGATCAATATGATACCATTTAAATAAAACCCAAATTTTCAAATTACTGAATATTTCCTTCAATGTATTTAAGCTTGAAATATTCCTTTATATCATATTAAACCAAAACCGTGTCATGAATTCATATTCTTAAATCTTCAATCTCAGTAAGTTTCAAATCGATATATTTAAAGATAATACTTAATTTAATACAATTTCAAATAAATTCATTTCCAAAACCATAGTAGTTTCAAAGTTATAACAACTCCAAAACCAAAACACTTTGGAACCATAATACTTTGAAATCATAACCCTTTGAAATATTATCATTTGGAAACTATAATACTTAGAAAATAATAACACTCAATTTAAACCATTCAAATTCAATGTCAAAATCTTTCAAAAATATATCCATTTCCAAAGTTCATTCGTTCAATTATAAACTTTTCAAAACATTGTATTTTCAGCAACAACAGCACTTATAAAGTTTTACGATAGATATATTAGTATTTCAAAAACATTGTCAATTTTAGAAACAGCAGCACTTATAAAGTGCTACAGTAGGTATTAATATTTCAAAACGGTTCAATTTTCAGAAACAACGACACTTATAAAGTGTTGTAGTAGATATATAGGTGTTTTCAAAAATAGTTCAAATTCAGAAACAACAGCACTTATAAAGTGTTGTAGTAGGTATTTAGTTATTTCAGAACATAGTTTAATTTCAAAAATGGTAGCACTTAGCAAATGCTATCTTAAGGCCACAGCATTTTGGAAATGCTACCAATAAAATTTCCAGATTTATTATAACATTTTAGAAACATTAAAACTCAAATTTTAGCCATTTTTAACTTATAAAATCATGTCTCAAGCTTCAAAAATATTCATTTGGTTATCATATAACTTATGATTAATCAAATAAATTTATAAATAAAATATCCAAATTAACTATAATTCTTTTATTAAGTCAAAATTACACTATTTTACTTAACTTTTATTTCAACCAATAACTTAATACTTTATTTTCAAAATACCCATTTCATAAATAAGATGTTCTTTTAGTAAGTCAAACTTCAAATTTTCCAATTGAAAACCAAATTTTCAATTATAAATTTAAGTCATAATTAAATTACATTTTATACAAATTTTACTTATACATTTTTAACTTATAGAAAATCACTATGAAGTTATCATACAAAACATTTCATTTCATAAAATAAAATTTATTACCATTACTAGGTTAGATTTAAAACATCATATCAAATCAAATTTAATTATTAAGATATCCATCATAAATAAAAAAATTAAATTCAATTTAAAACGCATAATTGACTTATAAAATTTTAACTTATGGGAAGCCAATATCACTTTATGCTTTAAATCATTAAATCAAACTTAAGTTAAAATTTTATATAATTTAAAATCCAAAAAAACTTAGAAATTCTAAGAAAATATTATTTAAAATATAACCATGCGTCTATATAATATTTTCTAACCTAGGTCAAGTGATGTCATTTCAATCCGTAATTTATAATGAAAAATCCGGGTTCTATCATTTCAAACCCGCAATCCGAAGTCAAAATAAATAAAATAAAAATCGCTCGAGCCTACGTTTCAGCTCATAATGATTTTTTCCTATTCTAAAGTCCGTTCGGGTATGTATCATTTCAATCCATAGTGAAAGGGAACATGCAGTGTGAGATACAGAAGATAAAATAACAGTATAACATATAATATCATATCAGGTGATGTAACAGGTTTATAGTCAGGTTATAACATCATATAATCATATCACAGGCATATATGAACTAATTAACATAGCATATCAATTTTGCACATTCACTTGTCATCATTTCACAATTATATAACTACGGATGTCGAGAGTGATAAACTCACCTTCTAAAGCTAGAGATGAAAATTCAAGACACAACAACAAACTCCGAAAAGCACGACAAAGCACGAACAAGGTTTTAAGTGGGTGAAGAGTCAAGAACCAAATCTTGTAGATAAATAAATACACAAACATAAGTATATAATTTTCAACATAAGGATTAGAATTTAAAACAATGGAAAAATATAGGAATTAAGATGACATAACCTTGCTTTCATCAACAAGTGGGCTCGGCCATGGTCACAATAGGCTAGACCATCATCATGTGGCTTGGCCATGATGGATTTTATGCAAGTATGCTCGGCTATGGTAGGCAAAAGGCATGGCTATGGGTGTGGAATGTGAGAAGCAAGTTACAAGTGAAGGAAGGTAAAAAGAACATGGCACATGAAAGGTAAAATGTACAATAGGCACGACCCTAAGGCAAACATAGCTCGGTCATGGTGTGGTCTTGGTCATAAGGCACGGCTCGGGTAGTGTAGATCATGGCATGGCATGGAGGAGGTGGTGGAACAAGGAGTGGCCGAGGCTAAAAAGAAGAGGGATTGGTGATTACATAAGGAAGGCTAGGGTAAATAGCAAGGTTTGATGATCGATTTTGATCCTTGGAGTCACGGCCATGGTTGGAGGAGATGATGTGATGGTGGTGGTCGGTCATAGTGGTGGTGGAGTGGTGGTGAGACCGGCTAGGGGATGCATGGCCGAGCTATGCTTAAGGAAAAACAAATAAAAGAGAGAAGAAAGTGGAAAAAGAGGAAGAAAGAAGGAGGAAGACATGGAATATAACTTGTATATATTTTCTCTTGAACGCAAATGAAAAATGAGGAGATGAGAAATTTTTTGTGCGTGAGTTTCAAGATGAAATGCATGGCTAAAGACAATAAAGTGGATGGCTAAAGAAAGTGAGTGGCAAGGCAAATGGAATGGCAAGGGAAAAGGAAAAGACAACAAAATAAAAACAAGTAACTTAAGTCTTTTTGATTTCCTAAGCCCAAAAGTCAAATAAAAGAAAATAGAAAGTAGAGAATGGAAAATAAAATAAAATAGAGAATAGAAAATAGAAAATGAAAATACAATGAAGTAGGAAAATATAGAGTAGAAAATAAATAGAAAAATGCTGAAAATAATCATGTGTAAAATGCTGAAAGTTATCAAATTTACGAAGTTTAAAACGGAATTTTACGAGACGAAAACCAGCACGAATATCAGAATCAAATACAGTTTCAAAGAAAAAGATTAGAAATTAAAAATCAAATCTAAAATTTTCAATTGAAAGTCAAAGTTTGACCACAGTTGACCAAAACATAAAAATTTCAAAAAATGTTTATTTCATTGTATTTGGAAAATAAATTACAAACAAATTCCAAACTTACGTTGGAAAATTCTAAAAATTCACTTTTAAATGATTAAAAATCAAAGTTTTCAATTAAAAATTTAATTAAAATATTTACAAAACTGTGGGTTGTTACAATGATGATAAACTTTTTTTGGAAAAAGTGTTTACAAAAATTAATACGCCGAAGAAATATCAATAACGTGATCGTAAATTGTTTTATCGAAAACGGCTTTCTGTTCAGCAGAAGTTGTTCAAACTTTTTATGCATACATTAAAATACCTACAAGGTCATTATCAACTAATTAATATACTTTGTTTCATAAATAAATTAATTACTTAAGCTTCTAGAAGTAATTTAGATATTTGTGTGAAGAGGGTAAAATGGTAGTTGGCTAGGAGTAGATATTATATTTTGCGTTTGTGGTGGAAAAGGGATGTGATGGAGCCTGTAGGGGGATGAGCCTTCAATCAAAGTGAGAGCAGAAGGTTAGGTTATCATTTAGAAGTCTATATAATAGAGGGTATGCCTCTTGATTTAAATTTTGTAAATTTAGATAAAGACATAAGCTCTCTTTCATGTCTTCCTCTTCATAAAATTCCTAAACGGAATAATTTCAAAACAACCCCATTCAACTCGAACTTGGAGTAGAGCCTTGGGACAACATCAAAACATCTTCTAGCATCTTAGATATTGAACAAGTGAATCGAAGCTCCATCTAAGAAGAGGCCATGAGTAATGGGTGGTGTTTTGGGTAAGAGCAAAGGTAAAGCAAGGTATTTGCAAGCTAGAGGAATGACCCGGTTACTTCGACTTGCTTGTTTGTTTGGTTAAGGTTGAGCTTACTTACCACCTTGAATGAAAATATTATGTATATATATGCTTATTTTTGATGGTGTACATATTGTTTGGATCAATAATGACATATGTTGTAATATTGATTTTGATTTGAAAGCAAATGGCATATGCGATCCATATGGATGGACTTGAACGAATTTGAATGGATTTTTATGGATTGTAGCATAGCCTTGAAACAAAGCATATAGGTTGTACTAGGATTTTGGTTTAGACTGGACTTGGCTTTGAAAGTGCTCTTGTAGCGATAATCTGTATATATGCACTTGGGAATTGCCTTGTGTTAAGCAATTTCTATGGAAATTTGTAGAGAGATCCTTAAATGTTTTTCGCCATATTCGAGATGTATATTGTGTATGCTTGCTATTTCAAGAGGTTTAGATGTTGAAAAGTTGAGTATTAAATATGGAAAAGTGGTCAAACTTCACTTGTGTAAAACTGCCCCTTTTAGCCTTTATTTTTGAACTTTAAAGGTTAGGAAAGGACTTCTAAATTAAGTATTTAGTTTCATTCTTTTTGTAAATGTTTGATAACACTTGTTAGAGTATTTTAGAAGTAGTTTTATATTTTTATCAACTTTTAATAATTAGTTATGAATTTTTAAAGAAGAGAGTTTACTTTTAAATATAAAGGAAACACGGTTTTCCAAAATTTTTTAAGCGAATTATAAATTTGTTATTTTCAAGTAATATTTTGCTAAATATTTTAAAACCTTAAGTATATTTAGGTATATATAGCTTTTAGATTGTTGACTATATTATCAAAGAACAAATATCTTATGTAATAAAATATCTTTTAAATTGTTTTATTAAATATCTAGTTTTGTGAATAAATTACTATACTCGTATATATATATATATATATCATTCCTAAAATGTTTTAAATTATAAGCAAAGGATTTAGAAAGGGGTCATGGATTTCTTAGTGGCTAAATCGTGTTTTCTTTAATTAGTAGTTTGAAAAATAATTAACCATGCTTAATAATTAAAGATGTTAAAGTGAGCTTAACTATAATAAGTTTTAAGACTGATATTCAAGTAGGAGTAGAAATAATGGTGCTCTGACCTACCGCTTCCCTCTTGATAGAGGAATAGTCAAGTAGGGAATGTCAAAAATGAGTTAATCATATTGATTTCTTACTTGTTTATGAAAGTCATTAATACCATACTTAACACTAAAAGCCGACGAGGTAGACTTACATATCTGTGAGATTCAAGAATGAAGTGTCTGGAAAGGCTCTAACGTGCAACTAGAGCTCCAACTTAGCCGACTTCACTCTTGGATGAGGGATAGTGTGAGTTGGAATATCGGAAACTAGTTAAGTATACGAACCGTGATTTTTATAAGGAGTCATTTTTAACTGGGTAGTCGATTAGTTGACTATCGAACTTAACCAAATATTAACTTAGATCTATAAAAGAATGTTTTAAAGATAAGCATAAGTGAGATGGTTTTTCATTTGTTGTGGCATGTGCTAATAACATTCATCTTTAACCGTTTTTAATTATACTTATGAATGTAAATAGGTCATTAAAAGAATGGTTTAAAGATAAGCATAAGTGAAATGTTTTTGGGTTTGTTGTGACAATGCGTTATTAACGTTCGTCTTTAACCTTTTTTTTATTACACTTATGAATAAAAATAGATCTTTAAAAGAATTTCTTAAAGATAGGCATAAATGAAATGGTTTTGGGGTTGTAGTGATATTGTTTAAGTAACATTAGTCTTAAACCTTTTAAATGGATCTGTGAAAGTTCTTAGATCTTTAAAATGAATGTTTTGAAGGAATAATTATGAAATCTTTTGGAAGAAGATTTAAAAAATAAAGGTTTGAAGTAAAAAAATCCTATTAATGATTTGTGAATATACTTATATCAATTGAGACAAGTATATGAATATTTTTTGAAGCATTAAAAGTGTGCAATTGAATAAATTTTATTGATATACGAAGTTTTATTAGACAAAATAATTTTAACTAATAAAAGTGGTTTTAATTAATAAAAAGTATTAATTAAATAAAAAGGAGATTAGAATTCGCTTATGTGACTTAATCGTGCTTATTGTGTTTATTCATTTGTGATAAGTATATGAGACTTGGTTTCTATTTATGATCATCTATCTTTTACTAATAGACGATTAGTCGGCTATCGAGATTGACCAAAATAACTTAGAAAATATCTAGAAGAAACATGAGGTTTATATGGTGTTGTTATCTTCAGAGATGCTATACTGTACGTATAAACTCGTCTTTCGCTTCTAGGATAAATGATAAGGAAATCCATCTGGATAGGATATTATATCTACCATTATGTTTTGTCTATTTATTTCTGAAAGAATGGCATTAAGTTAACCAAAAATTCATTGATTGGATTAGGAGCACCTGATAGGCGAGGGAGTGTACTTATATGAGATGACTCAAAACCTAACCACTTCAAAACCATATATGTGATCTACGTTCTGGAAGTGGTTGTGAAGTGAAATGTTATAGAGTTAAACCGCTTATCCCAAGGTTAAGTCAAAAGGAGAGGTCAACATTGATATTTCGAACGATGCTATCGTGTAGGACTGTCTATCCTGGGGAATATCCAAGAAAGAGGACAACATTAGCATTGGTCGGTGGACTTATGTAAGAATATATGTAGAGGTTCAAGATCAGTTTGAGATGCTCGAATTCTATAGCGATTCATGATCTGTTCGAGATGGTGGAATTCATTTAGAGATTTGTGTTTTGTTCCAGTGATGAAGAGTCATATATAAGATATCGAACATAGCCTCGACATTGGAAATGACTAGCTAGAATAGGATGCACAATCTCGAGTATAGCTTACCCATGAGGGCATATCAACTCTAGATCTAAAGTATGCTTATCGATTTGTTGCTGACGGGATTTGTTGATACTTAATGCCACGCAATTCATCATTGGGCCAAATGGGTTTACCTTATTATATTCTATCTAGAGATATACGATGCTCGAAAGGAAGTTTTTGACCCTTGTCATGGAGTTTGGATTTGGTTAGACTGAAGAGATCTCTGTAGTAAAACAGATACACGAACGTGCCATAGTGGTATTGATTCTATACATATTACTTTATGTCGTACACACAACTATTGTCTAATCTATGTTCTACACCCTAAACATTATCTATTATATTGAGATATGTAATTAATAGATGGTTGGACGTTTGAGGGGACAACTGTTATAGTATTCCATGCTGTCTCAAAATGTGCAGTTATTTGTCACATTATTTCTTGAGTATTTCACACTGGTTTACCAAATTGATCTGGGTGTTATTTTTTCATAATGTTTGGATCAGTTCCAAGTATATTTCCATGTTTAGCTGTGGATGCTTTGGAGTTATAGAGAGGGGCTGTAGGATTACCTACCATAATATTCATATTTCTATAGCATTAATGTATTGTGTATATCAACGTATGTGAGGAAAGGTTGTTATATAATTATCTAGGCTGATAATAATACTTATTATTGTAACTTTAAAATGCTATGTATCTTAGAGTGACAGTTTGTATTGTCTTTAAAAATTATATGCTATCATTCCATTGTGAGATTTTGATGCTGTGTTCTCCTCTTCCTTTCTCTATTTCCTGATTTTTTATATCTTACCCTATCTAAGTTTTCGGCACTTGGATCTCAGCACACGAATAGCGTGGATGTATTTAGTATCGACATTCGAGGATCGAAATATGACGGCCCGCTTTTCCATACAATTCAAGCTGACAATAATCCAGACATGTCCAGCCTAAATCAAACAGAAAGACGGATAGTTAAGGGAAAGAAAGAAGAAGAGAAGAAGAGAAGAAGAAGAGAAAAGAAATGAAAAACGACACAGAATCTCACAATCACAGCGGAACAACATATAATATAAATCAATGATCTTTACAAAAGAGAAACTGTTATATACATACATCTATCAGGTACAACAATAATCACAATTATTTTCTTTGATAGTTATAACATCATATCCTCACAATTGCAGATAATTTCAATAAAAAATCAGCGGAAAATAAACATATACGTTTATACGCCTTGAAAATCTCCAACTTGTTTCCTAAGCTCCAATGCATCCAAAGCAATCTGTAAATATGCTCGGTCTGACTCGAACATTATAATAAAATGATACTCGAGTCAGTCTGGAAAATTAGCGTGAGAAAAACACAACCAATTAGACTTTAAAGTTATAGAAACCTTTCGAAACAAAGGTATCTCGTAAGACCACGCCTCATATAAACACAGACCTATTTTTACCCTACGATAGCCCAAAACATTTCATATGATATACTATGATATTATAATAATGTCTAATATACAAATACTTGTTAAGCATAGCCGAAATTGAAACATTAATTAAATTCCAGCATACTAGGTTCTACAATCAAAACCAAAGGCTCATATTGGACAATAAATGTGAAGAACCGATTCTTCGACTCACGAAAGTCGACATTAATATGTCCACTGTATCAACTGCCGAACAATCGAATGCCGGAAACCGAACCCTTAGGTTTTAAGAAGAAGAAATAAATAGAAGAAGAAGAAGATAGAAGAAGAAAAACAGAAACAATAACAGAATCTCACAATCGCAGCGGAACAACATATAATATATCAATGAATAATCTTTAAAACAAAGAATCATATTTGTTATTACATTACATCACATTTCATTACATTTACAGAGTTTACAACAACAAACAGCGGAAAAGAAATACTATGTACTAGTTGATAAGCCATGCCATCCAACTTGCCTCCAGATCTTTACAGCAACTCCTGAATTACAGAATAACATGATAACCTGACTCTAGACTGCCCGTGTTAAAATTGGTGGGCACCCAGAGTTTAGGAAGGGAACAATAAAACTCCAGGTCAGTCATGGGACTGGTATGAGAACTTAAACAGTTTATCTTTAAAATAAACAAAGAAATATTTTAAAATAGATTCGCAATGCTTTTGGAAAATGAAACTACCATAAGGCCTCCCGCACACACACACAATGCAAACGCAGAATCGGAGGAGATTTCTCCTTATAATAGTCAAACATGCTTGATACGCAAATTTATTTGATATTATTACTGTAAGTGCAAAGTGTAGGAAAACATTTCGAAAGTATGATATAAATCTTAGCCAACATAGACATTTCGAACTATGCCTACTATAGCTACCATCTAAACAGTGGTGACCACCACAAGTAAATGGCAGGTTCTACAACTAAAACCGTACAAGGTGCGTATTGGAGTTTGGATTTCCAACAAATGGTCGGGTCAAGGAACTTCCCATTGCCACATGAGTACGCTTCCGGAAGGACGCCCCGAGAACCTAACCGGATCTCTGCCAACACAAGGTCGGTTACCCCTAGCTGGGTAACAACTTACACGAATATGCCATCCCCCGGTCGTAACCGACCTGAATTCTGGAATTCACCAACACCCACAAAATAATAAGTTTGTAGCAACAACATAGGTTAAGTATCTGGGCTCCATACCATGATACCACCTCTATCCAGAAGGAAATGACATACACTAAGGGGGCGCTATCCCCTAATAACCTTGCTGCATCTTTCCTGTTTTGACCATTACCGGGGTGTGAGGTTATACGAAGTCTCGTCCACAAAGCCACGCTTTATACAAAAGCCACGCTTTGATCAACAAACGATCAGTAGCACTCATCATGCCACATTACCAAATTGGGAATATATCACTAGTAACCATCAATAACATAACCTCTGAGCTCGTACATCTCAGAGAAGGGTGTTAAGCTAAGAGAATAAATTCTCCGCCACCAACAGAAATGTATTTGATAGAAACCAGATTTACATCTCAAATTGTAATGTCAGACACACAACCATACAATTCCGTTCTGGGTTCGAACAGAATCGAAGCACTTTCAAAGAATCCCTTGTAATCCGGATATTCACTAATCACCTCCAGAATTCCCATCACAAAGGGTGATAAAATCTCTATATCGAAGATCAGCCGATGCAGAGTCATTCGACGGTAATCCTTCCGTTTTCGAAAATATTCGGTCTTCAACACCGGTCTTCAAATGCTATCCATTACGACATATCACTATTTGGAATGGGATTTATGACCCAAAGGTCCTCTCCCGGCTAAACCGAATAACAAGCGCTTATTTTAAAAAATAAGTGTAGCATTCAAATTCAAGCAAATCACAACAAATACCCATTTAAAGGTAAATATCGATAGTCGTTATTTAACTATCAAAGCAAACCAACAAATATTCAGCACCATAACAATCACTAGGCCCTTTTTATTAATCTTCCATAAATTAAATAACTTGCTAAATATTCACTTCAATTTATCTTGAAAAAATAAATTCTCAAAGCATTTCACTTCATATTGGAAAACATTTCCAAATACTTATTTAACCATAAGTAATTCACAAATCTATTTATTTTCAATACTTAGAAAATATTCAATATACTTAAAACACGATTAAGTATATATTATATTCTTTAAGGAAAACGTTATCATTAACACATTTATTTGATTCAAAATGAATGTTGCGTAAAACATCGTTACGACAACCCAAAATCACTAGTATAGGGATTCAAAAATAAGATAGATATATAAATCCCAATACTATACAAAAATATTTCCTTTCGAAAATCATTTACTATAGCAACAGTGTTATAGTCCACCATTTCCTTATTTCTCGAAAACGTCTATTTCAACAATGAATGTTGAAATCCATGGTTTCGATATTTAATACATTTTAAATCAACTTCAAATCGTTTTAATTCTATTTAAAATATCACTTCCCCAAAACCTTTCTTTAATATATTATTCACTGTCCAAAATCGTGCACAACTTCGTTAACCAAATTCAACATTTCTACACATTTTATTTTAAAGGATTATCCACTGTCCCAAAATCGTGAATATACTCCTTTAATAAGATATAATAATTAACTTATCAAAATAAGTCGATTTTGGATTTATAAAACAATGTTTATAAATTCCATTTATATTTTATAACAACTTCAACTTATAAAATCACTTTATTAACAGATTTTATACATATTCCATTTACACGCCAAAATCCAAATTATAAGCAAATTACTTATAATTCTTTATTTACAAATTCATTCTTTTTATAACTTCAAAATCGTAGATTCTATTCTTTTATAAAACCCATTTTAACATCATTTTAAAACATTTTCAAAACTCCTTTATAATTTCATCACTTTGATTTATAAAAATCAAATTTTTTATAAATCTTATATATAAAGTTTTTATAATAAATTCAAAATCTCAAATTTAAACTATTTTATAAAATCATTAACTCCATATTTCAAAAATCAATTTTCAACTATATTTCTCAAAAATCATGATTTTTATAACATTAAAATTTTAACGTTTATTTATTTAAAATGAATCAATTCCAAAATTTAATAAAACGTATACTTTCAAAAATCACTTTAAAAATCCTTTTAATTTTCCAAAATAGGCCCATGCTGCAACAGCACTAAATATAACAATCACGGCATCCAAAACATCATATATCATATGATAACAGAATATATCACAATATCTGTAAATAAATCAATACGGGTGAGGAATCCAGTTGGATCCCTCCAACCTGTTTCCCTACATCCACAGATGTTAGCACAATACCAATCCCGTTTCAATACGGAATATCGCGGTATATGGGTTCATATAAAATATTATCCGCTATTATGCGGCGCAATAGGGTCTCATCCGCTATATAATGCGGGAAATCAACTCCAAGTACATATATAATACCAATTCCACTTCACGGTGGAATATCGCGGTATATGTGTTTAATAAATAACCTCCGCTTAATATACGGCGTATAGGGTCTATTTCAACAAAACAGATAGCAATTTATCATTCAATCACACAATCAAGCAATTTTAAATTTAACCATTTAAAATTTAAATCAAAACGCAATTCGATTGAGTGAGAAGTTCTCACCTTGTTTCAAATACAGTTGCTGTGTTTTATTTCGAATAAAATTAAACGCGCGTTTAATTTTATCCAAAATTTTCACTAGCTCCAATCATCTCCAATCCAGCTCCATCGCGTAGTGTTCGTCCATACGAACCCGACGCAAGTCGTTTCGTCCGTTTTCGACCTCGTATGACCAAGATATAGCATTTTAAAGATTGTACGATTTTAAATATAAATAATTTACATTTTCTTTTCAAATTTTAAACCTTAAATCTCGGCCGTTCATTCCCTTTGCCTTGATCTCAGCCGCATGCGCAAGCTCCTTCTCCATCTACAGGTTCGAACGCGTGAAACCCATATGCCGTCGACATGCCCTAATCATCGCACCCAGCACGTCGACTTTGAAGATGATCAGAGAGTGCCACGACAACGAGCATCGTCGATTTCACCCACGGCTTGAACCACGGCAAGCTCGGCCCTATGATGGCCTCGAAAATCGTGTCGAAAAGTTGGACCTTTGCATCGAGATTCACGTCGATTCGTGGCTCCATTTACGATCGTAGCCGTTGAGAATGTAGATCTCAACGCGCTCTACAATATTACAGAAGAAAATTTCTTGAATTGATTTGTGGATTGGAAGGAAAATGAAGAAGAACGGGATGACTTTTCGGCCATTGAACTGTTGATGGCGGCTGGGTTATAGACAATTAGGGTTTGTGAAATAATGAAAATTGGAGGGCCTTTTATAGAAAATCTACGCGACACTATTCACCCGAATTTTTTTCGAACTCCAAACGAAGCGTGTCGCCTGGCTTTTATAATGTTTAACCCCCATTCCGAACGCAATGGAATATATATCGGGAGCCAATTCGATCATATTTGAAAGATAGGTTTTCAAATCGACTATTTAAATTTAAAAATTCACTCAAACCGATTTTAGTGCGTTTTAGTTTGCCCCGGACAAACCGTAAATCCGTTTGACATGAAATTTGAAATCTTACATAATTTAACATTACAGATCCGATGAAACTGGTTTCGTCGAAATCCGAGACTATTTGAAAAGGGGCTATTTTTACTCGTCGATTAAATATTAAAATATTCAATTTTTGCAAATTAACTTTTAATTCAATTTTAAAATTTCTATAACATCATTCTAACTCCCATATGATTTAATACAACTTTATAAATCAAATTTAATCACATTAAACCCAATTTTCAATTATTTCAGTAATTTCAAATATTAAATTATCGATTTAATTATCCAATTAAATCCACATATTCAAATAAAATTTATTCGACTTACAAATTTTACTTGTTGATATTAAAAATCAGTTAAATTTACGAATTTCAATTGACAGAAATTCTGGGTCTTTACAAACTTCCCTCTTAAAAGAATTTCGTCCTCGAAATTACCAAGTAAAAAAAAGTCTTGAAATCCAATAACTTTTCGAAACCATTCGTTCAAATTAAATTTCAAATTCATTTAAACATTTTAACTTTTCCAAAATCCACAGTTAAACTTCTTACAATAACTTTACTAAGTTTTCAAATCATACTTAGTTATCTTTTCAAAACCAGCTATATCGTTTGACTTTTCACTCCAAAATCAAAGTTATAGTTTTCAAAAATTTCCAATTTTCTCAAAAATATTCTAACGCCTTAAATTTTCAGAAAAAATCGCCATAGTCTCCTTTGCGTGGCTCGATCCGAAAATAATGGCAATATATATATCACAAATATACATCTCATCAAAGTAATGAGGCATCCCGCAGGGAAAAAAGTGTAAAAGTACGATATGTAATTCGATATATGTACCTTATATATTATTAGCGAGCATATACGGCTAATATAGCGCGAAAACGAGCTCCAAATGCGAAGCAAGCACCATCCGCACCTACTAAACACTCAACAAACAAATGAGAACATGTATATATGAAAGTAATATCTATATACAACATATATCACTACAACAACTATCATCCAACAATAATTCTAATCATCAAATCAATATACATTCACTTCTCATTAATATTCAATGAATTGGTTTTCCATTTAATCACATTTGATTCATTAACATTGGACTTTACTAACATTCATTTATTCAATTTCAATTCGTTTATATTCACTAATTCACATTCAAGTTAGTTCACTTCCAAATCAAATTCAATTCTATTTTGATTTACTTACTTCCAATTTGAATTCAATGATTTATAGCTTTCATTTTCATTTATTGAATTTCATACGAATTTTCTAAACAGTCTACTAACAACCAACGTATAACCAACTTAACCAAATTTATTTAATTCGCTTACATTCATTCAATTTGGTTCACCACTTTAAATTATCTTTAATGAATTAACACTTACATCCATTATTTCATATCAATTTATTTACACTCAATTGATTTACATTCAATTAATTCATTAATTCAATTGCTAATTCATTTAACAAATAAGGTTGAATTTCATTTATATAACTCAAGTTCACATCTATTTAATTCACTTTATTATTTTACTTCGATACCAAAATCAACTTCATTCAACATTACTTAAGTTATATTCCATTTCAAACATCATTTATTTAACTTAACTTAAATTTCCACTTATAAATCCAATTCAGATTCCAATTCTAAAGTAAATTCTATTTAACTTTTACCGAAGTCAAATTTCGTCACTTATTTAAATTCATATCTCGTTTTTCTTAACAAAATTGTTTAACCATTTTATCATTTGGTTATTATTTCAATTTCTTATTTCAATTTCCATATAATAATGATATTGTTTCAATATCACCACTTTCAAACAACCAAGCAACCATATATTATAAACATTTACAGAAAATCTATTTCTTTATATACAAAAATAGCTTTGGGTAAAATTATTTCATTTACCCTATTTTAAAACAATATTGTGTCAGTTTATCGTGTTTAAGAGTTTAGAAACCCCTATCGATACAGTTGGCCAGACTGCACCGACCAGAATCTATAAACAATCAACCGATAAGTCAACACAATACCAAACAATTTTTATATTCACTAACAAATACGCGCTCATAGCTATTATTACACTCAAACTCATTCTAGAGTACTGCTGACTCTATCTCTAATGAGTAATTCCCAACAGAGCCAAGGTTGTCGCTTAACCAAATGCTCTAATACCAAATGTGAAGAACCGATTCTTCGACTCACGAAAGTCGATATTAATACGTTCACTGTATCAACTGCCGAACAATCGAATGCTGGAAAACTGAACCCTTAGGGTTTAAGAAGAAGAAAAAAATAAAAGAAGAAGAAGATATAAGAAGAAAAATAGAAACAATAACAGAATCTCACAATCGCAGCGGAACAACATATAATATATCAATGAATAATCTTTAAAACAAAGAATCATATCTGTTATTACATTATATCACATTTCATTACATTATCAGAGTTTACAACAACAAACAGCGGAAAGAAATACTATGTACTAGTTGATACGCCATGCCATCCAGCTTGCCTCCAGATCTTTACAGCAACTCCTGAATTACAGAATAACCTGACTCTAGACTACCCGTGTTAAAATTGGTGGGCACCCAGAGTTTAGGAAGGAAACAATAAACTCCAGGTCAGTCATGGGACTGGTGTGAGAACTTAAAAAGTTTATCTTTTAAAATAAACAAAGAAATATTTTAAAATAGATTCGCAATGCTTTTGGAAAATAAAACTACCATAAGGCCTCCCGCACACACACACAATGCAAACGCAGAATCAGAGGAGATTTCTCCTTATGATAGTCAAACATGCTTGATACGCAAATTTCTTTGATATCATTACTATAAGTGCAAAGTGTAGGAAAACATTTCGAAAGTATGATATAAATCTTAGACAACATAGGCATTCCGAACTATGCCTACTATAGCTACCATCTAAACAGTGGTGACCACCATAAGTAAATGGTAGGTTCTACAACTAAAACCGTACAAGGTGCGTATTGGAGTTTGGATTTCCAACAAATGGTCGGGCCAAGGAACTTCCCATTGCCACATGGGTACGCCTCTGGAAGGATGCCCCGAGAACCTAACCGGATCTCTGCCAACACAAGGCCGGGTTACCCCTAACTGGGTAACAACTGACACGAGTATGCCATCCCCTGGTCGTAACCGACCTAAATCCCGGGATTCACCAACAACCACAAAATAATAAGTTTGCCGCAACAACATAGGTTAAGTATCTGGGCTCCATACCATGATACCACCTCTATCCAGAAGGAAATGACATACACTAAGGGGGCACTATCCCCTAATAACCTTGCTGCATCTTTCCTGTTTTGACCATTACCGGGGTGTGAGGTTCGACGAAGTCTCGTCCACAAAGCTACGCTTTATACAAAAGCCACGCTTTGATCAACAAACGATCAGCAGCACTCAGCATGCCATGTTGCCAAATTGGGAATATATCACTAGTAACCATCAACTACATAACCTCTGAGCTCGTACGTCTCAGAGAAGGGTGTTAAGCTAAGAGAATAAATTCTCCGCCACCAACAGAAATGTATTTGATAGAAACCAGCTTTACATCTCAAATTGTAACGTCAGATACACATCCTTGCAAGTCCGTCCCGGGTTCGAACAGAACCGAAGGCACTTCCAAAGAAGCTCTTGTAATCCGGATATTCACTAATCACGTCCTGAATTCCCATCACAAAGGGTGATAAAATCTCTATATCGGAGATCAGCCGATGCAGAGTCATTCGACGGTAATCCTTTCGTTTTCGAAAATATCCGGTCTTCAATGTCGGTCTTCAAATGCTATCCATTACGACATATCACTATTCGGAATGGGACTTATGACCCAAAGGTCCTCTCCCGGCTAAACCGAATAACGAGCGCTTATTTTAAAAAATAAGTGTAGCATTCAAATTCAAGCAAATCACAAAAAATACCCATTTGAAGGTAAATATCGATAGTCGGTTATTTAACTATCAAAGCAAACCAACAAATATTCAGCACCATAACAATCACTAGGCCCTTTTTATTAATCTTCCATAAATTAAATAACTTGCCAAATATTCACTTCAATTTATCTTTAAAAGACAAAATCTCAAAACATTTCACTTCATCTTGGAAAACATTTCCAAATACTTATTTAACCATAAGTAATTCACAAATCTATTTATTATCAATACTTAGAAAATATTCAATATTCTTAAAACACGATTAAGTATATATTTTATTCTTTAAGGAAAATGTGCTCTTTAACACATTTATTTGAGTCAAAACGAACGTTGCATAAAACATCATTACGACAACCCAAAATCACTAGTATAAGGATTCGAAATTAAGATAGATATATAAATCCCAATACTATACAAAAACATTTCTTTTCGAAAATCATTTACTATAACAACAGTGTTATAGTCCATCATTTCCTTATTTCTCGAATACGTCTATTTCAACAATGAATGTTGAAATCTATGGTTTCGATACTTAACACATTTTAAATCAACTTCAAATCGTTTTAATTCTATTTAAAATATCACTTCCCCAAAACCTTTCTTTAATATATTATTCACTGTCCAAAATCGTGAATATACTTCGTTAACCAAATTCAACGTTTCTACACATTTTATTTTAAAGGATTATCCACTGTCCCAAAATCGTGAATATACTCCTTTAATAAGCTATAATAATTAACTTATTAAAATAAGTTGATTTCGGATTTATAAAACAATGTTTATAAATTCCATTTATATTTTATAACAACTTCAACTTATAAAATCACTTTATGAACAGATTCTATCCATATCCCATTTACATGCCAAAATCCAAATTATATGCAAATTTCTTATAATTTTTTATTTACAAATTCATTCTTTTTATAACTTTAAAATCGTAGATTCTATTCTTTTATAAAACCCATTTTAACATCATTTTAAAACATTTTCAAAACTCCTTTATAATTTCATCACTTTTATTTATAAAAATCAAATTTTTTATAAATCTTATATATAAAGTGTTTATAATAAATTCAAAATCTCAAATTTAAACTATTTTATAAAATCATTAACTCCATATTTCAAAAATCAATTTTCAACTATATTTCTCAAAAATCATAATTTTTATAACATTAAAATTTTAACGTTTATTTATTTAAAATGAATCAATTCCAAAATTTAATAAAACGTATACTTTCAAAAATCACTTTAAAAATCCTTTTAATTTTCCAAAATAGGCCCAATGCTGCAACAACACTAAATATAACAATCACGACGTCCAAAACATCATATATCATATGATAACAGAATATATCACAATATCTGTAAATAAATCAATACGGATGAGGAATCCAGTTGGATCCCTCCAACCTGTTTCCCTGCATCCACAGATGTTAGCACAATACCAATCCCGTTTCAATACGGAATATCACGGTATATGGGTTCATATAAAATATTATCCGCTATTATGCGGCGCAATAGGGTCTCATCCGCTATATAATGCGGGAAATTAACTCCAAGTACATATATAATACCAATTCCACTTCACGGTGGAATATCGCGGTATATGTGTTTAATAAATAACCTCCGCTTAATATACGGCGTATAGGGTCTATTTCAATACAACATATAGTAATTTATCATTCAATCACATAATCAAGCAATTTTAAATTTAACTATTTAAAATTTAAATCGAAACGCAATTCGATTGATTGAGAAGTTCTCACCTTGTTTCAAATACAGTTGCAGTGTTTTATTTCGAATAAAATTAAACGCGCATTTAATTTTACCCAAAATTTTCACTAGCTCCAATCTAGCTCTATCGCGTAGTGTTCGTCCATACGAACCCGACGCAAGTCGTTTCGTTCGTTTTCGACCTCGTATGACCAAGGTATAGCATTTTAAATATTGTACGATTTTACATATAAATAATTTACATTTTCTTTTCAAATTTTAAAACTAAATCTCGGCCGTTCATTCCCTTCACCTTGATCTCAGCCGCACGCGTAAGCTCCTTCTCCATCTACAGGTTCGAATGCGTGAAACCCATATGTCGTCGACATGCCCTAATCATCACACCCACCACGTCGACTTTGAAGATGATCAGAGAGTGCCACGACAACGAGCATCGTCGACTTCACCCACGGCTTGAACCACGGCAAGCTCGGCCCTATGATGGCCTCGAAAATCGTGTCGAAACGTTGGACCTTTGCACGAGATTCACGTCGATTCGTGACTCCATTTATGATCATAGCCGTTGAGAATGTAGATCTCAACGCGCTCTACAATATTGCAGAAGAAAATTTCTTGAATTGATTTGTGGATTGAAAGTAAAATGAAGAAGAACGCGATGAGTTTTCGGCCATTGAACTATTGATGGCGGCTGGGTTATAGAAAATTAGGGTTTCTGAAATAATGAAAATTGGAGGGCCTTTTATAGAAAATCTACGCGAGACTATTCACCCGAATTTTTTTTCAAACTCCAAACGAAGCGTGCCGCCTGGCATTTATATTGTTTTACCCCCATTTCGAATACAATGGAATATATATCGGGAGCCAGTTCGATCATGTTTGGAAGATAGGTTTTCAAATCGACTATTTAAATTTTAAAATTCACTCAAACCGATTTCAGTGCGTTTTAGCTTGCCCCGGACAAACTGTAAATCCGATTGACACGAAATTTGAAATCTTACAATAATTTAGCATTATGAATCCGATGAAACTGGTTTCGTCGAAATTCGAGACTGTTTGAAAAATGGTTATTTTTACTCGTCGATTAAATATTAAAATATTCAATTTATGCAAATTAACTTTTAATTCAATTTTAAAAGTTCTATAACATCATTCTAACTCCCATATGATTTAATACGACTTTAAAAATCAAATTTAATCACATTAAACCCAATTTCCGATTATTTCAGTAATTTCAAATATCAAATTATCGATTTAATTATCCAATTAAATCCAGATATTCAAATAAAATTTATTCGACTTACAAATTTCACTTGTTAATATTAAAAATCAATTAAATTTACGAATTTCAATTGACATAAAGTGTAAGGGTCTACCCACCGAATCCGTACATCTCTATATACAATGTACGGAACACGTTGCACCTCTACTACTTGGTACTGGCACTACCTCCTTCTCAATTTGCACTGAATATGATCACTCGTTGGTTGCAATCAAAAACCACTCAATGGGATCCCGAAGCATACATGAATATCACTCTAGACTTGGGATGATCATACCCTACTTGGGTGCGACCCACTTAGCCCTACCGCATGTCCTTGCTTTATTTATTTTTCGAGTGTGAGGCTCAAAGAGGCCATGCTTTTACCATCTACTCCTAACAAACCACCTTGGAATGGTAATATTGCCCTTTTATGCAACCAATGCAATACTAGCATTCGTCCATATAAGTTTGTTCTAGGACAGAACGCACGCTTGAGAACTTCATCTCCAATTCCATCATTTTCAAGTTGTCTTTACTTTGAAAGCTTGAGTTGGATCGAAGTGGTTTTCAGATAACATATATGACCCGGGTCTCTTTGAAAAAACATTCGATAGTTTCTGGCAAATTCAAGCTGGTTCTTTATGAAATAAACAGTCGAAGATAAGATCGGAGATCACCTCCTAATCGTTAGTGGATGGGTTTTCTTATCGTTGTCCTAGAAGAACGAAACGAGATTTACACGCATATTACAACATCATCAGGGATGACTGTTTCATATAACTCACATGTTTCTTTTAGATATTTTCGAACTTGCTATTAGGTCCAAATTCTGATAGTCGGCTATTTAACTATCGAATAACAAACATTCAATCAGAGATTTAATTCCATAGGAAAAACAAACATTTGGTTAAGCATCAAGTAACACTAAGCCTCCTTAATTAATCTTTTCATTAGATTAAAACCATCTTGTACATGTTTGTATCAAAATACTTCTAAAAAGATATATTCACAAACCCTTCTATTTTCAATACTTAGACAATATATATATATATATATATATATATATATATATATACTTATCTCATCAGTATAAGTATATTTACCAAACACCGAGGAAGATCTCTCTTTTACCAAATTGTAAAATCATTTATAAACTCTATTATTAATTCCTAATACCATTTACAAACCATCGTAAATTATTCCTCAAGTCATTTCTAAACCCTATATAAAACCATGCAATGCAATTATTTATAAATTCCTTTTTATTAATCTATCAACCCATTTGTAAAACTCATTTTGTAAATATCCATCTACTAACTTATAAATAATCTTCCTTTAAATCTTTTAATCATTTTATAAGTTCCTCTTATAAAAATCTAAGTTCGTTTATAAAATTCTATTCATGAATCTCTAAAATATCATAAATAATTATTATTAACTTTTAACCTCTTAAAAATAATAATTAATAATTCAAATCAAATATGGATAAGATAATCGTTAATCTTTACCATTTAAATAATAATTAAAAAATTACCAAAATATTATTAATAATTATCATTATTAATTCCAAACCATATTAATAACTTTAATAATTAACTTTTAAAAATTATTTAAATATTTACAAACAACCTTAAACAACATTAATATAAGTAATCAACTTTTAGAACATAATATATTTCCATGGTAAAAATCCATACTTAAATCTTCAATCCAATCATTCCCATATTTATAAAACAATACTTGAGAATCGCTTTCCAAATTATAAAAATTTCCTTTTATAAAACCCATTTATTTATGAACTCCATTTATAAATTTCTATTTCCTTTATGAATCTCACTTATTCATAAATCTCATTTAAAAACATCAATCGCCATCTGTTTTTAACGTTATTTCATATGGATAAATTCCTTTTATAAATTCCTTTTTATTTATAAAAGTATCATTCAACATTCCAAATTAATCCTTGCCTTTAATTTCCAAAATAGAGTCAACTATTTCTAAGAATCATTCCATATCTTATAATAAATCCACCGTTTGATTTACTGTCCAATCTATTTAACAATAATAGTTTCCTTTGATTTATAAACCGTGTTTATGAATTCATACTTTTATTAACAATATACGATTTTACAAATCTTTACTTCCTTTGTAAAATTATCACCCTTGTAAATTATTCCATTCATAAATTTCACATTTATGAATAATCATAATATATGTACCTATATATATATATCACTTTATACAAAGATGATTAATAAATATTATATCAAAATATTTATATTTCCGTTCTAAAACCATATCCCTCCATTATAAAGTCTGATATATTCTCCAATGTTTTAAAAATCTTTATTCATGGTTCAAAATCTCTTTTTAAAAAATTTCATAAACTATTAAATTTTAATACCCAAAAATATTACCTTTGATTTTAAAATAAGTTAGTCCTTTAAATAATTCAGGACTAATTATTTAAACATGTATGATTTTCAAAATTGCTCTGAAATCTCTCTTTAAATCAAATCACTATTTTATAATATTTTAAGATACCAAAAACGAGGCCCGGTGCTACTAAAGCACTAATTAAGCAAATCATATCAATGTTATCGATATGACATTCAACAAGTCATATATCACTATATGTATGAAAAGTAAAATCAATAGTGTGGGAAATCCTGTTGGATCCCTCCAACATTTCCCCCTGCATCACATGCAGTATATATAATTATAAAAATAAAAATCAACCACTTTGAGGCAGGATTCGTATACAAAGGGTCATCCGCTCTTACTCGAGAAAGTAACGTCTCATCCGCTCTAATAGGCGGGAATATATCTAATCCAACTAATAAAAGTAGCAAATTATTCAGACAGTCAATAACTATCAATATTAAGTATCCAAACATGTAACAAACAATTTTTATCGGCTAAAAAAATATTTCTGGTTAACCAAAAGGGTGAGATTACCTCACATTGATTTTAATAGTCGTACAAACGTTCCATTTCGAATGAAAATTGAACGAATGTCCAATTTTAATCCAAAGTTCCAACTAGCTCTGAATCCATTGATCCAACTCCAGATAGTGCTTGTTGATACGAACGTAAGGCAATTGGTTGCGCTCGTAACGAATCTCCTATGAGCAAGTAATGAAATATTAATCGAATGATATAATTAAATTCTATAACTAACTTAATTTAAATAAATAAAAACTAAACCTATCCACATCTTCCTCATGCTCACGCTTCCTCCAGGCTGTTTTTTTCTTTTTGAACGATCATTATTCCCCCATGACAACCGCCGACCACCCTTGAGCTGCCGCGCCACCACGCGCTGCCGCCTCGCTTCTGCTCCATCGCTACGCACGCATGAACCCTAAAAACTACTCCACAAACATATCCTTCACGTGGCCACTCACTTCACAATACCCCAATTGCACCATTGAATAGGTCGAGCTTGATGCCATGAACATTTCTCTAGTTTAGAGGGTTGCCTGAATTCGCCTCTAGTGGTCCCAATGGATGTAGACCCTTCCATGCCATAGGTTTGAATTTAGATATAAAAAACGAACGTCTCTGACATTACGTAGTTATATGGCTGAAGAGGTATGGGCTTAGGCATGGGGAAAGGTTTGGGCCAAGCGTAGTTATAAAAGCAAATATATCTATTATTAAATTATAATTTACCTAGCTCGACGCATTCAAAAATCTCGAGATCCAAACGAGACATGTCACCTGGCATTCTATATATTATACCCCTATTCCAAACACAATAGAACTTATTTCAAGGCTTAATTTGATCATATGCAGAAGATAGCTTTTCAAAGTCTATTACTATATAAATTTTCTTAAATTAATTTCTACGCACTTTGATTTCGCACGCCCAAACGGTACGTCCAATTCTTATGAAATTCAACGGCATATAATAATTCACTTACGGATCAGATGAAACTGGTTTCGTCGAAATCAAGACAGTGCCCCGGAAGGCTATTTTTATATGTTAATTAAAACGAATAGTTTCCAAAAGCAGTTTAATCACTTTTAAATCCAATTTAAAAGTTTGCTATCTTCATTCTGATTCAAAATAGAAATTAGTTCAACTTTTGAAATCATTTTCATTTATATTAAATTCAAGAATCAATTTTTTAACGATTTTAAATATTAAATTCAACAATTTAATTATCAAATAAATCGCTATGCTTGAAATTCAAGTTATTTAACTTATAAAATTAACTTTCATTATTTAAAAGCCATTAAATATTATAAATTTAAATGATTGAAATTATAAGTCCTCCTCCCCTAAAAAAGAATTTCATCCCCGAAATTAGCAAGTAGGAAAAATGTCACAAACCCATTAACTTTTCCAAACAATTAGTTAAAATGGATTACCAAATTTCTAAATCTTTCAACTCAATTCATAGTTACTAATTAATATTATTCCAAAAATCAAACCATATCATTCAAAGTTATAAAATCAAATTCCAAATTTTAGTTAATAAAATTTTCCCAAAATTCTCAAAAAAATTCCAACGCCTTAAATTTTTGAAAAATGTCGCCAACTTCTCTTTTGCACGGCTCGATCATAAAAATTTACAACATATAATCATATATATACATCTCATCTTCGAGGATGAGGGATCTTGTAGGGAAAACTATAAAAATACGATATGTAATCCGAGATGTGTGTCTTATTATGAGCATTAGCAAGCATATACAATCATTATAACAAGAAAGAGAGCTCCAAACGCGAAACATACCACATCCGCACCTACTAATCACTCAACAACAATGAGAATATGTACATAGAAAATAATATCACTATATAACATAAACTATATTCAATTTTAGTAAATGTAACAAGAGAACTTATTAAACAAATAACATCTATACAATTTATTTGTCATTATATAGATTTACATTTCCAAATGTCAACATTATATACTTCCATTTCTTATTAACCTGCTATTGATTCGTTTCAGTTTATTCCCATTCAATTGATTTACATTTAATTACTAACATTCACTTTAATTACATTCAATCTCAGGTTAACAACAATTCATTTACATTCACTTATTTACATTTATTATTTACATCCATTTATTCATATCCAATTTATTTATGCCAATTAATGTACATTCCATATGCATGTACATTCCATTAATCTTTTTTAAATCAGTTTTCATTCAATTGATTTACCTCAAATTCATTTATTCTAGTGATATTTCTTACACCCTTTATTCACATTCATTTAATCTGTATTCAATTTAAATCAATTTCCATTATTCGTATTAGTTTCACTTACATTCCATTCATTAACATTCACTTATTAATATTCACTTTAAATTTGATTTATGTTTAACAATATTTCATTTCATTTTCAATTTATTTAAGGATCATTTCATAAAATCATTTCGTTTTAACTTTTCCTAAGTTAAATTTTATTTCATTATCCTTAGTATTTTTCTTTAAATACTAATATTACTTAAGAACCATTCCGTTAAATTTTTATTTAAGTTAATTATAACCATTTTTATACCACATTCTAATGTTTATTTTCACTTTACAATTCAAGTTCATATATATATTTCTAGAAAAAAACATTTCAAAACATATTCAATTCACTAATTCATTTCATTAGCTCAATTCAATTCATTTTACTAGTTCACTTTACCAACTTATTTCATTACTATAATTTTTTTAAATTTTCTTTAGTTAAATTTCATTTCAAAATTCAATTATTTAACTTACCCTAAGTTAGATTTCATTTCATAATTCAATTTAAAATTACTTTCCTTAACACTTGTATTCAACAAATTTATATTTTGTTTTTAGCTTAATATTCCTCAGATCTATAAGTAATAAAAAATTATCTATTTAAAATTACATGAAATTTATTTGACTCAAGTTTATTTACATACTACATCTAGAATTTAGGGTTATATAATCACTTTACGACTTAAGTGTATATTCATTTTATTATTTTATCCAATCCATTTCAAATCCCATTTTAATTTCATTTAACTCTTTACTAAATTTATTTAACTTAACCTAAGTTAAATTTTAATTTCATAGCTCGATTCCAAAATTCTTTTCTTATCTATACTAATTACAAATTATAAGTTCAAAAATTTATTATCTTATGTTTTCTCAAAACATTTAGATAAAATTTCAGTTTTTAACACGTTATTATATTTTCGAATCATATTTAAATTATATTTGTACATAATTCCTTGTCGTATCAAATTGCATCTCTGGAATCTAAAACAATTTGTTTTATCAAAACAAAACTTCAATGGTAGCAATTCCTTACTTAGAAGCTCGAAAATGAATACTGATGATGCTGCAGTCATCACCAGAATTATTTTCCAGCGACTGAAGCGAGTTTGGTGTTTTCTCTTTCCTTTAAGTCTCATTGCAATATATTTCTAACCAAAATATTTTCAAAATAATACTATTATTATTTTTATAAAACTTCTAGAAAAACAATTTCCAAAATCAATGAGATTTAAATTCTTAAACTTCTGATTTTAAGTTAAAATTTATTAACAAATCGTATTTATAAATATACTTAGGCACTTCCATTTATAAATCATGTTTATAAATCATATTTATTGAATATCACTTCTTATGTAATTTTATTTCACAAATGTTGATTATTTAAGTTTAATTAATATTCTTTAATTACACTTCTAAATTTATTTTCTTACATAACTTATTCACAAAAAAAATTCTTTGTTTGGATTATGATAATTACAACCTTTTATTAGAACAACGAATAATGGATGATAACATTAAATATTATCATTTACTATTACCCAAACACGCCATATATAACTATAGTAATTTCTGAAATGTTATTATTTTATACATAAAATATTATTTAGGTAAAATTATTTCATTTACCTAGTTTTCTAAACAATAATGTATCGGTTTGCCTTGTTTAAGCATTTAGCAACCTCTATCGATATCAGGGCCTCCTACACATCGACCAGAATTCATAAGCCACTCAACAGATAAATTAACATAATATAAAACATTTTTATATCGCTAACAAATACACACTCATATATATACACTTAAACTCATCCTAGGGTCTCACTTACCCTATCTCAATGAGTAAATTCCCACCAAAGCCTAGGTGTTCGCTCAACCTAAGCTCTGATACCACATGTAACGACCCGCTTACCGTATAATTCAAGCTAACAGTAACCCACACTTGTCCAACCCAAATAAAACAGAAAGACGGATAGTTAAGGGAAAGAAAGAAGAAAGAAAAGGAGAAGAAGAAGAGAAAAGAAACTAAAAACAATATAGAATCTCACAATCGCAGTAGAACAACATATAATATAATATCAATGATCTTTACAAAAGAGAAACTGTTATATACATACATCTATCAGAGTACAACAACAATCACAATTATAAGCATGGACAATTATAACATCCCATCCTAACAATTGTTGATAATTTAGATAACAAAGTAGCGAAAAATAAACATATACGTGTATATGCCTTGAAGACCTCCAACTTATCTCCTAAGCTCCAATGCATCCAAATCAATCTACAAATATGTTCGGTCTGACTCGAGCATTATAATAAAATAACACCCGAGTCAGTCAGAAAAACCAGTGTGAGAAAAACACACCCAACTGGACTTTTAAAGTTATAGAAAACTTTCGAAATAAAGGTATCTCGTAAGACCACGTTGCGCATAAAAACGAACGGCCTACCTTATGATAACCCAAAATATTTCATATGAATTCCTCTTATATTATAACAATGTCTAATATATAAATACTTATTAGTCATAGCCGAATTATTACATTAATTAAATTCCAGCATATTAGGTTCTACAACCAAAACCAAAGGCTCGTATAGGATAATGGATTCCAACTATGAATGGATAAGGGTCTACCCACCTAATCCGTACATCTCTAGATAAAATGTACAAGAGGCTACAACATGTTGCACCTCTAGTACTTAGGACCGGAACTACCCCCTTCTTGAGTAGCACCGAATCTGATCACCGCTTGGTTGCAATCAACAACCACTCAATGGGATGATCATATCCTACTTGGGTGCGACCCACTTAGCCTTGTTACATGTCCCTGCTTTATTCATTTTTCGAGTGTAACGCTCAAAGAAGTCACGCTCTTACCATTTCCTCATAGAAAACTATCTTGGAATGCTAATATTGCCCTCCTGGCAACCAATGTAATACTAGCATTCATCCATACAAGTTCGTTCTGGAACTGAACGAACGGTTGAGAACTAATTTCATCATCTTCAAGATGTCTTTACTTGGAATGCTTGAGTTGGATCAAAGTGTTCGAATAACATATCCAATCCTGATCTCTTTGAAACAACATTCGACAGTTTTCGATAAACACAACCTTGGTTCTTTAGGAAATAAACAATCAAAGATAAGATCGAAGATCACCTCCCAACTGTTAGTGGATGCATTTTATTATCATTGTCCCATAAGAATTAAATGATATTTACATGCATAGTACAACATCATCAGAGATGACCGTGCCATATAACTCATGTGTTTCTCCTAAGTATTTCCAAAGTTACTTTTAGGTCCAAATTTCGATAGTCGGTTATTTAATTATCGAATAACAAACATTCAATCGGGGATTTAATTCCATAGGTAAAACAAACATTTGGTTAAGCACCAAGCAACAATAAACCTCCTTAATTAATTTTCATTAATTAAAATCATCTTGTACATGATTGTATCAAGATACTTTAACAAATATATTCACAAACTCTTCTATTTTCAGTACTTAAAAAATATCCATAACTTATCTCATCGATATAAGTAGATTTACCAAACACCGAGGAAGATCTCTCTTTTACCAAATTCTAAAATCATTTATAAAATCCATTATAAATTCCTACTACCATTTATAAACCGTCATAAATTATTTCTCAAGTTATTTCTAAACCCTTTATAAAACCATGCAATTATTTATAAATTCCTTTTTATAAATCTATCAACCCGTTTCTAAAACTCATTTATAAATATCCATCTATTTATAAACCTCTTTACCTTGTAAATAATCTTCCTTTACATCTTCCAACCATTTTATAAGTTCCTCTTGTAAAATTTAAGTTCATTTACAAAACTCTATTTATGAATCTCGAAAATATCATAAATAATTATCATTAACTTTTAACCTCTTAAAAATAATAATTAATAAATTAAACCATTATGGATAAAACAATCGTCAATCTTTACCATATAAATAATAATAATAAATTATCAAAATATTATTAATTACCATCATTGTTAATTTCAAACAATTTTAATAATTTAAATAATTTCTATGGAAAAAAATAGTAATTTAAATAATTAATTTTTCAAAATTATTTAAACAACTTGGAACAACATTAATGTAAGTAATCAATTTTTGGAATATAATATATTTCCATTGTAAAATTTCGTACTAAAATCTTCAATCCAGTCATTCCCAAATTTATAAAACAATACTTCAAAATCTCTTTCCAACCTATAAAAACTTGCTTCCATAAAACCCATTTATTTATGAACCCCTTTTATAAATTTCTATTTTCTTTATGAATTTCACTTATTTATAAATGTGACGACCCGCCATTCATTACACATAATGTCGCATCATTAATAAGAAAGAAAGGGGTAGAAAAGAGAAAAGATAGAGAAGAAAGAAGAACAACATCAGAATCTCAACAGCGGAACGAATAAATTATATTAATCACATAAGTATTTACATAATATACAACATTAATCAGAGTTACACAACTTATACATCACATACTAGACAGTTATAAACACCCGTCTAGTTATTACAAAACAAATATAATACAACACAGAGAAACGACTCAGAGATACCAACACAGCGAAACACTATATATATCTACAACGCTGAAGCCTCCTGCTCCATTGCTCCTCCATAATTCGTCAAAGCTAACCTGAATCCCTTGGTTACTCGTAAAAATTTGAGTACCCAAGAGTTTAAGAAAACAGAAGATAAACTTCGGGTCAGACATGGGTCTGGTGTGTGTAACAGGTTAAAGTTGCTTAACTTTTGAAAACCTTTGAAAACAAAGGTATCACATAAGACTCCCCACAAATAAACACGGGTAAGTTTTTACCTTACGCTAACCAAAACATTTGATAGGAAATCCAGTTGTATTATAATAGGGTCTAGGATTTTCAAGTAAAATACAAAAATAGCTGGAATGCTTGCATCTCACATTCCAACATTGTTGGGCACAACTAATACGTACAACATTTAATGGAGATTGGATTCCATACAATGGCAGGGCTACTGGGGTACCGCCCGTCGCAGTACGGGGCCTAGATGACCGTACCGAGGATTACTCCCAATCCCCTGCAACACAAGGCCGGAACCATCCCTTACTGGATAGTCCCGAACAAGACAACCCCGCAGTTGGCGTACGTTCCAACTGCCCACACAGTCGAATAAGAAGGGACTTCTAGACAGGGGAAAATCTCGTCCTACTTGGGCATGACCCACTTAGCCTTGCTGCACCTTCCCTATTTTAGCCAATCCCAGTTGATGAGGCTTGAGGCTACGATTACCTTTAGAGAACACATCACTTAGAATGCTCATCGTCCACCTGACGATGTTCTGAAAGCATTCAATCCATACAAGCTCGTTCCGGGTTCGAACGAAACCGAAGGCATTATCTCGTTACACTCATTTTGGAATCACCCTCAGAGTTAATGACGATAACCCTTGCACTCTGAATCTTCATCTTCACTTGAGATTCACGACCTATCGTTAATTTGGATCGATGTGGTTTTCGGATATCCAAATCTGGAAACCCGATCTCGGTCTCATCGAAATCCAAAACGCCATCTTTTAAGTCCAAGTCGTTTTAAAGTTAAAACAATTCAATTCTATTATCTATATTCACACAAATAGATGATTCACAAATCATAATAGATAATCAACATTATCATCATAAACAAATAATCCACATTATCATCACAAATAGATAATTCATATTATCATCCCAATGCAACCAAAGCGTCCATATCACATAGCAATACTTATCTCATATCTGAGATCTCAAACTATTCAAGGAAGTCAATTATCATCCATCCATACATAAGAAATGATTTTCTTAATCACATCATCTATAATTAATTTAATACATTAATTACTTCCATTTCTAATTAATTTAAAGTGAATTAAATTAATTACTTCATTCAATAAATCATGCTCACTTAACTATTAATTAATTACAAATTAATTAATTGATTATCCTCTAGTTATTCACCTTTATTAATCATTCTTGATTAATTATCCTTTAATTACATTCAAGTAATTATCTTTAATTAATTTTACAAATTAATTATACTTAACCAAATATAGTAATTAACTTTTAATTACTTCACAAATTAATTAACTATAATTAATTACATTAATTCTTAATTAATTACATTAATTAATTACTCTTTAATCACTTATCATTGATTAATTGATTATAATTAATCAACCCTTAATTATATCATTAATTACATTAACTAACGATCCCTTAATTACTTGTTAATTAATTATTAACCATAATTATTAATCACTCTTGATTTATCATAAACCGTAATTAACTACCCTTAATTACTTTATTAAATAAAGTAATTACTCCTTAATTAATTATTAATCTTTAATTATTTATACTTATTAATCACCCTTGATTAATCTCATTCAGTAATTAATTACTCATAATTAATTACATTACGTAGTTATCTTTAAATAACATAAATTAATTACACTAAGTAATTTATTATTAATTACTTTCACTAAGTAATTATCCTTCATATTAATTACACAAGGTAATTAACCCAAAACTACTTTCAAATCTTCAATTAATTACATCCTGTAATTACCCTCAGTAATTACTTCACTAAGTAATTATACTTTATAAATCTCATTAAGTAATTAAACTTAATCCCATCATCAAGTGATTATTTAAATTAATTAAACCAATTAATTAACTTAAACTAATCCTATTAATTAATTAATTACACTAAGAAATTAATCACTCTAATTACTTTCATTAAGTAATTACACTTATCAATTTCACAAATGATTATCCATAATTAATTAATATAATTAATTATTTAAAATTAATCACATTAATTAATTATTTAATAATCCTTAGTTAATGATCTACATTAACTATTAACAAATCTTTAATTACTTCTCCTAAGTAATTAAACTTTGATTAATCGTTATTAATTACAAATTAATAAATCTTTAATAACCAATTAATTAATCTTTAATTACTTAATTAATTAAGTGATTAACTGTAACTTAATTAAGCTTTTAATTACTTGATTAATTATATTCCTAATCATTAATTAATAATCTAATCTTATCTAATTAATTATTTTTTATTTACAAATTACTTATTCCTCAAATAATTAACTTAAACCTTAATTAATTATTTTAAACTCTTAATTATTTAATAAATTAATTCAAATCATTAATTATTTATCCATTTTAATTTAATAATTAAATGAATTATAAATCATTAAGTCTTCATTAACTATAAGATAAAAACATTATTCTTATTTATGATTTAATCATCATTCACAAATACATTTGAAAACATTTTACTTTCAAATTTGTTTTTATATTCCATTCCGAATGAAGATTCAACTTAAATACAAATTAGTTTTTTAACAAAATTAAAAAAACAATTTAAAAACCCTTTTAATCAAATGTTAAAGAACACTTATCTGTATAAAAGAAATTTATATAAGAATTTAAAACCAAATCATTTAAATTCAAATCCTTTTATAAAATATACTTTAACATTTTAAACTTGTTTTAGAACATTTTAAATTTTGATAAAACTTTATTTATCTTAAAGCTAGGATATAAATTAAATTTGAATCCAGATTAAAAATTTGATTTAAAACATTATCTAAATCTTGTTTCCAAAATTTAAACTCGTTTAGATTCAAAAACAGATAGGTTTTCCATTTTTAAATTCATTTAAACTTAAAGTACTGACAGGTTTTTACAAAAACCTGTAACAATAATATACCCGAGCCCTCACAACAAATACTTCGAGACAAACACCCCAATGCTTCGAGCAAAACACGAAACAACTCGAATAAACACTCGAGAACCCATCTTCCCAAATCAGCAGCAGATACACCAACACCTCTGTGCACATGCACCAACACTGCCGCCCTTTCCGACCCCTCACGATGGCTTATGCATGTCTGTGATCATCCTCCCACTCAATTTCGACCATCAAATCGTTAGTAGCAGCTCGAAATCAAAATCGAGCTTTAAAGCTCAAACCTAGAACCAACGTGAAAAACCTGGAATCACCTCAATCTCATGACTTCGACCACCAGAGTGCCTACACCTCCGGCCACGACTTCTTCCACACTCCAGCTATCATCTCCCTGAATCTGGGGAAGCTCGGTCATCTCTAGAAGTCGCGTCGATCAAATTTCTGATCAATAGAAAAACTAGGGTTACAAACTTCATTGCTTAACCACCATCGCCACAGTGCATTGATCAACTTCAAAATATTTTTCCCTGATTCCCCTATCATCACTTCATCACCAAAGAAGATGCTGACCTCCCCGACCACCTAGATCGACAGTATCTTTCCAAAACATCATTTCTGGTTAAACCAGATCTGCCCCTTTTTCCTCAAACTAAAAATTATGATTTTAGTTTTAAAAATCAAGTTTTAGTTTAAGTATTCGATTTATAATCTTGGATCAATGAATCCGTATAATTAAATTTTCACTTACATGAAGTTTGTTCTGTTATTTTTTATTTCCAAAGATAATAATTTTTTTTATCTTAAATAAAATTTAAACTTTAACTTATGTTACACAACCACATTTTGTTTGAATCTTAAACCTTAACATAGATTAGATCAAATGAAATGGATTTTTAGCAATTCTTGAACCTAGAAACTTAAGAACAGAAAAACTAAGATACACAGTAGCATGCACAACTATATATGTTCATATATATACCCAGCAATGCACTTGTAAATAGGCATACAAACATACTTATTTCCAAAGTAAATCAAGCAACCAGATTCGTAATTAATTTTTAAAAGAGTGATGTTACTCACCTGGCAAGCATGATGAACAGAGCGACCTTTTTTTTGAAAAGCTTGAAACTGGAATGTGCTTTGATTTTAAAACTTTGAGTTGCTGTGGTTTGCTTATGATTTTAAAACTGCAGTTGCATGTTTGCTTTTAAAAACCGCAAGTTGAAGATGAATGTAGGCCTAGTTGTTGCTTCAAAACAGAATTGAAGGAATGTCTGCTTCCAGATTGAAGAATGCAGTGGTTAGGCTAGATTTTGACCTTTGAAAATGTACAGACTTTGAGTTTGAACTTCATGTTTGAGTTGCAGAATGATGATCAGATTTTATTTATTTTAAGAAATGAGTTCAGGTTTTTGTTTTGAACTTGCTATTGATTTGTAAATTTGGTCTTTTGAAAATGAATAACAGGTTGTTGAAGTGAAATAATTTTTTGGTTTTCTTTTGAAGATGATTTCAGATAGTTGAATTTTGATTTGGTTAGAGGAAATGCTGGTTTTAGATTTGTTTTTTTTGAGAGATTGTTTGAGTTCAGGTTTTTATCTTAGCTTTTGAAAAAAAATAGATAGAGAGAAGTATATGTATTTAGGCTGAAAATCATTAAGTAAAAATAAAATAAAATTAATCAAAAAAGGCATTGTTTTAAAGTATAACACTTTTCATAAACCTTTGTTCATTAACGAACACATGTTATATTAAGTTTTAATATGATAACACTTGTCTTGGCATTACTTTCTTTTTATTTTAAATGTTAATAAAGGTTTTACTTAATTTATTTATACTTATGTAAATATATGTGTGAATTTCTTATGTAAAGAAAATGTAATAAAAATAATTTATAAATAAAAGCTTATCCAAATATTTTTAAGTATCTATCTTTTAAATTTCAAAATTAATTCAAATTCAATTTAAAAATAACAATTCTATTTCTATAAAATCTATTTATTTTATAAAAACTAAGTATTATAATTATTATTTGAAAATAACAAATTTAACAATTTTAAATAATTTATAAAAGAGATTATAAATTACTTCTATTACTCAATAAATTAAGATTATATGTAAATTGTATTTTAAACTCTTATATATAATTTTCAAGCAATAATTAAAAAGAAAATAAAACAAAGATTTTATGTTAATCTAATTTAAATTCATATTTAATGCTAATTAAATATAATTTGAAACAAATAACATTTATCTTAAGTACCATATAGTTATTTATTAAATTGCTTTGAAAAGCTAAATGTTAAACTTAAATCAAAATTTCCAATTTACCAAAAATAAATTAGAATTAGAAAATTGCTTTATTTACTAAATTACAAACCAAAGCTTATCTATTTACAACATACACAATTATATATATATATATATATATATGTATGTATGTATATATTATAAATAAAAAACAATTTATTAGCTTTAAAAAGATAAAATCTACAATTTAAATATTTATTAAAAGATGATTATTAAATCAATTTAAATTTTATTAACAAAAATTATCAAATCAATTTAATTTTTAACACAGATTATTAAATTTATATAGCCAAAAATTCCGGGATATCACAATAAATCTCATTTAAAAACATCAATCACTATCAGTTTTTAATGCTACTTTAATATGGATAAATTCCTTTTATAAATTTCTTTCTATTTATAAAAAACATTCCAAATTTATCCTTGCCTTTAATTTCCAAAATAGAGTCAACTATTCCTAAAATATCATTCCATATCTTATAATAAATCCACAATTTGATTTATTCTCATATTTATTTAACGATAATAGTATCCTTTAATTTATAAACCCCGTTTATGAATTCATACTTTTGTTAACAATATACGATTTTACAAATTTGTAATTCCTTTGTAGAAACATCAATCTTGTAAATTATCCCATTTATAAATTTCACATCTATGAATAAATCATAATATATGTACGTATTTACATATATATCACTTTATACAAAGATGATTGATAAATAATGTATCAAAATATTTCTATTTCCTTTTTAAAGCCATATCCCTCCGTTATAAAAGTGTCTCCAAGGTTTTAAAAATCTTTATTCTTGGTTCAAAATCTCGTTTTAGAACATTTCATAAACTACTAAATTATAATATCCAAAAATCTTACCTTTGATTTTATAATAAGTTACTCCTTTAAATAATTCAAGACTAACTATTTAAAACATATATAATTTTCAAAATCACACTGAAGTCCCTTTTTAAATCAAATCACTATTTTATAGTATTTTAAAATACCAAAAATAAGGCCTGGTGCTACTAAAGCACTAATTAAGCAAATCGTATCAATGTCATTAATATGACATTCAACAAGTCATATCTCATTATATACATGAAAACTATAACCAACAGTGTGAGGAGTACTATTGGATCCCTCCAATCTGTCCCCTTGCATCACATACGGTATATAATCATAAAAAATCAACTACTTCGAGGTGGGATTCATACAAAGGTCATCCGCTCTTATAAGAATTTAAATGAGGTATCATCCGCTCCAATAGGCGAGAATATATCCACTCCAACTAATAAAAATAGTAAATTATCCAAATAGTCAATAACTATTAATAATAAATATCCAAACATGCAATGGATTATTTTAGTCAACTAAAAAAATTTCTTCTTAAGAAATAAGGTGAGATTAACTCACATTGATTTTAATAGTCGTCCAAATGTTTCGTTTCGAATTAAAATTGAATGAACATCCAATTTTAAACCAAAATTCCAACTAGCTCTGAATCCATCCAATCCAATTTCATGGCATAGTGCTCGCTGATACGAATGCAAGGCAACTAATCACGCTAGAAATGGACCTTGTATGAGCTCCAAATGAGGCATGTCGCCTGGCGTTCTATATGTTATACCCCTATTCCGAACACAATGGAACTTGTTTCGAGCCCTAATTCAATCATATGCAGAAAATAGCTTTTCAAACCCTATTATTGTATAAATTTCCTTAAATTAATTTCTACGTGTTTTGATTTCGCATGCCCAAACGATACGTCCAATCATCACGAAATTCGACGGCCTATAATAATTTACTATTACGGATCGAAATCCACGACAATACCGTGGAAGGCTATTTTTATATGTTAATTAAAACAAATAATTTCCAAAATTAGTTTAATCACTTTCAAATCCAATTTAAAAATTTATTATCTTCATTCTTGTCCAAATAGAAATTAATTCAACTTTTGAAATCGTTTTCATTCATAGAAATTAAAGATTCAATTATTTAACAATTTGGAATATTAATTTCAACAATTTAATTATCAAATAAATCATTATATTTGAAATTCAAGTTATTTAACTTATAAAATTAACATTTCAACATTTAAAATCAATTAAATATTCTAAATTCAAATGATTGAAATTCTGGATCGTTAAACGAAAAGTTGGATTGTTGCTTAAAAAATAGGAAATACTTTTGCAATTTCAAGGCTTTCAGTGGAACTATAAGTAATATTACTTGAAGGAGATAGAAACAGGGTGGAGGGCCATTGGAAAAATGAAGATCTAATCAAAAGTAAATGATGAAGTTTAAATGACTCAATGTGTTGTTCAAGGGCTGCACTGGAAAGGAGTAATGTAAATATGCCATATCACATGTTCCTTTATAATGGTTGAAAGTGGTATGATAATTATGAAATATATGGAAATTTCTTCGTTTAGATAATGATTTAATGTCAAAACCATGATTCTAACCGTAATAATTAATATTGACATAATAGAAGTAAGCAGATCAGCCAAGTGTCCGAATTTTAAAGAAAAGTTATTGTTGATAGTCCAAGACCATAGACATTGATAGAAAAATTTCCATTTATTTGTCGAATAGAAAGATTAATAGAAAATACCAAAGTTATAGTTAGCATCAAAAAATCATAAAAGCCCACATACGTCCAATTTTTTTGTTATTATAGGAATATGTAGAATTCTAAATCCTTTAGACCTTAATGCAAGTCATCGACTAAAGGAACCGAGCCAGTCGAAAGCAGATGAAGTATGTAGATTTTAATTTTTTCTTCATATTTTGATCTTATTTAGGCACGTGAAATCTAACTGATTTAAGATCCAATCTAAAATATTTTAAATAAAATATTATTTTATTTTATTTGTTAAGAAAAGATTTTTATTGATTATTAGGTTTTAATTTATAAGAGTGTTAAAAACACTTGTCTATACATATGAAGTGTATATGGCTAACGAAACAGTATGTAAGTGTTTGGATTTACACTACAATAAATCAATTTATCTCTTTATATATGCATTTGTTGTCCATAGTTTTGATTTTTTTAATATATATATATATATATATATACACAATGATGGATATAATATGTATATGCATGTGTATATGTTAAAGTTAAGTTTGACTATTATATATGCCTTGAAATCCAAAATTAACAATTGTAAATCTAGTTTTTACTAAGGAAACGATTAAAATTAAATCTTATAATTTTTTCTAGAAGCCTATTTTATGAACATTGAGATAAAATAACATATATAGATATATGTCCGTTTATGAATAATTGCAAACCATGTTTTAAAATTAAAATATAACACACACACAGAGAGAGAGACAGATACACACACACACACACACACACACACACACACACACATAAAGTTTGTAATATGGTATATGTTTTGAATTTTTTTTTGATGAAAGAGTGATCCTAATTGATAGGAGAGCACTCATTATTTATTAAAGAGGAAAAGCCAAAATTCACCAACAAGTCTGACAGGTGACTGTACAAAGTAAAAAATAAGTTATAGGATCATCCCAAAGATGATCTAAAGAAAATAAAAACTATCCAATCAGATTATTATGTGCAAAAGACTATTGAAATAAAAATGAATCAAATTGTTGCATTAAGTTGATGTGGGCTTGTGGAAGGTGTGCTAACGCAAGGCTGCATTGAAATGGCTAATTGCGTCTAAGCGAGAGTCCTGAGAACCGAACTATTATGGAATGAACTAGCAAACTGAATTTTGGAGGGTAGAAGCATATTTCCAGAGTTGCTGATACTGAGCGGGCCAAGCATCGGTAAAGTGAACAACGTTTACAGATAGTGGTATTGATCCCCTACAAAGCACGGTCTAAGTCCAATTGTGGGTCGGACTGAGTAGCTGCTTGAGGAGAGGACAGATGTGGCATGCACATAAAATGGTGAAAACAATGTAGTAAGTGAAAGGCGACTGTTGGCAAAGGTGTAGCTAAAATGAAGTGAGTGGCAAAAACAGTAAAGGTGGCTGCCAATAATGGCGTAAACATGGAAGGTAGTTGAGGCACGAAGGTGTGCTGCTGACCAAAGATGCACAACTGTGACTTACCAAAATTGCAGCATACATTGCCTTGAAGATTAAAAGGAGAAGCAAGCTATAGCTATATAGTAAAGATGATATAGCTACAATAGTTTCAAAAAAGTAAGCAGTTTATGTCGGATAGGGTGCTGTTGCAGATGACATAGCAAGATACATGGCTGCTTATGTATTTGAAAAAAAGAAGAAGCACAAAACTCCTATTATGTGTGTGAGTGCTTAAAGACCTATTGTGATTATCCATAGATGACTCTAGAATTTAAGAGTGGAATTCAAAGTCTATTGATTATATGTATGTTTCTATGAGACTAAAAGTAAATGTGTGTGTGAATATGTGCGCATGTGTAGGTAGTTATATGGTTGTATATAATTATTAGTTGGAGCTTTATATGTAATATAGTAGGATGTTGATAAAATTCTAACGGATGATTATATATATGTGAATATATATAAATAAATTGTATTTATATATGAAGATATCTATCTTTAAGGCTAAGTGTTTAAATAAATGCGAACCTTAGCAGGATTTGTAGAAGATTGAAACTCTTCCATTCTAACTATCGATTTTTTGGTGATTTCTATGTTCTGGGTTTTGACACTTTTGACCTATTGCTTAGAGGTGATTGGCTGAAGAGTCATGATGCCATTATCTCTTGTAAAACCCAGACTATTTCTTTTGAGGATGATTTTGGTAATTCTTTTGTGATTCTGTGTTGCATGCCTCAAGCTTATGTCGGCAGTTTTATTTATTCTCTTGACTCTTCACCGGATGATCTTGATTCTAGTCCTGTGGTCAGACTCTATCCCGATGTATTTGGTAAAGTCACTTCTTTACCTCCTAAGCGGGAAATTGATTTTCGTATTGATCTTATTCCTGGAGGTCGACCTATAGTTCTTCCTCCTAGATGGTACCTCATGAGAAGGTTGAGTTAAGGAAGAAAATTGAGGACTTGTTCTCCAAAGGTCTGATCAGACCTAGCCATTCAGAATGGGGAGCATTAGTGGCTTTCATCACTAATTTCGATGGTTCTTTGAGGATGTGTGTTGATTATAGGGAGCTTGACAAGCTCACTATGAGGAACATATATCCTATGCCTCGCATCAATGATATGTTTGATCAGCTCCATGGAGCTACTATTTTCTCTCAGCTTGATCTTGCCCCATGTTTTCACCAGCTCAGAGTTGCTAAGGAAAGTATTCCTAAGACTGTTTTCCGTATTGAGAATGGTTTCTATGAGTGGTTAGTTATGTCTTTTGGTTTGACTAACACTCCTGCTTTCTTTGTTGATTTGATGAATCTTGTTTTTCGTGATGTGCTTAACAAGTTTGTTCTAGCCTTTGTTGATGATATTCTTGTGTTCTCTAAGTCTGAGGAAGAGCATAAATTCCATTTGAGCTTTGTTCTGGGGACTCTTAGGAGTCATCAGTTGAAAGTTAAATTCTCGAAATGCCATTTCTGGATGGATGAAATCCGATTTCTCGGGCATATTGTTTCTAGTAATGGAGTTTCTGTTGATCCAGTCAAGATCGCTATGATTAATGTAAGTCTTTCCTTTCTTCTCTTTCTTTAATTTGATCATTCTATCTTTTCTGTGGTCCTCATTTCTCCCTATTCTTTTGCAGGACTGGGAAACTCCTAGGACTCCAACCGATATTCGTAGTTTTCTGGGCCTTGCCGGTTATTATCGGAGATTCATTGAGAACTTTGCTCGAATTTCTACACCTCTCACTACTTTAAATCGAAAGAATGCTAAGTTTATATAGAGTGATAAGTGCGAAGCTGCATTCAACGAGTTGAAGCATAAGCTTACTTCCGCACCAGTGCTTACCGTTCCAAATGGAAATGAGGGATTAATGGTATACACTGGTGCCTGTCGTGAGGGTTTGGAAGCTGTTTTGATGCAAGATGGGAAGGTGATTGCTTATGCTAGTCACCAGTTGAAGACCCATGAGGCCAACTATGCGGCTCATGATTTGGAATTGCTTACTGTAGTCTTTGCTTTGAAGCTTTGGAGACATCATCTTTTGGGTGCTAAGTTTGAGCTCTTTGCTGATCATCGGTATTTGAAGTATATCTTCACCCAGAAGGATTTGAATCAGCGGCAGGTCCGGTGGCTTGAGTTTCTTGCTTCTTATGATCTTGACATTAGCTATACCCCTGGGAAAGCTAATATTATGGCTGATGCCTTGAGTCGGAAGAAGGCTATGTTGTGTCAGCTTGTTGTTTCTTCTTCTCCTCTTTTGGACCGTATCATTGCTAAGTGGATGAGGATGAGATGCTTAGGCATATGAGGGAGTGTGTTCGTAGCAGGGTAGGTGGTGGTAGTCTTGATGGTAAAGGAGCTCAGATCGATGGTAGAGGTATTCTGAGGATTAATAATCGAATTTGTGTACCGAATGTTGATGGATTGAGGCAAAAGTTACTTCGGGAAAATCATCAATCCAGACTTTCTATTCATCCTGGCGTGACGAAGATGTATCAGGATACGAAGAAGCTTTATTGGTGGAAAGGTATGAGGCGCGATATCTCTATCTTTGTTAGTAGGTGTGCGACTTGTCAGCAAGTCAAGGCAGATCATCCGAAGACCCTTGGTTTATTGCAGCCCCTTGAGGTTCCCAATTAGAAATGGGAACGAGTTTTCATGGATTTTAATGATGATTTACCGAGGACTCGGAGGGGTAATGAGAGTTTTTGGGTTATTATGGATAGATTGGCCAAATCAACTCATTTCATTCCGATCAAATCTACCTGTTCTGCTTCCAGTCTGGCTATATGAGGAAGATTGTTCGTCCCTATGGTGTTCCCCTCAGTATTGTTTGTGATCGAGATCCTATCTTTACTAGTCAGTTTTGGAAAGCTTTTCAGGAATCTTTGGGTACTCATCTAAATCTGAGCACTGCTTACCATCCACAGACCGATGGTCAAACGGAAAGAGTGAATCAGATTCTCGAGGATCTTCTTCGTGCTTGTGTTCTGGATTATGGAGGATCTTGGGAAGATCATCTCTGTCTTGTTGAACTCACCTATAACAACAACTATAAGGTATATTTTCAGTCTTCTATTTCACTCTTATCTTAATCTTTATCTATCTCATATCGTCTTTGAATTCAGGCTAGTATTGAAATGTCTCTGTCTGCTGCTCTTTATAAAAGACCTTGTAGATCTTCATCTTGCTGGATTGAATCCGGTAATCGTTTGGTTCTGGGTCCTGATGTGATTTTGGAGGATTCTGAGAAAGTTGAGTAGGTTAAGAGGAAGATGAGGATTGCTCAGGATAGGCAGAAGTAGTATGTGGATCATCGTAGGAGGAGTTTAGAGTTTGCTATTGGTGATCTGGTTTTCCTTAATGTCTCTCCCTTAAGGAATGTGATTCGGTTTGGTCGGAGAGTGAAGCTTGCTCCTAGGTTTGTTGGTCCTTTCTGTATCTCAGAAAGGATTGGTCCTTTAGCTTATCGTCTGGATTTGCCTAAGAAATTTTCTGCAGTGCATAATGCATTCCATGTTTTGCATCTTCATCGATATATGCATGATCCATCTTTGATTGTCCAGCCTTCTGCTCTCGAGAGTTTGGATATTGAGCCTAATCTGACTGTCGATAGGAAACCACTTCGTATTGTCGATAGAGGTACGAAGCAGCTAAGAAAGAAATCTGTTGGCCTGGTCAAAGTGCAGTGGAGTACCGATGATCCCGGATTGCACCTGGGAGACGGAAGAGAGCATGCGTGCTTCAAATCCGGAATTGTTTGTTTCAGGTACTATTTGCTTTCTATCTTATCTTTCTCTGTTTTCCGTGTCTCGTTCCTTTTCGAGGACGAAAATTTTTGAGTGGAGAGAGAGTGTAACAACCCAAAAATTTTGTAATTATTTTTAAATATAATTTATTTGAAAACTTTGATTTTTAAATCATTTAAAAATTGAAATTTTGGAATTTTCCAATGTAATTTTGGATTTTGTTTACAATTTAATCTCCAAATACAATAAAATAAACATTTTCTGAAAATTTTATATTTTGTCAACTCTAATCAAACTTTGACTTTCAGTTGAAAATTTTAATTTTTAATTTTTAATTTCTAACTTTTTCTTTGAAACTGTACTTAATTCTGACATGCATTCTACTTTCCGTTTCGTCAAATTCTGTTTTGTACTTTTTAAATTTGATAAAATTCAGCGTTTTACACGCAATTATTTTCAGTATTTTGGTTTGTTCTCTATTTTATATTTTCTATTTCATTTCTATTTTCTATATTTTCATTTTATTCTCTACTTTCTATTTTCTTTTATTTGATTATTGGCTTGGAAATTCAAGAAACTTGAGTTATCTTTCTATTGTTGCCTTTACATTTTCCTAACCTTTTGTTTTCCTAGCCGTCCATAACTCCTTCTAGCCATTCATTTCTCATGCAATTCACGTACAAAAGTTCCCTTTCCATCTCATTCATGTTCAAAAGAAAATACAATAAGTTCTCTAATATCTCCTTCCTCGTTTTCCATTTTTCTTCTTCCATTTTTCTTTTGTCTTCCTCTTTTATTTGCACTATGCTCGGCCTCTACCTTTCACCATCAACCCCAACCCCTAGCCGACCATCACCTCCTCCTCCACCACCACCTTCCATGGCCAGCAACCCTCATCACCATCCCCAGCCAGGCCATGAATCCCATAGATCAAAACTCCATCACCAAAACATATGGCAACCTAGACGAACTCCTTAACATGACCACCACCATCTCCTTGTAGCCTCGGCCACCACCACCATCTCCAGCCTTGCCGTGACCACCCCTAACCATTAGCCGCACCTTCAGAAGATGACCAGACCACCTGACCCCTTACCTTGAACCAGACAAAGCCATACTTGCCTAAGCCAAACCCCTTGTGCACACAACCTTCCACATGCCTTGTCTTTTGCCTTCATGTAACCCCTACCTTTCCATATTCCATTTCCTAGCCATGCATTGCCAACCATTGGCCGAGCATTTAAGGCAAAATCAGGTTAGGGTCGAACCATATGTGATGATGGTTGAGCCCTATTGTGATGTGGCCAAACTGCTTGCTTGAGGCAAGTCTTGTTTTCCACTTGTTCTTTCTTCTATACTTATATTTGTTTTGTTTTGTTTGTCGTTGCAAGATTTGAATATTAGCTCATCATCTTCTCCTCGAATCAAGCCGTGCTTTTTTTGTGCTTTGCGGAGTTTGGACTTGTGTTTTGAATTTGATCTCTAGATTTAGAGGTGAGTTTATCACTCTTGACAAATCGTACTTTTATAAATGTGAAACATTGTCACTTGAATTGTAGTAGTTGATACGCTATGGTATATGCTCACATCTATCTGTTATTTGAAATTATATGATTGTTATCCCATCTTTTGGTCAAGGCTGGAATATCAACAAAATGACAAGGGATGATGGATATTGGAATTGGAAATCGATTGGAATCAAGGCTGCAATCGATGTCGTCAAAATTTGGTTGGGCTCTGATCGGGACGAAATCGATTGGAGATGATGATGAGGACTAGGAGAGGCTATGTTTCAAATTCAGGTTAATCAGAGTTCGTATGAAGGAGATATGATCGATGCAAGGTAGGAAGAACATGCTATTCGTATCCATCGGTGTGCAGGAAATGGTTCGTATCGATGCATTTCGTATCAATCAGGGATTGTGTTCGTATCGATACCGTTCGTATCGATAGGCATGGGTTCGGCTCAGTGAAGTTCGCATCGATCAGGTGTTGGTTCGAATCGATAGTGTTCGTATCGATCAAAGGCAGAGCAGGGTGAAGGACTTTGAATCGATGCTGTTTGTATCGATCAACATGGACACGGCTCAATGGTTTCGTATCGGTCAGGATGGGAAGAGGCGGCACGTCTCGAATCGATACTTTCATATCGATGGCAGAGGAGTTTGGCACTTTCGAATCCATCAGGTAAAGGTTTTTTCGTGTCCATCAGGTAAAACCTTGTTCGTATCCATCAGGTAAGGTCTCGTTCGTATCCATCCCAAGGATGAGATTCGTGTCCATTTTCATGACCACTTCGTATCGGTCCCCTCATACTTATTTCGTATCCATCAGCACATATGGAAGCGGTACGAAATATACTCCTGGGGTCGATACGAAGAAAGACACGAGTGGATGGATGCGAACGAACGATGTTATGAATATGAACAAGCACGAAATGCAGAAACAAACAAGGAAGATCCACGAATCAAGGGGATAAGCATTCAAAGCGGTGAAGAATGCCCACGTCTCCAGGAAAAGAAGCGTTCAACATGGCAAGAAAGGTGGATCAACCCAGGGATTTCGCGACACGTCATCGATGTGCACGTGCCTCCATCAAGTCGAAAGTGATGGATTTGAACGGATGGATTCGAAGACGACAGCCAACAGAAAACCCAAATTCGTATCGATCATATCTCCCAAACCGCTGATCCAAATGCATCAAATTTTCACAGCAGCTTGCATACAAGGTAAAGAATGTTCCTGCCAAGTTTCATCTCGATTGGATCAATTCTTGATGGATATGAAGTCAATTCGTATCGATCGTAGATCGAGTCGAAACTTGGTGGGGTCGGTCGCGTGGGCCCACTCACGTGCCAGAAGAAGTCTCCCAAAGTTTGAGCGCGATCTCAGCCTCCTACGCCTATAAATAGCTCCTGAAGCCTACAGAAAGAGGACTTTTTGGCTATTGGACGTCCAGACTCTGCCGGATTCATTTCTACACTTCAGTATAACTATTATGCTCAAAATTCTTCATTACTACTGCTGTAATCATTTGTAACCAGCAAGGATCATCAATAAAAGGATTAAACTTTGAAGTGGACGTAGGCCGGAGATAGCCGAACCACTATAAATCTTGTGTCTCTATTCATTATTTCTGGATTATTGCTTGTTATTTGCTGTGATCTGTGATTTGTGTTTGGAATATTGCTGATTTATATCCATACTTTGGTGCTTTCACGGTATTTGGGGTTTGTGACCAATTTTGGCGCAAACACTTTGGTGCTTTCACTGAGAAGGACTAGCACCCACTACATCGGATTTGAATTTCAGATTTGAAGAGTTTGAGGAGTTTTGACTTGAAGACAATGACTAGGCAAAATAGTAGAAGGCAAAGGGCTGAGAGAAGCCAACAGGAAGGAAGTCAAGAGGCTTCCTCCGGAGCAGGAGAAGGACAAGCTTCCGTCTACATCACCAGGGATGAAATGGAAGCTATGGCAAATTCTTTGCAATAGAGATTGTTGAAGAGCCAACAGGAAATGATGCAGACTTTCTTTGAGCAGATGAGAGCTGCAGGAACGCAGAACTTAGGAACAGCTAAAGCGGCTGTGGATGCAGGACAAGGAGCTAGGGTTATGGAACCCAACGGAGGACAGGATACAGAGCCAGAAGGCAATCAACAAGGGCTTGGGGGCAGGCCCACAGGATCCAACACAGGAGGACCTTTGGAAGGAGTTCAACAGGCTAGAGCCAACGTTGCTGAGCCACATGAAGAATGTGTGTCGGAGTTCCCTCGGGGGCATGGGGGACAACCCTTGACAGACAATACTGGATTAGTGGAGATCATCAGGAAAACCATGCGTGGAGGCTTGACCAATGGAGACTTGGAAGGAGTGAACAGGAGTCCGTTCGCTCGGGAAATAAGGATGGCTCAGAATCCACCTAAGTTTAAGTTACCTAGCGTGGAGGTATATGATGGCAAGGCAGACCCAACTGATCACTTGATGAGGTACACCAGACACATAGAGGTGCTGGGGGCATCGGAGGAAGTAATGGCCCGATGCTTCCCTTTGTACTTGACGGACTTAGCAGCAATGTGGTTTAGGCAGCTGGGAGAAGGATCTATCAGGACTTGGAGGGAATTGGTGGATAGGTTTTTGGGGCAGTTTCGGGTTCATATCAAGAGGCCGAAGAACGTAATGACATTAACGTCGGTAAAGCAAAGGACGGATGAATCGCTTAGAGCTTTTCTAACTCGATTCAATACGGCGGTTGCTTCGGTGGATCGGCCGAATCCATCGATGGTTTTGATGGTGGCAGTGTCAGGAGTGAGGGAGGATTCAGACTCTAAGGTATCTTTAATACGAGACCCACCACTGGATCTCAGGGAATTCTTTCACGAGGCAGAGAGGTTCCTTCGGCAAGAAGATGCGAGTATGGATTTAAGGTTGAAGGAGGTAAATGCAACTGAGGATGGAGGACCATCCAGTAGAGGTTCGGATAAAGATAAAGGAAAGAGGAAGTTGGACGATGATTCTGGAAAAGCTAGGAAGCGATGTAAGGATCCAAAGTTTTCTACATACACGGGATTGAACGAGACGCTGGAGCGGATATACCTGGACACTCGAAATAACCTTCCCTACCGAAGGTCAGCTAGGAGAGAGCCTTCTGAACGAGAGAGGGCATCAGGAAGGCACTGTCTCTACCATGATTTGGATGGACATGATACCAACAGCCGCAGGCACTTAAAGGACATAATTGAGGAGATGTAAGGAATGAACAACCGAGGCAGTATGTTGGGGCACGGAATGCAGCGGTGGAGCAGGAGCAACCACCGTCTACCTCACACCATGACGATGTGAGGCCCAGGAATGATGGTCGATTGATTATCAATTGACAAGGATAATATGGAATAAGTAACAAACCATTAGCAAACGACTAAGTCATTTACACATGTATGGGGACGGAGATAGCCCCTAGGCATGCTCTGAATGATGATAAACCGCGAAGCTATGGTTTGTGAAATCTATTTTTTTGTTTTGGATTGGACACTTGGTTTTCTGGTTTGGTTTTGGAGTTTGGATTAAACTCCTGGTCTTGCTTGATTTCTGGTTTGGATTTTCCTTTGGATAATTGTTTTCGGTTTTGGATGCTGGTTTGGATTTCTGATTTTCTGGTTTTGATTTGGATTTCGGATTGGATTTTTATTTGGTTTTTGATAAACGGTCGTCGGGTATGGATTATGCCTGGCAAGGGGTGAGTCACTTTGCCCGAACGTGGTAAATTGACTCATTCAGGTCGTCGAGTATGGATTATGCTCGACAAGGGTCCGGAGATACCTGGATTCGGCCTAGGACTTAGGCCATGTATTATCAATTGTTATTTTTAGGTCGTCGAGTATGGACTATGCTCAGCAAGGGTTCGGAGTGACCAGGATTCGGCCTAGGACTTAGGCCCCATATTATCGATTACTGTTTCAGGTCGTTGTATATGGACTATGCTCAACAAGGGTCCGGAGTGACCATGATTCGTCTTAGGACTTAAGCCATGGCATTGTACAACGTCCAGGGACACTGGACCATGGTCGTCAGGTGTGGATTGCGCTTGGCAAGAACCCGAAGAGGTTAGCTCAACGTTCAGGGACACTGGACCACGGTCGTCGGGTGTGGAATGGGCTTGGCAAGAGCCCGGAGAGGTTATGGATTTGGATATCGACCCAGAGAGGTCCTGGATTCGGTTATTGGCTATTGTATAAGGATGGATTAGGACTCGGTTGCCGAGTTCAAATGGACATTGAATTGGAATTGGCTAAGTCGTATTCGAAACCATTCAAAACACGCCTTGTTATCACAAGGCATGTTTTAGGGGGTAAATGTTATCCCATCTTTTGGTCAAGGCTGGAATATCAACAAAATGATAAGGGATGATGGATATTGGAATTGGAAATCGATTGGAATCAAGGCTGCAATCGATGTCGTCAAAATTTGGGTGGGCTCCGATCCGGACGGAATCGATTGGAGATGATGATGAGGACTAGGAGAGGCTATGTTTCAAATTTCAGGTTAATCGGAGTTCGTATGAAGGAGATATGATCGATGCAAGGTAGGAAGAACATGTTGTTCGTATCCATCGGTGTGCAGGAAATGGTTCGTATCGATGCATTTCGTATCGATCAGGGATTGTGTTCGTATCGATACCGTTCGTATCGATACCATTCGTATCGATACCGTTCGTATCGATACTATTCGCATTGATCGGCATGGGTTCGGCTCAATGAAGTTCGCATCGATCAGGTGTTAGTTCAACTCGATAGTGTTCGTATCGATCAAAGGCAGAGCAGGGTGAAGGACTTTGAATCGATGTTGTTCGTATCGATCAACATGGACACGGCTCAATGGTTTCGTATCGGTCAGGATGGGAAGAGGTGGCATGTCTCGAATCGATACTTTCGTATCGATGGCAGAGGAGTTTGGCACTTTCGAATCCATCAGGTAAAGGTTTGTTCGTATCCATCAGGTAAAACCTTGTTCGTATCCATCAGGTAAGGTCTCGTTCGTATCCATCCCAAGGATGAGGTTCGTGTCCATTTTCATGACCACTTCGTATCGGTCCCCCCATAATTATTACGTATCCATCAGCACATATGGAAGCGGTACGAAATATACTCCTGGAGTCGATACGAAGAAAGACACGAGTGGATGGATGCGAACGAACGATGTTATGAATATAAACAAGCACGAAATGCAGAAACGAACAAGGAAGATCCACGAATCAAGGGGATAAGCATTCAAAGCGGTGAAGAATGCCCACGTCTCCAGGAAAAGAAGCGTTCAACACGGCAAGAAAGGTGGATCAACCCAGGGATTTCGCGACACGTCATCGATGTGCACGTGCCTCCATCGAGTCGAAAGTGATGGATTCGAACGGATGGATTCGAAGACGACAGCCAACGGAAAACCCAAATTCGTATCGATCATATCTCCTAAACCGCTGATACAAATGCAACGAAATTTTCACAGCAGCTTGCATACAAGGTAAAGAATGTTCCTGTCAAGTTTCATCTCGATTGGATCAATTCTTAATGGATACGAAGTCAATTCGTATCGATCACAGATCGAGTCGAAACTTGGAGGGGTCGGTCGCGTGGGCCCACTCACGTGCCAGAAGAAGTCTCCCGAAGTTTGAGCGCGATCTCAGCCTCCTACGCCTATAAATAGCCTCTTGAAGCCTACAGAAAGTGGACTTTTTGGCTATTGGACGTCCAGACTCTTCCGGATTCATTTCTACATTTCAGTATAACTATTGTACTCAAAATTCTTCATTACTACTGCTGTAATCATCTATAACCAGCAAGGATCATCAATAAAAGAATAAACCTTTAAAGTGGACGTAGGCCGAAGATAACCGAACCACTATAAATCTTGTGTCTCTATTCATTATTTCTGGATTATTGCTTGTTGTTTGCTGTGATCTGTGATTTGTGTTTGGAATATTGCTGATTTATATCCATACTTTGGTGCTTTCACGGTATTTGGGGTTTGTGACCAATTTTGGCGCAAAAAATGATGACATTACCTTACATACCTGTTGCATCACCTGACTCATATGATATGCTTTACTGTTTATTTATTCTCTGTTTCTCACACTGCAAGTTCCCTGTAGAATAGAATCAGTATGGGTTGACCCGAACGGACATTAGAATAAGGAAAAATCGTTATGAGCTGAAATGATAGGCTCAAGCGATTTTTATTTATTTTGTTTGACTTGGGATTACGGGTTTGAAATGAGAGAACCCAGATTTTTCTTTTTTTAAATTACGAATTGAAATGATACATATCCATATCACTTGACCTAGGTAGAAAATTATATACAGACCCATGGTTCATTTTAAGTATTTTCTGAAAATTATTAAGTATTTTGAAATTTAAAATATGAAATTTTAACTTAATTTGCATTTAAATGATTTAAATAAATGTTATAGTGATTTTCTATAAGTCAAATGTATAAGTAAATAAATGGTTTACAAAGGTATTTTAAATATGACTTAACTTGAAAGTCGAAATTTAGTTTCAAAATGGAAATTTTAGGCTTAATTTAGTAAAATAATATTTATTTATGAAATGGGAATTTTAAATAAAGTATTAAGTAATTTGTTAAGATAAAATGTTAAGTAAAATAATGTACATTTGACTTAATAAATGAATTATAGTTTAATTTGGATAATTATTTATAAAAATTTAATTTATTTAACCATAAGTTAAATGATATCCAAATAAATACTTTAGGAAAGCAAAATATGTTTTATAAGTCAAAATGGTACAAAAAAAAATAGAAATTTTAATGCTTCTGAAATGTTATAATAAATCTGGAATTTGAATTGGTAGCATTTCCAAAATGATGTGGTTTCAAGGTAGCATTTGCTAAGTGCTACCATTTCTGGAATTAAACTATGTTCTGAAATAATAATATACCTACTGTAGCACTTTATAAGTGCTGCTATTTCGAAATATAACTATGTTCTAAAATACTAATTTTACCTACTATAGTACTTTATAAGTGTTGCTGTTTCTGAAATTTAACTATGTTCTGAAATACAAATTTTGCATACTGTAGCACTTTAAAAGTTCTGCTGTTTCTGAAATTGAACTGTTTTTGAAATAGTAATTTTAGCTAGTGTAGCACTTTATAAGTGCTGCTGTTTCTGGAAGTGAACTGTTTTGAAATACTAATATATCTACCGTAGCACTTTATAAGTGATGTTATTTCTGAAAAATACAATGTTTGAAATTATTGTAATTGAACGAATGAACTTGGAAATTGCTACAATTCTGGGAATTGAATATTTGATTTGAAAGGATAATGACCTCATATTTAAATGGTTTAAATGAATTATTTTGATTTGGAATATAAACCATTTTTGAAATTTATAACCACGAGTTATAATAACGGTTGGTTGTTAAAGAGACCGGGATCAGATATGGGCATACTCTCTATCGATATCGAAAACCACTTTAACAACCATGCACGCGGTGGAGATTCCAGAATGAAATAAGATGGTGATGACGTCCTTCGAGGTATGAACGTGGAACCGACTCTCGTGAGTTGGCATAAGGTGGCTAAAACAGGAGCGATTGACGGGCTAATGATCCTCTTATCGGATACACTTCTTCGATACCATTCTATTACTTTGTGATTGATTGGGGAACCCTTTTATTTTGGGAGTGTGGCTTGAGGTGGACGGTAGTGGCTGCTACGCGTTACCACCGGTCTGGAAGCGTAATTGGCATATCTACCCTGGCATCGCCTAGTTGTGTCGTGTCACCTACCTTAGCGCGCCTTGGACGATTTTGTTTTGTACCATACCTATGGAGTGTCTTCTGAAGATGCCCAGCACGGGAGGGATTACGGTACTGTATAGACTATGGGAATATATAAAATGTGTTAAGGGGGATATGGATAACACCTTAATGCTATTTTTAAGTATATTATACTTTACATTAGACACTATTATAATAGCTTATATTACTACATAGTAAATAGTTTAACGGATCCTTAGAGGATGGGAGGTCCCAAGCATCCTTTAAGTTACTTGTACATTTTATTACAGTTCACTTAAGTTGGTTTACATTGTATAAGTATGTATGTCCTGACTCGAGTGTTTTGTGTTTTGCTTTACGCTCGGGTCAACCTGAGTATCTGCTTTGGATTTCACCTTCTGGAGCTAGGATTGCTGGAGATCATCTATCTATCTAGTTGTTATCTATTTCCATTCAGGATTTCTATTCAGCTTGTGTACTAGTGAACATTTATGTATCTGGGATTTCTGTTATATTTACCTTTCAGACTCTGGATTTTGTACTTGTTTTGAGACTGTGTTTGAGACTGCGTTGTAGTAGCTTCATGAACTACTATTGTTATTTTATTTCCGCCGCGAGTTATTATGATTTATCTGTGTCTATGATTCTATGATTGGTTTTATTTTCTCCAAATTATATTACAGTCAATTATTCTGAATTATTCAAGTCAGACATATGTGGTTTTATTGTCGATTTGGATGGTCCAAAATAGTGGGTCGCTACATAGGTTTTCACCAGCTCAGGGTTGCTGAGGAAGGTATTCCCAAGACCGCTGTTAGCGCCAAAATTGGTCACTAACACCCAAATCCAAACGAAAGCACCAAGTATCAATCACAGCTCACAGATAGATTGTATATTGAGAGTATAAATGTGAATAACAGTAAAAATTAAAACGGAAGCAGTAAAGAACAACAAATTTTATAGTGGTTCTGCTAACTCCAGCCTACGTCCACTTCAGAAATTTCCTTTTTATTACTGTAATAATTTATTATAGTTACAATCCAAAGTTTGACAACGGCTAAGTGCCCTAGCCTTAGAGAAGAGAAAGTCCGAGAGCCGAAAGAAGATCCCTTTTCTGAACCTCCACATGCTGTATTTATAGGCAAATCCTGAGTTGTTGGGCTTTCTGAACGGTATAGGCCCATCAAGACCTTCCATCGAACCACATATCTCCAAGGCAGAACAACCTTCCACCGAGCCACATTCGTCCCATGCCAAACAACCTTCCACCAAGCCACATTCGTCCCATGACGAACAACCCTGACCTCACCAAAGCTGAGCGGCATAGCCCCACCACAATGCCGAACAGCATAGCCTCAACTTGATGCCGAGCGGCATAACCTCACCTCGATGCCGGACGACATAACATAACTCGATGTCGGGCGGCATAACCTCACCTTGATGCCGGACGGCATAACCTCACCTCGATGCCGAGCGGCATAACATCAACTCCATGCCGAGCGGCATAACCTCACCTCCATGCCTAGCGTCATAACCTCACCTCCATGCCGAGCAGCATAAACTCAACTCAATGCCGAGCGGCATAACCCCACATCAATGCCGAGCGGCATAACCTCACCGCAATGCCGAGCGGCATAACCTCAACTCAATGCCTAGCGGCATATCTAGGTGAATTCCGTCCCTCTAAACCAAATCCATCATATTTCAACCTCGATAATCATGAAGTCGACTTAGTTAAATCCGCCTGTCTGTGGCCTTGCCGAAAGACCGGTTAACATTTACCCCCCAAAACATGCCTTGCTGTCGGAAGGTGTGTTTTGAATAGCCTCAAGTCCGATATCTGAAGCATGTATGTTAGTCATATCCATACTTTCCAATTCATAATCCAATCCATTTTATCCAAATGCCATCGCTGTATCCTTATCCGAGTCTACGACTACTCTGAATCGACATCCGATTTCGAATCCAGTAACCAAATCCTTAGTCAAATCCATATCCATCTGAACTCAACAACAGAGTTCTAATCCACCCATATCCAACAACCAATAACCACGTCCATGTCCTCTCCGAGTCGATGTCCAAATCCTGGACCGTTCCAGGTCCATGCCCGAATCCTTAGCTGTTCATAGCCAGTATCCAAATCCTAACCTCTCCGGGTTCTTGCCAAGCGCAATCCACAATTGACGACCTATTTTAAGTAATTCCATGGTGTTCCTGGTTCAATGTCCCTGAACGCCAAATAATTTCATGGCTTAAGTCCTAAGCCGAATCATGGCCGCTCCGGACCTTTGCCGAGCATAGTCCATACTCGACGACCTATAATAATAACTAATAACGTAGTGCCTAAATCCTAGGCCGAATCCTGGTCTCTTCGGACCCTTGCCGAGCATAGTCCATGCTCGATGACTCGAAATAATAACTGATAATATATGGCCTAAGTTTTAGGCTGAATCCTGGTCTCTTCGGACCCTTGCCGAGCATAGTCCATGCTCGACGACCTTTTAGCCAAAGTCCAAAGGTAAATCTAATCGAAATCCAATTCGAAATCCAAATCAAACCAGAAAACCAGAAATCTATATAAAAAATCCAAACAAAAAAACAAGCAAAACAGGGAGTTCAAACTAAACTCCAAAACCAAGCCAGAAAAAGAAAATGTCCAAGTCAAAAGGAAAAAAATTCACAAATCGAGGCATCTTGGTAAACCATCATCTCAAAACATGCCCGAGGGTTATCTACGACCCCATACATGAGTAAGTGATTTAGCCGATTGTCCAGAGTTTGTTACTTATTTCAAACCATCAAGATTAGTTGATGACCAACCGGCCACCATTCCTGTGCCTCATGCCCTCATCATTCAAGGTAGACGGTGGTTGCTCCTGTTCCACCGCCGCATTCTGAGTTCCGACATACTGTCGCAACTGACCATTCCTAACATGCTCTTCAATTATGTCCTTCAAATGCCGGCAGCTATTTAGTATCATGCCCGTATAGGTCATGAAAAAGATAGTGCCTTCCCAATGCCATTTCGCGTTTTGAGGGCTCCCTCCTCACTGACCATTGATACGGAAGGAGGTCTCGAGTATCCAAGAATATCCGTTCCAATGTTGCGTTCAGTCCGGTGTAAGTGGAGAACTTTGGTTCTCCCCAGCGTTTCCTTTTCTCTTTATCCTTGTCCTTACCCGAGCTTTCGCCGGGCAGTCCTCTATCCTTAACCAGGTTTACTTCCTTTGACCTCATGTCCAACCATGCATCTTCTTGACAGAGAAATCTATCAGCTTCATGGAAGAATTCCCCAAGATCCAACGGTGGGTCCCATATCAATGATACTTTGAAATTCGAATTATCTCTGACTCCTAATACCGCATCCATCAGACCCATTGATGGATCCGGCCGATCCATCGAAACAACTGCTGCATTAAATCGGGTTAAGAATGTCCTGAGCAATTCATCTTCCCTCTATTTAACCGACGTCGACTTCATCACGTTCTTTGGCCTTTTTATGTGAATTCGAAACTGACTTAAGAACCTGTCCACCAGTTCCATCCATGTCCCAATGGATCCATCCTCCAGCTGCCTGAACCATATGGCAGCTATATCAGTCAAGTACAGAGGGAAACAACGGGCCATAACCTCCTCTGTTGTCCCCAACACTTCCATATGCCTAGTGTACCTCATCAAGTGGTCATTTGGATCCGTCTACCCGTTGTACACTTCCAGAGTGGGCAGTTCGAAATCGGGCGGATTTCTAGCTGTCCTGGTGTTCCGGGTAAATGGACTTTTGTTGACTTCCTATGAATCCATGTTTGTCAAACCTCCGCGAATAGTCTGCCTGATAATGTCAGCCAATCCGGCATTTCCAACCAAGGGTTGCCCCTTATCCATGTTTCCAAACTGCCCTCCAAGTCCTCGAGGAAATTCTAGCACATATTTCTCGTCACGTACTCCTGTATTCCTATTTGCGTCAGGCCGTGTAGCGTCATCCAGTATCCCTCCACGAACTAGTCCAGCATTACCTGGTGATATGCCCCCGAGTCTTGGTCCATCCAGATTGTTAGTTGTTTGTTGATTGGGAGCTGCCCCTTGCTGAATCACTCCATCCACCTGTTGGTTGAGTTCCTCTGGTCCAGTTCCTAGAACTTGAGCACCTGCAGTTCCTCGTTGTCCAAGTTGCCTTAGAAGGGCCCACGTCATCTCCTCTTGTCGTTTCATCATCTGTTCCTGCATAGTATTCATCATAACCTGCATCTCGTCCCGAGTTATGTAGACGGATGCATGATCCTCTCCAGCTCTAGATGAGGCTGCTTGACTTCCTTCCTGATTGCTCCTTTCCGCTGCTTGCTTCCTTGTTGGTGATCTAGCCATTGCTTTCCAAAATTCGAGTTTCTAACCTTTTCAATCCAAAATCCAAGCTCCAAAATTTCCGAGTGCTAGCTTTCTCAGTGAAAGCACCAAAATGTTAGCGCCAAAATTGGTCACTAACATTCAAATCCAAACGAAAGCACCAAGTACCAGTCACAGCTTACAGATAGATTGTATGTAGAGAGTATAAATGTGAAGAACAATCAAAATTAAAACGGAAGCAGTAAGAACAACAGATTTTATAGTGGTTCGGCTAACTCCGGCCTACGTCCAACTGTAAAAATTTCCTTTTTATTGCTGTAATAATTGATTATAGTTAATCCAAAGTTTTACAATGGCTAAGTGCCCTAGCCTTAGAGAAGAGAAAGTCCGAGAGCCGAAAGAAGATCCCTTTTCTGAACCTCTACATGCTGATTTATAGGCAAATCCTGAGTTTTCGGGCTTTCTGAACGGTATAGGCCCGTCAAGATCTTCCACCGAACCACATACCTCCAAGGCTGAACGGACTTCCACCGAGCCACATTCGTCTCATGCCGAACGACCTTCCATAGAGCCACATTCGTCCCATGCCAAACGTACTTCAACCAAGCCACATTCATGCCATGCCGAACGACCCTGACCTCACCAATGCCGAGAGGGATAGCCTCACCACAATGCCCAACGGCATAACCTCAACTCGATGTCGATATTGGGTGGCATAATATCACCTTGATGCCGGGCGGCATAACGTCACCTCGATGCCGGGAGGCATAACCTCAACTCGATGCCGAGCGGCATAACCTCGCCTCAATGCCGAGCGGCATATCCTCACCTCAATGCCGAGCGGCATATCCTCACCTCAATGCCGAGCGGCATATCTGGGTGAATTCCATCCCTCTAAACTGAATCCATCATATTTCAACCTCGATAATCATGAAGTCGACTTAGTTAAATCCGCATGTCCGAAAGGCGGGTTAACAACTGCTTTCCATACTGACAATGGTTTCTATGAATGGTTAGTTATGCCTATTAGTTTGACTAACGCTCCTGCTTTCTTTGTTGATTTGATGAATCGTGTTTTTCGTGACGTGCTTAACAAATTTGTTCTGGTATTTGTCGATGATATTCTTGTTTTCTCTAAATCTAAGGAAGAGCATAAATCCTGTTTGAGCTTTGTTCTGGGAACTCTTAGGAGTCATCAGTTAAATGCTAAATTCTCGAAATGACACTTCTGGAGGGATGAAGTCCGATTCCTTGGGCATATTGTTTCTAGTAATGGATTTTCTGTTAATCTAGTTGAAATCTCTACGATCAATGTAAGTCTTCTTCTCTTCTCTCTTTGAGGATAGATTGACCAAGTCAGCTCATTTCATTCTGGTCAAGTCTACATGTTCTGCTTCTTGTCTGGCGGAGATCTATATGAGGGAGATTGTTCATCCTCATAGAGATTCCATCTTCACCGGTCAGTTTTGGAGAGCTTTTTAGGAATCTTTAGGTACTCACCTGAATCTGAGCACTGTTTACCATCCGCAGACCGACGGTCCAACAGAAAAAGTGAATAGGGATTCTTGAGGATCTTCTTCATGCTTGTGCTCTTGATTATGGAGGATCTTGGGAAGATCATCTCCATCTTGTTGAATTCACCTATAACAACAGTTATCGAGTGTAATTTCAATCTTCTATTTTAACCTTTTCGTAATCCTTTATCTATTTCATTTTATCTTTGAATTCTTTTGATTAGAATCTCCCAAATTTGAAATCCTATCCTTATTTTTGAAACCCATTCTGGAATCATCGAGTGAGGGAGTGTATTTGTATTAACATTAAAATATTTTGTCTCTTGTGTTGTTTGGGTTGTTAATGTCGATTTGGGATTTCGATCGATTCGTCTAATCAGCGATATCGATACGATTTCCAAAACACTTAAACAGAACAAACTGACACAATTTCATTTTCAAATTTGGTAAATGAAATAATTTTATATGAGTTATATATATAATACTTTATAGATTAATATTATCTGTTGAAAATTTATTTGATAGGATGTGAATAAATTTGATTTGAAATTTAATAAAACTGAGATTTTAGAGGATACGATTTTTGTAAGATTTGGTTTAAGGTGTTTTTAAATGAACATATCAAGTTTAAACAAATTGAAGCAATATTTAGTTATTTGAAGTTTAAAAGTTTTATTTAAATGATATTGAACTTATTAAGTAAATATTTCAAAACTAAATAATAGTAAAATTGAATTTGATATATATATATATATATATATATATATATATATATGGAATTATCAAAAGTTTGGTTTTGAAATTGTGGAATATTTAAAGCTTTGAAGTATATGGAAATTGAAAATTAAATTAAGTTCAAATTTATTAGTTAACTGAATTGGTTATAGAAATGATAATATTTCAGTTATTGTTTTGAAAACCAATGACTATTGACACAAGATATAAATAAATAAAATTATAAGCATGGTTTACAAACTGGTTTGGAATTTAAATGAACTTAAATTTTGGATTTGAGAATTTAATTTCGATAATCTCAAACTTCGGTTTTAATGTTTTAAAATGTATACTATTTAAAGGTATGTTTGAATATAAATTTTAAATGTTTAAATCTATGCTCTTCTTTTATGTCGCTGCAAAATAATTTCGGTGATGGCGGCCGCATCATCGAAATTCATTTTCAAGCTTCGAAGAGGAGAGACTAATTCGTAACTTTGCTACACTTTTGTTTGATTTAATATATAAAAAGAGGAAGAATATTTGATTTAAATTTCTTAAGTATGGTTTGATTTAATATATATAAGCATATGAATTTAGATTTGATTTGATCTGATATATAATGTATCTACATATATAATTATCTCTTAATTGATTGAGATAAACCGGAGATTTAATTTCTTAAATTTATGATTTAGGGATAATTTCAATCGTAGACTGAAGTCAAAAATTTTGGATAAATAATTAAACTTGAAATAATTGAATTGGGAAAAAAATTTAACTGTATAATAATTGCATTCCAATATAACTTACCTAATTATTTAGAAGTTAGGCAAGTAATTGGATGATATACAATATAAAATAGTGTTAAAGGAATATATAAATAAACGTGAGTAGTTGTGATAAGAGTAAATATACTTAATGGAATAAAGTTAATAATAATTTGTTAAAGTGGAAGATGAGAGAATCTTGCTCCTACGTTTGTTGGTTCTTTCCATATCTTCGAGAGGATTGGTTCTTTAGCATATCATCTTGATTTTCCTAAGAAGTTTTCTAGAGTGCATAACGTATTTCATGTTTCGCATCTTCGTCGTTATCTGCATGATCCATCTTTGATTGTCCAGCCTTCTGCTCTCGAGAGTTTGGATATTGAGCCTAATCTGACTGTCGAGAGGAAGCCACTTCGTATTGTCGATAGAGGTACGAAGCAGCTAAGAAGGAAATCTGTCAACTTGGTCAAAGTGTAGTGGAGTATGGATGATCGGGATTGTCCCTGGGAGACGGAGAAGAGCATGCGTGCTCCGAATCCGGAATTGTTTGTTTCAGGTACTTTTTGCTTTTCTATCTTATCTTTCCTTGTTTCCGTGTCTCGTTCCTTTTCGAGAAGAAAAGTTTTGAGTGGGGGAGAGTGTAACAACCCATAATTTTTGTAAATATTTTAATTCAATTTTTATTTCAAACTTTAATTTTTAAATCATTTAAATTGAAATTTTGGGATTTTTTAATGTAATTTTGGATTTTGTTTACAATTTAATTTCCAAATATAATAAAATAAACATTTTTTGAAAATTTTATATTTTGGTCAACTGTAGTCAAACTTTGACTTTCAGTTGAAAATTTTAAATTTGAATTTTTTATTTCTAATCTTTTTCTTTGAAACTATATTTGATTCTGATATTCGTGCTGCTTTTCGTTTCGTAAAATTCTGTTTTATACTTTTAAAATCTGTTAAATTTCAGCGTTTTACACGCGATTATTTTTAGTATTTTGTTTATTTTTCTATTTTATATTTTTTGTTTCATTTCTATTTTCTATTTTATTTTGTTTTTCCATTCTCTACTTTCTATTTTATTTTATTTGATTTTTGGCTTGGAAATTTCAAAGGACTTAAGTTTCTTTTCTTTAAAATTCAAGTGGTGTCTTTACATTTGCCTAGCCGTTCATTTCCACATTCTTAGCCATTCAAGACTCCTTACTTCTCATTCTCATTTCACGTACAAAATATTCCTTTCTCATCTCTCTTCTCATTTTCATCTCTTGAATAAAAATTTACAAGCTTCATTTTCTCCATCTTCTTCTTTCTTTTCCTTCCTCTTCTATTTGCAAACATAGCTCGGCCATGATCTCATTGCTGACCTCATCCCCTCCACCACCACCTCCTATATGGCCAGCACCACCTCACTGTCTCCACTGACCATGGCTATGACCCCTTGTCCAGAGCACCACCACAAATCATCACTATCCTATGCAAGAAAAACCTAGCCGAACTCCACATATTCACCATCTCTTCCTTGCTAGCCTCAGCCACCATCACTTCCACCTCCTTCATCCCCTTGCCTTGACCATTCCCTGACCATGGCCGCATATGAACCAGATCTTAGCACATAGGGTCGAGCCATAGTATCTTAGGGCCGAACCCATACTCTCTTGACCCTTGACCTTATGTCGTCTACATGAGTTTGGTTGTCACCCCTTCACATTCTAACCCCTAGCCGTGCATGTTGCTTACCTTAGCCGAGCCTATATGCTTCTAGACCATCATGGCCGAGCCATGTTTTGGATGATGGCCGAGCACAAGTGGTGTGACCAATCCCAGATACATATAGTTGAGCCTACTTGAAGGGTTAGGCCAATCTTGTTTCATTTTGATTCATATTTTGCATTGTTTTGATTCATAATCTTTTGAATAAATATAGTTGCTTATATATGTTTATATTTGTTTGTTTACATGACTTGAATCTTGGCTCTCCATCCACTCGAATCTAACTCGTGGTTTGTCGTTCTTTTCGAAGTTTGTTCATGTGTCTTGAATTGTTATCCCCAGCTTTAGAAGGTGAGTTTATCACTCTCAACATTCGTACTTATATAATTGTGAAACAATGACATGTGAATTGTAGATGATGATATGATATTTCATGATGTTATAAACTGATATATAATTGTTACATCACTTGATATGATATGCCATATTATATTGTTTATTTTATTTACTGTTTCTCACACTGCAAGTTCCGTGTAGAATAGAATCACTATGGGTTGAAATGATACATACCCGAACGGACATTAGAATAGGAAAAAATCGTTATGAGCTGAAATGATAGGCTCAAGCGATTTTTATTTTATTTTATTTGACTTGAGATTGCGGGTTTGAAATGATAGAACACGAATTTTTATTTTTAAATTACAGATTGAAATGATACATATCTATATCACTTGACCTAGGTTAGAAAATTATATACAGACCCGTGGTTAATTTTAAATATTTTCTGAAAATTATTAAGTATTTTTGAAATTTAAAATATGAAATTTTAACTTAAATTGGATTTAGATGATTTAAATAAATGTTATAGTGATTTTATATAAGTTAAAAATGTATAAGTAAATAAATGGTTGAAAATGTAACTTAAAATAAGACTTAACTTGTTAATTGAAAATTTAGTTTTTAAATAGAAATTTTGAGATTAACGTAGTAATAAGAATATTTTATTTTCGAAACGGGTATTTTAAATAAGATATTAAGTTATTTGTTAAGATAAAAGTTAAGTAAAATAATGTACTTTTGACTTAAAAAATGAATTATAGATTAATTTGGATATTTCATTTATAAAATGTTATTTTATTTAATCATAAGTTAAATGATATCCAAATAAATATTTCTGAAATGTGAGATATGTTTTATAAGTTAAGAATGGTGAAAACTGAAATTTTAATGTTTCTGAAATGTCATAATAAACCTTAGTTTTGTATTAACAGCATTTCCAAAATGCTGTGGTTTTAAGGTAGCGTTTTCTAAGTGCTACCATTTCTAAAATTGTACAATACTTCTGAAATACCACTATATCTACGGTAACATTTTCTAAGTGCTATTGTTTCTGAAAAGACTATATTTATGAAATTACTATATCTACAGTAACGTTTTCTAAGTGCTGATGTTTCTGAAAATACACCGTTTTTCTGAAATACCATCATATCTACAGTACCGTTTCTAAGTGCCGTTGTTTCTGAAAAGACCATATTTCTATGTATTATCACATTTTCCAAGTGCTAGGAATGTTATGATACAATGTGATTTTTGAAATTGTTATGATTGGATGAATGAACTTAGAAATGCTATAACTTAGGAATTGAATATTATTTTTGAAAGATATTGACATCGAATTTAAATGGTTTAAATGAGTATGTTTGATTTGAAATATAAACCATTTTGAAATTTATAACCACGGGTAATAATAATGTTTGGTTGTTAAAAAGACCGGGATCGGAAGTTGTCATACTCTCTGCCAACTCTGAAAACCACTTTAACAACCGTGTACGCAGTGGAGATTCCAGAATGAAGTAGGATGGTGGCGACGTTCTATTGAGGTATGTATGTAGACCAGACTCCCGTGAGTTGGCATAAGATGGCTAAAACAGGAGCGATTTCGAGCCAATGAGGTAGCTCCTCTTATCGGACACACTTCTTCGTATGACATTCTATTACTTTGTGATTGATATGGTATGCATCTTTGATTTTTGGGAGTAAGGCTCGAGATGGGCGGTAGTGGCTGCTATGCGTTACCACCAGTCTGGATGCGTAATTGGTATATCTACCCTGGCATTGCCTCGTTGTGCCATGTCACCTACCCTAGTGCGCCTTATATGATTTTGGGTTTTTACCATACCTATGGAGTGCCCTTTGACGACGCCTAGTACGAGGGAGATTACTATACTGTATAGACTATGGTAATATACAAATGTGTTAAGGTGGAAAATGTAAAGCCTTAACACTATTTTCAATTATATTATACTTTACTTTAGACATTGTTATAATAGCGTATATTACTACATAGTAAATAGTTTAATGAATCCTTAAAGGATGGGCGATCTCAAGCATCCTTTAAATTAGTTGTGCATTTTATTACAGTTCACTTGAGTTGGTTTACATTGTATAAGTATGTATGTCCTGACTCGAGTTTTTTGTGTTTTGTTTTACGCTCGGGTCGGCCTGAGTATCAGCTTTGGATTTCACCTTCTGGAGCTAGAGGATTTGCTGGAGTTTATCTATCTATCTATCTAGTTGTTATCTATTTCCATTCAGTATTTCTATTCAGCTTATGCATTAGTGGACATTTATGTATTTGGGATTTCTATTGTATTTATTTTTCAGACTCTGGTATTTTGTACTTGTTCTGAGACTGTGTTTGTAGTAGCTTCATGAACTACTATGGTTATTTTATTTCTGCTGCGAGTTATTCTGATATTTATGTGTGTTTGTGATTAGTTTTATTTGCTCCAAATTATATTATAATCTACTGTTTTGAACTATTTAAGCCAGATATGTGTGGATTTATTGTCGATTTGAATGGTACAAAATAGTGGGTTGTTACAGACAATAGTCTTAAGTTTTCATCTGTAGTTAGGTTTCTTTATTCATTCAACTTATCCAAATTCAAAATTTCATTTAGGGTGGTTTGCTTTTTGATATTTATATTTCCAAAAACATTTTATTCCAAGGCAGTTTGGTTTTTGATATTTATATTTTCAAAAACATTGTTATTCCAACCTTTTAAGCGAGATCTTAATTCTCTTAATTTGTAAATGAGGTTTTTAGCAACATCGTTTGTAAATTTATTATTCAAAGAATTCCATTTCGTTATAACGAAATTTTCAAAGTTCTCTTCCTTAAGCCACATTTTTTTCAAATTTAATGGTCTGATGAGGGAAGTTGATCCTTAGAGTTAAGGGTGATGGAGCAATGGTCGGAGAGGATAATAGCTAGGCCAGTTGTCTCAGATAGGTGGAATGAATCTTCCCATTCCTCACTAACGAAAATCTATCTAGCAAAGCCATTAAAAGGGATTCTCTGGCATTAGTCCTCAACGAGGTTATTTTCATTAATGAAGTCATTAAATTCCCCCATGTCAATTAAATTTCCCTCCCTAGGTGTTCGCTCCCCGAAATGTCTAGTCATACTAAAATCACCCCCTACAATCCAGGGTCTATAGGAGAGGTTACAAAAGTTAGAACATTCACCTCAGAGAGATTGCCTTTGGATTGTGTTATTAGATCTATAAACATTGCTGATATTAACGATTTGATTACAATGGATATCTAACAAGATTATGTAAAGAGAGTGACTATTGGAAATCACTTGTAAAAGATTAGATTTACCCTCACGCCACATTGAGATGATTCTTCTCGAACTACCAAGGGCTAGGATGAACTCCCATTAAGAAAGGATATTGTCTCTGATTGACTTAAAGAAGCTATGGTTAGGCGATTCGGTCTTAGATTCTTGAATTAGAGCTATATCTACCTTATTATCAAAACGTTTAACTCTAGATCTTTTCCTAGATGATCCTAGACCTCTTACGTTCCAACTTAATACTTTCATCTACGGGTGTTGTTAGCCCTTTCTATTTCTAAGTTTTAAATGTGTCTAACATCATCATCAATATGGTTATAAATAAAGCTAGGTTTCTAGCTCTATATATGCTTGGCTAGGGCTTAATGAGTTTAACACTACTGGTGTAAAAGTGGCACCCAATAGAACACGATTACCCGATGAAGATGAATCTGAAGCAACTTTTGGTTGGAGATGTCTCGTGCTCCTATGAACAAAGTTGCTAGACCTTCATCTGCCATTATATTTACGCTTAGTGGAAGGGTATCTCTAGGAAAGAGCAGTAGACACACCTTCAGATGAAGGAGTGATGATATCGTCAATCAAAGGGGCAGGAGCTGATACAGAAAGGGCTGAAGCCTCCTGTGCTCTCAAGAAATCATCAGTTTGTAAGAACTCGCATTAAGAAAAGGCTGAAACCAAAGAGTTGATTGTTGTACAATCTGGAACCTTGATCGTTTTAACAGCGCTGGATTCGTAGCCACACCATTGACTTCCTTGAAAGAGACGGTCATCGGTATCTTATTGGGGGAGTGTCGTGCCCGACATAAAATAGCCGCAGATATCTAGATCAATCAGCATTTGATCTAATTTACAATCTTCCATGCTAACAAAGGCAAGGGAAATGAAGCGGTCAATGTCTTTGGTCGAGATATAAGAGGTTTGAAGAGGAAGGGTAGTCGTTGCAGGAGTATACGAGGTCAGAGTCAAAGATTTTGTTGAAAGAATCAGAGTTCTACGGCCCTCGAAAGTTTGACAGAAATCTTAAGGTCCCGACTAATGTACACAAAGTAGAACGACGAATCTGATTTCGAAGCACCAAAAATGGATGTCAAACTCAAATCTGGAGTTTGAAGCAAGAGGAGAAGGCATAAGATCACCGTCATCATGAACTGCATTTGTTGATAGCCAAGGCAGAAGGATAGCATTCAATTCAGATCGATAGGAACTACAATTGAATTGCTTGTGACAAAAACGTCCATAGTGAAGGCACCTGATTGGTTCTCGACAATCCGCAATGCGATGGCTTTTATCCCCACATCTCAAGCACATATGCATCCAGATGCGATTTTCCCTTTGGATCTAAGGTCGGGTGTGCTTGATTAGGTGAGAATATGACAGTCGAGATGAACCTACAGGGTCGACGAGGGGTTCACGATTACCAAGGTTGGGCAAGTAGTAGATCTAGGCGGAAGGCGAGATGATAGAGATGATTTAATGGCGTCAGCATACGATCTATATTAGGGAGGATGAAAGGAGGTAGATCGTATAAGGCAATGGAGGGTGATTGGATCAGACATTGAAGATAAGAAATTGTTATGCCTATAGCTTAGTTGTCGAACATGTTTGAGAAGGTCTGGGAAGAAGGAGGAATTTTAACAAACACTCATGTTCGGTGCAACTCTGCAGCCATCAGTGGCGATCACACGGCGGAGCTGACCAACCCACCTCACCAGATGCCACAACTTACCCAGTCGAGCCTGTTTGACCAGTCAACAACACTCTGATCTTGTTAGATCGTGTGTGCACAGGGAGCAAGGATGTATGGGTTGAGAATGAAATTGTTTTTATTGGATTTAAGGCTTGTAAAAACTTATGCAGTAATCTGAAATAGGTCGATTTTGTCATGTATAAATAGCAATAGGATTCATCTTGCAAATGTGTTGAAACAACTCAAAATTTTTATTAAATATTTTAATTCATTTTATTTAAAACTTTGGTGTTTAATTATCCAAAATTTGAATTTTGAAAATTTTCCAATAAAATTCGGATTTTTTTGTAATTTCCATTCCAAATATAATAAAATAAATAATTTTGTGTATATATATATATATATATATATTTATTTATTTTCATATACATCCATCTCTATTTTATCATTCTATATTTTCCTTTTTAACATTCATTTTATTATTTGTATTGTTATGTGTTTATATCGCTTATTTGGTGCATGGAAAAAATTTCAATGGATATATGTTATATTGTCTTAAAGGCATATCTTTTTAAAATTTTATTTATTTTGTTTATTGAATGTTTCTTTGTATATACCTTTTAATTAATGGCAAGGAAACAAATCAAATTGACGTATGTTACTTTGCTTTAATTTGGCATACGTTACAATTGCTTTATTTCTTACCACTTTATTTGCCTATCTATTTATTTCCTACCATAGTTGTTCATAACTTATGTTATTTTCTATTTGTGTGTATACACTTTAATCTATTTATTTGGATGTTCATTTGTATATTCTGTATTCAATAGTTGGGAAACGAATCAAATTGTTGTATGTTACGTTGTTTTATTTTGGCACAAGTTTCTTTGGCTTTATTTCTTACCCTTTTATGTGCATATCTATTTAATTTCCTACCATAGCCATTCACTATTTTAGCGGTTCCTCACATGCTACTGCCGTGTATTACTTCTCCTAATCACGCATAAAAATCTTCTCAATATATCTCTTCCTTTGATTGAAAAATCTTTGCACACGTTTCTTTTATTAAATAGGAATTAAATCCCCTTTATTATTTTCTTACCATTTACTCTTTTGCCCATTCATACCTCAAATCTTAGTCGCCTCCTCTATTACTAATTCATGTACAAAAATATTTTTCCCACATCTCATTTTATTTCCTAAGAGGAAAAAATATAGATCTAAACATTCATGGCTTCTTCTTCGTCTTCTTTCTCTTTTTCTTATTTTTTCTTTTTCTTTCTTTGTTTCCTTCATGAATAGGCTCGGCCTCTACCTCCTTGCCAACCCCGTCACCACTTGCATAGGGTAGAGCAAGGTTATGTCATCTTATCTCAATTATTTTCATTGTTTAATTCATCTAATCTTTTTAATTAAATATACTTATGTATGTTGTATTTGTTTGTGTACATAAGTTGAAATCTTGGCTCTCCTGTCACTCAAATTGAATCGTACTCTGTCATGCCTTTTGTGCTTTTCGAAGTTTGATCTTTGTGTTTGAATTGTTGCCTTTAGCTTTAAAAAGGTGAGTTTTTATCACTCTAGACATATGTGCTTATATTTTTGTGAAATAATGACAAGTGAATCTGTAGACATTGATATGTTATTCATATATGCATGTGTCGTGTTTACATGATGATAAATATCGTTTATATATTTGTTACATCATCTGTTATGATATTATATGTATACTATTATTTTATTTCTATTAATCACCACTGCAAGTTCCCTATCACTATGGGTTGAAATGATACATACCCGAACGGACATTAGGATAAGACAAAAAAAATCATTGTAAGCTGAAATGATAGGCTAGAGTGCTTTTTATTAATTTGTATTGTATTTATTTTACTTGGGATTGCGGGTTTGAAATGATAAAATCTGGATTTTTCTTTTTAAATAACGGATTGAAATGATATATATCTGTATCACTTGACCTATGTTAGAAAATATTATACAGGCTCATGGTTATATTTTTAAATAATATTTTCCTAAAGATTCATTAAGTGTTTTGAATATTTTTTAATATTTTTTAAGTATTTTGAAATAATGAATATATGAAATTTTAACATAATTTGATTTAATGCTTTAAATGGTAAAGATGTATTCGGTGTTCCTATAAGTTAAAATTTTATAAGTCTATTATTGGTTTAAGAAATTTAAAGATTTTATTATGATAAATATGCTAATAATTAAATTTGATTTAATATGGAATCTTAAATTTAATCTAGTAACTTTAATAAAGGTTATTTCATGAAATGGATTTGGTTTGCATAATAAATGATGTATTTTGGATACAATGAAATACAGTTTAGTTGGACTTTTGTAATAAATATTTAACTTGGAATCATAGTTATTTGAAGCAAAAATAAATAAATTTGTAAAGAAAAATTATTTTTACATTAACTGTGATAAAATATTTGATTTATGAAATGGATGTGTTTTGAAAAATGAATACTTATGAATTATATGGTAAATATGTAATTTTAATTAATGTGGTATTGATAAATACAATAAATGCTCTTTATTGTGATAATAAAATGTAAGCTAAAAATGTACATGTAATTGTAATTAATGTGATATCGATAAATATAATAAATGCTCTTTATTGTGATAATAAAATATAAGTTAAGAATATACATTTGACATGTAACTGTAATTAATGTGATATTGATAAATGTACTAAATGCTCTTTATTGTGATAATAAATTATAAGTTAAAAATCTACATTTGACATGTAATTGTAATTATGTGATATTGATAAATACAATAAATGCTCTTTATTGTGATAATAAAATGTAAGTTAAAAATTTACATTCGACATGAAATTGTAATTAATGTGATATTGATTAAGGAAATAAATTCTCTTTATTGTGATAATAAAATGTAAGTTAAAAATGTACATTTGACATGTAATTGTAATTAATGTGATATTGATTAAGACAATAAATGCTCTTTATTGTGATAATCAAATGTAAGTTAAAAAATGTACATTTGACATGTAATTGTAATTAATGTGATATTGATAAAGACAATAAATTCTCTTTATTGTGATAATAAAATGTAAGTTAAAAATGACATGAAATTGTAATTAAAGTGATATTGATAAAGACAATAAATGCTCTTCATTGTGATAATAAAATGTAAGTTAAAAATGTACATTTGACATGTAATTTTATTTAATGTGATATTGATTAAGACAATAAATGCTCTTTATTGTGAAAATAAAACGTAAGTTAAAAATAAACATTTGACATGTAATTTTAGCTAATGCAATATTGAGTAAACCAATATATGTTCTTTACTGTAATAATGAAATGCAAGTTAATAATATACTTTTAACTTAACATAAGGAATTTCAGCTTGAAATAGGAAATTACAGTAATTAAGTTTATTTAACTTAAAATCATGGTTTATTTAATATCCAAATGAATTAATTAGTGTAATAAAATAGAAATGATAAAATAACTAAGGTAAGAATTGTAAGTATATAAACATTTGGATTATATAAAATGGTAAAGTGGAAAGTATATACTATTTTGAAATAAATGATACGGTTTTGAAGTGGATATGATAATTTGGTTTTGAAAGTATATACTATTTTAAAATAAATGGTATGGCTTGGAATGGATATGACATTTTGGTTTTGGAAGTATATACCGCTTTGAAATAAATATCCATGGATTATAATAACGATTGGTTGGCAAAGAGACCAGGATCGGATATGGAGATACTCTCTGTCGATACCGAAAACCATTTTAACAACCATGTACGCGGTGGAGATTCCAAAATGAAGTAAGATGGTGGTGACGTTCTGTTGAGGTATGTATGTGGACCTGACTCCCGTGAGTTGGCATTACCTGGCTAAAACAGGAGCGATTCTCGGGCTAAGGAGGTAGCACCTCTTACCGGACGCACTTCTTCATTTTCCATTCTATTACTTTGTGATTGTTTGGTGCGCACCTTTGATTTTGGGAGTGTGGCTCGAGGTGGGCGGTAGTAGCTGGCATCTCTTATCGGACGCACTTCTTTGTTTTCCATTCTATTACTTTGTGATTGTTTGGTGCGCACCTTTGATTTTAGGAGTGTGGTTCGAGGTGGGCGGTAGTAGCTGCTACGCGTTACCACCGGTCCGAATGCGTAATTGGTATATCTACCCTGGCAATTCCCTATTGTGTCGTGCACCTACCCTAGCGCGCCTTGTACAATTTTGATTTATGTTGTACCTATGAAGTATCCTCTAGTAGCCTCCCGATCGACTATTGGCACTATTACGTGTTAAGAGCTATATGGGTAACCCCTTACGCTATTTAAAAGTAAGTTTATTTTACTATAGACATTATTATAATAGTGAAATATTACTACATGGTAAATAGTTTAATGGATCCTTAGAGGATGGGCGGTCCCAAGCATCCTTTAAGTTACTTGTACCTTATATTACAATTCACTTGAGTTGGTTTACATTGTATAAGTATGTATGTCCTGACTCGAATGTTTTGTGTTCTGCTTTACGCTCGGGTCAGACTGAGTGATTCAGCATTAGAGACTCACCTTCGAAGTTGGAGCTTTGCTTGAAGATCCAGCCATCACTCTCAGTTATCCAGTTGATTCCAGTGTCGTTTTCAGCTTTGCACGTGATTATCATCTTGTTATTTCTGTTGTATCTAGTCTAACTCCAATGTACATGTATAGTAGCTTCACGAACTACCATTTCTTTACTTCCGCTGCATTATATTACTCTATGTCGGTGATTCTGTGATTTATTTATTTGTTGTATATTCTGAGATTTTCCAAATTTATTTTACAATTCGTTATTTTGAGCAATTCAAGTCCGACATGTGTGGATGCAAATGGTTGAAAATATCAGGTTATCACATTTGGTATCAGAGCTTTGGCTCTAGGCAAAACATAGCATATATGGTAAATTTATTTACAGAATCACTTTTATTCGAGTGCGAATCTCTTCCTTTTTGACTCGATTTCTTTTGAATTTTGGAACGGTCCTTGCGGTTCCGAAATACATTCTTGTCCCTCACTATTCGCATTCTTCTAAATTCTGAAGCATCCCCTAGCTCCACTGAATGACTTGTAGAGGGGTGAAGCTCCTTTACAATAGGCATTGATTCATCAGAGATTTCTATATCCTCGGTTTAGATGCTAATATCTTTTGTTATCCCAAATTCTACCTCTCGAGATCGAATGCAGATTTGTCTTAGAATTCTGCATCGATCTTATTCTTGAAGTCATGGTTGACCAAATTAAGGTCGCCCGTGATTTATCTAAGCTTATCCATTTCCTTATTCGGTTAGTTAATCAACTTATCATTTGTTCCAACTTAGCCTCAAATCAAAATTTTCTTTGTTTGAGTTAATCAAATTTGAATCTCTATCCTTGCTTGGAAAATCTATTCCTGTATAGTGTATTTGTAAATCTACATTTAAAATGTTTTATATATTGTGTTGTTTGAGTTGTTGATGTTGATTTGGGTTTTCGATCGATTCGTCTGATAAACGCTATCGATAGGATCTCCAAAACACTTGAAAAAAACAAACAAACACAGTATTGTTTTCAAATTTAGTAAATGAATAAATTTTGCATAATTATATTATATATGCATAAGTATAATTTTCTAAATTTTAATAGTTAATTGACTTGGATGTTAAGAAATAATATTTGACTCTGTCTTGTAACTATTGGCTTTGGTTTCATATATAAATAATTGAACTAAAACATGGTTATAAATTAATTTTGAAATTTAAATGAATTTAAAACAAAAAACTAAGAATTTAATTTCCGATGGTTTCAAACTTTGTGTTTAAAGTTTTAAGGGTGTAATATTAAAGTACTTCAAGTAGAAATTGTTTCAAGGACTTTTAATTTATAAATCAGAGCTCTTTTCTTTGTCGCTGGAAAATAATTTCGATGATGACTGCAGCATCATTGACATTCATTTTCGACATCGAAGTGGAGAGACCATTCTGTAGTTTTGCTATAGTCTTGCTTTACAGAATTAAGTTGGTTTAGATTTCCAAAATATGACTTGATTTATTATACATGTGATATATGATTTAAAATTTGATTTAAAATATATAGTGTATATTTATTTATCTCTAAAATCGTTTGAAGTTAATCGAAAATCTAATTCTTAAACTTTGTCTTAAAGGACAATGTCAAATATATAATGAAACCAAAATTTTGAATAAATATTTAACTTGAGATAATTGAATTAGAAAATTTTATTTGTACAATGTTCTATTACATTCCAATATAACTTGCCTTAATTATTAGAAGTTAACAATGTAATTGGATGATATACAATATAAAAGGGATTTTTATAAATAAAATTTGAGTGTTTATAATAAATGTTATGCACTTAACTTAGTTGTAAAAAGGATTAATGGAGGTAAATAGAATAAAAGGTTAATTGAATAACTTACAATATAAAATGGTGTTAGATGAGTTTATAAATAAATCGGTATATTTTATTCAAATTCATTTAATTTTTTAAATTTATTTATTTTTAAAGTTAGTATTTTGAATAAGATATATTGATTACTTAATTCTTTTTTCCCTTCTTTTTCCTTTTCGGGGACGAAAAGTTTTGAGTGGGGGAGAGTGTAACAACTCAAAAATTGTATTAAATATTTTAATTCATTTTATTTAAAGCTTTGGTGTTTAATTATCCAAAATTTGAATTTTGACATTTTTCCGGTAAATTTTGGATTTTTGTTTGTAATTTCCTTTCCAAATATAATAAAATAAATAATTTCTGCGTATATATATGTTAATTTTTCATATATATTCATCTTTATTTTATCTTTCTATATTTTCCTTTTTAACATTCATTTTATTATTTGAATTGTTATGTGTTTATATCTCTTATTTATTGCTTGGAAAAAATTTCAATGGATATACGTTATATTGTCTTAAAGGCATATCTTTTAAAAAAATTATTTATTTTGTTTATTGAATGTTTCTTTGTATATACCTTTTAATTAGTGGCAAGGAAACAAATCAAATTGATGTATGTTACCTTGCTTTAATTTGGCATACGTTACAATTACTTTATTTCTTACCTCTTTATTTGCCTATCTATTTATTTCCTACCATAGTTGTTCATAACTTATGTTATTTTCTATTTGTGTGTATACACTTTAATTTTTTTTATTTGGATGTTCATTTGTATATTCTGTATTTAACAGTTGGAAAACAAATCAATTAGTTGTACGTTACGTTGTTTTATTTAGGCATAATTTTCTTTGGCTTTATTTCATGCCCTTTTATGTGCCTATCTATTTAATTTCCTACCATAGCCATTCACTATTTTAGCTGTTCCTCACATGCTATAGCCGTGTATTACTTCTCCTAATCACGCACAAAAATCTTCTCAATATATCTCTTCCTCTGATTGAAAAATCTTTGCATATGTTTCTTTTATTAAATAGGAATTAAATCCCCTTTATTATATTCTTACCATTTACTCTTTTGGCCATTCATACCTCAAACATTAGCCACCTCCTCTATTACTAATTCATGTACAAAAACATTTTTCCCACATATCATTTTATTTCCTAATAGAAAAATATATAGATATAAATATCCATGGCTTCTTCTTCCTCTTCTTTTTCTTTTTCTTTCTTTGTTTCCTTCATGAATAGGCTCGGCCTCTACCTCCTGGCCAACCCCATCACCACTTGCATGGGATAAAGAAAGGTTATGTCATCTTATCTCAATTATTTTCATTGTTTAATTCATCTAATCTTTTGTATTAAATATACTTATGTATGTTGCATTTGTTTGTTTGCATAAATTGAAATCTTGGCTCTCCTGTCACTCAAATTGAATCGTACTCTGTCATGCCTTTTGTGCTTTTCGAAGTTTGATCTTTGTGTTTGAATTGTTGCCTTTAGCTTTAAAAAGGTGAGTTTTTATCACTCTAGACATATGTGCTTATATTTTTGTGAAATAATGACAAGTGAATCTGTAGACATTGATATGTTATTCATATATGTCTGTGTTGTGTTTACATGATGATAAATGCCGTTTATATATTTGTTACATCATCTGTTAGATATTATATGTATACTGTTATTTTATTTCTATTAATCACCACTGCAAGTTCCCTATCACTATGGGTTGAAATGATACATATCCGAACGGACATTAGAATAAGAAAAAAAATCATTATGAGCTAAAATGATAGGCTCGAGTGATTTTTATTATATTTATTTTACTTGGGATTGCGGGTTTGAAATGATAGAACCCGGATTTTTCTTTTTAAATTATGGATTGAAATGATATATATTCGTATCACTTGACCTAGGTTACAAAATATTATACAGGCCCATGGTTATATTTTTAAATAATATTTTCCTAAAGATTCATTAAGTGTTTTGAATATTTTCTGAATTTTTTTAAGTATTTTGAAATTATGAATATATGAAATTTTAACTTAATTTGATTTAATGATTTAAATGGTAAAGGTGTATTTGGTGTTCCTATAAGTTAAAATTTTATAAGTCCATTATTGGTTTAAGAAATTTAAAGATTTTATTATGATAAATATGCTAATAATTAAATTTGATTTAATATGGAATCTTAAATTTAATCTAGTAACTTTAATAAAGGTTATTTCATGAAATGGATTTGGTTTGCATAATAAATGATGTATTTTGGATACAATGAAATACATTTTAATTGGACTTTTGTAATAAATATTTAACTTGGAATCATAGTTATTTGAAGTATAAATGAATAATTTGTAAAGAAAATTGATTTTTATATCAACTATGATAAAATATATTATTTATGAAATGGATATGTTTTGGAAAATGAATACTTATGATTTATATGGTAAACATGTAATTTTAATTATGTGATATTGATAAATGCAATAAATGCTATTTATTGTGATAATAAAATGTAAGTGAAAAATGTACATTTGACATGTAATTGTAATTAATGTGATATTGATAAATACAATAAATGCTCTTTATTGTGATAATAAAATGTAAGTTAAAAATGTACATTTGACATGTAATTGTAATTTATGTGATATTGATAAATACAGTAAATGCTCTTTATTGTGATAATAAAATGTAAGTTAAAAATATACATTTGACATGTAAATGTAATTATGTGATATTGATAAATACAATAAATGCACTTTATTGTGATAATTAAATGTAAGTTAGAAATGTACATTTGACGTGAAATTGTAATTAATGTGATATTGATTAAGAAAATAAATGCTCTTTATTGTGATAATAAAATGTAAGTTAAAAATGTACATTTGACATGTAATTGTAATTAATGTGATATTGATTAAGACAATAAATGCTCCTTATTGTGATAATAAAATGTAAGTTAAAAAAATGTACATTTGACATGTAATTGTAATTAATGTGATATTGATAAAGACAATAAATGCTCTTTATTGTGATAATAAAATGTAAGTTAAAAATGACATGAAATTGCAATTAATGTGATATTGATAAAGACAATAAATGCTCTTTATTGTGATAATAAAGTATAAGTTAAAAATGTATATTTGACATGTAATTTTAATTAATGTGATATTGATTAAGACATTTAATGCTCTTTATTGTGAAAATAAAACGTAAGTTAAAAATGAACATTTGACATGTATTTTTAGTTAATGCAATATTGATTAAACCAATACATGTTCTTTACTGTAATAATGAAATGCAAGTTAATAATATACTTTTAACTTAACACAAGGAATTTTAACTTTAAATAGAAAATTACAGTAATTAAGTTTATTTAACTTAAAATCATAGTTTATTTAATATCCAAATGAATTAGTTAATGTAATAAAATAGAAATGATAAAATAACCATGGTAAGAATTGTAAGTATATAAACATTTGGATTATGTAAAATGGTAAAGTGGAAAGTATATACTATTTTGAAATAAATGATATGGTTTTGAAGTGGATATGATAATTTGGTTTTGAAAGTATATACTATTTTAAAATAAATGGTATGGTTTGAAATGGACATGATATTTTGGTTTTGGAAGTATATACTGCTTTGAAATAAATATCCATGGGTTATAATAACGATTGGTTGGCAAAGAGACCAGGATCAGATATGGGCATACTCTCTGTCGATACTGAAAACCACTTTAACAACCGTATACGCGGTGGAGATTCCAAAATGAAGTAGGATGGTGGCGACGTTCCATGGAGGTATGTATGTGGACCTCTTATCGGATGTAAGGTGGCTAAAACAGGAGCGATTCTTGGGCTAAGGAGGTAGCACCTCTTATCGGACGCACTTCTTCGTTTTCCATTCTATTACTTTGTGATTGTTTGGTGTGCACCTTTGATTTTGGGAGGGTGGTTCGAGGTGGGCGGTAGTAGCTGCTACGCGTTACCACCGGTCCGGATGCGTAATTGGTATATCTACCCCGGCATTGCCTTATTGTGCCGTGTCACCTACCCTAGCGCGCCTTGCACGATTTTGATTTGTGTCGTACCTATGGAGTATCCTCTAGTAGCCTCCCGATCAGGAGGTATTACGGTACTGTATTGACTATTGGCACTATTACGTGTTAAGGGCTATATGGGCAACCCCTTAACGCTATTTAAAAGTAAGTTTATTTTACTATAGACATTATTATAATAGCGAAATATTACTACATAGTAAATAGTTTAACAGATCCTTAGAGGATGGGCGGTCCTAAGCATCCTTTAAGTTACTTATACCTTATATTACAGTTCACTTGAGTTGGTTTACATTGTATACGTACGTATGTCTTGACTTGAGTGTTTTGTGTTTTGCTTTACGCTTGGGTCAGACTGAGTGATACAGCATTAGAGATTCACCTTCGGAGTTGGAGCTTTGCTTGAAGATCCAGCCATCTATTTTGAAAGAAATGCGGATTACGGATCTTAAGGCTAGGATTAACACTAGAGGGAAGGTGAATAGTGTTTATAAAGAATTACTAAATCTTTTTGAATTTATGTTGAATTGAACATGGATGTAAGCAATATATAGACACAGATATGATCACAGAAACAAACACAAATGCAGAAATAAAGTAAAAGCAATAAAGGAAAGAACACACCGGATTTTATACTGGTTCGGAGTTACCCTACATCTAGTCCCGCAACACAAGTACGGATTTTCTTACAAAATCAATTGTACAATTACACCCTCAATTTCAAGGCTACGAGGTACACCCTCCAGAATCACAATCCTCTGGGTAGAGATACTTGATTTCCGGGCCACAAGTTTACCCAATTGATTTACCAAAGCTACAATCACACCCTATCTCGCTTGATTGATTTTCAAGGCCATAATCACACCTTTTCTCACTTAATAGATTACAAAGAAGCCTATAACTCTGAATAGCACTGAGAACCTTGTTGAGATAGTGATAGAGAATCAAACCAGAAAAGATCGAGTTTGATTCAATGTTGATTTCGGCAGAGTAATGGTAAGAATATGTATTAAGAAATTTGGAGGAAGAAGAGGAGTGAAAAACCAGAAAATCTGATATAAAATTCGTCGAAACTAACCCCTATTTATAGAAGAACAACAGCCATGTCCATTCGTGAAGAGTTATGGCGAATAGACACTTCTTTTGAAATTTAAATTTTGAACTCAACTGACACCATGTCGACATGGTCACCATAGGCATGACGACATCCCAAAGCAATTTTTGATGATTTGATTTTCTTTGAAAATAACCTTTATCTTATATTAAAACTATTTTAAAATTTTCTAATATACTTGACGATAGTTAAAATACATAAGTAAATATAGAGAATAATATATATATATATATATATAATTTAACTATAATTTTATATTTAAATATTAAGTATAAATATTTAAAAGTTAAATATATTATTTTAAAAGATAGTTTAAAATCAGGAGTAATTTGACTTTGAAATTAAAGATAATTTTAAGGCCAAAATTATTTAAAATCAGGATAGAGGTTTTTGATGCTTTTAAAAGGAAGGTTTTGAAAACATTTTGAAAACAGGATATAATTTTGAAAAATCATTTTGAATAAAAAGTTAGCGGATACAAAACAATGTTCCACTAGATTTCTCGTAGGTTCCATCCTACTTAGGGTTCCATCCCTTTAACAGGCTCGAAGTGGATTCCATTCCACGAATAAATTGGATTTTAAGATGCCAGTGCTTTTCTAGGAGTTTTAACAAAATTCCTAATAAAAAACCTATTCTTGAAATCTTGAACGCTTGATAATCTTGATGCTCATGAGTCTTCAATCTTTGATATCTTGAATCTATATAATGTACAGTCTTCATTCTTGGTACATGCATGGTCAAATCCTGCATATACATATTTATCTAAGCTTATAATGTTAGTATTTATATTTTATAATCTATTCTAAGGTTGTTGTCATCAAAACCATCATCTCACGGACTAACAATCTCCCCCTTTTTGATGATGACAACCTTTGTTTATAAAATATTATTTTATCTTAATAGCTCCCCCTAAAACTAATAACTCCCCCTTAATCAATGCCTAATTACCCTATTTTATATTTCTCCCCCTTTGTCATCAACAAAAAAAACTCTAAACTTTATTATTCCAAACTATATAACTCTCCCTAATTCTAATATTCCATGTGAGTATAATGATAGTGTTATCATAAATAATCAACACTTAGATCTAATAATACATCTAATCCTTAACTACTAACTATCTTAAGTATATAATAACCGTATAGTTATATGTATTAATAAGAAGAACACATATAAGAACACAATTAATTTATTAATCATATAGTTGTATGTACATTTTACGTTCTAAACGTAAGAAGGAATAAACAACAATGGTAAAGAAAGAGAAGAAACTAATGTGTGTTTTTAAACATAGGAGATCTATGAATAGAACAGTTTGGATAGTGGAAACAGAAATTTCCACGTTGTTCGACAAGATTCCCATTCTTGTCAAAACGCACTTCTCCAACACACACGACTTGGTCATCATCCTCCGCGTGCGCTTCTTCCATGGGTTCTTCTTCTTCTTCTTCACTGGCCTCTTGATTGAGTGAAGAATCTTCATCAATCAAGATAGGGTTGGCTTGATTATCCATTATAAATTTTTGCAAATTTCTAAGAATCTTGCCTTGCTTCTCTTGTTCCTTTGCCATACGGAGTTGAATCACTTGAATTTCAGTCATCATCTGAAGTGCATTCTTCAGAGAGTCCTCTATTTTAGTCACATGAGCGAGAGTAGTACGTTGAAATGGACCAGACGTAGGAGAGGGGAACGAAAAAGTTGATTTTATGTTTGATTTGGAAGAGGAGACCATTGATTATTTGATTTCAGAGAGAAGAACAGAGAGATAACAGAAAGGATGAATAAAATTTCGAAAATGTGAAGAATATATAACCAATTATTTTGAATTTTGGTGGGAAAAATTTCAAAATTTAAAAATGTTGTATGTCGACATGGGTATATGGGGGATGTCGACATGGACCTTTTTATTTTTACTATTTGATTTTAATATTAATTATTAACTATACTTGTTATTTATATTTCAGTTATAGAATAAATACCTAATTCTCTTCTTAATTTAGTTAAAAATGATTCATTTAAGGATTTTGTTAAAATATCAGCAATTTGATTTTCAGAATTGATATAATCGAGAGTAACTACTTCCTTACTAATATTATCTCTGCGAAAATGATGCCTGATATCAATATGTTTAGTTCGAGCATGTTGAGTAGTATTTTTGGATAAATTTATCGCACTCGTATTGTCACAGTAAATTGGTTATTTTGAAAATTTTAAACCAAAATCTTTTAAAATTTGTTGCATATATATTACTTGAGAACAAGCCAAAGCAGCGGAAATATACTCTGCTTCAGTTGTTGATAAAGAAAATGTGTTTTGCTTTTTTACTAAGCCAAGAAACGAGAGAATGCCCCAAAAAGTGACAAGTCCCACTTGTACTTTTTCGGTCTGATTTACAACTAGCATAGTCAGCATCACAGTAAGATATTAAGTCAAAAGAATCATTTTTAGGGCAAAATAAACCATAATCAGATATGTGTTTAACATATCTTATGATTCGTTTTACGGCTTTTAAGTGGGTCTCTTTAGGTTGGGATTGATATCTGGCACAGAGACAAACACTATGCATGATATCAGGTCTACTGGCAGTAATATAGAGTAGTGATCCAATCATTCCTCTATATAATTTTTGATCTACATCTTTCGAGAGATCTTCTTTACTAAGGTACTCATTGGTTGCCATGGGAGTGGGTTTTCCACTCGCAGTAGTCAAACCAAATTTACTAATTAGGTCTTCAGCATATTTTTCTTGACTAATAAAGATACCATTGTCTAATTGTTTTATTTGTAATCCTAAAAAGAAATTTAATTCACCCATACGACTCATCTCAAACTCTTTTGTCATTATTTCAGAAAATTCTTTATTCATTTCAAAATTAGTTGATCCAAAAATGATAACATCTACGTAAACTTGTACTAGTTGAATATCATTTTTATTTCTTTTAATAAAAAGAGTATTATCTACTTTACCAATTTCAAAATTTAATTGCAATAAATAAGATCTTAGTCTATCATACCAGGCTCTAGGAGCTTGTTTTAGACCATATAATGCTTTCTTAAGTTTGTAAACATGATTTGATAATTTATCATTTTCAAAAAGTGGTGGTTGTTCAACATATACTTCTTCTTTTACAAATCCATTTAAAAAGGGACTTTTAACATCCATTTGAAATAATTTGAAATTATTATGATTTGCGAAATGAAGTAGAATCCTAATGGCTTCCAATCTTGCTACGGGAGCAAAGGTTTCATCAAAATTTATTCCTTCTTCTTGACAATAACTTTGAGCGACTATTCGAGCTTTATTTCTAACTACCTCTCCTTGTTCATTCATTTTATTTTTATAAACCCATTTAGTTCCAATTATAGTTATATTTTTAGGTCTAGGAACAAGTTCCCAAACATCATTTCTAGTAAATTGATTTAATTCTTCTTGCATAGCCAAAATCCATGAATCATCAGTTGATGCTTCTTTTGGATTTTTGGGTTCAATAGTTGATATAAAAGCTACATTACTCATTTGACTTAGTTGATTTCTAGTTTTAGCAACATATTGCATATCTCCTAGTATATTTTCTTTAGGATGATCTTTTAAAAGTTTAGTCCTTTTATTAGGATGATTAATTTCATTATTAGTTTCAATTGATTCTTGAATTTGAGTGATTAAATCCTCTTCATCATTTGTATCTTCAAATTTTTTGAAATTTTCATCAAACGAAACATGCATTGTTTCTTTAATGGTGTTAGTTTTTAAATTAAACACTCTGTATGCTTTACTTCTATTAGAGTATCCGATAAAGATTCCTTTGTCGGATTTAGGAACAAATTTATCTAAATTATATTTTGTATTTAAAATAAAGCATTTACTTTCAAAAATTCTGAAATAAGATACCTTAGGTTTCTTTGAATAAAGAAGTTCATAAGATGTCTTATCAGTTAAAGGTCTAAATTAAATTCTATCTAAAATATAACAGGCGGTAGCAACTGCTTCTTCCAAAAAATTCTTTGGTAAATTACTATCCGAAAGCATAGTTCTCGCACACTCTTGAATCGTCTTATTTTTACGTTCTACTACTCCTTTTATTGTGGAGTTCTTGGAAATGAAAAATTGTGAGCTATTCCCTTTTTATTGCAGCATTCCTCAAATTTTTCATTTTCAAACTCACCACCGTGATCACTTTGAATAGTTATAATTTTTAGAGAAAATTGATTTTGAATTCTTTTTGAAAAGGTCTTAAAACATTCAAAAGTATCACTTTTATGTTTCAAAAATATTGTCCATGTAAATCTAGAATAATCATCTACAATTATAAAAACATATTTACTATGATTTATTGAAATAATTTGAGATGGGCCAAATAAATCAAGATGAAGTAATTCAAGAGGTTTTGAAGTTGAAATCATATCTTTTAATTTAAAGGAACTTTTTCTAAGTTTTCCTAATTGACATGCATCACATAAACTGTCTACTTTAAAATTCATTTTAGGGAGACCTCTTACTAGATCATGTTTTGACAGTCTAGATAAGAGTTTGAAATTCAAATGCCCAAATCTCTAATGCCAAATCCAAGGGTCACTTGTATTTTCCAACAGACACAGGTTATCATTTGAAACTTTCATACTAAGAATACAAATATTCTTTTTCCTGACTCCCTCAAATATTATGGTCGCATTATTATCTTCGATGTGACATTTATCTTTTTCAAATTTAATTTTATATCCTTTATCGCAGAGTTGACTTATACTTAGCAGATTATGTTTTAGATTCTTAACTAGCAAAACATTAGTAATAATAGGAGTTTTAGAGTTACCGACTTTGCCGATGCCAATCACATATCCTTTTGAATTGTCTTCAAAGTTAACCAGTCCTCCGTCTTTGTATATAATATCATTCAGTATATCTGGATTATCAGTCATGTGTCTAGAACACCCATCATCAAGTATCCATTTGTTCTTTCTGATCTTCATAATTTGTCCCTTGTGGATTGATTCCTCAACAGTCATAAAGCATGATTCCTGCACATCAAACAATTTTGGTAGATAACTTGAATTTGAATATTGATTATATGCAGACTCATGAAACAATGATGATTTGAATATTTCTGAAATAGTATTAACAAATATAGCCATTTTAAAAACTTTTTCAAAAATCAGATTATGAAACTTTGAAAACCTTGCTTCGATACCAATTGAAGAAATGCGAATTACGGATCTTAAGCCTAGGATTAACATTAGAGGGGGGTGAATAGTGTTTATAAAGAATTACTAATTTTTTTTGAATTTATGTTGAATTGAACACGGATGTAAGCAATATACAGACACGGATATGATCACAGAAACAAACACAAATGTAGAAATAAAGTAAAAGCAATAAAGGAAAGAACACACCGGATTTTATACTGGTTCGGAGTTACCCTACATCCAGTCCCGCAACACAAGTACATATTTCCTTTTAAAAGCAATTGTGCAATTACACCCTCGATTTTAAGGCTACAAGGTACACCCTCCAGAATCACAATCCTCTAGGTAGAGATACTTGATTTTCGGCCACAAGTTTACCCAATTGATTTACCAAGGGTACAATCACACCTTATCTCGCTTGATTGATTTTCAAGGCCACAATCACCCTTTTCTCACTTAATAGATTACAAAGAAGCCTATAACTCTGAATAGCACCGAGAACCTTGTTGAGATAGTGATAGAGAATCAAACTAGAAAAGATCGAGTTTGATTTAATGTTGATTTCGGCAGAGTAATGGAAAGAGTATGTATTAAGAAATGTGGAATAAGAAGAGGAGTGAAAAACCAGAAAATCTGATATAAAATTCGTTGAAACTAACCCCTATTTATAGAAGAACAACAGCCATGTCCATTCGTGAAGAGTTATGGCGAATAGACACTTCTTTTGAAATTTAAATTTTGAACTCAACCGACACCATTTCGACATGGTCACCAAAGGCATTTTGACATCCCAAAGCAATTTTTGATGATTTGATTTTCTTTGAAAATAACCTTTTTCTTATATTAAAGCTATTTTAAAATTTTCTAATATACTCGACTATAGTTAAAATACATAAGTAATTATAGAGAATAATATATATATAGAATTTAACTATAATTTTATATTTAAATCTTAAGTATAAATATTTAAAAGTTAAATATATTATTTTAAAAGATAGTTTAAAATCAGGGTAATTTGACTTTGAAATTAAAGATAATTTTAAGGCTAAAATTATTTAAAATCAGGATAGAGGTTTTTGATGCTTTTAAAAGGAAGGTTTTGAAAACATTTTGAAAAATCATTTTGACTAAAAAGTTAGCGGATACAAAACAACATTCCATTAGATTTTTCGTAGGTTCCATCCGACTTAGGGTTCCATCCTTTAACATGCTTGAAGTGGATTCCATTCCACGAATAAATTGGATTTTAAGATGTCAGTGCTTTTCTAGGAGTTTTGACAAAATTCCTAATAAAAAACTTATTCTTGAAATCTTGAACGCTTGATAGTCTTGATACTCATGAGGCTTCAATCTTTGATATCTTGAATCTCTATACTGTACAATCTTCATTTTTGGTACCTGCATGGTTAAATCCTACATATACATATTTATCTAAACTTATAATGTTAGTATTTATATTTTATAATCTATTCTAAGGTTGTTGTCATCAAAACCATCATCTCACGGACTAACATGTTTCACTCTCGGTTATCCAGTTGATTCCAGTGTTGTATTCAGCTTTGCACGTGATTATCATCTTGTTATTTCTGTTGTATCTTGTCTAACTCTAATGTACATGTATAGTAGCTTCATGAACTACTATTTCTTTACTTCCGCTGCATTGTATTACTCTATGTCTGCGATTCTATGATTTATTTATTTGTCGTATATTCTGAGATTTGCCGAATTTATTTTACAATTCGGTATTTTGAGCAATTCAAGTCTGACATGTGTGGATGCGAATGGTTGAAAATATCGGGTCGTCATATGTGTGAAGAAAGAAATAAATTGTTTGTTACTTTTTAATTTTTATTCTCTGTTACATTTTCCAGCAACTTCCTGTTATTCTTCCTCTTCCTCCCATAACAATCTCCATATAACACCAGACAATTACTCTGCAATCCTACATATCCCCACTCACTTCTTATTACAACCATTCTTAATTCTTGAAACTCAAATTCCCTGTTAAAAAATTTCTTCTCCCTGAAAACTACCACAACAAGAAAGAAAGAATGACCAAAACAAGGAGTACGAAGTCTGGCCATAACACTTTGGTATCAAAGCCAAATCCTACAGAACAGCCTTAGATTTTTGAAGATGAAAACGTAGATAAGACAGGGGAATCAGATGTAGAGGGAACAAGATAAGATCAAATTAATGTCAAGACTGCCCTGACTATAAAGGAACTTCAAGAATCTCGCCAAATTCTGCAAGAAGTCACCAAAGAACTTAGTGTAAAAAATGGACAACATAAGTGAGGTAATCAATGGCGTATCAAAGGAATTAAAGGAGCTCAGGACTCATCAAACCACCGCCACCGCCACGGACCACTTATATTCCACCTGCACAGAGAAACTCCCTTAGACCAGTCGAAGAAAATCTCCTAGTTGAACCACATCAACCCTACCAACCAAGAAATAACCATAACCATCACCACAACAATGATATGTCCAGAAATTCAGGAGGCATCTTGCACAACCCTCAACTCCCACCAAAATTACTCCAAAACACCACCATTAAGTTAGACTTTCCCACTTACAACGGAGATGAAGAAGTTGTGGAATGGATCAATCAAGTTGAGCATCTTTTTCATTATCATAGTACTCCAGAAAATGAAAAGGTACCAACATGCTCATTTCATTTAAGGGGCGTAGCACGTAAATGGTATCAGTGGCTTGCCAAGAAGGTTAAAAACTATGAGACATGGTCTGTATTTAAAGAAGAAATTCTAGTGAGATTTGCACCATAAGAATTTCAGATACCCTATGGGGTAATTTCCAATTCAAAACAGATTTCAACGGTGAAATCCTACCTCACTCAATTTGAGCATTTGCAGGGAATGTGTGAAGCCTTGCCCGATTAATTCTTGCTGGAAAATTTTATCGATGGGCTCAAAAAAGATATCAAATATGATGTGATAGCACTTCACCCGGTTGATTTCAGAGAAACTGCTAGTTTGGCTAAGGTCTTTGAATGCAAAAGAGCCAAGAAAAGGAAAAACAAGTTCAGTAAATCATTAAGAACTACCCCACATAATGCCATAGATAAGGCAGTGAGTAATGGTAGAAGTTCTAAAAAATCCTTTGCTAAAACATGGGTCTAACACCTCAGGACATTATTGATAGATGGAGAAAAAAATCCATGTTTTGGATGCAATGAAAATTGACATACCGACCATACGTGCAAGAATAAACGTGTACATTGTGGAAGGGGTGATGACTCTACATGATTTAGATGTGGAACAAGAACATAATGACAATTCCGATTTTCAAGAAGACCTTCCAGCAACAGAAGATAATGATAAGGAACCCTATGCCATTACCCTTAGTGCCATGTACAGTATACCTACCCTTTCTACTATTAGAGTGCATGGTTACCTTAATGATAATGCAGTCACTGTCCTTATTGACTCAGGATCTACACACAGTTTTATCAATCTGATATGGCCAAGAAAATGGAATTACCTGTTCAAGAAACCACGGAATATGTAGTGCAGGTAGCCAATGGTGAGAAAATACAAGGAAGAGGAGTATGTAAGGGAATCATTTTAATTACCAAGATTGCCAAATGCCAGTTGATTTGTTGACAATACCTTTGGAAGGGTGCCAACTAGTCCTTGGTGCTCAGTGGATGAAGGAAATGGGTGAAGTCTCCTTTAATTTTGCCAAGCTACAAATCAAATTCAAATTTTAAGGAAAATTGTTTATATGGCAAGGAATCAAGGACAGTAACAAGTTAACTGATGGCAAGAATATTATTAAAGAAAGTTCTAAAGGGCAATTATCTTTATTATTATGTTCAAAGGAGGTGCAAATTGGTCCTACCCACTATGACCCAAGTATTCCCGAGGACTACAACAAATTCTAGAAAGGTTCCCTACTGTTACAACCACTGCTGTTACCTTACCACCCAACCGCATGCTTGATCAAAAGATTCCATTGAATTCCAATTCCAAGCCAGTCTGCTTGAGGCGCTACAGACATTCATATTATATAAAAAATGAACCGGAAAAGCTTATTAAAGAAATGCAAGAAGCTGGAATAATTCAACCAAGCACCAGCGAATATTCATCTCCGATGGTCATGGTCAGAAAAAAAGACAGAACGTGGAGGATGTGCGTAGACTACAGAGTACTCAATAGCCAGGCCATCAAAGACAAGTTCCCTATACCTCTTGTCTATGATTTGTTGGATGAATTATACGGTTCACATTATTTTACCAAATTAGATCTGAAATCTGGCTATCAACAAGTGAGAATGCACCATGATGGTATACATAAAGCAGCTTTTAAAACCCACGAGGGCCATTATGAGTTCCTTGTGATGCCATTTGGTTTATCCAATGCACCATCAACCTTCCAGGCACTAATGAATGATGTCTTTAAACCTTATTGAAGAAAATTTCTGTTAGTATTCTTTGATGATATACTAATCTATAGCCAGACCTGGTCTGAGCACTTGCAACATCTCCATCTTACTTTACAGATTCTTGAAAAAAATCAGCTGGTGACTAAAATTGTAAAGTGTTCATTTTCCAAGGAACAAGTCACATACCTTGGGCATGTTATCTCTAATAAAGGAATAAGGGTTGATCCAGAAAAAGTCAAAGCAGTTAAGATGTAGCCACAACCAAAAAACATAAAGGGGCTAGGAGGATTTCTTGGTCTCGCTGGTTACTACAGAAGGTTCATCATGATTATGGAACTATTGCAAAACCACTTACTAACTTACTGAAGAAAAATGCATTTGGATGGAATGTGCGAGCCACAGAAGCATTCAACAAGTTGAAGAATTGTCTCATGAACCCACCAGTTCTAGCCATGCCAGATTTCAGTTAGGAGTTCATCATTGAATGTGATGCAAGTGGGGTTGGTATAGGAGTTGTTTGACTCAAACTGGAAGACCTATGGCATATCTTAGTCAAGCTTCAAATGGAAAGAATTTGTTGTTATCTACCTACGAAAAGGAACCGCTGGCACTGATACTTGCTACAAAGAAATGGTCACAATATCTTATAGGACGAAGGTTCACAATAAGAACTGATCATCAAAGTTTGAAGCATCTACTAACAAAGAGGTTAACATGGGATTTCAGGGTAAATGGTTAGCTAAACTCCATGGATATGACTATAAAGTAGAATACAAGACAGGTAAAGAAAATACCGTAGCAGATGAATTATCTAGAATCCCTGAGGAGTACAGTGAAGAGCAGCCACATTCTATATCCACAGTGGAGAGTAACTGGGTGCAAGAACTCAAAGGGAATATGGAACTATCTGAATGTTACAAAGAAATGAAACAAAAGCTAGCAAATGGCAAACTCAATGCATTCAAATACAAGATATTGGATGGGTTACTATATTATAAAGGCAAGATGTTGATAGATCACAATTATAAGGAACTAATTCATACCTTGTTACATGAATACCACTCTACACCACTAGGAGGACATGCGGGTGTAAAATAGACTGGGCATAGACTCAAACAAGTTTTTTACTACAAAGGCCTAAAATCTGATGTTGAAAATTTTATGAGGGAATGTGACTCCTGCCAAAGAAATAAACATGAAAATGTACTCTTACCAGGTCTGTTGCAGCCACTGCCCATTCCCGAGAAAATTTGGAGTGATATATCAATGAATTTCATCCTAGGCTTGCCAAAAAGTTACAAATATACGGCTATATTTGTAGTTGTAGATAGATTATCCAAATATTCACACTTTTTTCCACTTCAACATCCTTACACTGCAAAGGACATAGTCAAGATATTTTTTGATAGAGTGTTTAAGTTACATGGGATGCTTAAAAGTATAGTAAGTGACAGGGACTTTATATTTACAAGCACATTTTGGCAGGAATTATTCAAATTGCAAGGATATACACTGAAAATGAGCTCAGCCTACCACCCACAATCATATGGACAAACGGAGGCAATCCATAAAATTCTAGAGAGCTGTCTTCGATGTTTTGTATGTTATAAACCACAAGAATGGTCGAGGTGGTTAACCCTTGCCGAGTATTGGTACAACAGTAGCTCGCAGAGCTCAATCAACATGATACCCTATATAGCAGTCTATGGCATAAACCCACGTACACTAATTTCATATGTGCCCAGAACTGCTAAACTACCTCAAGTTGAACAGGAGCTTTATTCCATAGATATTGTAATACAAATGCTCAAAGATAGTTCATAGTTGACACAGAAAAGGATGAAGAAATTTGCGGATGCTAGAAGAATTGAAAGAAGTTTTCAAGAAGGAGACTGGGTCTACCTCAAAGTGCAACCATACATACAAATCACAGCAAGTAATTGAAGAACCACCAAACTATCGCTAAAATTTTATGGACCCTATAAAATAATCCAAAAAATAGGGGATGTAGCTTATAAGCTAGAGCTGCCAGTTGAAGCCAGAATACACCCAATCTTCCATGTATCGCAATTAAAAATGAGAGTTGGGAATGGTGTAATTATACAACAAGATTCTCCATCCTTCACTGAAGAGATAATTGATGAACCAGAATTGATATTAGATCGAAGAATATTTTTGAAGAACAACAAGGCAATTACGCTAGTCTTGGTGAAATGGAGCAAAGAAATCATGATGAATCGACTTGGGAAGATTATTGGATTTGATCAAACGATTTCCTACTTTTGACCTTGAGACAAGGTCAAATTTCGAAGGAGAGAGGAATATTATGCCTACAGCTAAGTTGTCGAACATGCTTGAGAAGGTCTAGGAAGAAGGAGGATTTTAACAAACACCCATGTTCGATGCAACTCTACAGCCATCAGTGGTGATCACACGGCGGAGCTGACCACCCACCTCACCAGATGCCACAACTTACGCAGCCAAGCCCCTTTGACTAGTCAACAACACTCAGATCTTGTTAGATCGTGTGTGCATATGCACACTACACAGGGAGCAATGATGTATGGGTTGAGAATGAAATTGTTTTTTTATTGGGTTTAAGGCCTGTAAAAACTTGTGCAGTAATCTAAAATGGGTCGATTTTGTCATGTATAAATAACAACAGGATTCAGCTTGTAAATGTGTGAAGAAAGAAATAATTCGTTCATTACTTTTTAATTTTAATCTCTGTTACATTTTCCAGCAACTTCCTGTTATTCTTCTTCTTGCTCCCATAACAATCTCCATATAACACCAGGCAATTACTTTGTAATCCTACCTATCCCTATTCACTTCTTATTACAACCATTCTTAATTCTTGAACCTTAAATTCCCCGTTAAACAGTTTCTTCGCCTTGAAAAGTGCCACAACAAGAAAGAAAGAATGACCAAAACAAGGAGTACGAAGTCTGTCCATAACAGAAAGCATATAAGGAGGGATTCATGTTGGGATAAGGGGGTAAGGCCGGGTTGAAAACGAATTTGGAAAGGGATCTGGGGTTAGAAGCGAATTTGGTAATGGAAGTGGTTGTCGTTGGTAGGAGCAGTTGTTAATGGTCAGTGGGAAGGTCGCCATTTTTTCTATTTTTCCACTATTTTATTCTTCTTAAACAACTTTTGAATAAAAGTAAACAATAACTAAATGAATTAAATTCAAAACAACAAATATGTAAAACAAGTATTTTTTAAAAAGCGAATATAAATGATCAAAATTGTTTTCAATCAAACTCGATTAGAAATAAATCAAAATTATTTTCAACTAAAACTATAACAAAATAGATCGAACAATTTAGGTACATATAAATTTGTTGTGAAAGGTTCAAATCAACAAATAGTATGAACAAATAATCATATGAGGTGCATGATTTAAAATCTATCAACATAGAGATCATATAATCAATTGAGGAATAACACAAAAGGGGATAAAAATAAAATAAACATGATGAACATTTAACTAATCGAGGTGTGGCAGAAAGGGATCTGAATTATATTGCAAGATAAACATACAAGGAGATAATATATAGAAAGTATAGGATCTAAACTATGTGAACATGATTAATACATGATTAAATAAAATCCAAACGTTACCTTAAGATGTAGCCAAAAAGTTGCACAATGAATGATGAACAAAACACTAAGATTCAATTGAAACAACCTCTAGATTTTGCAAGAATTAAGAGACAACAGCCAGCTTTTTTATTTCATTTGGATTTTGATTTTGGAGCCATAAAAATTTTGCCTAAAGGAGAGGAAAAATAATCGTTGAGTGAATAAAAAGGATTTGTTTTAAAGGAGGCATTGGACCTTTCAGTTCCCTCCATTAAAACATTCCATATTTAATTCATCATTAAATCTCATTAAATATATCATCCTCGCTATGCATAGTTGGCCATAAAAGAGGCACGTAGGCCAAAACTATTTCCTAAAACCACTTAGCAATTAATATATTTAAATCCAATTTAAATATTCTATCATATCATCTATCTATATGCGTGTTTGTAACTTCTATGTACGCATTTTATTAAATATAATGGCATTCAAACAAATCAAATAAAATCTAATAAATAATGGTTTATAAGTATTTATTATATTACAATGATTATAAATTGATTAAATCTTATGGTTTTTCAGAGCATTCATCATTACGGTTGTGCGACTCAAAGTGTTAATTCTATCAGCGATTAAAATCGAACAATTCGAATATTAATGTTTACACACCACCTTAGCTTGTAGTGTAGCGTTTTGGCTGAATTTATCGCTTATACATCTTTTTGATAATTCAGTTTTACTTATTATAGGCGGTACTTGATAGTAATGATTATTACATCAATTTACTTCGTCAATACTATATCACACTAGGACTTGCGGAACTTGGTCATTGTCGACACCAGATTCCAACATCATCCACATTTAACTTAATTAGGTCAAACACAAAATCCTTGGTTCAATAATAACAATTATTAGTAACCGTACTGCTCTGGCCCTAGACTCTAACTTTGAGTTGATCGTGAAACCAACCTCATATAACCAATGAGACAAATTCTCTATTGAATAGTATTTCATTTCCACTACTTCAACTCAAATCTAACTACAGCCATTCAATGGATGCTATGCCATGATTTAACTGTAATCAAAATGGAGTGTCCATATTGAAGTTCAACAGTATTCTCAAGTCTAGAGATCTATGTAATATCTCATTTTGAGATTCAGTATTCTCAAGTCTATATATCTTTTCGAGATTCTCTGTTTGACCTTAATTATATTAAACCAATAGAGAACTCTCGAGTGAGTCATTCCATTATTATCCAATAGCTATTAGTACGTAACCCCTTGGTGTCCCCAGCAGTCAGACTAATACATTGTCCAACATTAAAGAGTGTTACACACTCCATCTCAAAGGATGTATCGATATCCCATCTCGAAACATCTCGACAAGGAATATTTAAAACAACATGTTATTTAATGTGAAAATTATCATTATTACAACACATTGTAATTACTATTACATAACATATGATTTAAGGATTTTGTATTTAATATATTTAAATTAATTACTTAATTAATTATATCACACTATAACAAGTATATACTGAAATGAAAATACTTTTTACTTGACAAAGATTGATTATCAAGTTAGATATACATAATAAATTACATTAACGCCCACAGGATATACCCCTAACTCATCATTGATATCGACAAATGGGGCAGATATTGAAAGAAAAAAAATCGTTGACATACATTGTTGGCTTACTTCATAATGTCGTTGAATGGTGTATGGTTATGTAAAGGGAGAATAAATTGTACGAAGATTGGGAGGCCATGCTTGTCACTCAAGACCAGCCAACAAATACGATCCTACTGAAAAATTAACCAATCCTGAACGGGTAAAATGTTTGGCGACACATCTTGTTTGAGAATTTCGTCGTAGCAAGGGGAATGAGTTAGATTTATCTATGGTCGTTGTTTTGTTTTATCTTATGTATTTTTTTCTCTCATGTTGTATCTAGGTGTTTTAATTTAGTATTATGTTTCTCCAAGTTAATGCATTTCATAAAGGCGGATTTAATTTAACTAATTTATTTAATTTCATAAAAATATAATCTTTTTTTCCAATCACATTCTCAACCCTTTAAACACACTTTGACTTTCTCGCCTCTTTCCATTTTTCTTTCCTCTTTTCCAGTGGTTTCCCTTCGCGTGAAATGGATTTCTTGAATGCGTAAAATAAAATATTTGAGAAGAAGATCCTCCTCCTAAGTATCGATCGAGAAATATGTTTCCATCCCATTATTATCAAGGAATTTTTTGAAACGCATTCTTTAAGTTTCAAAATACACAATATCCGTTAGCAAATACAAATTTTAAAAATTGCATTTATTTTTAGTTTCAGTCAAAAATGCAAATATTTTTAGTATAAAGCGAAAATATCTATAATTTCTACAAATATTTGCACTTTTTTAAAAATAAACAAACAAACTAGTTTTGGACATAGAAAACATGTGATTAAGTTCAAAATAAATTTAAAAATAATAATTTTGTCAAAATTAAACACATGAGTGCAATTTAGATGATGTTTTTAAGAGATTTTTTGTGTATCAAACTTGAAAATAAAGGGTATAATCATAATTTCTACCATTATAATTGAATAAGACTCAATTTTGAATATCCTTGCTTAACAAGCAATAAATATATGTGGAAATTTGGTTTCGCATCTTATTTCCAATTTTTTTAGGTGAAAAGCCTTATCAAAACCGTGTTTTAAATATTTTTAATTTTGGTCAAAAAAATTCAGAAATTACATCTGAAAATTAATCGCATGTTTCTATGGTCAAAATCTTTGTTTTTTGAATTTATTTTAAATTTTACAATCTTTGCAGAGAACTTTGTAAATACATGTAATACTAAACTACAAATATTTGTATATTTGTTTATAAATGATTGTTGAGCTTTCTATAAATATTTTCAGTGTTTTCCGTAAATATCCTATAAATAAAAATTAGATGCTGGTTCTAAAATATGTTTAAGGGAGGGACGATACTTTAATTTGTTTTTGTTGAAATTTCTCTTAAGTCTGTATCATTTCGAGGAAAAAAACAAAGTTCCGTTCGTAGTACTCTCATTCCTGTATACAACCGCATTCCCGTTTCAGACGCGTCCGACGCCGCCAAGGGCAGATGGCATGTTAGAAAAACGCAAGGAAATGTGCGTTTGGAGCTGTTTAATCTTTTGATTAGTTAAATATTTTCTATAAAATTTTAAAATTAACAACTTATGCAAATGAAATCCGTTTGAGACATGGTTTTTTTTTGTGTTGTTATTGTATCAACTACATTATGGAGTTGATTTGAACTGATTCCGAGCAATTTAAAGTCTTACAATTTAATTGATTGATTAATTTATTTATTTTTGCAAATTATTGATACATATTATTCATTAGAAAACAAATATTTATTAATTATAAATCAATTTGATTTTAAAATATACATTTCATCACACAGATACATTATCGTTTCAGTAGCGTTTTATGTTAAAGCATTCAGTTCAAATGTTCTGCTACGAGGAACTAGCATCGCTGCCTGATGGGATTGATAAGTACAAGAGTCTCCACGTCATACTGTAATAGCCACGGGATGTTGTAATCCGTATAAGACCATTTACAGTAAACGAAACCCAACCCGTTCAAAACTACTACATAAATATTCTCCTCCTCAAAATTTCTCTGATCTGGATCGATCAATCCACGATGCCGCCCAAATTTTAGGCATTTTCGCTTTTTAATCGTAGTTAACTGGTTTAGGAGGTACTGGAGGGATCGAATCGGATGACCCGCGATGGCGATCGAAGCGGATGGAAAAGGCGAGATGGTTCTGTCGGTGAATGGATTGTCTATGCCAGCGTCTGAGGTGGAGGCGAAGCTTGACGAAGGGGATATTCAGGAAGCTGAGTCTTCGCTTCGTGAAGGACTTGCTTTGAATTTTGAGGTTTGATATACTTGATTTTCTTGGAAATCGGATGATACTGTGTAATGTAGGATCTGGAATTGATTTTGAGTTAGCTTTAATTAGCAAAGACGATATCCTATTATTAGGTTACATTTTGCTCATGTGATTAGTATTGATCGACTTTATTTGACTTTGATGGACTTGACATTGATGGCTTTGAAATTGTATCAAGCATAGAAGTTTGTAACATTTCAGTGCAGCTTAGATAATATCTGGTTCGGATATATTATTAACATGGAAATATTAGGATGGTTTGTTTGAGAAATTGCTGAGATAAACTAGTTTTAGAAAGGGGAGTTTCCCTAACATGTAGTAGAATTTCCTATGTGAGATTATTTTTTTGGATGATTTTCTCCATAAATTAATTATATGTTTAAATATGCTGTGATGATTTTATATATTTTAATAATAATAATAAAAAACCTGCTACTGATCTTTGGTATACATTGTTGGTTGTGATGGAAGGTTTGAGTTTCTTTAAATAGGATTTCACTCTAGTTTTAGGATGATCAGATTTGAAATTATCGTTGCATGGATTGACTGAGAAGTTTTAAGTAGTTACTATGTGGAGTTTGCCTTGCACTCCATGAATGTGATAAATAGTCCCTTGTCATTTTCCTCTAAATGCGTATTTTATAGGTAGAATGTTGGCATTTAAAAAAGAAACATAAAAGTAAGTTTAACATAGGAGAAATCCGAATGCTGAGAGGGATGATTAAAATTACAAAAGAAGATAAAGTCAAGAAATGAGACGATGAGAGAGAAACTAGAAGTGACAAGTATACATAAGAACATTAGGAAACTAAACTTAGATGATATAGATAGATACGGAGAAAACAAGATATTGCACAAGTAAGGAGTCACATTGAAGATGTTGCGCAAAAATTGACACATCACCTCAATATCACCGAAAAACGAATTAAACAAATATAAAATAAAGAGGTAAAAAGCAAAACACAAAGTTTCTACAGTGGTTTGGTGAAATCTCCGGCTTATGTCCACTTAATTCTTTTATTTGATGAATTTTCTTCGGAATACAACAAGTTACAATCAAATCCAAGCTACAGTATAGTACATCTTGGGTTTTCTATGTTTTATGAGTTAGAGGAAGAAGAAGTTAATCCAAAGTCACAACAACCAATCCAAAAACCAATCCACTTTCTAGTTGAAGTTTCCTTGATATTTATAGATGAATCCTAGCACAAATCCCACGATCCCGATTGAACGTGTCTTTTTCTCCAAATATGAAGTTCCAACACGTAGAACTGATCACCGCGCACGAATCTTAAGAATATCAAACAACTCGTTGCCGACCATAATAAGGTCGGTAAAATGAGGCTGGTAAAATATTGTCCGTAAATATAGTCGGTAAAATGTAGTTGGTAACAAACAAATCATGCATTTTCGAAACTTAGCCAAATTTTTTATTTCTTCAATCTTGACTTCTTTCAAGTTTCTTGAGTAATCCCTTCATCGTTTTGTAGTTTGGTTCCTCTGATCTAAGTCAATTTCAAACCCATGGTAAGTTTACTGGAATCATTTCCCCCCCTAAAGCATGCTATTGTAAATACAAAGCATGTTTTGCTCAAGAATGCATATCGAGTTGATAAATTACCATCAGATATGCTCTTTGGCTATCTGCTGGACTAACCATGGCGAATTATCCGATTCCTTTGGATTCATCTGCAAATCAAAGATCTTTCTAAACCATCTAAGGACTCAAATCATTGCTTAAATGTTGGTCGTAAATCACGATCGTCTTGTGTTCCTTTGTGATTTGATATATCATAAATCATATATCATGCTATCATCCTCAACAGTTATTTTGACGTATTTCCCTTGATTAGAACATTACTTAAAAATTGTTTAGTATCGCATAACGTCCCAAGTTCCAACCGAATCGAGGCAGTGATATTTATCATTATTCTGTAACCATTATCCGATTGTTTCAAATCAAAAGACGTCTAAATCCTAAGGTTTAGTTTTCGATCTCTTCATATCGTAAATCTAGATCGAGCTCAATCCGCTCGCTCTTCGGAGAAGGAATCCAATATCCAAGTGTGTCTACCTGCTCACCCTCCAGTGTCTTGCTATCTTGTATAGTTCATTCGCTTACTCTCCAACGAGGAACCTGTATTTCATCATTTGTCACCATCTCTCCGGTCGGGGGACTACAGTCCATTAGTTTATTTATTAAATGTCAAGGATAACTAGGTTTCACTAGTATCCGTTAGCAATATCAAAATCAAATATCATGTTCAATTAACATCCGTATTCAAATCATTCAAGCATCCTTATTCAAATTAAAGTGCATCAAGCAAAAAATCAAGATATCTAATTTAATCAAGAATTACTTATGGACTTTAACTCAGAGCATGATTATGAGACCGTTCAGGATTCATTCAAGGCATAAGTAAAGTGTAGAAAATAAACCTAAATCTGGTCCATTCCAATCATGGGATAAATTCACGGTCTAGATTTTTGGCCTCGTCTGGGTATATCTGCCACAGAGGGTGGTTGCTCCTGCTGCACCATTATGGTTTAATTCTTTACATATTGTGGCCGGTTACTCCAAACTGCTACTCTAACAAATTACGCAGATGTCTATATTCATTGGTTTCGTGCCCATTCAATTTATGGAATAAACAGTATTTTTCATACTTTCTCTTTCAATCCGTGGATTCTCTTTTCGTGGGTTTTCTATAGAGAATCTTCGTTCGGTATCAAGTTAAACGGGTCTCTGTTAATTTGATGTAAGACGAAACTTCCGTTCCCTCTTTTATCGCTAAAATCCTTCGAAACCATCATCAACTTTCGCTTTCTCTTATCTTTTCAAATCCTGCCATACCTTGATGGTTCTCCATCCTCCACAACACTTCACCACTCTCGGCTTCTGCGTCTTCCTAAGACAAATATCTCTCAACTTGATAGTAGAAATCCGCAAGACTCACAGGTGGATCCATCTCCAGTGCTATCTTAAAAATAATTTTATTGACAACTTCAGAAACTACCGCCATCAGAACTGTCGACGGGTTTGGTTTTTGCATCGCAACGGCTGCTACATTAGATCTAGTCAAATAACTCTGTAAGATCTCATCTGCCTTCTGCTTTACGCTCGAAAGTGTCATCGTAATTCTTGGTCGTACTATATGAACTCTAAACCAGTTCATAAACTTCTCCACTAATTCGGTACATGTGTTGATGAATCCATTCTCTAGTTGACGAAACCACATGACAGCTAGATCATTCGAAAACAACGGAAAGTACAATTCCATCACTTCCTTCGAAGCATCCAACGCTCTCATGTGCTGGATATATTTCATCAAATGAATTGTTGGATACATCCTTCCATCATATGGCTTTAAAGCTGTTAGCTTAAAATCAAGCGGATTTCTAATTTATCATATGTTCGGGGTAAACGAATTTCTGTTTACATCCTTCAAACTTCGACCTGGAGCTCCTCCTCAAAGCACAAATTATCATGCTAGCTATTCTATCATTATCATTCAGTTGAGATCTCCGAGGCTCTGCATGTCCTTGATCTAAAGCTTGGTTGTACCCCCGTTCCTACGAGGAACGTCTAATTCTAATCCTTGCCGCTGTAAGTTTGTGTTCTAATCTCCGTCTCTGACTTTCGCATTATCCATTCTCGGTATCCTAGCTTGCTCAAAACCTAAATTGGCCATGCCCTCCTGACCATTATGGTCGGTACGGACCTATTCGGGTGTTGGGGGGTTGGTTACATTTTGCTATGTTCTATTCCTCTATGTATTTGTTCCGCCTTCCAATCCCTGATTTTGAGTTGCAGCTGCTTTGGTTGTCCTTTTCTTTTCCATTCTTCTGAAAAATTCATTCAGCATGTTCTATTGCCTTGCAAACAAGCTAATTTGCATCTCTTCTCTAATAATATATATAGAAAGTGGACTTGAACTTGAGAACACCTCTTGGTTGCTTCATGTCCTTATTGATTTCCTTCAACAGTAGCTTTTACAGTACATCTTTTCATCTTCTCCAAATCATATCTCAAGTTTTTTCATCGAAACCACCAAAAATGTTGTATCAAAAATTGACACAACACCTAAATATCACTCAAAAATGAAGTAAACAAATATGAAATAAGGAAAACGAAGAGAAAGTGGGCAAAACATAAAAGTTTTATAACGATTCGGTAAAATCTCAAACCAACGTCCACTTAATCCTTTTATTTGATGAATTCTTTCCGGAATACAATAAATTACAATCAAATTCGGTTACAATCTAGTAGATCTTGATTTTTTCTATGTTTTATGAGTTAGATGAAGGAGAATGTTGATCCACGGTCCCAAGAGCCAAGCCAAAAACCAATCACCTTTCTAATTAAAGTCCCATTGATATTTATTTACGAATCCTATCACAAATCTCGTGATGTCAGGCTTGAACGCATTTGTGTCTTCAGATCCAAAGTACCAACATATATAACACGCGCACAAATCTCAAGAATGCCAAACGACTGTTGCCTTGCAAACAAGCTAGTTTGCATCTCTTCTTTAAAAATATAGATAGAAAGTTGATTTGAACTTGAGGACGCCTCTTGATTGCCTCATGTCCTTATTGATTTCCTTCAACAATAGCTTTTGCAATACATCTTTTCATCTTCTTCAAATCATATCTCAAGTTTTTTTTTAATTGGAACCATAAAAGATGTTGTATCAAAAATTGACATAACACCTAAATATCATTCAAAAATGAATTAAACAAATATGAAATAAGGAAAACGAAGAGAAGGTGAGCAAAACATGAAAGTTTTATAATGATTTGGCAAAATCTCAAACCAACGTCCACTTAATCCTTTTAGTTGATGAATTCTTTTTGGAATACAATAAATTACAATCAAATTCGAGTTACAGTCTAGTAGATCTTGATTTTTTTCTATGTTTTATGAGTTAGAGGAAGGAGAATGTTGATTCACGGTCCCAAGAGCCAAGCCAAAAACCAATCACCTTTCTAATTAAAGTCCCATTGATATTGATATACGAATCCTATCAAAAATCTCGTGATGTCAGGCTTGAACGCATTTGTGTCTTCAGATCCAAAGTTACAACATATAGAACACGCACACAAATCTCAAGAATGCCAAACGAAGAGAAAGTCAATCCACGGTCCCAAGAGCCAATCCAAATTCATTCTAGTTAAAGTCACATTGATATTTATAGACGAATCCTAGTACAAATCTCGTGATGCCAGGGTTAAACGCATCTTTTTCTCCAGATTCGAAGTTCCAACATATAGAACAGGTCATCGCGCACGAATCTTAAGAATGTCAAACTACTTTGTACCGACCATAATATGGTCGGTAAAATGTGATTAGTACCAACCAAATCATGCATTTCAGAAACTTTTAGTCAAATCTTTGATTTCTTCTATCTTGACATCTTCCAAGCATCTTGACTCATTTCTTCATCGTTTTATAGTCCAGTTTCTCCGATCTAAATTAATCTCAAGACTATTGTAAATTTGTCGAAAACTGAAGAAAAAAGACAAATCTAAATTGACATGGGCAGAGTATTAAAAACGATCTTAAAAAGCTAGACATAGCTAATAATATGGTTCAAAATAAAAAACTAGAAATTAAGAATTCATGTGGCCGACCTCAATCTTTTGGGAATAATGCAAAGATGACGACGATGATTTTACAGTATGCTCACGAGTCGGTATTGTTTCTATTATATTAAAAATCTACTTTTATGATTCATACTTGCCATACACTTCTGTATGCAATTTTATGAGCATTGAATTAATAGGTCAATGATTAAACTGCTCAAAAGTATTTGTTTTAATGCCTTACGTGTTGTCTCCTAATAAGAAAAGATTAAGAGCCATTAAAGGATATATGTCAAAATGGACGACGTTATTTATTATGATGTTCTTATTATGTTTATTTGTGTATTTGTGTATAATGGTAAACAAGAAATGATATGCTTTACCATATACATAAAAGCAGCTCTAGTTAAAGCAATTTTCATGCATATCATAATTGTTACTAACTTTTTATTAGTTTGTAGTCATCCACAGAATGTTTTCCATTTTGAAGAACATTAAAGAAGAAGAATTTTATTTTGTTCTTCTAATTTTAACCTTAAGCATATTTTGAACGTTTTTCAATTCTTTTGTTGGCTTAAAAGTACACACACATATAAAAGATCATGTAATCATAGGCAGAAGCAATTTTGGTTGTGTATTCATACAACAAATATCATTCTTTTATGTATTTTTTTTTCTAAAATAATGATTACGTGGAAGTAAATCAAGTACAAGATTACGCTTCATCTTTCGTCACATGAACAATATGATTTGATAAAATCATAACATGGTCCTATAAATATGTCACAGTGTAATACTACAAAAATATTTGATTTACTGGTTCAGTAATATTAACGATTACGCTCTGAGTTCCTTGTAGCTCTATTCTAGATTAAATCATGTCATAATCTTATGAAAGACATGTTACATGGAAGCAGTCTTTTATAAAACCAATTATGCACATCATAAAGAGCTTTCCGTGATTAACAACTTTATCACTTATGGTGGACTGTTGTCAAGTACACTAACAGTTTGATATATTTTGCTTTGTCATCACATAAATCAACGTGAAGAGGTTATAAAGTGGGTAAATTTTAATATTTGCAGATCAGTGTCATATTAATGTTTTATCCAAATGATTAATTCACTCACAATGAGGTTGCTCAACTTTTGATTATGGGGATAAATTATGCTTTGATATGATTACTGCACTCAAAGCATTTAAAACGTTATGTGAGAAATTATTGCTATTTTTTTCGCTTAAAAGAAATGTATCATACACTAATAAAAATATCCTTTTACTATTAGGATTAATCGAATTCGTGGTGGAAATATGGAGCATAATACTTTTTATTAAATGTAATTATAACAGGGGATTTTCAAAGATGGGTCCCTACATTGAAAAATTATGTAATGGAAGGATAACTGCTAATTGTAATTAATGACAAAGACCTATTTTGAAATACTAGATTGCAATCATCGAAAGTGCATACACCCAGCATTAAAAAAAATTGCAATCAAAATAAATATGCAAAGTTGTCTAGAGAATGCAAAACTTGAAGTACAGATAGACATCACCTTCTTTCTGTTATATAAAAAAAAATACGAAAAAATATATTAGGAAACACAGTACATATGCAATTATTAAAAATAAAAGTGTAGAACATACGCAAGCATTTCTCAAAAACAATGTGTAAACGGTAAAATTGATGTGCAGATTAAATCCAATTGAGAGGATCATTATTATACACCATTTTGAACAATGAAAATAACAACACAAAATTTTGAACAGTATTTGCAAGAAATTAAACCTTTATAAATTTTCAGAAATAAAATAAATGTAAAAGATCAAACTATCAACAATAAATTGAAATATGACTATGAATTCACATCTTACACCTACAGAAAACATAACAATGAAAAGACTTTTTTTTTATTCAAAGATATTACTTAAGTAAAATATTAAAAAAAAAAACCTTAAAATGCATCAGTTTCAAACAATAAAGTGTAAGCGCGGAATATACGAAATTGCATAACTAAATTTTCAACTTTAAAAATGCGGAAATAAAATTAAAATAGTAAAGTGCAGGTGTCATACCACATAAAACTCAATGAAACTCTGCAGGTGTTCGCAACAAATATATCCTTCTGTTGTGCCGTTAAATTATTGAGACACTTCCTCTACGGTTATGTTGAAAATAGGGAGTTGGCCATATTTTCTTGTTATAACATTTCAGATGTAACTGTTATTCAAGATATGGAATAACCACAACATTCACACCTTGAGTGATAATTTATGTCATATAGTTAAGATCATGGCAAACATATAGTATTGCAATTAATTACATGTTATGTTTACTCTACCCTATAGGTTTTATAACCTATCATATGTAGAACAATTGGGATAAAACATATTCAAACTTTAGTAAGAGCAAATATCATATTCCCACATGTATATAGATTTCTAATAGTAAATACAATCTATTCCCCTTAACCGATGTTTTATTAATGAACATATGATGTTCAAAACCTGTTTCCATAATAAAGTCATTACTGATAAGTAAATATAACTTGTTTTAGCAATAAATGACTATTCATTGAGTTATGTTATTGTTGCTATATCTGCATTCTGCAATAAAGATAAGTTGCTTATTCTGCCTTTGTTTGTCAACTTGTTAAGCCAAATATAAAAATCGCACACAGAATGGTGGGAGCAACAATATTATTAAATATGTGTTTTTAGTGGATTGTAAAGTGATTTAGCTTGCCATAAAGAAGGAAACTGCACTCTTGTGAAATAGTCCAACGTTTATTTTGGTTGGCCATTTAAGAAATGAACTGGGTTGATTTCGGCATGTTACGAAATTTAGCAGCTAAATAATATGATACGCTAATATAATTATAAAATAAAACCATAGTAGATTATTCTTAGTGAATATAACAATAAAAAAAAAGTGTGAAGAACATTTGTATATTAGAATTTGTGGATTTTGTTATATGATGGTGGACATATGGTGATATATCAAATGCCATTGATTTAGTCAATGATACTATTGCCATTTTACTCAACAAAGTGAAAGGAAGTCGAAATAGAAATATCGACATTAAGCTCCTTAGGGGCAAAGTTGAATGATCATGTAACTATCATATATAAGAGCAATTTCATTAGGGAGTTAATGGTTAAAGCAGTTGCCAAATATATTGATAATTGTTAATATCAAGGTTTAAATCTCATATTTCAGTCATGTCCCATTTCGAAAATTTTATAGAGCCTATCTCCTATCAGGTGAGATCTTGAACTAGATGAGTGCATCCCATCTCGAATTTGTATCTCGGATCCTAGAATCCATTTCGGGAATATCTCAATGTGTATATTATACCGAAATTGATTTGCATACAACTAAGTTTATTGATATCATTTACTACCTTAAAACAACATCTAAATTTAATTGATAAATCACAAGCTTGCCATTAGTATCTCAAAAAATCATTCATAGTATATAGTTCAAATAAACAACAAGGATTCATGAATTATGTTCAATACAACATCATATCAAGATGAAGTTCTTATTCATATGTGTTCTATTCAAAATGCCTGCAACACATGTGCAGATCAATAGTTAATTGCATGCTAACAACTAAAACAGAAAACAGTGTGAGCTCAATCAAGCTTAGAAAGTACATGTAGAGTTAACTTTTAAGTAAATGTCAACAGTCTAAGTTAGGCTTGAACTTGAGTTGCTGAGCATCATATTCATTGAATATCTAATGGGAAAATATATCATGAAGTTTTATCACTGACATTGGTACAACCAAATCAAGTGAATAGACCAAAATAATAATAGTAATATATATTTGTTTATAATGGCTGGCTCATTGGCAACTTAAAGAGAAATAATTTATTTTGTAATTCAAAGAAACTTACACAAACTTTTAACACTCAGATTTATCATGTTTTCATCTAGTACAAATAATTTTGAAATATGTAGTAGCATTGAAAGAAAAGTAACAAACATGGAAAGAAGTTGAGGTTACTCGTATGCTCTTTAATATCTCCCTAAATCATTTTATACATGATTTATACAAAACAATCCTTTATACATACTAGTAAACGAACTGAAGGAATATAAATTTGTACACATAGTCTGCTTCATTTTTCTAATAGCTTCAATCTAGCAATCATATGTTATGAATATGACAGTTTAGAGCCGTCTAATTGTTCTGATTCATTACAAAACAACTGATAGTTTACTATACCAATAGCAAACACATATATTTTGTACATCTATTTTGCTCCCATTTTAGTTTCTCTTCTACAATAAACAAGCATGAACTAGATAGTATATAGAATAAAAATGGAACCGTTGCAGGTAAATGTTTACCAAAATAATGTATCTGATAGAACCATTGCAAGTAAATGAGTGAACTACTAAATTCTTTGGTACATAGTAACTACTGCTGTAAAATAAAGAGAATGGAAGTTAATATCTCAAAGGTTAGGTCACCCGCATGGTCATTTGGGCATCCAGGTTTGAGTTTAGAAACAGTCTCTTCGCAATGCGAGGGAAAGACTGCTTACATTATCGACCTCCTCAGAGTCCGCTATCGTGCAGGAGCCTCGTGCATTGGGTTCCACCTTTTTAATGTTATGACTATAATTTGAATAAGTGGAAGAATCTTAGAAATTGTGCATGACTCCAAATTGTCATATAAGTTTTCTATGAGTTTACACTTGTACAAATTATGATGTCATGATAGTTATCGATTCAAACTCAGATATTTTAATTATAGAGGTAGTATTTTAATTATGGTGGAAGTAGTTACCATAACCCCATAATGGTTTTGGATTTACGAATAGTGAGTAACTCTTGTGTACCCTTTTGATAATGACAATAATTTCTTGAATATTGTCTGATATAAGGTGTTCTGTTTTTCATTAAGAATGTCATTAAAAAAATAAAAAATGAAGTAGGCGAGAAATGGTAATACTCAATTATGCATGTTTGCAAATTATTTGATGTAAATGGTAAAGGTAAATAACATGTTTATATGATATTACCCCCATAGTTAGTGCGAACATAGTCATTATTTTGTTTGTTTATCAAAGTGTAAAGATTTGAGAATGTTTATAATTTGTCACATCAAATAATACGCAAAGGTTGCAAACAAGTGTAATATAGTTGGAAAAGATTCAAAAGAAAAGAAAGACTAAATCGGAACCTAGACTGCAAGAGCCCCTGCTTGTGGCAGTGTATAAGACATGAACTTGACAAATACTATCATATATTTTATTGATTATTATGTATATTCCATACGTTAAACCATTTTAAAAATATCTGTTCAAATTAGTTTCCATAATAGATTTACTTCAGATTTACTATACCACACCTAAATTTATCAAATGAAAGTCCACTGAAAATAATTGCACTATAGAAATCTGACCAATATGATGCTATGCTGTACATTTTGGTGATTATTTTCTGAGATATCTTGTCTACATATAATGTTTTCGTAGACTTGGTAATTCAGGTAGCAATCTCGTATCCCCAGCTGGTTAGTTACTAGAGAATCAAACCGAATTTGACCAAGGCTCCTGTTGTATGGTTGTTATTTAACGCCTTTTACAGCATTGGAGCTCACAAATTTAATTCAGTCATGGGTCATTATATATTTTGCTAATCAGAACATTGTTATGTTACTAAAATGCACCAGTTTGTACCATGCATGTTGACATATCAGCCTCTCAACCTATTTCCTTGCTATTTTTATATATCCCTTTATGTGAACAGGAAGCAAGGGCCCTTCTTGGAAGACTAGAATATCAAAGAGGCAATGTAGAAGCTGCCCTTCGTGTATTTGATGGTATAGACCTCCAGGCTGCTATACAACGATTGCAATCTTCTCCTGCACCACCTTCTAGAAGAAGTCGTTCTAGCGAATCAGTAAACTCTGTTTCTCAGTCCCAACATGCAGCTGGCCTTGTACTAGAGGCAATTTATTTGAAGGCGGTTTCTCTTCAGAAACTTGGCAAAGCCTCTGGTGAGTACAACCTATAATTGCTCTTATATTTAAATTAAATTATTTAATGTTAGACATATCAAAATTGAATACCCTCTTGGATTTGGGTCGAAATACTGCATATCTTTTACACACACACACACACACCATTTAGTATGGTATTGATTATTGATCAGTCAAGTAGCATTACCTTTGGATTTGAAACAAAATATGTGGGGTTTAGATCCAAGTCATATAATTATCATCAATTTTTAGATGTACAATGAAAATCTGTAATATAGGTAGAAATTTTGAGTTGTGAAAGCAAATAGTAAATAATTAATTACTGGCAAATGTTTATATTAAATTTTACTATGCCAAATGTTTTGAATATTACGTTCTACCATAAGAATAGTATAGATATTTTACTGAGATATCTTACGGCCTTTGGATTTAAACAAAACTTGTATGGTTTAGATCCAAGTCATGTGATTATTATCAATTTTCAGAAGTACAAAGAAAATTCATAAGATAGGTCCGAAAATTGATAATATAGGTAGAATTTTTGACCTGTGAAAGCAAATAGCAAACAATTAGTTACTGCCAAATTTTTGAATATTAAGTTCTACTATAAGAATAGTGTAGATGTTTTACTGAGATAAAATGGATTATGGACTATTTCAGAGGCTGCTCATGAATGTAAAAGTGTCCTGGATGCTATAGAGAAGATGTTCCAAAATGGAATACCGGATACGTCAGCAGATGCCAAGCTACGAATAACAGTTGGAAAGACGGTAGAGCTTCTTCCAGAACTTTGGAAACAATCAGGAATGTTCCAAGAAGCTATAGCTTCTTACAGACGTGCTCTTCTTAGTAACTGGAACCTTGATAGTGATTGTTGTGCTAGGATACAAAAAAGGTTTGCTATTCTATTATTGTACGGTGGGGTTGAGGCAGGATCCCCAAGTCTAGCTGCCCAAACTGATGGTTCTTTTGTTCCCAAAAACAATGTAGAAGAAGCTATTTTACTTCTAATGATATTGTTGAGAAAGTGTCAGCTTGGTAAAATTCAATGGGATCCTTCTGTTATGGAGCATTTGACTTTTGCATTGTCTTTGTGTAATCAAACATCTATAATAGCACGGCACTTTGAAGATCTCATGCCTGGAACTATTCGGAGGGGTGACAGATGGAACTGTATGGCCCTATGTTACAAGGGAGCTGGGCAAAATATTCCTGCTTTGAATTTGTTGAGGAAATCACTAAATAAACTTGAAAAGCCAAACGATATAATGGCTTTGCTACTTGCGGCTAAGATATGCAGTGAAGATCGGTTTCTAGCATCTGAAGGTGTAGAGTATGCTAAAAGGGCTTTAACAAACTGTCAAGCAAATGATATGCATTTAAAGAGTGTAGCTTTACATCTTTTAGGCATTTGTATGGGGAAACAAGCTAAAATTGCTTCGTCGGATCAAGAAAGATCTCGACTACAAGCTGAAGCGTTAAAGTCATTGGATGAAGCAATTGCTCTCGATCGCCATAATCCCGATTTAATTTTTGACTTAGGATTCGAATATGCTGTACATCGTAATACAAATGCTGCCTTAAGATGTGCTAAAGAGTTTATCGATGCAACAGGCGGATCAGTTGCTAAAGGCTGGAGACTGCTTGCTTTAGTTTTATCTGCTCAGCAACGGTTTTCTGAAGCAGAGATTGTGACTGATGCAGCATTAGATGAAACAGCAAAATGGGAGCAGGGGGAGTTGCTTAGAATTAAAGCAAAGCTTAAAGTTGCTCGTTCTTTGCCCACGGATGCAATTGAGGTGTATAGTTTACTGCTTGCTCTTGTTCAAGCTAGAAGAAAGTCATTTGGTTCTACAAATAGCTTAGAGGTTGGTTTGTGTTTTTTCCATCGGTATTTAATTTTCATCAGTACATGAATCTACATTCTACAATAATAAAATATTTGGCCAGGCATTTACACACCAACACTAAAAGAGAAATGGGTGCTTGCAACTTGGCATAAAATATAATAAAGTTAGCAACCTGGGGTCATTTCCCACCATACTACACAAAATCACTTGACGTTGAAGCTGATGATAGGGGTGTCAAATGAGTTGGGTTGGGTATAAATGGGTTGGTTTAAAAATTAACCCAATCCATTTAAAAAAAAATAGACCCAAACCATTAGGCCCATTTATTAAATGGGTTAAAACCCAACCCAACCCAACCCACTAATTTAACGGGTCAACCAAACCCAGCTCATTTAACCCAATTTGAATAAAATTGCATAAAAACATGTACAAGATCATTCTCGTCGATTCAGTTTTTATAATTCAAGATCAATATAAAAACATTCAAAATCAGTACAAGACCATTCAAGATTTAAACTAGTACAAAGATAACGAGTATCATTCAAGATCGGTTCAGTTTCAAATACAAAAACATCATATAAAGTGGCATTTAAGATCTGCAGCAAGTAAAGTATCTCATACTGCATCATTCTGTAGAATTTAATGTTATCATACTGTTCAACCTGCATGTGAACATGTGAGAAAGTGATTACGGTCATTAGCTAATGTAAACATGTTTAAATAGTAACATTTTACTGTCTTGCAGCTGCTTAATGGATATCATCGTTGTAAGTCTGACATATTTAATGTCTTTATTCACTCTATTTCAGGTACCATTGTTTTTAAGTCAAATCTTTTTGAACCATATGGTCAGAAAGTTATTTTTATTTCAAATTAGTATTGAAACTGGTTTAAAATTGAAAAAAGATGTCAAAATTATCTCAAAATGGTAGAATGATCGAACAAAACATGGGTATTTACTACATAACAGCAGCCCCTAATCCAAAAACAACAATTGTTGATTCCTATCTAGTTTTAGCAATATTCGATGTTTTCCAATGACATAAAAATTTGTGTTTTGCTCGTGCATGTTTTCAAATCTACATATTACCACTTTTCGTATACATTACCAGAATACTAGTATAAACCAGCAGTAACATAAAATGACATATCCATACAGTCTGTGATGGATTAACCCAAACAATATAGGATATTTTAACGACCGAAGATAAAAAAAGTAAAAAATTAACCTGATGCAATACACAATACTCTGTGCATATTCTCACGTTCTCTGAAACATGATACTGTCACTAAATATTTTTCCAAATTAACATATACAATACATTTATTTCCTTTGTTCATACCCTCTTTTACTTTCAGTTTGCACACAGGAGCGTAGAAATAAGATTAGTAGGCTATGTTCAAAGCACAAAATTACAATTAACAGATAAAGTTTAATCTATAAGAAAATGGTTCCTGAAAATTAAGTTCAAAGAATAACTAATACAAAACCGTCCAAGACATAGGTACTAATAACGTAGATTTTGTCCGACATGAATTAGAGGGCAAAAATATTGGTGCTAGTTTTAAGTAAACATGTTTAAATATAAATTAAGGAGAACGGTAAATTAGGCAGTTAAGCATACATGTACCTAAGATTTAGGTAGAAACTGTCAATTCCGCATCCGTATGAGACAAAGAAATATCCACATCAGGCTTTTCTATAGCTGACGCTGTCTCATTTCCATATAGCCAGTCACGTGAACATAGCAACGCTTCAACAGTATCCGCCTTCAAAGAACTTTAGTAATCATCAAGAACCCTACCTTCGATACTAAATGCACTTTCAAATGCTACAGTAGTAACCGGAACCGTCAAAATATCTTTTGCCATACGTGAAAGAATTGGATATTTATATCGGTGAGATTTCCAGAAAGAGATAATGTCGAACGATGTCTTAGGATCTAACAGTTCCTCTTCAAGATATGACTTAAGTTCAGATTTACGAGAACTCTCGACTAAACATACCTTACGATGACTGTAAAATCCTTCTAACATATCCTCACATTTTTGTAAAACAGACCAATATTTGCATCAACGGATTGTACATTTTTTGATCCACTTGCTTTACCTTCGTTATCATTTTTTTTGCATTTCAAATTTACTCTCCACCTTATCAATTTCGTAACAATCGACTCCATAAATTTGTTCATAACAGTATTTAACGAATTCGATTTTATGCCGTGGATCAAAAATGCATGCAATGGAAAGTATCACACTAAATTTTCTACAATATTTGTCGAAATTTTTATGCATTTCATTTGCCATGGTTGACATAAAATCATTGTCTTTCATACGCTTTTGCAACGTAAAAAGAATCGTCACGAGCTTCGAAAAAAATAAGTTCGATGTTGGATAATTAAAACCCGAAAATAAACAAGTAACTTTGTAAAAAAATCCAAAAAATCAGCAATTTTCTTTGCATCTATCAATTCATCCGGGGTTGGACAATAAGTATAACTCCAATCAACGATTTTCAAATTGCATAGTGCTTGGTGGAAATAAATAACACTTTTAAGCATCAAAAATTCCATCTCGGTTGAACATCTTGTTGCAATATTTTTTTTACTTTCATTCATAGAAAGATCTGCTATGCATTCCATAAACAACTTTTTCCTTGATTGGGAGCCCTTAATGTACTTTATATTTTTTCTAATATACGTTAAAAAGGAACCAATGCATTTTAGACCGTCTTGTACGATCAAATTCAATATTTGTGCAGTGCAACGAATATGCAAAAACTCACCATCTGCAACCAATGCTTTCTTATATGTGAGATGAGATTCCAACAATTCAATAAATTTATCATTTGAAGACGCATTGTCAAGCGTAAATGCAAACAGTTTATCTTCAATATTCCACCCAACTAACAAACTAGATACCTTTCGAAATATTGCAGCTCCCGTGTGAGAAGGCGGCATCGATGAAAAACTAAGCAATTTTTTTTGTAAAACCTTGTCGTTATCTATGAAGTGCGCAGTCAATGATATAAAACCATCTATATTAATTGATGTCCATAGATTGGATGTTAAAGCTTACTTTTTCCGAACATGGTTTTAAAAAATGTTTAAGCTTAACTTTTTCTTTCTCGTAAAGTTTCATGACATCTGATCGTAGTGTATTTCTTGATATATGTTGCACTTCTTTGTTCAAATAAAAATGTAGTTCTCGAACTTCTTCTACTGGACAAACATAAAGGGCAAGTTACGCCTAATGACGGCCTTAGTCACCAATTCTCTATACTTACTTTGATCGAACTTATCACATTAAACCACTCATTTTTTTGTAATGTGTTGACATTTTGGAATATGCTTTAGCATATTAGATGTTTCATGCTTTTCTCTCCAAAAATATGTTTTCTTACATCCCTTGCAAAAGCACGTTGGTGTTTTTCCTAAAATGATTTCATTTTTCTGAAAATAGTTTCAAACTTCTGAATGTGTGGTTCTACAACGTTTTTTTCCAATCGTGCTACTAAGTGAATCTTCCAATACAATCAAATCTTCCGTCTCAATGTTTATATGTTCAGTTGAATTCATATTCTACGATATCAAATATTAATAAGAATTAACATGTAGGTAGTACAATAAAGGCAGTTTCTAGAAATTACATAAAGACAAAAAGTTTAAAATTTTGATCTTTAACATTTGATTCTACACGTGCATAATAATACATGGAAATATGCAGGCATAGACACGCATATGTTATATACAGCATACTTTAATTTATATGTGATACTTATATTAATGAAGTTCAAGACTAAAATGTATCTACAATCTCTTTATTTGAATAGCAGCTGAATAGGCCCAATGATACAAACCATGCACTTGAATTAAAAGAGATGCCTGGATATTTCAACACGCTAGCAAATTGCTCTACAACCCAATGACGTTCCAGGCTTCAATATATTTCAAGAAACCTCGTAATTCCAGAAAACTATACTTATATATATATATATATAATCAATATTAATATAGCTCTGAAAACTTAATGCTCACATCTGAAGCCGACTACACATGGGATGTAGACCTCAAAACTGGGGTATACATACTTAAGTTTTCTGAAATGCACTTGGTAAGCAGTTCGAAAAGTGTACACTCACAAAAGGAAAACTTCTGTTTGTTCAAAATATGTGATGCACTTAACATAGTTATATTGGCAAACATGTATATCCAAAATTTACTTATTTAAAATTAGAAACTAAACATGTTCTAAAAACCGTATGCATTAAACCTTAAAGGAATTCATTCACTTGAAACCCATGTATATAATAGTTCTGCTCTTCTGTAAAACTAAAATATATTAGATGCTGAATACATCATAAGGTTTAATGAGCTTAAATGTGTCTGATATCATATACTTGCAGTTTTTATTTTATATGCATATTTCAAATCAATGTATTTTGAAACCTATATGCATTTAATCCTTGTGTACTAAATTTCATACATGCTTGAAACTGATATGTACTGAAATTCGTTAAATTTAAACTAGATTGAAGTGAAAATCTTTATATAAATGATGGACTACATACATATAAAAGTCAAATATAAAGTCATATATGTACTGCAATGATTATAAAAGTCAAATATAAATAAAATTAATATTTCGACCCTTAGGTACGTTCATGTGCTCTTTAAATAGAACTTCTGCTTTTAATACTATCAAACCTCTAGAACTAAAACTGAATTGAAGATTAGTCAAACAACGCTCATCTCAATATTATGTAGTGAATCTATTACCTTAACTTGACTTTTTTACAAACTTTTTCTTAAGCTTACTATATTTATTCATGCAAATTGTGTAAATAATTTGTGTTGCTGTATTTACTATAATTTAAAATAGAGAAATAATCCAAGCAAGCCTCATGAGGTCTAGCATTAAGTATTCAACATATGATATACCACATACGCCTTTTAGCCTTATTACTGGTCATAACATCCTTAAAGGCGAATAATTTACTTTAACCAATAACAGTAAAAATTCACATGTCCACTGAAAGAATAATGGATGCATGTTATAATCTAGTATAGTGGTCTTTGCAAATAAATATTGCACAGTACACAAATATAATAGCAAGTACATTGCCAAAAACTGAACTAAAGCAACTGAAGATGAAAAGCAGACAAAATTTCATATAGAGAAATCTGGAAATAAGTTAATTTTCAACGAACTGAAGGATTAACGAAGTCATTCTTCTCCACAAATAATATGAGCTAAGCAACTGCAGATTACTTTTTCATAATAAACAGTAAATTTGCAAAATAAACCCCAAAATAACCTATACATTTAACTCAGGGATTAAAATCTGCTTACCTATTCAATACGAAGATGAAGGTAGAAGTTGCAGATCACAAAGAATCAATAATCGAAATTGAATTTAATAACCGCAATTGAGTTGAGGTAGAACATGAAATTGATAGTAATTGCCATTGTGATTACCTTTGATAAACGTGGATGGTGAAAGCAGGTAGACGTGGAATGTAAAATCTGCACGGAAGATACATATCCAGTCTACAAATCGGCAAGTAAAAGCAATAAAAAGAGAAAATGATAAGTGACGAAGAAGCTCACCTTCAAAATCTCAAAGCAAGTGTAGATCTTCAAACTTGAGGAATCAAGACGAACACACCCAGGATAACAACGAGCTAGGGCTCGAAAAGAGAAGAAGGCAGAAGCCAAAGAAAAAGTATCACAGAAAATTGGGATCGATTAGAAAAACCCTAAACTTTTAGCTAAGGATGCGAGGATAATTGACTGGGTGATTGGGTTAAACGGTTAGAAGGAAGTAAGATGGGTCGGGACCGTTTATTCTTGGATTTAAATGGGTAAGACCATTTAACCCATCCAATTTAATGGGTATAACCTAAGCCCATTTATTTTTTGGGTAGGTGGATTGGGTAAATAGGCCGGAGACACTTTTGACAGCCCTAGCTGATGAACAGTAAATCTAAATAAAAAGTTGTGCTAGTATTATCTATTTGAAAAGCATGGTAATACCTATCTATTGAGCATCCTTGTTTCCGCTCATGATATAATGTGTGTATATGCATAGTTATGTTAAGATCTACGGCGGCTGAGTGTTTATGTTTTTCTCAGTTAATGTCATATATCCTATTATCAGGGTTTTAGTTATGGAAGATTGGTAGACAAGATAAAATTATTCAGTATTTGTCATATGGCTAAAAATATTAATTCCCCATATTATGATCTGAAGAATATGGTGTAAGAAACCACATTAAATAATATTTCCTATATAATTTGATTATATGATACTTATTTGAATGCTTCAACCTTTCAACAGGTCATTAACAAAAATTGTAGCTGAATTTATTTACATTTTCCCATTCGCCTTAAAGGCAATCTTTTGGCATTTCAAAGTAAAACTTCTTACAAACCTTATTTTCTCTCTGATTTCATGACAGGTCGAGGATGACAAACACAAAGAGTTTGAAGTCTGGCAAGGACTTGCTAGTTTATATTCCAGCCTTTCCTATTGGAAAGATGTGGACATATGTCTGGAGAAAGCTAGGGCGTTGAAGCCATATTCTGCCTCTATTTTGCATATTGAAGGTATGGTCAAACTTCTTTTCATTTTCTGTTAACATTCCAGTCGCTTTTGTTATCTTGGGTGCAATGCTTTTTATTGTCTTACACTATCATTTTCATTTTTAATGCTTTGCGACCTTTTTGCCTTTTTTCGTTCGGTGAATTCTTTCCTTATCTATTTATACAACTTTCATTCTGATTCCTTTTACTTGAACACATCGGATATCATTGTAACAAGTTGGAAATTTCTTGGAAAAAAAAAAACAAGGATGAGTTGGATGTAGCTTGACTTTTATGTTCTTCACTATGTCAATGTAAATTTGTATTAGCAGTTTGGGGGGAGGTGGTGATTCTGGATTTGAAGCATATACCTTCAGATCGGTTGTAAGTTGGAACAGGTCGCATGATAAAAGAAAAGTTATGCTTAATATTACAGGCAAGTGAATCAATAAATACCACACAGCTTTGAGCAATTAACAAAAGTACACGCGACATTGTTTTTTGAAGAATCTTCAAACTTGTTTGTGCATACCAAGTTTGAGATCTCTGTTATGGTCTCGGTTTCGATGTTTTATAATTTTAGGAATTTCGATTTAATTCGTAAATTTTGGTTCAAGTTTCGGTTTTGGATTTTAGTATTTATTTTTCATATAATTACACATATTTTTAAATTTATTGAAACAAAGCGTGTAGCTTTACCTTTAATTGAAAAATAAGATATAAATGAACAATATTGATTAATTATAAATATTTGTAACAGTAACAAACATTTATATATTACTTCTTATTTAACCTTTCAGTTATACTATTCATATATTTTGTAATTTTGTATGTTTCTAAAGTTAAAATTTTAGATTTTGAATATTCATATATTTGAAATTCAGTTTAATTCCTTTTTTGATTTTTTATTGGACCGGAGTTTTGGTTTGGTTTGGTTTCAGCCTCTATTGAAACCAAATCAGAATGACTGAAATCTCTGTATTTCGGTCGAAGCCTCAAACCTTGGTGCATACCCATATCATTGACTAATATCTCTTTGCTGTAATATGCGAGCACAATTTGCTACCCAAGACTCACAAATTTATTAGATGATGCTTTCAAACTTGATTAGTTATCTGTGTCGAAGAACATAAAATAGTTTCCATTTCTCTCAATAAACATTTTACATTTATAAATTTTTTAGAATCTTATATTCCAAATAAGCACGTTCTTTGTAAAGTTCTCTCTCTGTACGTGCGTGTATGTATATGTGTGCACAGTGTGTGTGTATGACTCATATATTCCAAATAAACATGTTGACGTTGCATAAAACAATGATGGTACACTTAGAAAAGGCAAGCAGTGTTCCACGGTTCATCATGGACTAGGAAGGCTGGGTAATGGTGTTTATGCAAATATTTGCAAGTATTATTTTGATAATAACAAGCTAATATCTACAAAATATTTGACTAATTTTGAGAAAATATATATGAGAATTATTATTATGGGGTGTTTGAAGGGGAATTAAAAAAATGGACGATGTGGAACCCTACTCGTCCACATTTCCTCGTAATTCATCCTCTTATTTTTGCCTATTTGTGTCAGTAACACCTGAATAGCGATACAAAATTTTGTTGATATGACAAATTTTGTTACCAAGATATATTTCCACAAAATTTGAGCAATTTCATTTTTTTTTTTGATGAACTACAAAATCAGATATCGAACTAAGAGTTATAACACATATTTTCAGTAGGTAGTATTGTTATATTGCTTTGAATGAGTTAGAAGTTTCGAATTATATTAAAATTTGCAAGCATGATCTTAATAGTATAATTATTGGCCTATGTCCAAAAATAATAATGAGATTATCATATACCTGAGGGGGAATTGATGCAAAGGTTGTGAAACCCCATCCTTTGCATTATTCGTCTGCAAAATAGACCTTAAGTCACTAATGACATTGACTCATTAATATATACGTTAACCAGGTTCTTCACAAGAAGCTAGCGGAGAGATGCATAAAGCCTTAGCTACTTATATCAATTCCCTTTTAACCGAATCTGATTTTGTGCCATGTAAAGTCTCCATTGGCTCTCTTTTGTGGAAAATGGGTTCAAAATGTCTACCGGTTTCTAGAAGTTTCTTATCAGACGCTCTAAGACTGGAACCCACAAACAGGATGGCTTGGTATTATTTAGGAATGGTTCATAAAGAAGATGGAAGGTTATCTGATTCTGCTGATTGCTTTCAAGCTGCAGCAATGCTTGAAGAATCTGATCCTGTAGAGAGTTTCAGTTCTATCCACTGAAGTTCACCTTTTTTTTCCTCTGAAGAAGGCATATCGTATTAGCTCAATTTCGGTTCATGGAATGCACATTGGAGTACATATCTGAGAATGTAATAATTACTCCATTACTTATTATTTTTCCCCTTTAAGCGTGTTCTTCAAAATTCAATATATGAGTGGTTTACCCTTCGCAACATTTTTGTAGTTTATTCTCTCCGCTGTCAAGAAGACAATAAATAGTTCCATGTTGTAATAGAATATTGATTTTGTAAATAATAATTAAATGTAAAAGTTGGTGAAGATGTATTAGAAAAAGAAAATGAAATTAGAGAGATATTCTACAATATTATTGTGATTTACCATCGTTCATGGATGTGTACATTTCATTGTAGACCATTACCGAAAAATTGGGTACATGTTCGGCTAAAATTTTTATTAAATTAAGAAAGTTCAAGCATATTAGATAGTTGCTTTATTTTACAACTATATTGCAGCTTTCGGAGTTGAAATTGGCATACTCAACGCAATTATCTACACTCATCAGAATTTTGTTGAAACCCTTATTTTATGTGTTAGGATAAGCAATAATAAATATTGGTGATGCTCTTATTATTGATTTCATCATATGCAGGCCAACACTTATGGTGCATTCATTTGTCAAACGAAATAACGAGGAGGCATTTGAAAGGATATTTTAGTTGTTTTGTTATGAATAATTATTTTTATCATTGTTTTATTTTGTTTTAATTACTTCTAAATAATAGTTAAATGAATTTGCATTATTTATAAATTATGAAATATTAAAAAAATTGCAATACAAAAAGACATTTTTTTATTAAATACTAGTAGTTGGAATACGAATGCAGTGCTATACTATTTCCTTTTAAATTTCCCTACTACATATATTACAAGATATAACTAAAGTCACTAAAGCTCCTCAGGCTCGTCTGACAGGTAAAAGACAATATGTACTTTGCCTCATGAGCATTCAAAATGTGCATGACTTTCCATTTCTCATATAGATCATCCTCCTACTGCACAACCATACATATAACAATGGTCTGTGTTATCTTCACTTCATGTAAAGAAGCTTCACCCGCCTTACGTAAGGATAAGTAATAGCAGAGCGATGCAGATGCGAATAAGCTTGGGAAATGCTGATCTTAATGGAATTACCCTTGAGAAAGCCGACATATATCTGTATGTCGAACCAGATATCGGTAGGTGGATCCTCTGGAGCTATGAACTTGCAAGAGTTCAAATGCAACTTTCAAATATTACATTCATCTCTCTTACTTTAGCAGGCAAGCGAACTTTGAATTTTCTATGCGTCTTAGCAGCTGTGTCCCACCACTTTGCATTTCAGAACCCGTCTTTAATCTGCAGCAGCCAGTTCAAGGGGTTTCAATGGCACTTTAGTTTTTCGAACTTGTACACTTTGAACCTCCCACTTAAATTAAGTTTGAAGGTTAAAGTTATTGTATTTTGGTTCTCTAAAGTTCTCTTATCATGATAAGTACTTCCATTTATATTAGTTGAAAATTTTGGTATGCAAGTGAGATACGTGTTTAAATCTTAGTTTTGAAAAATAATATCATATCATGTTTTTTCTTTTCTTTTTAAATTTGTTTATGCTTATTATATTTTCACTGTCAATTTTCGATGGTTTTGTGCACATGCATAAATGTTATTCTACATGTTTTACCTTCTATTTTCATGTATAGCTACAGTCCCGTTAAAGCCCTTGGCGGTCTTCAAACATTTTGCCTTTATAACTTAATACTCTTGAATAATGATCTACCCAAAGAGGCCTTTGTATGTTTTGTCATCCGTTTTAGCAATCTCAATATAAAAAAATTAGTTGTTCAATTCTCTTTCAAATACAATTAATAAAACCTAGATATAACCCCAAGTAACAGAAAGGCGGTATGAAATCACAATAGATTAAACATCACATCAGTGTGCATAAAACATGCTACATCGATCGTGCAGTTTCAATCATAAACCAAAAATAGAAGCATAAGCATGTTCAAGTTTAATATATACGTCTCTACTAAACTATCAGCATAACAAAGATTCCCAAAATATAGCCATTCCCGACTCACTCCATCTCAGCTCATTGCTCTCTACTCTCTAGCTCTTGGTCACCAGACTTGTTCTTTGGATATCATAGTATTCTGGGTCTAATCATAACGAGTACACGAGAGCTTTATTCAAAAAACACGTTTGGAATTAGTACTTGCTACGAGATCCTCCTCAAATATCTTTGAAAAATAATACACAAATACTTACATTGATACACACTCACACACACACATATAGATTGCATTTTTGATCTTGTTCTCTTGCAACCATAAAGTTAGTAGAATAATCAATAATATTGTGCACACATGCGTGCACACGTCTCGTAACACCTTATATGTACCCACACTCCTTATACTTTGGATCTCTTATTAACTTCATTTTGATTCCTAATTAATGTGCATATCTATTATGCTCATAGACATCAAATGGTAGCTTTGGGTATGTTATGCTCATATTACTGAAAACTCAATCTACCGCACTTGTACATAGTAGCTTGTCTATCCTCATATATCGATTGAAGTAGTAAATCCCAGTTTCTTGACAAGTGCTCTAATCGAATCCCTGCTGTTTGGTCTAAACGCGGCCAGTAGACCCGTTTGGTCTAAATATGCTATGTGCATGAGCACGACTAGTGATTCATAACTGAAAAATGCGTATGGTCTACTTCCATAACAATTGGGAATCCTACCATCCCAAAGGTGTGTATGATATGACAATCTGAATTAGTAGATATGATAGATCTAAAGGGGAAGAAAAGGTATTGATCAGTGGCCCTTTCAATCATGGTAAACTTAAATGGTTTCGGTCATGGCCAGTGGAAATACTCCGATGCTTAATGACTACACATATACATCCCAATATAAGTCAACTGCAGGGATGGCAATGAGGCAGGTTGGAGCGGCATTTTTGTGCCTCAAAACCTGCCCCAGGGTTTTTAAACCCCATCCCAGATCCGTCCCGTAGACTTAGTACGCATCTGTATTTTCATCTCGAACATGCATCTCATACGAATTAGGGTAGATCCATCCCACTCCAAGACCTAATGAGCCTTCACATATTCATTCAAAATTGTGTACTAATATACATATATTTATTAATTTATTTGTAAAAGAGATTGTCACTAATACGTTAAATATAGATAACATTGTAAATGATAATGGAATATAATAAAAATGAGGTGTATATAACAGCTCAAAAGGAATATGCATACATTATTATATAATTATCAGTAATGCAACTTAATACTATAAAATCATATAGCTTATTAAATGAAACATTAAAATATGCATATTATAAACACTTATGTATAGAAGGATTAACAAATCGTCATTGTAGTAATAAAGCAATCTTATTATATTTCAGTAGTGTGGGTTGGGTTGGGATGGGTTAGCCGAGCCCCAACCCGATCCTAGACCCAAAGCTTTCAAGAACGGATGATCTACCCGCCCGATGATCGAATGTAACAGGTCAAAACAGGGGCGGATCAACCTTGTTTAGACCCACCCTATTGTCATCCCTAGTCAATCTCGTATAAAATAAATCTCATATTTCACTCTTTGCCCTGTAGCGAATACACACACAGAGTACACCCGCAATATCCCTTAATTTTTTTAGGCCTGAAACTAAGTGTTATGGATGCTGCAGTCATCCATAGTATTAATTTCTTATGACAAAATGTGGTTATATTAATCATATCAATAATCAGAAGCACGTGAATATGAAAATTTTCAAACAAAATTCAATAACAAGTTTCACATTTCATTTCACAAATAAGATTTCATATTCATTATACAATCTCATTTGATCCCACGTTCAGAGAAAATATAATTATTACAAAATATTCCAATAGTGATATATGAAGATGCACTCTTGGTTGGTCAAAGTCTACTACTACTTGACAGTTATAATTTCTGCCACTACATTCATTCGAACAAAATTAACTACACAACGGATTAAATAGAACTCCTACAACAGCTAGCTTGCCTCTTGCACATCTTCGGAAGCTTATTCATCTACCTGGAAACCTAAAATCCCTTACCCCTGACCTATTCAATGAGTATCCGAGAGTTTAAGGAAAAAAAACTTTAGATCAGACAAACGGTTTGATGTGAATAACAGCCTACCATCTCAAACCAAAATGGATATCTAGCGAGACCACGTCGTTGAGTGCAACGGTTTTTCCCCTCACTACTATCTTAGTTTAAAACATAACAACCATATATCGTGCTCTTGCGTCCACAATGGTTAAAATATAGTAAATAAATATTTATAGTCATGTAACATACAATGGATTGTCCATCCAATTTATTTGATTATCCATCTTAATTTCATCCAATTATCCGTCTTAACTTCAAAGGACTGTCCATCTTATATTTATATGGACTACCCATCTTATATATAAACGTTTTATGGATTGTCTATCCCCTATCATATGGACTACCCATAATGCATGGTTTATTATTTAAACTATGTGGACTATCCATCATACATGTTCCATTTACTTAAAATAATATGTACATCATATATCTCATAGTTTTCCTAGGATGACTATAAACCATTCATTAACTACATAGAGACTATCTATCTCCGACATTATGTGGACTATCCATACACATTACACAGTTTTCCTAGGATGACTACGAACCCATAAAATATCATTTTATAATTAGGTTGTAACTTTATTCTTCCAAGTGCTTAACTTATGTCTATTGGTATCCCTAATTAGGTTGTATAACCCTTAAACGTATAGCACCTCAAAATGATATGCATTGTATCCCCACTGATTAATGTCAGAATTATCAAATAATACACATTGTGTCCGTAATGAATAATGTCAAATTCATAAACTTATGGCACGTAGAAATATAAAACATTGGTATCCTCGATGAATAATGTCAAAACCATAAGCCTATGGCTCCCCACCATTACAAAAGCGATATAAAGGACTGTTGCCTCTATCCAAGGTTAAAAACAAAACTTTAATTTTTTTAAATCATAAGGCTAATTGTCGAAAGCATAAGGTTATCGACCTTCTTAAAACATAGGCTATCTCGTCGTTAAAACTTTCCTTTAGTTTACATAAAACAAGGCTAGCAGGCATTAAAATAAAGAGATGTGGCATCAATGCCACATGACATAGTTGCTATAACAATTAAACAAAGAATGCCAACACTGATAACATGCGACATCAATATCATAAAACTATTAATATCGGGTGCTTTAAAACAATAAGTTCGACCTTGATGACTTCCGACATTAATGCCTTAAAACAGTTGACATTGAATTCATAAAACTAAGCTACTATGCCGTTATAATAATAATGCCAAAATTAATAATAGGTGGCATCAATACCTTGAGCCGAGATCAATTACTTACTACATCATTATAAGTATGTCTTCGTTATTATACTTCGGCTATTATGCTGCATTCATAGAAAAATTAGCAACGTCGCTACCGCAAAATAGATTGATGCCGAAATTGATGACTTGCGGCATTAATTTAAAAATGCTGAAAACTGTCCGCATTGATAACTCACGACATCAATATCTTATATACCCATGAGATGTGGCATTCTCATAATATCAGCATCAGATGCATGACTCAATGCATCACATACTTACTGCATAAGTATCACATGCATTACTTCATGTCAATGCCGCCTATTACCGATATCGCTTACAACTGTAAAGTGATACTGCCTATTGTTAATGCCGAACGTCATGGGAATGCTGCATATCATGTCGTGATTATCATGAAAACTGTTTTATTTCTATTAAAAGCAATTTCTTTTTACCAACTTTTAATCCTTGTCAAATCTGTATTGGTTGAAAACAAAATTTACCAATTTCTTTTCAAAAAATTACCACAAATCAGTTTTATACTTCCAATTAATTAATATCCTTAATTAATTTAAATGCTTTTCTAGCATAATAAATTCATAGAAATTTATAATCACTTGGGGAAAATCCAAAAAAATTACTAAAAATTAGAATTAAGATATTCTCTCATTTATAAAAATTTCGAGACCAAAATAATTATTTAATTATTTTTAATAATTAAAACCCGAAATAAATACTATTTCCTCCTAAGAAATTCATAAAATATTCCTTTTAATTTGGGAAATTATGAAATTAAAAACCCATCTCCAAAATAATGTTTTACACAACATACCTAAAAATAAGTCGATTGGAGATCAAAAACTTATATTTTACCCTTAAAACCTATAGTTTTATAAGAATTCCATAAATCATTATTCTATCCAAACAATGATTAAACATCCATAACTGGCAAATCTATTAAGATATATTCGAAAATTACCGAAAATCGAATTCAAACACAAAATAATAGAGATGGTTTATTACTCACATTAAATTGGATTATGAGATTAAGATTTGACGAAGTTTAGTTTCCCTAAGCTTTTTCCCTTTTGGATCCGTTGATTTCCCTTTCTTCCTTCCTTAATTATTGGCCAGCTTTGCTTCTGATTTTTATTTAGTATATTTTGTGAGTGAGAATGAATAAGAGGGAGGAAGGGTTTAGGGAATGAACTAAAGCTTTATTCTTAATTTATCCCTCTCATTTATTCTTTTCTTTAAGGTTACAACACTCTTATCACTTGATTTATCAAGGAAAAACCTAATTAAATTATCAAATCTCATCCCCATGTCCCATTACATTATTCTATTTAATCTATCCAATAAAATTTCTTGAATAATGTTAAACTAAACTTAGGGGTGTTACAGCACCTCATTTTGGCTATCCTCTAATTTCAACCATAATTATTTAAAGGATAAATTTTTGATACAGGCTTGCAGAAAAAACCTGTTATAGTAATAGACTCTAAAAACTTGTTGTAAAAATAAGCCTAATTTCTATAGCTTGCGCATTTATGAAATGTGCGTGTTATATTTAAAAGAAAATAAATTTTAATCTTGTGCATTTTTGAAATGCCCAGGCTATTTAAAAAATAATAATATATAGCTTGCGCATTCCAAAAATGAACAAGCTATATATTTGTATTTGCACATTTTTGGAATGCGCAAATACATTTCGAGGCTGAAATAACCAACTAGCCCCTTTTCTTCCTCATTCCTCTCGTATCCTCATCCATTTCACAAATCCATAACATATTCCCTACTCTAACCCATTTTATATTCCCAATTTCAATTCTAATTCAAATAATCCCTATGTTATTTTTAAATAATTTTTTATTTAATCTCAAAATGGAAGGCTCTTCTTCATCTTCCCATACTAGAGGTAATATTTTTTAATTTGAATTAGTTTATTTTTTGGTCATGTTTAACTTATTTCAGTTATCATTGCTATAGTTAATTGATTTAACATTGATTACTAGTTAAGCTAATTGAAAATGGAAACCCTAGATTTAATTTGATAATCCATGATTGGGTATTAATGGCTGTGTATTGGATGCTTTATTTTTGTAGGATTGCCATCTGAACCCGTTGACAGAAGCATCCTCTATCTTCAACATAAACATAAATGTAATGACCCTTTTTTCGTACCGTTTAAGCAGACAATCAACCACATATGATCCACTCATATTATATGGAAAGACCGGTAGTTAGGGGAAAGAAAGAAGAAAGAAGAAAAGAAGAAACTAACAACACAAAATCTCACAGCAGCACGAATAAACTATAATATACAACAAATTTTTACATAAAAACAAGCTGTAATATATGTATATTCAAACATCAATTAGAGTGTACTAACCTATTTTAGCCCGAATAGTTATAACAACCTATCCTCACAATTGCTTATAAATACAATAATGAATGTAATGAAAAAATAACCTTATATGCGAATACGTCTCTGGTCCCCCAACTCATCTTCTGAAGCTCCAAAGCATCCAAACTAATATGTAATATGCTTGGTCTAACCCGAGCATTTAGGAAAAACAACGCCCGGATCAGTCTGGTAAAAACAGCGTGAGAAAATCAAATCATAAGGAATTTTATTTATTATAACTTGTAAAATCTTTTTTTTTAAATCAAAGGTATCTCGTAAGACCATGCCGCACATAAACATGGACGAGTTTTTAACCTTACGATAACCGAGACATTTTCTCTAAAAAATCCAGGGATATTATGATAATGTCTAAGGGTCAAAATACAATATGAATATAGTTGAAATGCTTGTATCTTGCTTTTCAACATAGTTGGGCACAACTAAATCCATACGGTACTTATTGGAGAATGGATTCCATAAAATGACTAGGTTACTGGGATACCGCCCGTCACGGTGCATCTCTAGGTAAAATAACATCAAGGACCTCGCTAGGATCCCTTACCCTCACAAAACCGACCAACCACTTGACTAGTAGTGCCGAATATGATCACCCCTCCGTTAATGGGCCCCGAAGTATACAAATAAGAGTAATATTGATTCTAGATAGGGACAATCATACCCTACTTGGGAGCGACCCACTTAGCTCTGCTGCATTTTCCATGTTTTAGTCATTTACGGTTGGTGAGTCTTGAGGCTACGTTTTACCTTTTATATAGCACTTTCCACTTAGAATGCTAACACCGTCCTCCAGGAAACAATGCAATATCAGCATGCATCCATACAAAGTTTGTTATGGGACTAAATGTGACTCTTGATATCTCCGTCTTCAATTCCATCATCTTCAAGATGCCTTCACTTCGAAAACGCTTGAGTTAGATCGAAGTGGTTTTTGGCTAACATACCAATCCCATTCTATTTGAAACAACATTCGATAGTTTCCGATAAACTCAATCTCGGTTCTTTAGACAATAAATAGTCAAAGATAAGAGCAGAGATTGCCTCCTAACCGTTAGTGGATGCATTTCCTTATCATTTGTCCTAGGAGAATGAAACGAGATTTATACGCACAGTACGTCATCATCGGAGATGACTGTGCCATATAACCCATGTGTTTCTTCGAGATATTTCCAAAGTTATGTTTTGGGTCCAAATTCAATAGTTGGTTATTTAACTATCGAATAAACAAACGTCCAAATCAGGGATTTAATTTCATAGGGAAAATAAACATTGGTTAAGCACATAAGTAACTGTTAGCCCCTTTAATTAATATTTTCATTAATTAAAATCACTTTGTAAATTACTTGCATAAAAATACCTCTACAAAGATATATTCACAAATCCTTATATTTTTAATACCTGGAAAGTACTCATATACTTATCTCAATAGTATAAGTATATTTACAAAATGGAGGAAGATGTTCTCTTTTTATACATTTCCAAAACCCATTATTAATTCCTTTATAAATATCTAAAAACCATTTATACACGTCTCTAATTCATTTTTCAAATCATTTATAAACTCTTTATAAATCCATAAAACTAATTATAGAACGCCTCTTATTAAACTATAAACCCATTTCTAAAATTTGTTTATAAATATCTAATCATTTACCAAACTCCTTTTACACATTGTAAACAATTTCCTTTCAAGTCTCAAAAACATTTTGATTTCCTTTTTACCAAATTCTATAAGCATTTATAAACTTATTTCTGTACATTACAAATGTTCTTCCTTTAATACTCTAAACTTTTATAAAACTCTTCTTATAAACCCAAGTCTGTTACTAAAATTCTTTTATAAATATCAAAACCATTTAGAACCCATTTTACAAAATCATTTATAAATTCTCAAATTATTCACAAAACCCATTCCCAAACTCCAAGATCTTTTCCCATTTATGAAATCCCTTTTATAAATAAACTTAAACCAATAAATTTCCTTCGATAAACAATAAATTATTAAAATACCTTTAAAAACCAAGTCATATTTAACATTCCTTGTTTAATTATCTTTTATCCCCATTCAAAATAATTTTAGGATAACATTAATGTTATATTAAATTAACTTTAAATGGTGTTATTATACTAATAATTTAAATTCAAACAATATTAATAAAATAAATAGTTAATTAACCTCAATACATAATTAATATAATTATTAATTTAACTTTAAAACAATATAAATGAAGTAATTTATTACTTTCTAAATAATATTAATATGATAATTAATTAACCTTTAAATATAATTAAATAACTTAAACCAATAAAATTAAATGATTTTAATTAATAGTTAAAATATAATTTAAAACATTTTAAATAAATAATTAATGTAACTTTAAAAAAATAATTAAATATTCATAAATCATTTTTAAGAATCATACTAATAAAATAATTTACTTTAAATCATTATTTAAAAATATTAATTATTTATCTTTAAAACATTATTCATAAATAACAATTACTTTAAAACCTTATTTATATATGTTAAATAGCTTAATATAACATTGGTTCATAATTAAAATTTCCATTTAGAAAGGAGGCTTAATCATCACTATGGTACTTAAACAAGTTACCATTTCTTTCAATTCAACTTTCCAAGATATAATGCTTTGTGTTTACACAGGCAGATATATGTGTAAATTAAATCCATATTTAACAATAAATTGTTAACACATCAATTATTCAATTAATCAACTTATATGAACAGAAATGTCTGCACCAATGTAATAGTAGAACTGTGATTTATTCTGCTAAATAGATGTCCAAATATAACTCATCCAGTTAATTGTAGTAGAACGGTGATTTATTCTGCTAAACAGATGTCTAATAAATTAAATTAGCAGAACGATGTTTTATTCCGCTAATAGATGTCCATATTTCTTTATTCAATTTACTTTAACATAATGGTGTTTATTTGACCAAATAGACATCACCAATTATTGTATTATATTTTAATGACGTTATTTATTTAAATAACGTAATTAAATCATGCTCATTTTTACATATCATAAATTTTTAACATACCGAATCTACCAACCAATTACATTATAACTTTGTACATATTAACATGAGCCCAATGCAAAAATTCATGTGACAATCGGGTTAAGTACGAGCGAGATTTAACTTTTCAAATTTCAAGCTATTTAAAGTTAATTAAATTTGAAATTTCTCACCCCAAACCAAAATTGGCCTAGGCCCATCACGCTTCAAAAACCCGAACCTGCGTGATGTCTTCTTCCCTAAACCCCTTCTTTACCACTTCATCACCCGGAATAAGATACACTCACGAGGAGCCACCAACGATGAAGCCAAGATCCCGACATGTCTCTCTTTGAGTGCTCATCACGACGGACCCCACCACCCAAGTTCCGCCAATGCCTACCTCCAACCGACCCCCTTGACTGACGCCCATAGCCTCCCTCCCCAAAAGCCATGACAAATTTATACTTCGACCTTCACCAAAATTGACCACAAGGTAGCACTCTCCAAGTCCCACAACACGCCACCCTCCGATTCTCCCCTCAACGTCCCCATCTCCAACAAACTCAAGCCCTAGCATCCGACCGTCGACAAACATTGACATAGAATCTTGCCAAAATTTCACAAAAATAGTACGCTTCGGTAGGAACTCAACGGTGCTAGCGGCGTAGAATGATTCGACCTAAATTAGGAGATATGAATTTTTGAAGTTTTCAAGCACATTTTTCCCGATTGTTGTGAATCGATGATAACTTGATCGATCCTTGACAAAATCAAGTGCCGTTAATTTTTAAAAATACTAGAGGTGGATACTAACAACTTTTATGTTGAAGCTTGGATCTAATTGTTAAGAGACTTGTGTATGTTGACTTTTGAAGAGAGGGAATGATTATATTTCACTCATTTTGAAAGTTCCAGGGAATTAAACAATGAGCAGCGAGATGAGTATATATATAGACACATAGAAGAGGTGCAATGGGAAAACATCACCATCATGGAGTTTCAAATAGGGATCCGCTGATTTTAGGCTAGGATCAAGGAAAGAGTGGATAGGGTATGGGAGAAGTAATGGAAGCACGGGGAAATAATATGGTGAAGTAGCTGTATACGTACAATGTTTTGATTTGGTTTTTAAGTTGTGGTCGGGTATCCGCTACACAACACAGCATTTGCATACGAGCTGCAGATGATAGAAAATATGATATAATCACATACAATACCGTAATATGATCTCAAAACAACGCTGAAACACAACGTTTGTTAAATTCTATTAAATTTTAAAAACACCAATGTTCGACGTTAAAAAAATGACAAATTTAAATGCTTTTCAAATTAAAAACTATGGAAAACCCTATAAATTAAATTAAAAATACATCATGAAAAATCGAACAATTATTTGAACATATATTTCACTATAAAATCCTAGATTGAATATTTAAAACCCACTGAATATTATAAAATTAAAGTGATAAAATTCTGGATCGTTACATTCTTCCCCTCTTAAAAGAATTTCGTCTCCGGAATTCCACCACAAGGATATCCCAGACTATTCGTGTTAACCCAAAAAATGAATCAACACCCCGGATTGAGTGTGAAAGCACCAGCCCTATTCTAACAGAGTAATAATATAGAGAATGAATGTAAAAAGAGCAGAAATAGAAAGAAAATAAGAAGATTTTTATAGTGGTTCGGTTGTTAATGAAATTGACGTCCACTTTATAGTTTTTATTATTGTCTGACTGTTGTTACAAAGTTAATTGGATTACAAATTCTTGAATATCCTTAGTTAGAGTAAGTCCCTAATGTCAGAGTTGATTGGAGAATCACAATGAATCCTTTGGATGACCGTCGTTATATTCTACTTCCATTAAAATTATTTATGAAAATATTTCACTAAACTAACTTAAGTTCAACTGGTATAATATTCTACTATATCCTGAGAGTATATACCTTTATCTGATTCAGCTATTGCATTTTGCGTTTTTCTCCCTAAGAAAACTCAAGATCCAAATACCCGGGTTTTGTTTCAAAAACTTTTTGAAATGAACTATATATATTTTGAAAACTCAACCTAAAGCCCTGATGAAATCGAAGGGATGGGAGGAGGCCCCACCTGCCTGGTCCGACCACAGACAGGAGGGAGGTTAGCCAGCTTAGCACAGAGATTTGTTGCCCCCAACCATTTTTTCGGTTTGATGGGGACCAACCTCCGCACCTTGAAATTGGGAGTAAGGCAGATGGGAATCGAACCCACGACCTGTTTAATAGGAAGTAGGTATCTTACCACTGCGCCACTATTTGCGGACAACATGAACTATATATTTTAACTCTGGCAAATACACACACACACACACACACACACACACGAGTAACTCTAAAATGATACAAAGGAATTGGGTACTACCAAACAGTATTATACATTCCCTTACCAAGAAGGGTAATACTCAAGAGAAGTGTTTACCATCTGAAATCATCTCTTTCCCAATTGTAAGTTATTTCCAAGGCACTCGAATTAGTTAATTTTTAAAGCTCCTTTTATTTTCAAATCATATTTTTTGAAACAATATTCTATATATTTCCAAACAAATAACCTTAACGAAATATCCAATTCCATTTTGCTTTGGATTCGTTCGGATTCGAACTTGTCCCAGTCGTACAATGATAAAGGGAATAATTTACTAAGTGTACTATACCTTTTGCCTAGGCAAACATCCGATCATCACTTAGAAGATTATTCTGATCATTACAAAACAAACCGGGTCTTCATTTTCGAACCAAATCAAAGAAAACACATTTCCTATAAAAATTTCTTTAAAGTCTTTATACTTTAAGACACATTTAAATAACCGTTTCTACTATTTCCAAAATCATTTGAAATAATAAAGTACATATTTACATAACAATAAATCCCTTTGAAAATTAGTTATATTTATAAAACATTTTCAAATAATATTATTATTTCCCTCAAACCTTGAAAACCATTTCCAAACAATGCCAGGATTTAAATTCTCAAATTCCTTTTATTTATAAAATACGTTTTATAAATAAATTTTATAACGTCATTTCTTTTAAAGGAAATCATTTCTCAAATATTTATTGCAAAATATTTAAATTTACGGGAATAAGCACTATTTATTAAAACTCAAATTTTTACCCAATATTATCAACGAACGCCTTATATTCAAATTGTGAAACTAAATTCACAAGGTGTTTGTTTCAATATTCCCAAATTTTCCTATCTACCCAACCCAAGTTCCAAACGGAAGAATCTAGATAGATTAATAGATAATAGTCAATGCTCAGAACTGGACAAGCATGGCTGATCAAATCCTAGATGATAATGATGGAATATTATCATTTCCAACAACCAAGCACCACCATGAATAAACATATTAACTTTTGAAAAATTATTTCTTCATCTAAAATATATTCCTAGGTAAAATTATTTCATTTACCACTTTTTAAATCAATATCACGTCAGTTTAGCCTTGTATAAGTGTTTAGGAAATCTCTATGATAACATTGGCCAGACGCATCAACCGAAATCTTTAACCCACTCAACAGATCAGCCGACACAATATAAAATATTTTTATACATTAACAAACCCGCGCTCATGCATATAATTCACTCAAACTCATATAAGGCATTCCATTACCTTATCTCTTAATGAGTTTACCCCACTAAAGCCAAAACTCTCGCTTAACCTTGCGCTCTGACACCACGATGTAATAACTCACTTTTCTGTACATTTTAAGTGGACAATCTACCATACATGATTGACTCAAATTGAATGGAAAGGTAGGTATTTAGGGTAAAGAAAGAAGAAAAGAAGAAACTAACAACACAGAATCTCACAGCGCAACGAATAATCTATAATACACAATAAACCTTTACATAAAAACAAACTATATATGAATATACTGATATCAATCAGAGTATACTAACTTATTTCAGCCCGGAAAGTTATAACAACCTGTCCTCACAATTACTGATAAATACAACAATGAATGCAATGAAAAATAATCATATACACGAACACATCTTTGGGCCTCCATTCGTCTTCTGAAGCTCCAAAGCATCCAAACTAATCTGTAATATTACGAAGGCCCACATTTTTGGACGGTTTAAATCGACAATAAACCACACATGTCTAACTCAAACCATTCAAAAGGGTAGATTATCAATAGGGTAAATAAGAAAATAAGAAAAACAAAACATAGAATCTCGCAGCGGAATGACAAAATATAATAATCAAATAAATAGTTCATGAAGCTGTTTTACAATATACATTTGATTACACAACTTTACAATATAATCAAAGTACAATCAATAAACATAACAAAATAATATAGCAGAATAATATTAATAATATGATATATCAAACTCCATATTCGTCCTTCAAAAATATTGTCTTCAATATTGAAAAGCTCAGACTGACCCAAGCGTAATGAAAAGCGAGTCAGAACTAAATGTTCATATGCTAGTTAAATCAACAACAAGTAAATATGAGTGCAATGGCTTCAGAGATTTTTACAAGATTTTACATTTCCTATCCAGTGTATGACTTGCATGCAATAACTTAAGAGATGTTACGGTATTTTCCATCTCTTAAGGATCCGTTAATATCTATATGTAGTAAGTACGCTATAGATGTAGTGTCTAATCAATAAAATAAATATTTTTCCTAGCGTTAATGCTTTACATTAATCCCCTTTAACACATTTTTAAGCATCGTCCTATAGTTTGCCTTCGACACCACCAGTAATGTCGGTAGTCAGGGAGGCACCGTGATAAGACAACACTAAAACAAAATCGTAGTTTTCGTGTATTAGGATAAAAGTATAACAAGACACGTGAGGTGATGCCCAAGGTAGGATTCTACCAGTTTACCCTTTCTGACTGATGGTAATGCATCGTAGCTATGACCGCCCACCGAATCCACCACCTCAAAATCAAATCAAAGTGCACCGATCAAGTCCAAAATCAATATAACAATACGAAGGGGTGATGACCCCTAAAGGTTGCGAACCTCTTGGCCAACATAGGCTCATATTTTAGTCATTTCCAATTGACATAAGTGTCGGAGTCATCTATCATCGTTCTCTTTCTTCAAATTCAGCAATGCCTCCAATTCAACCACTTCATTTTGGATAACATTCACTACATACACAGTTATTAAAGTGGTTCCAATACTGACAAAGAGTATGCCAATAAGAGGCCTAGTCTCTTTAAGAACCAAACGTCATTTTTCTCACCGGTTGATTCTTTTACATTTCGAAAACAATTCATGTTTGGTATCAAAATATCATATTCACTTCAAAATATCACTTCATTTCAAAATACCATATTTACTCAAAAATATGTCATTTTCACTTGAAAATATCATTTCAAATTAGATTATAATCTCATTTAACCAAATTCGCATTTAAATCAACGATTTAAATATAAACATTCCAGCTTTGCACACTTTGAATTTTTAGAAAATAGTTTGAATAGTTTAGAGATTTAAAATAGCTTAATATAAAATAGTTTGATTATTGAAAATGGTTTACATAGTAAAATAGTTTGGAAAATCAAAATAATACGAGTATAAAAAAAAATATTTCAAACAGTTTATATTAAAATAGTTTATTATGAAAATAATATCAATTAAATTCTTTTCTTCCACAAATATGGACCCATGTCCAAATTTCAAATCAACAAAAATCAATTTCCAATCTTTCAATTTAATCGACTCAATTTTAATTTAGTTTCTAATCAACTTGATTTCAACTTCAATTCGAATTAACTTCAATTTTCGAAACATTCATTTTTAACTTCAAATTCGACTCAAGCATTCAATTCAATGATTTAAATTTCAGCCTAATTCTTATTTTAAACCATTCAATTCATATCGATTTCAAGTCAGTTTCAATTTACTGATTCAATTCCCTTAAATCAACTTAAACTTCGTTGCTCAATTTAAGGTTCAAACTTAAAAATAATCAATTTTCAAAACTTTAGTCATATATCTATTATAACTTCACATTTTCAATTCAGCTCTTTAAAACAATTTCTTTTAACTAATTTCAATTTCAACATTTCAAAGCTTGAATTCAATTCATATAAATCCATAATTTATTTACTTTGAAACAATGTCATTTAATCAAAATTCAAATTCAAGATTTTAAAACCATTTAATTCAACCAATCTGGTGTCCATATATAATCTTATACACTATGACCAAGTGATTATTTATATAATTTAACTACATGGATGGATATATATCATTTCAATCCAAATCAAAGTGTCATAGATATATATCATTTCAGCCTATTTCTTAATTAGTTCCATAATACAATTGACAACTTATATAATGTCAAATAATAAATAGGTAATAACATGGATATATCCAAAATAAATAAACAACCATACATCCAACATCAATCCATGGCATAAAATAGTAAACAACATCCAAATCAAACAACATATCACACGGTTACCAATTATGATGGTGTTTAACTAGCAGTTAATTTCAATAATAATTAAGACGTCAATTTAATTCAATATAAAATTCAGTTTCAACTAAATGTCAATTTAAACCATCAAAGAACAACAAATAAAATTCTCATCACTTCATAAATTCAATTCAACTAACATAAGAAGATTTAGTATTGCATGAGTGGGTTAAATCACCCACCTTTGATTTTAGCCCATAAAAATCCAAACAGAAGCGCAAAATCTCAACAGTCTCCAAATTCAACCAAATCAATTTCATACTGTCCGAAATTTAAATATGAATCCAATAGAAGAAATCGCGCAAGAATCGTAGTTTATATGCAAAAGATATTTATGTTATAAAAAATTTATTAAAATAATAATCGGTACACATTTAACGAAAAAATAAACAAAGTTTAATACTTACTTTTTCCCAAGATAAGGCTTTAGGCAAAGATGGAAGAACAAACTAAAATAAGGGCAAGACGTGTAAGATAAGTGAAAAGAAAAATAAAACTCATGTTTCATAAAAGAAAGCTTTTGAATTTGCAAAAATGAGAGCTTTTGAATTTGCTCACATTAAAATGATTTGACAAAAGAAATATTTAAAATGGAGATCTAAACATAGGAAATGAGGTGGTGACAAAAAAAATGAAGGGAAAAGTTTAAAACGTGAACAATCTTATGATAAGAATATACCTTCAGCAAAGAACAATTTGAATTAAATGAATTTGAGGTGTTAGGAGAAACAAAATGCAAATGAAGAAATAAAATTGTAGGTTATTTAATGATAAGGAAATGAAGATGGAGTGACAAACAGAATATCATGTTTTGTTTTGAAAGCTTTAGACATTAATAATGCATAACAAAATGCACGTAGGAATGTGAAAGTTTGCAAACCAAAGGAAAATCAAATTTTATATAACTAAAAGTGAGATGACAATAATTAAATATAGCCTAAAAGACTAGGCTCAAGTATTAAACAGATGGAAAAATGAACGGATCAAGTATTAATAATGAGGTAACTATTTTAAAAAGTACATGCAATAATCAATAATAAAAGAAATGAAGGGACCATATAAATCGCACAACCTTTTGAAATTTAATGTTTGAAACGTAACCAAATTAATCTCACTCACTCAAATGATACACAATTTTTTCACATTTAGTTTTATTTTTCAACACATAATAAATAAAATTATACTTACCTTAAAAATGAAAACGATGAATTTGGTTTTCTCAAAAATAACCTTTTATTCCATTAGAGCGACATTTCTGTTTAATACAAAACGTGCGTTTCTTTTATTAAATTTATTAACTGCAATCAATGTTTTCTTTCCTTTTAATCGAAATATTTTACATTAGTTGCAATTGATTACAAAGTCAAATTTCAAAAGAGACAAAATAAAATGAGTGAAAAATAGAACAATTGTTTCCTATCTAATAATAATTTAAACATATTCATACATTACTGGATACAAACAGGAGTTATACGTTTCTTACTAAATAATTGTTTCTCATCCTTATAATTAATCTGTAAGCTAAAATACATTTCAAATAAATAGGCATATGTTTACACCTTTACTAAACTTATTCATTTTATTCTTTATTAAATTAACACTTATTCATAATAATTAATTTAAAAGTATTTTATATTAAATCAACAATTCCTTATGTAATTATTAACATGAGTTTCTATTTTATTTCACTCAAACTCTACAATTAACATCTTTTCTTATATTAACTGCAACATTTAATTACATCTAATTTCATTGATTCCCAAATAAATTCCAACACGGATTTAAAAATAAGATAAGAAATGAACAGTTGTTACATTTAAATAATTTGAACACATTAATACATTTATTGTTTACATACAAGGAGTTTAAATTTACTTACAAATGCTAAAACCAATTTCAATCAAAAAACATATAATTTCACCATTAATACATTATTTATTTTATTCTTATTAACTAATTATTACAATTGATTGAAATTACATTAAAATAGTTGTCAATTTTATTCAATCAACATTATTAAATTATATTCCAATTTTTTCTAGTTATAAATCATAAATTTTAATTACGACAATATTAATTTCCAAAATCTCATTTAATTTAATATTTTTTACTATAAAAAATACGGGTCGTTACAAATATGCTTGGTCTGACCCGACCCGTTAGGAAAAACATTGCCGGATTAGTTTGGTAAAATTAGCGTTATAAACTCAAATCACAAGGAATTTTATTTATTATAATTTTTAAAATCTTTAAAAAAAATCAAAGGTATCTCGCAAGACCACGTCGCACATAAAAACAGACGAGTTTTTACCTTATGATAAGCAAAACATTTTCTATAGAAAATCCAGTGATATTATGATAATATCTAAGGGTCAAAGTAAATATGAATATAGCAGAAATGCTCGCATCTCGCATTTCAACATAGTTAGACACAGCTAAGTCCGTACGAAACTTACTGGAGAATGGATTCCATACAATGATTGGGCCGTTGGGGTACCACCAGCCACGATGCATCTCTAGGTAAAATAACACCGAGAACCTCGCTAGTCCCCTTCCAACATTGAACTGGCCTACCACTTGACTAGTAGTACCAAACATGACCACCCTTCCATTAATGGGCCCCGAATACAAATGAGCGATGATATCTACTCTTGAGAGGGATGACCATACCCTACTTGGGAGCGACCCACTTAACTCTGCTACATCTCCTATGTTTTAGTCATTCTCAGTTGATGAGTCTTAAGGCTACGTTTTATCTTTTGTATAACACTTCCCACTTAGAATGCTAACACTTCCCTCCAAGCAACAATGCAAATGCCAACATTCATCCATACAAGTTCATTTTTGGACTGAATGAAACGCATGAGAGCTTCGTCTTCAATTCCATCATCTTCAGGATGTCTTCACTTCGAAAACGCTTGAGTTGGATCGAAGTGGTTTTTGGATAACATATCTGATCTCGGTCTCTTCAAAACAACATTTGATAGTTTCTACTAAACCCATCTCCATTTTTAAGGAAACAAACAGTCAAAGATAAGAGCAGAGATCATCTCCTAACCGTCAGTGGACATATTTCTTTATCATTTCTCATAGGAGAACAAAAAGAGATTATACGCACAGTGCAGTATCGTTAGAGATGGCTATGCCATATAATTCATGTGTTTTTCCTAGATATTTCCAAATACGTTTTGGGTTCGAATTCGATAGTCGGTTATTTAACTATCGAATAAACAAACATCCAAATTAGGGATTTAATTTCGTAGGGAAAACAAACATTGGTTAAGCACATAAGTAAGCACTACCCCCTTTAATTGATCTTTTCATTAATTAAAATCAAAATCACTTTGTAAATTACTTGCATAAAAATACCTTTACAAAGATACATTCACAAATCCATATATTTTCAATACCTAGAAAATACCCTTATGCTTACCTCAACGGTATAAGTATATTTAGAAAACGGAGGAAGATATTCTCTTTTTACACATTTCTAAAACCCTTTATTAATTCATTTATAAATCTTTAAAAACCATTTATAAACGTCTTTAATTCATTACTCAAATCCTTTAAAAACTCTTTATAAATCCATAATACTAATTATAAAATGCCTCTTATTAAACTATAAACCAATTTCTAAAATTCGTTTATAAATATTTAATCATTTACTTAACTCTCTTTGTACATTGTAAACAATTTCCATTTAATTCTCCAAAACATGTTGATTTCCTTTTTACCAAATTCTAAAACCATTTATAAATTTCTTTCTATACATTACAAATGTTCTTTCTTTAAGCCTCCAAACCTTTTTATAAAACTCTTTTTATATACCCCGGTTTTATAAATATTAAAATCATTTATAATCCTTTTTACAGTCATTTATAAATACCCAAATTATTGACAAAACCCATTCCTAGACTCCAAGATCATTTCCATTTATGAAACCCTTTTTATAAATAAACTTAGATCATTATTGTTCCTTTGATAAACAATAAATTGTTAAAATACCTTTAACAACCAAGTCATTAGTTAACATTCTTTGTTTAATTATCTTTAACTGCATTCAAAATAATTATAGGATAACATTAATATTATATTAAATTAACTTTAAATGGTGTTATTATACTAATAATTTAAATTCAAACAATATTAATAAAATAAATAGTTAACCTCAAAACATTATTAACATAATTATTAGTTTAACTTCAAAATAATATAAATGAAGTAATTTATTAATTTCTAAATAATATTAATATGACAATCAATTAACCTTTAAATATAATTAAATAACGTAAATCACCAAAATTTAAATAAGTTTATTTAATAGTTAAAATATGATTTAAAACATTATAAATAAATAATTAATATAACTTTAAAACAATAATTAAACATTCTTAAATCACTTTTAAGAATCATATTAATAAAATAATTTACTTTAGATCGTTATTTAAAAAAGTAATTATTTATCTTTAAAACATTATAAATAAATAACAATTACCTTTAAAACCTTATTAATATATATTAGTTAGCTTAATACAACATTGGTTCCATAATTAACTTTTCCATTTAGAAAGAGGCTTAATCATCACTATGGTACTTAAACAAGTTGTCATTTCATTCAATTCAATTTTCCAAGATATAACACTTTGTATTTACATAGGCAGTCCTATGTGTAAATTAAATCTATATTTAGCAATCAATTGTTAATACAAAAATTATGGAACATTAATCAATTGATGCAAACATAAATGTCTACACTAATGCAATAGCATAAATGTGATTTGTTTTGCTAAATAGATATCCAAAATATAACTCATCAAGTTAATTATAGCAATACAGTGATTTATTTTGTTAAACAGATGCCTAATAAATTAAATTAGCAGAATGTTGTTTTATTTCACTATCAGATGTCCCGATTTCTTTATTCAATTTACTTTGACATAGCAGTGTTTACTTGACCAAATAAATATCACTAATTAATATTTAATAATTTAACATGTTATTTATCTAAATAACTCAATTAAATCATGCCCTTTTCCACATATCATAATATTTTAACATCCCAAATCTATCAACCAGCTAAAATATAATGTTTTACTTATTAACACGAGTCCATTGCAAAAATTCGTATGATAATCTAGATTAGTATGAGTGAGATATAACTTTTCAAAGTTCAAGCTATTTAAAATCAATCAAATAAAATTCCGCACCCCAAACCAAAACGGGCCTAGGCCCATCATGCTTCAAAAACCCAACCTGTGTGATGTCTTCTTTCCCAAAATCCCTTTGTCACCACTTCATCACCTTGAATAAGAAGCGTGCAAATGGTGCACGCGCACACTCACAAGGAGCCACCAACGATGAAGCCAAGATCGTTGGCATGTCTCTATTCGAAAGCTCATCGCGCTCTTGACGGATGCCTTTAGCCCTTCCTCTATAAAAGTCACGACAAATATACGCTTCGATCTTCACCAAAACTGACCATAAGGTAGCATTCTCCAAGCCCAACAACATGCCACCCTTTGATTCTCCCATTGACTTCCCCATCTTCGACGAACTCAAGCCCTAGCATCCGACCATCGATACAAAATCTTGCCAAAACTTCATTGAGAATATTACGCTTCGATACGAACTCAATGATGCTAGTGGCATTGAACGATTTGACCTAGATCAAGAGATATGAACTTTTGAAGTTCTTGAGCACATTTTTGCCGCTTGCTGTGAATCGATGATAACTTGCCTAGATGAAATCGAGATCCGTTAATTTCTAAAAACATAGAGGTGGATACGAACAACTATTATGTTGAAGACTGTAGCTAATTGTGAAGGGATTTGAGTATTTTGATTTTGGAAGAGAGGGAATGTTTATATTTCACTCATTTTGAAAGTTCCAAGGAAGTAAACAATGAGCTGGGAGATTGAGATGAGCATATTTAGACACACAGAAGAGGTGCAATGGGCAGCAATCACCATCATGGAGTTTCAAATTGGGATCCATTGATTTTAGGCTAGGATAAAGGAAAGAGTGGATAAGGCATGGTGAAAGTAAGGGAGGCATGTGGAAAGAATATGGTGAAGTAGCTGTATACATATAGTGTTTTTGATTTGGGTTTTAAGTTGGGTTCGGGTATCTGCTACGTAATACAGCATTCGCGTATGAGCTGCGAATGAAAGAAAACAGGATATGATCGCGTACAATACTGTAATGCGATCTCAAAATAACACTGAAACACATCGGTTGTTAAATTATGTTAAATTTTAAAAAAACTGATGTTCGACATTAATATACGTCAAACAACAAATTTAAATATCTTTTAGATTAATAATTATGGAAAATCCTATAATTAAACTAAAAATACATCATCAAAAATCTGACAATTATTTGAACACGGATTTTATTATAAAACCCCAAATAGAATATTTAAAACTAATTAAATATTCTAAAATTAAAGTGATAATCCTGGATCGTTACAATAAAAGTGAAAATCAATCGCTTATGGAGGTATTTTTTATATATACATTGGTGTTTCAATGAAATGCATTATAAAATTTCGATTTGTATTGGTTGTTGTAAATCAGAGCGTTCAAGCAATTTAACCTACGGACCATTCGATCAAGATTAAAGAAATAGATTATAAAGATCCTCGATTGAAACAAAATTTAATAATATTTGATTTTTGAAAGCAATGTAAGTTGAATACAATATACAAGATCATCTTCTTATTATGGCATTGTGTAATCGTTGGAGGTCTTAGACAATTTCATTTTAGAGTAGAAAAAATGACTATCACATTATATGACTTTTACTATTTTTTTGGCTTATCTATAGATGGTTTCTCGATATATATTGATATATGGAGTATGGTTATTTTACATTGTGTCATTAGTTACTCGGTATATTTCTTCCTAAGAATGTAATAAAATCTAAAAGTGAGATTAATATGATGTTTAGAAAATAATTTCAAGAATGGCTTCGAGTGCGATAGATATTGAGGTACTTCATTGTAGTCATGTTGAAATTTTGTACTCCTTATATTGTTGGCTTTTCCGAATCATTCAAAAAGTCACTGTAACTTGAAATATATGCTGTATTTGGATGATCTAGAACTTTGTGGTCAGTGTTCATCGGCTAGTGTGGTACTTTTTTATTTGTATGGTGGATCGACAAATGTTGCCTTATAAGAAACAAAATTATTTGGCGGTTATGTGACATTGCTGCAGTTTTGGTCTTGGTCACATTTTGCCTTTAGATGTCCTGGTATAACTGTTCCTGCCAATTTAGATCGTGATCTTCCATATGGTTGTAGGTGGAACTCTACCAGGAATTGGCATTAAAATCCAAAAAATATACAATTTTATCATAATGATTTAGATTTGCTAATGGATGATGTCGTAACTTGGGAACCGTATTCATTGCGTCATGTATTTTATGGTCCTATTATACAATATCTCTTTCTAGGTTAGATCACTAAATGTCGATTAATACTATTTTAAAACTTTGAAAATTATGTTCCTAATCTAGTGATGAGACAATTTGGATTTAACCATTAGCACATTCTCAATCTTATCATTCTAATAGATCCAAATGCGAATGATTGGAGATATTTGCTTAATGAAAGTTTGGTGGTATGGAATGCAAGATGTGCGCTTGCCATTCAAGAACATGATCCTCCTACATTATTGATTGAGTATGAATATTGGTATTGGCAAAAAATTCATCGTTATATCTTGAAACAATCGTCTAGGAGGTTGGCTTCTTACATACCTCGAGCTCCACTAGAGCGTGATGTGTTATACTTTAATTTACAATATTTGATAATTTGTATTTTCTATACCATATGAATTGTTTAATTTAAAATTTCCATAGGTAAGCGGAATATATAGTGCTTTAGAAGTGGTTGATGATATCCAGGATAATCATTTTGAGGCAGAGAAGGTGAAAAGTAAGTGTATTGACTTACGATGTGTAGGATCGAATTAACCCTAGAGGGGTAGGTGAATATGTTTATAATAAATTCATAGAATAATAGAAAATGCAGCACAGATATTAACAGAATAAATGTGGAAATTAAAAGCAACACACAAATTTACCTAGCTCTGGCAAAACCTACCTACTGCTGCCCCCAAGATTTCTACTACGATTAAACAATCGACCGCTTACAGATCCTAGAAACTTGCGACTACCGCCAACCTAATTGTTCTGACCTTAAGCTCAAAACCTTGACTCAACTCTATCCCAAAATTGAGAATTTCTTGAACTATGCCCCACGGTACAATCCTAGTTAAAAACTAGAGTTTTATAATTAAAAGGTAAATTACAATAAAATAAAAATGAAAGAGTAAACCTAGTATCATTTAACAAAAATAAAATTCTCGGCCCAATATAATTTGATTTCAAACAAGAGAGGGCAGCCCAAGTAAAATGAAAATATGATGATCGCTTGTATCCCTATTTGTTCCAGGCCGCTCTCTTATCCTCTTTCAAGACGATTTAAGGATTCGCCTTAAAGCTTCATTCTTTAATCGAGTGATGATTAACTCCTATCATCCCTTGTCGATCGAGTGCTTGCTTGTCAGATGATTATTGCCCTCAATAGTTTGAAGTGTCAAATTGATTAATTGATGCTAATTTGGTACAAATTTTTATTTTGCCTTTTTCATTTTGTATTTGGACTCAACTGTTATATTTTTGCCAATGATGAATGGGTATTTATAAAGATTGATTTCATATGCTTCCTTATATTTCGTTATACTAGATTTGGCTTTGAATATTTCTATTCACAAATTTCTTATTAATCTCGGCTGTTATTTTTTATTTATCTTTCAATCTGAGATTTTAGACTTGTTCAATTTTGAATCATTGCACATATTTATGCTTGACATGCTTGACTTGTTGTAACATCCCCCGCTAGGAGGCCCAAAACTAACAGCTATGGATGATGTAGTCATCTATAGTTATTAATCCTCAACGTCCAAATACGGTAATATTAGATACATTGATATGACAGAAACACATGGATATGGAAAATTTTAAAATCAACAAACAACTTTCTCATTCCATTTCAATGCATTTCAAATTTATTACATAATTTCAATACGAGAACCACGTTCGGAGAAAATATAATTATTACAACATGGCCAAGAGCGACATATGAAGATGCCCCTTTGGATGATCAAAGTATGTATATAGGCCATTAAAAACCTTTGCCATTACAACAATAACATAGTGGAATCAAAAATAGGAAAGAACTCTAAATAGCTATCATATCTCCTGCATGTCTCCAGAAGCTTATTTGTCTAAAGAGGTACCTGAAAACCTCAACTTTCAAACTACTCAAAATCAATTGAGCACCCGAGAGTTTAAGGAGAAAACATAAACTTCGAGTCAGAAAAAAAAATCTTTATGAATAATAATCTACCATCTCAAACCATTTGGATATCTAGTAAGACACGTCGTTTAGTGGAATGGGTTTTCCCCTCACTAGTATCTTATCCAAAACTTTATAAAACTATATACCATGCTCCTACATCCATAAAGGTTGAAGCATAGCAATTTAAAATATTATGATGATATGCAAACAAGTAAATCAATTTTGGATTACCCATCCCCTTTCATTTTGACTATCTGACTCAGTTATAGTTTCTAGGTTCACTATTAACTTATTAGTTTCATGGACTGACTAATAACAAGTTTAATACTTGTGAATTTCCTGTTCGGTTTCATAGTTTTCTTGGGATCACTGAGAAACTATTGGCCCTTGCCAATAACTTCATCATTTATGGGTTCTCCCTGAGCTTATTGATATCTCCAATAACTTCCCTCTTATCCTAGTTTTCATGGGTTGACTAGGAATCTATTGACATCTGTCAATAACTTAATCTGAATATAGTTTTCATGGATTCACTACAAACCTATTGGCCTCTACCAATAACTCTTTCTAATCATAGTTTTTGATGTGTTTACTATGAACCTATTGATATATGTCAATAACTTTTCCTAAACATAGTTTTGATGGGTTTACTATGAACCTGTCTATTTGATAACTTCTTTAATTAGTATTTAGACATCCTATATTCAGGTCTACCTGACCTCTGGGATGCAATTCTATTCATCCAGGAGTTAATTCAATTTGTATTCACTACTGGGTCAACCAAACTAGTTATTCTGCCCTTTCTCTCGAATATGTAGTAATCGATCGATTATAATGTGTGTGTGTGTGTGTGTGTATTAGAAGAAGCAAACATATTAACATGATAATACCAATACCTATGGTTTAATTTCCTTGAAATCAATTTCATATAAAACATGGTTAATCCCTTTAACCTATTACTTTATCAAGGAAAGCTTCTTCAAAAACTACAATTTAAAAGCTTTTAAAAGCTCTTTTATAATACCATGGGTTTTACCTTTAAAAATTAAGATTGGGTTCTTTGTTTTGAAAACTAATGCTTTCGACGTTTTTAATCTTTAGTTTCGAAACCACTGTAAAACTTCCTTTCGAAGGCATTCAAATCTTCTTTTCAAAACACTAGGCATCTGCCTTTCAAAATACTTTAAAACTTTCTTTTGAAACCTTTCGAATGTATTAAAGTATTACTATTCAATTACAGAAGCATAGCTTCGAAACCATTTAGAGTACCCCTTTCGAAACCAGTGGGTTTAATTTAAAACATGCCCTATTGGGTCTAAGTGAATATAAGTGAAAGTACCCCTTTCGAAACCGTTAAAATGGGTTTGGGGAAAAACAGATGACTTCGGCTCCATCCTTTCGAAAGCTCAAAACATTTAAGTAAAACATTTGAAGGATAGCTTCGAAACCCTTTTCGAAGCCATTGCCTTCGAAACCCTTGAATACTTTCGAAAGATTTAGGAAATTGCTTAGTACAGGTTCAAAAAAAGCTATTTTTCAAATTGGTTGATGACTTCAATCCATTCGAAAGGCATAAAGATGGCAGAAGGATTTCAACTTGGTTGAAACTACCCTTTTCGAAAGCATTGATTCTAAAACTAAGTAACTCATTCGGAAGCACAATTTAAACAAGAAGCGTAAAACTCTTTCGAAAGCAATTTAAAATGACCCCTTCGAAAGCATATGAGCATTTAGTAAAACAGGCACATGCATTTCTTTAGAAAGTTAAACAATGGGTTTGACCCCACCGAAAGCAATGTTCCGACACCATGCTTTCCACCTTTTTCCAATCCATTACGTACCAATGTGTTGATACCTTGTGAATGGGTTTCACTTTAGGTTGTTTCGACTTAGTAGGTTTTGACTAGGTTAAAGGAGGAAACATAGGGTCGAAAGGTGGCTTCTAAATAAGGCAGAACATATTTTCCTATTAAAGTACGATTTAATGTCATTTAAAGTGAATACTTTATAACTAACCTGCCTATTCGTAAACATTTGATTGGTTGCCATAACTTTTCAAATTCTTTACAAAAATAACTGCCGCATAATTTCAGATCTAAATAAGGATTAATTTAACAAATAAGCCTTTTCATTAAGTAAAACCATTAAAACAATTAAGTCCATCAGAAACAATGTTATTTCCATAGTAAATTACTTAGGAAAAATCCCCAAAAATCATAAAAATTCACTTTCAACATGTTATCTAACATATAAAAATTTCAGATCCAAATTCTTCATAAAATAACCGAATTTAATTTCTAAACCCGATTATTCATATTTTCCATTAAAAATTCATAATAAAATTTCCATAGCTTGGAAAATTATAAAAGTTAAAACCCATCTTTAAAATCATATTTTACATAACATACAATTTCCTCATGGCATTCCAAATTCAATGTAAATGTTACCCTTAAAATCGTGTATAAACAATTATCAAACAATCTTGTTTGAATAAAACATACCATAAAAATCCAAGCATATCATCAATAAAAAATCATCATAATGGTTTTAATCTTAAATCCAAAAATCAAATGATTATAAAAGCAAAATAGAGATGGTTTTGATGATTATTCACCTTGATTAGGATAAGGAACTTGAGATTTGATTGAGATTAATTCCTCTTACATAAATCCTTAGCTTTAATTTGATTTCCTCCTCTTTTCTCCTAATTAATGCCTGGCTTCTCTTTCTTTTGTTACGTTTTATGATTTTAGAAAAATGAACATGAATGGATAGGAAACGAGAATGTTAAAGGTATGGAATTATGGTGCAGCTATTTCCTAATATGCTCTTGTTTAATTAAGTAACATATAAAACATTCATAAGCCCATTTTTTCAATTAAGCTCGGCCTCTATTTTATTTTTAAATCTCAATCCCCTTATCTCTCTAATATTTACATTATTCTATTTAATTTATCTAAATAAATCTCCTGAATAATGTTATTAAAAATTAGGGGTGTTACAGGCTCGCTTCCTTAAAAATTTCATGCTCGAAATTCAATAAGGACTAAATACTAAACATAGCAATCATCTGTAACAACTCCTAGCAAGCATACTTGTTTACTTGATTAGCAACTATCCATATAAAGCTAATATAGACATACCCTCAAAGCAAATCAGGATAAGTGCCTCTAATCATGTCTTCTATCTCCCAAGAACAGTCCTTCTCATTGTCGCTCCACTGAACTTTCAACAACCTGATTGCCTTGTTCCTCAGTCTTTTCTCATCTCTTGCTACAACCTGAACTTGTTGTTTAATAAAATTCAAATTAGGCTCTACTATCAAATGTTCCAACTTTGTCGGAGGTATAGTAGTCGCTGGATCATGCACATACTTGTGAATATAAGACACATGAAATACATAATTGACACCTGTCATACTGCTCGTCAAATCTACTCTATATGCGAGTTCTCGATCCTCTCTATAACTTGGAATAGACCGACATATCTCGGTGCCAGTTTCCATAACTTTTCAAATCATACCACACCCTTCATCGGTGATACCTTAATGAAAACGTGCTTCGATTACTGGTCTTCCTAAGTTGTCCGAGCCCATCGAGACCATAGCCAAGCCAACATCCTTCATCATGACAGACCCACACTGCCGCGTCGATCGGCCTATGTCGAACCTCTCCACCAATGACCGAGGAACCTTGTTTCTTACCCACAACTGGGCCACCTCGGCGAGCCGCAGTGCCGAGCCACCTTTGTCGAGCCGCCCTGACCGAACCACAATGCCGAGTCACCCAGACCTCACCACAATGCCGAGACACCCTAACCTCACCATAATGCCGAGCCACCCTGGCCTCACCACAATGCCGAGAAACACCGACCGAACCATAATGCCGAGCCACCCTAGCCTCACCATAATGCCGAGCCACCCTGGCCTCACCGCAATACCGAGCGACCCATAACTTCAAATCGAGTTGCCCATGCCGAACGACTCATAATTCCAAGATCGAGCCACCCATGCCAAACGACCTGTAACTCCAAGACCAAGCTGTATCATTCCGACCGAATGACCTCTTATCCAAGTCTACTTCACCCAAGTGCCAACCCAAGGTGGTGCCGAACCACCTTTAACTGAGCCACTCCAATATGGCCGAACCACCTTCACATCATTACCAAACGACGTGGCCGACCCACATCATGGAGAACCTCGTTCCACGCTTATGCTAATCTAGTCTATGCCGATCCATCTTCCAAGCACGCTGCATCGTTTACTCATCGACCATGCTTAATCCTGACTTCATATTAATTCTCCATCCATATAAACCGAATCCATTATATTCCAGTCTTGATAACCATGAAGTTAGTAAGGTTGAATCCGCCTATTTATGGCCTTGACAAAAGGTGTGTTAACACTACCTTAGAGAAGTCCAAGACAAAATGTTTATAGTATCCCGCCAGTCCAAGAAAAATTCTCACACCTGTAGTGGCCTTGGGTTGATCCCAGTCCTGTATAGTTGCCACCTTCATAAGATTTATAACAATACCCTGCTCATAAACAACGTGACCCAAAAATCGCACTGCCTTCCTCTATAAGTGACACTCTGAAAACTTCGCCTTCAATTGGTGCTTCCTTAACACCTCGAGCATAATCCTTAAATGCTCTTTGCAGTCTTCTTCCATCCCTGAATAAATAAGGATATCATCGATGAACCTAAGTACAAACTTATTCAGTTGATCTTTGTAAACATGGTTCATAAGATCAACAAAGTATGATGATATGTTGGTTAGCCCCATGGCATAACCATCCACTCATAGAATCCAAACAGCATACGAAACACTGTGATTGGCACACTCTCCTTCACTTCTCTCACTTGATGAAACCCTATTGCAAGGTATAATTGAGAAAAAATCATAGCACAATGAATCTGATGGAACAAGTCATAAATATGTGAGAATGAATATTTTTTCTTCTTCATCACATTATTCAGCTCACGGTAATTTATACACAATCTCAAAGAGCCATCTGCCTTAGTAGTAAACACTACATGTGCTCCCCACTCCAATATACTACATTGAATAAACCCTCATGACAATAGGTTAGTCGCTTGCACCTCTAGTTCCTTATGCTCTTTCGGCGTCATATACCTTAATAGCATAACAATCGGTCTAGCACCCTTCCCCAATCTATACAAAATTCGATCTCCCTATGTGGTGGTAACATGGTTACCTCCGTAAATATGTCAGAATACTCCTTCACTATAGTACCGATGATAACTTGTCATGCGCGATCTCAAGCAAATACAAAAAGCTAACCATCGCCTCATTATTAGGTAGGCAGCCTATCTCCAACTTACGCACATCATCCATCCCTATCGTTACCAATGGCCTCTCACAATCCACTACTACTCGGTACTTCTGCAGCCAGTCCATCCCTAGAACAAAAACAAACCCATGAAAACCAAATCAATACAATTTCAAGCATACAAACATCCATGATTCAATAAGGCTAAGTCTTAAAAAATCATGCAAAGGCTAGTCGATACTTCGATAGGGTTTGTTACAATCAAAGGTCAGTTAACTATCTTGGTTTTAAATCCCAATCTATCTACCAAATCACTAGATATAAAGAAATGTGAAGCCCCGGTGTTGAATAAAACATGTACATGTGTATCAGAAATAGAAAGCACACCTTGTATGACGATGCTCTTCCCTTTTCTTCTTCATTGACGGAGCACTCGACGAGGCTGGAAGAACATTCAAAGTGTAAGCAAATACAACCTATTTATTCCTTGGTGATTATGGATAGTACTTCTTGATATGCTCCGGCTTGTTGTAGCTGTATCACTTCTTGCCTAACACCTTACAATCTCTGACAAGATGGCCCCTCTCTCCATAATTGTTAGCAAGTAGGCTCCCACTTGCCTTCTTCTAGCCACCCTTGATCTGCAGCTGATTCCACTTATTGTTGTTGTTCCACTTCTTCTTGCCTCCCCCACCAGATTGCGGCTTTGGTTCATCCTTGAGAGCAAAAATCGACTTAGCTTAGGTTACAAACTCTCATGTCGAAGATCTTTTTCTCCCAGCCTCTCAAACGACTTATCAATATATCCTATTAGCTTCTGTACTAAGTGGTCGTCCAAGCCTATAATCAACTTCTCATTCTTCTTAAGTGAAGTATCAATGAATATAGGCCATACTTCGACAAAATGTCAAATTCGGCTACATACTCCAACAAAAACACGTCCCTTTTCCATAATCAGCAAACTAATGAAAGAGCGCCGACAACTAGTCATGATGGCATTCCACCACCCTATAGCTCTCCTCTGCAGATGTCTAGAGGCCAGCTTCCTCTTCATTGCATTGCCTAACTCTGTATCCTTGAAGATGCACTCGTAGGTGTCTAACCAATCCTGTACATCGATGGTTGATTCCGTTCTAAGGAATGGTTTGCCTCTCAAAGTGGAGCAATCCTTGCCAGTTTGGCAAAGCAGGCCTTGGTGCTTGCACTTGATCACCACCACCAACAGTCGCAGCATAACCAACTTAAGCATTTGAACCACGTTTTGCATCATCCCAGCGAACATCTCAAAATGCATAGAAAAAATATAATAAACAAATAAATTTAAACTAGGCAGACAACAATATAATAAAATAAACCATATATAAGAGCATTAGAGCGCATCGGGTTCATAGATTATAAAAAGACTGAAATAAAAGAGTTCATAAGTCCCAAGTCTCATAAATAAACTCTAAACTATCTCTCAAAAATACAATTATTGATATAGCTCCACAGTACTACACAATGGAGTATAAGCGATAATAGCTCCGAAGTATAGATATATAAAAGCATAGCCTCCTACTCGTACATTATACAGCTCCATGCGCTATCCAGACCTATTATCCATAATCTACTCATTTAAAAGTACCTGAGATAATAAGAAGAAAAGTATAAAACCATGGGTCAAGCAATAGTCTAGTGTAAGCAATACATTATTTTAAAATTTCTGTAAAAATCATATATAGTAAATAGGAGTATAGGGTATGAAGAACCATACCTGATATGTCCCTACATGCAAAGAGTTAGCATATAACAATTAATATATGCTAATCTACTATCATCACTATGTAAGTGTACTTAAATCGAAGTACAATATCCAGTGTCTAGGTGTATGGTCGAAAATACCAACATCGTGTGACATTCTAGAGTGATAAACAACCACGATAACATATTATCCATCAAAGAATCCTCACCATCACTCATTTGCATTGGATATATGATAAATCTTATGGAATAATCGCAAACCAAGGACTCAATCAAATCTTGGCTTCTTTGATGCTCGAATTCAGGCCACTTTGTATGGCAAGGAACTAGGCTCACAGTTGCAAAAAGCCCATGGTAATTTGCTATTGCAAGATCTGGATATGATCGCAAATCCAGATAAGCATCCCCACATACCACTTCTACATGACCACACTAGGAACCTCCAAGTTATCGATGGTCCCTTTGCACGCATCTTCATAACGGAACTCAACTGTTATTCCATTCCGGCTATCTCCATAATAGAACATGATCGCAAATTCTAATCACGATCCCTTATTGTTGAACTTGTCCTTATGGATCACCATTACAATCCCCATCATTAAGTCACCATTATCAGAACGTCTCTTTCCACCCATCGTAATTCGTAGAGCCAACGTGCTAAGGTTCCAAAGTCGTCGTCATCGTGTTGTCAAAGAGCTTAGTCATCGCTTCTCGGGTTACCAAATGAAATCCAAAGCCATCCATGGTCGTTTAGGGTCGTCTACACCATTCCAGATCACCTACTAGGCCCCTGAAATAAATCGTGAAAAAATCCCGAAGTGCCGCCTAGCCGCCAACAAAATTCACCGACTTCCAACCTCTGCTTGGGTATTCCCATAGCCGACCCAAATCAATCGCTAGAAAAACCCAAAGAAACCTTTCTCCCAACCCAAACCATTCCTAAAAGCACCGAACCTAACTTTTTGGTCGAGTGCTGACCCGAAGCGATCTTCCTAAACCCCTGAGCATGACTCGAAGCATCCAACGAACAACATTCCTCATTCAGCTGTCGGACAATAGCACTACAACACAACATTTGTTTTTTGGTTCTCCCCCATGCTGATCAAAGCCACAACGGGAAGGGCTCCTACCAGACAAAAGCACGCCACTGAGCACCTTCGATAAATGTGTTGTAGCAGCCTAAATTTTAATTTTGTGCCGATTCACCACTACACTACGTTCTTTGACCTACATGCCTTTTAAACATAACGATGCAACTCTCAACATCCTAGACTTCTAGTGTTTATCCATCAAAGTCCGGTTATACGCTTCCGACCTCTAATTCAGTCAGATGAGCATTTTCAACCATTCAAGCATATACACAGACACCATACACACATCAATCAACATCCAAACATGCAAACTTACAACAAATTATTACAATTCATCCTATAATGTATCTCTAGTGTTGCCTAACATATATTGTGACAACCATACATCAAATTATCATGATTAGAACACTTTAAACATCTTAGATTCGTTTTTACATCAGGTTTTATTTTAAAACTGTTCCAAAACATGATTTTGACTTTAAAAATGGGTTCAAAACATATTAAGACCTATATATACATATATAATAAGGTACGAGATGGTAAATCACTCATCAAACCTTCCAAAATCCAAGTTTTGCACGCAAATCGAGGCCAATCCGAAAATGAACAGCCAAGCCTAAAATTTTCTTCCCTAAAAATGTAGATTTGAAGATCTCTAACTAACCCCTTTGCTAATCTACCCTTAACCTATCATTTAGACTCGATTTGGAATGGAAAAGAGAAGGTTTTGGATGAAGAATGTGTTAATGGAGGATTAGACTTATTTGGGAGATGGTAAAAATGATTTGAGGATATTGGTTTCAACCAATATTGCCCCTAAGCCCGAAATAGGCTATTAGGTCTCTCCCCAATCTTTTTAATTACCCACTAAGCTGCCCCAAAATATGCCAACTTCGAACTACTATATCTCCTAGATAAAAGCCTAAATTGCTATTATAACTACTCTATAGAAAGAAAAACCATCATATTTTTATAATGGACGTGGTCTCGGGCGCTAGTTTAGTTTCTATCAAAAGCTATAGCAATTGCGAGTTTTCAGGGATAAAATTATCTAATAAATTTTAAAGATAAAAATGTCACTAGTATGCATTTTCCAAAGTTATAGAGTCATGCAACCTCATATGAACTTAAAAATAGTATTTTAGATCCTTCAGTACGTAAAATACGGGTCGATACAATATGGATAGAATTTGGGTTTAACAATAAAGCAATCATATATGAAGATAATTAACCGACTGTTGATCTAAATGTCGATGAAACTACAATCATATATGAACATTCATCAGCCAATGATCTATGTACTATAATGGTGGTGGAAATATCCATTATGGATAACTTTCAATTATAAGTGGAAATGTTTGCTAGAGAATATGCTGAAAAAGGACCTCGGGTTGGATTAATTTTTGAAACTAAAGAGAAACTCATTGAACAATTATGTGAATGGATGACTAAATGTTCAGTTTATTTTCAAGTAGTGAAGTCCAATATATGGCTCGAAGTGATGTGGATGAAAAATGTCCTTGGAGAGTCCATGCTAGCCTACAAAATTTGTGGAAAATAAAAACATACGGCAGGGATCACACTGTTTTGAATGCAATATCAAAGTTTATATGTAGAAAAATACTTTCTTTAATTAAATCTATGACAAATATAACTGCAAGAACAGTTCAGGAAACAATGTTGAATATGTTTCATATAAAAGTAAGTTATTCTCGAGCTTGGCAAGGACTACAAAAAGCAGTTGGAATAATTTATGGAGCTTCGAGATCATTATATATAGAACTGCCCAAATATCTTAAAGTAGAGCAAAGCAACAACCCATAAACTGTATATGATGTTATTCATACCCGTAGTGTCTTTGATGATGCTTTTTGGCCTTTTGGACCATCAATTGATGGTTTTGCGCACTGTTATCCTCTAATCTCTATTAATGGAACTCATTTTTATACAAAGTATCAAGGTATGTTAGTTGAAACTACTGGTATAGATCTAAATCAAGGTCATTTTCAGTTAGCCTTTGCTATTACGCAGACATAGTCCTAGCAAAAATTGAGCTAGTTTGCTCATTGTATGTGGAATTATATTCATTCCTTATGTAACCATTGTATTATTGTGATGGTCCGAAATTTTGGGCAATATTTATTTGATAATCTTAATTAATAATTATTCAAAATGTGCAATATTGATTTAATAAATTTAATTGGGCAATATGAATTGATAATCTTCTTTTTTCTAATAGGCCTATTCGTCTTTTCAAATGCTAATAATATTTAATTGGTAAAATTTATCTTTCGAAGCTAATAAAAATGTATTCTATTTATAATGTGTATATATATATATGTATATACATTGTGAATATGAAGTTTTGGTTTGAATTTAATAAATATATTTTCAAATTATAATATATATATATATATGTGTGTGTGTGTGTGTGTGTGTGTGAATATGAATATATTGTGATTTGGAATATTATGTTTGAATTTAATACAATACCTTTCAAAAGCTATTTAAAAGTTAATCATATATTTTCAAAACTCTTAAGGTAAATATTTATTTTGTTTAAAAGTATTTTAGCTCAAGTTTAAAATAAGATTTCATTAAAGGTTCATTTCTTTTGTTTTTAATATTCTTTCTTTTAAAATTAAACATAAATAAGTATAGTTTGTATATAAACATAAATTAGTAAAATCATAAATATAAATATAAAACCTATGAAAATATTTAAATACTTGTTTTAACATTTGTAATTCATTTAATTCTTACTTTTGACATTTGTAAAATAATTAAAACATTGGGACACTTGTGTGATAATAATTACATGCAAAATACAAATGGCGTGATTTTCTTGTAATTGGATTATAAGTATAATGTTTCTGAGAAACCTGACCATTTTTAATTTCAGTTCAAAAACTTTCTAATCCTTTTTTTCTCCATCTTCTTTCATCTTCTTAAATCTAAACTAAAACAAAGCTTAAAGCTTCAATAAGTAAAGATCAACTCAACATCAGCTTTCAAGTTTTCAATTTATTTCAACATGAGAAAACAAGTAAAGATCAACTTCAAATCAACAAACAAGATTTAATTCAATCAACAACAAGCATTTCAGTTTCAAAATCAAATATATCAGAATGGTTCTAGATCGAAAGAAAGTAAATCCTGTTCTCTATTTTACCGGTGAGTAAATAGTTTGCTTAAATTTTTAAATAGGATTGTATGTTTTGATGATTGTGATGAATTTTTAGTAATATGGTTTGCATGTATGATTGGAGATGGATGTATGTATATTGATATGATTTGGCTCTGCATGTGAATGTATATGTATATATCTATTTCTCTGTTGAATGACAGGCTTTGATCCTCCTTAATAAAATTCAATTACTCTATATATAATCAAAATTTAGTTAAAATCTCTGAAGAAAATATGATTTTATGAATGTAATAGTATTTTTAAAAATAATTTCAAGTGTTTATATTATATATTTATTTCTAAAATGGTAAATTACAGTAACAATCAAAGATAAGTCGAAAATCAATGTTCATGATTCCTTGATTTGATTTCATAAAGAGATTCATATTAGTAAATGGTGATTTTTAAAGGTAATATCATGATTTTTAAGTGGGAATTTGTCGAGAATCGTGAGTTGATCGGTTTTTGTATTATTATCGATTTCCGACGAACGGTGGGAGGATGGTCGTCATGTTTTAGGCTGGAGGTGGCGGGTGGCCTGGTGATCGTGGGAAAAATGGTGAAGTAATTATAAGATAGCCGTAGTGGCCAGGGGACGTCGGAGTGGGGTTTTGTCATAAGTTTGGGTTGACGATGTATTCGAGGCGATTGCATCGCCGTGGGGAGACCGGACTCGATCGCGAAGGGTGGAATCGATGCTGGGGTTCGAGGCATGACTCTGGTTAAGGCGACGAGATTTCTGACGATCAGTGACGATGAGGCAAGCCATTTTTATCAAGGTGGTTTTGGGTTCCAGTATGTTCAAGTTGCTTGATTTTCGACTGCATCGCTATTGATGAAGCTAGGTGATCGGAAAGTTAGTGGAGATCGTCATCAACTTGTGAGCATCATCGGCGAGGAGTCGGTGACCTCTAGATCGATGTGCACGTGCATGTGTGCACTTTGGTATATCTGGGTTTGGTTGGTTTGGGAAGAAGCATTTGGCTCGGGTCGATCTCGAGACGTTTGCAAGTTTGTCTTGAAGCAGAGTGAAGTTCATGAGTGCACGAGGATAGCTCAGGGAAAATTGAAGTTGGCTCGGGGTTTTGATAATTTGGACTCTGGCCGTTTTTGTTTTTGTTTCCAGGTTTAATTTTTTTTAAAAAAATGAAACATGTACAGTTTTTTAAAAATTTAAAATGAAACAGAACCTAGATTTAAATACAAAAGTAAGAACATGTTTTATGAAGTAATAATCAGGTTTTATAATGGAAGATTAAGTTTAAGTATGTAAAAAAAATGAATCAAGTTTTCAAGTATTAACAAGTTTTAATCAATATAAATGTTTTAATCGATTTTTAGTAAGCAAAGGGAAATGATCAAGTTCTTTTTAAAGGCTAATAAAATGAAAGTTTTCCAAAGTAAAGTTTTAACAAGTTTCTAAGTAAGGTTTCAAAGATTAAAATGTTTTAAAACAAGTTAAATGTTTAAAATTATTTTTGTTTAAAGGTAATTATATTAGGGTAATTATATCATTAATTCCTAAATGTTTTTTTAAATGAAGTTTAATGATGTAATTAAGAAGTGTTTAAGTTAAAGTGTATCAATTTTAATTAATAAAAATATTCTCAAATGTTATCGTATAAATTGTTTTCAAGCATCTAATTTAATTAACTATAAATCTTAAGTAATCAGGATTTGAAAGTAATTAAATTAATTAATTTAATTCATTGGTGGTTAATTAAATTAATTAGAGATGGTGTGTCCAATTAATCTTGCTTATGGATGATTGAACGATATTGAATGCCTTGGATTATTTGATATCTCTGATATGTGATATGTGTTGCTCTGTGGTATGAGATGCTTTGGTTGAATTGTAATAATACGGATTATCTATTTGTGATAATGTGAATTATTTATGTATGAATATGTTATTCTAAATAAAAAATTGAATTGTTAAAACTTAAAATAACTTGGCCTTAAAAGACAGCATTTTGGATTTCCGTGAGACCGGGATCGGTTTCTAAATTGGATATCCAAAAACCACATCGATCCAAATTAAACGATAGGTCGTGAAATTTCAAGTGAAGATCGAGATGAAGACTCGAAGTGTAAGGGCTATTTGTCGTTAAATCCAAGGGTGGTTCCAAAACGAGTGTAACGGAGATAGTGCTTTCAGTTTCGAGGTAAAGATTCAGAGTGCAAGGGCTATTGTCATTAACTCCGAGGGCGATTCCAAAATGAGTGTAGAGAGATAGTGCCTTCTGTTCCGTTCGAATCCAGAGCAGACTTGTTTGGATGAATGCTTTCAGACCTTCGTCATTGGAGGATGATGAGCATTCCAAGGTATGTGTTCTAAAAAGGTAATCGTAGCCTCAAGCCGCATCAACCGAGAATGGCTAAAACAAGGAAGGTGCAGCAAGGCTAAGTGGGTAGCACCCAAGTAGGATAAGATTTTCCATTGTCTAGAGGTCCTTTTTTATTCGGCTGTGTGGGCAGTTGGTCGCGGCAACTGTGGGGTTGTCTTACTCGGGATTATCCAGTAAGGGATAGTCCCAGTGTTGTGTTGCAGGGGATCAGGGTGGATCGTCGATACTCTGATCTAGACCAGGTACTATGATGGACGGTACCCCAGTAGCCCTGCCATTGTATGGAATTCGATCTCCAATAAGTGCCGTTGGTTTTGATTATGCCCAACTATGTTGGAACGTTAGATGTAAGCATTCCAGCTATTTCTGTATTTTACTTGAAAACCCTAGACACTATTATAATATCACTGGATTTCCTACCAAATGTTTTGTTTATCGTAAGGTAAAAACCCGACATGTTTATTTGTGGCGTGGTCTTACGAGATACCTTTGATTTCAAATGATTTTCAAAGTTAAACAACTTTAACCCGTTTACTCACACCGGACCCATGTCTGACCCAGAGTTCATTTTCTGTTTTCTTAAACTCTTGGGTACTCAAATTTTTACGAGTAGCCAAGAGGTTCATGTTAGCTTTTGATGGATTTTGGAGGAGACTTGGAGCACGAGGCTTCAGCTTTTATAGATATTGAGTTTCCGTTGTGTTGATAGCTCTATTGTGTTTTGGCATGTAATGATAGACAGGTCTTTTTAGCCGTCTAATTTGTGATGTATTGAGTTGTACAACTCTGACGTATATGATGTAATAACTATCTGATATAATATATTTTATTTGTTCCGCTGTGAGATTCTGATATTGTTTAGTTCTTTCTTTCCTATCATTCCTCTTTTCTATCCCTTTCTTTCTTAATGATGATGCGTCTTTTTTTGAATGTAAGGCGGGTCGTTACAGGTGGTATCAGAGCTCTAGGTTAGGAGAATACCTAGGCTTTGGAGTGATATCTATCTTGAGAGAGCGTATATATATATATACATATATATATATATATATATTCCTACCTAATTTGTTGGGTTACCTGTTCGGGTTTCCCACATGAGTTTGGCTGGTAGCTTGAGTTCTAAAGGTAGGAGGGGTAGTGGTTGTAAGTAGCACAACTACCACTAACGGAAGAGGTCCGAGTGTCGAAGGTGGAAGAGTATCTGCCGAGGCTGTAGACCCAATACCGCCTCGAGTAAGCTTTACAACATGGTGTAAGGATTTCACCGATCTCGAAGGAAGCCTTTTAAAAGGTATGGAGTCCATCATTGGAGTGTAAGCTAGGTTGCGCATGTGTGAGCGAATTTTCAAGAGTTTGGATCTGTCGGATGTGAAAAAGCGAGTGATGACATCTTGGTGACTTCAGGAAGGAGCAGCTGTGTGGTAAGACACAGTGACCATGGATGTTCCCGAAGGTGTTTTCTTTTGGAGAAAGTTTAAGGAAGTTTTTGAGGAGCAGTTTGTACCCACCACAGGGAAGACTCGGCTGTATAGGGATTTTCTGGATCTCAAGCAAAGGAGTTTGTCTGTATAGGATGAGACTAAGTTCAACGAGGTGTTTGTGCTTGGTTTAAGGCCCGAGTTTCTTGAGAGGATGACTGCCGTCTGAAAGGCTCGTTTAAGGAATTGGTAGATATGGATTTGAGGTTCGAGAAGCTTATGGATAAGAAGTCTTTGGCATCTGTGGCAGCTCTGAGTGGGAATTCTTCCAACAAAGAGGCAGCATTGCAGCTCAAAAATGTTCTGTGTGCCAACAGGAAGGTCATCTGGCTAAGCAGTGTCCTAGAGGTGGAATTCAGAAGCAGAAGAGTGGACCGTCAGCTTTATCTGATAAGCGAAGGTGTTCTTGAAGGGTTTGACCCTATTTTGGAATTTCAAAGGATTGGATAGACAAGCTAAGCTGATCTAATTTGTGAAGAGAGAACTGAATCTTTTGAAAATTTAACTGGGTAGGATCGCAAAAGTGACTTGCGAAAGTTTGAGTATTCTCTTGGGTAATCCTTTGCATGGGATTGAGGAATCTTATAAGGAGGTAGAAGCTATCGATGTTGTCAGAGATTTTTCGGATGTCCACGAAGAAGTCAAGAGTTTGCCCACATTAGGAGGTTGAGTTTCCGTATCGACTTGGTTCCTGGAGCAATACCAGTGGATCAGCTAAGTAGAAAAATGGCTCCTAGAAAGAGGATTTGGTAAAGCAGCTCAGGATTTCATGGAACTTCTGTGTTTTCTATTTTATGGATATGATGAACCATGTTTTCTGGGATGCGTTGATCAAGTTGTATTCGTGTTCTTTGACGGAATTCTTATCTACTCTAATCAGAGTTGCCCAGCAGAAGTGAGGTGGTTAAGTACACCTGTTCTGGCTATTCCGGATAAGAGAACTAAGTCCGAAGTATACTGATTCTTGTGAAGTAGAGTTTGTGTTCTGGATTTTCGGTAGATCTTGAGAGGACCGTCTTGTTGAGTAGAATCCCGAGATCATCTTATTCTTGGTCCAGATTTGTTTTGAGAAGCATCTGCGTAAGTGGAGCTGATTAAAGGAAGGATGAAGGCAGCATAGGATCTGCAGAAGAGTTACGCAAATAAGAGATGTAGGAATTTGGAATTCGAAGTTGGAGATTTGGATTTTAGATAAGGTTTTCTCCGATCAAAGGAGCAATAAGATTTGGTAAGACTAGAAGGCTAGCTCCGAGATATATTGGATTTCTTTCCGTGTTCTCAAAAGGATAAGTTCTTTGGCCTACAGGATTGAATTGCCAGTTCAGATGGCTGGGATTCACATTGTATTTCACGTATCTCATCTGAGGGAGTACGTGCATGATCCATCACTGGTTGTGGAACCAGCAGTTCAAGAAGGATCTGAAAGTGGAGCCAGACTTGACTATGGTCAGATATCCTGTTCAGTTTTGTAGACTAAGATGAGAAGGAGCTCTGGAGCTAGTAGTGTAGCTTGTTTAGATTCAGTAGAGCGAGGATCCCAGTGATTGTACATGGGAAACTCTAGATAGTATTAGGAAGTCCTATCCAGATTGTGTCAGGATAGTTAGTTTTGTTTGCTTGGATGAAATGGTTGTTAGTATATGGTTGATAATGTATGCTTTGTTGTTTGAAATTAGAACCGTTGCTGGATTATTAAATTATATTTGCTTTTAAATTTCAGGGACGAAATCCTTTTAAGGGAGAAGGAATGTGATGAACCGGAATTTTGGGCAATATTTATTTGATAATCCTCATTAATAATTATTTAAAATGTGCAATATTGATTTAATAATCTAACTATTTAATTGGAAAATATGAATTGATAACCTTCTTTTTTCTAATAGGCCTATTTATCATTTCAAAAGCTAATAATATTTAATTCGTAAAATTTATCTTTCAAAGCTAATAAAAATGTATTCTATTTATAATGTATATATACATATATACATTGCGAATAGGAAGTTTTGGTTTGAATTTAATAAAAAAAATTCAAATTATAATATATATATATATATATATATATGTATGTATGAATACATTGTGATTTGGAAGATTATGTTTGAATTTAATATAATACCTTTCAAAAGCTATTTAAATGTTAATAACATATTTTCAAAAGACTTAAGGTAAATATTTATTTTGTTTAAAAGTATTTTAGCTTAAGTTTAAAATAAGATTTAATTAAGGTTCATTTCTTTTGTTTTTAATATTCTTTCTTTTAAAATTAAACATAAATAAGTATAGTTTGTATATAAACATAAATTAATAAAATCATAAATATAAATGTAAAACCTAAGAAAATATTTAAATACTTGTTTTAACATTTGTAATTCATTTAATTCTTACATTTTACATTTGTAAAATAATTAAAATATGTATGGAAACTCGTGTGATAATAATTACATGCAAAATACAAGTGGCGTGATTTTCTTGTAATTGGATTATAAGTATAATGTTTTTGAGAAACCTGACCATTTTTAATTTGAGTTCAAAAACTTTTTAATCCTATTTCTCTCCATCTTCTTTCATCTTCTTAAATCTAAACTAAAACAAAGCTTAAAGCTTCAATAAGTAAAGATCAACTCAACATCAGTTTTCAAGTTTTCAGCCTGTTTCAACCTGAGCAAACAAGTAAAGATCAACTTCCAATTCAACAAACAATATTTAATTCAATCAACAACAAGCATTTCATATCAAAATAAAATACATCAAAATGGATCTAGATCAAAAGAAAGTAAATCCCGTTCTCTGTTTTGCGGGTGAGTAAACATTTTGCTTAAATTTTTAAATAGGATTGTATGTTTTGATGATTGTGATGAATTTTTAGTAATATGGTTTGCATGTATGAATGGAGATGGATGTATGTATATTGATATGATTTGGCTGTGCATGTGAATGTATATGTATATATCTATTTCTCTGTTGAATGACAGGCTCTGATCCTCCTTAATAAAATTCAATTACTCTACATATAATCAAAATTTAGTTAAAATCTCGGAGGAACAAATAATTGTATGAATGTAATAGTATTTTTAAAAATAATTTCAAGTGTTTATATTATATATTTATTTCTAAAATGGTAAACTGCAGTAACAGTCAAAGATAAGTCAAAAATCAATGTTCACGATACTTTGATTTGATTTCATAAATAGATTCGTATTAGTAAATGGTGATTTTTATAGGTAATATCATGATTTTTTAATGGGAATTTTTCGAGAATAGTGAGTTGGTCAGTTTTTGTATTATCGTCGATTTTCGACGAACGGTGGGAGGATGGTCGTCATGTTATTGTATTATTTTCTTTTGTATTATGTCGATTTCTGATGAACGTATTGAAGTTTAATGATGTAATTAAGAAGTGTTTAAGTTAAAGTGTACCAATTTTAATTAATAAAAATATTCTCAAATGTTATTGTATAAATTATTTTCAAGCATCTAATTTAATTAAATATAAATGTTAAGTAAGCAGGATTTAAAAGTTACTAAAATAATTAATTTACTTCATTGGTGGTTAATTAAATTAATTAGAGATGGTGTGACTAATTAATCTTGCTTATGGATGATTGAATGATATTGAATGCCTTGGATTATTTGATATTTCTGATATGTGGTATGTGCTGCTCGTGATATGAGATGATTTGGTTGAATTGTGATAATATGTATTATCTATCTGTGATAATGTGAATTATCTATCTGTATTATTATGTTATTCTAAATAATAAATTGAATTGTTAAAACTTAAAACAACTTGGCCTTAAAAGACGACGTTTTGGATTTTGGTGAGACCGGGATCGGATTCTAAATTGGATATCCGAAAACCACATCGATCCAAATTAAACGATAGATCATGAAATCTCAAGTGAAGATCGATATGAAGACTCGAAGTGTAAGGGCTATTTGTCATTAACTCCGAGGGCGATTCCAAAATGAGTGTAGCGAGATAGTGCCTTCTGTTCCGTTCGAATCCGGAGCAGACTTGTTTGGATGAATGCTTTCAGACCATCGCCATTGGAGGATGATGAGCATTCTAAGATATGTGTTCTAAAAAGGTAATCGTAGCCTCAAGCCGCATCAAACGAGAATGGATAAAACAGGAGAGGTGCAGCAAGGCTAAGTGGGTAGCACCCAAGCAGGATAAGATTTTCCCTTGTCTAGAGGTCCCTTTTTATTCGGCTGTGTAGGCAGTTGGTCGCGGCAACTACAGGGTTGTCTTATTCGGGATTATCCAGTAAGGGATAGTCCCGGTGTTGTGTTGCACGGGATCAGGGTGGATCTTCGGTATTCTGATCTAGACCAGGTACTGTGATGGACGGTACCCCAGTAGCCCTGCTATTGTATGGAATTCAATCTCCAATAAGTGCCGTTGATTTTGATTATGCCCAACTATGTTGGAACGTTAGATGTAAGCATTCCAGCTATTTCTGTATTTTACTTGAAAACCCTAGACACTAATATAATATCACTGCATTTCCTACCAAATGTTTTGGTTATCGTAAGGTAAAAACCCGACATGTTTATTTATGGCGTGGTCTTACGAGATACCTTTGATTTCAAATGATTTTCAAAGTTAAACAACTTTAACCCCTTTAGTCACACCAGACCCATATCTGACCCAGAGTTTATTTTCTGTTTTCTTAAACCCTTGGGTACTCAAATTTTTACGAGTGGCCCAGGGATTCAGGTTAGCTTTTGATGGATTTTGAAGGAGACTTGGAGTAGGAGGCTTCAGCGTATATAGATATTGAGTCTCCGCTGTGTTGATAGCTCTATTGTGTTTTGGTATGTAATGATAGATAGGTCTTTATAACTACCTAATTTGTGATGTATTGAGTTGTATGACTCTGATGTATATGATGTAATTACTATGTGATATAATATATTTTATTCGTTCCGCTGTGAGATACTGATATTGTTTAGTTCTTTCTTTCCTATATTTCCTCTTTTCTGTCCCTTTCTTTCTTTCTTAATGATGATGCGTCTTTCTGTGGAATGTAAGGCGGGTCGTTACAATTACACTTCTCTTGGACCATATGAAAAGAATTCTACATGCGCTCAAAGAAGATTGGCCTATCGAACATCATCATCGCTATTGTATTCATCATATTAAAACAAATTTCAAGAAAGTTAGGTTTGGTTTGAATAAGCTTCAAAATTTTCTATATGCATGTGCTACTACATCGGAGTAAAATATAATGGACGAAGAAAAATATTGAAGCCCATAAAGCTACAAGGTGACACATGGATTGAAAAAAGTTTAATAGATCAAGAATCAAATTGGACTTTCTGTCATTATGGTGGAGTAAAATTCGATATGTTGACAACACATGTTTTTGAAAGATTTAATGGTGTGTTGAAAGGAATAAGGAATATACCAGTTAGATCATTGGTTGCATGGACTTTTCATCGTTTAAACCATTACTTTTACAAACATCGAACTCAAGGAGAGGAATGGATGTCCCAATTGACATCAACGTGGGAAGAATTATCAAAAAGTAGAATGGAAGAATTAAGACACTTGTCTATAAAAGATGTAGCAGATCGGAATGGCAAGTGAAAGATGTACATATGCTTGATTATATGATGAATATTAGTGATAATGCAACCAAGTGTTCATGCAACATGCTAACTTTAGATCATTTTCCATGCTTACATGTATTAGCAGTAAGTTCATATGGCTTAAATGGTGTGAATAGAGAATGTTTTGATTTAATTTCACCGTGGTACAAAATGGCTAAGTACATTACTGCTTATACTCTTTATTTGTTCCCTTACCTAATAATTGTTATTGGGATGTCTACGAAGATTCATATATAAATCTACCACCGATGCACAAAAATTCTGAACGTCCATATTCCGCTTGAATAAAGGTGTCATGGATCAACAAACAAGTGTTCGACAAAATAGTAAAATATGGTTTTTTAGGTTATAAAAAGAAATCTTGGTCTCATTGAGTTGTTTTCTATGTATGGAACGATGAGCTCTAGACGTCTTTTCTATTTTGATATTGGGTTGATATGTAATGTTAAACTCAAGTTTTGTTTTATTTTGGTGAAACGTAATGATTTTTTGTGGTATTGACGATATGATGTTGTGTATTGGTGATATAGTGCTTTTTTGGTCTTGTGTATTGTGTATTGATGATATAGTACTTTGTTTTAGTCCTATGCATTGTGTATTAGTGATAGTGCTTTTTTTGGTGCTATGTGTTGTGCTTTGACAAAAAACAGGTCTTTGTTTTTTGAATGCTCAAAATAAGGCTTGTGCATTATTGAAATGCACAAGTATTACTTTTACGTTTGGGCTTCAAAAAAGCGCAAGTTTTAGTGCAGCACTAAAACTTGCATATTTTTGAATTGTCAAGTGCTGCTCAAAAATAATACTTTTATATTTCAAAAATGCATAAGCGTTATTTTGAGCATGAAAGAAACAAAGACCTGTTTCTAGGGTAAAACATCAACACTATATCTTTAATATCACCAATACAGAACAATATATCACCAATATCACAACAAGACCATTATAGTTCACCAAAACATCAACACTATATCTTAACCAAATCATCACCAGATCAACAAAATCATCCCAGCATCAAAATGGACAAAATGTCTAGAGTTCATAACATACCATATCAACATAACATAAAAGAAGATAAAAATATAGTTTTTAACGTACCATAACAAAATAACATACCACGTCATAACAACATAACATACTGTAGCAACTCAATCCTTAAACCTTCTAATTTCAAGCGGTGTTTATCTTTTTCTCCACTTCCTTTGGTAAGTGACTGGTTTTGAACTTTGCGATTGATCTAGAGTCGAATGAGGACATTCTTGTTCTTGATTAGACCAAATATTAACTCTTGTTGTTATTGTTGTCACTGCTATTGTATCCATTTGGTGAAAGGAATAATTTGTTCACCGTATGAAAAACGTTGTTCGTCTTCATTCCACTAAGCCCATTGTGGGCATTCGATGTCTCGTTGTGCACCATAGTGTATCTTCTTGTTCACCTTTTTTGGCTCTTGTTTCAGTTTCTTACGCCTCCACTCATGTATTGTTTCTTGAGCCTTTCCATCGGTAGCTACAAAGGTATTAACAGTCGATGTAACTTGTTTCTGCCTCAGATTAAGTCAAGCAAACATCATGTAGAATATGGAAGTTTATGATTTTTTTAATGATAATAAACATATATATATATATATATATAAATGTGTATGATACACTACTATTATAAATCACAGATAGAAGTAAACAAATGAATTTTTTATTTCAAATAGTTATTCCAATACAAGTTCAATAGCACACGATTACAAAAGCTTCCATAATAATTCAAATACAACATACATATACAACACCATTTACACTCTCATATGCAACATTATGTTAAACTCTCATACAGAACACACTCTCAATTAAAACCACTTTCAAATACAACCAGTCACTCAATCACTAACTCGAATTCGATTTGTTATCTATTGTCTCCAATTTTTTTTCTCCAATCATCTGCTTTGCCTGCCAAATAACTATGTAGTAAAATGCAAAAAGAAACAAATTCAAAATATAAACATAAAATAGTTTTGAACTCGACATTGCTTCAATCTATTGGTTTTGTTCTTTCATTATTTTAAAATAGGCACCAAAAATATCAGTAATGTACATGAGCAACCTACAACTACATAACGTATCACTGTACATGCCATAAGACCGAGCACATACACAAAACACACTTGAACCAATTCAATTTCAGAGATAAAAACAAGGTCAAGCCCAATGGCTCAACATAAGCGGTGCAAGGTCAGGCAAAATAGCTCAAGACAAGCATATGTGCACATAGTACACTGGTGCAGCAACCCAAACATAAAAGTAGAAAAGAGGCAAGCCAGAATACAAGTATACACAAATGTACGCCATCACACAAATATGAAGTTCAAAGGCAAGTGCACAATTGGAGAAATGCACTAGTTTGAGAGCACAAGCATCGGCATAACCAGGAAAATACAACATACAAGGATGCAACAAGTTTGCATCTCATGTACAAAAATAAGGTCAAGCACACAAAGCAACAAGGTCGAACAAGAGTTAACGCAACAATAGTTCCAGATAAGCAAAACGGTCGAACTAACAAGACCAAAATCATAGAATATGCACAATAGGGTGCACATAAGTTCACAACAGTCCAATGCACAAGAAGTGCACACAAACACATTAGCAGCATTATAGGTCATATGAACTTAACCACTTCTAGTGCAACACAGATTCAAACTACAAGGAAACTTGAGTATAGGAAGCCAAAAGGCACAAGGATGTGCAGATACATACAGATGCAAGAAGTGAAAATGCAGTGAATCAATATATCAAGTATAGTTTTAGTTCAAGCATCCGCATATCATCAGAGTAGGAAATGAATAAGTCAAGCATGTCAAGCGGAAATACGTGCAGCAATTCGAAATTGAACAGGTCAAAAATCTCAGACCATAAGTCAATCAGAAAATAACAGCCAAGATAATAAGAAATTCGAGAATAGAAATATTCAAATTCAAAATCAAATCTAGTATATACAAAATATAGGGAAGCATATGAAATCAATCCCCATAAATACCCACTCATCATCGACAAAAATAAGACAGTCAATTTTGAATGCAAAATCGAAAAGTCAAAACGAAAATTTGTACCAAATCTACATCAATCAATTAACTCGACTCTTGTAGTTATTGAGGGCAATAATCATCTAACAAGCAAGTAATCGATCGAAAAGAAAAGGTAGGAGTTAATCGCCACTCGATTAAAGAATAGAGCTTCATGGTGAAACCCTAAATCAACTTGAAAGAGGAAAAGAGAGAGGCTTGGAATGAACAAGGGTACAGGCGAAAATTCCATCATCTCTTCATTTTATTTGGACAGCACTATCATGTTTGAAATCAAATTATATTGCGTTGATAATTTTATTTGTGTTAAATTATATTAGGGTTTCTCTTTCGTTTATAATTATTGTAATTTACCTTTAAGTTATAAAACTCTGTTTTTAACTAGGATCGAACTACGAAGCATAATATAGAAAATTATCAACTCGAAGATAGAGCCGATGCAAAGTTTTGAGCTTAGGGTTAGATTAATCAGGTTAGTGATAGTCGTAGGTTTATAGGATCTGTAAGCAGTCGATTATTTAATCCTAGTAGAAATCTTAAGGGAAGTTGTAGGCATTTTTCCAAAGTTGGGTAAATTTATGTGTTGCTATAAATTTCCACCTTTACTTGGTTAATACCTATGATGTAATTTTTATTATTCTGTGAATTTATTATAAACCCTATTCGCCCCCTTCCAAGGTTAATTCGATCATACAAGTGATATTAGAGCTAGGTAGTCAAATTCACTTTGTTAACAATGGCTAGTTTTAATAATGCTTTTTTTGAAGGACAATCTATAGCTAGGCCACCTATGTTTAATGGTACTAATTATTCATATTGGAAAACTAGGATGAAAGTTTTTCTACATACTATGGATGCAAGGAATATAGTTAAAACTGGTTATAATTAACCTATGGTAAATATAGATGATCATAAAGTTCCTAAGGCAAAAGATAAGCGGGATGCAAATGAGCTTAGTTTATATCAATCTGATGCAAAAGTTATGAATTTTATTATCCGTGCCTTAGTTAAATTGAATACACTTGTGTGACTGCAAAAAAAATTTGGCATACGCTTGAAGTGACTCATGAAGGTACATCGTAGTCAAGGAAACCCATCTAGCTATGCTTAATAATGAATACAAAAATTTCATAATAAGAAAAGATGAAATTATAAAGGAAATGTACGGATGATTTTCAAATATTTTGTTCAAATCTAAAATGCTAGGAGAAGCTTATATGGAATTGGAGATGGTCAGAAAAATTCTAAGAATCCTTCTAAGAAGTTTCAAATCGAAAGTGACTCCAATTCAGAAATCCAAAGACTTAAAACAGCTTAAATAAGAGGAACTAATTGGAAATCTCATCACTTATGAGATGGAATAAAGGTCAAAGAAGAACACGAAAGCTGAAATTTGAAAAAGAAATCAATTACCCTAAAAGGTACAACCGATGGTGATGATAATGATGTCGTGGCTGAGCTAGCACTATTGATGTAGTGATTCAAAAGGTGGACTTGAAATCATGGAAATTTGGTAATAAACTAATGAATAAAAACTAGCATTGCAAAAGTTCTAGATGATTCTGATGAAGAAGTCATATTCCATAGATGTAAGAAACCAGATCACATCAAGCCAAATTGTACATCGAATCATCTCAACAAAGCAAAGAAGAAAAGGAGAAACAATTTCATAGCTACTTGGGATGAGAGTGAAGAAGAGGAGGAGGAGAATGGTGATAATGAGAAAGACAAACTTGTGCCTAATGATAGAATCAAGTGATAGTGACGGTGAGCTAAATGAGGTAGCACACTCATCCCGTACCGATTTACTTTCACTATATCATGAGTTAGAAAGGAAAATTGATAGGCTTATACAAAGATATGATGAACTAGAATCTGAGAAAAATAGTCTACTTAGCATAAATAATGAGTTAGAACTGATAATCAAAGACATTAAAAGGTTAACTCGGATTATGAAAAGTTTTAGTCTGTGGAGGAAGAAATTAATAGGTCCAAGACTAAAATAGGAATCTTCAAAAATGAAATTTTAAATTTGAAAAACAAAGGTGACACAAAAAGAGAAAATCCCATCAAAAGATGCACCTCACTTTTGAATGAAAATGGTGCTCTTGGATTTAAGGTTCAACAAGTTGAATCAATAATAAGAAAAAATTGAAAGAAGAAAAATCAGGGAGTATGTTATTAGGAAGTCAAACGATCATTGAAAACAGAAAAGGACTTGGATATAATAGAGTTGAACTAATTAAGAAGAGGAATTATGTTAACGTCAAATGTCACAAGGAATTTTCAATGTGTTTAATTTGTGAGAAAATTGGGCCTAAACAAAATAAATGTTGGAATAGAAACAAAAACAAAATCGTTAAATAAATTTGGATTACAAAAGGTACAAATATATTTTGTCTTAAATTTAAACAATTTTAGATTCTCAAGGGTACAATCGCAATACTAACGGTTTGTTATATAGATGAATTTGGGTATCAAAGGTTACAAATAAAAATAAGGGTGGTTCTGCATCCTTTGTTAGGCCACTCACTTCTTCTAACATTTAAGTATAAAAAAGGGCTAAGGAACAACTTTAATAGAGGTAACTTCAAGTTATTCTATATATGGTTGGAGAGCAATAACTCTAATGTTCTATATCCTAAAAAATGAGCTGGAGACCTACATACTTTGGGTAAAATGTTGAACATGAACACGGCGTCGAAGTTAAGTAAAGATATGATCTCTAAATCATCTTTTCCTTTCTTATTGTTAATTCTGCTTTTTGTTGATTTGTAGTCTAATCACCATATCTTGAGCTCCTTAACTCTGATTTCCAATATTCAAGATGTTTTGGCAAATCGATAGAAAATCCTATAAATTTTCTTTTATCCAAAATTTGAACTTAAACCATTGAAAAGTTGCAAAACATTAGGTACATCATTTGAAAACTGTTGCAGAACTTCTTAACACAGCTATTAGTAATTTAATCATAATTTGAACATTTTTACTTCGAATTTAGAAATTCTTGAAGTTTTTGAAATTTAATTGATAATACTAAAATTATTTTATTGAGTTTTTGATGATTCAATTTGCAGAATTTTGAAAGATAGCAATCATGTCAGTACATCACTTGAAAAGATTTCTAATTTATGTCAACAAGTTGTATATTAGATATAACATTTAATTGATTCATTATTTTTGACATGAAGCCAATTTTGGTGATTAGAAACAATGAATATCTAAAATTTTCAAAGTTAGCGCTAAATAAAATCATGGACTTAAAGCATTCAAATAGTGGTTCAAATGGTTTAACTTTTCAACACAACAATGGTCGATTATCTATATATAATGAGAACTTTCTTTGCCTATAATGACAACTAACGTATCAATGGATGAAGAATTTTTTACTATGTGTGCATTTGTGCTATTTGGTTGATTTTGCCTTCGTTTAACATATATGGCTTGGTGAAAAATTTTAAATCAATTTGAGTGATAGTAAAGAGTACACGGTCTGCTTATATAATAATATACCATTATATGTAACCTTGGAAAATAAAGTACAAGTGGTATCGGACATTACTTCATTTGAGATCATATTTGCATTTGATTGATATTTCCAACTAATTTCAAAATTAGCAGACATCGTTTTAAGAAACCCATACAAAAAATAGGTTTTCAACACTTCTTTTGGATTTAGAATTTTTTTCAAATACTCGAATTTTTTTCCTCAATTTTCTTTAATAAAATACTCTTGTTTACTTTGGCAGTGGATTACTCTGGAAAAGATGGTTGTTTACTACTTGAACATTTTGAAATCTATCAATAATTATTTATAGTGATTGAGAAAGTGATCAGTAGTGATAAAATTAAGCTTCACAACTAGAGAAAGTATATGTTAAAAATTTCACAAAAATTAAACAGATTTTATAATATTTTTAAAATCAATACATATTGCATAATCATTTCTATCATTATCATCCTTCATTTAATTCATACACCAAAATTTAATATAGTGTACATAAGTTGTATTTCCAAAACAAGGAAGTATATTTTTAGTGTAATTTATAATTTTATCCCAAAGTATCCACTCTCATTTAAAGGTCCTCGCGGTTATGCATGGGTGCATAACTTTAATATCTAGATACGTGCTTTCATTTTCATTTAAAAGTCATGACGGTTATACATGGATGGAACTCCTATACAAGAGATGGTTAAATATTCAAGTAGTTTTAATACCTCATTTAAAAATCCTAGCTGCTATGCATGGTTAGAAAATAATTGACATTCTTTCTAAGTAACATCTAACCTCGTTTAATGTCCTAATGGTTATGCATGGTTAGAAAGCGGTTAAATTTTTTTTGTATAATACTTAACAGAGTAACTTACAAATTTTCCTTTATTAAAAACACCACATTACTGTAACTATATAAATTCTCCCTAAACCATAATCCAATGTCATTTTAACGTGGAATTTTGTCTAATAAATAAAATATTATGATTCTTTTTTATTAATTGGAATTTGCAATGTATATTCCTCTCTATATGATTTATGGTTTAAATCAAAATTCATCACTATTTCAATTATTATTATTATTTTGATGATAACAAAAGGAGGAGAGAGGTTAAGATTTTGGTGCTTGAATAATAACTTACTGATATTTAAGAGTTATTTTTTAATAGTTGTTTTTGCAATTATTTTGACAATCGAATTTTTTTAATTTTTTTAATTACACGCATCTGTGTAGTGGGAGTATATTAGTAGTGGAAGTATGTAAATAGGGGGAGCTTGAATACGACACATCAAACACACTTGCTTGACATAAAATGTTAATATGTGTTTGTTATCATCAAAAGGGGAAGATTGTACAATATAGCAGCTTATGATTTTTGTTTGATGATAATAAACATATACATATTTTTAAATGTGTTTGATATAGTACTATTATAGAAGTAAACAAATGAAATTTTATTTCAAATAGTTATTTCAATACAATTTTAATAGTACGTGATTACAAGTGCTTCCATAATATTTTAAATACAACATTCATATACAACACTTTTTTACGCGCTTATATACAACATTATTTTACACTCTCATATACAACATACTCTCAAACACAATCACTCACTCGAATTCGATTTGCTTCTACTTGCTCCAACTACTTTTTGTCAATCGTATACTTTTCCTGTCAAATAACAACATAGTAAAAACCAAAACGAAACAAATTTAAACTGCAAAATTATAAATAGTTTTGAACACGACATTGCCTCAGTCAATTGATTTTGTTCTTTTATATTTTGAAATAGACACCAAAAATATTGTAACGATCCATATTTTTAATAATTATAAATATTAAATCAAACAAGATTTTGGAATTTAATATTGTTAGAAATTAAAATTTATAAATGAAAAAAATTATTATAATATAATTTAATAATATTGATTAAATGTAGTTGACAATTGTTTTAGTGTAATCTCAATCAATTGTATTGTAAAGTTTAATTAGGAATGTAATTGTAAAGTTTAATTTGGATATAATTATAAAAGTTTATTAAGGAATAAATTAAATGATGCATTAATGGTAAAATTGTATATTATTTAATTGAAATTAGTTTTATTATAGAATGGGAAATCAATTATTGTGTACCTAAATTTACAATCCTTGTTTGTAAATAATAAGTTAATAGATATGAATTATTAACATATAACAATTGTTTTATTTCTCATCTTATCATTCAATCCGATTTGAAATTAATTTGGAAATCAATGAAATTAGTGCAATTGTAATATTTTAGTTAATATAAGAAAAGACGTTACCTGTAGAATAATGATTGTAATAAAATGGAAACTTATGTTTAATAATTTCATAAGGTATTTTTTGATTTAATAATAAGAATGTAAATAAAAATAAAAGAATTTGTTTGTAATATAAATTATAGTGAACTAAGATTTATTACAGTCGTGATTAAATGTTGAAATTAATATACAATTTAAATCTTGTATTTGATAAGGAAAATTGTATTTTAAAAGATTATTAATTCCTGTTTAATCAAAAATATTGATAGAAAATTTTTAATTTAGAATTTAAAAGTGATTAAATTGATTTTAAAAATAGGTTGTTTTAATTAACGTTTAGAATTAGTCTTTTCGGGCACTCTCTTGGATTTCGACGAAACCGGTTTCATCGGATCCATAATAGTGAATTATTATAGGATTTCAAGTTTTGTAGCCATCGAACTTATCATTTGATCGTACGAGCTCAAAACGTGCAGAAATCAATTAAAGGAATTTAATTAAAATAATTTGATTTTAAAAACTAACTTCTACACATAATAGAATTAAAGTTTGAAATTAGTTCTATTAAGTTTAAATATATTGAAAACCTATATTTTGACATACAGGAAGACCTATTTTCGTTTCGAGAATGAAAAGGGCTTTTCGGGCCTTTTGATTCAATTAATTTATATTCAGATAAAAAAATATTATTTTTGAAATGTAATCATTCAAATTGATTCTGATATGAAATAATAATAAAATCAAATTATTTATAAATGTCGTAGTTTGTAATAACGTATCTGTAAATTAAAATATTATATTTGTCTATAATTGTGAACTAGTAAATTATCTGAATATAATTTAATTTAAATTTATCAAAAAATAAAATGTTTACTTTGTATACAGTAGAATCAGACCTCGAAACTAGTTCCATTGTGTTTAGAAGACCTTTTTACATATAGATTGCCTTTCTGCATGCCTCGATTGGAGTTCGGACCATTTTGGACCTTAAGCTATAAATAGGCATGTAAATCAAGATGAAAATATTATTAAAATATTCAATAACCGTAGTTTCTCGTGGCAGCCGCCGTGTACATTTTAGTGGCTAGAATTGCTCCATCTTCTTTCCCTTAGATCTCTCTCATCTCTCAACGAAATCGCTCAACCCCAAAGCAAAAGTTGTAGAGCTCGACGAGATCTACAATTTACATGGTTGGATCGGGTTGATTGCATCGGAGTTCGCCGGAATCTAGCAATAAAGGTGGCAGAGTTTATGGGTGTTTGCGTGCAAATCAGGGCGTTGGAGGCAGCGAAACTTTCGGCGAAGGTGGAGGAGGGTGAGGCGCACGTGATGGCGGCCTCCGATCATGGTGCGACAACGATGGGCGACGGTGATGGATGGTTGAACGAAAGTGGCTTGATGCCTTTAGGGTTGCAAGTTGAACATGAGTTTAGAGTTGATGGTATTTGACCATTTTGCCCTCGATTTATTTTAATTTAATTTTAAATTTCAAATGTTCTAACCTTCATAACTTTTGCATACGAATTTGGATTCGCACGTGATTTCTTCTGTTAGACTCGTATCGAAATTATGGACGACATAAAACTTGTTTGGTTGAATTTAGAGACTATTGGAATTTGGTCTTTTATTGGATTTTAGTCATCTATAAATCAAATGTGAGCAATTAAATCCACTCACGCAATACTAATCTTCTTATGTTGGTTGAATTAAATTTATGAAGTGATAAGAATTTTATTGGTTGCTATTTGGTAGTTTAAATTGATATTTAAATTAATTTGAATTTTATATTGAATAAAATTGACATGTAAGCTAATATTGAAAATTAATTTCTAGTTAAATACCAACAACAGATATTTAATAACTGTTGTGATGTTGGTTGATTTGGATGTTGATGGCAGTTGGATGTTATTGGTTGACGTTGGATGTATGTTTGTTTTAATATATTCCTGTATTACACCATTTATTATTTAACATCCTATAAATTATGATCAAAATTATTTCAAATAAACTAAGAAAGGTTGGAATGATATATACCTATGTCATTTAATTATGGGTTGAAATGATATATATCCATCCATATAATTAAATTGAAATAACTGATCGCTAAGCCATAGAGTAGAAAATTATATATGGACACCGGATTTGGTTAAATCAAATGGTTTCGAACCTTAAATTTGAATTGGTTAAAATGATATTGTTCAAATAAAATAAAAATTGGATCTATATGAATTAAATTATTTTCTAATTCATGATTTGAACTACTGAAATTGAAATGGTTTAAGTGAAATTGTTTAACGATTTAACTTGAAATCTTGAAGTGGAAACTGGATTATGATTTGAATATATCGAAAGTGAATTATTCGAAAGGTTAAACTTTTAATTTAAACCTTGAATTTACTTTATTTAAAATAGTTTTAAATTGTTATTTTCAAGTTTGGACGTGAGTTTGATGTAAAGTTTAAAATTGTTTTGAACTGAGGCTGATGCAAATCGGAATTTGAATACGAAGTTCACTTTAAATTGGAAGTTGAAAAGTTGAATTTTTTATGATTTGCGATAGGACCATGAGTTCAAATCGTTTTGAAAAGGAAGAAACAGTTTAATATAAATTATTTTAATATATAAACTATTTATCAAACTATTTTCAATACTAAAATCTATTTATATTTAAAACTATTTCCAATCTTTAAACTATTCTAATTATTCCAAACTATTTTTCAATATTAAAACCATTTTAATTATCCAAACTATTTCAATATTCAAACTATTTTAATTATTCAAAACCATTTTCAGTATTCAAACTGTTTTAGAGGGGAATTATTTAGATTTAAATCATTGATTTAAATACGAATGCTTTGATATGAAGGTATAACTTGTTTTGAATTCGAAATGAATATGATATTTTGATGTGAAATATGACTTGTTCTTGAAATGTAAAAGAACAAAGGTGTGAAAATATGATGTTTGGTTATTCAAGAGACCGGCGCCTCTTATTGGCATACTTTCTGTCAATATTGGAACCACTTTAACAACTGTGCACTTGGTGGATGATCCAGAATGAAGTGGTTTTGGCGAACGTTTGCTGGATTTGAATAAAGAGAATAATGATGGATGACCCCAACACTTGTACCAATTTGAAATGACTAAAACAGGATGGCTTTTCAGGGTCAAGTGGGCTAGCTACCCCTAGCGGACACACTTCTTCGTATTACCATAGTGATTTTGACTTGATCGGTGCACCTTGATTTGATTTTGGAAGTGTTGAACTTGGTGGGCGGTCGTGGCTACGATGCGTTACCACCAGCCATGTGACCCGAACTGGTAGTATCCTACCTTGGGCATTGTCTTACATCCCTTGTCACACTTTTATCCTTATACGCGCTTACTACGATTTTGTTTTATTATGGTACCTATATAAGACTCACTGGCTACAGACATTACTGATTGTGTTACAGGACCTGCATAGACTACCTGCATAAAATGTGTTATGAGGGATTAATGTAAAGCCTTAATGCTAAGAAAATATTTATTTTATTGATTAGACATTACATATATATCGTATCATACTACATATAGATGTTTAACAGATCCTTAGGAGATGGAAAATCATGTAACGTCTCTTAAGTTATTGCACTTACGTTATACACTGGATAGGAGATGTAAAATCCCGTAAGCATCTCTGAAACTTTTACAATCATATTTAATTGTTGTTAATTTAACTTACATAAGAAATTTTAGTTCTGACTCAAGTGTTTGTCTTTTCATTACGCTCGGATGAGCCTAAGCATTTCAAAGTTTGAAGATATTATTTCTGAAGGACGAAGACATAGTTTGGTATATATATTATTAGTATTATTCCGCTGCATCATTATTGTATGTTGTTGTTCGTACTCTAATTATATTGTAAATATTGTTTAATCAAATGTATATTATAAAACAGCTTCATGAACTGCTTATTTGATTATTATATTTTGTTATTCTGCTATGAGATTTTGTATTTTGTTTTCCTTCTTTTCTCTTATTTTCTTATTAAATCCCATTGATAATCCTCCTATTCGAATGATTTGAGTTAGACATGTGTGGTTTATTGTCAATTTAAGCCGTCCAAAAAAGGTGGTCGCCACAAATATCAAAAATGTACATGAGCAATGTACGACATGCTGTGAAAAGTGCGGATTACAGATCTTAGGGCTAGAATTAACACTAGAGGGGGATGAATAGTGTTTTAAGGAATTACTAAATCTTTTTGAGTTTATGTTAATTTGAACACAAATGTATGCAATATTCAGACACAGATATAATCACAGAATAAAATATAGATGCAAAAATAAAGTAAAAGCAACAAAGGAATAAACACACCGGATATTATACTGGTTTGGAGCTACGCAACATCCAGTCCCGCACACAAGCACGGATTTCCTTTCAAAATCAATTTTTACAATTACACCCTTGAATTCAAGGCCACGAGGTACACCACTCCAGATTCACAATCCTCTGGGTAGAGATACTTGATTTTACAGGCAACAAGTTCACCCAATTGATTTCACAGGCTACAATCACACCTTTCTCGCTTGATTGATTTCACAGGCTACAATCACACCTTTTCTCGCTCAATTTATTACAAAGAAGCCTATAACTCTGAATAGCACTGAGATCTTATTGAGATAGTGATAGAGAATCAAACCAGAGATGATCTAGTTAGATTCAATGGTGATTTCGGCAGAGTAATGGTAAAAATATATGTAAAGAAATGTGGAAGAAGAAGAGGAGTGAAATCAGATAAAATATGTATATTAATTCGTTTAAAACTTCCCCTATTTATAGCAGAACAACAGCCATGTCCATTCGTGAAAGGATACGATGAATAGACACTTCTTTTGAAATTCAAAATTTTGAAATCAACTACCACCTTGTCGACAATGGTAGATTGGGGTTGTCGACAGGCCTATGTAATTTTTTAATAATTTGTTTTTCTTTAAAAATAACTTTCATCTTGTATTAAAACTATTTTACTTAACTACAGTTAAAATACATAAATATGTATAGAGAATAATATATATAAAATTTTACTATAATTTTATATTTAAATCTTAGTATAAATATTAAAATTTAAATATATTATTATTAAAAGATAATTTAAAACCAAGGATAATTTGATTTTAAAGATAAAGATTATTTTGAGGCTAAAAGTATTTTAAAACCAGGATAGATGATTTTGATTCTTTTAAAAGGAAGTTTTTGAAATCATTTTGAAAATAAAATATAATTTTGTAAAAACATTTGAATAAAAGTTAGTGGATACAAAACAATGTTCCACTAGATTTTCGTTGGTTCCATCCTAGTTAGGGTTCCATCTCTTTAACAAGCTTCAAGTGGATTCCGTTCCACGAATAAATTGGATTTTAAGATGCCAGTGCTTTTCTAGGAGTTTTAACAAAATTTCTAATTAAATTACTTATATTGAAATCTTGAACTCTTGATAATCTTGATACTCATGAGTCTTCAAACTTGATATCTTGAGTTTTGAATCTCTATACTATACAGTCTTCATTCTTGATACCTGCATGGTTAAATCCAGCATATACATATATATCTAAACTATAATGTTAGTATTTATTTTATAATCTTATTCAAAGGTTGTTGTCATCAAAACCATATTCTTAGGGACTAACAATCTCCCCTTTTTTGATGATGACAATCTTTGTTCATAAAATATTACTTCTATCCTAATAACTCCCCCTAACACTAATAACTCCCCCTTAATCTATGCCTAACTATCTTATTTTATACTTCTCCCCCTTTGTCATCAACAAAAACTAACTCCAAACTATATAACTTCCCCTTATTCTAATACTATATGACATGTGATTATAATGATAGTGTTATCATAAATAATCATCACTTAATTCTAAAACTAAAACTTAGTCCTCAGTTACTAACTATCCTAACTAAGAATCCATATATGATAATAGTGATAATGTGAGAAATGAAATATAACAACACAGATCATTTATTAATTATATATTGTTATATTTACATTTGTGTAGAAAATAAAAGTAAGATCATACAACGATAAGAAAGAGAGAAAAGAAACTAATGTGTATTTATACATATTATGTTTTGCACACCAATTATCAATCCACACCAAACTAAATCAAATCAAATCAATCCAAGCAATCAATTCAAATCAAACAAAGCAATCAAATAAAATCAAACATTATGAGGAACTTCCACCCATCCTTCTTCTCCAAATATAAGGTCTGCTTTAATGGCATCCCAATTTTATTTTCATTGGTGAGAGAGACTGGAGGATGTGCTTCATTATCATCTTTGTGTAGGGAAGAAATCATCCATCATATCGTATCGAAATGCTTTTCTTGCTCCTCAGTCATCTACATTTGACTCAACTCTAAGTGTCCCTGATTACGAAGGATGAAAGAGAGAATATTTTTGAAAGAGTTAAGGGTTTCTGCAAGATTCTCGATCAAACTATGAATTGGATTGGCTATATTTGAGTTTGCGAGAAGAAATATAGATAAAGTAGATAAGAAATGATTTCGATTGATGAATTCTGAAAGAAATATGTATTTGTAGGTGTAGAAATTCGTTTGAAATGAATAGACGCAAGGTAGTTATTCAAATTTCAAATTTGAAATGAAAAGTCATTTCTGACCAGTACTTGTCGACAGGGTCTAGGGGGTTGTCGACAGGGTTCAGTTAATTTTGATGACTCATTTTGATTTTGTTAATAATTGTGTGTATACATATATATTTATATAATATACTAACATTTTTTCGGGAGATAGGATAAGCTAGATAACAGAAAAGTAATTCAATTTCATTTCATAATAGAACGATACAATGATTAAACATTAAGAACTACACGAACATTCAAATCAGAACAAACTAAAACTATTACAACATGGCATGAAAAGGTAGAACTAGTTAGAGGATGACGAAGATGAAGATAACCCAAGCTTCTTGCTGACTTTGCAGAAAAACTTATTCATTTGGATGACATTTTATCCAATTTCTTCCTAACGGATCGTTTGGGTGTCCGTTGATTCTCAATAATGATCTTTTGATTTTTGAGTATGGTTTTGTTGGTTGGATTAGAGGGATAGTCAATACTTTCCAAGGATATTTCACTTTCTTCTTCTTCTTCTTCTATTTCCATTTCATCCCCTTCTTCTTCTTCTTCCTCCTTTTCCATCTCCTCATGAGCCAAACGCTCTTCCTTTTCGACAAGAGTTTCATATGGTTGAAAAAAATATGGAATTTTCATAAGAGAAATGTTTGAGTGATTAAAAACTTTTCTTGAAAAAATTTCTTCTCCTTTGAAATCTACTTCAAAATAATTAAAAATTCGAGTGAGATAGATTCCATGATACAAAGTGTTCTCACCCATTTCAAGATTTTTGGGACGAAATTCATCCAAAATAACTTGCGCCCAATTAATATCATAATTTCCAAAAATAGCAAAAAGTGCTTTGCAAACTTTTGAAGTTGGATTGTTAAAACTCCCGATCTTGGGGTCAAGGTATGTTGTAAAAGAAGATTAACAATTCTAGCTTTTGGTCGAAAGTTTTGATTTATGAAATCAAAGTTATCTCCTTCGAAAATGTGATGAAATGTCTCATGATCATTTTATCGATATTAAAACTAGAAAGATCCATTCCCGTGCTCTTGTAATTAAGAATGGTACCCAAAAGATTACAATTTAAAATGATTTTAGTGCCTTTGACACTACTCCAAATTTTATCGTCATTTCCATTATAAAATCCACGTTTGAGATTTGCATAGAAAATTTTAACAAGATTTGGATAACAAACACAATCATTTTGTGAAGTATCAACAAAACTAAGAATTTGATTGTTTGCAAAAAGTTAATCGATTTCGTATGAAGAGAAAACTTGAAATAAAGCAAACTTCCCGGGATGGACTTCCATAGTTATCATAGTTGATATATGCTTTTATAGCCTCTGGATCAATTGTAAAGCTGCTCTTTTATCTTTCTGGAAATTCTCATTCTGGAAGGGTTGCTTAAAGAAGCCATTAGAGTAGAGAGTAGAGAGCTTGATATTTTGGAATAAGAGTTTGAATTTGAAAATGAAAGTGAAAAGTTGTGATAAGAGATAGTGAATAAATAGATTTTCAAAGGACATGTTCTCTGGTCAAAAGGTAACATTTAAGAGACTTGAATGAAGTGAAAAGATGGAGGGAAATTCAACATTTGAATTAAATTTTAAATTTCAAATTTCTGTACCTTTGTCGACAACATGGGTGGGGACCTTGTCGACAGGTGTCTCTGAATTTTCATGATTTATTTCTCTTAAGTATTCTAATATATATATATATATATATATATTATTTTTAATGTCTACATTTACCTGGAATATTACTAGAATTATAGTATATTCCATAAAATATTATGATACTATTAAAAAGTAAATAATAATAGTAAAAAAATAATAGTAAAAAATAATAAAAGTTTTAAAATTCAAACATCACACCAATTCAAAATCAACCAATCAAGCATCCAATCCTAAGCATGCAATTTCAACCAATCTATTGTAAATGTGCACCTTTTTCTGAGTCCGCTTCTCTCAAATTCGTCGGAGTTGTGAACAATCGTGAAACACATATTTGAATTATCTGTCTTCTGATCATCATCGCTTGAGGACGAGTCTGAGTAATCTAGAGCAGCAGTAAATGCACGTTTTCATTTCTTTGCGGAATCGTTGTTTATAGGAAGATTTTGCCTATCTGGATGCGGACAGTCTCTTTTGATATGGCATGGTTCGTCACAGTTGAAACCTTTGATATAGTATGACACTACATTCTGATTTGCAGAGTTCTTATAGTTATTTCACTTGAGATTATTCATCTTTCTGTATTTCAGGAATTTCCGAAAATTCTTGGTCATAAAGGCTATCTCTTCATCATTATCGTTGTTTGAGTCTGATCCATCGGTCAATGCATTGAATGCCATTGATTTCTTTTCAGATGCTTTGCTTTCCCTTCTCTCAACCATTTGGACTTCAAACAACATTAGATTTCCAATTAATTCTTCTATCTTTATGGTACTGATGTCATTTTCCTCTTCGATTGCAAGTGTCTTTTGATCCCATTCTAGAGTAAGAGAATTTAAGATTTTTCTCACTTGATCTTCTTTCGAAAATTCCTTTCCCAAGGATATTAGAGTATGCATAATATTCTGAAATCTACTATACATATCTGAAATAGACTCATTAGAATTTATTTTAAATAATTGAAACTGGTTTGTGAGCATGGAAATTTTGGTCTGTTTAACTTTGCTTTTTCCTTCATGAGTAACTTGCAAAGTTTTCCAGATTTCATATGCAGACTTACAAACTGACACTGTATTAAATTCATTCCTATCAAGTGAACAGAACAAAATATTCATAGCTTTAGAGTTGTTTTATGCAATGGTCTTTTGCTCAGCATTCCACTGTGCAATATCAGTTGTGGGTTCAAAATATTCAGTCTGTGTGATATTCCAAGTATCTAGTCCTATAGATTGTAAATATATTTTTATCCTACATGCTCAATATGCATATTTACTGCCATTAAAAAGTGGTGGTCTGACAGTAGACTGACCTTCTATAAATGAGCTAGTGACAGGGATAATAGAACCAGTGTTGGTAGTATTAACAGTACCAGTGTTGGTAGCCATTTTAAAAAAAATTCAAAATTCAGATTATGAAACTTTGAAAACCTAGCTTAGATACCAAATGTGAGATATGCGGATTACGGATCTTAAGGCTAGAATTAACACTAGGGGGGTGAATAGTGTTTTAAGGAATTACTAAACCTTTTTGAGTTTATGTTAATTTGAACACAAATATATGTAATATTCAGACACAGATATGATCATAGAATCAAACATAGATGTAAGAATAAAGTAAAAGAAATAAAGGAAAAAACACACCGGATTTTATACTGGTTCAGAGCTACCCTACATCCAGTCTCGCACACAAGTATGGATTTCCTTTCAAAATCAATTTTCACAATTACACCCTCGATTTCAAGGCCACGAGGTACACCACTCTAGATTCACAATTCTCTAGGTAGAGATACTTGATTTTATGGGCAAAAAGTTCACCCAATTGATTTCACAGGCTACAATCACACCTTTTCTCGCTTGATTGATTTTACAGGCTATAATCAGACCTTTTCTCGCTCAATTTATTACAAAGAAGCCTATAACTCTGAATAGCACTAAGATCTTATTGAGATAGTGATAAGGAATCAAACCAAAGATGATCTAGTTAGATTCAATGGTGATTTCGACAGAGTAAAAATATATGCAAAGAAATGTGGAAGAAGAAGAGGAGTGAAATTAGAGAAAATATGTATATAAAATCGTTTAAAACTGGCCCTATTTATAGTAGAACAACATCCATGTCCATTCGTGAAAGGATATGATGAATAGACACTTCTTTTGAAATTAAATTTTTTGAAATCAACTGCCACCTTGTCGACAAGGTAGATTGGGATTGTCGATAGGCCTATGTAATTTTTTGTTAATTTGTTTTTTCTTTAAAATAACTTTCATCTTGTATTAAAACTATTTTTATACTTTATAAATATACTTAACTATAGTTAAAATACATAAATAGGTATATATAAAATTTTACCATAATTTTATATTTAAATCTAAGTATAAATATTAAAAGTTAAATATATTATTATTAAAAGATAATTTAAAACCAAGGATAATTTTATTTTAAAGATAAAGATTATTTTGAGGCTAAAAGTATTTTAAAACCAGGATAGATGTTTTTGATTCTTTTAAAAGGAAGGTTTTGAAATCATTTTGAAAACAAAATATAATTTTGTAAAAACATTTGAATAAAAGTTAGTGGATACAAAACAATGTTCCACTAGATTTTTCGTAGGTTCCATCCTACTTAGGATTCCATCCCTTTAACAGGCTCGAAGTGGATTCTGTTCCATGAATAAATGGATTTTAAGATGCCAGTGCTTTTCTAAGGGTTTTAACAAAATTCCTAATTAAATTACTTATATTGAAATCTTGAACTCTTGATAATCTTGATACCCATGAGTTTTCAATCTTGATATCTTCAGTCTTGAATCTCTATACTGTACAGTCTTCATTCTTGATACCTGCATGGTTAAATCCTGCATATACATATATATCTAAACTATAATGTTAATATTTATTTTATAATCTTATTCTAAGGTTATTGTCATCAAAACCATCTTCTTAGGGACTAACACATGCATCGCGTATCACTGTACATGCCGTAATGTCAAGCATATACACAAAACACACTTGTACCTATTTAATTTTAGATACAAAAACAAGGTCATGCCCAAAGGCTCGACACAAGCAATGCAAGGTCAAACTAAATAGCTCAACATAAGCATATATGCAGATAGTGAACTAGTGCAGCAACCAAAGAAAAATAGCAGCAAAGAGGCAGGCTAGAATATAAGCATACATGAAGGTGCAGCAGCATACAAACATGTAGTTCAATGGAAAGTGCACAAGTGAAGCAATGCACAGCATTGAGACCACAAGTATTAGCATAATCAGGAAAATGCAGCACATAAGGATGTAACCAATTCAGCATCTCATGCAAAAAAACAAGAAAGCACACAAAGCAAAATTGTTGAACAAGACTTAATGCAACAACAGTTCTGGATCAGCAAAATGGGCGAACTAACAAGACCAAAATCACGGAATGTGCATAGCAGGGTGCGTATAAGTTCACAAAAGGTCAACGCACAAGAAGTGCATACCACATTAGCAGCATTATAGATCACATGAACTTAACCGCTTCAAGTGAAACACAGATTCAAACTACAAGGAAATTCGAATATAGCGAGGCAAGAAGCACAAGAATGTACAGACACATACACGAGCACAAAGTGAAATACGGTGAATCGGTATATCAAGAACGGTTTCAGTTCAAGCATCAACATATCATTAGGGTTAGAGATGAACAAACGTAACACCCTTAATTTTTAATAACATTGTTCAAGAGATTTATTTAGATAAATTAAATAGAATAATGCAAATATTAGAGAGATAAGGGGATTGAGATTTGAAAATAAACTAGAGGCCGAGATTAATTAAACAAATGGGATTATGAATGGTTTCATATGTTACTTAATTAAAACAAAGGCATACTAGGAAATAGCCGTACCATAATCACATACCCTTAATGTTCTCATTTCCTATCCATTCACATTCGTTTTTCTAAAAACATAAATCGTAAACAAAAGAAAGAGAAGCTGGCTATTACTAAGGAAAAATGAGGAGGAAATCAAATTAAAGCTAAGGATTTAAGCAAGGAGAATTAATCTCAATCAAATCTCAAGTTTCTTATCCTAATCAAGATGAATAATAATCAAAACCGTCTCTATTTTACTTTTATTGTCATTTGATTTTTTTTGTTTAAGATTGAAACCATTATGATGATTTTTGATTGATGATATGCTTGGAATTTTATGGTATATTTGATTCAACCAAGATTGTTTGATAATTGTTTATACACGGTTCTAAGGGTAAAATCATTTAAAATTGAATTTCAAATGCCGTTAGGAAATTAAATGTTATGTAAAATATGATTTTGGAGATGGGTTTTAATTTTTATAATTTTCCAAGCTATGGAAAATTTATTATTAATTTTTAGGGGAAAATATGAATAATTGGGTTTAGAAATTAATTTTGGTTATTTTATAAAGAATTTGGGTCTAAAATTTTTATATGTTAGATAACATATTGAAAGTGAATTTCTATGATTTTTGAAGATTTTTCCTAAGTAATTTACTATTGAAATAAAATTATTTTAGATGAAGGACTTAATTGTTTTATTGGTTTTGCTTAATGAAAGGGCTTATTTATTAAATTAATCATTGGTTAGATCTAAAATTATGCGGCAGTTATTTTTGTAAAGAATTTGAAAAGTTATGGCAATCAATCAAATATTTACAAATAGGCAAGTTAGTCATAAAGTATTCACTATAAATGACATTAAATCAAACTTTAGTCAGAAAATATGTTCCACCTCTTTTAGAAGCCACTTTTCGACACTATGTTCCCGCCTTCAACCAAGTCGAAACCTACTAGGTTGAAACCAACTAAGGCAAAACCAATACACAAGGTATCAATTCATTGGTATGTAGTGGATTGGACAAAGGCGGAAGGCATGGTGTCGAAACATTGCTTTCGATGAGGTAGAAACCTTTGTTTTACTTTCTAAAGAAATGCGCTTACCTGTTTTACAAATTTCTTTCGAAGGAGTTGAAACATATACTTTTGAAGGGGTCTTTTAAAATTGCTTTTGAAAGGGATTGACGCTTCTTGTTTAAATTGTAGCTTCTGAATGAGTTACTTAGTTTTAGAATCAATGCTTTCGAAAAGGGTAGTTTCGACCAAGTTGAAACCTCTCCGCCGTCCCTATGCCTTCGAATGGATTAAATTCATCAACCAATTTGAAATGTAGCTTTTGTTTTAAACCTGTACTAAGACACTTCCTAAAGCTTTCGAAAGGATTCAAGGGTTTCGAAGGCAATGGCTTCGAAGGGGTTTCGAAACTATCCTTCAAATATTTTACTTTAATGTTTTGAGCTTTTGAAAGGATGGGGCCAAAGCCATTTTCCCCAAACCCTTCACAATGGTTTCGAAAGGGGTACTTTCACTTTTATTCACTTAGACCCAATAAGATATGTTTTAAATTAAACCCAATGGTTTCGAAAGGGGTACTTTCAAATGATTTCGAAGCTATACTTCTATAATTAAATGGTAATACTTTAGTACATACAAAAGATTTCAAAAGAAAAGTTTAAAGTATTTCGAAAGTCATGTGCCTAGTGATTTGAAAAGAAGATTTGAATGCCTTCAAAAGGAAGTTTTACAATAGTTTCGAAAGTAAAGATTAAAGGTATTGAAAGCATTATTTTTAAAACAAAGAACCCAATCTCAATTTTTAAAGGTAAAATCCATGGCATTATAAAAGAGCTTTTTAATGCTTTTAAATTGTAGTTTTTGAACAAGCTTTCCTTGATAAAATAATATGTTAAAGGGATTAAGCATGTTTTATATGAAATTGATTTCAAGGATATTAAACCACAGGTGTTGGTATTATCATGTTAATATGTTTGCTTCTTCTAATATAAATATTCACATTGTAATAGACCCTTTATTGAATTTTGGGGAGAAAAGGACAGTTTGGTTGACCCAGTAGTGAATATAAATTTAATTAACTCCTGAATGAATAGAATTGCATCCAGGAGGTCAGGTAAAACATAATATAGGATGCCTAAATACCGATTAAAGAAGTGGTCAAATAGACAGGTTCATAGTAAACCCATCAAAACTATGTTTAGGAAAAGTTATTGACATATGCCAATAGGTTCATAGTAACTACATGAAAACTATGATTAGAAAGAGTTATTGGCAGGGGCCAATACGTTTGTAGTGAATCCATGAAAACTTTCTCTAGATTAAGTTATTAACAGATGTCAATAGGTTCCTAGTCAACCCATGAAAAGTAGGATAAGAGGGAAGTTATTGGGGATACCGATAGGTTCAGGGAGAATCCATGAGTGATGAAGTTACTGGCAGAGGCTAATAGGTTCTTAGTGGTCCCATGAAAACTATAAACCCGAAAAGAAAGTCCATAAGTATTAAATAGGTTATTAGTCAACCCATGAAAACTAATAAGTTAGTAGTGACTGTAGAAACTATAATAGAGACAGATGGTCAAAATGAATGACGATAGGTAATCCAGAATTGATTTACTTATTTGCCTATCATCGTAATATTTTAAATTGCTATGTTTCAACCATTGTGGATGCAGGAGCACGATATATGGTTTTATAAAGTTTTAGATAAGATACTAGTGAGAGGAAAACCTATTCCGCTAAGCAGCATGGTCTCACCAGATATCTAAATGGTTTGAGATGGTAGATTACTATTCATACCAGGCTTTTTGTCTGACTCGATTTTTACGTTTCCCTTTAAACTCTCAGATGCTCAATATATTTTACGTAGTTTGAGAGTTGAGGTTTTCAGGTACCTCTTTAGACGAATAATCTTTCGAAGATATGTAGGAGGCATGATAGCTATTTAGAGTTCTTTTCTATTTTTGATTCCGTTTTGTTGTTGTTGTAATGGCAAAGTTGTTTAATTGCCTATATATACTCCGATCATCTAAGGGGGCATCTTCATCGTCGCTCTTAGCGTATGTTGTAATAATTATATTTTCTCTAAGCGTGATTCTCATATTAGGATTATGTAATGAATTTGAAATGCTTTGAAATGACACGAGAAAGTAGTTTGTTGATTTTAAAATTTTCCACATCCATGTGTTTCTGTTATATCAATGTATCCAACATTACCGTATTTGGTCGTCGATGATTAATAACCATGGATAACTACAACATACGTAGCTATTAGTTTTGAGCCTCCAACTGGGGGATGTTACAAGTTGGTATCAAAGCATTGGTTTATGAAAAAAATTAAACTTAAAAGATTTTTCAGAACATAATCCAATGAATCAGAAAATAAGATCGGGGTTCAGGATAACGTTATAGTAATGTACTTGTATTTGATATAGATATATAAGTAGTATTCCCCTTTCTCTTGGGCCACTCTTCTGCATCTCACTAAGGCTCGTATGCAGATTTAAGAGAAATAAGATATGGAGGCACGAAATGGAAGCGGAAATTGCTATGGAGGAAGCACCACAACCAACAAAAATATTCAACCCACAAGGAGAAACCCGGGTCGAAAGGCTAATGCTAACCAAAATGCAGATTCCAACGCAAATGCTGAAAATCCACCAGTGGATATGGGGATGATGTAACGACCCAGTATTTTCAACCATTCGCATCCGCACATGTCGGACTGGAATTGTTCAAAATACTGCGTTGTAGAATAAATTTGGCAAAACTCAGAATATACAGTAAATAAATCGCAGAATCACATACACAGATATCAGAATCTCGCAGCGGAAATTTAAAATTTAGTGGTTCATGAAGCCACTGATATAACTTTAACAAGACAGAATTTACATTGTTTATAATCCTCAATACAATTTAAAACATAAATAGAGATAGAGTCTTCAAAGTCTGGAATTCCAGAAAGATAGAGGCTGAACAAACTTCCAGCCGCACGAATGATCTACTGACTGTCCTAGCTACGGAGAAGAAACTGAAGCTGCAACTCAGGCTGACCCGAGCGTACAATAAAACAACAACACTCGAGTCAGGACATACATACTTATATGATGTAAGCTAATTCAAGTGTACTGTAATATATAACAAGTAACTTAAAGGATGCTTGGGACCGCCCATCCTCTAAGGATCCGTTAAACTATTTACTATGTAGTATATTGCGCTATTACAATAGTGTCTATTTATAAAATAAACATACTTATTTCTTAGCATTAAGGGGTTACCCATATAGCCCTTAACACGTAATAGTCCCAGTAGTCCATCCAATATCATAGCTCCTCCTGATCGGGAAGCAACTAGAGGATACCACACGGGCTACGGGAGAAAACCAAACTCGTACAAGGCTCGATATGGTAGGTGACACCGCACAACTAGGCAATGCCAGGGTAGATATACCAATTACGCTTCCGGACCGATGGTAACGCGAAGCCGCAGCAACCGCCCACCTCGAACAACACTCCCAAATCAAAGGTGCACCCAAACAATCACATAAGCAATAGAATGGTATACGAAGAAGTGCGTTCGATCAGAGGAGCTACCTCATTAATCCGTCAATCGCTCCTGTTTTAGCCACCTTAAGCCAACTCACGGGAGTCGGGTCCACGTATTTACCTTTCAAGAAACCGTCACCACCAACCTACTTCATTCTGGAATCTCCACCGCGTACACGGTTAGTCAAAGTGGTTTTCGGTATCGACAGAGAGTATGTCCATATCCGATCCCGGTCTCTTTGCCAACCCATCGTTATTATAACCCGTGGTTATTTAAAAGCAGTTTACACTTTAAACCAGAATAAACATTTCCCTTTCAAAACTATAAATACGATATCATTTTAAAACCCAAAACAATATGATATCGTTATATTCAAATATAATTCTTTTCCAAAAACCATACTGCTTAAAATTTATAATATCTGGAAACCAAATATTTGAATTATATCTTCAAAACATAATATTTTGGAAATTTACCTTAAAACCATAACTCCCGAACACAATGGTTTGGACATTCAACGGTATATAGAATAAATGGTTTAACTTTATGGTTACTTTGTAAAGAAGATAATTTACATAGCTTTACAAACATATTTCTTTATTTAAAGTTTTAAACCATAATTTAAATATCACTTTATGTTCCCAAAACCATTACAATTCCTAAATATATATCCAATTGGAGTATTTACTATTCAAAACTAAGGTTCGATTTTATTCTTTCAACAAATCAATGTTTTATTATTTAGTCTTGAATATTCCCATAAATTCCATAAATAAAACTCCAAATTTTAGCCATTAAATGTTTTCAAAATTTACTTAATACTAGAATATTCATCTTAAACTTATTAAGGAAAATCCAGTTATAAATATCATATCTTAAGATTTTCCAAAACTTAACATAAAATAAAATTTATCAAATTCCATAAATTTTAAAACAATCAATTCTAGATTCTGTAGCACTTAGGAAATGCTACCTAATGTTACGGGTAAAACCAGTCCAATTTCAAAAGACAGCATTTAAATGCTGTAGTAGATTGTTGACTAAATAAATATTTCCAAATATAACTTATTTATTTATTATTTTCTTAACTAAAATCTTTTTCTTTCAAAAATCCAGAATTTCCAAAATAAGTTATATTCCAAATTTTATTCAAATATTTATTTATTAACATTTATAACTTATTCAAGAATCAAATAAAATCCTTTAAAGATATTAAATCAAATATTTAACTTCCAAAAAAAAAAATTTAAATATTTCAGAAAATATTATAAGAACCACGGGCCTGTATATAGTTTTCTAGTCTAGGTCAAGTGATACGGATTTTTATCATTTCAATCCGAAATTTACAAAACCCCGGGTTCTATCATTTCGAACCCGCAATCCCAAGAGAATTTACAGCAGTTAACAGAACAAGTGAACAATAATAATCAATTAGGCCTATCATTTCAGCCCATAACAATCTAAACTTTAAACAGGGAACATGCGGTGGTGATTTAAGCAGTAAATAAACATTTATACTATAGCTGCAGAAATAATACAACAGATACATAACTGATGAGGTGTCAAATTAAGTGGGGTTTAACATTCTACGTTATACTACAGACAGATAATAACGGAATAAAATTTTACACATACACTTGCAATAATTTACCAAAATATTTGTACGTATGTCTGGTGAGAAATACTCACCTGAAAGCTGCAGAAAATTTGAATTTCAAAACGACGATTCACCGGTAAAGAACGACAGAGAATAACGATCAAATTTCTTCTGATGTCGCCTAGATTCAAATCTAGAACAAAATTCAAATATTTTGAAACGCGACTTTAGAATTTATGGTCGAAGAAAAATTAAAATAGGGAGAGAATTGGTTTGATTTGCTCGACCACTCCACCGTGCAATATGGCCAAAATATACCCAAAACGTGAAACGAGTTAACACAAAATTTCGACAAAATCTTTCCTAAAACCACTACGGCAAAAGTTGAATACATACTTGTGCATAAAATCTGATCTCTGCCCAGGTTGCACGTTCGTGCACACTCTACTTTCTGGTTGTTCATGCATACGGCAATATCAGGTGCAGACTACCTCCCCTTTGGTTCCAGTTCCCACTTTATACATCCCCCTTTTTTTTTTCTTCTTCTCTGTAAATCTCCAGCCTGTCTTCCACAACCCGAGCCACCACTCACTTTACTTCGAGAAATATATACCATACTTCGAGAAAAATTATTCAAGTCTTCGAGTCGACTATACTCATGCTCCGAGTCACCTTCACACCAACTTCTTTCTTTATATAAACCTTCTCAAACTACTTCTCCCAACACTGGAGCTTCAACATTCCAACATCTCCTCCTATTTGGCCTTCTCACTGACCATTTCTCTGCCACATCAAGACACGTGCACGCATGCATCACTTAAACCTGCACAGACTTGCTCACTTGGACATGCCCACCAACTTCCAGCCTATTTCTACTCTATATTTTGCATTATAACCATTTCTAATACCTACCCACCTATACTTCCTACTGGTCCAACTACTGATTTATCAAAACAACCTATCACCTAGTTTCTTAGTTTATATGCATGCATCTAGTACAGGTAAGTTATCTGATGTATGCAAAAAGGACAAAGCTTCTCACTGATACACGTCGGCACCCTCAAATCTCTCCCTTCTTTCCAAGTTTCTGCATTTATACAACATGCACACCGTGATACTCAGATGCATGGCCTATCATGCAGACCTTCTGGTCTCCATACACGAACTAATACTGCCTTAACTTCTTTGCTCAGATCCAACTTGTTGCCTTGATGCACTTAGGTTTCACCACTTCAGTTTCACAATCACTCAGTTTTGGTCTACAAACAATTTCTTTACAGTCTAAATTTTAAATCTCCCCACATTCGAGCTGCATCAGTCAAAACATTAACTACCTATACAAAACAACTCACCTTATGTACAACTGCAACCCAACATCCCATCTTCTTTTCCCCAGATCTGCATTGCCTTCCCTCCAATCAGTTCAGACAAACAAGCTCACTGGGTTACAATACAAAGATATGCACTGCCTATTATGAATCTATATATGCAGACTTCCACCCACCCAATCTTTACTTAATGTCTCTGCACCACTGCTTCATTTCACTCACCCAGACAACAGAGTATCATCTGATGCTTAACTAGAGAATCCATCCTTCACAAACTCCTAGCCTAAGTCTTTTATTCTAACTGTGCAACAATGTTTGGAAGAAAAACTATGCAACTCACAACTAAAACAGTATGAAAGCAGACAACTTTTAAGCATAATTGCAACCTGGAAGACTCCCCTGATACTTAGTGCTAACAAGTTTATTATGATACATAAATAAAGCAAGGAACCTTCCCTTTGAAATAACCCTCTGCCCTGTTATTTTTACTTCTTCATTTTCCAGCCTAATCCAGTCCCATTCCCCTTAGTTTTTAAACTTATAACAAATCTTGGACAAAATGCAGACGGTACTATAATATTCATGTACGCATTTATTTAGTCAAAATGCATCTCAATTATGCTTGCTGGTTTCTTAAATTATATGCATCACCACTCTTATACTTTATTAAGAGTCACCTATTCTGTTTCAGATGTAAACTAAGTGAGTCTGGTCATGTAATATGGTGGAGTTGGTCGAGCAAATCACAGAGGAACACAAGAATAGAAGGGAACCAAATAGGAGAAGCTATGAAGGAGAAAGAAAATGAAAGAAAACAAAAGCCTGGAAATGTTTACCTGATGAGGCTCTGCACGTGAAGAAGATGTGAAGTCTGAATGTTTGGTATGCAGAGGAAAATCTTATGTGAAGGAGGCAAGAAATTCATAGGCCGTATGCGAATTTAAAGGGAAGAAAAGAAATGGAAGCATCAGTTTCTTAAAAAAAAAAATCGTATGAATTAAATGAGAGGCCGAGTGTTCACACGTAAAGCTTGATCAAGGGAGGAAAATGTATCAGTTTTCAAATTATAGGAATCTGTTATCTTCCATGGTTTTGATGTTACGAATGGAATTAAAGGAGGGCCGAGAGATTTATGCATATTTAAATGACTTTGAAGGAAGGCTGAGATCGGAAAAACACAAACTTATTTCTTAGCTCAGTTTGCAAGAGACCTGAATGTATTCGCATGTACATTTATGTGTAATATTTGTTTTCAGTTATAAATCTTGATTCTTAAATCTGATAGACTTTCATATGGAACGGCAAGGCTAAAATAGAGTTTGAAGAAAGGAAACGTATGTGCATGTTTTGGGAATAAATGAAAGTTTGGATTTTGTTTGATAGGAAACGAAATGTTGATAAAATAAAATCTGATATTTAAATTTTATTGCAATAATTGAAATGGAAAAATCTATGCAAGGCTTTTTAGGAAACGAACGTATATAAATTTATTTAAAACCAACCTGTCAGTTAAAACAACGTAACGTTGGGTAGAAATTTACTGACTGATATTTTCCTTCAAAAATATTTGAAAACTTGATTTTTACATTACGTTAAACAGACGCAGTCTAAAACATCAAAAATTTTCATAAAATATAACATTTTAAAAACACACGTTTTATTACGTCGCTTATACCCTATAATTGACGCGTCTTTTAAACGCGAAATCTACCAATTTAAAAATAGCTTAAAATTCTACAGTTATTATTAGACTTTATTGGCATACAAAATTTTATAAAATATATCTTCCAATTAAATATTTAAACTATATTGCTAATCATAATTTATATAAAATATTATTTCAAAAATTAAAAATAATTAAATAAAATAAATAGTTATAAAACTAGGGCTGTTACACTCTCCCCCACTTAAGAACTTTTCGTCCTCGAAAAGGAACGAAAGGAGAGAAACAAAGGAAGGTAAGCTAGATAACAAAAATCTTAAACGGATAGTTCCGGATTTGAAGCACGAAGAAGATCCTCTAGAATCGGTTTTACCCCTTTCAGTTTGACCTCCAGTCTATGGGTAATGCTCCGATAGAGATTTTCAAAGATTATAGAAAGATTTCTAAATAGACTGGTATAAGCGATAGCCTCCCCCTTCTGTAGCAGATAGGGAACCCAAGGACACTCAAAGATAGTTCGAAAACAAAATAAGAAAATAAATTTGAAATCATAATACTTTGAAAATCCTTAAGATATTATAGAAATTATCATTTGGAAATCATACTACTAAAATCATAACATTTTTTTTTTCTTAAAATAATCTTCATTTTAACAAATAACCTACCACTTTGTTTGAAATACCTATTTTATAAATCAGATATTCCTTCAATAAGTTACCCTGGAAATTCCATTTGAAAACCAATTCTCAATTATCAAATTTTAGTGATATTAACATACGTCTTAACTATTTAAATCATAGTTATTCATTTAGACATCAATTAATCTATGATTTAAATTAAATAATCCTTACTACAGAAATATCCCTTCAATATTTTCTTTATTTACGTCTATCAATCTTTTATAATTAAAATTTAAGTGTATAACATTAATTATATCCACTCAAATTTTATTTATAAAAATCCTTTTATCCTGTATATTATCCAATTACGTTGTTAGCTTTTGAAAAATCAAGGTGAGTTATTATTGAAATGAAATTGAGTATTATACACCAAAACTTTCAAATTCAATTATCTCCAATTGGAATTTCTTATTCAAAATTTTATTTTCCTCTTTCTTTTATTGAATTTTTCTTAAGATAAAATTTAAGAATTGAATTTCTGATTCCCTTCAAACCATTTAGAGATAAATAAATATATATACATAATATGTCAAATCAAGTTTAAATTATATATCTATATTAAGTCATACTTTAGAAATTCAAATCATTTAAATTTTCAAGGTAACACTGTAGCCAGACTACAGAATGGTCTTTTCACATCGAAACTCGAAAATGAATGTCGATGATGCTGCAGTCATCACCGAAATTATTTTCCAGTGACAAAGAGAAGAGCACTAAATTTTTTTTAAAATTCTTTGGAAACAAATTTCTACTTTGAAAATACTTTAAATAATATAACCTTTTCTAAAAATTAATTTTTTTTTTTTTTTTTTTTTAAACACAAGGTTCGAAACTATCAGAAATTGAATTCTCAAGTTCTTGTTTAAATTCGTTTTTGTTTCCAAATTATTTTATAACCATAGCTTATATCCAATTATTTATAAGACAAAACACCTGGTTTACAAAACCATAAATAAAACCAAACTATTATCTCTTGACACTAGTTAAATTAATTATAAAATTTTCTGAAAATTATACTTATATATATATATATATATTAGATTTTCTTTCAAATATAAGAATAAATTTCCAAAACAAGGATAGAAATTCAAATTTTGATGGACTCAAATCAAAGAGATTTCAAGATAAGTTGGAAACAGCAGATCAGATGATAAAATAAGGAACTGGGTAAGTCTACATAAATCGCGGACAACCTTGACCTGGTCAACCGTGACTTAAAGAGTCAGATCGATGTGGTTGAGTAAATCTACATTTGATCTGAAGAGATAGAGTTCGAAATAACCAAAGATACTAGCATATGAACCGAGGATAGGTATAAATCTCCGGTGAATCAATGCTAATTGTAAAAGAGTTCCACCCCTTATTAGAGAAATGGCGAGGCCGCCGATTCACTAAAAGATCATCCGAAGTGGAGTTATGGGGTACTCCAAAATCTAAAGATAATGGAAAAAGTGAGGGACACGAATGAACTTTGGAACCACAGGGAATGTTCCAATATTCGAAAAGGAAGAGATTCAAGCTCGGATGAATGTGATTCTATAAATCAAATTTATCATACATTCTAAGTTTTGCCGAGAGCCAAAGCTCTGATACCAACTGTAACGACCCAGTATTTTCAACCATTCGCATCCGCACATGTCGGACTGGAATTGTTCAAAATACTGCGTTGTAGAATAAATTTGGCAAAACTCAGAATATACAGTAAATAAATCGCAGAATCACATACACAGATATCAGAATCTCGCAGCGGAAATTTAAAATTTAGTGGTTCATGAAGCCACTGATATAACTTTAACAAGACAGAATTTACATTGTTTATAATCCTCAATACAATTTAAAACATAAATAGAGATAGAGTCTTCAAAGTCTGGAATTCCAGAAAGATAGAGGCTGAACAAACTTCCAGCCGCACGAATGATCTACTGACTGTCCTAGCTACGGAGAAGAAACTGAAGCTGCAACTCAGGCTGACCCGAGCGTACAATAAAACAACAACACTCGAGTCAGGACATACATACTTATATGATGTAAGCTAATTCAAGTGTACTGTAATATATAACAAGTAACTTAAAGGATGCTTGGGACCGCCCATCCTCTAAGGATCCGTTAAACTATTTACTATGTAGTATATTGCGCTATTACAATAGTGTCTATTTATAAAATAAACATACTTATTTCTTAGCATTAAGGGGTTACCCATATAGCCCTTAACACGTAATAGTCCCAGTAGTCCATCCAATATCATAGCTCCTCCTGATCGGGAAGCAACTAGAGGATACCACACGGGCTACGGGAGAAAACCAAACTCGTACAAGGCTCGATATGGTAGGTGACACCGCACAACTAGGCAATGCCAGGGTAGATATACCAATTACGCTTCCGGACCGATGGTAACGCGAAGCCGCAGCAACCGCCCACCTCGAACAACACTCCCAAATCAAAGGTGCACCCAAACAATCACATAAGCAATAGAATGGTATACGAAGAAGTGCGTTCGATCAGAGGAGCTACCTCATTAATCCGTCAATCGCTCCTGTTTTAGCCACCTTAAGCCAACTCACGGGAGTCGGGTCCACGTATTTACCTTTCAAGAAACCGTCACCACCAACCTACTTCATTCTGGAATCTCCACCGCGTACACGGTTAGTCAAAGTGGTTTTCGGTATCGACAGAGAGTATGTCCATATCCGATCCCGGTCTCTTTGCCAACCCATCGTTATTATAACCCGTGGTTATTTAAAAGCAGTTTACACTTTAAACCAGAATAAACATTTCCCTTTCAAAACTATAAATACGATATCATTTTAAAACCCAAAACAATATGATATCGTTATATTCAAATATAATTCTTTTCCAAAAACCATACTGCTTAAAATTTATAATATCTGGAAACCAAATATTTGAATTATATCTTCAAAACATAATATTTTGGAAATTTACCTTAAAACCATAACTCCCGAACACAATGGTTTGGACATTCAACGGTATATAGAATAAATGGTTTAACTTTATGGTTACTTTGTAAAGAAGATAATTTACATAGCTTTACAAACATATTTCTTTATTTAAAGTTTTAAACCATAATTTAAATATCACTTTATGTTCCCAAAACCATTACAATTCCTAAATATATATCCAATTGGAGTATTTACTATTCAAAACTAAGGTTCGATTTTATTCTTTCAACAAATCAATGTTTTATTATTTAGTCTTGAATATTCCCATAAATTCCATAAATAAAACTCCAAATTTTAGCCATTAAATGTTTTCAAAATTTACTTAATACTAGAATATTCATCTTAAACTTATTAAGGAAAATCCAGTTATAAATATCATATCTTAAGATTTTCCAAAACTTAACATAAAATAAAATTTATCAAATTCCATAAATTTTAAAACAATCAATTCTAGATTCTGTAGCACTTAGGAAATGCTACCTAATGTTACGGGTAAAACCAGTCCAATTTCAAAAGACAGCATTTAAATGCTGTAGTAGATTGTTGACTAAATAAATATTTCCAAATATAACTTATTTATTTATTATTTTCTTAACTGAAATCTTTTTCTTTCAAAAATCCAGAATTTCCAAAATAAGTTATATTCCAAATTTTATTCAAATATTTATTTATTAACATTTATAACTTATTCAAGAATCAAATAAAATCCTTTAAAGATATTAAATCAAATATTTAACTTCCAAAAAAAAAAAAATTAAATATTTCAGAAAATATTATAAGAACCACGGGCCTGTATATAGTTTTCTAGTCTAGGTCAAGTGATACGGATTTTTATCATTTCAATCCGAAATTTACAAAACCCCGGGTTCTATCATTTCGAACCCGCAATCCCAAGAGAATTTACAGCAGTTAACAGAACAAGTGAACAATAATAATCAATTAGGCCTATCATTTCAGCCCATAACAATCTAAACTTTAAACAGGGAACATGCAGTGGTGATTTAAGCAGTAAATAAACATTTATACTATAGCTGCAGAAATAATAAAACAGATACATAACTGATGAGGTGTCAAATTAAGTGGGGTTTAACATTCTACGTTATACTACAGACAGATAATAACGGAATAAAATTTTACACATACACTTGCAATAATTTACCAAAATATTTGTACGTATGTCTGGTGAGAAATACTCACCTGAAAGCTGCAGAAAATTTGAATTTCAAAACGACGATTCACCGGTAAAGAACGACAGAGAATAACGATCAAATTTCTTCTGATGTCGCCTAGATTCAAATCTAGAACAAAATTCAAATATTTTGAAACGCGACTTTAGAATTTATGGTCGAAGAAAAATTAAAATAGGGAGAGAATTGGTTTGATTTGCTCGACCACTCCACCGTGCAATATGGCCAAAATATACCCAAAACGTGAAACGAGTTAACACAAAATTTCGACAAAATCTTTCCTAAAACCACTACGGCAAAAGTTGAATACATACTTGTGCATAAAATCTGATCTCTGCCCAGGTTGCACGTTCGTGCACACTCTACTTTCTGGTTGTTCATGCATACGGCAATATCAGGTGCAGACTACCTCCCCTTTGGTTCCAGTTCCCACTTTATACATCCCCCCTTTTTTTTTTTTCTTCTTCTCTGTAAATCTCCAGCCTGTCTTCCACAACCCGAGCCACCACTCACTTTACTTCGAGAAATATATGCCATACTTCGAGAAAAATTATTCAAGTCTTCGAGTCGACTATACTCATGCTCCGAGTCACCTTCACACCAACTTCTTTCTTTATATAAACCTTCTCAAACTACTTCTCCCAACACTGGAGCTTCAACATTCCAACATCTCCTCCTATTTGGCCTTCTCACTGACCATTTCTCTGCCACATCAAGACACGTGCACGCATGCATCACTTAAACCTGCACAGACTTGCTCACTTGGACATGCCCACCAACTTCCAGCCTATTTCTACTCTATATTTTGCATTATAACCATTTCTAATACCTACCCACCTATACTTCCTACTGGTCCAACTACTGATTTATCAAAACAACCTATCACCTAGTTTCTTAGTTTATATGCATGCATCTAGTACAGGTAAGTTATCTGATGTATGCAAAAAGGACAAAGCTTCTCACTGATACACGTCGGCACCCTCAAATCTCTCCCTTCTTTCCAAGTTTCTGCATTTATACAACATGCACACCGTGATACTCAGATGCATGGCCTATCATGCAGACCTTCTGGTCTCCATACACGAACTAATACTGCCTTAACTTCTTTGCTCAGATCCAACTTGTTGCCTTGATGCACTTAGGTTTCACCACTTCAGTTTCACAATCACTCAGTTTTGGTCTACAAACAATTTCTTTACAGTCTAAATTTTAAATCTCCCCACATTCGAGCTGCATCAGTCAAAACATTAACTACCTATACAAAACAACTCACCTTATGTACAACTGCAACCCAACATCCCATCTTCTTTTCCCCAGATCTGCATTGCCTTCCCTCCAATCAGTTCAGACAAACAAGCTCACTGGGTTACAATACAAAGATATGCACTGCCTATTATGAATCTATATATGCAGACTTCCACCCACCCAATCTTTACTTAATGTCTCTGCACCACTGCTTCATTTCACTCACCCAGACAACAGAGTATCATCTGATGCTTAACTAGAGAATCCATCCTTCACAAACTCCTAGCCTAAGTCTTTTATTCTAACTGTGCAACAATGTTTGGAAGAAAAACTATGCAACTCACAACTAAAACAGTATGAAAGCAGACAACTTTTAAGCATAATTGCAACCTGGAAGACTCCCCTGATACTTAGTGCTAACAAGTTTATTATGATACATAAATAAAGCAAGGAACCTTCCCTTTGAAATAACCCTCTGCCCTGTTATTTTTACTTCTTCATTTTCCAGCCTAATCCAGTCCCATTCCCCTTAGTTTTTAAACTTATAACAAATCTTGGACAAAATGCAGACGGTACTATAATATTCATGTACGCATTTATTTAGTCAAAATGCATCTCAATTATGCTTGCTGGTTTCTTAAATTATATGCATCACCACTCTTATACTTTATTAAGAGTCACCTATTCTGTTTCAGATGTAAACTAAGTGAGTCTGGTCATGTAATATGGTGGAGTTGGTCGAGCAAATCACAGAGGAACACAAGAATAGAAGGGAACCAAATAGGAGAAGCTATGAAGGAGAAAGAAAATGAAAGAAAACAAAAGCCTGGAAATGTTTACCTGATGAGGCTCTGCACGTGAAGAAGATGTGAAGTCTGAATGTTTGGTATGCAGAGGAAAATCTTATGTGAAGGAGGTAAGAAATTCATAGGCCGTATGCGAATTTAAAGGGAAGAAAAGAAATGGAAGCATCAGTTTCTTAAAAAAAAAAATCGTATGAATTAAATGAGAGGCCGAGTGTTCACACGTAAAGCTTGATCAAGGGAGGAAAATGTATCAGTTTTCAAATTATAGGAATCTGTTATCTTCCATGGTTTTGATGTTACGAATGGAATTAAAGGAGGGCCGAGAGATTTATGCATATTTAAATGACTTTGAAGGAAGGCTGAGATCGGAAAAACACAAACTTATTTCTTAGCTCAGTTTGCAAGAGACCTGAATGTATTCGCATGTACATTTATGTGTAATATTTGTTTTCAGTTATAAATCTTGATTCTTAAATCTGATAGACTTTCATATGGAACGGCAAGGCTAAAATAGAGTTTGAAGAAAGGAAACGTATGTGCATGTTTTGGGAATAAATGAAAGTTTGGATTTTGTTTGATAGGAAACGAAATGTTGATAAAATAAAATCTGATATTTAAATTTTATTGCAATAATTGAAATGGAAAAATCTATGCAAGGCTTTTTAGGAAACGAACGTATATAAATTTATTTAAAACCAACCTGTCAGTTAAAACAACGTAACGTTGGGTAGAAATTTACTGACTGATATTTTCCTTCAAAAATATTTGAAAACTTGATTTTTACATTACGTTAAACAGACGCAGTCTAAAACATCAAAAATTTTCATAAAATATAACATTTTAAAAACACACGTTTTATTACGTCGCTTATACCCTATAATTGACGCGTCTTTTAAACGCGAAATCTACCAATTTAAAAATAGCTTAAAATTCTACAGTTATTATTAGACTTTATTGGCATACAAAATTTTATAAAATATATCTTCCAATTAAATATTTAAACTATATTGCTAATCATAATTTATATAAAATATTATTTCAAAAATTAAAAATAATTAAATAAAATAAATAGTTATAAAACTAGGGCTGTTACAGATGATGTATCAGTTCTTTGTCAACTAGAGAGAGATGTCGGTGATCGAGTATGCTACTAATTTTGATGAGTTGTCTTGATATAGGTATGCTACTATAGGCACCGTTATTAGAAGGAATAAGAGGTTCATTCGAGGATTGAGGCCTGAGATTACCAGGGCGACCCTAACGCACATCCATGATCCTTGTAATGTTGTTTTGGAGATGTCAATCTGACATGAGGAGATGCTTGTTATTTGTGCAAGAGAAAAGCCAATTGAAATCCAGGGTTCTCAGGAAAAGAATAGAAAGTTCTTTAAGAAGAAGTGAGCCCAGAATGTAGAAGCTACTAAGAAGGAAAAGGCTGATTTAGTTTGTTTCAAGTGTGATAAGAAAGGCCATTATACTCATGAGTGTCGGCCAGGCAAGGGGAAGAAGGTTGCAGAAAAGAAGAATGTGAAGTTCTTTAAATGCGACTAAGTTGGACATTATAAGAATCAATGTCCAAAGCCAGTCAGGGTGGACAAGGGAAAGGCTTTTGCTGTTAGACTATCATCTGGTGGCCAACTGGAGTTGAAAAAGGGAAGATTGTGATGGAAGGTATGCTTTTGATTCAGAATATACCATTTAAGGTACTATTTGATACCGATGCATCACATTCATTTATATTTCAGTGTTTGGTATATAAGTTATGCTTAGAACCCATATATCTTGTTACTCCCTTAAGGATTGCGAATCCATTCGGAGGGTATGAAACTCTAGAGATAAGATGTGACCAATTATAACTTGACTTGTTAGGTCATAAGTTTTCATGCAGCCTGTATGTTTTCGATTACATAGATTTCGAAATCATTTTGGGTATGGATTGGTTAGGTAACTATGAGGCTAGGATATTTTGCCAAAATAGGGAAATATCACTAAGACACCCAAATAATCATAACCGAATTATATTCTCAGTGGAGAATTCTGACTGAAGTAGTTGTGCTTTGTTAAGTGCTATGGAAGTAGGAGAAGGGTTAGTCAGGTTCAAGTAGTAAGAGAATTTGCAAATGCCTTTGAGCCGGTTACTGGACTACTACCGAAATGAGCTGTTGACTTTCAGATATATCTTGTGCCAGGAGCTGAACCTATGAGTAGACCACCTAGCTGGATGACATTGATCGAGATGAAAGAATTAAATGAGTAGCAGGTAGATCTAGAAGGAAGGAATTTTAGTAGACCAAGCAGTTCGCCTTGGGGAGCGACCACGGCGTTCATGAAAAAACCAGATGGGTCATTGAGGATGTGTATCGACTGTCGTAAGTTAAACAAGAGGATGATTAAGAATAAGTATCATATGCCGAGAATAGACGATCTCTTTGATCAGTTGTGTGGAGCAACAGTGTTTTCCCAGTTGGATTTGGCGATAGGTTTCCATCAGTTAAGAGTGGCAGATGGCAGTATTCCTATGATAGCATTTTGGACCGGGTATGGTTCGTACGACTGGTTAGTAATGCCATACAAGTTACGAATGCACCTGCTTTCTTCGTGGATTTGATGAACCGGGTCTTCCAAGAGTACTTGGATGGATTCGCCTTAGTGTTTATAGATGACATCTTAGTATAATCTAAGGATGAAAGAGAGCATGAGGATCATCTTAGAGTAGTGCTTGAGATGCTGAAGCAGTATCAGCTGAAGGCAAAGTTTTTCAAGTGTCATTTTTGGAAGAAAGAGGTTAAAATTCTTGGTTATGTGGTTTCAGAGAAGAGCTTGTTAGTCGATACAGATAAGATCAAAGCGGTTAATAATTGGAAGACACTAGAGATGGTGACTAAGATTAGAATTTTTCTTGGACTTGCTGACTACTACCGGAAATTCATCAAGGATTTCTCACGGATAGCAACACCTTTGACTAAGTTAACCAAGAAAGTATGTCTGGTCCGAAAAACGTGAGAAGCATTCCTTAAGTTAAAACATTTGTTGACCAATGCACCCGTGTTAGTAGTTCCATATGGAAATCAAGGGTTGGTGGTGTATACCGATGCATGCAGGACTGGATTAGGAGTTGTATTGATGTAGAAGGGTAAAGTTATTGCTTATGCTTTACGATAGCCTAGACCGCATGAAGTAAGATATCCTACTCATGACTTGGAGTTGGCAGCTGTGGTCTTTGCATTGATGATTTAGAGACATTATCTCTTAGGAGAGAGATTTGAGCTATACATAGATCATAAGTCCTTAAGGTATTTATTCTCTCAGAAGGAGTTGAATATGAGACATAAGAGGTGGCTGGAGTTTTTGGCTGCTTATGGTTTTGGTATAGTATAATCCTGAAAAAGGAAATAAGGTAGCGAATGCTCTTAGCAGAAGACATTAGAATATGGTGTTAACTATGTTGGAAAAATGGAAAGATTTAGAAGCTTTGACTACTTGTAGTGTAGAGTTAAGATTGACCGCTAGTTCTAGTCAGAGCACTGCCATGTTGTCATGTTTGGAATTTTGACCAGTATTGATCTTAAAGATTGCTTCTAAGCAGAAAGAGGATCCAGTTTTAGCCGAGAAGATTAGAAGGCTTGAGGTTGGAACTGAGATCAATGATCCAAAGGATTAAGTCTTGACCAGAGGCTTGAGGTTGGAACTGAGATCGATGATCCAAAGGATTTAAGTCTTGACCAGAGAGGATAGTTGAGAAAGAAGGGACAGTTGTGTATTTCGAATGTTGAGGACTTGAGGAAAGAAGTTCTTGGAGAATGTCATCGGTCCAAGTTTACGATTCATCCTGACGGAACTAATATGGATCAAGATATGAAGAGGAGCTTCTATTGGGAAGGTATGAAGAGGGATGTTGGCTCATAGGTTAGGCAATGTGCAAACTGTCAACAAGTGAAGGCCGAACATCAGAAGCCGAGTGGGTTGCTTTAGCATTTGGAAATTCTAGTTTGGAAATAGGATTCGATATTTATGGATTTCATAGGCAGGTTTCCAAGGTCAAATAAAGGAAATGAAAGTATATGGGTCATAGTGGATAGGACCAAAAGCGCCCATTCGAAGTTAAGTCAAGTAGGACGGCATCTATTTTAGCTAAGTTGTTCATGAAGGACAAAGTTAGACTATATGGACTTCCTAGTAGTATAGTCAGTGATAGAGATGCTTTGTCTACTAGCAAATTCTGGAAGAGTCTATAGGAAGTATTAGGTACCAAGCTTAAGATGAGTACTGCATATCACCCTCGGATGGATCAACAGACAAAGAGAGTCAATAAGGTACTCGAGGATTTATTGAGAGCTTGTGTATTGGACTTTAGTGGATCTTGGGAAGATCAACTACATTTGGTTGACTTTTCCTGTAATAATAGTTATTAGACTAATATAGGAATGGCGCCTTCTGAAGCTTTGTATGGAAGGCCATGCAAATCACCAGCATGTGGTTGGAGACTGGAGACAGATTAATCTTAGGTCCAGATCTGGTTAGAAAGGTGACAGGGAAGACTGAGTTAACCCAAGAAAGGATGAAGGAAGTTTAGTCTAGACAGAGGAGTTACACAGATAAGAGGCATAAAGACTTTAGTCTCGGGATATGCCTATAAATACAACATGTGGGTCTCCGAATGGGGGATCTTCTTTCGGCTCTCTGACTTTCTCCTTTCTAAGGCTAAGGCACTCTTCAATTATAAAACTCTAGATTGTATCTGTAATTGATTCTAACATAAATAAAAAGGAAATTTCTGGAGTGGACATAGGCCGAAGTTAGCCGAACCATTATAAAACCTCTTGTTCTTTACTGCTTTCATTTTAATTTTTGTTTTTCTTCATATTAATATCCTCTATGTATATTTTGTCTATGATTTGTGACTGGTATTTGGTTCTTTTGCTTTGATTTGGGTGTTAGTGACCAATTTTGGCACTAACAGGTAGCAACGCCGCTAACCAACTTGATAGAGAAGAATCAGACTTTTATACGAGACGCAAGGTACGAGCATGCATTCATAAGTCTAAAGGAGAAGTTGACAAGTGCAGCAATGTTCGTCATATATTGCGAGAATGAGGAGTGGACAATATATAAACGCTTGTGGTACCGTGCTAGGTGCACTGTTGATGTAAAGAGGAAAAGTTATCGCAACGTAAGTCGACAGCTGAAACTGCACGTGAGGTAGTATCGGCCGACTCATGATTTGGAGTTAGCGGGGATAGTGTTCGCTTTGAAGATAAGGAGGCACTAACTTCTTTAGGAGAGGTTCGAGTTGTATATGGACTACAAATCATTGAAGCATCATTTCTTCCAGAAGGATCTTAACCTTTGTTAGCCGCAATGGTTAGAGTTCCTGGCCTCCTATGAATCTAACGTTTCCTTTACGCTAAATAGGAGAATGCAGTTGTTGATACTTTGAGTAGAAGACATGCCAAGGTGGGAGTAGTGTTCCTTGAGTGGAAGCAATTAGAGTTTATCGCTGGCTATGATTTTAGACCTAGATGTGAGCTAGAGTAGGAATTGTTGGCAAGATTGACGAACATTCCTACTTTGATCGAGTGGATCGGTACTATTCAAAAGCAAGATGCTAGGCTAGTGAAAATCATGGCCAAGATAGAGGAAGCAGTGGAGGCTATGGAGATTAAGTAGTACGGGCTTGACCATGATGGTTGGCTCCATAAGGATGAGAGATTATTTGTTCTTAATGTTGATGGGTAAAGGGATAAGGTTCTATGAGAGTTCCATCATTCAAGATTGACCATGCATCATGATGGCAATAAAATGCACCGTGACATGAGGCATACATGTTATTAGGAAGAGATTAAAAGGACGTTGGGGCATTTTTCTCAAAGTGCATGAACTGTCAGTTGGTAAAGGAAGAGAGGAAGAAGCCGAGTGGTTTGTTACAACCACTCGATATTCCTGAGTGGAAATGGGAACAAGTTTAGATGGACTTTATTGATGGATTGCCAAGGTCGAAGGAGGTACGATGCCATTTGGGTCATAGTTGATAGATTGACAAAGAGTGTCTGATTCATACCCGTCAAGTCTAAGAGAACGACATTCAAATTGGTTGAGTTGTATATGAAGTGGATTGTGCGATTCCATGGTGTGCTACAGAGCATTATGAGCGATCAAGACCCTTTGTTCACTAGCAGGTTTTGGAAGAGCTTACAATAGACATTGGGGACCGACTTGCATCATAGTACAACTCATCACCCACAAACTGATGGGCAGACCCAAAGGGTGAATCGTATCTTGGAGGATCTCTTACGAGCTTGCATTCTCAATTTTGGTGGCTCATGGGACGATCATTTGCACTTAGTAAAGTTTGCATAATACAACAGTTATCAGTCGAAATTGGTATAGCACCATTTGAGGTGCTATATGGCCGACCGTGCAACACTCCTTCATGTTGGTGGGAAGTCAGATGAGAACCCGATCCTTGGGCCAAATATGATTAGAGAGACTTCAAGAAAGATCGAGATCATCCAACAACAAGTGAAACTTGCTCAATATAGACAGAAGAGCTATGCTAATAAGAGAAGATGTGATTTAATTTCTCCGTTGAGGAATGTTGTTCGATTCGGTACTAAAGAGAAGTTGGCACCATGTTCATTGGTCCTTTTTCGATAGTTTAGAGGATTGGGAATCTAACACATAGAGTCAACTTACATTTAAAGTTGTTGAGCATGCACAACATGTTCAACATCTACCACTTGTGGAAATTGTGCAAGGCTCAAGCGTGATAGTTGAACTGAATCAGCTTAATGATATCGAGATTGAACCAAAAGCTTCAAGACCTCGTAGACCTATTAATATCATCGGACATGATAGGAAATAGCTTAGGATGAAGTAGGTAGGTCCGGTGAAGGTTCAGTAGAGTGAGAGCAAAGGTGATTGTACTTGGGAGATCGAGGAAAGCATGAGGACCACTTATACAGAGCTCTTTACTTGGTGAGACTTTTTGTTTATCACATTTACTTTCGCTTTCAATATCTGTTGCCCAACACCTTAGCCTGACTGCAGATGATAGTTGTAGAGGTGATAGTTAGCACCAGACAAGATTCTGACCAAGGAAAGGCTGAAGGTATAAAGGGTTTGGTGCATTCGATATGTTTCGGCATTTCTGCATCGCCCGGTCAAAGTGGAGGAAATGTATGGCTCGGTCAAAGTGGTCGGCACGCATGGCTCGGTTTAAGTGGTTTGGCCAGTTTGGGGAGACGAAGTGGTTCGGTCTGGATGGTCCAACAAATATCGTTCGGCTTAGACGAGCTAGTAGGCATCGTTCAGTCGTGGTTGGAAGGCTATTGTCGTTCGATCGGGAGCGGTTCGGCACGAGTAATTTGGAATATCTGGTTCGGTGCAAGGTGAGGGAGTTAGCCCACTCTTGAAGTCAACGGCGAAGTAAGGAGTTTGGCATTGTTCTGCTTTAAGACTCACAGCAAGTTGTCCTGGTCCCGTGAAAGCTTGCTTCGAGTCATTTGCTAGATGATCGCCGATCAACTAGGCCAGTTTGACATTTCTCGCCAAGGCGAGAGTCGTTCATCATGCCTGGACCGACCAACCTGAGATTACCATATTTGGGCCGAGTCATCTTGGTCATGGGTCTACATAGGTGAACCGGCCTATTTTCATCTATAAATAGAGGGGCGGGGTGCAGTGAAAGAGACCTTTTTTCGAACACTCCAGGGAGACTCTGCAGTTTTCTATACTCATTTCTTTGCTGTTAAAATTTGTACTCGAGTTGTTTGTGTACAGATTCTATCTATATTCAACTCTTTGAAGAAGCAATAAAGATTTCACTCAAAGTGGACGTAGGCAGTTACGCCGAACCACTATAATTTTGGTGTTCTTGTCTTTACTGCTCTAATTGCATTTCACTGTGATTTTTCTCTGTTTTAATTTACTTTCTTCTTTAATCTCTCTACATATTTCTACTCAAGGGTGTTAGTGACCAATTCTGGTGCTAACATTTTGGTACTTTCACCGAGAATAGTATTCTCAGGCTATTAGGATATACTTTGTTGCTGTTGGATTGAAGAAATCCCCCAAAGAAGATTCAAGTTCATTCTCAAGAGTTCATAGATTCTACTCAGAGTTCCGACCTATAACTCTACAATGGGAAGACCACGTACTAGATTAGCCTTCCATAATGTGGATGTCAACGAGACCGCTAGCATCCAACAAGTAGGACCCAACAATCAACAAGCTAATCCAGGTGCATGGACTGCTACCGTCCTAAGTCAAACAGAAGTTGCCACTATAACAGAGTTCAATGAGCTAATGAGAGAACTCACGGAAAGCAGGAGACAGCTTAATGAGCAGATTCAAGCTAATGCTAGTCTCATGACCCAGATTACTCAACGACAACATCAGAATGCTGGAGGAAGTCCCGTTACTTACTCATCATCTGACAGCTCCACTTCGTCTGATGAACATCCCAGACATAGACGCCGTAGAATTGAAACAGCACAAATGGATGTAGTAAATCAATCCAACAGGAATGGTCCAGGTTCCCTACCTGGAGTTGTAGCCCCTCACTTGCACTTGGGAAACCGCACTCAAGTTGGAATGGGAAACTTAGGATCTGAAGCACGAGGGGAAACCGATCGACTGGCCCACCAGGGACACAATAAAGAAGGTCCCCAGGACAGTCGTTTGGGAGATCACTAGTTAAGGAGGCACCAGCCGGGACGGTCAAGCAGGATGGAGTCCAACTTGCCACCTCCCTTCTAGACCTCGGATTTGTCAACCATGGTTAGACAGCTGATGAGAGAAAATCAGGGTTTATCTAACGACGATTGGGGCACAGCTAGGAGTCATACTCCGTTCACAGATGCTATCCTACAAGCTGAGTACCCCTAGAAGCTCAGCATGCCGATTATTCCAGCCTATGAGGGGAAGACTGATCCCGATAGCATAAAATGAAATATGAATGGATGATGGACTCAGACAGGGCAAATGATGCGACTAAATGTAGATGTTTCCCGATAACCCTATCTGGAATAGCTACCATATGGTCCACCAGACTTCCTTCATGATCGATCTCCAGATTCGATGAGTTAGTGACGAAATTTGTGGACCAGTTTAGAATCCATACCACTCACCCAAAGAAAGTGATGTCTTTATCCAGTGTAATCTGGGCACCTGGGGAGTCCTTAAAGGAATATTTGCAAAGATTTCATGTTGCTGCTACCAAAGTTAGCAACCCAATTGACCACGCCATTCTTATAGCTGTGATGCGAGGAGTAGAACCAGACTCGAAGTTTGCTGATTTGCTGGCAGGAAAACCTTCGGCTACCCTGGAACGTTTTTACTCAAAGGAGCACCAGTTTATGAGAAGGGAGGAAGCTAGGTGGACGAGGAAAGGCGGTGCGCCAGGGCTTGGCAAGGAAACAGTGCAAAGCAACATTACGGTAAATCGGGTTGGCGCAACTCTGGAAAAGTCCAGGTCAATGTTCAAAACATGCTTGAGCAGTCTAAAGGATTCGGAGGAGGAAATTTCGAAAGGAAGAAGGAAGAAGGAAAGTGGAAACTAAGAATCCTGACCTATAACGAATACACTCCTCTGAACACATCTCTGGAGAATATTTATTTGTCAACTTGTAATACCTTCCAGTACTGGAAACCGCGCTCAAAAGAATCCATCGAGGAACAAAAACAAAATGGGAAGTACTTCCGGTTCCACGAGACCTGCGGGCACAACAATGAGGAATGTAGACACCTCCATGATGCTATAGAAAAAATAATTCGAAAAAAGAATTTACAACAGTTTATTAAGAATCCGCAGGAAGGTAGACATGAAACGTTCGACCCCGGTCGCGGGCAGGCTCCATGTCACCCCGAGGAACCTGCTTGGATCTTAGGTAGACTGATCATAAACACGATAGTCGGTGGGCCTCATTCAGTAGATAAGAGTTGGCAAGAAATGGAACGTTATGCTAATTCCTTGAAATATGCAGATTTCGAATGTTGCTCGAACTCGGAAGACGGGACTCCAGTGAAACAATAGCGAATGATGACAGATGATATAGTATTCAGGAGCAGGAATGCCTACCGAGTGGATGCACCCACTATCGACCCGATGGTCATTTTGGCCATGATTGGGCCAGCTCTTGTGAGAAGGATACTGATTGATTGCGGGGGTTCTGTGAATATTATTTTCAAAAAGGCGTACGACTAAATGAAGATGGAGGCGAAAGATCTAAAACCATCTAAAGCACGCATTCATGGCTTTAATGGTGCTGCTACCGATGAAGTGGGTTTCATTAAATTACCAGTTGAGTTTGGAGAAGGTGTACGTAGGAGGGTACAGATCCTACTGTTCATTGTTTTGGATGTTGATTCCCCGTATAATGTTTTTCTAGGACGACCGGCCCTGGCGGAGTTTAGGGCGGCTTTGGCCCTATGGTGTTTAACTTTGAAGTTTCTGGCGGATAGAGGAGTTGGTGTAGTGCATGGAGATCAAGCGACTGGTCGTGCATGTTATGTGGCTGAGCTAAAAGAGGTCCAACGAAAAGAGAAGGGAAAAGTTGCAGACGACTCTGTCCGCATTCACGTTGCTCAAAATTGACAAGTAATGCCCGAGCCTTGGCTCAGGCAGTAGAGTCAGATCTACAGAGACATAGATCCGAGAGATGATGATGAAGAGCCTATATAAGGAATCTAAGGCAACACCGGATGAATTAACTATTGACATTTCAATCAGCCATGATGACCCATCACAAGTGTTGAAGATTGGATCACAACTCACCCCCTCGATGACTGATGATCTTGCTGATTTCCTCCAAGCGAATTTGGATGTTTTTGCTTGGACACATTCTGATATGTGCAGGATTTCTCCCTCCATAGCGAGTCATATGTTGAATATAGACCTGAAACATGTGCCGTTGAAGCAAAAAGGAGAGGTATGGACTCGGAGAGGTCCGCTACTCTCAAAGAAGAAGTGGAAAAACTAAAAGCCAACGGGATTCGTCTGCGACGTCCTTTACCTAAAATGGGTCTGTAACCCCATACTAGTGAGAAAAGCGAATGGAAAATGGAGGACTTGAGTTGATTATTCAGACCTGAATAAGGCATGCCTTAAGATAGTTTCCCTTTACCTAGAATTGACCAGTTGGTTGACTCAACAGCCAGACACGAGTTATTGTCATTTATGGATGCGTATACGGGATACAATCAAATCCCGATGCACATTCCAGATCGGGAACACACTAGTTTTGTCATGGATGTCGGACTGTATTGTTATGTGGTCATGCCTTTTGGGTTTTAGAATGCATGAACGACTTATCAGCACTTGGTAAATTAGACGTTTAAAGAACAAATTGGTAGAACAATGGAAGTCTATGTGGATGACATGCTCGTGAAGTCACGGCAGTTAAACGACTAAATTCGAGACTTAGCAGAGATGTTTGATATACTTAGATACCATGGAATGAAAATCAATCCACTAAAGTGTTCCTTCGGTGTTGCGTCGGGAAATTTTTTGGGTTTTATTGTCAATGCACGGGGAATTGAAGCTAATCCAGAAAAGATTCAGGCTACTCAAGACATACAAGCGCCCAGAACTATAAAGCTAGTACAAAACCTAAATGGAAAGGTCATCGTGTTGAGTCGATTCATATCCAGAGCAACCGACAAGTGTATTCCCTTTTTGGATGTGATAAAAAAAGGGAAGAGAAAGTTCGAATGGACACTTGACTATGAGGATGCTTTCCGAGCTCTGGTAAGACATTTGGAAAGTCCCTTGGTCCTGTCAAAGCCTATAGACCATGAAGTGTTATGTGTATACTTGACAGTGTCTCAGCATGCCATCTGTACAGCCTTGGTTTGCGAGGAGAACCGAATTCAAAGCCAGTGTACTATGTCAGTAGACGTCTAACGGGGACAGAGAGAAATTATTCAAAAATTGAGAAGCTAGCCTACTATTTGGTGATTGCATCACGCAAGCTTCGTCCATATTTTCAAGCACATCCGATCAGTGTTTATACCGATCAACCTTTGCGACAGGTGCTCCAACGACCAGAAACCTCTGAAAGGTTGTTAAAGTGGAATATTGAGTTGAGTCAATTCGATATTACCTACTTGCCATGAAGGGCTATCCAAAGGCAGGCGCTAGTGGACTTCATTGCAGAATTCACCGTATTAGACGAGCCAAGTAGTGATGATGTTATTCCCCCCATTCGGTGGAAACTATACACCGATGGGGCATCCAACAACTGTTGTTTAGGGGCCAGTGTTATTCTTGTAACTTTCGAAAACCGATCAATTTGTTACGCTTTAAATCTCAATTTCCCAGCTACGAATAACGAAGCCGAGTATGAAGAATTGATTGCTGGCTTAGAACTTACCAGCGAGCTAGGAGTAAAATCGATTGAAATCTTTTGTGACTCACAATTGGTGGTGTACCAAGTGCGAGGAGACTCTCAAGCAAAGGGGCAGAGACTTTCCCCATACCTTGCTCGGGTTCAAGAACTGTTGGCGGACCTTGAATATTACGATATTTCACGCATCCAGCGTGAACAAAACGGGAAAGTTGATTTGTTGGCGAAATTCGGAAGTACTGGTGATGTGCAGCAGATGGGCTTAGTTCCCGTCAAAATCTTGCATGCTCCGAGTATAAACAAGATGGAAGTAGATTTTTTGTTAGAAACCGAAATTGAAAGGGAGTCATGGATAACCCTATTCAAACAATACTTATTACATGAGACTCTTCCCAAGAGAAAGAACGAAAGATGACAAGTCATTCGCAAAGCTTCCCGGTATGTAATGCTGGATGGAATAATGTATCGAAAAGGATTCTCGATCCCCTTACTTCGATGCATCACCCACGATTAGATAAAGCGGGTCTTGAAAGAGGTTCATGACCGAGAATGTAATGACCATACTGGAGGGCAGACACTAGCCGAAAAGATCCTCCGCTATGGATACTATTGGCTAACCGTGAATCGAGACGCCGTGGACTATGTAAGAAGATGTGATAAGTATCAAAAGTATATAAAAATCCCAAGAGCCCCGCCGATGGAACTCAGATAAGTGGTTAGTCCTTGGCCATTTGCAATATGGGGGATCGATATAATCAGCTCCTTGCCAATCTCTAAAGGTGGCGCAAAATATGCAATTGTTGCGGTCGATTACTTTACCAAGTGGGCGGAAGCAGAGCTCTTGGCTACGATCGCCACCAATAAGGTCATTAATTTCGTTGTGCGAAACATCATATGCCATTTTGGCCTCCCATGAACTATCATTACCGACAACGGAACTCAATTTTAAAGTAGGGAGTTCAAAGACTTCTGCCAAAAATATGGCATTGAGAAAAGATTTACGGCAGTCGCTCACCCTAAATCCAATGGACAAATTAAAGCCATAAATAAAATAATCAAATCGATATTGAAGAAAGTTTGGAGAAGGCTAAAGGCAAGTGGGTGGATGAGCTTCCGACAACACTCTGGGCTTACAGAACTACCCACAAGTCCACGACTAGCCACACTCCATTTACTTTGGCATACGGCACTGAAGCTGTTATACCAGTGGAACTTGAAGTTCCTTCCCATCGGATGACTCATTAAGATCCTAAAGAAGCTGATTTAAGGGAGGCTTCATATAGGCATCAAGTCACTCGATATTATAATGAAAAAGTTAGACCAAGAATTTTTGATGTGGGTGATCTCATTTTGAAGCGAGTTTTTCCGACCCTATTACGTATGAATCCCACATGGGAAGGTCCAAACGTCATCGAACGGAAGCTTGGAGAAGGAACTTTCAAGCTAGCGACCGTCGATGGAAAAACGCTCCCCCAAGCATGGAATAGCGAGAATTTGCACCATTATTTCACTTAGCATATTTCTTTTGCATTTTAGTAGCAGTTTTTTTCAATATATGTTTCTTTTGTTGATCATTGTTTTCGGCATGTAATAAGACAATTCATCTTGTTCCTATTTGTTATGATCAATAAAGGCTTGAAGCCATTTTTCTATGAACTGATTTCCATGTGTTATAATTCCATGGAAAAAATTACATTACATTATTCTGTCCGGCGTATGATCGCACACATAAAATTAAAAGTCAATCGATAAAATAAAAATCTCTAAGTCCCCAAAGCACGGACTAAAGTACTCTGAGTCCCCAAAGCGCGGAATAGAGTACTCGAAGTCCTCGAAGTGCGGACTAGAGTGTAAACGATTCAAAAATCTCTAAGTCCCCAGAGCACGGACTAGAGTTCTCTGAGTCCCCAGAGTGCGGGCAGTATTATTCACTTCGAACTCGAAAAATTGAAGCAGCCGAGTGAATTTTTATTATTATTAGTATCACCCTATTCACCCCCGCCTCCTCTAGGGTGAAATAGATCCTACAGGTTTTCGATTTGAATGGTTCGAAATAGCGGTCCGTTACAGTTGGATCAGAGCTTTGATTTAGGAACTTAGCATATGGAGTAAAAATTAACCATAGAATCATTTTCGTTCGAGATTGAAATTCTTCATTAGGATTCCCTTTGATTCAAATTTCTTTGAATTTTGGAACTTTCCCCTCGTTCTGAAATCCATTCTTGTCTTCTCATGTCATGTTCTTTTGATACTGTAGTATCCCATAGCTCAATTTCTTTCGATCTCTGCAATAAATTCGAGCACATCTTGCAATCTCAGTTGGCAATTTCATCCTTGTGTATATCTAATCCCATTGGCGGTCCCGCCCACCTTAGTATGATTTATAAAGGGCGAGACTCCTTTACAACAGGCGTTGATTCACTGGAGATTTCTGTGTCCTCGGTTTTGATGTTATTATCTCTTGTAAAGCTCGATCTATTTCTCTAATAGATGACCCGGGTAATCTCTTATGATTGAAAGTCGATTGCCTCAAGATTATGCGGGCAGTTTTATCTATTCGCTTGATTCTCAGCCTGGTGATCTTGACTCCACCCAATTGTAAGGGATTATCCTAATGATTCAATAGAGTCATTTCTCTCCCTCTTAAGCGAGAAATTGAATTCCGCATCGATCTCATTCTTGGAGTTCGACCTGTTTTCCTTTCTCCCGTACGAATGGTCTCTATGAATGGTTAGTCATGCCCTCTGGACAAACCAATGCTCATGTTCCTTCGTCGATCTCATGAATCGCGTATTCTGCGATGCTCTCAACAAGTTTGTCTCTCTTTTTGTTAATGATGTTCTCGTCTCTTCTAAGTCTCGGTTGACCCGATTAAGATCACCCGTGATTAATATGAGTCTGTCATCTTCCCTCTCTTGTAATTTAATTATCTTATCTTCCTTTCGAGCCTATCTTCTTAGTTAGAATTCTCTTTGATCAAGGTCCTTATACTCTATCCCCATTTTAAAATCCATTCTTGAATCATCCTGTATGGGAGTTTATTTTTGATTGTCGTGAAAGTGTTTTATATTGTGTTATTTGGGTTGTTAAGTTTGAATTTTGGGTTTCGATCAATTCGTCTGGCCAACGCTATCGACAGAATTCCAAAACACTTGAACGGAGCAATTTGACACAATATTGCATTTGAAATTGGAAAATGTAATAAATTTATGTACGATTATACTATATATATAAGAGTATAATTTTCTGAAATTTGATAGTTTAATGAATTGGTTGTTAGAAATGATAATACTAGATTATCATTTATTGTTTCGTCAACATTTCCTAAACCATTAACTATTGTTGTTATAAGGAAATGAATTTGATTAATTTAAATTTGAAAATAAATTTAGAATCATGATTTGAGAATTAATTTATGGCATTTTTAATAATTTGTTTTTCAAGTATTTTCGAATGGAAATTATTTCTAAAGAATTTTCAAAGAAGTAAGTCTGTACTCTCCTCGTTTATCGCTGAAAAATAATTTCGATGATGGCTGTAGCATCATCGACATTCATTTTTGAGTCCTAAAGTAAAGAGACCACTTTGTAGCTTTGCTACACTTTTGTTTTGAAAAATAGATTTGATTTAAATTTTTAGAGTATGATTTGATGTATAAATATATACTTAGTTCAAAATGATTTGAAGTGAAACCGAAATTTGATTCTTAAGCTTTATATTAAGGGATGGTTTTCAATTGTTGAAAAATAAATTTATATGATTTAAAGTTAATCTTTGTATCTAGTGCTTTGCATTTGAAAACTATTATTCTTTTGTGGTTGTTTTTATTCTCCTATCTCGTTCCCATTCGGGGATAAAAAGTTTTGAGTGGGGAAGAGTGTAACTGTTCGGACGGCTAAATGTCTACCAACTAGAAAATAGTAGAACGAATTTTATAATAAAAATAACCACAAGAGCACGATGTACTATTGAAGTATGTGGCGAATACGGGTCGATCCGTAGGGAATTGATGATTTTAAAAATTCTATTCAATCAAATTAAACCAAAGTCATGTGAAATTTAAGATAAAGAATTAGAGAATGAAAAGAAAAGAGATGCAAATATAAGAGTTAAATGACAATTTAGAGAATAAATCCACTCTCTAGATCATGTAGTTCAACACATATGAAATCATGATCTCTCTTTTATGGTCATTAGTGCTTTAATTGATATGATTATCATAAGCATCGCATATTTGTGCTGTTGATTAGCCAACATAAGCCATCAAACTGTAACACACCCCTTAAACAACTTTTAACTCTAATGAAAAATGACAACGAAAATAAAATCTATTTTAAGTATGACCTATTTACTATTGATTAGAAATATGGACCATCAAATTTTAATTTCAATTCACTTTCTTATGCCATAATCATATTTTGATGAAGAGGCATTCGTGTAAATGATTGTTTAAACACAGTCTATTTGGTGTCAACAATATATGCTATCAAATTCGAAGCAAGAACATAAATTAAACACTTCATTGATCATCATTAAGCACAAAAAGAGAGCATGAATCAACAAATAATTGAAGCTACGTAATTAGAGAGCTTCATTACCCCTAAATTGAAGGGGTTTAGCCTCTCATATTTGTCATTTGATTAACAAATGTAGCTAACAATATGAAAGCAAAAAGAAAAGGAAAGGAAAATGAAAGCTAATGGAAAAGAGAACTACTATTATACTTGCATGAAAAATAAAAGAAATCTACACTACAACATGAAAGGAAATAACAAGAAAAGAAGAAAAGAGCATGTATTTAAAGTTGCATAAAAAGAAATTACATGAAATAAAAATGGCTAAGTAGCCATAAAAAGAAAAGAGAAGCTTTCTTTTATTTTGAGCCTAAACTAATGAAGAGGAAGATGATGGTTACATGAAACATAAGGGCTATATATACATGTGTTAAACCCTAATTCATATTTTTGGAGAATGCCTAAAATACCCTTGAGAAAGTGTGGATGCCAAGTAATCATTAGCTTCTACTAATCATCATTTAAGTGTACATGAAGCCATAAACTCCATAAGCATGTGCATTAGCCTCTAATTGAAAATCAAGGTAAGTGGGTAGGGTCCTCCATGTTCTTCACTTTGAATTATTTCCATCTTCATTCTTTTGTATCTTCGTTGTGCATGCATATTTCGACATAAAACCACTTGTAAAATTCACAAATTTCCTACAAAACAACATAGAAAATTCCAAGTAAATTTTCACAATTTGATAAATGCACAAAAATGACCATTTTACCCATATATGAAGATGAATATGTTAAAATTTAAAAATAATTTGAATTTTGGTTTAAACAGGTTAAAATACCCAATATGATCATTTATTCAATTTAAATAGATTAAATATGGTGGTAAAAATATGCACGTTTACGTGCATATCAGTAATGACCCGTAAATTTTAACATTCTAATAATATAATTAACTAAATTTTTCATGAAAAATAAATAATAAAATTTTGTAATGAAAATTTGATATTTGTAATACGTCTAATTAACATAGAAAACGGTAAATTTTCATTGAAAAATATGTAAGTTATTTCTGTTGTGTAATTTTCAATTTCAATTTAAATCGGTTAATTTGATAAAAATAAAATATTTTAGAAATATGAGTATTTTTATAAAATAAAAATGTAGATCATTTTGTGAGTGAGACATCATATTTCGTTTCGCCAAATTTGGACTATTCTACCTCCATTTGTCTTATTTTCTGCTTTTTAGCGGCATTTTTAGACAGCGAATCTCGACTTTTGATAGAATGATAATATTGCTGATATTTGTGTACCATTATGTTCACCTCGTCGTGCTGATCTCCATAATATATTCATTTGTGTGTTTTGGCATCCGGTACGCTGCGAAAATCGTGAAACCAGCCATATCGGTATCCGCTTTTGAACCTTTGGTGTTCCTTTGTCCTTTCGCGTATCCAAGGTGAGAAATTGAATAGTCACTTAGATTTATTATTTTTCTAAATCCAACATATTGACTTTTACCATTCATATTTGTAACCTGCTCGTATATTTTTCTGCTGTTCCATTTCCTTCCGTTTTCATGCTTTTGGGAGACAAAATATTATAAAGCTATATGTTTTTCTTTCTATAAAGCTTGTTTATCTTCTTCTAAAAGCCTTCTCTTCCATATTGTTGAGTATAATAGTGTTAATACATGTTTCCTTTTGTTTTTTATCAATTGCTGAGCTGGTGTATATAAATTGAGGTTGTTCTTTCTTTTTGAGTGTGAGGTCATTTTGTACTTTACCACAAGAAATAAAAAAAAATAATGGCTTCCTTCTTTCTCAGTTTTCTGTTCAAACCCTAGAAATTAACATGGTATCAGAGCAACCAACCTCTCCGCCACCATCACCGTCTCGATCTCCAATCACCTCTATGACTACCGATCTCTCTTCAATTAACCCTAATGATGAGCTTTTTCTCCATCATTCCGATCATCCTAACTATGTTCTTTCCACGATTCCGTTGTCAGATCGCAATTACAGTCACTGGCGACGTTCAGTAGAAGTTTCTCTGATGGCGAAAAACAAGCTTGGATTTGTCACTGGTCTTTGTCTTCGACCGCATGATAATTCGCTTCTTGCAGCTCAATGGGATCGATGTAATAACATGGTAATTTCTTGGTTATTACATTCTGTTGAAAAGGATATTGCTCAATCTATACTTTATTATCGATCTGCTTCCGCTATTTGGTCTGATTTGGCAGTTCGATTTGCTCGATCTAATCGAACTCGTCTTTTTCAAATTCAAAAATCACTGTCTACACTCTTCCAAGATACATCTTCAATTTCTTCTCATTTTACCAAATCAAAAACCCTATGGGATGAATATACCTCATTACTTGAAGATCGTGTTTGTGCGTGTGGATCTGGAGCTTTAATTCATGATATACTTCAAGATCAACAAGTTGTACAGTTTTTAGCAAGTCTGAATGATTCTTATAATTCTGCACGGGCACAAATTTTAATGATTCAACCACCTCCTTCTTTAAATGAAGTTTACAAACTTCTATTGCAAGAAGAAGAACAAAGAGAATTAGGCAATAAACAACTGTCATCTGGATCTTCATTGACCGATCTTACTTCTGCATTAGCTTCTCAACGACTTGCTGATTTCAAGAATTCAAATAGAGGTAATAATTCTTCTTCTCGAGGTCGTGGTGGTATTGTCAAAGGTGGTAGAGGATCTCAATATTGTGAGCATTGTAAAATTGGTGGTCATACAGTTGACAATTGCTGGAAATTACATGGTCATACTATGTTCTGTGATCATTGTTTGCTTGGAGGACATACTGTAGAAAAATGCTGGAAGAAACATGGTTATCCACCAGGAAAAGGTCCTCGTGCTACAGCTGTTGCAGCTGCATCATCTTCAAAAGACTCTACTCAAGTTGGAATTACTAATGAGCAGTATAATCAACTATTGGCTTTGCTGAAGAATAATAGTGCTGCTGCTCCATCTGATTCAACTGCTTTTTTGGCTGGTAAGAATTTTTGCTTTATTTCTTCAGAAAATAAACCTATTTGGATCATTGATAGTGGGGCTACTGATCATATGACTCCTCATCTCCATTTGTTCACTCATTATTCTATTTTATCTAAACCACTTCTCATCACTATGCCAAATGGTAAAACATGTAATGTCATACATTCTGGTACTATTGTTCTTTCTGCTTCATTAACTCTACACAATGTTTTACATGTACCAGAATTTTGCTTTAACCTTGTTTCTGTTCGAAAACTCATCACAAGCAAGAACACTAATATTCTTTTCACACCTCAATTTTGCTTTATTCAGGGCCCTTTGATGAAGAAGCCAATTATGATTGGCAGTGAGACTAAAGGACTTTACATAGTTAACATTGATAATTCTTGTAAGCATGTTTCTTCATTTTCAAATAATGATACTACTGATGTTACAATGGTAAATTCATCTGTAACACCTCACATGAATGACATTGCTTTGTCTTTTGCGTTTTCGACCGCTCTCAAGAATAACAGTCCTGAGTTATGGCATTGTAGACTTGGTCATATACCTTTTGTTCAGCTCAAACACATAAATGTTTTTGATTCCTCTGTTAAACCTTCTCATTTATGCAAAATCTGTCCTCGAGCAAAACAACACAGAAATTCTTTTCCCACTTCTATCACTAAAGCTGATAAACCATTTGATCTTATACACATTGACACTTGGGGTCCTTATAAACATGCCACTCACAATGGTTTTAGATATTTCTTAACTATTGTTGATGATAATACTAGATGTACATGGACTTTTCTCATGTCTTCAAAAAGTGATTCCCTCACTGTTTTACAGAATTTCCACACTCTCATTCTCACACAATTTCAAACCAAAATCAAAATCATTCGGTCTGACAATGCAGCAGAATTTTGTGGTTCTAATGCTTTAAAATTCTATGCTTTAAATGGCATACTTCATCAAACATCTTGTACATATACTCCTCAACAAAATGGAGTAGTTGAAAGAAAACACAAACACCTTCTCGAAGTTGCTAGATCTTTATATTTTCAATCCAATTTACCTTTACAATTTTGGGGAGAATGTATACTAACTGCCACTTATCTCATAAATAGAACACCACTGTCATCTCTCAAGTTTAATTCTCCTTATTTTCAACTTTTTAACAAAACACCAGATTATTCTTTTTTAAGGACATTTGGTTGTCTTTGTTTTGTCTCTACCATATCTCAAGGAAGAGATAAGTTTCAACCTCGAGCAAAACCATGTGTGTTCATTGGATATTCTTTTGGTAAAAAAAGTTACAAAGCATTGGATCTTGCCACACACAAAATAATCGAATCCAGAGATATTGTGTTCCATGAGTCCAATTTTCCATTTCATATAAAATCTTATTCACAGCCCATTACTTTACCAACAGTTCAGACTGATTTTTCAGACTTTATATTCACACCAATTGTAACTGATATCCCACAAAATATTCCATCTACTCCACAAAATACTTTGTACAATGATGCCTCCCTTTCTGATAGTTCCAGTCCAATGGTAAATAATGATCAACATGTTTTACCTGTTGCCACTACTGAACCAGATTTGCGTAAATCTTCAAGGCAGCATAGAAAACCAATCTATCTTCAAGACTATATTTGCAATACCTGTTATTCTGATCAAATACATGCTTCTACTCTACCTTCTTCTCATTTTGTTTTTCTTTCAACTATTACATCTTATCATGAACCTTCTTCATACCTTGATGCTTCAAATGATCCAAATTGGGTTTTAGCAATGAAAAATGAAGTAGACGCTCTTCAGTCAAATGGCACTTGGGATTTGGTTAGTCTTCCGGCAGGCAAAACTCCAATTGGGTGCAAATGGGTGTTTAAAGTCAAACTTAAAGCAGATGGTTCTTTAGAAAGGTATAAAGCTAGATTAGTAGCTAAGGGTTTTACACAAAAAGAAGGAGTAGATTATCATGAAACATTCTCTCCAGTTGTCAAGATGACAACTATTCGAACCATACTTGCTGTTTCTGCCTCAAAGAAGTGGTTAATTCATCAGCTAGATATCAATAATGCCTTTCTTCATGGGGATTTATATGAAGAAGTTTATATGTTATTGCCTGAAGGAATTCCAAATCCCAATCACCTTGTTTGCAGGCTTAAGAAATCCATTTATGGATTAAAACAAGCTTCACGGCAATGGTTTCATAAACTTACTTCAGCTTTACAATCTCGTGGATATTCTCAATCCAAGAATGATTATTCTCTCTTTACAAAAAAAAAATCAGGTCTAATAACCATCCTTGCTGTTTATGTAGATGATATTTTGTTAACTGGTTCTGATTTCTCTGAAATCGAACAGTTAAAGTTATTTCTACATAACACTTTTAGTATTAAAGATTTGGGCTCTCTTCATTATTTCCTAGGCCTTGAGATTAATCACATAGAATCTGGAATTGTTATGACACAACATAAATTCACAACTGAGCTTCTAGCTGCTTCTCAAATGAACTTTTCCAAGTGTTCTTTGACACCATTACCTCTTCATCTGAAATTAAATACCACTGATGGTGATCTTCTACAAGATCCCACACTCTATCGAATGCTCATTGGTAAACTGAATTATCTAACAAATACCAGACCAGATTTAAGTTTTGCAGTTCAGACACTCAGTCAATTCATGCAACAGCCTCGTACTTCACATCTTGATGCTCTGAAACATACACTATCGTATGTAAAAGGTACTGCAGGTAATGGAATTCTTCTCAATGGTTGTGACCAACCTTTACTGCAAGCTTTTTCTGATTCAGACTGGGCAACATGTCCTATATCTCGAAGATCTGTTACTGGTTACATTATTTTACTCGGTTCTTCTCCCATTTCCTGGAAATCTAAGAAACAAGCTATAGTGTCACGAAGTTCGTCTGAGGCAGAATACAGGGCTATGGCACAGGCTGCAACTGAGATAACTTGGCTGGTTCGATTGTTACAAGAATTGCAAGTTGATCCAATCAAGCCAATCACACTATTTTGTGACAATCATTCAGCTATGCACATTGCCAAGAATCCAGTTTTTCACGAACGAACTAAACACATAGAAGTTGACTGTCATTTCACTAGAGACAAAGTCATGGAAGGATTATTGAAGCTTGCTTATGTTCCATCTGCAGAACAATTAGCTGATGTCTTCACTAAAATTTTACCATCTCATCAACAAAATGGAATTCTGTCCAAGCTGGGATTGTATAAATCACCAGCTTGAGGGGGGCTGTTGAGTATAATAGTGTTAATACATGTTTCCTTTTGTTTTTTATCAATTGCTGAGCTGGTGTATATAAATTGAGGTTGTTCTTTCTTTTTGAGTGTGAGGTCATTTTGTACTTTACCACAAGAAATAAAAAAAATAATGGCTTCCTTCTTTCTCAGTTTTCTGTTCAAACCCTAGAAATTAACACATATTACTTTGGAACCTTACGTTCTCTTCCTTTTTTAGTGTTCTTTTCATTCTTTTAAAAAAAATTATCAAGTTGGATTCCATTTTATTTTGCTTGGTAAACTGCTTCTTTCATTCATACTTCACCTACCTTCGAAACTTGCTCACCTCATCCTTGCATGCTTTTGGACCGAAACCCCATGCAACGCTCAGCTCCACGTTTCCATCAACTTACGGCAGGGCCTCCTTCCTCAAGCCCGCGCCTTCAACGACCTTTGCTCATGAGCTTCTCCTTGCCCTTGCTTGTGAACGAGCACAACCTCTTATATAAAAAAAACAAAATGATGCACAGCCAAACCACCTTCTCAAACACCCGCCTCCCTCGCCATGACGGCAGCCACCTGCTCCTTGGCAGACCCGAAAACCCATACAACCCTTCCTCTCTCGAAACCTGGCAGTGTTCTTCCCCATCTAAACTCACACCTGACCTTTCCGGTTGCAACCCATCAACCATCGCCACCAGAATCGCAAGCTCAGCCATGGTAACCTATCTGCAATTCTCCGTAGCCATTCCACCTTCATTTTGCATCAGCCACCTTAAATCCATTCTAGTTCAGAGCCGAGCGTTCCTCCTTTTTATATAGAGGTATATATAATGTGTTTTATAGTATTATATAATATGATTAATGGTATATAATATAATATGTTAGTGTGTGTATGTATGTTCGTATGTATGGGTTTGCGATTTTTGTTTATTATTCTTTTTACAGTTTTATAGCGATTATAATAGTTGTTGTAATAGCGGTTGAATATTACATATGTATACTTAAAGTAGAAAATAAGTTATATGTATATATATGGGGTTTTTAGGCTTAAGGAAAAAGTTGAAGAAAAATTTAGTTTCAGGGACAAGGATTTTGTTTTTTAGGCCGAATAACACTTTTTAGTGTAATTCACAGAATGATGGTTGTAACTATCATTTTCAGTTTACACTAAAAAGTGTCCTTCAGACTAAAAAGCAAACTTATTGTCCCTGAGACTAAACTTTTTTGCAACTTCTTCCTTATGCCTATTTACCTGTATATATATATATATATATATATATTATATTTTAAATTTATTTCTTGTTGTCTCTTGTAACGACCTGGTGTTTCGAACCATTCAAATCGACAATCATCCACTAATGCCAAACTTGAATTGCTCAAAACAACAAACTGTTAATTTATATTTGGCATAACTCAGCATATGCAGTAAATAAATAAATCACAAAATCACAGACACAGAGTAATTTAACAATAAGCAGTGGAATAGATAAATAGTAGTTCACGAAGCTACAATATAAACATCAGAGATTGAAATAAAATACAACAGAATATCTCAAATATAATGTAGTCTCGAATACAAACAGATGACAAGTCTGAATAAAACAACTGGAAAAGCTGAATAGATAAGACAAATCTTCAAGAAAAGCTCCAACCTCCAAAGGTGAGTCTCAAATGTTGTGACACTCAGTCTGATCACCCAAGCACAAAGAAAAACACGAAACACTCGAGTCAGGATTAACATTCTTATACCAGTTAATTCAACTCAAGTAAAATGTCAACTAAAATACAAGTAACTTAAAAGATGTTTGAGATTTTCATCCTCTAAGGGTCCATGGAATTATCTACTACATAGTAATATATGTTATTATAATATGTCTATCGGTAAAGTAAAGTATTAAAATAGCGTTAAGGCGTTACCCGTATCTCCCTTAACACATTTTATATATATTCCCATAGTGTATACAATAACTTAATTCCTCCATAAACTGGATCTAAGGGCACTCCATAGGTATGGTACAAAACAAACTCGTAGAAGGCATGATAGGGCATGCGAATACGGCACGTGAGGCAATGCCAAGGTAGATATACTATTTGCGGATCCAGGCTGGTGGTAATGTATAGCAGCTACTACCACCCACCTCGAGACACACTCCCAAAATCAAAGGTGCGCCCAATCAACTCACAAAGTAGTAGAATGGTATCGAAGAAATGTGTCCAATTGGAGGAATGACCTCACTTGGCCCGGCATGGCTCCTATTTTAGTCACATCTAATCTGGCTCATAGGAGTCAGGGATACTCGATACCTCATACAGAATCGTACACCAAACTACCATACTTCATTCTGGAGTCTTCACCACGTACACAGTTGTTAAAGTGGTTTTCGGTATTGGCAGAGAATATGACAATATCTAATCTCAGTCTCTTTAACAACCAAACGCTTATTTCACACCGTGGTTGTTTTATTTCAAAACTGTTCATAATCCATATCGAGATATCATACTCATTTCAAAATCATATCACATTCAAAAAGCATATCACTTTCGAAATCATATTAAAGTATTCGCATTTAAATCCATTTAATCAAAAGCATAACAGTTCCAACTTAAATAATTTTAGAAGGTTTATATTAAATAATTATAATTTAAAGATAGTATATATAAAAAAATAGGTTATAAATTAAAGTAGTTTATATATTAAAATGGTTTACATTAAAGAGTTTATATCAAAAATAGTTTCAAATTAGAATTGTTTCTTCCAATTTCACAAATCGATTCAAAATCAACTTTAGTTCCATAATTCAATTTAAATTAATCTTAGTTCATCGATTACAATTCAATTCAAATACTCAATAAAACCATTTTTAATTTATATCGATTTCAAATCCAGATTTGAACTACAAATTTAAACCATTTTCCAGTTCAATAGGTTTCAAAGTTAAATATTCAACCATTTACAATAACTCAATTTTATAAATTTCATTTATATTTCAAAATTCAAATTTAACTTTATTTAAATTTGAAAAACTCTCTTAATCATTTCAAATATATCTCGAATCACAAATTTAAAAATAAAATAAAAAATTAGATATCTAACTTTAATTATATTTAATTCTAGAATTACTTAATCACTTTTAATAACATTCAAGTAAAATCTCCAATTACGTACACATTTAAATTAAACTTGATATTCAATTTCAATTTATTTAAATTTGAAAATATTCATTTGACCACATTTAATCAAAATCAAGTTGTAAAATCATATCTTTAAAATCTCAAATTCAATAAGTTTTCAATCAATTTTTTATTTAAATACGATTCTTAAACAAATACAATTTCAAATCAAATTCAGTTTATCTTCCCAACCTTAATTTATTAAAGTTATTACAAAATCTATTTTTTTAATAAATATTTAAACATAATATATATATATATTAATTAAACTAAATTTTATCAAATTAAATCTTATTTTATATATATTTTGAAATAATAAAGTTATAAGAAAAATCTTAAAAATTATATTTTCAAAACTAACTTATAAATTTATAATTTCCAAATTATATAATTTTAAAATCTCATTTTACACATATATAAAATAACATCTACATATTATAATTTAAAAATCAATATTTATTAAAATCCATATATTTCCTTTCAAATTTTGGAAATCATTTTCAAAATATAGACCAATAATGTCCGTATATAATTTTCTATCCTATGGTCAAGTAATACAGATATTTATCATTTCAATCTGCAAATTAAATTTCTACGGGTACATATCATTTCACCCCATAATCCTAAATTCAAAATCAATGAAAATCGCTTGGGTTTATCATTTCAACCCATAACGATTTTCTCCTAATCTACAAGGTCGTTCGGATATGTATCATTTCAACCCATAGGGATTTCTAAACTAACAAGAACTTGCAGAGTGAGAACATATATGATAATTATATAACATATCAACAACAGGCATATATCATCAATAGCAAATTTAATTATAACATAAATAACAGGTAAAGGTGTATATGTCATAGGTGAACAGCTGTAGATAATGGCATATCATATATAGCAATTAAATAATTAACAGTTTAAATTTAACAACATATTTCAATTGTCATTTCAGTGTGAATTAAATTCATTAAATATAAGAATGTTAATCGTAAGTGATTGCTCATCTTTCGAGGCTAGCGAAATAAAAAAAAGAAGAAGCAATAGACGTGGATACGCATGTGGACACAGATACAACACGCGAAACAGTGACAAAGTTAGAAACTGATGCTGCGACCAATTTTTGACAGCGGCGAGGCAAAGTAAAGCACGCTGAACTGAATTCGATGAAAAATTCAATTACATAAGTGAAATTTTACACACACACAAACACATATATATATGCTATATATATATATACACACACACACATATACCAAATTCATATTTTAAGTTTAATACATAGAATAAAATCTATATATTTCAAAAATCATATACAAATTATATATTTATATATATAAACAAACATATGTGGGCTTCTTTAAACAACCTATGCAGACCACTATATACATATATGTGCAAAAAAAAAATATGCGGCTAATAGATATGCAGACATGTTTAGATATAAAATATATATGCAAACATATAACTAAAATGTATAACATAACTTAACCTATATGCAGACATCCTATAGTGCAAAAGCTGTGGGAACAATGCAAACCGAAAATTATATGGAAGCTTAAGGGAATGCTAACCTTTAACATATAAGAATTATATATTGCTGGCTTCACATATAAGAATAATGCAACCGTAAATTGTAGGCTATTGGCTTCACAAAACAAAACAAAATAGACGTGCCTATATATTTCTTATATGTATATAAATTAAACAGGGAGGAAGGAACCGAGGTGCAGCATGGGGTGCTACGTGGTTGCATGCATGAGCTTTGGGTGGAGGAAGGTTGCGTGGTGCTTGGCTGACGTGTGGAGATGGGTGCGGTGGTGGGTAAGTGAACTGGGCGAGGCCAATGGTGAAAGCAATTGGAAAAGAGAGGACATGTTCCTCTGATATATACAACTGAATATATATTGTATATATCTGTTTTTTCCTCTAGCGAATGGCGTGAGGTGGTCAAGGGAAGGCGAACAGACTTGGTGATGTGGCGGTGGTTAACAAGGCTAGAGGCGGATCTATGGGTTGCAAAAGGAAGGGCGCGGGAAGGTGGACAGAGGCGGTAGGCATGGAGTGGGCCAAGTTCGGTTGTTGTAAGGTAAGGGAAAAGATGGACACTTAGAAGGGAAATATGGCTACAAGCGGATAGAGGTTCATGGCTAAGTGAAGAAGTGGGCTTGTGTGCATGGTGCAAGGCAGACGATGGGTTGGCTGTGGAGGGTTGGACGGGCGGTGGTGCTCTAGTGGACGAGGCGAAGGACTTGCGTGCTAAGGTGGGTAAAGGAATAGTTACGAGAAGGCAGGCATGAGAATGTTTCCAAAAACAAAAGAAGTATGCTTTCATCTTATTATTATTATTATTATTATTATTATTATTATTATTATTATTATATATATCCTATATGAATGATGATAGAGCGAAAGAGTAATGGGCACTAATGGGCACGAACAAATATACTGCAACCATGGAATCACAAAAGTCAGCATGAATTCAGGAAACTAATAAAAGCATTCGGTTGTTGTATAATAAGGTGGGAAGATGAATGGACTTCAGAAACAAAAAGGCACAAAACGGTTACCGATACAGCGAACCATTTCGTCGATTCCAACGTGTACCAAACCCCTAAATACATAAATGATTATACTACACGATGAGACGAACGGAATGGTATATAGATATCAATGATATGATCATCCTAACAAAAATTGATTTTTTGTTGTCGAAAATGCTGCTAAAACGCCGAAAATAAGATAAACGGGGCTTCGGCAGTTCAAATTTGGTGAAATGAAATACGACGTCGCACTCAGAAAATGATTTAAATTTTTATTATGTAAACATATTCAGATTTCGAAAATATTTTATTTTCACCAAATTAATTGATTTTAAATTGAAATTGGAAATCACACACAAAACAAACTTTTGTATCTACCAATGAAAATCTTCCATTTGCAATATTTCAATGGACGCATTTCAAATATCAAATTTTTATTGCTAAATTTTATTATTTAAATTTCAAGCAAAATTTCAATTAGTTGCGTTACTAAAACCATTTAAATTACTGGATTGTTACATCTCTATTTTTAGATTTAAATTAAGAAAAGGGTATTATATATATATATATATATATATATATATATATATATATAAGTTTCAATCTGTGCCTGTTGATAAGAGTTGTAGTCTTAGCTTTTCTTTTCTATATACAAAAACATACACAACTTGTGCATATTTTGATTCTTGGTGTTATTTATATATTCTAATTTTTAGTATATGGATTCTTAAATATTTGTTTTAAAAATGTAATATATATATATATATATATATTTTGATTTAAATTATATGTGTTCTAAACTAAGTAATGATTTTTTTTATTTTTTTGGGAAAAGTGGTTAATAATATTATATTGGGCTATGCGGCCCAAAGAAAATTACAGCCCACAAATATACAAACTAAGTAATGATTTTGTGATAATATATATATATATATATGTATATATTATATGTATATAGATTATATATATATTGGTTTGAATCACATATTGATTTTTAAAATATATATATATATATATATATATATAGAGAATTTATTTTGATACGTGTTTCAAATCGAATATTGATTTTTAAAGAAAATATATAATATAAGATTTCTATATGAGAAATTTTAGATTTTTAGGATTTATATATTTTGTTTCCACCGATTATCGAATTTTAGCTTAGCTTTGCTTTGTTCATAGACTTCGTATTCATCGTCCTTTGATTTGTCGCTTATCTATGTATTTGTCCTATTTCTCTAGCCTCGAAAGTTGAGCAATCACTCACGATTAACATTCTTATATTTAGTAAATTTAATTAACATGAAATGACGATTTAAATATGCTGTTATATTTGAATAGTTAAGTTATTTAATTGTTAATATGATATGCCATTATCTGCAATTGTTCACCTATGATATATGACATGATAACCTGCTATATATATTATACTTGTTACTGATGATATATGCTTGTTGTTGATATGTTATATTATTATCATATTTATTCACACTCTGCAAGTTCCTAGTTAGTATAGATTCCCTATGGGTTGAAATAACACATACCCGAATGATATTATAAATTAGGGGAAAACTGGTATGGGTTGAAACGATAAACCCAAGCGATTTTCATTGATTTAAATTTCATGATTGCGAGTTGAAATTATATATACCCATAAATAATAAATTTAAATTGTGGATTGAAATGATAAATATCTGTATCACTTGACTTTAGGATAGAAAATTATATACAGACATCGTTGGTCTATTTTTTTGAAATGATTTCCAAAGTTTGAAAATAATTATAGGTTTTACTAAATATTGATTTTTAAATATTATATGAAGATTTTAATTTTAATATACGTGTGAAAAGATTTTTAAAATTATAGGTTTTGGATATTTTAAAATTATAAGTTAAGATTTAAACTGAAATTTATAAAATTTTACTTATGACTTTATTATTTTTAAAATATATAAAATACGATTTAAAATGGATTTAAAAATAATAAGATTTAATTTAATAAAGATTTAATATATTTAATTTAATAAAATTTAATTCAAATAATATATATAATATGTTTAAAGTATTTTATTTAAATTTATATTAATATTTTAAATAGATTTTGTAATAACTTTAATGATAGAGGTTGGAAAGATAAACTAAAATTGACTTCAAATTTAAGTTGGTTAATAATTGAATTTTAATATGATATGAACTTATTGATTTTGAGATTTTAAAGGATGTGATTTTATAACTTGATTTAATTAAAGGTGATTAAATGAATATTTCAAATAAAATTGAAATTGAACATTTATTTTAAATTCATAATTTGAGATTTATTTAAAGGTTATTAAGAATGATTTAACGAATAATTTCAAGTTTAAATAAAATTAATTGTTGAATTTGGAAATGTAAATGAAATTTACCAAATTGAGTTATTATAAATGTTTAAACATTTAACTTGAAACCTGTTGAAATTGAAATGGTTTAAATTTGTAGTTCAAATCTGGATTTGAAATCAATAAATTAAAATATTTTTAATGAGAATTTGAATTGAGATTGATTTAAATTGGATTTGCAACTAAAGATTGATTTGAATTGATTGGTGAAATTGAAGAAACCAATTCTAGTTTAAAACTATTTTAATATATAAACTATTGTGTGATTATGATTATTGGAAATGAAAATGATTTAAAGTGAATAATTATTTTTAAAGTGATATGGTTTTTAAAGTAACATGAATTTGGAAAGTGATATTAATTTGAAATGTATATGATATTTCGATATGAAGTATAAACTGTTTTGAAATAAAATGACCATGGTGTGAAATAAGCGTTTGGTTGTTAATGAGACCGGGATCGGATATTGTGATGCTCTCTGCCAATACTGAAAACCACTATAACAACTATGCATGTGGTGGAGATTCTAGAATGAAGTAGGATGGTTTGACGATGATTCTATATGAGGTATTAACGCAGCTCTGACTCCTGCGAGTCAGCTTGATATGGCTAAAACAGGAGCTGTACCGGGCCAAGTGAGATCACTCCTCCGATCGAGCACATTTCTTCGATAAAATTCTATTAATTTATGATTTGATTGGGTGCACCTTTGATTTGGAAGTGTGTCTCGGGATGGGCGGTGGTAGCTTCTATGCGTTACCATCAGTCCGGAGGTGCAAATGGTAGAATCCTACCCTAGCATTGCCTCACGTGCCTTGCCACATGCCTTATCGCGCCCACTACGAATTTGTTTTGTACCGTACCTATGGAGTGCTCCTTGAGTATCCCATTAGTTTGGTTGGGCTTACAGTATCCATATAGACTACGAGAATATATAAAATGCGTTAAATGGGATATAGGTAACGCCTTAATAATGCTATTTTAATAGTTTACTTTACCATAGATATTATTTATGTAGCGCATTGTACTATGTATGTAGATTGTTTAATAGATCCTTAAAGGATGGGAATCCCAAACATTCTTTATGATATTTTGTATTTCAGTTGACATTTCACTTGAGTTGAATTTACTGATATAAGAATGTTAATCCTGACTCGAATATTTTGTGTTTTACTTTATGTGTCAGACTGAGTGTCATGGGATTTGAGACTCACCTTTGGAGCTTGGAGCTTTGCTTGGAGATTTATCTGTTATCTGCCCAACTGTTCTGTTATTTCATTTTATTCCAGTTGTTTATGTTCAGACTTGTCATCTGCTTTTGTATTCGAGACTACATTGTATTTTGAGATTTCTATTGTATCTTGTTTTAAACTATGATGTTTATATGTTAGCTTCATAAACTACTATTCATCTGTTCTGCTGCTTATTGTTGTATTACTCTGTGTCTGTGATTGAATTATTTACTGTATATGCTAAGTTTTGCCAAAAATAAATTAACAATTTGTTATTTTGAGCAATTCAAGTTCAACATAAGTGGATGATTGTCAATTTGAATGGTTCGAAACAACGGGCTGTTACAGTATCCAAACATAAATCCTCATCAATGTTCGTCGTTAAGAATCGAGTGATAAATCCTTTTTTCAAACTGGTGTAAACAGCTCCAAGTTCCGTACGAATCTTATATTAGAATCATGTGACGAAATGATCTACTTACAACTTATTTAACTTTTTCAAATCTTTATGAAAACATCTGTAAAAATTTTATTTTCCATTTAAATACCTTTTGAACCCTTTCTTCAAAAAATTATTCCTAAAAATATTGCTATCTCTTTTCCAAAAGAAATCGTTTATCCTTTAATTGGAATAATACCATTATAATTCTTATATCAAATCATCTTTGAAATTTCTTTGTTAATAAATCTCATTACAAATTTAATCCCAAACTTATTTTATATTACATGACTTTCCCTTTTATACCTTTTCAAAACATTAGGATATGAATTCTCAAATCCTTCTTTCTCAAACATCATTTTGTTTTTTTCCTTACACTTTATTTTATAAAATAACCTCTTTTTTTATAAGCCATTTCTAGTATTCCTTTAAACTTTTTATTTCTAAATATCTTATTAAATTGATTTGATGGAAGATAGAAGAAATTCACAGAGAGAATGATCAAAAGATATTTATTAACTAACATTATATTTATACATCCATTCCTAACCCTAGCCTATATTACAAACTTTTAGAGATAACTCCTAGTGAACACAACCCGTTATATGCTACCATCTAATATATAGATACTTAAACTGCTATATATACTATTCTTGGATCTCTTGGAGGTAAACGGTGCTTTATCTTTGAGGCCCTAAGTTAGCCACCCTCATTTTTGGACAGTCCTTCATTAAGTGTTTCCCTTGGTAGCATCAAATGCATGTCCAGGGACATTCTTTGGCCATATGTCTGAGTCCCTTGCAACAGTAGCAACACTTTACCTTTCCTGACCGATTTTGGGTTTCTTCTTCGTTTTAGGGCGCACACATAGAAAATGTCCTTGCCTTTTACACTTGTAATAGAATATATCAACCCTAAAAGATTTTTGTTTCTTCCTTTTCTCTGCTTTCCTTTTATCTCTTTCCTTTTCTTTCCTATCGTTACACAAAACTGCATAATGCCCTTCTTTACCGCATCTGTAATAGTATATGCCAGCATAAGATCCTAGTTTTAATTTTTCTTTTACTTCTTTTGCTACACATGCTCTTCATGCTTGCTTTAGAGTCGTCCAAATCTCATTCCTCGAAAAATAAGACATCCTAACCTAAGTGATATTCAAAGATATCATTAGAAGGTTTATACCATTTATATCTCGAACTAAAAACCTTTTGTCCAAATAATTTAATTTAACTTGTTCAGATTCGAATTTGCCTTCATCCTGCAATGATAAGGAGAATAATTTACCAAGTGTTTAATACCATTTGCCTAAGCCAACATATGATCAATACTTAGAAGATTATTCCTACCATCACCAAACAGATCAAGACCTTATTCTTGGGACTTTCCAAAGGTATAACATCTTATAAATTTTCCAAATCACACAAATATTTATAATTTGGTATACATAAAAATAATATACTCCTTATAAAACGATGTGTCGATTCGCCTTGTTTAAGTATTTAGAAATCCCTACCGATTACGTAGAGCTCTTCATACATCAACAATAATTCATAAACCACTTAGCAGATTAATCACCATAAAACATTTTTTATCAAAACAAATACGCGCTCATATATATAATACTCTCAAACTCATTCTAGGGTGTTACTAACCCTATCTCTAACGAGTCACTCATCCTAGGGTATTACGAACCCTATCTATAATGAGTTTTATTCCACCATAGCCAAAGTGTTCGCTCAAACTAAGCTTTGATACCAAATGTAACGAACCATATTTTTTGACCCTCGAAAATGGGCACTAATACATCCTTGGTATTCACTTGCTGCAAATCCCAATGTCGGAAAGACCAATCATTATGTGCAAAAAGATAAAACATCGAGGTCGATGCAGAAGAAATGAATGCATTTTCATACTATAAATAAGTATGTGGGATAGATAAAACTTTGGATCGTGCCATATCACTGATCAATCCTTACATCCCCTACAACCAGTGGAGTAACGACCAGTTTTAAATAAAGGTAGAATAGAACAAAAACGAGAATCTCACAGAATGGAATAACATAAATTATTTCGATATAAAATCTTTGCAATTGAAATATTTGAATACAATATTAGAGTTTAACTTAGATTCAGCCTGGACAAATATAAACCCTCCATCCTTACAAATGCTGACATAACAAAAACAATAAAAAAATACAATATATTTAGTGGATAGTAGAATACATCCATACGTAGATGAAGATCTCCAGCTCTCCTTTGGAAATTATAAGCGTCTTCAACTAAATCTTAAACTACTCGGATCTGACCCAAGTATTAAAATACCTGGATCAAGCTTGATAAACCAGCATAAGATACTCGAAATTTTAGATGTATAAATCATGCTAATGCCAATCAAAACCTTTGAAAAGAAGGCCATCCTATAAGACAACACCCACGCATAAATATGAACGGTTTTTACCTTATGATAACCAAACACTTTTATACCAAAATAGTTTGATATTATTCCTAATGACATTCCATTGAAACACTTTTCAAATAATATATCAAAGATAGCCGAAATTGTTACAGTGATTAAATTTGATGACTTGCTAAATACTTTTTAAGTAGGTTCTACAATCAAAACTGTAAAAGCAACATATTAGAATTGGATTTCCAACATGATAGGGAGCTAGTTACCATCCAGACTCGAAAAATCCACCTATAACACATAGTTTCTGCATGGCTTCACACAATCTCCATCAGCCTCTGAACTACACTGTTATACTACTATGGAGCAAAGTATTACTCGGCTACGCTTTACATGGTCTCTGTCAGCCTCTAATATCTATCTATTCGTACAATATGGAAACATGTGCCTACAGGGGCATCTTCACTCAATAATAGCCCAAAAATATGTCCTTCGGACCATATGGTACTCGGTATCTTTCATGGGATATGAGGCTCATGAGGCTACGCTCCATAAAGCCATGCTTTGCTTTTTGCAAAGCCATGCTTTGATCATTATAGGTTCCACTTTGAATGCCACATTTCCATTCCTTCGATCAGTATTGACTTTTATGAATATACAACCTCTGAGCATGCATGTCTCGGGTATTAAGCTAATAGAAGTTGCCTTCTCTGCCACCAAACAGATGTATGTTCATAAAAGACAACGTTGTGATCTTAGAAATGCAATGTTAGACATTTATCCATAAAATTTCGTTCTGGGACTGAACGAAACCGAAGGCACTCCTCCTACCACATCCTAGGATCAGTAGCGAGTATTCCTTGCATTATGAAGATTTCAAAACAGGACAAGACCATTACTATAATAAATATCTCTTTATTTGGAGCGACCCAGAGAATGTCAATAAGAAGTCCTTTTGCAATGAAGATCTTCGATCTTCAATACAACGAAGATTTCAAAATATGGACAATACTTCCATATAAATATAATACAGAGTAAACCCCTGGGACTCGTGACAACAATCCCTATAATGTGAAGATCTCCGGTCTTCCATAATCATCATCTTCAACGTATCTTCACTTCCGAATGTATACATTGGTTCAAAGTGGTTATTGGATAGGAGTTTCCCGAATCCGACCCTGGTTCCTCCGAACAAATCATTGATTAAAAAGATATTAAGTTCATATGTGATTATTAATCATCATTTAATTTAATTCATCTTTTTATTCATTCATGAATATCTTAGAAAGACATATTATTTTAAATTATTCCATTTATCTTCTTAATAGTATTTGGAATCACCAAGCCTCATTTATCAAATCATTTGATTAATTAAACCTTTTCGAATCATGGAATAACTTCAACTCATTTCACCTTTTATTTAGGAAAACATTTCCAAATCATTTATTTAAATCTCATATTGGAAAACACTATTGAGTTAAATGGATCATGGAAATTATACTAATTCCACCCGATATCAATTTATGTATTCAACCTTTACTATCCATCGAATAGCGGTGAAATCACCTTTTAAATTTATATGGATAGTATAGGTTCCCTCCTTGGAGTTTAACACCAATTGTAGGAAATTATCTCCATGCAAGCCAGGTTGTTTAAATTTGGAAATTTTAATCTTTTATCACTGCAACAAAATATATTATTGGATGTATTATATAGCAACATTTAATCATCTAATGCATCCGTTGATGTAAAAAATAAAACAAATTAGAAAAATCAATGCTGCTAAATTAGTCCCGCCAACATTTTAGAAGCCGGCAAATCTTTTCCACTCTCCTCCTCTACTTTTTTTCGTTCCCTCGCATCTTTTGCTCAAATCGCTTAAAACCCTAAATTAAGCTTCTCTCAATCCTTTTCTCCTACATTCTTTCCACGACTTGATTACACTTTTTCTTTACTAACAAATCCTAGATATAACTCTAATCTCCATAAAAAAATGGCGTATTGAAGCTTCTATTGCTGCGGCTTCTGGTTCAGTGGACTTGAAGTCTTTAGAAGAAGAAATCCAAAAGGTCGTTTTCCTTATTGCTTATTTTATGACCAATTTTCTATACATCTTTTCACGCGGATGTATATTTTATTTACAGCGAGCATCCACTACGGAAGCATTTTGCCTATTTTTATCTTGGCCTTTTTGGAATGGGCTAAAATGATTATGCTCGCATTTGTGCACTTTTTTAAATTTATTTAATTACCTTCACCAATTGAAAGATAATTTTGAGTGTATAAAAAGATATTATAATGTTCTAATCACTCAAATAGCTTTTACTGTTACAATTTGACATTTTTGGACCGACAAATATGATAGAAGACGTATTTACAAAGTGACATTCAAATATATTCATCTGCTTAAGATTTTACAAGATTGCAGTTCCACTTAGAGGTTTGATTATTTTTACATGTCTTGTAACCTTTTGGGTTACATTTGATATACTGACCATTATATGTATGTTTTCTTCTCTTGATATAATCGGCTTCATCCCAGTAGTTTCATTTGCAATGGCATCAATTTTCAAGGGGGAAAATAATTCCAATATTACCATACATTAAGATTAATAACACAAACACTTTCTTCTAGAGCATTAAACGTTTTACACAATAAAATATTAAAGCATTCTAGCTATTGTTTTTTTTCCTTTTTTTCAAGAGCCACTTTCGCTAAAATACGGTTAATTGTCATTGTTAATTTGAGCAAATACAAAAGCCAAAATTTTATTTTTATTTTTATGCTAACTAACTTTAAACCCGTGCATTGATGTCAATTTCAATTAGAAACAACCTGACATTTGATTTTCTTATTTCATTTTATGCAGTATAGTTTAAAAGAATTCCCTGTTGTTTTCAACATCTCACAAGTACACATTGTCAACGTTTAAGATGAAACACGGACCTCACTGAAAATTATAGCCTAAATAGTAAAAGAAAATGTAATTGTTGCTGATAAATTTGTTTAGTGTATAGTGACAGTGAGACAATAAAAAATGCACTTGAGGAGCTAAGAGAAGTTGGATGGGCAAAGAAATGGAGTTCTCAGCCATATGTATCACACCATATGGTGCTTATTTTTCTTTCCTCCATCTATTTCATATTTATTTTTAATTCTTCATCATGTATGTATATATCTATGTATGATAATAATTATTATGAGTTCATTTTTCCTGCTATATATACATGTAGACTTCTCTTAGAGAGTTAACTTCTATTGGGCTCAAATATGCAGAAAATCTCGCAGTACCAAGTGTTCGGAATGATGTACGTTTTCAACCTCAAGCAATTAATCTTCCTTATTTATCAAATTGATTAATTTCCAATTTGCAGGCAGCTTTTTCGCTTATTGTGGTTGAAACTACAGGTTTTCTTAGTGTATTTGCTGGTCAGCTACTTAGGGTATTACTAATGCTCGCATTTAGTAGTTCAAATATAGTAAATCCAGATACATATTTCCTTTAAACGATGATAGAATTTGAGCATACATATTACACTTTCAGGATCGGGGTTTCTCTATGCCCTACTTACTTGGAAGCATTTCACTTGTTGTTCTGGTTGTAGGCAGCGTTTCTCCTGGGTATCTATACATTAACTTTCTTAAATATACATACATATTATATGCATACATACATACATGTAAGGATGGTTATAACGAAAATGTATATAATCTTGTTCTAGAATTTTATAGACTACTATATGTAGTTTTTCAACCTTTTTTTCCAAACCATCAAGAAAGGATCTCTAGCCATGAAGCAGTCATTTCTTAGGTAAATTTCAAGCTATCATCATCAAGAAAGAGACCGAACACCTGTGCCATATAAAATGTATCCGATATAGGATATTTGATTATATATTCAGAATACTTTGGCAGTATTTCCTATGAGATTGTCTTCTATTTGATGCAATTACATGCTTGATTGGATTGCCAATTTTGTGATATTCTCTCGACATTGGCAAGGATCATGTCAACTTAATCGATGATAGGTTGCAAAAGCTTATATACAGTGACCAGCTGCTGGATACTAAAGAACTTACAGGTAATAATACATATAAATAAATTCTCCAAATATTACAATAAATATTGACATATACTTTATTTGAAGATGGCATGTGTTTTCTTGTAGGTTTTATCTCTCTTTGATTTATGTGAGTCATATATGATTTTAGTTTAAGTTTCCATCAGGAAAATATTCAAGTGAAAGCAACCTTTGGTTGTATATATTTCTTATAAAGGATGATTTAATTCTTGATTTACTTTGTTTCATGGTCACATATAATAGATTTTAATCATGAGTACTTTATGCAGGTCAGGTTGTATATAAAGAACTTATATAGGTCTGGTTGTACTTTATGCAGGTCGGGTTGTATATAATAAATTCTCCAAATATTACAATAAAGAACTTGACAACAAACATTCACATATACTTTATTTGAAGATGGCATGTGTTTTCTTATAGGTTTTATTTCTGTTTGATTTATGTGAGCCATGTGTGATTTTAGTTTAAGTTTCCAGTAGGAAAGTATTCAAGTGAAAGCAACCTTTGGTTGTATATAATTCTTATAAAAGGATGATTTAATTCTTGATTTTCTTTGTTTCGTGGTCACATATAATAGATTTAAATTATGAGTACTTTATGCAGGTCAGTTTGTAGATGGAAAACATACCATTACGCCGATATTTTAGAACTGATCACTTGGATGGAGGTATAATTTTGTTTTGTTTGCTATTTCTTTTTGGATGTTTGATCTACTTGCTATCTTAATGTAAGTTTTGTATATGCTACGTCGTGTTGTGAACTAGTCCATCATTTAATATTTGGCTCCATTACGAAATAACATTAGAGCTTTAGTTTAGCTTTATTACAAAATAATATGGAAGCTTTAGCTCTAGCTCTAACTTCATAAGGGCATATCTAGCTTCAGTCCTGAATGATCAGACATTCAGGGCACTAAATATTTAGAGTCTACTACCAGAAAGGGTGAAACACCGCAACTAGCGACGACTTCCGACAGCGCTTTTTCGACGGGCCGTCGAAAGCCGTCAGAAATTCGCGAATTACAGGTTTTATAATCATCCATCCATTCGCGAATAACAATAACAACAATAATAATAGACTATATTTTGATAAAAATTAACTAAGTTTATAATAATAATAATAATAATAATAATAATAATAATAATAATAAATTAACTAAGTCAACTAAGTTTCATAATTAATAACAAATAATAACAAAAACTAAGTTTATGAAAATCAACTAAGTTAACTAAGTTTTATAAAAGTTAAATAAGTTTATAAAATTAATTAAGTTTATAATAATAATAAAATGACTAAGTTTATAATAATAATAATAATTAATTTTATGAAAAATGTTTTAAGTTTTAGCAATTGAGATAATTTATAAGTTTAATAATAACAATAATAAACAATAATTTGAATAAATTAACTAAGTTTCATAAAAATACGTTTATAAAATTAATTAAGCATTATAAAAATAAACAAGTTTATAACAACAATAATAATATAGTAAACTAAGTTTGATAAAAATTAACTAAGTTTATAATAATAATAATAAACTATAGTTTGATAAAAGTTAATTAAGTTTATAATAATAATAAATTAACAAGTCAACTAAGTTTTATAACTAATAATGAGAACAATAGTAATAAATAAAACTAAGTTTATAAAAATTACTAAGTTACCTAGGTTTCATAAAAAATTTAGTAAGTTTATAAAAAATAATTTTATAACAACAACAATAATAATATAAATAAGTTTACAATAATAATAATAAATTAACTAAGTTTATGAAAAATTTATAAGTTTGAGATAATTTATAAAAATTACCTAAGTTAATAAAGTTTAAGTTTGAAATAATTAAGTTTTAGCAATTGAGATAATTAATAAGTTTGAGTTAATATAAATAAAATTATAAATAATTAACCGAGTGTTATAAAAATTTAACTAATATAAACAAAGTTACAAAATATTTCATGCCTAACGATATTCAGGTTGTAAGAGAACTATAGTTTGATAATTTTAAATTTTACTAATTGAGATAGTTTATAACATTGAGTTAATATAAATAAATTTACAAATAAATTACCTGAACTTTATAAAAATTTAACTAATTTTTAAAAAAATTAACCAAAATTTTAAAAATTAACTAAGAGTTATATTATTTGACTCGTTTGATAAAAATTTAAATAAATTTATACATATTAATTAAGTTTTATTATAATTTAACTATGTAAATAAATTTTTAAAAATTAAATAAGTTTAGTATAAAAATTAATCAAGTTTTATAAAAATCTAACTAAGTTTTATTAAAGCTATTTAAATTAAAGTAAAGTTTAATTAAGGATGTTTGATAAACTTTAAATATGAAACAGTTTCATAATCATTTGTTGATTGTTAAACTTGTCTATAGGTAATTAGCTTTTTAGGAGTACAGACTAGCTGCAGCAAAGAATTGTGGGTAATCAAGTAATGAACATGTCTTTAATTGTTATATATACTATAACATTTTTTAGTACTTGTTATGTAAACTTGTTTATTAATGGTTATGGATTTTACGTGAATTTGCTCGGTTTGTCGAAAAACTATTATCGAAATGGTAATGTATATCATATTTGATTAAGTGATTAATAGATTGCCATCAATGGAAAAATAAAAATAAAAATGAAGGGACACAACTAGAATAAAAATAAATGTCAAGTTAGTAGTTGGCTTACTTTAACAAATAACAAGAACGAATAAAAATGGGCTATCATTAAAAAGGCCATCAAGAAGTAATTAGACTGTATCAATCTTCGAAATTCTTAATATAGTTGGTTACATCCATAAATTTGAAGTATGGAGTCATACATATAACAGTCGCTTGAAACCATTAAACCCAAACCGATACGTATAATATTTAGAAACAACAGCTAAAAACACATTTAATCCCTTAATAAAATACACTTTATGCTTTATGCTTGTTTAAAGAAAGAGCTCCTCTATTATCAGAAACAGTACGTATCTAACTATACTGTGTAGTATCTTATTCAATATTGCATTTCGCTTGCTATATAGCTCAATATCTACAACCATATTAATTGAAACTAAGGAAAAAAAACATATGGACAGGGACACAGATGTCCTACATTAATAGTTGCACTTGTATTTTTGATTATGAAAGACAAGGCTAATGCATATATAATGAAAATTTTAAGCATGAAAAATAATAGACTATATGTGAGAATGTAACAATGGTCTTATATGGACTAAACTGTACACACCAAAATCTAAACTAAGTAATAAATTTGAAATAAACGGTATTAATATGAAGAACAAAAATAATTATTCCTAAAGCTACTAGGCTAGCTGAAGTCATACGAGAAATATGCACATATTGATAGATCAGCTTATGGTAAACATCTGTTCCACTTTCTCCTGAACTTCTTGAGTAGGATATTGATGCATTTTTTACCACTTTCTTTATTGTCTACTAGACACCTGCAAAAATGCAATGATCATTGATTCAATCAATGTGAAGTGTATATAATTCATATGCATTGAAACATAAGGACTATACTGTGACTTTGCAAACAATAAAAAAGTAACCAAAACTAGAAATAAAATATCGACAAGCCGATAAGAGGACTTTACAAATCGACAGTATCAAAGAATCTCGAAGCTCGGAGTTAACTACTTCCCAGTAATACTGCTTCTGTAGAATCTCTTCGAAACTTATGTTGAATAATTTGATTCTGAGAGGGAAATTTTTTTAACATAACAAATTATAGAATTCTATTTTTTGAAAATAAAAAAGAGTATAATTTGAACTTAGATCTAACTGTTGTCTTATTCTAGATTGCATAATTTCTTTTTCAGGGAATCTTTGAAATTTAAGATTTCTTTCTACTACAGTCCAGACTTTGGTATCAAAGCATTCGAGTAATTAATTAGTAATAATAAGCTCAAAGGTAGATACTTTATATTTGCTCAATTGTATAGATTTGGAAGAAAAAGCAACATTTTACACCTATCAAAGAAGAATAAACGTTTGGATAGTGAAAACCTTTTTCCAAGCAATACGTTTATAGTCGGTCGCATTTCACTGCACATTCTTCCTTATGTTGAATCCAGTCATCACCCAATATACCTAAAAATTTAAAAGGAAAAACGTATTGATCATTTATGATTTTATATATTAATCTTGTAGTTGGTGTTAGAAGTAATAAAAATTTACATACTTCTTCACATAGGTAACCTTGTGTTGAAAATTATTCATAAGGAAAATTTTGCTCAGAGCAGGATCTTTGAATTGTTTAGATTTTTTTCCAAATTACTCTAAAGAGCTTGCAGTATTTTTTTTGCTCATGCTCTAGATAAGCATACTTTCACCTTTGTTCCTGTATTCTTTGGGAATATGCTCCATTATTTACTTGTAGCTGCATGTAAATTCGATTAGTCAATTGAAATGCAAATCATAATTAACAAAATTTAAAAATTAGCATTGTTCATTTTCACACTTACTCGAAGAGAAACAAAACATAGCTCATAACGTAAAAGGTAAGAGGATGGACAGAGCGCGATATTATACGTAGCAATTTAACATGTGAAGGCGCTAGTTGAGGTCTATGCAAAGCAGAAGTACAGTCTTTTCCCAAACCAAAATGGATCAGAAACAACCGAATGCTTTATCACTTTCAAGATTGATTAGACAAAACTGATTGCTATTGCAGTTGTAAGTTACTAACCATCTTCATTATATATATATATATATATATATTCAGGTAGGTGCTACAAGCATGTGAGTGTTAAAAAGCTTATGACATATGCATTGGCATAATGAGCATCCGAACAATAACGAAGATCAAGTCTTGAATTGGCTTGAGGAGAGCCTTCCAAAATTAGAAGAAGGGTTTTCTGAATTTATTGAGCAACTAGAAATAGCTGGTTGGGAAAAAGACCAGATTGCCCTCAAAGTTCCATAGGGTGTTATTTTTGATCAAGAAGACTTTTCAGCATCTACCCAATGAAGATGATAATTCATGTTTCTAGAAGAACTTTACAGCCAGGTATTTATTTTCAAATGTCCCTTGCTTTATATGAAATCTGAAAATGAATTATGTTATTTTAACTTATTAAAACTTACAGGAAGAACCAAATATATGTATCAACTCAATATTATATCAGAAGTTGAGAAGCTCATTCCTTAGGGACTATACTTGTTTACCATTCATGTTCATTGCTGTCATTATTTTGAATTTGCTAATTTCTGGTTTGTTTTAAATTTGCTAATTTTAATTCTTCATATTTGTTTAAAACTATCTATTTCTCACAGGGAATGGGTGGAATATGAATGTTAGCTTCAGAGTACTTGCCCGTTCTATATAAAAGTATAAAGCAAGCTGTTTGTTTGAGTTATGTCTTCTAGCATGCTATTCCCTTTTATGCCATACATACCAGGTTCGTTTCTATATCATTTTATATCTAAAGACATGTATCTATCGCTTATGCTATTTTTCAGATCTATGCAATCTATTCTTGCAATTTATATCAAAAGATATGTATCTATCACTTGTGCTAGTTTTCAGATCTAGCATGCTATTCCCTTTTATGCTAGTTTAAGTTAATTAAAATGTAATTTATGATATTTTATGTTTGAGCAATTAAGATAATTTATAAGTTTAATATTAATATATTATTATTAAACAATAGTTTGAATACATTAACTAAGTTTTATAAAAATTAAATATTTTTGTAAAAATATACTAAGTATTATAAAATTAAAAAGTTTGTTGTAATAATAATAATAAGCTAAGTTTGATAAAAAAATAACTAATTTTATAATAATAATAATTTGTTTCAAAAAAATATAATAATAATAATAATAATAATAAATTATAGTTTGATAAAAAGCAACTAAGTTTACAATAATAATAATAAGTTAACTAAATTTTATATAATTTAACTAAGTTTTATAAAAACGGAATAAATTTATGCAAATTAACTAAGTTTTATAAAAACGGAATAAATTTATGCAAATTAACTGGTTTACAGGTAATTGATTACCAACCTTGTTTACAGGTAATTAGCTTTTCCGGAGTGAAGACCATCAGCAACAATGGACATGACTTCAATTGTTATATCTATTTGATATTTATTAGTACTGGTTGTGGAAACTTGTTTGTGAATGCTTGTGGTATGTGAATTTTCTCATTTTGTCAAATAACTATTATCTAAATGGTTATGGATATCATACTTATGTGATTAACGTGTTCTCGATTATTTGAATATGATGATTATATGATTGATTGATTGTTGGTTTGAATACGGTGATTGTACGATTGTTGCTGATTTTAATATGACTATTATATAACTGGTTGTTGGAAATAATATAAGCCATTAACAACATATAGTAAATGCTAAAAAACAATCAATACATTTAAGTAGCGTTTTAGAAATGCTACAGAAACAATTGTAAACTAGCACCTGAATTTATAGTGGCATAAATTATATGCAACGAAAAGTTTTTAGTTGCACAAAATAAACACTGCAGAAAATCAAAGAATGATCCAAGTACAAATGCAATTAAAAATGTTTGTTTTGTAGGGTTTTGTAAATACTACAGAAAACCTTTAGTAGCGTTTAAAAAACGCAGTTACAGAAACATTTCGTAGCGTTTATTAAAACGCAAACAAAAAATCATACTTTTAGTTGCGCGAACTGTAGTAGCGTTCTTTGAAACGCTACTAAAAGTTTTGGTAGCATTTTTTCAACCCTACTAAAGGTCTTTTCTAATGTATAATTAACTCGTTTCCGACATTTCGACCTTATCTACCCCTCGCTCAGGAGAGGCCAAGGAGCAAGGACACTGGTTGCTCCTAAACATCTCCTTAGTTTAAGCACCTTATCTAGATCTCATGAATAGGAAAATTCAGTCTACTCTCCAGCTTTTAGAGCCAAGATTAGATCACTTGATTCTGATAGTTTTTCTTTAAACCGTTTTTTAAATTCTTTAAAATAAATTATAAATTCTCAAATCATTTTTAAAACACTTAATTATTTATTTGAAAACATTTTAAAAAAATTGGGAGAAAATACTTAAATTTAAGTTCATATTTCAAAAGTTATCAAAGTGCTGCAAACTGTGATGCGAATAGTGCTACAAATAGTGTTTTCAAAGTTTATTTGATTAAACAAAACTTTTCGATCATTTAGAAATCCATTTTTATAACTCAAATCTCTTTTAAAACATTTTAAAAATATATTCTCAGAACATTTGCCACTTTGGCTACCGAACTGCTAAAGTGCTTTTATCAAGAACTTGATTTACTCATATTTTAAAATTTATTAAATAAAATCTCGTTCCTTTTCTTTTGTTTGAAATTCTATTCATAAGATTTCGAAAAATTCTTATTACAAAAAAATCCGACTCTGATCCCATCCTATAGAAGAATTTAACTTTTACGATGTGAAATCGCGAGCCGCCATTACACGACGTACCTATTTTTGACTCCAATTTCATTATTTGTCAAAAATTCTCCCAATTGGATTTTATTGTTTATAAGAATTTGTAAACCATTTTCAAACATTTAAACTAATATTTTACATATTAAATCTCTTTTGTCACTTTTAAATCATTTCATAACTTTTAAATCGTTGAAAATCGGAAAACCGATTACCAGTTATATTTTTTACTTATAATTTAAACTACATATATATGTAAACAAAATTTAAAAATAAATTTATTATTATTATTAATTAATAAAAATGATCTTGTTTGAATTATTATTTATAAAAATTGTTGTTATACCAATAAAGCGATATCAGTTCTTATAGTTTTCAGTTCAACATACATATCTTTATAGAACTGTTATAAATTATTTATTATCACTTTATAACTATTTAAAATGAATCACTCTCATTTAAAAACAATTGTTTGAATAATTATAATAATTATTAAATCATTAAATCTCAATTTAAAATCATAAATCAATTATTAAATATAAAGGCATTATTAATGATGTCATAAATACTTTTATTTTTCCAGAAATAAAATATATTATTTTATTTCATATTTTAGTTCAAAATTAAAAATAAGTGTATGTATCCAGCTCCATACGCGGCATTTTACGGTATTAGAGCTGTTTATCGATAAAATGGTTTTCGGTCATTTTATCGCTATTTTTTCAAAGTATATATTTTTGTAAATACTTATACAATTATTATTTATTGTTTTAAAACATCACAATCTATGTTAAAAAAAAATCTTATATTCGAATATTTTAAAAATATATATGATTTATCAAATTGGTAAGTTTGCGGATCGCTACACTTTTCGGGATTAAAACAAAATCATTTTTAAAACTAATTTCAAAAATATTTTCTTTAAAATCCATGAAAAATATTCATATAGATCGAGTAACAATAAAATGATACAAGAAACCGGGTCCTACCAATAAGTATCATATATCTCCTTTACTAACAAGGGTAATACTCAAGTGAACTGCTTACTAACCAAACACATCTCTGCCTATTTTCGGTCACTTTCGAGTCAATCGAACTAGCTAACATAAATATACTTTGTTCCCGAATCGACTTGTTGATTCCAAGAGTATACTCAAACTTGAACAAATCTTAAATCTCTTTTAAAAACATTAGTACTTTAGAATAGTTTCAAATAATGCTATTATTATTTACTCCGAACTCTTAGAAACCATTTTCAAAAACATCGGGATTTAAATTCACAAATTCTCAATTCAAATCCTTTTTGTTTATAAACCATATTTGTATAAACCATATTTTTATAAACCATATTTATCTAAACCATATTTACATAAACCATATTTATATAAATTTATTTTCTTATATAAAATCATTTAACAATATTTGTTCTCAAAATATCTTATCGCTCATTTAAGATATGTTAAACAACTTTAAAATTAATTTTAACCTTACATTATCACCGAACACCTTATACTCAAACTGTGAACAAGGTGTTTGCATTTAATGTTCCCATTAATTTCTATCTACCCAACTTATGTTGAAAAAGATAAACTACTTACAAAATCAATAAACAATAGTTATTGCCTATAAACTGGCCGAACGCGACTAATCAAATAATAAATGATAATAATCGAATATTATCATTTCCCAACAAACAAACACATCATAAATAGCTATATCAATTTATTGAAAATTACTCTTTTATATACAAAACATAATTCTAGGTAAAAGTGTTTCATTTACCACATTTCACAAAAAATACCATATCGGTTTTCCTTATTCAAGTGTTTGAGAATCCCTATTGATAATATTATCAGACGTATCGACCATAATCCATAAGTACTCAATAGACAAATTAACATAATATAAAATAATTTTATAGCACTAACAAATATGTGCTCTCGTATGTAATTCACTCAATTCATAAGGCATTCCATTACCTTATCTCTTAATGAGATATACCCCACCAAAACCAAGTATCTCGCTTATCCTTCAACTCCGGTGCCAAGCTGTAATGATTGCCTTTTTTATCCCAGAATGTTGGCACTGATACATCCACGGTATTCACGTGTCGAACACTCAAGTGTACGAAAGACAGAAAGTTAGGGTAAAAGGAAAGAAAGAAAAGAAAACGAATGAGAAGAGGAGAACAAAAATATCTGAATCTCACAACGAAATGAGAACATATAATATCAAAGTGATCTTTACAAAAGAAAACTGAATATATACAATATAACGATCTGGAAGTTTTAATGTTTCAAAATTGATTATTTAATTTATTTAAATATTCGGGTTTGATTCAGATATGATAAATTATAATAATATCATTTTTTATTAAAATGACTTGATTTTTAATGACGTATCTTTAATTTAATTTATATGATTTTTCCATAATTTTTAATTCGAAAAATAATTTCGTTTGATGCATTTTGCAACAAACATCGATACTTTTGAAACTTTATAGAATAAGTAAACTGTTTATTTTATTATTGTTTTGTGATCGTGTCACATTGTTTTGCACGATCGTATTTTTATTTCTGTCGTTCGTGGCTCGTATATGAACTGGATATTGGATGGCGTCCTAACCCAAACTTTTAAACTAAAATCTCAATACATTAACCCAATATCTTTTCACATATTTTTTATGCGCTTTACTTGACACTTTTATGGTTAACATTTAATGTTTGTCCACTGGTTCACAAAGTACACAACACGCTGCTACAGGGAGGCAGACAATATTCATGTCCTTGCCCATTTTGGTTGCCTTACAATTTTGGTTTTTTTTTTGTTTTTTTTATTTTTTTTTATTTTATATATAGCAAAGGCTCAGCATTTGTCATAATACAGATCATCATTGTATATATTGTTTTGTGTAGCTACAGTTTTTTCTCCAAACCATTATTAATAACACAAAGATTGTGTGCAGAAAGGAAACTTCAAACTAAAAGTGGTTTTTCTATATCATGATTATGTGACTTGGTACCAATTAGATCAGTAGATATTGGTTCGCAATCTTCTTTTTTCTTGGCCCATAGTACAACATACAGTCCTATGAACATGAGCATCATTCCTGCTAAACTTCCCAAACCGAGAACTTGATCCAGAACAAAAGAAGATAAAAATAGCAGAAAATATAGTTTGTACTGGATTGAATATTGACACCAAGACTGGTCCTTTCTTTTTTACACACCATGTTTGGAATCCAATGCAAATGCTAGACACGCATGCACCCGTTAAGACAATGCCCACAAGTGTTGGTAGGCTAATGCTGGAAGAGATAATGATAATTTTTCCTTCCATTAAAAATTGGATTAAAGCAGTGATTAGGGATGCTAATAATGCGTTCACAAGACATAAAGTGAGAGGAGCAGGAAATTCCAGCATTGCTGCAGCCTGCAAGACGGTGTTGAAAGAAAGAAGGATAACTGCACAGAGCAAATAAAAGCAGCCTAACATCCATGTTTTGTTCACTGACATAGTTAAATTGGAAGGAGTAGGACTCATCAAGAAGCTCATTATAATTGCTCCTCCCAGGCACAGTATGGTGCCTATTACCTTTGCTATGCTGTACTTGCACCACACTGAAAATTTCTCAAACCTGACAGAAGCAACAAAGATAAAGATGATACCAGGTGCAATATTAGGCACTGCTGATGTAATTGCTGGAGAAGTCATCTTTATACCCACTAACATGAAAATTTAAAATGCAGCCCCTGCTACGGAAACTAGAACTATTTGAACTATTAACAGGAGACTTAATCTTGCTGGCCATTTCTTCTTTTCAAACGCAATGGCAAATGGAAGGAGAAAGAGAGAACTAACCAAACCACCAAAAATGACAAGGGAAAGAGAGTAGACACCGAGAGCTAAAAATTCATGCAAAAAGAGCATATAAATTGCTAATATCACTTGGACACCGATAAGCCCAGAGATGATTAATAGCTCCTCCATGTATCTTTGGACGGTCCAATGCAGTCGATTGGAAAAATTTCTTGATAAAGCTCCTCGATAGAATTGTCTTCCGAAATACAACAAAGTTTAATTGTGGCAACATCAATCGAGGAGTTGATTTCATCAAACAATGGAACGGTAACTTTTTTTTTTTAACAGAAGGAAGATTTTTATTAAAAAACACCAAAAGCTGTCAACAAGCCTGACATGTAACCAACAGAAGAGGAGACAACAAAACTCGGCGAAGAAAGCCATAACAAACAAAAAACAGAAGAAACAAAAAACGAAAATAGCTGCCTAAGACGCCCTCCAGAGAAAGACGCAGTACAAACAGGACGGAACCCAGAAAAGACAGACGATAATGAGATCGGCGATAATGAAATCCGGAATATCCTCTGCCCAAAATCCTACAATAGAGAAGGAAAAACATTCCCCGTACCAAACCTATATATCCAGAGCCTGAAAAACAAAAGCCACTAAATCAGATGAAAAAAGGGGGGAGTAATGGAGTCGGAATACCAGAACCACCTGGCTCGAGATTGGTCATCATCCAATTCCCGCTCTAGTGGAAGTCTGAGAACAGGAAATAGACAGCAGGACCACCAGGGGGCTAGAACGGGAACTAACCGATCTCTTGAAAGGTATACCACTAAAAGCTAAGAAAACATCATTTCTAACCCAGCGAATAACGGAAGTGGGATCCATGGGAGTTTCCTCAAAAATTGCCTTATTCCGCACGCACCAGAGATGCTAGCAGATCAGACAAGGAATCAGGCGTAAGACAACAGAGCGGCGATTTACCAGAGATTCCTTCCACCAAGTTCTCTGTAAATCCCCCGGCGAGTTGTTTCTACCTCGGATACCAATCAGATTTCCAAAGTAATTCCAGCAGGATCTGGCTGTGAAACCAGAGAAAAGTAAATGATCCAAAGATTCCGAATTCCTGGTGCCGCAGCATCTACAACGGGAGACATAAGGAATGCCAAACCACTGAAGGTTCTCATCAACTGGCAAACCCTTATGAAGGGTTCGCCACATGAACAGAGACACTTTAGGAGGGATTCTGGCGTCCCAGATGAAAAAGAATAGAGGGAGAACCGGGGCTGGATTACGAGCCGAACTCCAAGCTTTCAAGATGTAAAACGAGCCACCATCCCAACCGGTTTGGCCGCCATGAGAGTCAGAGAAAGGTTTGACCGATTGCATGTGCTTCCAAGTCTCACTAGCGAAGGATGGAGATCTGAAAAAGCCCGTGGAGGCTAGACCATGGTACTTGGCACGGAGGAACTTCGCCCAAAGGGAGTCGTTAGTCTCAAACCTGTACCACAACTTGCAAGCAAATGCCGAGCAAATATCCTTTGGGTTTCGCAAACCAAGCCCGCCCTCGTTCTTGGGACGGCACACCACGTCCCATGATACCCAGTGATGACGGTGGTTGTCAACCTTCGACCCCCAGAAGAAGGAAGAAGCCAAAAATTGGAAAGACCGAAAGAAAGATGCGGTAGGAGACATCGTTGCGAAGACATGAGTACCCAACGAGCCTAATACCGACTTGATTAGAACCAATCTTCCTGCTTGAGAAAGAAGCGATGCATTCCAACGAATGATCTTTCGTCTAACTTTGTCCGTCAGAGGATCGAAGAGGACGTTTAGTTTCCTACCTCTGTAGAGAACAATACCCAAATAAGGAAGAGGAAGGGAAGCTTCCCTGAATCCTGTAAACGAATGGACCCAAGAAACCCTGGAAGTATCCATGTCCTTCGCATGAACGAAGCAACTCTTCGAAGAGTTAACGAGCTGGCCCGAACACCGCTCGTACTGATGGATAAAACGAATCAGCCGACGAACAGACGACTGGTTTCCGTTGGAGAAAATGACAATGTCGTCCGCAAAGGATAAGGAGGAAACGAGCGGGCACCTTCTCGGAAGGCCAAAACGGTGAACCTGGCCGAAAATCTTTAACTCGAATGAAAGCCTCAGCCGCAATCACGAAAAGAGAAGGAGATAGAGAATCACCTTGACGAAGACCTCTACCAGCCCGGAAAAAACCATTGGCTGATCCGTTAATGAGAACGGAGAACCAACAGTTAGAGATTAGCCTCCAAACCAAATCGATAAGAGTTTCTAGAAACCCAAAGGCACGCATAACTCTAATGACGAAAAACCATGACATACGATCATAGGCCTTTTCCATATCTAATTTGAAGACAACATTAGATCCTCTAACCTTCCGGTCAATCTGGGAAATCAGTTCCTGGGCTAACAGGACGTTGTCAGTGATTAGACGACCTTTAACAAAACCCGCCTGAGAGGAGGAGATGATACGATCTAGGAACGGAGCCAAACGAATGGCCAACACCTTAGATATCACTTTGTTGGAGAAATTACACAAGCTGATCGGACGAAATTCCGCGCATGACCGAGGGTTATCACATTTCGGAATTAGGACCAAGTTGGTGGAAGACCAACTAATGGGAAGAATGCTGCCGGAAAAGAATTGCTGGATAGCTAGGCAGAAATTCGGCTGAATGATAGGCCAAACACTCCGATAGAATGAGCCGTTGAAACCATCTGGGCCACTAGCACTGTCCTTGCTAAGAGCAAAGACGCAGGCACGGATTTCTTCCGGAGAAGGCGGAGCAGATAAAACGTCACTCCCCTCAGGAGGGACCAATCGAGGAATGAAGGAGAGGATGTCCAGATTCTGATCCGACACTAAAGGAGAACCCAGAAAGGATTGGAAATGAGACAAAATGATCTCCTTGACTTCAGCCGGGGACGAAGCCACAGAGAGATCCGGTCTCAAAATTTCATGAATGGAAAGTAGGTTGACTTTCTTGTGAATGGTAGAATGGAAATATTTGGAGTTCGAATCCCCTTCGACCACCCATTTTACCCTCGCCTTTTGCCGAAGATAAGAGTTTTCGATTCGGAGTTCCGAAGAGAAAACCAGTTGAGCCGAGGCCCATTTCTCGGCCGTAGGGTGCTCGTCGAACGAAGATTCGGCAAGGATAAGGGACTCCTCTGCCGCCCGCACCCGATCGAAAATGTTTCTGAAAACAAGGGAATTCCAATTCTTAAGGCTAGCCTTAAGACGTCTCAGCTTTTGGGAGAAAGCCCCCATGGGAGAAGCTGAAATAGGAGAGGACCACGAGTCCTCCACTGCCTGACGAAAAGAGTGATGGGAACACCACATACCGAGGAAGCGAAAAGATGAAGGCCCAGAAAGAGAACGCGGAGAGAAGCGCAAAACTAACGGGGCATGATCAGAACAGGAGCGATGAAGATGAGAGGTCGAGAATGAAAAAGGGAGATTCTACCAACCAGGAGAACCAAAAATTCAGTCCAACCGGGATAGGATCTGATTCGGACCCTCCTGGTTGTTAGACCAGGTATAAGCCGAGCCCACGAAAGGGATTTCAGATAAACCGGAGCTCACAATGAACGAATTGAAATCAGAAACCGAAGAGAGATTGATGGCCGCCCCCCTAGTTTCTCAGCCTGACTAGCGACAACATTGAAATCTCCACCCACAACAGAGCAATAAAATCCCATCTCTGCTAGATGAAGAATGTCATCCCACAGGGATGTTCTCTCCATCCTATCGCACTTGGCGTATACCGCCGAGAGAAGAAAAGGTTGAGGAAAAAGGGAAGCAGAACACACCACAGAGATAAGCTGGTCCGAGTCAAAAACAGGGCGAACAACACAGCCTTTGGACCAAAGAATCCAAATCTTACCCGAAACATTGGAAACGGCACCGCCAAACCCAAGCGACAGGACTACCTTGGTAACCTCTCCAGGCCCCACCAACGGTTCTAAGAGAGCTACCAAGCAAACAGAATGTTTCCGGACAATGCGCTTCAACCTAGCGCAAGAAGCCTCATTGCCAATACCACGAACGTTCCAGAAAAGAAAGTTCGACATGAATGCCGGAATAACAGAGAATAATGAATCAAGCAAAGAAAAGCAGATCAATCACAACTCAAATAAGATACAAGGAGGAAAAAGCAGACCGATCAGTCTGCTCAGTCGCCGCTATAGAGCGAGTATGGATAGTGCGAGGAGTGACGTAGGGACCTCTCGATCTGCGACGAGAGGGTCTATGAGCAGGAGAAGCCGAGATCCGGGGGATGGACTCCATAGAAACCCGAGACGGCTCCAGCGAACCCGTCAGCCTAGAAGAAGATCTGGATGGAGCAGAGTTCTTAGTTAGGCGAGTAAGGCGATCATTAATGATCGCAATCTCCGCTTCACTAAGCATCGAAATGGAAATCGATAAAGAGCAAGAGGAAGAAGGAAGGGAGCAAAGAGAAGAGCAACAAACAGGCGATGAGACAGAGGACGCCTCGTCTATCGGGAAAGAACGGAAAAATGTAGGGCTGCTGATAAGACGCAACCCACGGTGCTGTAGGAACCTAACCCAAGCCGGACTGTCACTGATGAGACAGCCCCACGCGATAGGTGTGGTTCGCACGACGGTCCTAACAGAGAGATCATCAGAGCGGATCGAAGAAAACTAGCAAAATTCCCGACTGTCGGCATAGCGATCAGAATCAGTGACCACTATGCGACCAGACCAAGAATATCGCCCGAGCCACTCGTTCCTGGCTAAATGAATTCTCCGTAGAGACCAAAGAAGACCAGTCAGCAAATGAAGTCTCCAGAGAGCCATAAACGACACAGAATAGGCCTCGCAATGGCTCAAAATCAGAAACCAACTAAAGGACCCGCACTGACCGCTCCATACGAAGCGCTCAATGCCTACAGGACCTGTCATGTCACCAGTCCATGACTGAGCAACATGCCAGGGAGCACACACCTAGGCGTGTCATGGCTCATAAGCAACATAGAAACACCATCAGCCAAAAACCACACAGCAACTGCTAAACCATTAGCAAGGGACAAATAAGAAATCAAAGGCGAGGAACTCACCTGCCAGCTCAACCCATAACTTACCTGAGGAGACCACTCTCGATACTGGACAATCGAACCATCCACCAACTGCTCTCTAGCCGAGTCGGCCATCAAACATGGGGAATCAAGCTCATCAGCCGACCAAGTCCCATCCTGACAGTCAAAATGCCGACTAGACACTGAGCAATCCCAAGAAACGAAATCCAAAACAACGCTGTCCACGGCCAAAGCACACGGCCCATAGCAATCAGTAGACTACAGAGACGAAGACAATGAAGCAACATGCTCAGGGCTACATGGGGCGATGAAATCCCCATCAACCCTCACACGATCCAAGAACCCAAAATCGCATACCACCGAACCCACCGACACCGGCTCCTCCCCACAAGGCAACATATCACACGCCGCTGAAAAGCTTAAAATTGGTTCGAATTGGGCGATGAAATCCCGCCTCGGACCAGTCCCAGTTAAGCCATGACATGCCGGCGGTAACAGAAAATCTTCATCCAGAGAATATCGCCCATTGGGAGGAGGCCGCGCCCTTAAACCATCGACGAACACCGGCATAATTTCCAAAAAACAGTCCCTAACCATCAGGAACCTCGAACGACATAAAACCCCAAATTGAGCCAGCGAATAAACCCTTATTTCCACCGAACAATCACCAGAGTAAGTAACCGACAATGGACCAGCCACCTCCGCCAATAAGACGGAGGCTATATCGGCGAACGGTGGACAATCACGCAGGAAATTGTCAGGGAGAACGAACTCGTCAACGAACGAGACCGACATCATAGCCAACCAAATTTCAACAGATCTAACGAAGCCCAGAGAAAGGAGGGCTACTAGAGAGAGAGCAGGAGGCGAGAGATAATCGCAATAAACTTCTGAACAAATACAATCGCGAGAGAAGGGAGATCGCTCAGAAAGAAGACGTCGTTTTTTTTACCGTTGAGAAAGCTTTACTATGCATTGAATGGAATGGTTGGTTGCCTTACATTTAATATGTGTAGTTTGGATTTTCTTAGCATCGAAGTAACTTTGCCTATGTAAGTTATACACACGCTTGTACACATTCACACATGGAGGGATGGATTCAGTTTTGTTGAGATGAATAGCATATTAACATTCATTTTATTTTTGCAAAACTAAAACACAGAACCTATTTCATTTCCACTTTCCTTTAAATAATTCCTATAACTCTCTCTACATTAAATATTCTCCAAGAGTGTTAACACAAAAGTCACAGAGGGCGTGAAGATCTACATTTTTCATTCTTGCTTTGTTGAGATGAATGACATATTAACATTCATTTTGTTTTTGCAGAACTAAAACATAGAACCTATTTTCATTTCAACTTTCCTTTTAATAATTCCTATAACTCTCTCTACGTCATATATTAGCCAAGAGTGTTAGCACAAAAGTCGTAGTGGGGTGAAGATCTACATGTTTCATTCTTGCTGCACCTGAAATAGTGGAGTGTAGGCGGAGTTGTGGGGAGAGAAGTTTCGGCTTGGGCTTCATATACGTGTGTGAGTGAGGGAAGCATGTATGCGTGCTTTTTGTACATGGAAGGAAGCTAGCGTGGGCAAGCGTGTACAGACAAAAGAATAAAGTGAGATATGGGCTTTGCATGGGTATGCAAGCGTATGTGAGATTCATGGGAGTGGCGTGAGCAGGCATGAAGGAATGAACAGCGACCATGGAGGCGGTGGGCTAGTAGGAGCTACGTTGGCAAGGTGCTTGCAGATGATAGGTGCATGCTTGGGGTTGGAAAATACTTGCATGGCCGTGAGTATAGTAGTGCGCAGGAAAGGGGATTTTGACTGTTCCCAAGGAATGATTTTGCAAAATAGTCCTACTTAATATGGCCAATTACGCATGTTTGGGAAAAGGGGAAGCTATTGCTTTCAGTTTCGGGTCTAGGCTATGAACGGGTCTGGGCTTTGCAAGCGCTTGGGCTTCGCTAGGAATGGGGTGAGATTAATTATTGTTTTGTAATTTAGTTATTTTGATTACTAAATGAAAATGCGTTAACCTTGAAATTGAATAACTATCCCACATGAAGTCCTTTTAAACTGCGGATTTTTGTGTTGGATTCGTATTGACAAATACAACGCTTTAGTATAAATTGTTAATAGCTTTATTAAAGTATAATTTAATGATAAATTAATACTGCCCTAATATAATTATGTTACTTTAGTCGACTACGTTATTTAATTAATCATACTTCTTAAATGTTATCTATTTGGCCAAATAAACATTATTTTGTTAAAATAAATTGAACAGAATAACACGGACATCTGCTTAACGGAATAAAATACCGTTCCGCTAATTAAATTTATTGGACACCTATTTAAAAGAGTAAATCACTGTTCAACTATAATTGAATGGATATGGTATATTTAACATCTATTTAGCAGAAATAAACATAGTTCTACTATTACATTAGTGTAGACGCTTAGGTACATTCTAGTTGATTGATATTGGTTAAGTATTGTATTAACAATCGATTGTTATTTATGGATTTAATTTACACCTATATCTGCATATGTAAATACCAAGCATTATAACTTGGAAAATTTAATTAAAATATACGGAAACTTGTTTAAGTACCATAGGGGTTGTTAAGCCTCTTTTATAAATTTGGAAAGTTAATTATGGAATCAATGTTATTCTAGTAATGATTATTATTTTATAATAAGGTTTTGAAGGTAATTATTATCTAGTAAAAATGTTTTAAAGGTTAATTAATTACCATATTAATATTATTTAAATTTTAATTAATCACTATATTTATATTGTTTTAAAGTTTAATTAATTACCATATTAATAATGTTTTGAAATTACTTGATTATTATATTAAGAATGTTTTGAAGTTAATTAATTACTATATTAATAATGTTTTGAAGTTAATTAATTATTATATTAACATTACTTGAAGTTAAATCATCAGTATAATAATATTGTTTAAAGTCGATTTAATATATTATTAATGATATTCTAAAGTTATTATTTTGAATTAGGTTTAAATATAATTAAACAAAGAATGTTTGAATAATAACATATTTGCTTAAAGATGTTTTAAATAATTGATTGTTTATCAAAAAAACTTTATTGATTAAAGTTTATTTAAGAAGTTTTGTTTTAAATAAGGAAATTTATAAAAGGAGTATTATAAATTGAAAAAGTGATCTTGAAGATTTGGGAAAAGTTTTATAAATTATTTTGGATATTTATATAAGAGTTTTATAAATAAACTTGGAGATTAATAAATTGTTTTATAAATAGATTTGGAATTTAAGTAAAGGGGATTTTTCATAAAAGAAAGAGATTTATCAAAAGAATATATAGAAGTAAATTATAAAGAAATTGAGATGAGATTTCCCAAATTGACCCTCTTATTTTTGTGGCGTGGACAATTGTTCCATGCATAACATCGAAGAAATAATATTTAAGTTTATCCTTATCTCCACTTCTTTTTAAATTACTTTGGTTTCGATCTTTATAATATGATTTCGAAATAAGAAATTGTTCACCATATTTTGTTAATAAACTTGTGCCAATGAGATAAGTATATGAATATTTTAATAAATATTACGAAAAGAGATTTAATACATAAAAGATTTATTTAAACGAGGCTTATTTGTTGTCGTGGGTAATTAATCTCTGGATTGTTGTTTGTTTATGTATTTGATAGTTAGATAACCGACTATCAAATCTTGGACAGTTTCAACTTAGGAAGTAAATAAGAGCTTCGGGTGTTCATACGATTTGTGATCCCTTGGGAGAACTCATTTTGGTGAAACATCTCTAGCTTTAAGGGATATATTAGAGATTTATTGGGACTCTGTTATAGTTCGCTTACTTCCAAATGAACCGAAAATGAGTCAACCAAAAATTATCGATTGTTGGTTCGGAGAGACCGAAATAGGATATATTATCCGAAAACTTCCTCGAACCAACATATGCATTCGAATAGAAGGCATCTTGAATATGACTGAAGATGGTGCTCTTCGAAATGCAAGAACTACTTGCTACTGATCCTAAGGGTGATTCAAAAATGGATGTAGTGGTAGAGGTAATGCCTTTGGATTTATTCAAACCTAAAATGAACTTATATGGATGAAAGCTAGCATTGCATTTCTCCCTGAAGGACAGTGTTACCATACCAAGAGGGAATTGCTATGAGGAAACTATAAAAGTGTAGCCTCTCAAGCTTCACACCTTAGTAATGGCTAAAATAGGGTAGACGCAGCTGGGCTATATGGGTCGCTCCTATTAGGTTATGATCATCACATTATCTAGAGTCGATATCTATATGTATGCTCCAAGGTCCATTTTTGGTTATTGATCACAACTTAGAGGTGATCATATTTTGTACTACCCAGTCAGGGGTAGGCCGGTCCTATATTGGTTGGGTTGCAGTGATATCTGCTGTCCACAGTACACTTTAACTGGAGGTGTACCGCTTTCGGAAGGTAGTCCCTTACCTTACCACTGTTGGAATCCAATTTCCATATACGTGCCTTTTATTTTTGATTGTACACCTATTATTATGGTCACGTACATACGTACACGTACATACGTACAAACATCACAGCTACTTGATTATTGGTATTCTTAAACCCATAGATGTTATTATAATATCAACGAATTCTAAAATAAACATGTTTTGGTTATGGTAAGTTATAAACTCGTTTCATATTAATATGCGGCATGGTCTTACGAGTTGCCTTTTATTTTGAAAGAGTTTTCAAATATAGTAATTAACATGATTTAATTCAAGTTTCTTCACATTGATTTTACCAGACTGACCTGGGTGTTGTTTCCTATAATGCCCGGGTCAGCCCGAGCATATTTTTCAAATTTAGCTGGATGTTTGGAGGTTTCAAAGGACGATTCAGATTCTCCAAGATGTATTTGCGTATAATATATTTTTCGCTCTTTTTGTTATTTTTGGTTTTTGTCTGTATTTATTAAAAACTGTAAGGACGGGCTGTTATACCTGTCTAGGCAGAAAATAGTTTAGTGTACTTTGATATTGTGTATAATACATATGATTTCGTTTTGCAATGATCTTGTATATATTATATATCTTCTCATTACGATGTGAGATTCTGTTTTGTGGTCTATTTCTTTCACCCCAACAATTTATCTTTTCGATACTTGGATATTCGACACATGAATATGATAGATGTATTAGTGTCGATTTCTAAGGATCGAAAAAGTGGATTATTATTGTTGGTATAAAAGCGCAAGGTTAAGTGAGAATCTTGGCCTTAGTGGGGTAAGGTATTGAAATGCCTTATTATGAGTTTGTGTGTATTACATATCCAAGCGCATATTTGTTAGTGCATAAAATGGTTTTATATTATGTTTTTTGATCTGTTAAGTCTGAATTTTAGGTTTCGGTCAATGCATCTGGCCAACATTATCGACAGAGATTACAAAACACTTGAACAAGGCCAAATCGACTCAATATTGTTTCAAAATTGGTAAAGGGAATAATATTACCTAGGAATATATTTCATATATAAAAGAATAACTTTTCCAAAAATTTATATAGTTATTCTTGATTGCATTTGTTTGTTAAGAGAGGATAATATTCATTATCATTAGTGTTTAATTAGTCATGCTCACCTAGTTCTGAGCATTGACTATTTTTTGTTGATCTATCTAGAATCCTCCTTTTTGAAACCTGGGTTAGGTTAATTGAAAATTTGGGAAAACATTGAATTGAACGCCTTGTGAATTAAGTTTCACATTTTGACTATAAGGCATTTGTTGATAATGTTGGGTTAAAATTGGATTTTAAATTTGGTGTGTTTATTAAAAAGGAATATTTCAGATGGTGGATTTTGTAAAGTTAAATCTCGGTGACCATAATAAAGTTTCCAACTGATTTTTGGAAGAGCAGTAGTAATTTTTCTTAAAAATACTTTAAGGTATAAATATTTTGATAAAGAATCGGAGAGTAAGGTTTTTCTTTGGACAGTCGGGAAATAGTCTCAAACTGTTTTGTGATGATCAGAATAATCTTCTAAATGACAATCAGATGTTTGCTTAGGCAGTTGTGGTAATGCACTTAGTAAATTATTCCCTTTATCATTGTACGGTTGAAAAGAGTTCAAATCCAAATGAATCTAAAGCAAGTGGACGATAAGTATTTTGGTTAAAAACTATTTAGTGGGAAATATATATATATATATATATATATATATATATATATATATTTGTGTGTGTGTGTGTGTGTGTTGCTTCTAAAAGGGATTTGACAAAAGATGTATTTTCTTATGGTTAACAAGTTCGAGTGAATCGAAAGTGACTAAAATGGGCAGTAGAAGTGTTCAAATGATAAGCACTTCTCTTGAGTATTACCCTTCTTGGTAAAGAGATTTATGGTACTATTCGGTAGTACCCAGTTCCTTGATATTATTTTGAAGTTACGAGGACTATATGTGTGTGTGTGTGTGTGTGTGTGTGTGTGTGTGTGTTTCTATGGGTAGAAAATAAAGTATCATTTTAAAAGATTTTTGAATAAAACTCAGTTATTTGGCTCCTAATTTTTAGAATAATAAGATATTTTGATTAAAGAGTTGGTTAATAAATGATGTTTTAAATGGATCAAATTTATTAAGAAGGTTTAATAAACTTTGTTTTATTAAGCCTGTCTTTTGTTTTTAACATCTAGGAAGTTAAAAAAATTATTAGATGTTAATGGGACGACTAATAAACATCTTTACCTTAGAATGTCTAAAGAAAAGTTGACTCTATGACTGAGTTTGATACCGGCATCTTACTCTTCTTAGTTGCTTACCAGAGGGATGAGTAAAGAGGTTGAATTGGTCGACACGGTTTCAAGACCCAGATTTATTTTGGGCATACATCTGAATTTAAAATTAAATATCAAATTAAATCAGGAAATTTTTTATATACTCTCAATGTATAGTTGAGTATTATACAAGTTGAACAAAAGTTATACTTTTATGGAAATGTTCCTATGAATGATATTGGAAAGTAAAATGGAATTCTTGTTTTGCATAAACTCTCAGGATGTAAAAGAGAATTATACGGTTAAATGGAGTAAAGTGAATTTTCAAAATATTTTGTAAACACATGTTGTCTTTATAAAATGGTTATTTTATGGTTTAGACTAAAATTTCGTTATATTTTCCGGCCTTTGAAATTGAAGGATGAAATTCTTTAAAGGAGGAAGAATGCAATGATTCGGAATTTTCAATGTTTCAAATTTGAATAATTAACTTATTTAAATATTCAGTTTTGATGCAGATATAATAAACTATAAGAAAATCAGTTTTTATTGAAACGACTTGATTTTCAATGATGTATTTTTATTTTAATTTATAGGAATTTTTCATAATTTTCAATTTGAAAATAATTAAATTTTCGTTTGAGGCATTTTGCGGCAAACATAGGTATTTTTGAAACTTTATATAATAAGTAAACCTCTTTGTTTTATTGTTGTTTGTAATTGTGTCATATTATTGTGTCCGATCATATTTTTATTTTTTTCGTTCGTGGCTCGTACGCGAACGGGATATTGTGTAGCGTCGTATCCCAAACATTTAAAATAAAATCTTAACACATTAACCCAATATCTTTTGCATATTTTTTTGTGCTTTGCTCGACACTTTAATGGCTAACTGATAGATTTTGCTATGAGTTTGATTGTTATGAGAGATTTGATATAGAGATTGAATAGAATGAATAGCAGTAAGAAATTGTATTGTTTTCAGAATAATCAGAGTTACATGCGGTGTCTAATTTATATACAATACACAGTATGATTAGTGGGCCTAATTACAGCAGCCCAAAGCCCAATTGCTAATAGTAAAAGAAATACACGGTAACTACTGATCTTTCATTCTAACTCCCCCCTTCAACTTTATCTAGGGTTTCCTCCTCTCTTCTCATTTCTATGCCGCCATCTTCGATTCTTAGTTCATGCTTCAGCCGAGTGAAATTCTTTGTAGATAATGGCTTAGTTAGTATGTCGGCTCTCTGAAATTGAGCTGGTACGTGGTTAACCCTCAGTTTTCCCTCTAGTACTTATTCTCGAACGAAGTGTAAATCAACTTCGATATGCTTCGTTCGAGTGTGTAAGATTGGGTTGGATGATAGAGAAATTGAGCTTAAATTGTCACACCAAATTATCGGAGTAACTATGGGAGTATTTGAGTGATAGATCTGTATTTCAGTGAGAAGAGATACTATCTAGATGATTTCAGCGGCGGTGCTGGCAATTGCTCTGTATTCAGCTTCGGTGCTCGAACGAGATACTGTGGCCTGTTTCTTCGAGCTCCATGAGATTGGATTGTCGCCTAAGTATACGCAGAACCCGGTTGTGGATTTCCTGTCGTCAGGATCGGAGGCCCAATCGGCATCACTGTAAGCTTGTATGTTTAAACTCCTTTTGTTGTTGAGATTCAGTCCATGATTCATTGTTCCCTTCAGGTATCTTAATATACGCTTTACTGCTTTCCAATGATGGTTAAGTGGCTTATGCATAAACTGGCAAACTTTGTTTACACAGTAACTTAGATCTGGCCTGTTTGTTGTTATATATTGTAGTGCACCTACAATACTCCTGTATTGACTTTCATTTGTTATGGCCTCTCCACTGTCTTTAGATAGTTTGAGGTTGCTAGTCTTTGGGGTTGGAAGTTGCTTTGCCTGGTCCATATTTGCTCGTTTGAGTAGATCCAGTATGTATCGTTTCTGACACAGAAATATTTCTGTGTCAGATTTTCTGATGACTTCAACACCAAGGAAGTAGTGTAAGTCTCCTAGATCCTTTATAGAAAATGTTTTATCAAGATGCTTGACTATTTGATTTATTCTCTGATTATCATTACCAGTAATGATGATGTCATCTACATAAACCAGTATATATGTTATCTTTCCCTGCTTGCATTGCATGTATAAGGAGCTGTCTGATCTTGTTGAGATGAATCCCAGGTCTACTAGTGCTGATTTAAATTTTTCATTCCACACACGTGGAGCTTGTCTTAAACCATAAATTGCTTTGTGTAGTTTGCAAACTAGGATACTGCTGCTGTTCTTTTGGTAGCCCTCTGGTTGTTCCATGTATACATCCTCCTTTAAGTCTCCATTAAGAAATGCATTGTTTACATCGAGTTGTCTGATTTTCCATCCTCTGTGAAGTGCTATAGTTAATATGATTCTTATTGTAGTCGGCTTGACAACTGGTGAGAATGTTTCATTGAAGTCCAGTCCATACTGTTGATTAAACCCCTTGGCTACCAGCTTGCTTTATATTTTGCAATACTTGCATCTGGGTTTCTCTTGACTTTGTAAGTCCACTTGCATCCCACTATATTTTTGTTGCTGGGTAATGGTACTAGACTCCACGTTTTATTTATGATAAGAGCATCATATTCATTATCCATGGCTTGTTTCCAGTTAGTGTTTGTGACTGCTTCACTGTGGTTTCTTGGTTCAGTAGTATCAAGCTGAGCATTATATGTTTTTGGTTTGAATATTCCACTTTTTGACCTTGTGATCATGTGATGTCCAGGAATTTCAGATTCAGTTGGTTGCTCTTGAATATGTGTGCCTTCATCAGTATGTTGAGACATGGGTGAGGAGGATTCTCCTTGACCTGAACTGACAACACTCTCTTGGTTTGCATTGTGGAAGGAGCTGGAGAATTCAGTTGGATCATGACCTGATCTGGCTCCACCGCTGGGTGTAGCGTATTGTGATCCTTGATCTCTCTGCACACTTCTGGCTTCACTGCTGGGTACTGTGTGTTGTGATTCTTGATCTCTCTGCACACTTTCATCAGTTCTGTTCCATTCAGATAAAGTGGGTATTGAAGGTATTGAAAAATTGTTTTTGCTGTACACTTTCTTTGTCATCTGTATATTCTTATTTGCAAATGGAAAGATATTCTCATTAAATACTACATGTCTAGAAATATAGATCCTACCATCACTGCTTAAGCATCTATACCCTTTCTGATTGTTTCCATACCCTATAAAAGTGCATGGAGTAGATCTAAGACTTAGTTTATGCTTGTTGTATGGTCTGAGACATGGAAAACATAGACATCAAAATGTCTTCAGATTCTCATAGTTAGGTTTTACTCCAAATAACACTTCTATGGGAATTTGATGCTTAAGTATTTTAGTAGGAAGTCTATTAATTAAATATACAACAGTATTAAATGCTTCTGGCCAGAACTTCATAGGCAATGAGGCCTGTGCTAGTAAGGTTAAACCAGTTTCTACTATATGCCTATGTTTTCTTTCTGCTATACCATTTTTTTCTGATGTGTGTGGACAGGTGGTTCTGTGAATAATGCCTTTCTTTTGAAAATATTGTTTTAATGGTTTATATTCACTGCCACCATCTGTTTGTATGATCTTTACCTCATTGCATAGTTGTTTTTCCACTTGAGTTATAAACTGTATCACAGTCTTTTGTGCATCTGATTTTGATTTTAAAATGTATATCCATGTGTATCTGGAAAATAAATCAATAAATGAGATATAGTACCTGTAGCCATAGTCTGAACTAATAGGGGCTGGTCCCCACAAGTCTGTTGCAACCAATTGCAGTGGTTTGCTAATGACTGTTGTTGAATCTGCAAATGGCAGTTTGTGGCTTTTGCCTAATTGACAATATGTACATAGGAATGGCAAAGTAACATCAACAGAAATATTATTGCTTAAAAGAACCTGTTTTACAGTGTTTACATTGGGATGTCCAAGTTTATAATGCCACTGAGTAAATATTTCTTGTTCCTTAATAACATGTGACTCGGTGCTGTTACAATACATATTTCTAATGTTGTTCTTCCTTGTATTCCCAAGATTGAATTTGTATAATCCCTTGTCCAGTTTACCCTGTAACAGTATATCCTTACTTGTTAGATCCTTAACTAGACAGAACTTGGGGCGAAACTCAAAATACACATTATTATCATTAGCAAATTGAGATACACTTAATAGATTTTTCTTAATCTATGGTACTCTCAGTAGATTATTAAGGTAAAGTAGTCTTTTACCTGGAACACTGCTAGTTCCAACATGTGTGATTTTAAGAGCTTCACCATTTCCCATAAGAATATAATGCATACCTGTGTATTCTTTGTTGCCAAGGTTGAGATTCTGTAAATTGTTTGTGAGGTGATTCGTTGCACCTGAATCTGGATACCATTCCTCCTCTGCTATCTCTTCAGACCTGGTAAATCTCTCCGAGTTAAGATTTTGATTTCTTGAATTTTCTGAATTACTGCCCTGTCTTTGATCAATGTGTGCTACATTGACACTGGAATTTTGATTTCTCTGATTTAATTGGTTTTGTTGGTTTGGATAGTAGTTGACATTGAGTCTGAAATAACATTGCCTGGCTGTATGCCCTGGTTTTTCACAGATTTGACATTTTGTTCTATTGTTGTTCCATCTTCCATTTCTTCCTCTGCCTCTCTGATTGGCATTGTTTCTGTGACTGAAATTTTCTTGAACTGCATTTTGATTTTCTGGTTTCTTTCCTTGACTTCTATTTCTTGAATTAGAGGCATAATTGAGGGATAGTTCTGCATTGCTTTCTTTCCTTTGTTCAATTCTTCCTTCATGAGCTAACAGTATTGAATTGACATACTACATGTTGGGTAGATCTTGTTGCGATGAAACAATTGCTACAACAGACTTATACTCACTGTCTAAACCATTCAAAATAGTTAGTATTTGTTCAGTCTCTGACACTTTATGTCCTGCTGTGTCAAGAATATCAAAGTATGATTTTGCTCTGGTTAGATATTCTCTCATTGACATGTTTTCTTTCTTGAGATTCTGCAGTTCCCGCTTATAGTACATAATTCTTGCAGCTGACTGTGTGTTAAAATTATGTTGCACTGCAGACCATATCTCAAATGATGTTTTACATCCAACAAGTTGAGAAATTAAACCTGAACTGATGGAGGAGAGCAGCCATGCTGCCAGTAGACTATCTTGTCTTTGATAGTTGATGAATTCTTTGTTGATGATCATTTCACCTGAGGCAGTATTTGTCATTCTTGCTGGTATTGTTGCTGTTCCATAGAGAAAATCTTCCAGGCCATATCCTCTTATACTAGTTTCGACTTGATACTTCCATAGTATAAAGTTGTTTTCATCTAGTATTGTTGTGACTAAGTTGTTCTTTGGCTTTATGATTTTGCAGGAATTTGTTTCAACAATCGATGATTCTTGGTTTCTTGATCTTGACCCTTCGTGATTTTTCATTCCACTGGATGCTGATGATGCGGTTTCATCATCCCCTGCCATGGTGATCAATGATGGAAGTGCAGTTGAGATCTGATATCGGTAACCAAATAGTGCAGCTAAGTTTCTTGATTTCAAGAACTTTGGCGACGCATTGTTAGTAGTGAGATCTCGCTACTGAAACTGATATACTTTATTCTCAGATGATGAGAAGGCTGATCTAAGAGCAACCAGGATGGTGAATGATGACGAAGTGACTGACACCTCCTTGGATGGCTCGGTGATGAAGAAGCACAATCTCTGATGAGAATTTTTTCAAAAGAAGAAGAAATTACTGTCGTTTGACAGTTTTTAGCTTTGATACCATGATAGATTTTGCTATGAGTTTGATTGTTATGAGAGATTTGATATAGAGATTGAATAGAATGAATAGCAGTAAGAAATTGTATTGTTTTCAGAATAATCAGAGTTACATGCGGTGTCTAATTTATCTACAATACACAGTATGATTAGTGGGCCTAATTACAGCAGCCCAAAGCCCAATTGCTAATAGTAAAAGAAATACACGGTAACTACTGATCTTTCATTCTAACTCTAACATTAAATATTTGTCCATTGGTTCCCAAAGTACAAAATACACTGCTGTAGGGAGGCAAGCATTTTTCCTCGTCCTTGTCCTTTTTGGTTGCCTTACATTTAATATATGTACTTTGTATTTTCTAAGCATTGAAGTAACTTTGCTGATATATATACTTGTACACATTCACGCGTGGAGGGATGGATTCAGTTTTGTTGAGATGAACGACATATTAATATTCATTTTGCTTTTGCAAAACTAAAACATAGAACCTATTTTCATTTCCACTTTCCTTTTAATAATTCCTATAACTCTCTCTACGTCATATATTAGCCAAGAATGTTAGCACAAAAGTTGTAGTGGGGTGAAGATCTACATTTTTCATTCTTGTTACACCTGAAATAGTGGAGTGTAGGCGGGGTTGTAGGGGAGAGAAGTTTCGACTTGGGCTTCATACATGCGTGTGGATGAGGGAAGCATGCATGCTTGCTTTGTGTACATGGAAGGAAGCTAGGGCGGGTAAGTGTGTACGGACAGAAGAATAAAGTGAGATATGGGCTTACATGAGTATGCAAGTGTGTGTATGATTCATGGGCGTGGCATGCTTGCAGATGATAGGTGCATGCTTGGGGTTGGAAAATGTTTGCATGGCCGTAAGTATAATAGTGTGCAAGAAAGGGGACACATGAATGAGATGGAGAGGAAAGGTTGCATAGGAATGTTCAAGCTTTTGAATGGACAGAGCATGCGAATCTATTGTTCATAAGGAATAATTTTGCAAAATAATCCTACTTAATTTGGGCAATTGTGCATGCTTGGGAAAAGGGGAAGCTGCTGCTTTTAGTTTCGGGTCTGGGGCATGAGTGGGTCAGGGGTATGCAAGCACTTAGGCTAGGCTGGGAACTTGGGCTAGGCTGGGAGTGGGGTGAGAATAATTATTGTTTAGTAATTTTGATTTCTAAATGAAAATGTGTTAACCTTGGAATCGAATACCTACCCCATTTTAAAGTGCAGATTCTTGCATTGGATTCGTATTGACAAATACAATATTTTGGTATAAATTGTTGATAGCTTTATTATAGTATAGTTTAATGACAAATTAATACTGCCTTGATATAATTATGTTAATTTAGTAAATTACGTAATTTAATTAATTATAATTCTCAGGTGTTATCTATTTGGCCAAATAAACACTATTTTGTTAAAATAAATTATGTAGAATAATATAGACACATAATTAAGGGGATGAAACACCATTACGCAGTTATTCATTGGTGTAGTCACTTAGGTACATACCAATTGATTGATATTGGTTGAATGCTGTATTAACAATTGATTGTTAATTATGGATTTAATTTACACATATATTTGCCTGTGTAAATATAACTCTGAAAGTTTAATTGAAATAAATGTTAACTTGTTTAAGTTCTATAGTGGTCGCTATGCCTCTTTTTAAATTTGGAAAGTTAATTATAGAATCAATTTTATTCTAAAGATGATTATTATTTATTAGTAAGGTTTTAAAAGTAATTATTATTTATTAAAAATGTTTTAAAGGTTAATTAACTATCGTATTAATATTATTTAAATGTTAATTAATTACTGTATTCATATTGTTCTAAAGTTTAATTAATTACTGTATTAATAATGTTTTGAAATTAATTGATTATTATATCAAGAATGTTGTGAAATTAATTAATTACTATATTAATAATGCTTTGAAGTTAATTAATTATTATATTAGTATTGTTTTGAAGTTAAATTATTAGTATAATAATATTATGTAAAGTTAATTTAATATATTATTAATGATATTCAATAGCTATTATCTTGAATGAGGTTTAAAGATAATTAAACGAAGAATGTTTAAATAATAACTTGTTTATTTAAAGGTGTTTTAACTAATTGATAATTTATCAAAGAACTTTACCAATTAAAGTTTATTTAAGAAGTTTTGTTTTAAATAAGAAAATTTGTAAAATGAGTTTTATAAATTGGAAATAGATCTTGAAGATTTGGGAAAAGTTTTATAAATGATTTTAGATATTTATAAAAGAGTTTTAAAAATTATTTTGGATAATTATATAATTTCATAAGTAAACTTGAAGATTTATAAAGTGTTTTATAAATGGATTTGGAAATTTAAGTAAAGGAGAATTTCATAAAAGAAAGAGATTTATTAAAAGGATTTGTAGAAGTAAATTATAAAGAAATTGAGATGGGATTTTCCCAAATGGACCCTTTTAATTTTGGTGGTGTGGACATTTGTTCCATGCTTAACATTGAAGGAACAATATTTGGGTTTACCTTTATCTCCATTTAATTTTAAATAACTTTTTTATAATCCTTTTAATATGATTTCAACATAAGAAATCTTTTTATATGTTTTGTGAATATACTTACACCGGTGAGATAATTATATGAATATTTTAATAAGTATTCTGTAAAGAGATTTAATAAATGAAAGATTTATTCAAATGAGGCTTAGTGGTTTCCATGGGTAATTAAATCTTTGAATTTTTGTTTAATTGTGTATTTGATAGCTAAGTAATCGACTATCAAATCTTGGACAGTTTTGACTTAGGAAGTAAATAAGAGCTTCGCGTGTTCATACAATTTGAGATTCCTCGAGAGAACTCATTCTAGTGAAATGTCTCTGGCGTTAAGGGATATATTAGAGATCCTTAGGATCTATTATAGTCGCTTACTTCCAAATGAACCCGGAATGAATCAACCAGAAGTTATTTTTGTTGGTTCGGAGAGACCGGGGTATGATATATTATTCGAAAATCGCTTCCAACCAACATATGTGTTCGAATGGAAGACATCTTGAAGATAATTGATGACGATGCTCTTTGAAGTGAAAGGGTTACTTGCTACTAATTCTAAACGTAATTCCAAAATGGATGTAGTAGATGTAGCGCCTTCGATTTCATTCAGACTAAGAACGAGCTTGTATGGACGAATGCTGGCATTGCATTCTTGTCTATAGAGTAGTGTTAGCAATCCAAGAGTGAATTGCTATGAGGAGCATAGCCTCTCAACCCTCACACTTCGGTAATGACTAAAACAGGATAGATGCAACATAGCTATGTTGTCGCTTCCATTAGGGTATGATCATCGCATTATCTAGAGTCGATATCTATATGTATGCTTCGAAGCCTTTTTGGTTGTTGATCACAACCTAGGGTGATCATATTCGGTACCTCCCAATTAGGGGTAGGCCGGTCCTGTGTAAAGTTAGACATCTTAACAATCACATTAACTATCTTTTACACAAAGACAACGAATTTATGGTAATAAAAAATCAGATAAGTTGGATACATCAAGGATGCATGTTTATATCTTTATAGGTCATAAATTTAAAATAAATTATTTCATCTTAATTTATTGTAGTGTAATAGCTTATCAAACAATAAGCTAAGTCAATTCCACTTTTACACACATACACTTTTTGCTATATAATTTTAGTAAAGTTAGACACTCTCCCCACTAACACAACATGTTTCTGATGTATATGCATAACATAAAAAGTATGAAACAAAAAATCCATTACACTGTGTTTGCATTAAATAAAAGAAAATATATTGCTGTGGTGATAGGTTTGTGGTAGTTTGTGGAATGAAAGAAAGAGCAGGGTTGGCTTTGCGGTGAAGTGGGTGGTTAAGGAGTGGTGGTTATATTTCCTTTCTTCTTTTTTTATTATATAAAATGGATGGCTCAACATACGAACACCGAGCCATGCAGTCGGTCTACTCAGCCTTGTTCGGTTACGTTCACTCATCGATCCACTATGGTGCTTAAACTGGTTCCGTAGGGTAATGCCTGTTCGCCTTCCTCTTCCCACATATAAAGGCCTACACTTCTTCTTTTTCTTCCTACTTTTACTTCTCAACTTACCCTCTCCACTTTCACTCAAAACAAAGGCATCCTCTCTCCACCAAACCGCCCTTGCTCTTTTTCTCTCCTCTTTCCACTATCTTGTCAAGTACCTTCCAACATCCTTCTGGCTTCATGCTCGAAAAATTTCACGCCTTAACTCTAATTAATATCATAGGTAAGGATCTAAATTCTTGCATAGTTTCCTTGCCCACATTTTTAACACTCGGCCTGGGCCTGAGCATCATGCGCACTTGAACTTCCCTGATGAGAAAAAGACGAGTATGATAGTGGTAGTGTCAGCATGTGTAAGGTGAGCGAAGAGTTTGGGAAAGAGAAAAAGTGTGGTGCTTTCTGAGGAGGATAAGTTCGACACTCTGAATGCTCGCGAGTCGGTAGAACACTGGCAGCGAAGTGGGTCAGTTGGAATTTGGTAGAGGAATGAGCCAATAGGATTTTGGCAATGAAGTAAGTCGGTGGTTCGAGAGACGGCGTGGGTCAGTAGTTTATTAGAATAGAGCTGGGTCAGTGGGAGTTTGGTAATAGAGTACTTCTTTATTTTGAGAAGGAGTGGCTCAGTACATGTTATGGTGACGCCGTTCGGTGATTAGGGAGTGAGTGTTGGTGAGGAGATTGAGCGGGTCAGTTTCGTTGGTCTAGGGGGCGTTCGGTAGCTTGTAGATGAGTTTTCAATATGTTGGTTTAGAGAGACGATCGGCTTTGGGCTTTAGGATCAGCATTGATAATCAAAACCATCTCCACTCGAACACAGCATATGTCAAGATCACATGCTCCCACGCCTAACCATAGAACATTGAATAATGACAAGAATTTAAGCACATGAGCATATGAAAATGGTTTGGTCTAATAACTCCACAGTTTTAAGAATTATAAACGCGAGTCCAACTTAACAAAAGCAAATAACCGCCTTCAACATATAATGCAAATGTCCGATTTCAAGACCCCTACTACCGAACATAGGACAAGCTCTCAGAGATGGTCAGCGATGACGATCTTCGAAGATGGTAGTTTAATATTCAATCACACTTCATCGATCTTTAAATCTTTAATTCTTTTATACTCATGCTTGAATGATTGCACTAGTCCACACACCACATGGGGGAATATTTTTGTCGTTATATCTAATATCAATTATCTTTCAATTATAGTTCAAACATGTATCTACCCATATTAAACGCTCGTCGAAGATGTCCATAAGATCCAGCTCTACTACAATATTCGATAAGTCTGAGCTAAGTTATCGGTAGGAGGTAGTAGAAACTTTGAATCCACCGACAACTTCTACACCGAGCAATCCAGATCCATCCGCTGTTGCTATAGTCCCGACTCCTGATGTTATAGACGGAGCAGTTATCCTGGATAATCCTATTGATTCACAAGCTTCAAAAATCGATGAAGCCGGTCTTCGCTGGTTGTGCACAATTCATGGAATCCCTTTCGACGACGTTTTAGTTCCATCGAGGCAAGACCGGCCTCACCTGCCCCCAATTTGATATACAAAGTGAAATAAATTCATGTACTGGGATGGTAGCGTGTCACCTTTCAACTCCTTTCTCCATGAAGTGTTAAAGTATATCGGGATCGCCCCGGCACAACTACATCCCAATAGTCATGCGTTCATCAATGGAACTTGTATTCTCTTCATGAGCATCTTATTCAGGCTCCCCACTCCCGGTGATATCTGCTACATTTATCATTTCAAAAGACGGTCTGAAACCATTCCTACTTATATTGGGAGAATTTACTCCATCTCCCCATCAGGATCTGACACTTGTAGTGTTGCTCAAGGAATATGAAAGACGGTCTGACAGTCCATCTTTCATATTCCTTGAGCAACACTACAAGTGTCAGATCCTGATGGAGACGTGGAGTAAATTCTCCCAATATAAGCAGGAATGGTTTTACGTATGCTGTCACCCTGGCTTTGCAACAAGATGTCTGGAAGGGAGTAAGTTCCATTTTCGGACCAATATTTATCTAAGGCATGAGGTGCATTCTTTCTAAACTTCTTTCGACTTTTACAGGTATCAGCCTACGTCCTGAAGGCACTAGGTATACTGAGGCCGTCAAGTCCATTTGAGCTATTCCTATGGGAGAATGAGAGATCAAATCCGTTATTTCCAATGAATCGCTTTTAAAGTTTGGATTATTGGCGGAAGGTCATCGAATAAGTCTCCCAACTAGTGCCACTGCAACTGGATCTACCATGGAAAAAGGCAAAGGGCAAGCTAGGCCTTCAATGCCCTCTATAGAAGGAAACTCTGATATATCCGAGGAAGGTGGAATAAAGGAGGCCGAGGCGCCAAAAACGACCGATGAGAACTTAGGCTCCGATATTGCACCAATAACCGACGCACCTAGCATCGCCAAATCACTTCTCCCTTCAAAGAGGCAAAAAGCTTAGCTTATAGATTGAAAAAGAAAATGGTAGGCGGGACTTCTAAGTTACAATCACTCCGATTGAGAAAAAATCGTTTCCCAACATCAAAAGGGTTCATTAAAAGGTCTTTCGAACATGACCATCCCCAATGACTTACCAAATTACGGTTTCAATGACCCAGGAGATAGGGGACTTAATTCACCTGCGAGAGGCGATGGAGGCGATCCGGCTTGTCAACGTGGAGAAACAACCACAATAAGTAAAGCAAAAGAAACTGGTCTGTCGGGGGAAACACTTAGACACACACGAACACTCACACTTCACCCTACACTTAAATTTTAGCCAACATATTATTTTTTCTAATTCGCCCTCACTTGGTTTTTATGCAATGATATTGGGCGCACTCACTGATTTGACCGCCTTCATGGGTCCTCTATCTTCCATAAATCCGATCGGGATTCGGGATTAGGTAGACACCAAGAAAGAGATGACAGTGGCGATAGGGACTACCGTCCCAAAGACTCGTCATCTTCTCGAAGAAAAACATACAGTCATTCTTCATACCGCAACGATCCTCCCCCTCACTTAGAGCACTGTAGGGAAAAATCTGCTCAGAAGGGATCTCAATCTGAAGCTCCCCGCGAACAACACTTCGGCTCGTGCAACACAAAGCAATCTCGTGAGCCTCATTAAAAGTCTATGGCTCCGGCCAGGCATACTCCTCCAATTTCTGCGTATGATCCGTTCATAGCCGAAAGAGTAGCCGTGTTTGAAGCCACATTTCCGAAGATATGCTTTGACGGACTAAAATTTCTTCCTGCGATTCACCTAATTCTGGGGTGTGTCAAACAAAGCGCTATCGCCTACAATAACGATGTCTATGTTCAACACGATGTGTTTGTTCATTTGGCAGAAAAGTTTCAGAAGTTTCTATGGAACGTCAGCATGAAATCGATTGCCTGAATCTTGAATCCATCTGTGATAAAGATATCGTTAAAGCCCAAGACAAAGATCTTTCCTCGTACAAACCCCAACTTGAGGCTGCTCAGCAAAACGCTAAAGACACAGCTGAGGCAGTCAGCCGTCTAGAAGCCACTCACAAAAAGGAAATTGATGAGCAGTTCAGCGTAGTGGTGCTCTAGCCTCAGAAAAAGACTCCATATAGAAAGAAAAGGACATCCTCGCTCAGTGAGTTAAAGAACTGGAGGAGTTGCTACTCAAAGAGAAAGAGGAGAAGAATGCTGCACAGGAAGAGTCGCAACGATATTGTGAGGAAATCGTTGCAACCCGACTCTTAAAGACGAAGCTCGACGAGGAACTTTCTAAAGCTGAAATGTTAACGTACGCAGCCCGTGAGGAGGGTAAAAGAATGGCATTGACAGAAATTGATTCTCGTCTCGAGGCAGCTGCTAAAGCCGACAGAGAGGAAATTAAATGTCTATTTGATCCACTTATTGCTGAATACAACGCTCGATTTCTCATGCATCGAGATCTATCTTTTCTAGGTGAGGGTTACCTCGAATCATTAGCCGAAGCATGGGATGCTCTAGTAAAATTTAAACGAGTGGAGCTGGGCAGTGAAGAGGTTGATGAAGATTCTCTTGTGAAGGAAGTGCTTCGAGGAAATGAGCTTTTCGACTTATCTACAGCCAAAGCCCTTTACGGAAGAGATTCTACCTCATCGAAAGGGAAGGACGTCATTGCTGGCCCATCCGGAACCGAGTCTCCAGTTCCTCCTTCCGTCCAGCCGGTTGGTTTCTCATCACTCGATCCTTTCGAACAACATGATGGCTATGACCCAGAGAAACCCGGGCTTGATGTTCACGTTCTTTCCCCTATTCCAGAGGGTGAGACACTTAGAACAGCCAAGAGTCAATCGGAAGCCAGAAGGCAATTTTTCTTTCTAGGGTTGAAGGGACTTCGCTTTTGATGAACAATAGATGTATTCTAACATTTGTCTTTTTTGACTTTGTGTAGGTCATTCTGATCCCGAACCAACTCTAAGGATCGATGTCGCCATGGAGAAGGAAGAGAAACTGGGAGAGTCATGTCACGCTAGGATTACTCCCATACCCGATGCTCAAATGATCGGGGCGCTCAATGAGGACAAACTCGAGAATCCCTCACCTGTAGAAGAACACAATGAGGTTAAAATCACGGGCGCCTCTGAACATACTTTGAAACTGAGCATGGAGGAGCAAATCGTGGAAGCAAGGAAGAAGAAAGCTGAAATTAAGGTTGAGCCTCAGGTAGTGGAACTTAATGATCCTTTGAACATGCCCCTGAAGGTTATTATCCCCGGTGGGACTACGCCACAGGAAGTTCCTCCTCCTTCTCCGGGCACCACCTCACTAGGAAGCAAGGCATCTAAGAGAGAACATTTGGGTGAGGAGCCTTCGGAGAGGCCAAAGAAGGAGGAAAAAAAATCAAAAAGGCAGCTATCCGGCTGTGCCTCGTTTAACCCGAATGAACTCGGATCATGTAGTTGTTTCTATTTATTTATAGTCGTTGTGAATAATATTTTCCTCCAATCTTCAGAAAAATTGCAATGGAACTTTATTTTGGATTAATAAATAAGATTTTGTTTCTTCGTCTTCCATGATTCTCACTGTTTAGCTTATTGTCTAACTTGCAGTCGAAATTTGAAATCATGTGGGTTACATAAGCTCCGGTCCGCTTCCACATGACTAGAATTTTTTTTAAATCGTAAATATTCTAGTCTGCACTCTGGGGGACTCAGAGTACTCTAGTCCTTACTTCGGGGACTTAGAGATTTTTTTTAAATCGTTTATACTCTGGTCCGCACTTCGGGGACTCAGAGTACTCTAGTCCACACTCTGGGGACTTAGAGATTTTTGAGTCGTTTATACTCTAGTCCACACTCCAGGGACTTAGAGTACTCTAGTCCGCGCTCCGGGGACTTAGAGATTTTTAAGTCATTTATACTCTAGTCCGCACTCTGGGGACTCAGAGTACTGTAGTCCTCGCTTCGAGGACTTAGAGATTTTTTAGTCGTTTATACTCTAGTCCGCGCTCCGGGGACTCAGAGTACTCTAGTCCGTGCTCCAGGTACTTAGGGATTTTAAAGTCATTTATACTCTACTCCATGCTCTGGGGACTCAGAGTATTCTACTCCGCGCTCCAGGGACATAGAGATTTTTAAATCATTTATACTCTAGTCCGCACTATGGCGACTCAGAGTACTCTAGTCCGCACTATGGAGACTCGAAGATTTTTAAACCGTTCATACTCTAGTCTGCACTTTAGGGACTCAGAGTACTCTAGTCCGCGCTCCAGGGACTTAGAGATTTTTGAATCGTTTATACTCTAGTCCGTGCTCCAGAGACTCAGAGTACTCTAGTCCGCGCTCGGGGGACTCAGAGTACTCTAGCCCGCGCTCCGAGGCTCAAAGTACTCTAGTCTGCGCTCCGAGGACTTAGAGACTTTTGAATCGTTTATACTCTAGTTCGCACTTTGGGAACTCAGAGTACTCTAGTCCACGCTTTGACGACTTAGAGATTTTTGAATCGTTTATACTCTAATCCTCACTCCGGGGACTAAGAGTACTCTCGTCCGCGCTCTAGGAACTTAGAGATTTTTTAGTCGTTTATACTCTATGTAATTTCCTTTATTTACTCTTGTTGATATGCTTGAACTTGATGTTTTAATATGCCAATGATGAGATTAGGTTAAATAGGGGTAGAAATCACATATTTTCATTCGTATAATTTGGTATGAATATTTCAATGAATTTTTCTTCGCCGTTCGATTTGTGCTTAAGTGATGTAATGAGTTCTTGACTTTTTCATCTAATATATTTGATTTGTTTGAATTGTAAATTCCATTCATTACTCCTTTGACTTCAGCACTTGAATTTGTTTTGAGATAATATATTTTCAAACCTCTGACTTGTTATCATATTATCACCTGTGAGTTCCATTCTTTGTTGGCAGTATTCGAATTAGAGATAATATTTTGACTTGTTGAAAAACACTTCAACGTAGTTTCGATATACAAATTCTTTTTGAAATGTGATAATGTGGTTTTATGGATTTTGACTTAGTGAAGATTGACTTATTCAATTCACTGATTGTTGGATTCGTGTAATTTTATCTTGCATCTGATATTTTCCACGGCTTGATTTTCTTTATTTCTTGACAAATGTTCACACTGCTACTTGCACTGTTTTGTAAGGCTGTAAACTGCTTCATGTTGTAATATTTGTATATCACCATTTACTGTTTGCTTGGAATGAAGTCTGGTTTCCATTGCATATATATGTGTGTGTTCACGCATGTATATATTTATGTTGTGATGCCTTGTTCTGCTTGATGCTCTATTGTCACCTCTGTTGCATTGTGTCTTCATGAGCATTGCATCCTACACTCTGGTTGTTCATGCCTCTGACCTGATACATATGTATGTACTTATATGCATATGTGCATACATATGACACTTTGCTTGATACTTCACTTATCTGGTGCATTGTGGTCTGGCATTTCATTTTGATCTTTGATTGGTTCTATGTGTGGATTTGTATTCATGTTGAATTTTATTGTTTCTTTGTACATGTATGATTCAGTGGTCATGTTCCACTGGTATGTTCTCATGTGTAGCTTGAGTTTTAATGTAATGTCTCCATACATATATACATACATGTATGTATGTATATATGTGTGTGATTGACTTGATTGCACTTTGGTATTGCAGTCTTATTCATTACTACATATAAGTCTACATGTTTCCCTCTAAGTTGCATTCACTTGTATGCTGATGTCTTGTTGTACACACCGGTCTTTAGAGTTCTTAGTTCACTGATAATCTGCTTCCAATGTGCTTCTAACCATGTCATGTTGAGTTGCTTCACATGTACATCATCTGGTTTTGGCCTCTTGAATTCTGGTCTTTTTATGGTTGCTCATCCACTTCAATAGTTGCATATTCCAGTGTGTATTGTGTAGTGCTTGTATCTCAGTGATGCATTGCTTTTGTTCCACTACCTTGTCTTTTTGAACTGGTTCATTGAGCTAGCTACTCCCTTGCTCGAAACTGTTTTACTAGGTTTCCTTGTTTAGCCTTTACATACCTGAAATGTTGGAACCATGTTGGTCTCTAGTTCCACATGTTAATACATTTTCCTTTGTTTGGTTTATATGCATATACATTTTGGTTGAGTTTTGTTGCATATGCGAGTTCATGCCATGCTGTAGTTTCGAGTCTGTGCATGCTGTCTGGAGCAGTTCTTCATGTGTACTGAACTTCATGTGTATATCCATTTGCTATGTTTTCTCGAGTCTCTATTTTATGTGGTCTGATCTAGATGAATTTTTTTGTTGGACTGGGTTCACTTATGGAACTAGTCTTCTTTTGGTTAGAGTCATTCTGGTTATCATCTTTGTATACATGTGCGTTATGTGTTGTGTATTTGCCTCTGTTGCACATTTTGTCGATCTGATTTGATGTGACCATGATATGAGTATGCATATATGTATGGTGCATTTGAAACTTTGTGACTTTGTTTTGATCGAGAGTTATATGCACTTGAGTTGAATCCAGCTACTAGCTCGGGTTTGACCTTGTGCTCACCTGTCCCTGCAATTTTAACAAGTGTATATCAGTGTGCATGTCCTTGTGGCATGTATAGTGATACACCGTACATGTCACAAGTTGTTCGTGCAAGATGAATTCAAAATAAATATGATGTCAAATAACCCAAATAACTGAGGCAAATTACATTTTCAAAATACACACTTTAATTTGCACTACAAGATATTTTCTTTTTCAATTTTACCATGTCAATGTTTGTTTTACAGATAATTTAGATGCTCCTTCAATCTGGAATAGAGTTGAAGATAAATACGAGTGAATGAGTGATATGTAATGAGGTGAATATGTATGTAAAAATTGTATAGTGAAAAATTTATTGTAATTTGAAATTGTATTGTAATTGAAATTGTGTATATATGTGAGAGCTCAAATTCATACTATTTAAAATTGTAACAAAATATTTATTTGAACAAAATATTTGGTTGAATATGAATTCTGTGTTATTTATTTTATTCAACAAATATTTATTTAATTATGTGAAAAATAAAATAGTACAATAAAAAATACATTTAAATATATATATATACACACACACATAGATATGTTTATTATCATCAAACAAAAATCATACACTAGCATATTCTACACAATCATCTACTCATGTCGGACTTGAATTGCTCAAAACAACCGATTGTTAATTTATATATGGAAAAACTTAGCATATGGAGTAAATAAATCAATTACAGAATCACAAACACAGAATAATACAATAATAAGCAGCGGAATAGATAAATAGTAGTTCATGAAGCTACCATATAAACATCAGAGTTTAAAACAAGATACAATAGAGAACTCAATATATAATGTAGTCTCGAATACAAAAGCAAATGACAAGTCTGAACATAGAAAACTAGAATAAACTGAAATAACAGAATAGCTAAGAAGATAATAGACAGATCTCCAAGCGAAGCTCCAAGCTCCAAAGATGAGTCAAATACTTTGACAGTCAGTCTGACCCAAGCATAAAGCAGAACACAAAACACTCGTGTCAGGATTAACATTCTTATATCAATAAATTCAACTCAAGTGAAATGTCAACTGAAATACAGAATAACTTAAAGGATGTTGGGGATTCTCATCCTTTAAGGATCCGTTAAACTATCTACATACATAGTACGATACGCTACATAGATAATGTCTATAATAAAGTAAACTATTAATATAGCGTTAAGGCATTACCCATATCCCTCTTAACACATTTTATATATTTTTGTAATCTATACAAATACTGTAAGCCCCACCAAACTGATGGGATACTCAGGGAGCACTCCATAAGTACGGAACTAAACAAACACATAGTGGGTGCGATAAGGCATGTGACAAGGCATGCGAGGCAATGCCAGGGTAGGATTCTACTGTTTGCACTTCTGGGCTGGTGATAATGCAAAGCAACTACTACCACCCACCTCGAGACACACTCCTAAATCAAATATGCACCCAATCAAATCACAAGGTAATAGAATAGCATCGAAGAAATGCGCCTAATCGGAGGAGCGACTTCACTTGGCCCAGTATAGCTCCTGTTTTAGCCACATCAAGCTGACTTGCGGGAGTCGGGGCTGCGTTAATACCTCATATAGAATCATTGCCAATCCATCCTACTTCATTCTGGAATCTCCACCACATGCATAGTTGTTAAAGTTGTTTTCGGTATTGGCATAGAGTATATCAATATCTGATCCCTGTCTCTTTAACAACCAAACACTTATTTCACACTGTGGTCATTTTATTTCAAAACAGTTTATACTTCATATCGAAATATCATATACTTTTCAAAGTCATATCACTTTCCAAATTCATATTACTTTAAAAACCACATCACTTTAAAAATCATTATTCACTTTAAACCATTTTCATTTCCAATAATCATAATCGCACAAAAGTTTTTATATTAAAATAGTTTTAAACTAGAATTGGTTTCTTCAAATTTTACAAATCAATTCAAATCAACCTTTAGTTCCAAATCCAATTTAAATCAATCTCAATTCAAATTCTCATTAAAACCATTTTCATTTATCGATTTCAAATCCAGATTTGAACTACAAATTTAAACCATTTCAATTTCAACAGGTTTGAAGTTAATTGTTCAAACATTTATAATAACTCAATTTGATAAATTTTATTTATATTTCCAAATTCAACATTTAATTTTATTCTAATTTGAAATTATTCGTTAAATCATTCTTAGTAGCCTTTAAATAAATATCAAATTATGAATTTAAATTAAATGTTCAATTTCAATTTTATTTGAAATATTCATTTAATCATCTTTAATTAAATTAAGTTATAAAATCACATCCTTTAAAAATCTCAAAATCAATATGTTCACATCATATTTAAATTCAATTATTAACCAACTTAAATTTGAAGTCAATTTCAATTTTATTTGAAATATTCATTTATCACCTTTAATTAAATCAAGTTACAAAATCATATCCTTTAAACTCTCAAAATCAATAAGTTCACGTCATATTTAAATTCAATTATTAACCAGTTTAAATTTCAAGTCAATTTTACTTTATCTTTCTAACCTCTATTATTAATGTTATTACAAAATCTATTTAAATATTAATATAAATTTAAATAGATACTTTAAACATATTATATACATTAATTAAATTAAATTTTATTAAATTAAAGTATATTGAATCTTTATTAAATTAAATCTTATTTTATATATTCTTAAAATAATAAAGTTATAAATAAAATTGTATAAATTTCATTATAAATCTTAACTTACAATTTTAAAATCCAAAATATATAATTTTAAAAATCTAACTTTCACACATATATTAAAATTAAAATCTTTATATTATTTTTAAAAATCAATAATTATTAAAACCCATATATTTCCTTTCAAACTTTGAAGTCATTCAACAAAAATAGACCAACGGTGTCCGTATATAATTTTCTATCCTATGGTCAAGTGATACACATATATATCATTTCAATCTGCAATTTAAATTTAATATTTACGGGTATATATCATTTCAACCTGCAATCCTAAAATTTAAATCATCGAAAATCGCTTGGGTTTATCATTTCAACCCATAACGATTTTCCCCTAATTTATAATATGTTTGGGTATGTATCACTTCAACCCATAGAGAATTTCTAAACTAGCAGGAAACTTGTAGAGTGAGAACAAATACGATAATAATATAACATATCAGCAAGAGGCATATATCATCGGTAACAAATATAATATATACAACAGGTTATGGTGTCATATGTCATAGGTAAACTATTGCAAATAATGGCATATCATATTAACAATTAAATAACTTAACAATTCAAATTTAATAGCATATTTCAAATTTTAGGTGAATTAAGTTTACTAATTATAAGAATGTTAATTGTGAGTGATTGCTCACTTTTCGAGGCTAAAGAATAGGACAGGTACACCAATAAGCGACAAATCAATGTAACTAACTACGGTGATCAATTCTGGACGACGGCGAAACCAAAAGCAAAGCACAATGAATATGAAGTCTACGAACAAAGCAAAGCTAAGATGAAATTCGATAATCGATGGAAACAAAATATATAAATCTTAAAAATCTAAAAATTTTCATGTAGAAATCTTATATTATATATTTTCTTTAAAAATCAATATTCGATTTGAAACACATATCAAAATAAATTATACATATATTATAAAAAATCAATATGTGATTCAAACCCATATATAAAAAAAATCTATATATATTATTTACAAAATCATTACTTAGTTTGAAACACATATAATTCAAATCAAAATATATATTACATTTTTAAACAAATATTTATTAATCCATATATTGAAAATCAGAATATATAAATAACACCAAGAATCAAAATATGTACAAGTTGATATATATATATATATATATATATATATATATATATATATATTTAGAAAAGAAAAGCTAAGAGCACAACTCTTACCAACAGGCACAGGTTGAAACTTTTATATATATAATACCCCTTTCTTACTTTAAATCTAAGAATAGAGACAGCAAGAAACAACTTTAAAATATAATATATATATATATAATACTTTTTTTCTACTTTACAATATACATATGTAAAATGCAATAGCTATTACAACAACTATTATAATCTCTATAAAGTTGTAGGACTGTAAAAAGAAGAATAAGCAAAAATCACAAACTCATGCATACATGCATATATATATATACACACTAACATATTTTATTATATACCATTAATCATATTATATAATACTATAAAACACATTATATATACCTCTATATAAAAAGGAGGAATGCTCGGCCATTAACTAAAATGAATCTAAGGTGGCTGATGCAAAATGAAGGTAGAATGGCTATGGAGAATAGAGGATAGGTTGCCATGGTTGAGCTTGCGATTCGGGTGGCGATGGTTGATGGGTTACAACCGAAAAGGTCGGGTATGGGTCGGGATGAGGAATAACGCGGCTAGGTTTGGAGAGAGGAAGGGTTGTACGGGTTTTTGGGTCTGCCAAGGAGCGGGTGACTGCCATTATGGCGAGGGAGGTGGGTGTTTGACAAGGTGGTTCGGCTGTGCATCATTTTGTTTTTTTATATAAGAGGCTGTGCTTATTCACAAGCAAGGGCAAGCGAAAGGTCACGAGTAAGGGTTGTTGCCAACGCTGGTTCGAGGAAGGAGGCGCTGTCGCAGGTTGATGGAATCGTGGAGCTGAGTGTTGCATGGGGTTTTGATCCAAATGCATGCAAGGATGAGGTGAGCAAGATTCGATGGCAGGTGAAGTATAAATGAAAGAAGCAGGTTACCAAGTAAAATAAAAAGGAATCCTACTTGATAATATTTTTTTAATAAGAACGAGAAGAACATAAAAAAGAGAACGTCAGGTTCCAAAGTAATATGGAAGAGCAGGCTTCTAGAAGAAGAAAACAAGCTTTATAGAAAGAAAAATATATAACTTTATAATATTTGTCTCCCAAAGCATGAAAACGGAAGGAAATGGAACGGTAGAAAAATATATGGGCAGGTTACAAATATGAATGGAAAAAGTCAATAAGTTGGATTTATAAAAATAACAAATGGAAGTGGCTATTCAATTTCTCACATTGGATACGCGAAAGGACAAAGGAACACCAAAGGTTCAAAAACGGGTACCGATATGGCTGACCGTTTCACGGTTTTTGCCGCGTATTGGACATCCAAACACACAAATGAATATATTACGAAGATCAACATGACGAGACGAACAGAATTGTATACAAATATCAGCGATACGATCATCCTATCAAAAGCCAATATTTGTTGCCAAAAATGCTGCTAAAAAGCATAAAATAAGACAAACGGAGGTAGAGTAGTCCAAATTTGGCGAAACGAAATATGACGTCTCATTCATAAAATGATCTACATTTTTATTATATAAAAATATTCAGATTTTGAAAATATTTTCATCAAATTAACCGATTTAAATTGAAATTGAAAATTACACAACATAATTAACTTACATATTTTCCAATGAAATTTACCATTTGCTATTTTTAAATAGACACGTAGAAATATCAAATTTTCATTGCAAAATTTTATTATTTATTTTTCATGAAAAATGTAGTTAATTACATTATTAAAACATTGAAATATACGATTGTTACAGATACTTACATTTTCTATCATAGTAGAGAATTATGCAAGGAAAACTGAAAATTATAATTGGAAAGCCTGATCAGAGTCCGCATTAGAGGATCAGGGGATCAATACTAGTTCGGAAGTAAAATTGTGGATTCTAACAGTAGATCGAATCGAATATATACATAATATGAATTTAAGTTTAAAGACAAATATTTTTGGTAAATACCTTTGGGTTTTTTTTTTGGTGTAATTTCCGAGACGATTTTTTTTTAGAGAAGTGCAACAACCCGCAAATTATCAACTTGATAAACTATATTTATTTTTAAATTAATCAAATATAAAATTTTTTATCATATAGTATGATGTTTTAATAAAATAAATAATAATTTTATAAGTATTTATAAAAATATATAAAAAATAGCGATAAAATGACCGAAAACCATTTATCAATAACAGCTCTAAAGTCACAAAAAGTCAAGCATGAAGCTAGATACATATACTTATTTTTACTTTTGAACTAGAATATGAAATAAAATAATTTATTTTATTTCTAGAAAAAATAAAGTGCAAAATAGGCATAAGAACAAACAGTGAAAAAATTTTAGGATAAGGACAACAATTTTCATTTTTAGGCTGAAAGACAAACTTGAAAATTTTAGGCTACAGGACAATGCTACATATAGCTAGCATTTTGTACAGTGTAAAACTGAATATAATGCTAGTTATAACTATCATTTTGTATAGTGTAAAAACTAAATATAATGCTAGTTATAACTAGCATTTTGCCTTTAGTTTAATTTTCTTTCAAAGCTTGTCCTTCAGCCTAAAAATAAAATTTGGTGTTATTCAGCCTAATTTTTTTTCAAAGTATGTCCTTCTGCCTAATTCCCTAAAAAATAAAAGTAGTTATGACATCATTAGTAATGCCCTTATATTTAATAATTGATTTATTATTTTAAATTGAGATTTAATGATTTATTGATTATTATAATTATTCAAATAATTGCTTTTAAATGATAGTAATTCATTTTAAATAGTTATAAAGTGATAACAAATGATTTATAATAGTTTTATAAAGATATATGAGTTAAATAGAAAAATATAAGAAAATTGATATTGGTTTTATTGGTATAATAGCAATTTTGTGAAAAATTGTTAATATTTATTTATATGATTTTATAATTCAAATGAGATTATTTATTAATTAAAAATGATTAGAAATTTATTTTCAATTTATGTTGACATATATATGTAATTAAGTTATAAGTAAAAATGTGACTGGTAATCGGTTTCCCCTTTTTCAACGGTTTAACATATAGAAGTTGTTTGAAGGTTGTTGCAACCTTTTTTGTATATCATGTACACATATATAACTTACATATGCATACGTGAACACATATACACAAAAATATACAAATACATTTACATATAAACATGTATAAGAAAAATATTTAAGATATTTCATAAATACTTAACCCTTAAGCAAATCTAAGTCAACTATCTTACACACTAAGGACATGCACATGGCATGAAAATGAATGAAGTGATGGAGGCACATGGAAGAGGGGTACCAACGTGTAGAATGATGGGATGGAAGGGTGTGGGCAAGGGTAGAAATGTAATTACACATTTAGATATCTTTACACAAACTTTTCCCTACAAATACCCACCCATTCTCTCATAATTTTACACACGATCTTCCTCGTCTTCTCCTTCCCCTCAAGCTATTTTAATGGCTTCTCAAGGCATGGCAAAGTAATGCAAAAATATCTCCAAAAAGAAATAAAAATACAAACATATTCATAATTGATCAAAACCAAAGCAAATCATCTCCTTTCCTCTCCTCAAATCCATGACCACCATCATTTTCCACATTGGCCGAGAGCTTACATCCAAAAAACATCAAGGCTCCATAATGAGGTTAGGAAGAGATCCAAGAACCTCCGGAGCAAGAAAAAAAGAATAAAGTGCCGTCGGTTTCATTCCAAGTAATTATGAAAAAGTTCGAAGTGTCGTGGAAGCTCTACCGGATTTTTTGGAGCTTAGGTAGGAGGGTGCATTTGTGATTGTGAGCACTCAATATTATTAAATAATAAATAATCGACAAGCACCATTGTCCCAGTGGTTAAGTGATTCGACTTTGGTGTGAGAGGTCACAAGTTTGAAACTTGCGTAGCATGATTCGAACTTATATTGACATGTGATATGTTGTCATAGTGATATGTTGTATCTAAGTACCAATTCAAAAAATATATCAATAAATAATCTCTATAACTATTTTTAAGTATGATAATGTGACCATTTAATCTCTTAATTATTATATGTATGTTTGATAACTTGGTTGATTATATGGTTGATTATGTGGATGTTGATATGGTTGATAACATGGTTATGATAAATAATGAGAAGTCATAATAAAAACGCTTAGTTAATAGAAAATGAATTCATAATAATGTATATATATATATATATATATATATATATAGTTTTTTAGCCTCTTAATGGTTTTAAAATATAAAAGAGGTTGAAACTGAATATTACAATAATATAATATTATGAAATGATTTAAAAGTGTCAAAAAGAGATTTAGGAATATTGGTTTAAATGTTTGAAAATGGTTTTAAAATGTTTAATAAACATTAAAATTCAATTTGGATAAATTTTGACAAATAATGAATTTTGGGTCAAAAATAGGCGCGACGTGTAACGACAGTTCACGATTTTATGCCATAAAAGTTAAATCCTTCTATATGATGGGATCGTAGTCAGATTTTATACAATAAGAATTTTCTGAACTCTTATGACTATAGTTTTCAAATAAAATAAAATAATTGAGATTTCATTTGATATATTTTAAAATATGAGCAAATCAAGTTCTCTGTAAAATCGTGCTTTGGCAGTTCGGTGGCCAAAGTGGCAAACCTTCTAAAGATATATTATTATAATATTTAAAATTATGGAATAAATTCTATAAATCCTTTAAAATGTTTTAAAAGATATTTAAGTTATAAAAATGGATTTCTAAATGATCGAAAAGTTGTTTTTAATCAAATAAGCTTTGAAAACACTATTTGCAGCACTATTCTCAGCACTTTTTACAGCACTTTAATAACTTTTGAAATATGAACATAAACTTAAGTATTCTTTTTCAAATATTTTGTAAACATTTTCAAATAAATAATTAACTGTTTTAAAGATTGAGGATTTTATAATTTAATTTAAAGAATATAAATAAATGATTTAAAGAAAAGCTGACAAAATCAAGTGATTTAACCCTGGCTCTAAAAGCCGATGAGTAGACTGGATTTTTTATTCATGAGATTTAGGTGAGGTGCCTAAATAAAGGAGATGTTCAGGAGCAACCAATGACCTATCCCACCTAGCCTCTCCTAGGCGAGGAATAAATAAGGTTGAAATGTCGAAAATGAGTTAAGTGTAAAAGATTAAGTTTTCCAAATTTAAACAACTTGGATCGCATGGAGATTATCTTCTTACACTTGGTGTTAAATTCCAAGGAGGGAAACCATACTATCCTATGAATTTAAAAGGTGATTTCACCGCTATTCGATGGATAGTAAAGGTTGAATACATAAATTGATACCGAGTAGAACTCATATAATTTCCATGATCCTTTTTACTCAAAATGTTTTCCAATATGAGATTTAAATAAATGATTGGAAATGTTTTCCTAAATAAAAGGTGAAATGATTTGGAATTATTCCAAGATTTAAAAAGGTTTAATTAACCAAATGATTTGATAAATGAGGTTTAGTGATTGCATATAGTATCAAGAAGATAAATGCAATAATTTAAAATAATATATCTTTGAGAAATTTATGAATGAATAGAAAGATGAATTAAATTAAATGATGATTGATAATCACATATGAATTAACATCTTTTTAATCGATGATTGTTCAGAGGAACAAGGATCACAAAAACCACTTCGAACCAATGTATACGTACGGGAGCGATAACATGTTGAAGATGATGATTTTTGAAGACCGGAGATCTTCAAAATGTAGGGATTACTGTATGAGTCCCAAGGGTTTAGCCTGTATTATATTTATATGCCAGTGTTGTCTATATTCTGAAATCTTCATTGTATTAAAGACCGAGGACCATCATAGCAAAAGGGCTACTTGTTGACATTCTCTAGGTCGCTCCAAATATAGAGATATTTATTATAGTAGTGATCCTGTCGTGTTTTGAAATCTTCATAATGCAAGGACTACTCGCTACTGATCCTAGGATGTTGTGGGAGGAGTGCATTCGGTTACATTCAGCCCCAAAATGAACTTGTATAGACGAATGTTTGACATTGCATTTCTAAGATCACAACATTGACTTTTACAAACGTACATTCGTTTGGCGGCCGAGAAAGCAACTTCTCTTAGCTTAACACCCTTCTCTAAGACGTACGAGCTTAGAGGTTCTATGTTCATGAAAATAAATAGTGATTGAAAGAATGTCAATGTGGCATTCAAAGTGGAGCATGTAATGATCAAAGCGTGGCTTTATGGAGCATGTCATTACGAGCCTCACATCCCAGGAATGATACGGGATAGTACGTGGTCTGGAGGACATATTTTCAGGCTATTATTGAGGGAAGATGTCCCTTAGGCAGTAGTTACCATATTACATGAATGGATAGGTATTGGAGGCTGATGGAAACCGTGTAAAGCCTAGCCGAGTAATACTCTTTCCTATAGTAGTATAACAACGTAGTTTGGAGGCTGACGGAGACCGTGTAAAGCCATGCAGAACTATGTGTTATACGTGGATATTTTGGGTTTGAATGGTCTCTAAAACCTACTTTTATAGTTTTGATTATAGAACCTACTTTTAAAAAATAGTTAGTAAGCCGTCAAATTTAATTAATGTAACAATTTCAGTTATCTTTGAATATTATTTGAAAAGTGTTTTCAAAGGAATGTCATTAGAAATAATATCAATTTATTTTGGTATAGAAATGTTTGGTTATCATAAGGTAAAAAATCGTCCGTATTTATGTGTAGGCGTGGTCTTATAAGATACCCTTCTTTTCAAAGGTTTTGATTGACATCAGCATGATCTATACATTTAAAATTTCGAGTATCTTATGCTGGTCTATCAAGCCTGATCTGGGTATTTTTAATACTTCGGTCAGGTCTTAGTAGTTTCAGGTTTTGTTGAATATGCTTGGGATTTCCAAAGGAGAGCTGGAGATCTTCATCTACGTATGAACGTATTCTATTATCCGCTGCATCTATTGCATTTTTATTTTTTTTATTTTTTAGCATTTGTAAGGACAGAGGGTTTTTAACTATCCAGGTTGAATCTAGGTTAGACTTTGATATTGTATTCAAATTTTTTCGCTACAAAAATTTTATAACAAAATAATATATGTTATTCCATTTATGTGAGATTCTGGTTTCTGTACTATTCTACCTTTATTTTCTTTTTCCCTTAACGATCGGTCTTTCCGGTACTTGGATTTAATGTAAGTGAATACGATGGATGTATTAATGTCGATTTTCGAGGGTCGAAAAATCCAGTTCGTTACAAAATGTAAGATTTAATTTCCTAAAAGATATATATATATTACTATTTCAAATTATTTGAAATAAAATCCGATGTTTATTTCTTAAGTTTTCTGTTAAGTTATATTATGGACGCATGTATTCTTTGCACTAGGGTAGTTTGTTATGCATCTTATTATGATATGTTGTTTGTTAGTTTTTAATTATTGAAATAAAATGAAATATTTAGCGATTTTGGATAGTTGAAAACTTTCGAATTTATACAGAAACTAAAGTTAAATGTTTTTGATAAATTATAAAAGTTGAATTTTTTATATAACTATTAATTTTGAAAGATAGTAAGTTGAAACAAGTTTAGAATTTGTTAAGCATCCTTATTAAATAGAACAGTCATTGTTATTGGGCTAGCTAATAAACGTATTTACTTTAGGGTTATCAAAGAAAATTAGACTCTATTCGTGAGTTCGATGCTAAAGTCCTGCTCTAACTAGCTACTTGCCTAACCCTATGGATAAAGAAGTCTATAAGTTTGACTCAATTATAAGATCAAAATTTAATCAAGGCCTTCATTGGGATTTTAGGAAATGAAAAACAAAATGTTTTTTATGTACTCTTAGGATATAATAGAATATTATACAAGTAATAAATTGAAGTCTTAAAATATTTTCAAATGAAATTTTTCTTCATTAAGATATTTTGGAGGCAAAGATATGTTTTTATGAAATGTTTATAAACTTAACTAATGTTTTAAGAAATGTAGCACAAATGATTTTAGTATTATATAAGAAATGATTTTATGTAAATGGATAAGAATTTAAAAACAAATTGGTGTAGTTAAGAAACCAATAGAATTAAGTAGGTAAGTTGTACATGGATCATTCTATTCACATGACAAATCTTGATCTAGGATTCGAGTACATGATTTCGAGGTGATATACACGGGCACAAACAAGGATTTTTCACTAGTTTTTGATGGCGAACACTTGATACAGATTCTTGATATGATTCTAAAGTTTTCTATCATAGTTTATCTCTATTTCAGGAGAACGGAGGTTTCTAATGAGGAACTTAATCGAGGTCTGCAATAGAGAAGTAAAGCGAGATATGCTAGTTTTGAAGAGGAATCTATGTGATCGAGCAAGTGATCGGATCGATATTGTGTACGGATGATATATGTACATTGTATGGGTTTTACTATATATACTATATTTGGCTTATGGAGAGTTTACGAAAGGACTCTTTGAATTGTTTAAGGTAGTATGAATAATCGACAAGTAATAACCTAAGGTGGTTGAGCAAAATGTACGCTTAGTTGTTTATTTATCATCCTTCTGCAATGAGGAGGTTTCGAACCTAGGAAAACCATAAGCTGCATTTGCTAGTGACTGTAATATTATTAAGTATTAATGTATTGTTGTTTCACTGGTTGTTTTTGTTAGAATTTCAAGGATGAAATATTCTAAGGGAGGAGAATGTAACGACCCTGAATTTCGAACACTTTGTATTTAAATATCTGAATTATTTAATTATTCGTATCTAATATTTAATGTGATTAAATAGGATTTTATAACCTTGTTAAACTCTTTTTAATTAATAAATAATGATAGAAAACTTATTTTTGAATCGTGTTTACAAAATATGTACTTTGAATAAATACTTAAAATGTGATCAAAAAATATTTGCTAAAAATCAACTTTTCATTAGGCTGTTTGAATATTTGTACACTAATATTATAACATATAAACACATTAACAACTATTAACACTTTTCATAACCAAAATTAATTAAAACCTAAGTGCTTCATGAAGGATTCATTGACCCTTGATTTAAGGACTGATTTAATGAGGTATGGTGTGTAAGAGGTATGGTGTGTAAGAGGCATGGGCTTACATGGCATGAACGAGTATAAGTGGTCATTTGGCTTCTCTTTTCAACTTTATAAACACACACCCTTAGCTCCCTTCATTCTTCACAAATTAACAACCAAAGATCCTAGCTCTTATACTTCTTCCTCTCCTTTTCTCTTGGGCCGCGGGCATCCTAGGCTTGATCTAGCCTAGGCCAATCCCAATACAAGGCCACATCATCATGGTCGTGCCCTCTCTTCTCCATTCTCTTCTTAGCTATGAGAACAAATGGTGGGGAGAAGGCTAGGTATGAGCAAGAAGGGAGGTGGTGGTTTTGGACGTGTGCAAAAGAGAGGGAGAAGTAGCTTAAGCCGTGTGCAAAAGGATAGGGAAGAATGGATTTTTTTGCTTGATTGAATGCTGGTAGGACGATGGAAGTGTTTGGTTTGTATAAAAGCGAGTTATTCGATCCTTGAAAGAATTTAATAAACTTGTTAATTTTCTTGCTAAAAAACTATGATAATAGACCCTAACTATTTAAAGTCATAATTATGTGCTTTGAAAAGCATGCGATTTGTTTAAGTGTTGAGCTTTGAACGACTTTTAATTTTGTTGTTTAAATTAAGTACACGTAATTGGAAATTTGAACATTGAATTTGGACATGTTATTTAGTATTCATGTTAGTACATGCTTTTGTTTGATATGATTTGAGTTTGGAAATCATATATGACTATATAATTAAATGACATTAAGTATTGATGTTGAATATGGAATTATAGCGATAGTCGCTATAAAGGCACTTTTGAATCCCTTTACTTTAATTAGTGTAATTTGGTGATTTGTGAACATATCATAATATAACTTGTTTTGGTTGTTATATACACTTCTATAGTGTTTTGGTAAGCAAAGGGTAGGTTGGAGAGTTATAGAAAATGTAAACTGAAGTTGTAAAATTTAATAGCAAAATAGTCGCTACAACTACACTTTTAAATTACTTATTTTGGGAAATAACGTTTATTTTTGTAGAAACTTTCTTAGAGGTCTCTTTACCATTTCAACAAGTAAATAATATATTATTCTTATTATAAAAATTTTGAAGCTCAAATCAAGTGATAACTAGTTGAACGAAGAGACAAAAAGTTATAGCAAAATAGTCGCTGTACGAGCACTTTAGAAAAATACTTTGTTTTCAAAAATTTCTATAAAATAATTAAACGTTGTTCTTTGGGATTTTTCATAGTTTCTAAGTATCCAAACTGTACTAACTATTGTAAAATGAGTGAATGAAAAATCATTTGTTAGAACATTGAAAACTAGGCGCAAAGTTGCAGCAAAATATGTTAAAAACTTGTAACAAAATTTTAGACAACATTTCTGGAAATGTTATCTTTGATGTTTGAAACTATAAATTGTGTAAAAATGATATAAAAATTAAGCATTTTTTCCTAATCTTTTTAAGGTTGTTTTCTAACTTATATTAGAGTGTTTTAAAATTTGTTTTATGTTTAAATATATTTTTAATAATTAATTATGAATTTTTAAAAGTAAGTTGCTTTTAAAGTAAAACATGTTTATTTTGGTTTTTCTATTTATTTTAAAAGTTTGTTATTTTACATAATATTCTATATAAATAATTATAATATAATTTTAAGTAATTTAAAAGCTTATTAACATATTAATAAGTATTTTAAAAGGTATTCCTACAAATATAACTTTTGAAAAGTAAGTTAAGTATTGTATAATTATAACAAAGGAAGTTTGGATTTTTACACCCAAGTTGAAATAAATGGTTTTGTGGAATTACTTAAAAGTTTATTACCTTAATAAATAAGTATGGATATGATTTGATCTTTAAATAAATATTTTAAAGTTAATGATAAGTATAGAAATAATTTTGGGTTGTAGCAAACAATGTTTTGTAACATTTGTTTTTAACCTTTATTATTATTTATACTTAGAAATATAATTAGATGTTCACTAATGAATATTTAGCAGATAACTATAAGTAAATGGTTTTGGGTTTGTTATGATAATGTTTTGAGTAACACTTGTCTTAAGCCCTTATAAATGTAATTAAACCTTTAAAAAGAGTTTTAAAGATAATGATTAAATGTGAAGTGTTTTTGGTTTGTAGTATACATTGTTTCGGTAACATTTGTTTTTAAACTCATGAGTTATATTTTAAAGTGGAAAATTATTATAAATATAATATATCTCTAATAGTTGAATTTTAAGATAATCATAAGCATTGAAATCTTTTATCAAAAGGTAGAAAAGTTATATGTTTAATTTATAAAAGAGAAGGCTTTATAGTAACATTTGCTTCTAACCTACGACGATCTGGATTTCTAGACTATTCAATATCGTCGAAAACCCATCCGAGTTAAACTACAAATGAAAACTATCGATTTAATACCTAATATCATTTGGTAAAAGCTTAATGCTACTAAATGTATAGGATACAAATTCAGTTTATACAACTTATCAGAGGAATTTACTAATTTTGCAAGGTGTGTTTAATACATATCAAATACAATGTCTACAAATCTGCCGTTTTGCACTCTGATGAGAAAGGCTGCAATATCCTTACCTGGGAACTCAATAAACATGTCAATATAGAATAAAATGATAAGCAAGAAAGATACATGAACATCAAACAAATAACAACCCATAGAAGATAAACAGGAAAGGGTTACATTATTTTTAGACCTGCATCACTACTACTTGTGGCTGCCTATGTACTTCTATCTTGTTGGGTATTAATTAGATGCAGGATCAACCCAACATAGTTTTCCTACCACTAATAGGACTCATGGAGCCTATGATGCAACAAACAAATATACAATTATCCAATTGCATACTTAGCCTTAATCTTCATGTTTAGATTCTTAAATCTAATTTACTTGATTTTATTCAAGTGTGCTGCTATATGTATCCATGTTTGTTCTTTCCAACACCATGATATGGTGGCCAAAAGTACAAAATTTGGTGCATTTAGCTCCACCGGGGGGTGCGGTGATAAATGCACCCCGTTTTGTTCTTTTGGCCACCACATCGTGGTGTTGGGAACAACAAACTGGGGCGCATATAGTAGTACACTTATTCAATAGCTCTTTGAAAAGAATAGTATCTCATATGACCACGCCATAGATAACCACGGACGAGTTTTTATCTTATGCTAACTTAAAACAATTTATATGTAAAATCTTTTCGTATTATTTTTAATGACATTCTTTGAAAACATTTGCAAATTAACTTATAAATCTTAGCCGAAGTACTTGCATTCAGTATTTGCAAAATTAATCCGTACGACACTTATTGGATATTGGATTTCTAATTGAATAGCGAGGTAAGGGACATCCTCCTGTATGGAGCATTTCGAGTGGAATGCACCCGAGTCCCCTATGTCGGTCCTCTTGCAAATTAAGATTGGCCTATCCCAAAATATAATATATGAATAGCACCGAGTATTACATCACCCGACCATTACCGTCCTAACCAAGATCTCGAGCATACACCATATAATTTAAACCTGATGTTATAGCAAGCATAAAAAATTTTATATCTAGAAAGGTGATTTCGTACCCTGATGGTAGCGAGCCACTTAGCCTTAAAGCATCCCCTGTTTTACTATTCCTGGGTGTGAGACTTTGAGGTAATGATTACATTTCATACAGCACATATTCCACTTGGAATGCCACACTGCTATTCCCCGGTTACACAACTTATTTCTACAAACGTTAACTCCTGAGCTCATACATGTTAGGAAATGATGTTAAGCTAAGAAAAGTTACCATCTCCACCACCAAACAGATAATACATTCATAGAGATCAATCAACATGATCTAGAAGTGCAACATCAACCATTTGTCCATCAAGTTATCTAGGAATAGGAAACTGAAGGCACTCTCCTACTACATCATGTCAGGCATTACCTCTAGGACTAGAAGCGAGTTAGTCCTTGCATACGAAGATTTCAGAACAAACGTACTATGGATATTTATTTATTTCGAGAGGCCATTCCAAAATTATCAACATGCGGTCCTTCCGTTTTGAAGATCCTCGCCTTCAAAATCAAGATCTTGAATATATATTTTCTTCACTTTCGAGACATAAATTTGTTTGAAGTGGTTTTCGAATAAGAATTACCCTAATCGAATCCCGGTTCCTTCGAATTAATTATCGATAAAAAGATGTTTTATAGTGATTATCATTTGATTTATTCATTTCTTTTTATCGAAAAATATCTTCGACATATATAACATTCTTGTTAGTATATATGGAATCATTAATCCTTTATTTATTAAATTCATTAGTTTAATTAAACCTTTTTTAAACTTGGAATGATTCTAAAACATTTTACTTAGGAAAATATTTCCAAATCATTTATTTAAATTTTAAGAAAGATTTCTTATTTTCAAAACGTAACTTTTTAATAAGTTGAAAACATGTTATCTAAGATGGTAAGTCCAAATTGTTTTAAATTTGGAAAATTTAATCTTTTATACTTCGCTCTTTTGACATTTCGACCTTATCTATCCTTCATATAGGGGAGGCCAGGTAAGCCAGGGTACTAGTTTCTTCAAAATATTTCTTTGTTTTAAGAACATCACCCATATCTCAGGAATAGAAAAATTAGGTGTACTCGTCGACTTATTTGAGCCAAGATTGAAACATTTGTTAATGATAACTTTTCTTTAATTCATTTATTTAAATTATTTTAAATAAATTATAAGATCTTCAAATAATCTTTAAAAAAATTAATCATTTATTTAAAAAAAATTAAAATATTTGGGAAAGAAATGTTAAGTTTAAAACCATATTTTAATTGTTATTGAAAACCGCTGCAAATAGAGCTGTGAATAATAGTGTTTTAAAGTTATATTGATCAAAATGATTTTTCTATTATTTGAAAATTTATTTATATAACTAAAGTGTCTTTTAAAATATTTTAAAATATTTATAAATATTTTCCATATTTTTATGGAATTTAAAAATATCAAATTTAAATCATTTTTAACTTTGGTTGTCAAACTGCAGAACCACGATATTATTGAAAAACTTGTTTTGCTTATATTTCAAAATCTACTTATTGAAATATCGACCGTTTTCTTTTGTTCAAAAACTATGGATATAATAGTTTGGAAAATTATTATCATAAATAATTTCGAGTTATCTTCCACTTTATATACTCATTTAAATTTTATGGCGCGAAATCGCGAACTACCATTACGCGACGCATCCAGTTTTGACTTGTTTTTCATTTCTCATTCAAACTTCATCAATTTGTTTCTAGTGTTCATAAAACATTATTAAATCATTTTAAACCATTTTCAAGAGGTTTAACATTTCATATATACCATTTCATAAATAAAAGGAAAGTGATTTCCTTTGTGATTTTCGACGTGTATTTAACATGACTTGTTAATGAAATCAAACAAATATATTAAACTACCAAATATGATTAACAATCATCACAACCAAGCATGACAAACAACATCATATCATCCAATATATATATACATACATATATAATAGTATAAGTGGAGTTATATTATCCATTTCCAAGTCTAATTCTTCCTACCAACATTTAAATGAATCGACACTTCACTAAATCATCACTAAAACAACTCCATCACCCTCCTTTCTCTCAGCCATCCTTCCCCCACTACCATAGCTTATGTCGCATGTGATGATCCACCACTATACTCACACTAGCCAAGGACACTACTGGGTAATGTCATCAACTAGAGCGAAGAATAAGGCTGCTGAGGAGCGACCATCTGTGTAATTGCTTTGTGCGAGTATCGATATATCAGACAGTATGACATGCATTTCATTTCAAGAGGAAATAACATATCAAATACAAATTCAAAGCCAGTACACAGTGGCTATGTGGTCTTTGGAAACAAATATAAAACAAGCATAACATAAATCAGTCACATATATTCATATCACTAAGGCGGAAACAGATATGAATATATCAAATAGAAGTGTACATCAAAGTAGTGGCCATATAAGAGCCACTACATCACAAAAGAATAGGTGCAAGTGCTAGACAAAAGAATATGTATACATCAAGGAGACAAAAGAATATGTATACATCAAGAAGTCTCTAGCTTGAATGTATAAAAACAAAAACTACTAAGCAAAATTAGTTTGCCAAAAGTCAGAAGATAGTCCTTGATAAGAAGTCAAGTAGAAGCATCTGAAATACCTCGGTCTGACCCGAGTATTATTTAAGAAGTAAAATAATAAACGGATCAGTCTAGTTATAAATATCATATAAAATGAGATAGGATAAGAGATATGACAAATATATATGATAAAACCAAAAATCATACAATATCTCAAACTTTCTCAAACACCAAAAAGAATGTCATATTCTTTAGATTATTCACAAAACCTCAAATATCGATAAAACATGTCAATGCAAATCACAACAACTAGCGAAACACAAATTCCAGAAATCAATTACTAGAAATCCGAAAAACACAAAGAGGGAGGCCTATCATAAACGGGAGCATGAAAACTCGCCAACACGTGTATCATAAACGGGACATTATGTCATGGGTCGCTAACCCATAAAAATACGGGACACAGTCCCCCCTTGGGGACGAATAAGCCGAACATCGACGCACCTAAAAGATACGCCATATGCATAGCCGAACATCGACGCACCTAAAAAGATATGCCCCGTGCACAGATTTATTGAGCCGATTGCTCCACGAATGGTCAAAAGACCATGGGTCGTTAGCCCATAAAAATGAGACGAAACTCTGCAAAACGGGGTATAGTCATCCACGCAGGCAAAAGACATCGCGTATCGCTAGTCTAAACCATAAAATGATCATCATTGATCAACAAAAAGTGTAAATTACACGAAGCTAGTAAATAAATAAGTTTAGCTTTATGTCCCATCACCACTAGCTTAACTTAAATATTTACGAACAGATTGTAGATTTCCACTCGAAAATTGCCACAAGATTTCAATCCAACAAATCTAAGAATTAACCGACGAAGTAAACACAAGTGTTTCATACCACTTGTTTTGCTAAGTCGTTTAATTGAATTTCTCGAACGAATGAGGTAAAGGTTTGTATATACTAATAGATGGGAAAACGGTTTTAAAAACGAGCTTTGTATTAAAAGTAACGTTGAAATCATTTTTGTGAAAGATTAAGTATTTGCTATTAGTATAGAAACCTTTGTATTTTAAAGTGACAAATCATAGAAATGATTGTAAAAACAATCTATCACCAAAAATTCACACGTGACAACGTGAATTAAATCCATGAAAATTGATACCAAATCCATCAAATGGAAATACCAAAAATCCAGAAAAGAAGTTGTTAAAATCGATAATAAATGACAACAATTAATCAGATCAAAAAAATCGATAAAAATGGAAATCTATTCAAAATAGGCAAATTGGCTTAAATTATCAAGGTCAGACGTCTGGTGGTCTTCCCAGACATCTGATCTGAAGGACTGGAAATTTTCTTGCAAATCGCCTAGACGTCTGGTGAATAACCTCAGACGTCTGAGCTGTAAATCTGAAATTTTATTCCGTAGCATCAAACATCTGAGCATTTTCCCAGACGTCTGAGCTGAAGCTCGGGGAACATTTTTGCCTAGGCCGTTGATGGCCAAATCTGTTCGAAAGCGATCAGACGAGCAACGAAGGTTATGGATTTATGCCAAATGACAACCCAGCTCTATAGGCTCTTCAATACACTCCAAACCACATGTCCAAACATCCTTAGTAGGATTTTCATAGATTTTGACTTCAAAATACCAAAAATTTGGAAAATTCACCAAACCAATTCAATTCAAAAACAAATAAACATGAAATAGATGTTAGAAATTCATACCTAACAACCACCAAAGGTATAGACATAGATGTGAGTTCAAGAACTCACCTTTAAACTCAAAAAAAAAGGAATGAGAAGCTCTAAAACAAATCAAGACCAATTTCTCTTCAACAACACCTCGAGAATCTTCAATCCATTACAAATGCAAAGATTTCCTAAATTAGATTATATGAATTTCTAAAAATTGAAGAGAGATTGAGATGGAGAAGATGAAGAGGAGGCTTATCTAAGCTTCTCTTTGATTTTGGAACTTGAATTAGAATTTTCTAAGAGGACTAGGGCATAGGAATTTCTAATCTCCTCTCATTTCCCCCATCTTTCCTAGGGCTTGAGTGTCAGGAATTTAGAAAGTGGAATGAATGAATGAAGATGAGTGGAGTTGGAGCTTTTAGGTAGAATGTTTGCGTTCTCTTTTGGGTTTAGTGGGCTAGAACAAAACCCAAAGCCCAAATGAAAATACCAAAATCCTAATCAACTCCAAAATAATGATGTTTATACTCAAACAAGTTGTAAATGTCGTTTTGAACTCAAGGGAAGTGGTTTTGAGTCCGGATTCGACTGTTTACAAAACGTCACATTTCAGACTTTAAATTCAACTAACGATGCTATATTTAAATAAAATAATAAAATATATAATCATAAAATATAATGGGTTGTTATAGACTCCCCTTCTTAAAGAAATTTCAACCTCGCAATACTTAAGAAGAAAACAAACAGTAACAACTATTTTAAAGCATAACAACATAAAAGAAAATTTTGAAGTGAGAAGTTCACCTTAAGGAGCGCGAGAGAGTAAGTCCAGATGTGTTCGCTTGATGAATTCTCTAGATTTCCAAGAACAATCCTTAGGATTTGCAGACCATTGAACTTTAACAAGCGGAACATCTTTAATATGAAGGCATTTAATCTCCATAGCAGTGGATTGAATAGGATGTTGCTCGTAAGTCAAATTAGGTGAAACTTCAATCTCTTCAATAACACCAGGCTCAATGATAGAATCGAAATCTCCAAGGAATTTCCATAGTTGAGAAACGTGAAATACGTCATGAACAACAGAAAATTAAGCTGGTAACAAAAGGTGATAAGCCATGGAACCAATATGCTCGGTGTTGGAAAATGAGCCAATGTATCGAGGTGCTAATTTTCTCGAATGACTAAAATGCACAACACCCTTCTTACGTCAAACACGAATGAACACAAAATCTCCCACAGAAAATTCTAATTTCCTTCCTTGGTTATCGGCATAGGATTTTTGTCTACCATGAGCTTCTCTCATCCTATGACGAATAAGGTCAATCTTTTCTGTGGCATCGTGAATAAAATCTGGACCTAAAACCAGTCTCTCACTGGCTTCAAGCCAACACAAAGGAGATCAGCATGACCTTCCATAGAGTGCCTCGAAAGATGCCATACCAATACTAGATTGGAAGCTATTATTATAAGAAAACTCAACAAGAGAAATAAGATCTTTCCAACTTCCATCAAAATCAAGAACATGTGCATGAAGAAGATCTTCAAGAGTTTGATTCAGACACTCTTTTTGCCCTTCAGACTGAGGATCATAAGCGGTGCTAAAATTAAGCTTCGTTCCCAAAGGATTTTGAAGACCTTTCCGAAATCCACTTGTAAATAATGGATCACGATCGCGAACAATATAAGCGGGAACTCCATGCAATTTAACAATTTCTTTGACACAGAGTTTGACCAAAAGAGGTAAGGTCTGATTGAACCGAACGGGAATAAAATGGGAGGATTTGGTGAGTCTATCTACTATCACCCATAGACTATCATGACCCGAATGGGAATATGGAAGACCGTCAATGAAGTCCATGGAAATTTGATCCCACTTCCAAACAGGAATGTTCAAAGATTGCAATAACCCACCGGGCCTTTGATGCTTGGCCTTAACGAGTTGGCAACTCACGCAATGCTTAATAAACTTAGCGATATCATATTTCATTCAATCCAAATAATAAAGTCGTTTCATGTCCACATAAATTTTACTACTACCGAAATGAATGGTAAATTTAAAACATTGAGAATCTTCTAAAATGTCTTTACGAAGATCACTAATATTTGGCACGATAAGTCTATCAAATTTTTGGATGCCATCACGAGCATCAATATCAAAGTCTTTCAAATCATCGACCTTATTTTTATACCCTACAACTTTGGCTAAGAAGAGCCAATTCAAGATCTTGCTTTTGAGCTTCAAGGATATGGTCTAAAAGAGAAGGATGAGCCTCAAGGCTACACAAAACAAGAGATGAACATAAATCGGACTCACAATCTCGAATCCCACAAGTGTACAGAGTCTCAAGGTCATTCCATTCGGATATCATCATAGAAACAACCGCTTATTGCTTACGACTAAGGGCATCGGCAACACGATTTCTCTTTCTGGGAGTATAAAGAATATCAAGATCATAAGATGCAAGGAATTCGAGGCAACGTTGTTGACACAAATTAAGTTCCTTTGAAGAAAATAAATACTTCAAAGATTCATGATCAGTGTAGAGAACAAATTTCTTTCCTAAAAGATAATGACGCAAAATTCTAAGGGCAAAAATAATGGCCGCAACCCTAAATCATGAATGGTATATCTAGTCTCGGCTGGCTTTAATTGCCTAGAAACATAAGCAATAACACATTCCCGTTGCATGAGAACAGCTTCCAGATCAATAGAATAACGTCGGCATAAACCGTGAAGTCTTGATTTCCTTCGGGAATCACAAGAATAGGAACATCAGAAAGGAGTTCTTTTAATTTTTGAAAGAAGCTTCACATTTGTCTGACCAAATATACTTAACTCCCTTCTTTATCAAACTAGTAAAAGGTACGGAAATTTTGGAAAAGACTTTGATGAACCGACGGTAATAGCCCGCTAATCTAAGAAAGCTATGAATTTCCATCACACTTTTCGGTATCTTCCAATTTTGGATCGCTTCAATCTTTGAAGGATCCACCGAAATTCTGGATTTAGAAATAATATGTTCTAAGAATTTCACACAGGATTGCCAAAAGTGGCGCTTAGAAAATTTTGCTTTCAATTGATTGCTCCTAAGGGTTTCCAATATAATCCAAAGATGTTTTTCATGCTCTTCCTCAGTTTTGGAATAAACAGGAATGTCATCTATAAAATGAGAACAAATTGATCGAGGAAGTCTTTGAAAACTCGATTCATAAGGTCAATGAAATAAGCTGGAGCATTCGTTAAACCAAATGGCATAACAAGCCATTCATATGGTTCATAACGAGAACGAAATGACGTCAAATGAATACTATCCTCTGCAATACGAAATTGATGAAAACCGATTGCAAAGTCTAAATGTGAAAAGACTCAAGCACCGCTAAATTGATCGAGTAGATCATCAATCCGAAACAAGGGATATTTGTTCTTAATGGCAAGATCATTAAGCTTGCGGTAGTCAATGCAAAGCCTAAGTGTTCCATCAGATTTCTTCACAAAGATGGTTGAAGCTCCCCAAGGGGAGGAACTAGAATGAATAAACTATTTCGCTTCCAATTAGGATAATTGCTTATGAATCTCCTCATTTTCCTTATTGGATATATGATAAGTAGGACGAGTGATAGATAGAGCTCCAGGGATTAAATTAATTCTGGCTCAATTGCTCGCTTAGGCGGTAATCCTAAAATGGGCTCAAATATATCAGGAAATTCAGGAACAACGTGAATGAAGGAAATGACATCTTCCCCATCATCATTATTGTCATCACGCGGATTTAGAGAATATAAGGATGCTACCAAATTGGAATCTAATTCTTTAAGTACAATAGAAATCTTTTTAACAGATCGAGGATGTCGAAGATGGATAGTCCTCTCGGGACATAGGATGTGGGCTTCATAACGGTTAAGCCAATCCATTTCAAAATCATTCTAAAACTTAGGTAACACATAACATGCAAATCGGCATGGAAAGCATAATTACATAAGATAATCTCAACATCTTTACAAAGTAAACTGAGTGTTGCGGATCCACCAACCGGATTTGCAATATTCAGTGAAGTCATCAAGGACATAACATTTAAAGACAAAGTATCAACAGGTTATTTTGATATAAAAGAGTGAGATGCACCCGTATCAAAAAGAACTCAAATAGGACGACCACGAAACATAATAATGCCATCAAGGACAGATTGAGAAATACCTTGACCAAAAGAAGTGTTACTAGGCGCTTGCACAACGTTCAGCTTTCCCTCCTTTTTGCTTTGAAGTTTGGGACATGAAGATATATGATGAGCCGAACTTTTACAATAGCGGCAATAAAGGGGTTTTGGACAGTTATTCGCATAATGGTCCTTAGAACCATAATTGTAACACTCTCCACGATTAGGGGTAGGTGTTTTTGCTACCGAAGTTGTTTGTTTCCCTTTCTTGTTGGGATTAGGTTTGAACTTAATATGCCTCTTCTTGTTGATGTTGAATTTCTGTTTGGCACCCACAATTTCAACATCACTTTCTTTATCGACCTCTTCAAGTCGAAGAGCGATAACAACAAGCTGATCGAAAGAAACTTTAGTTTCAAAAGTAAAGACCTTTTAAGGTTCTTATTCAAACCATAGATATACCTTTGATTCTTCTTTAATGGGGGTACTAATGTACTCGACCCCATATTTAGAGAGGGATTCAAAAGATACGACATAATCTGTCGTGGAAGATTCACCTTGAACAAGGTTAATAAAGCATCGGGCTAAACTTACTTTTTCATCTTTCGGCACAAACTTTAACTCGAACCATTCCCGAAATTGCTCCCAAGTAAGATCTACTTCAACAATTTCAGAAACCAAAAGCACATACCAATCTAATGTTCTCTCCTGGAGCATGCTAGAAGCCACTTGGACTGATGTAGATCTATAAGATTCATGCAAGAAATGATGTGGTCGCATGTTCTAAGAAAAGCTTGGACATGTATAACGCTTTCGAAACCCTTGAATGACCTTCCACTCAAATTAGTATAATCACTGCATAGGCGTAAACCCGGATTTAGGGTGAGTAGGCTCAGGAATAGGTCCGCCAGCTTGGGCATTCTTTACAAGATCCAAAAGCTATTGGGCAGACATGAATACGCCATCCTGAGGAGTAGAACTGGATTGACCGGCGCTGGGACGACCAAGTCTAGCCATTTCTCTTCTATAAGAAAGAAAGAAGAGGAAAAGGTTATGCTTAGAATGAATGTCAAACAAACTTGATTGATAAAACAAGGCATCATAAAAGAAAATAGGATAGAAAGAGTCCTATTGAGAGACTTAGGACAACGATCCCGGTCATAATATTCTATATTGTTTCGAAATCTAGCTTTGATACCAAGCTGTGATGCCCCATCTCTATACTCACACTAGCCAAGGACACTACTGGGTAATGCCATTAACTAGCATGAAGAATAAGGCCGTTGAAGAGTAACAATCTGTGTAATTGCTTTGTGCGGGTACCGATATGTCAGATAGTATGACATTCATTTCATTTCAAGAGGAAATCTAACATATCAAATACAAACTCAAAGCTACTACACAGTGGCTATGTGGTCTTCGAAAACAAATATAAAATAAGCATAACACAAATTAGTCACTGATATTCATATCACTAAGACGGAAATAGATATGAATATATCAAATAGAAGTGTAAATCACAGTAGTGTTCATACAAGAGCCACTACATCACAAAAAATAAGTACAAGTGCTAGACAAAAGAATATATATACATCAAGGAGTCTCTATCTCAAATGTATAAAAACAAAAACTGCTAATTAAAGTATTAGCCAAAAGTCAGAAGATAGTCCCTGATAAGAAGTCAAATAGAAGCACCTGAAACACCTCGGTCTGACCCGAGTATTATTTAAGAAGAAAAATAATAAACGGGTCAGTCTAGTTATAAATATCATATAAAATGAGATAGGATTAGAGATATGAAAAATATATAGATGATAACAATAAAAATCATACAATATCTCAACCTTTCTCAAACACCAAAAAGAATGTCATATTCTTTAGATTATTCACCAAACCTCAAATATCAACAAAACATGTCAACGCAAATCACAACAATTGGTCAAACACAAATTCTCGAAATCAATTACTAGAAATTCAGGAAACACAAAGGGAAAGGTCTATCATAAACGGGAGCATGAAAACTAACCAACACATGTATCACAAACGAGACACTATCCCATGGGTCGCTAACCTATAAAAATACGGGGTACAGTCCCCCTTTGGGGACGAATGAGCCGAACATCGATGCACCTAAAAGATACTCCCCATGCACAGCCGAACATCGGCGCACCTAAAAAGATATGCCCCATGCACAGATTTATTGAGCTGAATGCTCCACGAAGGTTCAAAAAACCGTGGATCGTTAGCCCATAAAAATGAGACGAAACTCTGCAAAACGGGGTATAGTTCCAACGCGGACAAAGAGACATCGCATATCGCTAGTCTAAACCATAATATGATCATCATTGATCAACAAAACATGTAAATTACACTAAGCTAGTAAATAAATGAGTATAGCTTTATGTCCCATAACCACTAGCTCAACTTAAATATTTACGAACAAATTGCACTCGAAAATTGTCACAAGATTTCAATCGAACAAGTATAAGAATTTACTGATGAAGTAAATGCAAGCGTTTCATACCACTTGTTTTGATAAGTCGTTTAATTGGATTTCTCGAACGAATGAGGTAAATGTTTGTATATACTAATAGATTGGAAAATGGTTTTAAAAACGAGCTTTGTATTAAAAGTAGTGTTAAATCATTTTTGTGAAAGAGTTTGAGTATTTACTACTAGTATAGAAACCTTTGTATTTTAAAGTGACAAATCACAGAATTGATTGTAAAAACAATCTATCGCCAAAAATTCACATACGACAACGTGAATTAAATCCATGAAAATCGATATCTAATCCATCAAATGGAAAAATAAAAATCCAGAAAAGAAGTCAAAAAGGTCGATAATAAATGACAAGAAATAATTGAATTAATAAAAATCGATAAGAAAGGAAATCTACTCAAAATAGTCAAATTGGCTTAAATTATCAAGGACAGACGTCTGGTGGTCTTCCCAGACATCTGATTTGAAGGCATGGAAATTTTCTTCTAGATCGCCCAGACGTCTGGTAAATAAACTCAAACGTCTGAGCTGTAAATCTAGAAATTTTATTCCATAGAATTAGACGTCTAAGCATTTTACCCTACGTCTGAACTGAAGCTCAGGGCATATTTTTTCCTAGTCCATTGATGGCCAAATTGGTTCGGAAGCGATCGGACGAGCAACGGAGGCTAGAGATTTATGCCAAATGATAACCCAGCCCTATATGCTCTTCAATACACTCCAAAATACATGTCCAAACATCGTTAGTATGATTTACATAGATTTTGACTTCAAAATACCGAAAATTGGAAAATTCATCAAACTAATTTAATTCAAAAGCAAACGAACTTGAAATAGATGTTAGGAATTCATACCTATCAACCATCAAAGGTATGGACATAGATGTGAGTTCAAGAACTCACCTTTAAACTCAAAAATAAGGAATGAGAAGCTCTAAAACAAAACAAGACCAATTCCTCTTCAGCAACACCTCAAGAATCTTCAATCTATTATCAAATGCAAAGATTTCCTAAATTAGGTTATAGGAATTTCTGAAAATTGAAGAGTGATTGAGATGGAGAAGATGAAGAGGAGGATTACCTAAGCTTCTATTTGATTTTGGAACTTGAGTTAGAATTTCCTTAGAGAACTAGGCTTAGGAATTTCTAATCTACTCTCCTTTCCCCCATTTTGCCTAGGGCAAGAGTGTTGGGAATTTAGAAAGTGGAATGAATGAATGAAGAGGAGTAGAGTGTGAGCTTTTAGGTAGAAGAATTGGGTTCTCTTATTGCGTTAGTGGGCTAGAACCAAAACCAAATCCCAAATGAAAATACTAAAATCCTAATCAACTCCAAACATATCGATGTTACTCAAACAAGTTGTAAAAGTCGTTTTGAACACAACGGAAGTGGTTTCGAATCCCGATTCGACAGTTTACAAAATGTCACATTTCGGACTTTAAATTCAACTAACGATACTATATTTAAATAAAATATATAACAATATAATCGTACAATATGCGGGTTGTTACATCATAAGGGTCTAGGTCAAAGAGCTCGACCTTTGGAAAAAGAAGAGGTCTTTAGTTTACAATATTTGGACACGAAAATGAATCATCTTCTCTCGAGTTTTTGACTATGTTGCACTCAAAATTTGGAAAAGTTGTCAGTAAAGTTGTTGCAAATTATCCTCTACTATTTAGAAAAAAATAATTACTTAATTCCAAGTTGTTTTGAAGGAGATATGGTCAAAATAAGAAGAGGTATTCCTGGATTCACAAAAATCAAACCCGAGAATGCACTGGAAAGAAGTAGGTTTTTGACATATCTATGATCAAAATGGGAAGAAGTGTTAGCCGCCAGAATTTTTAAGGATTTGAAAATAAGATTTTCTCCATTTGTTTCTAGTTTGGAAACGTTACGGAAGATGGAAAATGAGCTAAGGAGGAAAGGTATTTATAGGCAAGTTCATCAAAATATCTACAAACATCATCATGAGCTATAACCTTACCATCACCTCCACCACCTACCACCTTCCTCCTACACCACCCTAGGATTGCGAGAAGTTACCTCAAGCATGGGCAAGGCCATGTGCTCCCTTTGATGTGACATTTGATGTGACAAATGATGATAATTACGTTAGATATTTTAATTGTTTTCTCTCTTCACCATCATTACCCCTATGTGCCACCTCCTCCTTCATCATCACCTAGCATGTCCAAGTCTCCTCCACCACTACGTAGGCACGGCTAACATGACCCCTTCCCATGTGCATGTGATGATGGTTGTACTGCTTACTTAAGGTTGCTTAAGTGTTAAGGAGTTAATAAAATATCTCTTATATATATTTTTGATTTTTTATATAATTAGTATATATGTATATATATGTGTGTGTGTGTATGTCTTTTCACGTGCATGTGCATATGTCAAATGATGTGTACATGTATATACGCATATGTATGTTACATTTAATCCACAACATCGCACAACTTCTATACATTGAACCGTTACGAATCCCTATTTCGATTTTCGATAACATTTTCATTTCTTAGTTTATATATATTTATATAAACAAAGTTTGAAAACTAATATCTTATTATTATTAATTAAATAAAATGATCTCATTTGAATTGTAAAACCATATAAATTAATGCTGAACCATTGTTTTCAAAAAAGTGTTATAATATCGATAAACCGATATCGATTTTCCTTATATTTTCAAGTCAATTATATATCTTTATAAAATCATTACAAATGATTCATTATCACTTTAAAACTAATTGAAATGAATCATTATAAGTTTAATTATCATTTTAATAATTATTATTTATTATCACTTAAACAATATTATTTCTATTATCAACTTTTTATTTGAATATTTAAAAATCAATATAAGTTATCAAAGTGATAAATTTGCGGGTTGTTACATAACTTATTTAGTTATTTTGTATGTAAGGAAAACTTTGTTAAGTGATTAGTGAATATACTTATACCATTGGGATAAGTATATGAATATTTTTTAAGTATTAAAAAGAGTATAAGTGATTAATGAAATAGTAAAATACAAGTATTTATCTTTTATGAGGAGAAATTAGAAATTTATACAAGTACATAAAGGAAGTTTTAATTAATAAAGGAGTATTAATTAATAAATGAATTTTGATTAATGAAAGAAGTTTTATTATATAAAAAGGGATTTTACTAATAAAGAGGTTCTTAAATAAAAGATAAATTAATTATACAGGGATTGAAAGTCGTTTAGGTAACTTAATCATGCTTTGGATAAATTGATAGTGCTTGTATGTTTAATTGCTTATGGACAGTATACAGGACTTAATTCCCATATGCCATCATTCACACTATTGTTGATTTAATCTTGGAGAGACTGAGACCGGTAAGTATTTTACTTATCGAAAACCACTTTAAGGCTGACACATGTTCCTTTCATAGGTGATTCATTTTAGTTTGCCGAGGTGATCTCCGTGAAATTTCCATTATGCGGATGTGGCTTTGCATTTTTGTTTGTATTGACAGTCGCTAAGCTTTGATACCAGTGACTGCTATGCTATAGGATCGAAATGGCCAACAGTTGTAAACAATGTAAATGTAGTGGCAATGCGATATAAACTAAGTTATCTACTTATGCCGAATATGAGTATAAAAATAAATAGTAAATTAAAATGACACCATAAATTTTTATACTGGTTCGAACTCCTGTTCTATGTCTAATGCTAGATTTCTTTTGGAATTAAAACTAGCAACCCTCACTTTATCCAGAGAAATAGGTTTACACCGCCTGAGCAACCGAATAGGACTTCTACCGCCTAAGCAACCGAATAGGACTGGACCGCCTGAGCGATAAAACAGGACTTTGACCGCTTGATCAACCGAACAAGACTTTCTTACAAACTGGATTTTAACTTGACTTTGTGTGTTCTGAATAACACGGATTTGTCCCTTGTAGTACACCTTTCCTGTAATCTTATTCTCGAATATGATGTGTGTAGTTGTGTGTATATGAAGATTAGGAAGTTTCGAATTGCTTTTAGATATATAGAATTGTGATTGTAAGCAATGAATGTATGAATTCCAGAAAGTAATTAATTTAGAAAATATGACTCAAGTATAAGCAAGTAAGTGAAGTAGTTTGATCTTGAAATTCATGCAAATATATAGTAGTTAAGAAGTTACAACCGCTGGTGAAGAGATCTCTACGAATAGCAATGGCTGCAACTTTTCACGTAGGAGAAGGCTATTCACGAAAGTAAGTGTCTATTCAGAAAATATCAGTTGGAAAAATTCAGCCGGCTGAACTTACTGATTTAGCCTTCTGAATTGAATTAAATCGAAGACAACAAAGAAATAGGCTAATTTTAGCCTGATTCAGCCGGCTGGAAAAACTTATTCAGCCGGCAAAATATTGTGAAACAATAAATTTGTTTCAGCATTCAGCCGTCTGAATGAAAGCATTCGGCCAACTGAATTCAGCCTGTAATAAAAATTATCATAGATCATTTATTAGAGCACTTGCCTGACTCGGGTTCGAGCCCCGCTTTCTGCATATTTTGAAAACTTGATTTTGATTAAAATATGCATGCAAGTTTATTTGAATGTGAATGATAATTCTTGAGGAAAGATTTTACCAAGCACTAAACTAGACTCTATATACATATTTGATGACTCTTGATAAAAATATATAACTATACAAACCATACTTTGAGTCATTGAGTCCGGATGCAGTTGTAGATTCGTGAATTGTTGTTTCATGTCAGCAATCAAGACCTATGATCCAACATTCTCCCCCTTTTTGACGATGACAAATCCATTTGCTACGGATGAATCTTCGACACGCTTAGTTGGCTTATCTCTCCCCTGGTTATATTCCTGTAATTGGGCTATAGATTTCTCCCCCTGAATCTATTCTATATAATCTTTTAAATATTTAATCTTTTCTCCCCCTTAATCTGTATATGCATTGTTTATTCCTGCAAATAGTGTTAGAGCAATATCTTTCTCCCACTTCAACATCGACAAAAAGAAGAGTTTATATGATCACATAAAAGAGGCCATAGAACAATATATAACAAAATAACTACTACTTATAATGGAAGGTATCAAAAAAAATTAACATTTAAAGCATGTGATACCCAAGATTCTTATAATTTCCTTATTTTTAGGAAACCATGCCCATTTGGGTGTGGTTGAACCCTTATAGATATAGTTTTCATTACAAATCACATTCTTGTAATAGTTGCTAATATAAAGTTGTTTATCATGATCAATCATATTAGCTTGAATCAATCTCTTAATACTATTAGTCATTAGCTTAGTACTTGAAAAATAATTTCTACCATTTCTATACAAAGTATTATTATGATTAAAAGTGGTTTCATAACTACCTTTGTTACTAGTACTGTCATTAATTTTTTATACAAGAATGCATATCTAGTACTATTTTTACTTTTAGCTTGTTTATAGCCTAAACCGCTTTTGTCACTGTGAGTTTTAGAATTTGTAACTAAGGAAGATAAGGTATCTTTACCTTTGTTAAAATTTATAATTTTTGTATTTAATCTTTCAAAAGTTGCTTTGGAATCACAAACTTCATTTTGAAAACTATTATTATTAACTTCTAAAATCTCACATTCCTTAGATAATTCTAGATTCTTTTTAATTAAAGCTTCATTCTCTTTTTCAAGAGGCAAGATTAAAGAACTAGAATTATTTAAAGAATTTTTCAAAATGTATTTTTATTTTGCAAAACATTGATTTCCTCCAAAAGATCATTGTTTTTATCTTCTAACTGCTCATTTTCTTTTTGTAAAACAAGTTCTTCTATGGTATTTTCAAAACATTTAATTTGTTTTACCAAAAATTCATTTTACTCTTTTAAATTGGAAATTTCTTGCCCACAATCTTTTAACTTCGCTAAAGCAATTCTATTAACTTAATTCAAAGTTTTACAATCTTTTAACAATTCATCATGTGCTAACAGAAGATCTTTACATAAAGAATCTAAGCATACCGATTGTGATCTGAGTTTAGCCATGAAGCATTTGTTTTTTTGCTCCTTTGATTTTTCTTTATTGCTCTTCCTCTTCTTATTACCTCGACTAGATCTCTCCATAGCCATTTATTCTAGGATATTGTTACGATCTCTACAATCCCAGGCTTCGATACTAATTGACAGTCGCTATGCTCTGATACCAAATAAAAGTGACAACTATGCTATAGGATCGAAATGGCTAACAGTTATAAACAATGTAAATGTAGTGGAAATGCGATATAAACTAAGTTATCTACTTATGCCGAATATGAGTATAAAAATAAATAGTAAATTAAAATGACACCAGGAATTTTTATACTGGTTCGAACTCCCATTCTACGTCCAGTCCCAGACTCCTTCTAGAATTAAAACTAGCAACCCTCACTTTACCCGGAGGAATATGTTTACACCTCCTGAGCAACCGAACAAGACTTCTACCGCCTAAGCAATCGAATATGACTTGACCGTCTAAGTAGCAGAATAGGACTTTGACCGCCTAAGCAATCGTCTTACAAACTGGATTTTAACTTGACTTTGTGTGTTCTGAATAATACGGATTTGTCACTTGTAGTACACCCTTTCTATAATCTTATCCTCAAGTATGATATGTGTAGTTGTGTGTGTATGAAGATTAGGAAGTTTCAAATTGCTTTTAGAAATATAGAATTGTGATTGTAAGCAATGAATGTATGAATTCCAGAAAGTAGTTAATTCAAAAGATATGATTCAAGTATAAGCAAGTAAGTGAAGTAATTTGACCTTGAAATTCATGCAAATATATAGTAGTAAAGAAGTTGCAACTACTGGTGAAGAGATCTCTACGAACATCAACTCTTCACGTAGGAGAAGGCTGTTCATGAAAGAAAGTGTCTATTCATAAAATATCAGCTGGAAAAATTCAGCCGGCTGAATTTACTAATTCAGGCTTCTGAATTGAATTAAATCAAAGATAGCATAACTTTAGCCTGATTCAGCCGGCTAAACAAACATATTCAGCCGGTTGAATATTGTGAAACAATAAATTTGTTATATCATTCAGCCGTCTGAATGAAAGCATTCAGCTGACTAGATATTTCCATGTTTCTTCTAGATATTTCCATAGTATATTTTGGCCATGATTTGATAGTCGGTTATTTAACTAACAAATAAACAAACGATCCAATACAGTGAGAATAATCGCATACAGGAAACTAAGTCCCATATATTATCCATAAGCAGCAACACACAAAGCACGATCAAAACTGACAGGCATGATCAAGTCATATGAACGACTTCTAATCCCCTTTTTAATTAATTTTATTTTATTAATTAAGAACCTATTTTACTAGTAAAACACATTTTTACTCAATAAACTCCTTTATAAATGAAATTCCATTTGTTAATTAAAATCCACTATCTAATTAAAATATCACTATTCATTTTTACACATTTTGATATTTCTCAATATCATTCATATACTAATCTCAGTCGTATAACTATATTAAAAAATCAATTTCAAAAGGGCTTAAAATAAATGTTACACAAAAACTATCACTACAAACCTAAAACCATTTCACTATTCCATATCTTTGAAACATTCTTTTTAAAGATTCATTTACATTCATAAGTATAATCAAAACCGGTTAAAGGCGGATATTACTAACACATTGCCACAACATACCCAAAGCCAATTCATTCTCATTATTCTCTTTAAAATTCCATTATTAAAGATCTAAGTATTTTCCTAACTCATTTAACAATATTTTACCACTTTAAAATATTACCCAAAGGTTTAAAAACAAATGTTACTAAAACACCGTTTACAACAAAACCCATAAGACTTCCCCTAATTGTTATCTTTAAAAATCCATTTTAAAGGTCTAATTACTTTTCAAAAGTATAGTTAAACGGGTTAAAAAAAATGTTGCATAAACATCATTATTATAAACCCAAAATTCCTTATATTTGATATTTACTATAAAATATCCATTTGAAGTTCTAAGTACTTTCTCATTTTATTAAACCTTGTTATATACCCTTTTTAATCAATTTATAAAACAATTCATCATAACATAATGTTATAATCTAAAAACCCCTTTTAAATTCCTTTACAAATACCAAACTTCCTTTTTAAACTTCTAAGCATACTAAAATACCTTTAAAAAGTAATATTTATACATATACTCATTTATTTATAAAACTAAGATATTTAATAAAATATTATAAAATATTTGTTAAATATTATAATATAAAAACCTTTTATTTCTTAAATCAAACCTTTAACAATTTCTAAAGCCATATATGCTAAAAACCATATATATTATAAAAACATACTTTTAAGATACTTATACATATTTTAAAACCTCTATTTGAAAACATCGTTTCAAAACCTTTTTTATAACTTAAAACAATCACTTTATAAATCCATAAATGATTTTTATAAATATATTTAAACATTTATATAATAATTACACTCAAGGTACTTATTAATTAACACGAAGAAGCCCTAGGATGTTTTCCAAAGTTAACTTTAAAATTGCCGAACACAGCAATTTCAAAGTGCATCCCTCATGACCTTTTCGCTTCTAACCTTTTATAATTTCCATTTCCAATTGCCACAAATCTCTAAACCAATTCCTCTATATCAAACACACCAAGTCATGTATAGAACAATCCTATATATATACATATATTTCTACAGTATATCACAATTATTCCACTTTAACATATGTCAAATATCAGGGATTTCAAAGCATGTTTATAACGACTATATCATTTCTAACATTCATAACGTACGATCACTTTTCACAAAACAATATCAAACATATACACAAGTATTCTAGGCCATGATACATATTATAGATGATCAAAACGGAGATTATACTCCATAATATTGTTATCATTTATTTTACAAAACAAGGCTGGTTCCAAAACCAATTATACAGTTTATATTTTCAATACAACCACAATTATATATGATAACATATACTCAACTAGTAGGTAAAACACACCCATGCTCTAGCTAACGCTTATATGTTTCTGAATAGTCCAAAATCGAACACCGTTCAATTTTGAATAAAATTCCCACAAGCTCCAAACTCGATGAATCCAACTCCATTATCCAGATACGAATTCAACGACGAAGATAGTGCCTCAATCAGACCTCGTATAGACAAGATACAATTTTTATTAGTTTTGAGATTTAAAAATATAATTAATTAAACATCTAATTAACTTCCTCATTCTCTTCCATCTCTTCTTTAAACCATTCATGCATGCGATATTCACAGCCCCAAATTGTGCGCGTGCACACTTCGACACGGCGAATGACTCCCCTAAACTACCATTTGACCACACTAATGCATTCTACTTCTTACGCTCGGCCTATCGGGATTAATTTCACCACCTTTGAAGCCTTCTTACCAATCATGTACATATGCCCTAATTCTGCCTTCTAGGTCATGATCTACATCCGAACACCAGAGACCATTATACCTCCACCAAACAACTCGTCTTGCCACCCCGACTCTGCATACGCCTCCAATTTATCCTCTAACCACCTCACCCTCATTCGGACCTAATGCTCCCATAAGTGACAAACAAATGTCGCTTTTCAACACCTAATGTCGAAGCCCCCTATTCGACGTCGATAGGTGTGGCTTGCAAAGAGAAATGCATCATAGCCATCAATTCGCCTAACTTTGCCTCCATTGTCAACAACTCTCTACCCTAACCTCGAATGAACGAGATCGAACAAAACCAAACACGTCGTTGAAAATTCCAAGAACACCATTGTGAAGAACATGCCTCTAGGAAGCTGACGAATCAAATAATGTTTGCCTAAATCACTCGATTTAATTGATTGGAGTAAATGAAGGGTGGGGATTGAGTTTTAAAAGTAGAGAAGGAGGGAATGAGAATCTCGTTATTGAAGAGATGTATTTATAAAAGAATTATAACACATTTTATTCTCCTATTATTTTTATTGTATGTTCCGACCCCGCACGATCACATAGCATGTCCAATCGTCGCGAAACTCGTCGGTGTACAACAATTCATTATTCCAGATCCAATGGCACTAATTTCGTCAAAATCTGTGACAATACCCCGTAATGATAATTTCACGGATAAATTAAAATGAATTATTTTTAAAACAATTTTAATCACTTTTAATTTAAACTAAAAAATTACTATTATCATTCTCTTATTTAAATAGAATTTAAATAAGCTTTCGAAATCATTTTATTCGAATTAAATCTATGATTCAATTATTTAAATAATCCAAATATTTAATTATAAACTGTTCAAAAATCCAGGTCATTGTATTCTATCCCCTTAAAAGAATTTCGCCCTCGAAATTCTGGCACAAGCAACAAAAGCAACAATCACACATCAATATCCAATGGTAATGCAATCATTGGCAACCATAGAAACAATCATATAACAATACTATATATTACTGCAATCACTCGCAAACAAAACTCGTTGTTTGCCTAGGTTCAGAAATCATTTTATCGCACGAGGATGAAAAGCATTCTACTAAGTACCTTACGCTCAACAACCGTAGGTATCACTCAGTCGACCACTCTTGCTACACAAGCAATTCGAAGAGTCATTTCCCAAACTCTCCATAAGCCATCCAACATAGCAACACAGATATTTTTAAAGCTCGTACGATGTACATATACTATCCATACAAAATATCAACTCTGATCACAAACTGGATCACATAAATTTCACTTTCGAATTTGTATAGATCACTTGACCTATCTAGTGCGGACTCTGATTTGATTCCTTGATTAGAAACCTTTGTTCTTCTTACGTAGCCATATACTATGATAGAAAACTCCAAGCTTATAACGACCCGCAATTTTGCTATTTCGAAAATGAGAGATTTCGTTTGTTTTAAATTTAAAAATATTAAAACTTAAATAAATAAGTTAAATATAATAAATAATAATAGAGAAATTATTTATTCTTATAGTTAATAATTTAAAAAACATAAATTTGGATTTTAGAACAAATCAACAAAAGTTAAGTTTTGTTAAAAATAAATAAATACTTAAATAAATAGGTTTAAATATTTATTTAAAAAATATATCTTATTGAAAACATCTAATAAAGATAATAAAGGTATATTAAAATATTTAAAGTAAGTTAATAATCGTTTAACAAAAATAATCAAAATTTTTCGCATTTTGTTAGTTTTACATACACCGTAAAATTAGAGGTTTTGATATATTTAAATATGATTTTAAAATATAAAGAGACATGTTTCAATTTATTTAAAAGAAGTAAAAGTTCATTTTTAAATTTGGTTTACATAAATAAATAGTTAACTAAAACGTCAAAATGTGACCATAAAATATTTTGTCGAAAAACAATGTTTTGTAGATTAAAAGTTGTTGAAACGTCGTCACGCCTTTATTTTCTTATATAGCAACATATATTCAAATAGTGTAAGTATTAATTAATTCACTAATTAAGTTTACTTTTATTAAACAAGATTAGAAACTTCTAGAAAATAATTAAGAAAAAGTAAGCACAAAAAGACAAAAATGTCATTTCAAAGCAAAAGGTAAAACATCAAATCAAAGAAACATAATTATTACTTGCTTTACTTAATATCTAAGTGAAAATGACATAAAGTAATGATTCGAAATGTGACATTAAGTGTTGAAAAAAAATAAGGTTACTTAAGATGTAAGTAAGGTTATTTTGGTAATTTGGTAAAGAGATATTTTGGTAACTTACCACTTCATTTCTTTTTCTATAAATATCAACCACTTTCTCACTTCTTTTTCACACTTTTAATTCTTCTTCTTCTTTCATTTCTAAGCACCCTTCTTCTTCTTCTTTAGAGATTTAATGGCTTCTTCTTCTCTTCCAAATGCTTACTACCTTTTCCAAAACCATATTAAATCAACTCCAAACACCACCAAACTTTGCCAAAGACCTTAGAATACCATTAGAACATGGTTCAGCATCTAAAAAGTGAAGAAATGTAGGAGGAAGGGAAGGAGCAAGGTGTGGTCAAACCTATCAAGAAGGAGGAGCAAGTTGTGAAGCTCCAGAGCAAGAAAAAGAGAAGGAAGTGCCACCGATTTCATTCCAAGGAGATACGAGCAAATTCAAGGTGTTGCAGAAGCTCTGCCGGATTTTTGGGAGTTTGGAAGAAGTGGTCGATGGCATAAAGCAAGAGAAATGGAGTAGAAGTTGATTAGTTGAAGTTTAAGTGAAGTATTGTTGATATGAATGTTGGTAAGAAGTAAACAATTTGGTTAAAGATAAGTACTCTTATTTACTAATAAATCCATAAATTATTTCTAGTATAATGATCTGAAAGTTTAAAAATGTTGGATAATTAAATGTTTGATAACTTGGTTGATATTATGGTTGATTATACATTTGTGATATGGATGATAACTTGGTTTGATAAATGATAAGAGAAACGATTAGCAAGTATAGTAATTAAATGAGAATTAAATTCATACAAATATGTGTATGGAAGTTATTTAGCCTCTTAATGATTTTAAATAGGTTAAAATAGTTTAAATATGGTTCAAAAAAAATTTGAAGTGTTTCGAACTATTTCCGAAGAAATTCACAAAATTGGTCAAAACCGAGCTCGTCGCATAGCGGTAGTTCGTAAATTTCGATCCGTAACTTCAAATTGACGTAGAGAATGATTTATAAGTCGGATTTTTTCGAAATAAAAATTCTTTGGTCCACAATGATAATAGTTTTCCATCGAAGAAAGAAAATCAAGATTTCATTAAGTAAATTTTGAAATATGTCCAAAACAATTTTCTAAAAACATCGCGGTTTTGCAGTTCGGAATCCAAAACGGAATTTATTTATAAATGATATTTTTAAATGATTAAAAATATGAAATAAATTTGATAAATCTAATAAAATGGTATAAAGAGATTTTGAATGGAAAACATGAATTTTCGAGTATTAAGAAGTTTTTTTAATCAAATATGCTTATAAAGTAATTTCCGCAGCACTTTTCTGCTGCCGTTGCTATGACTTTTTAAAAAAAGATTTAAACTTAACGGTTTTTCCTAGATTCTTTTGTGAATGATTTGAAAGGAATAATTAAGTATTTTAAATGATGATTCGGAAGTTTGATAAATCATTTCTAAAATAAAGATTAACAAACTGAGTATGCGAAAACGACTAGTACATTTGTCCCGCCTGTGAGATCTGGGAAAATAAACAAGGTGTTTGACTAAGGTTTGGGATGGAGCAACCGGTACCCTGAACTTACCTGGCCTATGTTTTCTCTTCTTAAGCGAGGGGTGCAACAGATCGAAAGGAAATCCCGGATGCTCTAAATAGATCATATTTAACTTTTTCTAAGATAAAAGAAAAGAAACAAATTCTTTGAATGTTAAATAACCACTTAACAGCTATTATTCGATGGTTTGTACAAAGGAAACGAGATCGGATTTGGATGATTTCTATTTGAAAATCCCTTCAAACTAATTTTTAAAATAAAATATATCGAAGACAAAGATTGTTGAAGATAAAGATATTCATGATGTAGGATTACTTGCCATTAGTCCTTGGAGGTGAAACTTGCCATTAGTCCTTGGAGGTGAAACTTGCCATTAGTCCCTAGAGGTGAAATTTACCATATTTAAAGTGTTAGTAGTGCTCTATTATGCAAATCTTCGATTTTCAAGAATATAATTTTAAGTTAAGAAGAAAATCTTTGATTAAGATTTAATGAATGATTTGGGAATATTTTTCTTAAGTTAAAAGTTATAACTCGAATATAAGAAATCTTTGACTAAGATTTGATGAATGATTTGGAAAAGTTTTCCTCAGTAAAAGAGAAAATGATTTGAAATTATTCTAGGATTTAAGAAAGGTTTAATAAATCAAATGATCTGATAAATGAGGCTTAATGTTTCAACATACATTTGAAAAGAAAGTGGAATAAATTGAAAAGAATATATCTAAGAAAGATATTTGTTAAATAAAAGATGAAGCAATCGATCGATGATTGATATCCACGTATGAACTTAACATCTTTCAAAGCGGTGATTGGCTTCAAAGGAACCGGAGTTGGGTTTGGATGATTCCTATCCGAAAACCACTTTGAACCAATGTATACATTCGAAAGTGAAGATATGTTGAAGATGATGGTTAATGAAGACCGTGGATCTTTATAGCTTGAAGGCTGCTTGTTGAACATGCTCTAGGTCGCTCCCATTATAAAGTTATTTGTAGCAGTGGTCTCCTAGTTGTGGAGATTTTTCGAATTGTAAGGGATTCTCGCCTAGTAATGGCCGAGGAAAGTGCCTTCGGTTTCGTTCAGTCCCAGAATGAACTTGTATGGATGAATGTTTGACATTGCATTTCTAAAACACAACGTTTGACTTTTGCAAATGTACATCTGCTTGGTGGCGAAGATGGAAACTTCTCTTAGCTTAACACCCTTTTCTGAGACTTAAGAGCTCAGAGGTTGTATTTTGTGGGAATCAAATAGTAATCAAAGGAATGGCAGTGTGGCATTCAAAGTGGAACCTGTTATGATCAAAGCATGGTTTTGTATGAAAACCGTGGCTTTGAAGAAATTGAGCATAGTCTCGTGAGCCTCACACCCCGGTTATGATAGGATTTTATGTGGTCAGATGTATGCTTGCATTTCAGGTAGTAGTGATTTTGGTTTTCAAATGTTCTGAGCCTCAGGTACCAGATACGTCTGGGCCTCATGGCAGGGATGCACGAAGTTGGAGTCCTTGGATGTTATTCGCAGATTACATCCACTTTTAGCCATTTGTATTGTTGTATAACGGCGTCTGAGTCATGGACTTAAGCCGTGGATACAGATTGTTCTTTCCACCAGTTTCCTATCATGTTGGAAATCCAATCCTAATATGAGATTTACAGTTTTAATTGTATTCCCAAAATAGCTGTAATGACTTGCAAACATTTCAGCTACCCCTTCTGGTATCATATATTCCGTTCGGTATATTCCGTTGACCTAGTCCGGAAATATTACCTTAGACTTAGTCCAGGTATTGATACCTTATTTGAATTTATTTGAAAAGTGCTTTCAAAAGAACGTCATTAAAATAATATCAAGTGTATTTTGGTATAAAAATGTTTTGGTTATTATAAGGTAAAAACCCGTCTGCATTTATGTGTGGTCGTGGTCTTATGAGATACCCTTCTTTTCAAAGGTTTTGATAACAAAGTCATTTAAAATTTCGAGTATCTAACGCTGGTTTATCAAGCCTGATCCGGGTATTTTTAATACTCGAGTCAGATTCGAGTAGTTTCAGGTTTAGTTGAAGACAGTTGGAGTTTCCAGAGGGGAGCTGGAGATCTTCATCATTGTATGGACGTATCCTATTATCCACTACATCTATTGTATTTCTTTTGTTGTTTGTCAGCATTTGTAAGGACAAGTGTTATAACTGTCCAGGCTGAATTTAGGTTAGACTCTGATAATGTATTTAAAATTTTCTACTGTAAAGATTATTATTGAAATAATATATGTTATTCCATTCGTGTGAGATTTTGTTCTGTCTTTATTTTCTTTCTACTCTTAATGATCCGCTTATTCGTGCAATTTGAGTTGGACATATGTGGTTTATTGTTGATTCAAAGGGTACGGAAAAACAGGCCATTACATTTGGTATCAGAGCTGAAGGTTAAGAGAGAACCTTGGCTTTGGTTGGGTAAAGACTCATCAAAGATAGGGTTAGTAATATCCTAGGATGCGTAACTCATTAGAGATAGGGTTAGTAACACCCTAGCATGATTTGAGTGTATTAAATATGAGTGCATATTTTTTAGTGACTAATAAAATGTTTTGTATTGATTTATCTGTTAAGTGATTTATGGATTCTGATCGATGTGTCTGATCACCGTTATCGATGAGGGTTCCTAAACACTTAAATAAGGCGAACCGACACACTGATTTTGAAAATATTGGTAAATGAAATAATTTTACCTTGGATTATATTTTGAATATAAAGTATATATTTTGAAAAGGCATATAGTTAGAAATCAGGATTAGTGAAATTTAAATATGAAAATCTGGAGATAAAATTTCACAATTTGATTATAAGATGTTTCATAAAGATAATCGCTAAGTAAGAAATCTGACAAGGAAATTAAAGTCTTTAATATTTATTCCAAAATAATAAATTAAGGAATGATAATGTTATGTTACTATCATAAATTGATCAAATGTTTGATTTAAAAATTTAAATATAAATACCTTGTAAAATAAGTGTCACGATTTGACTATAAGGTGTTTGATAATAAGATTTGTTTATGGAATGAACATATAAGCTGAAAATGTATTTAAATAATATAAAATGATTTTGTAAAAGTTATATATAAAAGGAATGAGAATTTAAGTTCGATTAAAACAATTGTGGTAATTTAAATGAAGTTAATTAATATAAGATAGGTTTTACAAAGTAATCTCTAATGGATTTTGAAAATGTTATTATTTTAAATATAAAATGAGATATTTTATGATAACTAATTCGATTGGCTCGAAAATATACTAAAAATGGGCAAGTGATGTGTTCGGATGGTAAGCATTTCTCTTAAGTATTACTCTTCTTTTAAGAGATATATAATACTATTTGTAGTACCAGTTCCTTGGATTGTTTCGGAGTTACTCGATCTATATAATTTTCTTAAGTTAAAGAAATAACGTGGATCATTGATTACTAATCTTTATAAAAGTGTTTAAGCCAAAGATAAATTGGGATCGCTAATGATAAGATAAAGCGGGTTTCTCGATGATTTTGACAATCGAAAATTTTCCAATCATACCTAACTCGGAGCTAAGGAATTTATGAAAACTAAAAGATTGTGAAATATTCCGAGTAAATGAAATTGGATAAGTATAATTTATAAATGTGATTATAAACAAAAAAAAGGGATTATATAAAGAAATTTTTTTATAAAATATTTAAAATTAAGATAAAAGTTTATGAAAAGTTTTTGAAAGTAAGTAAATACATATATTATATGTAGATCATTTCGTCACATATATTTTGATCAATGATTTGAGTACATAACTTTGAGGTGTTTACACCAATCCGAAAAAGGATTTATCACTCCATTCTTGATGACGAACTTTAATTAGGGTTTATGGTTAGGTACTTGAGTTTTCTATCATAGTTGAAAGCTATGTAAGGAAAGTAAAGGTTTCTGAGCAAAGAGCCTGATTGAAGTCCACACTAGAGAATCGAGGGATACTAGTTTGGAAATAAAGTTGTGTATTCGAATAGAAGATCGAATAAGATATTTCATATGGATGATCTGTGTATATTATATGGAATTAATTTTGAAGATAAAGGTTTTGGACAAACTTTTGTTTGGTTAACTCGAGAACGAAATTCTTTTAAGTAGGGGAGAATGTAACGACCCGTAATTTCGCTGCTTTGAAAATGAGAGATTTTGTTTGTTTTAAATTTAAAAAGGTTTAAAATTGAAATAAATAAGTTAGATATAATGGATAATAATAGAGAAATTGTTTATTCTTATAGTTGATAATTTAAGAAGCATAAATTTTGGATTTTAGAACAAATCAACAAAAGTTAAGTTTTGTTAAAAATAAATAAATGCTTAAATAAATAGGTTTAAATATTTATTTAAAAAAGATAAATCTTATTGAAAACATTTAATAAAGATAATAAAATTATATTAAAATATTTAAAGTATGTGAATAATCGTTTAACAAAAATAACCAAATTTTGTCGTATTCTGTCAGTTTTACATACACCGTAAATTAGAGGTTTTGATATTACTTAAATATGATTTTAAAATATAAAGAGACATGTTTTAATTTATTTAAAAGAAGTAAAAGGTTCATTGTTAAATTTGTTATACATAAATAAATAGTTTAACTAAAACGTCAAAATGTGACCGTAAAATATTTTGTTCAAAAACAACGTTTTGTCGATTAAAAGTTGTCGCAATGTCGTCGCACCTTTATTTTCTTATATAGAAACTTATATTCAAATAATGTAAGTATTAATTAATTCACTAATCAAGTTTACTTTTACTTAACAAGGTTTGAAACTTCTAGAAAAAAATTAAGAAAAAGTAAGCACAAAAAGACAAAAATGTCATTTCAAAGCAAAAGATAAAACATCAAATCAAAGAAACATAATTATTACTTGCTTTACTTAATATCTAAGTAAAAATGACATAAATTAATGATTTGAAATGTGATGTTAAGTGTTAAAAAAATAAGGTTACTTAAGATGTAAGTAAGTTAATTTTGGTAATTTGGTAAAGGGATATTTTGGTAACTTACAACTTCATTTCTTTTTCTATAAATACTAACCACTTTCTCACTTCTTTTTCACACTTTTCATTCTTCTTCTTCTTTCTTTTCTAATCTCTCTTCTTCTTCTTCTTCTTTAGAGCTTTAATGGCTGCTTTTTCTCTTCCAAATGCTTACTAACTTTTTCAAAAGCATATCAAATCAACTCCAAACACTATCAAAATTTGCCAAAGACCTTAGAATACCATTAGAACACGGTTTAGCATCTAAAAAGTGAAGAAACGAATGAGGAAGGGGAGGAGAAAGGTGTGTGGCCGAACCTATCAAGAAGGAGGAGCAAGTTGTGAAGCTCCGAAGCAAGAAAAAGAGAAGGAAGTGCCGCCGATTTCATTCCAAGGAGATATGAGCAAATTCAAGGTGTTGCGGAAGCTCTACCGGATTTTTGGAAGTTTGGAAGAAGTGGTCGATGGCATAAAGCAGGAGAAATGAAGTAGAAGTTGATTAGTTGAAGTTTAAGTGAAGTGTTGTTGATATGAATGTTGGTAGGAAGTGAACAATTTGGTTGAAGGTGGGTACTCTTATTTACTAATAAATCCATAAATTATTTCAAGTACAATGATTTGAAAGTTTAAAAATATTAGATAATTCAATGTTTGATAAATTGATTGATATTATGGTTGATCATATGTTTGTGATATGGATGATAACTTGGTTAGATAAACGATAAGAGAAATGGTTAGTAAGTATAGTTAATTAAATGAAAATTAAATCCATGCAAATATGTATGTGGAAGATATTTAGCCTCTTAATGATCTTAATAACTTAAAATAGTTTAAATGTGGTTCAAAACAAATTTGAAGTGTTTAGAACAAGTTTCGAAGAAATTCACAAAATTGGTCAAAACAGAGCTCCTCGCGTAGCTGCAGTTCGTAAATTTCGACCCGTAACTTCAAATTGACGTAGAGAATGATTTATAAGTCGGATTTCTTCGAAATAAAAATTCTTTGGTCCACAATGATAATAGTTTTCCAATGAAGAAAGAAAATCAAGATTTCATTAAGTAGATTTTGAAATATGTCCCAAACAATTTTCTAAAAACATCGCGGTCTTGCAGTTCGGAATTCAAAACGGGATTTATTTATAAATGATATTTCTAAATGATTTAAAATATGGAATAAATTTGATAAATCTATTAAAATGGTATAAAAGAGATTTGGAATGGAAAATATGAATTTTCAAATATTTAAAAGTTGTTTTAATCAAATAAGCTTATAAAGTACTTTCCGCAGTACTTTTCTACTACCGTTGCTATGACTTTTTAAAAGAAGATTTAAATTTAATGGTTTTTCCTAGAATCTTTTGTGAATGATTTTAAAGGAATAATTAAGTACTTTAAATGATGATTTTAAGTTTAATAAGTCATTTCTAAAATAAAGATTAATAAACTGAGTATGCGGAAACGACTAGTACATTTGTCCCGCCTGTGAGATCTGGGAAAATAAAACACGGTGTTTAACTAAGGTTAGGGATGGAGCAACCAGTGCCCTGAACATACATGGCTTATGTTTTCTCTTCTTAGACGAGGAGTGGAACAGATCGAAAGAAAAGCCTAAATGCTCTAAAAATATCATATTTAAGTTTTTCTAAGATAAAAGAAACAAATTCTTTGAATGTTAAATAACCACTTAACATCTTTTATTCGATAGTTTGTACAAAGGAACTGAGATCGGATTTGGATGATATCTACCCGAAAATCCCATTAAACTAATTTCTGAAATAAAATATATTGAAGACAAAGATCGTTATAGATAAAGATATTCATGATGTAGGATTACTTGCCATTAGTCCCGTGAGGTGAAACTTGCCATTGGTCCCTGGAGATGAAACTTGCCATTAGTCCTTTAAGGTGAAATTTACCATATTTAAAGTGACAGTAGTGCTCTGTTATGCAAATCTTCGATTTGCAAGAATATTATTTTAAGTTAAGAAGAAATCTTTGATTAAGATTTAATGAATGATTTGGGAATATTTTCCCTAAGTTAAAAGTTATAACTTGAATACAAGAAATCTTTGATTAAGATTTAATGAATGATTTGGAAAAGTGTTCCTCGGTAAAAGAAAAAATGATTTGGAATTATTCCAGGATTTAAGAAAGGTTTAATAAATCAAATGATTTGAGAAATGAGGATTAATGATTCCATATACATTTGAAAAGAAAATTGAACAAATGGAAAAGAATATATCTAAGAAAGATATTTAATTTAAATAGAAGATGAAGTAATTGATTGATGATTGATACCCACGTATGAACTTAACATCTTTTAATGTGATGATTGGCTTTGAAGGAACCGGAGTCGGGTTTGGATGATTCCTATCCGAAAACCACTTCGAACCAATGTATACGTTCGAAAGTGAAGATATGTTGAAGATGATGATTATTGAAGACCGTGCATCTTTATAGCTTGAAGGCTGCTTGTAAAACATGCTCTAGGTCGCTCCCATTATAGAGTTATTTACAGCAATGGTCTCCTCATTGTAGAGATTTTTCGGATTTCAAGGGCTTCTCGCCTAGTAATGGCCGAGGAAAGTGCCTTCGGTTTCGTTTAGTCCTAGAACGAACTTGGATGGATGAATGTTTGAGATTGCATTGCTGAGACACAACGTTTGACTTTTACAAATGTACATCTTCTTGGTGGCAGAGAAGGAAATTTCTCTTAGCTTAACACCCTTCTTTGAGACTTACGAGCTCAGAGGTTGTATTTTGTGGGAATCAAATAGTAATCAAAGGAATGGCAGTGTAGCATTCAAAGTAGAATCCGTTATGATCAAAGCGTGGTTTTGTATGAAAACCGTGGCTTTGAAGAAATTAAGCATAGCCTCGTGAGCCTCACACCTCGATTATGATGGGATTCTATATGGTCAGACGTATGCTCGCATTTCGGATAGTAATGATTTGGGTTATCAGATGTTCTGAGCCCTATGTACCAGATACGTATGGGCCTCATGGCAGGTATGCACGAAGTCCGAGTCTTTAGATGTTATTCATGGAATGCATCCACTTTTATCCATTTGTGTTGTTCTATAACGGCATCTGAGTCATGGATGTAAGCCGTGGACGTAGATTGATCTTTCCACTGGTTTTCTATCATGTTGGAAATCCAATTCCAATACGAGATTTACGGTTTTGATTGTATTCCCAAAATAGCTGTAATGACTTGCAAACATTTCAGCTACCCCTTCTGGTATCATATATTCTGTTCGGTATATTCCGTTGACCTAGTCCGGATACATTACCTTAGACATAGTCCAGGTATTGATACCTTATTTGAATAAGTTTGTTTGAAAAGTGTTTTCAAAAGAATGTCATTAAAAATAATATCAAGTGTATATTGGTATAAAAATGTTTTTGTTATTATAATGTAAAAACCCGTCCGTATTTATGTGTGGTCGTGGTCTTATGAGATACCCTTCTTTTTAAAGGTTTTGATAACATAGTCATTTAAAATTTCGAGCATTTCACATTGGTTTATCAAGCTTGATCCGGGTATTTTTAATACTTGGGTCAGATCCGAGTAGTTTTAGGTTTAGTTGAAGACGGTTGGAGTTTCCAGAGGAGAGCTGGAGATCTTCATCATCGTATGGACGTATCCCATTATCTGCTACATCTATTATATTTGTTTTGTTGTTTGTCAGCATTTGTAAGGGTAGGTGTTATAACTGTCCAGGCTGAATTTAGGTTAGACTCTGATATTGTATTTTAAAATTTTCCGCTGTAAAGATTACTATTGAAATAATACATGTTATTCTATTCGTGTGAGATTCTATTCTGTCTTTATTTTCTTTCTACCCTTAATGATCCTCTTATTCGTGCAATTTGAGTTGGACATGTGTGATTTATTATCGATTCAAAGTGTACGGAAAAACGGGCCATTACAAAACTCGTATAAAAAATCTGTATCAAGTGTTCGCTATCAAGAATCGAGTGAAAAAATCCTAGCTCAGACAGGTTTTGAATCACCTCGAAATCCATGTACTCGAATCTTAGATCAAGAATTGGAACACGAATAAAATGATCTATGTATAACTTATGTACTCTATTCAGTTGGTTTATAAACTATATTGGTTGCTTTCCATTTTGATTCACATTCAATATCAACATTCATTATCGCTTAGTATTTCTCATTTAATACTAAATTCATTTATGAACCATTTCATAAAATTTATTTCAAGTTATTAAACATTATATAACTTAAGTCCATATTCATAAAATACTTCACTACATCCTACGAGTATATACTAAAACATCCACTTCATTTTACTTAACATGGATACTTAATCAATTTAAAAGTTGTTTAAATTCTCCCGCCATTTCAAATCAAATGTTGTACAAAACTTAACATTTATAAACATTTAACTTCAAATTTTACTACCCTATAAGTTCAAGTGTTATATAAACTCATCTTTATATTTTCACAGAACACTTAGATTTAATTACTTGTACAAATTCTGAAGTTCCGACTATCCAAAATTGTTGAAAATTTCATTTCATTTCCACAAATGAAAATTATCAACCAAACACATCAAATACGATGCACTGACCATTCAATCCTAATGCATAAGCTATATGTGTCCATAATATAAATTAACCAAAATCTTAAGAATTAAACACCCAATTTTCATTTGAAATCATTTTGAATAATATATACTTATAACTTTTGTACATAAAATCAAACTTTCGGGGTTTAAATCAAAATTTATTTTACCAAAACAAATTTCATGGCAAAGTTGTTCTAGTAGCATTCCCCACTTTGAAACTTGAAAATAAATGCATGATGCTCACCAGAATCATTTCCTGCGATAGAAGTGAATTCAGTACATCCAAATCATGCTTTTCGGACTTAACCAAAATCATTTCCAAAACGGTATCAAATAAATCATAAATATTACTAAGTATTGTGATATAAATTCCATAAAAAACTCCTAAATTTTTAGTTCAAAATAATACTGGTATTATTTTCCAAACATCGGGATTTATGTCCTCAAGTTCTTAGTTTAAACCCTTTCCATGTTAATAAGTCATATTTATAAATCGTACTTATGTAATTTACTTTCTTATATAAATTATCACATAAGTTTTTATTCCAAAATATCTTTCATTTCATTCGGACTATAGTAAAAAAATCTTGTTAACATTAAATTTTAACCTATTATTATCACCTAACGTATTATCGTCAAACTATGAAACTTAATTCACAAGTTGTTTGTTTTATTGTTCTCGCAAGTTATTATCTAAGCAACCCATGTAGTGAAAAGGTTAAACTGCTCATAAACTGGTCGAGCAAAACTAATCAAAAAAAAATGATAATAATAGAATATTATCATTTCCTAATAAACAAACACTTCATAAATAACTGTCTCTTATTGAAAATTATTCCTTTATATATAAAATATAATCAAACGTAAAATTATTTCATTTACCAATTTCAAAACAGTAGCGTGTTGGTTTGCTTTGTTCAGGTGTTTAGAGATCCATATCAATAACGCTAGCAACATGTATTGATCAGAATCCATAAGCCACTCTACTAACCAATTAACACAATATAAAACATTTTTGTAGTAATAACAAATATGCACTATCGTATATATACACTCAACTTAGAAGAAGGCATTCCATTACCCTATCTCCCAATGAGTTTTACCGACCAAAGCTAAGGTTCACACCTTACCATTCGAAACTCTGATACCATATGTAATATCCTGCCCTTTCGACCTTTGAATGTCGATACTAATTCATCCATGGTATTCGAATGCCAAGCAACCCAGCGCTGAAAAGATGAAAAGTTAGGGTAAAATAAAAAGAAAAAGGTTTAGAACAAGAAAGAATAGAATAAAATATCAAAACCTCACATGTGGAACGTTAATCTACAATATCTCAAAAGGTCTTTACCAAAAAGAAAACCATTAATATAAATATTTTAGTTAGAGAAAACTAACTTATCATTACCTTGACATTTATAACATCCTATCCTTACAAATGCTATAGATACAATCAAATAATGTAGTGAAAAATAAGTACGGTAAGATAACATCCAGCTCCTCTTTAAGAGCTCCAATGAAACACAGCTAAATCTGAAAACATACTCAAGCTTACCCGAGCATTAAGAAAATAACATCCGGATTAGTCCGGTACGCTAGCGTGGGAAACCCAAATCATATATATTTAGTATACCTTGAAACCATTTGAAATAAGGGATTTTGTAAGACCACACTACCAAGAAACACAGACAGGTTTTTCCCTTACGATAACTAAACCATTTCTATTATAATACCCAGTGATAATATAATAATGTCTAAGGTGTGAAATATAAATAATCACATAGTTGTGATGTATCCGAGTGTATATCACAACAATAATAAGTATACAACCACAACAATAATTGGTATACAATCACAAACAATAAGACAGGTGGGATAATTGTGTAAGATTTCCATATAGATCTCCTCGGATCAAAGCCGACTCCGATCAACTACACAAGGATCAAAGATATCCTTTCGAGCATTGTATATCTCTAGATAAAACATACTATAGAAAAAACATAACTGGCCAACACTCAAGCATATGGTACCAGGTCACATCACCTCCTCATGCATATCTGTAAATAACACTAGAATGGAGTGCCTGCACCCTTTAAGTTAGCTAAACCTATAGGCAATGTCTCCTATCTCTAGTTTCTATCATTACTGATGGTGAAGTCACATTCAGCATCTCAGCACACGAGCCACAACTCAAACAGATCTCGAAACCACACATAGATTCCTATATCTCAACAGATCTCGGAATCACACATGAATTCACATACATTACTAGGTCTTGTAATCACACATGGATCCCCACATCCTGAGTAGATCACGAACAGCTATATGCGTTGAGCATCTCAAACAGATCTTAAATCTCCATATAGATTCTAGCATCATAAACCATTCACGAACCTCTTCCAAAAAATAAAACATGTACATGGTTTTGGAGTGTTATGGTTTCAAATCTTCTCATTTAAGTACACTCCCCTACTTACCGAATACTCCAGAACCAATCAATCGATTTTTCAGGATTCTTAACCCTGAATCTGTGGGAAATAAATAGACAACATATGAGATAGAAGATCACGTCATAAGCATTTAAGTGGACAGATTTCCTTATCATTTGTCTTGGAAGAGCAAAACGAGTATACGCATACAGTATAGTATCACCGAAGATAACCGTACCATATAATTCTTGTGTTTCTTCTAGTTATTTTCATACTATATTTTGGCTCAAATTTGATAGTCGCTTATTCAACTATCAAATATTTAAACATTCCAATAAATGAAAATAACCGCATATGGGAAACTAAATCCTGTATACTATATATAAGTAGTAACACATAAAGTATGATCGAAACAGACAGGCACGATTAAGTCATGTAAATGACTTTTAATCCCATTTATAATTAATATTCCCTTATTAACTAAAACCCTATTTTATTAGTAAAACACATTTTTACCCGATAAAATACTTTATAAATGAAACTTTATTTGTTAATTAAACTTCACTATTCAATTAAAACATCACTATTCATTTCAATACATTTCGATACTTCTCAAAAGCATTCATATACTAATCTCAACCGTATAAGTATATTAAAAAAACAATTTCAACAGAACTTAAGAAGAATGTCACTCAAACACTATCACTACAAACCTAAAACCATTTCATTATTCAATTATCTTCAAAACATTATTTTCAAAAATCCATTTACATTCAGAAGTATAATCAAAACAGATTAAAGGTGGATGTTACTAACACATTGCCACAACAAACCCAAAACCAATTCATGCTCTTTATTCTCTTTAAAATTCCTATTAAAGACCTTATTTTCGAAACTCATTTAACAATAATTTACCACTTTAAAATATTACCCGAGGGCTTAAAACAAATATTACTAAAACACTGTTGAAAACAAACCCCACACTTCCCTTAGCCGTTATCTTTAATACTCCATTTTAAAATTTCAATTACTTTTCAAAAGAATATTTAAATGGATTAAAAAAATGTTGAACAAACATTGTTACTATAAACCCAAAATCCCTTTTATACTTGCCATTTACTTTAACATATCCATTTAAAGCTCTATGTACTTTCCTATTTTATTAAACAAGGTTATATACCTATTTAATCAATTTATAAAACAATTCATTATAACATAAGTGTTATAATTTAAAATCTCTTTTAAAGTCCTTTACAAATACCAAACTTACTTTTTAAACTTCTAAGTACACTAAAATACCTTTAAAAAGATATATTTATAAAGATACTCATTTATTTGTAAAAATAATATATTTAATAAAATATAAACCATTTGTAAAATATTATAATATTAAAACCTTTTATTTCTTAAATCAAACCTTTAACAATTTCTAAAACCATATATATACTAAAAACGTACTTTTAAAATACTTATATATATTTTAAACCTCTATTTAAAACATAATTTAAAACCTGTTTTATAATTTAAAACCATCACTTTATAAATCAATAAATAATTTTCAAAAATATCCAAACCTTATTATTATCCAATAATAATTACACTCATGTACTTATTAATCGATATGAAGAAGCCTTAGGATGTCTTCCAAAGTTAATTTTAAAATCGCCGAATATAGCGATTTCAAAGTGCACCATTGCGACCTTTTTGCTTCTAACTTTTACAACTTCTATTTCCAATTTCCTCAAATGTCCACATCAATTCCTCCACATGTCAAACACACCAAGCCATGTGTAGAACTATTATATATATATATATATATGTAATATATCATAATTTATCCAATTTAACATATGTCAAATATTAGGGATTTCAAAGCATGTTTATAACGACTATACCATTTTTTACATTGATATTGTACTACCACTTTTCACAAAGCAATATCAAACATGTAAACAAGTAGTCTGGGCCATGATACATATTATAGATGATCAAAATGGAGATTATACTCCATTGTACGGTTATCACATATTGTACAAAACAATACGGGGTCCAAAAATAATAATTTGCATTGTTTGTTATATAGTTTATATTTTTAATACAACAACAATTATATACACAATAACATATAATCAACTGGTAAGTAAAACTCATCGAAGCTCCATCTAATGCTTATGCATTTCCAAATAGTCCAAAATCAAACGTCGTTAGATTTTGAATAAAATTCCCACAAGCTCCAAACTCGACGAATCCAACTCCATTACGTAGATAATCCCAATGCGAATGCAATGGCTAAGACGACGCCTCAATCGAACCTCGTATGGACAAGATACAATTTTTATAAGTTTTAAGATTTAAAATTATGATTAGTTAACCAAATCAAATTAATTAACTATAACTACTTTAGTCATTCTCTTCCATTTCTTCTTCAAACTATTCATGCATGCGACATTTACAGCCCTAAATCGTGCACATGCATGCTACGACACGACGAACGACTCCGCTAAACTAAGATCTGACCATGTCGATTTATTCCACTACTCACACTTGATTTAGAAGCACGAATTCCAGCACCTCTGAAGCCTCCCTACCAATCACGTACATGTGCCCTAATTCTACCTCCCTGGTCCTGATATACGTTTGAGCACCAAAGACCATCGTACCTCCACCAAACAACTCGTCTTGCCACTCTGATTCTGCCAGCACCTCCAATTTCTCCTCTAGCCACCTCCCCTCATTACAACATGATTCTCCCATAAGCGACAAATAAATGTCGTTTTTCAACCCCTAGCACAGGAGCTTCCCTTGTCGGCATCGATAAGCATGGCTTGCCAAGAGAAATGCATCGGCTCCCATCAATTCATCTATCGTTGCCTCCATCGTCGACAACCCTCTATCCTAGCCTATACTAAATGGAATTGAACAAAACAAAACACCTTCGCACAAAATTCCAAGAACACCATCACAATGGACTTGCCTCCATGAAGTCGATGAATCAAACGGTGTCGGGTTTCATTGCCTAAGTCACTCGATTTAATAGACTGGAGTGAATGAAGAGTGATGGCTGATTTTTAAAAGAAGAGAAGGGGGTATGAGAATTAGGTTACTGAAGGGGAAGTTGCTATTGAAGAATTATAATATATTTTATTCTACTTTTATTTTTGTTCCGTATTTCGAGACAGCACAATCACACAGCATGTTCGCCCCTCATGAAACTCATTAGTGTACAACAATACATCATTCCGGAGACTATGGCATTGGTTTTCTCAAAATCTAAGATAGTGCCTCGAAATGATAATTTCACATGTTAATTAAAACAAATTATTTTTAAAACATGTTTAATCACTTTTAATTCTATATTAAAAGTTTGCCGTTATCTTTCTTTTTTAAACAGAATTTAAATAAGCTTTCAAAATCATTTTATTTAAATTAAATCCAAGATTCAATTATTTAAATAACCATAATATTGAATTATAAACTACTCAAAAATTTGGGTAGTTACCGTTTTTAAGTGCATGTTCCGTTATACCGAGATTCGAATGCTAATTCAAGAATCGCCTACTTCATGGAAGGAATTTCTTTTAGAGATTATTGGTAGTAAACTGGATTTGGATACGATCCAAAAATAAAACCGATTATGAAGGAAAAAATGAAATTAACCAAGCCAAAATTGACACGACTCATGAGAATGTCTCTCCCACATTAAAGAGAAACAAAGTGTCAACGTCGAGAAAAGATTTCCTCAATTGTAAAATAAACCATCAAGAGCATTGATTCTGCTCTATGACACAATGCACAAATCCGAAATGTATTCCAAGCACGTTATCAGAATATGATTTTAATAGTAGTATCCAAACCTATTAAATCCAGAAAAAAGCATTCTTTAGAAAAAGATCAACGTAGTTGGAATATAGCGAGCTACGTTGATAAGGATAACGACGTAAATTCAATTACTGAAATTAACGTCATAGATTTAGTATTCAACATGCTTAAGTTAATTCAGGTTTTACTTGCAAAATAACTCTTAATATGATTTTGAGTTTTGGTACATAAATGTTAAAGCATGAATTCTAAATAATGATTTAGAATAATATGTTTGCACATAACAACCAAAGTGTCTCTCAACGAAAGCGATATTAGTTTGTGGGTTTTGAATATAAGCCACAAACTAATAAGAAAGTATGATCCAATAAGAATCAAAGCCGAACAAAAATTTTGGAAGAAAAACCAATAGTTTGAATTTCATCAAAATGTAGTGGAAGCGTGTGTCTATAAGAATGAACTATAAAGATACTAAAATAATTCTAAATGCTAAAAGTAAACAACAAATTTATGATTGTTAATGACGTACCCGCGTTAAAATCATTATATTTTGGTTTTTTAATTTCGATATCAATTTTTAAAGAACATCTTTTATAATTATTATAGAAGGATGTTGGAATGTCTCATTGATATGCATAGACACCTTGTTAAAATATAAAATGTGGAACACGTAAATTGGATTCCCGATGCATTGGAAATAAGAATTATCATAAATGTTGTGTTTTCTACAATATATAGTTTTTCTTATGTTTTGATTCATAAAGCGAGTATCAAATAGGAATTATGATCACTAAATGATTATTTAGATTGTTTTCGATACTTATGAAATACTAGAGAATTGCTGATAGGAACAACGAACTCCATATGGAAGAGTATTTAGACTCGAATTTCATAATTGATATCTTTAACAACCCAGGTCGAGATTAAAATAAAAAAATTATATTGAAATGAAGATTTGAGAATTTAGTTTGGATTTTTGGAATAGTTGAATAAAATAGACAAAGTAATTCACAATTCAATTCCGCATTTAATGAACCCAAAAGTCATTAAAATTCGTAATAGTGAAATAAATGACATTTATGAATTTTGAAAATTATCTAAGAAATAAATGATAACTATTAAAATTTGTGAATAACTTTATGTCACCAAAAGGGTTAATAAACCAAATTGATTTCATGGTTATACAATGGATAATTAAATAGCAGTAAATAAACACTGGATTAAATAAAATTTTCCAGTTACAAAAAAATAATATTGTAAATCAGCTTCAACAGTTTCAATTAGGTTAAAATAGATTCACAAATTTATAAAATAGTTGCTTAAAAGAATAGGAGAAACTAGTAGAATTAAAATAAAAAAAATATATAAGGAATGGATTGAATTAAGCTGTAAATCCAGCCCAACTATTGTACCATACCCAAGTCCCCAATCCTTATTCTCAATCGGGTAGCAGGCTTCGTGATTTCTCTCCATGCCTTAGAATCAAAAATCGAAATTGAATTGAAAAAAAAGACGACAAACAAAATCACATAGTTTTATCATAAACATGACTACCTATTTCTTATCATTAGAAGTCGGATTTTTTTACCTGATAGTCTATTTCTTTTCATTAGACTATTGCACTATGTGATGGGGTTTATTTATTTTAGTTAGGCCCCGTGTCGCACTATATCATACTGATAATTGACTACCATTATTATTTCATTACCGATGATTATTTATTTAGCGATTTTAGTATGGATATTCTGTATCCTTTATGGCTCTGAGGAATTTTGAATTTGTTATCACCATATTTTGAGATGATAGTCTATTGAGACTTGATATGCATTTATGAGATGGTGATTTATTAGATATGCTTTATTTCAGTATTTGTTTTGGGCATAATTTAATTACGAATTATTTAGTTATTGTTAAGTCAAAAAGTTATGATATTCGTATCTCACCCTTTTATTTAGATATAGTCTAACCTATTTATTATTTAATACTTGGATCAGGCTGAGACTTTACAGGTACAGGGATCCATTAACCTTTGGATTTTGAGCTAGTATTGAAGTAGACTATTTTGATAGTTTTAGTTTACTCATACTTGTATATATTGATAGTTAGGAGTTTATGTCATTTATATTATATAATAGTGACTTTGTACCTAGTATAAGATTTTGGATATGATGTATATATTTGTGTGGGTCTAGTATTCATATTTTGTAGACTCACATTCTATTATGTATATGATGATATGTATTATTCCGCTATGATCTTGTTGGGGAAATTATCTTCAGATGATCAGACTAAGGGAATAAAAAACCCAACGCAGTGGAAAAACAACAAACTAGATTGTGACTGTAGTGAGACGGAACAAATATAGATAAACACCAAAATAAAAAGTCATAGATCAGTGCAATGCAGAAAATAAATAACACCAGTGTTTATAGTGGTTCCACTACCGCGAGGCAGTGTACGCCCACTTGGGGAGAGGAGATTATATTAATTACACAAAGATTAGAGTTACAATATTGATTCACTTTTGGAAGCTATGCATAAGAAGAATTTACAATACAGATAAAATTCTGCAGAGTTTTAGCTCTATAAGATGGCTACCATTATTGTCTAGAAGCTCCACTATTTATAGAGTGAAGATATGAGGGGTAGCTACTATATAGAAGCTCTGGGTTTGGTTCGGCAGTCTTGGTTCGACAATCAGCACAATAGCATTTGATTCGGCTTTAACTTGGTTCGGCATCTGGTCCGGCATCGACACTCATCTGGTTCGGCATAGACACTTAGTTTGGAAGCATGCTCAAATACCGAATGAAGTATTTCATTTGGCATCACTTCTCCTTCACCAAATCTCCCAACCAACTTTCTCGTCTGGCAAAACCATTCCACCAAACAAAATACCACCCGAATGAGACAACTTTCTTCTCTTCACCGAAGTCACTCACCTCCAACGAACGAACTCCACCAAACCAAACTTTGGTCGTTATCTCCTCCACCGAACCAGACAACATCCTTCTTTGCCGAATATCATCTCCCGAACGAACACACCACCAGACGAGAAATCTCGTCCGTTCCTTCACTCATCCGAACGAAGCCACAAAGCACTGCGACTTCGCCTCTCCTTCTCTGCACCTAGGGGTTAGGGCTTCTCCAATGGCGATGCTTCTTCAGGAATTCCAGGTATCATCTCTAACAAACTCCACCTTGATACCGAATTCCTAACAAGCCTTCCAACTCCATCTATACCTTCATGCTCCAAGCAATAGATACTTATCCAATAAGCTTCGGCAATGCCATCACCCATTACACTCTGTCAACGAACTCCGGCAAGGCCACCGCCTGTTAACCAAGTATTCGAAGTACCCAGTCCATGTAGAATCTATTAATATCCACCATGAAAAAAACATCTCCATGAACCATCTCAACTCTCCCGCTGTGCCACCCTATGGCACCTAGCACTTCATTAAGCGAATCAAGTCCGAGCAATGCTTGAACTTGGCAACAGGCAACAACTTGGTAGACATGTCTGCTGCATTCTTCTTTGTGTGAACTTTCTGAAGACGTACTAGCTTCTCTTCACTCATCGGGACAAGGAACAACTCTCTCACCTCAATATGTTTCGTCCTTGAGCTAAACGCCAGATTTTCAGCTAAGTAAATTGCAATCGGATTGTCACAGTACACATTCACTCCTTCGTATACAAAGCCCAAATCACACAACAGTCGCCTTAAATAAAGCGCCTCCTTAGCTGCTTCAACCACAGTTATGAGCTCTAACTTTGTAGTAGATAAAGCCACAATTGTCTGCAACCTCACTCTCCAACTGATTTTTGTCCCACCAATGGTGAATACATATTCGAAGGTTGAACTCCTTCGATCTCTGTCATCGGCATAGTCGGAATCACAAAATCCAACCAAACTAAAATCTCTTCCTCTGCCACCAAAGACAAGTCCATGGTTTGGAGTTCCTCTAAGGTATATAAAGATACAGTTCACTGCTTTCCAATGCGTCTTTCCTGGATTCGCCATGTACCTACTCACCAATCCAATAGCATGTGCAATGTCAGGCCTACTGCAGACCATGGCATACATCAAGCTGCCAACTGCACTTACATATGGGACCTTCATCATATAAGTCTTGTCCTTTTCCAAGATTGGAGAGCCTTTACTAGAAAGCTGTATGTGCAAAGGCATGGGTATGTTGATTGCCTTTTCCTCTTCCATGCTAAACCGAGCAAGCACCTTTCTAACGTACTCCTTTGAGCGAGGCTCAAAAGTCCTACCTTTCTATCCCTTTAGATTTCCATATCCAAAAAAATATTTGCTTCTTCAAGGTCCTTCATTTCAAATTATGCTTTTAGCTTTTTCTTTAAACTATCGATTTCTGCCTTGTCCTTAGAAGAAATCAATATGTCATCCACATACAAGAGTAGCTACACTTATCTACTATTCTTTAAATGATTGAGGTACACACAAGCATCTTTGATGCTACAATCAAAACCAAGTGAAAGCATAAAAGAGTCAAACCTCTTATACCATTGTCTAGGCGACTGCTTATGTCCATACAAAGACTTCTTCAATTTACAAACCCAATTTTCATTCCTATCTACAACAAATCCTTCTGGCTGCTTCATGTAAATGGTCTCACCGAAGTCTCCGTGCAAGAAAGCGGTTTTCTTGTCCACTTGCTCTAGCTCCAAGTCATGAGCTGCGACGATAGCGAGGAAAATGCGGATGGACATATGCCTAACTACTGGAGAGAATATCTCATCATACTCTAATCCCTTTCTTTGTGAAAACCCTTTAGCAACTAGTCTAGCCTTATACCTCTCATCATCCTTTACATTGAATACCCACTTGCAACCTATGGCTCGGCTCCTTGAGGAGGTGGTACCAGATCCCAAGTCTTATTCTTCTTCAATGACTCTAACTCCTCTTCCATAGCGCATATCCACTTTGAATGGTCACATGACTTCAAAGCTTCATCAAGGTCAAGAGGCTCCTTAAGAACCACATATAGAGCATAGTCAAACTGATCACTAAGGCTGAGGTTCTCAAACATCCAATCACCATACCTTTCGGGCGGCCTAATAGTCCGAAGAATTACCCGGATATGTACTGCTTCGCCTAAACTCCTTTCAGCTCTACTTTGAACTGAACTTCCTCTAGATTCATGCACATCACCACAACTACTAGAAGGTACCTGTGGACTATCCTATGATGTTTCATCAACTGCATTTTCCTCGACAACATCAACGACAACTCTACTATTTGGTTGGAACATGGTAACTTCTTCTATCTCCTTAGGCCTATCAGAATCTTCTGATACGGTAGGTAGCTTCTCCTTCGAATTGAACATAGCAGACTCACCAAAAGTAACATTTCCGGAATGAACAATCTTCCGATAAACAGGGTTCCAAATTCGATACCCTTTGATACCATCAGTGTATCCCATTAGTATGCCCTTGTATGCTCTAGCCTCCAACTTGTCATCACATGTATGGTGAACGTACACATAACAACCAAAAATTCAAAAGTTGCCAAGATACACTACTTTACATCTCCACTTTTCCTCTAGAATTTTCCCATCTATGGCTATGCTTGGAATTCGATTTATGATATGCGCCGCATTTCATAATGCCTCAGCCCAAAAGACTCTAGACAAGCCCGTCGTCAATCTCAAGCAATGAGCCTTCTCCATTAGAGTCTTGTTCATCCTTTCTGCAACCTCATTGGATTGTAGATTTTCAAGTGTTATGAAATGTCTTTGAATGTCATGCTATCTACAGAAATTGAGGAATTCCCTAGAGATAAATTCACTGCCACTATCATATCTCACCACCTTCAACCTAGAACCAGATTGATTCTCAACCAGCGCTTTCTAGTCTTCGAACTTCTCAAAACTCTCTGATTTGGCCTTCAACACATACACCCATACTTTTCGAGATAAATCATCAATGAAAGAGATAAAATAATTTGCTCCTCCAAGAGAAGAGTAGCAACTAGTCCTCAGACATCTGTATGTATGTACTCAAGTACTCACCTCGATCTATGGAGTCCAACTCAAAAGATACTTTAGTTTACTTACCTAACTCACACTCCTGGCAAAAGTCCATCTTGTTGAAGCTTTCTCCTTTGATCATCTTCCATCTCCGAAGCAACTCTAAGCCCTTATCTGAAATATGACCCAACCTAAGATGCCAAAGTTATATGGCATCCAAAGCATGAGAACTATCTATTCCAACACACGACTCCTCAAGAAATGTGATTTCGTTCAACAAATATAGATTGTAGAACACATCTTCTTTCATAAGAACTAGTGCACCTCTCAAAACCTTCAAACTATCCTTCTCGATAGTTACCTTGCATCATCAACATGCCAATTATCCTAAAGAAATTAAGGACTTCCAAAGATCTAGAACATACCAGACACCTATTAAAGTGCGTATCACTCCGCCAAACATCCTGATCCTCACTGTACCTTCACCAATTGCCTATAGCTAGCATCATTACCATAAGAATAGAGCTTCCCTCTCGTCCAATGAAAGAACTGAAGTAATCCATATTAAGCATCATATGGAAAGATGCCCCCAAGTCCAGCACCCAATGGTCTGAGACATTCGATACTATTGTAGACAACACGTTGCCAGATACAGACTTCTCCACCACAAATAATGAAGATTTGTCTTCCTCCTTCTTCAAATCTGAACAATCCTTTTTCGATGATCAGGATTCTTGCAGATAAAGCACTTCCCGTCCTTAGACTTTCCTCTTCTGCCATTACTGGGCTTCCTAGACTTGGAACGCCCTCCAGAGTGCAAATTCTTCTTATCTTCTCTACATCTTTCAACAAACTGGCCGTGACTACTATTTTCACCCCTATTTCCTTCACTTATCTCCTTCATCTGATCTCTCAAACCCTCAGATAGAAGGCCTGACTTCACATCTTCCACTGTCAATGTGTCTCTAGCGAAGATAAGGCTGTTAGCATAACCTGTCCAACGCTCTGGAAGAGAACACAAAAGAATCATTGTCATTTGCTCCTCATCCATCTTCAAGTCAACAGTTTTCATCTTCATCATGAGATCATCAAAGAAATTAAGATGTTCCTTTATTGAAGTACCCTCTCACCTCATCCATCTTCAAGTCAATAGTCTTCATCTTCATCATGAGATCTGTTTGTACCAAAAATGGGCACAACACTCTTTGGAAGTTTTTGAAGAGATAAAAGTGAAGAATATAAATGTAAAATGAAGATTATCTAACAAAAACTCTAACAAACAATAACACAAATGCACAGACTAGCAATTTAGAGTGGTTCGGCGTGTTGCCTACGTCCACTATGAAGTTTTTATGATTTTATTGATCCACTTTTAACGATTACAAGTGAATATAGCGAACATCAGTTAATTACAGCCTGGAATTCGAATTCAACGGTAAAGGTAGGATGCAAATCTCGATCCGGCAGAGTCTGGGCGCTTCAGAATCAAAAGATCCTTTTTCTATAGGCTTTGGGGCTTTATTTATAGGTGTAGGAGGCTAATATTTCACTCAAACTTCGGGAGACTCCTTCTGGCACGTGAGGGGGCCCACGCGATCGGTCCTGGAGAGTTTCGACTCGTTTGGTGATCGATACGAACTCAATTCGTATCGATCGAGACTGTATCCAATGGAGGTGAAACTTGGCGAGATTAAAATCTTTATCTTGCATGTAGTCTCCTGTGAAAATTTCATAGCATTTGGACCGGTGGATCTTGAGTTATGATCGATACGAGCTTGAGTTTCTCGTTGGCTGTTTGGTTCGAATCCATCAATTCGAATCGATCCACTTCAAATCGATGATGCACGTGCCTCTGTGATGACGCGACGCGCATTCCTTGCACCGATCCTCTTTTTGCTCCGTGTTGACCATGTCGTATCCATGAGTTTCGCCTCGTTTACATCGATAGATGTCGCCTCCATTTAATGGATACGATCAGGTGATATTTGTGATGGATACGAACTAAAGCTACCTGATGGGTTCGAATAAACGCCTTCTTTATGGATACGAACTAGGCATTGGTCGACCGATACAAAGCGCATTATCGGTTGATGGATGTGGAGTTGATCGATGCAAGACGGTAGTTGGAGATGGATGCGAAACTGATCGATATGAACGAGAACATGAAGAGGGGTACGAATCTGATCGATTCGAAATACGGCCCAGCGATGGATACGATAACCCAGTTTTTCCCCTTTTAACTTGCATCGACCATAACTTGAGCATAAGAACTTGGATTGACTTGAAATTTGGAATGCTGGCTTTTATGGCTTCGCTTGTCGTGTTTTACTGATTGTAGCCTGATCCGAATTCGGACAAAATCATCGACATCCATAACGAACCTATGTGTACTCGATATCCAGGAAGAACGACCCTTGATTTTCAACCAGCGCCTTGATATCTCGGCCTTGCCTAAAGGTGGGATAACATTTGCCCCCCAAATTACGTCTTGCGGTAATAGACGTGCTTTGAAAAGCTGCAGTCTTTATTCAGATCAGTTATCGCTTCTTTGTTGAAGGTTGTAATCTTGCGTTGCTGTAACTGATTGTTGCACGATAGTGCTTAGTTGTTTGTCGTCGTAATCGTAGTTAGATGAATGTCTAATTCCTGTTAATGCTGAAAATTGAATATCAGTTCGACATATATGTATACATGTTCATCTGACTCTCGTTAATGTTACACGTCTACGAGTCATTGTCAGTTGTGTCGAATTCCGTATCGATCCTCTCCTGAATTGATATAGAATTTTGAAAGGTTCCTCTCGCATCGATGGACTTTGCCTTGGCGGATGTGATATGGGTACTTCGGATCGATGTGTTCATGCATTGATGGATTCGAAATTGACATTCGTACCGCTGAAACCGATGGATTTGAACAAAATAGTTCGTAATGATGGACCGTGACGGTGGACTTATCGATGCGAATAAAGACTTTGAATTGGTGGAACTCAATTATCTCTAGAGCTATCTTCACCGTGTGTTTCGTATCGATGGATCTATTTACCATTTCGAATCGATAAGGCCGATGGATTCGAACTCGCCGTTCGACTCGATCAGAGTGTTGACCTGCAGTGACCGGTCATGTTGAGTGGGAGGCGAATCAGCCCTCTTTCTCTCACACGCCCATATAAATACTTTGAACTTCGGCTATTTTTCACTTTTCACTTTTTTACTACTACTTTCCTTACCTCATTCGCATCGATCCATAAACTTGAGAAAAGAGGAACTACACACTTCCTTCGAATCGATCACATACAGTCTCTTAATTCTTCGAATTTCAATTTCCAACTTAGGTAATTAGTCAGCTATAGCTAAATCCTGACGACGAAGTTTGAATCTCAGATCCATCCCCTCTTCATCGATTATCAATTCTGGCAATCTTTAAGGTCAGATCTAGGTCGGAGCTTGGTCGAGGATGGCTATGGCGATGCCCTTGTTAATTGGAGAAGAAGGAGTGCAAAGAAAAAATAAAATGAAGATGGCTCGATTTGTACTTCGTGTCGATTTGGGGGCCTGTGTTCGAATCGAGGCGGGCAATAACGCATTTCCTTGGAGTTTGCATCAACCTCAGGGATTTATACGATAAATGACGTAGTTCGTATCGACCGAGATGATGGTAAATCGTGTCGATCTATAATGATCGATGTGAAGAATAGGTGAGCAATCGGTGCGAAACCCTTGGCTTCAGATCTATTCGAAATATACACTCGCGAGCGATACGAAAAGTATCGACTCGAACGTGATCGATGCGAAGCCGAGACTTTCTTGACCGATGCGAACCTGAACGCCAAGGATCGATCCGAAGCTACTGATCTTGATCGGTACGAACCCAAGTGTTGACGATCGATTCGAAATACGTTCCTGGTGATCGATAGAACTTGGATACAGATGGATTTGAATATGCTTCCCATGATCGATTCGAACCCATCCTGTGATGGATACGAAATTTTGAGTACTTGACAGCATGATTCGGACGAGCTTCATTCCCTCATGTCTGGACTTGACTGTTAAACTGCATACTTGACTGCCTTTCAAAGCTCGTTGATGGAACCATAAAATCTTTAATTTGGATCGATTGCAAACATCCAGATGGTATGTTGGTGACGGTCAGCGATGACGGTCACTCCAGTTGGATTCCGATTATCTTCGTCGTTGGCAAATTTTTCTTGAACACTGCAAAATCTTTTCAAGTAATGCACAGCACAGCACTGCACCACACGCACTCTGCACATGGGGAGTACACGGGCTCTTTATCGTCTAATGATGATTTTTCGTGAGTTGTTAGTTATGGAAACTCCAAGCTCGCAGCCACAGGAAACTCAGAGTATAATTCCTCCTAGACTTGAAATACCGGACATCGGGGCCGAATTTATTGATCCGGCCCCGGACGAGGCACCTGACGCATCCTTTACCAATAGTCCGCCAGACTCTGTTCCATCCAATATTTCTGAAGATATGCTAAGGAGAATATTCTTATAGCATGGTTTGTTAATGGACGATGTAATATTGCCGGGACCAAATGATAGACCACATAATCCACCGGAGGGGCATACCACATTCAATCGACATGCGTGTGCAGTTGGGACGCTTCCCCTGTTCAATCAATACATAAAAGAAGTGTTGTCCTTTATAGATATCACCCCATCTCAGCTACACCCAAATGGTTATGTTTTACTGAATAGCTTGTTCATTGCATTTATGGAGCACCTCTATCGACCACCCCGACTGACCGAGATAAGATACTTGTTCAACTTCAAGAGTCGAACAGACAGTCCATCTTTCACATTCCTATAGGCCGTGAGAAATTGCCAAATAATTATGGGGTCTTGGACCAGGCCGAGCTACTTCAAGACAAAGTGGTTCTATATCAGATGCCCCTTAGGATTTGCCAGACGATGGCTATTCAGACGTGAGTATTGCCATCTTCTTGGGTAGTCGATAAGATAGTTATAGAAGAGGCCAACTCATAACTCTTTTTCTTTACAGCGATAATTCAGCGACCCGAAGGCAGATATTACAGGGAGATAGTTCGAGTTCTCCAAGAGATCCCAAGCGAAGAGAGTAACATCGACTTGGTCCTAACGGATAGGAATCTCAGGATTTTTGGTCTAATCAAACGAAGACAAAGTATAAGGCTCGACGGTGCACTAAGGACATCTCGAGGGAGCGAGTTAAGCGTAAAAAGCCTAGAGTTGTCATAGTTGAAAAGGCTGACTCTGAAAGAACCCATACTGATGATGAACCTTTGGGCGAGCCTGTGGATGCAGCCTAGGATTCTGAAGAAAAGAGAAAAGGCAAGGCAGCCATTTTTAAGCAATCCAAAAAAGGGAGATGGAAATCTGTGGTCATGTCCCGGTCCGCCTCCGAAATTAGAATTTCGAAGATGTCTCTTACAAGAACAGAAAATCTTTACGAAGGGCTCGCCGATTTTCCAATTTCGGACGACGTGTCCATGCAGCATGATGCCGGATTGGATGAACTCCAAAACGCCTTAGTTTTAAGAGAGTCTCTATCCACTAGCGTGGACGACACATCCGGTTGGTTGGGGGGTTGCACATACATTCACACTTCACGACATTACACTATTTCTGACTGTAATACGCCCACTGTGAAAGTTTACTAACTTTTGTCCCTGTTTTTCTTTGCAGATACCATGTCCGGTCAAAGCTCAATGCTTGGTAGCCTACACAGCAAACGTCGATCTTCTTCATACTACGAATCGCTTAGGAGAGAAGGAGATAGAGACTATGACCAGGGGTACTCTAGTCAGGAACGGTCTGACAGGAACAAGGGGTATAGACGTCGGTCTCGATCTCGTATGCCACCTCCCAGAGCTCCGGTACCGCCGCCAGTTCATGTTCTATGACCTTCGGAAGCTCCGCGGCACAAACCAACTTCCCAATCATCTAGGACTGAATCTCAGCGCATGACTGAAGTTACAGACCCTTCCACTACTGAACAGGCCCTCGTCGAGCCCACTAGGGAAGGAGTGATGAGGCTCGCTCAGCTGAGAAAGGATTTTCCTGACATATGTTTTGATGGGTTCGTCTTTCCTCCGCGCTTGAAAAGGATCCCGGCGTCTTCCGAAAATACAGTGCACGATTATGTCGCAGACATATTTTTCCAGTATCAGGAGTGGTCGAAAACTGCAAAAAAGGCATCGAAGGTGGCCTTCGACCAAGCAGCCACGATTGAAAGGCTGGAGAAAGAACTCGGCCAGAAAGATCGAATCATTCAAGTGCTCAATAGTGAGGCCGAGTCTTCTCACAAATCTGAGATTGAGGCTCTTAAGAAAGCCGATGAGGCCAGGCGGCGATGGATAGGATAAAATGGGAGCACTACGCCAGGGTGGAGGACATGGGCCACCGGAACACCATCCTAACCACTGAGCGGGATGCAGCCCTAAAAGAGCTAAACGAGCTTAAGGCCAAAGTCTCGAAAATCATGAAAGAGAGAGACGTTGCTAATATTTCCGCACAGGAAGTGTGCGATCAAGCGGTGGTGCTTTGGAGGGAGAGAGATGCGGCCATGGAAAAGGTCCGCGAGGTTGAGGCTGAAGTTGATGAAAAGGTCCAATTGGCCGAGATCAGGCTCGAGTCGGAGATAGTGGAGATTCTCGTCACTTATAACGCCAATGTGCTGAAACACAGGAATCTGGCTTGGCTTGACGATTACTCAATACATATATACAACGTCTGGAATTTGGTGGTTGAAGAAGAGAAGGCGGTGCTATCGGGTGGTGCCCTCGACGAATTTGAGCTAGAGAACAACATTTTGAGCGAAGATGAAAAGAAAGTTCTTCATGACTATATGATTTCTCATGCAAGAGAGAGATTGGGAACCCAGCACCTAGAAGTTGGCGAGGGCTCCGGCGTTGCACACCAAGCTATAAGTTCTGAGATGATTACTTCATCTCGACCCGAGCCGATGCCAGCAATTGAGCCGCAGCCGATCCCAGCCTACGACCCGGAACAGCCACACTTATCTCCTATAAGGGAGCATTCTTCGGAAGCTGTTCAGCCAGCTACGAGTCAAGCTGGGGAAGGTACTCTGCACAAATCTATTGTGTGTATCTGAAATGAAGTACTTGTATTGAAGCATGTACTGATAACTTATTCTTTTTCCTTGTCTAGTGACTGAAGCTACATCAGCAGCGCCTCCTGCGATACAGGAATCACAACAAATGCAGAAGGCTATTATCACCGAGGCGATCACTACGACCACGGCCGCGCCTATCAAGGTAATACAGGGGAGCTCTCTTTCTTTTGATGAGAAAATGATGAATGAGCTTCTGGGCCGGCAGAGCGACCCCTTTGTGGACTTACCATTCGTCTTTAGTGGATTTCCACCTGCCTCTTGGGCTTTGACACAGACTGTTGCTACCCATAGTGAAGCCCGTGCTGCTCGTGAAGCAGAGATACTAGCTGAAATCAACGCAGAGATAGAGGCTGCGGCTCATGGCGTTAGTGCTAAGGGTGGATTGACGGCATATGACCCAACTCCACTTAGAATGATATCACCCGGGGGTACGCTTGTTGACACTAGTGTGCCTATTCCACCCCCAGTCATAGATCCAGTTCCTCTGACTCCCCCTGCAGGGAACATTCCTGTAGATTCAAGTTTGAAGGAGGATGTTGATATTATGCCTCCATCTGGAGATGATCCGTCAAAGAGTAAAGGCTCAAAGCGAAAAATTATTGGTGGCTCTAGCGGATCCACACTTAAGAGGAAGCCGAAGAAGGCTAAGGAGTAGATAGGCCTTTCTAATGCAAATTTTTGTTTAGCTAAGAATTTGTTTTTCCTTTATAGGCCATGTATAGATGCGGGTTTGGCCCCTGCTAGTAGGAATTTTTTGGGAGAACTTGTATATAAGTCTTTGCTTTTGATTAGCTGAAATAAAACTTTGTTTTTGTTGCTTCAACTCTTATTTCTGTCTTCTATACTTAAGTGTCGTAGAGTTTGGATCTCGATCCCACATACTCGCGAAGTTTCAACCCTTGAGTTCTCTTTATTTGCCAAGTCTGAAAATCATGAGCACGGATTGTACCGAGAGATCGAGTTGGACTTTTGACATTGTACTGCTTCAGCCAGCGGTTAACACTTAAGCTCTGCCCCAGTTTCGGGAACAAGTTGTAAAGATCGGCTAGAGATCGTGATTTGTCTCTATTTTTAGAGTTTAATATCGTCATGTTGATGCAGAAACAAGCGTAAGTCGAGCGATTGCATCACATTCGCTTACCTATGAATAATCGCATCCACACTCTAGGGATCAGCATTTGCACTTCGGCGGTCGATTACATCTATTGAAGTTTTTTAAGTACATATCCACACTCGGGGACATAAGCTAATTTACGAGTGGCCACCCGCACCCGAGTTATTTTTATATTTTGTCCACACTCTGGGGACTCTGGATAATTCATGATCGATAATCTGGTTCACACTCTGGGAATCCGAGAGTTATCGACGTTTGTAGCGCAGTTCGCACTCCGGGAACTTTGACTCGGCATTTATACTCCAATTCACACTTTGGAAACTTGGAGTTAGCGTTTATACTCTGGTCCGCACTCTGGGATCCTAGAGTCGATGTTTATACTTCAATTCACACTCCGAGAATTTGGAGTTAGTGTTGATACTCCGGTTCGCACTCCGGGAACCTATAGTTGACGTTTATACCCCAATTCGCACTCCAGGAATTTGGAGTTAGTGTTTATACCCCGGTTCGCACTCCGGGAACCTAGAGTTGATGTTTATACTCCAATTCGCACTTCGGAAATTTGGAGTTAGTGTTTATACTCCGGTTCGCACTCCGGGAACCTAGAGTTGACGTTTATACTCCAATTCGCACTCTAGGAATTTAGAATTAGTGTTTATACTCTGGTTCGCACTACGGGAACCTAGAGTTGATGTTTATACTCTAATTCACACTCCAGGAATTTGGACTTAGTCGACAGATGACCAGTCACATCTGTTTGGACCTTTTAGGAGGTCATTCACACTTTGGGAACGATAGATTTATCGAGATTGTGGATGGTCGGATCACATCCACCCCAAATTAACAAGCGAGGTCGTTAGATGGACGGGTCCATCCTCCTCTAACTTGGTTAGGATACGATCAAAGTCGTTAGGCAGACGAGCCTGCCCTCTCTAAAACCGTATTCAGGATTTTTGTACTCCGAATCACACTCTGGGAGTTTGGAGTTGTTTTAAGGATTGCCGTGTATCAATCCTCTTCGATTTTAGCATAATGACTTGCCCCTGAGCTCGGATTTCATTTAGTGAGTGATCGGTCATATCACAGTCACTCCCTACTTGAATAAATTCCACCGTTAGATGGAACTTAGCTCTCCGTGCATCGTTATGTCGTACGTCATACTTAATAAATCACAGCTCTGGCTCGAAGAGATGGTATTTTTTTGCTGAAATGAGAAAATATGGCAAAGTTAATTGCCTTATTACAAATTCAAATTTCGAAATGCGGAAACAGATTGCAAATAAGAGGATGAATCAAATAAATAAAGCCTGTCATATGTAGTAGCAACGGAGGCTTTCACTATTCCAAGCTCTCGGCAAAGTAAGACCGTCAACGGTCGATAACTTGAACATGCCATCTCCGAGCTTTTGGGTGATCACATACGGTCCTTCCCAATTTGGCTTCATGTGTGAAGGAACTGGATAAATTCTTTTCAGAATGAGATCGCCAAGTTCGAAGGTCCATGGTCGAACCTTGGCATTGTATAATCGGGCGACTCGATTCCGATATGCGGCTGCCCTCAAATCAGCCTCTTCACGCTTCTCGTCCAGTAAGTCCAAAGATTCAGCAAGTAATATGGCATTAGTTATCGGGTTATAATAAGTCACACGATGAGAAGGTAGTTTGATTTCGACTGGAATAACGACTTTTGAGCCGTAAGATAGAGAAAATGGAGTGTGTCCGGTCGCGGATTTGTGGGTCGTTCGATAAGCCCATAAAGCCATAGGTAGTTCATCAACCCACTTGCCCCGGCCTTTTCTAGTCGCTTCTTCAGAATAAATTTGATAACTTTATTAACAGCTTCAACCTGGCCATTCGCTTGAGGGTGTGCAACCACAGAGAATTTCTTGTGGATATAGAATCGTTGGCAGAAATTCCTGAATTCAACACTGTCGAATTGGGCTCCGTTATCAGTGATAAAGGTATGCGGGAGACCAAATCGACAGATGATATTGTGAACTACGAAGTTGATTACTTTTTTCGTCGTGATTGTCGCAAGAAGTTCGGCTTCAACCCATTTAGCATAGTAATCAACTACGTCGATGGCGTACTTCGCTCCTCCTTTGGCAAGAGGCAGAGTACCAATGATATCAATGCCCCATACTGCAAATGGCCAGGGACTAACCATTTGGGTTATCTCAGTAGGTGGGGCTCTCATAATTCGAGCATGTTTCTGGCATTTATCACATTTCCTTGCATAGTCTGATGCATCATGGTTCACAGTCGGCCAGTAATATCCATATCGGAGTACTTTCTTGGAGAGAGCTTGTCCCTCGGTGTGATCGCCACATTCTCCCTCATGCACATCATGTAACACTTGTTTGATTTCATTGTGTGCGATACATTAGAGGAGAGGGATGGAATATCCTCTTCTATACATGACTCCGTCCTGAATGGTAAACCGCAAGGCTTTTTGAAGAATCTGTCTTCTTTCGCTCCTACGCCCAGGCAGTGTTCCGTGCTCGATATAGTTTCGGTATGGGGTCATCCACAACTCCTTATCGAGAGCGATTTCAAATATAAAATTAGTTTCCATCTGATCAATTCTGGGAGAAGATAGAGTTTCAACAGGAACGAGTCTCATCTGATGCTTCGCTCGTACTTGCTAACTTGGCCAATGAATCAGTCTTCTGGTTGTGCTAACGGGGTATGTAGAAAATGGCATAATAATCGAATTGATCAAGTATTTCCTAGATTCGAGCTAGATAAGCTGCTAGTCTTCGATCCTTGGCCTGGTATTCACCCCGAACCTGGCATACGACTAACTGAGAGTCACAGTAAACTTCCACAGCAATAATTCTCAGATCACGGGCTAGCTTCAACCTAGCAAGTAAAGCTTCATGCTCAACTTCATTATTGGTTGCACGAAACTCAAATTTCACAGCATAGCATATGGACCGGCCCTCGGGGGTTTCAAGTACTACCCAAGCACCTGAGCATCGATTGTTGGATGCGCCATCGGTATGCAGCTTCTAGATGTATTCAAGAGATTTACTGGTCTCGGGAAAGTCCTCTGGGACGGTGAGTTCGGCAATAAAATCTGCTAAGACTTGACCTTGAATGGCCTTTCTTGGGGTATAGGTGATATCGAACTGACTCGGTTCGATATTCCACTTAAGCAACCTACCAGACGTCTCAGGCCGCGTAAGGACCTATCGTAACGGCTGATCGGTGTACACAGTGACAGGATGAGCGTGAAAATATGGACGGAGCTTCCTCGAGGCAATGACTAGGTAGTAGGCCTACTTTTCTAGCTTTGGATAGTTTCTCTCAGCTCCGGTTAGTCGCTTGCTAACATTATAGACCGGTTTCTGCACTCGGTCTTCCTCCCGAACTAGGGCAACACTGATCGCATTTTCTGATACCGCCAGGTAAATATACAACTGCTCATGGTCGATAGGCTTTGATAAAATCGACGGTGTGGAAAGATGTTGAACCAGCACTTAAAATGCGCCCTCACACTCCGTAGTCCATTCGAAGTTTCGCTTTCCTTTTCGGATCAGATCAAAGAAGGGGATGCATTTGTCGATAGACTTCGATATGAACCTGCTCAATGCTGCTACCTTCCCGTTGAGACTCTGAACTTGCTTTATTGTTCTCGGTGTCTGCAAGTTTTTGATTGCCTAGATCTTTTCTGGATTGGCTTCTATTCCTCGAGCGTTGACAATGAACCCAAGGAACTTTCCGGATGCGACTCCAAAATGACACTTCAGCGGATTAAGCTTCATCCCGTACTTTCGAAGGATGTTGAACATTGACTCCAAAACTTTGATCTAATCAGTGGAGGACCGTGACTTTACCAGCATGTCATCTACATAAACCTCCATGGTCTTCCCGATCTGGTTAGCAAACATCCGGTTGACTAGACGTTGGTATGTTGCTCCGGCGTTCTTTAGTCCAAAGGGCATAATTTTGTAGTAGTAGAGTCCCAGGTCGGTTATGAAGCTAGTATGTTCTTGGTCGGATACATGCATGGGTATCTGGTTGTAGCCGGAATAAGCATCCATGAAAGATAATAATTCATGTCCAGCTATTGAATCTACAAGCTGATCAATCCTAGGAAGTGGAAAACTTTCTTTTGGACAAGCTTTATTTAGAACAGAATAATCAACACATGTCCTCCATTTCCCATTCGGCTTTCGAACAAGTACGGGATTGGATACCCACTCCGGGTATAAAGCATCTCGAGTAAACCCGTTTGATTTTAGCTTATCGACCTCTTCCTTAAGGGCGGCAGATCTCTCTGGATCCATACCACGCCTTTTCTGTTTGACCGTTATACACAATGGGTCAATATTCAGGGTGTGGCTCGCGATGTCCGACGAGATTCCACACATGTCAGAGTGCATCCAGGCGAACATGTCGAGATTCGCTCGGAGAAATTCAACCAAATACTGCTGTGTCTCTTGGCTCAACTGGGACCCAATCTTTAACATCCCCGAATCATCATCATCATCACCAATCGGAACATCGATCATCAGTTCGGCCAGAGAAGCCTGACTTTCTACAGATTCATCATTGTTTTCATTGTCTCTAGGGTCAAGATCCCTTTAGAATTGGTTGTGGTGCCCGGACCGAGGCCCAGGCACCAATTGTCAATTATCCGCAAAATGAATGCAGAGAAATTCCCCTACGCCCTTTCCTTTCTCTCTTCGCTTCGCCTCACGTAGCTCAACAACATAACAGGCTCTCCCAGCAGCCTGATCTCCTTGAATGACTCCAATCCACGATCGGTGGGGAATTTCATAGTCAAACACCATGGGGCAATTGCTGCCCTGAATTTGACGAGGGCCGGTCGGCCCAAAAAAGCATTATAGGGGGAATGAATGTCTAACACAACAAATTGCAACATCCGAACTCTCCGACACTTCCCAATTCCCAACTCCACCGGCAGCTCCACTACTCCAGTGGGTATATTGGCACTTCCATCGAAGCCATGAATTCTAGATTGGCAAGGTTTTAAATCCTTGGCTTTCATTTTCATCAGATCGTAAGCTCTCTTAAACAAAATATTTACTGAACCCCATTGTCAACCAAGATCCTCTTCATCCAAGCAGGTCCAACCTGGGCAGATATGACCAGTGGGTCAATAGTGGGGGCTTCGACCCTGTTAGCATCCCAGCTTCTAAACACGATGTCGTCAGTCATTGTTCTTTGCTGTTTTGCCGGAGCCCCTTCATCAAAACTACTACAACACTTGAAGTCTGCATGCCTGATAGAGCTGGCATACAACTCCATTTCCCTCTAACTTCGGTCTGCTGGATGGGGACCACCACTGACTATATTTATTACCAACATCCCGCCCGTACAAGCGGGTTCCTCCTGCCTTTCTCTATCCTGCACACGATTTTGGTTTGACGGGTCCGCACCACCAGACTGCGGCGCCCGCACGAACTGATCTAACTTTCTCTCCCTGATCAACTTCTTAATGAGGTCCTGCAAATGTCTACACACATTCGTATTGTGTCCATAACTCTCATGGAATCTACAGAACTTTCCCGTTTGAATCTGCCTCTCCGATGATGGCTTTGGAGCAGGCTTCTTATATTACATAGCATTGCAAGTCTGCAAATATACTTCTCTAGCGACATATTCAATGGTGTGTAGTTGTCAAACATTGGAGCCCAACGTCGCGGGCCACGGTTTTGATCCCGTTTCTTATTCTGATTATCATTGTTTCTCGGTTGAGATTGCTTGTTCTGTATATATTCAGATGTACTTTCCCAGAAATCTCACCCGACTGTTTAACTACCACATTGCTTTGAATCCCCTCACTACTGGGTCCCACGTCGTCCTACTTCCTAAACTGTATCGCGTCCTCTCGCCTTAAGAATTGGGCGGCTTTGAAGTAGAAATGGTCCAACAACGCGGGAGGCTTCCCAGCTAACCAATTTCCAAACTCGGAGTCGGGGTCAATTCCCTTAGTCAGTGTCATTAAGATCGAATTGTCATTGGGGTTACTTATCTCCGCACATGCAGCATGGAACCGTTCCAAGTAGCGTCTAAGCATCTTCCCGGAAGCTTGAGTGGCGTTAGACAAAGTGTTAACATCCTTAGGCCTAGCAACATGCATACGAAATTGTTCTACAAACTTCATGGCCATTTGATCAAAACAAGAAATGGATCGGGGTGGCAATCGCGTAAACCACATAGTGGCAATGCCCCCCAAAGAGATAGGAAAACTACGACACTTTACCGCGTCATCCGCTCTTGCAGTGTTCATCAACCACTCATACTTCAGAATGTGCTGGTTTGGGTCTAAATTTCCTTCATAAACCGGTAAAGTGGGCATTCTGAACCGTCGAGGAGGTTCAGCATAGAGTATGTCATCTGTAAAGGGGTGTGACTACGGGAGATTCCCCAGTTGTCGTTGGTAAGACCCTGACTTTCACTGATCATTTGATGTATCATAGCTGAAAGGTCTGGCGTTTGAACATCTGCGCACGTGGAGCCAAGGTGTGGTCAGGTTCCACATTACGAGGCTGGACCGGGCGCTGTCGACGATCCATATCTCGCCTCCTTGGCTCGACATCATTTGCGACGTAAGGTTCAGGAGTACGTCCATGTTGATTCCGGACATCAATCTCTGTTTCAACCGCCATGGTGGTGGCACGGTTATCTGCGGTGTAATGAGGAATAGTCCCTCCCCGAGAAGAGGGTCCAGTATAAAAGCTGGCCGGTGGACCAACTCTCAGCTGATGTCTGATGGCCTGTGCGTGACCTTCGTCAGGTCAAGGACGAACGGATCTTTGGTTGTAGCCAGACGAGGCAGAACTTTCTATGGAGGATGATCTCTTCTATGCCTTCTACGCTTCTGGCGATTTAGCTGGTTGGTCAGCTCGGCATTTGCACGCAGTTGTTCTGTTAACTGTTGACGACTTTGTGTTAATTCCTGTAGCAACAACTGGAACTCTTGCCTGGTAACCGGGCCTTGTGAGTCTGAGGGTCCGGCTGCGTTTTGCTTGGTTGGTGGCAACTGCGCAGGATTTTGCCTGTCACGGCCTTCTTGATCGCCAACGTTGGAGGTGGTCCTTATGCTAACCATCTTGAGGGTTGAACTCCTTTCTTAGACTTTATGCAAATCTGAATAGGATGGAAGGAATTCGGATTAGTGATCTGGATCTTTCTCTTAGATTTATTCAATCCGGTATCGACGATAGATCTAAGGAGCAGGAGAAAATCTGGGTTCTCTCAGTGAAAGCACCAAAGTGTTTGTACCAAAAATGGACACAACACTCTTCGGAAGTTTTAGAAGAGATAAAAGTGAAGAATATAAATGTAAAATAAATATTATCAAACAAAAAATCCAACAAACAATAACACAAATGCACAGACAAGCAATTTAGAGTGGTTCGGCGTGTTTCCTACGTCTACTATGAAGTTTTTGTGATTTTATTGATCCTCTTTGAACGATTACAGGTGATTACAACAAACAGCAGTTAATTACAGCCTGGAATTCGAATTCAACGGTAAAGGTAGGATGCAAATCTCGATCCGGAAGGGCATGGGCACTTCAGAATTAAAGGATCCTTTTTCTATTGGTTCTAGGGCTCTATTTATAGGTGTAGGAGGCTGATATTTCGCTTAAACTTCCGAAGACTCCTTCTTGCACGTGAGGGGCCCACGCGATCGGTCCCGGAGAGTTTCGACTCGTTCGGTGATCGACACGAACCCAATTCGTATCGATCGAGACTGTATCCGATGGAGGTGATACTTGGCGATAATAATCTTTAGCTTTCATGTAGTCTTCTGTGAAAATTTCATAGCATTTGGACCGGTGGATCTTGAGTTATGATCGATACGAGCTTGAGTTTCTCGTTGGCTGTTTGGTTTGAATCCATCAATTCGAATCGATCCACTTCGAATCGATGATGCACGTGCCTCTGTGATGATGCGGCGCGCATTCCTTACACTGATCCTCTTTTTGCTCGGTGTTGATCGCGTCTTATCTATGAGTTTCGCCTCATTTGCATCGATAAATGTCGCCTCCATTTAATGGGTACGATCTGGTGATGTTTGTGATGGATACAAACTAAAGCTACCTGATGGATTCGACTAAACGCCTTCTTTACGGATACGAACTAGGCGTTGGTCGACCGATACGAAGCGCGTTACCGGTTGATGGATGCGGAGTTGATCGATGCGAGACAGTAGTTGGAGATGGATGCGAAACTGATCGATACGAACGAGGACACGAAGAGGGGTACGAATCTGATTGATTCGAAATACAGCCCAGCGATGGATACGAAAACGTGGTTTTTCCCCTTTCAACTTGCATCGACCATAACTTAAGCATACGAATTTGGATTGACTTGAAATTTGGAATGCTGGCTTTTATGGCTTCGCTTGTCTTGTTTTGCTGATTGTAGCTTGATCCAAATTCGGACAAAATTCATTGACATCCATAGCAAACTTGTGTATGCTCGATATCCAGGATGAACGACCCTTGATTTTCAACCAATGCCTTGATATCTCGGCCTAGCCAAAAGGCGGGATAACAAGATCATCAAAGAAATTAAGATGTTCTTTTATTGAAGTACCCTCTCTCATCTGCATGGTGAAAAATGTCTTCAGTAATATTAGAAGGTTAGTTAGAGATTTCTTCATTAGAGATTTTATAGCTTGGTCCAAATGCCCCTAGCAGTGGTCTCACTGCTAATCTCTATGATAACATTCCCTCTCATAGCTAGTTGTAAAGTAGTAAATCTGCATTTCTCCATATCCTTCCTTTCCGCATCTGCGATGTCAGCTACTAACTCCTTAGAGGCAAACACTAATAGATGGACTTCATTCCTCATTAGAGTAGCCTTCATTCTCCATTGCCATTTTTCGAAGTATTTATACCCATTCCATTTATCAATTGCCAACCGTGATCCTGACGCAATATACATCCCTCTAGTATACGGTCTTGTAATAACTAGAGTCACTTCATCTCCTGCCATAGCGTCTAACAATCCTCAATCAATCTTATAGCTCTGATACTAGAATGTTGGGGACAATTCCTTCAGATGATCAGCCTAAGGGAATAAAAAATCTAACGCAGTGGAAAAACAACGAACTGGATCGTGATTGAAGTGAGACAGAACAAATAGAGATAAACACTAGAATAAACAGTCATAAATCAATGCAATGCAGAAAAATAAATAACACCAACATTTATAGTGGTTCCACTATCGCAAGCAGTGTACGTCCACTTAGGGAGAGGAGATTTTATTAAACATTGAAAGATTAGAGTTACAAGATTGATTCACTTTTAGAGGTTATATATAAGAAGAATTTACAATATAGACAAAATTCTGCAGTGTTTCAGCTCTTGAGGATGGCTACCATTATTCTCCAGAATCTCCACTATTTATAGAGTGAAAATATGAGGAGGGGTAGATGCTATATAGCAGTTCTGGGTTTGGTTTGACAATCAACACAATAACATTTGATTCGGCTTTAACTTGGTTAGGCATCTGGTCTGGCATCACTTTGGTTTGGTCAAATTGGTTCGGAATTTGCGTCTGGTTCGGCACTCATCTGGTTCGACATCAGCACTTAGGTTAGAAGCATGCTTAAATACCGAACGAGATATTTCGTTCAGCATCACTTCTCCTTCACAAATCACCGTACCAACTTTCTCGTCCGGCAAAATCATTCCACCGAACTAAATACCGCCAATCAAGACAACTTTCTTCTCTTCACTGAAGTCACTCACCTCTACCGGACGAACTCCACTGGACCAAAACTTTGGTCCGGCATTTCCTCCACCGAACTAGACAACATCCTTCTTTGCCGAGCATCATCTCCCGAACGAACACACCACCGAACGAGAAATATTGTCCAGTCCTCCACTCCTCTGAACGAAGCCACAAAGCACTGCGACTTCATCTCTTCTTCACCGCACCTAGGGTTTGGGCTTCCCTAATGGTGACTCTTCTTTACTAATTCCAGATATCATCTCTAACAGATCTGTGACTTTGATTCTGATTTATCTATATTATATACTGTTCTAAATATATTTAATTGATGTGTTTATTACTTTGTATTAATACTGTACGCATCTAAATTTCAGCTTAGATCCTCAAAAGGATAATAAGACGTATCAATGTTGGTATAAAAATATATTAACATTCGACCGCCTTTAACCAGCCGTATTCTCTAGATTAGCAGACAACATTACTTATAATGTTCTTTGGTAAACTGGGCATAGCAGTGAGGTCGTTACGAAGCATGTTAATCGCAATTTCTTATAGAGAGAAGTCACATACACTCAACTCTTAATTCTCTAATTGATTAATATTGAAATCAAAATATTCATAAGTTATAACTTAAATAGGCCCATTTATCAATATACGTTTCTTTGCATATGAAAACTTATTTAAAATTTTCTAAGTGTTAAAATTTTTTGAAATTTTTTGGTAGAGTCTTCTTTGCATGAGGTACTGTTTACAAGTTCACAATTATAATATAAACAAATACATCGACCATACGGTCGAAAACACAATATATATTAATATTTTTATTACTCTTGTATTTAATCCAAAAGCGTACCTTTATTTTAGCATTTAAAGCAACACATTTAGTTTTATGCAAGCAAAAGTGGGTGCGCGCGCCACTGTTCAATCCTAATAATCTTCATTTACCTACAACTTAAAAACTAAAATGTCAATATATAATAAAATAATACCCATACCATTTTAAACTACATTTTTAACCTACCAAACTCAAAATATATTTATAAGGTTTTAAGCTTATGATATCATACAAGTTCGAGTTTTAACTGTATCAGTTCATGTGAATTTAAATGAACACAGTTTTAAACATAATCTCAAATGTATGGTTTTGATTTCAAAAAATTTCAAGTCTCTAACATTCTCTGTTTTCAATGAAACATAAATTTCATAAGATAGTTGGCTTACAGTGAATGTTTCTATGAAAAGCATGAAATGTATAACTTATAACAGGAGATACCAGATACATATGCTGCAATATTTTTCAGAAAGATAAATGATCTTAAAATCATATACATGTATGAGTAATGGTAAGGGTATGTATTTTTTAGCGTTTTTGATGCTTGAGATTTCACATGTATATGCATTTATAGGTTCAGATTTTTAAAATATAGCTTGGTATCAGAGCTATGCTCAGAACATTTTATAATACAAATAGTACAGAGTTGAGATCTAAACCTAGATAACCTAGAGTATCATCTCTTGGGTATGTAGTAGTTAGTAATTTACTTAACTATTTATGAATAGGAATATAAATTATTATTGGAAATAATCATTGGGTCGTATTTGAAAAGTTTTTGATAATACTATATATAACTTATGGTTATGAAAGTTTACTAAATTTGGTACTCACTTTTGTAAAAACTGAGATTTATAATGAATAGCGTAAATGAGAACTTATGTAGTTTAGAATTGAATATTTTTGTGTTTTGATTTGTTAATGATCAGAGTGCGCGGCGGAAGCTGAAAATAGCTTTCCATTGAAGGCGGTTGCTTGGTTATTTGATTGTGATGTATGTCGTTTGCATCAATGTTTGTTTTTGTTATGCTTAGTTTAAAATATGAAACTGAATAAAACATTATCACTTAAAGGATTTATAATCCCATTTGTACCAGGATGAACCTAATTATCAATGTTTAAATCTATAAATTAGAATCATTGGGGAATAAAATTCCAAGCAATTAATAGTTTATAAAATAAAGAACGATAAATAATATGTATCTAACTAAATTTTAAACTTGAAAACATACTTAATAAATAAAAATTGACTGGTTGATGGATGCTTAGTTGTTTTAAAATTGTAAATGATTATGCAAAATTAATATTGAGTAGGAATAGATATTGAGGGTTAGAACCTGCTCAATAGTAATAATAACAACTTGCAGCATGTAGTTATCGCTATAAATATTAGAAATTTAAATTTAGATATAAAATGAAGTATTAATTCATATGTGTGACTAAGTAAATAATAAGATGAAATAAAAATTTATTGTCTGCTTAAGGTATATATTGATGAATGTGTCTGCTATGGAATTGTTATCGTTAAATTATTACTTCTATGATAATATTAAGATTGTTTGAAAAGACATTATTAAAAGCAAGCATCTATTTAAATTAAAATCTTTTTGACAAAGGATATATATTTACGTGGAATTTGATTATGATTCTTATAGACAAGCAAATATTTTTGAAAAGCATAAGGTATTAAAAGATATATGTATATCTTATGGAAAATAATTTTGTTTTAAATTGCCTGTTCAGTTTTTTTAAGAATTCTAGTCGATGTGTTTGGCCAACATTATCGATAGGGATTCCTATACACTAGGATGAGGCATTTCGACACGATTGTTTGAAAAACAATAGTACGAAAATAAAGCAATGCTATAATAATAATAAAAAATTGGTTGGAAAAAAATGTTTAAGAACTATTGGAAAGAATAAAAATAAAAATAATAGATACTTGATTACGTGACCTTCAGAATTTCAGGAACCTACTACATGATTAATATTGTCATTTTTCTAAATAAAAGTAGGTGGATATCAGCTAATCACGACCCTAAAATAGATACTTATATAAGACTGGTATGAAATGGTGTTTGGAAATCAGTTGGTTAACATACTTAACTTCTAATATAGGTTTCATAGTATGGGATCATTTACACATACACACACACACACTAAAAAGACAATGTGAAGATTTAAGATATAATATTGAGACATTTTTTTTAAATGGATAAAAAGGGCCCAAGCCTACAAAGTTAATAACGAGTAAATTACCCGATACAACACCGACATAAAACAACATATCAAACCCTAGAAAATAGCATTAGGGCAAACATCGCCTCCAAATCTCATTATCTAGCAAAAGAAAAAAAATGGTGGACCATCGCAAGCTAAGCAATCATAAAATCAACGGAAAATAGGCTTCAGGGAGGCTTCCACTCCTTCGTAGCTTTAGATTCAATCCCATTAGACTCTAGAACATGGCAAAAAATGGCGGAAAGAAGCTGTTTTGTTCTTCTTTTCCATGGAGCTAGTCGCTTTACTTTCAGAAATATTTTCAAACTTTAGATCCGAGGTGATCTAAGTGGTGGTGGCCAAAATTAAGGATTTCAAAACTGAATCTAAGCTGGATTTTCTAGCTTTATCTACAAGGAGGCACGTAGCTTGATTCACCTTTGAATTTGCCATTGAAGTCTCAGAAAGAGCAACAGTGGAATTAATAGTAGAGGAATCTAGAGAAGAATGAAGAGCAGAGATGGATTCACCTCTAACCTAGTCAGATAAGTGATAGATCTGATTACTTAGCTTGCTTAAATAAAAGGAATCTCCTAATCTTTATTCCTTGATAGCCAGGGGAAACTTTCTATCATGATCCATGCGACTGCAATTCCTCCTACTAGAATTAGGTATAAAATAATTTAAAGTAGCATATGATATAGTATCAAATATGGAATTGTTATTAATAATTACCTTGTTACTTCCTTTGCAAACTTTGAGTTGATATTCAGGAGGGTTGTCTTCAGTAAGCTTGTCAATGCCATTGTCTTGAAACAAAAGAGATAAGTGCTTGCTAAAGTTTTTAGATTAAGCTCTGAAATCAGTACCACTTGACTTGATACTTTTGCTAGGAAAGTGCCAGGTATTATTTTGCAAAAGCTTTGAGTTGGATGGTTGGTAATTCCCATTCAAATCAGGCAAGCAATTATTATCGTTAGTAGTAGAATTATTCTCATTACTTGATATATGGCTAACATAATTATGGTTATTTCCCTTGTAGGAATATTTCCTAGTTTGGATATTGGAGTAGCCACCTTCAACTGGAGCAAAAGAACTAAGATGATTTGACGACTTTCTAAGGCAGCAATTGCTATTAGGTTGAAACGAGGGCTTAGTGGGAAATTTCCCCCTTTGTAAGTATTCCTCAACCGATTCTTCAAATTTATCTAAATCGTAAAAATTATGGCATTGATTGTTGATGTTGTTAAATTTGATTGCCTTTTGAAGAATGATGTCGTATTCAATTTCAATAGCCTTTCATAATTGAATGCTATCTGTTTCTATTTAATTGTGAAGTCTATTGTTTCTCTCTTTCCAAAGAAAGAAGACTACTGTAGTAAGAACTACAGTTGCTTTGTTGAATTCTGTTTTCCTATCTTTGAAAGTTTTCTGAAAATAATGGATGCTGTCTCTAATTTTTTGAAGAGCCAAATGTTGATTTAGATTGAGTATTCTTTTGGCAATGAACCAAATGTGTCTTGAGTATTGGTAGTCAAAAAAGAGGCGATCTATATATTCAGTTTCTCTTTTGCAAAGAAGGCAGTTAGTGTTTCCAATGTTTTTGTTCCATTTTCCACATTTTTCTCTAATTAGCAAGCGGTTTAATATTGCAAAGCAAAAATCCATTTTTGGACAATTGGCTGAATTCCAAACAGTTTTGAACCAATCAACTTCCATTTCTTCCTCTTTTAAGAAATCCCAAGTGTTTTTGAAAGAGAATTTTCCTTTAGAAGATAATTTTCAACTCCAATTGTCTTCTTCTTGGCTTGAATCAATTTCAATTTTACAAGTTGTGAAGTTAAAAGTAGATGTTGAGATTGAGTGTTCCAAGATGAATTTCGAATGATACTATCAAATTTTGCATTAGATTCTCCAAAATAATAGAGATTGTTCCATCCTAATAAATTAATTAGAGATTTACTATTAATCCAAGGATCAAACCAAAGGCTTATAAGATTGCAATCTTTAAATTTTCTTTGTATTAATTTGGCATCAGTTTTCCTACACTTTAGAATATTTTTCCAAGCATAAGAGTAATGGTTTTCAATGGGCGTATACGATAATTTTTTTTGGACATATTTAGCTTTCATCCATTTGACCCAGAGTGTGTTTCCTTCAATGAATTTCTAAAAAAGCTTGTACTTGCAGGCTTCATTTATGTCAACAAAATTTCTGATTCCTAATCTACTAGCTGTCTTTATTTTTGTAATTGTATTCCAAGAGATTTTGTGAAATTTCCATTCCAAATGAGGTTAGCACATAATTTTTCAATTTTCTCCATTGTTTAAGTTGGAATGTTGTGAGATTGCGACCGGTACATGACCATTGCAGTGACGACTGTATGGATAAGTTCTACTCTTCCTGCGGTTGATAACAATTAACTAGACCAATTGTCTATTTTATTTTAGATAATATCATATAATTGACACAGTCTCTTTCTTTGATTTGATTACAACTGAGGGGGAGTCCAAGATATTTGATAGAAAGGTCACTTTGTTGGAATTTTAAGATGTTGAAAATCACCTCCTTTTTTTTACATGCTTTACTGAAATATATCTTGCTTTTATTTTCATTGATTTGAAGACCAGCATGACGGCTGAGACTGTTAAATATTTTCTTAATGGTAACAGCATTTTGAAGATCTGCATTTAAAAAGATTAATAGATCGTCAACATATAATAAATGAGTAATAAAAAGAGCAATTGAATTTACTGGTTTTCAATTTTTATTCAACTACTCCTTATCCATTTGTAATGTAAGATACTCCATAGCAATGGTAAAGAGGTAAGGAGATAAATGATCACCTTGCCTTATTCTTCTATTGCTATGAATGAATCCATAATGAGATCCATTAATAACGATGGAATATGATACATTACAAATACATTCTTTAACTAGGTTGAAGAATTTTTCATTGAAACCTAGTTGCCTCATCATATAAATTATAAACTATTAATTTTATCAAAAGCTTTGTGTAAGTAAATGTTAACGCACATATTATTTTTATCAGACTAATTAAAATTTCTTAACAATTCATGTGCTAGCAGAGTATTTTCGACAATGTATCTGTCTGGAATAAAAGCACTTTGATTCTTAGAAATAAGAAACTTTAAAAAAAATTATTCTTTTATTTAAAATAGAAGTAATAATCTTGTATAAGAAATTGCAACAAGCTATTGTCCTATACTCTCCAACGCTATTAGGATTTTTGGTTTTAGGCACTAAAGTAATAAATGTATGATTTATATTTTTCAAAAGTTTTCCAGTAGAGAAAAATTCACTAACAGCCTAAAAAATCATGCATTACATTTCATCCTAATGAGTCTTATAAAATTTGAGCAAATAATATTTCCTCACTATTGGCATGAAGTAAGAATTTAGGGGTGATACTAGGAAAATAACTTGGACTCTCCACATAATTAAACAAATCAGAGAAGTATAAAGTAGCTTCCTTCTCCAAAAGAGAGGCTTCATTGATAATGGAGCCATTGCTATTAAGTAATTTTCCTATGTCATTATAATGTTTCCTATAAGACATATTTGCATAGAAAAATTTACTTGGAAAGTCCCCATAAGAAATCCAATCTACTTTTGCTTTCTGCCTTTGATTAACAACCTCAATATGGAGAGAATTGGATAGCTTTCTTTGCAAATGAAAAAATTTATTAATAATAGTATGGTCCGAGCAATCTAAGTCAACACTGTCTTGTAATTTCTCACATTCCTCTCTGATTTGATTGATTTCATTTTTGTTTTTAAAAAGATTCCGGTATTTAAGAGTAGCTTTAGTATGTTCAAGAAGTATCCTTAATTTATATTGGGCAGAGCCCACGGTTGAAAATTGGAAACAATTTGAAGAGCAAGTTTATAATCTTTATCATGCACCTAACCATTTTTAAATCTAAATGGGAAATTTTGCTTAATAGTACTATTTTGAGAAAAAAAGAGTTGAATAGGAGTATGATCACCAGTAGATTGGGGTAAGGTGTAACATTAAAAGTTGAGAAATTGATTAATAAAAACATGATTAACTAAAATTCTATCATGCTTACAACGAATATTTCTAAATTCATCGGATTTCCAAGTAAATTTGTTGCCTTTGATAGTGGACTCAATTAATCCAGTTTTGAAAATAAAATTAGAGAGAAATTCCAATTTCTTAAAAGAAATTGGTTTTCCACCTTTTTTTAGAAGCTTTCATTACAATGTTTAAATCCCCTATAATCACCCGAGGTAAATTAATGTTAAAATTTAAATATTCCAAAGAATTCCTTAACAGAGTTCTTTATTTTTCAAAGTTAGAGGCACAAATAAAAGAAACATATATTTGAAGGCCCTTTTTTTGAAAATAGCAGTGAATAAACTGAAGATTGACAGAATAATAGCATAATTCCCAAATGTTAGGATCTCAGATAATAATAGTCCTTCCATTACCTCCCTTAGAATTGTTATGAATTAAATTCCAATTGTTAAAATAATTAAGTTTTAAAAGATCAATATTTTTATCAGATAGCTTATGCTCTAAAGTACCTGCTAAAGAAGGCTTATGAGAATGCAAGAAGTTTGAAAGATCCAATTTCCTTTTAGGGGAATTAAGTCCCCCAACATTAATTCCATGTATAATAGCCATAATTAAATTTAAAATAAATGATATGAGAAAGGATATCACAGCAGCTACAATGAAAAATTGCTGCTAATTTCTATGCTTTCAGAAGCTTTTCCTCCTCTTTTTTTGCAATCTTTTTTGCTTTGGACTTTTAAGAACTCCTCCCATTCAGCATTTTTGATAATATATTTCTTCTCAAATGATTTTGAACTTGAACTGTCAGCAACATTATTATTCATGATATCACGTATATTCTTTTTTCTGGCCTTTTTCCTTTTGCTGTTGACAGGGGAGGAAGTGGAGAGTAGAAGACCTACATTCTCTAGCATGGATTCAGACAGGACTGAGCCCTTTAGAGGATAGTTTTCGAAGGAATTATAGAAGTTTCCTTTGGAAATCATTTGAATATCTCTGTAATTAAAATTACTTCTTCCTGCTGGGGGGAGGAAGCAAGAACTGTACTTAATTAACCCCATTACTCTGTGACTGCTTTTCTATGATTTTTGTGATATTGCCAACTGGAACTATATCAGCAGTATCTGTAATTTCCTTTTGTTGATCTGTATCCATGGTGACATTGATATTAGAACCTTTCTTCTTGATATTGGACTCTCAAACTGCTCATTCATACAAATAATATCCGTATAATCTTTTGTGATTTTTGGGTTTGAGTTTTGAATGGACTCTTTGTTTCGAAGAATTAGAGAATTATCTGAATCTAATATGGTTTCAAGAACAGAAGGGGCATTAGAAAGATTATTAGCTTCAGAAATAACAGCATTTGAAATTTGATTTTCTTGAGATGCATTTCTTCGATTTTTTGAAACCGACAATTTTCTTTTATCGGTTCTATAATTTGAAGTCTCTTTTTTCTTTCCAAACTATTTTCAGTGAACAACCTTCTGTGAGATGTCTGAAATAAGTGCATTTCAATCAACACGGTGGTATAAATTCATACTCAATTTTATGTGTAATGCTTTCACCATCGTGCATAGTGATGCAGGTAAGGTCCGAAAGCTCATAATTGGCTTTAATTTTGGCCAGTATTCTTGCATAGCTGAGTCGGGTCTCATTGGCCTAGGCTCATCTAGCTTTATCGGATTACATACAACACAAGCAATAGCGGCAAAAGCCTTCTTGTCCCATAATCTGATATTTAGTTTAGGTAGCCTTATCCGGATTGGGTAGGTAGAAAGAAGATCGCGGTCAAGAACTAATTTCTTGTCCCATTTTTTCAAGATGATAAGTTTGCCGGTAATGAAAAATGGGCCATTTTGAATAACTTTGTTGCATTCAAGTTCATCTGAAAATCTGATAATAAAAAATCCTTTATTTCTAGTGAAGATCTCGAAATTACCAATCAGGTTCTATGTTTTAGATACAGTATCCCTAAAATGATGATACAAATACGTAAGCAATTATACCCTAATTTGATACAAATACGTAAGCAATTATAGAATTGCTCCATTTAATCTCAGTTCGTCGGCTAATCTCCTCTTTAACAACAACAATTTTCTTATCCCCTAATTTGATAGGAGCAGAATAATTCAGATCTACACTAGATTTGAGGCCACCTTTCTTCGCTAAATCTGCCCAAGAAGATTATGGTTTAGTTGAATTGGTATTTTCAAAAGAGCAAGAACTTTAGGGATTGGGGACTTGATTATTTACTATCTTGTTAATGTAATTCTGATCGGATATTTGTCCTCTGGACTTGGATATAGCCGAAAAATTCCTTGAATGTCCTAGCAAATTCCTCTGAGATCTTGCTGGATAATTCTTGCGGTAATTTCTGACCAACTAAAAACCATCGTTTTCTTGATCAGGAGGTTTCTCTTTAGGAATTTAGATAGAGGAGAGAGGAGGGAGATTCGAAGAATTGAGAAGAGAAGGTGAAGGTTCCCTAGAGATCTGATCAGGGTTGTCATCAAAAATTAGGTTATTCTTGATGGTCATGAAAGCCATGACTGAGAGCTTTTCTTTCATAAATCTTTTACCAAATTTTTTTTAGGACATTATTTGGTAAAACTTGATGATGCTTTAACTCTATTTGTTATCAACCTGTACACAACTTGCATAACAGCAGTTCAAGGTCTCAATGCTATTCGGCATGGAAATGTGATTGAATTGTCTAATTTATTTTATGTTGTTCGCTTTCCAAAGCTCTTGAGTGCAACTTAATGTGTAAAAAAATAAAAATAAAATAAAATAAAACCATCGAATTACATGTTCTTTCTATGAGTGAGATGTATTTATTTGCAACTGTTCTTTACTTTTGATGTAAATCCTCTTTCAGCACTTGAACTATGAATGCCTACAAAGTCATGGATTATCTTTCTTTTGTACTATGTGTCGAATAATGAGCAAACAATGTAGAAAGAAGTATATTTAAAAGTTTTAACTTTATTTTCAAATATAATAACTGCAGTTATACATGCATGTATGTATTCGTTGAGTATGTATATGAATTTATACAAAAAGTAATTCTATACTAATTTTTCATACACCATTTCGTGTATGGTCTCTTTAGTAATGTTAAAAAGAGAAAGCACTTAGAACTCAACTATGCAAGTGAAGTAACTTTCTTGCAAAAGCAATGAATAAACAATCTAGTTTTAAGTCAAAATGGATATGTCAAATATAATGTAGTGTGGCAATAAAATAACTTGTCATTTTTTATGCTATAGCAGTGTATTGTCTTTTTAAGTTTTTACAATTATAAATAATAATAATAGTAATAGTAATAATAATAATAATAATAAAAGAGATGAAACACAATGACACAAATATGATAAGCCACCTACAAACTGACGTATCCCAGGTGTGAAGGTCAAGTTGCTGTGATTGCTTGAGTTCGTCGAATTTGAATTTAATTTATATAGTATTACCTCATTATAATTATACTTGGTTTTGTGATTTGGTTATAATATGTCAAATTTAGGTTGTTTCTCTTGTGCTTATACTCAATTTAATTGCATATAAGTATGACAGTTGTTTCACATCTAAGTTCGTTTGTATATGCGCATGTAAGATTTTATTCAAGAGACATCCATATAAGACACTTGATTTTCATGAGAAAAAAAATTTCATGAACAAACTTAGATGTGAAATTTAGGTGGAAACTCACACATATCCAAAATATTGTATTATTCAAAGCTTCACTTTCTTGAAATTTAGGTGGATATAACTTTGATACTTGTATGCTTTTAGACCATAACCAACAATGAATTGTTCAGTTACTAAACAAGCCACGGAGCAACCAGGTGTGGCTTATTCACTCTATTTTGGCTAGTTTAGGACTAGTTGGAGCTGTTCTTGTGGCGTTGGATGAACAGATATTCGTTATTATGACGGCAAAGACGTCACCGTTATAAACTTATAATGGCAAGGACTTTACCGTTATAATAACATACACTAGCACACCAACGGCTAGTGCAGCAGCTCCTTTCAACGGTAGAATCCACCATATATCTTTCTCCATTCCACCATCTCCTCCTTACACACGAACAAATTCTCTACTTCTTCATTCTTTACCTTTGAAAATTTCTTCATCCTACAAACGAACTGGGAAGAAATTTATCGACAAGAAACACACGTCCAATAAGCTTCCTCTGGATTTTCCAACCAACGTCCAACATACCAGCAGCAAACACTTCATCCTTCAAACGAGTATGAATATTCGCTGTATTCAAGCTTTGCTTACAGCCAGCCTTACCAAATGTTGGCTTCTCCATACTTTTCTCTCATGCATTCTTCTACTCCGCAACAATATTACCAACAACGTCCTCTATATGGCGCATACAACGTTCATTCGTTGTACATGTCTTCGATGATGTAGAAGGATCAAATGCAACCTAAACATCTTAATGCGCAACCGTCAGAGAGTCATGACCGTGAAGCAATGCAGAACCTAGAAAGGAAAATTTCTTGTGCATGCAATCCATATGCTGGACCTCTTCTTGGAATTATTAAGAGTTTAGGGGTGGAGGACGAGCAGGAGGAAGAAAACCAAGAAGAGGATGTAGCTAATGTTAAAGAATTCTAAGAAGAAATAGCTGTAGGGTTTGTTTTGCCACCTAGCCCGGAATATAACAACAACAAGAAGAAGTGGAAATCCTTAAAGGCATTTTCTAAAGGCGACGTAGAGATTCAACTCCAACAAAAACAGAATAAGGATAGAAGACACTGAGGACAAAAATGACGAAGAGGAAGGAAAGGCAGCTGAAAGCAGAAAAAAGCAATGTAAGTTTACTACCAAGCAGTATGTTTCACTTGCAAAACCATAGACAAGCATTTCGCAAGATAGCATTACTGAAAATAATAAGAAAGGGCAGAAATTTTGGGAAAGAGCTGCAGAATTTTACAACTCCTTGGAACCGAAGAAGAGAACATAGGGAATGTTAAGAGGAGGTTATCGGGTTATAAACGCCGCATGCCAAAACTATTTGGCAATACTCACCAGATTGCAAAATAGGCAGCAAAGTGGTGCCTCTCCCTATGACATTGTAAGTACAGTATTGTTTAAAATTTATTTGATAATGTAATGTGTATGAGTATTTTTTAAATCCATACACTTTGGATCTGTCTTACACATTGGAGAATCGTGGACGGCTTATCGGCTGTAGTACGACCAACCATTTAAATTTCAAGAGTGCTTTGCTCTTTTTTTCAGTTTACGAAAATTGAAGAATTCGAACAACTTCCTATTCATCAACAAAACAAAGACAAAAGAATGAACTACTCCGATTCAAGTCCGGGTAGCGATCCAAGTTTGCAGGAAAGCTCTCCACTGTACGGAAGCGGTGATGGCCGACCTCTTGGTAGAAACAAGTCAATTCAGATGGAGCAGCGTAGTGCGGAGTTCTCTAGATTTGTAGGAACTTTAGAGACCATTTATAAAGAAACAAGACATTACAGAGCCAACTTTTCAGCTCAAAGAACCCGGAGTGAAGATGAATTCCAAAAGGCTATCATGGACGATCGAGAGTTCAGGAGATGTGCACATAAAGAGATGAAATCTTTGATGCGAGAGAAGAATTACATCAAACTGATGACTTATGATTTTAGTAAGCTTTCTCCTTTATAGAAGAAACCGGTAACTGAGTAGTTGAAACATATAAGAAAGTCAGAGGCAGTGGGAGTGGTAGCGGAAGCGACAGTGGCTCGTTTTGGGATGAGTTTTAGATGTTTTGTTGCATTGTAATGGTTGCTTTGTACTTGTGTTGAATCTCTATAATATGTCTAATTATCTTTTGGTTTATGAGTTTATGTACTTGATATAATTATATTGCAACATTAATGTATTTTGAATCAAGGTCGGACATCACTTTATTAAATAAGTTCCATAATAATATTACATAACGGTCATCATACAAATTGTAAAAAATAATACATTAAACAAAAGAGCAAACATAAAACCTTAACAACACAATATAGTAAACGAAGTAGCAAACAAAAAACTAACCATTAATAGTGCAGAGAAAACTATTATAATCAATGCTTAAGAATTCCTACTATTCCAGCCTCTGTGTGCCCACAAATGATCCACCAACTGGTCACGCAATTGGAAGTGCGCAGGTTAGTCTTCAATATTTTGTACCATGGAAATAAATTCCTGCATTGAGTTTATATTTCTGTTGGGTTTTTTGTTAGAACCCTTAAACAAGTCAGAGTAATTAGTCTTTTGATTTTTATACCTGCCTCTCTCGGACTCCACTATCATATTATGAATTATTATACAAGCACACATAATTTTAGATAGAACTCTTGCATCATGAAATCGAGCAGGATTTCGTAATATCTAAAACCTTGCTTGTAGGACACCAGACGTTCGTTCGATGTCCTTTATGTAGCTTGTCACCTTTACAGGGAAATAGCTCTCTTTGTCGTTTGTTGGTACTCTAAAGCCTTGTATTAAAATTCTCCACTTTGGATAAATGCCATCTACCAGGTAATACCTGGTATGATGCTCGACGTTACCAACTTTATATGTAACATCCGTTGAAATTCTGTTAGATAGTTCAGAAAATAGGTATGATTGTTTCAAAACATTTATATCGTTCAACGAACCTGGTACGCCAAAGAAAGCATGCCAAACCCATAAGTCATCGATGGAAACCTCTTCAAGGATCATTGTCGGCACTTTTTTGTGTCCTGTGAACATTCCTTTCAACCTGTTGGATAGTTTTTCCATGCCCAATGCATGCAATCCAAACTTCCAAGCATACCTAGAAAACCACTAGCTTCTCATCTAGCTACTATCCTGCTTACATCATTTGGTCCCGACATTTGTACGTATTCCTCGTCAAATTTTTTAATAACTGTTTTACAAAATTCCTTCATGCACTCAATTGCGGTTGACACTGTGACTCTGAAATATTCATCCATATCATCACCGGCGGTTCCATAGCTTAACATATGTAAAGGAGCCGAGATTTTGATGTTGCGAGAATTTCGGGTTCTTGTGCTCCGTTTAGCCTATAAGTAAAATATTGGTTTTCCTCATGAAGTTTAATATAAATTTTAGATAATACATCTGGGCTCATACGAAATCGACGGTGGAACAAAGTGATATCGTAAGTTGGATTGTCAATGAAGTAGTCCTTCATTAGCCTTACATGTCCATCCTTATGGTCCCTCTTGTATCTTTGGTCAATCCTTCCAGGTATACTACCACGGCGGTTGCTCATTGATCCTTCACCAAAAAATTAGAATACCCTGCTGTTGCTTGTTGATTTTGTAACTCTGTCGTCTGATCATCCATTTTGTGCTCATTGTCGTAACTTTGGTTCATGTCTTCGTAGTATTAGCGGTACAGTTGGGATCCCATGATTGTCAAGGAGTATGTATTTTGAGTTATGAGGTTGTGAAGATTTCCGCAATGCTATGTTTCAACCAATCAAGAACGAATGTATTTATAGGAGCATGAATGCATAAATGAAAGCAGACATTATGGCTACGGGAAAAACATTAAAGTTAGCCTTTATTTTTCTTTCCAGCACATGCTATAATGAAATGGCAATTCACTACATGACGAAATAACTGATGAATTAATGCATGTATTATGGCTATGGGACAAAAAAATGAAATGGCAAATTAATACAGGACGAAATAATGACATGTATTACAAGTGCTTGATGCAAGCTACAACATAAAAAAATCATTCCTCTGGCACCAAACTGCATTATGGCTACGGGACAAATCACTACACTATACTGTATTATGGAAAGCTGCACTATACCTCATTATGACACCAAACTGCATTATGGAAGGGCTAGGGCAACAGTGATATAATGTCTTGGCAGATGTTATATGCCAGTAATATGATGTCTTGGCAGATGCTATATGGCTACAGTAGAAATGACATAACAGTGACTTCTTTTTTGTACGGTTGCAAAGGCCATAATGGAATGACATGATAGTTGGAAATGATAGGATAGCAACGGCTACTTCTTATTACTGTTGGAAATGACAGGATAGTCCAACGGCTATTTATGAGTGCACTGATGGAAATGACATGAAAGTAACGGCTACAATTAGTATGCCCATACTACTTATGCCCTAAGTTTTATGAAGGCCGGTTCATAAGAGTGCAAACGGAAAATCAGACATGGACTCCCAATGATTATTTGGTGTTGATCAAAGCTTATATTCTAGCGGATACAAGACACATAGAAGAGGAGGACGATGAAGATTTTTGGATCACCGTCAATGATGCTTACAACAACCATCCAGAGTGTAGGCTAAGAAGACGCAATTTAGATACTAGAAGTACATCGTTACATTTATTAGAGCTTGTAGAAGGTATCGGAGAATTGTAACCGAGGTAGAATGTGACAATGTTTTTCAAATGACCCGATCAACTTTTAACTCCCTATATTTTATGGATCATCAAACACACTTTGTTGGTCAAGCTACTTATGTGTTGTGGGTAAACTATGTTAGACAATTTGAATGAGTGTTGTATCCACGAACGATGTATGCCTATGTGTTTGTCCAACTGTATTAGGTCTGCTTTTTTGAAGAATTAGTTTAATGGAAATTGAACTCTATGATTTGTATTAGTTTAATGCATATTCATCAGTAGTAATATGAGTTATGTATGTTCGATGTAATTTGGAGACTGAATTATGTACTTAAACGCACAACAACATACAACACACTTAAACATACTTGAACATACCATAACATACTTGGACATAAAACAAAGACTAACTTAATTGAACAACATATTTAAAGATCCAATGAAAACAAAGTACATGCTTCATCATGTTTGTTATGCCCAACACCATGCTGAAATTCCAATGCACCCAGCATGCCATGTAGCATGGCTACTTCTTATTCCAATTCATTTGTATATGGCGTCTGTAATGGCGCCGGTCAATGTCGTTTCCGCTTTGGATGACGGAATACGTAACCGACACCCCACAAACATAATATAGTAATAGAGGAGAGTTAATTTCCAGCTCCATCTGAAAGCATTCATTATGAACTTTCCGACATTGCTGGGTGTTAACATGAACTCCAATCTCTGCTTCATATGGTTGGAGCCCTGCCTGCTATTCATATGCCGGTTGAACGTCATCCTGAAGTCTTAGTTGGCTAAGATCTGGGAACTCGGTTCGAATATCCTCGTAGTACAAATCTTGATACTCGATAAGCCAATCCTCATCAGTTCTTAGGCTTTCCGAAGGCACGTAGCCTTTGATATCAGTCGCAATAGAAGAAGGCTAGGATGACATCGTTGTGAGACATAAATGAATACGAGGAAGACGTAGATAGCAGTAAGAAGGAGTAGATGATTGTGAAGAAGCTTATGTGTACAAGTATGTGTATATATAGAAGGGAAGAGGGAAATGACAAACTGGTAATTATGATAAGAAGAGAGCAAAGGAAATAGTCTAAAATTAGCACAGAAAAACATGGTAAATAATACACATAAAAAATAACTGCATATACAATTATGTTTTGTCCAGTAGCTATTTATTATATAACCGTGGAACACTAACTGCTTTTATAAAGTTAAATATTAACTGCTTGTATAAATCCATCTGTCCTGTATAAATACATTTTGTCCATTAGCTATTTATTATATGAAACATTTACATGGTTAGTCAAGTGACATGATTTTAAATGTTGTTAGTTCATTTGAATACAGTTTTAGTAATTCACATTTGCTAACAACACATAATCATAAAAAACAATGATGTCAATGCATAGACTGAATACAACAGATATATCATACAGCACAACACATCACATGAACAATAACAACAACTACACAAAAAAATGAATAATAATAACATCGATACACAGGCCAAATACCGTAGGCATATAATATATCAGACTAAAAGAATAAATACATAAAGCACATAGAAATAGAAATGAACTACAATACACAAGATCATTCATCTGTACGTGGACGTCTATGACGTTGTCAGCGCCTCTCTTCCTCATCATCTCCAACATCGCTCGGACCAGCTAAATGCTGATAGTACATCTGCATGTCCGCAAATCTCTTGCGCCCTTTGTCACGACCCGTCTTTCTATCACCAGAAAAACGCATCATGATTTAAGAAAGAAAGGGATAAAAGAAGAAAAGATAGGAAAAGAAGAAACTCAACAACATCAGATACTCACAGAGGAACGAATGATATATAATATATTACATAAAATATTACATAGTATCATATACATCAGAGTTACACAATCTATACAACACATATTAGACAGTTATAAACATCTGTCTAACCATACAACTCAAGTACATCAATACAATATAGACATAATTCCAACACAGCGGAACCATAATATCTACACGTTGAAGCCTCCTGCTCCAAAACTCCTCTAGAATTCCTCAAAGCTAATCTGAATCCCTCGACTACTCATACATAATATGAGTACCCAAGAGTTTAATAAAACAGAAAATAAACACTCGAGTCAGACAAGGGTCTGGTGTGAGTAAATGGGTAAAAATTACTTAACTTTAGAAAATCCTTTGAAAAGAAAAGGTATCACGTAAGAATTCCCACACATAAACATGGAAAAGCTTTTACCTTACGCTAACCAAAACATTTGATAGGAAATCCAGTGATATTATAATAGTGTCTAGGGTTTTCAAGTAAATAAGAAATAGCCGAAATTGTTACATTATTAAACTCCAGCCACTAGCCACAAAAGTGGGTAATACAATCAAAACCGTAGGGTCTCGTAGGAAGAATGGGTTTCCATCAATGGCAGGGCTACTGGGGTACCGCCCGTCACAGTACGTGGTCTAGATCACTGTACCGAGGAGCCACCCTAACTCCCCTGCAACACAAGACCGGGACCATCCCTTACTGGACAGTCCCGAGTAAGATCACCCCGTTGTTGGCGCGACCAACCACCCACTAAGATGAAATAAAAAGGGACATCTAGATAGGGATGACCTCACCCTGAAATGGGTGCTACCCACCTAGCCTTGCTGCACCTCCCCTGTTTTAACCATTCCCGGTTGATGAGGCTTGAAGCTGCGATTACCTTTATAGAATACATCTATCTTAGAATGCTCATCGTCCACCTGACGATGTTCTGAAAGCATTCAATCCATACAAGTTCGTTCCGGGTTCGAACGAAACCGAGGCACTATCTCATTGCACTCATTTTGGAATCACCCTCAGAGTCAACGACCATAGCCCTTGCACTCTGAATCACCATCTCAAACTTGAAAGTACTATCTCCGTCAAACTCATCTCGGAATCACCCTCAGAGTTATACTGACGAATGGTTCTTACACTTCGAGTCTTCACTTGAACTCCACTTGGATTCACGACCTAACGTTTATTTTGGATCGATGTGGTTTTTGGATATCCAAATATGGAAACCCGATCCCGGTCTCACCGAAATCCAAACTCCATTTTAATGTCCAAGTTGTTTAAGGGTTTAAACAATTAACTTATATTCAGGATAATATAACAGATAGATGAATCACATTATCACAATAGATAATTCGTATCAACCAATCATCTCATAAGCAGCATATATCACATAGCAGAGATATTACTTCCAAATCATCCACCATCATTTAAACATCCAATATCAATCATCCAATATTAATCAATCATCCAATATTAATCAATCATCCATAGGCAAGTTTGATTAACTCTTAATCAATTTAATTAACCTTTAACCACTATCCTTCAATCACATGGATTATCTTAATCCTGCTTCATTAATTTATTACAAATTAATTTATTAATCATCTCTTAATGATCTTCCTTAATTAATCTCCCTTGATTAATTATCCTTATAATTACCTTCAAGTAATTAGCCTTTAATTCTTTAATTAATTCCACAAATTAATTATCCTTAACCAAATACAGTAATTAACCTTTAATTACTATCATTAATTACATTAATGAATGATCCTTCATTTGCATCCATTAATTAATTAATTACGATTAATTTGTATTAAACCTCAATTAATTACAATTAATTAATCATACTTTAATAAATCACTTTTATTAATCAACCTTGATTAATTTCATTAATTATATTAACTAATGATCCTTGTTAATTAATAATCTCTTTAATTAACTAATAATTAACTTGTAATTAATCATCTCATTAATCAGTCTTAGTTAATCATAAACAGTAATTAACAACTTGTAACTACTCATCTTTATTAATTAACTCCTTAATTAATTATATTAATCCTTTGATTTACTATACTAATTAATAAATCTTTAATTACTTCATTAAGAAATTATTAATTAATTACATTAATTAATAATCCTTGATTAATTACTTTATTGATTAATCACATTTTTAATTAATTACATTTAGTAATTAATCTTAAATTAATCACATTCTTTAGTTAATTAATCACATTAATTAATTAACTAAGTAATTAACCCTTAATTTCTTTCATAAGTAATTATTCTCAAATTACTTTCATTGGTTAATTACTCTTTTAATTAATTACCTTAACAAGTAGTTAATCCCATCATTAATTAACCTTAATTCTTTAATTAATTGATCACTCCATAATTGATTAACTTCAAATCCATTAACTTAATTAATCCTTAGATTAATAACATCAAGTGATTATCCCTTAATCACTTCCATTTAATTACTCCCATAAGTAATTTCCATTAATTACTTCCATAAGTAATTCACCATTAATTACTTCATTAAGTAATTACACTTAATTGATTCATAATTAAGTGATTATTTAAAATTAACAAACAATTAACTAATCATTTAAAATTAATTAAATAATTAGTTAACTTCTTATATTTGAAAATCCTAAATTAATTAAGAAAATCATTAATCTTAACTAAACTTTTACTTATTAACAAATCATATCAATTAAGTATTCTTAAGTTCATAACAATAATAAATTAACCATATTTATTTTCAAAAATTAATTATTTGAATTAATCAAATCTTATTAACTTAAAGAAAACTATTTCTATTGGTTTACAAAATTATAACAATAACCTTATTTGAAAAATAAAGCATTTAAACATAAATTTAAAATATAAAACAATTTAATCATCTAATTTAAAATTATTCATTTTCAATATAATTTGAAAACTTAGTTTTTAAGACATTACTTGTTTGCGTAAAAAATGGTCACAAACACCCAATACCGTGAAAGCACCAGTGTATGAATATAAGTCAGCGATATTCAAACACAAATCACAGATCTCAGCAAATAACTCAAATACGTTTGCGTAAAAGATGGGCAAACAACTCCAAGTCGTATGATTTAGTTGATTTTATGTTGTTCGTAGTGATTTAGGTGGTTTAGGTGAATACTTAAAAAGCAGGGACTAAACTGTAAAAGACACACAGATTTATAGTGGTTCGGCCAAAATATGCCTACGTCCACTTTATATGTTATTCTCCTTTTTCAATCCGATTACAAGTACAAAGCTTGTAATACAAATGTATGAAAGTTGTTTGAAAGTTCCTTCCAGGTTTGAGCTCTCAAACCTGTCTGCCATTGTTGTACCCCTGCCCCTCTATTTATAGAGTGAGGCAGGGGGCAGAGGTCCTGGGAGTATATAGCTGCTGGTGGGCCTGGGCTGAAGCAATCTGGCCTGGCATATCCGGTTCGGCGAAGTTTGGTTCGGCTGTACTTGGAGTGGTTGATCCGGAGGCATATTCGGTAGAGGGTGGAAAGATGTTGGTTCGGTGGGGGTGTCTGGGAGCTGGTTCGGTGATGGAGTATTGTGGACCGGTAGTAGGAGTATGGTGGACCGGCAGTAGGAGTATGGTGGACCGGCAGTAGGAGTATGGTGGACCGGTAGGAAGTTGGGAATGCCGAATGAAGAGTGCCGAAAGCGCCGAATGAGCCCATGCCGGATGAACCAATGCTCCTTGAATGCCGAATGAGATCATTGCCGAATGAAACGTTGAACCTTTGGTACCAACTGGACTTTTATCCTTGAATCCCAGGCTCTTATACACTTGCTGGCTGCTTCTTCTTGGTTCGGTCACGGTGGAAATGCACACCACATCAATATTCCAGTTTTGACCAAAAAATGGGATAACACTTTGCCCCCCAAAACATGTTTTGTGATAACAAGACGTGTTTTGAATAGTCCCGAATCCAATATCCAAAGTCAATAGCCATATTGCCAGAGTAGATCATCCTTGACTGCTCCGAGTTGATATCCAGTTCCAAATCCAATAACCAAAGCTTGAGCCAATTCCATGTCCATCCGAACTCGACAACAGAGTCCCAAACCATCCTTATCCAATAGCCAACAACCGAATCCAGGACCTCTTTGGGTCGCGGTCCAAATTTATAACCTCTCCGGGCTCTTGCCAAGCGCAATCCACACTTGACGGTCGTGATCCAGTGTCCCTGGACGTTAAGCTAGCCTCCTTGTGTTCTTGTCGAGCGTAATTCACACTTGACGATCTTGGTCCAGTGTCCCTGGACGTTGAGCTAACCTCTCCGGGTCCTTGCCAAGCGCAATTCGCACTTGACGATCTTGGTCCAGTGTCCCTGGACGTTGAGCTAACCTCTCCGGGTCCTTGCCAAGCGCAATTCGCACTTGACAATCTTGGTCCAGTGTCCCTGGACGTTGAGCTAACCTCTCCGGGTTCTTGCCAAGCGCAATCCACACTTGACGACCTTGGCCCAGTGTCCCTGGGCGCTGTACAATGCCATGGCTTAAGTCCTAAGCCGAATCCTGGTCTCTCCGGACCCTTGCCGAGCATAGTCCATACTCAACGACCTGAAAATAACGATTGATAATATAGGGCCTAAGTCCTAGGCCGAATCCTGGTCACTCCGGACCCTTGCCGAGCATAGTCCATACTCGACGACCTGAATGAGTCAATTTACCACGTTCGGGCAAAGCGACTCACCCCTTGTCAGGCATAATCCATACCTGACGACCGTTTATCAAAAGTCAGATAAAAATCCAATCAAAATCCAATTCAACATCCAAATCCAAAATCCAAATCCAGAATCCAAATCCAAAATCCGAATCCAAAACCAGAAAACCAGAAATCCAACCCAGCATCCAAAACCGAAAACGATCATCCAAAGGAAAATCCAAATCAAAAAGCAAGAAAAACCAGGAGCTCAATCGAAGCTCCAAAACCGAAAACCAAAAAGAAAAGCAGTGTCCAATCCAAAAGCAAAAGATAAATTTCACAAACCACAGCATCGCAATTTATTATCATTCAGAGCATGCCTAGGGGCTATCTCCGTCCCCGTACATGTGTAAATGACTTGGTTGCTTGCCAATAGTTTGCTACTTATTTCATATTAACCTGGTCAAGGGACGATCAACCGACCATCATTCCTGGGCCTCCCACCATCGTAGCTTGAGGTAGGCGGCAGTTGCTCCTGCCTCGCCGTTGCATCCCGAGGTCCAACATATTGTGGCAGTTGTCCATTCCTTACATGTTCCTCAATTATGTCCTTTAAGTGCCTGCAGCTGTTGGTGTCGTGTCCATCCAAATCATGGAAGAGGCAGTGCCTTCCTGATGTCCTTTCCCGTTCTGTTGGTTCTCTCCTAGCCGGCCTCCGGTAGTGAAGGCGATTTCGAGTATCCAGGTATATCCGTTCCAGTGTTTCGTTCAATCCTGTGTATGTGGAAAACTTTGGATCCTTCCATTGCTTCCTAGCATTTCCAGAATCATCGTCCAACTTCCTTTTTCCTTTGTTTTTATCCGAACCATTGCTGGATGGTCCTCCCCCTTCAACTGCATTAACCTTTATCAATTTTAAATCCGTACTCGCATCTTCTTGTCGAAGGAACCTTTCTGCCTCATGAAAGAATTCGTCGAGATTCCGTGGGGGATCTCGTATCAGAGATACCTTGAAATCCGAGTTCTCCCTGACTCCTGATACTGCTGCCATTAAAACCATCGATGGATCGGGCCGATCCACCGAAGCAACTGCGGCACTGAATCGAGTTAGAAAAGCTCTAAGCGATTCATCCATCCTTTGCCTTACCGATGTCAATGTCATCACGTTCTTCGGTCTCTTGACATGAACCCGAAACTGTCCCAGAAACCTTTCCACCAATTCCCTCCAAGTCCCGATAGATCCTTCTTCCAGCTGCCTGAACCACATCGCAGCTAAGTCCGTCAAGTACAAAGGGAAGCATCGGGCCATCACCTCCTCTGATGCCCCCAGCACCTCCATGTGTCTAGTGTATCTCATCAAGTGATCCGTAGGGTCTTCCTTGCCATTGTATACCTCCACGCTAGGTAGCTTGAACTTAGGTGGGTTCTGAGCCATCCTTATTTCCCGAGTGAACGGACTCCTATTTACTCCTTCCAAGTCTCCGTTGGTCAAACCACCTCGCACAGTCTTCCTGATTATATCTACCAATCCACCGTTGTCTGTCGGGGGTTGCCCCCGAGGGAACTCCGGTACATACTCTTCGTGTGGCTCGTTAGCAGCCACGTTGGTTCTAGCCTGTCGAACTCCTTCCAAAGGTTCTCCTGTGTTGAATCCTGTGGGCCTGCCCCCAAGTCCTTGTTGATTGCCTTCTGGCTCTGTGTCCTGACCTCCATTGGGTTCCACAACCCTAGCTTCTTGTCCTGCATCCACAGCCGCTGTAGCTGTTCCTAAGTTCTGCATCCCTGCAGCTCTCATTTGCTCCAAGAAAGTTTGCATCATCTCCTGTTGACTCTTCAACAACCTCTCTTGCAGTGAATTTGTTATGGCTTCCATTTCATCCCGGGTTATGTAGATCGAAGCCGGTCCTTCCTCACCTCCGGAGGATGCTTGTTGACTTCCTCCTTGTTGGCTTCTCTCAGCCCTTAGCCTTCTACTGTTTTGCCTAGTCATTGTCTTCCAAATCTGAACCTCTATCCGATGTAGCGGGAGCTGGTTCTTCTCAATGAAAGCACCAAAATGTTTGCGTAAAAAATGGTCACAAACACCCAATACCGTGAAAGCACCAGTGTATGAATATAAGTCAGCGATATTCAAACACAAATCACAGATCTCAGCAAATAACTCAAATACGTTTGCGTAAAAGATGGGCAAACAACTCCAAGTCGTATGATTTAGTTGATTTTATGTTGTTCGTAGTGATTTAGGTGGTTTAGGTGAATACTTAAAAAGCAGGGACTAAACTGTAAAAGACACACAGATTTATAGTGGTTCGGCCAAAATATGCCTACGTCCACTTTATATGTTATTCTCCTTTTTCAATCCGATTACAAGTACAAAGCTTGTAATACAAATGTATGAAAGTTGTTTGAAAGTTCCTTCCAGGTTTGAGCTCTCAAACCTGTCTGCCATTGTTGTACCCCTGCCCCTCTATTTATAGAGTGAGGCAGGGGGCAGAGGTCCTGGGAGTATATAGCTGCTGGTGGGCCTGGGCTGAAGCAATCTGGCCTGGCATATCCGGTTCGGCGAAGTTTGGTTCGGCTGTACTTGGAGTGGTTGATCCGGAGGCATATTCGGTAGAGGGTGGAAAGATGTTGGTTCGGTGGGGGTGTCTGGGAGCTGGTTCGGTGATGGAGTATTGTGGACCGGTAGTAGGAGTATGGTGGACCGGCAGTAGGAGTATGGTGGACCGGCAGTAGGAGTATGGTGGACCGGTAGGAAGTTGGGAATGCCGAATGAAGAGTGCCGAAAGCGCCGAATGAGCCCATGCCGGATGAACCAATGCTCCTTGAATGCCGAATGAGATCATTGCCGAATGAAACGTTGAACCTTTGGTACCAACTGGACTTTTATCCTTGAATCCCAGGCTCTTATACACTTGCTGGCTGCTTCTTCTTGGTTCGGTCACGGTGGAAATGCACACCACATCAATATTCCAGTTTTGACCAAAAAATGGGATAACATTACTTAAAATTTATTTAAAACTTTTGATTTAATACTTTAAATTCAAAACACTCCTTTTAAATTAAAATTCAAAATTTAATTAAGTTAATTACTTTCAAAAGAAATCATCTTAAACAATTTAAATTTGAAAATAAATTCAATTTACTCTTTTGAAAGTTTGATTAACATTACTTCAAAAGAACAAGTTTTTAAATTTATAAATTTATTTTCTTTTATAAAAACTTAAGCTTTAATTTTATTTATTCAAAATAACAAGTTTAATTTGGAAACTTATATCTTCCTATAGTACTTATCAGATTAGCACCGCCTAAAACTCGAGTTCGAACACCAAACTACACGAGCCTGCCCCGAGACTTTCACCTGCGCAACAACTTCAAGTCGTTTCCATGAAAATGCGAGCTCCACTTCGAGTCGACCTCATCTTCCCCAACTCCATTTTCCAGTGCACAAACGTACACGCGTGCACGTACCCCATCGATTCCGACCACCGTAGGCCATCGCGACTATCCTTGACGACCATATGAACCCACGCGAGCCTCTTCGAACACTCAGATCAACAAATAGATACACGAATCAAAATTTCGATCACTGATCAAAAAATGAACCCAAACTCGACCACAAAACCCCCCAACGCCGTCGACCACGCTGACCGAAACTTCCAGAACCTCTTCCAGAGCATCGCCGTATCACCACGCCACCATCCCCCATCTCGCGATCGCATCCGATCCACTACCCATGTCGAAATTGTCTCGACAGCCAAGGCGAATGAAAAACAAGCTTAAACCCTAGTTCGATCGAATCTGATCATCTCGGCCATAGGAAAAATTCGTGAGCATTTTTCCCCTCATTAACATTACAAAAGCTAGCTTCGACCAAGAATTCAACTCCAATCATTGAGTTGATCATCGGCAATTCATCAAATTGCCGAAACCGTTCAACTCAAAATTTCCAACATATTATCGAATCAAAAATCATGAAATTAGTGTTAAAATTCATGATTTCCCATCACGAATTCATTTATGCAATCCAAACTAAAATTTGAGTTTATTGATTTTTGACACAAATGTACATATTACTGTTATTTCAAAAATTTGAGATAAATATTAATTATAAATTGCTGGGATATGTTTTTATAATGGTATTACACCAATTCAATCATCTTCCATTTGCAAATAAAAACTATATATTGATTATATGTTGGGATTTTGAATTAATTGAATGATCTAAACCTGTAAACAACAGAGCATATTTATACAGTTACCATACATACATATCATCTTTGTATTCAAACATGCAATTATCTTCACAACACATTTGCAACTAAACTACTGTATAAATCATCACACACGTCTAGGTTTAATAACAGGTTCAAATCTGTTTTTAAAATGAAGATTTACTCACCTTTTTGAAAAGATAGAGAGAATGTCTACATCTTTTTTTTTCAGGCTTTGAAATTTTTGTCTAGAAAATGCCTTTGATTGCTTTGCTGATGAAAACCTTTGCATGCTCATAAATCTTTGATTCAAGTGTTGAAACTGATGTTGTTCTTCCATTTTAGTTGCAGTAGGTTTGGTTGATATGAAGAACTTGTTTTCCAGATTTTAATTTCAGGTTTTAGTTAAGAAAAAGAAGACAAATGTTTGGGAAAGAAAAGAATTTGAACTGAGGAATGAAAGTGTTTGTAAAAAAACTAGTTTTCTTCTTTAAACATTTATTTAAAAATTAAAATAAAAATGTTGCCACTTGTTCATTAATTTAAACAAATGTCAAAAGCTAGCTTGAATGATTCACAAGTGTTAACCTTCTTCTTTTTATTAATTCATTTAAGTCACATATGTATTTATAAAGTACTTTTATGTGTAAAAGAAATGTTTGTCTACTTATAAGCTTTTGAATTTTTAATAAATATATAAGTGTGAAATCTTGTAAACATTTGTTTATAAATAGCTTATGTTTTTAAATCAAATAAATGTATTATATGTTTTCCCTTAAATTGTGAAATATGAATTTGTATTTATATTTATGTAAAATGTGAATCTAGTAAATTTATTTATTTATTACTTATGTTTACAAACTATTATAGTTTAAGGGATAATTAAAAAGAAAGTTTATTTATAACTTTATATATATATATATAACCATTTTAATTTAAGCACTTTTAAAAGTAAACATGATAAAACTTTGATTAAATCTTATTTAAACTATCACATTTAAAATAAATAATTATCTTATACTTTGAAAATAATTGAATTAGTCTTAAATTAGCTTTTGAAAAATATTGAATTTAAAACAATGCTTCAAATTACAACACATTCATACATATATGTATTATCAACAGATTATATTAAACTTCAAAACAACTCCAAATTATAACATATACATACATATATATTACAATTTGAAAATACATCTTTTATTTTGGAGAAAGATTTTCTATTCCAATATATATGCCAAATATATATACATTATAAATAGAATAAAAATTTTATTAGCTTTGAAAAATAATTCTAATCAATTTTAAATTGTAAAAAGATATTGATCAATATTGCCAGATTAAATATTTATTAACCTTTAAAAGATTAAATTTACCAATTTAAATTAAAATTATAAAGGAAAATTATCAAATCAATTTAATTATTAATACAGATTATTAAATTGATATTGCCTAAAATTCCGGATCGTCACATTCCTTCCCCCTTAAAAGAATTTCGTCCTCGAAATTTAGAAGCAAAGATAATTTAATAACCCAGCAAAGGTTTTAATTTCAAACAGCAAAGCATACTTATAATCCAGTAACTAACAACCATAGCAACCAATCAAAAAAAACAAACCTAACTAATTATCCTGACACAAATCAGGATAGATCTTCTTGTACTATCTAGAGTTTCCCAAGTATAAATCACTGGGAGACTCGCTTTACAGAATCTAAACTAACTACACCACCATAATCCAGAGCTCTTCTCTTCTCTAGATCCATCAATCTGAACAGAACATCGGACTATACTCAAGTCTAGCTCAACTTCCAAACTCTTCTAAACTACAGATTCCACAACTAACGATGAATCATAAATGTACTCCCTCAGAGATACGTGAAATACAATGAATTCCAGCTATCCAAACTGGCAATTCAATCTTATAGACAAAAGAACTTATCCTATCAAAAACACAGATAAGAAATCCCAAATACCTCAAAACTATCCATCCAATCTTACCCAATTATTGCTCTCTTAACCAGAGAAATCTTAACAACAATGAAGTCTCCCTTTTCGAATTCCAAACTCCTTATCTCATATCTGCATAACTCAGTAGACAATCATGGGCTGCCCATTTTCTTCCTGATCAGCTCAACCTATGCTGATGCTTCCAGAAACAATTAGACCAAAGCAAACCAGTTTCTGTATCCTATTCATCAAAATGGTCTCCCAAGATCCATCGAAATCCAGAACACAAGCTCTACTTCCCAAGCAATAGCAAACTGAACTTGCTTCCTTTCTCGCACAGCTGCTTCCTCTCTTCCGCTGCACAGCTCTGATTTTGAAATAGATGAGAATACCGTTGATGAACATGAGTACAAATTTATCCAATATATTCGGGAAACTTTGTTCATCAAATTCATAAAATCTTAGTGACCCATCTGACCCGGTCACACAACCTTACAGCAGAATCCAACTCAAAAACTAGATCTGACCAATCCAAATTCCAAAAATTCTTGAGCTGCTACACCAACTCTTCTTTCTACATAAACCATCCTACTACCAGGCTAACCACCAATATCGCTTCTGGAACTAATTCAATACGAAACTCAACTCCAGATGCAGACAAACTTCTGATTACTTTAGTAGCTCCTACTTCCACATGAGAACTCTCAGTCTCAAACAAAAGATTGCCCAAGATAAATTCTCAAATTAATCGCAAGTCACTTTTGTGATCCTACCTAATTCGGATTCCAAATAAACTGTCCTCTCTTTACCAATTAGAACAACCTTAAGCTTTACCAAACAAGGTTAACTCTTCAAGAAAACTTCACCATCTGCCAGGACTGCTGAAAGAAGAACCACAAAGATTCCTGAACCATCGGAGAAAAGACCCACACTGCTGCTTCCAAACTCTACCTCGATGATACTACAAAGCCAAAAGACCTTCTTGTCGGCTCACAAACACCTCCGAGATGAAACTGCTACCACAGCTAGTCAAGACCTCTAATCCAAAGGCTCCTCGAACCCTAAAATCACCAGCTAACCTCTCACATGACTCCACGAGATGGACAGACATCCTCTCAAAAAATTCAGGCTCCAAACCAAGCATCAACATCTCGATCTCCTTAAGGGATGACAATGAGACCATGCCGAAGCGAAGCAACTCGTAGACCTTAGACTCATATTCCAAAATAGCCAACCTCCTTGCTAAAGATCCAGATAACTTCTACACAGATGAATCTTCCCTGCGGCAGGTAAAAACTGCTCCTCAACTACTTCTAAAACTGCTTCAAGAGAAAACATTTTGGAAATACCCATGGATACTGCATCTCACCACGCAGCTATCAAGATACCATCACTTGCTTCTGCACTTCCGACAGATCCAAACTTATAAAATCCGCTCACCTGAGCGCAATCCAAACTTACACTTCCAAGATGGGCTCCGAATCTTTTAAAAGGATTTCCTTCGAAGATCAGAGAAATCCTTACTCCAAGCTGCAAAGCTTACTCGAGACGGTATTGGGTCTACAGTCTCGATAGATACACATCCAACCTCAAACATATGGACCTCGTCCATTAGCGGTAGTCGTGTTACACACACACCACTGCTCCATCTACCTCTAAAACTTATGTTGGAAAACCCAAACAGATAACCCAACAGATCAGGTAGATATATGAATATATAGGTATATATAAAAATTACAAGTACGCTCTCTCAAGAAAAACACCACTCCATAGCCTAGGTATTCGCTCAACCTAACGCTCTGATACCAACTGTCACGACCCGTCTTTATATCACCAGAAAAACGCATCATGATTTAAGAAAGAAAGGGATAGAAGAAGAAAAGATAGGAAAAGAAGAAACTCAACAACCTCAGATACTCACAGCGGAACGAATGAAATATAATATATTACATAAAATATTACATAGTACCATATACATCAGAGTTACACAATCTATACAACACATATTAGACAGCTATAAACATCTGTCTAACCATACAACTCAAGTACATCAATACAATATAGACATAATACCAACACAGCGGAACCATAATATCTACACGATGAAGCCTCCTGCTCCAAAACTCATCCAGAATTCATCAAAGCTAACCTGAATCCCTCGACTACTCATACATAATATGAGCACCCAAGAGTTTAATAAAACAGAAAATAAACACTCGGGTCAGACAAGGGTCTGGTGTGAGTAAATGGGTAAAAATTGCTTAACTTTAGAAAATCCTTTGAAAAGAAAAGATATCACGTAAGACTTCCCACACATAAACATGGAAAAGTTTTTACCTTATGCTAACCAAAACATTTGATAGGAAATCCAATGATATTATAATAGTGTCTAAGGTTTTCAAGTAAATAAGAAATAGCCGAAATTGTTACATTATTAAATTCCAGCTACTAGCCACAAAAGTGGGTAATACAATCAAAACCGTAGGGTCTCGTAGGAAGAATGGGTTTCCATCAATGGCAGGGCTACTGGGGTACCGCCCATCACAGTACGTGGCCTAGATCACCGTACCGAGGAGCCACCCTAACTCCCTTGCAACACAAGACCGGGACTATCCCTTACTGGACAGTCCCGAGTAAGATCACCCTGTGGTTGGAGCGACCAACCACCCACTAAGCCGAAATAAAAAGGGACATCTAGACAGGGATGACCTCACCCTAAAATGGGTGCTTCCCACCTAGCCTTGCTGCACCTCCCCTGTTTTAGCCATTCCCGGTTGATGAGGCTTGAGGCTGCGATTACTTTTATAGAATACATCTATCTTAGAATGCTCATCGTCCACCTAACGATGTTCTGAAAGCATTCAATCCATACAAGTTCGTTCCGGGTTCGAACGAAATCGAACGCACTATCTCGTTGCACTCATTTTGGAATCACCCTCCGAGTCAATGACTATAGCCCTTGCACTCTGAATCACCATCTTGAACCTAAAAGTAATATCTCCGTCAAACTCATCTCGGAATCACCCTCAGAGTTATACTGATGAATAGTTCTTACACTTCGAGTCTTCACTTGAACTCCACTTGGATTCACGACCTAACGTTTATTTTGGATCGATGTGGTTTTCGGATATCCAAATATGGAAACTCAATCCCGGTCTCACCAAAATCCAAACGCCATTTTAATGTCCAAGTTGTTTAAGGGTTTAAACAATTAACTTATATTAAGGATAATATAATAGATAGATGAATCACATTATCACAATAGATAATTCATATCAACTAATCATCTCATAAGCATCATATATCACGTAGCAGAGATATCACTTCCAAATCATCCAACATCATTCAAACATCCAATATCAATCATCCAATATTAATCAATCATCCATAGGCAGGTTTGATTAACTCTTAATCAATTTAAATAACCTTTAACCACTATCCTTTAATCACATGGATTATCTTAATCCTGCTTCATTAATTTATTACAAATTAATTTATTAATCATCTCTTAATGATCTTCCTTAATTAATTTCCCTTGATTAATTATCCTTATAATTATTTCAAGTAATTAGCCTTTAATTCTTTAATTAATTCCACAAATTAATTATCATTAACCAAATACAGTAATTAACCTTTAATTACTATCATTAATTACATTAATGAATGATCCTTCATTTGCTTCCATTAATTAATTAATTATGATTAATTTGTATTAAACCTCAATTAATTACAACTAATTAATCACACTTTAATAAATCACTTTTATTAATCAACCTTGATTAATTTCATTAATTATATTAACTAATGATCCTTATTAATTAATAATATCTTTAATTAATTAATAATTAACTTGTAATTAATCATCTCATTAATCAGTCTTAATTAATCATAAACAGTAATTAACAACTTGTAAGTACTTATCTTTATTAATTAACTTCTTAATTAATTATATCAATCCTTTGATTTATTATACTAATTAATAAATCTTTAATTACTTCATTAAGAAATTATTAATTAATTACATTAAGTAATAATCCTTAATTAATTACTTTATTCATTAATCACATTTTTAATTAATTACATTTAGTAATTAATCTTAAATTAAATACATTAATTAATTAATTAATCACATTAATTAACTAACTTAATTAACTAAGTAGTTAACCCTTAATTTCTTTCATAAGTAATTATTCTCTAATTACTTTCATTAGTTAATTACTCTCTTAATTAATTACCTTAACAAGTATTTAATCCCATCATTAATTAACCTTAATTCTTTAATTAATTAATCACTTCATAATTAATTAACTTCAAATCCATTAACTTAATTAATCCTTAGATTAATAACATCAAGTGATTATCCCTTAATCACTTCCATTTAATTACTCCCATAAGTAATTTCCATTAATTACTTCCATAAGTAATTTACCATTAATTACTTCATTAAGTAATTACACTTAATTGATTCGTAATTAAGTGATTATATAAAATTAATAAACAATTAACTAATCATTTAAAATTAATTAAATAATTAGTTAACTTCTTATATTTGAAAATCCTAAATTAATTAAGAAAATCATTAATCTTAATTAAACTTTTACTTATTAACTGATTATATTAATTAAGTATTCTTAAGTTCATAACAATAATAAATTAACCATATTTATTTTCACAAATTAATTATTTGAATTAATCAAATCTTATTAACTTAAAGACAAACTATTTTTATTGGTTTACAAAATTATAACAATAACCTTATTTGAAAAATAAAGCATTTAAAAATAAATTTAAAATTTAAAACAATTTAATCATCTAATTTAAACTTATTCATTTTCAATATAATTTGAAAACTTAGTTTTTAAGACATTACATAAAATTTACTTAAAACTATTGGTTTAATATTTCAAATTCAAAACACTCCTTTTAAATTAAAATTCAAAATTTAATTAAGTTAATTACTTTCAAAAGAAATCATCTTAAACAATTTAAATTTGAAAATAAATTCAATTTACTCTTTTGAAAGTTTGATTAACATTACTTCAAAAGAACAAGTTTTTAAATTTATAAATTTATTTTCTTTTATAAAAACTTAAGATTTGATTTTATTTATTCAAAATAACAAGTTTAATTTGTAAACTTATATCTTCCTACAGTATTTAACAGATTAGCACCACCTAAAACTCGAGTTCGAACACCAAACTACACGAGCCTGCCCTGAGACTTTCACCTGTGCAACAACTTCGAGTCGACGCCAGGAAAACGCGAGCTCCACTTCGAGTCGACCTCATCTTCCCCAACTCCATTTTCCAGTGCACAAACGTACACGCACGCATGTACCCCATCGATTCCGACCACCGTAGGCCATCGCGACTATCCTTGACGACCATACGAACCCACATGAGCCTCTTCGAACACTCAGATCAACAAAATAGATACGCGAATCAAAATTTCGATCACTGATCGAAAACTGAACCCAAACTCGACCATAAAACCCCCCAACGCCGTCGATCACGTTGACCGAAACTTCCAGAACCTCTTCCAGAGCATCGCCATATCACCACGCCACCATCCCCCATCTCGCGATCGCATCCGATCTACTACCCATGTCGAAATTGTCTCGACAGCCAAGGCGAACGAAAAACAACCTTAAACCCTAGTTCGATTGAATCTGATCATCTCGGCCATAGGAAAAATTCATGAGCATTTTTCCCCTCATCAACATTACAAAAGCTAGCTTCGACCAAGAATTCAACTCCAATCATCGAGTTGATCATCGGCAATTCATCAAATTTCTGAAACCGTTCAACTCAAAATTTCCAACTGATTATCGAATTAAAAATCATGAAATTAGTGTTAAAATTCGTGATTTCCCATCACGAATTCATTCATGCAATCCAAACTAAAATTTGAGTTTATTGATTTTTGACACAAATGTACATATTACTGTTATTTCAAAAATTTGAGATAAACGTTAATTATAAATTACTGGGATATGTTTTTATAATGGTATTACACCAATTCAATTACTGGGATATGTTTTTATAATGGTATTACACCAATTCAATCATCTTCCATTTGAAAATTAAAACTAAATATTGATTGTATGCTGAGATTTTGAATTAATTGAATGATCTAAACCTGTAAACAACAGAGCATATTTATACAGTTACCATACATACATATCATCTTTGTATTCAAACATGCAATCATCTTCACAACACATTTTCAACTAAACTACTGTATAAATCATCACACATGTGTAGGTTTGATAACAGGTTCTGTTTTTAAAATGAAGATTTACTCACCTTTTTGAAAAGGCAGAGAGCAGGTCTACATCTTTTTTTTTCAGGCTTTGAAATTTTTGTCTGGAAAATGCCTTTGATTGCTTTGCTGATGAAAACATTTGCATGCTTATAAATCTTTGATTTAAGTGTTGAAACTGATGTTGTTCTTCCATTTTATTTGCAGTAGGTTTGGTTGATATGAAGAACTTGTTTTGCAGATTTTAATTTCAGGTTTTAGTTAAGAAAAAGAAGACAAATGTTTGGGAAAGAAAAGAATTTGAACCAAGGAATGAAAGTGTTTATAAAAAAACTAGTTTTCTTCTTTAAACATTTATTTAAAAATTAAAATAAAAATGTTGCCACTTGTTCATTAATTTAAAAAAATGTCAAAAGCTAGCTTGAATGATTCACAAGTGTTAACCTTCTTTTTTTATTAATTCATTTAAGTCACATATGTATTTATAAAGTACTTTTATGTGTAAAAGAAATGTTTGTCTGCTTACAAGCTTTTGAATTTTTAATAAATATATAAGTGTGAAATCTTGTAAACATTTTTTTATAAATAGCTTATGTTTTTAAATCAAATAAATGTATTATATGTTTTCCCTTAAATTGTGAAATATGATTTGTATTTATATTTATGTAAAATGTGAATCTAGTAAATTTATTTATTTATTACTTATGTTTACAAACTATTCTAGTTTAAGGGATAATTAAAAAGAAAATTTATTTATAACTTTATATATATATATAACCATTTTAATTTAAGCACTTTTAAAAGAAAACAAAATAAAACTTTGATTAAATCTTATGTAAACTATCACATTTAAAATAAATAATTATCTTATACTTTGAAAATAATTGAATCAATCTTAAATTAGCTTTTGAAAAATATTGAATTTAAAACAAAGCTTCAAATTACAAAATTTCATACATATATGTATTATCAATAGATTATATTAAATTTCAAAACAACTCCAAATTATAACATATACATACATATATATTACAATTTGAAAATACATCTTTTATTTTGAAGAAAAGATTTTCTATTCACAATATATATGCCAAATATATATACATTATAAATAGAATAAAAAATTTATTAGCTTTGAAAAATAATTCTTATGAATTTTAAATTGTAAAAAGATATTGATCAATATTGCCAGATTAAATATTTATTATCCTTTAAAAGATTAAATTTACCAATTTAAATTAAAATTATAAAGGAAAATTATCAAATCAATTTACTTATTAATACAGATTATTAAATTGATATTGCCTAAAATTCCAAATCGTCACACCCTTCCTCTAGTTGTGCCTACAATCATGATGCTTCCTCTGCCTACCGAAGTAGCTCATCGTCGTAATAGTCCAGGCTACACCTATGTTGTATGTATCCTTTATGTTTGATCCCCATCTGCATGTCATATAGATCACGGTAGGATATTTGGGTAGGAACGAGGTAATGATCGTGCGATGGAGGATGATATATGTCAATATAGCGGTCTGGTCCAATGGTATGAACTTCAATGTCCATCCAAAGTGAGAAGCAGTCGCCACATGATCGGGTGCACAGTAACCTTGGCTGGGTTGAGTGAGATCCTCGACAACTGGGGGATGTATGTCGTATGGTTAACGGACCAAGCAAATCTATCGCCGCTGCTTGTGTAATGATACCAGTAGAACTAGTGTAAAATCAGCGCTAAAAGTCAACTTATGACTGACCAGTAATAACAAAGCCCTCGTTCGGCCACCAACCACTTGCCCTCACCAGGCCTAGCTGCTCTAATGGGTAAATCATACAGCGATAGGTATGAGAGTGTGGATCATCAGGAATAGCATCAAAGTCGTACAATAGTCTCCAACACCTCTCACCTAGAAACCAATATGCACCAAACGCCAAGGGATAAGATAGGAGTGTAAATCTCTTCCTGGCTAGCATCCTAGTGATCTCTATAAAATCAACGCCAGAGTATACAATATCATGAAACGGATGTCATATAATATGGTGTTTGTACATCCTCAAATCAATCTGGTTGTGGGCAACCGAATACGCATGGCGGGATTCATTATCCCTGAGCCCCCTGTTATCCGTGCATCAAAATGACAGAAGGGGGAAAAAAGTAGACGCATCAGAAGTAAGTGTGACAAAATAAAAATTCCTAGAGTACTCAAAATACTAGTACCATAACAACTCCCAAAAACCAAATAATGAAACCTGTGCATCTGAAATGGTGCACTTATATCGAGGCATCTGTACAGGTAAGCAAGAATAAGCATACCCTAGTCATACAAAATAGCACAGCTGTAATCCAACTCAGATGCGACCTCAAAAAACCCAAACGCCAGACTATTGCTCGGTATGTAGAAAAACATGTTACCCATGAGGTAGAAGACAACTAATCGAGCAAACTCAAGAGCACCATCATGTGAATAATGAGCAAGAATGATGTCCGTAGCAGCACGAATAACGCTGACTCTAATAGCTCCTCCTATCGGATATGATGCGTCGGAGGCGTCAAAATAAAGTAGAAGATTGTGAGTGCTCGGTATCACGCCATCGAGCATGATCGAAAGGAAGTGGTGGAAAAGCAGCTGCTCCAATGCTAATGCCGGTGAGCATGGAGAAATCAAGTGGTGTAATTCCCAACTGCCCATAAGGAAAGTGGAACGTATGGGGGTTTTATACCACCGTAAAGCAATACCGCGCACAACTGAACATCACATTTTATAACATTATTGAGTCCTAGAATTGTATGGTATATATGAAGTTAAATTACGGAGTGATAAATTAACTAGTTTTTAAAAAAGCGGTCGTTCGATTATCTAAGAAATGGTGGAATCCAAGCCCATGTAGTATTGCTACGACTCTATCTTTATTTTCTGAATGTTCATGGAAATATTTAAGTGTGCTCACTAACGAACCCCGAGAACGGATATTTCACGACTGTTAAATTTAAATAAAGTCATACCATATATTTAAACTTACAACGTATTACAGTTATTTAAATTATATAAAGGAATACTTACAGCCAAACTCGTCTGCGCACTGACGAATACTTCATCATCTAGAAGTGCACGAAAGTTGAAAAGCATGGATAATTTCACCGCGCTAAGGTTCGGATCTTGAAATCCGTCAGGGTCGGCTAGTCTGGCGGAAATCTTCCCAACGCCCCTACGCGTCCTGCCTGCTCGACCACCCCTACAGCCGTCGTGACCTCGACGGCCGCCTTCCTCTGCACCTCCGTCCCGATTCTCGAGATTTTCAGCGGCTAATAGCAAATCTTCTATTCCTAGCCGATCCTGATCCTGCCCGTACAAGATGACATTCTGCTCCTCGCCGCTCTAGCCTACGCCGCTGGCACCGCTGCTTCTGCCTCCTCCATGCATGAAAGTTTTTAAACAATCTGAACATCTTTTCGAACGTGTATCTCAAAAACTATCTTTATTTTGGCTAAAAATGATCGGATTTGTGGCTTTGGTGGTGGAAATTAGGATTGGGGATGATGATTTTCGTGCTGTCAGGTTGTTGTAAAAATGAATAAGGGATTAAAAGATTAAAGTGAAAATGTGACGGCTGTGTTAGGGTTAAAAGTTTATAACGGAAAAGACTTTTCCATTGTAAACTTATAACGACAAACTCTTTGCCGTTATAAACTATCTTCCAAACCAATCCGTGGTTGTTTGCCCCTTCTGGTTGCACCGCATGTTCGTTCAGTTGCCGCCAATGAGAGATAGCAGTGAATAGAACAGCTTCTTATGGTCTTACACAAAACTCTATGTGGTATTGTAATTCACATATATGCAGCTATTACCCATGCAAACATAAAAATCTGTAGCATCTTAAACCATTTTGCATTTAATATGTTCCATATAGCTGTACCGAAACTCAACATACATTTTCACACATATCTATATGGGACTTATTGAATACACTTGAAATAATAAGAACTTCTAAAATTTTCTTAGATAAGCCTAATAGGCACTTTAAAATTACGCATATTCAAAATCTGTACTTAATAGGATTTGGAAGCATATTAAACTTTTGTACATGAGGCCATATACACATACAAAACAACATATATTTTTGCTCTTTGCAAAATTAATATACCCAAAATTTGTGAACCTACAATTGGTTTAAAACTTACACATACAAAAAGCTTGATGTACTTGAAAATTTTTAAGGATTTAAATTTTGATAGTACTTTATTGAAAACAGAAATATTAAAATCCACATGTAATTGGTGCCTTATAAAAATTTATGATACCATGATATATTTTATAAATCTGAACCTATAAATGCAATACATGTGAAATCTCAAGCATCAAAAACGCTGAAAAATATATACCCTTACCACTACTCATACATGCATATGATTTTAAGATCTTGTATCTTTCCAAAAAATATTGCCAAATACGTATCTGGTATCTCCTGTTATAAGCTAAACATTCCATGCTTTTCACAGAAACATTCACTGTAAGTCCACTATCTTATGAAATTTATGTTTCATTAAAAAACAAAGAATGTTAGGGACTTGAAATTTGTTGAAATCAAAACCATACATTTGAGACATTACGTTTAAAACTGTGTGCGTTTAAATTCACATGAACTGATATGGTTAAAACTCGAACTTGTGTGATATCGTGAGCTTAAAACCTTGTAAATATATTTTGAGTTTTGGTAGGTTAAAACGTAGTTTAAAATGGTATGGGTATTACTTTATTATTTTTTGACATTTTAGTGTTTAAGTTGTAGGTAAATGAAGATTATTAGGATTGAATAGTGGCGCACATACCCGCTTTTGCTCGCATAAAACTAAATATATTACTTTAAATGTTAAAATAAAGATACGCTTTCGGATTAAATACAAAAGTATTAGAAATATTAACATATATTGTGTTTCTGACCGTGTGGTCGATGTATATTGTTGATATTATAATTGCGAACTTGTAAACAGTCCTCCGTGCAAAGTAGACTCTACCGAAATTTTTCAAAATTTTTTAACATTTAGAAAATTTTAATAAATCTTTGTATGCAAAGAAACGGATATTAATAAATGGGTCTATTTAAGTTATAACTTACAAAAATTTTGATTTCAATATTAATCAATTTGAGAATTAAGAGTTGATCTCAATAAGAAATTGCGAGGATATAATTTTCATAAGTGGAAAATTTGTACCAACCCGAGTCCGAGATTAAAATAATAAAAAAATATTGAAATGAATTTTTGAGAATTTAGTTTGAACTTTTGGAATAGTTGAAAAAAAGGACAAAGTAATTTACAATTCAGTTTCGCATTTTATAAACCCAAAAGTCATTAAAATTCACATAGCGAAATAAATGACATTTATGAATTTTGGGATTTATCTAAGAAATAAAGGAAACTATTAAAATTTGCGAATAACTTTTATGTCACCAAAAGAGTTAAGGAATTAAACTGATTTCATGGTTATACAGTGGATAATTAAATAATAGTAAATAAACACCGGATTAAATCAAATTTTCCAGTTACCAAAATATAATTTGCAGAATGAGTTGTAAATCAGCTTCAATAGTTTCTATTAGATTGGAATAGATTTACAATTTTATAAAATATTTGTTTAAAAGAAAATGAGAAACTAGTAGAATTAAAAGGAAAAAAAGAATATAAGGAATGGATTGAATTGAATCCGTAAACCCAGCCCAACTATTGTACCAAACCCAAGTCCCTAATCCTTATTCTCAATCGCCAGGCTTCCTGACTTCTCTCTGTGCCCTAGAATCAAAAATCGAAATTGAACTAAAAAAAAGACGACAAACAAAATCGCGACTAGGGCTAGGCGCAAGGCTAGCGACGTCGAGCATGGAGGCATTAGTGTGGGCTAGTACGGCATTCGCGGTGGTTGGCTATGTGCCAGGAGAAGGGCGGCGGTCGATGTCGGGTTGAGCACGATCGTGTGCCTAAATCGTCGACGACCTGCAGATTGGGCGAACGCGATTGGACTAGCGGCGATGATGGAGAATGCCGAGGGTCGAGGTGGTTGGCGGCATAGTGATGGAGCACGCGATGAGGAGCAGATTCACGTTCGCATGGGTTTGGCGATGGATGGCGGTTGCTAGAACAGAAGTGACAAATGGAGGCAGCGGTCGATGAGAACTTCGACATTGGTGGTGCGATGGTGGTCGCGAAATTCGTGGTGTGGTCGGCTGGCGTTGGTCGTGCACATGTTGTAGTAGTGAAGCGGGCAACGAACGGTTACAGTGAGTTGTGAAACTCACAAATTCTATCTCTAATTGTTTAAATTCCTAACTCATGCCTTTTTTTATGTAACCAATAGCATAAATATTCGGTAGTGATTGAACGTAATTAATATAAAATTGCATGCTATAATTTCAATTGGACAGATGTTTGAATTAGTTGAATTATGTGTTAAAATATTGTATTTGAATCGATGATTAAATATGAATCAAATGATTGAATTAAGGTTGCATGTTAAGATTTTATCGTTCATTTCAAGTTTGGGTTGATGATTGAAAATACATACGTTGTTTGTATGATCGGAGTTGCCGAACAACTCAGATCGCTAAATAATTCAATATTATGGAATTATATTTTAGAGCATTGTTGGCTCTAGTTATTGAATTTTAGATGGGTTTATTGTTTGAATGTTTTAAAAGAATTCCAAAAATGAGATTTTGTTCATTTTGATCTTTATTGAAATTTTATTTATAGAATATATAGCTACATTATCTTATATTCTTAACTTATTTCTTATTCAAAATTTCTCTTCAAAACTTTTAAAACTGAGTAAATTTATTATAAGTGTAATGGCACGCGCTACGTGCGTGAATTATTTTTCTTATTAATTGTATATGTTTGAATCAGTCAAAAAAATGATTTTTTATTTTCAAGTGATATTTTGTAAAGAAATATTTTGAATCTGTAAATAAGGTTTAATTTTAGATCCTATTTTTTTAAGTGTTTTGAATTTTAAAGCATGTTTAGTTATTAGATCATACTTTTATGGGCATTTGAATTTGTAAACGAAATTTAGTATTAGATCATGTTTTTAAGTAATTAAGATTGGATAATATATAGAGGGGCGTTTTTGGTAGTTCACGTTGATTCCAAAAAAGTGTGACACCAAAGCTATTACAACTATTATTAAAGATTGTATATGTTTGAATCAGTCAAAAAATGATTTTTTTTATTTTCAAGTGATATTTTGTAAAGAAATATTTTGAATCTGTAAATAAGGTTTAATTTTAGATCCTATTTTTGTAAGTGTTTTGAATTTTAAAGCATGTTAAGTTATTAGATCCTACTTGTATGGGCATTTGAATTTGTAAACGAAATTTAGTATTAGATCCTGTTTTTAAGTAATTAAGATTGGATAATATATAGAAGGGCGTTTTTGGTAGTTCGCGTTGATACCAAAAAAGTGTGAGACCAAAGCTATTACAACTATTATTAAAGATAAGTATATTATAACTTTGGAAATGCTTAGAGACGAAAGATATAATATAGAATATTTATATAAGTAATGATGAAAGCAATAATTTTAATTTCAAGCGATTTCTTATAAAAGAGGTTTAAACAATTTTGAAAGAGTTCAAAATCTTTTGTAAATAAGCAACTCTTCTTTAAAATGAATATATGGGTTTAAAAGTGATTTTGAAAATTTTTATATCTTGATATAAAAAATAATAATTTAAAACTCTTTTAGATTATTTTTTATTGGTTAACAAAGGTGAGAAGTTTAAAAGTGAATTATAGATAGAATATTTTAGAAATCATTTTTTATATGATAAAATTATATTAAGTACTTTCAACCTATAAACTATTATTAGCATTAATCGTGTTTAGCCTTTGGCTAATTATATACATTTTGGCATTTCTTTGATGACTTTTGAAAACATTGATTTCGAAAAATTAATGCTTTCACTTGTATTTCTATTGAATTTCATGTTTTTCTATGAAACAAAGAATTTTAATAAACGATTGAATTGTCGGGTGATATGAGACACTTTGTACAATTCTTTTGCTTATTATCATAATTTGTTAAATTGAATTTGAGTGAAAATTACTAGCTTTTAGTAAATATTTGAATTTACTATCTAGTACGGGATAGCTAATTAGATTCTTGTGATTACTGGAGTGACGGTAATTAACATTTAGAGTCGTATTACTCTGGGGTGTTCGGATTTTATTTGAGACCGATAGATCCCCAAGTGATTATGACCTATTTTTCATCGACCAGAGAGTCGATTCATTTTTAGATTTGGATAGGCAGACCTATTTCTTGGGGTTAGGTCTGTTCTGGTATAACACAGCTGTCCTTTTTGTTGTTCAGACAAATGTTATACTGCAGCCCTATTAGTTTATTTCACAGTTGGACAATGTTTACCTATTTATATTCGTTAAGTAAATTCATATAGTTTTATCATAAACACGACTATCTATTTCTTATTATTAAGAGTCGGGCTTTTAACTGATAGTCTATTTTTTTGTTAGACTGTTGCGCTATGTAACGGGGTTTATGTGTTTTAGTTAGGCCCCATGTCGCACTGTATCATACTAATAGTTGACTACCATTATTGTTTCAAATCTGATGATTATTTCTTCAAAGATTTTAGTATGGATATTCTGTATCCTTTATGGCTCTGAGGAATTTTGAATTGGTTATCATCATATTTTGAGATGATAGTCTATTGAGACTTGATATGTATTTATGAGATGATGATTTGTTAGATACGACTTATTTCAGTATTTGTTTTGGGCATAATTTAATAATGACTTGTTCAGTTATTGTTAAGTCAAAAAGTTATGATATTAGTATCTCACCCTTTTATTTAGATATAATCTGGCCCGTATTATTTTAATACTCGGGTCAGGCCGAGACTTTATAGGTACATGGATCCATTGACCTTTGGATTTTGAGCTAGTATTGAAGTAGCCTATTTTTATAGTTTTAGATTACTTCATACTTGCATATATTGACAGTTAGGAGTTTATGTCATCTATATTGTATAGTAGTGACTTTGTACATGGTACAAGATTTTGGATCTAATGTATATGTTTACCTGGGTTTAATACTCATACTTTATACTCACATTCTATTGTGTATATGATGATATATACTATTCCGCTGTGATCTGTGACTCTAATTTTGATTTATCTATATTATATATTGTTCTGAATATTTTTAATCAGTATGTTTATTACTTTGTATTAATACTGTACACATTAAAATTTCAGTTTAGATCCTCAAAAAGGTAAATAAGATGTGTCAGTGTTGGTATAAATGTATTCACATTCGATCACCCTTAACCAGGCGTATTCTTCGGATTACCGGACGACATTACTTGTTATGTTCTTTGTTAAACTGGGCATAGTCGTGGGGTCGTTACAATATCAGTATATTTGGTCAATCCCAAAATTCATGATCAATTGTAGTTAAGGGGCTTTCGGTTGGAATTGTTCCAAATAAAAGGTTGTGGCCGACCAAAAAATTAAGTACAACGTCTTGAATAGCACCACAATGAAAGTTGTATAACGCACAAATTTATAACTAAGCTAAGGGTGATCCCAAATGTTGGGAATCACTTAACACTGTTTTGTGATAATAATGATACAATATAGACGCAAAAGAACCTAGATCTCACAAAACGTTGAGAAACATACTTCGAAGAGTTCTACATGATAATGACAGTTTATTAGCGTCGAAAAGAGTTGATTGACAATGTGGGTAGATAAGACAATATAACACATCTGTTCATTAAGGGACTAATTCAATCGGTTTTAAGAAAACCGATCAGAGGAATTGTAATGATCTAGAATTTTGGTTATTTGTTCTTTGAATATTAATTAGTTCTAAATATTGAAATAATTGGTTTTTAAGTTTAAAACTTAAATTTAGGTATAGGAATTGTTTAAAATAGTTGAATTATGAATTAATACTTGATAGTGTTTCAAATACCTGGATTTTTAATTTAATGAAAATTTAATGGAATTAATGGTCTTATTTAACTCCTTTTAAATTATAAGTAATAATAGTGAATCAATAATAAATGTTTGAATAAATAATAGGAAAATAAATTATTATTTTTATGACTTGGTTTCTATTGACATAATTTTTAATTTAATTTAATTTAATTTAATTTTTCCATACTTTTTAATTTAATTATATTTTATTTGATTTTTCCATAATTTATCGTTAAACGACAGTGTTTTTGTAATTTTACAAATTGCGATAACCACTGTATATTATTATTGTTTTAAGGTCACACTGCTGTTGAGCACGGCCATATTTTTTTATCGTTCAAAGTTCTTATGCAAAACAAAATCTGTGCAGCGAGATGTTGGAAAACTAAAAATAAATATAACCCATCATCCAACATTTATCTGATCTTACTCTTCTTTGTCTCCCCCGTACCGTTCTATTTACTTATGTTTTGAACAAAGGAAACTAATAAACTGACTTTCTTTTTAAATCATAACACTTCAAATTAAAATCTAAAAATTGAAACGTTTGGATCTTTGAGTTCTTCTTGCCTAGTTTTACATGTGGATGGGTCGTGAAAGGTTGAGGCGGCTATTTTGGGTTGTTTTATAGTAAGTCATGAGTTGAAAATGGACTAGGGTTTGTGTGGAATCTAGTCATCATTTGGTAAATTGAAGCTCGGATGTTGGTTAGTTGCATCGAGAAGCATCTTTTGGGAGTCTTTGGCAAAGTGTGGTGGCTTGGGGAGTTGCATCGTTCCAGTAGAAGGGGTGGAAGGTTAATGACGTGTTTTTATATGGGAGCGTGGGCGGTGTTTAGTTAGGTCATAGAGATGTAGGATTTGAAGAGGAAGAGAATGGCGGTGGTTTTATGGCTTGTCGGCAAGGAATTTTTGAGTTATGGTCGATGGAAGGGACCGACTTTAGAAGAGGGATTATGGAATGAGGAAGAAGGTTTATAAGCTTGTTAAGGTAATTAGTGTTTAAATGTGTAATTAGTGCATTTAACTATAAATTTAAAAATCGATAACTTATAAAATGTATATCTTCCCCATATAAGGTCCAAATCGAACGCAGTCAGTCGTGTTGAATTCATAATGACGTTAGCTACACTTTGCAACTGGATTTGTCTAGAGTTGAGCTTGTAAAATTTCAAGCTATAATCGAACGCGGCTTGATTTTAGATGGAACTAGAATGCGGAAGCAATAACTTGAATTTTGGTGAGTTAAACTCACCTTTTTGGTTAATCATTAAGATATATACAGTGGATAAAATTTATTGTCTGTGTTTGGTTAAAATTATTGGCTAAATGATTAAAATATTTGCTTTTACAAGAAATTTTATATTTAAAATCGAAATGCAGGAAATTATGTAGAGAAATCCGAATTTCTTATTGTAGTGATCTAAAATTTCCAGTTATATATACCTATGAATTATATTCAGTTATAACCCTATTATATTGATTTGTTAATTATTGAATCTTGATTGTTTAGCATTATTAGTTATGACATTACGATATGTTCAAAACTTAACCTTTATAATGATAAAAATCAATAATAACATTGGTTAAGTGCTTGGCGGCTATTGGCCTCAATAGGGTATTTTGAAATACTATTAATTGCCATTTGGCTAGAGATTGGTTTTTGGTTCAAAGAATGATTTAAATCTAACCTTTGGTTTTATGGAACATTTTATTTAAGTCGAATTTCAGTTTTCTCTATTTTACCCCAACCTTTCTATTTGTCTTTTCTAAACCATTTATAAATGTTTCAAAGTTGTTTAATTTTTGTTTAATAATGTTTTAAAGTTGTTTGTTTATTTATATTTAATTATTTGAAGTTAGTTATCGATATTTTAATATTGTAAAAAGTTATTTATTTAAATAATTAAATATTGTTTGAAGATTGGTTAATAATTAATAATCATTATTTATTAATAATGTTTTGGAATTTATAATAATAATTTATCTATAAAGTTTTGGAATTAATAATTATTATTTATTGATAATGTTTTGAAAGTTAATTATATATAATAATGTTTGAAGGTTAATTTTTTTCAATAATAATGTTTGAAATTATTGACTATTATATTTATAATGCTTTAAAGTTAATACTTATTTATTAGTAATGTTTTGCTGTTAAAAATTATTATTATATTATAATGTTTTGAAGTAAATACTTATTATTTATTTATAATGTTCTGAAGTTATTAATTATTATATTAATAATGTTTTGGATTTAGTACATTATTTTATTAATGATGTTGAAAAGTTAATTGATTAGTTATTTAGGATGTTAAAAGTAAATTAATTTATTCGATTAATTGTGTTTATAGATAATAAATTGATTATACTCAACATGTATACTACTCCACTACATCGTAAGAGTATACACCCCTATATACATCAGCTATTCTAATTTTGATTTATCTCCCTACAAAACTCATGGTCCAAATACCCGATCTTATTTCAAAAACTTTTTGAATCGAACAATATATTTTAATAATAGAATATATATATATATATAACCCGAGCAACTCCAAAATGATACTTAGGAATTAGGTACTACCAAACAGTTTCATACACTTCCTTAGTAAGAAGGTTAATACTCAAGAGAAGTGTTGACCATCCGAGAACATCTCGTTCCCAATTTTAAGTTATTTTTAAGCCACTCGACTAGTTAACTTAAGAATATTCCTTTTATTTCAAAATACCATTTTTGAAACTGTACTTCTCATTTTCCTACAAAACATTCATTACCAACTTGCTTTAGGTTCCTTCGGGATTGAACTTGTTTCAATTGTACATTGAAAAAGAGAATAACTTACGAAGTGTACTATAACGTTCGTCTAGGCAAGCATCCGATTGTTACTTAGAAGATTATTTAAAACATCAAAAAACAAATCGAGATTCCTTCCCCTAACCAATCTAAAGAAAATACTTCTTACTTAACATTTTCATCCCTAAAATTTTATTCTTGAACCAAAATTGTTTTTAAATAAGACAATTATTATCTTTCAAAACCTTTAAACATTTTCCAAAAGCCCTGGGATTTATGTTCTCAAGCTTTCAACTCATATTCTTTTTTTTAGTTAAAAGACACATTCCTATAAATCCATTTTATAAATCAACTTATATAAAACATTTTCCAAATATTTATTTCAAGTATTCTAGATTTTAATAGACACCTTTTATTAAATCAATTTAACCCCACATTATCAATCGAACACTTTATAGTCAAATTGTGAAATTAATTCAGAAGGTGTTCGTTTCAATGTTTTCCCTATTTTTATTTACCCACCCCAAATCTTAACTGGAAAAGCATGACTAACAAAATCCTAATCAATAATAATAGAATATTATTATCTCTTAACAAACAACACCTCAACTAACTATACCATACAATACTATACTATTTTAAAAATTATTCTTTTATATATAAAATAGACTTTTGGGTAAAATTATTTCATTTACCCAGTTCCAAAACAATATTGTGTCAGTTTGCCTTGTTCAAGAGTTTAGGACACCCTATCGACTACGTGGCATCCTACGTCTTGACCAGAGTTCTTAAGCCACTCAACAGATAAATCAACACAATATAAAACATTTTATATCACTAACAAATATGTGCTCCTACATATATACACACATACACACACTCAAACTCATTCTTGGGTCTCCCTTACCCGATCTCAACTGAGTTTACCCCACCAGGCCAAGGTTCTCACTTAACATTGCGCTCTGATACCAAGTGTAACGAACCGGGTTTGTTGACCCTCGAAAATTGATTCCACTGTATTTCATGCCGATCATTCAACTGCCGAAAAAACCAATTGTTAGGGGAAAGAAAGAAGATTGAAGATAAGAAGAAACTAAATATCATAGAATCTCACAACGCAATGGAATAACATATAGTAATCAACATAGTTCTTTACAAAGTCATTTTCAAAATGATAAATCAGAGTCATACTAATACAAATTTTATCCTAGGATAGTTATAACAGCATATCCCTACCTAACTAATACAATATACAGGTAAATAGCCAAAACTAGATAATAACTAGCTATTGATGAAGCCTCCTACTCCAAGCTCCTCCAAGATGCATCCGGGAAAAATCTAAACTACTTGGCTGCTCATAAAAATTTGAGCACCCAAGTGTTTTAGGAAGGAGAATAAAACTCCAGGTTAGACATGGGCTTGGTGTGAGTAAACTCAAATAACTTAATTATTATACTTAAAACCCTTTTGAATTCAAAGGTTTCTTGTAAGACCACATCGTACATAAACACGTACAGGTTTTCACCTTACGATAACCAGAATACTTATTATATAAAATCCAGTAATATTATAACAATGTCTAACGGTTCAAGTAAAATGTGAATATAGCTGAAATGCTTGCATCTCACATTTAAACATAGTTAGGTATATCTAAAAATGTAAGGCATGTATCGGAGAACGGATTCCATACTATGACAAGGTAAGGAACTACCTTCTTATGGTACATCTCTAGATAAAATGCATCGAGGTCTGACAAGAACATCTTGTATCTCTGCCATATAGAACTGGCCTACCATGTAACAAGTAGTAACAAATATAATCACCCTACTTTGGGCCCCCACGGCATACATGAGTAGATAGTAATTGATCTAAATTTTGAGTGACCATGCCCTGAAAGGAGAAACCCACATAGCCCTGCTGCAAGCCTAATTTTTGTCATTTCCTGGTTGATGAGGCTTGAGGCAACATTTTACTATTTAATATAGCACTTCCCACTTGAAATGCTAACACTACCCTCCAACCAGTAATGAAATGCTAATATTCATCAACATAAGTTGTCCAGGAGATGGACAAACCGAAGGCACTACCTCCACTGCAACCATTTTGGAATCACCCTCAGGATTAGTAGCAAATAACTCTTGCACTTAAAAACTCCGTCTTTGATTCCGTACCATTCAAATCTTCAGTTTGAAACGCTTGAGTTGGATCGAAGTAGTTTTAAGATAACATATCTGATCCCAGTCTCTTCGAAAAAACTTTTAATAATTTCCGATAAACTCAACCCCGGTTCTTTAGGAAATAAACAGACAAGATAAGAGCGGAGATCACCTCCTAACCGTTAGTGGACGGATTTCCTTATCATTTATCTTAGAAGAACGAAACAAGATTTATACGCGTAGTACAACATCATTGGGATGGCTACGCTACATAACTCATGTATTTCTCCTAGATATTTCAAAAGTTATTTTTCATCCAGGTTTGATAGTCGGTTCCTTAACTATCAAACAAACAATCATTCAAACATTGATTTAATTCCATATGGGATCCTCTAAGCCTTTATTAATTAATCTTTAATTAATAAAATCACTTTATAAAACTTGATAAAAAGGTCTTTACACAACACTATTTCCCCTTACTTCCCTTTTATACTTGGGAAAGTATTTGTACTTATCCTAGGGTATATGTATATTATCAAAACATTTGGAAAATTCCTCCTTTCTTATTTCTTTTTGAAAACATTGCTTACTATAAACTGATCCACTTATCCTTTATAAAAGTTACCTTTTAAAAGCTCACTTCACATCAAAATACCTTTATAAAATTCCAAAATGAATTTATAAAACACTTTCATAAGTCTACAAGTCAATTTACAAAACCTCTTTACAAACTTATAAAATCATTTATAAAACATTTCCCCATTTAGAACTCCTCATTTAAGAAAATCCTTTACAAAATCTCTTTTGCAACTCATCACTTTAAAAAAACTAGTTTACTTAGTAAAACCCATTTTTATAAACAAGTTATTATTTATAAATAACTTTATAAAATAATAATATAACTTGAAAAATCATTATAAACCTTAGCCCCAAATTGATCAAAGAATTGAATTTTCAAAATTTATAATTTCAGAAAGAGGCTTAGTAAACCCGATAGTACTAATTTGGGTTACCATTTAATTTCAATTTCACTTTCAAGTCACTTAACCATTTATTTACATAAGTCAATGTATATGAGAACGCAATTCATATCCAAATAAGGAAATAACATATCAATACAACTCAACTAGCATATAAATCCAAATAACATAATAGCAGGATGATGATTTGACCTGCCAAATCGATGTCCAAACAATTCACTGCTTAGAGCAAAACGAGAATTTATTCTAATAAAAATATGTCCACACAATAAACAATTACATTATAGCAGAATGAGGATTTATTATGCTATCAGATGTCCAAACAATCAATTTATAGCAGAGTAGGGATTTATTCTGCTAACACATGTATACACAATCAAACCATTTACATAACTCATTCACAATTTTTTGTCCACTTAATGTTATCAACATTTGAATCCTTTATGTTCAAAACCATCTTTGGAAAAGAAATACTTTAAAGCAATTCGATTCTTGAAATAAAAAATTTATGTCATGAACTGGATTCTCGACCCTCGAAAATCAACATCATTGCGTCCACTGTATAGCATCCCGAACAAAGTGTCGTAAATACCAGATCGTCAGAGGAAAAGAGGAATGAGGTTAAAGAAGAAACAGAAACAACAACACAGAATATCACAATCGTAGCGGAACAATATATAATAGATAATAACATGTTTTAATACCTATAATTGTTACTTATACATTACATCATCAGAGTACAACACATCAATAACTCAATGCTGGAAAGTTATAACAACTAGTACTCACAAGTTCTAAATATACAACCTGTAATACACAGCGGAATAAAATCAAATACGTGTAGTACCTCTTCGTCATCCAGCTTGTCTCATGAGCTCCGTAGCGTCCTATCCTGTATTTATAATACTCGGTCTGACCCGAGCAATATAATAAAATAATACCTGAGTCAATTTGGAAAACCAGCATGAGAAAACACACTCAATTTGAATTGTTAAAGCTATCAAAATCCTTTGAAAACAATGATATCTTGTAAGATCGCGTCACACATAAACACGGCGGGTTTTTAACTTACGATTACCAAAATATTTTATATCAAAATCATCTGATATTATAGTAGTGTCTAAGTACAAATACTTATTCAACTAGCCGAAATGGTTACAATAATTAAATTCCAGCATATTAGGCTCTATAACCAAAACCGTAAATGCATGAATTGGATAATGGATTCCATACAAACAACTAGGCACTGCGGTACCACCTATCACAGTACACGTGTAGAATAATGTATCGAGACCTCGTTGGGATCCCCTGCAACACAAGAACGGAATACCCCTAACTTGGATAGTACCAAATACGCTATCACTCAGGGTGTTCCCACCCTTACCGAGTTCTTCCGCGCACCGTAATAATAATGTCCGAGGGTATCTAGAAAGGTGATAAACATACCCTAATTGGGTGTGACCCACTCAGCCTTGTTGCATCTCTCATGATTTTCGGTCGTTTCCGGTTGATGAGGATTAAGGCTACGATTACCTTTTTAAGGAATTTATACTTGGAATGCTCATTGTCCTCCAATGATAATGTACTGATAGCATTCATCCACGCAAGTCCATTCTGGGTCTGAACGAAACCGAATTCACTAATCCTACTACATGCATTTTGGAATCATCCTCAGAATTTGTAGCGATTAGCCCTTTCACTTCAATACTCCATCTCCAATTACACACTCTTGTCTTCACTTCGAAAACATATTCGTTGGATCGAAGTGGTTTTCGGATAACTATCCGATCCCAGTCTCTTCGAAACAACATTCGATATTTTCGGTAGACTCAACCTCGGTTCTTTAGGAAATAAACAGACGAAAATAAGATCGCGGATCATCTCCTAACCGTTAGTGGACGATTTTCTTATCATCATCCTAGAAGAACGAAACAAATTAATACGTACAGTATAGCACATTCTGATAGTAATTGTACCATATAATTCCCATGTTTCTCCTAGATATTCCTAAAGTTATGTTTTGGGTCCAGATTTGATAGTCGGTTATTTAACTATCAAATAAACAGTCATTCAACCGAAGAGTTCATTTTCCATTAAAAACACTAAGTCTCATTTAATTTAATTTTAATAAATTAAATCTCTTTATCCAAAGGGTATATACTTATCTTATCGGAGTAAGTACGTTCACTAACCATTCTTTTCAAAAATATTTGAAAACTTATTAACATAAATATAGAAAGCACCATGCGGTATTAACCTTGGATTCATAACTCGATGATTACGTCTCTATCCATGAGAAATCCAAAGCTTAACTACAAGCAATCTCTTCCTCCGATTTCTCCATGAAAGTATACCATCACTTTCTGGAAACTTTATTTAATAATTTTCTCAAAATAATACTTAAAAAATTTCTATATAAATTTCCAAGTTAAACTTTGGCAAATATTCTTTAATAAACATTACTTTATAAACAATATTAACATTAAATAATTTATCCTTTTAAAATAATAATACTGACTAATTTTTAAATAATAATAAATCTTTAACAAATCATTATAAGGTAACTTAATTAATAATTAAACATACTTTAAACAATTTAAAATAACTACATAATTACTTTTCTGGAATATTTTTAAACACTCTTTACCTAGTTAATAATTAAAAATCCTCCTTTTAAATAAACTAACTTCTCAATAAAATTATACGTTTTTCGATTCTAGTATAACCAATCTAATACTTATAAGTCTCTCTCGATTTATCACCAAAAGATTTACATTTCCAATTTCGTAAATCCATTTTTCACATTTACAAAAGAAAAATCTATCTTTCCTTTTTAAATCGATTTACTCACCCCACTATAAATTCTCACCCTGAATTTATAACTTCAATTTATCAAGTAATAATTATTCACTTTACTTATAAAACTTTGTTTATAAATCCCATAGTCTCGTCCTCCGTTTACAACAGTTTTGCTTTACTTAAATCCATCATAAATTGATTTCTAAACTAATTTCCATTTATAAATCAATTTCTTAAATTGAATTCCATTTATAAATTAACTCCATAAATAACCCAAACTATATTCTAATCAACCAAATCTCGATTCTTCTTCTATTTCGTAATTTAGAAAATTTCATTCACGATCCAGTATAACAAATTTTACATTTATTTCCAAATTCACTTCTATTCTCCAAATTTATTTAAAATCTTGAGTTTAAAACCCTTTTACATTAAAAACCAGTATAGCTTTATTTAAAATCCTATATATATATATATATCCAAAATCTCTATTTTTAATATCACAAAAAAGTTAAGTACAATTTAAAATCAACCCCTTTATTTTTCCAACTAAATTTCTCTTTAACCAATCCAAAATTCTACATAAATATTTCACTTCTAAAATCCCTTTTTAATTTCTTTTCAAATTCAATATATATATATATATATATATATATATTTATGGTATTTTAAAATACCAAAATCCAGTCCAGTGCTAGCATAACATCCAATAAATTCAAATCACATTATAATTTTCCATAGACTATTCGAACAGATCATATATCTATATTTATGAAATTTAATTCAACATTTTTGAGGAATTTAGTTGGATCACTCCAACCTATTTCCCTGCATCTACAAATGTTAATACAACATAAAAAATATACCAATCCAACTTCGAGGGGGATATAGCGGTATATAGGGTCATCCGCTATTATATGAGGCGCATAGGTCTCATCCGCTGAAATATGCGGGAACAATTAATCCAACTATATATACCGCTGTATGTACTATCACATTCAATTGATAATAATTTTATCAATTCAATCAATCATCTGACGATAAATTTTAGCTATTTAAAAATTCAACCAATTATCCAAGGTGAGTGAGATTTATTCACCTTGATTTTCTGTTATCGCCCGGACGTTTCGGTTTGGAACTAAAACTGGACGATGCTCTCTTTCAGCCAAAATTTTCAATGTCTCTAAATCCCTCCAAACTAGTTTCATTTTGAAGCTCTCATCATCACGATCGCAACGCAAAAGTCTCATCCAAAACGGACCTCGCATTTGAGAGTTATACAATTTATAGGTTGTCGATACAATTTTAAATTAAAATAAAATTAATTAATGTAACTTTATTTAAATTACAAGAATGACCTCTTCTTCTTCAACAAAAGCCTGTACACAAAACCCATCTACTGCCGTGCACTCTTTGTTGTGACACGGATCTCCACTGCCCCGTTCGACAAGCCAATCACGCCGACGTTCTTCCCATCGAATTCTCTACCTCCCCATACCATTTTTTGAGCTCGCGCCCCCATCAATACGCATCCAAACCTACAACCCCCTAGGTCGTACACAGTTGCACCACCCCATACATGATTGTACCCTCCAATCTTCCTTACCAAGATGCTATTTCACGTCACGAACCCAAATACCCACTCTATTGCTCGATTTGAAGGCCAAAGTCGAAGAAAACCCAAACCCTAGCTCACTAACTCTCACGTCCATCACTATAAACCAAGGCCGCACCCTACAACATTTATACCCGATCAAAGAGGATGGAGAAACTAGATTTTTAAAGCAATCCTCGAATTTTTTAAAAAAGTATAAATGGAGAATTAAAATTATCAAAGTTTTGCTCTTTCCTTTTCCCACTGTGAATGTTGCATGCAATTTTTAAGGGAAGGGAGACGTGATTCTTGCATGCATGGAGGAGGCTACAGTGTTTTGAAATGAGGGGAAAAGGTGATGATGTGAAAATATAGGTCAAGTCAACATATAATTACATTATTTAAATTTTAAAACGTTTCGATTTACACTACTCAAAATCTCGAACCCCTATTGAGACAAGCCGCTAGGTGTTCATAATGTTGTACCCCTATTCCGAAATAAATGGAAAAGGTTTCGAGTCCTAATTCGATTATATGGAGAAGATGGCTTTTTGAACCCAATTATTATATTGAATTTTTCGATATTTCAACACATTTCTATCCCATCTGTCTAAAAAATAACTCCAAACGCTATGAAATTTGAAATCCGATAATAATACACTATTAGAAATCCAATGGAACTGGTTTCGTCGATTTCCGAGACTATGCCCCAAATGGCTATTTTTATACGTTAATTTAAATGAGCTATTTTTAAAATCGAGTAAATCTCTTTTAAACCCAATTTATAAATTTTATTATCATGATTCATACTAATATAAATTTAATAAGACTTTAAATTATTTTCATCAAGCCTAAAACTCAAGATACAATTATTTGAATAAATTCCAATTATTAATTTATCCAATAAGTCATTATATTTGAAATTTAAGTTAAAAACTAATATTTAAATATTTAAAATCAATTAAATATTTCAATTTCAAATAACCAAAATTTTGGGTCGTTACATTTTTCCACCCTGTAAAGAATTTCATCCTCGAAATTGCTAGGGTAAGAAGAATGACCTAAAACCCATTACCTTCCCAAACCTAATCAGTTGAAACAACTTCCCAAAATCAATTCATTGAAAACACATTATCACTTTTACTAATTTCAAAATTAATCCATAGATTATAACTAATATTATCCTCTCGATCATTCAAATTATAATTCAAAACCAAAATTTTAATTATTAAAATTTTCTTCAAAATTCTCTAACTCCTTAAATTTTCGAAAAATTTCGCCAGTGTCTCCATAGCGCGGCTAGATCCAAACAACTACAAATTGCAACTAAAGGCCCAGTACTTCAAAGAAAAAAAATCCAAGTGGCTTAATCATAAAATCATAAATTTCAAACATAATTTAAACATGTACCCTTTTGTCGGGCAATCCAATTGTTCTTATGATATCGAAGACATCAATTTAGTTCTTACTTTAATATACATGTACCAACTTACAATTAATATCCAATCATATAATTCAAAATCATTTTAATCGGCATTTTAAAATTTTCCAATATTTATTTCACCAAAACTCCTACGATGTACATATATCATTCATACGCAATATCAAAACCTGATCGCTCACTCGATCATACAATTTCACTTCTGAACTAGTATCGTACACATGACTCCCTAGTGCGGACTCAGACCTGGTTTCTTGATTAGAAACCATCATTCTCCTTTCATAGCCATAACTATGATAGAGAATCGCAGTATCAATCAAAAATCCATATTCAGGGTTCGCCGTCGAAAATCGAGTGAAAAATTCCAACTCGGATCGACATAAATCATCTCAAAATTCTGTGCTCGAATCTGTATCAAATCGTTATGCGAATAAAATGGTGTACATAAATTTACGTATTAATTTCCAATTGATTCATAGCTATGTCAAATTCTTTTTTGTTTACATTTACTTCGTTTCCATTCAATTATTCACAATTACCATTCACATTTATACTTCACATTCACCAATTTACTGAGTATATCCCTTCAATATAGATTTCACTTAATAATTTCACCATAGATTTTCCTACGTCTTGAAAGGGAGTGCAGATTAAGCATCTTAAGACTAATTTAACACCAGAGGGAGGGGGAATAGTGTTTAACGGACTCTAAGACTTATATGGACTAAATTAAAATTATGACGCAAACAAATGCAGAACTTAATCACAGAACAATCACAAAATCAAACACAGATGCAGAAAGTAAATAAAAAGCCGTAAAAGGAAAGAACACACTGGATTTTATACTGGTTCGGAGTTACCCTTTTCCAGTCCTGTACTAAGGCAAACACCTCGTACAGATTTTTGTTATACCAATGTCGAGATTACAATCGTCAATTTCTAAAGGCCTTGAGATACCCTCATGTCTTCGAATCCAAGGTAAACTCTCTTGATTTACGGGACACAAGATCACCCAATTGATTTCCAAGCACAACCACACCTTATAGAGAGACTCGATAAATTTTTGATTAAAGATTAATCCTATAACTCTAAATAGCACTTTGATCTTCAAGAGAGGGCAGAGAATGAAACAAGAATGAGATTCTAATTTGATTCACTTGAGAATTCAGCAGAACTTCGGCACGATCTTAAAAATATGAAAATTTTAAAATATGGATTTGTGGAGAAGGAGTGAAGAAAATAAGAATAATAGATAGTTAAAAAATTCGTTTGTGAAGGCTATTTAAAGACCAGTAATGGTCATAACCATTCGTAAAGGGATTTAAGCGAATAGACACTTCTTTTGAAAATTGAAACTTTTGAATTTAACGGCCACCATGTCGACATGGGGTATCCCATGATGTCGACATCCCATAATTAAAAACAATGTAAAATTTGTTCTGAAAATGGTATTGAAAGGAAAATAAGATAAAATGGTTCTTGAGTAAAATAAACTAATTTTCCTTTTTTTTAAAACAAAGAAGAGTAGAAAATATATTTTTAGAATGCATATATAAATTTGATTTTAAATCCCAAGTATTATTAAAAATCAAAAGATAGTTATAAAAACAAACGAAGTTTAAAACAAGAGTTTAACAAAAACAAAGAATATTTTAAGGCTAAATTTTGAAAATCATTTGAAAAGATAATTTTTAAAGCTAAAACATTTTGAAAAGCAGTTTTGAAAATCATTTTGAAAAACCATTTTGAAGTATTTTTGCATGCTTCTTCCTGTAGAATATTTCATCACATCAGGATTCGAGAACTTGTACAAAACCAGGATGTTCGTGATTTTAAGCCACTTGTCGTAGGTTTGCAAGCTACTTGTCGTGGGTTTGTAAGCCACTAAGAAGGTAGAAATGGGTTCCATCTCAAATGAAATTTGGAATGAAGATTTCCATGCTATTTTGAAGTTTTAACAAAACTAGGCACTTATCTTAAAATCTTGATATTGATACTCATCAGTCTTCAAACTTGATTTCTTCATTCTTGATCTTTATACTGTATAGTCTTCAATAATCATTACCTGCCTTATATATATCCTGCATAATAACATTCACATATATCTAGACAATAGTGTTAGTATATAAATTATAATAAAATAAGTTACAAAGGCTGTTGTCATCAAAACCACTATCTCCAGTTCCTAACAATCTCCCCCTTTTTGATAATGACAACCTTATAAAATATACTTACCACTTCGATCATACCATAACTCCCCCTTACACCAAAAATTCTTCCTTACTCCAAGCCTACTATTTTATATAACTTCTCCCCCTTTGTCATCAACAAAAATAACCTATAAACCTTGAACTTAATAGAAAATGAGATAAACAAACATATGACATAAGAATAATAACTATGTATGAGTAAAATATAGCATCCTAAGTTAAATGGAATTCAAGATTTTATACACCAAACATTGTTTTTAGAAGAACATTAATTAAGATAACACTTATACACAAATTAACAAACCAATATACAATCAAGAAAGAGAAAAACGAAAAAAATGCTTAACGAGGACCCTTAACTATTGGTGATTTATGGATCAAACAATTTTGATAGTGAAGACAAAATTTTCCACATTATTCGACCAAGTTTCCATTAGCATCAAAAAGTACCTCTCCAATGCAAATCACGCCATCATCTTTGTCCATATGAACATCCAAATTCAGCAGAGGATGTTCTGCTTCTTGATCCACTTGTGGTTCATCTAGAGGCTCTTCTTCTTCAAAATCCATGGCTTGTAATGATTCTTCGCTGACAATGGGATTGGCATGGTTATCCATAAGGAAGTTTTGTGAATTCCTAAGGATTCTGCCTTACAATCTTGTTCTCTAGCCATTCGCGGTTGACTCACTTGAATTTCCATCATCATTTAAAGAAAATCTTTCATATTCTCTTGTAATTTGATGACTCGTAAGTGTGTGGAACGTTGAAAAGGACCAGAATGAGGAGAATTAGGTGAAGAAGGTACATTATTGAAGGAGAAAGCCATTAATTTACTGTTTTAGAAGTTTATTACAGAGAATAGAATGGAGAAAAGGAGTAAAAGTCGAAATATATAAATATATAACCAAATAACTTCTTTTAGAAGGAAATTTAAATTTGAAAATCTCGACCTGTATGTCAACATAAGGGGATGGGTCATGTCGACATGCCCGGTTCAATTTTTGAGAAATTTTTATTTATGTTAATTATTAGCTATATTTGTATTATTTATAATTTATAATATATATTTCAGTTAATGAACATATACCTAATTCTCTTCTAAATTTAGTAAAGTTTTGTTCATTTAATGGTTTGGTTAATATATCAGCTATTTGTTTTTCAGTATTAATATATTCAAGAGTTATGACTTCTTTACTTATATTATCTCTAAGAAAATGATGTCTAATATCAACATGTTTTGTTCTAGCATGATGAGTTGGATTTTTAGATAGGTTTATTGCACTGGTATTATCACAATAAATTGGTGATTTAGTTATAATTAATCCAAAATCTTTTAAAGTTTGTTGCATATATATAACTTGAGAACAAGCCAAAGCAGCAGATATATATTCTGCTTCAGTTGTTGACAAGGATATAATGTTTTGCTTCTTACTAAACCAGTAAACAAGAGAATTCCCTAGAAAGTGACAAATTCCACTTGTACTTTGTCGGTCTGATTTACAACCAGCGTAATCAGCATCACAATATGAAGTTAAATCAAATACATCATTTTTAGGATATAATAAACCATAATTTAATTATGTTTTACATATCTTAAAATTCTTTTAACAGCTTTTAAGTGAGTTTCTTTAGGTTGAGATTGGTATCTTGCACAGAGATAGACACTATGCATGATGTCAGGACGACTTGCTCTTATATAAAGCAACGAACCAATCATTCCCTTATATAATTTTTGATCAACATCTTTTGATTTATCTTCTTTACTTAAAGCTACATTAATTGTCATTGGAGTTGGTTTCCCACTAGAAGTGGTTAATCCAAATTTATTAATTAAATCCTTCGCATATTTTTCTTGACCAATGAAAATTCCTTTATCTAATTGTTTGATTTGAAGTCCCAAGAAGAAACTTAGTTCACCCATATGACTCATTTCAAATTCTTTAGTCATTATATCTAAAAATTCTTTATTTGTTATGTTATTAGTTGACCTAAATATTATATCATCTACATATATTTGTACTAATTGAATACCATTTTTGTTTCTTTTAATAAAAAGATTTGTATCTATTTTACCAATTTCAAAACCAGATTGTAGTAAATAAGATCTTAGTATTTCATACCAGGCTCTAGGAGCTTGTTTCATACCATATAAAGTTTTCTTTAATTTATATACATGATTTGGAAATTTATTATCTTCAAAAAGTGAAGGTTATTCAACATAAATTTCTTATTTGCGAAACTATTTAAAAAAGCACTTTTAACATCCATTTGATATAAGTCGAAATTATTGTAGTTTGCAAAGGCAAGTAGAATCTTGATAGCTTCTAGTCTTCCTATGGGTGTAAAGGTTTCATCATAATCAATTCCTTCTTCTTGACAATAACCTTGCGCGACTAAACGAGCTTTATTTCTCACGACCTCACCAAGTTCATTTATAAAACCATTTTGTTCCAATTATACTTTTATCCTCAGGTCTAGGAACAAGTTCCCAAACATCATTCCTGGTGAACTGATTCAATTCTTCTTGCATAGCAAGAATCCAAGAATCATCAGATGATGCTTTCTTTGGATTTTTAGGTTCAATAGTTGATATAAAAGCTACATTACTCATACTATTTAGTTGATTTTTTGTTTTAACTATAGATTCAATGTTTCCTAGTATATTTTCTACGGGATGATCCTTTAATGACCTAATTCTTTTATTAGGTTGAATGATTTCATAATCATTTTCATTATTTAAAGTTACAAAATCTTCTTCATCTTTTATTTGTACAGTATCTTTAAAATTTTCATCAAAAGATACATGCATTGTTTCTTCAATAGTGTTAGTTCTTAAATTATAAATTCTAAATGCTTTACTTCTATTAGAATATTCGATAAAGATACCTTTGTCGGATTTAGGTTCAAATTTATCTAAATTATCTTTTGTATTAAGAATAAAACACTTACTACCACAAACTTTAAAATAAGCCACTATGAGTTTCTTATTGTAAAGTAATTCATATGGTGTTAATCGTCTAATTAAAAACCTATTTAATATATAACAAGCTGTAGCGACTGCTTTAGCCCAATTTTTTTTACGTAAGTTACTATCAGAAAGCATTGTACTAGCATACTCTTGAATCGTTCAATTCTTACGTTCTATCACTCCGTTTTGTTATGGAGTTCTTGGAAAAGAGAAATATGAGTAATTCTTTTTTGATTATAGAATTTTCAAAATTTTCATTTTCAAATTCTCCACCGTGATCATTATGAATAGTTTTTATTTTTAAAGAAAGTTGATTTTGAATTCTTTTAGCAAAATTCTTAAATAATTCAAAAGCATCACTTTTAAGTTTAAGAAAAATTGTCCATGTATATCTAGAATAATCATCAACAATTATAAAAACATATTAATTATGATTAATTGATTGAACTTGAGATGGACCAAATAAATCTAAATGATGTAATTCTAGAGATTTAGAAGTAAAAGCCATATCTTTTAACTTAAATGAACTTTTCTTAATTTTCCTAATTGGCAAGCATTACATATACTGTCTACTTTAAAGTTTAACTTGGAAAGACCTCTAACCAAGTCAAGTTTTGATAACCTAGATAACAGTTTGAAATTTAAATGACCAAATCTTTTATGCCAAATCCAAGGGTCACTTGTATTAGCCAAAAGACATAAGTCATCATTTGAAACTTTCATACTAAGGATGTAAATGTTTTCTTCCTAATTCCTTCAAAGATAATACTTGACTTATTATCTTCGATGTGACACTTATCTTTTATAAATTTAATTTTAAATCCTTTATCAAATAGTTGACTTATACTAAGCAAATTATGTTTTAAATTCCTAACTAGCAAAACATCAGAAATAAGAGAAGTTTTAGAATTACGACATTGCCAATGCCAATCACATATCCTTTTGAGTTATCTCCAAAGTTGACCAATCCACCATCTTGATATATAATGTCATTGAGTATCTCAGGATTTTCAGTCATATGCCTTGAACAACCACTATCAAGTATCCATTTATCCTTTTCAATTTCCACAATTTGTCCATTGGTTGTTGATTCTTCAAAAGCCATGTAACATGTCTATTCCTGCATAGCAAACCAATTCGGTAGATAACTTGATTTTTCATAAAAACTATATGCAGACTTATGATACTTTGATGAAATTCCTAAATTCAAACTAGTATTAACAAAATTTCCTAAAATGCCATTTTTAACTTTTCAAGTTTCAGATTATGAAAACTATGAAAACCTACACTCTAATACCAATTGAAAGGGAGTGCTGATTAAGGATCTTATGGATAATTTAACACTAGAGGGAGGGTGAATAGTGTTTAATGGATTCTAAGGCCTATATGGACAAAATTAAAATTATGACACAAACAAATGCAGAACTTAATCACAAAACAATCACAGAATCAAACACAGATGCAGAAAGTAAATAAAAAGCAGTAAAAGGAAAGAACATACCGGATTTTATACTGGTTCGGAGTTACCCTATGTCCAGTCCTGTACCAAGACAAACACCTCGTATAGATTTTTATTATACCTATGTCGAGATTACAATCCTCAATTTCTAAAGGCCTTGAGGTACCCTCATGTCTTCGAATCCAAGGTAAACTCTCTTGATTTACGGGACACAAGATCACCCAATAAGTTATAATAAAATAAGTTACAAAGATTGTTGTCATCAAAACCACTATCTCCAGTTCCTAACAAGTCTATTATAAACATTTTATACAAACTTCTTATGTTTATTTCTATTTCACCACTTAAGTTTATATCCATTTCTATTCAAATTCAATTTCAATTTCTGTTTCTATTTAACTCAATTTATCTCCAAATTTTAAATATTGAATTTTATCAACCGTGTCCCATACCATATTTAATTAACTAATTACTTCATTAGTTCATTTCAATATGAAAAAAATTCCATTTGCAATAATTATTTCATTTACTTAGGCTAAATTATCAAATCCACTCTTATTTAACTTAATTTATGTTAAATTCTATTCCAAAATCAAATTTCAAATGTTATAAGCTATCAAACTTATTAATATTCCATTTACTAATTTTCTTCCAATTCACTTCATTTAATCAGTTTACTTTACCAATTTATTCCATTATCACACTCACTTACATTTAATTCTTCTTAAATTAAATTTTATTCTCCTTTTTCACATTCAATTTTATCCAATCTATTTAGCTTACCTTAAGGTAAGATTCATTTTAATTTTGCTTTCTAGATTTTATAAGTTCAATCTTATTTTCTCATATTTCAAATTAAACATTTCAAATCAGAAATCCAGAGTTTACACACTTTGTTCTAAGTATTTCAAGTCACTTTTGAAATCATATATATACATATATACCGTACTTATATATATCAAATCAAAAAAAATTAAGCTTCTTAAATCAAAAACTTGTTTACCAAAACAAGACTCCAACAACAAATCATTACGGTAGCAATCCATCACTTAGAAACTCAAAAATGAACACCGATGGTGTCACGATCATCATCATAATTATTTTACAGCGACCGAAGTGAGTTCAGTTCTTTTATTTCCTTTAAAAACCATTTTTAAAAATATTTTAATTCACAAATATTTTCCAAATAATATCACTATTATTTCCTAAGACTTCGAAAATCATTTTCAAAACCAGCGAGATTTAAAATTCCCAAATCTCCAACTTTTAGATCTTTCATAAAATCTTTTTTATAAACCATATCAGTTTACGAATCAAATTTAAAAAATCATATTTACAAATTCCTATTTTGTTATATGAATTATTCCATAACTTTTGATTATAACATCAACCTTAATTCAATCTCTACAACAACAAATGATAATAGTTTAATATTATCATTTCCTAACAACCAAGCACACCATATACAACTATAATAACTTATGAAAAATTATTCCTTTCATATATAAAAATAATCTGGGTAAATTCATTTCATCTACCCCATTTCAAAACAATACCATGTCGAATTGCTTTGTGCAAGTGTTTAGAGATCCCTATCAATAACATTAATTATTCGTATTGACCAGAATCCATAAGCCACTTAGTAGATCAATCAACACAATATAAAACTATTTTATATTCACCAACAAATGCGCGTTCATATCTGTTAATGCACTCAAACACATTCTAGGGTACCACTGACCATATCCCTAATGAGTTATCCCATCAAAGCCAAGGTTCTCGTTTAACCTTCATGTAACGATCCTAAATTTTGAACAATTTAAATTGTGAATATTTAATTAATTTTGAATATTTGAATGATAATTTAAACTGAATTTCCGATATAACAATGAAATTGGTGATTAAATATTTAAAATTTAATCTATACAAAGCTGAAGAAAAATTTAAAACTTGACTTTGGAGTTGAAATTGAATATTTAATTTGTAATTGAAATTCAAACTAATGACTTAAGAAAATAATTTGGATACAAGAATTTTTATTTATGTAAATTAATAAATTGATGGTTAAAATTTTAATAACATTCTTTTCTTTAGCTTAAATAAAAAAAAAAATCAATACAAAATAAAATAAACAAATACACTTAGTAAAAAAATTTAACAACATAACTTAAACAAAAACAAAACAAAACAAAGTAATAATAAAACCTATTGAAATTCAAAACAAATAAAAAAAAAAAAATAAGAGTAAAACTTGTTTATGGTTTGGGCTTTGAAATTTATACCGGCCCACGTTTGAATACTAGTGCCCTTTCTTTTATCCGATCCCCTTTATTTCGTTATTCACTCGTTCATTAACCCTAAACCAAAAAAAAAAAAATGAGCAAAGAACAAAAATGGCGGCCTCGTTCTCTGCTTCGTCTCCTTGATTCAAATTAGGGCTTGCGATCGATTTGGGGCTTTCGTCTCAGATTCTTCGCGCGCGTGCTTCTGGGTGGGTCGAGTTCGTCTTTGCTTTGTAAAAGTGAGTTTCCAGCTCACGATTAATTTTTATCCAAGTGTTTAAATTTGGTTGGATTGTATGTTTGGTTGCATGCTATGTTTTGGGGTGATTTTGTTATCTTTTGCTCGGCTAATTTAATTTGAAACTGATATGGGTAGATTGGTTACTGCATGTTGGATTTTTGGTTGCTAGTTGCTATCATTTGCTCGATTTGCTTGGATTTTGAACTGATGAGAAACAGATACTATAAATTTTGATTTAAACTGTAAGCACAGATTCTACCCATTTATTTTTTTTAAAATTTTTGAACTGTTAGGAGCAGATACTATGGATTTTAATTCTTAAAACTGATGAGAGCAGATGTTATTGGTTTCAATTTTAAACTGGTAAGAACAGACACTAATTGTGATTTGTTTTAAACTGATAACCACTGATGCTTTCAAAAATTTGTTCTTTTTAAATTTATAAAAACAAATGCTATGTGAAATTTGTTTGTTTAAAAAAAAAAAAAAAAAAAAAAATTGAAAAGAACAGATGCTATATTTATTTTGTTATTAAATTGATAAGTACAGATGCTACTAAATATCTTGTTTGAAAACTGTTTGCAAACAATTGCATTATGAATTTAAACTTGCATGTTTGTCCCATGCCTGGTAACCATTAGACCATTTATTATTTTGCACTTGAGTCTTTTGGTACTGTTGTTGTATTGGTGTTGCATTTGGTCTGCATTGTAGTTGTATTCATATATACTTGCTACTGTTGCATTACTTGCTTCACTTGAGTTTTTTTTGTAACAGTAGTCTACTGTGTTCATGCACTTTGGTTTGTGGCAGTTTGCATGTCAAGTTGCATCCATGCTGTTGCACTTGTAGTTGTACCCCATGCTGTTGCACTTGGGTCTGGTCACTGTTCTCTTGGTTGTTCTAGTCTTCATTTCCATTGTTGTTTGCATCCTGATATATGTTGCATTGCAGTTGATTCATTTGGTCATTTGGTGTCTGCATCCTTATCTGTTGCATACATAAGTTTGGCCACTGTTGTATAATTGCATTTGATCTGCACTTGTGTATATTCTCAGGTTGCACACTGCAACTGCACTTGCATTTGTGACCTTTATTTGCCTGTTGTTTGAATTGTGCATTATTCATGTGTAGCTTGGTCATTTTGATGCACTGCCTTGATTTATTTTGCCTCTATCTTTATAGTTACAGGTTCTAAACTTGATTTAAAAATTCAAACTATCCACCTAAGTTTTTTTTTTAGTTTTTAATCCTTAAACAAAATATGTTGTATGTGAGTAACATTTTATATTAAATAAACTTAAGTAGAAATTATTTGCCTGTTTTACTCTAGAAACAAGTGTGTTTGCATGAAAACACAATTTCATACTGGTAGATACATGAATATATTTAGTTGAGCAAGCTGCTGTGAGTTTATTTCTTTCAGTGTGAAGATTTAAGGTTTAACAAAATGTGGCTATGAACATTTGTCAAAGTTTAAAGTTCTATTTAATATGAAAGTTCTGTATTGTCTCTGTGAATTTAGAAAATAAACAAAACAAATCTTATGGGTTGTCTCTGTGAACATTGGAACAAATCTTGATCATTTTGCTGTGTCAATTTGTGTATTCCCTGTTGTTAACTCTGTCTGGTTGATGGGCATGTCACTGACTTGCTGTCTTATTCATCTTGGTTTTAGTTGTTGTAAAACCTATGTGATGTTTGCCTAGTTGTGGTCTTGTTTCATGTTTAATTCAGTGCTTGGTCATCGCACTGGTCATTGCTTGTGAAGTTTGGTATTGCATTGTTATGTACGTGATATGTTGACACATTCACCTATGCTTGCACTACTTCATTCCAATGCATACTCTTGTCTGCAATTGTTCATCCTGAAGCTTGATCATTGTTTCACTTGTCTTCACTTCTGTTTTCTCCATGTTGCTGTGGCATTGTGCCTTTGGTCTGCATATTGACTGTTGCAGTCCAACTTATTGTTGGTCTTACTCATAATTTGTAGCCAGTTGGTCTTCAGTTTCATCTTCAATTGTAGCTTGTTATATGGAACTTGTAGTTTGGTCGAGCTGTGGTCTTGTATCACTGCAAAACTGTAGCTTGGTCATTGCTTCAAATATTGTTGCTGCACATGTCTTCATTGGTCATTGTAGTGTTGAGTTGCTGTGTTGCATTTGTATTCATATGCATGCATATAGCCATACTGTTGCATGTTAGTGTGCTTCATCACTTGATTCATTCCACATTGAACTAGCTTTTGATGTTGGTCTATTCTTTACATATGTGCACTTGCACACTTTCATTGTTGAGTTGAGTTTGATTTGCACTGCACTGCGTCTTGTTCACCATGTTGCATATTGGATATTTGCAGCTGGTATTTGAATTTGAGTTGTGGCTTTTGTACTTGCATTTTGATGCAGTCTTCATGCTACTGATTTTATTGAGCTCGACATTGTTGTTTACTTATGTTGCAACTGCACTGTTGCCTTGTTGATTCCACTGTTTCATGATGGCTTCGGCCTTTGCAGTTTGTGCAGCATTCAATTTGTTGCATTTTGTAGTTGCTGTCATGTTCTTGCATCGACTTGTTGCAGTCCATGTTGCTGTGACATTGTGTGATGTTGTACATGCATGTGGTCTTTGTTGTTGGCATTTCTTCCTGTACTTGTGCTCGCTGCCTTGACCTGCTGTGTTATTTCTGTTCGGGTTTGTTATTGTATCTTTGTGGTCTTTGTGATTACACTCGCACACGTGTTGGCGAGGCAGTGCACACGTGTGTTTGTCAGAACTTAAAAAATTGAAATCGTTAATGTGAAAATCCGTAATAGATTTTAAATTGATTTATCTGTTTTACCATATCTGTAACCATATTATTCAGTTCATTTCAAATTTATTTACTTGAATAAAGATTAATCCTGACTCGAGTGTTTTTGTGTTTTGCAATTAACGCTCGGGTCAGACCGAGTATTTTTACAGCTTGGAGTTTTGCGCGCAGCGAAGTTAGAGAGAGAGGGGAAAGCACAACTAAAGCTTTTCAGAAAATTATTTTTCTTGTACTTAATAAAATTTGTTTCCGCTGTATAAAATGTAACTTATTGTATTAACTCTGATATTTGTATATAAAAGAAAAGTTTGTTTATAAAATATGATTACTATTCTGTGATTCTGTAGCTGATTCTGTTTAAATGTTATAAACTAAATAACAATCCGTCATTTTGAACGTTTCTAGTTGGTTTAATTACCGACTAGAGGCGGTCAGGGCGGCGGGTCGTTACAAAGTGGTATCAGAGCTTTGGTTTACACAAAGCTTAGTTTATGGCGTTTAATATGAATAGTTACTAGAATCACTTTAAAGAAAGTGTTTTCAAATCTAAAGAAGTTAAAATTGTTTTCTTTAAATAAGAGGTATTTTGAAAATCAGAATTATTTTCAGAGATTCCCCTCTCTAAATTTAGGTTTGCGATAGTTTATATTCGGTGAGGTCTCGTTAGACTTGAGTTTCGATCGTTCGGAAACTCATTATCGAATCTTTGAGAGTTATGGAAAATGAAATGTAAGTCAAGTGGATTAATGAATTGGTTTAAATTGGCTTAAATCAAATATTTTGAATATCTCCAAAGTAGTAATTGGAAAATAAAATGATATGTCAATTTGATTATAATCAAATGGATTATTGAACTATAACGTGGAAATTTAATTTTGAATTCTTTTGAAAATTGATTTCAAATGTTGTGAAGAACGATTTAGTAAATGAATGGATTATAAGTATTTAACTTATAATATGGACTTTTGGTGTATATAACTAAGTTATATAAATTGAATTGAATCAAATTAAGAAAGGAGATTATAAAACGAAGTTTTATAAATAGAAATGGAATTTCTAGAGATGTTTGTAAAATCCGCAAACGACTTATTTTGATAAGTAAATTGTTGTAACTTATTAAAGGAATTATATCTATGGTTTTTGAACGGTGAATAAAATATCAAAAGAGATATGAATCTAATGAAAATTCGAAATAGATTTAAATAGATTCAATGATGCATTTGAATTTGAACGGGCATGGAATTAAGTTGAGTGGAAAACTTAGTATTGGGAATTTGAAATCGGTTTAAAACCAATATTTTTGAGGTGTATGTGGAATTCAAACCATGAATTAAGTTGAAGTTGAAAACTTAAATGGGAATGTTTTTGGGAAGAAACATTATGTAAATGAAGATAATTCATTTTGAAATGTGTTAAGAATCGAAAGCATAGATTTCAACACTTGTTGTTGAAATAGACGTTTTCGAGTGGAAAAATGGAAATGGTAGATTATAACATTTGTTGTTATAGTAAATAATTTCAAAAGGGAAATAATTTTGTTTAGTATTGGGATTTACATATCTATTTTTAAATTTGAATCCTTATACTAGTGGTTTTGAGTCGTCGTAACGATGTTTTACGCAACATTCGTTTTGACTCAAATAAAATGTGTTTAAAAGAATGGTTTTTTTTTAAGAATGAATATATACTTGATTTTGGTTTGAAGTATATTGAATATTTTCAAAGTGTTGAAAATAAGTGGATTTGTAAATTACTTATTATTGAATAAGTATGGGTATGTTTTCCTATATGAAATGAATGGTTTGAAATTTTATCTTTTAAAGATAAATTGAAAATGAATAGGTGAAATCGATTTGAAAATCGTATATTCATAGATAATTTGGAAATGTTTCCGTTTAAGGAAATCGCTTTGAAATTTGTTTTCAAAGATTAAAAGGTGAAGAAGTGATTTGAAATTTGTTTTCAAATGGTTAAGTGTGAAATTATATATCTTGTAAAGATATTATTTTTGGGAAATTTGAACAATTAGTTCAATTTGAAAATTTTCAAATGATTGAAATTTGAGCTAAATTGAGTTTAACTTTGTCACCCAAAACAAAGTAAGTTGAACTTTGAATTTTAAATGGATGATTTGGATTGTATGTCTAACGTCGTGAATTGACGACATATCAATTGATCTCTATTAAATATATATCTGTTGGTGGCGGAGAATTTATTCTCTTAGCTTAACACCCTTCTCTGAGACGTACGAGCTCAGAGGTTATATATCGATAGATATCAATTATGTGTTGAGGATTGACGATGTAACGTGAAATCCAAATCGAGTGTGAAGTCGATAATAAATTGGATTATGAATATGAATTTGGTTTGAGATAACCTTAAAATTCCAAATCGACTTAGAGGAAAATTTTAAATGGTTAGTGAAATGGAAAATTGTGAATCCTCTATTTGTTATGGGTATGAAATGTTGTGGTTTTCATAACGTATATGTGTGAATACGATAAATTCGAAAACCAATTAGTTTGGAAAAGTAATTGTTGTGGAAAACTTATTTAAGTACATGGGTTGTACTAAGTGTGAAGTGAAATATTATATATGTATGTATAATATTATGTTTTCCAAAATTGAGGATATGGAAAGGTACCTTCCATTTATACTGTGTGACTGTGTGATGGTGATGGAACTCGAGATGAGTATCCATTTAAAAATCGTAGCTACGTAGTATTTCCATTAGTTGGATGACCATTTATATTTCCATTAGTTGGATGACCATTTATATTTCCATTAGTTGGATGACCTTTTGTATTTCCATTAGTTGGAATGTCCTTTTGGACTGGTATAGTGTGCTAGCGTAATTCGAGGGGCGAGATGCCTATGGTTACAAGCGATTCCACTGGGATAGTGGCGTAACCGCCGAGTATACCGCGATCTAGTTACACTCGGGTGGTAGCGTAATTTGAGGGGCGTGATGCCTACAGTTACAAGCGATTCCACTGGGATAGTGGCGTAACCGCTGTGTAAACTGCAATCTACAAACCAAAGCGTAATTCGAGGGGCGAGATGCCTACGGTCACGAGCGATTCTACTGGGATAGTAGCGTAACCGCCGTGTGAACCGCGATCTTTGGCAACAACCATGGCGAAATTCAAGGGATGAGATATCCACAGTTACAAGCGACTCTACTGGGATAGTAGCGGAACCGCCGAGTAAACTGTGATCCATGGGGGAATGTGCTTTCCATATCCATTTTTAAAAGAATTTTAAAAAAGTATTTTCACTGGGAATTGAAGCAAGTATATTTAGTACTTGGAGATTGTTAGACTTGCGCCTGGCCAGCGTATGCCTAATGTCTTTAAGAACGACAGTAGACTTGTTAAATTTCGAGTTAGCAAGTATTTTCAAACTTTAAATAGCAAATCAATAATCTGGAATTAAAATTTGCATAATTCTAACTTAATAAATTAAGGAAGAGGATTTTTGAAATGTTTTGAAAGTCCACAGCTTTAGAAAAGTTATATTATGTAAATTTCTTAAATGTAGTGTTTCAAATTTAAAATTTGGGTTTTGTAAGTTGAAAATTTTAGTAAAGATTTTTTTTGTGTCTTGATTGTAGAAAATAATAAACAAAAGAGTTAATTAGCAAAGCTAGCGAGATAAAACAAATAGAATGAATCATATATTCATTCATCTTTAATAAGTGTTGAACTTGATAAAATTGAGTAAAATATAAATATCGGTGAAATTTTAACAATCATTTTTCCTTACTTGTAATTTCGGGACGAAATTCTTTTAAGGAGGGAAGATTGTAACGATCCTAAATTTTGAACAATTTAAATTGTGAATATTTAATTAATTTTGAATATTTGAATGATAATTTAAACTGAATTTCCGATATAACAATGAAATTGGTGATTAAATATTTAAAATTTAATCTATACAAAGCTGAAGAAAAATTTAAAACTTGACTTTGGAGTTGAAATTGAATATTTAATTTGTAATTGAAATTCAAACTAATGACTTAAGAAAATAATTTGGATACAAGAATTTTTATTTATGTAAATTAATAAATTGATGGTTAAAATTTTAATAACATTCTTTTCTTTAGCTTAAATAAAAAAAAAAATCAATACAAAATAAAATAAACAAATACACTTAGTAAAAAAATTTAACAACATAACTTAAACAAAAACAAAACAAAACAAAGTAATAATAAAACCTATTGAAATTCAAAACAAATAAAAAAAAAAAAATAAGAGTAAAACTTGTTTATGGTTTGGGCTTTGAAATTTATACCGGCCCACGTTTGAATACTAGTGCCCTTTCTTTTATCCGATCCCCTTTATTTCGTTATTCACTCGTTCATTAACCCTAAACCAAAAAAAAAAAAAATGAGCAAAGAACAAAAATGGCGGCCTCGTTCTCTGCTTCGTCTCCTTGATTCAAATTAGGGCTTGCGATCGATTTGGGGCTTTCGTCTCAGATTCTTCGCGCGCGTGCTTCTGGGTGGGTCGAGTTCGTCTTTGCTTTGTAAAAGTGAGTTTCCAGCTCACGATTAATTTTTATCCAAGTGTTTAAATTTGGTTGGATTGTATGTTTGGTTGCATGCTATGTTTTGGGGTGATTTTGTTATCTTTTGCTCGGCTAATTTAATTTGAAACTGATATGGGTAGATTGGTTACTGCATGTTGGATTTTTGGTTGCTAGTTGCTATCATTTGCTCGATTTGCTTGGATTTTGAACTGATGAGAAACAGATACTATAAATTTTGATTTAAACTGTAAGCACAGATTCTACCCATTTATTTTTTTTTAAAATTTTTGAACTGTTAGGAGCAGATACTATGGATTTTAATTCTTAAAACTGATGAGAGCAGATGTTATTGGTTTCAATTTTAAACTGGTAAGAACAGACACTAATTGTGATTTGTTTTAAACTGATAACCACTGATGCTTTCAAAAATTTGTTCTTTTTAAATTTATAAAAACAAATGCTATGTGAAATTTGTTTGTTTAAAAAAAAAAAAAAAAAAAAAAATTGAAAAGAACAGATGCTATATTTATTTTGTTATTAAATTGATAAGTACAGATGCTACTAAATATCTTGTTTGAAAACTGTTTGCAAACAATTGCATTATGAATTTAAACTTGCATGTTTGTCCCATGCCTGGTAACCATTAGACCATTTATTATTTTGCACTTGAGTCTTTTGGTACTGTTGTTGTATTGGTGTTGCATTTGGTCTGCATTGTAGTTGTATTCATATATACTTGCTACTGTTGCATTACTTGCTTCACTTGAGTTTTTTTTGTAACAGTAGTCTACTGTGTTCATGCACTTTGGTTTGTGGCAGTTTGCATGTCAAGTTGCATCCATGCTGTTGCACTTGTAGTTGTACCCCATGCTGTTGCACTTGGGTCTGGTCACTGTTCTCTTGGTTGTTCTAGTCTTCATTTCCATTGTTGTTTGCATCCTGATATATGTTGCATTGCAGTTGATTCATTTGGTCATTTGGTGTCTGCATCCTTATCTGTTGCATACATAAGTTTGGCCACTGTTGTATAATTGCATTTGATCTGCACTTGTGTATATTCTCAGGTTGCACACTGCAACTGCACTTGCATTTGTGACCTTTATTTGCCTGTTGTTTGAATTGTGCATTATTCATGTGTAGCTTGGTCATTTTGATGCACTGCCTTGATTTATTTTGCCTCTATCTTTATAGTTACAGGTTCTAAACTTGATTTAAAAATTCAAACTATCCACCTAAGTTTTTTTTTTAGTTTTTAATCCTTAAACAAAATATGTTGTATGTGAGTAACATTTTATATTAAATAAACTTAAGTAGAAATTATTTGCCTGTTTTACTCTAGAAACAAGTGTGTTTGCATGAAAACACAATTTCATACTGGTAGATACATGAATATATTTAGTTGAGCAAGCTGCTGTGAGTTTATTTCTTTCAGTGTGAAGATTTAAGGTTTAACAAAATGTGGCTATGAACATTTGTCAAAGTTTAAAGTTCTATTTAATATGAAAGTTCTGTATTGTCTCTGTGAATTTAGAAAATAAACAAAACAAATCTTATGGGTTGTCTCTGTGAACATTGGAACAAATCTTGATCATTTTGCTGTGTCAATTTGTGTATTCCCTGTTGTTAACTCTGTCTGGTTGATGGGCATGTCACTGACTTGCTGTCTTATTCATCTTGGTTTTAGTTGTTGTAAAACCTATGTGATGTTTGCCTAGTTGTGGTCTTGTTTCATGTTTAATTCAGTGCTTGGTCATCGCACTGGTCATTGCTTGTGAAGTTTGGTATTGCATTGTTATGTACGTGATATGTTGACACATTCACCTATGCTTGCACTACTTCATTCCAATGCATACTCTTGTCTGCAATTGTTCATCCTGAAGCTTGATCATTGTTTCACTTGTCTTCACTTCTGTTTTCTCCATGTTGCTGTGGCATTGTGCCTTTGGTCTGCATATTGACTGTTGCAGTCCAACTTATTGTTGGTCTTACTCATAATTTGTAGCCAGTTGGTCTTCAGTTTCATCTTCAATTGTAGCTTGTTATATGGAACTTGTAGTTTGGTCGAGCTGTGGTCTTGTATCACTGCAAAACTGTAGCTTGGTCATTGCTTCAAATATTGTTGCTGCACATGTCTTCATTGGTCATTGTAGTGTTGAGTTGCTGTGTTGCATTTGTATTCATATGCATGCATATAGCCATACTGTTGCATGTTAGTGTGCTTCATCACTTGATTCATTCCACATTGAACTAGCTTTTGATGTTGGTCTATTCTTTACATATGTGCACTTGCACACTTTCATTGTTGAGTTGAGTTTGATTTGCACTGCACTGCGTCTTGTTCACCATGTTGCATATTGGATATTTGCAGCTGGTATTTGAATTTGAGTTGTGGCTTTTGTACTTGCATTTTGATGCAGTCTTCATGCTACTGATTTTATTGAGCTCGACATTGTTGTTTACTTATGTTGCAACTGCACTGTTGCCTTGTTGATTCCACTGTTTCATGATGGCTTCGGCCTTTGCAGTTTGTGCAGCATTCAATTTGTTGCATTTTGTAGTTGCTGTCATGTTCTTGCATCGACTTGTTGCAGTCCATGTTGCTGTGACATTGTGTGATGTTGTACATGCATGTGGTCTTTGTTGTTGGCATTTCTTCCTGTACTTGTGCTCGCTGCCTTGACCTGCTGTGTTATTTCTGTTCGGGTTTGTTATTGTATCTTTGTGGTCTTTGTGATTACACTCGCACACGTGTTGGCGAGGCAGTGCACACGTGTGTTTGTCAGAACTTAAAAAATTGAAATCGTTAATGTGAAAATCCGTAATAGATTTTAAATTGATTTATCTGTTTTACCATATCTGTAACCATATTATTCAGTTCATTTCAAATTTATTTACTTGAATAAAGATTAATCCTGACTCGAGTGTTTTTGTGTTTTGCAATTAACGCTCGGGTCAGACCGAGTATTTTTACAGCTTGGAGTTTTGCGCGCAGCGAAGTTAGAGAGAGAGGGGAAAGCACAACTAAAGCTTTTCAGAAAATTATTTTTCTTGTACTTAATAAAATTTGTTTCCGCTGTATAAAATGTAACTTATTGTATTAACTCTGATATTTGTATATAAAAGAAAAGTTTGTTTATAAAATATGATTACTATTCTGTGATTCTGTAGCTGATTCTGTTTAAATGTTATAAACTAAATAACAATCCGTCATTTTGAACGTTTCTAGTTGGTTTAATTACCGACTAGAGGCGGTCAGGGCGGCGGGTCGTTACACTTCAGCTCTGATACCAAATGTCACGAATCGGATTTGTGACACCTCGAAAATCAACATAAATACGTCCACTGTATGGCATGCCGAGAAATCGAGTGCCGGAAATACCAGATCGTTAGAGGAAAAGAAGAAAGTGGTAGAAGAAGAAATAGAAACAACAACAAAGAATCTCACAACCGCAGCAAAACAATATATAATAGATAATAATATATTTTAATACAAAATGAACTATAATAGTTACTTATACATTGCATCATCAGAGTACAACACATTAATAACTCAATACTGGACAGTTATAATAATTTGTCCTTACAAGTGCTGAATATACATCCTACAATACACAGTGGAATAAAATCAAAAATATGTGTAATACGTCTTCATCTTTCATCTCGTCTCCTGAGCTCCATAACATTCTATCATGTATATATAATACTCGGTTTGACCCGATCATTATAATAAAATAACACCTGAGTCAGTCTGGAAAACCAGCGTGAGAAAACACACTCAATTTGAATTATTAAAGTTATCAAAATCCTTTGAAAACAAGGTATCTCGTAAGACAGCATCACACATAAACACGATGGGTTTTTACCTTACGATAACCAAAAATTTTTATATCAAAATCATCTGATACTATAATAGTTTCTAAGTACAAATACTTATTCAAATTGCCAAAATTGTTACATTAATTAAATTCCACCATATTAGGCTCTACAACCAAAACCGTAAAGGCACATAGTGGAGAATGAATTCCATACAAATGACTAGGCACTGGGGTACCACCTATCGCAGTGCACACCTAAAAAAATATACCGAGGACCTCGTCAGGATCCTCTGCAACACAAAATCAGACTGCCCCTAACCGGATAGTACCAAATATGCTATCACCCCGGGTGTTCCCACCCTTACCGAGTCCTTCCGTGCACCGTAGTAATAATATCCGAAGGTATCTAGAAAGGTGATATACATATCCAAATTGGGTATGACCCACGTAGCCTTGCTGCATCTTCCCTGATTTTCAGTCATTTCAGGTTGATTAGGCTTAAGGCTACTGTTGGGTGCGTTTCTACCCTTCACCGGACCAAGTCCACCGAACCAACCCACTTCCAACACTACCGAATCAAAGCTAGATAGACACTACCGAATCGGCTACCTCCATCCACCACCGAACCAGAAGCAGGAGAGGTACCACCGAACCAGAAGCAAGGGAGGCCACCACCGGACCACTGACTACCGGACCAACCTCCACCTAATCAACCACCACCGGACCACTTACTACCGAACCAGCATACTACTGAACCAACTTTACCAGGCCAGATTGCATCAGCCCGGGCCCACCAGCAGCTATATACATCCAAGACCCCTGCCCCCAGCCTCACTCTATAAATAGAGGGGCAGGGGTACAACAATGGCAGACAAGTTTGAGAGCTCAAGCACGGACAGAACTTTCAAACAACTTTCATATACTTGTAATCAAAGCTTTGTACTTGTAATCTGAAGAGTGAAGGAGAATAACATATAAAGTGGACGTAGGCACATTCTGGCCGAACCACTATAAATCTATGTGTCTTTTACAGTTTAGTCTCTGCTTTTTACATATTTGCGTAAATCACCCAAATCTCTAAGAACAACATTAAATCGATTAAATCATATGACTTGGAGGTGTTTGCCCATTTTTTGTGCAAACATTTTTGGTGCTTTCACTGAGAACTCGAGCTAGAAGCTTCAACTTCTCCCACTCAACCTTCTTCCCAACAGCATCGCTCATTGCTTGGAAAACATGCCTCCCAGGCAGAGGAAAGATTCTAGCAAAGGAAAGAACATCGCAACTAGCAGTATCCCAGATCCAGTGATCAGATATGAAGAGAATCGTCCTGTTCCAACAGCAAATGGAAATCAGGCAAATCCGACAGCCCCTGCTACGGAACAACCAATTATTAGGGCAGATCTGGACAGGGTTGTGGCTGAAGTAACTAACCGCTTCGCATCTCAACAAGAAGCCTTGGTGGACCAACTTATGTCACGCTTAAGGGATGCTGAAGAATTCAACTGCAACACCGAATCATGGGGTGTGTCCCAGTCTGGAGGATCTGGGAGGCGACAAAGATCTTTCTTCTTCGAAGAGGCTAACAACAGAAACATCAATGGTAGGAGCCGAGCCCAGACTCAGCCCGAATTCCGACCCAAGGAAACACTTGGAACCGAACCCAACGGGGGAGGTACCAGGCAGGGGTCGGATATGGCTGAGCCTGTCATGCTACCTAACCATTGGAACACCAATGGACAGGGCCGAGCTGGAGTCCAGCCCGAAGTTGGACCCGAAGTGATGCTTAGAACAGAGCCCAGCAGGGGAAGATCGAGGCAAGGGCCAACTGTGGCTGACCCCAGCATGCTCCCAAAAGACCGAATACATCCACCGGAAAATGTTAGGAGTAATAGACGATACCATCCCTACAGGTCATCTGGACAGAATCAATCCCGCAGAGAGGAACCAAACTCATTTCTATCTGCTCCAAATTTTGATGAAAGGATGGCGCGATTGTTCAGAGAGTACGTCCGACGGGATCAAAGAGATCGAGGGATAGGCGCTAGGGTAACCAGCCCCTTCACCCACAATATCGTAATTGCCATCACCCCCCGAGAATGGAAAATGCCAACAATGGAGCCTTACAAGGGAACCTATGACCCCGTCGTACACTTACAGAGATACACACAACATATGCTCATGAGCGGAGCGACAGAAGGAGTATTGTGTAAATGCTTTCCGCTATTCTTGGCAGATCTAGCTACCTCCTGATTCTGCCATCTACCCCAAGGGTCCATCAGCTCATGGGAAATGTTGAAAGAAAAGTTCATCAGCCAATTCCACATTCATGTGGAACAACCCAAGGACGCTTATTCCTTATCCAATATCAAACAAAAACCCGGAGAGACGGTGCAACAATATCTAACCCGATTCAATGCCGCAGCGGCCGCAGTCTAGGATGCCGATGAGAAACTTATCCTAATGGCCCTCTGCAGTGGTGTGCATCCGGATACTAAATTTGCTAGGAGGTTAACGAAAGAAAAGCCAGCTACCTTACCCGATTTCTTCCATGAAGCCGGAAAATATATGAGACTTGAAGACGCTGCCATTGAAAGGCAGATAGGGCAACAAACTAAGGCAGCTCATGGCAACACACCCGCAGTAGCAAAGGACGTTCGAAGAAATGACTCCACAGATAGTGCTGGGGGCAAGAAGGGAGAAAAGTGTTTATATAGGCCAGGACCGAGATTTGACTCCTACACTCCTTTGAATGAAACAATCGAAAAAATCTTCTTGGCCACCCAAGACGAAGTTAGATACAAGCGCCCCCACACAAGAAGGAATCAGATAACGCAGTTAAGTCTGAAAAGTTCTGCCGCTTCCACAAATCTCATGGGCATGACACAAATGAATGCCATCACCTCCGGGACTTAATTGAAGAACACATCAGAAGGAAGAGGCTGGAGCGCTATGTAAAAGGTCAGAACAGGACTCCAACTCCTGCCAATGAGAACCCAGGGCTACCCCTCCCAGAAGTAGGCGGAGGAAATCGCAACACCAGCGGCTCTAGTCAAGAGAATATAGTGGTCCATACCATATCAGGAGGACCACACATCGCCGACAGAAGCTGGGCAGAGATGGAAAGATACGGTAAGTCACTTAGAAATGATGAAGGCTACGTTAATTCTGTTATGGAAGAACGCCACCCAAAACGGAAAGAGAATGATGACATCACATTCAGTTGGCGTGATCTAGAGGGAAGGCAGTACCCTCACATGGATCCTATGGTCATCTCTGCCTGGTTCGATCCAGCCAAAGTTTTCCGAATTCTAGTAGACACCGGAAGATCAGTAAATATCCTATTTAAGCATGCTTTCGACAAAATGAAGCTGTCGGTGAAAGATGTGTCTCCCTGCAACAAACCACTACACGGTTTCACGGGGGATGCGAAGATGCCCCTCGGGCAACTGGACCTCTTTGTCGAAATAGGAAGTCATCCCCGCTCCGTTGTGCGGAAACAAACATTTGTGCTGATAGAAAACCACTCGGCCTACAACGCCATTTTAGGAAGACCAGCCTTGTCTGACTTCCAAATTGTCTTGGCCCCATGGTGCCTGAAGATGAAATTTCCAACAGACAATGGAATAGGGGAGGTAGAGGGAGATCAAGATGCTGCTCGAGACTGTTATGTAACTGAACTTCGCAATAACCGCAGAAGGGATAAAGGGAAGAATGCAGAGACTACTCTCTGCATGAAAAGCTTGGAAGCATAGAAACTAAAGAGAGCCTCTCCTCTTCGATATACCAGTGATCCTTTCAATGAATTAGACCCCAGGGACAAAGAGGAGGAGGCCACCGCCGAGCCTGCAAAGGATATGGAGTTTGTATCTGTAGACAAACATGACTCAAGTAGACTATTGAAAATTGGATCTCAACTAAAAGCAGAATTGAAGGATCAACTCATTGATTTTCTCCGTCACAACCTGGATGTATTTGCATGGACGCACGCTGACATGACTGGAATATCCCCAGGCGTGGCATGCCACATACTAAACATCGATCCTAGCAAGGCGCCAGTAAAGCAGAAAAAGAGAAGTATGGGGGCAGAGCGATAAGCAGCCCTCGATGAAGAAGTAAAGAACCTACTTGCCAACAACTTCATACGAGAAGCCATCTACCCAGAGTGGATCGCTAACCCGGTACTAGTAAAGAAGGCTAATGGGAAGTGGCGAACATGCATTGACTTCTCCAATTTAAATGACGCTTGCCCGAAAGATTGCTTCCCACTCCCCCGAATCGATCAGCTTGTGGACAGCACAGCCGGGCACGAACTCTTATCTTTTATGGACGCGTACTCAAGATATAACCAAATTCCTATGCACGCCCCCGATCAAGACCACACTAGTTTCATCACTGACCGAGGATTGTACTGCTATAGAGTAATGCCTTTCGGACTTAAAAATGCCGGAGCTACCTATCAGCGCCTCGTCAACAAGATGTTTGCGGAGCTAATAGGACAAACCATGGAGGTTTATGTGGATGACATGCTAGTAAAGTCGAGGAAAGCCAACGATCACGTAAGCCACCTGAGCGGGATGTTTCACGTACTTCGCCAATATGGAATGAAGCTGAATCCTCTAAAATGCTCGTTCGGAGTGTCATCAGGAAAGTTCTTGGGATTCATCGTCCATGCCAGGGGGATTGAAGCAAACCCCGAACAAGTCCGAGCCCTGAAAGATATCAGGATACCTTCCACTCGAAAAGAAATGCAAAGCCTGAATGGGAAGGTGGCCGCCCTAAGCAGATTCATATGTAAAGCAACTGACAAATGCGTCCCCTTCTTCGAGGCTCTAAAGAAAGACAAGGAAAAGTTCGAATGGACCGACGAATGCTTAACAGCGTTCCTTAACCTAATCGAACACCTCCAGAGACCACCGGTACTCTCAACTCCAAACAAAGGCGAAGAGCTATACCTATACCTTGCTGTGTCATCTCATGCTCTAAGCGTCGCTTTGGTGAGAGAAGACAATCGTGCACAATGACCGGTATACTTTGTAAGCAAGAGGTTAACAGGGCAGAAGCCAGATATCCTAAACTTGAGAAGCTAGCATACTGTTTACTAATCACGTCATGGAAACTGCGACACTATTTCCAATCGCATTCCATAAGAGTTCTAACAGATCAACCGCTAAGGCAGGTACTCCATCTCCCTGACACTTCTGGACGACTACTTAAATGGTGCATTGAACTGAGTCAATATGATATCACCTACCATCCTCGCACCGCCATTAAGGGACAAGCCATGGCCTATTTTATTGCTGAATTCACTACCAACGAAGGTAAGGAGCAATCTGAAATAGAAAAAGACATTAAGTGGAATCTCTTTGTAGATGGAGCATCAAACGAACAAGGCTCGGGAGCAGGAATTGTAATAATCACTCCCAGGGGAAGGAAGCTACGCTATGCTCTAAGGTTGGAATTCGCTGCCACCAACAACGACGCAGAATACGAACCAGTAATAGCCGGATTGGAACTTGCCCTAGAGATTGGAGTCGGTTCTTTATGTCTCCATAGTGATTCTCAACTTATTGTAAATCAAATACTGGGAGAATTTCAGACTCGAGGAGAGCGACTCACAGCATATCTAAAGAAGGCCAAGCTGCTGCTCGATCAATTGGATCACTATTTAATCAAACACATTCCTCGAGAAGAGAATCAGGAGGCCGACGAACTAGCAAAGCAAGCTAGCATGAAGGACGACACCACTTCCGAAATAGTAACCATCTCAAAGCAACTAGCCCCGAGTTTCGAGCAAGTGAATCTGATAGCTGCAATCGAAGAGGAAACTTGGATGACTCCCATCCGGAAGTACTTACAAAATGGCACACTGCCCGACGGGCGTAACGAAGTTAAGAATATCTTGAGGAAAGCTTCCCGCTACACAATACAAGAAGGCATCCTCTATCGGCGCGGCTTCTCTAACCCCTTATTAAGGTGTGTCGTTGGAAGAGAAGCCAAGAAAATCTTATCCAACATCCATCAAGGAAGTTGCGGGGATCACACCGGAGGGCATACTCTGGCAAAGAAGATACTCCGATATGGGTATTTTTGGCCCACCTTAAACAAAGACGCCTTGGACTTCGTCAAAAAATGCGACAGATGTCAGAAATTTGCTAAGATCCCTCGACTACCAACAAATGAGATTACTCAGATGACCAGCCCTTGGCCCTTTGCAGTATGGGGAATTGACTTGATTGGCGAACTGCTAATGGGCCAAGGCGGAGCTAAATATGCCATAGTGGCAGTCGACTATTTCACCAAATGGGTGGAAGCGGAACCTCTAAATAAAGTATCCTCAGCAAAAGTTATTAACTTCTTGATCAAAAATGTTATATGCAGGTACGGGGTTCCACTCATAATCATATCGGACAATGGACTTCAGTTTGACAGCAAGGAATTCACCGACTGGTGCCAAGACCATGGAATTTACAAAAGCTCCTCGTCCGTGGCTTATCCCCAGGCAAATGGACAAGTCGAAGCTGTCAACAAAATTCTTAAAACTCTAATCAAGAAGAAGCTTGAAAAGTCAAAAGGCGCTTGGGTGGATGAACTTCCTACGACACTTTGGGCCTACCGCACGTCTTTCAGAACATCAACAGGGCATACTCCTTTCTCATTGGCATACGGATCGGAGGCCATGCTCCCAGTTGAAACTGTAGTGCCTTCCCACCGTAGGATCCACTACAACCCTGAAGAGAACGAAGAACTCCTCCATATGTCTTTGGATCTAATCGAAGAAAGAAGAAATGATGCAGCACTTAAAGCGGCAGCTCACAAGCAAAAAGTGGCAGCACAATACAACTCCAAAGTCAAGCACCACAGCTTACAAGAAGGAGATCTCGTCCTCAAGCGGATCTTCCTGCGCCCCGGAGCGCTAGATCCAATCTGGGACGGACTCTATGTAATTCATAAAGATCTCCACAACGGAGCTTATATTTTGTCAACAGTGGACGGAGAGGTGTTCCAGAGGGCATGGAACATCCAACACCTTCGTCGATACTTTTCTTAACTTGTACTGCCCATATGAAGTGAATTAACAAAGAGAATCAGTGGACGTAGGCATTTTCGTGCCGAACCACTTTAAAAATCTTGTCTCTTTTTAACTTGTTCCTTTATATCTTGGATGCTTGTTAAGCTTTATCCTTTTCTGTTGAACAAAATCCTGTGTAACGGCATTTCCATTCTTGACACTTCACGGCACAACCTCACCTGGACAAGACCTAATAGGTACTATAGGAATCTATGCCCTCGCCAATGAGACACTTTTGCTCCAGCATCCCTCTGCTGCGGGTTAACTCATTGCTCGCGATCGGCCCTTAAAGCCAACTGTAATGAGCCGATTATAAGCCACCGAGAAGGCCGACTATAGCCGAGGCAGCTCATTACGGCGTTCGGCTCGCCGGCAACTGTGAACCTACTTTAAGCCACAACATAAGGTATGGCCAGCCATGGGTAGTTCACGGTTGACGATCGGCACCCACGCTAGCCGGCCACGGTAAATCGAATAATACCCACGATTACGGGCCATAATGGCCCGGGTAGTTACTGTGCGTGATCTCGGCTCCGATGTGTCTTAAGTACGGCTGTGGTAAAAAGGAAAACACCCCGCGGAGGCGTAAGATGAGTGAAAAATGTCTCCAAGACCCATAGCTAGGGAAAGTGACTGCAAAACCCGTTTGCCACGAACTTAAGCACATCGAAGGCCTTCCGTGATTGGAAGTTTTACTATTTCTTATATTTCTATTTTATTTGAAAACTTTTCCTCCTATCCTATATAACAATCCCTAAAGTACAGGACACAAAATAGGAGACACTCGCCAATGGAAATAGGAACTCACAACTGGATGACATGACACTCAGCTGCATTTCATACTCAGCTACACAAGACATTCAAAGCTACCATCTACAACTAAGACATGAGGGGCGGTACCTTTTCCTCTTGTATATAATTACGTAGCTATAATTTATTCGCACATCACACAAACATTGCAAGAAATGAAATTATATTTTAAGCAAGAACTTAGCATCAAACACGATTGAATCACAGACATGTGCACAGCTGTATTTCTTGTGCAACACATCAAAATAACAAAAGCATTCAAATATAGCAGACTCAGTCTAAGTTAAAAGTTACATGCCGAAAATCAAGTTGTTCGTTACATAATTACAGCCTGAAAATTACACTAATGTTTTAAAACTAACACAGACAGCAATGTTAAGTAAACCAAAAAATGTCCAGATCAAGCCAAGGAGTCGGCTGCATCGAGGCTTCGCCTCTATCCTTCTGGCCCTCCAAGATCTACTTAACCACAGGATCAGAACTCCCAGCGTGTTGACCAGAGGTAGTTGGCGCTTCAGAGGTCCTGCCTGTCCAATTTAGGAGAAGAATCCATTAAGTAAACAATAAGCAACCAAGTTATGAGAAGACTAAAAGGGAAAACTTACCAGCATCCGTTCCTTGATCGCCATCCTCCAACTGCACACCTACCTCCTCAGCGGTGAGCAGCCGCATACCCTTCTTCATCGCCACTTTATCCTCCTCGGTAAACTGGGCCATGACTACATCCATCCTGAAGGCCACACCACCCTCCTTATCCGCATCAGCCTTGGCCTCCTCCCGAGCCCGGAGATAAATCCTGGCCATGATCCGGGGATAATCATCCATCCAGGATAAGTTGCCCTGCTTCCAAGTACGGAAATACATGTCCTGGAGCATCTCATTCATCATCCCCTCGTTCTCCTCAAACTCCCTCATCCGGACCTCAGAAGCCAACAGCTTTGCAATGGCAGCATCCCTCTTCGATCGGTACCGCGAACGGTCAGCCTGAAGGGATTTCCTCATCGCCTCCATCTCCTCCTTCAGCTTGGCTTGAGCAAGCTCTGCGGCTTCAAGCTTCCTAGATAACTCCTCTACCCGCTCGAGATCCGCTTTCCGAACCTCGTCCACCGTTGCAATATCCATATCGATCCGTTCCTTGCAGGTGGCCTCCATTTTCCGCAGCTCGGCTCTGCTAGCCTCTTCCATGGTTTTCTTTAGTCGTCTGGAGGCAGCCTCGTGCTGAGAGATCTGAATGGCCTGATCGGCAAGTTTCTTGGCCTGGTCGGAAACCACTAACCGCAAACTTATATTAGCACTCCCAATTTCCTCCTCGGCCTTGACCAGCCGGGCATGATGCCCCATCAACTTCCTGGTCTGCTCAACAACCCGGTCGATGTTTGCCTTAGCTTCATCCCTATAGTTACAATCCGAGTAGTAAGCAAATCAAGGTACAGGGACTTGGCCTCATCAAGCACCCTTACCATAGGATTGCGAGGAAGAAGGTGCTCACCAGTAACCTCGTCAAAGGAAATCTTTGATTGAATTGTTGGTTATTTGATAGTTAAATAACCGACTATCAAATGTTGGTGTGTTTTAAACTACCGTTGTCGGTTCGGAGAGATAAGGATTAGATCTGTTTGCAAAATTGCTTTGATGCGATAGGGGTTCTCGCTTTGTGAACTATGCCAAGTTTAGACTCTTACACCTACATACCTCTAAAATTAATAGGTTGGTTGCCGTTGAGAAGCGGGCTGTAAAATCGGATTTGAAGTTACATCGTGTAGGTATATTTATCAGCATTAATAAGGACAGGTTATTATAACTGTCCAGGCTGATGATTGTTTAGTGTGCACTGATTTAATGTATGTATTTTACATTTTTTTTCTTTTATGAAGATCTATTGTATATTATACAATACTCGTCGAATTATGAGATTTTGTTTTGTCTTTTCTATCTTTTACCCCAAGCGACCTGTCTTTCGAACAATTAAATGATCGGCACACCAATCCGAGGATGTGTTTAGTATCATCTTTAAGTGTTAGAAAGGTAGATCGTTACAACAATGGGATTAAGATTTCAAATTGACTCCAAGTGCAAGTGGAAAACTGACAGAGTTAGGTGCATGCCTTGAGGGCAATTAATTAATTTGTTACATATATCTAACTCTATGACTAATCTTGTTCATAATGAACGTATTTGATTCCTATTATATAATTTGTTATATAATGATATAATTAATTAAGTAATTAATTTAAATTATATAAATAAGAAAATCATTAAATGAAATGTTATGTGATTGTACTTGCAAATAATAACAATCAGGAGTAAATAATCATAATATAAAATATCATTTTATTTTAAATATTATCGGTTGAGATGTTTGGAGAAAGGATATCGATACATTCGTTAAGCGTGGAATACATAATGCTCCATTTTGATTATAGTTAAATCATGAAATAATGTCCATTGAATGACTATAGTTGGTTCTGAGTTGAAGCACTAGAAATGGAATACTATTCAATAAAGAATTTGTCTCCTCGGTTATATGAGGTTGGAATCATGGTCAACTATTGTCAACTAAGAATCAAAATCTCTTACCAGAGTAGTACACTTAAAAATAAGTGTTAAATTTAAACCATGGACTTTATTTATGAACTAACGAAGTTGAATGTGGATGATATTTCAATTTTGACCATAACCAAGTTCCATAAGTTCTGATATTATATATAGTGTTGATGAAGATGATTGGTGTAAATAATCATTACTAACTGGTATGGCTTAAGAAATTATAAAATGTGATTTTGCTAAAAAGGTTCGTAAGTTATGAATTCAGCCAAAATGTCACACAATTAGCTAAGGTGGCATGCGAATGTTAGTATTTGAATTGTTCAATATCAATTGCTAAATGAAATCATACCTCTAAGTTGCACAACCATATTTTTGAATTCCCCAAAAAACCGCACGATTTAATTACCTTACAAAATATTATAATTACATAAATCAATTAAATTGATTAATGTTTTGAGAAATACTTATTGTTATATAATTTATTTGATGTTTTGGTGTTGTTAATAATTATCTAGATGTATATATAAAAGTTATATATATATATATATATGCACGTATCAATATACAATATTGGTATATATTTAAGCAGATTCTAAATATAGTTAATTGCTTATCAAGCTTTTAGAAATAATTATCCATGTAATGGAATGATGTGGCCTACCATGCTAGAGAGAGGAAGGGATACATAAGAGATTTGATTGAAATTAACTGAGAACTAAAGGTGGACGTTTTAAAGAAAGATTTTATTATCTTATTAAAACAAATCATCTCATTTATTTTCTTTTCTAAATTCATTCTTTCATTCACTTTTCTTTTCTCTCCTCCACTTCCTACCGTGGCTGAATTTTTATAATCCCATTTCCAAAATATTTTCAACTCCAAATAAAAATGAAACATCAAACGAAATAAATATAAGTGGTTCATCTATCTCTTGCAAGGATCAGGTGTGGATCTTGGAGATCTGAGGAGAAATCTAAAATCAAGGTGTAACTTATTGCTAGATCGTTAAGATAAAGTTTCTTTTCATATTTATGTTTTGTTGTATTTCTTCATAATGATTTTATACACACACACATACACACACGTGCGCGTGCACGCGTCATTGCCTCGTTATGATTTATATTTTAACATCATAATTTAAACATAGATGATGTGATTTCATTTAATTCATTTGTTTAAAACTGAAATTGTTTATGTGTGTAAATTATAATTGCATCTATGAATTTGATTCAATTTATATATATATATATATAATTATTTCAAAAGTTTATTTGTAATTTTTATGAATCAAATAATAATGATTTGTGTCATTTTGAAATACAAAATATATTAACATCTTCTTCTAAACTTACATGTATATTTTCGTTATTGTATCCCTTTTGATTGTTTTTTTCTAAATTACATCAATCTTGAGCGATAAAATTATATATATATATATATATATATATATATTTGTTATATATAACAACATTTGGAAATATGTAAATCTTTTGTTCATATTAAAATTTTAAACTTAAATTTTTTATGCGTGCGTATATTGAATAATTGAAATTATTCTTAACATACAAATATAATCGAGGTCTTAATTATGAATAAAACTTACCAAATCAAATTTTTATTTTAATATTAAATTTGGATTTTGAAATTTATATTAGTCATTTGTGTTAATTTTTGTCTACTTCATCTTTGTCATTAATATTTAAGATCACATTATATTTTGTAATAAAAAACATCTTACAAAATCAGTTTAAAATTGGGGCAATGGATATATACATACATAAATTCCAATATCCACAAATGTATATCGTTTTTTATTATCTGTTATGTAAAATAAATTATTATCACATGTTATTTAAATAATAATTAGGTGTTGTTTTAGTAGAAGGTCTGCAAAATAGGGAGGTGTAATCAATTGTTAACACTGCCTTTTTATCTTTTCCCTTTTAGATCTTGATATCATTACATTTAGATATAATAATAATACGTTATTCCCTTTTAAAATTAATTTTGAAATATGAATATATTATATATATGTATACTTATTCAAACTTTACACCCTATATGTTCACCTGACCTTTCTCATATCCTAAAAATGATAACCGTGAATCCTAATTAATGCATAGCTGTCAAATTTATGATTTATTAAGTTGTTTTCTTAATTAACAATTTGACCCTTTACATACCTAAATGATAAAAGACAAACACCCAATCAAATTACATTTGCTTCGTGTCTTACATATTTGTCACACAATTTGAAATATAAACATATTTGATATTTTCTTATTTTTGAGTTTCACATCAAATAAACATTAAATTAAATTAAGTAATTAATATTTAATATTTATAAAATATGATTTCATTAGCATCAACTAGATTGGATCTAGAGAAACCAAATTGACTGCATAGGCCCATTATGATCCAAATAGGAAAAAAAATTAAAATCGTCCAATTTACCTACTGCAGGTTGACCTAGTTCCTATAACATATTGTCGACCACGAGTGTCAAGCTCCCAAGACGACATGGGAATCTGGACGTTTGATCTATGTTTTAGCACCTACAAAAGTTGAACGGTGAACAGTCTCGTATCGCAAGGTACAAGATTTCATGGAAATTGTTTCATAAGAAAATGAGGAAAGGAATTCTCTTCCAAGATCATGTACTCAATATGATTGGTTATATAGAGAGGCTGGCTGAGTTGGCAACAACACATGGATTTACATATCGACTTGGATGACTTACTCTACAAATTGATCCATTCATATTGAATTTCAAAATGAATTCATCAAAATGTGTCGTCATTGGTATTTTTAATATGATAAGGATGACCAAGAGTATGTTCATGAAAAAACTAAGTACGGTGCTCGTAGTGGGGCACATCTTATTCGAATAGTTTAAAAAAGAGGAAACATCGGTCAAAGGGCGGCAAGAGAAAAGCTAAGGCTAAGGAAGAGAAAGGTGAATGCCACCACTGCCACTATATTAGAAATGCTATTTTGCAGTAGTTTTGAGCTGTTGCTAAAGGTTATTACAATAGCCTAAAGTTGTTACCAAACAGGGAGTGACTAACCTCTAGCATCACTACATATGGCATAATCTCAAACATAATATTGAAATCAAGTTTCATATGTTCAATGCAGATATAATCATTCCATCAAAATCTTGACAAATTAATAATGCTCAATTGTAAATCAATTTTTAATCCAAATGCAAACATGGTTACTAAATTTATTTATATCCAAACCATAAATTCCTGAAATAACTCTTATAGAATTACTTTAACTTTGCTAAAACTATAAATATCAAGTTACATTCTCCAAATTTATTCAAACTTAATCCATTTTTAACATAATGTTGAACCTTTAACCATAAATCCCATATAAACAAATTAATTCAAAGCTAGGACGTCAATTCTTTCCACTCTCACTGTAGCATGAAACAAAATCACGTACAAAAATGTTTTCCTCTCTCAACCATCCATAAATCTATGTATGATCATCTTCACCTTTCTTTCATCCCCATCATTTTACAATCTTGCTATGTCATCTTAAATCAACAAACCTTCGTAATCCAGTTCAACCACCTACGATCAACAACAACGTTGACATTGAGAGATATCATAGTTCATTTTTACCACCACCACCATCATCAAACAGACTGATCCATAGCTACACGAAAGTCTTCGGTGTCTTCTCCAAAAAACTAACAAAGGAAGAGGTCCAAGCCATGGAATCCAGACCCGGTTACATGAATTTCCATTTTGTGAACCAGTAGCAGCATGAGGATTTACAATGAAACCCAGGTTGTATTCCATGTAAAGTCGCACAAACATAATAGCTAAAATATCTGTGTAGTGCTACCATAGAACATATAAGTTACGTGAAGGAAGAAAAATTGCTCTTCCCATAGGACGGCATTACCGAGAGCCTGAAGAGATCTACTAACATATGGCCATGGTAAAATTAAATACTCATATGAGTACACTATGCTTATTTAGTATTAAGCTTAAAGTTAAATATATGGTTAGTAAGATGCAACTCCATGGAATCACTTGCATGAATAGAAAATTTTAAAATGTATAAAATTACACATACATGAATGGATTTGTCTCATCAAGTGTATATATGGGACTGATATCGCCCCTTCTATTTCATATGACGTAAGCAGCATTCTGTACTAAATTAAAATATGATTGTAATAACACAAAATTTTTAAATAATAAATTAAAACACTAATAGGGATAAAAATGTAATTTTACCTATAGTGAAAAAATAGTAAATACTCGCAAACATTGAAATTAGGTCTCATGACCTATTCCAGTACGTCTGAAATGTCATTTTTAGTTAGAAAACATATATAATTTGTTAAAATTGATAAAATGGTTTAAAATTAGTTGAAATGGTTGCATTTTCGTAAATAATAATTTCGGAATCTAACCTAATAATCCTTGTTTTTGATTATAAATAAAGCACCAACCATCACTCTTATTCATTATAAACCCTCGCCGCCACCTTAATAATTCTGTAAGTTCTTTCTTCCTCTTCCTCCTCTAAACTTCTTAACCTATACTCCAATTTCTTAGATCTCTTCTCTAACTCTAAAATAAAATTAAAAGAAAAATTAGATTAAAGAGAGAGAGGGGAAAGCAATGAATCAAAGAGTGAAGGATCTAAACTGAAGGAAGGAGAAACAATGTGGCAACCACCCTACAGCTCCAATACTCTATTTAACTAGAATGCACGCCGCAATAGTGCCGACCGATGTAGGATGATTGTCAAGGGTGAAAGAAAAAGAAAAAAATCACAGAACCTGTCATATATCTCACAATGCACCAAATAAAAAAACAATAATAAACATCACAGATATAAAAAAGGCGAGACGGTAATCACTAAATAAACCACAATATCAAAGTACACTGATTCAAAAAGTTATACAAGATAATCATAAAGTTTATACAATCCATAATAACTCGAATTGTCTCTAAATATAATAAACGAACACCATCTAGGCTCCACGGTATCGTACGGTGGAATAAGCAATAGTAAGCCCATATACAATACAAGAAAGCATCATCATGCTCGTCCTTTGTACAACTACTGCATACCACCTAAATTGTCACAGACCGGATTTTCGACACCCAAAAATCGACACCAATACGTCCATTGTATCATATGCCGAACGATCGGATGCCGAAATTACCCGATCGTTAGTGAAAAGAAGAAAGGGGTGGAAGAAGAAAATTGAAGATAACAACACAAAATCTCACAATCGTAGCGGAACAATATATAATAGATAGCGACTGATCTTTATACAAAAAGAACTATTACTGTTTTTATACATTACATCATTAGAGTACAATACATCAAGCACAAATATTGGACAGTTATAATAACATATCCTCGTAAAAACTGACTATGCAACTTATAATGCACCAGAATATAACCAAGTACGTGTGATATGTCTCATCATCCAGCTCGTCTCCTGAGCTCCATAGCATCCTATCATGAAATATTCGGTCTGACCCAAGCATTATGATAAAATAACAGTCAAGTCGGTCTGAAAAAATAATGTGAGAAAACACACTCAATTTGAAATTGTTACATTAATTAAATTCCAACAATACTAGGCTCTACAATAAAAACCGTAAAAGCACGTATTGGAGAGTGGATTCCAACTGAATGACTACGCATTAGAGTACCACCTGTCACGATACCTGTCTAGATCAACGTATCGAGGACCACTCCCCGATCCCTTGCTACAGAAGACCGGACTACCCCTAATCTAGATAGCCCGAATAAGATTACCCCACAGTTGGGATCAGCTACCGCCACACATCCGAAATAAAAGTGACTCTAGATAGGGGTAACCTTATCCTACTAAGGTGCGATCCACTTAGCCTTGCTGCATCTCCTTTTATTTTCAGTCATTCCTAGTTAATGAGGCTTGAGGCTTAGCATTACCTTTCTATAAATATTCACTTAGAATGCTCATTGTCCTCCAATGACAATGTACCGATAGCATTCATCCATACAAGTCCGTTCATGGTCCGAACGAAACCGAAGGACTACTCCTACTACATCTATTTTGGAATCACCCTCAGGATTAGTAGCGATTAGCTCTTGCACTTTACTGCTCCATCTTCGACTCCAAGCTTTTGTCTTCATTTCGAAAACGTACTTGTTGGATTGAAGTGGTTTTTGGATTACATATCTGATTACGGTCTCTTCGAAACAACATCCGATATTTTCTGGTAAACTCAACCCCGGTTCTTTAGGAAATAAACAGATCAAAATAAGATCGGAGGTCGCCTCCTAACCGTTAGTGGACAGATTTCCTTATCAACGTTCTAGAAGAACGAACGAGTTTATATGTACAGTATGGCACCTCAGACGGTAATTGTACCATATAATTCCCGTACTCCTTCCACATATTTCCAAAGTTATATATGGGTCAAGATTTGATAGTCGGTTATTTATCTATCAAATAAACAATCATTTCAACCAATATTCCATTTCCACTGAAAAATATTTATCTAATTCAATTTAGATTTTAATTAAATTAAATCTCTTTATCCAAAAATGTACACTTGTCTTATCGAATTCAGCATATTAACAAATTATCTTTTTCCTTCAAAATCTTTTGAAAAACCCCTCTTAATAATATAGAAAGTACCCTTGCAGTATCAATCCATGGATCTTAGTTCAATGGTTATGTCTATATCCCAAAGAAACCTAAGTCTTAACTGCAGGCGCTCCCTGCCTCCGATTATGCCACGCGAGTATAACAATACCTCTCAAACACTCTATTTAATAATTTTAAAATAGTATTTATTAAATTTCTATAATAATTCTCAAAGTAAAACTTCAGACAAAAACTAATTATTTAAATAAAGTTATTTTATAAAAAAATAATTATTTATTAATTATTTTTTAAAATAAAAATGCTCCTTAAACCTTTAATAATAATTAATTACTATAACTAACTTAATTAATATTCACTTAAAAAAAATTAAACAATAAATAATAATTTTTTTCTCTAAAACATTCTTTTAAACACCTTTAATTTTCAAATCAATACTTAAAATCTTCCTTTAAAACAAACTTAACTTTCCGAAAAATATATTTCAACTCCAATATAGCCAGTCTAATCGTTATAAATCCTCTCAATTTATCTCCAGTTTAATTTACGTCCCATTTTCATAAATTCCTTTCCACATTTTTTTGAAAATAAGTCTACCATTTATTTTTAGAACAATTTACCCATTTCCTTAAAAATTCCCACCATGAATTTATAATTTCAAATTATCCACCGATAATTACTTCATTTTATAAACCTCCTTTATAATTTCCATAGTCCCATTTCCCCCTGAATCACTATTTCGCACACTTAGTCGATTTTCAAAATGATTTCCTGAACTAAACTCCATTTTAAAAAATTATTTCTTGATTACCCAAATTTATTCCAAAACCCCTTAATTTTCAGATTCACTTCTTTTTATTTAAAATCTTATTTAAAACTGGAATTTATTTTTCCCGAACTATTTAAATCTTAAATTTAAAATGTATTCTTTCAAAACCCTTTTTTTCATTTACTCAAAAAATCTCTATTTTTCCATATTTGGAGTTTGTTAAATAAAATTTTAAAATCAAACTATTTACTTTTTTCCAAACTCATTCTTTAATTTATTCAACTTCATAATAAATATTTTACTTACATTTTTTTATTTTCCTTCAAAAATCCCATTTTTGTATTGTTGATATTTTAAAATACCAAAAATATATCCAGAAATTCCATAACATTCGATAATTTAAATTTTCAATATTATCAATCACAAATTAATCAATAATTCATATTACTGAATATAAAAATAATTTCAACGTTTTTGAGGAATCTCGTTAGATCCCTCCAACATGTTTTCTCTGTATCTACAGATGTTAAAACAATATAAAAATAACAATCCCACTTCGAGGGGGATATCGCGGTATAAAGGGTCATCCGCTATTACGCAAGGCGCATAGGGTCTCATCCACTATATAATGCGGGAGTATCAATCACTCTAATATATATATACACATTACTATATAATACCATAATCTACTGACAATAATTATCAATTTCAACAATCAACTAATAATTAATTTTAAATATTTAAAATTTACCATGGGAATCCAAGGTTGAGTGAGATTTAACTTACCTTTGTTTTTCGAAATTGCTAACCTTTCCAATACCAAATTTAATCCACTGTGAAGTATTTCTGCCGCGAGTTCACATGACTTGATACGAAAAAAAGACCTTGTATAAACATTATAAATATTTTGTAAGCATTCGATAAAATTATTTGGATTAATTAAAATCACTAACAGCTAGTTAATATTAATTAATTTAAAATTTTAACATAACCAAAAATGTTAAAATTAACTTCACCTAAAATACCTCTATTCTACACATTCCAGTTCGACCACGCTCGCAAGGTTGCTCAACGCTCCTCCTTTGACCCTCACTGACCGACACCACGACCCTATTACCCACTCGCCGCCAAGCATGCGAGCTCGTCGTTGCTCGAACACTCCATCACCGAAAACTCCAGCTTCCACTTTGAGTCGGCTTCGCAGCCCACCTCGTACACGACTGCCAAGATCCACCTCCACTAATTTTTTTTTCAATTTAATTGCATTCCCTTGCAGTCGAGCTCGAGCTCACACTCAGATCCACAATCGACGACTCAATCTCTAGATAATCGCAACCCTAACCCCCTTTGGTAGTCACTAAAGAAAGTTGAGCACCTCCCACCGATGTCGCGCCTCACAACAAACATAGTAGTTTTAAAGAGAAACTCAAATTTGAACTTTCGAATGCCGGACAAACCTCATCCCTATCTATTTATGTACTCCGAAGAATTTTTGAATTTCCTGTTATAAGTTTCGGCCCCTCCCTTTTTTTCTTGTTATTTTTTACTGTTTTTTTTTCAAATTTTCTTTCGGCTGTGAGAAGATTTAAATCAATGGAGGGAGATGTTTGCGTATACAGCTGCTTTTGCCTGTTTGATGAGGTTTTGGTGTACAGTGATTTGAAGTATTGAAAAAGCACTGATGTGAATTGCTTGACAGTCAACTATATATAAATTATTTAAATTTTAAATCGTCTTGAATTCGCAATTTAAATTTTGACCTCCTATCGAGACGTGCCGCTAGGCGTTCATAATGTTATACCCCAATTCTGAACACAATGGAAAAGCACTCGAGTCCTAATTCGATCGTATGGGAAAGATAGCTTTTCGGACCCAATTATTATATTGAATTTTCGATATAAATTTAAGCACGTTTACAACCCGTACGGTCAAACGATAAATCCAAATGTTACAAAATTTGAAATTTGATAATAATGTACTATTACGGATCCAATGGAACTAGTTTTGTCAAATACTAAGACTGTGCCCCGGAAGGCTATTTTTAAAAGTCAATTTAAATGATATATTTTTAAAACTGAAAAAATCACTTCCAAATTTAATTTTTAAAGCTTTTATTATCTTCAGTATTATTAATACACATTATATAAGCCTTTAAATTATTGTTAACAAGCCTAAAAACCAAGATTTCATATTTTATCCAATTTCCAATTATTAAATTTAAAAATTAAATTGCCTAGTAAATGGTTATATTTGAAATTCAAGTTAAAAATTAACATTTAAATATTTAAAATCAATTAAATATTCCAATTTCAATATCCAAAATTCCGAGTCGTTACATTTCTACCCTTATAATAATTTCGTCCTCGAAATTTCTAAAGTAAGAAGAATGGTCCAAAACTTAATAACTAATTTCCATACCCACATAGTTTCAAACAACTTCCCAAAAACAATCTTTTTATTAAAGATACAATATCACTTTTACTAACCTCCCAAATTCATCCATAGATTACAACTGATATCATTCCCCAAACAATTCCAATTATAATTTTAAAAATCAAATTTTAAATTATCAAAACTTTCTCGAAAAATTTCTAACTCCTTAAATTTTCAAAAAATTTCGACAGCGTCTCCTTTGCACGGCTAGCTCGGACAACTACAAAATTTTGACAAAAGCCAAGTGGCTTAATCAAAAAATCATAAAATTTCATACTACGATTTAAATATATACCTTTTTGTCGGGCAACCAAATTTATTTCAAAAATAAAAGACATCATTTATTTTCCTTTTGTTTTTAAATACCTGCATCTTACCTACCAATAGTATTCAATCGTAAAATTCAAAATCATTTAATTCATTCCCTTTCAAAAATTTTGAATTTCCACATTCATTTTACCAAAAACACGTACGATGTGCATATATCATTTGTACTCAGTATCAAATCTGGTTGCTCACTCGATCATAAAATTCCACTTCCGAACTTGTACCGTTCAAATGACTCACTAGTGCGGACTCAGATCTAGTGCCTTGATCAGAAATCATCATTCTCTTTGCATAGCCATACACTATGATAGACAATTTCAGGATCAATAAAAAATCCATATCCAGGGTTCGCCTTCGAAAATCGAGTGAAAAACTTAGATCGATATAATTATCTCGAAATTCTATGATCGAATCTGGATCAAATCGTCATGCGAATAAAATAATATACGCACAACTTACGTATTAACTTCCAATTATTAACTTAGTATATTTCTAATACCAAATTTACTTACGAATTTTACCATCAACTTTCTTAAGTCTATTATAAATGTTTTATATAACTTCTTATATTTATCTTCACTTCACCACTTAAGCTTTTATATCCACTTTTATTAAAATTAAATTTTCAATCATTCCAAACTATATGTATATATATAATGAACGTTTTTGAATATTAAATTTTATCCACCATCTCTCAAACCATATTTAATTAACTAATTACTCTAATTAGTTCCATTCACTAATTTATTTCAAATCAACTTAATTATTGAATTTTTATATTTAATTTACTAATTTATCTCATTTCTCAATCAAATCTTATTTCCAACTTTAGTTTTACGTGGTCCAGTTCAAACTAAATTTTCAATCTCACCTTATTCACATAATTCAAATTAAACATCATTCCGATATTAAATTCCAATACCATCTACTTACAAATTAAATTAATCTGTTCATTTACTATTTTTTTTTTTAACTTAATAAATTTTATTCCAAAAATTCTTGTTTTATTTAGTTAACTTAGGATTAATTCCTCAAATTTCCTTTATTCAACTTAATTCGAGTTTAATCCCATTCCAACAATTAAATTCCCAAATTTATAAGTTTTCACTTATTTATAATCCATAATATTTTTAAATAAACTCTCCAGAGTTTTAAACAATTACTTAATATTTGAAAATCATTTTTGAAAACATGTATATCCAAAGTCCTTTGGTATACTAAATTTTTCTTTGGATTTCAAATCAAATTAACTTTGCACATAAATCCCAATTCAAAACACTCAAGTAGCAATTCCTTCCTTGAAAACTCAAAAATGAACACCGATGATGTCGCGATCATCAATGGAATTATTTTTCAGTGACCCATGTGAGATCAGTGCTTTTATTCTTTTAAAAACCCATTTTTAAATATTTGTTCTCCAAATATCGATAGATTTCTTTTCAATTCAGAAATATCTCCAAATAATATCACTATTATTTCTCCAAAGCCTTTGAAATCATTTTCAAATTCAAAAGGGATTAAATTCTCCAAAATTTTGAATTCAAAACCTTTCAATCTATATTCAAGTATTCCTTTGGAATTTTATCCCATTTCAAATTATAAATCACATTTATAACCCACCGTTACAAATTCCATTTTTTTATATGGATTTATTTCTTAACTCTTGGTTATAATATCATCTTTTAATCAATTTCCAGAACAAAAATAATAATAATATAATCATTCCCTAACAACCAAGCACACCGTATATAAGTTTAATAATTTACGAAAATTATCCCTTTTCATATAAAAATAATTGGGTAAATTGTTTCATTTACCCCATTTAAAACTATACTGCGTCGAATTGTTCTTTTCAAGTGTTTAGAGATCCCTATCAATAATGTTAATTGCTCGTATTAAACAGTACCTATAAGTCACTCAACAAACCAATCAACACAATATAAAACAATTTTATATTCACTAACAAATACGCGCTCATATCTATTAATACTCTCAACTCATTTTAGGTTACTACCAACCCTATCTCTAATGAGTAACCCCCACCAGAGCCAAGGTTCTCGCTTAACCTTCAGCTTTATGTCAAGTGTCACGGTCCATAGGATTTTCAACCATCCGAACAGCGGCCACTTTCCGCCGTGGCATACATTGGTACCTCGAATTTTCTTTTACGGCCAGCCTCTCAACTACAACCAACCACTTCGGAACATGTAGGGGTAAGATTCTCCTGTTCGTCACCAAACACGAAGCAAGAACCCCTATCATGTTGTAATGAAGCAAATCCGATCCCGGTCTCTTCGAAACAACATCCGATATTTTTCGGTAAACTCAACCCTGCCTCTTTAGGAAATAAACGGACAAGAATAAGATCAGAGATCAACTCCTAACAGTTAGTGGATAGATTTCCTTATCGACGTCCTAGAAGAACGAACGAGTTTATATGTACAGTATAGCACCTCGGACGGTAACTGTACCATATAATTCCCGTACTCCTTCCAGATATTTCCGAAGTTATATTTGGGTCCAGATTTGATATCGGTTATTTAACTATCAAATAAACAATCAATTAAACCAATATTCTATTTCCATTGAAAAACATTTGCCCTTATTCAATTTAGATTTTAATTAAATTAAATCTCTTTATCCAAAAATGTACACTTATCTTATTGAATTCAACATATTAACAAATTATCTTTTTCTTTCAAAATCTTTTGAAAAAACCCCTTTTAAATAACATGGAAACTACCCCTGCGATATCAAACCATGGATCATAGTTCAATAGTTATGTCTCTATCCCAAAGAAACCCAAGTCTTAACTACAGGCACTCCCTACCTCTAATTACGCCACGCGAGCATACCAATACCTCCCGAAAACTCTATTTAAGAATTTCAAAATAGTATTTACGAAATTTCTATAATAATTCTTCAAGTAAAACTTCAGACAAACACTACCTTTTTAAATAAAGCTATTTTATAATATATAAATATTTAATAATTATCTTTTAAAATAAAAATGCTGCTTAAACCTTTAATAATAATTAATTACTATGACTAACTTAATTAATATTCACTTAAAAAGATTAAATGATAAATAATAATTTTTTCTCTCTAAAACATTCCTTTAAACACCTTTAATTTTCAAATCAATACTTAAAATCTTCCTTTCAAAATAAACTTAACTTTTTGGAAAATATATTTCAACTCCAATACAGCCAATCTAATCGTTTATAAATCCTCTCGATTTATCTCCAGTTTAATTTACGTCCCATTTTCATAAATTCCTTTCCACATTTAAAAATAAAAATAAATTTAACATTTATTTTTAAACAATTTCCCTATTTCCTTAAAAATTCCCACCGTGCATTTATAATTTCAAATTATCCACTGACAATTGCTTCATTTTATAAACCTCATCTATAATTTACATAGTTGCATTTTCCCCTGAATCACTGTTTCACACACTTGGTCGATTTTCAAATCGATTTCCTAAATTAAACTCCATTTTAAAAATTTATATCTTGATTACCCAAATTTATTCTAAAACCTCTAAATTAAACCCTTTTATTTTTCCTAAACTATTTAAATCTTAAATTTAAAATGCATTCTTTCAAAACCCTTTTTTTATTTACTCAAAAATCTCTATTTTTCCATATTCGGAGTTTGTTAAATAAAATTTTAAAATCAAACAATTTACCTTTTTCCAAACTCATTCTTTAATTTATTCAACTTCACATTAAATATTTTACTTAAAAATTTCTTTTTATTTTCCTTCAAAAATCCAATTTTTGTATTGATGATATTTTAAAATACAAAAAATATATCCAGCAATTCTATAACATTTGATAATTTAAATTTTCAATATTATCTATCGCGGATTAATTAATAATTCATATAACTGAATATAAAAATAATTTAAACATTTTTGAGGAATCCCGTTGTGTCCCTTCAACATGTTTTCCCTGCATCCATAGATGTTAAAACTACATAAAAATACCAATCCCACTTCGAGGAGGATATCGCGGTATAAAGGGTCATCCGCTATTATGCGGGGTGCATAGGGTCTCATCCGCTATATAATGCGGGAATATCAATCAATCCAATACACACACACATACTACTATATGATATCACATTCAACTGATAATAATTATCTATTTCAATAGTCAACTAATAATTAATTTTAAATATTTAAATTTACCATGAAAAACCAAGGTTGAGTGAGATTTAATGTAACAACCTGCATATTTTATGATTATATATTGAAATATTTTATTAAAATATAGTGTCACCAGTTGAATTTAAAGTCCGAAATGTGACTTTTTATAAACAGTCGAACCCAGACTCGAGACCACTTCCATTGATTTCAAAATGACGTTTACAAATTATTTGAGTATAAACATCGATATGTTTGGAGTTAATTGAATTTTGGTATTTTCATTGGGGCTTTGGGTTGTGTTCTAGCCCACTAACATAACAAGTTAACCCAAACTCCTCTACCAAATATCCCTAATTCACTCCTCTTCATTCATTCATTCCACTTTCTAAATTCCTAACATTCAATCCCTACGAAAAATGAGGGAAAGGAGAGGAGATTAGAAATTCGTAAGCCCTAGTTCTCTTAGGAAATTCTAATTCAAGTTCCAAAATTAAAGAGAAACTTAGGTAAGCATCCTCTTCATCTTCTCTATCTTAATCTCTCTTCAATTTTCAGAAATTCCTATGACCTAACTTAGAAAATCTTTGCATTTGATAATAGATTGAAGATTCTAGAGGTGTTGTTGAAGAGGAATTGATCTTTCCTTATTTTAGAGGTTCTCAATTGTTGTATTTGAGTTTAAAGGTGAGCTCTTGAACTCACATCCATGTCTATACCTTTAATGGTTGTTAGATATGAATTCCTATCATCTATTTCATGTTCATTTGCTTTTGAATTAATTAGTTTGGTGAATTTTCCAATATTTGGTATTTTAAAGTCAAAATCTATGAAAAATCCTACTAAGGATGTTTGGACATGTTGTTTGGAGTATACTGAAGAGCCTATAGGGTTGGGTTGTCGTTTGACATAAATCCCTAGCCACCATCGCTTATTCGATCGCTTTCGAGTTGAATTGGTCATCAATGGCTTAGGTAAATTTTGCCTAAGCTTCAGCTCAGACGCCTAGAAAAACAATAAGACATCCGAGGTAAAGGAATAAATGTTTCAGACTTACGGCTCAGACATCTGAGTGATCTGGAAAAATACCAGACCTTCATCTCAGACGTCTGGGAGAACCACTAGACATCTGGCGCTGTTTAATTCAGAGAAATTGCCGATTTTGAGTAGATTTCCGTTTAATCGATTTTTGTTGATCCGGCTATTTGTTGTCATTTATTACCGACTTTGATGACTTATTTCTGTATTTTTGGTAATATCCATTTGATGGATTTGATATCGATTTTCATGGTTTTAATTCACGTCGTCGTATGTGAATTTTTGATGATAGATTGTTTTTACAATCATTTCTGTGATTTATCATTTTAAAATACAAAGGTTTCTATACTAGTAGTAAATATTCAAACTCTTTCACAAAAATGATTTCAACATTACTTTTAATACAAACACGTTTTTAAAACCATTTTCCAATCTATAGATATATACAAATGTTTACCTCATTCGTTCAAGAAATCTAATTAAACGACTTAGCAAAACTAGTGGTATGAAACGCTTGCGTTTACTTCGTCGGTTGATTCTTAGAATTGTTCGGTGAAATCTTGTGACTATTTTCGAGGGGAAATCGACAATCTGCTCGTAAATATTTAAGTTAAGATAGTAGTTATGGGACATAAAGCTAAACTCATTTATTTATTAACTTAGTGTAATTTACACTTTTTATTGATCAATGATGATCATTTTATGGTTTAGACTAGCGATATGCGATGTCTCTTTGTACGCTGGGGGACTGTACCCCGTTCTTTAGAGTTTCGTCTCACTTTTATGGGCTAGTGACCCATGGTTTTTTTATGGAGTTCGGTTCATCGGACGCACCGTTGTACTACGTCGTTGTTCCGGCTTATTTGAGTTTCAGTTTCCTCTGACGTACCGTTGTACTACGTCGTTGCACCGGCTCTATGGGTTAGAGACCCATGGGATAGCGTGTCGTTTGTGATACACGTGTTGGTGAGTTTTCATGCTCCCGTTTTGATAGGCCTCCCCTTTTGTGTTTTCTAGATTTATTATTGATTTCTAGAATTTGTATTTCACCAATTTTGAAGATATGCATTAATAAGCTCTATCAATATTTGTGGTTTGGTGAATAAAAATAAAGAACATGACCTTTTTTTGGTGTGTGAGAAAATTTGAGATATTATATGATTTTTGTTATTATCAGTTATATTTGTCATATCTCTTATCATATCTCATCTTATATGATATTTATAGCTAGACTGATCCATTTATTATTTTTCTTCTTAAATAATACTCGGGTCAGACCGAGGTGTTTCAGATTCTTCTACTTGACTTCTTATCATGGACCGTCATCTGACTTTTGCTAACTACTTTAGTTTAGTAGTTTTTGTTTTTATACATTCCAAATAGAGACTCCTTGATGTATACATATTCTTTTGTCTAGCACTTGTACCAATTCTTTTGTGATGTAGTGGATCTTGTATGACCACTACTTTGATGTACACTTCTATGTGTTATATTCATATCTGTTTCCGCCTTAGTGATGTGAGTATCTGTGACTGATTTAATGTTGTGCTTATTTTATATTTTTTTCTAAAGGCCACATAGCCACTGTGTAGTAGCTTTGAGTTTGTAATTGATATGTCAAATTTTGATATACTGTCTGACATATCGGTACTCGCATAAAGCAATTACACAGATGGTCGCTCCTCAACAGCCTTATTCATCGCGCTAGTTGACGGCATTACCCTATAGTGTCCTTGGCTAGTGCGAGTGTAGAGGTGAGGTGTCACATCCTGGTATCAAAGCCAAACTTTGGTACTATGTAGAATAATCTAGAAAGGATCATTGTCCTAAATCTCTCTTAGGAATCGTGCCTTAGGATTTAATTCGAGTCTTAGGACCCGCTCTATCCTATTTTCTTTTATGATGCATTGTTTTATCAATCAAGTTTGTTTGATATTCATTCTGAGAATAACCTTTTTCCACCTCTTTCTTTCTTTTTGAAGAAGAGAAATGGTTAGGCCTGACCGTCCCAGCACCGACCAATCCAGTGCTACTCCTTAGGATGTCGTATTCATGTTTGCTCAACGGCTTTTGGATTTTGTAAAGAATGCTCAAGCTACCGAACTCATTCCAGAGCCTACTCACCTTAAATTCGGGTTCTGCACGCTTGTGCAGTGATTATACCAATTTGGGTGGAAGGTCATTCAAGGGTTTTGAAAGCGTTATAGAAGTCTAAGCTTGGCTTAGAACATGCGATCGCATCTGTTCTCGCATGAATCTTGTGGATTTACATCAAGTCCAAGCGGCTTCTAGCATGCTCCAAGAAAGAGCATTAGATTAGTATGAGCTTTTGGTTTCTGAGATTGTTGAAGCGCATCTTACTTGGGAGCAATTTCGAGAAAGGTTCGAGTTAAAGCTTGCGCCGAAGGCTGAAAAAGTAACTTTAGCCCGACGCTTTATTTACCTTTTTTCAAGGTGAATCTTCTGTGACTGAATATGTCGCATCTTTTGAATCCCTCTCTAAATGTGGGGTCGAGTATATTAATACCCTATTGAAGAAAAATCAGAGGTTTGTCTATGGGTTGAATAAGAAGCTCAAGAAGGCTTTACTTTTGAAACTAGAAGTTTCTATTAATCAACTTGTTGATATCGTTCTTCGACTCAAAGAGGCCGACAAAGAAAGTGATGTTGAAGATGTGGGTGCAAAACAAAACTTCAACATCAACAAGAAGAGGCCTAATAAGTTCAAAGTCCCTAACCCCAATAAGAAAGGGAAGCAAGTAACTTCGGTAGCAAAGACTCCTACACCTAATCATGGAGAATGCTACTATTGTAGTTCTAAGAACCATTATGCAAATAAGTGTCCAAAACCCCTTTATTGTCTCTATTGAAAAAGTTTAGGTCATCTTATATCTTCATGTCCCAAACTTCAAAGCAAGAAAGAGGGAAAGCTAAATGTTGTGCAAGCCCCTAGTAACCCTTCTCTTGATCAAGGTATTTCTCATTCTATCCTTGATGACATTATTATGTTTCATGATCATCCTATTCGAGTTCATTTTTGATACGGGTGCATCTCACTCTATATATAAAAAGAACTTGTTGATACTTTGTCTTTAAATGTTATATGTTTGATGACTTCACTAAAAATTGTGAATTCGGTTGGTGGATCCGTAACACTTAGTTTATTTTGTAAAGATGTCGAGATTATCTTATGTGAATATGCTTTCCGAGCCGATTTGTATATTATGCGCTACCTAGGTTTCGGAATGATTTTATGATGGATTTGCTTATCATTATGAAGCCCACATCCTATGTCCCGAGAGGACTATCCATCATCGACATCCTTAACCTGTTAAGCAGATTTCTATTATTCTTAAAGATTCATATTCCAATTCGGTAGCATCCTTATATTCTCTAAATCCACATGATGACGATAATGATGATGATGAAGATGTCATTTCCCTCATTCACGTTGTTCATGAATTTCCCGACATATTTGATTCCGTTTTAGGATTACCACCTAAATGAGCAATCGAGTTCAGAATTAATCTAGTCCATGGAGCTCTACCTATCACTTGTCCTCCTTATCGTATGTCCAATAAGGAAAATGAGGAGATGCGTAAACAATTACCTAAATTGAAAGAAAAATAATTTATTCGTTCTAGTTCCTCTCCTTGGGGAGCTTCAGCTATTTTTGTGAAGAAATATAATGGTACACTTAGGCTTTGCGTTGCATACTGCAAGCTTAATGATCTTACCATCAAGAATAGATATCCCTTGCCTCGGATTGACGATATATTCGATCAACTTAGCGGTTCTAGAGTCTTTTCACAATTAGACTTAACAAACGATTTTCATCAGCTCCGAATTGCAGAGGATAAAATTCCTTTAACATTGTTTCGTACTCGTTATGGATCTTATGAATGGCTTGTTATGTCATTTGGTTTAACGAATGCTCCAGCTTCTTTGACCTTATGAACCGAGTTTTCAAAGACTTCCTCGATCGATTTGTTCTCATCTTTATAGAAGATATTCTTGTTTATTCTAAAACCGAGGAAGAGCATGAAGAACATCTTCGGATTGTATTGGAAACTCTTAGGATCAATCAATTGAAAGCAAAATTTTATAAGTGCCACTTTTGGCAATCTCGTGTAAAAATTTTAGGACATATTATTTCCGAATCCGAAATTTCCATGGATTGAAGCGATTCAAAACTGGAAGAAACCGGAGAGCGTGATGGAAATTCATAGCTTTCTTGGATTGGTGGGCTACTAACGTCGGTTCATAAAAGACTTTTCTAAAATTTTCGTACCTCTTACTAGTTTGACAAAGAAGGGAGTTAAGTAAATTTGGTCAGACAAATGTAAAACTTCTTTTAAGAAATTAAAAGAACTCGATGCTTTTATTCTTGTGATTCCCGAAGGGAACCAAGACTTGATTGTTTATACCGATGCTAGTCGTGTTGGTTTGGAAGACATTCTCATGCAAAAGGAACGTGTTATCGCTTATGCTTCTAGGAAATTAAAATCTGCCGACACTAGATATGCCACTCATGATTTAGAGCTCACGATCATTGTTTTCACCCTTAGAATTTGGCATCATTATCTTTTGGTAGAGAAATTTGTTCTCTACACTAATCACATATCTTTGAGGTATTTATTTTCTCAAAAGGAACTTAATTTGCGTCAACAACGTTGGCTCGAATTCCTTGCATCTTATGATCTTGATATTCTTTATACTCCAAGAAAGAGAAATTGTGTTGCCGATGGCCTTAGTCGTAAGCAAAATACGGTTGTTTCCATGATGATATCCGAATGTAACGGTCTCGAGACTTTGTTCACTTGTGAGATTCGAGATCGTGAGTCCGATTCATGTTCATCTCTTATTTTATGTAGCCTTGAGGCACATCCTTCTGTTTTAGACCGCATCCTTGAAACTCAAAAGCTAGATTCTGAATTGGCTCTTCTTAGCCAAAGTTGTAGGGATAAAAATAGGGTTGATGGTTTGAAAGACTTTGAAATCGACGCTCGTGGCGGCATTCAAAAATTTGGCAGACTTATTGTGCCAAATATTTGTGATCTTCGTAAAGATATTTTAGAAGATTCTCATCATTCAAAATTTACCATTCATCTCCGTAGTAGCAAAATATACGCGGACATGAAGCGACTTTATTATTGGGATGGAATGAGATCTGATATTGCTAACTTTATTAAGCGTCGAATGACTTGCCAACTCGTTAACGCCAAGCATCAAAGGCTCGGTGGGTTATTGCAACCTTTGGACATTCTAGTTTATAAGTGGGATCAAGTCTCCATGGATTTTATTAACGGTCTTCCCGTTCTCGTGCGGGTCATGACAGTTTATGGGTGATTGTAGACAGACTAACAAAATTTGCCCATTTTATTCTCGTTCGGTCCAATCGGACCGTACCTCTTTTGCCTAAACTCTATGTTAAAAAAATTGTTAAATTGCATGCAGTTCCTACTTCTATTGTTAGTGATCGTGATCCAGTCTAGTGAATTTTGGAAAGGTCTTCAAAAAGCTTTGGGAACGAAGCTTAATTTTAGCACCACTTATCATCCTCGGTCTGATGGACAAACCGAGCGTGTGAATCAAACTCTTGATGATCTTCTCTGTGCATGTGTTCTGGATTTTGGTGGAAGTTGGGAAGATCATATTTCTCTTGTTGAGTTTTCTTACAATAATAGCTTCCAATCTAGTATTGGTATGGCACCTTTCGAGGCACTCCACGGAAGGTCATGTCGATCTCCTTGTTGGCTTGAAGCCGGTGAGAGGTTGGTTTTAGGTCTAGATTTTATTCGTGATTCCACAGAAAAGATTGATCTTATTCATCATAGGATGAGAGAAGCTCAAAGTAGACAAAAATGCTATGCCGACAACAGAAGAAGAAAATTATAATTTTCTGTGGGAGATTTGTTATTTATTCGTGTTTCACCTATGAAGGGTGTTGTGCGTTTCAGTCGATCGGGAAAATTAGCACCTCAATATATTGGCCAATTTCCCATCATAGAGCGTGTTTGTTCCGTGGCTAATTGCCTTTTATTACCGGCTCAATTTTCTGCTATTCATGACTATTCAACGTCTCTCAACTACGGATATGCCATAGGGATTCCGATTCTATTCCTGATCCCGGTGTTATTGAAGAAATTGAAGTTTCACCTAATTTGACTTATGAGCAACATCCTATTCGTATCATTGCTATGGAGATTAAACGCCTTCGAAATAAAGATGTTCCGCTTGCTAAAGTTTAATGGTCCTCAAATCCTAAGGTTTGTTCTTGGGTATCCAGAGAATTCATTGAGCGTACACATCCGGACTTACTCTCTCGTGCTCCTTAAAGTGATCTTCTCACTTTAAAATTTTCTTTTGTTATGTTATGCCTTAGTGTGGTTGTTACTCTTTGTTTTCTTCTTAAGTATTTCGAGGATGCAATTTCTTTAAGGAGGGGAGTCTATAACAACCCGCATATTTTACGATTGTATATTTAAATATTTTGTTTAAATATGGTATCGTTAGTTGAATTTAAAGTCCAAAATATGACTTATTGTAAACAGTCGAACCCGGACTCGAGACCACTTCCATTGAGTTCAAAACAACGTTTACAACTTGTTTGAGTATAAACATCGATATGTTTGAAGTTGATTGAACTTTGGTATTTTCATTTGGGTTGTGTTCTAGCCCACTAACCCAACAAGTTAACCCAAACTCCTCTACCAAATAACTCTAACTCCACTCCTCTTTATTCATTCATTCCACTTTCTAAATTCCTAACATTCAATCCCTAGGAAAAATGGGGGAAAGGAGAGGATATTAGAAATTCCTAAGCCCTGGTTCTCTTAGGAAATTCTAATTCAAGTTCCAAAATCAAAGAGAAGCTTAGGTAAGCATCATCTTCATCTTATCCATCTCAATCTCTCTTCAATGTTCAGAAATTCCTATGACCTAACTTAGAAAATCTTTACATTTGATAATAGATTGAAGATTCTATAGGTGTTGTTGAAGAGGAATTGATCTTTCCTTGTTTTAGAGCTTCTCAATTGTGGTTTTTGAGTATAAAGGTGTGTTCTTGAACTCACATCTATGTCTATACCTTTGATGGTTTTGTTAGGAATGAATTCCTAACATCTATTTCATGTTCATTTGCTTTTGAATTGAATTGGTTTGGTGAATTTTCTAAGTTTTGGTATTTTGAAATCAAAATATATTAATATCCTATTAAGAATGTTTGGACATATTGTTTGGAGCGTATTGAAGAGCGTATAGGGCTGGGTTGTCATTTGGCATATATCCCTAGCCACCATCGCCCATTTGATCACTTTCGATTTGAATTGGCCATCAATAGCCTAGGCAAAATTTGCCCTGAGCTTCAGCTCAGACGTTTGGCAAAACACTCAGACGTCTGAGGCAAAAGAATAAACGTTCCAGACTTACGGCTTAAACATCTGAGTGATCAGGAAAAATTCAGACCTTCAGCTCAGACGTCTGGGAGAACCACCAAACGTCTAGCGTTGAGTAGATTTCCGTTTTAATCGATTTATGTTGATCCGGTTATTTGTTGTCATTTATTATCGACTTTGATGACTTCTTTTTGAATTTTTGGAAATATCCATTTGATGGATTCGATATCAATTTTCATGGTTTTAATTCACGATGTTGTATGTGAATTTTTTGTGATAGATTTTTTTTACAATCATTTCTGTGATTTGTTACTTTAAAATAGAATGGTTTTTATACTAGTAGTAAATATTCAAACTCTTTTACAAAAATGATTTCAACATTACTTTTAATACAAAATTCGTTTTTAAAACTGTTTTCCAATTTATTAGTATATACAAATCTTTACCTCATTTGTTCGAGAAATCCATTTAAACGACTCAGCAAAATAAGTGGTATGAAACGCTTGCGTTTACTTCGTCGGTTAATTCTTAGACTTGTTCGATTGAAATCTTGTGATAATTTTCGAGTGGAAATCTATAATCTGTTCGTAAATATTTAAGTTAACCTAGTAGTTATCGGACATAAAGATAAACTCATTTGTTTACTAACTTAGTGTAATTTACAGTTTTTGTTGATCAATGATGATCATTTTATGGTTTAGACTAGGGATATACGATGTATGTTTGTCCGCATGGGGGATTGTACCTCGTTCTTTGGAGTTTCGTCTCACTTTTATGGGCTAGCGGCACATGGTCTTTTTACGGATTTCGGTTCATCGGGCGTACCGTTGTACTACGTCGTTGTTTCGGCTTATTTGAGTTTCAGGTTCCTCGAGCGTACCGTTGTACTACGTCATTGCACCGGCTCTATGGATTAGCGACCCATGGGATAGCGTTCTGTTTGTGATACACGTGTTGGTGAGTTTTCATGCTCCCATTTTTGATAGGCCTCCCCCTTTATGTTTTTTGGATTTCCAATTATTGATTCTAGAATATATGTTTCACCAATTTTGAAGATTTGCATTGATAAGCTCTATCAATATGGTTTGGTGAGATATTATATGATTTTTGTTGTTATCAGTTATATTTGTCATATCTCTTATCCTATCTCATCTTAAGTGATATTTATAGCTAGATTGATCCGTTTATTATTTTTCTTATTAAATAATACTCGGGTCAAACCGAGGTGTTTTAGGTGTTTCTACTTGACTTCTTATCAGCGACCGTCATCTGACTTTTGGCTTACTACTTTAGCTTAGTAGTTTTTGATTTTATACATTCGAGATAGAGACTCCTTGATGTATACATATTCTTTTGTCTAGCACTTGTACATATTCTTTTGTGATGTAGTGGATCTTGTATTACCACTACTTTGATGTACACTTCTTTGTGTTAAATTCATATCTGTTTCCGCCTTAGTGATGTGAATATCTGTGACTGATTTTGTGTTGTGCTTATTATTATTTTTTTCCGAAGGTCACATAGCCACTGTGTAGTAGCTTTGCGTTTGTAATTGATATGTCAAATTTTGATATATTATCTGACATATTGATACTCGCACAAAATAATTACACAGATGGTAGCTCCTTAACAGCCTTATTCTTTGCGTTAGTTGACGACATTACCCTATAGTGTCCTTGGCTAGGTGAGTATAGAGGTAGGGTGTCACATTTAAATCACCTCATTTTTTGAAATTGCTAACCCTTCCAATACCAAATTTAGTCCGCTGCGAAGTATTTCTGCCGCGAGTTCACGTGACTTGATATGAAATTAAGACCTCGTATAAACGTTATACACATTTTGTAAGCATTCGATAAAATTATTTGGATTAATTAAAATCACTAATAGCTAGTTAATATTAAATAATTTAAAATTTTAATATAACCAAAAATGTTAAAATTAACTTCACCTAAAATTCTTCTGTTCTACACGTTCCAGTTTGACCACGCTCGCAAGGTTGCTCAACGCTCCTCCTCTGGCTCTCACTGACCACCACCACGGCCCTATTACCTACTCGCCGTCACGCGCGCGAGCTCGCCTTCGCTCGAACGCTCCATCACCGAAAACTCCAACATCCACTTTAAGTCGACTTCGCAACCCACCTCATATGCGACTGCCGAGATTCACCTCCATGAATTTTTTTCGATTGAATCACGTTCCCATGCAGTCGAACTCGAACTTACACCCAGATCCACAATCGGCGACTCAATCTCCTGATAATCGCAACCCAAACCCCCTCTGCTAGTCACTAAACAAATTCGAGCACCTCCCACCGATGCCGCGCCTAACAACAAACATAGCAGTTTTGAAGAGAAACTCAAATTTGAACTTTTGAATGCCGAACAAAACCTCATCCCTATTGATTTATGTACTCCGAAGAACTTTTGAATTTCCTGTTATAAGTTTCACCCCCCTCCCCTTTTTTTCTTTTCAACTTTCACTTTTTTTTCAAATTTTCTTTCGCCTATGAGAAGATTTAAATCAATGGAGGGAGATGTTTGAATGTACAAGTGCTTTTGTGCGTTGGATGAGGTTTTGGTGTACAGTGATTTGAAGTATTGAAAAAGCTCTGATGTGAATTGCTTGACCATTCAACTATACATAAATTATTCAAATTTTAAATCATCTTGAATTCGCAACTTAAAATTTTGACCTCCTATCGAGGCATGCCGTTAGGTGTTCATAATGTTATACCTCTATTTCGAATGCAATAGAAAATGTCTTGAGTTCTAATTGGATTGTATGGAAAAGATAGCTTTTGGATCCAATTATTATATTGAATTTTCGATATAAATTTCAGCGTGTTTACAACTCGTACGGCCAAACGCTAACTCCAAACATTACGAAATTTGAAATCCAACAATAATACACTATTATGGATCCAATGAAACTGGTTTCATCAAATTTCAAGACTGTGCCCCGGAAGGCTATTTTTAAAAGTCAATTTAAACGATATATTTTTAAAACTGAACAAATCACTTTCGAATTCAATTTTCAAAGCTTTTATTATCTTCAATATTATTAATACACATTTTATAAGCTTTTAAATTATTTTTAACAAGCCTAAAACCCAGATTTCATATTTTATCCAATTTTCAATTATTAAATTTAAAAATTAAATTGTCCAGTAAATGGTTATATTTGAAATTCAAGTTAAAAATTAACTTTTTAAATATTTAAAATCAATTAAATATTTCAATTTCAATATCCAAAATTTTGGGTCATTACATAAACCGGCTATCTAGTCTACTCATTTAAGAGTACTTGAGATAATATGGAGCAAAACATAAAACCTCGAGTCAGACAATAGTTCAATTTGAGAGACAATAAATCTCAAAATATTATACAAGTTGATACAGTAAATAAAAAAGTTATAAGAGTCATACCTAACATATCCCTACAACCAAAGAGTTAGTAGATTATATCTATAATATGTTACTCTACAAACATCATGAAGGTGTACTACATCCTAAATACAACATCGAGGTGACTAGGTATCCACATCTACAATACCTACATCATGTGACATCCCTAGATTGATAGACAATAAGTAAAACAACCATAGCAAACATAACATCCATCAAATAATCATCACTATCACTCAATGTACCCTGGGATATGATAACTCGTATGATCATTCCTCTATCAGGGATTAATGGAAAAATCTTGGTTTAAGTGTACTTGCTCACTAGCCTATAGCTGACAATAGATCCATTCCAAAAATCCGGGTAGCCGTTCCAAGTACCCAATGAGCATCCTCACAATACCCCAGCTTACTAGTACATTAGAAAACACTTTGAGTATCAACGATCCGTTAGCATGAGTATACGTGCCCTTTTCTTGCTCCGTTTACTCTCCATTCACCCTTAAGGAACTATTTCACATTCCTTTATTTCCTAGATAGAAACTTTCAACATTATATCCATGGATCACCCTTCCTAAAACCCACTCTTGTGGACAATCATCCTCACGACTCCATTCAACGTCAAGCCATCATCTTCAGAACACAACTCCATCATCCTTAAGTTACCATCATCAAAGTCCTGAAGTCATCAACCTTTATCGTGCTGCCACATTGTAATCATACGTCAAGCGAATGAACAAACACCTTCAGCACGACCTGTAAGTCTCTATGAACATCCCCTAGAAATTTAGCCAAGAATAGCCACTCTAATTCATATTAGTACCAACATGAATTGCTTTATGTCGGTGCCGATATAAATTACTTAGCTAAATTTTGGCTAAGTACTTCATATTGATTTCTTTCCCTCATTTGCTTGCTCGAAGACCCCTTTCCACATGCCTGAAGTCCCCTGGCCTAATCCAGTAGCCCAAAATATGTCGGTATAGATTAGAAGTGCTTGACACCGGTCACTAGAACTTCACCAAATTTTAGGGTTAAGTCCCCAGACTCCTTCCTTACTTTACCCTAAGGTCTTTCTCGAAGTTTCTATGTCTAAGTCCTGAAGTAGCTTGTTTTCCCAACTAAAAAGCAAATCTATCAATTAGAACTCAACCCAGTACTGAGAAGAATTTGAGCATCCCGACCAACTCTAAACAACTTACAGCTTGAAGTGTAGGCTTCCATCCTCGTCTAGAACCCCTCCTCCAAGTTACATTCAATTTTGAGCATTTTTGACTCACTTTGCCCAAATTGATGACCACTTCCTAGCTAAGACAAAAACGCTTAACAAATGTAACAAAGCAACACATAAAATAGCAGCCATCATTCATAAGCATCCATTCAATACATACAATTCATCCAAATATGATTAACATACAAGGTATTGCCTAAATCTAGTTTTATACAAAAATGATAGCATGATCCAAAAGATGTGTAAAAGCATTTAAAAATCCATTTCTATCTTTTTAAATTTGGCCATGAACATGTGTGAATGTTAAATTAACGTTTTTATCGTTTTAACACAGAAATCATATCAAAAACTTCATTTTTAACTATATGGACATGCATAGGATAATGAGAGTTCATAAACCACTCACCTAATATCAAAATTATCAATTTAATTCCCAAATCTGAAATGGACAGCAAGAATCATGATTTCAAAGCAATCAAAATGTTAGATTTTCAATACTCTTTGCTAGTCACTCTTCTAATAATGGTTTAAGCTGGGATAGTATGAAAAAGATGAACTTTTTGATAGAATCTAGGCTGATGGAGATTTTGAATTATTTTTAAGAAGTGGGAAATGATTTGGATCTATCTTGTCGGTCCCAATTAGGTACAATTCTTGAAATATGTTAGTGGGCTTAAGTATGGCCATTACTTAATTACCCAGTAATCTAGTCAGCAGTGTCAGAACTTAAAACGGTCATATCTCCTAAATGGAAAATCTGTTTTCATATTATGACTACTTTACAAAAAGAGAAACCATCATCTCAATCAAATGAAAGTGATTTCAAACCCTAATTCAACTCCTACAAAAAATTATAGGCTTGAAAAGAATTTCTCGGTCTAAAATGTCCGATAAAATTTCTAATGGTGTAAAATGTCCCCAGTAGTCATTTCTTAAAATTTTAAAGTCATAGGATCTTATATGATTTAAATAATAATATTTTACGATCCTATGATACCTTAAATACAATTCATTACAAACAAAATCAATAAACTAGGAGCAAAAGAGAAGTAGTGAATTCGAATCAAATTAGAAGATGAATTTCTTCAAGCAACTCTTAGAGGTGAGTGGATTAATTACGATGTGTTATGATAATTAACAAGTAGTTAATTTCTTATAACTCTACTTGAATTAAAAATATGATTTATGAATTTGGAATGATAATTTCAACCTAGAGTTTATTTAAAACCGTAATATCAGCTATGAATCTATAAAGGTATAAATTATGGAAAAACCTTAGATGATAATTTAATAAAATAATTATTGAAATAAGGTTAAGAATAGACAGTTACAAACTTTTATATGGTAAGTTGGAATAGTTTTGGATAGATAAAAGTAATTGAATACACCCTTGTAATTACCTTGAATTAATTCCATTTATTTTGAAATATACATAGCTGGTGATTGAAACATCCATAGGTAATCGACGAAAATGTTATCTACAATTAAAGAGATAAATTAGTTGAAGCTACGTATAAAGCAAAAGGTAGAAATTGTACGAAAACGTTGTTAAAAAATGAACCCTTGCTTCTATACGTGAATCCATGAAGAAAACGACCAAAACTAATAAGCAAACAGACCTGGAAACGTGAAGTTAGGCATCTGAACCAACGACCAGTCATCCGAATCCTTGACTAGACATCTAAATGGAGTACCGGATGTTTGACTTTCACAAATCATAAAAAAAAGGAATTTGTTCATTTCTTACTTGATTCGGATGTCTAGATTTATTTTCAAATGTCTGAAATCAAAGTTGGACGTTTGAAAATTAGATCAGATGTTTGAATGCATGTAGCCTGATTTTTGTATAGTTTAGACGCCTGAATTAAAATTTAGATGTCTAAGTGGTTGGAAAAATGCCAGTTAAACCTGGACCTGGTTCAAGCCAAGTAGGGCGAATCGGGAATCGGGGGATTTGTTCCCAACTTCTTCAACTTTGAAGAGTTCATGGAACTGAATGGAGTCATGCAACAAGATGGAAAACGTATCACATTTGGTGATGTACTATGATCACACTTCATGATGTTACAAGGCGTGGCACTCGACGTGGCTTGCAGTTCTATCGCGATTATATGCTTTAGAGAATACTACACTAACGAGAGGTTACTCCATTTCTTAGGGCAATTTGGTCTAGAAATTATTGTGTATTCCCAGTGTTGTGCATAGTTGCATGTACTAATGGAAGGTTACTCAACGCATTTACGGTAATGGGGCCCAGGCATTTTTATGTATGCCCGGTGCGATGCATAGATAATAGGATATCAGGCACTAATGGGAGGTTACTTGATGTTTTTGGGGCAACTGGGCCTAGACATTATTATGCATGTTCAATGTTGTGCATAGGATAATGAACGTTAACGAGTAGGTTGCTCAATGCTTTTGGGGCAAGCGGGCTTAAGAATTGTAGAGTGTACTCAAAATGATACATTGATAATCGGGATCTCATACTTGGAGTTCATATTGGAGTGGTTCATCAATGAGGATGTTTATTCGATGTTAAGTACACTTGAGGTGACTATTACACTTGGTATTAGGTTGTTGCTCTTTAGTGTGTAGTTCTTTACACACACAGTCCATAAACACAAATGAACACCTTAGGTCATGTAGGTATTAAATGAAGTTAATTACTTTTGAACACCATAAATTAGTAATACAATTCATTCACAAGACTTTATCTTATCGCCTCATTTTCTTCCCCTTTTATATGATTACATGAGGACATGGTAGCAAATGAGTTGGTTTGGAATGGTGCGTGGAGATAGCAACATGACGTTTGGAGATTCATCTATTTACAAGCATTCTTCTTTGATCTGACTTATTTATGGTGTTATTTGGAGTTTTTATCCATGTCAGACGTTCTATATAAACGATTATTTTGAAACCACATTTGTATTTATATTTTATTTCCTTTCGCTATAAGATCTGAAAGTGTAGAATGTTCTCAAAATAATATATGTCTCTATATCATACAAAACTTAAAACCTACAATTCGTACTTCTTGACATGATGTAAGTTTAAATGTCATTTTGGGCTTTGGATCGCTATGTCCGGGGGCATGGGTTGTTACAATGATAGCCCACTATAATAAATCAACATATAAATAAATAATAACATATTGTTTAACAAATGGGAAAGAAAACAAGAAAATGAACCAAAGCAAATGTTTGTGATATAAACTTGTAAAAGGCTTTATAGAATTCATGATGGCTTTCTATACCCTAGTATAGAATAGGACTAAAGGCAATTTTTCAATATTAATTCAGAGGTTTATAAGCAGTGATAATGAGGATGATGATGTGTGTGTTGTTGCAATCAAACTAATATACTTGTTCCATTTATCTTACATAGATAAGGAAAAAATGAAGCATGGTAAGATGCAGAATATATCGTACTAATTGAATCTAAATTCAGAATTAACTTACATGGTCCTCAAAATTAGGGTTGCTCAAGTTCATGGATAGATTTCTTATTAGTGACAAAACCTAAGCAGCAGTTATAAAAGTCCAAATATGCATTGATAGCTTCTACATGTATGAATTGCATGGTAATTGTATCACATCATGATATATAATAAATAAAACTCCAATAGCTTAATATTTTATGGATACTCTATTGTACATCAATGTTCAACTTTGTACCCTTCAAGTTTTATTATATAGATTTTCATTATACCTATTTACCGTGCCACTATAAGCAGATTTTATATAGTATATGAACTTTTAGATGAATGCCAGCTAAAACTACTTAGTTTTAAATTGAGTATTATTATGTAACTCTTTGGCTTTGTCGTGGGTCGAGGCAAAATTTTGTCCCATATGTTTTGCGTATTAAGTATTATCATAATATGTTTTTTATCATAATTTCATTAATAATACCCGGTTAAATTACAATAGTAGCTATACATTTACTGCCAAATTTTAAATGATGTGTCTGCCCAATTAAAGATAAACATATACAATGTCTAAATATAACAATTGAAAGGTCCTCTTATAATCTCTTATGCTACTTATAAGTGACAGATATCTGTCAATGTTATAGTGAATAAGCTTTATACAACAAACTGAATAAGAATGGTAGTAGTTGATGATAGTTAGATATTTTTACTATTAACAAAGTACAAATAAAAAACAATTTTACTCTATAACTAGCATACAACCATTTCTTGTATATAACAGTTTTATAAGCACTTAAGGTTGTAAAGATGTAGAAAGTGTAGTTTACATAATCAAGCAATGCGAGTTATAAAAATACCATATAGAATGTGCGCACAATTCATATGCATTGGCCTATGCTAGCTTGACTTTTTCGTTCTTCTAGTACCTAATGAAAATGAAATGCTAGTGATCAGAACATCTATTTTTATGTGCATGTGAAATTCTATATTACATAAAAATACTTTAATTTGTAACAATAGCAAATAATAGTGTCATGATTAACTACATGAAACTACAAGTCAAACTTATGTTTAGTGCCATCTTGTCTCTTAAAATTCATATACAGATCCAACTTTTGACTAATGGATTGCAGTCTTAAGACAAAATAGTACATTGTGAGAGATTGTTGTTATATTTGAGTCCAAGATTTATGCCAGATTTTATTTGATAAACTATATAATTTTTCCATTCTGTTGGCACTATCCTAAAATAAGATTAATTATGTCATATACATGATAGAACATGTATAAGCTAAGTAATATTCAGAAAAGTTTAAAATGTAATGAAGCACTAAAAATAATACTGACTCTAATCTTTGTTTCATCCAGTTTTCATCATCCCTTTTCCATAAAACAAAAAGGAAATAATATGGCATTACTATGAAATTAGATACAACTAGAAAGAATGAGTATATACATTTGTGAAGTTGGTCCAACTGTAAAAAAAATTACAGGCATGTGCTCCTCTTCTCTCCTTTCCTGCCTCAGTAGAATGCATAGTTATGCATGCATTTATCAGAAGATTTTCCAGCTTAATAGTCTCAATCAAGTCGGAGTTCCTATTTAACCAAACATCATAAGGTGACATTTATAAGCAAAACTGTTTGAACAGATGAGCATTGAGGAAAATTATAGCATGGCATATTTCCTTTGAATTTGTCTTTAAGCTTTATGAGTACCTCAGAAGATGGGAAAACATTTTCCTTAATGCATCTTCTCCTAAGGAAAAGCAAATATGCGAGTTAGTAGTTAGTAACATATAAATTTTTAAATCACGTAAGTTCAGTTTAGAAGTTCCTTTAACAGCCAAAATTAAATGTTTATAGTATGCATTATTTGATAATGGGTAAACATTTGCTATCCACGAATCAATCTCAAAACATATGCACGACATTTCCAGAAAAACAAATAGTGCATACAGATAAACATAAATAAGGAGAACAAATTTGAAACTAAAGGAGAAAGTATTGCCAAACAATAAAAGCAATTACATTAATTTTTCGCTAGTATGTCCCTTCATCATTTAAGAATCAAGTCTAATTGGCAGTAACCAAAGTTATACATTACCTTTTCTATCGGAAAAAATAATAAATATTCAAAATTTCATACTGCATCTTAGCAAAAATATGGTGTAATATATTTTATACATACCCGATAGTACTGAAATGAAGGTACGCATTTGCTCGACTAATCGGGACAGGAAGTGGGTTCTCGAGTAGGACCTAAAAGGGTATTACAAATCTATTATGCTAAAAACTTAGGGCATGTTTGGTTTCTTATTTTCAGCTCATTTTCAGTTTTGATTTTTTCGAAATTCTAAAAAGCTGTTTGGTTTGAGATTTTGCAAAACGCGTTTTAGAAAACATTTATTTTCAAAAACAAGCTTTACATGTAAAACTGAAAACAAAATTTTGTTGTTTTCACTATTTTGGCCGAAATCAAGAAAACACATGACAAAGATGGAAACACACGATTTCATTTTCTGGCCGCAAAAAAACTAATTCCCAACTTCGTCTTCATCTGCGCTACTAACACAAAGAAATTCTAAATTACACCATGCGATTCAATTGTCGGAAGCTCCAATATCAACATCCATCGCGCATCATCGTCACTTTTGCAATCTCTCCACTGGAACTCCCAAACTGCCCGATATCTCCTTCAGGTACTTAATAATTTAACCCTAAATTAACTGAGATTTGATATATATCAATTATGATTTTTGATTGAGTAGGTATTCTTTGATTGCACATTATTTGACTTTTTATACACAAATGATTGTTTCAGCAGGTCATTTGTTCATTAACACCTGAGTATTGCAGTTGAAATTGCACATGAAATGTTTATCAAAATGAAGAAGAAGAAAAATTTTCACTACTACTCTTCAATTCTATAAATGAATACTGATATTTTGTAACATGTGAAAAACATATCAAAACGAACATATGATTATTAATATAGTTGTAGATTATTTTTCTATAATTATTTCATATTAATGGTGATGGCTAATGCACTGAATTCTATGTAAATTATATTGTTTCTAACATATACGCATATTTTATTAATGGCGATGAACTAATATTAATATTAATATTATCTCTAATACTAATAAAGAAAATTCGTTTAATTAATTTACTCGGCGTCTTTTTGAAATTCCGAAAATGTCGTTGCTTTGTGTTTACAATAATATAAACAGCCCATATGCGAAGCATGAGATAATTCTAGCATTTATAATAATAAATTGTTGCTTATATTTTGCAATCAAATTATTTCTTATTTATCATTTGAATATTAACTACTAGGTGGATGGTGAGTAAATGTAAATTGATGTTGAAGCTTGTAACACTATAGTGTTTTGCGTTGAAGATGATAGTTTTGTACAAGTATTTTTTAATTTTAATTTTTACAAATGATCTTGTACTTAGGCATGTGTTAACGGAACAAATGATTCAAAAATATACAGTGATCAACTGATTCATGAGTTCTTGAAGCATGCAACATTTCATAGCATGCCATTGTTTACTACTATGCTTTTAAAAAGCTTCCTGTAATCGGTAACTCACGATTTGTGTATGGTGGCTTTGAAGTCCTCTTAAATATAAGTGTATTATTGCTCATCACCGTACATCACCCAAGAGCTTCAAGTAACTTTAGCTTACTTAATAAGTTCAGAGTAACCGTGAGACAGTCGGACTAGTTAAATAGTAGTTGTTGTTATTGCTGTTATTATTTCTTCTTTTGTATGTAGTACTATTTGTTACTGAATATGTTGGTCTTATGCAACAACGGCTTTTGGCCTACTTTAGCAGTTTTCATGCAGAGGATACCGGTTCTTGGCTGGCTAACAAGGCAACCTTTTGTGATAGGGGTAGGGAAATCATTTGTTACATCGTCATCTTGCTTAGTTTTCATAAATTTTTGACTTGAGTTGTTTATTCAGTTATATTTGAATTTCTAATATTAATATTTTTATGCTTTATTACCATGTTGATCTTGCTTTTTATTTATTTCCTCTATGTAAATTTTGCTTTATTTCCTTGCCCATGCTTCTGTTTTTCTTATATCTGTCCATATCATCTAAGTTTACTTTCTTCAATTTTTTTTCTTTTTTTCTTTTCATTTATATGTCACATTTTTTTTCCCATGCTCTTTCTCATTTATAAAAAAATGTTTGTTACGAATTAAACTATTTCCATATGACATCATCTGCTTTACATTTCTGTATTTTTTGGTGTTACATCAGGATTTCTCACTCTTTATTGTGTTCTTCTACAGCTATTTGAATGGTGCAGAAGCTTAAACAATAAATTAATTCACCATCTCGTTAGTATATCACATTCCACTTGGTACATCATTCAACAAGATAAAAATCATTTCAAAAAATAGATTTTGTGAATGCTTCTGTTTAGTATTATGAATACTTAGTCTCATTTTTATTCTAATTTTGTGCGATGATTTGGTGTATGTCTTACTTTTATACTATCGTGTTCAGATATGATTTGGAAGATATCTCTGTTATGTTGCTTAGAAATTTTTTGTTTGTTGATACATCTATTATATCATGGTGGAAGATGCTTGAGTTGCCTTCTTTCAATTTTCGCTTTATTTTATGTCGCTGTTATGTTACATGTCTGTAACCTTGCTATGAACTTTTTTATTGTAATTTTTATTCCTATATAATTTGGCCTCATGTAGTTAAAAATGTTGTGTTCCCTTTAATGCTTAATTATTATATTTATGATGTAGTGTATTTTCTTTTACCTAGTATCGATTTGTAATTAATAACTTGATATAATGGTAGTAGTTGTATTTAACTTTGTTATATTTGATTTTTTTTCTTTATTTGATTTTCAATATGTTAAGTGTGTTCATGTGAACATGAAAAATGACTAGTAGATGTTGTATATTATGTATCATGATTTAAATGTAAAATTTGTCTGAATTATAAAAAGAAAATTCAAAATTTCAAAATATAAAAACCATAACTCAAACCAAATGCATTTTTCTATTTTCAGTTTTGAAGACATGTTTTCGAAAAAGGCACACCCAAATGTATTTTGTAAAATAAAGAAAATCTTCAAAACAGAAAACTGAAAAGGACTATGAAAATTCAAAACCGAAAACTCAAAACACAAACAAAACAATACCTTATATTGTGCATTGGAAGAGCCGATGAAGCAAAAGAGTTGAAGGAAGGAAGGCTAATGATGGCTACTACGGAGAATATGGTAACCCTAATTAACCGATGAGGGGAGGCTGGAGGATGAGGGAGGAAGTATGAGAACCGGATGGGGGAGGAGGGAGGTAATGATGAAGAGGAGTGGGAAGAATGTGTAGCTAGGGTTTGGGATCGGGGGAATCAGCATGTCTCCATTTAGTCAGAAGATATTACAAAGGAGCGGGAGGTTGAAAATTCTAGAGGCAACGGGTGTATGCATTTGGCCAATACTTTAGTATGTAAGAGAACTAAGGTTTGCAACGGTGTTAAAGCGGTTATAACATTGCAACGGCTCAGAGTCATTGGGAAATCATCCCAAAGCTGCGTTGCAGAATTGCTTCTATGGTGGTGTGCTTTAAAAGGGATATCGGAATATAAATTGTACGTATTATCTGACGATGCTCAAAGGGAAGGAATCTGGTTCCATTCATAAACATATTTTTCTTATAGAAAATTATCTATCAGTAAGTGCTTCATCTTGGGTTTTAGGTACTATATTAGGAGCTCATATTTGTAATTTGTTAAAGGGGCTTAAGAGCAAGAGGCTATTCGTAAGAGGGGCCATGGAATTCTAAGCTGCAAATGGAGCTACTATAACTTCCACAACAGTATGGGGTAACCATGTGAAGCTTGTTAGTAGGCATGATTTAGTTTGATATAATTGTTATTTTGTACCTAACTTTATTAGTAGAATAATCTCAGTTTCTCGTTTGATAGAAAATGGTTATAGTTTTATTTGTAACGATAATGTTATGAATATTTGATATCTCCATTAATAGTTGAAATAGAAACACAAACTTTTAGCATGGCCGTAAAGTTTCAAAAATACCCTTATATGTATTTCTTTATTAATAGTTACAATACACTTGGTGTCGTATTTTTTTGGCGTTAGCAGAAAATACCAAAAATGTCTCTCTAAAGATATTACCAAAATTTAGTATCACATAAAAATAGGATCTGACAATTAAACTTCATCTACAAATTCAAATTTTCTTCTATAAATATTCACCAAATCTTAATATCCTTAAAAATAAGATCTACCAATAAACTACTTTACAAATTCATTTTTTATTAATTAATAATATAAATAAAATTTTAAACTAATGCAAATTAGATATTGCAACTTAGAAATAAAAATTCAAATTATTACAACGATTCAACATAAAAATATGGTTAAATATTATGGAAATCATTTTCTTTTGAACGTACTAAACAAGTTAAATTTATAGAAAAACAATTCAGGCGCGTTCATCACGCGTGAAGCGCGTGCCGTAACGCTCGTAATGATAAAACCTTTTGCTTTGGTATTCTTAAGCATAACGTTTATGTACTTAACATAATCATGTATTTGCAGTTGAAAATAATAATGCATCAAAATTAAGTAATAGCCACCTTTGACACATAGACTGGGCCATACAGGTAAGAAACAAATGAACAAGTTCAAAAACCAAGGGTTTCCACAATTTTTTATTCCGAATCATCTGATACTTGTACATCGTGTCTTAAAGGTATAATGGCCAAACACCTAATCCATGGGAGCAATGAAAGAGTTGCTAAACTCGTAGAATTGGAACAAATATATATATGTGGCGTTATATCCATAGTTACCAAGGTGGATCCTTATACTTTGTTACATTCACCGATGATTTATCTAGACATGGATATGTGTATCTAATGAAACAAAAGTCAAAGGTCTATGATAAATTAATATAATATAAGAATGAGGTTAAAACCAGACAAGTAAGAAATAAAATACTTTGATTTGATTGAGGCGATGAGTATATTAGGTATGAGCTCTAAGAGTACGTAAAAGGGAACGAGATTCTCTCTCAAGTCACTCCTTTCTATACTCCTCAATACAACAGCGTTTCAAAAAAGGAGAAATCAAATTTTGTTAGGCATGGTTCGATCACTTATGAGTGATACTGAGTTGTCTCTTTCCATTTGGGGATGTCTACTTGATAGTGCGAACTATATGTCAAATTTGGTACAATTTAAATCTATGCCTAAGGCCCCATATGAGTTATGGATTGGTAAGAAACCTCACCTTAATTATCTTATGGTATGGGTTGTCCAACTTATGAATAAAACATAAACCCTATTAAACTTAAGGTAAGATAAGTTTTAAGCAACTTTATATGGTATCGTATAAATTCTCGTGGGTACATAGTCTATCATATTGAGGAACAAGCTGTTTCAAGACGTGCCACCTTTTCAGAAAGTGAATTTTTACCTTGAGAAATTAATGACGATAAGATAGACATGGATGAGATCTAAGAAAATCTTAGTGAACCTGAATATTTAGATAGTAATTCAACACACATAGAAGACTTACAACATATTAGAAGGTCCAGCATGGAATCTCACGCATATAAGAGACACCATGATTTTCTCATTGATGGTGAGAAAGAGTATTGCATCATCGATGATGATGATCCCCTCACATACTGACAAGCCTTGGAAAGTAAAGACTTTTTTTTATCTTTTAATGCAATGAAATCAGAATTGGATTCCATGAACAAGAACAAAGTCTGGGTACTGAAAATTGTACCAAAACGGTAATACCCATCGGCTACAAATGGATTTTTAAGAAAAATATCAGTGTAGATGGAAAGTTCTAGACCTATAAAGCAAACTTAGTGGTGAAAGATTTTTGCCAAATTCAAGATATTGACTATGATGAAATATTTTCACTAATTGCAATGCTTAAGTAAATTGCTCTTATTATGGTTATGAAATATGGTAGAGGAATGTTAAATGGCATTTCTAAATGGTTATTTAGAAGATACTATTTATATTTAACAACCAAAGATTTTCGAAGTCAATGGAAGCATCGACAAGGCATGTAAACACTTAAAGACCAATTTATCGTCTTAAGCAAGCGCTAATGAGTTAGACTAAATGTTTTGACAATGTAGTCAAATAATTTGGTTTTGATCAAAACATAGGGGAAATGTGCCTATATAGGGAAAAGACAAAATAGTGCTATTACATTTTTTAGTTTTATACATTGACTATTTACTATAGATTGTACTGATATACCATGTTACAATTAGTGAAAGCTTGGTTGTAACAACCCACATATTTTACGATTTAATATTTAAATATTTCATCGTCAGTCGGATTATAGTCTGAAAAGCTATTTTTTGCAAACGGTCGAATTACGACTCGAGAACACCCCCATTGAGTTCAAAATGACATTTGCGACCTTTTTGAGTATAAACATTGCTATGTTTGGAGTTAGTAGAATTTTGCTACTTTATCACTTTGGGCTTTGGTTTGGGTTTCAGTCATATATCCTAACACAAGCCCTAGCTCCACCCCCACTTATCTTCATTCACTTCATTTTCCTAACACTCTCAAGTTCTAGATAAAAATGGTGGAGGAGAAAAAAGAATTAGGAAATCCTAAGCCTAGTTCCATTTGCAAAATCCAAGCTTTAACTCCAAATTCGAAAAAGAAGCTTTGGTAAGTTTTCTCTTCATCTTCTCCAACTCGTTCACTTTTCAATCTCAGAAATTCCTAAACCTAACTTAGGAAATGTTTCTCTTTTAAGCTTAGATTCAAGCTTGTTGGGTTGGAATTGAAGAGTGATTGTCTTTTCCATTGCTCTATAGCTTCTTCTTCATTTGTTTTGGGTTTAAAGGTGAGATTTTTATCTCACATCTATGTCTATATCTGTCCTTTTTGTTAGGTATGAATTCCTAACACTTATTCATGTGCATTTGCTTTTGATTTGGATTGCTTTGGTGAATATTCCAATTTTTGGTGTTTTGAAAGCAAAATGTATGAAAAATTCTTATATGGGTATTTGGACATTGATATTCGAGGCGTATCGAAGAGCCATTAAGGCTGGGTTGTCGCTTGGCATAAATCCTTGGTCGTCATGGCTCGTCCGATCGCTTCCGGTAATTATTTTTAGCCATTATTGGCCTAGGTTCAGCAAAGTGCCTGGGCAACAGTTTCAGACGTCTGAAAACCTTATTTCAGACGTCTGAATATTATATTGGAAATTTTTATTCCCCAGTATTCAGACATATGAATCAAAGGTTCCAGACGTCTGAATTGGTTCGAATTGAACCAGAGAAGAAATAGGCTAAAATTTGGCATTCCCAGACGTCTGAATTTATAGGTTCAGACGTCTGAATTATGTTCTGGAAAATATTTTATTTTCCAGATTCAAACTCCGAATCATACACTTCAGACGTCTGAATCTACTTGTTTTTTCTTATTTTTCCTATTTAGGTTGAGTTTCCAAGTTTAATCGATTTGTGTTAATTCCCATTTGTTGTTATCATTTATTATCGACTTTGATGACATTTTCTTTGGGATTTTTGAAACATCCACTTTGATGGATTTAGTATCGATTTCTTTGGATTCAATTCACGTCTTCGAATGTGAATTTTGGTGATTGATTGTTTCTACAATCATTTTTGTGATTTGTCACTTTAAAAATATAAAGGTTTCAATACTAGTAGTAAATATCAAAACTCTTTTATCAAAACAATTTCAACACTATTCTATTACAAAGTTCGTTTCTTAAACCATTTTCCAATCTACTAGCGTATACAAACCTTTACCTCACTAGTATGAGAAATCTAATTAAACGGCTTAGTAAAACAAGTGGTATGAAACGCTTGCGTTTACCTTGTCGGTTAATTCTTAGACTCGTTCGATTGAAACTCTTGTGACAACTTTCGAGTGGAGATTTACAATTTATTCGTAAATACTTAAGTTAAGCAAGTGGTTATGGAACATGAAGCTAAACTCATCTATTTACCAGCTTAGTGTAATTGACACTTCTCGATGATCGATGATGGTCATTTTTGTGGTTTAGACTAGCGATTTGCTATGTTTTCTTGTCCACGAAAGGGACAGTACTTCGTTTTATTGAGTTTCATCTCATTTCTTTCATACGCTAACGACCTATGTATTATTTAGAGTTTCGACTCAATTTTTGTGGGCTAGCGACCCATATTCTTTTATGGAGTTCGGTTCATCGGACGTACGTCATTGTTCCGGCTTATCAGGATCAGCGGGCGTACCATTGTACTACGTCGTTGTTTTGAATTATTTGAGTTTCTAGTTCCTCGGGCGTACCGATATTGTACTACGTCGTTGCACCGGCTCTATGGTTAGCGACCGTGGGATAGCGTCCCGTTTGTGACACACGTGTTGGTGAGTTTTCATGCTCCCGTTTTGTGATAGGCCTCCCCCTTTTGCGATTTTTGGATTTCTAATTGATGATTTCTAGAATTTGTGTTTCACCAGCTTTTATGATTGGCAGCGATATGATGTCAATTTTTTTGGTTTGGTGAATAAAATAAAGAATATGACATTCTTTTTGATGTTATGAGACTCTTGAGATATTGTATGATTTTGGTAGATTTTCTAATGTATACTTTTCATAGTATGACATTATTGTTATCATACGTTTTATTATATCTCATATTCTATCTCATATTTATCTGATATTTATAGCTAGACTGATCCGTTTATTATTTTCTTATTAAATAATAATCGGGTCGGACCGAGATGTTACAGGTGCTTCTGTTTGACTCCTCATCTGGGAGTATTATCTGACTTTTGGCTAACTACGTTAGATTGGTAGTTTTTGTTGTTATACACTCAAGATATAGACTCATTGATGCATACTTATCCTTTTGTCCAGCACTTGTATCTATTCTTTTGTGATATTGTGGATCTTGTTTGACCACCACTCTGATGTACACTTTTATGTGTTATATTCATATCTGTTTCCGCCTTTGTGATATGAATATCTGTGACTGATTTGTGTTATGCTTATTTCTATATTGGTTTCCGAAGATCATATAGCCACTGTGTAGTAGCTTTGAGTTTGTATCGGCATATCGGATTTCCTCTTGAAAAGAAATGCATATTATACTATCTGACATACCGGTGCTCGCACAAAGTAATTACACGGATGGTCGCTCCTCAACAGCCTTATTCTTTATGCTAGTTGACGGCATTACCCGGTAGTGTCCTTGGCTAACGTGAGTATATAGGTGGGGCGTCACATTGATTATCCAATAAAAATTTTCAATGAAAGAATTGGGAGAGGCATCCTTTATACTAGCTATAAAGATCTATAAAGATATATCTAGAAGGTTGGTGGGATAATCCCAATCCATGCACATATATAACATAATAAGATGGTTTAGTATGAAAAATTTCAAGCATGAAAATGTTCTAGTATGGCATGATATAGTTCTTTCTAAGAAGGACTCCCCATTATGGATAAGAAGAGAAAGTGTATGAGTAGGATTCCTTAAGCTTCGACAATAAGATCCATCATGTACACTATGTTATGTACTAGGCCATATGTCATTTTTGCATTAGGTGCGTTAGTTGACACCAATCAAATCTAGATGAAAATCATTAGATAACATTTAAGGTCATCCTAAAGTATTTATGAAATGTTTATTTCTAATATATGGAAAAAACAAAATCTTTATGAAGGGTTAATCGGAATCAAGTTTCATTGTAATGTCAACGATAATAAATTGGTCTCGGGATTCGTATTTACCCTCAACAAAGGGGTTGTTAGTTGGAAATTGTGACGATCCGCATTTTGGAAGGTTAAAATCGACAATAAACCACACATGTTCAAATCAAATAATTTGGAACACAGATAGTCAATGGGGTTAATTAAGAAAAATAAGAAAAGAAGAAAACAAACACATAATCTCATAGCAGAATGACAAAATATAATAATCAAATAAACAGTTCATGAATCTTTTTATACTATAAAATTGATTATAATTTATACAGTTTCTATCAGAGTTATATATATAACAAAATAATGCAGCAGAACAAAATGATGCGGGAATAATATTAGTAATAATATACCAAATCTTCGTCTTCATCCTCTGGAATTAATGATCTTCAATGCACTGAAAACTCTCAAGGCTGACCCAAGCACAAAGTAAAACAATACACTCGAGTCAGAACAAAAATATTCTTATATGAGTCAAATTAATATCACTATAACATGAGTGTAATAGCGTCAGAGATGTTTAGGGGATTTTACATCTCCGATCCAGTGTATAATGTGTGTGCAATAACTCAAGAGATGTTACAGGATTTTCCATCACTTAAGGATCAATCAAAATATCTATATATAGTAAAATACGCTATACATGTAATGTCTAATCAATCAAATAAATATTTTTTTCCAGCATTAAGGCTTTACATTAATCTTTTTTAACGCGTTTTTAAGCATTGTCGTACAGTTTGCATATAATGCCCCAGTAGCATGTCGGAGGATAGAGATGCGCAGTGATATGACAACACTAAACCAAACTCGTAGTGGTCTCGTATAAGGATAAAAGTATGACAATGCACGTGAGGCAATGCCCAAGGTAGGATACTACTAGTTCGGATCGCAGGGTTGTTGGTAACACATCGTAGCCACGACTGCCCATCGCGTCCATCCATCCCATATCGAGTCAAAGGGAAGTCATCCCAAATCAAGGTGCACCAATCGAAACCAACATCAAAGGTAATAGTATGGACCAAGTCCAAAAATAAAATCGAAGAACAGATGTCCACTAGAGGTAGCTACCCTCATTAGCCATGTTAAGCCATCCTGTATTAGTCATTTCAAATTGACACACGTGTCGGGGCTATCCATCATCGTTTCTTTCTTCAAATCCAACTACGTACACCAAATCGAACCACTTCATTCTGGAGTCTCCTCCGCGTACACAGTTGTTAAAGTGGTTCCAATACTGACGGAGAGTAACCAATTAGAGGCCTCGATCTCTTTAACAACCGATCGTCGTTTTACACACCAGTCGGTTCTTTTACAATTTCGAAACGATTCTTACTTGATGTAAAAATGTCATATTCACTTCAAAATATCATTCATTTCAAAATTATCATATTCACTTTGAAATCAATTTCATTTCAAAAATCATTTTAAATTTCGACTTTGGTTATAACCACATTCGCATTTATATCAACGATTTAAATATAAACATTCCAATTTTGCATGGTTTAACTTATAGAAAATAGTTTGAATAGTTTTAAATTTTAAATAGTTTAGAGATTTAAAATAGTTTGATATAAATGTTTGAGTACTGAAAATGGTTTATAATAAAATAGTTTAGAAAATAAAAAAAAATGAATATTTAGAAAGATAGATTTTAAACAGTTTATGTTAAAATAATTTGAATAAATAGTTTCAAATCAAATTGTTTCTTCTATTTCAAAAAATCTGGACCCGAGTCCAAATTTAAATCAAACTAATTCAATTCTAAATCTTTCAATTAAAATCATCTTCAATCTCAATTCAGTTCAAATTGACTCAATTTCGATCTCAATTTAAATCAGTTTCAATTTTAGTTCAAATCAACTTCGATTTGGATTTCAATTCGAATTAATTTGGATTTCGATTTTCATTGATTCGATTAAAATAGTTTAAGTTTCAATTCAATTCTTAATTTTAAACCATTTTGGTTTATATAAATTTTAAGTTCAATTTCAATTTACCAATTCAAATCATTTAAATTTCAATATTCAATTTAAGTTTCAAATCTTTAAAATAATTCAATTTCCAAAATTAAAATCAAATGTCGATTATTACTTCATATTCAAATTTTATTCTTTAAAACAATTTCTTTTAACCAATTTCGATTTCAACATTTCAAAGCCCGGATGAGAAATAATTCAATTCTCATAAAATAAAATTTTCTTCTTTCTCTAAAACAAAATCACTTAAATAATTTCAAAATCAAAAATTTTAAAACCATTTAATTTAACCAATCTGGTGTCCGTATATAATTTTCTATCATATGGCCAAGTGAATTGTTATTCCAATTTTCAATTGCAGGGATGGATATATATCATTTCAATCCAAATCTCAGTGTTATAGGTATATTCGTTTCAACCTACTTCTTAATTTATTCGAAATGGTTCAATTTACAGTTTATATACTGTCAATAATATACAGACGATAACAGGGATATATAAATAAATAAACATCCAATCATCTAATTATCAACCGATAGCATTCAATTTCAATCAACATTCAAATCAGCAAATAATTCACAACAACTATCTAGTTATCAGTATCAGGTGTTTAATTTGCAATTTAATTTCAATTTCAATTTCAATTTGACTATCGGTTAAAATTCCTAATAGTTCAATTAAAATGGCAATTCAAATGTCTGTTAAATTACCAAACAACGGTTAATAAAAATAAATAACTTCACGATTTCAATTTAACTAACATTAAAATAAATATGTATTTCTTGAGTGGGTTTAATCACTCAACTTTGTTTGAAACTAAAAGTTTTTCAGCTTTAAATAAATTCCAATCCAACTCAATATCTTAGCCATCGTCAATTCGTACGCAACGCGACTTGTTTCATTCGAAACGGACCTCGCATGAAAAAGTTATGGATTTTTAAACATTTGAATATAATCAAATTATAATTAACAAACTAAAATAATAAAAAAACAAACCCTAATCTTTCTTCCTCACCGTCAACTTCAGGCCGCACACAAACTTATTTTTTTCCAATTATCGAACGTCGATCGCCAACCACCACCATCATCGCCACTGACCACCATCCTTCGCCGTTGTCGACCGTCGCCTGCACGCACCGCCTCCATGCCGCCCGCATACATACGTACGAATGAACCCAATACTACAACACCAGCTGCCGCGAACGTGGCCCTTCTACTATCGTCGACATCAGCCGTTCGATGATCCATGACCAGCGATCGACTCCCCTCACCGAGCTCTCCAACTTCCATGTTGGATGCTAGGCCTAATTCCTCTCCGATTATTGTGATGATTCTAGGCCGTTGATTTGGCTAATTTTAATGGAAGCCAGGTTGAATTAGGGTTTTAGTTTAAGCAAATGAAAGAAAGGTTAAGGCTAGTTATAGAAAATTTTCACGGCACTATTCATCCGTGGAATTATCGAACGTCGAACGAACAATGCAGACTGGCGTTTTATATGTTATACCCCTATTCCGAGCACAATTGAATATGTAACGGGAGACAATTCCATCATATTTGGAAGATAGCTTTTGAAATCAAATTATTTTAACTTAGATTCCTTTAATTAAATTCTACGTATTTCAAGCTCACACGGCCAAACGATAGGCCCAATTGCTACAACATTTGAAATCCTATAATAATTCACTATTACGGCTCCGATGAAACTGGTTTCACCGAAATCCACTACAGTGACAAAAAGTCTATTTTCACCCATTAATTAAAATAAGTAATTTTCCAAAATCAATTTAATCACTTTAAATTCAATTTTAAAAGTTTATTATTATTATTCTAGTTTAAATTAAATTTAAATCAACTTTTAAAATCATTTTCATTCATATTAAATTCAGGATTCAATTATTTAAATAATTCCAAATATTAAATTTAAACAATTAAGTTATCAAATAAGTCATTATATATGAAATATTAGTTATTTAACTAATAAAATTTAACTTTTAAAACGAATTCAAATAATAAAACAACTACTTTCATTTTACAATAATTCAACATCAATGCAATTATTTACAATTTAATATTATTTAATTTACTTTCTAATATAAGCTATCATCCTTTATCTGATTGAGTTTTGTTATTTTAAATTTTCTAAGTTCATACCCAATAAATTACATAATAAATCATTAGAAAAACTATTTATAACCATTTTTTGTTCAATAGTTATATTAAATTCAATAATTTAAAATAGTTAAAATTTTGGATCGTTACAATCTCTTGCACTCAAAACTTTTCGTCCTCGAAAAGGGGTTAAGTGAGGAATCTAACATTCGATATATTTTTCTCAAAATAATCAACTTACAAAACTTTAACTTCTTATTTGAAAAACCTTTACTATGCTTCCATTACACCACTCTGATATCGGCTTATTTATGAACAAGTGATAAAAATTTAAAATCTCAAAAAATTTCTAACATCCGAATTTACGGAAGTTTCGGCAGCGTCTTCTTTGCGCGGCTCGATTGTAAAAATTACAATATTGATATAATATACAAATATACATCTCATCTCAATGATGAGACATCCCGTAGGGAAAAACATAAAAGTATGATATGTAATCTGTGATATGTACCTTATTATTATTAATACGAGCGAGTTCGCTCATATTAAGCTAGCAAAAGCGTGTCGAATCGCATATACTCTAATGGTCTTCATATGTACCTATCTCAACTCAAGTTTGAAATATTAGTTGCTTATAAAAAGATATAGAGAAATGTATGAGTTTACTAGAACTATATAACATGAATTTTGAATCCAAATCATAAGCACAAGCACTAGTACCCAACAAAATAATCATATGCAATCAAAAGTAGTAATAACAATGATTTACAACAAAAGAACCCATTCAACAAGAAATATTCGTCCAACTAATTCATAACTATCACAATTTACATTTTCCAATGTCGATGGTTAATTTATACACTATTATTTCTTATTAACATTCATACTTTATTAACGTCCAATTGGTATACTTCCAATTTATTTACATTTATTCCATTCAAGTTCAATTTATTCGAATTCAATTTTTTCTCTTTATGTTAACACATTTCATACCAATTCATTTATGGACCATTTATAAAATCATTTTATTAATTCATTTCATTTCAATAAAGCGAAAATTAATAATTTACAGAGAATATAAGAACTAAACACCGGGTTTCTTTCCAATTCATTTTGAAATAATATATATACTCATATCTTTTATATATACCAAATCATATTTAGAAAATTAAATCAAAAATCTGTTTATTGAACTAAATGTGTAGCAAAGCTACTAAGTGCTCCCCCCTCCCCCACTTTGAGATTCGAAAATGAATGTCGATGATGTGACCTTCATCATCGAAATTACTTTCCAGTGACAGAAGAGGGGAGTACAGGACTTCCTTTTAAAACCCTTTGAAATTACTTCCATTTGTAAATATTTTCAATAATACTAACATTATTCTAAAATCTTAGAAAACAATTTCAGAACCACAGGAATTCACGTTCTCGGATTCTCGGTTTAAATTCATTCTTTAACATAAACTAAAAATAGATTTTACTTAATTTTGTTACTTAAGTTCATAAATATTCATAAACTCAATTTAATTAAGCTAATATTTTCAAAATTGATTTTACAACTTATTCACTTCATATTCAGTTTATTATATAAATCCATTCATTTCATAATTCAAACTTAATTTAAATTATTTATTACCAATTTTACTTAATATGAATTAAAAAATTCTTATCATTCACATTCAACAAATTTAAAATTTGTTTTTAGCTTAATATTTCTCAAATATATAAATTATACAACTTATTCACTTAAAATCTCATTTCATTATTTTATCTAATTCGTTTCAAATACAATTCACTTTCATTTAAACTTCCTTTTGGTTAAACTTCATTTTATTTACTTCGTTTCGCTAACTCAATTTATTTAACATTACTTAGATTAATTCTTCTATTTCATACCTCAAATTCAAATTTTCTCTTGTTTGCTTAACCAAAATGTTCAGCTATTTCAAAATTTGGTTTTACTTTCCCGTTCAAATTCATAAGTTATAAACTTATTTCTTGTCTATACCATTTCAATTTATAAATTCAAAAACTGTTTTCGTATATTTATCAAATCATCGTTGGGATTTTTTTTTTCATAACCAAAACTTGTTTGAACCGTAAATAAATTTCTTTTGGTAGCAAATCTTACTCAAATACTTGAAAATAAATACCAATGATGCTGCAGTCATCCCCAGAATTATTCCTCAGCGACTAAAATGAGTTCAATGCTTTTATTTCTTTCAAAATTATTTATAAAATTTATTTATAGTAAAAAACACTTCCAAAATAATAATATTATTATTTATGAAACTTTGAAAACAAAATTTGAAAATCAATGGGATTTTAAATTCTAAAATTCTCAGCTTTTAAACTTTCTATTTATAAGCCATATTATAAATCTAATTATATAATTTCATTTCTTTATTCTGAGAACATTTCGTTGATTTACATCTTTGTTATTGTAAACAATTCTTATTGTAATTAGATTTCAATTCAATCTAATTATCGAATGCTTCATGAAGTAGAGTTCATAAAGTATTCGTATTTAGTTTAATTCAATCAATAATCGATGATAACTAAATATTATCATCTCCTAACAAACAACATTCACTAATAATCATATAGATTTAAGAAAGTTATCATTTTATACAAAAGATATAATTTAGGTAAAATTATTACATTTACCTGTTTTTAAAACAATATTATGTCAACTTGCCTCATTTAAGTGTTTAGAAACCACTATCGATAACATGGCCGCCTCATTTACCGACTAAATTTCATAAACAACTCAACAAATAAGTAAAAACAATATAAAACAATTGTAACACTAATAAGTACGCGCTCTCATATGTATGTATATATATGTACATACACATATTCAAAAACAAGCTCATTCTAGGGTACTACCCTATCTTTAATGAGTCCAACCCCATTAAAGCTAAGGTTATCGCTAAACCAAAGCTCTGATATAAACTGTGACGACCCAAATTTTGCAAGGTTTAAGTGGACAACAAACCACAAATGACCAACTCAAAACAATCCAGAACACAGAAAATCAATGGGATTAATTAAGAAAAATAAGAAAAGAAGAAAACAAACATAGAATCATGCAGTGGAATGACAAAATATAATAATCAAATAAACAGTTCATGAAGCTACTTATATTATACATTTGATTATAATTTATACAACATCTATCAGAGTTATATAAACAACAGAATAATAGAACAATGTACCAGAACAAAATAATGCGAGAATAATACTAGTAATAATATACCAAATCTTCGTCTTCATTCTTTGGAATAAATGATCTTCAATGCATTGAAAACTCAGGGCTGACCCGAGGATAAAGTAAAACAATACATTCGAGTCAGGACTAAAATATTCTTATGTAAGTCAAATCATTATCACATATAACATGAGTGTAATATCGTTAGAGATGTTTACGGGGTTTTACATCTCATATCCAGTGTATAATGTGCGTGCAATAACTTGAGATGTTACGGGATTTTCCATCACCTAGGGATCCGTTAAAATATCAATGTATAGTAGAATATGCTATATATGTAACGTCTAATCAATATAATAAATATTTTTCCTAGCGTGAAGGTATTACATTAATCCCCCTTAATGCATTTTTAAGCATTGTCGTACAATTTGCATATAACTCTGCAGTACCACGTCGGAGGATAGGGATGCACCGTGATATGACAACACTAAACCAAACTCGTAGTGGTCTTATAAAAGGATCAAAGTATGACAAGACACATGAGATAATGCCCAAGGTATGATGATGCTAGTTCGGATCGTAGGGCTGGTGGTAATGCATCATAGCAATGATCGCCCACCGCGTCCATCCATCCCATATCGTGTGAAAGGGAGGTTATCCAAAATCAAGGTAAACCAATCGAAATCAACATCAAAAGTAATAGTATGGACCAAGTCTAAAAAGAAAATCAAAGAACAGATGTCCGCTAGAGGTAGCAACCCTCATTGGCCCTATCAAGCCATCCTATTTTAGTCATTTCAAATTAAAATAAGTGTCGGGCAATCCATCATCGTTCTCTTTCTTCAAATCCAACAACGTACACCAAATGAAACCACTTCATTCTAGAGTCTCCTCCATGCATATAGTTGTTAAAGTGGTTCCAACATTGATAGAGAGTAAACCAATAAGAGGCATTGATCTCTTTAACAACCAAACGTCATTTTACACACCAGTTGGTTCCTTTACATTTCGAAAACGATTCATACTTGATGTCAAAATATCATATTCACTTCAAAATTTCATTCATTTCAAAATTATCATATTCACTTCGAAAACAATTTCATTTGAAAAATCTTTTCGACTTTCGACTTTGGTTATAACCTCATTTAACCACATTCACATTTAAATCAATGATTTAAATATAAACACTCCAACTTTGCATAGTTTAAAATTTTGTAAAATAGTTTGAATAGTTTAAATAGTTTAGAGATTTCAAACAGATTGATATAAAATGGTTTGAGCATTGAAAAAGGTTTATATAGTAAAATAGCTTGGAAATCAAATAATCGGAATATTTAAAAAGATAAACTTTAAACAGTTTATATTTAAATAATTTATTTTGATAATAATTTCAAATCAAACTGTTTCTTTACATTTCAACAAATGCATACCCGAGTCCAAATTTAAATCAAACTAATTCAATTCCAAATCATTCAATTCAAATCATCTTCAATCTCAATTCAGTTCAAATCGACTCAATTTCGATCTCAAATTAAATAAATTTCAATTTCAATTCAAATCAACTTTGATTTCGACTTCAATTCGAATTAGTTTCAATTCTGATTTCCATTGATTCGATTCAAATGGTTTAAGTTTCAATTCAATTCTTAATTTTAAACCGTTTTGTTTATATAAATTTCAAGTTCAATTTCAATTTACCAATTTAAATCACTTAAATAAAATTTAAATTTCAATATTCAATTTAAGTTTCAAATATTCAAAATAATTTAATTTCTAAAATTAAAATCATATGTCGATTATAATTTCACATTTCAAATTTTATTTTCTAAAACAATTTCTTTTAGCCACTTTCGATTTCAACATTTCAAAGGTCGGATGAGAAACAATTCAAATCTCATAAATTCAAATTTTCTTCTTTCTCTAAACTAAAATCATTTAAATAATTTCAAAACCAAGAATTTTAAAACCATTCGATTTAACCAATCTGGTATCCGTATATAATTTTCTATCATATAGCTTGGTGAATTGTTATTTCAGTTTTTAATTGCAGGGTTAGAAATATATCATTTCAATCCAAATCTCAGTGTTATAGGTATATATCAATTCAATCTGGTTCTTAATTTATTCGAAATAGTTCAATTTATAGTTTATATACTATCAATAATATACAGGTGATAATAGGGATATACAAAATAAATAAACATCCAATCATCCAATATATCAATCAATAGCATTCAGTTTCAATCAAAATCCAAATCAGCCATAATTCACAACAATTAACTAGTTATCAATATCAGGTGTTTAACTAGCATTTAATTTTAATTTCATTTTAACTATCGATTAAGATTCTTAATAGTTCAATTCATATGTCAATTCAAATGTGAGTTACACTACCAAACAACAGTTGATAAAAATAAATAACTTCTTGATTTCAATTTAACTAACATCAGAATAAATTGGTATTTCGTGAGTGGGTTTAATCACTCACCTTTATTTGAAACTAAAATTTTTTCAGCTTCAAATAAATTCCAACCCAAATCCAAATCGTAGATTTCGTCGATACAATCACAATGCGACTTGTTTCGTTTGAAACGGACCTCGCATGAAAAAGTTACGGATTTTTAAATATTTGAATATAATTAAATTATAATTAACAAACTAAAATAATATTAAAAGGAAACCCTACCCTTCCTTCCTCACCTTCAACCTCAGGCCGCACATGAACTTTTATTTATTTTTTCCAATTGTTGAACGTCGATTGCCAGCCGCCACCCTCGCCGTCGACCACCAGCCTCCACCATGCTCCACCACCGCCTGCACACACCGCCTCCACATCACGCGCACACATATGCATGTATGAACCCAATACTCGACACGAGCTTCCGCGAACGCAGCCCTTCTACCGCCACCGATGTCAGCCGTTCAACGATCTACGACCGTGGATCGACTCCTCTCGCCAAGCTCTCCAACTTCCATGTGCTAAGCCTAATTCCTCTCCGATTAACTACGCGATGATTCTAGGCTATTGATTTGGTTAATTTTAATGGCGGCTAGGTTGAATTAGGGATTTAGTTTAAGCAAATGAAAGAAATGTTAATGCTATTTATACGGCACTATACATCTGTGAAATTTTGGAACTCCAAACGATGCGTGCCGCCTGACGTTCTATATGTTATTCCCCTATTTCGAATACAATGGAATATGTATTGGGATCCAATTTTATCATATTCAGAAGATAGATTTTCAAATCAAATTATTTTAACTTAAATTCCTTTAATAAATTTCTATGCGTTTTAAGCTCGGACGGCCAAATGATAAGCCCGATCGCTATCAAACTTGAAATTCTATACTAATTCACTATTACGGATCCGATGAAACTGGTTTCTTCGAAATCCGAGACAATGGCCAAAAAGACTATTTTTACCCGTTAATTAAAACAAGTAATTTTCCAAAATCAATTTAATTGCTTTAAATTCAATTTTTAAAATTTTACTATCATCATTTTAGTTTAAATAAAATTTATATCAACTTTTAAAATCATTTTCATTTATATTAAATTCAAGATTCAATTAGTTAAATAATTTCAAATTAAATTTAAACAATTAAATTATTAAACGAATTATTATATTTGAAATATAAGTTATTTATCTTATAAAATTTAAGTTTTAAAACGAATTCAAATAATAAAGCAACTACTTCCATTTTACAATAATTCAACATCAATGCAATTATTTAAAATTTAATATTATTTAATTTTCTTTGTAATATATGTTATCATCCTTTCTAATTGAGTTTTGTTATTTAAAAAATTTCTAAGTTCATATCCAACAAATTACATAATAAATCATTAAAAAAATTAATTTCCAACCATTTTTGTTCAATAATTATATTAAATTTAATAATTTAAATTAGTTAAAATTTTGGGTCGTTACAGAAATTTCTAAGCAAGAAGTTGTAACTAATCCGAAAATAAAGGCTAAATGCATCCCATTAAACAATGTTGCAAAGAATAAGTGTGGATTCGTAAATTCCTACAAGTGGTAGGAGTAATCCTAGCATTGAATTTCTGATGCTTATGTATGTGACAATAATGCGGCAATACGAATTTCCAAGGAACCATGGGCTCACAAGAGGTCGAGACACATCCTTCACAAGTTCCACATGATAAGACAGTTTATCAATGACGGGAAAATAGTATTCAAGAGGGTAGTTACTAAAAATAACATCGTAGCTCCATTCAGTTCGGCCTTTTCTCGGTCTAATTTAGGTAAACTGATTGCAGTTATGGGCCTAGGACTCTATAATTGGCACAAAATGTGAGTGAGGGATTGATAGAGTTAAGTGTATGCCCAAACACCAGTTATGTAATTTATTATATGGCTCAACATTTATGTAAGAATCTTATTGGAAATAAGATATGTTTTTGGTTTTGTTTTCTATTATGTGTATTATTATATTGTTATGTTCGTAATGCAATGAGTACACTAAAAAGACATTGTAGAATATCTTTAGAAAAGGTATTTTATTGAATGTAGTTATGAATGTGTTTGTAACCATAAGTTTTTAATACAATGCTCAAAAAACTTACATTTAAGCTGTTCCTAGCCAAGACTATATCAAGAAAAGGATATCTACATCCATTGAGACTCGTATGCGTAATGCACTCCATATGATGGATGATGAATTACTCATGATCGTTGAAGAAATTAAGGGAATACGTATGATTTTTGGAACAATCACATAGTGAATCAACGGTAGTGTTCTATAGGTTAATAAAAGTAAGTCAAAACAGAAAATATCATATAACGATGTGTAGTAGTCTTTCAACTTGAGAGTACTGTTGATCATAAATAGTCAAATTTAAACTTTGATTATGGTTAATCACATGACATAATGATCATGTTACGACCATAGTTGGGTACATGTCAAACTACTTAAAGTGAAATAATGCTCAAGAGAGGAATCTTCTCCTTAGTTGTAGAAGGTTAGTATCACAGTTAATCTACAAATGTTATTTGTAATTCTAAAAGACTAATTTATACCTTTTTCCTTTGCCCAAAAGACGATCCGGGCATGGTGGAAATGATTCAAAGTCCAAATTCATTAATAGTCAAAAAATAACTTTAAATCAACTTTAGCGTTAACAAACCAATTATTTATTTAATTTGCATTAAAATTATAGATCGGTACTACCACTTTGGTTCCTCCACTTATATTAGACAACAATTTTTGCAACAAGGCCCTTTACTCAGTTACTCTTAGCCAAATTTCGGACCATATTTACCAACTCAACTTTTATACGTCTTAGGTTTACTCCTGCAATGGGTTGTTACGGTTCCATTCCTTACCCACTTTCTTCTCCTCTAATAACTCCATCGTTTGAAACTCAAAAGCATGTTGCGACGATGACCAAAATTCAAAATTCTATAAAAATAACTCTTTTTGTGACTTTTTTCCAAAGATAACTTTGAGAGGATCTGACCCTTCTTGGTGGAATCACCAATCTATTATGGTATATTTAGCTGTATACTTTGCATAAGGTTTTATGAAGATTATTTGCCACGGTGTATAAACCAAAAATATAACTTTTAGGAGGTATTTTAGTCTATTAAAAATTGATTAAGAGTTGAATGCAACTATTATGGAAATTATCATGACTATAAAAATCAATTAAAGAAAAAACAAAAGTTTATAAAATAAAATATTACGCAGCTTTACAATGTTTCGATAATGTAAGTACATTCACTTTGACGTTATTTCATTACTTATCCTCTATAAGTTTCATTTACAAAGGTTTCCGAAAAGATTACAATAGATTAAAACTAGAAGAAATAGAATTTGGAAGAGTTTTGGTCTAGAGTGCAAAATATTTGATCCTTACCTTCTCCTAGTGGGGGGATTTATAGGATGTTAGGATATATTTGAAAGAAAAATTATTCCCTCTTATCGGATCTGAAGCTCTTTTTTGATGTTGAGAAATATCTAAAAACTAAGTGTAACAACCCAAAATTAATAGTTGATTAATTAAAGATTAATTATTGAAATGAGAAATAAAATTGGTATGGTTATAAAAATTAAATAAAAAAGATGACAAAGAACCAATGGGGAAAAAGGCTATGAGGACAAAGACCCAAATTTTTATGGGACAATGAACATAATCCTTGCTTCATTATTTATTTTATTCTACTTAGAAAAATAAAACGAAAGCTTAGAGAGCACATTAATTATGGTAGACAAATAGAGCAAATAAGAAGACGAAAATGTAAGTCAGAAGGAAATAAGAAGTTTTAAACATGATTATTCAAAGGTCTAGATGGGTTGTGTTTGATTTCGATTCTTGATTTAATACCACTACGATAAAAACAGTCTTTTGTAACGTAATTTATAATGCGTTGTTTTATTGTGTTATTGTTGATTCTAATTTTTTTTTATTTGGAGCCAATGTTTGGCTGCATAACGTTCTACCACCAATTATTTCCTTTGGCCGCATTCTCATCTAATTATTTTGCTCTTCCTCTTCCTCAAATTATTTCCCTCTTTTTTTCTTCCCTCTTTCCATTTTCTCAAATTATTCTCCCCATAATCACAAAATTGGCAGATCCTAAATTAGAAACCCTAGGATATCAATTTGCCACTGAAAGTAAGAGAAAAAGAAAGAAAGATTGAATGCTCGCTCATGACAGGAAAGGTGATGAAACCATTGTGATAGGAGGATGTGCGGCTTGGTTGACTCATACGCAATGAAGAAAGTGGCGTTGGTGGGAGACGACACCACGATAGGAGGCATAGTACATAATACGATTCCAGACTTTATCTCCATCAAAGGGCGGTGAGTTGGTAGCCGCTCTAAGTCTCTAATCTAACGACGATTGCCGCTCTAATCAAATGAGAAATTTACTTTCAGGCGGTCCAACAATTGATTCTTTGTTGTTAAATAGGTGCTACTTTTTGATTTGGCATATTCTAGTTTAAATTTGGCATAGTTTTATGATTATTAACCCGTAATCTGTATAATTAGCTTGCTTTAATATGGTGCTTCTTGTTAATTGTTTATAATAAACAAGTTTATCACTTCGATATAATGATAATTAAATGCACTCATTAAATGGAGCGAATCACATTTACCTCAAAATTTGGGATAATTCATGATTTTGAATTTGATGGTAGAATGTTATTTGGATAAGGAGATGGTCCATGAAGCTTTTTTTAGGCGATTACTATCTGTTTTTGTTGTAGTGATAGTTTAGCGCAAATATAAGCTAATAATGCAGACTCCTTTTGTTGTATAATTAAGATTTATTTACAAATATCTTGCTGCAATCAGTGTTTATTGTCATCGGGCATTTTTCAAACGGGAAACAAACTAAGCCTAAAGGTGAAAATGTAGCATACTATTCAGTTTAAGTATGCAATTCTATTGTTATAACCTTGAAGAAGTCATAACTCAATTAACAATTAACATGCTATACTAGCATTTGATAATCAAGAAACTTTAAAGTGGTTTTTTATTGATTTCAAAGCAGTACAAAATATCTTATGCACTTTATACTGGTGGTTTTAAGAGTTGAATCTATCAACCATCGACTTTTATGTATTGGAATAATTCAGCATTATGGGGCCACATATTTTAATATTTGAATGTATGGGCTATCTTGGGATTAAGTTTAATTATGTGATCTATTTGGAATAAATACAACAAGACTTAAGGGGTATATTCGTCATGTAAATTTATAATGTGTGGATACCAGAGTGACAATTTTAGTTTGTTGAAGGACCGAACTGAAAAAATGTCACACGCTATATATATGGGGTTATGGTCCCCAAATTACACAAGTCTTATCATATTCTCTCCACCCTCTTCTAAAGAGAATTTTCAGATCTAAGCTTGTGTCAATTTGGAAGATCTAAAACCTAGTTGATCTTCTTTTTGCAAATATCAATGGATTCAGGTACGACTTCTGCTGAACTATTTAATTTCATATATTTGTTTCTCGATAGAATCAATATGGGTTATATGTATTCAGATCTAGAATTTATTTATTTAAGTGGTATCAGAGCCACCCATCATTGATTTTATTGAGAAATTCTTTGGTTTTAAGAACATATGAAATTAGGGTTCTTGGATTTACAATTTTGGTTGATTAATCTGATGTCTTTATTTCAGATCTGTGAAATTTGCTCTTTTCTTATTGATTCATCTGATGCCTTTGTTTCAGATCTATATAAATAATTCATGAATTAATTCCGCTTGTTCAAATCTGATGCCTTTAATTGTTGCTACTTGTATTATTCATATTTTATTGTCAGTGGTATTGTGACTGTACAATTTTTTTATTGCTATAGATGGTTACCATGTTAAGTTTTGTTTTCACACATATGGAAGCATATTCATGCCTTTTAATGTTCCTGTAATACGTACTGGATCACATAACGGTCAATTGCATTTAGTTTTTATCATAATTGCATTAAATGTGGTTGTTATAGTAATAAATAAATTAATTTATTATCATAAATGCAGTAAATGCGTCAGTTGCAATAAATTTAACGATACAGCATGTTTGTATTTGGAATAAGAAAGGACATATTGTTTATTATTTAATGCATTTATATTTTATAAATACATATATTTTATATGTATGGCCCGCTCATTAAAAAAAATAAAGTTTCACTTTCTGTAATATAATATCACATGTATGGACCATGCTATGTTAAAATTTGTTTTTTCTTCTGCCTTGAATATTAATAGTTAAATAAAATATGTAATATTTTATCATTAGTTGTTATTGCAAATACCATTTGTTATATATTGCTGTAGTTTTAGTTGATGTCAATTTTTTTTTAATTACGACTATGAAGCCATATTTTCAATATGTATAAAAGTAACAAAAAAATGAAATTTATGGAATATGCATAAATGAACGAGTTAAAATAAATTCATATACTATTTGGCGTCTTTTGCAAATTGATTGTGAATATCCTACATTACAAGTGAACTAATTGAAATAATATGTCACCGAAGTGACCTCTCTTATTTAGTTGCTCATGAAAAATGTTAGATATTTGTGTGTATTTATTTATACAAATATTAGTCGGTCCAAAGGAAGGTTAATATCTGGCCAAATCAGATACACATGTGTGATGATAAATATGTAACAATTATAAAGTTTTACAAGAAAATAATTAATCGGCCCAAAGGAAGATTATTATTTGACTTGAATTTATTGTTAATATTTGATGATTACTACAAGAATACCACTTACAGTTAATATTACTGTCCAAAGACTTGATATTAATGTTGTGCTAGGTATCTTGAGCAAAGACTTACCAATTATTTTAAATTTACTACAGTTTTTTTATAATGTAAGCATATTTGATCAATTTAAAATTACAGCTAATTTGACTACAGTATCTGCCAATCTGAACAACATTCCTATTCTGACCGGAACAAACTTTGAGGATTGGAAAGAGAGCATATTGCTTGTTCTTGGCTGCATGGATCTCGACCTTGCACTTAGGATAGATGAACCTGCCCCTCTTACGGATGAAAGTTCTTCTGATATTATAAAGAACTTTGAGAGGTGGGATCGTTCAAACCGCATGAGTCTAATGATCATAAAGCGTGGCGTTCCGGAGGCATTTAGGGGTGCGGTATCTGAAAAGATAACCAATGCTAAAGATTTCCTTGCTGAGATTGAAAAACGTTTTGCTAAAAATGATAAGGCAGAAACACGCATGCTTTTGCAACGCTTGATTTCCATGAAGTATCAAAGCAAAGGAAACGTAAGGGAGTACATTATGGAAATGTCTAACACTGCTTCAAAACTTAAGGCACTTAAGCTTGAGCTTTCAGATGATTTGCTCGTGCATTTGGTATTAATCTCTCTTCCTTCACAATACAACCAGTTCAAGATCAGTTATAACTGCCAAAAGGAGAAATGGACTCTTAATGAGCTCATTTCATATTGTGTACAAGAAGAAGAGAGATTGAAGCATGATAAGGCTGAAAGTGCTCATTTAGCATACACCTCTAAGGGAAAAGACAAAAAAGAGAAAGAAGGATAAAGAAACTGCTAAGGGTCTGACTGAAAAGAAACAACAAAAGGAGACTGATGGTTGTTACTTTTGAAAAAAGGCTGGACATTTGAAGAAAGATTGTGCCAAATACCACGCGTGGCGTGTTAAGAAAGGTACATCTTTTTCTTTGGTCTGTTTTGAAGTAAATTTAGCTACAGTACCTGGAAACACTTGGTAGTTAGATTCTGGTGCTTCGACTCACATAAGTGTTTCTATGAAGGGTTGCCTGAGCTACGGAAATCCAATTGATGGTGAAAGATACATCTATGTGGGTGATGAAAAATTGGTAGAAGTGGAGGCTATTAGGCATTTTAAGTTGTTATTAAGAACTCAGTTTTATTTAGATTTATTTGATACTTTTGTTATACCGTCATTTAGACGGAATTTGGTTTCTGTTTCTAAGTTGGACAAATTTGGTTATTCTTGTTCATTTGGGAATGGTACTTTTAGTTTATCAATGAATTCAACTCTTATTGGAACTGGTTCTCTTAATGTTTATGATAACTTATATATGCTTGATGTTAATACCTCGTATAATGAAGCCTTGCATATAGAGTCACGTGGTACTAAAAGAAAAGCTAATAAGGAAACTTCAGCCACATTGTGGCACAAGTGCTTAGGTCATATATCTAAAAATAGAATTCAAAGGCTCGTGTCAGATGACATTTTGGAATCCGTTGATTTTTCAGACCTTGATGTCTGTGTAGAGTGTATCAAGGGAAAACAGACCAAACATAAGAAAATAGGTGCCAATAAAGCAACTGACGTCCTAGAATTAATACATACAGACATTTGTGGGCCATTCCCTGAGGCGTCATGGAATGGTCAACAATATTTTATAACATTCATAGACGACTACTCAAGATATGGCTACCTATATCTTATTCATGATAAATCAGAATCCTTAGACATGTTCAAGAAATTTAAGGTAGAAGTTGAGAACCAACTCAACAAAAGGAATAAAACTGTCAGATCTGACCGCGGCGGTGAATATTATGGTAAATCTGACGGATCAGGTGAACAATGTCTAGGACCATTCGCCAAATTCCTAGAGGAATGTGGAATAGTCTCACAATACACTATGCCAGATTCACCTAGCATGAATGGTGTTGCTGAGAGACGAAACCGAACTCTTAAAGACATGGTAAAGAGTATGATCAGTCATTCTACCTTATCAAAATCACTCTGGAGAGAGGCGTTAAAGACAACAGTTTATATCCTTAATAGAGTACCCACTAAAGCAGCTACTAAAGCACCTTATGAGCTCTGGACGGGCAAACAGCCTACTCTAAAGCATTTTCACATTTGGGGATGTCCAGCTGAAGCAAGGCCATATAGGCCAAATGAAAGAAAATTGGACTCCAAAACAGTGAGTAGCTACTTTATTGGTTATTCTGAGCGATCTAGGGGCTATAAATTTTATGATCCCATACTGAGGAAAATATTTGAGACGGGAAATGCAATATTTTTTGAGGATGTTGAGTTGAGAGGGAGAAATGAAGTAAGGAACATTGTTTTTGAGGAGGAATCATCGTATATGATTCCTACTACAGTTGCTTCTTCGGACAATGTGCAGATTATTGTTCCTGTCATTGATCAAGAAGTGAATCCAGAACCCCAACAAAACAATGTTGAAGAAAATCCTCTTCAAGTTGAAGTTAATGTTCCACAAGAACAAATTCAACAACCTCAAAATGAATTGTCATTAAGAAGATCCACTAGGGAAATAAGAAATGCTATTCCGGATGATTATGTTGTATTTCTTCAAGAGATAGAGGATAATAATGGATTGATGGAAGATGATCCTATCAACTTTCACCAATCCATGCAAGATATTAATTCTCAAAAGTGGATTGAAGCTATGAATGAAGAGTATAAATCAATGCAAGACAATAAAGTTTGGGATCTTGTCCCTTTACCTGAAGGTAAGAAGCCCATTGGTTGTAAATGGATATTTAAAACCAAGAGGGATGCAAAAAGGTAAAGTGGAAAGATATAAGGCTCGTCTTGTAGTAAAAGGTTTTACTCAAAAAGGAAGGCATTGATTTCAAAGAGACTTTCTCTCCGGTTTCATCGAAAGACTCTTTTAGAATAATTTTGTCACTTGTTGCACATTTTGACCTTGAGTTGCATCAAATGGATGTTAAGACTGCATTTCTCAATGGAGACATTGAGGAAACAATTTATATGGTGCAACTGGAAAACTTTGTGGTCGAAGATCCAAAGAATATGGTTTGCAAACTAAAGAAATCCATTTATGGACTCAAACAAGCTTCTCGTCAATGGTAACACAAATTTCATAATGTAATTACCTCTTTCGGTTTTGAGGCAAACATCATTGATAACTGTGTGTATCACAAGTTTAATGGGAGTAAATTTATATTTTAATTTTATAAGTTGAAGATATATTGCTTGTCAGCAATGATTTAAATATGTTGCACGAAACTAAGAGATTTCTTTCAAATAATTTTGAAATGAAAGATCTTGGTGATGCCTCTTTTGTATTAGGGATCCAAATACATCGTGATCGTTCACGAGGCATTCTTAGATTGTCACAAAAGAACTATATAGAAAAGGTGCTTAAGAGATTTGGCATACAAGATTGTAAACCAGGTGATACCACTGTCGCTAAAGGAGATAAGTTTTGTCTCAAACAATGCCCTAATAACATCCTTGAAGTTAATGAAATGCAGAAGATCCCTTATGCATCTGCTATAGGGAATCTAATGTATGCTCAAGTATGTACGCATTCGGATATTGCGTACATTGTAGGAGCGTTAGGCAAGTATCTTAGTAACCCTGAAATGGATCATTAGAAAGCAGCAAAAAGGTTTATGAGGTATCTTCAAAGAACAAAGGACTATATGCTTACATATAGAAGATCAGATCAGTTGGAGATCATTGGGAATTCTGATTCTGACTTTGCTGGATGTCCGGATAGCAGAAAATTCACTTCAAGATGCATATTTATGTTGAGTGGAGGGGCTATATCATGGAAGAGCATTAAGCAAACGCTTATAGCTTCTTCCACTATGGAAGCAGAGTTTGTAGCTTGCTATGAGGCATCTAATCATGGAAAATGGCTACGAAATTTTGTCACTGAGCTGCGCATTATAGATAATATTGAAAGACCACTAAAGTTGTTTTGTGACAATAGATCTGCAGTATTATATTCTAATAACAATAGAAGCTCAAGTAAGTCAAATTACATTGACATCAAGTTTCTAGTTGTGAAGGAAAGAGTGCAAAATGGGTTAATATCCATAGAACATATTGGGACAAATTCCATGTTAGCGGATCCACTTACAAAAGCATTACCATCCAAGGTCTTTCATAAGCATGTTGCTAAAATGGGTGTATCTTTTATGTAAGAATATTTTGGTTTAGGGGGAGTTTGTACTAAGTCATTTCTTTTGTGACATTGCTCTATATTTTGATTGTGGATATGCTTCAGTTTTTCTGATCAGAAATAAAGTTTTAATTGCACTCGAATTATTTATATATGTTTAGATTTTTATCTCATTAAAGTAAAGTAGGACCAGTTGGAAATAGACATGTAAAGATCACATTTCATGTAATTTCCATGCTACACATACATGATTGATCTATGTCATTTGATTATATTGATATACGTGACCATTGATGGGTTTAGTTACACTAACGATAATGAAAACCGCTTTGATCCTATGTTAACACAATCAATGGACGAGATTGTTATGGATATACCATATTGTCAAGATAGCTATTTGAGAGCTCATAAAGTTAAATACATTCTATAAGGTTACATATGTGGCCCGGGGGGGGGGGATTGTTGGAATAATTCAGCATTATGGGGCCACATATTTTAATATTTGAATGTATGAGCTATCTTGGGATTAAGTTTAATTATATGATCTATTTGGAATAAATACAACAAGACTTAAGGGGTATATTCATCATGTAAATTTATAATGTGTGGATACCAGAGTGACAATTTTAGTTTGTTGAAGGGCTGAACTGAAAAAATGTCACACATTATATATATGGGGTTATGGTCCCCAAATTACACAAGTCTTATCATATTCTCTCCACCCTCTTCTAAAGAGAATTTTCAGATCTAAGCTTGTGTCAATTTGGAAGATCTAAAACCTAGTTGATCTTTTTTTGCAAACATCAATGGATTCGGGTACGACTTCTGCTGAACTATTTAATTTCATATATTTGTTTCTCGATAGAATCAATATGAATTGTATGTATTCAGATCTAGAATTTATTTATTTATTACAACATTATGACCAGCAAAAAAATGCACCTTTACTTAAAGGAAAGAATTCGAATTTTTGCAGGGTATGTAAAAGAAAGAAAAGGTGATATTCATGTTTTGAAATTCAGTATTGCAATCAAAGTGAAAATTATGAAATAAAGCAATTGGTGTTAGCTGGAATGTTCTGAATATACTAATGAAATGCTCTTTTTTTCTTAATTGGTGAAACTAGAACTGTCAGTACTATGAGTTTAGTATTTTTAAGTTAGAAACTTAGAATAATATGACAACTGAAGTATTCAAAAAATTACTGAAAGGCGATTAACAAATTTTAGAGATATGAACATACTTCTAGGTTGATAATTACACTTGAATTTGATATACGAATATGTTCTTAAATAACGTTAGTGATTTTTAACATATAAAAATCCATGTATCCATAGACAATTTTAGTTATATTAACTTTAATTTAATTTTCTTTGCGTTTTCTCGTTGTGTAGTATTGCCTTTTGCAAAGATACTTGATTGGTCGTAAGTTTGAGGAGGCTGTTGTTGCTGATTGGTGAGTTTGAGGTCAAGGAATAAAAATAAAATTTTAGGAAAAATACAAATTCAAAGGATTAGGTAACTTTCTATCTTCTCGCAATTTATTTGTTATTTATTTATTTTTAATTTTTGGGTCTTCTAGCATTTCTGACTTCATGTTTTAATAACAAGCTCACTATCCGCTTCTCTCACAAATTTGTTATTGCTTTGTTCTTTCAACCTGTCCTTCAACTATATATTGTCAAACCAACCGTTAGGGAGGTTTGCTTACTGTCACTGGCCAAAATCAATTTTTCTGAAGCCAAAAAAATATGGATCTGGTCTCGTCGCGGTTTTCCTAAAAACGTAGATTTTGTCTCATCGTGGTTTATCTAAACTTCCTCCTTTTATTTCGCGCATCAAAAATTCCAAATTCAAACTTATCATGATTTTCAAACTCTAAAATTTCAATTTCAAATCGACAATTTTGAATGCTTTGATTAATATTTAAATTTGAAATTCATATTTTCAAATTCAAATCTCAATTTATTCTTTTCCAACATATTATCACTTAATGTTTAAGTAATATTAACAAAAAATTTAAATGTATATTCCTTATCGAAGTTATACAATCGAGCGGTCGGTTTCTCCACCGTTGTGCGGTTATACTAGTAGGCTTTAATTAACTAGTTGTAGTTAAGTTATACTGCTGCTTTTTTTCACTACTGTGGGCATCATTGTAAACACCATTGAATCTTCTAAAGAATGGAAAACTGATTCTAAAAACAGAAACCATTATAAACACCGTTGTTTAAAAAGGGGCGATGTTGGTTAAAAAGGGGTGATGTTGGCAAGACTAATAATTTATAGGAAATAAATCAACCGATGAGAATCAATTTTATGTATAAGGTAAGGTAAATTTTATATAAAAAATGGAAACTTATTGTAGTTTACAGTTTTGACAACTTTCTTTTTGGGCCTTTCTTATTTGGAGCTTTTGTGGATTGGGTTATGGACGTAGGTTCAGTCGCTACCCTTTATATTGAGTATTAATGTAGACTAATTTATACCAGGCATATGAATGCGTTTTATTACATTAATATGGATATTTACAGGTATTTATATTAGCGGTTACATGTTGTTTAATTTAATTTTCCAATATGCGCTATAAAATCAAGGAAGTAGAAGATCTATGTAAGCAATATTACACATGAAATGTAAAACGATCGGGATACAGGAAAGTTAATGTGGACTCATTTATGACAGGCCTATGAATGCGTGTTTTAATACTAATAATTTGTTGTACTAGTATTTAAATTGGTTCAATTTGCTTGATCGCATTTTTTCATTAACATTTGAAATATTGTTGATGTTATAAAAGTTAGTGCTTAAGTTATTGAACAAATATGCGACCAATTATATTTTAATCAATGGTCAGCTATTTCTTATATAAGTTGCTGATTTACCAATTTTGTTGATTCAGCCGCATTCTCTTCTAGAAAGATGAAAATGAGCTTTGTTTTACCAGTTTTGAAAATGTTCAGTTGTGTCTCATATGAGTTGTCTGGCCTCTCTTTCTAATTTTTCAAATTGAGCTTATATTTCTAGTTGTATAGCATGCAGTCATCGTAGCAATTGTTTACAAAAATCAACCAGATCATTGGTTATTGGATGTGATTTATTCCAATTTTAGCAGAAATTCGATCACATAACAAAAATTAAATAATGAAAATAACTTAATAATCCATAATTTTAACCACCTTTCATAATTAGGTTACAATTCCTAATATACAAAAGAGACAATGTTAAAGGGTAAATCAAATGAGCGACTGCTTCACCTCTGACGTAAAGAATACAAGGTACAAGCAGAATTCTACCATGACTATTACTATTACGCTTTGTAAATATTGTAAGCCGAGTACAAGCATTTGAAAACATTTTCGAGGAAGCCTTAAATTAGTAATATATTAATTTTTAAAGGTAAAATAAAACTAATAATGATGAGCATTTCATTGTGTAATTGTCATCTTTGCTAAATAAACTAAAGTTTACAAATAATTACAGCTGTAAGCAATCAAGTTACAACCTTTTCTTGCAATATGTGTTTATTTTAAATATTATAATATCAATTTTAAATAATTACAACTTTTTGGACAAGCAGCTAGATATGCTCTTTACCTATTTATATCAAGTTTGTTATTTACTGAAGAGCAGTCTCTATTTATATCTGCTCAGATTAAAAAAAATGGATCTCGGGGCAAGAAGTTTGCAACCAAGCTTTAAAGTTGTATTACTAACAAAGCTGAGAGAGTACAAGTCCGATTTGAATAATTTGAAAGCTGAAGTTAAAAAAATTTGTTTCAGTAATTTGGATAAGGCTACCAGAAAGGAACTTCCAGAGGCAGAATTGGCATATACTTTAGCGGTATTGATTTGGAACTTTTTAGTTGTTTATGTTATGCGTTTTACGTTAAAGTATATATTTGCAATCCTGTTCTACTTAACATTAAACTTATAATGGTATTCACCGTGTTTTTGAAACTCAGAGTCTATTAACTCAGAGCCAATAGACAACAACAATCTAATTAATGGTTGTAAGGAATAGAAAATCAATGTTATGGTTTGCTTTTCTTTTGAAATCGTATTTGTCAAATAGAAGACACTCAAATGCTTATTCAGTTATGCGCATTTTTGCAATCGAAGTGCATATACTTCTTATTATCGAGTAATTTCTATGAGTAAAGAACTTTTATTCTGCTAATGTAGGAGGAGGTAGTTGATGGATCACTTGAGTACGTCATTCTTGCAACTGATGATTTATAGGATGCGGTATCAAATGAGGTATTATTATTTATTTATTTTATTTTCTACTGTTACAAGCTGCATAGTATAATCAATTGCTACTATAAAATGAATTTGATTTGGGAAGATGTTACTATCCTTGTTTGTTAAGTACCATTTATAAAAATAAGTTTATAATAATAACAATAAAGTATTAAAAAAATTATGAAAATTAACTAATTTTATTATAAAAACTAACTAAGTGTATAATAATAGTAGTGTAGTAATAAATAATAAAATATTAACCAAGTTAACTAAATTTTATAAAAATCAACTAAATATATATAATAATAGTCAAAATCAGAATAATAAATCAACCCAGTTTCATTTAATAATAATAATAAATTACCTAAGTCTATAATAATAGTAGTAGTAGTAGTAGTAGTAGTAGTAGTAATAAAATATTAACCAAGTTAACTAAGTTTCGTAAAAAAATAACAAATTTATATAATAATAACAACAACAATAATAAATTAACTAAGTTTATAAAAATTACTTAAGTTTATAATAATAATACTAATAATAACAATGACAATAACAACACCAATAACCATAATAGTTAAAATAAAATTTTATAATCTTAGTTAAATAATCATAATAATAAAACGAGTATAAATGCACGTCCAGTTGGACCTGCATTTGGTCATGGTCACTTCGCCATTTACTTTTTTATTTTTTATTTAGAATATGGAGGTTTTTCTTTATATTTTTATATTTATTTTTTTCTCTATAATCAATAAACCAGGCCACGCTCATAAATTATGACATTATTAGTCGCACAATTTAAAAAAATAATGAATTATGGGTATAAGTTTAGGAAGTGTACATTGTAAAATATATTTATAAAGACTGTTATTTTTAAAATATTTATAAATCACTAAATTATCATTTATAACAAATATGTTTGATGTGAACACAAAATTTGAGAGAAATGAATCACTCTCATATGCAAATTTATATGGTGAAAAACTCGATAAATAAAGGATAATACACATGTTGGCTTGCATCTAATAAATTGGGTAATTAGAGTTTATACATAATATCTTATACCATATTTGTTGTTATTGGTTCAGACGTTGATAACTTTTTATGTTACATCAATCAGACCTCCAATAGCGCCATCAAGTTCTTGCAGGCTCCAGTAAAAAATGATTAATTCATTTGATGGCAAAATGGCTTAGTACCAAGGGTAAAAATAGACTAAACAAAGAGGATAGCGTCAGAATTGTTGAGTGCAACATTTTATATATTAAGCCTTATTTTCATATTATAGTTTTATAGTTGAAAATTAGAACGAATATATTTAGGACCACGTAAATAGAATGAAATATTAAAAAATTGTTTCAACATTAGGAATATGATAAAAGGATTTAAAACTGAAAAATGTATGTGTTTCTAATTTTGTATACTGATAAAAAAATTCAATGCAAGATAGCGTTACAACTCATATGGGACAAACCAAAGTTCATTAACCATCAATATTATTAATGAACTAAGGAAACATTACATTCTAATACAAAGAGAAATGCAAGTAATGCTAAAAAAACACAATCGTATTTTACTACAAAATACCAACATCAATTTCCTTTATTACATACAATGAATATTAAGAAAGGAGAAGACTAATCCCAAATAAAGCTAAGCAAATCATAAGTCCAGTCCAAGCATACCAATCATGTTGCCCTAAATGATACAGTTAATAATACTTGTATGTATCAGCATGAAATATTTTGTTGCAAATTTAACAGATTTAGAGAGTTGCTGAAACTCCTACAAACGACCAATTTCAGTATACATATTTTGCACATAAATTAAAAAGCTTCGACACAACACCAAAGAAACTGCTACCATCAGATTCTCGATTAAAACCTGATAGAAATGCACTTGAAATGGGTGATATGTCAAAGGTCGAATCAGAGAAGAGCAGGTATATTAATATTTAAATTTATGAACCATCTTTATTAACACCTCAGAAAAATTGAAGAAATACCTACGTAGAAAACAATACTTAATTTAGAGGAAAATTATTTTTGTTTGAATATACCTCAGTAGAATATGATAATAATTATTTTTTCTTGCTCTAGAACATTGCTCAAAGTATATGTGAATATTCAAATATTATGAGCAAGTATAGGAAATAAATGGTTGCTGTATGTATCCATAAATTTGTACAATTTTGCATGGTTTGTTTTTGCTTGATCAAACGTTCAGATTGGAGGAGCAGCAAAGAGCTGAAAAGAGATAGAGTGAAGCGAATAGAGAACAATTTACCCATAATTGGTTTGGATGTAACTAGAGAAATAACTCCTGTGATCTTGAAGTGTATGATGACTATAATGGAAAATACGCAGAACACAGAGCTAAATCTAACATCGATAACTCAAACTCAACAGAGATTGATGAAAATTCTGATGAATTCAGTCTATGGCAGTGTGGTAATTTATTGTTTGAATGAATTGTATGTAACAACCTTGCTAAAAGACTAAGTACCTGAATAAGTGAGTGCAAAAAATACGGTTTTACTTCTCAGGTTAAAGCTTTCCTATAAGCTGGAATACCTGTAACGAAAAAAAAACACGTGAACCAATTAGAAAATACAATGCCTATATTGAACCAAAACCAACTCAATTAATTGAAAGGTATCTTCCTATCATATGCCTCAGTAGAAGAATCATAAACAAAATGCTAACAAAGAAACTAAAAGCTAAAATAATCATATTTCAACCATGAATAGCTAATCTCAAACCTTGTTATAGCCAGCCTCAACCCAACAACGAAGCACGTGTTAAAGTGCTCAAGTATCCATAAACTTGAGTGGATTATGGCAGCAACTTGACATCATCAGAAAAAAATAAAGGGTGCAAATACAATATCTTGGACATCCTACCTGCAAACACAAAAAATTATGTAAGAGCTAAGGCATGTACGGAGATGATAAAAATAGTACATGATTATTAAGTAAGTAAACTATGGTGTTCACTCAATCCGATGATGAAGAGAATTGTGCCAGAGATACATGATCATTTGCTATAAGAAAAATATGTTTTGACAAATGAAATTAACAAAAAAAATTGAAATATATGCACATTGTATGATTGCAAAGTATGGGATACATGTTTTACAAGTACATCGAAAATAAAAAATAGATGTGCTGAACAAAAATAATAAGGTTCATACTTCATGCTAAAATGACTACAATTTATGCTTTGAGAAAAATTCAAATAATTATAATTGCCTTAAGCTTGAGAGTGGCGAAGATTGATCGCCATTCAGCTTAGTTCCTGATTTTCAGTTTGATTTTTTGCTGAAGTATGAATACTTTAAGATCCAGTCCTGAAATAAGCAAATAAAACCTAGAAAATAAATTGTTTACCTTTGTACAATTCACTGTTTACAGTCTCTTTTACAATTCAATATTTGAAATTCAATAAAACCTAGAAATTAAATGGATTGAAATTGCATATCTGATAGGCAGCTATTAAATTAAACAACTCATTCCAAAGAACTATGTAAACGAGTTATAAATCTACTTTTGATAATGTTTTTGTTGTTGTTCTCGTATTTGCAATATGCCAACTCGGTCCAAACTCGGTTGCTCGGAATAGTTTTCCAACCGATTTTATTTTTGGGGATGCCACATCAGCTTATCAGGTTTTCTTTTTCCTTAATATTTTTTCTTTTAAACCTTTGTCGAAATAACAACAAAATTTAATGTATAAGTTATTATTTTTTAGATTGAAGGTGCTGCTGATGAAGGAGGAAGAGGATCAAGCATATGGGATACCCTCTGTTTAAAAAATACCAGTACCAGTTTCATAGAATATATCCAAACAATGCATATTTAGCATCGTTGAAAAGGAAGGAAAATGACAAAGTAGTGGATTTTCATTTTGAATAGTATATAGTGCTCGGATTATAGAAAAATCTTGTATATGAATCTTTTGATGTTATATAACAGGAAATATAGTAGATGGAAGCAATGAGAATCTAGCTGCACGTACACTATAAAAAAAAATATAATACTAAGTTGTCTTTTTTTTCCCTTTCGTTTTAGTGTATTTTCCTTATATTACGGAAAATGGAAATAATATTTGTACTTTTACATGTGATATAATGTTGATGAGCATTCAATAGTTTTTTCTTTATATATAAGAAACTTTAAATCAAATTCAATTTTGGTTACTGAATTGTGGTTTAACCTTAAAGAGTCTTGTATTTAAATGATCTATTTTTAGGCATAAACTTTCGGACATGGCTTTTTTATTTCATACTGCTCGTCATTTGTATGTAACGTTCGATTGCCTTAGGATTACGCTCTTGGCTAATATGGGCACTAAGTGAAAATGTACCTTAACACATGATCACTTCACATCGTAGCTTCAATTCAAATGAATAATAATAACATAAAATCAGCCTTCGTATGAATAAAATGAAAAACTGGATGCATACCTTAGATTCAAGGGAGAATTAGTTTTGAAAAGGAAAAAAATAAGTATACATGTTATTCGATAGAAAATGCAAATAAAATATCAGATTCAGGTGATTAAAATTAGCAACCTACGAATGATATAAGGTTACATAAAACCGCATGGAAAAATAAATTAATAAAGCAATGCATCGGTAAAAACATATCTAGAAACGGTTATCTTTTCAAATATGTTGACGGTATTTACTTCCCTATAAGATATTCACTCTTTTATGTTCCTAGTACATATCAGGTGTGTGCGCTTCTGGTAGATGACGCAGAGAGAATAACTACTATTTTTATGGTTAGCAGCAGAGCCTTGATACATCTTCAGCATGAATGAAATTGATAGTTGTTTACAGAAACATATCTGTACATAGATAACATGAAAAATACAAAACTTCAATGGTTTCAGTGATTGTGGTTATAAACTTATAATATAGTCTAACACTTACACGACTAACTAATTTACTTTCTTGCTTATTGGAATATATAAACATGGATTGATATTTTTGGGGCAGGTCAAGCAGAGTCTTCTTTTCTTATTTCACATTGATGTTTCTAACTACAATTTTCTTTTTAGTCTCAGATCACCACTATGGAGATCATCATGATCAAATACATGACTTTGTAGTTAGATGTGTCACTATAGTTTCAAGAGGAACTATGGATCTTGGTGAGGTAATTTAAAATTTCTATGAGTGTCACTTTTATCGTACCCAAACTTGGCCCATTTAAATGAGATTTTTTCTTGCCTATATAAATATATGATTGGCTTGAAATACGTGTTGAAAAAGGAAGAATATATGATGGAAAAATATGTAGTTTCGGAAATCTTACTTGAAGTCAAAAAACCAAAGGAGTTGATGCATATTCCCTCGGACCTTTACATCATTGTGCTTCAATAATCATAATTCAATCTGATAGTGGACAGCCTAATGAGATGCATAAACCTGCACAGAACATCAACACATATATAAGCAAAACCAAAACCAAGTTCCACCACAACAAATACAAAGACCCAAATGTTCGTCAAAACCAAAAGAATGATATATTAAGCAGTTTGTAGCGTTATCACATACTATATAAATTATGGCACAATAGAACAAATATGATATAAGTGTCGAAAAATAATAATTCCAATGCTCTTTTGTGAGAAAATAAAAGGCAAAATATACTAAGGATAACTTAATTATGTAGCCACTAACAGAGTGGAATATAATCAAACATTCATTAACACAGATTGTTTAATCTATAGAAGCTAATGACTCAAGTAACAATTTAATAGCCTTTAGAAACTGAAGATTGTCCAATGACATGGGCAGCTAGTACTGCTACACTAACATAAATATCTAGATAATTTTCTATCAAAAGAAGCAGATGGAAATATGAGATGTGCCTTAGAAAAGGCGGATATTTAGTTTTGTTGAAGTGACTTTCAATGCTCTAAGCATAGTCGTTGTTATTCTATTCTCTACTGGAAATGTTGAAGAAAGTGGACCATGAAAAGAGTTCAAATCTAACATTAATTATATGTTCATTTTGCAATTGTATATGTAGTGAAATTTGTTTTAATTTGGGCGAAAGCGAATTATTTAATCAAGATCTAGTATTGTTTATTTAGATACCAATGGAAATTTAAAAATAAAATCAATTATGCAGTCTTACAGAAACAATAGCAGAAATAAGAGACATAGAAGATTTAACATCATTGTTATCTTACGTCCATGGAGACCCAACAACTTCTTTTATTTCACTAAAGAAAAGAGTACAAAAGAGAGGGAAGAATAATGGTGGATACTCTCACACGCTCACTTGCATATAAAGATGAAATTCCTTCATTTAAATAGATTTGATAATGAAGGGTTGCTTGGAGATTAAGAAAATCAATTCCCTGATTACCCAAATATCTTTCCAAATTGCATGATTTGATTTTAGTACAAATAGATGGCGTAATCTTGGTTTCCATATCGTTCCTTTGATTGATTTATTCTCCATGCCTAATCATTTATTTCTTCATATAGCAAATATATTGACTAATTAATTGATTGACTAATTAATTAGTTTCCTTCAAAATATCATTCCATATACCAGCCAAATTAATTGATTTGAATGAATCAATTAATCAATTTCTTTCGCCTTAACAAATATTTGAATGATCCAAATTTAACACTCTATCTTGAATCAAATATAACAATCTATCTTCATCACCTTATCATCAAGCAATCGACATATAAGTTATTGGGTCTAGTGCCCCATGACACTCAAGTAACAGGTATCAAACTGATCAAGTTTCAGCAATGCTCAAACTTGTCCTTTGGAAGTGACTTAGTCATCATATCTGAAGGATTATCCAAAGTACTCACTTTCAACAGTTTGATCTTGCTTCGTTCTTCCTTAAGCATAAGAAAGAAACCTCTAACATCAATGTGCTTCGTCCGTGAACTATAAGCTTGATTCTCTACAAGATGAATCGCACTCTGATTGTACGAAAATAGCTCTATTGTCGCTGCATCATTGAAATATCATCCAACAAATGAAGTAAGCATAATCCTTCCTTTGTTGCTTCCACAACCGATATCAACTCTGCTTCGGTAATTGATAAAGCTACAATAGATTGCAGCTTTGATCTACACGAAATCGAGCCTATGCCAAGTGTAAAAACATAGCCCGACACTGACTTTCTAGCATCTCTATCCCTAGTATAATCAGAATCACAGTATCCTCTAAGAAAGATGTCACCATCCACTCCACCATATAACAAGCCCACCAAATAAGTACCTAGAAGATATCTAAGAATCCACTTCACAGCTTGCCAATGCTCTTTGCCTAGGTTAGACATATATCAACTCACAATACCCACTGCATGGGCCAAATCCGGTCTTGTGCACAACATCACATACATAAGACTACCAAGTGCACTAGAATAAGGAATATCAGCTATATACCTCTTGTCTTCTTCCGATGAGGGAGATAAGATTTTTGACAACTTAAAATGAGAGCCTAATGGAGTGCCAACCGGTTTGGCTTTCTCCATTCCAAATCGAGCGAGGACCTTCTCGATGTACTGTGCTTGAGTGAGCCTTAACTCTCTCCTTTTTCTATCCCTGCTTATCTCCATACCCAATATTCTTTGTGCCTTTCTCAAATCCTTCATGTCCAACTCTCTACTGAGCTGTGCTTTCAACTCCTTAATTCTGACCATACTCCGAGATGCAATCAGCATATCATCAACATATAACAATAAATAAATTATATCACCATCACGTCTCCTGAAATAAACACACTGGTCTTTGAAACTTCTTGAGTAACCTTGTGAAAGCATAAACTTATTAAACCTCTTATGCCATAGTCTAGGAGACTGCTTCAGTCCATATAGAGATTTGTTGAGTTTGCAAACATTGTCTGGTCTGCTACTATCAATGAACCCTTCCGGCTGCTTTAAATAAATATCCTCATCCAAATCACCATGCAAGAATGCAGTTTTGACATCTAACTGCTCTAGTTCCATATCATAATAAGCAACTAATGCCAAAAGAATACGAATAGAAGTATGCCTAACCACTAGAGCAAAGATATCATGATACTCTACCCCCTTCTTCTGAACATACCCCTTTGCGACTAATCTTGCCTTGTATCTGAGATTACCATTTTCACCATCTTTCACTCTATAGATCCACTTGCATCCAATAGCTCTTTTGTTGGTGGAAAGAGGCACCAAATCCCAAGTATGATTTCTCTGCAATGATTCAATCTCCTCATCCATAGCAACTAACCAACTACAACTATTAACTGATGCGATAGCTTCTCTATCATCACAGGGCTCATCATGGACAACATTTAAAGCATATGTTGCCATATCATCGAAGTTAATATCTCCGATGCTCAATCCAACAAACTCATCAAGCCACTTAGGCTTTCTTCTTTGTCTGACAGGCCTAGATTCTGAATGAGATCCACCTTGAGTTTGATCCTCTGTATCAACATCGATATTATCCTCATCAATCATGGTGTCATCGGAAACACCATCTGAATGTCTATGGAAAGAATCAACAGATGACTTGCTTTGTGTCTGGTTGTCTTCATATGTCCTCTCATTGTCATCCGGTGAGGAAGGCTCCACCTTCAACATAGCCTTCTCATCAAAAATCACATGCCTGCTCATAACGATCTTCTTGCTAATAGGACACCACAACCTATATCCCTTCACCCCTCTCCTATAATCTAGAAAAATACACTTGCGAGCTCTAGGTTCCAGCTTCCCTTTACTCTCATGCACATAAGCTGGGCAACCAAACACTCTGAGAAATGAATAGCTAATAGGCTCTCCTTTCCATACTTCTTTAGGGATCTTCATATCTATGGCAGCAGAAGGTGTGTGGTTGATGAGGAAAGCCGCCATAGATAAAGCTTCAGCCCAAAATCTCTTCTTCAATTTAGCAGTCAGTCTGAGGCATCTTGTTCTCTCCAATAATGTCTGATTTATCCTTTCTGCAACTCCATTAGACTAGGGGTCGCCTGGTGTAGTGTAATGCCTCTTAATTCCTTCAGACTCATAATAATCGATGAATTCCTATGATACAAATTCACTGTCATTATTTGAACGGAGAACTTTCAATTTCTTCCCTGACTACTTCTCAACCATAGATTTCCACTTTCTAAACTTGGCAAAGGTTTCACTCTTTGACTAAAGAAAGTATACCCATACTTTATGAGAGAAATCATCTATAAATGAAATGAAATATCTGCCTCCACTTAAAGACTGACAAGGGAAGACACCCCAGACATCTGTATGAACATATTCCAAGACAGCTTTTGCTTTATGCTCTCCTATACCAAAAGAAATCTTCATATGCTTTCCAAGAACACACTCTTCATAAAAACCAAGTTTTGAATGATGAACTCCATCAATCAATCCTCGTTTTCTCAACTCATCCATGCTATGCTCACCGATGTGACCCATCCGTAAGTGCCATAATCTGGAAGAATCTGAATCAACCGATGTAATAGAAGCTGATTCACCAATTATAGTAGTGCCCTTTAATAGATAAATATTTTCTGCCGTCACACCTCTCATAACAATCATGGAACCCTTCGATATCTTCATTTTTTCTCCTTCCACTATAATCTTCAAGCCAAGTCTACTCAATGCCCCAACAGAAATCACGCTCCTTCACAAATCAGGTACATGTCTAACATCGATGATCGTACGAATAACGCCATCAAACATCCTAACCATCACGCTACCAACACCAACCATACGAAAAGAAGCATGATTACCCATCAAAACTTCTCCTTCATCAATTTCGCGGTAAGTGGAAAAGCAGTTTCTATCAGGTGCCATATGATAAGATGTGCCAGAATCAATCAGCCATAAGTTGCTCTTCTCAGAAGAGCATGAAGCTGTAAATACATCGGTGTCATTTTCTATATCTAATTTCTCTACTGTAGAAACTAAGGTTTGCTTTGGATCTTTTCTTCTACCTTCAAGCTTGGGACATTGTGCTATGAAGTGACCTGGTTTCTTACAATAATGACAAGTCATATTCTTATGCCCCCTAGACTGAGACCGTTAAGAATTCTGTCCTCCACCTTTCTTCAACCTGCTTTGGCCTCTACCTCTCTGAACAGATAAGCCTTCGGTATCACTATCCAAGCCAGTGCTTGCCAATCTACCTCTTAATACTTCATTATGAAGACCGGCCTTTACATAAGACAGGCTAATTTTACTCCGACCATAAATCATGGAATTAACAAAAGCAGTATATTCCACGGAACATAAGAGGATCACAGCTTGAGCCTAATCGGTAATATCAACTTCCACATCCTTCAGGTTCATAATCAAAGTCGTCAAAGCATCTATATGCTCCATGAGATCAGCTCTAGCCTTCATCTTGAAAGAATAGAGTTGTTGCTAAAGAATAATCCGATTAGTGAGAGACTTGTCTTGATATGAATCCGATAATGCATCCCATAGTTCCTTCGCCGTCTTCTTCTGAGAGAATTCTGTAAGAACTTCATCTAAAAGGCTCAACTGAATTGTTATAAGAGCTTCATCTTTCATCTCTTCTAAATCAGCTGCATTAACACCTTTCAATTTCTCAAGCGCAGAAACAACCTTATAAGTTTTCTTCTTCTTTAATACAGCCTCCATCGTCATCTTCCAAGTACCAAAATCTCATTTTCCGTCAAAACGTGTTACTCCATAATTGACACCGGATCTACTAACAGACTTACTAGAAGTAGCCATTAATATCCAAACAGGAACAACAACACTAGCTCTGATACCAAACTGTAGTGAATTTTTTTTAATTTGAGCGGAAGCGATGGTCAGGATCTAGTATTGCCTATTTAGATACCAATGACACTTAAAAAATTTTATGCAGTCTCATAGAAATAATAACAGAAATAAGAGATACAGAAGATTTAACGTGGTTCGGATATGAATATCCTACGTCCACGGAGACCCAACAACTTCTTTTATTTCACTAAAGAAAGAGTACAGAAGAGAGGAAAAAATAATGGTGGATACTCTCACACACTTGTTTGCATATGAAGATGGATTTTCTTTATTTAAATAGACTTGGTAATGAAGGGTTGCTTGGATATTAAGAAAATCAATTTCCTAATTATCCAAATATCTTTCCAAATTGTATGATTTGATTTTAGTACAAATAGATGGTGTAATCTTGGTTTCCATATATTTCCTTTGATTGATTTATCCTCCATGCCTAATCATTTATTTCTTCATATAGCAAATATATTGACTAATTAATTTGTTTCCTTCAAATTATCCTTCCATATACCATCCAAATTTATTGACTTGAATGAATCAATTAATCAATTTCTTTCCTCCTTAACAAATATTTGAATCACCCAAATTTAACATTACATATGACACATATCAATTGATTATTTATAAAGACTGCATAGATACATAATACAGTTTCATAATAATTTAAATATAGTCATCTTGTAGTGTTCAAACTAATAAAATGCTGATTATAAGGTACTTCTTGCTTCACATTTTCTACATGTTTTAAATGTAAATTTAAATCTGTCATTAGTCCAGCTAAAAGCTTTGGAATAGTGGATCATCTGCAAATTGGATGGCTAATCATCTGGAATAGTGAATCATCAACCATGGGCTTAAAGAATGTCAATACTTGAAAGCCTTTACCACAACAAAAGCTTTAGAAGTTAATTTAGGGTTAATTTGTTAAGATTATTATTCTGCAAAAAAATTTACGTTACTATGGTCTTTTCCATATTATTCAAGATCAAATCATCTAAAGGTCAACTACATTTTAATTCTTTCATTAGCAACTCAATGAACTTTTGTATGTCTAATTTAAAAGCTTACTATTCAACATCATAAATAAAAACTTGAAAATAACATTAAGTGCTCACCATTCGGATATATAGTCAATCAAAAGCCACCAAACATATGAACAAAAAGATATCAACACAAAACAAACGATAACCTTTTTGCAAATTTAAATCCAAAATTTACAAAAATAAATGAATAATAATACCTTTCATACAATTCTTCTTGGGTTGGAAATGAAACCCGCTTCTCTACCACAACAGCATCTGATTAGTTCACGGGTACGAACCCGCTTTCAACATACCCATACCCAAACCCTTCATCGACACTCCCGCTTTCACACCCTGATCCATCACGATAGGGTACCGACGCATTGGATACCAATCCATTACATCCACACTCGAAAAGAAAACGAACGCAGCCAAGCCTGCAAGTATCAGAAGCATAAGAGCGAATGATACAAAATACACCATTTTTGATTTCCGATGAGTGGATTCTTTGGGAATTAGGAGTTAATAGCGGTATTAGATTTTGAAGGCAAAGGAGCTAGATGTAGTTAATAGCGGTATTAGATTTTGAAGGTAGAGGAGCTATGGATTTGATCTAGGGTATCAGAAATAATGCAGGGTGGAAAGAAGGCAAAGGGATGACGAAGGAGTTTGAATCTGATAATGATCTAAGGCTTCATAAGAATCAACAAAGAGTAATTTGGCCTAAAGGGTATTTTTGGTTATCCAAAAAGACAGTTGAAATTAGTTCATGTAACTTTTATTACTACTAGTAAAGATTAACTAAGAATAGTTAAATTAACTAACTATAACAATAAAATTTAAATAATCATAATAATCGCAATAAAATCAACTAAGATTATAAAAATTAACTTTGTTGATTAAGTTTAATAAAAACCAAATGATCATATAAAAGTTAACTAAGTTCATAATAAAAATAATAACATAGTTAAGTTTTAAAATTTAATTAAGTTCGATGACAATTAACTAAATTTTGAACAATTATAATAACAATAACTTATAAAATATTAACCAAGTTAACTAAACTTTATAAAAGTTAACTAGATTTGTATGACAATAAAAACAACAATAAAATAACTAAAATTATAAAATTAACTTCGCTTGTTAAGTTGTATAAAAACTAAATAAGCTTACAAAAATTAAATAAGTTGATAATAATAACAACAATTAGACTAATTTTTATACAAATAAATATTTATTATAACAATATTAACAACAACAACAACAATCACAATAAAAACAATAACAATAAATTAACCTAGTTTTATAAAAATTAACAATGTCTAAAATAATAACAATAATAATATTAATACTCGTAACGAATTACTTACTAAACCAACTAAATTTTATGAAAAAATAACTAAATTTATTTATTTATATAATAATAAAAATAATAAATTAACTTAGTTTACTAAAATTAATTAAATTTATAATAATATAATATTAATAACAACAATGTACAAATCATGTTTATAAAAATTAACCAAGTTTCATAACGATTAACTAGTTTAGAATAATAATAAAGCATTAAGCGAGTTAGCTAAGTTTTATAAAAATTAACCAAGCTTATAATAACAATAATAATAAATTAAATATAATTTTTTATTCTTAGGTGCTTGCTCCATAACGACGTTGGAAAGTTTTGATTTTTGAAGGAAATTTTAAGATTCATTGGATGATAGCCTTAAATCCTTGGTATAGTCAGGTGCGTAGAAAATTCATCCTTGACAGTGGTTACTTACACCACCTGCATTTTCAATTCAGGTTGTATGTAGAACATACAATTTTATGGGTTTCTCATAGAACACATATTTGAATTCTCATATTAGAATTGCCACTAGTCATCAATATATTTATATTGTGGTATTTAAATGTGAACGGATAAATAATTTAAACTGGACTTCAAATATTCTTAAAGACCTGTCAATTAAATAAGCACTGGCCATGGGAATGTATTCCATGATCATGAAACAAAAACCAATAAAAAGGATAATCACTTTACAATTTTGCTGGTTGTCAACTCAGAATTTGAATTTAATGGAACTAGTTCACTCACTTCGTTCTACACATTTTCTGGGCCAAACATGTCAAATAGAGGAATAACTTCAACCTCATTTTGTGGTGGCTTTTGCCTTTACCAATGTCATCTCTCACATTCATCGGATCTTCTAGAAGGCACAGTGTAAATGGCATGCGTTAGTACTATAAAGGTATATTAAAAAAAGGTAGTCTATAATTGAGAGAGTTGCATACGTAAACTGCACCTTGATGTCATGGGAACATGGAGGTTTTTAGTTAATCAAATGCCAAAGCATCATAAGTTCTCAACTTCGTAACCATGCACTTCCTCTTTTACTTTGTAATCAACCATTAGTTTATATGCTGAAATCAACAACAAACTCATTTGTTGATTATTTTATTAATTTGCGTTGTTTCTAGCTCCAGTTCAGTCGACATCTCTTCTTGAAGGAATCATATTAACCATTACTAAAGTCATATAATATTTCTTGAAAGCTTTTTCTACTAGTACAACAATGGTTTTTGATGTGTTTTATGCTTTTATTTAATTCTAATATGTTTTTGAAAATAGGCGTACTCTATATTCAATTAAAGTTGCAGTGTGCACCAAAACTGATTTAGATGTTCAATATTTCTGTGTAGTTGTTGTGATAACAAAATTGATCTTTTACCCTTTGTTGATAAAATCATAAAATTTTGTTAATCTATTGATGAAAATAATGAAGTTCTGAAATTGCTGATTTTGGGTTTGTGTTTGCTGCGAGATACACAAAAGGAGAGCGCAAAAACTCTAGAGAGTATCATTGCAGAGCTCAAGGTCAAGGTATTTTTTGCTGTATAAGTAATGTTTCACTTAACTTTATGTCTAAAATTGGTTTTGATTATTGCATTGCATCAAAACCTATTTAACAGTCTTGTTCTATGTTTTTTCATTCCCTTCCAGAGAATTAATGAAACACTGGATGTTAAGATAAGAAATTGGTCTACTGGCAAAGAAGGCAACTTGCGAGCTCTGCTCTCAACTTTACAATATGTAGGTTCAAAGTATTTTTTTTCATCTTTTATGTGAAGGATGACAAGCATGAAGAAAGGCTTTGAGCAATTCAAGTTCTTAGTGATGCATTTGTACTCGTAGACGTTAACTTTGAACTATGTTGTCTTTTGTTATTATGGATATGTATTGAATTCGGTAACTCATGTATTGAACTAATTTTTTGTTAGTTTATACTTTATTTTGTTATCATGAATATGCATTACAATTGCTAATTATTATATTTTTTTCGTTCATACATTGTACAAATTGTTGTCTATTTAAAGAAAATTCAATTTGATTGTTATTATTAAAATCTAATAGTGGGGGTGCATCAAATATATAGTAAAATGAAGCATAGCTTCTAAAAAGCGTTATAACTATATGACATAAGTGCTATAAAAAGATAATGCAATGTATGAGGTTACTGTCAAAGGATAGCAGCAAATTGACGTTATTGTATCTACACATTTTATAGCGTTATATGTATGCTACGAAATCATGCTCTTTTATAGCAGTTTTTTTTGTGCTTAGTGTGCACCTCTTTTTTATAACATGTCAATAAACAGCGTTTATCAAACTGCTATAGTTATGTTTAATTGCGGCTATATGTCGGTATAAAAGACTGTTTTTCTTGTAGTGTACGTTGGAGTTCGTATGAATTAATGTTTAAATGAGATAAGTGATGTATTAAAGAATGTTTTGGGGAAACTAGCTGTATTTGGATGTTTAGATACATTTCCTACTCTAATGAGTTTTACAAGCTGTGGAAATTTAATATGATGTTTTAATCATGATTCTAGAAATGTTTTATTTAAAGAAGTTTTCACACATCAAAATGATTAGTCATGAATTTTTGAAGGGAGAAACTAGCAAATAAATAAGAGAAAGTAGCCACAGAAATATGTGTAAAACGAGTTAAAAGAATTATTCACAATTTTTTCAGAATTTTATAAGGATATTCTAAGTTAAAACCAGCCATCACCGAAGGAAGAACTGTGCTGGCCGAAGGTGATTAAACAGGGGACCAAAACATATATTATATAAACATGGTAAATTAATGTTAAATGATTATGAGACATGATCCCATATAAATATTGAAAACTTAAAAGGGTATTGGCACTAACAGAAAGTGGAGTCTAAACGTATCAGATGGCATACATGTAAGATTAGCAACAGAAGTGTTAGACTTTGTTTAATATGGAGCTGAGGTGGTGGTCAAACATTAAAAAAATAAACTAAGTACCAAGGGCCAAATGTAGTGAATTGCCATAAGAGCTTATTGACTTTCAAGGAGGGTCAATACAACTAAAGAAGTACCATACTAAAATACGAAACATTGGCAAAAGTCTAAAGTTGGCAAGAACTGTGCCGAATGCCAAGAGGTACGGTAGAGGACTATGCCAAATTGTTATGTTGTTTGAGCTAAAATGTGGCTAGATATACTACACTAAGGCCGGACGAAGTCGAGATGTACTGTGCCACAATACGAGTGAGGCAAAGTGCGCCGCTATATAAGTTAGGCAAACTGCATCGCAATATGAACGAAGGCAGGATTATAATGTACCGAAATTAATTTGGAACCGAAACATGATTCATGACAATTAGGTCAAGCTCGGGGAGCTTAAGATGATTAAGTAAAAGAAGAACCTACAAAAGAATGCCAGTTTGGAAGGGTTATTGACGTTGGGTAGGGATGCTTACTCGAATGCACACCCTGGGAAGATGAGGAGAGGCATTCAACATCCGAAGAGACGTGGGACATCCGGGCGGGTTGTATGCTCTCGAAATTGCACGTGATTGATTCTTTACAGTATGAATTGAAGAAAGATGAAACTGCATATGGCTAGTTCTTTACGGTATAAATTAACTTAAAACAACAAACTGCATATGAATGATTCTTTGTAGTTAAAATAAAGGAAAGTAAGAAACTACATATGGTCGATTCTTTGCGGTATAAATTAAAAAAATGAACTACTTAGGGTAGTAGGTTGTAATTCAAATAAAGGTGAAACCGAAATGCACTAGTGGTGCAATTCGGGGTAACGAGTTTCGAATGCCGCTACAAAAGGATGAACTGTGCATTTCATAAGTAAGGAATATGTTGGGTGCACTTGACAATCGGATCGGCAAGGGATGTACCTTCAGTATGTAAGTTCTCATGCACATTTTTAAAGGGATAGTTCAGTTAGGACTGAGCCAAGATCGGAATCATATAGGGGTTTTAGGGATAGCCTAAATTTGACTATGTATTGCTAATGTTGCATTTATGTTTTGTGTTTATGATAATGAGGGGAAGATCGATTTCGTTATAGTAGAGTGGTCTCACTATATGTCGTGCTTTGGGTAAGGTATTGTTCACACCAATCTTTATGTCTGATTCGTGTTTTTATTATTGCTTTTCCCATAAACTCACGGATAATTGTTTGAGTAGGTTGAGTTTATGGGTATAGAAATGTTATCTTAGGAGTTAAAGGACGAAGACCAAAGATGAAGCAAGATGCTTTGTTAGGTGATAAAGAATATTTATTACCACTGTTTAAAGAGTTCATCATCATATGTCAACATAACACTCTACTCTGTCATTTTCTATTGTAATTTGGCTCCTATGTGGGTACGACTTTAGGGTTAATTTGAAAAAAAAAGTGTATGCAATGAATATTAAGATTATTTATATGGCAGTAAACAGTTTAGTTATTATGTTTACTTTACCGCTTGAAAATAATTTTGGTTATAACTGTAGTATCATCGGCTTTCATTTTCGAATCTCAGTGGAGGACGATACACTAAGTGAGAATAAGTCACATTCGATTGAGTCACAACTTCGATTTAGTCACAATGGGCTACCTAGTCAATTTGACAACCTAAGTGTTGGGCAATTACAATAGATCTTAACATTCTAAGTTCAACCGTGTAACGACCCGTAAATTTAGTGGATTAAAATTGGTTAAAATTTATAAGTTTTGTAATTTAATTTAGTAGAAACTTTAAATTATAAACAAATATTGAAATAAACGCTAAATTAAATTATGTAAATGATGACTTAAGACCTATTTATAGAAATTGTAATAAAATCCAAATGAATTAAGTAGAAAAGGATTTTTACCTGGATATAAAATTTAATATGAGAAATTAATGAAATTATTAAATTGATTTAATGCAATAAAAGAGTGTAAACGGTAATTGGAATAAATTAAGCAATTATGTTAATGCAAGTGGATCATTTATAAACTTAAATGAAACATTTCAATTTAACAGAGTTATTCGAATGTTATGACTTATTTTAAAGGTAAAAATTGGATTTAATTGGAATTTGTTATATTTGGTTTAAATAGGAAAGGAGTAATACAAAAGTAACTGTGAATAGTGAAGTCGCAACTGTAAATGGAAGAAATTGAAATAAGGGGCAGTAAACATTGAATAAATTAATAGGAATAAATGCCAACATTGAATTGTTATAAATGCAATTAAATATTACAAGTGTGTGAAACATAAAGATAAGGGTTAAGAGTTGTTGGAATGGGTATATTAAAATAATAATAAAGTGTGAATAAAAATTTGATTGGTTATATTAATTGAAGGGAATTCAAATTTGTTCGGAAATGTAAATGGAATAAATAAAGTTATGCAGTAATGAATGAATAAATAAAAATATTGCAATAAAATAGGAAACTGACATAACATTTATGAATGATAACGAACATTGGTAAGGAATAAATGAGAACAATTGAAATAAAACTTAAAGGTAACTAAGTTGAATAGTTACCATTGTAAGATACCTATTTGGTAAACTTTAATGTGAAATGGATTGAAAACTTTTGGCCAAATTTGGGTAGTTAGTGTAGTTTTGATTTGTCATTATAGTTTCTTAATTCTATAAGATGCAATCAATGTTAACTTTATTTTAATACGATATTTTAGGTGATTTAAGAAGTGAAAAACCAAGATTTATTTATTTATTTAAAATTTGAAATCAAATTTGTGGATTTATTGCAAATAGGTGAAATTAATGTTTAACTATTACGTTAAGAGGGTCTAATAAATTAAAAGGGGAAATCAATAGGAATTAATCTAATTTAAGGTTATATTAATATAAATTTGGGTAAAAAGGTGTTGGACCAAGAAAATAATATTAATTGGTTTTAGAAACCTTAATTTAAAATGTGAAGTAGACAAGATTTCACGTCATAACCATTTATACAAATCCAGGATGTATGTAGAAGTATTAATGGAACAAAACGGAAACAAATGTTGAATAAAAAGAATAGGAATCAACATTTATTTATTTAATTGGATTTAACTACGATAGTATGATTTATTGCCATTAAATGAAAATTTAATATATAGAATATTGCCTAAAAGGAAAAGTAGATGAAATCTAAAGAAATAAACGAAGACAATAGTGAACTAATGAAAAATTTCCTCTCCTTGATAATAATAGACTGAATAACAGAATGAAAATGAAATTTTTGAAAATTTGATTTACAAATTCTAAATTCAATGAATTTGAGATAAGCACTGAAGATTGTTAGATTTGTCAACTGTAAATTTACTTTTAAATTGGTTGAACCATTGTAATTGGTTTGAGAAATATAAAGTGATAAGATTGGTCAAATTTAAGATTGAAAATAAAAATTTGAAATTTGTTAATTAATTATTAAATTATTTAATTTATATAAATAGTCATTTTGGTCACGGACTCGGATCTCGACGAAACAAGTTTCATCGGATCCGTAACAGTGAGTTATTGTAGGGTTTCAAGTTTCGTAGCGATCGGACTTGTCGTTTGATCGTACGAACACGAAACGCCTTGAAATCGATAAATTGAAATCAATTTGAAAATATTGATTTCAGCATAACTTCTTCATACGATCGAATTTTGACGTGAAACTTTTTCCATCGCGTTCAAAATATTTTAAAATACCTATTTTGATATATGGGTTTACCCAATTTCGTTCCGGGGTCAGAACGGGCTTTTTGGGCCACGTTAGCGTTAGCACGTATATCCAACACGATCCATCTATTCAAATCTCTAACCTACCTATATAAACTCAGTTATAAACCCTAGCCCATCTATTTCCATTTGTTTGTGCATTCATTTCATCAACCCTTTCTCTTCCTCAATGTTCTCGAAGAGCGTAATCTGCTGATATTGTTCGTTTTTCGATTGGAGCCATTGTTTGTCCAGAAAATTTCAAATTTGTTTCGGCCGTTCATTTGGGTTTATGGCGTTTAACGGTGGATCTTCACCCTGGCAACGATCAGGCGACATGAGGTGGTAGAGCTCGCAGAGCAGTGATGATCTAGGGTCTTCGTTCGTCAAAATTGTGCTCGGAATCGCCGGAATTCCTCCTTGGAAGCGGCGGCGGCGAGATGGAAGGAAGGCACCATCGGTGGTCGCACCACCTGGGTTGCGTGCGGCCGGTGATGGGCATGGCCCCGGTGTTGCTCGATCTGGACGACAATGAGGGAGGTGGCGGCGAAATTTTCGAATAGGGTTTGTATGGTGGCGACTAGATTGTTACTGCGTGCATTAGGGCTTCGGTGAGTAAGGATGCATGCGTTAGGGTTTGTATGGTGACGGCAATGATGACGTGGCTATCCTTTTAGGTAAGTTCGTTTTAATTTAATTTTCATTTTCAAGCGATATAAATCGAATAACTTTTACGTACCTTATCCGTTTCACGCGCATTTTTTTCGTTAGGATCGTAATAAAATTCCAGACGCGCTGACGCTGGTTTGGACAGATTTGGAGATCGTCGAATTTTTGGGTTTAAATCGGATTTAAATTCGATTTAAATTCAAAAGGTGAGTGTTTTAACCCACTCACAACTTCTAAAATTTCTTATGGTTGTTAAATTGATTTTAGATATGAGTAGAAATTTATTTATGATTGTTCGGCATGTTTTATTCATCATCTCTGTTAAATCGCATTTATTTAATTTGACTGTTAATAAATTTTATAATTGCATATAAATTTGACAGTTAAAAATTTATTTACTTGCATAAAACTGCTAGTTAAATAGTTATTAAATTTATTTTGAATATAAACTGTTGGTTAATAACTGTCATTTATTTCTTGTTATATTGTATATGCTATATATTGATGTTTGTTTAAATTGCTGATGATTGAAATAAATTGATGATGATTGAATTTAATTGGTTGATGATTGATATTGGGTGAATGGATGATGTGTACTATCTTATAAAATCTGCAAGTTATCATGCATATTCATTTCATTCGGGATTGCGGTTTGAAATGATATACAACCGCATTTTTATTTTAAATTGCGGATTGAAATGATAATCATCCGTATCACTTGACCATAGGGTAGAAAATTTTATACAGGCACCGCGATATATATATATATAAATATTTTGAAATGATTTTCTATGGTTTTTGTAAAGTTATATATATATATGGTTTATGGGATATTGATTTGGTTATTGATAAAGGTTATTATATATATATTAAATTCCGGTTTTAAGCTTTGTATAAATTTGATTTGAAGTATAAAATAAAGTTTGATTTTTTAAGATCAAATACGATTAAGCATTTATTTAAAAATTTAATTTCTGGAAGTTCTATTGACTTAAATGAGAATAAGGTTGGAAGATGAATATTAAGTTAAATTGGAATTAATTAAAAAGTTAGAATTTCTAAAGGATATGATTTTTATAACTTGATTTTTTGGTAGAGTGATTTAAATGAATATCAGGTTGATTTAAATGAATATATAATAAATTGAAAGATTTTCCAGTTATGTGAAGTTAAAGGTTTTCTTAAATTATATTGAATTCATTAAGCAAATATTTCAAGTCTAAATAATAAGTAATTGAATTTAATATATATGGGATTGTCAAATGAGTTTGTTTTTGAAATGGTGAAATATTTAAAACTTTGAAACATAAGAATTGAAATGGTATTTGGTAGTTTAAATCGATATTTGAAATTGATTTGTGAAATCTAAAGAAGCTATTTTGTTTTATAAAAGAAATTTAATATTTAACCATTTAAGAGATGGAAACTTGTTTCAAGGTTATGATTTTCAAAGTAGTATAATTTGAAAATATTATATTCAAGAGTTTTGATTTCTAAATATTTTACTTTGAAAACCCAGTGATTTTGGAAAAGAATATATATCGTAAAATAAAATGACATTATACTGGTTTGGGTCTAAATGATATCGTATTGATTTGGGGTTTTAAAAATATAAATGATATCGTATTTATATGGTTTTAAAATGGATATTTTATTCTGGTTTTAAAGTTTAAATTATTTTAAATGACCGCGGTGTTATAATAACGTTTGGTTGTTAAAGAGACCGGGATCGGAAGTTGTCATACTCTCTGCCAACTCCGAAACCACTTTAACGACCGTGTACGCAGTGGAGATTTCAGAATGAAGTAGGTTGGCGGCGGCGTTTCCTATAAGGTAAATACGTGGACCCGACTCCCGTGAGTTGGCATAAGGTGGCTAAAACAGGAGCGATTGACGGACCAATGAGGTCATTCCTCTGATCGAACACACTCCTTCGATATTATACTATGACTTTTGGATCGATTCGGTGGCCATTTTACTTTTGATTTTGGGGGTGTTGTTCGAGGTGGGCGGCAGCTGCACGCTGCGCGTTTCCATCAGCCCGGAAGCGTAATTGGTATATCTACCCTGGCATTGCCTAGTTGTGACGTGTCACCTACCCTATCGCTCCTTGTACGAGTTTAGTTTTCTCCCGTAGCCCGTGTGGTATCCTCTGGTGGCTTCCCGATCAGGAGAGACTATGATATTGGATGGACTACTGGGACTATTACGTGTTAAGGGCTATATGGGTAACCCCTTAATGCTAAGAAAAAAGTAAGTTTATTTTATAAATAGACACTATTATAATAGCGCAATATACTACATAGTAAATAGTTTAACGGATCCTTAGGAGATGTAAATTCCGGGCATCACTTGAGTTACTGCACTCATATTTATTTCTGTTAATTTAACTCAAATAAGATCTTTTAGTTCTGACTCAAGTGTTTTTGTCTTTTCAAACTCGCTCGGGACAGTCCGAGCATTTCAGGATTTGAAGATTTAGCTCTGGAGGACGAAGACGAAGATCCGTATTATTATTATTTATATTATTGCACTTCACTCATACTGTTCTGCTGCATTGTTATATGGTATGTGCACTCTGATATGTATTTTATAAATACAATCAAAGGTTTTGTAAAACAGCTTCATGAACTGTATATTTTGATTTTTATATTTTACCCTTCCGCTGTGAGATTCTGTTTAGTTTTTTTTCTTCTCTGTTTTTGTTATTTATCCCATAACAATCCGCCCTTACGTATGGTTTGAATTGGCACGTGTGTCTGTTTAAATCGTGCGAAAAGGTAGGACGTTACAAACCGTCTCATGATGGAGTATTGGTTGGCTCTTTATCCTAAATTTCAACATCTCCCTTTTCTATATATTTTCGATTGAATGTTTTTTTACCAATAACGCTCATGGAAAACTCGATCAATTCGCTTTGTGACTTTAGAATGTCCATTTCCTACAAACTCAATGAGTTGAGTATTGCTTTGGTATATATTATCTTCATTTATTCGATATTCAATCAACACCATTGGAGAATCGGTAAGTGAAATTTTTACATCAAATTACCTGGATGCTGAAAATATTAAAATGATGTGATATTCAAATCTAATTTGATTTAGTTAGAGGCTAGTAAAGATAATTGTAAGTTAGGTTTATATTTTTGCTTAATTTTGATTTCCTCTAATTGGCAATGAGAGGATGCATTTATCCTTTCAATTAAAAGTGTATGAACATATCAAACTTTTGAGACAACCAACTATTATAACATAGTAACAATAACATGAATCCAAATAAACTACATCTAGATAACGGAAAATATATATTACGTAATTACCTAGTGCAAAAGGAAACATCCCTAAATGTGTGTGTGATCAAGTGTCTTTGATAAAAGTAATATCCAATATCTAATTAATTAATGTTTTCATACAAACATCTGAAAATATATACATTTAGCAACATTTGCTACCTAGAATAATTAATATCTAATCCACCTCAATCTAATAATTTCTTAATCGAATTGGATTTAAAGAACAGATCTATCAGATGTGGTTCAAAAATTTATGATTCAAGTATAATTAGGTTGGATCAACTTTTGTTTATATCCATTGAATTTAATCAGTCATCTAATTCTTTTTTTGAGAAAAATGAGTGATCCTCTATGATTAGAGAAGAACACTCATGTAATTTTATTCTACACTTAAAAATGGAGGTGTCAATATTCCTAATAGGCAGCAATAACCCCGTACAGTATGAAAGAAAGAAAATAACCCTCAAACCTAGAGAATTAAAGTCCAAAATAATAATACAATAAAAAAACAATAAAATAAGGAGAAAAGTGCTCTAGTCTGCAAAATCGGATGAATCCATCCAAATCGGTACACATATCCAAATCTGCTAAGAAATTATACAAAAAATTAAGCATCTTATATATGTGTGTATGCACGTGCGAAGTAGAAATGCACTAATCTAAACATAAAATACATAGGACAAACAATAGTTATATGTAACATCATACAAAGAACAATAAAGACATAAATCAAACATATAACATAATAACCTAATAAAAGCTAATACGCTAATAATGAATGTATCAAATATAGAACAAGCAAATGATTGAACAAATTAGGTACAAGACTAATAACCTAATAAGGCGGAGAACTAAATGTTAACCTAGTCAAATTATCTACAAAATCTACGTTAAATTTTATACTTCTTACTATTATTTGGTTTTATATTTTTTAAGCAAGATTCAGAAGTCTTTGTTAAAACAAAACAAAAATATGCCAAATAAGTACGGCTACCAAATCAAACCCAACCAACCCACTCGTATACAGGCCGGATAATTCCTAACGCAAACCAATACTTGAGACCCGACAGCAAGTCCAAATCTATTCTATCATGTATAAAAGAGAATTAAAGATTTTTGGTATTCTTATTTCTCATTCAATCTGAGGGAAAATACTTCACTCTTATCAATATGAGTAAACAATTTACAATTTCACCCTCCAACTCTTTTCCAATCACAATTCGTGTATCCATTGTATTTATTGATATTCATTGTTTTGTCTCTTAGCATTCTTCTGCTCTAAATTTATTAATAATTAAGAAAACGTATTTTTTATAGTTCCCTTTCTTTTTTGTAACTTTGCCATCTCTTTGCATTAATTTGCAAATTCATCTTCTTAAAACCCTATCTCCGTTTCTGTTTAATTCAATCTTCTAATATATTTTTTAATTTTGTCAACATCTCTAGTTTCTATTTTCTCTCTTGATTTTCATAACTTATCTCTCATCGATTTGAGTAAACAATTTGTAATTGCACCCTCCAACTCTTTTCCAATCACAATTCATGTATCGATTGTATTTATTATATTCATTGCTTTGTAACTTCGCATGCTTTTGCTCTTAATTTGTTAATAATTAGGAAAACGTATTTTCTTAGCATTCTTCTAACATATTTTTCAATTTTGTCAATGTTTCTAGTTTATATTTTCTCTCTTGATTCTCAAAACTATATTTCTTTCAAATCATTCAAGGAAACACCTTTTATTTTGTAAGAAACCGTTGTATTAGAACCATCTAGATCTAAAATCTAGGTGTTTTCATTTTGTAGGGAACTATCATCGACGAAGACGAATTTAGAGGTTTTTAATTTGGTAACTTTATTTTCATCTTTTTCACAGTAGCTAAAAGTTGTTTATTGATTACTTTCATTTCGTCATTTTCAAAGTAGCTAAATGTTATTGATTTTTTTCATTTTTGAAGTTGTTTTTTAGGAACATTTTCGCATTCGATCCCTATGCTTTGGTTCTTTTCACCAGATCAATAGGTAAGTTTTCCTTTTTAGACTGTTATATTATAGTTTTAATCCTTATTTTGTATAAAGTTTCCAGATTTTCCATAATCTTTTCTACTTCAGATCAGGTCTATAATTAAACTACTGTATGTTCTCATTTTTAAACCCTTTTTCAACTTTTTCAATACTTTTGTGTTCATGTTTGGTGAGTGTCTCCTTTAATTTATTTATAATTTCTTCTATTATTATAAAAGTCTTTCATGTTACTAAAAACAGTTTTTATTTTGTAAGAAATCATTGAATTAGAATCATCTGGATCTGAAATCTAGGTGTTTTCATTTTGTTGGACACCAGCATCGACGAAGATGAATCTGGATGCTTTTTTATTCGGTAACTTTCTTTTCATCTTTTTCATGGTACTTAAAGTTGTTTGTTGATTACTTTCATTTCATCATTTCAAATTAGTTAAAAGTTGTTGATTTTTTCGCATTTCTGAAGTTGTTTTCGTAGGAACGTTTTTCCATCTGATCCTCGTGCTTTGGTTCTCTTTACCAGATCAATAAGTAAGTTTTTATTTTTGAACTATTATATCATAGTTTTATCTTATTTGCTTCAGATCAGTTATACAATTATACTATTGTAGGTTCTCAATTTTAAACATTTTTTCCAACTTTTTCAATACTTTTGTATTCATGTTTGGTGATGCGTGGTTGCCTCCTGGATTTTATTTACAATTTTTTCTATTATTGTAAAAATGTTCCATGTTACCAAAAAGATATATACCTAATCATGAGTATCGTAATCATAAAAATAAAATAAAAATTCGCAATAATGACATTTTATGTGTGTTTTAAATACTTTGTTCCTGCTATGTCTATGGTTATGTCAATATTATCCATTTTAAACCACTCTATATTGTCATTTTCAAATATTTTTCCAACTATCTATCCTAATTTACAATTTACCTTTGTAGCCTTATGTGTTGTTATGAATTTTTTTATTCTAGTTTTTATGTTACCCTGACAATACAATTTCTTCTAACAGTAAACTAATTAAGTTTATTCAAATTTATGAATTTTGTGTTGATTTCTTTATGCTCGATTTCTCTGTTCTCCAATAATGACATCTTAAGTATGTTTTAAATAATTTGTTTCTTCTATATTTGTGATCGTCCCAATATCATCAATTTGATTCTCTAATATAAATATTTTTTCAAATATTGAAGAAGTATTTCATGTTAGTTAAAGTGGTGTGACCATTATGTATAAGTTTTTTATTAAAAATATGCACATAAAAGGATTGTCCATATATTTATAGTAGTAGAGCCCTTACTAGCTATCATCATTTATAATTTTATCACCATTGTAGTCTTATGTGTTATTATGAAAATTTTATTCATGTTTTTTTGTTACTTTAGCAATACAATTTCTTTTAATAGTAAACTAATCAAGTATATTGTGTTCTACACAACTAAATTTATGAATTTTGTGTTTGATTTCTTTATGCTCGGTTTCTTTGTTCTTCTAACAAAACAGTATGTTCTGTCTTTGTTATGGTCGTTCTAAACCTTTGGTTATGTGCCTCATCCACTCAATTGTTTATTTTTAGATCTGTTGTCATTAGCGATAGTGTACTACCGAATGCAATCATAGTCATCGTTTGAAATTCAAAAGCAATCACCTATTTTATTTGTTTGCAACATAAACTTTGGTTTGTGCTCCCATATCAAAGGTAGTATTTTTGCATTTACCATGACTTTTTATGTCCATTCAATTTTACTATTTTACTAAACCTTACATTACTTCACCAATTGTGTTCTTAGAATTGAATTCCTTGCTTTAATTAAATAAAGCGAATAACAATCACCATTGTTATTGTATGTTATTTTTGTCTTCCTAACAAATGTAGCAAAGATAAAGAAAAAAATTTAAATGCATTAATTCGTATTATCCTATGTTTTCTTCAAATTATACAAAAAAATTAGTTCATGTCAGTAACATTGACATAAGAAGACAAAAATTTGACCATTCATTCAAAAATATTTATATTAATTTCTTAGAACTTCTTTAAATGAATTGTATGACTTGCTCCTGCCTTATTACTTCATTTCTTCCTAAAATTGAAAGAGCATTTTTTTTGAAAGTAATCGTATTCTAATTAACTATTTTCAAATTAAATCCATGTTTTCTTTATAAATATAACATTTTCCTACCTTTTTATTGTACCAGGCTACAAATTTGGCAACCATAGTTCACACCTATGGTTCAAAACATAAATTTTAATTAGTTTCCATTTCATTGGAATTATTTTACTGTTTACCGCAACTTATTCTACATATTCATTTTCATTGTTATCTATCTTTTTTATACGATACTTTACCAGTCACGATCTTGGAATTTATTTATTTTTTCCCACTAAGATGATTTTATTACGAAGAATATGTGGAAGATGTATTCTACTTTGAATTTCTTACTTCTTATATTTACTGGAAGTTATGGTATGTTGCTCTATGACTTCTTAAGATATTGAGCAAAGATATAACAAGTATAAAATTTGATGTACTATTGTTGTCTTTCAGCTAAACTATACATTATTTTTTTCTTGGATGCTAAAGGACGAGTAACTATATTTAAACAGCAAAGCATAAGATTATACAACCAAAATTGTGCTAATAATTATTCTATTTTGTTTTAAAATCGAATATATGTTGTACATTTTTTTTATAATTTATATTTTATTTACAAACCATCAATGTACGTTGATTGGAAGTAATTGACTGCTATAAGGTTAATAAAGTTGCTTACATAGGTTTTTCCACTTACTAGTATATTGGACAGTTTATATAGTTTTACCTTATCAGTTATCAAAGTTGCTTACATTTTATCGCTATTATGAAGCAATTTTGTTTTTCTCTTTTCCATTTGCTACGACAGGTTCAAAATACCGTTAAGTTATAGTTTTCATGGTAAGTAAGAGTAAAGATTAGATACAAATATTATTGTATGGCACTTCAGGGGTGAGTTTATGTTTGGTTATGTAGTATATGTTACACCCTAAAACAATGAAGCTTTGTTATGCTAATCATTATAACCCAATGGATTTATTTAGATTTCAAGTATTAATTGAATTCATTATTTGAGATTGTGAACTTGAACGCATGATAAGAATCAATTTAATGTATATTTTACAAAAAATAAAAATAAATTATGTGTTGGTATCTAAGTTATCCAATTAACCTTGAATTTTTTAACTAATACATTAATTTTATCTTCAATCTACTTCGCACATTCTAATCACTAAGCGGTGGTCCTATGTTTCAATGAAGTTAGTTTTAGCTGCCATAAGTTCATTCAAATCATCAAATGACTTTGATAAAATGAGTGAGTATATATTAAAGCTTCAGAGGATTGTATTTCTGTGTTCATATCATTTTCGGTAGTACAAAATGCTGGGAAATAAATTTAATGCATTGAGTATATAATTTATTTTCTATATAAAAAAGTAAGGGAAAAGAATATTGATTGAAATTTTAAAATGATTACTAAGAAATGAGTTGAATTAAATGATCATGTTAATTGTCATTTAAAAAATATTTCAGTATTTGTAGAAACAAATATTCGATGGTAACAATAGATGAATATAGTTACAATACGTATCCTTATTTTTACCCAATTTTGATTTTTAAAAATCTACTTGAGTTACACTTCACAACAAGGGTCATATTTTGCACATGGACCTGCTTTTCATATGCTAATTAATATGGAGCTTGCGGTCTTCACCAAATTGTGTAACATTGTCACTGTTCTCTAATAGCAAGCTTATCATTATGGTAAACAAATGAACATTCAATTCATTTGGGTTTAGCCACAGAGACATGGAAGGATGGCAACCGCTATTAGCATATGCTGCTTGACCAATGATGCTACACTTTTATATGAACACTATTTTTCTTCTTCATTTTTTTACGTGTATCGAACCAGACAATCCTTCTGCATGTCTGTTGTAATGCTGTAAACATTCACTTTCATGGACTTGATTTAACCTCGCTTGACTTCTTTGTTCAGCACTATTTGATATTCATATATTTGATAAAATTTAGATAACACCCTTTCATTCGTATTTCAAACAAAATATATTTTGTTTAATGTAATTTGTTTTTGACGCTGATATATTTGTCAGCAGTTAGTGTTTTCTTGATTGGAAATATTAAGTCGTTTATTTTATTTTATTTTCTATTGCACAGCCAGCTACTATGCTTTCAAATGAGTTTGATAACCAACAGTATTATTTATTATTTAGGTGCTAAAGAAATGCACTATTATATCCTCCCTATTTTGAAAGAATATTGAACTATGCATCAAAATTGTTCCAAGCAACAGTAATTTTTTTAAAACGGCTTCAGCATTTGTACTGAAATATTTAGGCCAATTGATCTCTAAACACATTAGCTTAAGAATGCAAGTGCTACGTATGTATCATTTTGCTATATATCATTTTGTAATATATAGACTATGTTGTTCTAATTGTTTCTATTTAATAATATGGTAATAGCAATTATACAGCTACAATTTATTAAATTATCCGAGGAAAAGGATAATGTTAAAAGGAAATACAATGTTCTAATTCATATTTCATAGACACGCTACTTTTGCTGTTATGTGCCAAACAGAGCTATGTTTATCTGAGTACAAGCTTTGTAACATTATCAGTGGTCAAACAATGACATAATTAAAGCTGATACCACAATACTGATACTTTCCCATTGAGCAGATGCCATACTTATAGCTAGGATGGGTATACAACCTATGGTGTACTTTTATACAGTGCACGTTAATGTAACACAGTGATGCAAATGTAATATAACACACATACACAAGTATTTTAACTGATAAACATTTAGCTAATGAAAAATACTAAACCAAACGATGCGCAGTTCGTTATATAAAGCTAACCCATACTGGTAGATGTGCAACTGAACATGCAGGTCGTGTTGTATTTGCTCTCATTTTTAAAAGCTCGGCTCATAATTGCACATTTCAAACAGAGGCTAAAATTAGCTAAAACATAAAACCAGTCTATATTCCTCCAAACTCGTATGCTTCATTTTTAACTTATAGATAGATGACACACATCCCACAAGGCCAGCCAACCCTATTTTAAAGATGTGAGACGTATTTTATTTGGTCACTTTTGTTTAAACGCTACACCCTCCTTGTATCTAAAATAAGCATTGCCTGCCATTATAAGCTTTGCAACACATGGCAAAAATACCAAAGTGATCCGTATATGCAAGAAGCTTAAATGGGACAATCTATTACCAGAAGGTTATATACATGCGAAAAGGACACCAAGCTCGTCATCTTGTTTATAATCTATAAAAACAATCAGATTTCATATTTTATCAATTTCAATCTTCTAACGCAAGTTGCTTGCATTTGTTCAAGACATCCAAGTATGTGGAAGAAGTCATGTACCCTTCCATATCGCCTGTGTCAGTCAAAGGCATTGGATTCACTATACTTGGCTTTTTCATTTTCTCCATAACCTCATTCGAGACATCTTTGCCTTTCAAAAGCCTAACCACCTACATGTTCAGAAGAAAAAACATCATTTTTTTTAATAAGAATAATTAACAAGAGGACTAAAACTAGAATTGTTTCCAACCCCTTAAGCATTGGTGGAAGTACTACAACAGCATATGCATTTTCAATTGTTCCAACTGGATCTGTCCAACGGATCAGGTTTTGTTCAGGCAACTTAAGACCCGGATGCGATCGCGGTTACTATAATTGTAATCCTTTGTTTGTTATTTCAAACCTATTAACCGAGTTAGGCCTGTCGTTTTTTAAATCCATTGAGTAAGACCCGTATACTCGGCCCGAAATATTGATGTTATAACTTACAACTATCATATTTAGTATAATGGACAAATAATAATCGGATCAGATCCAAATTGGGTCAAACGCTGATTAAAACATAGATGATCCTATCCGGACCGGGCTTGGGTGGTTAGAGAGAACCCATACCAGTATTTTCAGGATAGGTTCAGACTAAGTTCGAGTCAAAACTCGTGCCATTGACATGTTTAGTTATAAAAATCCATGAAGAAAAATAATTCTCAGATCAATGTGAAACAAAATATGTGATGCAGTAGCATCCAAAAGTTACCACACCCACACAATTCACAGTATTTTGCAGACTAGTACAATAAATATTATACGCAAAAATTTTGTTTACATTCCTATTACTACAACAGGAAATTATTGTCAACACAAAATTTCACAGCTTTTTTGTCTCAAGGACAGACCTTCAATATTTTATCCTGAAAGACAATTTTGTGTAGGTATCGGTTTTTAGTTATTGATAGCAGTTTTTAAGTATCTGTTTGTATTATCGGTAGCAGTTTTTAGGTATCAGTTTTAGTTCGGTAGCAGTTTTGTTGTCCTTATGAATAATTTTGGAAAATGTTTGTCCTTATGAGTAATTTTTAGAAGAATGTTTGTCCTTGTGGTAAAAATATTGAGGTCGTGTCCTTGAGGCAAAAAATATACAAATCTTTGTCCTTTAAAGTAATTCCCCCTTACTACAAAACTATTTTTCAGATTCATGTAATTTTGCTCCTATGATTTAAGCACCTTTTTTTATGAAAAAATATTTACACTACTCCTATTTAAGAAGAAATAAAAGTATTCTTTCGCCGTTCACATTATAATGTTTTTAAAACCACATTTCAATTACTTTGTTCTAATATTTGCAATTTTAAATGAGAACAAGTTAATATATGCAGGTCAAATAATTACCAACTAATGTGCAGTACAAATAGGTCTGTCAATGGATACTAAAAAAATCTGAAATCTGTCCATATCCATATTTGCAAATGCAGATATTATACGATATCCAAAATACGGAAACAGATATAACCATATCCATATTCAAACAATTAAGTACATTTTTTATAATTATACTATCATTTGAAATGGTCAATATAAAAAAATTGTATTCATTTCAACATTATTTCTAAAGTTGTTTTTAATTCTACCGTTGGATCCAACATGTAACAATTATAAAGCTTATAATATCCTTAACATTTAAAAACCATATTTACTAAGTCTATATCATTCAGCTGCCTTCAATTTCACAATTTTACTTTCACCTTTTATTTTCTCAATCATGCACAAACCCTATTTCAATCTAATCGAAAAACTTTCTATTTACCGGTTGCATGCTTGTTCTTTATTTTTGTTATTCAAATTATAATAATCTTTGAACTAATTAATTATGCATGTGGTCATGACTCATTAGAATATTTTATGGATTTATTTTACTCGAAAAATTGAAGTAATGCGGATTTTTTTAGATATTTTCGGATATCCAAAAATTCCGCATTTTCTTTTTAAATGTGGTTATTTTCAGATATCCGTAAAAATCCATGGACGTAGATACGGCGGTGAATTTTGAGATATCTGCGAATATCGGATGCAAACGCAGATGCGTATTTTTATTGTTCGGATGTGGATGCGGATTCAGCGATATCCACATCTGTTTGCATCTATTGACAGTCCTAACTACAGATATTCTTCACTATACATATTTGGATGGTAAATGTTTGCACCAACGAAATTTTTCTGAAATATAAGTAGCAATTTCAAGAACACCAGATTCAACACTAGACATTCACAAAAACATTAATAAACTACCAAATTTAATAATGATTGCAAAATTATTATAGCATCATTTTCAACATTAGTTTTACAGAAATAAGGAGTTGGATCTAATTTTTCTTCCTAATAGAGATAAGAGCCAACATAATCCTATTTTAATTTAGGACCGTTATGGTAACGATTACCGGTTCTACTAGTAAATAAAAAATGGATATTGTTACCCCTGGTAAAATGGTTATTGGTATACCATAGATTGGTACACTAATGGTCGGTAATGATAAATTTAATAATAGATAAAGACATCAAAAGTGTGTTGTATTATTTCATTGATAATGATAAAAATTAAGTTAATCGTTAGTGATACTAAGTCCACTATTGCCCACATGTGTATATCCACACTCACACTCTCAACACATTAGTTTTATTAGTTGACATCAAAAAATTACTTGATTTATCACAAGTTATTCACGGTTACACGAAAGAATAGTTTGGCTCATCTTAAAAATCAAAATTGAAAAACAAACTTAATGGGAAGAATTATCATAAATTAACGACAATATCGACATAAAGTTCGATAAACTTCAACAAATATCCATTATTTGGATTAAATTTATAATAAAATAATTAAAATTATTGGTAAATTAATGTTACTGGTTTTGATATCTCCTTGCCAGGGCCAGCCCAATGAAAATGGTTGCCCTAGTCTATTCTTCAGCAAAAAAACGAGATTATCAGTAAGTACACAAAGTTGTTGACTAGGGGATTTGAACCCTGATCAAGAACCAAGCAAATTAAAGTGACATCACCAAGCCACATCTGCATTTTGTTACTTGTTGCCCATATAAATCTTTATACCTAGAATTTTCAAATTAGGTTGAAAGAATTTGTTTCCCTTTTCAACATCCTCGGAGGCGCTGCCCTAGACGAAAGTCTCAACGAACTACCCCTAGGGCCGAGCCTGCTCATTGCCATTGAATTAACCGTTATCATAGGTAAACTTATCGTTATCATACTGGTAATGCTGATAATACCAATAAAGCTCGATATTGATTACCGAGTGTTTGGTAATGGTATGGTGCCGGTATGTTTGTTGTTAGCATAATAGCCTTTTTAAATTACACGATCAATCAAAATAGTTCATAATTTGAACATGTGGGTAGAATTTAAACAAGGAAAGCGAGATATTCTTCTTCCAACGAAGAGAGAGTGTGTGTATGTGTAATGTATGTATGTAGAGAGAAGTAGTCTTTGCCCAATTAAAACTCTACTATATATTACTTAACAAAATTGGATCCACATGTAATAATGTGACATTTTTAAATTTATTATTTAAAATTCTTTACGATCCTTCCTAAATCCTGCATATTGGTCTCTTTGATATTTTCATTTTCATCTTTCTTTTATCAAATTTTCTAATACAACATTTCTCAATTTTCTAAGGATTCCGATTTTTTGTTCACTTTCTCTTTTATTTTGGAATGACGATTTTAGTCAAATTAACTCTTTTTTTACTTCCAACTTACATTTAAGAAACATGTTGTTTTGATAAATTTTTAATCTCGGATTGAAAGTGAAAAACTATTTTAATAACATTCTTCCATCCATCTTATCGTTATAACATAGAATTCGACACGGCCCATCCATTTATTCAATACAATTATTTTTAGTATCGAACTAAACTAAACATCGTTTAAATGACAATTTTATACAGTTTATTTCTTAAATGTAGGATACAATCCATGCATAAAATATGTGATTTTCTAAAATTTTATTATTTCAAATTTGTTGTGATCGCCTTAATTCTCTTTTTTCCAACACATTGTTCCGCTATAGTTTTCATTTTCATGTTTTTTCTATCATTATTAGCCATTTTTCAATAATTTTTCTTGTTTGCTTTCCTTTTATATATTAGAAAACTTATTCTTTCAATCATTTGCTTAGTTTTATTTTTAATTTATAATAAAAGGACATGTTCTTTGCCAATAGGGTTAGTTTAGTTGGTTGGTAGTTTAGACTACGAGATTAAATATCACGCGTTCAATATCCAAGATCGACACTTGCTAGTATTAATGTACCATGTTCAACGTGTTCTTTAAATCAGGTTTCAATACTAAATTGAAATTGAAATTTATTTTAATAACACGCCATATCGTTTTAATATAGAATTTGATATGACCCAACCATTTCTTATCATAGCTCTCTTTACATGAATCTATACTGAGGATTATTTAAATAACACTTTACATGTAATTTTGTTGACACTATATATAATTCAATAAAAATAACCTCTTTTAAATATTTATCAGCTCACTTTCTTAGGGGCTACATAAATCATGCAAAGCTTATTATCAATTACTACAACATGAGAGAAAAAGAAATATCCATAAGACAATCTACGAAAGTTATCTTACCATTGTTACATTAAAGTTATTAATCACCAACAATTTGCATCTAACATGAAGCAATAAAGCTATATTTTCACAAGACATTCTATTATCACATTAAATATAAACCATGTGCGAAGCACGAATCACACGCTAATAGAAATATTTAAAAAAGAATGTACGCATGTTTTTTTTATATAGTATTGAAATGGTAAACCTTTAGCTATTTGGATTTCGATTTGATTTGTCAACCATTACAAGGGGAACTATACCACGGCGGTTGATGTCTAATCTGTATTAATAATTAATAAGTTAAACTACTCACTTTTCAATAGCATATAGTAAAAGACATGTTATGTACGACAAGATAAGCTTTATATATGTAAACCAACAGTGAGTTTTAAATATGTAAAGAGTCTCTCCAGTAATAAGTGAAGTTGCTTGCAAATTATACACCCCAAACACCCACGCTAGTCAAAGAATATGGATGATGAGTCATTATCCGCATATCCATTTGAGACCAGGACCTTTGTTTCTTTTTATTCCTTTCTTTCACCATCACCAGTGCTACAGTCCAGCAATCCCATGCCCTTTTTGATTTTTTAATTATATATTTGCTTATTTACTTACTTTTTAAATTTTAATTTCTTTTTCTTTTTTCTTTTTTTCCTTTTTTTTTTTGTGTGTCTTATCCTTTTCATTTCCATATGGAGAGTAGAGACTTAACTGACATCTACTACAATCTAAATTTGATGTTGTCCTTAAACTTCAATAGCAGGCTCTTATGTTTCACGGTCTCTATTTTCATTTAATGGGGCCTAACCTGGGTTTAATAGGGAAGCAAGTAAAATGTTAAGTCGTTGTATCATGTAATGAAAGCATAACAATTTATGGTGACATACGGTACATTTTCATCATCATTGTAAATTTTGTCATTAAATTACTATTTTTGTATGTAATATCACATTTTGATTTTTAGCTTTCCACGTATACTTCTACATCAAAAAACATATAAACTTAGATGATGATGAAATATTTGCTTGACACCAATTTGCTTGAAACGAAATGAAATCATAATGATGTTTATACAAATAACTGTGTACTATATTAGATAATGTCCTAAATAATACCAGTTAACGAGGCAGTATTATTTATATACATTGTAAATCTTATTTTTACTTTTATTTTTGTGAAATCAACCAAAGCCTGTCTGGTAAGCAGAGGTTCCATACCAGTATATATTATGTGCAAGGAAATTAATTAATCATATATGAAGTATATTGTGGATTACCAAATGCTAGAAGCTGTTGTAAAACAAAATAAATTTAAAATGAAATATTGGCCATATATACTAGCAATTCATGATAATTACCAAATTCATTGTAGGTCTTTCTGCGGAAAGCTGATGGATACACAATGAAGCAGTTGAAACTGCCCTCTTCAACTCTTCGAAATCATAGTCATCCCTGAAGGAGGGATCAACAAGTTCATTCAGGTTGTTCGATTCAAGTAATGGCTTCACCTGTGCATGAACACACGTTGAAATCAAATGAAAAATTGTAGATATGTTATTGCATGCACAACTTTGAGACACAAGATCATTTTAACTTAACATTAAAAACTTATTAAAAGTGTCAAAACGACCTCTCTTTTTTTCGGACACGATGTGCATAGTGTAGATAGTACATTTTCAAAGTTACATGTCACTTCAAATTGTGTAGCTCTAAAATGCGAAGCGGTGTAGAATGGGATGTAGCGAAAGAGAGGTGTAACAAATCTTTATTGATATATGTGATCCTAATTGATATACGTGCATGTCAGCATGTGTATGTATTAAAAACTTCTACTCTGCTTAAATTTTTCTTATCTTAAATTGTGGCTCATCTTCGACATGCTAAATATCATCTTTGATAAATTACATATGCATTATTTTACCAGGCTCTAAGTGTAAGCTCAAAGTTTTTATAAACACCAAGGATAAATGTTGACAGTAATAATATTGTACCAAATTGACAAGGTACTTGTGAGAGGAGTCAACAGCGTGACGTCCTGTAATTAACTCAAGCAGCAAAACTCCATATGCAAATACATCAGTTTTCTCACTAACCAATCCATGCATAAAAGCTTCTGGAGCCAAATATCTGTATCAATCAATTTAAAACTCGGTTAACTCAAGCATATTAAACTACACACTGCCTTTACTCAAAAAACCATTTCAAAATTTTTAAATGTTCCTACCCAATAGTGCCTGCAATAGGAGAAACGGTTTGGTGATCACAGTTTTCAGGAAGTCGTTTTGCAATCCCAAAATCGGAGATCTGTGTTAATTAACATGAATGTCGAAAATTGTTAAGACACAGTGGCTTAAAATTCTTTCATTTATATTCAGTACCTGAAAAACAAAGGACATGTTTATTTTCAGATTTTGCAACTGGTAGTATTCCAATGTTGTAGTTAATTTATACCTGAGGTTGGTAATCAGATGTGAGAAGAATGTTGGATGCCTTGATATCTCCATGAATAATAGGTCTTTCACAGCCTTCATGAAGATATGACAGCCCTTCCGCAACGCCTAAAGCTATTTTGAACCTCATTTTCCAATTTAAACCATCCTTTGAACCTGCGTAACCAAAAAATCTCTTTCATTACTAGATTTACGCCTGCAAGAAACTATATTGTTTTGAGCATAGATATAAACAAATATAAACACGGGGATGATACATCATGCCCTTCATATATGCTAAAGAAAAGAAAAAAGTTTAAAAAGACATTGATATACCATGGAGAACAGAAGCAAGACTTCCACGAGATGAATATTGTAGAACAAAATGCAATCCTCTTTTAATACTATACCCAAGTAATCGTGCAACATTTGGATGGTTAATATGAGTCATTATACCAAGCTCTGATAGAAAAGCTCCAGTCCTTTTATTTCCAGTTTCTTTCATTGTTAGCTTTTTCACTGCTACAAGTTCACCGCTAGGAAGACAACCCTTGTATACATATGAATTTCCTCCCTTTCCAATTAAATTGTCTAGCATATTTCAGAATCATCATGACTATTGTAAATTATGCATAATATTTGACATTGTTATCAATTTATAATTAATTTTACCTGAACTAAAATTATTAGTAGCGACTGCAAGTTCTTCATAATCAAAGCTCCTCCAGGAATGCCCTCCCATTGAAATCACTTCTTGAGATTCACCAGACTCTGCTGAACTTCTATTTTTAGGAGGTAACGAAATAAGTTTCAATGGCATTTTCATACTCAACTGTACTCTTTTAATGAGATCTATCAGCATTAAGCTACACGATTCATCTGAAGATGCAGGTTTTGAGGTGCTTGCACTAACTGGATTGGTACTTCTTTCTGTTCTTTCTAACTGCTGTGTATTTGAGTTATGACAAGAGTTTTTAGTGTCTTTGTTGCAACGGACATCTTCTTTTGTGTTTTCCTTCTTTCTCCCTGTTTCAAAGTGATATAAAAAAATAATTAAAATCTTATTGGCATAATTATCTAAATATTAAAAAATAAGGAAGCCGAACATATAATATCTTCACATTATTTTTGGTAATTAATTCTATCAACACAATTATATTAATCTTTGTGATAAATCATACTATACCTCCAACATTGTATCATGGGAGAAAAGACACCGCAGTAGTAGCTTTAAAAAAATAAAATGTTTTTTTCATACATGCAATCGCTAAAAATGTTATTTCTTATGTTCATCCAACAATAATCCTTCTCCAAGTCAAATAATAGAATTTTGAAAAATAAGAGAACAAATTAAATTAAGCCATAATTTAAAAATAAAATAATAATCATGAATGTTACTTCAAGAAATTAAGAAAATATCTGGTCTCTCTTAAGACAATATACTGAAGAAGCAAAAACAAAAAAAAAAAACAGAAAAAAAACCAGTTCCCTTCGTTCTAAACTATAAATCATGTGGATTTTCCTGTAAATTCTAAAGAGACAAATGACATGACCAAAAAAATAAAAATAAATAAGTTATAACTGTACTTACCATCGCTTGGAGTAAGTGGTATCCAAAACATGGCCTATTTCAATACTCAATATTTGAAAACAAAAATAACAAATTGAAGCAGGGGAGTTTTCTATTACTTTTTGACAAAAAGAACACAAATAATGTATTTCATGGAATATGATATGAACAAAAATATAAGATAAGAAGTTTATGATTATTAAGCATATATTAATATTATAAATATGGGACATCTCATTCTCCTTGTTTTGTGTGTTTATGCGTCCATTAAATCACAAGATATGGTTTTATTAGTAACTGGGGTCCACCACACATGAGTAAAGTTGATGATCATGAATCAATGGTTGGCATTGAGAATTTGGACAAAAGATTCCATCTAAATATGGAATGAGATGTCATGTTCTCTTCTTTGGTGGTTCATGCATTTCATTACATCACAACCATTGATTGTTATGATTTGATTAGTATCTAAAACCCACCCTTCAAGTTGATGATTTATGACCCAATAGTTGGATTATAGGTGGATACAAAAGGATATTGCTAACAGGGACAGAGGATTTCCATTATATTTAATATTCAAATGCATTGAATAATAACATATGGGGTCTACAGTAATATCCTTTAAATCAAATGGATTTGATATTGCAGATGAACAATATCTCTCCCTAATTGTTTTGTTGTTTTACTAAAAATAGGTAGAAAATTCGTAGTATACAACGCACTGTATTTACATCACAGAATAACACATTTGAAGAAACCGATACTCAGATATTTAAATGGACTAGCGTAAAGAATCAGAGCATTCATCACATCTTTGTTTTTATCACACCACGATTTACAGTTTGCAAAATAATAATCAAACACAAAATGAAGAATAAGTTTAAAAACTTACTTTAAAAGTTCCACATAGTTTATGTATTCAAATGATACAGCGAACGATTTAGTATAAACAACATATAAATAAAGGAATAAAATTTTCCGATCACTAATAACAAAAGTAATCAAATGGACCGACTCACTCTTTGTATTCAAGAGTTATATATTTATACACACGAGGTCAACTCTAACATTTTTACCCTAGTCTAATCTGTTATCTCAAAGTTCACCTTATAATCATTCTCGGCTACCAATGAGTTTCCCCGTACCCCCGCTCATATCATAACATTTTTCAAGGCACAAGCTCTTCATGTAATGTATCTAGGAACAACCAATCCACAAGATATTAGTTCACATGGGATATAAAAAAGGGCGCACAGTCGACCATCATCAAGACTATAAAGAAAGGCATTCTGCCAAATTTAATGCATGAACGCTCTCAAAGGGAATTTTCAGGTTAGTCAGGTCAGTAATTATCCGATTGTGGCTAGCTAAGGATATTTCCCCAGAGGCATTTGCTAGTATTATTCTTTCAGTAGTTAATTTATTAATACAGGAACTTTAACTCAAAACATCTTTCGCATATTATTTCATCTCTCCATGAGCCATTCAATAATAGTCTGAGTTCGCATGTATAAAATTATTTTCATCTCTTTTCAAGGAACTCAATATTCTTTAAAACAGTCACAGTTTTTATTAATCTAATCCATTGGCCAATTCTATTTAAATTTTAAACATCTAAATCTACTTGTTACCTCGTAACTTTAACAAATATCATATACCCATGTCCATGTGCTAAATATTTGAAAGAATGTCTGTCCTTATGAATAATTTTGAAGGAATGTTTGTCCTTATGGTTAATTTTTTAGGAGAATGTTTGTCCTTGTGGTTAAAATATTGAGGTCGTGTTCTTGAGGTTCTTGAGGCTAAAAATATACAAATTTTTGTCATTTAAATTAATTCTCCCTAAAAATAACCTCTTTAGTATTTAGAAACAAAACCGTGTTATTGTAAAAAATTAAAAAATTTACAGCAATTGAACAAATTAAATTAAACTAAATTTATTTTAAATGGGGAGAAAAGATAAATTATTATATTCAACAGCGGTCAAAACTGTCTTATACATAGCCGCTGGAAATTTATTTTAAATAGGAAGAAAAGATAAATTATTTATATTCTTCAACGACCTTCTTTCCGACGGTCTTTTTGACGGCCCCCGACGGTTTTAAGCGTCAGAAATATTATAGTATTTTGTAGTGTGCGGTCGGCAAACAACCGCCGACCAAACAATGTTTGGTTGGCGATTAACCACCGACCACGGTAAATCATGGTAGCCCTTAACACTTAATGTGGCGCCCTTAGCACTACACTTGTTATGTTTTTTTTCTTTTTTAAACATCGTTGCAACTCAACCTATTATGAAAACTTAAAATAACCTAAATGTACAACAAAATTTGATTTGATTCATGAAAAGATGTATTTGAAAAGGGTTTATCGTTCATTAATCAGTTTCCATAATTAGTTTGAAAGTTCTAATTTATTTTTACACAATGATTACGTTTTAAACTTAGGATACATTTTTTTTTTCAAATTAATTTTTGTACTTTTTAATACAAAGTTTCGATTGATTTTGGAATTGCCTGTTTCAGATTATGTACTTTTTTGAAAAAAACTGTTATAATTTTAACCTATTAAGAATTAATATCTAGTTTAGTTTAAAAAAAGAATGAAAAATGCTTATTATGAGATAATGGGTAGTTTTAAATTATAAATTTCAGAAAGTTTACGGTATGTGAAAAATAAATTTAGATATCTAAATGGTGTAACATATTGATGAGCATGAGTTTTAACAAAGTAGAATACAAAATCAATAATAACAATACAAAATAACAACTCAATACAATGCAAAATAACAATTCAGGGGCCTTTGTCAGTTAGTTTGAAACCTACAGCTCACTACTTAAGGATCCACAAATGCACTTTATGGGTAGAGATAATCCTCTGCTCCCATTATTCTCTTTCCAAATAAAAAAAATAAAAAAAAATAAAAAATAACACGAAGGAGAATCCGTATAAGTAACTCGTTTACTCATTTTATAATAACTTACCTAAGCATATATAGACATAAACATGTTGTAATTGGAGTTAAATGGATCGCTTTTAAGAGGCCGTAAGAAAGGCTTACATAAAGAGAGAAATGTCCGTAGCATGCTTGCTTCCAAACTCCAAAAATTGGATCATTTGCATCCACCTGAACTTGTGCACACATCCAAAAATTGAAACCAAACAAAACTGTATGCAACTCCAAACACCAAATCACATGCATCTGCACACTAATATCATCATCGATGTACATCAAACATACAACTAAGTTTAGACATTTGATAGTCCACTCAGCATATCATCGATGTACATCAAACATACAACTAAGTTTACATACAGTATCCTACTCGGCCTTTCATCAAACGCCTTGCAAGTGATAAACACCTAGTCGAACTTGAATGTGGATAATGGCACACGCCAACCAATACAACTTTTTGAATACCGTCTAACATCTCAACTTCTATAAGTTCTACTACAAGTATCACCAATTCACACGTGTGAGGCATATCATTTCAATTATTTCATTCAAAGGTACAAACGCCCACTTTTGACGATGAAAAGATCAAGCTCAATCGAAGTAGCTTTGAACGCTCACCTGTGCACACGGGTGCAAACAAGCACATATTACAGTCGAGGCAGCAGAGAATAAGGCTTCGGTTGTTCTGCTTCTAAGGTGATAGACAAGGTCAGACAGTGTTTGGGTTAGGTCAAGCATATTTTGAAGGAAAATTTTTCGATAAGGCATCCGAAAATAACAAAATGTGTATGTAGAAGTAGGACTCACAAAAAATAATTGTCAAAATATGTCTCGTTTAGTTATAACTTGCGCATTTATGGAATGCGCAAGTTATAATTTTTTTAGGTAGAGCTTGCGCAATTCATAATTGCGCAAGCATCAGTTTAAAGCTTGCGCAATTATGTAATGCGCAAGCTTATTTTCGGGCATCAAAAAAACAGAGAGCTGAATCTGAGATTCATTTCTCCTCCAAAATCAATTTTTAACAAAAACTTTCACATTCCCAACCTCAAAATCATTCCAAATCCAAACTTATTAACTCAAAAATATTGTTTTTGATCTATTCCTTCAATCAACCACTAAATTAAGCATAAAATGGAAGCAAGCTCTTCTTCTTCTTTGATTAGAGTTAATTATATTTTGATTGTAAACTGATTACTACTTTAAAATTGATTGTTATTAATGGAAGAGGTAGTCATGATGATTTCGATGTCAGTGCGTTCTAATTGTTGGTTTCTTTGTTGAAAATGTCAAAGCATTTGAACTATTCACATAGCTAAAACTCTAACTTTGTACAATGGTTTTGTAGTGATATACGGTTGTTGTTGTTTGTAGAATTGTCTTACAGACCCGAAGATAGAAGTGTTCTCTATCTTCAAGAACACCGTCGGAGCCAAAACAACACATTAATGGATGTAATTGCTCGATATGGTAAAACAAGGGAATGCAAATATCAAGCACCAATTTTTTTTTTTTTTTTATACATTTCAAGGTATTGAAACTGTGAAGATATGCGATCATTCAAGCAAGCTCAAGGATATCGATTATAAAGATCTAAGATTGGAGCCGAATCTACAAATCGTCAAATTTTGGCAAGCTATGCAAATCGACTATATTCGTCTCGATTATCACCTTATTACCGCTTTATGCGATAGATGGAGGGCGAAAACAAATACATTTCTTATGAGAGTTGGTGAGGTGATGCGGTTACATGGAACCATATTCATTAGTGAATAAGTTTGAACATACGAAAGTTGAACATGCGTTCGTCGGTTGGATTGCTAAGAGCCGACTGATTCTATTTTTAGACTTTGAGTTGTATGCAGCCGATCGGGTTATAAGACAGTTTTCCTTTGATTATCAGTACATTCCCGATCCTGTCATCCCCCTTGACCCAGAACCCACTAGTTGGATGACATTTTTGGAGGAAAGTATTGCCATTTGGCAATCAAGAATTGATTGTGCTGAACGAGAACGCGAGCCTTCGACACCTTTGAGCGAGTATGATTATTGGTATTAGCGAATTACTCGTCGTGATATTCTTAAAAAATTGGTAAGGAAGTTGGTTGCATACACTCCTCGTGCTCCTCTAGAACGTGATGTGGTAAGTATTGTCATTTCAAAATTTTTATAGTTCGATTTTTATATCATATTGATGCATTGTTATGACTTATGGTGTAGGTAAGCGGAATATATAACGCTTTGGATGTGGTGGGCGAAATAGAAGAAAGTCGTATGGAGCCGTACAAGGTCAAAAGCAAGTGCATTGACCTACGAAAAATACTTGACACAATTTTGGGTCGGAACAAACTAAGAAGGCCAAGCCGCTGCGCATTGTAGAAGAACCCCCACGTTCTACGGAGGAGACACATACTACAGTAGCAGGTGGGCAAGCTCGGTAGGAGAAGGCACATGCGGAGGGGGAGACTTCAGAACATCCCGATGGTGGAACTATAGCTGGATGGCCCGCTTGGCCCGAGTTAGAGCAGCAATACACCGTGGAGAAACTCATGCTGACTGGCCCTTTTGGCATGAAGAAGAACGACAATGTGGATATGCTGGACAGTCGACATATGAGCATGCGCAAGAGCCGCTGCAATAGGCAATTCAATAAGAACTTATTTTTGGGCCAAGTCAACAACAAGAATTTCCACTTTCTACACCCGCTCCTACATTCGAAGAAGGTCAAGAATCTGCTTCCATCGTATACAAATGGAAGAAGAAGAAGAGAGACATCAACACTTGAGCTTAGACGGATTCATGATTGATGGTGTTGGTCTTATTGTTGTTTTTTTGGTTGGTTAACGGGTTGTTGACTTGTATATTTCTATGTTATTGTACAACTTGTTCAATCTTTTTAGGATTATTTTCAATTGTCAGTATGATCATGTTATTTATTTTGTTTGGTGATGGTATTGTTAATGGAATGATGTGTGCATGCTTTGTGAATTTGAGATTTTGTAAATTTTGGTTTTCTAGTGCGGTAGAGCAGCTCACTGTTTGGAACTGACCCAAAAAATAGCTTGCGCCTTTATGAAATGCGCATGATTTATTGTAAATATAGCTTGCGCATTCGACATATGCGCAAGCTGTTTTCGAGTTATTTTAAAAACACACTTGCGCATATATGGATTGCGTAAGCTATATTGACAACAATGTTTGTGCAATTCATATGTGCGCAAGCGTGTTTTTGGCCCTGTCCAAGACAAAGCACTCTTTCAACACCGTAAATCACACAATTTGACACAAAAAGTCTTAACAACATTCTACATAACACGCAAACACCATTTGAATGACAACATATCACATAACAAAGTTAACAAATCATACAGTAACATAAGCGTTCTACTTCTATTACAATTCAACATGGACAAGTTTTCTTCTTGTGGCCAATAGAACCACATTTGTTATATCTGTTATGGCCGGATGAATATGGCAGGTCCATGAAACCATTTATTCGAGTAGATCGAGCACGACCTGAATTTCTACGCACAGGCGGTGGTTATATAATTGGACCATCGTAGACGTTCCACTATCGACTATCTGGTACATGGTAGAATAAAGGAGCATAAGCTGCGGAATACACAGCCTTCGTGTACCACGTGGAGATTAAGTCAAAATGCTCTATTAGCACCACCCGAACCACGTGAACAAGCCGCTAATACATAAGAGCACGGAAAATGATCTAATGTCAGCATGCTACATGAGCATTTGGCAACATTATCTTCGATATTCATCATATAGTCAAACATATGCACATCTTTCACCTGTCATTCAACGAAGCTATATCTCTCTATAGACATGAGCCGCGATTCTTCCATTCTTCTCCGCGCTTATGCTTCCCACCTAGGTGCGAGTTACGATGTCCACTCTTCCCCTTGAGTTCGTTGTTCGACGAAGTAATGGTTCAGTCGACGAAAAGTTCGTGCAACCAATGATCTAACAGGTAAATTCCTAGTTTCTTTGAGCACACCGTTAAAGCTTTCAGAATCAATGGTCGTCATCATGTTGAATCTTACTCCGCGGTCATGACAAAGAGCCCAGCTTGATTCCTGGTCTTTCAAATTTCTTTCAATCCACGCATCGGCATCTCGATTTACATCCTTCAACTATTTTCGAAGATCGTTATATTTTATGACCTCCGATGCCGAGGCACATGCGTGTAATAAATTTTGTAGCTCATTCGTACCAAACCCCGCTTTCTTGAATTTGCTTTAATATGACGGATACAAAAACGATGATGATGTTCAATTAGCCAAGCTTTTCTAAGCACACGTGGAGTTCCTTTCATACGATCCGAGATAAAGGTGATACATCTAGTACGTACGGATGAAATATAATTCCATATGCAATGAATAAACCAACTCCACGTTTGCCACGACCCTGTTTGTACAATAACAAAAACTAAAGGAAATAGCCCTTGATTTGCATCCACCCTAGTTTCTACTAGTAATGTACCTAAATACTTTCCATATAAATGAGTGCCATCAATAGACAATATGGGTCGAAAGTGGTCGAAGCCTTGAATAGAAGGTCCGAAAGCCCAAAAAGCACCATCAGAAACACCACGACTATGAATAACATCATATACGGTTCAGGGGTTGGTATGTTGTAGTGCTCTAAGATATTTCGGTAATTCCGCGTACGGCGATTCCCAATCGTCATAAATCATTGCAACAGCTTTTTGGAGTCCATGCCAGGCTCGAAATAACTCACTTTAATATGAAACATGTTGGACATTGTCTCTTGAACAGTTCTTGTAGTCATGTTTGTTTCAGCATTAATCAACGGAATTATTTTGCTGCATATAAACTTAGCAGTTCCCTGCCGATGGATTGAGTCGATGGTTGCATTTAAACAAGTGTGATCGCCGCCATATATAGTTATCTTCCACCAATTTGAATTTTTTTTACCGAAAGGCTTGCATGAACTCGCCAAGGGCATGTTTCTTCTATATCACAGTGGACCATGTATTGATTTGCATGTGATTTCAGAACATGAAACGAAACTGAACATTTAATCGTCCATTCACATAAATGTTCAACAAGCTTCCACTTACCTTCAAAAATCAACCCAACTTGTGGACCTTTCTTCATGCATTCTCTTCCAATAAATTCTACGTCTAGTTAACAATTTTTCGCTATTGATTTCACCATCATTGATGCCTTGCATAAATCATCGGCTGGTGCCTCTTCATATGTGTTTTGTTCTTCTTCCACATCTACATCATCAGCCTTCTCAATATCTGCATATATAATTGCATCATTGTTAACTTCCATTTGATATATCCAAGTTATATCCTCATCATCCGCACAAGCAACTTCCATGCAATCCAAATTCCCACAAATCTCTTGTGGAGTATTAACATGATAATCGACACCATCGTCGTCCCAACTAGTAAATGCATCTTCGACACTAGGAATACAAAAAACGAAAGGTCGTATATTTTGTATTAACATAAGTCAAAATACAAGTGCCAACGTATAATAGTACTCACTGTTCAAATACTTGCGACTGATTTGGGTTTATAGCGTTCTGCATCATATTTAGTTCCTGACTAGAAGAGACTCCAGCCAATCCGTTGTACCTGTGAAGTAGGTTTGTAAACTCTCCGCCTTGATGGCTTGAAAGATATGATGAATACGCCGACCATTGTGTTTCTTGTAACTGTGTGGTGTGCATATACTCATCCCCAGAGATTACTGGCGCTTCTATTTCAACCACATTTTCATGTTCCACTCTCGCAACGTAGATTTCTATAACTCTCATCCCAACTTAAAAGGTGGAGTTCAAATCAGCGTCGTCTTCCAAATCAATAGCGGATGCACCATCATACCGAACCCATTTGACCGCTAATTTTAAATCACGTATTACAGGATTTTCTTTTTTCACTTCATATGCCCTTTGTTAAGCTCTTCAAAACTACAATGATTTTTATTGTCGATCCTTTCGCTTTCCGCCCACATATCTAGCTTTACCTTCATCATCAACCAACAATTCGCCATCAAAGTAAAATATAGTCGGAACCGTTGACATTATCTGGAAAATAAGTTCCAATATCACAGTCATAGTTTGTTCAATGACATAACTATAAACATCAATTTGATGAATTATTACCTATTTTTCTAAGTAGATTTTGCTTCCGTAGGCAATATTCAAGCAAGAGCAATCAACTTAATCTTTACAAAAACACAAACAAGCAAATCAATATAATAATGTAACCAATATATTTCATCAATAAAGTCAACAATATCAAATGCATTTCAACAACATAATAAACTATCTATCTTGCACACATTACGGGTTACAACAAATAGAAATATTTTCGCAACAACATATTACAAATATAATGGTTCAACTTAAAATCCAAATATGACAACTTAACCAAGTCCCAAACATCTACCACATTCTAGGCCGTCCACTATTTGTCCTTAGTTCTTAATTTACACTTTTCAAACGACTTATTTCAGCTTGCAGTTCGTGGGCATACTCAAGTCCCCTTTCATACAGGGGTTGATCAATCCATTCAAAATAATTGTAACAATCATTTTCATGAGGATTCAATCTATGTTCGCTGTACGAACTACACCTGAAAAATCTTCATCCAACGTTCTTTTCCTCCCTGTAAACAACCACTACACACATATCTCCGCAATAACAGCTTGGACATAGTCGTTGTCTCCTTGGCACGGATGGACCAGCAGGATATATAGGCGTCACAAAATTTCCGTCAACAGTATGTTGATGACCGGGCATTTCCGTAGAAACAACTTCAAGTAAACGAGCGTGTAAGGTAAATGATCCTGAATAGAATTTACGCGGTACTGGTTCGAACTGTGTTTCCAAAACATGATCGACATCAAAGTCAATATGACTTGAACTTGCAACTCCGATTTTCTCTTCAACCTCATCAAAATATTTCATCAATGTTTCGTCGTCTATCTTTCAATCATTAATGTCTACCGTCATAGTAAACAATAAACAATTAAGGTGTAAATTAGAGATTTCAATTTACTACTGCTTAAATTGGGTTTTCTAGTTTGTTAAACACTAACAACTAATTCAACAACAGTACATTGTCTAATAATTAACACTACTACCATCAATAACACTTCATTTTCAACAACATCAACAATAGCAAAATTACATCTTAATTTTCAGAAACATTAATTATTATCTTTGTTTTGTAACGATGAAGAAGATGATTCCATGTATATTTTAGCAACTATTTGGTTAATAAGATGATTGTGGATTTGGATATGGAAGAAAAATGGGTTTGAATTGGAAAATAGGGAGGGTTTAGGGAAGAAAGTAGAAATACTGATAAATGAACTCAGATATGTGCTCTCTGTCTTTTTGATGCTCAACGTAAGCTTTAAAATATTTCTTGCGCATTTATGGAATGCGCAACGTACAATTAAAATAATTAACACTTGCACACTCCATATTTGCGCAAGTTCAAACCAAAACGAGGCCTAGTTTGCTAATTAGTTTTTTTTTTTTGAATTCTAAAACCATAATATGATATTTGCTGAAGCCTACTATCTAAAATTGTCCTATTTTAAAAGAAAGGTTCAAAATTCCCTTTTTCAGTTGTTCCTCTCATTTCAAAATTTGGTGAAAGATGCGATATTATAAGTTCACCAACACACACAACCCCCCTCCCCTTTTTTTTGGGAATCTTGAGAAGAACTGCAATTTGTTTTGGGTATTGCTGTGGATGCACCCATTTTGAATATGAGAATCATTTTATTTTAGAAAGTCTTTTTTACTTTGGATGATCCTAATCAAACCGGCTCTTTTATAAAATTACAATCATATTGATTTAATTGTCCTTTCTTTTATTTATCCTAAATTTCAATTACATAATTACTGTTTAATCCAAAATCATTAATCAAATGATGGGGAATTCAAACTCTCTTTCAGATGGAATTGGAAATTAAAATGATAAAATGTTGATTCTTACTCAAAAGAGCATTCAACGCAGTAATTTTAAACCTTAACTTTTACCATTATTAAAAAAAGTCACAATAAACTGGGTAAGAAATTACATTGTCATCACGTTCTCAACAAAGTTTGTATCTAATTGTGAAGATGGGGATGAATTTTTTATTTTCAATATTATTTATTTCCAAAAACGAAGGAGGAGAAAGTAAATGAAAGTGTTTAAGAATTTGATGTTTTAATTAAGGGTAAAAGAGGTAAAAAAAATATATGCTTTATTAATAGGATACGTACCCCTCAAAGCAATTTAACTTTGTATGGAGTGCTTATAAAATTTGGTCTCATCATATCCAAAACCGAAGTGGCAATAACAGTACTCTTTGTTTTCCAGGGGCGATACTATTTACTTAATCGTATATTTCACTCACTCATAAAACCTTTCTCTTCTTTTTCTAATTTCTCTATCGCTAACTAAATCAAAATTTCTCCATTCAATTTTTGCATTTTCAATTTTTTTATGTAATACTTCGCTAATATATGTGAATCCAACAACTTTGGTTACGTCTAAGTTGTTGTTGACTTTAATTGTAACTAGATTTTCCATCCTTTTTTACAAATGATGTAATTTTAACAAAAATTAACATACTGTGGTCCAAATTTGATGTTATAGTAGAATATAATAAATAAACTTTATTATTATTTTTCTAAAGAAAACATTATAATATAGTCAAATATAATTAATTTCCGTTATTATTTCCCTAAAATTAACAAGGTTACAAATATTTTCTTATATGAATATTCTGAATGTAATTAACTATCTTAGCTGTGAAATTAAAGTCCTGCAAAATCCCCGCTACATCGTATAGCTTTCTTCAAATGCTAAGTTACTTCAATTTAATGCTATTAAACAATAAATTCACTTTAAGCCCCATTATTTTTCATTACACTCACTAAATCAACACTTTTTAGCAACTGCTTTAGCATAAAAAAATCAACAAAGTTAGAGATGTAACGAATGGGTTTTTTGACCCTTGAAAATGGACATTAATATGTCCACTGTATTGTGTGCTGAACATTCAAGTGTCCAAAAGACTGATCATTGTGGAAAATAAAGAAGATAGAAGATAGAAGATAAGAAGAAACTAAACAATCATAGAATGTCACAAACGCAATGGAATAATATATTAATCAACATAATTCTTTACAAAGCCATTTCCAAAATGATACATTAGAATCGTACCAATACAAATTCTACCCTAGAACAGTTATAACAGCCGTCCCTACCTAACTGATACATAGATCATACATACGCAGCTGAAATAGATAATAACCACCTAATTGGTGAAGTCACCTGCTCTAGCTTCTCCAAAATGCATCTGGGGAAAACTTGAACTACTTGGCTGCCCATAAAAATTTGAGCACCCAAGAGTTTTAGGGAAAGAAAATAAAAATTGGGGTCAGACATGGATCTGGTGTGAGTAAAATTAAACATCTGAATTATTTCTTTAAAACACTTCTAAAATCAAAGGTACCTCGTAAGACCACGTCACATATAAACATGGACGGGATATTACCTTATGATAACCAAAACACTTTTATAGAAAACCCAGTAATATTATAATAATGTGCAATGGTTCAAGCAAAATATGAATATAGCTGAAATGCATGCATCTCACATTTCAACATAGTTGGGTACACCTAAAACCGTAAAGGTACGTATTGCAGAATGGATTTCATACTATGATAAGGTAAGGAACTACCTTCTAATGGTACATCTCTAGATAAAATGCACCGGGGTCTGACAAGAATATTTTGTACCCCTACCACACAGGATTGACCTAACATTTGACTGGTGGTACCGAATATGGTCACCCTACTCTGGGCCCCGAAACATACATGAGTACATAGTAATCGATTTAGAATTGGGATGACCATACCCTAATGGGAGCGACCCACATGGTCGGTTTTTATCATTTCCTGGTTGATGAGGCTTGAGGCCACGTTTTACCTTTATATAGTACTACCCACTTGGAATGCTAACACTGTCCTCTAGGCTACAATGCAATGCCAGCATTCATCCATACTAGTTCGTTCTGAAACTAAATGAAATTGAAGGCACTACCTCCACTACACTCGTTTTGGAATCACCCTCATAGTTAGTAGCAAATTGCCCTAGCTCTTCAAAACTCCGTCTTCGTTTCCATACTCTTCAAGATGTCTTCAGTTCGAAATGCTTGAGTTGGATCGAAGTGGTTTTTGGATAACATATATGATCCCGATCTTTTCAAAACAACTTTTAATAATTTTCAATAAACTCAATCCCGGTTTTTTAGGAAATAAACAGACAAAGATAAGAGCGGAGATCACCTCCAAATCGTTAGTGGACGGATTTCCTTATCATTTATTCTAGAAGAACGAAATGAGATTTATACGCACAATACAACATCATTTGGGGATGACTGTGCCATATAACTCATGTGTTCATCCTAGATATTTTCAAAAGTTACGTTTTGGTCCAGATTTGATAGTCGGTTAATTAACTATCAAACATCAAACTTCCAAACATTGATTAATTTTCATATGGGATCCGTTAATCCTTTATTAATTCATCTTTAATTAATAATATCACTTTATAAAACTTGATCAAAAGATTTTTACACATCACTATTTCTAAAATCCTTACTTCCCTTTTTTATTTGAAAAATATTTATACTTATCTTAGGGGTATAAGTATATTATCAAAACAATTGAAAATTTCCTGCTTTCGAATTTCTTTTTGAAAACATTACTTACTATAAACCGATCCACTTATCATTTATAAAAGTTCCCATTTAAAAGCTCCCTTCACATTTAAATATCTTTATAAATTTCCAAAACCAATTTATAAACACTTTTATAATTCTACAAGTCGATTGACAAAACCTCTTTACAAACCTCTAAAAACATTTATAAAACATTTTCCTATTTAAAACTCCTTTAATAAATCTTCTTTAAGAAAAATCCTATACAAAATATCTTTTGTAGCTCTTCCTTTTAAATACTCGAATAAACCTTTTTACTTGGTAAAACCCCTTTTATAAACAAGTTATTATTTATGAATATCTTTATAAAATAATAATATAACTTGAAAAATCATTTACAAACCTTTAACCCCAAATTGATTAAAGAATTGAAGTTAATTCAAAACCATACTTTATAATTTCAAAAAGAGCTTGGCAATCTCAATGGTAGTAATTTAAGTTACCATTTAACATCAGTTTCACATTCAAGTCACTTAACCATTTATTTACATAATCAACATATATGTCAATGCAATTTATATCCAAATCAGGGAATAACATGTCAATAAAACTCAATTGGCATATACATGTCCAAATAACATAATAGTAGAATGGTGATTTATCATGCTAAATAGTTGTCCAAACAATTCAGTACTTAAAGAAAAATGGGAATTTATTCTACTAAACATATGTCCACACAATAAACAATTACATTATAGTAGGATGAGAATTTATTCTGCTATTAGGTGTCCAAACAATCAACTTATCGTAGAACGGGAATTTATTTTTGCTAATACACATCCACACAATCAAACCATTAACACAACTCATTCACAATTATTTGTCTACTTGATGGTATCGACATTTAAATCCCTTGTGTTCAATCTATCTTTGAAAAAGAAGTACGGTTAAAACCATTTGGTTTAGGAAAAAACAAAGGATTAAGGCTTAAAACTAATTATTACAAGTTAAACTCTTTATATAATAATAACTAATCTTAATTAACTCTTAAATTAATTTAATTATAAATTAATAAATAATTAACCTTAAATAAGTTATTAAACCATAATTAACAATTAATAAATAATTAAACCAAAATTATCCTTTATTAATTATTAAATAATTATTTAAACCTTCATTAATAATTAAATATTAATTAATCTCAATTAATAAATAAAATATTTTTTAACTAAAACTTCAATAATAAATTAAACCTTAAATAAATAATTTATTTTAAATTTAAACTTTAATTAATTTATAATTAAAAATAATTTAATACTTTATTAATTAATAAATAATCAATTAACCTCATATTTAATTGATAGTTCATTAAAAATAAATCATATATTTAACCCACAATTAATTAAAAATTTATCTTATTTAATTAATAATTTATTAAAATTAATCTTAACTTTAAAAGATAACCAATTAGAACCAAACTTCATTAATTAAAGTTAGTAAACCTTATTTAATACTTAATTAAGTATTAATTATTAAAACTTAATAGTTAAAAATTAATTGTTAAATTCTTAATTAACTTCCTAAAACATTATTATTAAGTTTACATAACATTTTCAAAATGCTTTTTAATATAAAAACTTTATTTTCAAAAATCCAATTTTTATCGAAACTGCATCCATAGTGACAATCGCTGCAGATGTAGCAACTTTAGTTTTTTTTCCAAGTTACTAACTTTTCGATTCTCCACTTCTAACTTTGTTTCAATTTAAACCATAAGGAAAAATTTAGAAACTAAAATAAAGTTTAACTTTTTAAAAAACTTTAATTTAAAACCATTTTAGAATCCAAATCTCCTTTTAACATCTCAATGTTAACTTATAAACATACCGCATTAAACCACGTTACATTCATGTCATATCCAACCTTACAACCAACATCAAATCCAAACTTACAACCAACATCAAATCCAAAGTTTATAACTATATCTTAACCAAAGTTTACAAATTTACAACAATACGAAGATAGACTTCATTTCATGTCCACCTTTTCCACCTCGAATCATCCGTATCCACAAATAACCAAACATATGACAACTCAAACATATTTCACACACATCATAAACCAACTTATGCAACATATATCAAGTTAAAAATTTTGAAATTAAAACTAATGTTTATTCACCGAAAGCTTACCAATCTCAAAGCGACTTCTACTAGAATTCAAGCATGACCTAGATCTTTGCTATGCTTCATGCAAAAATGGATTTTTGGACCTTAAAACGCATAGTAGGCTCGGCCTAGGGTAGTATGGTGCTCCTCTTAGGGTTGTATGGAGTGCATGAGTTTGGTTTTTGAATGAGTGGATGTTTAAAATGGAGAAGAGTGGTTTAAAACAATTTTCAAAATAATTTAAGAAAGAAATATGTGATTTTTAACCTTTAGAAAGAAAGAAAAGAAGCCATGGAATTATCTCAAGATCTTAGGAAGTTTTCGAATGGAAAAGGAAATAAGAAAAAAATGGAAAAGAAATTAGAAAATTTGTTTTTATAATATGTTAACGGGTAAATTTATCAAAATGACCTTGTATTTTACCCTCCATAACTTGTTGCCATGTCACCATAATTATTCCCTCCACTATGGGAAAAAACAAATCACTTGACTGATATTTTTCGTTATTTTTATTGAATACCTATCTGTGGCTAAATCCCTGCCGTCTCATTGCACTCAAACCACAAAGATGCCTCATAGTCTGATATGCACTAGCACAAGAAAAAAACCAAATGTTGTCTGATGCTATAGTATCATTTCTGAAATTCTTATTAGACAACATATAAATATTGACTAATATGAATAATTGTTCACAGAATGAAATTCAAATATTTTATTTAAACAAATATTTTATTTCAAATAAAATTCAAACGCAATACAACTTTCGCTATCACTTTACCTACATTTTCAAATACAACTTTCACTATCACTTTCATATATACAACTTTTCTCTACACTGTCATATATAACATTTTTTTACTCACACGAGTTTGATGTTGATCTTGATTTGCTTTCTCTAAAAATGGAAAAAGAAACAAAGCTACAGTACACATAATGTTCAGAAATGCAGTGCACATAAACAAGAATTCAAGTGCATATAAACAAGCTCAGGAAAAACTACTGCAGTGCACATAAACAAGAATTCAAGTGCATATAAACAAGCTCCGACAAAACTGCAGTGCACATAGGAGCAAATCAAGGCAAGTCAAACAAAGTTCAAATCAAAATGGTTCAGAAACTCAAAATGGTTCAGATAAAGGCATGAACAAGGAACACCAGAAAATGCGCACATAAAGCATGTATAATGGTACATGCATGACATGCATATCCTGCTATAGAAGCAAGTATATATCATTAAAGTGAGCATGCACATATATACATATATATGTACGTGTGCAAATATACATATACATATATATATATATATATGTATATATGTATACATATACATAGGCATCAAACAACAAGTGCTCAGGTAAAACAAGAAATCACAATGTTGAAGCAAGTATAGACAAGCTTGAGTGTACGTACAAGTATATATAAGTACATACAACTATATATACAAGAACTGAATTGGAACAATGTAAAGACCCATAATTTTCGGTAAATTAATTAATTAATTAATTAAGTTTTGAAATTTAATGTTGTGAAAAAATAAAAAATAAAAAAATTAATAGTTAGTAATGAAGGAATAACTAGAATAAGATGCAATAATGTTAATTTAAGAAAATTGATAACTATTTTAATGTAATTCAAATTAACTAAAATGATTGTAAGGTCATAATTAGTTATAGATTGTAAGTAAAGAAATAAAGTTTAATAATGTATATTTAACGTAATAGATGACTAATTTAATGAAATCTCAATTAATTGTAATAAATTATAGAGTTACATTGGTTAGAAATTGTAAATAAGAAAATGAAATCGATGTGAATTTATTTGTTTTGCTTGTTAACAACAAAAATATAAATGTGTTTGAATTGGTAAGTTATAACAATATTTTAATCATAAATTCACCATTTAATTCATTGGAAATCAATTGAATTTTTTTTGCAATAAGTGTAATTAAATACTACGTTAATATGAATTAAGATGATAATCGTAGAATATTAATGTAATAAGATATAAATAAATGTAAATAAATAAATGTAATAAGATGATAATGGATTGAAGAATAAGATAAAAAACCAAATAATGGATTTATTGGAATTTAATTTAATAATCAATTGGATTTATTGCTATTGAAACTGAACATTGTAACTAGTGTAATATTCAACATTGAATTGATATAGAAACTTGGTTTAAAAAGATTATAAGTTACAAAGTAATAAAAAATGATAAAATTTGTTATTTACAAAATTGGAATTGATAAAGTGATTTAATTAATTTAATATTAATTTATTTAATTAATGTGAAAATAGTCATTTTGGTCATTGACTCGGATTTTGACAAAACAAGTTTCATTGGATCCGCAAAGGTGAATTATTGTAGGATTTTGAGTTTCGTAGCGATCGGATTTGTCGTTTAATCGTACGGGCTCGAAACGCGTAGAAATCAATTTAATTGAAATCAATTTGAAATGAGCTGATTTTAAAGCTAACTTGTTCATAGGATGGAATCAGGACTTGAAACCTATTCCGTTGAGTTTAAAAATATCATAAACATCTATTTTGATATATGGGATGGCCCACTTTCGTTTTATAAGCGAAACGGGTTTTTCGGTTCGTTATTGTCAATTCAAATCAATTTGGTATTATTAATTCTGTATGTACATCAACTTCTGTCTGTTTCTTTCTTTAATTGCAGAAACCAATTTCAAATTACAAACCCTAAATCCAATTTCAAAACCAATTTCAAAATTAAAACTTCTCAAACTATATTGAATTATATATCGTTGGAAAGCTCGAGATGAGTGCAACTCAATCATTTTTGCAATTGGTTCTCAGTTTGCCTATAAATTGAGGGATAATCTCGACCGTCCAATTGGAGGATGATTAATGTCATTGGATCGTCGATTTGTGGGTATGGATGCATGGAGAGGGTCGTGGGGTGTTCATCCGTGTAGGTAGTTCATTGTATCAATGGTCAGATCAGCCTGGAAAACTGATTAGGGTTTCGAAGTATTGGCAACAGCTGGACAAAATGGTGTTTCAATCGGCGACGTGGATGGTCGTCGATGGTGGAAGGGGTTCAGGCGTAGGCGGCGCTCCATTTGGTAGTGGCATGAGGCAGCATATACGGCTGAGTTGGCGGCGTTCCTCTATTCAACGGTGGTGGCTACTTTAGGGTTATGTTTGTACTGATGAAGGTAACTGCGTTCGGTTCCAGGGAGAGAGAGAGAGAGTGGTGACGTGTGCAGGTTGATTTTTTTATATTTTGATTTTAAAATTTAAATCTTCTAATGTTAATAACTTTTGCGTACGAGGTCGGATTCACGTACACTTTTTTTCATTGGGATCATATCGGAATTCCAGATATTTGACTTTAGTTTGGACAAATTCTAAAACTATTGAATTTTGGACCCTTAGTTGGATTTTAAATCGTCGAAAATAAAAGATGAGTGTTTTAACCCACTCACAACTACTAAATTATCTTATGTTGGTTAAATTGAATTTATGATGCGATTAGAAATTAATCGATTGATGTTTGGTATATTTAAAATATCACTCCAGTTAAATCCGACTTTTATTGAATTTAATCGCAATTTAATTTAATATTGAATTTTAATTGCCTGTTAATACCTGTTGTTGATGATCAGTTAATTATAGTTATTGTTTATTGATTGGTTTGAATAATGATTGTGATGGATGTTTGATTGTTGATATTGAATGACCGGATGTTATATTTTTATATTGTTATAACATTGCAAGTTCTCTATGGGTTGAAATGATACATATTCAAACGACCTATAAATTGGGGAAAAATCGTTATGGGTTGAAATGATAAACTCGAGTGATTTTATGGATTTTATTTTAATTCGGGATTGTGGGTTGAAATGTTATATACCTATAAATTTACATTATTGCGGGTTAAATCCGTATCACTTGACCATGGGGTAGAAAATTATATACGGACGCCGGATTGGTTAAATTAAATGATTTTAAGTCCTTAAAATTTGAATTTAGTTAAATGATATTTTTAAGGAAAGCTTGATTTATATAAACTGAATTATTTTGAAAATCCAAGTTTAAATGTGAAATTGGAATTGGTTTAAATTTAAATTTAAAAAGTTATATATAGACTGTTTAAAAATATATAATTTTAAATTATAATTATTAAGATTTTCAAAATATTCAATTAATTTAATCTATTTTACAATTTAAACTATTTTAAGAAATTTAAACTATTTTAATTTATTTTAATCTATTTTAATCTATTTAATCCAATTAGATCTATTTTAATCTATTAAACTAATTAACCATTTTAATCTATTTTAAATCTATTTTATCTAATTTAAATCTATTTAATCTATTTTAAATCTATTTAATCTAATTTAAAACTATTTAATCTATTTTTAATCTATTTAAACTATCTTAAATCTATTTAAACTATTTTAAACCTATTTAAAGCTATTTAAAACTATTAAAACTATTTCAAACTACCTAAACTATTTCTAAATTTTAGACGTGTAAAGTTGAAGTGTTATGCTTAAATCCTTGAAAGAAAATACGGTTAAATGATGTTATAATCTAAGTTGGGATTTAAATGACATAATTGAATGAATATAATGATTTTGAAATGAGTATTTAATTAACATATCTTATCGATAAATTTCAAAAGTAAATACGATTTCGTAAGTGAATACGATCTCGGAAGCAACATGGTTTGAATTGAATATGATATTTTGATATCAATTATGAACTGACTTTTGAAATGCAAAAGAACCATCTGGTGTGAAATAAGCGTTTAGTTGTTAAAGAGACCGGGGTCAGATATTGTCATACTCTCTGCCAATACCGAAAACCACATTAACAAATGTGTACGCGGTGGAGATTCCAGAATGAAGTAGGATGGTTTGACGAATGATTCTATATGAGGTATTATCGTAGCATTGACTCCCATGAGTCAGCTTGATGTGACTAAAATAGGAGCCATGCCGGGCCAAGTGAGGTCGCACCTCCAATCGGGCACATTTCTTCGATACCATATTATGACTTTGTGATTGATTTGCTGGCCACCCCTTGATTTGACTTGGGAGTGTGTTTCGAGGTGGGCGGTAGTAGCTGCTATTCGTTACCACCAGTCTGGATCTGCAAAACGATAATATCCCACCCTGGGCATTGCCTCGCATGCCTTGTCACATGCCTTATCGCGCTTCTTACGAATTTGGTTTGTGTCATACCCATGTAGTGCTCCCTGATTGCCCACCAGTTTACGGTGGAGTTCACAGTACTGTATAGACTACGTCATTATATAAAATGTGTTAAGGGAGATATGGGTAATGCCTTTAAGCTATTTTAATATTTAATTTACTATAGACATATTATAATAGCGTATTGTACTACATCGTAGATAGTTTAACGGACACTTAGGAGATGAAAATCCCAAACATCTCTTAAGTTACTGCACTCATGTTAGACATTAGATAGGAGATGTCAAAACCAATAAACATCTCCGACGCCATTACACTCATATTTATTTACTGTTGATTTAACTTATATAAGATCTTTTAGCTCTGACACGAGTGTTTTGTATTTTCAATTCGCTCGGGTCAGTCTCAGCTTTTCAGTATATCGAAGACTGTTTTTTCTGGAGAACGAAGATGAAGATTTAGTATTATTATTTATTATACTTATTCCACTACATCATGTTATTCTGCTGCATTATTTATTTATTACCGCTGTATGTACTCTGATTCTGTATTATAAAAGTGTAATAAAATGTTATTTGTAAAACAACTTCATGAAATGTTTATTTGATTATTATATTTTGTCATTCCGCTGTGAGATTCTATGTTTGTTTCTTTCTTTGTTTTTCTTATTTACCCCATAACAATCTGTCCTTTTGAATGGTTTGAGTCTGACGTGTGTGGTATCATCGATTTAAACCGTCCAAAAAGGCAGGTCGTTACAAACAAGATTTGCAATTGGAAGTGTAACAAGAGATCACCGTGAACATAAACAAGCTTATGCAAAACAACAGGTGCTGAAGCAAGTATCGAAGTGCACAAACAAGAAACCAAAGCACATAAAAGAGATTCAACCACTGTCAAGGCATTGCTTTGTTCAAGGTAGTGCCAACACACTGCCTTGAATAAAGTAGTATGCACTGCCTTGAACATAGCAGTGTGCAAGTACATAGACAAGGCCACAATGCAACATGTGAACAAGGCCAACAATATGGACCAAGGAAAAGCAAAAAGAAGACTGCAATACACACGAGACACACATATATGAAAGTTCAAAGCAAAAACATGGTAATATTTCACACACGCACATACATATATATAATATGTATGTATGTAGGTATGTACGTGGAAGATATTTCACAAACTAGACTCAAAGGCCAATCACATGTCAGTAATGGTATAAACATTTACACACACACACACATATATATATACATGTATGTATATATATATATATATGGAAGTTCAAACCATCGAGAATACAACAAGTACAAGGCAGGGACAAGTGTACACATGAACTCAAACGATCAAACGAGTTTCAAGAACTTAAATGAAGTGATCAAAGTTGAACTTAACCTCCCAAAATCAAACAATGAAACTGAAATGAAATTGTAAGGTGCAAGAATCAAATGAACAGGAATCAAAAGAACATTCACACATATATACATACTTATGTATGTATGTATATACCTGGAAGTTCAAAACATCCAATAACTCATACATGAACTAATAAAGCAACAACCATAGTTTTTACCATCACAACGCATATATCTCAAAACATATATGTACATATATACACATATCTCAAAACAGAAGTCTAAAAACACGTGAACTCAAGTGGAACTCGGACATGGTATGTACATACATAAGCACATATATACACATGAACTCAAGTGAAACTCAACCATGAAGTACATGGAGTTCAAGGCAGTATACACTGCCTTGTTAAAATCAGCATCAAAGCAAAATCAATATCGAAAAATCAAATAAGCATGGGGCAATTAGAAACTAGATAGCAAGCTGAAGTGCAAAATCAGAAAATAAGATAACACTAACATCTATTATATTTCGAAATAAGTGATAAAGCAACCGAATCCACAAGTATACCTATATTCACGAAATATAGGGTTTTAAACCCTATATATAACCCAAACTCGTCATTGGCATACCAATTTTTAACTCACAGCATCAAAAGTCGAGGACGTAACAAATCAACAAGGGGCAAAAATCATACCGAGTAGTTGAGTTCAGATATCATCGACTAATGGAAGCAATCGATTGTGAAACCCTAATTTTTGAAGGCAACTCGAAGACAAAAGGAGCGACCTGAAGCAAGAGTATGGAAGAAACCCTAATTCACTAACCCATGTTTTGAGAAGGAGAGAGCATCGGGTTCTAAAATTGAGAGGGAGAAGCAAGCATTTTGAGAGGAATGAAGGCGACCATAAATTGGAATGCCATTTTTTTCTTTACAAACGAAAGAATTGAGAGAGGAATGAATTGGAACAGAGGCGACCATGAAATAATATGGTGAATATTGAGAGGGAAACCAAATTTTAATAAGGATCCAAAACCAAATTTTTGATAATTTCAATCAAACAACATACAAGTATTTTTTGAAAAAAGATGTTGTCTAATCACTATTGTGTCACACAACAGATAATTTTTCCATGTGTTGTGTAAAAAAGTGGAATAGCAAAAAATCTACTGTGTTGTGTGATCATTGTTGTTTGATTCATTTTGTGGCATAGTGCCCCCTTCTCTACATAATTGCACATGAAAATTAATTGGTCCCCCTCTTCATTTCATGCTCCGACATCCTTTTATTACAAGATGTACTTGTGTTCCTTTATGTTTCCAATATTTAACATGTTTATCTCCTCTGATATGACATTTATATTTTTATTTTAAACTTTATAACCTTAAAATAAATACATATATACACATACACTAATGCACACATAATTTACGTATACCGACTTATTTACCAATATGTATACTTATGTTAAGAGTTCATAGCGTTTCCGATAACTTTTAGCCAACGAAAAATCAAAAATTCGAAAAACGAATTCCGGTCACATTTTCACTCTTCTTCGAACTAAATATTTTTGTAAACAAAATTTGAAAATGATTTCACCATCTTTAATTATTATTAAAGGCATTTTATTTTTATTATAATATCTATTATTTGAATATTTAAAATTAATTAAATATTCTCAAATCAAAGCGGTGAAATTCTGGGTCGTTACAAGGGAAAAGGTTGGGTTTTATTTAAATCAATAAGATTAGATTTAAAAAAATCTATTAGCCTTCATATATCTTATATGATCCAAAGTAGATCTGTTTTTAAATCTTCCTATTTCATCCGCTGATGACCATTCTAGTTCCAGTAGTATTATCGAGTCTAACACCTTGACACGCTAGTGTATGCTTAGAAGAAGTAGTATAGGCATACTGATGATAGTAGATTAGCGTATATTGGTTTTATGTGCTAAGTTGTTAGATGCAGGAGTAGATGAGGTATGAATTTCCATACCATATCGCTTATATTCATGATATATCCACTTTATATCTATTGTTTTTTGACTTATAGACCGGTCATACAAAATTATTGTTTGACCCAATGTTATTTGCAATAATTCTTATATTCTTGGGTGCTCTTAAATGAGTAGATTAAGAGACGAGTATTATGAGAGCGCATGGAGCTATGTAGAGGACGAGCAAGAGGCTTATGCTTACTCATATATATTATTTTATGGAGCCACCACTACTTATTCTCTTGTGCAGTGATATGGGCTGTTGGCACTTTATTATATATAGGGTTAGTTTTATATTATGTGGTTTATGATGCATAGAGATGTATAAACTCACATACATTCTATAATGTATAATCTGATGAACCCGTGTTGTGCCCTGATGATATTTTGGTTAATTTGATTATGTTATTGTCTTGCTTGTTTTATATCTATGCTTGATGTTATATTTTATTCATGGATTGTGAGATACATGACATGTAATTATCGACCGATTAATGGCGTATTTCCCTTGACCGTTTTCCCTCCATTTGTTGGTACCAATGCAGCGCACTGTTGTTGATTATTGGTATTTGGGTACCGAAGGTGGAGGGAGATGTCACACGTGGTATTAGAGCTTAGGTTGAGTGAGAAACTATGACTCTACTAGTAGATGCATTAGAGATGGGGTAAGAGATATACCTTATACTGGATCGAATGATAAAAGAGTGAGTGTACTTGTTATATTTTGATTCTAAAACTATATAGTGTACATATGTAGTAAGATGGATTACACAAATGAGTATTCTTCATTCTGTTATCCTTTAAGAGACAATGGTCATTCTTTGAAAAATAGAAAGAATGGATCGACAGACAAGGAACACAGCAAGGAACTCGACATTAGGAGTTGAAGAGGAGCAGACATCGAGATAATTGTTAACTTCAATATGCATACTATATTCACAAAGACTATAATGAAAATGATACAGAATACCTAAGGAGGAGCTCCCGCTATAGTAGCTAGTGGAGGCACTCCGGTGCCAGTGCAAAAAATTGGTCTTGCTAAATTGATTAACAAGAATTGTGCTAGCCTAGGAGGAAAGCCATTCATGGGACACAATCTACGACTAGCTAGGAGGAAAGCCTCATGCCAACTTCAAGGAAGAGTGATGGGTTGGTGGAATGCAATCAAAGAAGCTGCTCTCGAGGATCAGTTTATTTGAGATCAATTTACGGTTCGCTTTAAGGAGAAGTTCATTCCTATCTGAGAAACTCGTCTTGTTTAGGAAGTTTGCTGATTTAAAGCAAGGCAATATGTCTCTACCTGAGTATGTAGATGAGTTTAGCTCCTTACCGGATTATGGGATATAGTTCATCGACCCTCTAGTAAAGAAGAATGAGAGGTTTATTATTGAACTGAGCAATTATCTGGGAGAGCTCTTTGTGAACCATACTGATAGGAGGTTCGAAAATAATGTTGAGATGACTTTGAGGCATGAAATATTCTACCCAAAGACAAAGTTAACTATTGCCCCAAGGGATTAATCTGAAATACATGTAGGTGAGGGTGGCATGAAGAGGTTTTGTAACAATAATAAGGGAAAGAAATGTTAACGAAAAAAGATGGTTAGAAGAAGGGCAAGTGGAAGCCAACTTGTTATATCTACGGAGAGAGAGGACATCTAGCAAGAACTGTATGAGGGAAAAGAGGAAATGCTTCAATTACAAAAAATTGGGAATATTAAGAACAACTAGTGGGAATCAGATAAGGATAAGCATGTATTGAAAGCTTATGCATTGAATGTTATTCCCAACTCATTGAGTTCTTTGTCAATGAAGGAGAAGGGGTAGGGAATCATGATCCAAGATATGCTTTTCATTTATAATCTCCATGTTCGTGTTTTATGTGATAAGGGAGCATTGCAGTTGTTAGTATCTAGTGGCCTAACGATAATCTAGACTTGAAGCCTAACCTAGTAGATGTTGGAACTAGGCCGGCACATAACGAGTTAAACGGTTAAATTTCAAAAAAATTATTCCACTGAATCTTACTGGGTCTATAGAATCTAAATTTATTTAGATCTAATCTAAATTAATTTTAAATATAATCAATATTTTACTCAAGTTATAAATAAAGTTTTGCTTTTAATAGAATATTTATATTATATAATATGTGATAGACTCAGCAATATGCCTTAGGGGCAATTCTGTAATTTATTGTAAATTATTACCTTTGGAATCAATTCTCGTTCATAATAAAAGGTGTTTTCTTTCTATTATATATTTATTGTAATGTGTTGTGGACAATTACGTGTTTAATTAAATTATACTTAACAGAAAATCCATAAATCATGTATTTATTATAGTAATTACAAATAGTTGTAATAATGAGTATTTTATTATAATATAATAAACACATCTTTTTAAATATTCTCAGTCAAGATATATCGAAATTGGATATCGATGCATCCGTTGAGACTAGGTTACATGATGCTCTCCAAATGTTAGGCAATGTATTGCTTATGACTGTTGGGGGTACCAAGGGGTTATGTACTGAGAGTTATTGGATAACTATGGAATGACTCACTCGATAACTTTTTGTTAGTTAATATAACTAAGGTCAAACAGAAAATATCAATGTGACTAATTCACACAGTTCTCTTGACTTGAGAATACCGTTGATCTTCAGTTTGCTCAACAAGTCATAGCCCATTGATGATGAATAATTCATTATCGGTTGCATCATATACAACTCCTAACCTATGATACCTTGTCTTAATTTCATATTGAAGTAAGGACTTAAAGAAAAAGGAAAAATAGAATTGAACTTCGACCTTGAGTTTACTCAATAAATCAAAATGGAATTAATCGCTTGTACCTACCATATTGCGATGGACTAAGTATAATATATGTACCTTGAGTTTGTTTAACAAACACATATAGTTATCTTCTCCATCTATTCAATATATTGATAATACTACCTATACTAGGGCTGTCAATGGGTCGGGTCGGGTCGGGTTTGGGTCGGGTCAAGTCGGGTTCGGGTTGATTTTAAATGGGTCGGGTCAACCCGTTTATTAAACGGGTCGAAAAAGCTCAACCCGAACCCGACCCGTTTATAAACGGGTTGACCCGACCCAACCCGTGTAACCCGATTATAAACGGGTTGAGTCGGGTCGGGTCGTAAATGGGTCAGGTCAACCCGTATAAGGTGTAAATGGGTCGTAAACGGGTCGGGTCAACCCGTATAAGGTATAATTGGGTCGTAAATGGGTCATAACGGGTCGTAAACGGGTCGGGTCAACCCGTATAACCCGTATAAGGTACAAACGGGTCATAAACGGGTCGGAGCGGGTCGTAAACGGGTCAGCTCAACCTATATACTGTATAAACGGGTTGTTAACGGGTCAGTTTCGGGTTAGCGGGTCAACCCGAAACCCACCCGTTTATAAACGGGTCAAATTCGGGTTGACCCGAAAATGACCCGCCAATTAAATGGGTAGGGTTAACCTGCTAATTTCTGTGCGGGTTTCGGGTCGTGTAGGAAATTGACAGCCCTAACCTATACATCCCTGGCTTGAGTTTTCTGAACAACCAAGAAGTATGCAAGTAATTTATTAACGTATATATAGTAGAGGACAACATTATATTAAAGATTCATAATCTTCAATATATTATAGCGAGTGATATTAAGTTAAGGAGTAATATATTTCTTAAGAAATACCATCGTGATTCAAGTGTCAGACACATGAAGAATAATAGTATATGTACACGTACGTATACATTTATTCCTTAAGTCTATTTTGAGTTTCATTAATGTTCCACCTTTGGTTTATACATTCACATTATGTGGGTTTCGTTACTATATAACTTTCATATTTTAATTTTATTATATAATAATCTTATATATAACATTATATTAATTGAATATGATTAAATCATATTCAATTAACTAATTAATTAACACTTTAACTAATTTTATATTATTCAGTATTAACATATTATATTGGATATTTATATACTATAACCTTTAAAAGAATACACATGTATCATATATATATATATATATGTATATATGTATATAAATTTATTAATTAACTTTTAATTAATTTATTTAATTAAACAATTTTAATTAAATTTTAGTAATTTCAAAAATTATTTCATATACATACGTGTATACTTATATTGTCTTAAACATTTCAAGACAGCAATAAGTATATCACTATATTATATATATATTATTTAATTAACCTATTTAATCATTTATTTCTTTTATTTAGAAATTTATTTCAAAATTAACTTATATTTATTATCAAATATTTTGAAAATTTTCATTATATTATAACCTGTATAATATATACGTCTTGTTTTAAATTTAACTTTTAAATTTAAAATTGTATTTTTTTAGTTTTCAAACCAATTTTTAAAACTGGCCAAAGGCCTAATTCAAATTGGGCCATTTTTATTAAGGGCATCATTTTGGCTCACATATCTGTTCGGGCCAGATTGGTAGTCAGGTAGGGTAGAGTACTTGATTACCCAAACCCAATCTTTCAACACTACTTTTCTAGACACTCTACTATCTGGGTTGTGAGCTTAATTATTTAGCCTCAACACGACTAACTTAGACCGCATAGACCACTATAGGAACTGGGTGAGCCTACAACAAAGTAATTGGTTAAATTTCAATATTTTTTTTCCTTTTGGATCTTAAATGAGCCAATGTAGTCTAAATCCATTTAGAACTTTTCTAAATTTTCATTCAAATTAAATCAATATTTTATTTAATTTTATATAATTTGTATTATGTTACATATATATGTATCATATATATATATATGTATATGGATGTGCAACAGGATAATATGTATATGGTGTGACATACCCGTGTGTAGATGTTGCGATTTACACCGCAACAGACATGTTAGCCCCTCGTGTATACAAATGGATTATTTTAATGTGTATATATGTGTGCATCAAATTATTATGAAAATAATATTACGTATAATATGATTATACACACACACACACACACTTTGAAATGGTAGCTGCAATAATTTAATGTAAGGTATTATATAATATATGAAATTAATTCAATGATAACATTATTTATAATTAATTTTGAGAATATATATTATAACATGAAAACTGAATAGAATTTTTTAATTAATTTATATACAAAATATATATATATAAACATATAATTAGTCGTCGAATTATATATATATAAGTATAAGTATAAATAATAATAATAATTATAATAATAATAAAATCATATATTAATGAAATATTTATTGTAAAGCAAATCGATGTGAATTAGTGCTTGGATTTTTTGGGTTATTATGAGGTGATGTTGGTATGATACAAGCAGCAAAGGAGTGAGTGCAAATAGTCTTTTCAAAGTCGGGGTTAGAGGGATTATATAAGAGAAAGACTAGGAAGTGAAATAAGGATCAAGAACCACTTATTTATTTTACCATTTCTTTCTCTTTTTAAATTCAAAATTCTCCCTCTCTACCATCATATGTTGTGCTGCTCTATAACTACCTATATCAATCCCCAATTTGGGCCTGAAAACTACCTAAGCCCGAATAATATTTGTTGCAATATTGTAAATCGATTGGTGCTTATATAATTATTATATGCACACTATTTAATATTTTTTAATTTAGTTCACGTAAATTTTTTCAATTATTATTTCATTATTATATTAATTTATAAAAATTGCAAATTAATTAAATCGGGTGGTAAAAGGAGTATTCTACATTTCGGTTGTGTGACTCTTAAGTGAAAATCTAGTCAGCGATTAATATTGTACAATTCAAATATTAACCTTCACATTTCACTTAATAGGTGGTGTGACATTATGTGCAAATTTATTACTTACTTATTTCGATAAAATCCAAATTTACTTTATTAGGCGTTACCTAGTAATGTCAGTTATTTACACCAATTCTCTTCATTAAAACTATATCATTTTGGGCTTATGAAATTTAGTAATGGTCAAAATTCCAATATCGCTCATATTTAACTCTATAGTCCAAAGACAAAATCCTTGGTTCAATAATAAGAATTATTAGTAACCAAACAACTATGGTTAGAGATTTTAACTTTGAGTTGACTTTTAATTGATCATGATACTAACCTCATGCAACTAACTAGACAAATACTCTTTTGAATAGAGTTTCATTCTAATACTTTCACTTAACCCAACCATACTCATTTGATGGGTGTTGTGCACAATTTAATTATAATCAAAGTGGAGCTTTCATATTGAAAATCAACAATATTCTCAAGACAAGATAACTGTGTGAATTAGTCACATCGATATCTTTTATTTGACCTTAGTTATATTAACCAACAGAAAATTATGGAGTGAGTCTGTAACGACCTGGAATTTCTGCCATTCGATATTCGTATATTTAATTGATTTTAAATATGCACAAGCAAATTTTATTAGATGAATGAATTATATTTTGAATATAGTGATTTAATTGGATAATTAAATTGTTAATTTAATATTTGAAATTGTGAAAATAATTGTAAATTGAATTTAATATGAATAAAAATGTTGTATAAAGTTGAATTAAATCTTATTTGAATTAGAATGATGTTACAGAACTTTTAAAATCGAATTAAAAATTGATTAGTAAAAATTGAATGTTTTAGTATTTAATTAACGAGTGAAAATAGTCATTTTTCAAACAGTCTCGGATTTCGACGAAATAAGTTTCATCGGATCCGCAATGTTATATTATTATAAGATTTCAAATTTTGTGTCAATCAGATTTGCGGTTTGTCGGGGGCAAGCTAAAACGCGTAGAAATCTGTTTAAGTGAATTTTAAATTTAAATTTGTCGATTAGAAAACCTGTCTTCCAAATACGATCGATCCATTGTATTCGGAATAGGGGTAAAACATTATAAACGCCAGGCGATACGCTTCGTTTGGAGTTCGGAAAATTTTAGGATGAATAGTGTCGCGAAATTTTCTATAAACGCCCTCACTTTTTTCTTTTTTCACAAACATTAGGGTTTTTAACCCTAGCCGCCATTATCTATTCAATAGCCAGAACTTCGCAACCTTTTCCCCTTAATTTCTTCCAATCCATGATTAATTAGAGAAAATGTTCAACTACAAAAGTAAAGAGCACGACGAGATCTTGAAGATCAACAGTGGAGATTTGATATGGAGGCTCGACATGGAGGCTAGAGGGTCTCGTTCGTCTAGGCTTTAGGTTTGTTTTTCTCGAGCAAAGGAGGACCGAGCTCCACAATATTTTGGCCGATGGTGGTGCTCGTAACGGTATTTGGAGTGGTGGTTATTGATCGACGTGAAATCAATCGGAGAGGCCACGACATATGATGGATCGGCGGCTATAATGGGTTGCTCATGTGCGTATTAACCTGGAGGAGAAGAACAAGATGCGTGGCCCTGATGTGAAGCAGCTAATCGAACGGCCTAAATAAAAAGAAGGTTAAAAAATAATAAAATTGTGAAATAAATTATATGTAAATTTTTATTAACCTTAAAACGCTGTAACTTTTTCATACGAGTCCGTTTCGCACGAAACGAATTGAGTTGGGTCCGTATTGACGAGCATTACATTATGGAGCTGGATTGGGATTTATTTAAGCTAGTGAAAATTTTGATTGAAATTAAACACTTGTTTAATTTTAATCGGTATTTATCGCTATCGCGACGACTACAAGCAATGTGAGTACAACTCACTCTTTCTGCCTCACTAATATTTTTATATAAATGAGAATAAATATTATTTATGATGATTGATGATTGTTTGGATGATATATGATATATCGATTGGTATTTGGATATATACCTGCTTAGTGGAGCAGATGACCCTGTACGTTCCCGTGTATGAACGGATGACCTTTTGTACGCGCGTCTGCCTTGAAGCAGACATTGTACACATATTCTAATATGTGTATTTGTTGTAGGTAACAGGTTGTAGGGATCCAACTGGATTCCTCACCAGTATTGATTTATTTCCAAATATTGTTATATATTCTGTTATCATATGATATATGATGTTTTGGATGCCATGATTGATGTATTTGGTGCTGTTGCAGTATTGGCTTATTTTTGGAATTTTAAAAATGTTAAAGTAATGATTTCGAATTTAAAAGAATTTTAAAAGTGATTTTCAAAATAAATGTTTTATTGAATTTTTGAATCGTTAAGAATTGAATTGATTTATTTTAAATAAATAAATGTTATAATTTTTATTGTTATAAAATTTTGATTTTTGGGAAATATAATAAGAATATGATTTTTGAAATAAGAAGTTAACTATTTTGTAAAATGGTTTATAAAGAAGATTTATAAAATTGAATTTTTATAAATCAGAATAATTGAATTATAAAGGAGTTTTTATAATTGTTAAAATGATGTTATAAATGGGTTTTATAAGTAAATAAGCTTACAGATTTATAATTGATGATGTTATAAAAAGAATGATTTTTGTAAGTAAATGAATTATAAGTAATTAACTTATAATTTGTGTTTTTGGGCATATAATTGAGCTATAAATGGAATTGGTTAATAAATGGATTTTATATATAGTAGTTTTTATAAAATGAAAATGGAATTTATAAACATTGTTTTATAAATCCGAAATCAACTGAATTTGATAAGTAAATATAGAAATTATTAAAGGAGATATATCCACGATTTTGGACGGTAGATAATCCTTTAATTAAATATGTAGAAGTTTTGAATTTGGTTAGAGATTTATATCCACGATTTTGGATAGTGGATAATTCTGAATTAAATGTGTAGAAGCTTTAATTTGCTTAATGATTTATATTTACACTTTTGGACAGTGAGTAATATATTAAATAAATGTTTTAAAAAAGTGATATTTAAATAGAATAAAATGGTTTAAAGATGTTTTAAAATGTGTTAAGTATCGAAAGCATAGATTTCAACATTCATTGTTGAAATAGACGTTTTCGAGAAATAATGAAATGATGGACTACAACATTGTTGTTATAGTAAACGATTTTCGAAAGAAAATATTTTGATTGGGATTTATATATCTATCTTAGTTTCGAATCCTTATACTAGTGATTTTGGGTTGTCGTAATGATGTTTTACGCAACATTCGTTTTGACCCAAATAAAAAATGTTTAAAGAGAATGTTTTCCTTAAAGAATAAAATATATTCTTAATCCTGATTTAAGTATATATAATATTTTCTAAGTAATGAAAATTAAGTGAATTGTGAATTACTTTTTATTAAATAAGTACATGGAAATGTTTTCCAATGTTGAAATGATTTTGAGAATATATCTTTTTAAAGATAATTTGGAGTAAATATTTGGCAAAGTATTTAATGAATATAAGATTAATTAAAAGGGCCTAGTGATTGTTATAGTGCTAAATATTTGTTTGTTTGCTTTGATAGTTAAATAATCGACTATCAAATTTGGCCAAATTTTAGTTCCTCGACTTGATGTGAGAACTATTTAGTCGTACACTTAGTATGCAGCCTTCTGTGTAGGCTTGATTATCATTTCTGTTGAGGATGTAGATACGTATAGTGCGGAGTATTACTCCAATCAATCGAGCTTCCTTCTTGGCCCGAAGGATAGCAAGTTGAAAGTTGGAGACGTGATTAGTCTATGAGACCTAGTTTCTCATGAAGTTGAGAAACGATTTTGCATTATTGGTGCGAAGAGACCAGGATTAGATTTATCTGAAAACCACTTCGGATCAACATATATGCGACGATTGTGCAGATTGCTTATTGATGGTATAGTTATTCCGGATTTTCGTAGTGGGCGACTACTCGTTTATCGTTTGGGTTAAAATCCTAATATACATCCAGTAGCAGTGGTCTTTTCATTATGAAATATATAATGCAGGGACACTCGCTACTAATCCTAGGCATTTTCCGATAGGATGTTATGGACAGTAACTTCGATTTGTCCTATTCCTGGACAACTTGTATGGATGTTTGTCTGACATTGCATTTATATAGATTACGTACATTGGTTTTTACAAACGTACATCAGTGGTGGTGGAGAAGGAAACTTCTCTTAGCTTAACATCCTCCTTGAGACGTATGAGCTTAAGGGTTGTATTTTTGTGGGAGGCAATTAGTAGTCAATAGAAATAGCCGTGTGACATTCAAAGTGATGTGATATATGATTGTGAAAGGTGATCGTTACCTCGTCGGGCCTCATCAACCGGAAATGACCAAAACAGGGTTAGATGCGGCAAGGCTAAGTGGGTCATTCCCAAGTAGGATATGATCATCCTCTTCTAGATATATCTTTGCACGCTAGGACGTCGCGTATTTGATTATTGTGGTTTGTATGCTAGACGACCCTCGGTAAAGGTCGATAACGACCGGAGGATGACATATTCGGTACCATCTAGTTATAGAGGTGGGTCGGTCTTGTGTTGGTAGAGAAATTTTATGATGGTTTCTCGTTACATTCTTCTAGAGATGTACTACCGGAAGGTAGTCCCTTCACCTGGTCATTTGTATGGAAATCCAAAACCAACTACGAGCTGCGATTTTGTTTGTAAATGCGTAATGAATAACCTCGAAATGCTATATGGGTTACCATTTCGACTATGATTAATATTGTTTGTATATATTAGACACTAGCATAATATAAGAGGATTTGATATGAAAGAAATGTTTTAGTTATCGTAAGATAAAAACATGTCCGTGTTTATTTGTAGGGTTGTCTTACGAGATACTTTTGTTTTGATAAAGAAAAAGTTTTGGTAACTTAATAAATTCAGTTGAGTGTGTTTCTCACGCTGGTTTAGCAGACTGATCCAGGCGTTCTTCCCTTTCAATGCTCGGGTCAGACCGAGTATATTTACAGGTCTAGATTTGATGCTTTTGGAGCTTCAGCAGGAGAGCTGGAGATCTTCATTTTCGTACATTCGTATTTGCTTGATTATCTGCTGCATTGCTTAGTTGTCTTAAATCATCGGCATTTGTAAGGACAGGTTATTATAACTATTCAAGCTGATAATTATTGTTTTATTGTTGAACTCTGATTTAAGCATGTATATATACAGTTTCTGTTTTGTAAAGATCATTAATATGATATTATATATTTTCCGCTGCGATGTGAGATTCTGTATTGTTCCGTTTGGTTCTATCTTCTCTCTTTCTTCTTTTCTCTTCTTCTCTCTTCTCTTCTTTCTCTTGACTTTCCGTCAGTCTTGCTTTTTGGATCGGACATGTGTGGATTATTTTCAATTCAAAGGGTACAGATTTTCGGGTCGTCACAGGTGGTATCAGAGCTTAGATTTTGTATATTCCTAAGCTTTGATGTGTACTCGGTATAGATAGGGACAGTAGCACCCTAGATTGAGTTTGAGTGTATTATATATGTATATATATATATATATATGAGCGCGTATTTGTTAGTGAATATAAAATATTTTATATTGTTTTTACTTATGTTGAGCTGTCTGTGAATTCTGGTCGGTATGTGGGACGTCATATTATCGATAGGGATTTCCAAACACTTAAACGGGGCAAATCGACATAGTATTATTTTAAATTGGGTAGATGAAATAATTTTACCTCGATTATATTTTATATATAAAGGAAATAATTTTTCAGAAATTATTAAAGCGTATATAAACTGATTGTTTGGTTATTTGAAAATGTAAAAGTATATATAAGTTAATAAAAGCTATTTGAATAATCTAAATAAAACAACAATTATAAGAGAATAAATTATATAAGCAAAGAATTATAAGTATGGAATTATAATTAAATATGATTTACAAATGTGTAATGATCTTATATATAAGAAATGAAACAATATGTGCTATAAATAAAAATGAATTTAAACTAAGAATTTGAAAAATTGGAATCCAGTTTTATTTTGGAAATTATTTTTCAAAGTTAAAGAGATTATATTATTATAAATCTAAATAAGATAAATAAATTTGAAACGAATATTATGTAAGTGAAGTAAAATAGTGAAATTATATAAGTAAAGATTCATAAATGTGATTTATGGATAAAAAGAAATTTTAGAAAGAATATAAGCATTGAATTCACTACTGTTACTGGAAAATATAAGGGTGATGGCTGCAGCATAATCAATATCATTTTCAAGTTTCTATGTAATTGATTTGCTACCAACAGTAAATTAAAATTGAAGTTTTGTTGCGAAAAAATAATTTTTTGAATTTAAAATCCAAGTTGAAATGGATAAATATAAGAAAATGAGTTTTGGACTTATAATATGAAATGATAAAGATTTAGCTTTGGTAAAGTTGAAATAAATTTGAGTTAGCATATTTGATATATGATTTGAAATTTAACTAAAGGAAGGTTAAATAAATTGAATCGGATTTTAATTGGATTAGATAAATTATTGGAATGGAAATTAAACTGGTTAGTGAATATGTAATATGAATTTGGAAGTTTATAGAAATAAGTTGTATATCTTATAAAATGAGAAAATGTAAGTAAAACCAAATATTAAAATGGTTAAACAATTTTTGTTAAGCAAAACAAAACCTGAATTTGAATAGTGATTTGAAATTTAAAATAAATTAGAAATGAACTTAAATTGTAAAATTGAAAGTGAATGTAAATGAAGTTGAAATGAAACACAACTTAGGTGATATTGAATGAAGTTGATTTTGGTATCGAAGTAAATTGATAAAGTGAATTAAATGAATGTGAACTTGAGTTATATAAAGAAATTCAACTTTAATTGTAAAATGAATCAGCATTAGATGGTTGTTAGTTGATTGTATAGAAATTCATATGAAATTGAAAGCTATAAATAATTGAATTCAAATTGAAAGTGAAGTAAGAATAAATAGAAATGAAATTGATTTGATTGGGAAGTAAACAAACTTGAATATGAATTAGTGAATGTAAACTAATTGAATATGAATAAATGAATGTAGTAAAATCCAATGTTAATGAATCAAATGTGATTAAATTGAAAAACCAATTCAATGAATATTAATGTGAAATGAATGAATATTGATTTGGTTATGGATAGATTGGATAGATATGGTCTGTTGAATGTTAGTTGGATGATAGTTGTATGATGGTTGGATTTTTTGTTTTTGATTGAATTGTTATATTGGCATATATGGTTGTTGGTATATGTTGTATATTGATATTACTTTCATATATACATGTTTCTCATTTGTTGTTGAGTTTTTAGTAGGTGCGTATGGTGTATGCTTCGCATTTGGAGATCTCTTTCGCGCTATATTAGCCGTATATGCTCGCTAATAATATATAAGGTACATATCTCGGATTACATATCGTACTTTTACACTTTTTTCCCTACAGGATGATAATTAATTTATAATTGAAATTGACGTAGGAGTTAACAATTTGAAATTGATATATGCGTTGAATTTGATTAGATAAAATTTGTATAATATGACCTCTTTAAATGTTTAATTACTTGACATGTAGAAATATGGTTGATTACACATTGAACCATTTAAATTTATGTTGTATAAATTGATATAGTATGAATTGAATAATATATGTCTAGTGCAGAACCGCATAAAATAATAGTGTAATAATCTTTAATCTACATGAAATGATAGTGTAGATTCTAGAAATAATTATATTCATTTGCACAAACAACAATGTAAATTAATACGATTATTTCGAGATTATTTAAATTAATTATTGGATTGTTATTGATTGTTGTTATTGCTTGTTTATTTACTTTGACACCATCCCAGTTATCACACTACAAGTTCCCTTTGCTATGCTTTGATTTTTGAATTGAAATGGAATCGTTGGAATAATAGTGTAAACTATGGAGAATCTGTAATTTACATATCTCTTCCCTTTTTTTTATGGGTATTCTTCGATAAATCAAATGTCACCCTTTTGAATGAAAAGTGGAAAAAACAAATTTATAAAAATCAAACGGACGTTCTTCCCACAAATTAAACTATGGAAAATCAATAACATAGCACAAATTGGAAATTAATCCAAAAATCCTATTTTACATTTAAATACAGATCTGGAATAAAAATATACAAAATTCAAATTCTAAAATCTTTGGGTTGATTTCCAGATCTTGGTGTAAAAATATTTCAAATTAGATCTAAAACAAGAATATGTAAGCACTAGTTTTTTACACTAATTTAAGCCTATAATTCACAAATAAAATTGATTTAGGCATAAAAAACAAACGTATGACAATGGAATGGATTTAAAATCATAAACAATACATAAAATTTCCCACTCACATTTTAAAAGCGATCTAAATTTCCAGATCTGAAGTAGAACCTTAAATTCATCTCCAGATCCTTTTTAACCCAACAAATATGTATAAAAAGGGTATATACATACATTTGAATTACATATCTGAGAAGAGATTTGGGGCTAGAAGGGAAAATAGATATAAATATATAAATTACCTAAAATATACATATAGTTGATTTACTTCTCTTCTCCTTTTCATTTGATTTCTGTTCTTCTCTAATTTGTATGATATAAATACAAATATCTTATTTTTATAATTTAGAAAGAAAGTGGAGAAGAAGAAATGGCAGAGACTTATTACTCTATTTAGAAAAATATGAAAAGATAAGGGAAGGTTAGGTCTGAATTTATAGGTGCTAGAATCAACAGGAACTGCACGATTTAAAATATTCGATTCGGGCAATATATGACCTTGGGTTACTAGAGCCACCACATAGAGGCGGGTCGACCGCCCCTACCTAAGGGTCGATCGCCTCCACCAACCGCTTATACATGGCGGTCGACCTGTAGACCTAGGCAATTTTAGTTAATTTTTATATTTTAATTATTTTTGTTTCGAATTTGTTTTTTATCCGTAACTTCTTTATTTGGACTTCGATTGCAAAACTTCAAATATGAAAGTTGCTCAGAATTTTGCCGTAAATGTAGTGGTGCAAATTTCATGATCAAATTCCATTGTTTGCATAAATTTTATTTTTGGAGCTAAATTAATTAACTAACTAATTAAATAACTAACACCAAATTACGGGGTGTTATAACATGATTGTTTGTTTAGAGTGTTATCATACTAAGCTTTATGTCTGACCTTGTTTTTCATTTTTCATAAAATTACAAATACTCATTCGAGTAGGTTCAGTTTATGGATAGACAGGTAGCTTTTGAAGAAGATGAATAAAGACTCCAAAGAAGAAGCAAGATGCTAATTTTGCAAACAAAAGTTATTTGAAAATTCTGCCGTGTAAAACTAGAATTTATAACTTGTTAGTATTCATGTTGGCATCATTGTATGTTGGGAAAGAATCTATTTTTTCTTCATTATATTTATTCTACATGGAAATGAGATGAGTTTATGATTATTTAATGACCATGTAAACTGATTTGATGTAATGAAATTATTCAGCTGCTCTATCTGTTTATTATTATGAAAAAATATATCAATCCCACTTTGTTACTTGAAAATAATTATGGCGATGGTCGCAGCATCATCAGTGTTTATTTTTGGGTCTTCAAGTGGAAGATGCTAAAATAATTTCTCTAAATCTATAATTAATAGCCCAAAACATTCAACATCCAGCCATGCAACAATTAAATAAATAAATTGATAAATCTGAACATATATCACCCAAACTATCTAAACAATGGTTAAAGGCATACAGTCATATCTCAACGGTTTTAATTATATCAACAAATATGCATTTAATATTTTAAAAAATGTAAATACTTATAATCATTGAATTCTATCAAGAAACTTTTACGAACAGTTTCAAAGCAATAAAGCACATGCCAAAACATGGAACCCCACCACGAGCCAAATGCAATAAACCTCGCATGAAATGAAGATCATAGCAATTAGAAGCTTCTGGTTTTAATTTGTAAAATTTAAAAACACATGGGCTTTTTCATGAAATTCACCTTCTCCTCTACCGGCCGTGAATGTGCATGTAACTAATGCTAGACCTTACTTTGTGAATCCACCATCTCTCCTAGGGACCTCCAATCAACAATCGACGGCCAGATCTGAGCTCTTCTTGCGTCGCCTACTTAGCCAACACACCGTTGCGCCTTTGCCGCTCCCAATTCATCATGCCACCATTGATTTTTCCCCTTTGGTGAATTATTTAGGCTGACTAGATTTGATCTAAAATAGCTAGCCACCATAGATGTGTTCCACTCGTCATCCGCAGTGGTATCCTTCGATCATTGTGTGGTAATCGTTTCGCCGTTAAATCCAAATTGACAATATGGATAGCCGAGAATGTTTCGTCAATTTTTGATCAATCGGAATGCCTGATGAAAAAACGTATCTCAGACATCTTCGCCTCGTTGAGAGATTTAATTTGATATATTATAAGGTGGAGTTGGAGCACTTTGAATTTTGAAACAATTTTTTATTAGAGAAAATTGTCTATTAAATAGTCATTTAGCCATATTATAGTTGCATACCCTGTTCGATACGAAATGGTTATGTACATTGCTTATGATTTGTAAAATCACTGCCTTTAACAACATAATTTCAAATTTAACAAATTTACAATCAAAATCGATCAACTCAGAAGTCTCTACGTAATAGTTATAATACAACACCTAATTCTCAGTACTCTTCGAAAAGTGGATGATTTTCCTAGGTTGTCAATTTCACTATAAAGCACATAAAATATCAGTATAATTTTGTCTGTTTAATATTTTAAAAGTCATTTGAAATTAATTCAAACTAGATATTCCAGTTTATGGGTCACTACAGAAACATTCGCCCGCCCTCATTAAAAATCTACAAAAATTTAGGAATAATAATTAGTTAAATTTTCGACGTCCAACAATAATGCTTTTTCTTGAAACATCAGTGGGGCCACATATGCACATCATTGGATTGGATTTACTTCATCATCTTCATTTAGTTGTTGATGTGATATGTCCATTGTTGTTGTGGTCGGTGTTGTTCTAGAAGATCTTGTTTTTGTTGTTGTTCTAGAAGCTCTTATTTTTGTTGTTGTTCTAGAAGATCTTATTTTTGTTGTCGTTCTAGAAGATATTATTTTTGTTTCTCTAGTTCAATTCCTAGTTGTTGTATCTATAATTCAATCTCTTGTTGCCTAAGATTCTCATAATATATCTTCTCCATTATAGTGTAATGTGTAATGGTATTTCTTTTTCCCGCTGAATTGGATTTGGTATTTCGTAAATATGGTCAGTATATGCATACGAATCTAGAAGATAAATAAGCATTTTTAGTATTGCAATAATTTTAAGTTATGGATGTGGTAAAGGAAACTCAAATATGTGGTGAATTTATTAATTGGAGGGAGTATTGTAATTAAACATTTCTCATTTGTATTTGAACTAGATGCATGGAAGGCTTATATAATGTGGTAAAACAATGTATTGTCAAAACTAATTTAAGATTCAACAAGAAAATCATGTTCCATTTTCTTTTAGCAGCGTGTTGTCAAATTTTATTTTGGCAGTGTTGTCACATTTAATATTTGCAGTGTAATCTCAAATTTATTTTTGTTATAATGCAATGTATTGTCAGTTGTTTGTTTGGAAGAATGCATTGTGTTTTCACATTTTTTGGTAGAATGCATTGTGTTATCACTTTTTACTGTAGTAGAATCCATTATGTTGTCATATTTTCTACGTGAATGCTCTTGGGTAGTTTATTAGTTCTCCTAATGTTATAAAAATGAGTTCTTCCTAGAGTAAATATCATATAAATAACAGTTATACAAATTTTACAAAGTTTTTCACTGTATCATGGTAAGAGCATCTCCAACAAATTCGAGTATACATTTTACAAAATATGTACTTGAATTTTGTAATCGGCTATTTTCTCCAACGGTATTTAACCAAGCGCTTGTTCAACAGACGCCTAATGTTCAAGAGCCTGTTGAACAGGCGCCTGACATTAAGTAATTATAAAATATATATTGCCAGGCGCCTGTTGAACAAGCGCCTGAGCACTGGATGCCTGTTGAACATACGCTTGACAATATGGCGGTTGTTCAACAAGCGCATGTATCTCAGGCGCTAATTGAACAAGCGTCCATTACAATCCTACATTCCCGAACTATAATGTCTCAAATCCACACTATCGCATTTTCCATACTCTGTTGGAACGCTATTTCGGTGCAACTGTTGAAGTTGCTCTAAACAGCCACTTTGATGCTTTATCACCAACTACTGGTTCTTATTTTCCCTTAAATCAATATATACAATGGAGAAGCAGTTGTTATGAGTATAGGATGATGTGAAGATATTAATATCCAATTCATGTGAGGATGTGGTACATTGATGCTTCACATGTAATGATGCATGGAATTATTAGAAAAACAGCAGTTAACACAAAAACAAACTGTTATTTTTATTGCATAGTTTTAAGATGACTACAATGCATTTACAAATAAAAAATTTCCATACTGGACATAAAATCAGCAACAAGAAACTGCTACAAAGTAGCATAAGACTAGTTCTTGCCTAGACTTATTCAATGCAAAAATTGGACAAAAAACAACGTGTTTTTCTTACCCCCTCCCTAAATCTGAATCCATCAGATTAAAGAAGAAACACTTATAAAGCATCTTTTAAGCTAAATGTGGCAAATTGCAGACTCCAAGAAGCTGTCGAAGACGTAAAAAAGTTTGTAACTTGAGGGACTTGGTAAAGATATCAGCAAGATTACCTTGACTTGGGCAATACTCTAATGCAAGAATTCCATCGTTGACAAGATCACATAAGAAATGATAACAAACGTCGATATGCTTGCTACGACCATGTAGAACTGGATTTTTTAAAAGCTTAATAGTGGAACTGTTATCACAATAAAGCAAAAGACATGAAGATTGAGGAACTCGAAGATCATCTATTAGTCGTTTCAACCACAGAGCTTGGCTAGCACAAAGTGCAGCTGCTACATACTCTGCTTCAGTTGTAGATAGTGTCACAATTGGTTGCTTCTTCGACATCCATGAAACAGCAGCAGTTCCAAACATGAAAACATATCCAGAGGTGCTTTTGCGATCATCAGAATCTCTAACATAATCACTATCAGTGAAACCTCTAAAACTTGATTGTTTGCTAGCTGTGTATAAGAGGCCATATGCAGTCGTGCCTTGCAAGTATCGAAATATTCGTTTGACAGCATTAAGATGCATATGACGCCCCACCTCTATCCCACTCTAGCCAAGGACACTACGGTGTAATGCCATCAACTAGCGCGGAGAATAAGGCTGTCGAGGAGCGACCATCCGTGTAATTGCTTTGTACGAGCACCAATATGTCAGATAGTACAACATGCATTTGGTTTCAGGAGGAAATCCGACATACCGATACAAACTCAAAGCTACTACCCGGTGGCAATATATATCCTTTGGAAACAAATATAGAAATAAACATAACACAAATAAGTCACAGACATTCATATCACAAAGGCGGAAATTGATATGAATATATAACACATAAAAGTCTTCATCAGAGTAGTGGTCAGACAAGATCCACAATATCACAAAAGAATATCTACAAGTGCTAGACAAAAGAATATGGATGCATCAATGAGTCTATATCTCAAATGTATACAACAAAAACTACTAATCTAAGTAGTTAGCCAAAAGTCAGGGTGATAATCCCAGATGTGAAGTCAAGCAGAAACACCTCTAACATCTCGGTCTGACCCGAGTATTATTTAATAAGAAAATAATAAACGGATCAGTCTAGCTATAAATATCAGATGAAATGATATAGAATAAGAGATATGACAAAAACGTATGATAACCATAAAACCATACTGTGATAAGTATGTGATTGAAAATCAACAAGAGATTAATCAATATCACAAGAATCTTCTCAAAGATCAAAAAGAATGTCATACTCTTTATTTTTATTCACCAAACCATAATTATTGACAATTATATCAATGTCAATTACAAAAGTTAATGACACACAAATTCATCAATGCACAAATATTGATAAAACATATCAAAGTAAATCATGAAAATTGGTGAAACACAAGTTTTAGAAATCATCAATGGAAATCCAGAAATCACAAAAAAAAGGGAGGCCTATCACAAAACGGGAGCATGAAAACTCACCAATACGTGTATCACAAAATGGAACGCTATTCTATGGTTGCTAACCATTATTTTTGAGCCGAAGCTCCACAAAACGGCCCAAAGACCATGGGTCGCTACCCCACCAAATTGAGTCGAGGCTCCACAGAAACGGAGTTTAGTCTCCCTCGTAGACAAAGAGACATCGCATATTTGCTAGCCTAAATCACAAAAATGATCATCAACGATCATCAAGAAGTGTCAATTACAGTATGCTAGTAAATATATAAGCTTAGCTTCATGTCCCATAACCACTAGCTTAACTTAAATATTTATGAACAAATTGTAGATTTCCACTCGAAAATTGTCATCAACGAGCATGGACGCTAGGGGATTACGCCTATCGGCTACCCGGTCCTATTGGCTCCTCGATGCATCACCAAAAACGTGTACAATCATCAAAGTTAGGATTTTTAAAGACTTGAACCCAAAACAACTAAAAGTTGGGATTTTCACCAATTCAATCCAAACCAAGAGCAAATGCATATGAAAAAGTGTTAGGAATTCATACCCAACAATCAAAGATAGTTATAGACAAAGATGTGAGATAAAAATTTCACCTTTTCACAAAATCAATGAAGGAGAAGCTTGAAAGCAAAGGAAAAATTAACCACACTTCAATCTCAACACAAGAAGCTTGAATCAATGGATTCTCTTTGAATTTGGAGTTAGATATTGGATTTGCAAATGAACTAGGGCTTGGAGTTTTAATTTCCCATTCCTCCCTCCATTTTTGATGAAGCTTGAGTGTTAGGAAATGAAAGTGAAGTTATGAAGGGAAGAGGAGGTTGAGCTAGAGTTAATAGTTTAGGCTAATGGGCTAAACCAAACCCAAAGCCCAAAGTGAAAAAGTGACAAAATTCCACTAACTCCAAACATATCAAAGTCCATACTCAAAAAGATCGCAAACGGTGTTTTGGACCCAATGGAAGTGGTCCCGAGTCCTAATTCAACCGTATGCAAAAAGTAACTTTTTCGGATAAAAATCCGACTAACGATAAAATATTTAAATATTCAGTCGTAAAATATGCAGGTTGTTACAAACTCCCCTCCTTAAAGAAATTGCGTCCTCGCAATATTTAAGAAAAAAATATAAGGTAACAACCATGAAAGCATATCAACACAGAAGAAATTTGAAATAAGAAATTCACCTCAAAGAGCACGAGAAAGTAAGTCTGGATGTGCTCGCTCGATGAACTCTCTAGATTCCCAAGAGCAGTCCTTAGGATTTGAGGACCATTGAACTTTAACAAGCGGAACATCTTTATTTCGAAGGCGCTTGGCCTCTAAAGCAATAACACGAGTATGATGTTGCTCATAAGTTAAATTAGGAGAAACTTCAATTTCTTCCACAACACCGGGCTCAAGAATAGAATCGGAATCCCGAAGGCATTTCCGTAATTGAGAAACGTGAAACACGTCATGAATAGCAGAAAACTGGGCCGGTAATAAAAGGCGATAAGCCACGGAACCAATACGTTCGTGATGGGAAATAGACCAATATATCAAGGTGCTAACTTTCCCGATCGACTGAAACGTACGACACCCTTCATAAGTGAAACACGAATAAACACAAGATCTCCCATAGAAAATTCTAATTTCCTTCTCCGATTATCGGCATAGGATTTTTGTCTACTTTGGGCTTCTTTCATCCTATGACGAATAAGGTCAATTTTCTCTGTGGAATCACGAATAAAATCTGGATCTAAAACCAGTTTCTCACCGGCCTCAAGCCAACAAGAAGGAGATCGGCATGGTCTTCCATTGAGTGCCTTGAAAGGTGCCACACCAATACTAGATTGGAAGCTATTATTATAGGAAAACTCAACAAGGGAAATATGATCTTCCCAACTTCCACCAAAATCAAGAACACATGCACGAAGAAGATCCTCAAGAGTTTGATTCACACGCTCGGTTTGTCCATCGGACTGAGGATGATAAGCGGTGCTAAAATTTAGTTTCGTTCCCAATTCTTTTGGAAGACTCTTCCAAAATCCACTAGTAAACAATGGATCACGATCACTAACAATAGAAGTAGGAAGTCCATGCAATTTAACAATTTCTTTGATAAAGAGTTTGGCCAAAAGAGGCACGGTTCGATTGGACCGAACGGGAGTAAAATGGGCGGATTTAGTAAGTCTATCGACTATCACCCACAAGCTATCATGACCCGAACGAGAACGGGGAAGGCCGTCTATAAAATCCATAGAAATTTGGTCCCACTTCCAACTTGGAATTTCTAAAGGTTGCAATAACCCACTGGGCCTTTGATGTTCGGCCTTGACAAGCGGCAAGTCATGCAACACTTAACAAAGTTAGCAATATCAGATTTCATTCCCTCCCAATAATAAATTCGCTTCATGTCCGCGTACATTTTACTACTACCGGGATGAATGGTAAATTTAGTACGATGAGAGTCTTCTAAAATGTCTTTACGAAGATTACTAATATTTGGCACGATAAGTCTACCAAATCTTCGAATACCGCCATGAGAATCAATATCAAAGTCTTTCAAACCCTCAATATCAATTTTATCCCTAAAATTTTGGCCAAGAAGAGCCAATTCGGGATCTAGCCTTTGAGCTTCAAGAATGCGGTCTAAAAGAGAAGGATGAGCCTCAAGGCTACATAAAACAAGAGATGAATATAAATCAGAAACACGATCTCGAATCTCACAAGTGGATAGAATTTCGAGATCATTCCATTCGGATATCATCATAGAAACAACCGCTTGTTGCTTGCGACTAAGTGCGTCTACAACACGATTTCCCTTTCCGGGAGTATAAAGAATATCAAGATCATAAGCTGCAAGGAGGCAACGTTGTTGATGTTCCTTTTGAGAAAATAGATACTTCAAAAATTTATGATCGGTGTAAAGAATAAATTTTTCTCCCAAAAGATAATGACGCCAAATACGAAGGGCGAAAACAATAGCCGCGAGCTCTAAATCATGAGTGACATATCTAATCTCGGCTAGCTTTAATTGCCTAGAAGCATAAGCAATAACACGTTCTCTTTGCATAAGAACAGCACCCAAACCAATGCGGCTAGCATCGGTATAAACAATAAAATCTTGGTTTCCCTCGGGAATCACAAGAATAGGAGCATCGGAAAGTTCTTTTAATTTCTGAAAAGAAGCTTCACATTTTTCTGACCAAATGTATTTAACTCCCTTCTTTGTCAAACTAGTAAGAGGCACAAAAATTTTTGAAAATTCTTTTACAAAACAACGGTACTAGCCTACCAATCAAAGGAAGCTACGGATCTCCGTCACACTCTGCGGTCTCTTCCAATTTTGAATCGCTTCAATATTTGAAGGATCCACGGAAATTCCGGATTCGGAAATAATATGACCGATAAACTTCACACGAGATTGCCAAAAGTGGCATTTAGAAAATTTTGCTTTCAATTGATAACGCTTAAGTGTTTCCAACACAATCCGAAGATGCTTTTCATACTCCTCCTCGGTTTTTGAATACACAAGAATATCATCAATAAAGATGAGAACAAACTGATCGAGGAAGTCTTTGAAAACTCTATTCATAAGATCAACGAAATAAGCCAGAGCATTCGTTAAATCAAGTGGCATAACAAGCCATTCATAAGATCCATAATGAGTACGGAAAGATGTCAAAGGAATGTTATCCTCTGCAATACGAAGCTGATGAAAACCGGTAGCTAAGTCTAATTGGGAAAAGACTCTAGCACCACTAAGCTGATCAAATAAATGATCAATCCAAGGTAAAGGATATTTATTCTTGATAGTGAGATCATTAAGCTTGCCGTAGTCAACGTAAAGCCTAAGTGTACCATCGGATTTCTTCACAAAAATAGCTGAAGCTCCCCAAGGCGAGGAATTAGAGCGAATAAATTGCTTCGTCTCTAATTCGGATAATTGTTTACGCATCTCCTCATTTTCCTTATTGGGTATGCGATATGGAGGACGAGCGATAGGTTGAGCTCCAGGGATGAGATTAATTTTGAACTCAATTGCTTGCTTAGGTGGTAATCCTAAAACGAGCTCAAATATGTCGGAAAATTCACGAACAACGTGAATAAGAGAAATAATATCTTCCTCATCATCATTATCGTCATCATGAGGATTTAAAGAATATAAAGATGTAACCAAGCTGGAATCTGAATCTTTAAGGTTAATATAAATTTGCTTAACAGATTGAGGATGTCGAAGATGAATAGTCCGCTCAGGACATAGGATTTGGGCTTCATAGCGGTTAAGCCAATCCATTCCCAAAATCATTGCAAAGCCTAATTAGCGCATAACATGCAAATCGGCTCGGAAAGAAAAATCACACAAAATAATCTCGACATCTTTACACAATAAACTGATTGTTGTGGATCCACCAAACAGATTCGCAATTCTCAAAGATGTCATTAAAGCGACAACACTCAAAGAAAAAGTATCAACAAGTTCTTTTGATATAAAAGAATGGGACGCACCTGTATCAAAAAGAACTCGAATAGGATGATCATGAAATAAAATAATGCCATCAAGGGTAGAATGAGAAATACCTTGACCACAAGATGTGTTGCCAGGGGCTTGAGCAACATTAAGCTTTCCCTCCTTCCTGCCTTGAAGTTTGGGACAAGAAGATAAATAATGATCCGGGCTTTTGCAATAGCGCCAAGCACGAGGCTTTGAACACTTGTTCGCAAAATGGTCCCTAGAACCACAATTTTAGCATTGCCCACTACTAGAGGTAGAAGTCTTTGCCACCGAAGTTGTTTGCTTCCCTTTCTTATTGGGATAAGTACCTTTGAACTTATTAGGCCTTTTCTTGTTGTTGAAGTTTGGTTTGGCACCCATGACTTCAACATCACTCTCCCTATCTGCCTCTTCAACACGAAGAGCGATATCAATGAGTTGATCAAAAGAAACTTCTAACTTTAGAAGTAATGGCTTCTTGAGATTTTTGTTCAAGCCATAGACAAATCTTTGGTTCTTCTTTAATGGGGTGTTTATATATTCGATCCCGTATTTAGAAAGTGACTCGAAGGATGTGACATAATCTGCCACAGAGGATTACCTTGAACAAGGTCTATAAAACGACGAGCCAATGTCACTTTCTCAGCTTCTGGCACAAATTTTAATTCGAAGCGTTTCCGAAATTTCTCCCAAGTATGATCCGCTTCAACTATTTCAGAAATAAGAAGCTCATACCAATCTAATGCTCTTTCTTGGAGCATACTAGAGGCCACCTGAACATGGTGAAGATCAATAAGATTCATGCGAGAAAAGATTCGATCGCACATTCTCAGCCAAGCCTGGACTTCAATAATAGTTTCAGAACCTTTGAATGGCTTCCCATCCAAATTGGTATAATCATTGCACAAACATGCAAATCCAGACTTAGGGTGAGTAGACTCTGGATTAGATCCGGCTACTTGAGCATTCCTTACAAGATCAAGAACTGCTAGGCAGACATAAATACTCCATCTTGGGGAGTAGCACTAGATTGACCGGCGCTAAGACAGCCAGGTCTAACCATTTCTCTTCCTTTTGAAAGAAAGAAAGAAGAAGAATAAGGTTATTCACCAAATGAATATCAAACAATCTTGATAGATAAATAAGGAATCATAAAGAAAATAGGATGAATCGGTACGAAGACTCGAATTAAATCCCAAAGCACGACTCCTAAGATGGAGCTAGGACGATGATCTTTGCTAGATTATTCTACAATGTTCTGAAGTTTGGCTCTGATACCAAGCTATGACGCCCCACCTCTATACCCACTCTAGCCAAGGACACTACAGTGTAATGCCGTCAATTAGCGTAGAGAATAAGGCTGTTGAGGAGCGACCATCTGTTTAATTGCTTTGTGCGAGCACCAATATGTCAGATAGTACAACATGCATTTGGTTTCAGGAGGAAATCCGACATAGCGATACAAACTCAAAGCTACTGCCCGGTGGCAATATATATTCTTCAGAAACAAATATAGTAATAAACATAACACAAATCAGTCACAGACATCCATATCACAAAGGCGGAAATAGATATGAATATATAACATATAAAAGTGTTCACAAAGTAGTGGTCAGACAAGATCCACAATATCACAAAAGAATAGCTACAAGTGCTGGATAAAAGAATATGGATACATCAATGAGTCTATATATCAAATTTATACAACAAAAAATACTAATCTAAGTAGTTAGCCAAAAGTCAGGGTAAAGTCAAGCAGAAGCACCTGTAACATCTCGGTCTGACCCGAGTATTATTTAATAAGAAAATAATAAACGGATCAGTCTAGCTATAAATATCAGATGAAATGATATAAAATAAGAGATATGACAAAAACGTATGATAACCATAAAACCATATTGTGATAAGTATGTAATTGAAAATCAACAAGAGATTAATCAATATCACAAGAATCTTCTCAAAGATAAAAAAGAATGACATACTCTTCATTTTTATTCACCAAACCATAATTATTGACAATTATATCAATGTCAATCACAAAAGTTAATGACACACAAATTCATCAATGCACAAATATTGATAAAACATATCAAAGTATATCACGAAAATTGGTGAAACACAAGTTCTAGAAATCATCAATGGAAATTCAGAAATCACAAAAAAAAAGAGAGGCCTATTACAAAACGGGAGCATGAAAACTCACCAATACGTGTATCACAAAATGGAATGTTATTCCATGGTTGCTAACCATTAATTTTGAGCTGAAACTACACAAAATGGCCCGAAGACCATGGGTCGCTACCCCACCAAATTGAGCCGAGGCTCCACAGAAACGGGGTTTAGTCTCCCTCGTAGACAAAGAGACGTCGCACATTTGCTATTCTAAATCACAAAAATGATCATCAACGATCATCAAGAAGTGTCAATTACAGTAAGCTAGTAAATATATAAGCTTAGCTTCATGTCCCATAACCACTAGCTTAACTTAAATATTTACGAACAAATTGTAGATTTCCACTCGAAAATAGTCATAAGAGATTCAATCGAACAAGTCCAAGAATTAACCGGCGAAGTAAGCGCAAGCGTTTCAAAACACTTGTTTTACTAAACCGTTTAATTAGATTTCTCGTACGAGTGAGATAATGGTTTGTATATACTAGTAGATTGGAAAACGGTTTAAGAAACGAGCTTTGTAATAAAATAGTGTTGAAATCGTTTTAATGGAAGAGTTTTGATATTTACTACTAGTATAGAAAACCTTTATATTTTTAAAGTGACAAATCACAAAAATGATTGTAGAAACAATAAGTCACAAAAATTCACATTCAAAGATGTGAATAATATCCAAAGAATTCGATTCCAAATCCATCAAAGTGGAAATACCCTTGCGACTTAATAGCCACGACTTACGACTTAACATAAGTCAACACAAGAAATCAGCGGCTCAACGCACGTGACTCCACGACATACGACCTAAGAGATCAGCGACTTAAGAAATAACATGCGGTCTAACAGAGCAACATATCATGGCGCAACCTAAGTTGGTGCGAGATATATCAGCAGGCCGAGCGACCTAAGTGGTGCGACCAAGGGGTGCGACCAAGCCGAGCGACTTAAGATGGAACGACCTAAGCATGGCGCGACCTAAGGGGTAAGAGAAGGCCGAGCGACTTAAATGATGGGACGACCTAACACATGGCCGAGCGACCTAAGTTGAGGAACTACCTATGAGCGACTTAAGGGTTTGCGAGATAAAGCATGGTGCGACCTAAGGCGTGCGACCTTACTACAGGCCGAGTGGCTTAAATGTGCAGGCCAACTCATTAGCAGGGCGAGCGACCTAAGGAACACGACCTAAAATTGCGCGACCTAATTGGTGGAACGACCTAACACATGGAGCGACCAAAGCATGGCGTGACCTAAGCATAACGCGACCTATATGCAGGCTGAGCAATTCGAATGGTGCAGGCTGAGCGACCTAGGGGATAGAAGTGCAAAACTCTCTCAATTTACAACCCATCGAGCACGGACGCTAGGGGATTACGCCCATCGGCTACCCGGTCCTATTGGCTCCTCGATGCATCACCAAAAACGTGTTCAATCATCAAATTCAGGATTTTTAAAGACTTGAACCCAAAAAACTAAAAGTTGGGATTTTCACCAATTCAATCCAAAACAAGAGCAAATGCATATGAAAAAGTGTTAGGAATTCATACCCAACAATCAAAGATAGTTATAGATAAAGATGTGAGATAAAAATCTCACCTTTTCACAAAATCAATGAAGGAGAAGCTTGAAAGCAAAGGAAGAATCAACCACACTTCAATCTCAACACAAGAAGCTTGAATCAATGGCTTCTCTTTGAATTTGGAGTTAGATATTGGATTTGCCAATGAACTAGGGCTTGGAGTTTTAATTTCCCATTCCTCCCTCCATTTTTGATGAAGCTTGAGTGTTAGGAAATGAAAGTGAAGTTACGAAGGGAAGAGGGGGTTGAGCTAGAGTTAATAGTTTAGGCTAATGGGCTAAACCAAACCCAAAGCTCAAAGTGAAAAAGTGGCAAAATTCCACTAACTCCAAACATATCAAAGTTTATACTCAAAAAGATCGCAAACGGTGTTTTGGACCCAATGGAAGTGGTCCCGAGTCCTAATTCGACCGTATGCAAAAAGTAACTTTTCAGATAAAAAATCCGACTAACGATAAAATATTTAAATAAAATATTTAAATATTCAATCGTAAAATATGCGGGTTGTTACAATGCATTTCTGTAGGATGCTCACATAACGGCTAAGTATATTGACACCATACACGTTGTCAGGTCTAGTTGTTGTGATATACATCAAGCTGCCAATAATCTTCTTGTACAATGTGACATCAATAGACTTGCCTTCAAGATCTTTTGTTAGTTTTAAGCCACACTCTATTGGAGTGCTTACAGCATTGCAGTTCTGCATACTAAAGCGAGTTAGAACATCATAAGCATATTTATGTTGGGATACAAAGATGCCACTTTCCATTTGCAAAACTTCAATTCCAAGAAATTAGTCAAGCTTTCCCATATCCGACATATCAAATTCAGTCATCATGGAGTTTCCAAATGTGATGAGCATTATACTATTGCTGCTAGCATATATTAAATCATCGACATAAAGAGAAACTACCAATATATAATTATCAGTGCCATATTTCAGAAATAAAGTGGGCTCATATGGACATTGATGAAAACCGGAGTTAAGAAAATATGTGCTGATTCGGCTATACCAAGCACGCGGTGCTTGCTTAAGCCCATATAACGCTTTCTTTAAACGATATACCTTTTCTTCATTGCCTGCATGCACATAGTCAGGTGGTTGCTCTACATACACTTCTTCTTGTAAATCTCCATGAAGAAAAGCTGATTTCACATCAAACTAAAACACGGACAGCGAATGTTGGGCAGCCATAGCTAGAACCAAGCGAATTGTATCATGTCTAGCTACTGGTGCGAATACATCAGTGTAGTCAATGCCAAATTGCTGCTTATATCCTTTAACAACCAACCAAGCTTTATATTTTCCAACAGTACCATCAACATTCAACTTAGTTTTGTAGATCCATTTAACTCCAATGATTTATGGCCACTAGGAAGATCAGTTAACTCCCACGTGTTGTTCTTTTCTATAGCTTTGATTTCATCATTCATTGCCTGCTGCCACTTAGAACTCTGAACGGCTTCATCAAGTGAAAGAGGGTCACAGTCTGTCATTAAGGAAAAAAGAGAGTAGTTATCACATGAGCCATCAAATTGGGGAACACCGGTTACAACATAATCATGCAAGTATGTTGGTTGTTTTCTCAAACGTTGTGGTATTTGATCCGGTTCTGAATTGTAGAAACTGATTGTGCAGGAACAGAAACTAGAGGAGTTGTTTGTGCCGATGGAGGAGGTGGGGAAGAAGGCATATCACTTAAATTATGAGTAGCATCATTTTCACTAGCATCAACATCAAGTGATATTTTAGGTGCCAAATCTGACCAGTTCCATGTTTTGTCTTCATAAAAAATCAAATCACGGCTGATCACAATATTCTTTGTCAACGGATAGTATAGTTTATATGCCTTTGAATGAGTGCTAAAGCCAAGAAATACACACCTTTCACTTTTATCATCAAGCTTTTTTCTCTTTTGATCTAGAACACGAGCATATGCAAGACATCCAAATACTCGAAAATGAGTAACGTTTGGTTGTTTACCATCCCATGCTTCAACTGGAGTCATATTATGGACAGCTTTGGTAGGGCTACGATTTAATATGTGAACACTCCATAAAACGGCCTCTGGCCAAAAAATCTTTGGAACACTTGATATTTGCAGCATGCTTCGAACCATATTGAGAGTACCATGATTTTTTCTCTCTGCTACGTCATTTTGTTGTGGAGTGTAGGAAGTGGTTCGTTGTCGTTTAATGCCTAGTTCTCACAGAAGCTAATAAATTGATTGGAAGTATACTCTCCACCACGATCCGAACGTAGAATTTTGACATGATTGCCAGTTTCTTTTTCAACCTTAGCCTTAAAGATTTGGAAAGTGCTCAAAGCCAGTGACTTTGCCTCCAAGATATATACCCATGCTTTTCGGGAATAATCATTTATAAATGTAACAAAATACCTTTTATTGCCATTAGATGGTGGATCAATTGGTCCGCAAATGTCTGAATGGACTAATTCCAATACTTGTGTAGCTCTGCATGCTTGTCCTTTTGGAAACATACTTCGATGATGCTTGGCGAATACACAACCTTCACAAAGTTGTGGAGGATGATCGATTTTTGGCAAACCTATGACCATATTTCTATCACGAAGGATTCTCAAGCCATTAAAGTTAAGGTGCCCATAACGAAGATGCCACAACCAAGCTTCATCATTCACCATGGCAGAAAAACAAAGAAATATGTCACTGTTGAAGTACAAGGGAAACATACGATTACTCGTAATAACAACTTCAGCAATCAAAACACAGTCAGAATGTGTAATGCGACATGTGCCTTTACGAATGATAATTTCATAGCTATCTTCCTGAAGTTGTCATACACTCGGCATATTGTTAGTTAATCCAGAAACATAAAATACATTATTAATAGACTGAAAATGTGTCGGATGTTTAATGCTAATTGTGCCTTTTTCCTTGACTAGAAATCGAGAATTATCTCCAAGTTTTGTTGTAGTAGTGAATTTTTCATCAAAATATGAAAATAAGGACCTATTGCAACACATGTGGTTACTAGAACCTGTATCTAAATACCACATGGTGTCATTAATCTCTTCTTTAGTATTGCATACAATAAGAAGAACAGGTTCATCTTCTGCATCTACCAAATTAGTTTTTTCTTCACAATCATTAGGTAAATTTGCATGACATTATGTACTATAATGGCCATACGTGTTGCATATAAAACATTTGACATGCGACTTATCACGTGATGGAACAACGCCTCGATATGTGTCACGTCCATTACTTTGGCTATACCGATGATTTGCATATCTTCCATGGTTTCCACGTTCACGATCAACCCCTCAGCCAGGATTGCCAATTGATAGTTGCAGCTGTAAAGCCTGTTCCACTGCAACATGATTGCTCATTCTTTTTTCGTGAACTAACAAAGAACTTTCTAATTCATCAATAGAAAGTTCATCCAATTCATGATATTATTCAATGGAACACACTACGTAATCAAATTGCGGGGTCATCGAGCGAAGAATCTTTTCGACAATGGTGATGTCTGCAATCTTATCACCATGAATTCTCATCTTGTTTGCAATTGCTGTGGTTCGGGAAAAATACTCAAAAACCAACTCTTCATTTTGCACACGAAGAGTCTCGAATTCGGAATAGAGAGCTTGCGGTTGTGCTCGTTTCACTTTCGTTGAGCCACGGTATTTCTTTTTCAAAGAGTCCTATATGTCCTTTGTAGTATCTTTAACAATAATCGTTTCTAAAATAGATCTATTGATTGCTTGAAATAGATAGTTCTTTGCTTTTAAATCCTTCAGTCTCTGCTTCTCCAATGCTGTTTTAAGAGCAGGTGTTAAAGCATTCTCCTCTTCTCTAGTCGCTGGTTCTGAGACACCAGTTTCAATAACATCCCAAAATTCTTTCGATCTCATGAAGTTTTAGCATACTCCAATGGCCGTAATGACCATCAAAACGAGGAATAGAGGGTTGGATGATGTTACTACGTTTTGCCATTGTGAAGTAACCGACTGGCTCTGATACCAGTTATTAGAAAAACAGCAGTTAACACAAAAACAAACTGTTATTTTTATTGCATAGTTTTAAGATGACTACAATGCATTTATAAATAAAATTTGTCCATACTGGACATAAAATCAGCAACAAGCAACTGATACAAAGTAACATAAGACTAGTTCTTGCCTAGATTTATTCAATGCAAAAACTGGATAAAAAAACGTGTGTTTCTTGCAGTAATGGGTATGGTTATATTTAACTAGTATAACCGCACAACGGTGGAGAAACCGACCGTCCGATTGTATAACTTTGATATGAAATATACATTTAAAAAATTTGTTAATATTACTTAAACATTAAGTGATAATATGTTGGAAAAGAATAAAGTGAGATTTGAATCTGAAAATATGAATTTCAAATTTAAATATTAACCAAAACATTCAAAATTGTCGATTTGAAATTGAAAATTTTAAAATTTTAAAATCATAATAGATTTAAATTTGAAATCTTTGATGCGCAAAATAAAAGGAGAAAATTTAGGGAAACCGCGATGAGACAAGATCCACGTTTTTAGAGAAACCGTGATGAGACAAGATCCACGTTTTTAGAGAAACCGCGACGAGACAAGATCCATGTTTTTTTGGCTTCAGGAAAATTGATTTTGGCTAGTAGAAGTAGGCAAACCTCCCTACGGTCGGTTTGATGAATAGATGCTCCTCTATGCTGAAGGCAAGGTTGTATGCTTTTGAAACGCTATATAAAGTCAGAAGACTTCAACAACAGATCCTTAGTAGTAAATACCGACTACTTTCATGCTTCGTTCTTCGCACATATCTATTGACTATATATCTCCTACAAGTATGTGTGCTTCCACTTGGGTATTTGTACTTTTGATCTCATGTCAGAATATGTATTTCAAATTCATCATTTACAATTATACTCTTTTCCTTGCTGAATTTGCTTGTAATATTTGCCGACTTACATGAATAAGCTATCCAAAAGATGATATACATATTATAATTTACAAAGTCAACAATAGTAAATTAAGAGTACACATGGACAATTACATAGTCGATGCAAATAAAAACATTATGCATACAGAGAAATACACAATCAACAGAAATGTATATGCGTAGTACACAAATAGGTGTACATAGTTGGCATAAATAGTTAACGTAGTCCACGTAAATAAATACATAAAACATAGTGAGATAAGCAATCGTAGGAATAATACTTGGTCAAACACACTTATGGACTGACATAGCATAACACGATAATATGAATACATGGTGAGAAGTATCGAATGCATGGTCGAACCCTCCAAAAGAGATATGCATCCTCATCATCCCTACAGAGACCGTAAATACCATCGTCATCCTCATTGCCATTATTTCCATAATTCTTGGCGCCGTCAAGTGTGTCGTGTCTAGTCATATGCTGATATCCAGCAACGAAACCAGAAATTTCATTTGCGATGGGCGAATTTACACATAGAACTATATATATATATATATATATATATATATATATAATATGCATGAAAATAAACATATATTTCCAAATCAAGCAAATAGAGCAGATGGATAAAGAAATTACATTGAGGGAGATGAAGTAAATCGAAGCAAATCTTTAATAGTTTCTATTGATTTTGATATGTTAGTTACTTGGCTGATTCGGGTTTTAAAATTGTAGATTGAATGCTTATCTTTTTAAATGAAGTTATGAGATAACCCCCAACTCTAATGTACAATTAATAGTAACAGATATGATACAATCAAAATATAAATTAGGCTTTTCTTCCATATTGAATTATCGAGTAACAATCCAATTCTTTCATATTCTAAATTTACTCCAAGTCTCAAAGCCATGTCAAAGATCCCTATTTTAATATTCGACTTGGGCTAATATGTACCTTTAGATTTTTTAGAGTTTACAACATATAACTTGCAATTAAAGTTTTCATAACCGAACCGTGAATCAAACCGTGAGGACTCAGGATTCGAGGTTTCGAGGGTTCAACCGGTCGAACCGTCAAAAACCGCACATACTCTTTTTTAGAAATTAATACATTTAGATGCAACGTATCAATCTTAAGTACACAATAAACGAACTTCTTCAATAAACATATACGACACTAGTTTATAATCCACACATTAATTCTAATATGAAAAATTAAACAAGATTTGTTACACTGGCTGCACTAAAACAGACGAATATTAGAAAACATATTTTAGAACGAAGAAATTACGTATATGGGAGGTTTCAACCGGGTTCAAATGAAAGGTTAAACCACGAATTCAAAGGTCGAACCAAAGTTCTTGCATGAAGGAGGTTTGATTGAGTTACTGGCCTTTTGACCCCCACGTCTCGCGGTTATTCACGGTTCAACCGTGGCCGGGTCAACTTATGAAAACTATGCTTGCAATATTGAAGCAACATTTGCTTTGTAAAATCTATAGAATTTAAGTTGCTCCAATTAAAAGCTTTGTAGCTTTTAAAAATATGACTTTTTTTAGGTAGGGCAACCCTAGCCTAAAGCTAGTTTCGTCACTGCTGATATCGTGTTCTCTACCATCAATTCTATAATGCATCGTGTCAAATCAGTCACTCACCACTCGTACTCATCGATGCTACATTGATGCACCTCAATCTGCTCACTATGATACATGATAGTGCAATAATGCTTTATGTATGTGACATGGCGAATGTTAACTTGTATATGAGACAAATCCTGATAGAGCAATGCAGTTGGGGTCAGGATACTAAGTGAATTCGTAAAGTGGAATAATGACGTAATGATCCTCTTCAAATGTAAAAGGAATAGTAACCGTCCACTCATACCCTAAAGCTACGGGTGGAATATGCAGAGGTGGGGGCAACAAATCTCTGAGACCGCTGCGATAAATCTTAGACAACTAGAGGTACAATTCCTTGAAAAATGATTGAAACCCCAATAATATTAATAGAAGTAGCATGTTTATTATCACCTAAGGCTGGAGTGTAAAGCCGACGTCAGTACGTAATATAGTCACCAAATATTGAAATGATATGCTTCCCACCTATTATGTTGTGTAGTTTCCAGTGGTGATCAAGAGAATATACCCTCAACCATGGTGTATATATTCATTTGGAACCACGTCATGGTCAAGGTCTGCCTCCAACAATGCTCATCAAGATATCATAAACAACCCCCACATGGTCGTGGTGTACTAGTGGAAATCTCATAGGGTATAGGTAGATGACATTTTGGGAGGCTAGGTACGTCAAGAAGGGGAGTCATCATACGGTTATCAGATGATATATTATGCATATAATTTGAAGCTGTAACTAATTTCGCACAATAGAGTAAGCATGACATGCATCTCCTCCAGCAACTATATGTTGGTTTTAAGGGGTCCATGCACAAATTAGAGGATAAAATAATACTAGGTATGTGTTAACTATTAGATATGATAGATTGTGTATTTATTCGTAATAACAGTACTGTAGCCTTCCTATAATTCACAAAATGACTCCTCTCTTTGACTGATGACACAACAAACATCTAACGATCGATGTAGATATGCGATCTTAGGTGTGCCCAATCGAATAAGAGTCAAGAAAGAACTACACAACTGTAGCAATATTTCCTACTAGAAGTGTGGACGATGAATTAGAGAAGAATATATTCACATCTTGTAAAGAACAAAAAGCCTAGCAATCTCTTAGATTGGAATCTGGGTTGTAATGATTTAGTAGTCTTTTAATCGTAGTGACTCTCTGTTATACGTCTAGTATACCAAAACAGAGAATAATCAAATATAAACTCGTCGCACAAGTTTATAACTCAGATTTTCACTACACTGGAATTCTGTAGTAAATATTATAACAATATGAACGTTGTAAATGAATTACAACAACAGCGTTATACTATTTTGAATAAACAGTATAACAAAATAGAAGAAAGAATTGAGAATTCTAACCGGATAATGTCTGAGGCTCGTCGTAACGATTTCCTTAAGAATTTTATTCAAAATTCTCTCAAAATACAACAAACGTAATCTGCACGAGATTGTGATGTGTATGATCTTCTGTGTGATAGGACTGAAGATGATTTTAAGAGATGAAGGGATAGAAGAGATAGTTCGGTTTTGAAAGAAAAAAATGAGTGAGGAAAGTGATCAGGTTTCCTCCTTATTTATAGTTGAATTCCCAACTGCTGCATCCGTTGGAAAAAGCCGCATCTCTTCATTTGCAATGTCAAAAAAGCGTTACTGTTCGCAACAGTCACTTCCTTTCATTTGCAACGCTCCAGAACTGTTGCTGTTTGCAACAGTCGCGTCCGTTCATTTGCAACGGTCCAGAAGTGTTGCTGTTTGCAACAGTCACTTCCTTTCATTTGCAACGCTCCAGAACTGTTGCTGTTTGCAACAGTCGCGTCCGTTCATTTGCAACGGTCCAGAACTGTTGCTGTTTAAAACGTCGCATCTCTTCATCGTTCAAAAAACCTGCATCTATTCAAACAGTAAAACTGTTCACTTTTATTTACCAAAAATATAACCGGGTCGGGTCCGCTCATATTAGACCCGCACCCGGCCCGGTTCGGTCGGTCGGACAGGCGGGCGGCGGCGCGCGCGTGTGTGTTAGTCCATGGCCATATAGGTCCTCCCCCTCGCACAAAATATACTTGACCCTAAGGGCCAATATAGGGGATGAGAGTATATAATATATACAAAAAAATGGACATATTTTTGGTGATGTGGGATACATCTCATTCACCATCTAAAAGGAATTCCAACAATCCCTCACATGAATGATGATATATCTCTCCCCCACACAAAGTGTAATATCACACAGTTCATATGAAAATAATGCTATATCGAGGATAAGTAGATATTTCACTTTGAACTTTCCCTAGTTAAAACTTATCGGATATACTTGGCTAATCGGTGAATTATTTCATCTTGAACCGTCACCCTTATTGTATAACCAGACAATAAGCGTTACAAAGCATTATTTCCCTTCACATCCAATCTCTTGGTTGTGTTCATTTTGGTCCTGAACAATTTTTGGTTCTGCGAGTGTTTTTAGAGAATAAAAGCCTTTGAATATTCTCATAGAGCCGACCCAGCTCACACTAACATAGGTGATCGCAACCATTAAGAGTATCCTACATATACCCCACTTGTTATTGTCAAGATATGGTCATCATTAAAAAACATAGTTTTAACCTTTAAACACCTCTGTAGGCATGCATTTATATTTTGCACCATAGGAATGGAGTTGGACTATGTCCACGTAAATGCATTACGTTTTGAGTTATTCAGAACTGGTTTGCCTATTGATCCTAATCCGTGGGATCTCCAGTCGCTAGGATAGGTTTCCGTATAAGATAACTCTTGATGGTTTAAGCTTTTAAGCCCATTCCCCTCGATGCACAGTCAATTTTCTCTCTTGATAAACCTTTAGTAAATGGATCCGTTAGGTTATCATTTGTTCTCACATAATCTATGGAAATAGTTCCATTTGAGAGTAACTGCCTAACTGTATTATGGCGTCGACGAATATGTCGTGGCTTTCCATTATACACAAAGTTTTGCGCTCTTCTTAGCGCTGCTTGGTTATCACAGTGTATGCATATGGCCGATACAGGTTTAGGCCAAAACGGAATATCTTCTAAAAAATGACGAAGCCATTCTGCTTCTTCGCCTGCCTTATCTAATGCAATGAACTCTGATTCCATAGTGGATCGAGCTATGCATGTTTGTTTAGTAGATTTCCATGATACTGCTGCCCCTGCTAGGGTAAAAACATAACCACTCGTTGATTTTGATTCCTCTGAATCTGCAATCCAGTTTGCATCACTATATCCTTCTAAGACGGCAGGATATTTTCCATAATGTAAGGAATAGTTAGTGGTATTTTTTAAATATCCAAGCACTCTCATTAGTGCTTTCCAGTGTTCCTTTCCTGAATTGCTTGTATACCTGCTCAATCGACTTACTGCATAAGCTATATCTGGTCTTGTGCAATTCATGAGATACATGAGACATCCTATTACACGAGAATATTCCAGTTGCATTACACTCTCATTAGTGTTTTTGTGCAGTACTTCTGATGGATTAAAAGGTGTATTTACTCCTTTAATTCTAAAATTTTGAAATCTTTCAATCACTTTGTCTACATAGTGTGACTGAGACAATTCAATTCCATTAGGAGTTCGTATTATTTTGATTCCCAAGATAACGTCTGCAACTCCTAAGTCTATCATATCGAAATTGCTAGTTAACATTTTCTTTATGGTCTCTATGACTTGAGTATTTGGACCAAATATTAGCATATCGTCTACATATAGACAAATCATCACATATGATTGTCCAATTTGTCTATAATAAACACATTTGTCACATTCATTTATATGAAAACCATTTCTCATCATGACACTATCAAATTTTGTGTGCCATTGCTTTGGAGCTTGTTTTAGTCCGTATAATGATTTGACTAATCTACAGACTTTGTTTTCATTTCCTTTGGAAATAAATCCATCAGGTTGCTCCATGTAAATCTCCTCATCGAGATTTCCATTTAAGAATGCTGTTTTTACATCCATTTGATGAATCTCTAGATTATAGATGGATGCAATTGCTATTAACATTCTTATAGAGGTTATTCGTGTTACCGGCGAATATGTATCAAAGAAGTCTACTCCTTCTTTTTGACGATATCCTTTGGCTACTAATCTAGCTTTATAATTGTCGATAGAGCCATCTGCTTTCATTTTCTTCTTGAAAATCCATTTGCAGCCAATTGGTTTTATTCCTGGTGGAATATCAACAATTTCCCAAGTTTTATTACTTAGAATTGAATCAATCTCACTTTGGATTGCTTCTTTCCAACATGAAGATTCAGAAGATGACATTGCTTCCTTGTACGTTTGAGGTTCGTGTTCTAACATATAAGTTAAAAAATCCGAACCAAATGTTTTGGAAGTTCTAGCCCTTACGCTTCTTCTTGGTTCAACCTCCTCGTTGTCCTGATGAGTTTCATCTTCACATGTCTCATCTCTGTTATCTCTTGTCCTTTTTGGGACAGAATTTCCATCGTTTTTTTATGTGGGAACACATCTTCAAAGAACGAGGCATCTCTTGATTCCATGATTGTATTTACATGAATATCATTTATATCAGACTTGAATACCAGAAATCTATAGGCACTACTATTTTGGGCTGGCCCGAGATAATAACAATCTACTGTTTTTGGTCCAAGTTTGACTCTCTTGGGAGGCGGAACTGGAACTTTTGCCAAGCACCCCCACACTTTGAGGTATTTAAAGCTTGATTTGTGTCCTTTCCATATCTCATATGGAATTGTTCCTGTTTTATTGTGAGGAACTTTATTTAATATATGATTAGACATATTTAGTGCTTCCCCCCACAAGTTCGTTGGTAGACCAGAAGTTAAAAGCAATGCATTAATCATATCTTTTAACGTTCTATTCTTCCTCTCGGCTACACCATTTTGTTGTGGTGAATATGGAGCCGTTGTTTGATGAATTATTCCATTTTCTTCACAGAATTGTTCAAATGGTGATTCATACTCTCCACCTCGATCAGATCTTAATATCTTGATCTTTTTATTTAACTGATTTTCTACCTCAGCCTTGTATTTTATAAACGCTGTTGTTGCTTCATCTTTACGATTTAAAAGATATACATAGCAATATCACGTATAATCGTCAATGAAAGTAATGAAATACTTTTTCCCACCTCTTGTAGGTAGTGACTTAAAATCACATAAATCTGTATGTACCAAACCTAATGGTTCGGTGCTTCTGTTAACAGATTTAAATGGTTGTTTGATCATTTTTGCTTCTACACATGTCTCACATTTGTATTTTTTATCTACTTGGAATTTTGGAATTAATCCCAAGTTTGATAATGTTTTCATTTTACGGAAATTTATGTGTCCCAACCTATCATGCCAAAGTAAAATTTCGTGCTCAAGCAAATAAGAAACTTCAATTTTATTAATAGCACAATCAGAATACATAGTTTTATTGCCGATAACGGCTACATTTGCCTTAAATAGGCCATCACATAAATATCCCCTTCATATATATATTCCAGCTTTGGACAGAACCATCTTGTCTGACTCAAATACCATCTTGAATCCCTTCTTTGATAGGACTGCACCAGAGATGAGATTCTTGCGTATGTCTGGAACGTGGAGCACGTCATTCAACTTGACAGTTTTTCCAGAAGTAAACTTGAGGATTACTGTGCCACTGCCTTCGATCATGGAAACTGCAGAATTACCCATGTAGAGTTTTTCTTCGTGATCGAATTTCTGATATGTAGAAAACATGGTTTTATCAGAACAAACATGACGAGTAGCGCCCGTATCTACCCACCATTGGTTAGGATTCTGAACCAGATTGCATTCAGATATCACCGCCGAGAAGTTGGACTCGTCTACTTCCATGTTATCCACTATATTTGCCTCTTTATTGCGTTCCTTCTTGTGTCTGCAATCTTTAGCGGCATGTCCAACTTTTCCACAAACCCAACATTCGCCATTAAACTTCTTGGTTCGTTTGTTGTCTTTTGATTTGTTGTCTTGAGCTTTCCTTTTCTTCTGGAAACTCTTCTTTTTGTTTTTGGTCTTCGACCCTTCAGCCACAAATGCCTCCTCGCTTGATTTTGTAACTGCACGGTTGTCTGCCTCAACTTTTAATCGGACCATGAGATCCTGCAAAGAGATTTCCTTCTTTTTATGCTTTAGATAATTGCGGTAATCTCTCCACGACGGCGGCAGTTTTCCCATGATGGCTTCAACCAAAAATGATTCTCCAACCTTATGACCTTCCGCCTCGAGTTCATGAATGATGATTTGCAGTTCATGCAGTTGAGCGGTTACTGGTTTGGAGTCAACCATCTTGTAGTACATGAATTTGTCTACAATAAATTTCTTAAGACTGATATTCTGCGTCTTGTATTTTGCGGTAAGTGCATTCCAGAGTTCTTTTGACGTCTTTAAAGGCTGATATACTTTGTATAGCACCTTGTCGAGACAATTCAGAATATAGTTTCTGCATAAAAAATCGGAATGCTTCCACATATTCACCTCTGCTTCCTTTCCTGGTGCAGGAATCGGTTCCTCCTCGTCGAGGTACTTTTGTAGACCGAGCGTGGTGAGATAAAACAACATCTGATTCTGCCATGTCAAGAAATCATCACCATCTCCCTTGAACGGTTCAGGTCTGTTGTGAGTAGTATTGTTTGAAAATTCTACGGTTGCCATCTCTGTTTTAGTAAGAAAACAGTAAAATTCTTAAGATGTTATATGTCTAGTATACCAAAACAGAGAATAATCAAATATAAACTCGTCGTACAAGTTTATAACTCAGATTTCCACTACACTGGAATTCTGTAGTAAATATTATAACAATATGAACGTTGTAAATGAATTACAACAACAGCGTTATACTATTTTGAATAAACAGTATAACAAAATAGAAGAAAGAATTGAGAATTCTAACCGGATAATGTCTGAGGCTCGTCGTAATGATTTCCTTAAGAATTTTATTCAAAATTCTCCCAAGATACAACAAACGTAATCTGCACGAGATTGTGATGTGTATGATCTCCTGTGTGATAGGACTGAAGATGATTTTAAGAGATGAAGGGATAGAAGAGATAGTTCGGTTTTGAAAAAAAAAAATGAGTGAGGAAAGTGATCAGGTTTCCTCCTTATTTATAGTTGAATTCCCAACTGCTGCATCCGTTGGAAAAAGCCGCATCTCTTCATTTGCAATGTCAAAAAAGCGTTACTGTTCGCAACAGTCACTTCCTTTCATTTGCAACGCTCCAGAACTGTTGCTGTTTGCAACAGTCGCGTCCATTCATTTGCAACGGTCCAGAAGTGTTGCTGTTTGCAACAGTCACTTCCTTTCATTTGCAACGCTCCAGAACTGTTGCTGTTTGCAACAGTCGCGTCCGTTCATTTGCAACGGTCCAGAACTGTTGCTGTTTAAAACGTCGCATCTCTTCATCGTTCAAAAAACCTGCATCTATTCAAACAGTAAAACTGTTCACTTTTATTTACCAAAAATATAACCGGGTCGGGTCCGCTCATATTAGACCCGCACCCGGCCCGGTTCGGTCGGTCGGACGGGCGGGCGGCGGCGCGCGCGTGTGTGTTAGTCCATGGCCATATAGGTCCTCCCCCTCGCACAAAATATACTTGACCCTAAGGGCCAATATAGGGGATGAGAGTATATAATATATACAAGAAAATGGACATATTTTTGGTGATGTGGGATATATCTCATTCACCATCTAAAAGGAATTCCAACACTCTCAATTGGGTATCCTCGATAAACATGCAGGTATCTCAAGATGAGGCAGTACATAACGTAAAATACTACGTACAAAGTCCTAAGGTTAGTCTAGTCATGATGGTAAAATATAAGTGAGTAATACCCAACTGTCCAAAAAGAAAATGAAAAGTGTGCGCTCTTCTGCCGAATAGCTACCAATGCTCTAAACAACTGTACATCCGAATTCAACAATATTTCATTTCAAGAATAGTGATTAGATTTTATTGTATGGGATAAAAATGTGCGAAATAAAGTAAACTATGTACTAAAATATGTACCTAAAAAACACCAAACCATAGGTATTGTAAAAAATGCTCGATCACATGGTCAATATGAACGGTTGTTATTAACATATATAGGCGAATATAAATGCGAAGTAGCCACGAAGACGGCCTACCCAAGCCTGCTTGATACAAAAAATATTATTTTTATTCATAAGCACCACACAATTGTTAATTTTGTTTAGCAATTATATGTTCGATTTAATATGAGCCAGATTTACTACATTTACGAATTCAATTTAATTGATAGGCATTGTATTATAAATTTCATTGATATTATACATGAACTTTATGATAACGTATTGCTGTCGACCACGAAAATTTATTGACTTCTTATCTAAGCAGTTAATATCGGTATAAATATGTATTGATCAAGTATCGATATAAGATATTTTAAAATATTGTGGTAACACCAAGTAATACCAGTAAAATGTCGGATATGTCTAGAATTTGTTACGAACGATATTGTACTATGCTATACTGCAATAAAGATGTTAAATTTTTAGGTATCTGGATCACTGTTAGATTACTACTAAAGGCTGGTTGCGTATAATTTACAGATTATAATCTGTTTATTGCGATATTCTATTAAATATAAGTTTTAAAATAGGCTTAACAAAACTGAGAAATTTGTATAATGTGCGTTTTTGTTATTTTCTTCATTTTTATACTATATTTGTTTTTTTTGTCATCTAGTCACCTCTACTATTTTTCAATCTTCTTTATCTTTCTATTTATAGTTTCTTTATTTTCATAATCATTTAAATTACAAGTGATGTTGATTTGATACTGATTACTACTTCTGGTCAGTTCTTTACATTATGTTAAATATATAACTTTATACTATTAAAATCTTGGTTCGTGATGCTTGATGATTACTAAACCAATATTGAACATAAGCTCTCTTACACAAATCTTGTTTTAGGTTTAAAGTGTTCACATAAAATAAAACATATAAAATAATGAAATAAGCATTAAAAGACCGATGAAGAAGATTGAGAAAATATGGTTAAAACAAAAAAAAAATTAGCGCATTGGGATCTCTGATACGGTATATGAAGATATTTATTTATTAATTTCTCCAAAACTTACAATGATAATCGATATTCTTAAAGAATATCAGGTATTTACACTAAATGTCGGAGCGATATATCGGCAAATATCGATGATATATCGGTAACCATATTTTAGGAAAAATATCGGTTAAACAACGATATTAGATATATCAACGATTGTTGGCTTAAAAATGGTCTCCAACACCCAAATAATATGAAAACACCACAAATCCAATCAGAATTTCCAAACAGAGAATTAAATACGCAGATCACAAATTCAATAATAGAAAGTAAATGAACACACCCGAATGTTATAGTGGTTCTGCATATTCCAGCCTACGTCCACTCCAATAATCTTTTTATTATACTGTATGATTATAAATATAGTTTGTTTTAGCTTTAGAAAATTAATGGAGGAAGGAAAGAAAGACAACAAAGAAGAGCCCAAAAGAAGTCCTCTCCAATGAGCTAATAATAATGTATTTATAGGAGAAGACGTGAAATAGCTAGCTGAAAATTCACATGTAGAAGCCTAAGACCAAGGCGAAACGATCCAGAATGTTTGGGACCCTCCTGGGCCTTCTATGGGGATCGACACTGATCGAGGGGGGGGGGGGGAAAGGGTGGTGCCACGTATCTCCATGCGATCGGTTTCCTCTTCGTTTTTCCATAGTTGTTTGCTTGATTCCCCTGGTATTTGTTGAATTATTGAGCGATCGTTGTTGAGTTGAACTGCCAATCCAAGTGATCCATAGCATAATGATCCGATCTGATCCGTTCCTAACCATATTGATCTGATATGATCCCCTGCCTTGGGGAAGTGCAAATCATATTGTGTCATTTCTTGGATGCTACTTGCTTGAATCCGTTTGATTATCATCTATAGCCTTGCTTATAACTGATCTTTGAACCCGATAATCATCTCTTTGGGATTCCTGCCATAATGATCGCAAATTCATTTTGCCAACTTCAAGATATCACGGCCTTGCCAAGAGGTGAGATAACATTTGTCGCCTAAAACATGCCTTGTGAGAGGAATGTGTGTTTTGAATTTCCATAAGTATGAAGTCCATAATCCATCGATAACTGAATCTTCCAATCCAGAATCCAATCTTTTTCCACACGAATGTCATAACCTGCGACCGCTCTAAGTTGATAGCCAATTTCGAAACCATTCCAAATCCTTAGCCGAATCTATATCCATCTAAAACTAGTAACCGAATCCATGATTTCACTGGAACGTTTGACAATTCCAAGGTCTTGTAGGATCAGTAGCCTGGTTCATAATCTCTCTGGACCAATCATAGCTTCTATAAGCTCTTGCTAGACCCCATATAGTCACTCTCCGGCGAAAGGGGGAACAATGATAAGTATGTCGATTCTGTCGCTCTCCGACGAAGCGACATTACTTCACTTTTTTTCAGTGTCCCTAAACATAATGTGACGCCCCACCTCTATACCCACGCTAGCCAAGAACATTACGGTGAATGCTGTCAACTAGCACGGAGAATAAGGCTATTGAGGAGCGACCATCCGTGTATTTCTTTGCGCGAGCATCGATATGTCAGATAGTATAACATGCATTTCTTTATCAAGAGGGAAATCCGACATACCGACACAAACTCAAAGCTACTACACAATGGCTATAATATCTTCGGAAACAAATATAGAAATAAACATAAAACAAATCAGTCACAGACAATTCATATCACAAAGGCGGAATAGATATGAATATTACACTAGGAAGTGTACATCAGAGTAGTGGTCTAAAGAGATCCACAATATCACAAAAGAATAGTTACATGAACTACACAAAAGAATAAGCATACATTAAGGAGTCTATATCTCAAATGTATACAACAAAAACTACTAGTCTAAGTAGTTAACCAAAAGTCAGAGAAATCAATCCCAAGAGAGAAGTCAAGCAGAAGCACCTGTAACATCTCGGTCTGACTCGAGTATTATTTAATAAGAAAATAATAAACGGATCAGTCTAACTATAAATATCAGATGAAACGATATAGAGTAAGATATATGACTAAACACATAATAATCACAATGCCAAGCTGTGATATATAAGCAGCTGAAAATCATCAAGGGATTATTCGATGTCACAAAATCTACACAAGAATCATAGAAACGTCATACTCCTTATTTCGTTCACCCAACCATAAATATTGACGATAATATCAATGTCAATCACAAAAGTCAATGACACACAAATTCCAGAATTCAATACACGAAGTCCAGAAATCACAAAAGGGGGGAGGCCTATCACAAACGGAAGCATAAAGCTTACCAACACGTGTATCACAAACGGAATGCTAATTCCATGGTTGCTAACCATCACAAATTGAGCCGAAGCTCCACAAATGGCCCGAAGACCATGGGTTGCTACCCCACCAATTTGAGTCGAAACTCCACAAAACGGGGTTTAGTCTCCCTCGCAGACAAAGAGACATCGCACATTGCTAGTCCAAATCACAAAGATGATCGTCATGATCAACGAGTAGTGTCAATTACAATAAGCTAGTAAATATATGAGCTTAGCTTCATGTCCCATAACCACTAGCTTAACTTAAATATTTATGAACAAATTGTAGATCTCCACTAGAAAATTGTCACAAGAGATTCAATCGAACAAGTCCAAGAATTAACCAACAAAGTGAACGCAAGCGTTTCATACCACTTGTTTTACTAAGTCGTTTAATTAGATTTCTCATTCGAGTGAGGTAAAGGTTTGTATATACTAATAGATTGGAAAACGGTTTTATAAACGAATTTGGTATTAAAATAGTATTGAAATCGTTTGAGGAAAGAGTTTTGATATTTACTACTAGTATAGAAAACCTTTATATTTTTAAAGTGACAAATCACAAACATGATTGTAGAAACAATTAATCACAAAATTCACATTCAAAGACGTGAATGAGAATCCAAAGAAATCGATAATGGATCCATTGAAATGGATATTCAAAAATCCCTAAAAAGAAGAGTCATCAAAGTCATAATAATTGATAACAATAAATAGGAAACAACACGAATCGATTTAAGTTGGAAATTCAAGCGACAAGGCAAAGCAGGCAAAAATCATCAGGTCGGTCGGCCGGCTACAGAGCTCGGTCGACCGGACCCTGTTCTGAAAAACTCTCGGGACAGCAGGTCGGTCGACCGAGCCCTGTAGGCGGTCGACCGGACCAGAAACAGAAAGTGCATATGCACTTGGCAGCGGGTCGGTCGACCGGACCAGGGGGGTCGGTCGGCCGAACCTGATGCTCTGCAAATTGTTGCCCCTAAATTGATATACAACCTCCACCAATTCACAACCGAACGAGCATGGACGCTAGGGAATTATGCCTAACGGCTACCCGGCTCTATTGGCTCCTCGATGCATCACCAAAAACACGATCAAAGATCAAAGCTATGATTTTTAAGGGATTGAACCCAAAACACCAAAAGTTAGAATTTTCACCAAATCAATCCAAACCAAAAGCTAATACACACGAATAAGTGTTAGGAATTCATACCTAACATTCGAAGATAAATATAAGCATAGATGTGAGATAAAAATCTCACCTTTTCACAAAATCAAACAAGAAGAAGCTTGAAAGCAAATGGAGAATCAACCTCTCTTCAACACAACCCAAATGAGCTTGAATCTATGCTAAAAAACAAGAACATTCCCAAAATTAGGTTTAGGAATTTCTGAAATTGGTAAGAGAATAAGTTGGAGAAGAAGGAGTGAAGCTTACCAATGGGTTCTTCTTGAGTTTGGAGCTAGGAATTTGATTTGCAAGAGGAACTAGGGTTTTGGAGTTTTAATTTCCAATCTCTCCCACCATTAATACTTTAAAAACTGAAAAGAGAAGAGAATGAGGGTGAATGGGGAAGAGTGGCTCAGATTTGAGCATAAGTTAACATAGGGCTGAGCCCAAAACCAAACCCAAAGTGAAAAGTAGCAAAAATCAACTTTCTCCAAACATATCGAAGCTTATACTCAAAAAGGTCGCAAACGGCATTTTAAACTCAATGGGAGTGGTCCCGAGTCCTAATTCGACCGTATGCAAAAAGTAGCTTTTCGGACTAAAATCCGACTAACGATAAAATATTTAAATATAAAATCGATAAATATGCGGGTTGTTACAGACTCCCCTCCTTAAAGAAATTGCGTCCTCGCAATATTTAAGAAGAGAACATAAAGTAACAACCATAAAAGCATATTCAACACAAAAGAAATTTGAAATAAAAGGTTCGCCTTAAAGAGCACGGGAAAGTAAGTCCGGATGTGTTCACTCGATGAATTCCCTAGACTCCCAAGAACAGTCCTTAGGATTTGAAGACCATTGAATCTTTAACAAGCGGAACATCTTTATTTCGAAGTCGTTTGACTTCCGAAGCAATGATACGAATAGGATGTTGCTCATAAGTAAATTAGGCGAAACTTCAATCTCTTCCACAACACCGGGCTCAAGAATAGAATCAGAATCCCGAAGACATTTCCGAAGTTGAGAAACGTGAAACACGTCATGGATAGCAGAAAATTGAGCCGGCAATAAAAGGCGATAAACCATGTAACCAATACGTTCAGTGATAGGAAATGGCCCAATATATCGAGGCGCCAACTTTCCCGATCGACTGAAACGTACAACACCTTTCATAGGTGAAACACGAATGAACACAAGATCTCCCGCAGAAAATTCTAACTTCCTTCTCCGGTTATCAGCATAGGATTTTTGTCTACTCTGGGCTTCTTTCATCCTATGACGAATAAGATCAATCTTTTCTGTGGAATCACGAATAAAATCTGGACCTAAAACCAGCTTCTCACCGGCCTTAAGCCAACAAGAAGGAGATCGGCATGGCCTTCCGTAGAGTGCCTCAAAAGGTGCCATACCAATACTAGATTGGAAGCTATTATTATAGAAAAATTCAACAAGTGAAATATGATCTTTCCAACTTCCACCAAAATCAAGAACACAAGCACGAAGAAGATCTTCAAGAGTTTGATTCACACGCTCGGTTTGTCCATCGGACTGGGGGTGATAAGCGGTGCTAAAATTAAGCTTCGTTCCTAAAGCTTTTTGAAGACTCTTCCAAAATCCACTAGTAAACAATGGATCACGATCACTAACAATAGAAGTAGGAACTCCATGAAATTTAACAATCTCTTTGATAAAGAGTTTGGCCAAAAGAGGAACGGTTCGGTTAGACCAAACGGGAATAAAATGGGCGGATTTAGTAAGTCTATCAACGATCACCCATAAGCTATCATGACCCGAACGAGAATGGGGAAGGCCGTCTATAAAATCCATGGAAATTTCGTCCCACTTCCAAATTGGAATTTCTAAAGGTTGCAATAACCCACCGGGCCTTTGATGTTCGGCCTTAACGAGTTGGCAAGTCATGCAATGCTTAACGAAGTTAGCGATGTCAAGTTTCATTCCCTCCCAAAAATAAAGTCGCTTCATATCCGCGTACATTTTACTACTATCGGGATGAATGGTAAATTTAGAACGATGTGAATCTTCTAAAATATCTTTTCGAAGATCACAAATATTTGGCACGATAAATCTACCAAATCTTCGAATGCCGCCACGAGAATCGATATCAAAGTCTTTCAAACCTTCAACATCAATTTTATCCTTAATATTTTGGCCAAGAAGAGCCAATTCGGGATCTAGCCTTTGAGCTTCAAGAATGCGGTCCAAAAGAAAAGGATGAGCCTCAAGGCTACATAAAACAAATGATGAGCATAAATCGGATACGCAGTCTCGAATCTCACAAGTGGATAAGATCTCAAGATCGTTCCATTCGGATATCATCATAGAAACAACAGCTTGTTGTTTTCGGCTAAAAGCATCGGCAACACGATTACCCTTACCGGGTGTATAAAGAATATCAAGATCATAAGGAGCAAGGAACTCGAGCCAACGTTGTTGACGCAAATTAAGTTCTTTTTGAGAAAATAAATATTTCAAGGACTTATGATCGGTATAAAGAACAAATTTCTCTCCTAAAAGATAATGACTCCAAATACGAAGGGCGAAAACAATAGCCGCGAGCTCTAAATCATGAGTGGCATATCTAGTCTCGGCAGGCTTTAATTGCCTTGAAGCATAAGCAATAACACGTTCTTTTTGCATAAGAACGGCACCCAAACCAACGCGACTAGCATCGGTATAAACAACGAAATCTTGATTCCCCTCGGGAATAACAAGAATAGGAGCATTAGAAAGAAGTTCCTTCAGTTTCTGAAAAGAAGTTTCACATTTGTCCGACCAAATGTATTTAACACCTTTCTTTGTTAAGCTAGTGAGAGGCACAGCAATCTTAGAAAAGTCTTTGATAAATCGGCGGTAATAACCTGCCAATCCAAGAAAACTACGAATCTCTGTCACACTCTCCGGTCTCTTCCAATCTTGAATCGCTTCGATCTTTGAAGGATCCACGGAAATTCCGGATTCGGAAATAATATGACCGAGAAACTTCACACGAGATTGCCAAAAGTGGCATTTAGAAAATTTTGCCTTTAATTGATTACTCCTAAGAGTTTCCAACACAATCCGAAGATGCTTTTCATGCTCCTCCTCGGTTTTAGAATACACAAGAATATCATCGATAAAGATGAGAACAAACCGGTCGAAGAAGTCTTTAAAAACTCTATTCATAAGGTCAACGAAATAAGCCGGAGCATTCGTTAGACCAAATGGCATGACTAGTCATTCATAAGATCCATATCGAGTACGGAACGACGTCAAAGGAATACTATCCTCTGCAATACGAAGCTGATGAAATCCAATAGCTAAGTCTAATTGTGAAAAGACTTTGGCACCACTAAGTTGATCGAATAGATCATCAATCCGAGGTAAAGGATATTTATTTTTGATAGTAAGATCATTAAGCTTGCGGTAGTCAACGCAAAGCCTAAGTGTTTAATCGGATTTCTTCACAAAAATAGCTGAAGCTCCCCAAGGCGAAGAACTAGAGCGAATAAATTGCTTCGTCTCCAATTCGGATAATTGTTTACGCATCTCCTCGTTTTCTTTATTGGACATACGATAAGAAGGGTGAGTGATAGGTTGAGCTCCAGGAATAAGATTAATTCTGAACTCAATTGCTCGCTTAGGTGGTAATCCTAAAACGGGCTCGAATATGTCGGAAAATTCACGAACGACGTGAATAAGAGGAATAATATCACCCTCATCATCATCGTCATCACGAGGATTTAAAGAATATAAAGATGCGACCAAGCTGGAAACTGAATCTTGAAGATTAATAGAAATCTGCTTAACAGATTGAGGATGTCGAAGATGAATAGTCCGCTCAGGACATAGGATATGAGCTTCATAACGGTTAAGCCAATCCATTCCCAAAATCATTCCAAAGCCTAAATAACGCATGACATGCAAATCGGCTAGGAAAGGAAAATCACACAAAATAATCTCGACATCTTTACATAATAAACTGATTGTTGCGGATCCACCAACCAGATTCGCAATTCTCAAAGAAGTCATTAAACACAAAACATCCAAAGAAAAGGTATCAACAAGTTCTTTTGATATAAAAGAATGGGACGCACCCGTATCAAAAAGAACTCGAATAGGATGATCACGAAATAAAATAATTCCATCTAGAATAGAATGAGAAATACCTTGGCCACGAGATGTGTTGCCAGGGGCTTGAGAAACATTTAACTTTCCCTCCTTCTTGCCCTGAAGCTTGGGGCATGAAGATATAACATGACCGGGAACTTTGCAGTAGCGACAAGAGAGAGACTTTGGGCACTTGTTCGCATAATGGTCCTTCGAACCACAATTATAGCATTCCCCACGACCAAAGGAAGAAGTCTTTGCCACGGAGGTTGCTTGCTTCCCTTTCTTATTAGGATAGGGGCCTTTGAATTTGTTTGGCCTCTTCTTGTTGTTGTTGAAGTTTGGTTTGGAACCCACCACTTCAACATCATTCTCCCTATCCGCCTCTTCAAGACGAAGAGCGATATCAACGAGTTGGTCGAAAGAAACTTCTAATTTTAGAAGTAATGGCTTATTGAGATTTTTGTTCAAGCCATAGACGAACCTCTGGTTCTTCTTTAAAGGGGTGTTGATGTATTCAACCCCATATTTGGAAAGCGACTCGAAGGAGGCGACGTAATCAGTCACGGAGGACTCACCTTGAACAAGGTCTATAAATCGTCGAGCCAATGTCACTTTCTCAGCTTCCGGTACGAATTTCAACTCGAAGCGTTCCCGGAATTGCTCCCAGGTGAGATCCGCTTCATTAATCTCAGAAATAAGAAGTTCGTACCAGTCCAATGCTCTTTCTCGGAGCATACTAGAGGCCACCTGAACTCGGTGAAGGTCAATAAGATTCATGCGAGAAAAGATTCGATCGCATGACCTTAGCCAAGCCTGTACTTCAATAACAGTTTCGGAACCTTTGAATGGCTCCCCACCCAAATTAGTGTAATCGCTACACAAGCGTGCAAATCTCGACTTTGGGTAAGTAGGTTTCGGGTTAGCTCCAGCTGCTTGAGCATTTGTCACTAAATCAAGAAGCTGTTGAACAGTCATAAAAACTCCATCTTGGAGTGGAGTGCTAGATGGCACGGCTCTGGGGCGGCCAGGTCTAGACATTTCTCTTCCTTATAAAGAAAGAAGAAGAAGAAAAAGGTTACTCACCAAATTGGATATCAAGCAATCTTGATAGATAAAACAAGGAATCATAAAAGAAAATAGGATAGGACGGTACGTAGACCCGAATAAAATCCTAAAGCACGACTCCTAAGATGGACTTAGGACAATGATCCTTGTTATAATATTTCATATTGTTCCGAAGTTTGGCTTTGATACCATGCTGTGACGCCCCACCTCTATACCCACGCTAGCCAAGAACATTACGGTGAATGCTGTCAACTAGCATGGAGAATAAGGCTGTTGAGGAGCGACCATCCGTGTAATTTCTTTGCGCGAGCATCGATGTGTCAGATAGTATAACATGCATTTCTTTATCAAGAGGGAAATCCGACATACCGACACAAACTCAAAGCTACTATACAGTGGCTATAATATCTTCGGAAACAAATATAGAAATAAACATAACACAAATCAGTCACAGACAATTCATATCACAAAGGCGGAATAGATATGAATATTACACTAGGAAGTGTACATCAGAGTAGTGGTCTAAAGAGATCCACAATATCACAAAAGAATAGTTACATGAACTACACAAAAGAATAAGCATACATTAAGGAGTCTATATCTCAAATGTATACAACAAAAACTACTAGTCTAAGTAGTTAACCAAAAGTCAGAGAAATCAATCCCAAGAGAGAAGTCAAGCAGAAGCACCTGTAACATCTCGGTCTGACTCGAGTATTATTTAATAAGAAAATAATAAACAGATCAGTCTAACTATAAATATCAGATGAAACGATATAGAGTAAGAGATATGACTAAACACATAATAATCACAATGCCAAGCTGTGATATATAAGCAGCTGAAAATCATCAAGGGATTATTCGATGTCACAAAATCTACACAAGAATCACAGAAACGTCATACTCCTTAATTCGTTCACCCAACCATAAATATTGACGATAATATCAATGTCAATCACAAAAGTCAATGACACACAAATTCCAGAATTCAATACACGAAATCCAGAAATCACAAAAGGGGGGAGGCCTATCACGAACGGAAGCATAAAGCTTACCAACACGTGTATCACAAACGGAATGCTAATTCCATGGTTGCTAACCATCACAAATTGAGCCGAAGCTCCACAAACGGCCCAAAGACCATGGGTTGCTACCCCACCAATTTGAGTTGAAACTCCACAAAACGGGGTTTAGTCTCCCTCGCAGACAAAGAGACATCGCACATTGCTAGTCCAAATCACAAAGATGATCGTCATGATCAACGAGAAGTGTCAATTACAATAAGCTAGTAAATATATGAGCTTAGCTTCATGTCCCATAACCACTAGCTTAACTTAAATATTTATGAACAAATTGTAGATCTCCACTAGAAAATTGTCACAAGAGATTCAATCGAACAAGTCCAAGAATTAACCAACAAAGTGAACGCAAGCGTTTCATACCACTTGTTTTACTAAGTCGTTTAATTAGATTTCTCATTCGAGTGAGGTAAAGGTTTGTATATACTAATAGATTGGAAAACGGTTTTATAAACGAATTTGGTATTAAAATAGTATTGAAATCGTTTGAGGAAAGAGTTTTGATATTTACTACTAGTATAGAAAACCTTTATATTTTTAAAGTGACAAATCACAAACATGATTGTAGAAACAATCAATCACAAAATTCACATTCAAAGACGTGAATGAGAATCCAAAGAAATCGATAATGGATCCATTGAAATGGATATTCAAAAATCCCTAAAAAGAAGAGTCATCAAAGTCATAATAATTGATAACAATAAATAGGAAACAACACGAATCGATTTAAGTTGGAAATTCAAGCAACAAGGCAAAGCAGGCAAAAATCATCAGGTCGGTCGGCCGGCTACAGAGCTCGGTCGACCGGACCCTGTTCTGAAAAACTCTCGGGACAGCAGGTCGGTCGACCGAGCCCTGTAGGCGGTCGACCGGACCAGAAACAGAAAGTGCATATGCACTTGGCAGCAGGTCGGTCGACCGGACCAGTGGGGTCGGTCGGCCGAACCTGATGCTCTGCAAATTGTTGCCCCTAAATTGATATACAACCTCCACCAATTCACAACCGAACGAGCATGGACGCTAGGGAATTATGCCTAACGGCTACCCGGCTCTATTGGCTCCTCGATGCATCACCAAAAACACGATCAAAGATCAAAGCTATGATTTTTAAGGGATTGAACCCAAAACACCAAAAGTTAGAATTTTCACCAAATCAATCCAAACCAAAAGCTAATACACACGAATAAGTGTTAGGAATTCATACCTAACATTCGAAGATAAATATAAGCATAGATGTGAGATAAAAATCTCACCTTTTCACAAAATCAAACAAGAAGAAGCTTGAAAGCAAATGGAGAATCAACCTCTCTTCAACACAACCCAAATGAGCTTGAATCTATGCTAAAAAACAAGAACATTCCCAAAATTAGGTTTAGGAATTTCTGAAATTGGTAAGAGAATAAGTTGGAGAAGAAGGAGTGAAGCTTACCAATGGGTTCTTCTTGAATTTGGAGCTAGGAATTTGATTTGCAAGAGGAACTAGGGTTTTGGAGTTTTAATTTCCAATCTCTCCCACCATTAATACTTTAAAAACTGAAAAGAGAAGAGAATGAGGGTGAATGGGGAAGAGTGGCTCAGATTTGAGCATAAGTTAACATAGGGCTGAGCCCAAAACCAAACCCAAAGTGAAAAATAGCAAAAATCAACTTTCTCCAAACATATCGAAGCTTATATTCAAAAAGGTCGCAAACGGCATTTTAAACTCAATGGGAGTGGTCCCGAGTCCTAATTCGACCGTATGCAAAAAGTAGCTTTTCGGACTAAAATCCGACTAACGATAAAATATTTAAATAAAATATTTAAATATAAAATCGATAAATATGCGGGTTGTTACACATAAAGTGATGTCATGGCCTTCCTAGGCCGATCATGGTCCCTTGGGACCCTTACTGGACCCCACTCACTCTTCGACGAGAAGGTCGTCACATTAAGCAGGTCGATCATATCGCCCTCCGACGAAGCAGCCTACTTCTTGCTTCTTCGGTTCCATCTCTCCGGTAGGAACATAACATGGTCTGTGGGGTATTATTATCCAACCTCAATCTCCTAATCGAGGACTTAATCCATGCACGAGTCCATCCTACCGCTCTTAACAAGGGACCCACACCTTGCGGTTATTGCCTCGTCTCTCCGGTCGGGACAACTACGACTTGTTTATTTTAAATATGGGTTTGAGCATTCCAAAATCCATTCATTAAATTTTTAAATTTAAGTTCTTACAACTAAAAAACCAAAAAATCAAAAACCAGAAAAACCAAATACTGCCTCTCCGAACATGACGGTTTTCCGACATCTCTAAGCGTGCCTAAGGACCTACCTCGATCCAGTGTAAATGTAAGTGACCCAGCCATTTTACTGTGGAGTTTATCATTTATTTAGTTCATGTCATCCCGATTAAGAGATGCCGATCTGTGACCTTACTTTAATGCCATTTCCATTTGATGCAGATGGTGGCTGCTCCTATTCCACCGCCGTAGTCAAGTCCTTATATATTGTGGTAGCCTGCCATCCCTGACGTGTTCCTCAACCATATCCTTCAAGCGCCTGCAATCGTTGGTATTGTTGTCATCCATCTCATGGAATAGGCAGTATTTTCATGATTCCCCATCACGCTTGGTGGGCTCTCTCCTTGTCGGCCTTCGGTATGGAAGGCGTCCTCGAGTATTCAAATAAATTTTTTCCAAAGTCTCATTCAAATCAGTGTAAGAAGAGAATTTAGTTTCTCTCCTTTACGGTTTCGATATGTCGAAGTTATCATCCGCTTTTCGCTTTCCTTTGTCCTCGTTTGAACCTTCCCCAGATGGTCCTCCGTCACTCACTTCCTTTACTTCTTCTTTACCCACCTTAGCATCCTCCTACCGTAAGAACCTCTCGGCTTCATGGAAAAATTCTTGAAGATCCGTTGGTGGATCCCGCTCCAATGAAATCTTAAAGTCCGCGTTGTCCGCAATCCAAGATACCACCGCCATTAATACCATCGATGGATCCGGCCGATTCATCGAAGCAACTGCCACATTAAACCATGTCAAGAAACTCCACAAGGATTCTCCTGTCCTTTGCTTTAGTGTTGCCAATGATATTACGCTCTTGGATCTCGTAATGTGGACCCAAAATTGCCTCATGAATTTATCCACTAACTCTGTTCAAGTGCCAATAAAACTGTTTTTCAATTGTCTAAACCACATTACAGCTATATCCACCAAGTACAAGGGAAAACATCGCACCATCACTTCCTACGATGCCCCCAACACCTCTGTACGCCTCATGCACCTCGTCATATGAAAGTAAGGTCCGATTTTCCGTCATATGCCCTCAGTGTTGGTAACTTAAACTCGGGTGGATTCCTAACACGCCTGATATTAGGAGTAAATGGACTCCTATTCTCATCTTCCAGATCCCTGCTCACCAATCCTCCTCTCATAGCTTATTTGATCATCTTCGTAAACTTGTCACTGCCATCCAAAGGTAGCCTCCAATTATTATATCTAACCTACCCCCGAGCCCACAAAGGGAATCCGAAAACATACTCCTTCAGACGTGCATCCACATTCTGATCCGTACCAAACCGCACAACATCGACCACTGCCCTATTGACATCCGAACCAGCCTGACCCGGGAGAATGCCCAATTGCTATGGGTGATCGGTGCCGATCCCTATAGAGAGATTGGTGTCGATCCCTCCTAGTTGGTCAGGGACTGCCCCAGCTACTCTGTTCCATTCTCCCGCTTGTTGACTTCGACTTCACGCTCTACTTCTGATTTCTTTTAGCTCCCACTGCTCCAATTACTTTATCCAAATTGCCAACTGCTCCAAATCCTTGATTTTATGCTCCAACTTGTCCAATTTTCCTAAGAAAATTCCACATCATCTCCTCCTTCCTCCTCATCATCCGCTCCTGCATAGCATCCATCATAGTTTCTATCTCGTTTCTAGTGATGTAGACGGAGTGTTGATTACTCCCAGCTCTAGAGGATGCCTTCTGACTTTCTCCAAGGTGACTCTTATCAACAGGTCTTTCCTTGTAGATTGTCTAGCCATTAATTCCCAGATTCAAGTATCCAAGCCTTCAAATCAGAGATCCAAGCTTCCAGATCCATGGGTGCAAGTCTTCTCTGTGAAAGCACCAAAATGTTGGTGTTAAAAATGGCTTCCAACACCCAAATAATATGAAAGTACCACCAATCCAATCACAATTTTAAACAGAGAATTGAATGCGTAGATCACATATTCAATGGCAAAAAAGTGAATGAACACTCGAATTTTAAAGTGTTCGGCAAACTCTGGCATATGTCCACTCCAATAATCCTCTATTATACCGTGGGATTACAAATACAGTTTATTTTAGCCTTAGAAAATTAATGGAGGAAGGAAAGAGAAACAACGAAGAAGAGCCCGAAAGAAGATCCCCTGCAATGAGCCAATGATCCAGTATTTATAGGAGCATACGCCGAAATATCCAATTGAAAATCCATGTGCAGAAGCCCAAGAACATGACGAACCGACCAGAAAGTTTGGTGCCCACCTAGTCCTCCTATGGGGATTAGCATCAATCGGTGGTGGGGGGCCACGTAGCATTATGCGATCAGTTGTGGTGGTCCCCATCCACTTCCTCTTCGTGTTTCCATAGTTGTTTGCTTGATTCTCCTGGTATTTATTGAGTTATTGAGCGATCACTGTTGAGTTGAACTGCCAATCCGAGTGATACATAGGCATAGTGATCCGATCTGATACGTTCCTAACTATATTGATCTGATCTGATCCCCTGCCCAAGGGAAATGCAAATCCATACTTAGTTATTTCTTGGATGCTGCTTGCATGAATCCGTTTGACTATCCATAGCTTTGTTTATAACTGATCTCTAAATCTGACAATCATCTCTTTGGGCTTTCTACCATGATGATCGCAAATCAATTTAGCTAACTCCATAGTACCACGGCCTCGCCAAGAGGCAGGATAACAACGATATAACTACTTAGCTATTTATCCAACCTCATGTTCTAATCTATGCAAGCGTTGAGAGCATCGTCTTCAGATACTACCCCATCCGCTTTCTTCGAGACACGATAGTTCCGTCATTTCTTTTCTCTTTTTTGTTTGCTGGAACTTGAGCTAACACCATTGTCGCTTCCACTGTTACGGTGCCCACTTTCTTCACGGCCACCATCATCTCCAACGTCCAATGTGCTTCTTCTACTATTTCCACAAGTGCCATTTAAAACACTTCTCATTTCAACCAAAAATAACTTAATTTTGAGTGAATTAGGAGTAAACTGGATTTCTTTGAAGTGCAATTTAGGTAAATAACGATTTTCTAATGACGATGAGAATGTCTATCTAGAAAAAAGATAGTAGAAGGATATACGAGTTTAACCAGTGTTTTAAATGTCAGCAAAATATGTGACCAAGATTTCAGTAGCGTTTATTATTTGGATATATATTATTTGAATACATAGGGTGTGATTTATTTGTTGTTGGAAGTGCTCCAATCGATAAATTTTGCTGGATCAAAATAGTAAAGCTTTCATATTGCTCCTCCCATGGGTTAGGCTGCGTTTGTTTTTAATAAAAAGGTCTGAATTCAAGTTCTAATTTATAAATCAGAACTTTCTGCTATTTGGTTTTCGTCAATAATCTGAATACTATTCAGACAAAATAATTCAGAACTTTTTTATTGTTTATTTTTTTATTTTCAATACTGAATGTTGTTTTTTGTTCTGAATGGTGAATGTTGAATTCAAACAAATAAATAAATGATTATTCAAAATTCAACATTTAACAATCAATATTAAGTTGATAGTTAGCAACCAGAATTCAAAGTTCGGCCTTTTAAGCAGCGGCCAAACGTTAATTTTAGGACCATCCGGCAAATTTCCATAAACCCAATTTTAGCCTTCCCTATCCTGAAACAAAACTCATAACTGAGCAATGGCAGCAAAACCTCTCACATTCTCTCTTTCACTTTCGTCTTCATCCTTAGTCTTCCCTTTACTCTTCAAATCCCAAATTTCTCACCATTGTCCCAAAAGAGCACTCTTCTTCCCCAAAACTCATTTCGTTTCCATAACGTATGCCAAAACAAAACACCAAGAATCAAGTAGTAATTCTGTAATTATTGCTACTACTAATGGCAGCGATGAAGATAATTATGTTGAATTTGATGAACAAGAAAAAGTAGACGAGGATGATGATGAGTTTCTTGCATTTGAGGATATGAGGAGGTGGGAGTTGAATAAACCTATAGGATTTGGAGAAGGAAAGGTTTATGATACCAGCGTGGAAGAGAAGCTTTTGGAGGAGATGGAGAAGGAAAGATTGGTAAGAATCGAAGCTGAGAAGAAGAAGAAATTGGAAGAAAGTTTTAAGAAAAAGAATGAAATACCAGAGAAAAAAGGTATGGATTTTTCCATAATTGATCCTGTTGGATTTAATATTGCACCGTATACATATTGAATCATATTCAGGACTACGTAACATTGAACAAAACACATAGTCGGTATTGAAATATTGTCGAATAGTCATCATGTCAATGCTACACAGATTATGGTATAGCAATCAATTATCGATATTAATTGATGTACAGATTTGGTTAATGTTTAACCCTGTGGATTTTCATTGTTGTCATGTGTTGGTCAGATATTGTTAATCTTCCAACTGTAGCGCCAAAATCAATTTTATCGAGTAGAAATTGAAATGTCGTTGAATGAGGCAACCACAATACAATTTAAACAACAATAAAACATACTTACGAATCCAAGTTGAACGATGTTCTAGTGAGTCTAAAGACACGTGTCTTGTACCTCATAGGTACTAAAAGGTTGTAAGAAAACATGCCACAAGTTAGAATAAATGTTTTGCTCTTAGCATGAGCAGCTACAACGTTTATTTTTAAGCTTATGGCAAACTCGATTTTTCGTTTTGCATTTGAATTTTTTTAAGCAAGGCCTTGGAAACAGATGTATATTGCATATATATTCGCACACACATATACATATACATATACATATAAATTAGCTGCAAAACATGCAGAATCCTTATCAGCATTATTGAGTTTTAAGGCGTACACGGGATATCTGCATTAAAAACTCTTGAATTCTGCACCATCCCCAACTGTTCAATAATCACTCAATCAGAATCTCCCCATATCTTAGAATTTTTAATCCATTACTACTCTCGTCAGAATAATTAATAGTGTTAGCACTTTTTCCTACATTTCCAGTATTCGATCATCAAAGTGATTTTATTTTCCTATTCTTGAGTATGGTTTATAAAACTGAGTTTTAGCTTGAACGGAAGCGATTTATTTGATCAAGATCTAGTATTGCCTATTTAGATATCAATAACACTTAAAAAAATTATGCAGTCTCACATGAATAATAACATAAATAAGAGACACGGAAAATTTAACGTGGTTCGGATATAAATATCCTACGTCTACGGAGGCCCAACAACTTTTTATTTCACTAAAGAAAAGAGTACAAGAAAGGGAATAATTATGGTGGATACTCTCACACATTTGCTTGTTACATATGAAGATGAAATTCATTCATTTAAATAAACTTGATAATAAAGGGTTGCTTGGAGATTAAGCAAATCAATTTCCCGATTATCCAGATATCTTTTCAAATTGCATGATTTGATTTTAATACAAATATATGGCGTAATCTTTGTTTTCATATCTTTCCTTTATTCTCCATGCCTAATCATTTATTTCTTCATATAGCAAATATATATTGACTAATTAACTGATTTACTAATTAATTAGTTTCCTTCAAAATATCCTTCCATATACCAGTCAAATTAATTGATTTGATTGAATTAATTAATCAATTTCTTTCATCTTTAATAAATATTTGAATCATCCAAATTTAACACTTCACCTTGATTCAAATATAACAATCTCTCTTTATCATCTTATTATCAAGCAATCGACATATAAGTTGTTGGGTCTAACGCCCCATGACGCTCAAGTAACAGGTATCAAACTGATCAAGTTTGATTAATGTTCAAACTTGTCCTTTGGAAGTGACTTAGTCATCATATCTGAAGGATTATCCAAAGTACTCACCTTCAACAATTTAATCTTGCTTCGTTCTTTCTCAAGCATAAAAAAAACCTCTAACATCAATGTGCTTCGTCTGTGAACTATAAACTTGATTTTCTACAAGTTGAATCGCACTCCGACTGTCTGAAAATAGTTCTCATGTCTGCTGCACCATTGAAAGATCATCCAACAAGTGAAGTAAGCATAATCCTTCCTTTGTTGCTTCCACAATCGATATCAACTCTGCTTCGGTAGTCGATAAAGCTACGATAGATTGCAACTTTGATCTCCATGAAATCGAGCTTATGCCAAGTGTAAAAACATAGTCCGACACTGACTTCCTAGCATCTCTATCCTAGCGTAATCAGAATCACAGTATCGTCTAAAAAAGATGTCACCATCCACTCCACCATATAATAAGCCCGCCGAAGAAATGCCTCGAAGATATGTAAGAATCCACTTCACAGCTTGTCAATGCTTTTTGCATGGGTTAGACATATATCGACTCACAACACCCACTGCATGGGACAAATCTGGTCTTGTGCACACCATCGCATATATAAGACTACCAACAGCACTAGAATAAAATATATCAGCCATATACCTCTTGTCTTCTTTCGATGAGGGAGATAAGTCTTTTGACAACTTAAAATAAGAGCCTAATGAAGTGCCAACCGGTTTGGCTTTCTCCATTCCAAATCGAGGGAGGACTTTCTCGATGTACTGCACTTGAGTGAGCCTTAACTAGACCCGTCAAACGGGTCGGGTCGGGTCATAAATGGGTCGGGTGGAATTTGACCCGTCCCATTTAAGCCATAAATAAACCTAACCTATTTGACCCGTTTAATAAATGGGTTGACCCAACCCGATCCATTTATTAGAAGGGTCAACCCGACCCGACCCATTTAACAAAAAATTGCAGCAAAAACTACGACAAAAATAAAAAACTGCATACTACATAAAATATGAAAAACAACAATGGAAAATTAAGAAACTGAACTAGATAATGCAAAAACCAGAATATATTTGAATGTCCTACATAAGATAATTACAAACTACAACATTAAAAACTAAAAGATACAACATAGTACAATTTTAGTTGACAAACTCCATAGTCCAACACAAAAAATGGATCAAAAAACCAAACCAAATACTACAAAAACAGCAACATTTTATACGTAAGCAATAAAATTACAAAATAATTGAAAGTTCTGCTGCATATGAGCAGTCTTGTAATCCTGAAGCCTCAAGCATGACCCTGTAATCCTGAAGCAAGTCACAAACTATCAGTTCGCAAATTTGGTAATAATTAAGATAATGAAAACTTAGCCAATTCACGACTCTATACACATCAATATATTATATATCAACTTATAACATGCCTGATACACTACATACAGAAACACATATAATCGTAGCTGATACTAACAGTACTGTGGTTGGCAATTCCTATAACTGATACACATATAATAGCTGATGAGTACAGGTGAATCACAGTTTCTTGCTTCTCACAATATAGTAGAATTTAAATATATTAGATACATTTTATGAGTATATATATGGATTTTTCAGCGTAGGTCATTGAAGCTCAATTGGATTCATTAGTACAGTGGTCTTTCTAACATGAGTATGATAAGTCTAAACTTTTTTAATTTAAGCATTTAGATACATTTTCAGGGATGGTGCCAGTTAAGTGATTCATATATACAGTTGGAGATTGATGTATTATTTAGTTAACCAAAAAGCTAAAACCAAAAAGTTCAACATTACTCTACTTTTAATGGATTCCTCAACATAAACAAGACTGGGATTGAATCAGTCTTTCAAAGAAGAATGAACTAAGAATGAAACTACCTCTTGTGTCACCTTATGCAGGAATACTCCTAGCCTTGGATGGTCGATATATTGTTGCTGCAAACAAATTAACCCAATCCATACATATTAGCTTCACACATTATTGATTGACAAATCAACATAAAATTCCACAAGTTTAAAAAATATCTTATTCAAAATTTGTAGACAATAGACCACAATATTATTATTACTTTGAAAAATTGAAAAATGCACTTACAGAAACAGAATAAACTCAAATATTATCAATCCATTTTCTGGATTGCATTTTCACTCATAAAAACTAGAATATAACTGTTATCCATTAATGGTTTTAAAATTTTTGTATACGCCTGACATTAATATTTTTAAAACCAACCTCATACATAAAGAGGTATGTTCAGAATTTATTACATCTTTGGCATCGGCACTCAAAATTACTAAAAAGCATATTAAGTTATAAATCCTAATTCAACAAAGTATTAAGCTTTTCATATCAAAAGTTGTTCTGTCTGTGTAACTATGTCTATTAAAATGAACATGATAACTTTTTGTTGATGTGGTCTTTACATACAAGTTTAGCCTCACTTTTTATTGATGTAATAGTAGATTAATTAACTCTACCAACCATATTAATGAATGAAATAACAAATAAAAGGAAAATGCAACTATCAAAATTCTACCTAAGCATGGGCTAATATGCCAAGTAGATAATTTTTTCAGTCCAGACTAAAGATGAAGAACTTAATCTGGTCTCATCTGAAGCACCCCATCTTTCGCTGCAAAATGAAATATATCATATTTTATAAGGTAAGATTAAGTTTCAGCTCAAATTAGAATGCAAATAGGATTCAATACATAATTAAAATACTGTCACAATGTTGAAAATTTGAGTGGCCTTAGCTTCTTAGTACCGAAGAGTAACATGTTAGATATGGACAGCTTTAACCTGACATTCACAAATGTGTAAAGTATACTTACTACATTGTGACTTCAAAGAGTTCAAATTCAAGCACAAACATTGGTTACTTTTTGGTTGCTTTCTTCTCCAAATAAAAGGCTAAACTAGAACAGAAATGAAAATGAAAATGCGGACAAGGAAAGTACGTTTTCTATAAGCGATTAATTGACAGAAATTGCATAAGTTTCTTTACAGGTTAGAATATAAAGTAGCCCTATATTAGCTAGACATATGATTTTCATGTTTTATGGGCACAACATCAAACATTATTATTTTCATGTTTCAAATAGTCAATATCCTAAAAGCTAAGATAAATCTCATTTCAATGGTAAAGTTCACATGCATTAGCCAAACCTGTGTTAGACACAATGCACATTGGATAATTCATGAAGAATCTCTCTTCTGCAGCAGTATGTGCCTAAATACTTGTCCAGTCAACTAAATAGCTAAGGAATATTGTATAGCTTTTAGTATAGTGATAACATGCCTAACAAGAATATTGTTTTTCAATAGCATCTTAGTTCTTTTATTTTACCCTTATTCTCACTTAACTTGCTACGATCCAACATATAAGCTTTTGTTTAAATCTAAGCGATTTTAGCAAAAATAAGGTATATTTAAAATCCTTGTCTATTTGGCATCATAATAATGCAAAGAACTAACTAGTAACATGTGGCGAGCACTGTAAAATTGCAAGAAACAATGGCGCAGAAAGGACATTTATACGAACAGTTGTGAGTTTACAGAAGTTTTATTCATTTGACATATCATTTTAATTACATTATACAAAACTTGTTTTCAAAAATATCTAAATCTAAAAATTTGAAGCAACTTAACTTATAAAAGTGCATTGTACAGCGATACCACCAGATCTTTAAAAATGACGTTCGAAAATGTCATAATTATATCATTTTTCACCATACATAATTTCACTAATAATATTAAAAAAAATTAAACTGTCAAGCACGTTGAAACAATGGAACTATTCTAAAAGTAAAACAAAGAAAATAGAAAACCGCTTTAATTTCATGGAATTGCTTTACAGTTCAAAAAATAAAAAACATTTGAGAATAAATCATAAGAAAACTTACACTCGTTAAACCAATGTTTTTTCAAAGAAAAAGAAAGAACTAGTTCCACAAAATAGATGTAAAAACATTAAAAGTAAATATAACAAAAGCTCTGTGTGTGTAATCAAAAAATCAAAAATTGCAAAAAGTTAATTACCTAGGGTTTGCAGATTTGAAAGACGATGAAGCTCGCATTGAAGAGGAGCACTCGAGTTCGAATTTTGGGTTGTCGAACGTATCAATGATGATCTCGCTCTTTAATTCTTGGTTAAAGTACGTAACTCAAGTATCTAAGATGATCCAAAATTATCAGTGAAAGAAGGTATAGAAATCGCTCCGTTTTCTTCTATCGTGATTTGAGAAGAGATTAGGGTTGGAAGCGTCAGGTGGGTTGGGTGGGTTGGGTCGGTTTGATATTTTTTTCTGGGCAAATGTAAACGGGTTGGGTAAAAAAAGAAAGAAAATTAAAAGGGTTATACCCAACCCTTTTAATAATAGGGTTAGTGAGTTGGGTAAATGGGTTAGGATTGGTTTTGACAGGTCTAGCCTTAACTCTCTCCGCTTTCTATCCCTGCTTATCTCCATACCCAATATTCTTTGTGTCTTTCCCAAATCCTTCATGTCAAACTCTCTACTGAGCTCCGCTTTCAACTCCTTGATTCTGACCATACTTCGAGATGCAATCAGCATATCAACATATAACAACAAATAAATTGTATCACCATCACATCTTCTAAAATATACACACTGGTCTTTGAAACTTCTTGAGTATCCCCGTGAAAGCATAAACTTATCAAACCTTTTATACCATAGTCTAGGAGACTGCTTCAGTCCATATAGAGATTTGTTGAGTTTGCAAACATAGTTTGGTCTGTTACTATCAATGAACCCTTCCGGCCGCTTTAAATAAATCTCCTCATCCAGATCACCATGCAAGAATGCAGTTTTGACATCTAGTCGCTTTAATTTCATATCATATTGAGTAACTAATGACAAAAGAATACGAATAGAAGTATGCCTAACTACTGAAGCAAAGATATCATGATACTCTACCCCCTTTTCTGAACATACCCCTTTGCGACTAACCTTGCCTTGTATTTGAGATTACCATTTTCACCGTCTTTCACTCTATAGATCCACTTGCATCCAATAGCTCTATTGTCGGTGGAAAGAGGCACCAAATCCCAAGTATGATTTCTCTGCAACGATTCAATCTCCTCCTCCATAGCAACTAACCAACTGGAACTGTTAATTGATGCGATAACTTCTCTATAATCACATGGCTCATCATGGACAACATTCAAAGCATATATTGTCATATCATCGAAGTTAATATCTTCGATGCTCAATCCAACAAATTCATCAAGCCACTTAAGCTTTCTTCTTTGTCTGACAAGCCTAGGTTCCGAATAAGCTCCACATTGAGTTTGATCCTCTGTACCAACATCGATATCATCCTTATCAACCACGGTGTCATCGGAAACACCATTTGAACATCTATGGAAATAATCAACAGATGACTTGCTTTGTGTCTTGTATTCTTCACATGTCCTCTTATTGTCATCCGATGAGGAAGGCTCCACCTTTAACAGTCTTCTCATCAAAAGTCACATGCCTGCTCATAACGATCTTCTTACTAATAGGACACCACAACTTATATCACTTCACTCCTCTCCTATAATCTAGAAAAATACACTTGCGAGCTTTAGGTTCCAGCTTCCCTTTGCTCTCATGCACATAAGCTGGGCAACCAAACACTCTGAGAAATGAATAGCTAACAGGCTCTTCTTTCCATACTTCTTCAGAGATCTTCATATTTACGGCAGTAGAAGGTGTGCGGTTGATGAGGAAAGCCGTCATAGATAAAGCTTCGGCCCAAAATCTCTTCTTCAATTTAGCAGTCAGTCTAAGACATCTTGTTCTCTTCAATAATGTCTGATTCATCCTTTCTGCAACTCCAGTAGAGTGGGGTCGCCTGGTGTGGTGTAATGCCTCTTAATGCCTTCAGACTCACAATAATCGATGAATTCCTGTGATGCAAATTCACCGTCATTATCTGAATGGAGAACTTTCAATTTCTTCTCTGACTACTTTTCAACCATAGATTTCCACTTTCGGAACTTGGCAAAGGTTTCACTCTTTGACTGAAGAAAGTATACCCATACTTTACGAGAGAAATCATCTATAGATGAAACGAAATATCTGGCTCCACCTAAAGACTGATAAGGGGAGGGACCCCAGACATCTGTAAGAATATACTCCAAGACAGCTTTGTTTTATGCTCTCCTATACCAAAAGAAATCTTCGTTTGCTTTCCAAGAACACACTCTTTACAAAAACCAAGTTTTGAATGATGAACTCTATCAATCAGTCCTCGTTTTCTCAACTCATCCATGCTGTGCTCACAAATGCGACCCATTCTTAAGTGTCATAATCTGGAAGAATCCGAAGCAACAGATGTAATAGAAGCTGATTCACCAATTAAAGTAGTGCCGTTTAATAGATAAAGATTTTCCACCCTCACACCTCTCATAACAATCATGGAACCCTTCGATTTCTTCATTTTCTCTTCTTCCACTACAATCTTCAAGCCAAGTCTACTCAATGCCCAACAGATATCAAGCTCCTCCTCAAATCAGGTACATGTCTAACATCGGTGATCGTACGAATAACACCATCAAACATCCTAATCATCATGCTACCAACACCCACCATACGGCAATAAGCATCATTACCCAACAGAACTTCTCCTCCATCAATTTCACGGTAAGTGGAAAAGCAGTTTCTATCAGGTGTCATATGATAGGATGCGTCAGAATCAATCAGTCATAAGTTGCTCTTCGCAGAAGAGGCAGAAGCTGTAAATACATCGGTGTCACTTTCTATATCTGATTTCTCTGCTGTAGAAGCTGAGGCTTGCTTTGGATCTTTTCTTCTACCTTCAAGCTCGAGACATTGTACGAAGTGCCCTGGTTTCTTACAATAATGACAAGTCAAATTCTTAGACCCTCTAAACTGAGATCTTGAATAATTCCGTCATCCACCTTTCTTCGACCTGCTTTGGCATCTACCTCTCTGAACAGATAAGCCTTCAGTATCACTATCCAAGCTAGTGCTCGCCAATCTATCTCTTAATACTTTATTATGAAGACCAGTCTTTACATCAGACAGACTAATTTTACTGCGGCCATAAATCATGAAATTAACAAAAACAGTATACTCCTTAGGCAAGGAATATAAGAGGATCACAGCTTGAGCCTCATCGGTAATATCAACTTCCGCTGCCTTCAGGTTCATAATCAAAGTCGTCAAAGCATCTGCATGCTCCATGAGATCAGCTTCAGGCTTCATCTTGAACGAATAGAGTTGTTGCTGAAGAATAATCCGATTAGTGAGAACTTGTCTTGATATGCATCCGATAATTCATCGCATAGTTCTTTCGCCGTCTTCTTCTGAGAGAATTCTCTAAGAACTTCATCTGAAAGGCTCAACTGAATTGTTGTGAGAGATTCATCTTTCATCTTTTCCAAATCAGCTGCATCAATACCTTTCAATTTCTCAAGCGCAGAAACAACCTTGTAAGTCTTCTCCTTCTTCAATACACCTCCATCTTCATCTTCCAAGTACCAAAATCTCCTTTTCCGTCAAAACGTGTTACTCCATAATTGACATCAGATCTACCAGACTTACTAGAAGTAGCCATTAATATCCAAACAGGAACAATAACACTAGCTCTGATACCAAACTATAGTGAATTTTGTTTTAATTTGAGCGGAAACGATTTATTTGATCAGAATCTAGTATTGCCTATTTAGATACCAATGACACTTAAAAAAATTATGCAGTCTCATAGAAATAATAACAAAAATGAGAGACATAGAAGATTTAACGTGGTTCGGATATGAATATCCTACGTCCACGGAGATCCAATTTTTTTTTTATTTCACTAAAGACAAGAGTACAAGAGAGGGAATAATTATGGTGGATACTCTCACACACTTGCTTGTTACATATGAAGATGAAATTCATTCATTTAAATAGACCTGATAATGAAGGGTTGCTTGGAGATTAAGCAAATCAATTTTTCGATTACTCGGATATCTTTTCAAATTGCATGATTTGATTTTAGTACAAATAGATGGCGTAATCTTCGTTTTCATATCTTTTCTTTATTCTTCATGCCTAATCATTTATTTCTTCATATAGCAAATATATGTTGACTAATTAATTAGTTTCCTTCAAAATATCCTTTCACATACCAGCCAAATTAATTGATTTGATTGAATCAATTAATCAATTTCTTTTCTCTTTAACAAATATTTGAATCATCCAAATTGAACAGGTTTAAAACATCAATTGAAGCTTTCCGTTCTTCTTTATCAACAGATTTTGTCCATAATACATACATAACCAGTATTAACTAGAGCATTCAAATCATGTGTCATCAGGAATCCACCTCCAGTTCATTTGTACTACATGCTCCATCCAAACAGCATTTATATACTTCTAATAGGATTCTATTTAATGTTTTTTTCCAAGTTACACTGGTCAAGTATATAGAACAATGTTTAAGCTTGCAACAGGTTTTTAGACGGGTCAAAGCATAACCAGTGATAGCCCCAAGTTGTTCTCTTTATATCATATACTATCCATTGGACTTGTGCATTGATTCAAACTATTTAGTACTATTATGGCATTTTCTGTGTATGTGCACAGTACGCATTTTGCAGGGAAGTGATCCCAAAATGCTGCTTCTTCCTCCGAATAAAGTTGTATCACAATAACCAAGACAACCAAAGCATTAGCATGATATGCATTCTCCATTTTCAATTCTGAATCAATATTAGTAGTAGTGTCTTTATATCTTGTACATCCTCTGCACAAAAAACCGCATTTTGATGGTTCTTCTGCCATCCTTAAAGCTTACCGCTTCGCTTTTTAGTACATGTTTTTGATAATATAGAAGATCATGCCATTAGGTAATTATCAGGACCAGTATTTATGATACATTTCTCACATAATATAGAAGATAAGGCTTAACATGCATACCCGATTTAGTTTTATTATCATATCCTCTAACTAACAGCCGATTTTGGTTAATTTTACCCTGCTTTTATTGCATTTTTAGAGTTTATTCCAACTGGACCTACTGTTCGTTTGGGAAATCTACCAAAGAAAAAGAATATACACCGGGATCTTCAAATTGCATTTAAAGGGTTTAATGGTATCATCAAAATTAGTCCTTCTGTAATTGGAAATTTGAAGACTAGAGACCCTATATGCAAAGGCTTCGCTTTTGTTGAATTTGTGTCTGATGAAGCTGCACTAAGGTAAAAATAGGATCTGCAAATAATTTTGACAAGGAACAATAATAGTGATAATACATTATTGGTACTGTAATATCTAAATAACTGCAGTATCCGTAACATCTTATGACTTTTATTGCTTTTTATCACTAAACTTAGACATACCATGATTTATTGAATATTTAGTATGTATGATATTTAGCTCAATATGTACACTTAACAATCACGAAACCTCTGTATCAATAGCTATAATTTGCATACATGTTCTTTGGAGATAAATGTCACGGTAACAACTTATTTTATAATTCTCTTTTAGTATATTATCACTGTACATTATATGGCAACCACTGTCTATTTTGGTGTATCTTAGGATCTTTAACGCTGTATTTATATGTCCTGTGTAGATATCCAGATCTCAGATACAATATTGCATAGATTGTCCATGCTTTTTCAGGCCTCTTCATAGATTACAAATTTGTTCCAAGTTGCATGTCGTTGATGCTGCTAGCTTGTTGGTTCTCTTTTAAACTATTTAATATTACTCCTATCATCGCCTATCATTTTTCAACTCTTGAAGAAATGTTACACTTATTTGTAACACTTAACATCTTTCAGACTACTCAACAATGACATAGAAACATATTCTTCTATTTGGTTCTTGTAGGAGCTGATTTATGAACCCTAGCATCTTGTTCAAAATATTTCATTTTTAGTTGTATTACAAAATAGAGTTACACATAATTTCCAAAGGCATGCTCCAAATATATAATTGTACAAAGTTGACATGAAGTTTGTGTTTTCCATTACAGTACCTTAAATCATGAGTATGTATTTCAAAGTGTTGCGTATGTGACCATATCTCATCATAATTTTATTATGGCAAGGTTTGTGAATATGTACTCCAAACAAGATATTTTATTTGGCAAAATACAGAAGAAAATCTCTTTCGATATTATGAACCCTGAAAAAATAAATTCCAATGCTGAAGCCTTACCCCATCCCAAAATTAAGAGTCATGGTAGACTGCCATTGAAAGAAGAATTTATTGATGTACCAGTAACTGCGAAGGCCAAAGAAATAGAAATGCCTGCTAAAGATTCCACCTTATCTCACAAAGAGGATTCTAGTAAAAATCCTGAAGCAGACTTAAGGTCAGATGAAAATAAGCAAATAACTGCAAAGAAAAAAGTGGTGAAGAAAAAGCCTACAAAAGTGGCAAAGTTGAGTTTGCCTGGTTCCATGGGAAGGTATATCATAAGAAACAAAAAGGTTTTCGAATTTTAAGTCATCGCACCTTATTATGCACTAATGTATCCTTTTAAATTGTGTATTCTTCTTTTTTCAGGCTGAAGACGAAGGAGAGGTCTGTTTTGACCGGTGTTTTTTCCAAGTACGGCGGAAAGGTTGCTTCACTTTCAAAATAGCTACAGTATTTAAGCTGATGATTTGACCTTCGCCAATATGTATGCAACTCTTTTACAAAGAATGGAGATTTTGATGCATTGCATGTTGGGTATTTACCTCTCCAATGTGGAATATGCTGAAGAAAAGATGGAAGGTACGACCCTTCTCAAAAGACTTCAATGGTAATTTGAAGGAATGGTTGTAATGCGGCTTGTACTTGAATTAGGGTTCCTGTTTAGATAATGTTTCCATGTAATGTTTTGTATTCTATTTTGTAAATTGTCACATTTGAAAATACAGTTGGGTGATCCGTAGTGTTCGATTGATGACTGTTAGATTTCTGTGGAAAATAGGCATAAGGACAAACTTTGAAAAAAAATTAGGCTGAAGAACAACAAGTTTCATTTTTAGGCTGAAAGACAAACTTTGAAAGTAATTAGGCTGAAGGACAAACTTTGAAAGTAATTAGACTGAAGGATAATGCTAGTTAGAACTAGCTTTTTTTATAGTGCAAAAATTGAATAAAATGCTAGTTAGAACTAGCATTTTATATAGTGTAAAAACTGATTATAATGTTAGTTTAAACCAGCATTGTTCTTCAGCCTAATTTTTCCAAAAGTTTGTCCTTCAGCCAAAAAATAAATCTTGGTGTCCTTGACACAATTTTTTTATCAAAGTTTGTTCTTTTCTCTAATTCCCTCTAGATTTCTTTGGGTAACCTGTTAAGTTACTGTAAATAACGTGTAAACTGGAAAGAAAGAAAGAAAAAACAGCGTGATAAAGAGTGTTAAAATTTGATCTGTGACTTGAGCTTAAGTGATATGGTTTCTATTTGTGGACACTATGAACAAAAGAGAGTCAACAGTGGTACTAAGTAGGCATGGGAATGAATCGGGTTTGGCCCGACTAGCATTCATGACTGTGTAGGCTTATTCAATGAGTTCGGTTTGGTTTACATAGTTTAAAACCTGGATCCAAGCCCCTTAAGTGAAATCATAGTCTGAGCCTAGCTCTAATTCGTTGGGTATTTCAAAATTCAAATCCATTACCCAAGCTTGATCCTTTGAATATTCCAAGTTCTTGGAACGAAAATCCATATGCTGTGACTTGAAATAATGGTATCCCGTAACCATTATTTCATCTCGTACTTTAAAAAAATGATGCATAAACAAAGTTTACATAAACAAAGTTTACAAACAAATCACGTAGTGATGAAATCAAGTTTTTGAATAAAGTATGCAAAAAATTTACATTTAGATAAAAGATGCACAAATAATATATGCATTTGTATTTTTGATACAAAGGTCGGATTAGACCTAAATTGAGCGGAGTAGCCATATGCCCTCTTTAAAAATAAATAGGTCGGACCTGGGTTCGGGTTTGGATAGTCAAAATAAACCTGTTTCCGTAGTAATAAGGCATGTTCGGATTGGACTCGGGACAAAAGATATACGGTTGACAGGCCAATACCTATATTGAATTAAAAATCAACGAAGTTGAGTTGAAAAGAAGAAACAACTAAAGTAAATAGTATCATCGTCATGAAATATAATTTTTATCCATAATGCTTGTTTTGTAAGATTGATACGTGATCTTTCGATTGGCTTTAAGAAATGTACAGGCCTAAATTGAAAATCCCAAAAAAATAATGAAAACCGAAAACATAATTATTTCCAGTTATCAGTGAACTAAATATCATATTTCAATTACTCAGTCTGAACGAGAACATAAATTTACGAAAAGTTGCGTTGTTGGGATTGAAAGTTGTCAATAAATATGAATGGAGAAATCAATAACAAATTTAGTGACAATAATAGATCACAAATCAATTTTATACCTGGTTAGGACTTCCTATCTAACGTCGATCTCAGAACTCCTTTCTAGAATTTCACTTACAATCCTCACTTAACATGGAAGAAAAAGCATCTACAAACTACTTGAACAAGCTTCAACATCTACTACCTGAATGCTACAAAAAGACTTCAATGCCAACTGAAGACTCCGTGGGAAAATTACAACATTAACTGCGTGACGACTCGACAATATGCAAATAAGTCTTCTGCAGTACAATGTTCCCATAATCCACATAATATACCATCGTAATGAATGAACAAGTGGTATAATAAGTAATTTGATTAATAACAAATGTGAAAAAGAATGCTCAATATTTGAATTAGTTAAGTTGACATAAAATGCTTGGATTGTTTTATAAATGTGTTGGAGATATCATTATAAAGATACATGCTTGAAAATGAAGAGAACCGAGGTCTGGAGGAGGAGGAGGAGCGAACATGAGTCGTTACCATTCAAAAAAAATAGACGTACGCAATTTTGCGTCCTGGCTCACCATAGATCGACATGCGGGTTCTACATAGGACTACCCGTGATTAAGCACAAGTTAACTGTGTAAAATCCACATGACGACCTGTGACATTGTTTTGTCTAGGTCCATCCAACAGCATTGTATGCGGCATTTCATTCATTTTTCTTTCTTCGAAAATATATGAAAAAATTCTCTTAAATATTAGATAATGTGTAGAATGTTGTATTAAAATTTGACATCATTAAAGACTATTTGTGAGGTTTTAACAAACCTAAACTATAAGGACTTAATAAGAACTCGATAACATTCATACTTGACTTATAGCTCTTCGGTCCATCTTCGAGCGTTTCTTTGAGCTCCGCTTGATTTGTTAACTTCATATAATATTGTTGAATGTAAGGCTGTCAATGGATGACCGAAAAGTTCAAAATACATCAGAATCCGCGTCAGCATTCGAAAAACAGATAAATATTCAATATCCGAAAAAACGAATACGGATACGAAGACATTCACCTTCGAAAATTTATCTATCCGGTTTCTGTCAAAATTATAGTTTATTTTACATGTATTTTAGTATAAAGAAGTTCATGTATTTATTATTTTATTAAATTAATAGTTTATACTATATGCATTTAACGCATATTAGCTATTAAAACTATTTGTTATCATCATATTTGTTGCTTTTGCATACTTTTATAATCAATAAGATTGAAAAATAATCATGTTAAACCAAAAATTTCTCTTTCTTTTTCTTGATGTATTGATCATCGATGGATAGGATAATTACCTGATATTTGTCAGTATTGGTGGACACGGTTATCCGATATCCAAAATAATTTCAAATACAGATACAGATATGACATTATCCGTATCCGAAAGTATCCGTTGGCAAACCTAGTTGAATGCGTACATTTCACCTTATAATATTTATTTGCTCTAATTCAATATTCATGCTTCTATATCGTAGTATTATCTTGCAATTATATCTTTCAAGATTTTCTCTTCAAGTTATGATACCGCAAAACTTACTATTAGCTCATAAAACTTATTAAACATATCAATAGCTTTGTCAGCTTTATCATGTAGTTGTTGACATCAAAATACCAAAATCTTTACTCTAAATTCTCCTCTTTATTGATATGACAGTCACACAACTTATATAAACTATAAAACTTAAATGCTATTCCCTTTTAATTTTCGCTCTCCTATATCTGTGTACTCCCTCTATCAATATGCCCAATTTTTCTTCCTCTTTGTCATCAACAAAAAGTGTTGAAAATTTTATAAAGGTGGGAATATACATGGTGTTAGTGTAGAATTTCGTCCACATCAACACCATAAAATCTGTAGGTAAAGCTCTGAAAGCTAAGGTGAATAAAGTGGTAGTTACAATTCAAAGTTGATATAAATTGACAACATAAATTAGTAAAAATAATGTTATACGATTTAAATTATTTATAAGCAATATACAATGAATCATAGAGAATAATAACAAATTCAAAATAAAACATATATAGAAATTTCAAAACTCTTAGTCGTGATCTAGTTTGGACCAAAATTTCATGCAAATTTATTTATGTTAGATCCAACATATCAAAAGAAGAGTGCCCATGTGATTCATGACATGATGCCTCTTGGTTAAAAGTCTTCACATTACATCTGCATGGAAAATATATTGATTAACATCTATATGCACACATAATAAGAAAAAAAATTCTTATTTTAAATCTTTCATCCAAAATTGAAAGAAAATATGTATACATAAATTAGTTGAAAGGTTTTTAGGTTCAAGGAAAAAGTTAGAGAAAAATTTAGTTTCAGGGACAAGAAGTTTGTTTTTAGGCTGAAGGACACTTTTTAGTGTAAATCACAGAATGATAGTTGTAACTATCATTTTCAGTTTACACTAAAAAGTGTCCTTCAGACTAAAAAGTAAACGTGCTGTCCTTGATACTAAATTTTTTTGCAACTTCTTCCTTCTACCTAATTACCTGTTAGTTGAATCTGTATAGCTTTTATACGAACCACAGAAAAAGTTTCATAAAAAAGTTACATTTTATATGAATTTAAGATTGCTCCGACACCAAATGAAAGAGATTTAATAAGATCGTAATATGTTTGGCAATTTGAACACAATCTATCTAGAATTTATAAATCTAAAATACAATAGTAAAGGAATTTAAATCTTACAGTTCTGAAGTGAAGATGTCTTTGGGCGAAAGTGTAATACCAATCTTTAATGGTTTTCCTCGGATCTGATGATGGAGACCGTATTGCGTTCTTTTTCCTCTTTCCTTTTAAAATAATTATTAGATTTAAAAAATATATTTCAAAAAATGATCACTTAAATACAAAATGGATAGAAGAATATTTTAGTTTTGGAATATTATCAGTCCAAATAGAGAAGGGGTCTATATATATTCTAAGGAACCTTTGAGACCAATATAATTATTAATAACAATCTGAATTTTTCCATCAAAAATTCAGATGAATTTCATTAATTTTTTAAATGTAATTGGTGCATACTTATAACATAGGCCACATAATAAATAAAACCAACAACAATTACTTCATTATGTTTGAATGAGGAAATATTAAAGTTTAATGAATATAATAAAAGGACAAATTGTGGCTACTTTCCCTACACAAAACACTCATGGCTACTACGGTTATCAATCTTCATACTTCTAACCAAAATTTTAACCACTGGTCAGGTTAGGGTATATTGAAAGAATTCCTCAACTATTATCAAGAAAATTTGCTTTTTAAAGATTGTAATATAACCTAAGTCTCAACTTGTATTTCACAATAAGAAATGTGAAGAGCAAAGAAGAAGAATAAAAAAAAGGAGTAGAATAAGTATGATGAGGAGAGAATTACTTTTTCCTTGTCTCCTATTTTCATTCATCCACTAGTAATTATAAAGACGCTATAAACATACAAATTTTGACAAATGACATCTAGAAGCTTACATAATTTGTATGAATTGCTATACCGTGAAATAGAAAAGATACTAAAATAAAAAAATTGTTATAATCGTTTGGTTCTCTTATTTCTCTTACTACATACGTACAACACATACACATATCTTTTACGGTGCACTTGGTTATGTATACTTGTATATTAATTCTTGTACATAGCAGGCAACTCGATATATTGCATGTCTACTAATAGGTGCGTTGTGGATTGTATCGTTGCCTTAACATTAACATTTCCTCGAAATCGATCTTGTCCTCAAGGTCGAAGATGCTCAGTAGTCGATTGTCCCACTAGAGTCGAAGATTAAAATTTTGCTTTCACATCGTAGCTCACTCTAAATGTCCACAACCATGGCATAAGGCGTTTGATGGTTGAATCATCGTTCTACAAATTGTCCAACTTACGAGTGAATGGCTTTTTGGAGTGGAGGAAAAATAGATATAGTGGGACCTTTTTGTGTTGGGCTTCTTATACTGGGTTGAAGGGGGGATAAAAAAGGGCCTTAAGTTAATCATTTCATACGTTGTATTTCTATAGCCTATTTTCGAAAACTCTATAACCCTAGAAATTTGAATCCAAAAGATGTTGGATCCGGTATCTAGCATCATGCAAGATTTGGTAACTAGAGTTCCAACCCCAATGTGGGTGAAGTACTTGTCGCTACCATGCGCGAGTCCAAGACAACCATATTGGACAAGCCTCGAGATCAGGAAGCATTTCGAGGTAGTGCGGTTGCCATAGATAAAGTTAGTGTGAAGGCGAGTGTTGTGTTACAGCTAAGTCATTGTTTGAAATCAATTTTGAGGTGGCTTTTTCGGGTAATAGAGAGCACTACAGTGAGCTAGTTGGAAGTGGAGTGAAGTAGCGCTGGAGTTGTTGAATTTGGTTAAGTCTTGAGTTAGAGTTTCAGGCTTTGGGAGGAGGTATGAGATTAGGAGTGGGGTTGGGATTAGGATTTGGACTTGATTGTACTAGATGGACCAATAGGGGTGGAGTTTTAAGGAAATGGACTTTGGTGGGAGTAGGAGGAGGTGGATTTAGAGTAGTCAAAGTGATGATTTTTCAGTGAAAATGGAAGGTTTAGAGGTAGGAGTAGTGACAATTTGGTAGAAAGGAGGACCCAAAAGTGATGGAGAGGGAGAAGTGTTGATATGGAAGTTGTAGAAATTGATGCTGTAATTTATGCCGATGGATGAGGGGTTGTTAATGGAATTTGGTGAGAATGTGATGAAGGAAGAGGCTTTTGGGGATGAGGGTGCATAAGTCGTAGTGGCCACAATATGAGGGGACGTCGAAATAGCAGGAGTAGCAACTGAAATTGTTGCGGTAGCAGCAGTGATAGCCGGAGCAATCGAAGGATGTTATCCATGCAGTATCACTGCTGGTATCGAAGGCAAGGAGCATGAATTGAGGGGCAGTGCCGATTTTGATGAACAACATAAGTGAGAGTTCAAAGGATGTTATATCACTTTTGTCCACAATTTAAGCGTTCCTAACCCTAATTGCAAAGGTGCTTTGCTGCCTCTTCTTCCATCCTGTGTTGTCAAAATTATACCATAGCATCTTCATCAATAAAAACTCAAATTGATTCAAAATCAATCGTTATTTGATAGTTGAAGGTCAATGATTCAAGGACCAGAAATTTGATGAATCGGAAAAGGTTTTAAAGGGGAGAGTTTATCTTTTCAAGGCGTACTTCCAGACCTTGGTACTTAGGTATGGTTTCTATCAAATTATAGTTTATGATTTATGTATAATATTTTATTGTATATAAGTATTATTATTATATTTTAAGTTGGGTGACAATTTTGATATGTAACAATGTTGTCATAAATTAGTTTGGTTTTATGCATGTTTATACTCATGTTATAAAAAAATAATTTTGTTCACACATCAGATCAGTACAACCGCATAATATATACTAGTATAACCGCACAACGGTGGAGAAACCGACTGTTTGATTGTATAATTTTGATAAGAAATATACATTTAATTTTTTTTTTTTAATATTACTTAAACATTAAGTGATAATATGTTGGAAAAGAATAAATTGAGATTTGAATCTGAAAATATGAATTTCAAATTTAAATATTAATCAAAGCATCCAAAATTGTCGATTTGAAATTGAAATTTTAGAATTTGAAAATTATAATAGGTTTGAATTTGGAATCTTTGATGCGCGAAGTAAAAGGAGGAAGTTTAGGGAAACCCCGATGAGACAAGATCCACGTTTTTAGGGAAACCGCGATGAGACAAGATCCACGTTTGTTTGGCCTCAAAAAAATTGATTTTGGCCAGTGACAGTAAACAAATCTCCCTAACGGTCGGTTTGATTATAATTAATTTTTTAATCAAGAAGCTACAGCTCAATATATCCTCTGTTTTCAAGCCCAATATCTCATATTTCCTTCTAAAGTAGAAATTTGTTTCTATTGCAAAGACAAGGAAGTCCTCCAATTACATGAAGCCCTAGCTCCATCTCCATGTCCTAATTCCTCGTCTCAGCCGCCTCATGATGCCCATTTCAAATCAAAGAGTGTTGCGTTTGAAGATCTCTTTTTTTATACTCAAATCAATGCATCTACTTAATAAAATCCTGAAATTGGTACCTTTTTTCTTTATTTAATTATGTGGATATTTCTTTTTCGAATCATTTAGTATTTCATGACTGTTTTGATTCTTGCACCATTTGACATAGGAAATTTTCATTTTTTTGTTTGTCTATTTGAACAGAATTGGAATTTTTAGGCAATTCCGTCCTGGTCACCTCCGGAACCAAACTGAAATGGCCGGAATTCCAAGGTGTCGGACGGAATTCCAAGGTGCTGGACGAAATCTTGGACCTTGTTATAATCTAATTGAAAAGTCAAATTTAAGTTCATCTTTGCTGCATTGTTTATGTACCTATTTATATTCATTATAATTTAACCAGTCTAACTCAACAAATTAGAGTAGTTTTAAATAGTGGTTTACAAGTAGAAACGTTTGGATGAAATTTGACTATTAAGTTAAAATAAGTAAAATAATTTTTCGAAACAAGTTATAAAATATGCCCATAAGTCATAAGCAACAAATTGTTATTTTCCATATTTTGACTTATTACTCACTTTTGTAATCTTCTTGTGAAGAGTTACCAAACACTTGAATTAAAATAAGTGACTTGCAAGTAGTTTTTGCTAAGTAGTTGTCAATGCTCTTAGATAGACCTATCAAATCTTGTCAATAATTGCAACAACAAAAGTCTACTTGTTATAAAACTCATTCTCATTTATAGCGAGTTGCTACTCAAATGCCTTATTATATATCTAGCGAATATACTGTACTCAAAACTAATTCTGCCCAAAAGTTCACATGTTACTCATTGCCTGAACATATATATGAGCCTTTGAGCATTGGTACAATTATATACAGAATTATATTATTCTAAATTTCCCAACAAAAGTCATTTTAACTATGCTTTATGCTTGTTCCGTAGCCATTTTGATTATGAGTTCTTTGATGAAAGTCGTCAAAGGAACTATGTGTAAACACAAACTCAACCACCATAAAAAGAACGACTCGCTTGTTGGATACTTGCACTAATAATTATTGAGATAATCTGACATTGTTGAGAATTTTCTAGTGCAACATGCAACGTGATGCTCTTTCTGTTTTTTAATTGCTAATTAGGTTTGTTGACTCTTAGTTAGGATCGCCAACACATATATTACTGTAGCCACCAAAAATAATTAGATTAAAACCAATTTGTCATAGGATACACATATTAAGCTTGGTCACCTTCTCTTAACTATATGAGTGGATAGCCAATGGACATTTCTTGAATTATCTTTATCATACGTGAGTAATATGAGCTGTTGGCATTTTTATAGATAACTAGGTAGAAGAATGAAATCTTTTGTACCCAAGAAGACAACAACATCAATTCGGTAAGAAATCTTTTATAGTCACTCTTTTTTCTGGTTAACATAATATGAACTTTTGACAAAATGTTCCAGTTCCTGCTGACTTTTTTGTAACCCTTTCCCTAGTTGATGTAAAAGCTTGAACTAATTTAAATGCTCAGTTTCAATTATCCACTTGCTTAGTTTAAACTTAACTTAGTTTAAAATTTTAATTTTTACTTAACTTAAATTTAAATTTCTCCACTTGTCATCTTGAATTTTTTTTTTCCGTATTAACATTGACTATACGTTTTCTACTTGCTATTTTGAAAGTGATTCCATGTTGAGATGACTACAATTAAATTTGTATCAACTAAACTTTAAATTACAATTAGCTGAACTTTAAAATAAAAGTAAAATTTGCTAAACTTCAAATTCAAACTAAAATTAACTAACATTAATTAAATTAAAATCAAAATTAAATAATTTAATCAAAATTTAAATTAAATTTAAAATTAATATTAAAATTAAATTAGTTGCTTTGATCACTAAATTAAATATAACTTAATTTTAAATCAAATAGTTCAATGTTTCCTCTATGGCGACACGAAGCTAGAAGATCCAGACTAATTTCTTATAATGTGTTATTACTTTGATGTAATGAAATTCTTTTTATGAGCCATGACACGCTTAGGTGTGTGCTCCCTGGCATGGTTGCTCAGTCCGGGACTGATGACATGACAGGTCATGTAGGCAGTGAGCGCTTCGTTTGGAGCGGTCAGTGCAGGTCTTTTTGTTGGTATTTGATTTACTGCCATTGCGAGGCCGATTCTGTGTCGTATATGGCTATCACGGGTCTTCATTCGATGGCTGATCTTCTGTGGTCTTTACGGAGAACGCTCTTAGCCAGGATCGAGTGGCTCGGGCGATATTCTTGGTCTGTTCGCATAGTGGTCTCAGATTCGGATCACTATGCGGAAAGCCGGGAATTTTGCCGGCTTTCCTAGATTCCCTATGTTGATCTCTCTGTTAGGACCATCGTGCGAACCACACCTGTCGCGCGGGGCTATATCATCAGTGACAGTCCGGCTTGGGTTAGGTTCCTACAGCACCGTGAGTTGCGTAGCAGCCCTACATATTTCCGATCTCTCCCGTCTGTCGGGGTGTCTTCAGCCTCATCGTCTGGTTGCTGCTCTTCTTTTTGCTCCTTGCCATCGTCCTCTTGTTCCTTATCCATTACCATTCCGATGCTTAGCGAAGCGGAGATTGCGATCATTAATGATCGCCTCTCTCGCCTAACTAAGAACTCAGCTCCATTCAGATCTTCTCTTAGGCTTTCGGATTCGTTGGAGCCGGCTCAGGTCTCTGCCGAGACCATCCCTCGGGTATCAGCTTCCCGTGTTCATTGACCTTCTCGTCGCCGAATGAGAGGTCCCACACCACTCCTCGTACCATCCGTACTCGCTCTATAGCGGCGACTGAGCAGACAGATCGGTCTGTTTTTTTATCGTTGTATCTTATTTGAGTAGGGTCTGTTCTATTTTCCCTGGCTTGTCTTATTTTCCTCTGTTTTCAGGCTTTCATGTCGAATTTTCTTTTCTGGAACGTTCGTGGTATTGGCAATGAGGCTTCTTGCGCTAGATTGAAGCGCATTGTCCGCAAACATACTGTTTGCTTGGTAGCTCTGTTAGAACCTTTTGTAGGGTCTGGAGAGATTACCAGGGTTGTCTTGTCGCTTGGGTTTGGAGGTGCTGTGTCCAATGTTTCGGGAAAGATTTGGATTCTTTGGTCCAAATGTTGTGTTGTCCACCCTTTGTTTGACTCGGACCAGCTTATCTCTGTGGTTTGCTCTGCTTCTCATTTTCCTCATCCTTTTCTTTTTTCGGCGGTGTACGCCAAGTGCGATAGGATGGAGAGATTATCCCTGTGGGATGATATTCTTCATCTAGCTGAGATGAGTTTTTCGTGCTCTGTTGTGGGTGGTGATTTCAATGTTGTCGCTAGTCAGGCTGAGAAACTTGGGGGGGCGGCCATTAACGCTTATCGGTTTCTGATTTCAATTCGTCCATTGTGAGCTTAGGATTCTCTGAAATTCCTTTTGTGGGATCGGCTTATACCTGGTCTAATAACCAGGAGGGTCCGAACCGGATTCTATCTCGGTTGGACAGAATTTTTGGGTCCCTTGATTGGCTCAATCTACCTTTTTCTTTCTCTATCTCGCATCTTCATCGAGCCTGCTCTGATCATGCCCCGTTAGTATTGCGATGCTTTCCTAGATCTCTCTCGGGGCCTACATCTTTCATCTTCCTCAGTATGTGGTGTTCCCATCACTCCTTTCATCAGGTTGTGGAGGAGTCGTGGTCCTCTCCTATATCAGCTTCTCCCATGGGGGCTTTTTCCCAAAAGCTGAAACGTCTAAAGGCTAGCCTTAAGTCCTGGAATACCCTGGTTTTCAGAAACATTTTCGACCGTGTTAGAGCGGCTGAGGAGTCCCTTATTCTTGCCGAATCTTTGTTCGACGAGAACCCTTCGGCCGATAACAGGGAGAATTGGGTTTCGGCCCAATTGGCTTTCTCTTCGGAGCTTCGTATCGAACACTCTTATCTTCGCCAAAAGGCGAGGGTAAAATGGGTGGTCGAAGGGGATTTGAACTCCAAAATTTTCCATTCTTCCATTCGTAAGAAAGCCAACCTTCTTTCCATTCGAGAAATTTTGAGACCGGATCTTTCTTTGGCGTCCTCTCCGGCTGAAGTTAAGGAGATCATATTGTCTCATTTTCAATCTTTTTTGGGTTCCCCCTCTGTGGAGGATCAGGATCTGGATATTCTCTCTTTCATTCCCAGATTGATCCCTTCTGAGGGGACCGACGTTTTGGCTGCTCCGCCAACTCCGAAGGAAATCCGTGCTTGCGTCTTTGCCCTTAGCAAGGACAGTGCTTGCGGTCCGGATGGTTTCAACGGTTCTTTCTATCGGAGTGTGTGGCCTATCATTCAGTCGGATTTTTGTTTAGCTGTCCAGCAATTCTTTGCCGGCAGTCTTCTCCCCATTAGTTGGTCTTCCACCAACTTGGTCTTAATACCGAAGTGTGATTACCCTCGGTCATGCGCGGAATTTCGTCCCATCAGCTTATGTAATTTCTCCAACAAAGTTATTTCTAAGGTGTTGGCCCCTCGTTTGGCTCCGTTCCTTGATCGTATCATCTCCTCCTCTCAGGCAGGTTTTGTGAAGGGTCGTCTAATCACTGATAACGTCCTGTTAGCTCAGGAACTGATTTCCCAGATTGACAGGAAGGTTAGAGGTTCTAATGTTGTTTTCAAACTTGATATGGAGAAGGCTTATGATCGTATGTCGTGGTTTTTCATCATTAGAGTTCTGCGTGCATTTGGGCTTCCAGAAACCCTTATCGATTTGGTTTGGAGACTTATCTCTAACTGTTGGTTTTCCGTCCTCATTAACGAATCGGCCAATGGATTCTTCAGGGCTGGTAGGGGTCTCCGTCAGGGTGATCCTCTATCGCCTTCTCTTTTCGTGATAGCGGCTGAAGCTTTCATACGAGGGATCCACGCCTTAACGATTTTCGGCCAGGTTCACCGATTTGGTCTTCCGCGTAGGTGCCCGCTCGTTTCCTCCTTATCCTTTGCGGATGGCATAGTCATTTTCTCCAACGGTAACCGGCCGTCTGTTCGTCGCCTGATTCGCTTTATCCATCAGTATGAGCGATGCTCGGGCCAGCTCGTTAACTCGTCGAAGAGTTGCTTCGTTCATGCGAAGGATATGGATCCTTCCAGGGTTTCCTGGGTCCATTCGTTCACAGGATTCAGGGCGGCTTCCCTACCGCTTCCATACCTGGGTATTGTTCTCTACAGGGGCCTGAAACTTAACGCCCTATTCGATCCTCTGACGGATAAAGTTAGGGGAAAGACCATTCGTTGGAATGCTTCGATTCTATCTCAGGAAGGAAGATTGGTTCTTATCAAGTCGGTGTTAGGCTCGCTGGGTACTCATGTCTTCGCAGCGATTTCCCCTACCGCCTCTTTCTTCAGGTCTTTCCAATCTTTGGCTTCTTCATTCTTCTAGGGGTCAAAGGTTGACAATCACCATCATCACTGGGTCTTATGGGACGTGGTGTGTCGCCCCAAGAACGAGGGCGGGCTTGGATTGCGAAATTCTAAGTATATTTGTGTGGTTTTTGCTTGCAAGCTGTGGTACAGGTTTGGGACTAACGATTCACTATGGGCGAAGTTCCTCCGAGCCAAGTACCATAGTCTGGCCTCCGCAGGCTTTTCCGGATCTCCTTCCTTCGCTAGTGAAACTTGGAAGCACATGCAATCGGTCAATCCTTTCTCTGACTCCCACGGCGGCCAATCCGGTTGGGATGGTGGTTCGTTTTCCATCTTGAAAGCTTGGAGTTCGGCTCGTCTGTCATCCCCCATTCTCCCTATATTCTCCTTCATATGGGACGCCAGAATCCCTCCTAAAGTGTCTATGTTCATGTGGCGAACCCTTCATAAGGGATTTCCAGTTGATGAGAACCTTCAGCGGATTGGTATTCCTTTTGTTTCCCGTTGCAGGTGTTGCGGCAACGGGAATTCGGAATCTTTGGATCATTTAATCTTTACCGGTTTCTCAGCCAGATCCTGTTGGAATTATTTCGGTAATCTTTTAGGTATCAGAGGTAGCAACAACTCATCGGAGGATTTACAGTTGACCTGGTGGAACAGAATCAAAGGTAAATCTCTTCGTTCTGTTGTTTTTCGCTTAATTCCTTGTCTGATCTGCTGGCACCTATGGTGTGCGCGGAATAAGACAATTTTTGAGAAAACTCCCATGGATCCCGTCTCCGTTATTCGCGGGGTTAGGAATGATGTTTTTCTTACTTTTCGAGGCAGACCTTTCAAGGAATCGATTAGCTCTCGTTCTGGCCATCTAGTGGCTCTGTTATCTATTTTTTGTTCTCAGCCTCCCAATAGGGCGGGAGTTGGTTGATGAACGTCCTTAAGCCAGCTGGTTCTGGCTTACCCGACTCCGTTATCCCCCCCTATTTTTTCCTCTGATTCAGTGGCTTCTGGTTGCAGGCTCTGGTTTTATAGGTTTGGTATGGGGTCTGTTATTTCTTCTATAATGCTTGGATTTGGGTGGTCGCTATTCTGGTTCTTGTTTTAGCCGTTCTCTTTTTCGGCTGCCTTTGCTGGATCTCATCCTTTTGTATTGTTTCCTCCTCTGGGAGGAACCTTCGGCAGCTATTTCCGCTTATTCTGATTTTGTTGTGTTTACTAGCGGCTATTTCGCCGTGTTTTGACTTTTCGCCTTCTGCCGGCTGATTTATTCGTTTTTTCCTGTCTTATTTTGTTTTTTCCTGTTTCGGCTTGCTTCGCCGGGTTTTGGGTTTCTTTTACTGTTGGTTACCTATCAGGCTTGTTGACAGCTAGTGTTGTTTATTTATATAATTCTTGTTTGGAAAAAAAATGTAATGAAATTCTTTTACGTTTTGTTCGTAGTACTTTGTTGCAACCAGTTGAAGTATTTCATCAGATAATTCAACATGTTCATCACAATCCGAAAACCTATTTTTTCTGGAAAAAGATGAATATATTTATGTGTGTGAGAATAGAAGTTAAAGTGATAGAATCTTAATTCTCCGGTTGATGAGAGGAGTTTGTAAAATCTCCAAGTGTGAGATTCGCATCTCAGTAAAATTTGGAATCTCTCCGTTTCTTTTTAGAATAAGTATGGCCTTTAATTTGAAGATGTTGAAAATTTTCAAAGAGAGTCTTTGGGTTTGGTTTTTTGTATTTGAAGAGTATAGAAAAAGAAAGAAGAAGAAAGAAGAGTTTAGTCCCACATTTTAAAGCTTTATACAAGAATCTTGTATAAGTGTAGCTCTCTCAAGTGGATGTTGGGGCCTTGGGGCTCCCACATGTTTTCTTTGTTGTGAGGAGAAAAGTCATGCAACACCACACGCGCGCCGCCGTCCGACCGAACCGGGCCTCGGGTCCAAAAATAATTTTGGATCAAAATATGAACAGTAACGGGCCAGATTTCAGCCCGTTAAGGACCCAGAACCGGAATTCAGAATTTGAATGATGGCGGGAATTTATAACATTTTCTGAACGTTACAAATGTGAATGGACGCGACGTTTGGTTTTTGAATCCATTCGTAACGGTTGCGAACCGTTGCTAACGGTCGCGACGTTTCGCGAATGGACACCTCTTCAACGCTATAAATAGAAACGTCCAGAATTCATTTCGCAACAGTTTTAATTCTTCTTCTTCTTCCCAAACGGTTCTGCGACGCCATAAATCCGCTGCTCTGTTTTGTGACGCCTCCAAGGTGTTGCAAATTCAGAAACCGTTGCAGAATTGTTCTATTCTTCCTCTTCATTCTTTTTCTACAAATTGCATCATCAGAAACCGTTCTAAAGTGTTCTTGGTCGGATCAAAGTTGTACAAACTTTGAATTCGATTACGCTGTTATAGGGCTTCATTGAATCCTGAAAGTCGATAGTTCGATAACCCATTTGTACCTGGTGGGTTGAACTATTGTCTGAAAGAATCTACTCCATAGATCCTTGAAGTCGGAAGTACAGCATTGTCTTCATCACTATCGCCATCAAATCCGTTTCGAATCGTAAAATTCCCAACAAAATTTTCAGACAATAGTTTTTCAACCATGGAAGGTTCGAGCGCTCTATAAGTTATGAATCAGCATCTAACTCGATTGGAGCGTTTTGATGGCGACAATTTCACTCGTTGGCAAGAGACGATGAAATTTTTCCTGGTCACCGTCAAGTTGTTTTACGTCTTGGAAGATGACTTGGAAGAAATCCCAGAGGAAACTGATAAGTATGATGCTGCTCTAAAGGCTAAACGTGCAAAGCGCAAAGAGGACGATTTCCTATGCAGAGACCATATTTGGAATGCGCTACCACAGTCTACAATGCTCATAGGACCTTGGAAACAGCGAAGGCACTCTGGACTGCTCTGGAGAATAAGTACCGCATATCCGAGGCAAGTAATAAAAAGTTTCTTATTTCTAATTTTATGAATTCCAAAATGGTCACCAATAAGTCCATAATTGGACAAGTAAGCGAAATCTTACTGTTGGTGAATCAACTAAAAGATGCTCGAATTTATCTCCCTGAATCTTTTGTTGTTGGAGTTATAATTTCTAGACTTCCGCATAGTTGGAATGATTATAAGAAAAAGATGAAGCATGCGGAAATGGATTATAATTTAGACGGTTTACAGCGTCATCTTCGTATTGAAGAAGACTCTCGCAAACGCGCTCTAGATGATAATCCGCAAACTGAGTCCCATTCTAAGGCAAATAATGTTGAAATTACTGATAAATTAAAGCCAAAGAATGAGACACAGTTTAAGAAAAATCATTTCAAAACTAACAACAAAAAGAAAGGTGCTTGTTATTTTTGTAACAAGCCCGGCCACTATGCCCGAGACTGCCGTCTGCGGAAGAAACAACAAAAAGTGAATGTGGTCGAAGACTCGCTTGTGGCTGTAGTGCAAGAGGCAAATTCCGTTAGTGGCAATGATAATGATTGGTGGTTCGATACTGGAGCAACCATTCACATTTGCAAAGACCGTAATCTGTTCAAGAGTTACGAAGAAAATAAAGGAGAAGCCGACGAAGTTACTGGAGCAAATAAGGTTCCAAGCAAAGTTCTGGAAAAAGGCACTATAGAACTTCTTCTCACCTCTGGAAAAGTTCTTACATTAGTCAATGTATTCTATGTACCCGATATGTGTAAGAATTTGGTCTCTGGATACCTTCTTAACAAAGGAGGATTCAAGATGGTGTATGAGTCTGATAAGCTAGTGTTGTCTAAGAATGGTAAATTCATTGGATAGGGATACTCTTGTAACGGCATGATTAAGTTGAATCTAATAAAGAAATCTTCTGTTTATATTGTTGATTCTATTAATTTATGGCATGGTAGATTAGGACATGTTAATTATAATTCCATTAGGAATATGAATAAATTAGGATTAATTTCTGATTGTGATTTCGATACCATCTCTAAATGTGAAATATGCGTTCAAGCAAAAATACACCGGAAATCCTTTAAATCCGTAGAAAGGAAAACTGGTTTGCTTGATTTGGTATATAGTGATGTAGGTGACTTAAAAAGTCATATCACCTATGGTGGTAACCAATACTATATAACATTCATTGATGATTATACTAGATATGCATATGTATATCTAATGAAAACTAAAGATGAGGCTTTTGATAAATTCAAAATTTACAAAGCAGAGGTCGAAACACAATTAGGAGTTAAAATTAAAATATTACATTCAGATCGTGGTGGTGAATATTTCTCAAAGGAATTCACTTTGTTTTGTAAACAACAAGGTATAATTCACCAATGTACTGCCCCATATACACCACAACAAAATGGTGTTGCTGAAAGGAAGAATAGAACTTTAGTAGAAATGGTTAATTCCATGTTCATAAGTTCTAATTTACCTTATAACCTATGGGGTGATGCTATGTTATCTGCATGTTATATTTTAAATAGAGTACCACTTAAAAAGAATAATATCTCCCCTTATGAATTATGGTTTAATAGGAAACCTAACCTAACTAGACTTAAAGTTTGGGGTTGCTTAGCTTATGTTAGAAAACCAGACCCTAAACAACCAAAGTTAGAAAATAGAGCATTTAAATGTGTTTTCATAGGATATTCACTTAATAGTATAACTTATAGATTTCTTATTCTTGACACCCTAGAAGTTATAGAATCTGTAGATGTAGAATTTTTTAAAAATCAAACTGTTGAGATCCCATTGAGATCATCTAGTCCAGAACGTAGTACGACTAATGATATCAATGACGATGATTATGCTCCTGCTCAAAACAAGAAGGAAGTGTCAGTACCAGATAATAGTACCGAACAACGGAGAAGTAAAAGAGCGAGAATAGAGAAGGACTATGGTCCTGACTTCATTACATATCTTGTAGAAGGCAGTAAGGACGAAGTCCTTAATGTGACTAAATATGTAATGAACATTGATGATGATCCCAAAACTTATTCTGAAGCTATGAGTTCTAGAGATTCAAATTTCTGGAAAGAAGCTATCAACGATGAAATGAATTCCATAATGTTAAACCAAACTTGGGTTTTAACTGATTTACCTCCTGGTGCTAAACCTATAGGATGTAAATGGATATTCAAGAAAAAGTTGAATACAAATGGATCCATGGATAAGTTTAAAGTCAGATTAGTGGCTAAGGGATATAAGCAAAGACATGGAGTAGATTATTTTGATACATATGCTCCAGTTGCTCGCATATCTTCTATATGCTGTTTAATTGCACTTGCATCAATTCATAAATTAGTCATACATCAAATGGATGTAAAGAATGCTTTTCTAAATGGAGATTTAGAAGAAGAGATATATATGGAACAACCTGAAGGTTTCAAAACCCCAGGCCAAGAAAAGAAAGTTTGCAAATTAGTAAAATCTCTTTATGGCCTGAAGCAAGCTCCCATGCAATGGCATGAGAAGTTTGATAAAGTTGCACTGTCATATGGATTCATTGTTAACGATGCTGATAAATGTATTTATAGCAAATCAGATAACAATGGTATTATTATAATATGTTTATACGTTGATGACATGCTAATATTTGGTTCCAATATATCCTGTGTGAATGAAACTAAAAAGTTTCTGTCTTCTAAATTCGATATGAAAGATCTAGGAGAGGCTAATGTAATTCTGGGAATTAAAATTGTTAGGAAAGAGGGGGAGTTATTACTAACTCAATCCCATTACATAGAGAAATTCCTACAAAAGTATGGTCATTACGATGACAAACCAGCACCAACTCCTTTAGATCCTTGTATTAAATTAGAAAAGAACACTGGACGTAGTATCTCTCAACTAGAGTATTCCAGTGTTATTGGGAGTCTTATGTATGTTATGCATTGCACTAGACCAGACATCGCGCATGCTATAAGTATATTGTGTCGATTTACGAGTAATCCAGGTTTCGAACATTGGAAAGCCATTTCCAGAGTTTTAGCTTATTTGAAAGAAACCATTGAATATGGTTCATCTTATAAAGAATATCCTGTTGTAATAGAAGGATATAGTGATGCAACCTGGAACAATGTAGAATCCAAATCCAAGTCTACGACTGGATGGATCTTTACACTAGGAGGCGCTGTTGTGTCTTGGGCTTCCAAGAAGCAGACCTGTATTTCTGACTCAACAATGTTGTCAGAATTGATTGCATTAGCAGATGCATGTAAAGAAGCGGAATGGCTTAGAAATTTATTAATGGAAATCCCTTTGTGGAAGAAGCCATCTCCAGCAGTCTTGATTAACTGTGACAATCAAGCAACAATATACAATGTGTCTAATAAGACATATAATGGAAAGTCTAGACATGGGAGTCTAAGACATCAAATGGTGAGACAATTACTCAAAAGAGGAGTTATAACTGTTGACTATATAGAAACGAAGAAAAACATGGCTGACCCACTTACAAAAGGTCTTCCAAAGGCAATGGTTTCTATAAAGTCACAAGAAATGGGACTAAGGTCTGTGAATGAAGGTTGATCATCCTTAACAGAAACCCAACTTATGTCTTGAAAAGGATAGACAAAGTTCAATGGGTACTAACAAGTTAAGAGAATGATTATGGAACACTAAATTGATAATCCCATAATATTTAGTGTTGGATTCTGCAAGAACAAAGGATGGATATATATCCTTAATAAGTCTAGAAACCTTAAAAGGTGTATCGCAGAAACACCTTAAGAGACTTACTTATATGAGTATGGAAATCAGGCCGTTTTCTAGGAAAGTAAGACCGCTTTCTAAGTAGACTCATGAACCAGGATTTAAGCACATGGCCATTAACGTGCTGAGCAATACAGAACACTTTACCTAAGGAAATCAACATGTGTGATTGTTCCGGTTTTATCATTAGGGATACTTGGTTCAAGATTCGTTCACCATAGAATCTCGATAAGGCTTTGAATGGTTTACACTAAGTAAAGGTTCAAATCCAAAAGATACCTTTTATTTATGTGTTGGTTTTCACGATGATGCAAAACTTGATCTTAGAACTACATAGGCTTGATCCCACTTGGGTATGTAGGAAGTCACTCTAGTGATTCAGCCGTCCTATTTATTTATTTTCTTATTTTGAAAATTGGGGGAGATTGTTGAAAATTTTCAAAGAGAGTCTTTGGGGTTTGGGTTTTTTGTATTTGAAGAGTAGAAGAAAAGAAAGAAGAGTTTAGTCCCACATTCTAGAGCTTTATACAAGAATCTTGTATAAGTATAGCTCTCTCAAGTGGATGTTGGGGCCTTGTGGCTCCCACATGTTTTCTTTGTTGTGAGGAGAGAAGTCATGCAACACCACACGAGCGTCGTCGCCGTCCGTCCGACCGAACCGAACCGGGTCGGGTACGGGTTCGGGTTCGGATCCGAAAATATTTTTGGATCAAAATATGAATTTCAGCCCGTTAAGGACCCAGAACCGGAATTCAGAATTTGAATGATGGCGGGAATTTGTAACATTTTCTGAACGTTACAAATGCGAATGGACGCGACGTTTGGTTTTTGAATCCATTCGTAACGGTTGCGAACCGTTGCTAACGGTCGCGACGTTTCGCGAATGGACACCTCTTCAACACTATAAATAGCAACGCCCAGAATTCATTTCGCAACAGTTTTAATTCTTCTTCTTCTTCCCAAACGGTTCTGCGACGCCATTAATCCGCTGCTCTGTTTTGTGACGCCTCCAAGGTGTTGCAAATTCAGAAACCGTTGTAGAATTATTCTCTTCTTCCTCTTCATTCTTTTTCTACAAATTGCATCATCAGAAACCGTTCTAAAGTGTTCTTGGTCGTATCAAAGTTGTACAAACTTTGAATTCGATTACGCTGTTATAGGGCTTCATTGAATCCTGAAAGTCGATAGTTCGATAACCCGTTTGTACCTGGTGGGTTGAACTATTGTCTGAAAGAATCTATTCCATAGATCCTTGAAGTCGGAAGTACAGCATTGTCTTCATCACTATCGCCATCAAATCCATTTCGAATCGCAAAATTCCCAATAGAAGAAACATACAAAAAACTTTATATAAAACAAAAAGTATATAAGAGCTACCATAACCATATGAAACAAAACCGACCAAGTATATCAATGAATCAGCAAAGGGATGACTAAAGATAAGGTAACATGAATAATTTTAAGCATAACAGTTCAACATATCACAAAGAATATACATATTATGGTGATAAAGCATGCAAAAAGAATAATCACCGTGCAAACTAAGAGCAGGGTTATATGAGATTGAACCGACTAGATCAGTAAAAAGAGTATGCTGCATCAAATGAATAAAATGAACATAGGCATGATCTCTTTATGTTTGCACCAAAATTGGGATAAACACCTAATCATATTATAAGTAGATATTAATAAAGAAATAAATGTAAAATGAGGTAAATTAACAAAAGAGAAATTATAGTGATTCGGTGAATACTTTGACCTATGTCCATGTAAACTTTGTTAATGATTTCTAAGTTTCTTTATAACCATGATTATACAACTCGGTTGCCTACAACTTGGACAAGAATCCAACTGAGTATATTGGGGTAAAATCAGTTAATTCAAAAAGTAAAGAAAAGATCACATTTTTGTTCCCTTCTCCCTTTTTTCATAGTTGAAGATAAGTGAAATAAGCTCCAAAACCTTCTCCTTATGTTCTCAACATTAGGCAAGAGGCTGTGTTAAGAATCAATATTAGCTTATAAATTAAAACTAAATCTAATAAAAGTATATGCTTAATTTAGTAAATAAAATGTGTGGATGTAAAATGTGTAGGTTGGTAAAAATGGATGACTTATATAATGTATGGGTTATTATAAATACCCTTATCCCTTAAGCTTAAATATATTGAGAATGTAAACGAAATAAGACTAAAGGTCTTATATATATATATATATATATATATATATATATGAATTTTTAGTCTTGTTATTAAGAGTTCTCCCTTAATATTCTTAATAAAATAAAGCGTGTATCGCGTCTTCAACTTTATGAGAATTTCTTCGACATTTGGTATCAGAGTCATGGTGTAAGATTTGTCCAATAAATTTGTTTCATAGTCAAAGTATTGTCGACATAATGGGTGATCTTCACGTAATTGGAGAAATTAAGAAGCTTAACAATACAAACTATGCCACATGGATAACATGTACGGAGTCTTACCTACAAGGTCAAGATATTTGGGATATTATTGGTGATAGTGAAGTTACACAACTGGCATCAGAAGATGCCAATAGCATCTTGCAAAAGTGGAAAGTTAAACCAAGTAGAGCAATGTTTGCTTTAAAGATCACAATTGAAGAAGAAATATTGGTGCACATACGCGATGCTAGAACACCGAAGGAATCCTGAGACACCCTTATTACACTCTTTTCAAAGAAGAACAATATAAGAGTACAACTTCTCGAAAATGAATTGATATCAATGGCGCAACATGACATGACAATTGTCCAATATTTCCATAAAGTGAAATTGATAGGCCGTGAAGTTTCTGATTTAGATCCAACGATGTCTGTCGGGGATGCCATGATAAAGAGAATAATTATTCATGGTTTGAAACCAGAATACCGAGGGCTTATAGCCGTTATACAGGGACGACCGACACAACCATCACTTGTTGAGTTCGAAAATTTGCTTGTTGGTCAAGAAGCTATGGCCAAGAAAATGGGAGGAGTTTCGTTGAAGAGTGAAGTGGAAGTGCTCTACACCAACAGAAGCAACGATAAGTGGCACAGTAATGGCAGAACTAAAAAGGGCAGTAAAAGGAAGCATCACCAAGGAAATGAAGACTCTCATCAATGGGAAGCTTCCAAGAACCACCAAGGAAAGGAAGGATCTCATCAATGGGGAGCTTCAAAGAATCACGGTAATATTAAAAAGTTCCATTACAACAAATAGGACCTTTAACAGCGTTTTAAAAACGCTAGACAAGCTTTTAACAGCGTTTTTACGTACGATGCATATCGACATGCAGTTATATGTCAGAGATATACAATGACAAGAAATAAAGGCTGTTAAATGTCCTTTTTGACAGTGTTTCCCTGGTGTCATGAAATCTTTTAACAACGTTTGGTTGGGAGAAATTAGAGATCTTTCTTAGCATTTGTTTCGTGCTAATATAAGATTTTATAGCTTTTTTTAATGCTGTGATATTTATTTACAGCGTTTCGTTGTTGAAATAGATCATGCTTTATGTTTTTAGGTACAATTTAACGGCATTTTATAAACACTGTTAAAACTTTCAACGGCGTTTTAAAATTTTTTTGGAATGTTTTAACTGCTTTTAAAAGCTGTTGAATGTTTTAATTGCGTTTAAAAAACGCCGTGGAATGTTTTAACAACGTTTTAAAAACGCTATGGAATGTTTTAATTCCATTTTAGCAAACATCCGCCACAATGTGCATATATACCACATTTCAAAATTAGTATATTATATCAATATCACATTTCAAAATTAACATATTATATCAATATCATATTTTGGACACATATTTGATAACCAATGTATGAAATTTCATAATCAAAATACACAATATTCTTACACCAAATATAAATAGTTTGTCATCAATAGTTCAAAAACAAAATATAGAACAAGTAGCAATAGCAAAACAAAAGCAAGTGGTATATATTAAAGACACGGATAACATTCTTGGCGTTCTTTCCCTTATGCTCTACACTATTTTTCTCATTCCTTTAACCAAATACGTATTCATTGTCCTTTGGGCAAACGACAATGGCAATGGCATGTAAGTTACTAGGATTTATAAAGCTTCTGGCTAGATGTATTTAATAAATTGGAAGAAAATGGACAGTCTCCAAAACAATGATATTATCATTGATCATTAGATAATGTTATTGCTTGCTTTTGGCATCTAAAATCGTAGATTTGCAAACACTGCAATTGTAACATGGTCGATAATAACCAAGAGAACACGAAAACTTAAAATAGATAATTTTATAACCATCAAAATCAACAATAACTTCCATTGAAATGATACGGATCATGATTGAGTTGGTTCATAAGATTTTGAAATAATGGCAAATTCCAATCATGTCTGCCAGTGAGTGAGCGAGTTAAAAAATTTATTACAAAAATGGCAGGTGAATTGGTAGGTTGAAATCAAATGTAACCAATTGAAAATACACTCTCTATGATTATCTATAAACAACTATTGTACAATCAAGGGTAGGTATTAGCTATAGAGTATTGTAATAAAGGTCCTAAGTAACTGACTTATATTTGCTGAGTACGGATAGAACTTTTGATCATTGTGAATTTACTGCATATGTATTTACTCTTTCCTTTTTTCTTGTCAAAATTATATTAGTTATATCTATAGTTCATTGAGATATTGACAGTTTAGAGACATAATTTCCACTATAAGTAGTTACACATCATACATATCACAGATCACAAAAATACTACTAAACGGTGAAGAATATTTTTTACTGTTTGTACCATGTTAACGATAATAATCCAGGCCAAAAAACAGAGACTTCTCTGCACTATACATGGATAGGGCAGGAGATGGACTGTGGTGTTTTAGAATTAGTTATGGCCAGTGAATGTGTTGAAGTTCCCGACAATGTAACATGGACAAGGCATATTATGGTAAACTGATTTCTTTATTCATTGTTTTTCCACTACAAAATATTGAAGTCTGAATTTGTTTAAATTTTTCTTTAATTTTAGCTTTGCAAATTAATATAATCAATGGACCGAGAGTATGAATATAACAGTATAATGCAAAAGTGCAATGACAGCAATAGAACGTACCTCATCAAGTATGACAACATCTTTTTAACCATTCTCAACCGCCATATTATCTTCATCCTTCTGCCCTTGAATAAGTATCACAAATCATGCAGAACCTGTCAAATAAAAATGATTTGTGAAGTTAAACACCCCATCCACATACACAGATACATCGAACATAACTAGAATGTAGTGCCGACTTACCGAAACTTGCATCTGTTATAACTTTATCAGCAGGCCAAGCAATTTTAGTGCCGACTGCATCTTCAAATTTTTGTAAGTCAGATGTTGGTCTCCATAGACGTGCATTTGGAGCATTTGCAACATCAACCCAAACCTTAACTACATTTATCCCTAGAGGAACAAAATGAACCAATACTTTTGGATCGAATGAAGAGACTCATCCTTCAGCTACAATTTTTCCCTTTCGATCCAAATCGATCAACATGCACTTGTTATTTATCATTGAATTTGTACCCTGTCAATTAAGAATATACTATTTTATCATATGATTAAATACTTGGTAAGACGAATAAATGAGTAAATTCAATAAGCAAGTTAACCTTTTCGACAACTACAGTAGTAACCGTATGAGTAGAATACACTACAATATTAACCTGCCCCACAACCACCCTCGATTCAGGCCAAGCCACTTTCTTACCAATAACTTCTCCAACTCATGTCAAACCAACGGTCGGCTTCCATGAATAAGCATCTCGTTTTTTTGGATTATCTATCCAAACTGCCGTTGCAGATGATCCAAGCGGAAGATCGTTCACAAGCGCTGTTAGATTAGTCGAGTGCAGCCGTCCTTCAGCAACTATTTCTTCGGTCTCAATCCAATCATACAACTTGCATTTATGATCAGTGCTACCAGTTTTACTCTATTAAAGAATAATTATTATATTAATGAATTATTATTATTTTATGTAATCAGATTAAATGTTAGTTGCGAAATAATTTAAAGTTACCTCATTGTCTTCTTTCTTCAAATGGTCTACGTAGTGCAAAACAACTCTGGTAATTGGCCATACTACTATCTCGCCTTCAACTTCTCCAATACTGTCAAATGAAGTGTGGGCCTCCATAAAAAGCATCTGGTTTTATCGAAATGTCTATAATAGTTTTCATAGCATCTGACCCTAAAGGACTTAGTCGGACAAGCTCATTTGGATCACTTGATAGAACTCTTTCTTCTGCAACAATTTCATCTGTCCCACATCAATCCAATAATTCAGATTTATCATGTTTGTTGTCATTATTGCCCTACAATTGGCCGATAGTAAAATATAGTGGTTATAGAATTAATTACCCAAATTTAAATGATATCACAATATTAATACAATTTATTTTACCTTTTGATGTGTGCTTGCTTCTCCCCAACTTTCTTTATTCTGTCAAAATATATTAATACAATATTATAATTATATATTCTAAACATGCATATTGTGGTAAACTAAAATATTACCTGATTTTTCATTAGTCATTGAACCATCGCCTTTAATTCTAAAATTTGGTTTTGCATTTGGATTGTTTATTTATCCCTAGCATATGGCCAAATTGCCTAGGAGGCGGTCATACCCCTTCACATTCCTCTCAATCGTCCTGGTTTATTACATCCTAACAATTGCGACAATGCGTCATCTTTGTAATTGGTTATTGAACCCGAATAAGATCCAACGACAACGTTTTCAATTTTTTCCTACAAAGATTAACATTGATATTATACACTAATTTTAGACTATCACATTATTAAAAAAAACTTACAATAGTATCTGCAACAACCGCGTTCACTGGTTAGCCATCTTTTCTAATATGAGATTTGACCCAAACATCAACTTTAGGAACAGGAGAGCAACCATTACTCTTCTCTTTCAACATTCTAACGATTGTTAAAACAACAAACTGTATCAACTAACTAGTCAATAAATATTATGGTATATAAATTAACTTTTTACCACATCTTCAGCCAATCAAGCCATGTCTCTACGGCCGCATGTATGTGGCATCTGATTTTGTCTACTAGCTCTGAATCTATCACTTACCATCTACAGTATTCAAAAAACACAAAAGGAGAAACTTCTCAATTTTTGTATACATTTTAATTTTCAACACACACATACACACACACACACACACTCTTTTGTCATGCAACACATCTCAGATATGAATGCAGTACCAAAACTTAAGATAGAAACTTCTCAATATGGATGAACGATGAGTAAAAAAAAATTGAAAACCGATGTCTGTACTGTACAATGGGATAAGGGCCAAACTTATGACAACTGCCGTTTTACTTATTTGAAATGTAAATGACACACGTGTACATGGAAATTGACAAACGAGTACCACTACTGAAAGAAAACAGAACATGTGAACATAAGATATTGCATTTGTCACTCAAACTGGCTATTCGATCACATGCAATATTCAAAATAATAATTAACATCACAATTCACATTAGATAAGTATATATAAACTATTAATGTGTTATGAATGATTTACCTTAAAGTCCGGATTTATTTTCAACGTAATAAATTTCTTCCACTTCGTCATGGTTTTGATGTTATCTGGTTTTAGTTGAAGTCTATTTTCTTCTTTCTTTGTATTTACTATTTTGCGAACTAGTATGCTTTTTGAAGCTCTAAAAATACATCCCCTTTGCTGAAATATAGACACTTTTTGTCATTCCTCGTCTAATTTAAATCTAGCCTGCAATATTTTTTTAAATCAACTTAATAACACAAAGGATACAATTGTGAATATATAATACACATGAATCAACTGTTCCTCAAGGTGTTGTATTACCTTATTAAATCATTAATCATCAATGATTTAATATTCATTAATAAGCAATGCTAAATGATCATTAATTATTGTAAAGAATGATGAAAGAATTAGGGACGAGCCCGAGGAATGTATAGTCTCACGGCATACATCTAGGTAATTAGTAAGAAAGACGTTTTATGTCGTCATTGTGTGTTGATCCCCCCAATTATTGTAAAGGTAAAATTGCATTACACTCATAAAATACATAATAATCTTCAAATCCTACTCAATCTAATTAAATTTGTATGAAGAAACTACTACAAACTCTAGTTATTTTTCCCTTTAAGTATTCATATCTACTACCTTTGTAGAACAATAAATTTAAAGTGAAAAATTATATTCTAGAGGGTTGATATTACAGATGTAAGGACTGATTTATTTAGATGTTACAGGACATCTCTAGCAGCCGTTTTTTTGTGCGCTTCACGGCAGTGGGAGTTCGAGCATGGTAAAGTAAAGAAAGTGGGAATTCCTTCGCTTCTTTATTCTTGAGCACGGGTATATAAACGGTGTGTTAAAAACGGTTTAAGGTTAAATGGGCTTATGTTTTTTCTTTTCTTTTTTTAATAAAAAAACTTAAAAAAATAACGTTTAATAAAATTATTTGTAGCAGGTACGGAAGTGGTATTGTCCTTTCGTCAGTAACTACATCTGCGTCAATTTCAGTACATCGGACTGTTTAATAAAATTAGTAAACATGGGAAGGCCAAATTAAATGGTATATCATGTCTTGGGGAGAACAAAGTACAGTGCATGTATTCGTACACATTGGTTATTATATAGAAAATCGTTAAACATTGCGATATCTGTAAATAACTTAAAGCTTATCCTCTAAGTGTAAAGTAGAAAAATAGTTCACTAATTTATAGAGATAATATTTATAAATTTTCTATGTTACCGAGTGAATCATGTATAACTCCTAAAAAGCACGTGTTCTTAAAAATAAGTATTTGAATGCGTCTTACTGTATTCAAAGCAGCTAATATTGTAGTACATATTAGAAAATGCTTACGTATCATAATTTTGTTTGCTCTTATTATTTTATCATGTCCTGACGCATTGACACTTTGAATTGTTCATTGTCAATGCATCCTATGAGTTAATACTAAATATGTGTGCTTATAATACAATGGATGGAGGTAGATGGTAGCATAATCTACAATTCGTAACGAAGTGATTATATTATGCACGTTTAAATATTCCCAGTATGGTTTCAAATTGGTTATTTACAAAGTAGTTTGGTCCATTTCAAATTTTGATTAATTGCTACTTTCCCATTTAAAAGATACTTGGAAAACTTAAATATAACAAAACATGCATGTAATCAGTTTCAAATTCAGATTGTAGGGTGTGAAAATAGATGAAAAAGTTTGTAACTATGATAGTCATTTCATGTTTCCATTCTCTAACCCAAAAATTACAAAAGACGAAAAATATATGAATGAAAAACACGAGTCTGTAAAATTGCAATCAAAAGTCGCCTGGTAATTTGATGATATCTGACCCTATTTTTTTCTTTAAAAAAATAGCAGTGTGAGCAGCATTAACATTATGTAGGGATGGTATCATTGCATACTTTAAACTTGTGCTTTCAAACTGTACAGCAATGCAACAGCACCAAGACACAGAATGTAATCTTCCCGTTAAAGTTACCATGTTACCAGCGTAAAATAAACATAGATAAGATATAAAATTGCAAAAATATATATTATGTTCTACATATTATTTTTCCCTTTTAAGTGAAACTATATTCGACCATTGTAAAGCCAGTAGAAATCATTAGAGGAAAACTACCACAATGAAAAAACAAATTTGTTCTGGGACTCTCCTATTCATTTTTCTAGGCTTCTTACCACTTCATTTCGAGATTGACACAATCCATAAGGTAAACAGATTGATGGCTGACCCATATATCAACACAAAAAAGTGCCAAAATACGAGTTGAATGTGTTATTGTTTGTTTCTTACCTGAATGGATTTCCAAAGAACGAGTTTTAATTCGTTGCTGAAATGCTTCCAATTATCCAATGTAACCGGACCATGCTCACGTACAAATGGGTCTAAATAAGAAGACCGATCTATCTCCTACTGGTTCACCTTTCCCATTTAACTCAACTTCAATTCAACTTAAAATATCTAAAGGAAGTCTTTTGACTTTTGTTCGTCCTCTAATTCTTTTTTCACAATTGGATTAACATCGAAATTGTCATTTCTCTCGCTTGCTTCAATATTTCCTTCTTGTTGCATTGCAGTATCGTTGACGACTTGTGGAATTTCTTGAATTGCAGCATCATTATTTTCAAAATTGCATTCATTCTGAATATTGTTGTTAATCACAGTCCTCTTTCTTTTCGTATTTTTACCTATTTTCTGCAATTAAAAGTACATATAAACAAACACTTTAGTATTCATGCATAGCTAATAAAAGTACATAAAAACAAACACTAAGATATACATAGCTAATAAAAGTAAATTTATGACAAGGGAAACACTAAGATATACAAACTATTTTCAGATCAAACTCTGTGCAAGAAAAAGAAATTTGGGCTTTCTGGCCTTTTAATTTGTTGAAGTGCTAATATGACATTTTGGCTTGGCACTAAGGCTGGGATAAGCATTTTTAGATTGATTATATGTTCTGTACATGCAGCTTGTTTATGGGGATACGCTATTGCTTGTATCAGGCACCATTAAGTTTGGGTAAAGGACCACACCAAATATAGTAACCTCGGGTAGAGCTGCATGCATAGCTTGACTATTCACTTTTATGCAACTTTTCATAGTTTGACAAGCACCATTTGAGAGATTACGTTCTGAATTTGTATCAATTTGATTTTGTTTTAATAAATCGCACTATGTAGGGTCTAAACATTAATATTCTTTGCTGAATTAAGCACTATCTACAAGATTATGTTCTGAACATATGTTAATTTGCTTTTGTTTTAATAAATTATGCTGTGCAGGGTCTGAACATTAATATTCTTTACTGAATTATGATTCTGAGTTGATAATATAATAATTGATGCCTCTTGATTAATATCAATATTGATAGCTAATCTATATTCATCATGTTTTGTTAATTAGAGTTAATATTATACTATTTTGGAATCAAATAATTTTGAGAGTTGCATAATTTCTCCAAGTGAAAAAAACAGTTGCATAATTAAAATTACTGCATGAAAGTTGCATAATTATAATTACAATTACAAAAACAGTTGCATAATTGTGCAGTGTATTCATAATCACATGGATATGACAAGAATGTCATTACTATGCATTTTTACTTGTCCTAAAATAAATCAAAGATCACTTGGTCATGAAAATCTCAATGTGTTTCAAATTTCAGAGGATAATGTATCACTTTAGTATTCATGCATGTACATGCAGATGAGAAGAGATACCTTTCTACTGGATGAAGGTCCTCAACTCATCTTCATTGCGAGTAGCATTTACATCTGCAATAGAGTTGAATGAAATTTAGTAACTAGTTTGCTTTTTTTAAAGGTAAACAAATCAATACGGATTATCACAAAGCTTAACACGACAAAAACACTATCAGTGCAACCCCTCACTACTACCACAGAACCAACTTCAGGCACAGTTCACAATGTGCTCAACGTTTCCAAATTAAATACCAAAATTGAACATGGGAATTTTCTTTACATGAAGAGAAAAATAACGCATAACAAAAAAGGAAGAACAAAAATCATAATGTGTATATGGGGAAGTTAATGCATATTACATAAAACGAAGTTTATATATATGTGTGTGTGTGTGTGTATGATATATGATGGTCTGCAGCCTTTTATTTATTGATGGTTGGTTAGGGTATTTGATCAGTAAAGTGTGGGGGTAATGGACAGTGGGTGGGCAAAGGGCATGTGCACTGATGTTTTGCTGTGATGATTTGCTGTTTGGACAGTGAAGTATTGAGTGCACACACTGTTATGGTGATGGTTTGCTGTGATGATTAGCAGTTTGGACGGTGAAGTATTGAGTGCACACACTGTTATGCATACAGAGAAAAGTTTAGGACTAAACAGCTTTGTGTTTTTTTAATCTAAAATGAAATTAAATCCGAGATGCAAATTCAATTAACAACACAAATGAAATGATCTAATAGGGACGATGCTGAAATCTAAGTGAGATGAATCTAAAATGAAATTAACAAAAAGAAACTGAAAATATAAACTGAGATTTGCAAATGAAACTGAAATGCTTAAAAATGACAGAGATGAACTAACAAATAGAATAGAACCATTAGAACTGAATTAACAAAAAGGTCACAATGATGTAAACTGAGCTTTTATAGCATGTTTAGTAATTCAACAAGATAGAATACTAGATCACGGAATACTCTAGGACCTTAACGAAGTTTGGTAACTTTGATTATAATATTATGCTTGTATATATGCATTCCCATCACTGTATTTCAGGTCATAATATTATGCTTGTATATATAAACACACTAAAACGAAGTTTGGTAACTTTGGTTAATTTATGCATTTCTAATCTATTAAGCAACTTTGGTTAATTAAGCAACTTATTGAAACTACTCAAGCATGCCTTCACAATTCTCTCTAACGTAGATAGCATCCTTCATGGAATCAACATCCTTGTCGTTTTCTTCGCATTCTTCTCTAGCAAAACTTATATCATCAATAGACTCATCTGTCTCTAATTCATGATACCCTCGCGGTGTGCCTTCAGTACAACATACCTATTAGAAGAATCATTTTCCCTTAAATAATTGATTTGTTTCGCTTGAGATGCAAGAATATACGGATCTCTTGAAAGTGAGGCTTGATGTTGATGTAAATTAATAAGAGTAAACCCGTCTTCAACTTTCACTCTATTTCCTTTGTTTGCCCAATTGCACCTAAAAATAGGAATATAAAAGACATGGTAGTCTAACAAAATTATGTCGGTTAAAATCCCATAATATGTGACCACATCAACCACTTGAGAGGTATCCTTTGCATTTACTCTGCACATAGTAGTGGCATCATAAGTCACCCCGCAATTTTGAGTTTCTCTCTCAACATCTTGCGTGTGAAAACATTGCTCGTTTATAATATATCCTTTGCATGACAATGCATTAGTACTCGGACCATATGTAATCCATTTTAACAACGTATCATGATCCTTCGATTCAACAGATATTTGAAAAAAATCAATGTATTTACCAAAGATTTTGCAAATATTATTTTGAAGCCAATTAAAGATTATTTACAATAACCATTTTTTAATCCAATTAGCAAAGTTTTTTGTATGATTGTTCCGAAGCAATGTCACATTTCTTTTTTCATATGTTGGTCTGAATTTTCCAACTCCTCAAGGTGTTCTTTTTTCATATGTTGGTCTGAATTTTCCAACTCCTCAAGGTGCAAACTAGCATAAAAGAAAAAAAAATTAAGTTATACATGTTGTTATGCACATCAAAACAAAACAAAATAGAGTGCAATATTTACTTACTCTAAAAAAGGTTCCAATATGGCCATATTCATTAGGACAGCCAAATGAGCACTTTCTTTCTCGTTAAATGGCAATGTGATTGTCTCAAGCTTTAAAATTGGACGACCTTCGAGTATTGCGTGGCTTTCATAATCTTCATTTTGACCTTGCTTCTCCTCCATTAGTAATGATTTTTTAAAAAAAATTCACCAAAAAATCTCATAGATTCTTCTGCAAGGTAGGACTCTACAGTACATCCTTCAGCTTGTGCATAGTTTCTTATATAATCTTTAAGAGTCTTCATATACCTTTCAAAGGGATACATCCAACGAAAATGAACCGGTTCACACAATCGAGCTTCTCTTCCGAGATGAATTGTTAAATGTATCATTATATTGAAAAAAGAAGGTGAAAACATCTTTCAAGATCGCATAAAATTGCAACGATCTCATCATCGAGTTGTTGCAGCTTTTCTTTTATCAAGAACACGTTGACATATTTTATTGAAAAATGAACACAAACGGATTATTGTTTTCCTTGGCTTTTTTGTTAACAATCCTCTTATCGCAACTGACAATATTTGCGGCATCAAAACATGATAATCATGAGACTTAAAGCCACTAATTTTGCAATCCTTTAATGATATACATCTTTTGAAATTTGAGCAATAACCATCAGACCCTTTGAAATTATATAATCTCTTGTAGGAATATATTTTTCACAACTTGACAATATATACGGAGCCGTGGGAGATATGTTTTCTTTCCGTGAGGTTGTGCAAAAAGACTATGTCGAATTCTCCAGTCCTCTAAATCTTTTCTAGAATTAGTTCCATCTTTTTATTTGCTATCATGCAATATTGTGCCTAGCAAACCTTCTCCAACATTTTTCTCAAATGCATTACATCTAAATTATGTCGCAATGGAAGTTCCCGTAACAATCAAGAATATAACATTTTAGTATCATACTTTTTTCTGTTTGGTCAACGTAGGGAAAAAAATAAACACTAACATCCCAATATGGTAAATCAAAGAAAATTGATCTTTTTTTTCCACCTTGATAACTCTGTTTTTACAGGGTTATCATTCTCATCATGTTTATCTTCTTTGTTGTGAACACGCTTCCTTTTTTGTCCATTATCTTTTTTCCCCCTCTTATCTAGTCTTTTCTTCTTTATCTTTTTTTTTCTTCTTTCTTATCTTTTCCAAAATCATTAGGAAAATCTTGCAGCATAGCAGAAATGTTTCTACCTGTCAAAATCATAGGCTTCGTGTCTTTCTCCACCGTATTATCAAACCAAGTCATCTGTTTTCTCAACGAGTCCGAAGGAGGTAAAAATCTTCTATGACCCATATACACAATCTTTCGACTATGATTTAACCATCGACTATGAATGTTAACACCGCATAATGGGCAAGCTTTTTACCCTTTACACAACATCCAACAAGATTTTCATAAGCCTGAAAATGATTTATCGTCCACAGTAAGATTGCTTTTAAATTAATAAGTGTTTTACTAAATGTATCATAAATATCAACACCGTTATGCCACAAATGATGTAAATCTTCTACAAGTGGTGCCATATAAACATCAACATCATTTTCCATTTGCTTTTGACCATAAATCACCAATGTTAACATAATATTTTCTTCTTTCATGCACAACATAGGCAGAAAATTATATGTCACTAGCATTACTGGTCTGCAACTATATTTAGAATTTTAAACGAAAAATGGATTGATACCATATGTAGCTAGACCAAGTCTGAGATTGCGTGGATCAGCTGAAAATGATTTATATTTCTCATCCATTGCATTCCAAGTCACAGAATTCATAGGATGACGCATTTTTCCGTCGTTGCTTTTATTGCTATAATGCCATCTTAGATTTTCTGCCCTTTTTTTGGATCTAGACATTCTCCTGAATCTTGAAATGATTGGAAAATATCTCAACACTTTGACAAGGATGCCTTGCATGATCTCTTTTGTACTCTTATTTATCTTCCATCTTGAAGAATCACACTTTGGACAACTATTCAAATCTTTGTATTCTTCCGCATTTATTTATCCGTCGGCAATAATACATGTAACACATTTAATAGCTTATCAAAACCAGTATCGGATAAACCGCACTCACATTTAAGACTATATAAAGCGGTGATAGCAGATAATTTTGTCTGACCTGCACAATCGGGATACAATGGACTTTCTGCATCTTCCAAATGTTTTATCCATTATCTTCTCGTCTTTGTGCATCAACATTATCTTTATCGTCGGCAAAAAAGGTATGATCGACAAAATCTTCATCTTCATAGTGAACGGCTTGGAATAAATCATATGTGTCATTCAAATCCATTTCTTCAACTATATTTATTTGTTCACCATGATTATACCACCTACTGCATTTGTACTTAGGATCCATTCCTTTTATAACCAAATGCTCAAACACAATATTGTCATGATGATGAGTAAGATTTTGACAATCTATGCAAGGACATAATTTTTTTTCTACAATTGCTAAATTTTTCTTCGCGGATTGCACAAAATTCCATGCTCCTTGTCGGTACTTTATACTAGTTCTATGATGAAAAATAGACAACACAAATATTAATTGTAATATTAAAATTTTAAAATTTTCAAAATGTATTTAGTTGTATATTATCCTATTACCTATGTGAATGCAACCAGTCTTTCATCATCATCAATATACACTGTAATTCCAAGAAAGTATACACTGTAATGCACATCACAACCAACATAGATTTGTGATGATTCGTTCAAATCATTTCAAATATTCCTCGAAAGAACACAATTGATGATTTGATAACTATGACATCATACTATTTCTTTTACAATATGTTGGATAGTAAATTTGCTGACATGATAGACCAAACTGCGGTGAAATTTCTGTTGTTACATTCTTTAAATATACTTCATTCAGTACAAGTCAGTTATATGACATATCATCTTGCTATAAAATGATAGGTATAAATGCACTCTACAAAATTTAATGCATACCCTTTATTATATTTTACATCATTTCATAATTCCAAGAGTCCATATACATGTGTAATGGCTATAAATGACACTTTTTATCAGGAGTCTACAAACAGTATTGAGTTTATTTGGTGTTATGCAGATGCTGGTATGTTTTATACTAATTGAACATATTCATTTGACATAAAAGGTTTCTCTTTTCTACGCGAGTGTGTGCATACATGAACTGACAGTAGTTTTGATTAATACTTTATTTATATCATTAATGATTTCATTGTCGGATTTCTTAGATAGAAGTCGAAACAGAAAACTGTCAACGGTTTAACTTGTCAAGTGCATATTATGTTCTTTCTTTTTTTCATGAAAAAAAGGAAAAATAAAATTAGCAAATGTATACCTTAAGGCTCCAACCAAAGATGCTAGCTGCTTATAATTTGACTTTTTTAGTTACTAGATTATTAGTAGTTGACATCATGCCCATATTATCTTTATGCATCTTGCAAGAAACTTGCTTATACACCTAATACCAACTTCATTTCAGGATACATAACTGAAAACAGAAATTTTGGATCATCAATTTTGCCTACATATCGAGTATTTTCTCTTGAGGAATTAAGAGAAGCAACAAGAAATTTTGATAGTGCGTCATTTATTGGAGAAGGATCCATTGGAAAGGTTTGTTAGTACTTGCAATTTTGCATTCACAAAGCCTTATACATTCTTATGAAAAAGGAAAGAAAAAAATAAATAAAACAGTTTCTCCTTACTAAATGTTTTTGCAGCTGTACAAAGGAAGATTAAAGAATGGGACATACATTACTATAAGATGTTTACCATTGTTTAAAAAATACTCAATCAGAAACCTAAAGCTTCGTTTGGATTTGTTTTCAAAGCTTAGACATCCAAATTTAGTTTGTCTCTTGGACCATTGCATTGATTCTTCACAAGATGATTCAAGCGTTAACACCATCTTTCTAGTATATGAACATGAGCCTCATAGAAACTTCAAGGTTCACTTGTCAGGTAAATACACAAAAACATATTATTCTTAGATTGATTTGTCTAGTAGTCCTTCAATAAAACTTTTATCAAAAAGTTATATGCCGACTTTTTGGTGAATTATCTTGATTTTTACCGCAGAAAAAATATATTGTTTTTCCTGAAATTTTTATTTTGCAGAAAATAGTCCAAAGAAGATTCTTAAATGGAATGATAGGCTAACTGTTCTAATATGTATCGCGAAAGCTGTGCACTTTTTACACACTGGAATTATTTCTGGTTTCTTCAGTAACTGGATTATTCCTAGTTATTCAAAGCTTATAATTAGTTCATATAAATTTAGTTAGCAGCCAACCTCACAAACTCTCTGGCCACAACACACATCCGAATTAAATGCCAAGGCACGGTAACTTTAAGCCCTAAATGATTATACAAAAGATTGGAACTCACTTCAATACAAAGTTAGATATTTGAACATGATATCAACAGAGCATAGTATATGGACGAGCATATTATTATTAAATGAACGCGCATATTACTATCTATAGGAATACATTCACTTACAATGAAGTAATACATGCACATAAATACAACTGTAGTACGTTTTCCTTCATGCTCGAGCAACGCAGGCACAAGGTCAGGAGCTTATGCTCCAGCACTGTTCTTCACCGGTCCACAAGGAGCCGTCAAAACAAGTTTCAGGCGAAACTATCGCCTGTTAGTTTCTTAGCTTATATAAATCAAATGAAAGTATTTTGTTTCATATACTGAAGCACCTAAAAGCTACCTATAGTAATCGAAACTTTATCAAAAACTCGAGTTCACCGAGTTTCTAGTAAGCCATTTCGACAATTGATAATCGAACAAAGTTCAACTTACAGAAATACCAAAGCAGGGTATTTGGAATATGAAAATCAAAATCAACAAACGAAATACACCTAAAATTCGATTAACTGAATAAAGAAAAAAATAGGGAACGAGGGCTACCTGAAGTATGAACATATAACTAGGGTGATGATGATCAAGCCCACTAAAGAAACATCAAAGAATAAGCAAAATTTGAGGAAAACTACAAACGAAGGAGAATGAAATGAGGAACGATGAGGGAGCGGTAGTTTTGATAGAAGAGGGAAAATGAAATTTTTGGTAAAAGTATATTAAGAGTGGCGGTAGATGGCATTGAAACATGAGTTTCCTCAACGTTAGAATGCAAATTATTTTCTGAATTAATTAACTTTTACTGCAATTAAGGTTCAAACGCTAAGAATAAGTGCGATTAAAAGTAAGTTTTGGTGTAGTGTTTGATGGAAAGTGTCACAATTACGGGAAAATGGAGCACATGCCAAAGGACTGTTGGTTCAAGAGAAAGCCTATTGAAAGTAATAGTATGAAAGCGAAGGTGGTTGGAATGTTGAAGCATTGTTTGCTTTGGAGAAAAAAGACTTGGCAATCATGGAAAGAACATTAAAACAGATTCACAATAATACTGACTGGATTGTATATTCAGGATGCTCAAATCACATGATAGGTGATAAACAGATGTTGCAAAACTTATCTGAATACAAGGGAGGTCGTTTAGTGGTTACAACTGATAAATCAAGATTACCAATAGCCCATGTTGGTAAGAATACAGTTACGCCTCAATATAATTCTAACCAGTTGCCACTTCAAGATTATTATGTCCCAGGAATGAAGAAAAATTTGTTATATGTAGCTCAATTAACATCATTAGGCCATTATGTTATGTTCAATCCCCGAGATTTGTAGGTGTATCGTGACATTACAATTTTAGAAAAATTGGAATTGGAAGGGCGATGAGTGGATTCAGCCTACGTATTGTCAACGGAGTTCGCATATGTGAAAAAGAGAAGAGAAAATGAGGCAATGAATCTATGGCATATGCAGTTAGGTCACGTTAGCTATTCCAAGCTAAATGTGATAGCAAAGAAGTCGATGCAGAAAGAGCTATCAACTTGATGTGCAAATAGACACAATATGTATAGGTTGTCGGTATGGTAAAGCACACCAACTGCCATATATGGAATCAAAATTTAAAGCGACAGAACCACTAGAATTAGTTCATTTTGATGTGTTTGGACTAGTTAAGGAACCATCAATTAGTGGTATGCGATACATGGTAACTTTCATTGATGACTTCGCTAGGTATGTATGGGTTTTCTTTATGAAAGAAAAATTTGGTACATTTTTAAAGTTCAAAAAATTTGGAGAGATAGTTGAAGGAGAAGTATGAAAGAAGATTTGTTGCTTGCGCACAAATAATGGGGGAGAACCAACTGAGTTCTCACAATACCTGAAGAAATCCCAAATATGCCATCAGTACACTTATGCTAATACACCAAAACAAAGCGGTGTAGCTGAAAGAAAGAATAGACATCTTGCAGAAATTTTTGGTAATATGCTACATGCAAAGAATGTACCAGGAAGGTTTTCGACTAAAGCAATGAGGACAGTAGCTGTTGTGATCAATAAACTTCCTTAACAGAAGTTAGAATTTGTTTCACCTTTGAGAAACTATGGAACATGCAACCTACAGTTAGTTGCTTTTACTTTCGAGTACATAGTTGTATGTATTATGCATTTGTTCCTGATCATTTACGGAATAAATTTGACAATAAAGCCATTAGATGTATCTATCAGATACGATAGTTGGAGAAAGGGATGGAAAAGTTGTGATCTAACAAGTGATAGATACTGCACTTCACAAAATATGGTGTTTAACAAAGCTTCATCTTGGTGGTCTTTAGAGAAGAAAATGTTACCTGACTCGAGAGAATCTGAAACGGTATGCAATAAAAGATAGGAAATCATATTGCTCAACTTCAATCAAGTTCAGTTGAGTTAGAGGATTCAAATGAAAATAATGTTGAGCAAATGGTGACTCAGAATCCTTGGCAAACTTGTGTCTATCAACAAAGAATGGGAGAAGGCAGGCCAAGTGAAATAGAAGATTCATCTTTGCAACCTCAACTTCAAAGGTCAACAGGAATACGAAGACCAAATACCAAATATGCCAATGCAGCCATAGTTAAAGAAACATGTATCATGGAACCAAAGATGTTTGAAGAAGCCTCACAAAATTTTGAGTGGATGACAATGATGAAAGAAGAGACTGAAGCACTTAAGCAAAACTAGACTTGAGATCTGGTGCCAAAACCAAGAGATGTGAAACTCATATCCTGTAAATGGGTTTATAAAATAAAGCGCCGTTCAGATGGGTCAATCGAGAGATATAAGCCTCGATTGGTGGCTCTTGGCTTCCCTCAACAATATGGACTAAAATATGATGAAACATTTAGTCTAATGACTTACAACTGTATGAGTACTACTTGCAATAGTAGCTAAAAAAATGGAGCTTATAGCAAATGGATTTGAGGAGTGCCTACTTACATAGAGAGTTGGATTGAGAGATTTACATGATTCAACCAAGAGGATTTGAGAGTGGACCTTACCTTAGCTTTGTCTGCAAGCTAAGAAAGGCTCTTTATGGATTGAAGCAGGCACCATGGGCGTAGTATGGGAAGATTGCTGAATTCTGATTTTAGCTTATTTGTTAAAGCCAAAGAAGGAAAATTGCTAGTTATGTTGATATATATAGATGATTTGATCATCACCGAAGATGACAAAGGAGAAATTCGTCAAATGAGAGAGAATTTATCAATCTACTTTGAGATGAAAAGGCTTGGAGAGCTCAAACGCTTTTTAGGATTAGAGGTCGATCTACAAAAGAAGGATCACTTCTTTATCAACCGAAGTGAGAGACCTACTGGAGAGATTTAGGATGCTTGAATGTAATCTCTACTTTATTATCCTACAGCCAACTACTAGCTCCATCGCCAACATCTAAACAACTAATCGTTGTCGATTAAATTGAAACTTCCCTCATTCGATTCAAGTTTGATCTTGACCCTTAGTTTCTATAACATCGTTGGCTCATCATTGCCTTTAGGTAGGGGCGGATGGCCTGAGGTTGTGTGTGTTTGGTCATGACCATCGAATTGCACTCGGCTGTGACATAGAACTTCATCTTCCCCAATTTGAGTTTGATCACGACATGTAAAGCACCTAAACTCAAGGGATTTTGAAAATTCGAAGCTGAATCGAGTTTTCCTCATGAATTCCTTAGGTTTGACTCGGGCTTCTTTTCGCATCCAATTACTTTAGGACAACTTTGAGGTTTTTAAAGCCCTGCTTCAGGTTTTCTTACATATCTTAGGAAATTTCTAAGTAAAGCAGAGTGTGAAGATGAAACACTTAAGCAACTTCTGGTCGGGTGTGAGTTAATGGATAAGTTTCGATGGGTTCTAACAACGGTCGCGTCGAACGTGCTTTGGCATTCAATGGACATTTTCATCACTATTTTAAACCAAACACTTCACTCTGGTGTCCCTATAAAAAGAAATCGTATGTTGCTCCAAATGACAGTTCTATTATCATAAATCGTACAGTGATAAGTAGTATCCAACACATGGTTCCATAGCACTATGATACTCTTTCCCTAGCACGAGTGAGCTATCTACACAGTGTTCGTGTTCGTGTTCGCCATGCTAGGAACATAAGACACAGACTACATAGATTAAATTTCATACCACTTCCCCATTAACGTATAATATCTGGTTGGTCAATATTGACATTCATTAGGTCTTATACACTGATCACATAAGGTTTTATTTTGACATGGAGATTAGAGTTAAATTCTTCCTAACCTTGCAAACCTAGGGAGTTTTTCAACAATTATGGATCGTAGACACGTCTCGCGCATCTCAACGATGGAGGCATGTCCATCAACATCAAAATTAGTTTCATCTGCAACATATTCAACCTCTACTTCAACATCTTCTACACCGTCTACCTCATCGTCTTTCCATACTTAATCACTTCGTCGGCCGACAAGGCAGTTTTGGGAGGTGGTTTTTTTCATGATGATGGATGAAGCTTTTAAGGGGGTTGCCCCTGATATCAACCTGGAAGGTGCCTTAGTTCTTGATAATCCCTAAGATTTTGGAGCACCGAAATTTGATGAGGGGGAGTTAGAAAAATTTGTGAAAGGCATGGAATCTTTTTTGAGGACATCTTCATCCCAGAGCCCTTTCAATGGGCCTATGATCTACTTGAAAGCTACACTGCTTGAACCTAATATTTATGTCTTTTTGGATGCATCCCTCCTTTCAATCACTTCATTTAATTCCTTTTCTAGCTATGAAGCTTACCCCTTGTCCAGCTTCATCTAAATAGTTATGCCTCATTGAATAGCATGTACATGGTCTGTCTTCATCAATTAGGCAAGGTGCTCACATTGGAGGAAATTCTTTATCTATACATCTTCAAAAAGCATAAAAAAGTCATTCTCTTACTTGTTTGGAACTTCCTAAGGTCTGCCACATCATCATCGGACTTTACAACATGCTTAGTTATTTCAAAGGTGAATATTTTTTCATATGCTACCCACCTAATTTTGCCTAGAAGGGACTATCAAGACGTAAGTTCCACAATCGCCCTTTATCTTAATGGAGTTAATTCCATTTTAATTGTTGTCTCTATTATTTCATGATTTTATAGATATGTCGATGAGGCTAGTAGTTCAGTTCTGGCATATACTCTTCGAAATCTGCAGGCCATCTCTATCAAAGAGCATAAGATAAAATTTCTTTTGAAAGATGAAAGAAATTGGCAATTCTATCTTTTGGATAACAATCATAGTCTTAGCCTCATGCCTATTGTTCATGGATGCACTTGCCTAATCAAGAGGCTAAGGTCGAGCCTCAAGCTGAAGAGAATGAAGAGATTCCTTATGTTCAAATCCTTTGATTAACTAAGAACGAAATGTGAAGGATGATGGCAATGACAACATCGCAGAAGGAGGACATGATTATGACGATGACGACGATGAGGATGGGGTGACAGTGAGGATGTGAACCCTTGTCACGAGTATGCTGAAGAGATGGGTGGTGATGATCAAGTACCACATATTCCCTGTTACCCAAAACAAAGGATCATTTCACCCCGTCTAGTTCCACAGCCACATCAGATTTCGATCAGGGAGTAAACATTGGCTCCTCCAACTAATGACATATATGGTTCATCCGGTAGCATACCATATAAAATCCCTTCTTATGATCTTGACAATCAGTCTTGGTGATATTGATTCTCCTATACGCATGACTACCGACGTACCTACGACTGCTACAGAGGAGATAATCCTTATTAGTAAACTTCTTGAGCATGGTCCGTGAGGGCCATTAGGATATATTGACAATATACGACACTTTAAAGTCATCACACACTTACACTGCATGTGTTGTTTGTAGATTTTCAAATCTTAAATTGGCCAACTTTTCTCTTCAGGTACTGTTAACAAGATTTCTCGTTAACACCCCAAAGATATGATAAGAAGGATGGAATTTGTTAACCAAATTTATGGTCAACACTCTAAAGAATCCAAGTAAAAGAAGTTATTGAGAAATGGTGGAAGAAGGAATCTCTAAAAGGATTAATAAATGTTCAACTGATAGCTCTGAGCTATTTTGAGTGATAAGATTAGTCCGAGTTATACCGAAAGTCTAATGATATATATAAATTTCTTTACTTCTTTACTTAGGATTAGACTTAAAACCTGACCTTTCGATAGGGTCATGAAGACTTGGATACGAGAGTAAGGAGAAATGAAGTCTTTCCGGTCTTGTTGAATTAACATGGAAGGGTATATGATTTGGTTAAACCTTTACAAGACTCCACTCGAAATTTTTTCCATGAATGGGATTAGATTTCCTTGGTTTATCTTATATAGAGAGTTAACTTGATTCCTTACCGAAAGGATGGGCAAGCAGCTGTTTGGGATTCGGAGTGATGCTAAGGTTGATGGGATACGATAGGTTATGATACTTGGCGAAGGGTTTTACCCTAAGGATATATGACTCCTGAAGGTTGCATACCAATTCTGATAAGCCCACCTTAGGTCCGAAGGGTTTAGGCTACAATCCCGAGGTTACCGATATGAAGACTACCCAAGAAAGAATATCACTGTTTCTGTTGGTTCGGACCTTTTGAAGGAACTGCACCTGAAAGTTGTGATTAAACCAAAAAAGATTAATGTAAACTTCAAAGAGATTGTACAAAATTTAAGACTTCCCTCTGATCCTTGAATGGACTTCTCCTTTTAATAAATTTTCCTGAATCACTAACCAATTAGGATTATAAGACTATGATTTTATAAGAAGTTACAAGAGTAGAATGAAGAAAATTCGACCCCCAAAACATGACCCCTTCGGTCCTATATATAGACGCAGGCGGCCTCCTTTCGACTCCATGCTCTCGACTGGGACGGAAGGCTTTCCTTTTATATGCAACTACAAACCTTTCGTTATTGTTGAAAATTTGACTCTTATATGCCATAATGAATCTTCTGACACCGTCGAAAGGTTTGTCTTTCCGATGCCCTCATGAACCTTTCGGCTTTGACGAAAGATTGCTTCTCTGACGTCTTCATAAAATTTTCAACTCTGTCGGAATGTAGCCTTTTTGAAGCTTTGATGAACCTTTCGATGTTGTCGAAAGGCTTGCCTTGTCCCTACTATTGTGTTCCTTTCGACATTGTCGAAAGGTAGCTCTTCTCCTAATTTCTGTGAACCTTTCGACCTTGTCGGAAGGTTGCTCTTTGCATGTTTGTTCTAAATCCTTCGATCTTGTCAAAAGGTTGCTTCTCACTTGATTGTTGTCGACTGCTGTGTTTTCCTTCCATGTTTTCGAATGGTTGTCTACCATTCTTTGCTGACTTATAAGTCATGCTATCTTGTCGGAAGGTGTGATTATCCCGAACATCTCGGTGCTTTCTGATCCTTTCCCATGCTCTCGTGACCCTTCTTTCATACCTTCGTTCTTCTGAATATTTTATGGTCAAAATTTAGTCCTCCCTCCAGTATGAAAGAGGCTTCTCTTCTTTAGGATAAAACTCCAATGAACTTCCTTCTTTGCTTATTGCAAAATAGATTATATCTTCTATTAAGGTGGTAACTTTGTTATGAAATTTTAACGAGCAATCTTAAATTTATAAAGCTAATATTCAAGATGTCATAAGTGTAACATCTTCAGATAAGTTGCTTTGTAATGACCATGATTAAACTTCCTTAAGAGTGTGGAGTAATATCACCTGATTTGCAGATATCATTTCAAATAAATGATTTGGAGAAAGTCTATTACATATTCTTGATATTTCTTTCTTAAGTTAAATCTTTTCAACCTATGGAAATCAGTTTCAACTATCGAGGATTTTTCCTTGCCCCTCTAAGTTTCCTTTATTTTCAACCTTAAACCATTGATTTGTAATTCACATTTAGTGAAAAAGTAAAAAGATATTTCGTAATGATTCCATTTGGTATCATGAAGATCTCATATTGAAATCAAATTATTAATTCAATGGAAAATCCACAAATTATTATAAAATTCAATAGAAGAATAGAGAATTTATAAAGTTAGGAATCCGGCAAAGGTTCCACAAGGAAATCAGAAATGTGATATTCATAAATTGTCATCAAAATCCACAAAGAAACTTAAAGTCCAAGAAATTAATCAATTGACAATAGATCATTCAAAATTCAACAAGAAAATCAAGCATAGAAAATCCATAATTCATCAAAGAAATCCTCAAGAAAGTTTCAGAATTCACTCGATCAAAAATCCAATAAGAAATTATCCCAAATCCATTGTGAATACAAAATTCACAAACCACCATAAAGATCCACAAGGAAATCTCAGAATTCATTAAATTAGAAATCTTATAAAGGATCATCAAACACCCAATAAGGAAATCAGAAATTCATAAATCATCATGAAAATGATCAAGTAATTTAAGAATTCATCAATTCAAAACCCCATAAAAATCATTCAAAACTTCCAATAAGAAAATTAGAAATACAAAATTCATTAATCCTCCCAAGAATCAACATTGCGATCTAAAACTCATCCATTCTTGTTCAAAATCAGAAGATCAATGGAAAATTCATAAGTTATCATGGAAAATCAACAAAGTAAAACAAGAAATCATGAACTCATGAAAAAGCGAGCAGTGGGAAATTATAACACGTACAATTCATAAATCAACAAAGAAATCAGAGGAGAAATTCATTTAACCAATAATTCAGCAAGAAATTACCATGATGATTTAATAAAGAAATCGTGAATATAAAATCAGCAAATCATTATCAAAATCAATGGGGAGAAACTAAGTATCTGACATTCATAAACCATCATAAAAGAAAAATAAGGAAGTTCATAATTCATGAAATCGGGAATTCAATTAAAAATTATCATGGAAATTGGACAAGGAAAACATGAATATGAAATCTATAAATCATCATAAAAAGCAATAGGGAAATTCAAAATTCATAAAGTTCAAAATGAAATCTGCATCAATAGAAATGATGAAACTCAAAAATCCCAAAATCAAGAATTTATTCAAAGTCTCTTCAGGATCTCATCTGATGAATTAACCATTCGAAACTTCATTCAATATAAGTACGAAGACATAGATATGTCTAATGATAGCACATTTATTAGATTTCAAATAAAAAATAGCTAAGTTTATCTAACCTTAATTCTATAGTTATTCACAGAAAAGTTTCCTATTAATAAATGTGTTTCTCTTAAAGTGACTATAAGTTAGTAGTATATGTATATATGTATATAAAGGTATAATGGACTCTTCTATCCAAACATTCACTTTATCTCAAAGAATTCAGTAATGGCTTTCTTAACCTGATCTTGGAGTGCTTCATCTTTATAGCTAAAAAACCTATTATCTATTCCATTCCTTTTGTTTTCGTAACAGTCTTTACTTTTGTTTCTATGTTATGGATTCCTTCTTCCATTTTCTAGTCTCATGATTTTTTGTGGTATGACAGTTTCTTAATCCTTGATGTAGGAATCATTTTCCTAAAATTGGAAGTTTTGTAATTCATCAGCATATCCTTTGCCTCTGTGTGTATCCTCTTCTAGGATTCCAACCTTGTCTCAGATGACGGATAGGTTTTTTTCTTTAACTCTTAATTCTCTTGGGTATTGGCTTTCTTCTTGAGTTATAGACATCTTTGTCTTTATTATTTTATTTGGATCCCCTAATCAGCTTAGACGTCTCAGTCTACTCTTTGATGAGCCACTCTCTGGTCTCGCACATCTTAATCTTTCAAAAGCCTCCCTTTGGGCTAAACATCTTAGTCCATTGTTAGATAAGCCTCTCTTTGGACTTTCCTTGTCTCAAAGGGATATGTACTTAGGTGACCTTTCTCTAGAAGGTTGCCTATGAGCGCTTTACCGGATCCTCCCCTAAGAGGTAATTTGGACATTAGGGGCTTTTGATTTTGCGGGTGCTTATCTTGACCCTCCCCTAAGAGGTGATATGGACGTTAGGGGCTTTTGATTTAGGCGGGTGCTTATCTGGATCCTCCCCTAAGAGGCGATATGGACGTTAGGGGCTTTATTCCTCCCTCTAGGAGGTGTTCCAGATTGGACGTCGTAGGCACACTCTCAAAAACATTTTTTCTTCTATAGATTAGACGTCGGAGGTTAATTCTCAAAAATATTTTTTTACTCCTGGTTTGGACATCGAAGGTTAATTCTTAAAAAAAATTTGTACTATATATATATTATTTTCAAATATTTTGTTTCTCTTCTCAATAGACATTTCCGAGGATTTCCACTTTCTGTGAGGTATGAAAGTAATTTTGATCCTCCTTCCAAGAGGTATAAAAAAGGTTTTAGAGACGTTTGTGAAAGTATCTTTTGGTCTATTGACCTTTTTGTAAAATATATATGTATGTAATTATTTTTAGAAATTGATGAAGAACTAATAGTAGCCCGAGGTTTCATGAGAACTGGTCTCTGTACTGCATTGATTTATACATTGATAGTTTCTCCATATCAAGCATTTGAACCGTCTTTCTCAATTAGCTAGAAATTTTTTGTGTACCATTTGTGGCTAAATGCCATGGACTGGTTTTGTTTTTACCTGTAATGACACTCGAATTTCAAATCAGTACATGATTAATTTTGGAATACAAATCAAGTTCAGAATTTTATGAATAAGAAAAGTTTGTAGTAGACAAATGCCATTGGATTTGATGGCTTGGTAGAATGTGAGCTATTCAAATTTCTTTAATGAACTCTTTAAGAGATCCTGACTTGATTGCATTTTGGATCATTCTCGATAGAGCGCGACATTCATTAGTCTTATGTCCATCTACTTTGTGATAGCCGCAATAATCTTTCCCTTTGCTCAACTTGGGGCAGCTTGATATACTATGAGCAATTGAAAAGCTTTTAGAATCTTTTATTACAACGAATATGTGAGAAAGGGGATTGTTCAAATTCACGTAATTGGGTTCAGAAATCTCTTTCTGAATTTTTCTCCTACTTTTCTTTCCCTCTAATCTTTCACCATGGACTCAAAATTAATTTCTTCTATCCTTGGAAGTAGAAGTTTCATAGATCCCCGCATCCATTAATATAAAGTTGTTCCTTGAAAGGGATTTGTTCGACTAGCCCAGACCAAACTGCTATTCACTTGTCTCTATTGGTTGGGTCATCTGCTTTTAATACTTTAGTATTGAACCTCTTTAAATACTCGTATAGTAGTTCTCCCCATTTTTGTTTGATTCTAGCTAACAGGCTAAAGCTCGTAGTTTGATATTTGAATATGTAAAATTATGTCACAAAATTATAAGAAAATTGTTCCCAGAAATAAATTGTCTTTTTTTTGATAATTCTTCCACCATTTAATAGCTATTCCTTGAAGAGTAATTGGGAAAAGTTCGCATCAAATTATCCTAGCGGCATTATACAAGTTCATCCTATTTTTAAATGCTGTAAGGTGATCATCTGGATCAGTAGTTCCATTATGCTTTGGTGTGGGAATCTGAATGTGAGAAGGAATGCAAGTTTCCATAATTTCTTCTAAAAAAGGAGCCTTTTGCAAGATAACATATTTCCTTAATTCTTTGAGTACATTTCTTATTGTATCCTCTATGACTTGGTTGTGAATGTTTTTATGGTAACCACCATTGTTTTCAATATTTAAGCTAGTTGATTACTCAATGATTCTCCTAGCCTGACTTCCTTTCTCCTTATATTGATCTTCATTTTGACGTTGTGCCTCGCCTTTTCCTTCCATAACCTTTAGCGATTCTTGAGATGGTACTCTATCAAGCAATTCCCAAATGCTATCAGTTGTTATTGCGGGTGCTGGACTTTGATTTCATTGATTTTCGACCTCCTTAAGGTTGAAGGTTGCCCAATTTCTATATTTTCCAAGTTAAAGTTTGAGACTATATTGTTTTCCAAAGTCGATTGTGGCTGAACTTCATCGTTTGATATATCAATACTATTCATGACTCCTTCTATCATCTTCTTTTTGAATGAAGTTCTTTATTAATTCTTAGTAAAAAGGATTAGGGATCAGTGGTTCATGCCTTTCTTCTAGTGCCAAAAATGTTAATTAGATTTCTAGTTAACATCCTAAAGATATGATAAGAAGGATGGAATTTGTTAACCAAATTTATGTCGACAATCCAAAGAATCCAAGTAAAATTAGTTATTGAGAAAATGTGGAAGATGGAATTTCTAAAAGGATGAATGTTCAACTGATAGCTTTGAGCTATTCTGAGTGATAGGATTAATCTAAACTATATCGAAAGGTTAATGATACATAGAACTTTCTTTACTTCTTTACTCAAGATTAGACTTAAAACCTTACCTTTCGATAGGATCATGAAGACTTGGATATGAGATTTAGGAGGAAAGAAGTCATTCCGGTCTTGTTGAATTAACGTAGAAGGGTATTTGATTTGGTTAAACCTTTATAAGACTCCACCAGAATGCTTTTTCCTTGAATGGGACTAGATTTCCTTGGTTTATCTTATATAGAGAGTTAACTTGATTCTTTACCGAAAGGCTGGGCAAGCAGCTATTTGGGATTCGGGATGATGCTAAGGTTGAAGGGATACGACATGTTATAATACTTGGCGAAAGGTTTGACCCTCAGGATTTATGACTTTGGAAGGTTTATGTATACCAATTCTGATAATCCTTCTTTAGCTCTGAAGGGTTTAGGCTACAATCTATAGGTTATTACCGAAGGGTTATGAAGATTACCCAAGAAAGAATATCATTGCTTCTGTTGGTTCGGAACTTTCGAAGGAACTGCACCTGAAAGTTGTGATTAAACCAGCAAAGATTAATGTAAACTGCAAAGAGAATGTACAAAATTTAAGATTTCCCTCTGATCCTTGAATGGACTGCTCTTTTTAATAAATTTTCCCAAATCACTACCCAATTAGGGTTAAAGAACTATGATTTTGTAAGAAGTTACAATAATAGAACAAAGAAAATTAGGCCCCAAAAACATGACCCCTTGGGTCCTATGTATAGACGTAGGCGACCCCCCCTTTCGACTCCATGCTCTTGACTGGGATGGAAGGTTTCCTTTTTATATGCAACTACAAACCTTTCATCTTTTTTGAAAGTTTTGCCCCTTATACGCCATAATGAACCTTTTGTTACTATCGGAAGGTTTGTCTTTCCGAAGCCCTCATGAACCTTTCGGCTTTGGCGAAAGGTTCCTTTTCTGACGTCTTCATAAACCTTTCAACTCTGTTGGAAAGTTGCCTTTTTGAAGCTTTCATGAACCTTTCGGTGTTGTGGAAAGGCTTACCTTGTTCCTACTATTGTGTTCCCTTCGACCTTGTCAGAAGGTTGCTCTTCTCCTAATTTCTGTGAACCTTTCGATCTTGTCAGAAGGTTGCTCTTCGCGTGTTTGTTCTGAATCCTTCGATCTCATCGGAGGGTTGCTTCTCACTTGATTGTTGTCGATTGCTATGTTTCCCATCAATGTTTTCGAATGGCCGTCTACCATTCTTTCCTGACTTGTGAGTGCCGTTATCTTCATAAACCTTTCGTCGTTGTCGAAAGGTACCTTGGATGTGCTTCAACCGGTTCGATAGGCTTATTATGCTTTCAAAAAGGTAACTAAATACTTGCTCACACTTGCTTTGACTTCTTCATCCCCTTCGAAAGGTAAGAACACTTTGGATACTAGAGACAAAACCTTTCGAATCCTTCAAAAGATTTGGTGCTAATGAAATTTGATGATTGCATCCCTTCGACCCTTTTGAAAGGTTTGGGTTGTGTTTCTCTTCCTTTGCTCCTATTGAAAGTCCTCTCGACCTAGTCGAAAGGTGGATTCTTGGAGCATCATCCTGCCTATGGACTTTGAAAAATAGCCTTGGACTTCGTTGGAAACTTTTTGTCGTAAGGTATAATTATCCAAAACATCTTGGTATTATCTGATCCTTTCTCATGCTCTCGCGACCCTTCTTTCATACCTTTGTTCTTCTGAATATTTTATGGCTAACAAGTGTAATAGGATGCCCCTATCTTTTCAATAATCTCCAAGGCCATTTTAGTAGTTATCATAGGCGCAATTCTTCGCATGGGTCCGTTAGTCATTATATGAATCTAACTCGGTAAGGTACCATAGAAAAGTGTGGGAAATGCAAGAAGGAGAGCACAAACATCATGATAATCATAATAGAGGGTTGGATAGAACATCTCCTTCATAGTGTAGAACTTGTTGTCCTCTGCTAGTAAGTATGGATCCATACTCATCTAAACCTTATCATGTTCTTTCGATGAGGCTCTGACTCTACCCATTTCAGCATCACCTGCCAAGCATCCAATAACGTCTACACATAAATCCAAATAGCCTACTCAAGTGTTTGGGTCTGCAGCTTCTGATAGTTTAGAAAAAGACCTAGCAAAGATCGTGCTCTTTCTCATGTTCATATAGCAGTGATAGAATTGGCTTGTAATCCTCAAATCGAGCTACAAAGAGACTTCCTTAAATTACGCATCAATGGAATTAAATTTGCTTATCATTTGATGGATATTCCCCATGACGTAGCCAATAAGGTCAAAATTTGCATGAATAATGTATATGATCAGTACTACATGTCGAGGGGACTTGTGGAAATTCTTTTCGATGTTAACAGAGGAAAGATAATAGCTCTTCAAGGAAAGGAGATAATGAGAAAGATAATAAATGTATCATTACTAATCTGGATAAGGAAGTAGATGAAATTAAGGAATCTCATAAAGCCATGGAGAAGAAGTTAAAAAGAGAAAGAAAACCTTTTAAACAGAAGTCTTACCTGCAACAAACTTAGAGTGAGGTTGTGCATCATAGGTGTCATAACCTTGCTTTGGAAAATTAGGCTCTCCAAAGACAGTTAATGAGCAAGCATTAAGATTCAAAAATTTAGAGGCCGCATTGGAGGTTAAGAGAAAGGAAAATGATGACATTTTTTTCACGCTTAAGAGTGCATAGAGCAGCTGCTTAATTCTCTGCTAGCACAAAAGGACGTAAAAATTCATATGGAAAATGGTGAAGTAGAACTAAGTCTGAAATGGAGCCTACCCTATTTCGCTTCTATGGAAATCTCATTAAGTTTGGAAATTTGATGTGGCTTGACAACAAACACCCTTAAGCCTTAGCTATGGCTTGGGAGGAGATACTCAAGCAAGAGAGAGCATTCAAATGGGATCGAGGTCAATGAAGATAATTTAAAGGATGATATCTTCGATGACTATGATTTGGATGCACTTGTCGTAGGAAAAATTATATTGGAAGCTAAGGCTACTTCTTCCACTGATGTGCCTGCTGGAATCCTTCCCAATCCGGCTCTAAAGGTTTGGGTGAAACTTCTAATCCTATTTTCATGCACCCCAGTAGTGATTCACATTGTAATGGTAGCTACTTCCAATGTCATCGCTTCTTCCATATCAGAGCCACTTACTTTCGAGTCTATTATTTCTTCTTTTAGCATCATTACAACTCTAATTATCATGTTAACTTCGGGGATGAAAACCGCTTTGACATCCTCAACATACGTACAATATAACTTCGAGGTGACCGGTTATACACGGCTAGAATCTGTTCTATGTCTTCCCATTTTATCTCCCATTATGGAGGGGACTTCTATGGGAACTCCTTCGCAAATAACCTGTGCTTCTCCCAGAGGTTCATCATTAACCACTACTACGTTCAAGAAACGGAAGATACATCCCATGGAGGCTTCTAACCTTTATTTTTCACTATCTCAAGTTTTCAGCCTGCTTCCTATTGTTCCTTTACATGATGTGCGCATGGCTTTCAGCCCTCAAGCTGCAATGATCGAATCCATCATTTTATTTACCCCGACTTAGGTCCCAACCTCTTCGTCTAGTCTCATTTTGGGTCCTTGTACCGAAAAGATTCATGCAGTAGATGAAAACGCTATAGATAAGCCTCATATGGTTCAAGGCGACAATGATGTTGTCGATCGATTTCACCCTAAAGGGGGGTGAATATGGTGATTCTATTAATTATAAAAATTATTGCGGAAGTATATATAAAATAATTTCAACACAGATATAGTAGAATAACAGCAGCACAGATAATAGCAGAATAATAAATGCAAAAATAAAAAACACAGATTTATCTATCTTCGGCAAAACCCTGCCTACGTGCTGCTCCCAAGGTTTCTACTAGAAATTAAGCAGTCAGAGGCTTACATACGTAAACTCACAACACCCGCTATCGACTAACCTAACTCTACGCTCAAAAGCCTGCCGCAACTCAGCTACTGAGTTGCAATTCTCGAACTACGCCACCGTTGGTCGTCCCCTAGTCACATGACTAGAAATTACAATGTTTAAAAGAGAAATTAGAAAACACTTTAAAACACTAAAATAAATAAACCCTAATTTCAAACACTAAAGCCCAATAATAATAAAATTGTAAGCCGGTCCAAATTCATTAAAGTAATAAGAGTAGATCCCTTTCTCGTTTTATTTCTTCAGTCCGTCCTTATTTGGTGAAAATGGTGGCTCGTCGGTTGCTCGAAAATTAGGGCATCTGATTAGAAGCCACCGACAATAGTTGATTGATTGAATATGTGATTTCGCTCCTTGCTCTGTCGATCGACCGTCTCCTTGTAGCTTGCTTCGGCTGCTTCGATGATCGAGTTCAATTCATAAATTCTAGTATGTAATTTATGCTTTTCTGCTTTTTACTCGTTGTCTTTCTTGAACTCGATCTTGATTCGAGTTGAAAGATTATTCCTTTTTGGTTGAACTCGAATAAATTTTACTGATAATGTTTTAGGACATCTATAAGGTTTGATCCCCTATAATTTCATTCGTATATTCGTCCGATAATTTTCAAATTGGCCATTTGATTTTTTTTTTGATATTTGTGATGATTTCTAACCTTTTCAATTCACATATTTTCGTTGCTTTATTCTTATGGCTTTGATTTCGATTTCCTTGGCCACCACGGTGTTGAATTCTTTGACGATGTTGATTTCGTTCTTTGTACTATCGACTTTGCCCATTTGTGTTAGACTGAACTTGTTCAATTTTTACTTGCCTTGGTCACACATGGCATTGTCTTCAGCCATTTGAATTCTGGTATTTCTTGGTTCCGTGAAGTCTGATGACTTCGGCATAGTTGTCTTTGACTTGGTTTGCTCTTTTTTCCTTGGTCATCGCGACACTAATTTTGCTGGTACTTTGTTGACTTCGGTCACTTGATATTGTACCTTGATATGTTTAGTTCAAATTTCCTGTGTCATTATCTAGATTGAACTATTTCTGCTTCTCTTGACCACATGAGCTTGATGCATTTGGATTGAAGTATTGCTTTACTTGCATTGCATACTTTATTTACTGCTCTGGTCATCATTGTGTACATGTTCAGCTCTGACTTTTGATTCTTCGATCACTTTCCTTTACTCTCTACATATTGAAGTCTTCTTACTTCACTTTGGTATTTGCAGTTACACTTCATGTATTTTATTATTGTATATGAGCTTATGCATGCTTTGGTTCAAGTTGAAGTTGCACTGGGTTTGAATTTGGTCTTGGTTCTTAGTCTATGTGAGTCTGTTGGATTTCACTCTGTTGTTGTCTGGTCGACACTCGCTGTTGGTTTTCACTGCACTTATGCATTTCATTTGTATACAGTTGAGTTTCTTTTTGAACTGGTCGACACTTTGATGCCAGACTCGTTCTTGTTTTGGTATGCCACTGTTTTATGTACTTTGGGTTCTGGTTGCATTGCATATTGAACTGGTGCATGCTTTGTACTTGTAGTCTTCACTGCAACCACATTGAACTAAACCCTGTTGTTTGCATTGCTTGTATACTTCACTGTATCCATATTGTTGGCATTGTTTATATATATGTGAGTTCATCCATACTTCTATTTAGTACCGGTTCACTTGATATCTTCAACTCATTGTACCTTTCCTAATGTACATGTCTATTGCATATGCATACATGTAATTTTGCTTGCATGATGGACTCTGGTAGTTACATTGTTGTTTGGGTTCATATGCACTTGATTTTGAGGCTGCTGCACTATTGCTTGATTTTGTTTCAGCCTTAAACACTGCATCCCTGCACATGTATGTGTATTCAATGTTGTTTCACTGGTTTGGATTTGGTTCATCGCTGTTGTATTGAATTTGTATTTTCTTCAATTTTGTCTGGTTCACTTTGAACTTCATGTTGATTTTTGAAATCGCACCTGAGTTGAATCCAGCTTATAGCTTGGGTTTGACCTTGTGCTCGTGTTGTGACTTTATTTGAATTGCACTTGAGTTGATCCCAACTTTTAATTTGGTTTTGACCTTGTATTCACATGTCCATGTAATTTTATCAAGTGTATATCGGTGTGCACGGCCCTATGGCATGTATGTGCATGTCACATATGTTTATGTAAGGTGAATTCAAAATTAAATGATGACGAACAACACAAATAACTGAGGCAAATAATATTTTCAAAATACATTTTACTTTACACTGCAAAAATATTTTATTTTCAATTTTACTACGTCGGTGTATATTTTTGCAGATTGCTCGGATGTTGGATTCAATTTGGAATAGAGTTGAAGATAAAATATGAGTGAATGAGTGAAATGTAATAAGGTGCATATGTAGATGATAAATTGTAATGTTATCGAATTTGTATTGTAATCGAAATTGTATATATATAGTGAGAACTTGAATTTGTACTATTCAAAATTGTAATAAATATTTGTTTGAATAAAATATCTGTTTGAATTTAAATTATGTATTATTTATTTTATTCAGAAAATATTTATTTATTTATGTGAAAATAAAATAGTACATTAATAAATACATTTAAATGAATATATATGCATATATATGTTTATTATCATCAAACAAAAATCATATACTTGCATATTCAACAATCATCCCCTTTTGATGATAACAAACATATATTTAAGATTTTGAATTTACTAAATGTATTTGATTATTCAATTTGCTACCTCTATTTGAATGTTTCCTCTCTCCACAAAGCTCCCCCTTTATATATGCATGAAAATAAATATTCAAATGAGCCTAGATGTAATATAGAAAATATTTGACCTTTATTTGCCACAATCTTAATTTTTCTCTCCCCCTTTTGTTATCAGCAAAAGAGTAATAGTATTAGAAAAATAGAGATAAAGTGATGGACAATAATACATCATTAAAAATCAATCGAATATAAGTATTAAATTTCAATAAAAATCAAACAAAAATCATAAATACTCCATTTGATGCATATTCCACTTTAGAATGACAGGGATGATGTCATCATATAAAACCATATAGTTGTGTCTATTTGTGGTATATTTATATCAGGAATTAGAATATCCACTAATCAAGTATAACTGTTAGGACTTTTAAATGAGATTAGTAGTATTCCAAATTTTTATTAAAAAATGAATTCAAGTATCTTCTAACCATGCATAACCGTGAGGACTTTAAATGGGATTAGAATCAACTTGTCTATTAAATCAATCAATTTTAATATACGTTCCATACATGCATAACCGTGAGGACTTTTAAATGAGCATGAAAGCACATAATCAAAAGTCCCAAGTAATTCACACATGCATAACCATGAGGACTTTTAAATGAGAGTGAATACCTTGGATGTTTTTATTGCTAAAAATATAATAAAATGAAAGCGCATAATTTCCCATTTAAATACCACATATTGACATACCATATTGGATTATGATGAGTGATAGTCGATAGAAATATGATAGAAATAGAAATGATCATGGAATTTTTACCAACAAAAAGTGTTTATAACTCTTGTTTAAATTTATAAAGAAATTTACTAACTATACCGTCTCAAGTTATAATATATGATTAATATCAACACTCATCACTTTTTCAATCACTATTTATCATTTAGATAATTAGTAGCGAGTCAGATTAGTTAATGTAGTTATTTAAAATCAAATCCTAAAATAATTATAAAATCAAAATTTTTAAAATGACTAATCTGAAACGAGGTCAACAAAAAAATGATTTTCTTCAAGAGGATCTATAAGAAAAATGTTTGCTATTTGAAAATTATTTCAAGTGAAAAATATGTAGATATTTTGTTTGGAAAAAAAGTGATGCAGCTAATGAATGTGTCTACATAAAACACATTGCACTAGTAGTTTTTCTATCAACTAGATTATCAGCGTAGTCTGCATCTGAATTTTTCTTTCACTCGAGATTATCATTAGTTGGATTTCACAGGCAGGACCGTGAAGTGTGCACCAAAATATCTTAAAATCATTTTTAACAGTTTTTAAATGAATTTCTCTTGAATTTGAATTTTTAGTCACGTATACAAGCAAACACAAAATACATTGTCAAGTCAAATATATCCACATGTATTTAGAGTGGTCAAAAATCAACATTTTTCCACAAATCAGATTCAAAAATAAGAACATGTCAAATTAGAATATATCAAATAAGAATAAGTCAGAATCAAGATCAACATTTATTTCTCTATCACATAATTGGCTGATTAGATTACGGTGCAGATTTTCATATTAAATATATCGATCAAAATAAATATATCGTTGCCTCTTTTACCTTTATGATAATTTTTCGTTATATCCCATGTGATTCTGCCACCTTTATACTAGGCTAAGGAACTTTGTTTTGTCGCCCGTTGTGTCCATGGAGCAGCCAGAATCCAAGTAACACTATTGTAGTTCCTTAGCCTGCCACCACACCTACACGATAAAAGATTTTTGTGACCTATTTGTTTTGTAGGTCCATGGTTGTTAGTAGCAACAAATTTTAAAAAATAATTTTATGGAGACCCAAAGCTATTTATATATGTTCCTTTCGGCACTCAGATTTGTTTAACTTTGAGGGATTTTATATTCGTGCCTTTTGGAACCCAAATTGGAATAGTTTTCACATGTTTGGGTCTATACCAACAATTATTTTGATTGTGTCCAAATTTTCTACAAATTGTGCGCTTGAAATTGACTTGTTTAATTTCACTTCTAACACGTTAAGAAGATTATACACAAGTTCTTGTCTAACAGTATTAACAGTTTGTTTTTCCAATATCATATTCAACGATCTTTCACTTTTGTAAAATTTTCCTAAACTCGTAGGCAATTATTGGACTTGTGTTTAAATGATTCATTTTCATTTAATAATTGTGTGCACTTTTTAATAGAATTTTCTCTCCTCGTGTTTTCGCTTTCTTTCAAAATCAGAATATCGTTTTCTAGTGATTTTATTTTAATTTCTGATTTTTTAATCTCCTCTTCGAATGATAGACACTTATCACACTTAGGGATCCTATTTTGATAGTATTTAACTAACTGGTCAAGTTGTTTATTTAAATCTATCAAAGTATCTTTTTATGATTCAAGTTGGCGTCTCCCTAAGTCGTTCAAAACAGCCATTTACTTCATGGAAATACATAAGTAATTCTGAGTGAGTGAGTTTTGATACCTCGCCTGGCTTGTCATCGTCGCTATCGGTTATATCACCTCGAAGGCACAGATCTACTCTTTCACTCTCACCGCTAGTGCTTTTACCATCATCATCGCTCTTATTCCACGTGGCTGTAAAACTTCTTCTTTTTGATTTCTTTTCTAGGTCGTGTTGATCCTAATGACAATTGGGCTTGATGTGTCTCGGTATGTTGCACTTGTGACAGATGATTCTTCTGGGTTGTCTAGTGCTTTGAATATTCTGCTTATCAATTTTTGATTTAGAGCTGGATTTCTATATTTGCGGTTGCACTTTTTGAATCTCTTTATTAGTAACGCCAGCTCAGCTGCTCCATCATCATTATCATCGTTACTTCCTTTTACCAATCCTGCTAAGCACATTTCTTTAATTTTTGATTTGATTATGGGGGATCTCTCATGGTTTTTAACTTTTGCACCATATACTGCATCAAAAGTATTCCTGATTTCCTGTTCACTTTCACAATGAGAGATAAAGTTAAAATTATCCTGATTAATATGAGAATATAACATATGCATAGTAAGAGCATTAATCGAGATAATTTTCTCGTCTGTTATATCACACCCATTTTCAATAATATCCCAACATTAACATTTACATATTTTAAATAAAATTCCATTTTTAATTTCCAAGTCAAAAAATCCGTTCCATTAAAAAGAGGAGGAATAATATTGGATCGACCCACAGTAAAAACATTATTAATAGAAGCCGTTTTAAAAAAAATCAAATTTGTAAACTAATTGGTCTTTGAAAAATCAACCTTTTTAAAACAAAAATGGCTTTTGTTCCTTGCTCTGATACCACTTGTAGGATCGATTTCACCATAGAGGGGGGTAAATAGGGTGATACTATAAATTATAGAAATTATTGTGGAAGTTTATATAAAATAATTTCAGCACAGATATAGAAGAATAGTTGCAGCATAGATAATAGCAGAATAATAAATGCAGAAATAGAACAACACAGATTTACCCAGCTTCGGCAAAACCCTACCTATATGTTGCCCCCAAGGTTTCTACTAGAAATTAAGTAGTCAGACGCTTACACACTTAAACTTGCGACACCCTCTATGGACTAACCTAACTCTACGCTCAAAACCCTGCCACTACTCAGCCAGTGAGTTGCGAATTCTCGAACTACACCACCGTAGCTCGTCTCCTAGTCACACGACTAGAAATTACAATGTTTAAAAGAGAAATTAAAAAACATTTTAAAACACTAATATAAATAAACTCTAATTTTAAACATTGAAGCCTAATAATAATAAAATTTTAAGCCGAACCAAATTCACTAAAGTAATAAGAGTAAACCCCATTCTCGTTTTATTTCTTCAGCCCGTCCTTATTTGGTGAAAATGGTGGCTCGTCACTTGCTCGAAAATTAGGACTTTTGATTAGAAGCTGCCGACAATATCTGATTGATCGAATATGTGATTTGGCTCCTTACTCAGTCGATCGACCGTCTCCTTGTAGCTTGCTTTAGCTGCTTCGATGATCGAGATCATATCGTAAATTCTAGTATGTAATTTATGCTTTTCTGCTTTTTACTTGTTAGCTTGCTTGAACTCGATCTTGATTCGAGTTGAAAGATTATTCCTTTTTGCTTGGACTCGAATAAATTTTTCCAATGATGTTTTAGGGCTTATATAGGGTTCGATCCCCTATAATTCCGTCCGTTTATTCGTCTGATAATTTTCGACTTGGCCATTTGATTTTGTTTTGATGTTTGTGATGATTTCTGACCTTTTGAATTCATATATTTTCATTGCTTTATTCTCATGGCTTTGATTTCGACTTCCTTGGCCACCATGGTGTTGAATTCTTTGACGATGTTGATTTCATTCTTTGTGCTATCGACTTTGACCATTTGTATTAGACTGAACTTGTTCAATTTTTACATGCCTTGGTCACACATGGCTTTGTCTTCAGCCATTTGAATTCTGATATTTCATGGTTCCGTGAAATCTGATGACTTCGGCATAGTTGTCTTTGACTTGGTTTGCACTTTTTGCCTTGGTCATCACGACACTGATTTTGCTGGTACTTTGTTGACTTCAGTAACTTGATATTGTACCTTGATATGTTTAGTTCAAATTTCCTACGTCATTATCTAGATCGAACTGTTTCTGTTTCTCTTGACCACATGAGCTTGATGCATTTGGATTAAAGTATTGCTTTTCTTGCATTGCATATTTTATTTACTGCTCTGGTCGTCATTGTGTACATGTTCAGCTCTGACTTTTGATTCTTCGATCACTTTCCTTGACTCTCTGCATATTGAAGTCTTCTTGCTTCACTTTGGTATTTGCAGTTACAGTTTATGTATTTTGATATTGCATATGAGCTTGTGCACACTCTGGTTTAGGTTAAAGTTGCACTTGGTTTGAATTTGGTTTTGGTTCCCGGTCTATGTGAGTCTGTTGGATTTCACTCTGTTGTTGTCCGGTCGACACTCGTTGTTGGTCTTCACTGCACTTGTGCATTGCATTTGTATACAGTTGAGTTTCTTTTTGAACTAGTCGACACTTTGATGCCAGACTCGTTCTTGTTTTGGTATGCCACTATTTTATGTACTTTGGGTTTTGGTTGCATTGCATATTGTACTGGTGCATGCTTTGTACTTGTAGTCTTCACTACAACCTCATTGAACCGAACCCTGTTGTCTGCATTGCTTGTATACTTCACTGTATCCATATTGTTGGCATTGTTTATATATATGTGAGTTCATCCATACTTCTATTTAGTCTGGTGCACTTGATATCTTCAACTCATTGTACCTTTCCTAATGTACATGTCTCTTGCATATGTATACATGTAATTTTGCTTGCATGATGGACTCTGGTAGTTACATTGTTGTTTGGGTTCATATGCACTTAATTTTAAGGCTGCTGCACTATTGCTTGATTTTGTCTCAGCCTTAAACACTGCATCCTTGTATATGTATGTGTATTCAATGTTGTTTCACTGGTCTGGATTTGGTTCATCGCTGTTGTATTGAATTTGTATTTTCTTCAATTTTGTTAGGTTCACTTTGAACTTCATGTTGATTTTTGAAATCACACCTGAGTTGATCCAGCTTATAGCTCGGGTTTGACCTTATGCAAGTGTTGTGACTTTATTTGAATTGCACTTGAGTTGAACCCATCTTTTAATTTGGGTTTGACCTTGTGCTCATTTATCCCTGTAATTTTATCAAGTGTATACTGGTGCGCATGGCCTTGTGGCATGTACAGTGATACACTGCGCATGTCACAAGTGTTCGTGTAAGGTGAATTCAAAATTAAATGATGAAGAACAACCCAAAAAACCAAGGCAAATAAGATTTTCAAAATACATTTTATTTTACACTGCAAAAATATTTTATTTACAATTTTACTGCGTCAGTGTATATTTTTGTAGATTGCTCATGCTGGATTCAATTTGGAATAGAGTAAAGATAAAATACGAGTGAATGAGTGAAATGTAGTGAGGTGCATGTGTAGATGATAAATTATAACATTATCGAATTTATATTATAATCGAAATTGTATATATATAGTGAGAGCTTGAATTTGTACTATTCAAATTGTAATAAATATTTGTTTGAATAAAATATCTGTTTGAATTTAAATTCTGTGTTATTTATTTTATTCTGCAAATATTTATTTATTTATGTGAAAATAAAATAGTACATTAGCAAATACATTTAAATGAATATATATATATATATATGTTTATTATCATCAAACAAAAATCATATATCTGCATATTCAACAGATGTGACCATTACTTGAGCTACATAGCGTACGTCTAAGCCATTTATTTAGAAAGGCGGGACACTAAATTTGAGAAGGTTAAAAATATCAAAAAGGAGAAGATGGATGATGTTCTTCCCTCTTTTTAGGTTTTCTTTCCATACCGCCACTTATCGTTCCAGCTTCAGCTCCTACAACAGCAGTTGAGGCTCCTAAGTCACTGAGAGATGATTATGATTAGGAGAAGGATCCCAAAAGTTATCTGTCTAGATGGAAAGAGAAGATTAAATTTGAAAAAAAGGCTAACTTCATCCTCTCATGAAGGAAAGAAGGAAAGGAATAGGAAGAAGAGAAACAGTTAGACATTGTTTTTATGTTGTTACTTATTTTAGCCTTTTTGTTTCGTATGTGTATATAAGCCGTTGTTGTGCAATAAGGCCTTGCTTTTGCCATTAAAGCTCTTTAATTGTTAATAAGATAGTTTTTCTTTTAGACTTCCGTGTTATCTTACCTATATACATAATTTATTTATGTTTGTGATAATCATATCTAGATTAGTGCAATGACATTATTCGCTATAATCTATATGCATGAATAATTTTTTTCCATTATTTAGTAATGTTTTGTTGCATTATTTGTTTACTGGTACCAACACATTTCTTCATTGGTTAATAGAATTGTGATTGTTTGGCCAGCTTTACGGCCTATCTTGCTTGCTTTTGGTCAAGTTCCATTTGATTGAAAACAAGGTTATAATATCACATCACTTCCTATCTCCGGAAAGTAAGGCTTTGTATGTTTGTCTCAGTCATCCGTGCTCGTTCTCGCCTACCTCTAGGTAATGATTGTATTCTAAAAAGGAATTTAATCTCCTGTTAGGTCCTATCTTTAAGACCTTACTATTTCAGATGCCTGCCTTTGAGCATCATCATTAGACCTTGCCTATCTTTGTGCTATAGTCTAGACCTCGCCTATCTTCTAGCACTGGTCAAAAGGTTAGAGGTATAAGGAGAATCGTCATGATTAACCCTAGCATGATTGTACTGTCGCGATCTGATCATGGATTGATGGAGTTCGTCGGTACCTATCTTTGAATAACTAAGTATCTGCATTTTCAAAACACTGAATATTCAATTTTGTTGTTGTTCATACATCATAAAGTCGGGCTGTTGTAAATTCAGTTCCATCGAACCTCAAAGCCAATTTCATTTATAGACACAAGAATGGAAGCCTCTGCCTTATTACATTAGAATCTAGTCAGATATTTACAAAGATACATCTAAGCAAAATAGCGTCTCAAGTGCTCATTATTCCATGCTCTCAAAATTGAAATTTCGTCAACAATCGCTACCTTGAAAGTTCCATCTCCAAGCTTATGTTCCATTGCAAAGGAACCTTACCAGTTCTGGCCAAGTGCCCCATGTAGCAGGAAACACTCGTTTCAAAATGAAATCACCAATCCTGAAGGTCTAGTTCCTTACCTTGGCGTCGAATTGTCATGCTACTCTTTTCTGGTGAGCAGCTACCCTCAAATCAGCTTCTTCTCACTTCTCATCGATCATGTCAAGGGATATAAGAAAGACTTCCACAATCATTTTAGGGTCATAGTGATTTCTTAAATGAGAAAGAACTTCCAGTTCAATTGGAATCATGACCTTTGATTCATAGGCCAAAGTGAACAAAATATGGTCGATCGTGGACTTATGAGTTGTTCAATAAGCCCACAATGTTAGGGGTAACTCATTGACCCAATTTCCCTTCGCCTTCGTCTATTGCTTCTTCACGATGGATCTGATGAATTGTTCACTACCACCACCTGTCATTTGTTGGTAGATGTGTTATAGCGACAAAGCTTTTTTCAATTCGACATCTATTGCAGAAATCTTTGAATTTGGCACTTTCGAATTGGGTTCCGTTGTTGGTGATAATCTCCTAAGGAACTCCAAATCGGCATATGTTATTCATCACCAAAAGGTTAATCACTTTTTACATAGTAATCATTATCGATGTTTCCGCTTCGCCCACTTTGTGAAATAGTCAACCGCAATAATATCATACTTTGCTCCTCCCTTGGACATAAGTAGCACACCAATTATGTCAAGTACCCAAACTGCAGATGTGATAGAGTTAAGGATGTGCTCTAGGGGCAATTATGTAATTTTTTACATATATCTAACTCAATGACCAATATTGTTCGAAATAAAAGGGATTTTCTTTCTATTATATACTTGATATAACGTGTTATATTAATTAATTATTTAATTCAAAGTATATTTAATAGAAAATCCATACATTGTATGTTTTGTGATAGTATTTATAATATTTATAATCATGAGTGATTTATCAAAATAAAATAAATGTAACAGCTCGATATTTTCAACCATTCGCGTCCAAACATGATGGAATTGAATTGCTCAAAATATCAAGTTGTTAATTTATATTTGGAAAAACTTAGCATATATAGTAAATAAAATAATCACATAATCACAGACACAGAGTAATATAACAATAATGCAGCGGAAACAAGAGAATAGTAGTTCATGAAGCTACTGTATATATAATAGAGTAAAATAAGATATGACTGAAGACTCGAATGCAATAGTCACATACAAGATCAAAATACATCACTGGAATCAACTGAATAACTCCAAGCTGAAAGATGTAGATGGATCTCCAAATGAAGCTCCAACTCCAAAGGTGAGTCTCAAAAGCTGTATCACTCGGTCTGACCCGAACGTAAAGCAAAAACACAAAACACTCGAGTCAGGATTAACATTCCTATATCAATAAATCAAAATCAATTGAAATAACAACTGAATTACAAGTAACTCAAAGGATGTTCGGGATAACCATCCTCTAAGGATCCGTTAAACTATCTACTATGTAGTAATATACGCTATTATAATAATGTCTAAAGTAAAGTATAATATATTTAAAAATAGCGCTAAGGCGTTACCCATATCCCCTTAACACATTTTATAGTGCCAATAGTCTATACAGTACCGTAGTCCCTCCTGATCGGGAAGCCACCAAAGGATACTCCATAGGTATGACACAAATCAAACTCATTCAAGGCACGCTAGAGTAGGCGACACGGCACAACTAGGCAATGCCAGGGTAAATATACCAATTATGCATCTGGACTGGTGGTAACGCGTAGCAGCCACTACCGCCCACCTCGTGCCACACCCAAAATCAAAGGTGCACCAAATCAATCACAAAGCAATAGAATTGTATCGAAGGAGTGTGTCCGATAAGAGGATCTAACTCATTGGCTCGGAATCACTCCTGTTTTAGCCACCTTATGCCAACTCACAGGAGTCGGGTCCACGTATATACCTCAACAGAACGTCGCCACCGTCCTACTTCATTCTTGAATCTCCACCACGTACACAGTTGCTAAAGTGGTTTCGAAGTTGGCAGAGAGTACAAAAACTTCCGATGCCGATCCCTTTAACCACCAAACGTGAACCACGGTCATTTCAAATAGTTTATACTTCAACCAAAATATCATTGCCATTTCAAAAACCATATCAATACGATATCATTTCCATTTAAAAACCAAATAAGACATCATTTCCGTTTCAAATATATCTATTTCTAAAATCATAGCATTTTCAAAGTTATAACACTTCGAAACCAAAATATTTGAAATTATAACACTTAGGAAATCATAACACTTTAGAAATCATAATTTAAAAATCGTAATACTATGAAACCATAATACTTCCCACTTAACCGATTTAGATAATAAATATTATATAAAATAAAATAATTACGGGTATATATCATTTCAGTCCGTAATTTAAATATATACGGGTATATATCATTTCAACCCGCAATCCCAAGTTCAATTCAATGAAAATCGCTTGGGTCATCATTTCAACCCATAACGATTTTCTTCTATTCTACAGATCGTTCGGGAATGTATCATTTCAACCCATAGTGAATTCTATACTAACAGGGAACTTGTAGAGTGATAACAGATATGAAAATAATATAATAGGCATATAACATCAATATAAATAGCAGATAATGGTGTCAGGTATCACAGGTGAACAGATAGCATATATAGCAATGTAAACAACTAACAGCAGCATATTTCAATTGTCGTTTCAATTGAAATCAAATTTAATAAATATAAGAACATTAATCATGAGTGATGCTCACCTTTTGAGGCTCGAGATGAATGAGACTGAGATGAGTTACGAACCCAAGCACGGATTCCGAAGCAAAGCTAGATTGGCACGAATTCAACGAACCTAGCTGATAACAGGAATCGATGAAACAAATTGAATCAGTTTGTAACAATATAAATATATATATATATACATTTATTATTATTACCCTGAAATCAATACTAAATTTTAAAACAAATATTAAAATAACATATACAATTAAAATCATTGTTTTTAATTAAGCACATATATATAAACTTTTATATACAACAACGTGTTATGTAGTACTAATATAAACTTATACATAGTGTAACTTTAATAAACCCATTTATATACCTACAGTAACTTTCATATACATAAACAACCAGATCCTATACAAAACAAATATAAAATATATACACAAACAACTTCCAAATGCTTACAATATAAACAACAGCTTGTTCAATCTGTAAAACTTATATTAATATAATACTAATTTAGATTACTATAATATGTTCACAAATTTATATTAATTAAATAATATAAGTAAAACCAACATATTCATATAAACAGACAGTTATATATATCAGTCTTATATAATATAATACGGTTTATATATTTAATGGTCAGATAACATATATACACAGTAATTGGAAATGCAAGATCTGGGAACACAACGCACGGCAAATCATATATAAACATAACCACTGAGAGATACTAGCAATATATATACATAGTCTATCAAAATATAAAATATATAAACCCAACAGTATAAATATATAACAATATATAACTGATCTGTAACCTTATAACTATATATATATATATATATATATATATATAAGTCATAAACAGAACCGTGGGAACTATCAACATATAACCTTATATAATAATATATAATATTCCCATACATAAACTGAAACTCGCACAATTCATATATCGACAGCTTAAAACAATTATGTAACTTAATTTTTTTATAAACAAATACTAAGTTAACATATACTTTATATATACTTGGATAGAGAATAATAAATATATAAATACGCTACTACCTTATAATGTTATACTCTGACATTCCTATACATATAAACTTTTATAAACTATAGTTATTTAAAATCAATCTATATATATACTTTATAACATAGAAAACGGTCAATGAAAGAGTATACACCAAGAGATTTGAATATAAGACGTATGTTTTAAACACATATACTACCGATAAATAAACTAAGCTATAACTTATATAAAGTATGAAAAAAAAAATTCAGAACAGAAAACGTAGGATTATATATAATATATAAAGTTATATATGCAGACTTACAAGGAGACTTGAAAATACATCATTATCAACCGGGAAAGGCGGGATGGTTGAATACAAGGCCGGGGGGAACGAGAGAAAGAAAGGCTGCGTGTGTGGGGATTGGGATTGTGAGCATGGTGATGGGAGGGTTAGGAAGAAGGAAAAGGGCGTGTGTGTTTTAGTGGGTAAGAGGAAGGAAGGTGGACATGCAAGCTTTTGGGAGCAACTACAGGAAGACAGAGCAAAACTTTCTTCTTTTTTTTAGCGAGAATGATAGAGCTCAAGTAGAAGAGAAACAGAGGAATGGCAAAGGAAAGGACGAACCAGTATATATTGGAACCAGTGGAAAAGGAAAATTCACCATAAATTCTGGAAATAATAAAGGACAGTGGCTATTGGTTATTTTAGGGAGGAACAAAAAGGCATAGGTCCAAATACGGAACCGATATGACTGATCGGTCTGCCGATTCGTTATGTCTCGAACTTCGAAACACATGAGTGAATATACCGCAGAGATCAGTACGACGAGACTATCAAAACGGTATACAAATATCAGTGGTATGATCATCCGATCAAAAGTCGATAATCGGTACAGAAAATGCTGCTAATTTGTCTCAAATAAGATAAACGGAGCAGTAACAGCCCAAATTTGGAGAAACGAAATGTGACGTCTCACTCAGAAGATGATTTATAATTTTTCTATAGAAAAATATTCGAGTTTAGAAAACATTTTATTATCATCAAATATTATCTGATTTAATTGAAATAGAATTACACAATAAAATAAACTTTCATATTATCAGGTGAAAATTTACCAGTTGTTATGTTAAAATAGACGTATTACGAATATCAAATTTTTATTTTAGAATTTTATTGTTTAAAATTTCATAAAATTTCAATTAAACATATTAATAAAACAAATAAAATTATTAAAAAAATTACGGATCGTTACACTCTCTCCCACTCAAAACTTTTCGTCCCAAAAAGAAAGGAAGTAGGAGAATGGAAACAACCAAAAAAATAGGTTGAAAAACGAAATAAAGCAATTAATTTAAACCATATAACTCTGTTTAAATTAATTAATATATAATAATCGATTTTAAATTCAAGGTATTTCATTAAGTTGATTTACTTCCAATTTATTAAATTTCAAAACAAAAATTTATTTTATTAATCACATCTATTATTTAATTAACTTATTATTCTATTTAACTCTATTAACATTTTTATAATTAAAATTTAAGCACATAACATTTATTTATAGGCACTCAAATTTAATTTATATTTATTTTAACATCATTTTACATTGCAAATTATTCAATTACATATTTAACGTCTAAATAATATAGGTATGTTATATTAGAAAGAAATTAGATATTATACAAGTAAAATTTCCTTAATTCAATTATTCCAAATTTAAATATTTGTTAAAAAATTTGATTTCATTTTATAAATTTGAAATCATCCATTAAAAAAATTTAAGAATTCAATTTTCGAATTCAATTTAACAATTTATATATATATGTGTGTGTGTGATATCCCGGAATTTCAAGCAATTTAAATATGATAATCTCCTTGATTCAATTAATTAAAATTGGCAAAATGGTTATTTTAAATCAATATAATGTGATGATTTTTAATGATAGTATAAACAGATTTTTAAAAGGGATAATTATTTTTACAAATTTAATTGGATTATTTTATAAATAGGTTTTTGATAGACTTATTATTTTAAATAAGTATTGATTAAATATATATGTATATATATTTGTTTAAGTTAATTTCTAAAAATAGAATTATTTTCAAATTTAAGAATGAGTTAGTTTAAATTAATATACGTTTGTTTAAGTTGATTTTAAATTTAGATTTTAAAATTTGAATTTGAATTAATATTTGGATTAAATTTGAGTTTAAAGAATAATTATTTTGAAGTAGTTTAAACATGAAATATATGAATAAAGTTTTCATTTGGATATAATTTGTTTTTCCTTAAGAAATTTACTTATATAAATCAGAAAGTATTTATTTAAATAGTAAATAAATACAAAAGTTTTATATTTATATCTATGAACGAATTAAATACACTAGGTATGATTTTATTTAAAAACATGATTGGATTTATTTGAATTTTCTTTTAAAGGTTTAATTAATTTTTTTAAGGATAATTAATTTGTTTTAAAGATTTAATTAATTTGTTTTAAAGATAATTAAGGGATGAATTATCCAATTTTAATTAATCAAATGAAGGTGATTAATTTAAGTTAATTAATTAATTAAAGGTAATCTTTTGGTAATTAATTAAGTATAAATACTTAATGAGATTGATAAGTGTAATTACTTAGTATAATTACAGGATGTAATTAATTAAAAGGAATTACTTAATAGGAAGTATTTAAAGGGTAATTACTTAGTAAAAGTAATTAAGGATTGATTAATTAGTGTAATTAATCAAAGGATTAATATAATTAATTAAAGAGTTAATTAATTAAGTAATTACAGAAGGGTAGTTACTGTTTATGATTAATCAAGGTTGATTAATGGAATTAATTAATTAAAATATAATTAATTAATGTAATTAATTAAAGATTAATGTAATTAGTTATAATTAATTAATTATTGGAAATAATTAATTAAGGATCATTAATTAATGTAACTAATGAGAGTAGATTAATTACTTTAAATGGTTAAGGATAATTAATTTGTGAAATTAATTGAAGGATAATTACTTTATGTAATTGAAGTATAATTAATCAAGGAGATTAATTAAGATATATATTTGAAGGAGGGTTAATTAATTAAAGGTTTGTAATCAATTAATCCTTGATTAAGCAAAGTTGGTAATTAATTCTTAAGTAATTAATTTAATTTAAGTTAATTAAATTACTTATAGTAGGGATTAATAATTGTTGCTTATGGATGATTGTTTGAGTAGAATACCTAAATTGGTTGATATCTATTGAATGATATGCTGTGATATTCTGTGATGTGATATTTGATATATCATTGATAAATGCGTGATACTTATCTATGTTGATGCTGTGTGAATTCAAGTATTGTATTGAATTGAATTGTTTTAAAACCTTTAAACAACTTGGACCTAAAAGATGGCGTTTTGGATTTCGATAAGACCGGGATCGGGTTTCCAGATTTGGATATCCGAAAACCACATCGATCCAAATTAACGATAGGTCATGACATGTCAATGTGAAGATCGAGATGGAGTTTTTAAGTGCAAGGGTTATTGTCGTTAACTCTGAGGGTGATTCCAAAATGAGTGTAACGAGATAATGCCTTCGGTTTCGTTCGAACCCGGAACGAACTTGTATGGATTGAATGCTTTCAGAACATCGTCAGGTGGATGATGAGCATTCTAAGGGATGTGTTCTCTAAAGGTAATCGTAGCCTCAAGCCTCATCAACCGGAAATGGCTAAAACAGAGGAGGTGCAGCAAGGCTAAGTGGGTCATGCCCAAGTAGGACGAGATTTTCCCCTGTCTAGAGGTCCCTTTTTATTCGGCTATGTGGACAGTTGTTGAGCTCTAACTGCCGGGGTTGTCTTGTTCGGGACTGTCCAGTAAGGGATGGTTCCGGCCTTGTGTTGCAGGGGATTAGGAGTAATCCTCGGTACATTGATCTATGCCGCGTACTGTGACGGACGGTACCCCAGTAGCCCTGCCATTGATGGAAACCCATTCTTCCTACGTGCCCTTACGGTTTTGATTGTATTACCCACTTTTGTGGCTAGTAGCTGGAATTTAATGAATGTAATAATTTCGGCTATTTTCTATTTACTAGAAAACCCTAGACCCTATTATAATATCATAGAATTTCCTTTCAAATGTTTTGGTTAGCGTAAGGTAAAAACTTACCCATGTTTATGTGTGGGGAGTCTTACGTGATACCCTTTCTTTCAAAAAGTTTTTAAAGTTAAGCAACTTTAACCCGTTTACTCACACCAGACCATGTCTGACCCGGAGTTTATTTCTGTTTTATTAAACTCTTGGGTACTCAAATTTTTACGAGTAGCCAAGGGATACATGTTAGGCTTGACGAATTCTGGAGGAGCAATGGAGAAGGAGGCTTCAGCGTTTGTAGATATATATAGATGGTTCCATTGTGTTGTTCTCTGAGTCGTTATCTGTATTGTATATTGAGTTGTATAACTGGACATGTGTTTATAACTATCTAGTATGTGTTGTATAAACTATGTAACTCTGATGTATATGATACCATGTAATATTTGTGTGATTAATATAATTTATTCGTTCCGTTGTTGAGATTCTGATGTGTTTCTTCTTTCTCTATCTTTTCTCTTTTCTATCCCTTTCTTTCTTAAAAATGATGTATCTTATTGTGGAGAATAAGGCGGGTCGTTTCATTTGGTATCAGAGCATTAGGTTGAGTGAATACCTAGGCTCTGGAGTGGTGTCTATCTTGAGAGAGCATACTTGTAATTTAATATATATATCTACCTATTTGTTAGGTTACCTGTTCAGGTTTTCCAACATAAGTTATAAAAGGTAGATAGGTTAGTGGTGTGTGTAACACGACGACTACCAATGGTTGGAGTTTGAATGTTTGAGGTTGGAAGTGTATTTGTCGAGACTGTAGACCCAATACCGTCTCGAGTGAGTTTTGCAGCATGGTGTAATGACTTCTCTAATCTCTGAAGGAAACCTGTTAAGGTTCAGAATCCATCATTTGAGTATAAGTTGATCACGCTCGTGTGAGCGGATTTTTGATTGTTTGGATCTGTTAGCTAGGCAGAAGCGAGTGATGGTATTTTGGTAGCTTCAGGGAGAAGTAGTTGTGTGATGAGACGCGGTGACTATGGATGTTTCAAAAGATGTTTCTTTGAAACAAGTTTGAGGAAGTGTGTCTACTTCAGTGATGAGTTTGAGTCCAGCTGGGTGTTGTGTTTAGTTTGGAGAATCGAGGAGCTTTGGATAAGAAGTCTTTGGGCATCCGTAGCAGCGGTGTAGCTCGAAGTGTTCTGTGTTCCATCAGGAAGATCTTTTGGCTTAGTTTCCTAGAGGTGGAGTTCTGAAGTAGCAGAGTGGACCCGTTTCTTCGATGGATTGATTTAGCATAGCTATTCTGATTTGTGGAGAGAGAACAGTATCTGTGGATATTGAGCTGGATAGGATCGCAAAAGTGACTTGCGATAGTTTGAGTGATTCTCTTGGATAATCTTTTGCATGAATTGAGGCATCTTTAGAGGATGTAGGAGTTATAGAATTGTCAGAGATTTTTCCAGATGTCTTCTGGAAAGTCTGAGGTTTTCCAGCATTGGAGATTGAGTTCTGCGTCAACTTGATTCATGGAGCTACCGGTGATTCAGCTAGGTTGAAGGATGTCTCATAAAGAGAGGATTTGGTGGAGCAGCTCAGGATTTCTGGGTGTTTCTGTGTTTTCTCTTTGTGGATCTAGGAAACCTTATTTCTAGGATGTGCTATCTAGTCTATGCTCGTGTTCATTGATGGTGTTCTTATGTGCTCCAGATCAGAATTGTGCAGCAGAAGCATGATGGAAGCTGTTCTAGAGTGGAAGCAACCGAAAGTTGCAGTGTTTGGATTAGAGGGTTTCTTCAGGAAGTTTATCTGGATTTGAGGCCAGATTGGCGAGTGCACCTGTTTTGTCTTTTCCGAGTGGGAGAAGTAAGTGTGAAGTCTACTGTTGATTGTGAAGTAGAATTTGAGTTCTGGTTTTGGATTGATCTTGAGAGGATCATTCTGTTGGTTGTTTTTGATCCAGTTTATTTCAAGAAGCATCAGCAAAGGTTGAGCTGATCAAGGAAGGATGTAGGCATCCCAGGATCTTCAGAAGATCTTTGTGGTTAAGAGACAGTGGAATTTGAAATTCGAAGTTGGAGATTTCGTTGTTGTTAAGGTTTTCTCTAGTAAGGGGTGCAATAAGATTGGATAAGACTGGAAAGCTAACTCAGAAATATTTTGGATTTTCTATGTTTTTGTAAGGAATAAGTGTTTGCTTATGAGGGTTGAATTGCCAATTTGGAAGACTGGGATTCAAGGTATTTCACTTATCTCTAAGGAGATTTGATCCATCACTGGTTTTGGAACCAGCTGTTGGGAGGATTTGGTTGTTGAGTTGGTCTTGAGTGTGGTCAGATCTTTGGTATAGATTGTAGATCTAGATGAGTAGGAGCTCAGTAGCTAATTGTATAGCTAATTTGGATTTAGTAGAGCGAGTATTCCAGTATGTGTATCTGGAAAACTCGAGATAGTTTTAGAAAGCTTATCCGGATCTGTGTCCGGATAGCTAGAATTGTTTGTTTAGATAAATTTGTTTGTTTGGATGAATGGTTATTTATTTGATAATGTATGGTTGATATGTATGTTTGAAATTGTTTGAAATTTAATAAAAACTTTGAGATTGTCTTTTATTTAAATTTCGGGGACGAAATTCTTTTAAGGGGGGAGGAATGTGATATCCCGAAATTTCAAGCAATTTAAATATGATAATCTCCTTGATTCAATTAATTAAAATTGGCAAAATGGTTATTTTAAATCAATATAATGTGATGATTTTTAATGATAGTATAAATTGATTTTTAAAAGGGATAATTATTTTTACAAATTTAATTGTATTAATTTATAAATAGGTTTCTGATAGACTTATTATTTTAAATAAGTATTAATTAAATATATATGTATATATATTTATTTAAGTTAATTTTTAAAAATAGAATTATTTTCAAATTTAATAATGAGTTAGTTTAAATTAATATATGTTTGCTTAAGTTGATTTTAAATTTAGATTTTAAAATTTGAATTTGAATTTAATATTTGGATTAAATTTGAGTTTAAAGAATAATTATTTGAAGTAGTTTAAACATGAAATATATGAATAAAGTTTTTATTTGGATATAATTTGTTTTTCCTTAAGAAATATACTTATATAAATTAGAAAGTATTTATTTAAATAGTAAATAAATACAAAAGTTTTATATTTATATCTATAAACGAATTAAATACACTAGGTATGATTTTATTTAAAAACATGATTGGATTTATTTTAATTTTCTTTTAAAGGTTTTATTTTTATAAAATTACAAAAGCATTTATTTAATTAGAAATGTATTAACTAATTAAGATATTTATATAAAAGATTTTTTAAAATCAATTTAAAATATAAAAAAAAATTAGTACATGTGTTAATCTATAAACACCCTTAGTAACATGTGTTAGATAGTTAAGTATGGAATAGGACAAGTGTCGCATTGTGTTTTCATTTTCTAAAATTTAATAAATTTATAAATTAGATTATATAAGCATACGTCTTCATTTCTTATTCCTTTTCTCTTCTTAATTCTAAACTTAAAGAAACTCCCTGTAATTCACTTCTCAAACCAGTGGAAAAATTCATTTTCCTGTAAACACTCTTTAATTTTAAAAGCACAAATCCCTGTAAACAATTTTATAAATCATGTAACCATTCTTAAATTAAAGTTCCAAAGCCTATAATTCATCTCAAAAACAAACCAGTAAACACTTGCTCAAATCAAAACCTGTACTTCAATTTTCAAATCAAAAATACCCAAAACCTGTAACCAAGAAATCAAATTTCAAATGCAATCTGGAATTATCAAAGCTCTCAGTAAAATTCAGATTCAACTTGCATCAACATTCCAGTTTTAAAGCATTTCATTAATTCATGGCATTCAAAGTTTCAGCTTCTCAAGGCTTCAACCCAGTTTTCAAAGCTTTTTGAAATTCAAAAGCTCCCTGTTTCAAAAATTCATCTCTCTGCATTTTGGTATAAGGTGAGTAAATTTTAAAATTTAAAACTTAAGTAACAAATATCTGTGGCATGTGGATTAGTGTGTTAATGTTTGATTTGAATATCTGTATATATGCAAACCTATGTGTGTTTCTGTTGAGTTTAACATATCTGATCTGAGTTTATGCCTTTGACTTTTTAAAAATTGTAGACATAAATCACCTTCAGATAGATGCATGTGACATATGTTTGGTTTAAACTTGTAATGTGATTTGTATGATGGTTTTATGATTCTGAAAACATGTTTATAAATGCTGTGTGAATGTCTGGATATGATATTCTTTTCTGTTTTAAGTTCCAAAAATTTAAACACAGATTAGAAATTTAATTTTTCACACACTCTAATCTCTTTTAGGCTTAAGTATTTAAAAAAGGTTTGTTTGTTTAAAACTAAATTATGTTTTAAAAATATTTTTAAGAATAATAGATAGATATATTATCTGGGAAAATTAAAAAAAACACAGAGGAGCTTAAGTGATGCTAAAAATCAAATTCAATGATCTGTTAAATCACATATTAAATCTAAATTCCTTTTCCCAATTAGGATTTTCAACACTTGAATCTTGATTTTTAACATTGAATTGGATGTGCAATTCAAGAATGACTAGGAATGGGTTTTTGTGAGATTTCTGGTGATCAAAAATGGTTTGGATGATCGGGTTTCCTGTTGAAGATAGTTGGATGGATGGGGTGTTTGGCAAAAATGGTGCTCGAATTTTCAGGCGACTAGAGTGGCCATGCAACGATCAAGTAGGGTTTAGCATCCAGGTTGTGTTGTTGTTCTTTCTAAAGAAAGTGCTACATCGGGATTTGATCGGTGGCGATCGCGAGGTGTGATGTAGGGGCTGGAAGACGAGGCGGAGCTGCAGTGAAGATGGCAAGGCTTCTCGAAGCAGGGATCGCCGGAGTTGGGTGAATTTCCGGTGAGAATGAGTTTGCAGATTTTTTTACTTTGGCGTCGATTTCGATTCACAATCGAATCGAGTAAATTGGTGATCGAGTGTGGCTGTGAGGTTCACTGGCGAGTTGTTGGGGTCGGCGTCAATGGTCGGAGCACCGTTGATCGCTGGTGTAGGTGGACACGTGCACAGGCATATCTGGATGATAATGAAGGTTTGATCTCGGGTTGAAGCTCGAGACAGTGCGGTACTGGCTCGAGTTTAAACATGAGCAGATGGAGGAGTTTAGCCTGTTATCAATTTTTGGGTTTAGGTTATAAATTTAAACTTAATCTAAAAACTTAAACTAAATTTTGTAAGGAAGAATGGACTCGGGTTAGACCCGAGTGGACTTCGGGTTTGTAACAACCCGCATATTTATCGATTTTATATTTAAATATTCTATCGTTAGTCGGATTTTAGTCTGAAAAGCTACTTTTTGCATACGGTCGAATTAGGACTCGGGACCATTCCCATTGAGTTTAAAATGCCATTTGCGACCTTTTTGAGTATAAGCTTCAATATGTTTGGAGAAAGTTGATTTTGCTACTTTTCACTTTGGGTTTGGTTTTGGGCTCAGCCCTATGTTTAACTTATGCTCAAATCTGAGCCACCCTTCCCCACTCACCCTCATTCCCTTCTCTTTTCAGTTCTAAGGCAATAATGGTGGGAGAGATTGGAAATTAAAACTCCAAAACCCTAGTTTCCTTTTTGCAAATCAAGTTCTAGCTCCAAACTAATAGAAGAACCCATTGGTAAGCTTCTCTTCTTCTTCTCCAACTCATTCTCTTATCAATTTCAGAAATTCCTAAACCTAATCTAGGAAATGTTTCTCTTGTTAGCTTAGAATCAAGCTTCTTGAGTTGGATTTGAAGAGTGGTTGATTCTCCTTTGCTTCTAAGCTTCTTTTTCAATCGTTTGGGTTCAAAGGTGAGATTTTTATCTCACATCTATGCTTATATTTATCTTCGATTGTTAGGTATGAATTCCTAACACTTAATCGTGTGCATTTGCTTTTGGTTTGGATTGATTTGGTGAATATTCCAATTTTTGGTGTTTTGAGTTCAATTCGTTAAAAATCCTAACTTTGATGTTTGAACATGTTTTTGGTGATGCATCGAGGAGCATATAGGGCCGGGTAGTCGATAGGCATAAACCCTTAGCGTCGTTGCTCGAGCGAATGCAATTTGGTCGAGGTTGGACCTCATTTGGATGGGCTGGGAAGGGACTGGCAACAGGTCCGGTCGACCGAGCTCTGTAGCCGGCCGACCGACCTGCTGCCAGGTGCATAAGCACCTCTCTGTTTAAGGTTCGGTCGACCGAGTATAGGGTTCGGCCGACCGACCTGCTTCCCGGGGAATTTTTAGGCAGGGTCCGGTCGACCGAGCTCTGTAGCCGGCCGACCGACCTGGTGCATTTTTGCCTATTTTACCTAGTTGTTTGAATTTCCAACTTTAATCGATTCGTGTTGTTTCCTATGGGTTGTTATCATTTGTTATGACTTTGATGACTCCTTTTTAGGGATTTTTGAATATCCATTCTGATGGATTCTTTATCGGTTTCTTTGGATTTTATTCACGTCTTCAAATGTGAATTTTAGTGATTGATTGTTCTTACAATCTTCTTTGTGATTTGTCACTTTAAAAATATAAAGGTTTTCTATACTAGTAGTAAATATCAAAAATCTTTCTTCAAATGATTTCAACACTATTTCAGTACAAAGCTCGTTCTTAAACCATTTTCCAATCTATTAGTATATACAAACCTTTACCTCACTCGTATGAGAAATCTAATTAAACGAATTAGTAAAACGAGTGGTATGAAATGCTTGCGTTTACTTCGTCGGTTAATTCTTGGACTTGTTCGATTGAATCTCTTGTGACAATTTTCTAGTGGAAATCTACAGTTTGTTCGTAAATATTTAAGTTAAGCAAGTGGTTATGGGACATGAAGCTAAACTCATATATTTACCAGCTTAGTGTAATTGACACTTCTCGTTGATCATGACGATCATCTTTGTGATTTAGACTAGCAATGTGCGATGTCTCTTTGTCTGCGAGGGAGACTAAACCCCGTTTTGTGGAGTTTCGACTCAAATTGGTGGGGTAGCAACCCATGGTCTTCGGGCCGTTTGTGGAGCTTCGGCTCAATTTGTGATGGTTAGCAACCATGGAATTAGCATTCCGTTTGTGATACACGTGTTGGTGAGCTTTATGCTCCCGTTTGTGATAGGCCTCCCCCCCCCTTTGTGATTTTTGGATTTCTTGAGATGATTTCTAGAATTTGTGTTTCACCAAATTTCGTGATTTCCATTGATAAGCTTTATCGATATTTTGTGCATTGGTGAATTTGTGCGTCATTGACTTTTGTGATTTCTGGATTTCGTGTGTTGAATTCTGGAATTTGTGTGTCATTGACTTTTGTGATTGACATTGATATTATTGTCAATATTTATGGTTTGGTGAACTAAATTAGGAGTATGACGTTTCTTTGATTCTTGTGTAGATTTTGTGACATTGAATAATCCCTTGATGATTTTCAACTACTTATATATATCACAGCTTGGCATTGTGATTATTATGTGTTTAGTCATATCTCTTATTCTATATCGTTTCATCTGATATTTATAGTTAGACTGATCCGTTTATTATTTTCTTATTAAATAATACTCGGGTCAGACCGAGATGTTACAGGTGCTTCTGCTTGACTTCTCCCCAGGGATTCATTAGTCTGACTTTTGGCTAACTACTTAGATTAGTAGTTTTTTGTTGCATACATTTGAGATATAGACTCCATAATGTATACTTATTCTTTTGCGTAGTTCGTGTAACTATTCTTTTGTGATATTGTGGATCTTTTTAGACCACTACTCTGACATACACTTTCATGTGTTAGTTATATATATTAATATCTTCTTCCGCCTTTGTGATATGAATTGTCTGTGACTGATTTATGTTATGCTTATTTCTATATTTGTTTCCGAAGGATTCATATAGCCACTGTGTAGTAGCTTTGAGTTTGTGTCGGTATGTCGGATTTCTCTTGATAAAGAAATGCATGTTATACTATTTGACATATCGATGCTCGCGCAAAGAAATTACACTGATGGTCGCTCCTCAACAGCCTTATTCTCCGTGCTAGTTGACAGCATTCACCGTAATGTTCTTGGCTAGCGTGGGTATAGAGGTGGGGGCGTCACAGCTTGGTATCAGAGCCAAACTTCACAACAATATGGAATGATATAACAAGGATCATCGTCCTAGGTCTATCTTAGGAGTCGTGCTTTAGGATTTTATCCGGGTCTACGTACCGTCCTATCCTATTTTCTTTTATGATTCCTTGTTTTGTCTATCAAGATTGCTTGATATTAAATTTGGTGAATAACCTTTTTCTTCTTCTTCTTTCTTTCTAAAGGGAGAAAAATGTCTAGACCAGGCCGCCCCAGAGCCGTACCATCTAGCACTCCACCCCAAGATGGAGTTTTTATGACGGCTCAACAGCTTCTTGATTTAGTGACAAATGCTCAAGCAGCTGGAGCTAACCCGGAACCTACTCACCCAAAGTCGGGATTTGCACGCTTGTGCAGCGATTACACTAATTTGGGTGGGGAGCCATTCAAAGGTTCCGAAACTATTATTGAAGTATAGGCTTGGCTAAGGTCATGCGATCGAATCTTTTCTCGCATGAATCTTATTGACCTTCACCGAGTTCAGGTGGCCTCTAGTATGCTCCGAGAAAGAGCATTGGACTGGTACGAGCTTCTTATTTCTGAGATTAATGAAGCGGATCTCACCTGGGAGCAATTCCGAGAACGCTTCGAGTTGAAATTTGTACCAGAAGTAGAGAAAGTGACACTGGCTCGACAATTTATAGACCTTGTTCAAGATAAGTCCTCCGTGACTGATTACGTCGCCTCCTTCGAGTCGCTTTCCAAATATGGGGTTGAATACATCAACACCCCTTTAAAGAAGAACCAGAGGTTCGTCTATGGCTTAAACAAAAATCTCAAGAAGCCATTACTTCTAAAGTTAGAAGTTTCTTTCGACCATCTCATTGATATCGCTCTTCGTCTTGAAGAGGCGGATAGGGAGAATGATGTTGAAGTGGCGGGTTCCAAACCAAACTTCAACAACAACAAGAAAAGGCCCAGTAAATTCAAAGGCCCCTATCCTAATAAGAAAGGGAAGCAAGCAACCTCCGTGGCAAAGACTTCTTCCTTTGGTCGTGGGGAATGCTATAATTGTGGTTCGAAGGACCATTACGCGAACAAGTGCCCAAAGTCTCTCTCTTGTCGCTACTGCAAAGGTCCCGGTCATGTTATATCTTCATGCCCCAAGCTTCAGGGCAAGAAGGAGGGAAAACTTAATGTTGCTCAAGCCCCTGGCAACACATCTCGTGGCCAAGGTATTTCTCATTCTATTCTGGATGGAATTATTTTATTTCGTGATCATCTTATTCGAGTTCTTTTTGATACGGGTGCGTCCCATTCTTTTATATCAAAAGAACTTGTCGATACTTTTTCTTTGATGTTTTGTGTTTAATGACTTCTTTGAGAATTTCGAATCCGGTTGGTGGATCCGCAACAATCAGTTTATTGTGTAAAGATGTCGAGATTATTTTGTGTGGTTTTTCTTTCCTAGCCGATTTGCATGTCATGCGTTATTTAGGCTTTGGAATGATTTTGGGAATGGATTGGCTTAACCGTTATGAAGCTCATATCCTATGTCCTGAGCGGACTATTCATCTTCGACATCCTCAATCTGTTAATCAGGTTTCTGTAATTCTTAAAGATTCAGATTCTGCCTTGGTTGCATCTTTATATTCTTTAAATCCTCGTGATGACGATGATGATGATGAGGGTGATATTATTTCTCTTATTCACGTCGTTCGTGAATTTTCCGACATATTCGAGCCCGTTTTAGGATTACCACCTAAGCGAGCAACTGAGTTCAGAATTAATCTTATTCCTGGAGCTCAACCTATCACTCGCCCTCCTTATCGTATGTCCAATAAAGAAAACGAGGAGATGCGTAAACAATTATCCGAATTGGAGACGAAGCAATTTATTCGCTCTAGTTCCTCGCCTTGGGGAGCTTCGACTATTTTTGTGAAGAAATCCGATGGTACACTTAGGCTTTGCGTTGACTACCGCAAGCTTAATGATCTTACTATCAAAAATAAATATCCTTTACCTCGGATTGATGACCTATTTGATCAACTTAGTGGTGCTAGAGTCTTTTCGCAATTAGACTTAGCTAATGGATTTCATCAGCTTCGTAGTGCAGAGGATAACATTCCTTTGACATCGTTCCGTACTCGTTATGGATCTTATGAATGGCTTGTTATGCCATTTGGTTTAACGAATGCTCCGGCTTATTTCGTTGACCTTATGAATAGAGTTTTCAAACACTTCCTCGATCAATTTGTTCTCATCTTTATTGATGATATTCTTGTGTATTCAAAAACCGAGGAGGAGCATGAAAAACATCTTCGGATTGTGTTGGGAACTCTTAGGAGTAATCAATTAAAAGCGAAATATTCTAAATGCCATTTTTGGAAATCTCGTGTGAAGTTTCTCGGTCATATTATTTCCGAATCCGGAATTTCCGTGGATCCTTCAAAGATTGAAGCGATTCAAGATTGGAAGAGACCGGAGAGTGTGACAGAGATTCGTAGTTTTCTCGGATTGGCGGGCTTTTACCGCCGTTTTATCAAAGACTTTTCTAAGATTGCCGTGCCTCTCACTAGCTTGACGAAGAAAGGTGTTAAATACATTTGGTCGGACAAATGTGAAGCTTCTTTTCAGAAATTAAAAGAACTTCTTTCTGATGCTCCTATTCTCGTTATTCCCGAGGGGAATCAGGATTTCGTTGTTTATACCGATGCTAGTCGCGTTGGTTTGGGTACCGTTCTTATGCAAAAAGAACGTGTTATTGCTTATGCTTCTAGGCAATTAAAGCCTGCTGAGACTAGACATGTCACTCATGATTTAGAGCTCGCGGCTACTGTTTTTGCTCTTCGGATTTGGCGTCATTATCTTTTGGGAGAGAAATTCGTTCTTTATACCGATCATAAATCTTTGAAGTATTTATTCTCTCAAAAGGAACTTAATTTGCGTCAACAGCGTTGGCTCGAATTTCTTGCACCATATGATCTTGATATTCTTTACACTCCCGGTAAGGGTAATCGTGTCGCCGATGCTCTTAGCCGTAAACAACAAGCTGTTGTTTCTATGATGATATCCGAATGGAACGATCTCAAGATCTTATCCACTTGTGAGATTCGAGACCGCGTATCCGATTTATGCTCATCATTTGTTTTATGTAGCCTTGAGGCTCATCCTTCTCTTTTTGACCGCATTCTTGAAGCTCAAAGGCTAGATCCTGAATTGGCTCTTCTCGGCCAAAATATTAAGGATAAAATTGATATTGAAGGTTTGAAAGACTTTGATATCGATTCTCGTGGCGGCATTTGGAAATTTGGTAGACTTGTCGTGCCAAGTATTGGTGATCTTCGTAAAGATATTTTAGAAGATTCTCATCATTCTAAATTTACCATTCATCCCGGTAGTAGTAAAATGTACGCGGATATGAAGCGACTTTATTATTGGGAGGGAATGAAACTTGACATCGCTAACTTCGTTAAGCGTTGCATGACTTGCCAACTCGTTAAGGCCGAACATCAAAGGCCCGGTGGGTTATTACAACCTTTAGAAATTCCAATTTGGAAGTGGGACCAAATTTCCATGGATTTTATAGATGGCCTTCCCCGTTCTCGATCGGGTCATGATAGCTTATGGGTGATTGTTGATAGACTTACTAAATCTGCCCATTTTATTCTCGTTCGGTCTAACCGAACCGTACCTCTTTTGGCCAAACTCTTCGTTAAAGAAATTGTTAAATTACATGGAGTTCCTACTTCTATCATTAGTGATCGTGATCCATTGTTTACTAGTGGATTTTGGAAGAGTCTTCAAAAAGCTTTGGGAACGAAGCTTAATTTTAGCACCGCTTATCATCCTCAGTCCGATGGACAAACCGAGCGTGTGAATCAAACTCTTGAAGATCTTCTTCGTGCTTGTGTTCTTGATTTTGGTGGAAGTTGGGAAGATCATATTTCACTTGTTGAATTTTCCTATAATAATAGCTTCCAATCTAGTATTGGTATGGCACCTTTCGAGGCACTCTATGGAAGGTCATGCCGATCTCCTTCTTGTTGGCTTGAGGCCGATGAGAAGCTGGTTTTAGGTCCAGATTTTATTCGGGATTCCACAGAGAAAATTAACCTTATTCGACATAGAATGAAAGAAGCCCAGAGTAGACAAAAATCCTATGCCGATAACCGAAGAAGGAAATTAGAATTTTCTGTTGGAGATCTTGTTTTTATTCGTGTTTCACCTATGAAGGGTGTTGTACGTTTCAGTCGATCGGGAAAATTGGCGCCTCGATATATTGGGCCATTTCCTATCACTGAACGTATTGGTTCCATGGCTTATCGCCTATCATTACCGGCTCAGTTTTCTGCTATGCATGACGTGTTTCACGTTTCTCAACTTCGGAAATGTCTTCGAAATTCTGATTCTATTCTTGAGCCCGGTGTTGTGGAAGAGATTGAAGTTTCGCCTAATTTAACTTATGAGCAACATCCTATTCGTATCATTGCTTCGGAAGTCAAACGACTTCGAAATAAAGATGTCCCACTTGTTAAAGTTCAATGGTGTTCAAATCCTAAGGATTGTTCTTGGGAATCTAGAGAGTACATCGAGCGAACACATCCGGACTTACTTTCTCGTGCTCTTTGAGGTGAACTTCTTATCTCAAATTTCTTTTGTGATGAATATGCTTTTATGGTTGTTACTTTATGTTCTCTTCTTAAAATATTGCGAGGACGCAATTTCTTTAAGGAGGGGAGTCTGTAACAACCCGCATATTTATCGATTTTATATTTAAATATTCTATCGTTAGTCGGATTTTAGTCCGAAAAGCTACTTTTTGCATACGGTCGAATTAGGACTCGGGACCATTCCCATTGAGTTTAAAATGCCGTTTGCGACCTTTTTGAGTATAAGCTTCGATATGTTTGGAGAAAGTTGATTTTTGCTACTTTTCACTTTGGGTTTGGTTTTGGGCTCAGCCCTATGTTTAACTTATGCTCAAATCTGAGCCACTCTTCCCCACTCACCCTCATTCTCTTCTCTTTTCAGTTCTAAGGCAATAATGGTGGGAGAGATTGGAAATTAAAACTCCAAAACCCTAGTTTCCTTTTTGCAAATCAAGTTCTAGCTCCAAACTAATAGAAGAACCCATTGGTAAGCTTCTCTTCTTCTTCTCCAACTCATTCTCTTATCAATTTCAGAAATTCCTAAACCTAATCTAGGAAATGTTTCTCTTGTTAGCTTAGAATCAAGCTTCTTGAGTTGGATTTGAAGAGTGGTTGATTCTCCTTTGCTTCTAAGCTTCTTTTTCAATCGTTTGGGTTCAAAGGTGAGATTTTTATCTCACATCTATGCTTATATTTATTTTCGATTGTTAGGTATGAATTCCTAACACTTATTCGTGTGCATTTGCTTTTGGTTTGGATTGATTTGGTGAATATTCCAATTTTTGGTGTTTTGAGTTCAATTCGTTAAAAATCCTAACTTTGATGTTTGAACATGTTTTTGATGATGCATCGAGGAGCATATAGGGCCGGGTAGTCGATAGGCATAAACCCTTAGCGCCGTTGCTCGAGCGAATGCAATTTGGTCGAGGTTGGACCTCATTTGGATGGGCTGGGAAGGGACTGGCAACAGGTCCGGTCGACCGAGCTCTGTAGCCGGCCGACCGACCTGCTGCCAGGTGCATAAGCACCTCTCTGTTTAAGGTTCGGTCGACCGAGTACAGGGTTCGGCCGACCGACCTGCTTCCTGGGGAAATTTTAGGCAGGGTCCGGTCGACCGAGCTCTGTAGCCGGCCGACCGACCTGGTGCATTTTTGCCTATTTTACCTAGTTGTTTGAATTTCCAACTTTAATCGATTCGTGTTGTTTCCTATGGGTTGTTATCATTTGTTATGACTTTGATGACTCCTTTTTAGGGATTTTTGAATATCCATTCTGATGGATTCTTTATCGGTTTCTTTGGATTTTATTCACGTCTTCGAATGTGAATTTTAGTGATTGATTGTTCTTACAATCTTCTTTGTGATTTGTCACTTTAAAAATATAAAGGTTTTCTATACTAGTAGTAAATATCAAAACTCTTTCTTCAAATGATTTCAACACTATTTTAGTACAAAGCTCGTTCTTAAACCATTTTCCAATCTATTAGTATATACAAACCTTTACCTCACTCGTATGAGAAATCTAATTAAACGACTTAGTAAAACGAGTGGTATGAAACGCTTGCATTTACTTCGTCGGTTAATTCTTGGACTTGTTCGATTGAATCTCTTGTGACAATTTTCTAGTGGAAATCTACAGTTTGTACGTAAATATTTAAGTTAAGCAAGTGGTTATGGGACATGAAGCTAAACTCATATATTTACCAGCTTAGTGTAATTGACACTTCTCGTTGATCATGACGATCATCTTTGTGATTTAGACTAGCAATGTGCGATGTCTCTTTGTCTGCGAGGGAGACTAAACCCTGTTTTGTGGAGTTTCGACTCAAATTGGTGTGGTAGCAACCCATGGTCTTCGGGCCGTTTGTGGAGCTTCGGCTCAATTTGTGATGGTTAGCAACCATGGAATTAGCATTCCGTTTGTGATACACGTGTTGGTGAGCTTTATGCTCCCGTTTGTGATAGGCCTCCCCCCTTTGTGATTTCTGGATTTCTTGAGATGATTTCTAGAATTTGTGTTTCACCAGTTTTCGTGATTTCCATTGATAAGCTTTATCGATATTTGTGCATTGGTGAATTTGTGCGTCATTGACTTTTGTGATTTCTGGATTTCGTGTGTTGAATTCTGGAATTTGTGTGTCATTGACTTTTGTGATTGACATTGATATTATTGTCAATATTTATGGTTTGGTGAACTAAATTAGGAGTATGACGTTTCTTTGATTCTTGTGTAGATTTTGTGACATTGAATAATCCCTTGATGATTTTCAACTACTTATATATATCACAGCTTGGCATTGTGATTATTATTTGTTTAGTCATATCTCTTATTCTATATCGTTTCATCTGATATTTATAGTTAGACTGACCCGTTTATTATTTTCTTATTAAATAATACTCGGGTCAGACCGAGATGTTACAGGTGCTTCTGCTTGACTTCTCCCCAGGGATTCATTACTCTGACTTTTGGCTAACTACTTAAATTAGTAGTTTTTGGTTGTATACATTTGAGATATAGACTCCATAATGTATACTTATTCTTTTGCGTAGTTCGTGTAACTATTCTTTTGTGATATTGTGGATCTTATATGACCACTACTCTGACATACATTTCATGTGTTAGTTATATATATTCATATCTTCTTCCGCCTTTGTGATATGAATTGTCTGTGACTGATTTATGTTATGCTTATTTCTATATTTGTTTCCGAAGGATTCATATAGCCACTGTGTAGTAGCTTTGAGTTTGTGTCGGTATGTTGGATTTCTCCTGATAAAGAAATGCATGTTATACTATTTGACATATCGATGCTCGTGCAAAGAAATTACATTGATGGTCGCTCCTCAACAGCCTTATTCTCCGTGCTAGTTGACAGCATTCACCGTAATGTTCTTGGCTAGCGTGGGTGTAGAGGTGGGGTGTCACAGGGTTGGTCCCGAAGCAAGTATTAAGAAGTTTTAAAAAGGATTTTAAACTTGGTTTTGAAATTTAAAAATGAATTAGTTTAAACTTTATTATATAAATTACTTATATAATAGTTGTTTTCTTTAAACATTGTTTAAGAAGTTTCGAATTTGATTAAATTTAGTTTAGTTAAGTAAAATTAGAAGTTGTTTTAAATGATAAGTTAGAAATGAAATATAAAGGTAAGTTAAAGGTAAAATGTTTAAATAGTTTTTTAAAGATCTTTAAAAGTTTATAAGACAAGTTTAAAATTTTAAATTAAAAATTTATTTAAATTATCATTTGATAAATGTTAAAGTTATTTAATGGAAGTTGTGTTTTGTAACTTTAATTTATCAAGTTGAATAAGTATATTAAAGCTTAATGAATGATTTAATTAAGTAAAGTTATCTTTAAAATAAAATGTTTTAAATGATAATTAAGGTATAAATAAAATGAGATTTTATCTTAAGATAATTATGGTTTTTAATAAATTGGGATTAATTAAGTTAATTTAGGAATTTTAGTATAATTGATTAACTTAATTAATTAAGTATAAAGGGTTAATTAAGTAATTAATTAAGAATAATTAATTCATTTAATTAATGATTAAGGATTTAATTAATTTTTAATTAAGGGTTATAATTAATTAATTAAAGGTTAATTAATTGTAGTTAAGGATAATTAATTAATAATTAAAGATTAATTAATTTCTAATTAGAAATTAATTAATCACGTAATTAGTGGTTGATTAATGGTAATTAAGAAATACTAAATTAAGTCTTATTAATTAATAATTAAGTTTTATTAATTAATAATTAAGGAATAATTAATTTGTAATTAAAGATTAATTTCGGGTTAATTAACTGTTAATTAAGGGGTTGATTAACAGGTAATTAAGAAGTACTTAATTTGTAATTAAGTTGTATTAACTAATCATTAAGGTTTATTAATTAATGGTTAAAGAATTAATTAATCGGTAATTAAGATTTAATTAATTTGTTTTAAGGATAATTAAGGGATGAATTATCCAATTGTAATTAATCAAATGAAGGTGATTAATTTAAGTTAATTAATTAATTAAAGGTAATCTTTTGGTAATTAATTAAGTATAAATACTTAATGAGATTGATAAGTGTAATTACTTAGTATAATTACAGGATGTAATTAATTAAAAGGAATTACTTAATGAGAAGTATTTAAAGGGTAATTACTTAGTAAAAGTAATTAAGGATTGATTAATTAATGTAATTAATCAAAGGATTAATATAATTAGTTAAAAAGTTAATTAATTAAGTAAGTAAGTACAGAAGGGTAGTTACTGTTTATGATTAATCAAGGTTGATTAATGGAATTAATTAATTAAAATATAATTAATTAATGTAATTAATTAAAGATTAACGTAATTAATTATAACTAATTAATTATTGGAAATAATTAATGAAGGATCATTAATTAATGCAATCAATGAGAGTAATTAAAGATTAGTTACTTTAAATGGTTAAGGATAATTAATTTGTGAAATTAATTGAAGGATAATTACTTTATGTAATTGAAGTATAATTAATCAAGGAGATTAATTAAGATAGATATTTGAAGGAGGGTTAATTAATTAAAGGTTTGTAATTAATTAATCCTTGATTAAGCAAAATTGGTAATTAATTCTTAAGTAATTGGTTTAATTTAAGTTAATTAAATTAATTATAATAGGGATTAATAATTGTTGCTTATGGATGATTGTTTGAGTAGAATATCTGAATTGGTTGATATCTATTGGATGATATGCTGTGATATTCTATGATGTGATATTTGATATATCATTGATAAATGTGTGATACTTATCTGTGTTGATGCTGTGTGAATTCAAGTATTGTATTGAATTGAATTGTTTTAAAACCTTTAAACAACTTGGACCTAAAAGATGGCGTTTTGGATTTCGATGAGACCGGGATCGGGTTTCCAGATTTGGATATCCAAAAACCACATCGATCCAAATTAACGATAGGTCGTGACATCTTAAAGTGAAGATCAAGATGGAGTTTTGAAGTGCAAGGGTTATTGTCGTTAACTCTGAGGGTGATTCCAAAATGAGTGTAACGAGATAATGCCTTCGGTTTCGTTCGAACCCAGAACGAACTTGTATGGATTGAATGCTTTCATAACATCGTCAGGTGGACGATGAGCATTCTAAGGGATGTGTTCTCTAAAGGTAATCGTAGCCTCAAGTCTCGTCAACCGGGAATGGCTAAAACAGGGGAGGTGCAGCAAGGCTAAGTGGGTCATGCCCAAGTAGGATGATATTTTCCCCTGTCTAGAGGTCCCTTTTTATTCGGTTGTGTGGGCATTTGTTGAGCTCCAATTGCCGGTGTTGTCTTGTTCGAGACTGTCCAGTAAAGGATGGCTCCGGCCTTGTGTTGCAAGGGATTGGGAGTAATCCTCGGTACGTTGATCTAGGCCACATACTGTGATGAGCGGTACCCCAGTAGCCCTGCCATTGATGGAAAATCATTCTTCCTACGTGCCCTTACGGTTTTGATTGTATTACCCACTTTTGTGGCTAGTAGCTGGAATTTAATGAATGTAACAATTTCGGCTATTTTCTATTTACTTGAAAACCCTAGACCCTATTATAATATCACAGAAATTCCTATCAAAATTTTTTGGTTAGCGTAAGGTAAAAACTTACCCATGTTCATGTGTGGAGAGTCTTACGTGATACCCTTTCTTTCAAAAAGTTTTTAAAGTTAAGCAACTTTAACCAGTTTACTCACACCAGACCCATGTCTGACCCGGTGTTTATTTCTATTTTATTAAACTCTTGGGTACTCAAATTTTTACGAGTAGCCAAGGGATTCATGTTAGGCTTGATGATTCTGGAGGACCAATGGAGCAGGAGGCTTCAGCATTTGTAGATATATATAGATGGTTCCGCTGTGTTGTTCTCTGAGTCGTTATCTGTATTGTATATTGAGTTGTATAACTAGACAGGTGTTTATAACTGTTTAGTATGTATTGTCTAAACTGTGTAACTCTGATGTATATGATACTATGTAATATTTATGTGATTAATATAATTTATTCGTTCCGTTGTTGAGATTCTGATGTGTTTCTTTCTTCTTTCTCTATCTTTTCTCTTTTCTATCCCTTTGTTTCTTAAAAATGATGCGTCTTATTGTGGAGAATAAGGCGGGTTGTTTCTATATGTATATATATATATTTCGAATCAAATTTATAATCATATACCTGTATATAATATATATATTATAAATCAAGTCATACTCTAGAGATTCAAATCATATTAATTTCTAAAACAAAAGTGTAGCAAAGTTACAGAATGGTCTATCCACTTCGAAACTCGAAAATGAATGTCGAAGATACGGCCGCCATCACCGAAATTATTTTCCAGCGACAAAAGAGGAGAGCATTGATATAAAACTTTCAAAATTGTTTGAAAATGGTTTCTATTCGAAAATACTTTGAATAATATGCCCTTAAAACCTTTAAAACCAAAGTTTGAAATCATCGAAAATTAATTCTCAAATTCTTAACTTAAATTCATTTTTAAATTCTAAATCAAATTATAACCAAGTTTTATAAATTCATTTATTTATATTATGCAATAGTCAATGGTTTACAAAACAATGAATGAAAATCAAAAAATAAAATTTATACTTATCTATAATATAATCATACAAAATTATTTTATTTACCAAATTTGAAAATAATACTGCGTCAGTTTTCTCTGCTCAAGTGTTTTGGAAATCCTATCAATAGCGTTGATCAGACGAATCAATCGAAAACCCTAATCAACATCAACAACTCAAACAACATAATATATATGTATAAATATTAGTTACAAACACACTCCCTCACTTGATAATAAAAAATAGATTTCAAAGAAAGGATAGAGATTCCAATTTAATGGACTCAAATCAAAGAGAATTCTTATTCGAAGATAAGTTCGAAACAAAAGATAAGATGATTAAATAACAAAATGGGGAGATGAATAAGCTTATATAAATTACGGGCAACCTTAACTGAGTCAACCGTGACTACAGGAATAAGATCGATGAGAATTCTGAGACAAATCTACATTCGCTCTCAAGAGATAGAATTCGGCATAAGAAGAAATATCAGCATCTAAACCAAGGATATATAAATCTTCGGTGAATCAATGCCTGTTGTAAAGGAGTTTCGCCCCTTTACAATCATTCAAAGATTGGCGAGACCGTCTATTTATTATAGAGATCATTCGGAGTGGAGTTATGGGATACTCTAGAATTAGAAAAAATGAATAGAGGGAGACAAGAATGGTTTTTGGAACCCAAGAGAATGTTCCAAAATTCAAAGGAAACCGAGTCAAAGAGGAAGGAATTCAGTCTCGAACGGAAGTGATTCCATAATTAAATCCACTCTATATGTTGAGTTTTGCCTAAAACCTCGCTCTGATACCAAATGCAACAGCCCGATATTTTCAACCATTCGCATCCAAACATGCCGGAATTGAATTGCTCAAAATATCAAGTTGTTAATTTATATTTGGCAAAACTCAGCATATACAATAAATAAAATAATCACATAATCACAGACACAGAGTAATATAAGAATAATGCAGCGAAAACAAGAGAATAGTAGTTCATGAAGCTACTATATATAACAGAGTTAAATAAGATACAACAGAAGTCTCGAATATAATAGTCAAATACAAGATCAAAATACATCACTGGAATCAGCTTAATAACTCCAAGTTGAAGGATGTAGATGGATCTCCAAACGAAGCTCCAACTCCAAAGGTGAGTCTCAAAAGCTATATCACTCGGTCTGACCCGAGCGTAAAGCAAAAATACAAAACACTCGAGTCAGGATTAACATTCTTATATCAATAATTCCAACTCAAGTGAAATAACAACTGAAATACGAATAACTCAAAGGCTGTTTGAGATAACCATCATCTAAGGATTCGTTAAACTGTTTACTATGTAGTAATATATGCTATTATAATAATATCTAGAGTAAAGTATAATATATTTAAAAATAGCGTTAAGGCGTTACCCATATCCTCCTTAACGCATTTTATAGTGCCAATAATCTATACGGTACTATAGTCCCTCTTGATTGGGAAGCCGCCAGAGGATACTCCATAGGTATGGCACAAATCAAACTCGTACAAGGCACGCTAAGGTAGGTGACTCGGCACATCTAGGCAATGCCAGGGTAGATATACCAATTATGCATCCGGACTGGTGGTAACGCGTAGCAGCCACTACCGCCCACCTCGAGCCACACTCCAAAATCAAAGGTGCGCCCAATCAATCACAAAGTAATAGAATGGTATCGAAGGAGTGCGTCCGATAAGAGGAGCTACCCCATTGGCCCGGAATCGCTCCTATTTTAGCCACCTTATGCCAACTCGGGGGAGTCGGGTCCACGTATGTACCTTAGTAGAACGTCGCCACCATCCTACTTCATTCTGGAGTCTCCACCGCGTACACGGTTGTTAAAGTGGTTTTCGGAGTTGGCAGCGAGTATGACAACATCCGATCTCGGTCTCTTTAACAACCAAATGTTATTAAAACACCGCAGTCATTTCAAATAATTTATACTTCAAAAACAAAATATCATTGCCATTTCAAAAATCATATCAATATGATATCATTTCTATTTCAAAACCAAATAAGATATCATTTCCATTTCAAATATATCCTTTTCCAAAATCATAGTATTTTCAAAGTTATAACACTTCGAAACCAGAACATTTGAAATTATAACACTTTAGGAAATCATAACACTTTAGAAATCAAAATACTATGAAACCATAATATTATGAAACCATAATACTTCCCATTTAACGATTTAGATAATAAATATTATATAAAGTAAAATAGTTTATAAAGTAAATAGTTTATATAAAATAGTTAAAAGTTAAAATCATTTATATTAAAATAGTTTATATTAAAAATAGTTTATATGAAAATAATTTATAAAGTAAAATATATATATATATATATATATAGTTTGAAATATAATTTAAGAATACTTTATATAATAAAATAGTTTTCTCACGTTTCACAAATCAGTTCCAAATCAACTTAAACTCCAAATTCAAATTTAATCAAATCTCAAATCATCAATTTCAATCCCATTCAATTTTTCAGTAAACCATTTCAAATTATATTGGTTTCAAAACAGATTTGTACCCCAAAGTAAACCATTTCAATTTCAATATTTCCAAAGCTTTAAATATTCAAACACTTCAAAACTAAATTTGAAAATTTCATATATATCTAAATTTAACTCCATTATTAGTTTTAAAATATCGAAAAAATCCAATATCACTTAAATATATCTTGAATAATCTAAACTAAATATTCCCTTTAATTTAATCAATAAAATCATATTTTTAAAATCTCAATTTCAATAAGTTCCAAATCAACTTTAATTAAATATAATTCTCAATTAAATACAATTTCAAATTTATCATCTCAACCTTGTTTTATTAAAATCATTACAAACTTTGAATAAAATAAAATTTAAATAAATGCTTAAATATATTATATTTTAATAAAATCAAACTTTATTATTAATTTTATTTAGTATTAAAACAAATTCATACATAGCTTAAAATCAAGAATTTAACTATATATAAAATAACATTTATATAATATCTAAAATCAATATTTATATAAAACCATATATTTCTTTCCAAAAACATTGAAATCATTTTCAATATATATATAAATATATAGACCACGGTGTCTGTATATAATTTTCTATCCTATGGTCAAGTGATACAGATATTTGTCATTTCAGTCCACAATTTAAATATATACGGGTATATATCATTTCAACCCGTAATCCCAAATTTAATTCAATGAAAATCACTTGGGTCTATCATTCAACCCATAACGATTTTCTCCTATTCTACAGATCGTTCGGGTATGTATCATTTCAACCCATAGCGAATTCTATACTAACAGGAAACTTGCAGAGTGATAACAGATATGATAATAATATAACACGCATATAACATTAACATAAATAACAGATAATGGTGTCTGTTGTCACAGGTGAACAGATAGCATATATAGCAATGTAAATAACTAACAGCGGCATATTTCAATTGAAATCAAATTTAATAAATATAAGAACATTAATCGTGAGTGATGCTCACCTTTCAAGGCTCGAGATGAACGAGAATGAGATGAGTTACGAATCCAAGCACGGATTCCGAATCAAAGCTAGATTGGCACAAATTCAATGAACCGAGCTGATAACAGGAATCGATGAAACAAATTGAATCAGTTTGACAGAAATAGCAATATATATATATACACACATTTATTATTATTACCCTGAAATCAATACTAAATTTTAAAACAAATATTAAAATAACATATACAATTAAAATCATTGTTTTTAGTTAAGCACACATATATAAACTTTTATATACAACAACATGTTATGTAGTACTAATATAAACTTATATACACATATAGTGTAACATTAATAAACCTATTTATATACCTACAGCAACTTTCATATACATAAACAATCAGATCCTGTACAAAACAAATAAAAAATATATATACAAACAACTTCCAAATGCTTACAATATAAACAACAGCTTGTTCAATCTGTAAAATTTATATTAATATAATACTAATTTAGATTACTATAATATGTTCACAAATTTATATTAATAAAATAATACAAATAAAACCAATATACTCATATAAACAAACAGTTATATATATTTAGTCTTACATAATATAATAATGTTTATATATTTAATGGTCAGATAACATATATACATAGTAATTGGAAATGTAAGATCTGGGAACACAACGCACGACAAATCATATATAAACATAACCACCGAGAGATACTAGCAACATATATACACAGTCTATCAAAATATAAAATATATAAACCCAACAATATAAATATATAACAATATATAACTGATCTGTAACCTTATAACTATATATATATATATAAGTCATAAACAGAACCGTGGGAACTATCTACATATTAATAATATATAATATTCCCATACATAAAACTGAAACTCTCACAATTTGTATATAGATAGCTTAAAACAATTATGCAACTCATTTTTTTTAATAAACAAATACTAAGTTAATATATACTTTATATATACCTAGATAGAGAATAGTAAATATATAAATACACTACTACCTTATAATATTATACTCTGAAATTCCTATACATATAAGCTTTTATAAACTATAGTTATTTAAAATCAAGCTATATATATACTTTATAACATAGAAAACGGTCAATGAAAGAGTATACACCAAGAGATTTGAATATAAGATGTATGTTTTAAACACATATACTACCAATAAATAAACTAAGCTATAACTTACATAAAGTATGGAAAAAAATATAAATATAAATTTCAGAACAAAAAACGTAGGATTATGTATAATATATAAAGTTATATATGCAGACTTACAAGGAGACTTGAAAATACATCATTATTAACTGGGAAAGGTGGGATGGTTGAATACAAGGCCGATGGGAACAAGAGAAAGAAGGCTGTGTGTGTGAGGGTTAGGAAGAAGGAAAGGGGTGTGTATGTTTTAGTGGGAAAGAGGAAGGAAGGTGGACATGCAAGCTTTTGGGAGCAGCTACAGGAAGACATAGCAAAACTTTCATCTTTTTTTTAGTGAGAATGACAGAGCTAAAGTGGAAGAGAAACAGAGGAATGTCAAAGAAAAGGACGAACAAGTATATGTTGGAACCAGTGGAAAAGGAAAAGTCACCATAAATTCGGGAAATAATAAAGGACGGTGGCTATTGATTATTTTAGGGAGCAACGAAAAGGCACAGGTCTAAATAGGGAACCGATACGACTGATCGGTTTGCCGATTCTTCGTGTCCCGAACTTCGAAACACACGAATGAATATACCGCATAGATCAATATGATGAGACTATCAAAACAGTATATAGATATCAGTGGTAAGATCATCCGACCGAAAGTCAATAATCGGTACCGAAAATGCTGCTAATTTGTCCGAAACAAGATAAACGGAGTAGTAGCAGCCTAAATTTGGAGAAATGAAATGTGACGTCTCACTCAGAAGATGATTTACAAATTTTCTATAGAAAAATATTTAAGTTTGGAAAACATTTTATTATCATCAAATATTAACTGATTTAACTGAAATAGAATTACACAATAAAATAAACTTTCATATTATCAACTGAAAATTTACCAGTTGTTATGTTAAAATAGACATATTCCAAATATCAAAATTTTATTTTAGAATTTTGTTGTTTAAAATTTCACAAAATTTCAATTAAATATATAAATAAAACAAATAAAATTATTATAAAATTTTTACTAGTCGTTACAATAAACATACCATTTTAAATATTCTTAATTAAGATGTATCGAGACTGGATATTGATACATCCGTTGGGACTAGAGTATGTAACGTTTTCTGAATGTTGGGTAATGTATTACTCATGACTGTTGGAGGCACAAAGGGGTTATATACTAATAGTTATTGAATTACTATGATGACTCACTTGATAATTTTCTGTTGGTTAATATAACCACGGTCAAACAAAAATTATTGATGTGAAAAAATTACATGGTTCTCTTGACTTGAGAATACTATTGATCTTCAGTGTGGAAGCTTCACTTTAATTATGGTTAAATCTTTGCACAACTTCCATCAAACGACTATAATTCGTTTTAGTGGAAGAATTGTAAGTGAAACACTATTCAAAAGATGAGACGATCTCCTCGGTTATATGAGGTTAGTATCACGGTCAATTAAAGTCAATTCAAAGTCAAAGTCTCTAGCTAGAGCAATATAGTTAATAATAATTGTTATTATTGAATCAAGAACATTGTATTTGGACTATAAATTTGAATGTGTACGATACTGGAACCGTAACAACACTGTATTTTGTAATTATTTTAATTGAATTTTTTATTTAACTTTATTTTATTTATTTAATTTATATAATTTTGTTATTTCAAATATAAACTTTGATTTTGATGTGAATTAGAATTCCAAAACTGATTAAATAGAATATTTTACAAAAAAATGTATTTTGGTCAATATGGTCAACTTAATTCTTCTTATATTTTCTTTAAATTTAATTATATATTTTCATTTTATTTCACTTTGTTTTGGTTTTTAAATGTATTTACTGAAATTATATTGTTTTATTTGTTTTAAAAGATAATGGAAATATGAAGGGACTTAAGCATTAACTTGTGTGACCTTTCATTAGCCAAAACCTCTTCAATTTCCGAAGTCTTTTCAATTGCCTTGAGTTTTGGCCGTGCATTTTTTGTGTTTAGCTGTGAATTCCATTCATTTCACGTGAGAAAACATCTTCCTCATCACATTTTCACGGCTAGCAAAATAGAGTGGTAATGGCTTCTCTTTTGTCACTTTTCTTCTCATTTTTCATATGTTTTTGCCTTGTTCTCTTGCTTGTTTTGCTCGGCCACCACTAGCTAGCCTTGGCCATCACCTCCACTACCTCCTCCTCATCACCATCAGCCACCTATCCCTCTGATGTGACCAGGCCGCACCACCCATATGAACAAAACTCCTCAAAAAAATGCAACAAATCCCTTGAAAACATGCATAACCAAGCCACTTTTGCTTCCACACCTTCAACCACCACCTTGGCCACCACCACTAGCCGCCACCACTACCTTGATACTACCACTACACATCATCCTAACCTCTATCCAGATCTGAAGCCTGAAGGCCGAGCCCAAACCCTCCAAGGCCGAGCCCTTTTGTTGACCAAAAACATACTATTTTGCCCTAAAACCTCTTCACATTCTACCTTGTAACTTCCACCATATGTTCTAACCCCTAGGCCGTGCATTTCTAGGACGCAAACCTGAGCTAAAGCATGTCCAAACCTGAACCAAAACATCCCCTAAGCCGTGCTAGCAAGTGTAGAAAGCAAGGCAAAAAGTTGTGTATTCATATTACTTTTCTATTCAAAGTTATTTCAATTCAATGTTGTATCGAATTATAACTTTATTTTGGTTTTGTTTATGGGTTGTGACAAGATCATTAGCTGGATTCTCATCCTCTTGAATCCATCGTTGTATCATCATGCTTTTGGGTATCCGTTTGTACCATTTGAATTGATAACTCCAGCACAAAAAGGTGAGTAAATCTCACATGACTATATATACTTATGCAATTGTGAAGCAACAACATTTGAATGTGTAGAATTATAAATGATGCTATAACTGCCTGTGATTATTTATATATGATGTTAAACCTATTAATTTACATTTCATCTCATCTGTTACTGCTATATGTTGTTAACTGTTCATTTATATCTGTTTATCACACTGCAAGTTCCCTGTAGAATAGAATCACTATGGGTTGAAATGATACATACCCGAACGGACTTTAGAATAGAGAAAAATCGTTATGGGCTGAAACGATAGGCCTGAACGGTTCTTATTTATTTTATTTTAACTTGGGATTGAGGGTTTGAAATGATAGAACCTGGATTTTTCTTTTTAAACTGCGGATTGAAATGATATATATCTGTATCACTTGACCTAGGTTAGAAAACTATATACAAGCCTGTGGTTATTGTATAAAGTGTTTTAGATATATTTTTTTAGTATATTAAAATATAAATTTACGAAATTTGATTTAAATAGATTTTGAAATGTTTAAAATGAAGAAATTATGATTTTTCTCTCTCAGTTAAAAATTTAATCAATGAATGGTTAAATTGGATTTTTGAAATATAACTTAAATCTGGAAATTTGGACTTTGGCTTTTAAAATGACCTTTAAGTTATATAAATAAAATTTTAAATGGTTTAAAATGTAAATTTATGATAATTTGATTTAAATAGATTTTAAAATGTTTTAAATAAAGGATTTATGATTTTCCTATAAGTGGAAATGTTAAATAAATAAATGGTTAAGTTGAATTTTGGAAATATAACTTAAGTTTGGAAATTTAGAGTTTTGGTTAAAAATGATATTTAAGTTATATAAATAAAATGCAAATTTAATTTAATTTGGAAAATGGTAAATATGATAATTTGATTTAAATTTGAATTTAAGTGATTTATCAAAGTATTATTGACTTTTCTATGAATTTAAATGGTTAAATAAATGAATGCTTAAATGTGTAATTTTAAAACACAACTTGACTTGGAAATGTGAAATTTGGTTTAATTAAAGATTTTAGTTAAATGAAATCAACTGGAAATTTAGTTTAATTTATGAAATGGAAATTTAAAATGTAAGTATTAATAAATTGCATATGTGAAGGAATGGAAATTATACATTTGAATTTGTTAAGTAAATTTATTGAAAAATTTGATTTATTTATAAGAAATTTATTTTATAAAAATCATATGTTAAAGGTATGTTAATAAACATGTTTGAATGTTAAAATATGATTTTATAACGATTAAATGGTTTAAATTGAAATGTTTTCAAGTATAACTTACAGCAGCTTTTTCTGAATGCTGTGAATGGCTGAAATTTTCAATGTTTATGGTTTTAACTTAGTAAATGAACTCAGAATGGTTTAAAACTTTGAAAATTAAATATTTGATTTGAAAGGATATAAACTTCACTTTTAAATGGTTTAAATGAATTATTTTGATTGAAATATAAGCTATTTAAAAGGTGATTTGGAATGATAATAAGTGAATGATATCTTTAAATTTAAATGGTATTTAAAGTTGAATATTTGGATTTGAACTCAAATGATATTTGATATATTAAAAATAATTTGAAAATAAAGTTTTCAAAGATATGATATTTTGATATTAAAATGATTTTAAAATAAAGTTTTGAAAAATATGATATTTTGATATTAAAATGATTTGAAAATGAAAGACATGATATTTATGTATTAAAATGATTTGAAAATAATGTTTCTAAAAGATATGATATTTTGATATTAAAATGATTTGAAAATGAAGTTCTGAACGATATGATATTTCAATGTATTCAAATGATTTGAAAGGAAGTTTTGAAAGGATATGATAATTTAATATATTGAAATGGTTGGAAATGACTTGATATTTATTTTGATAAACATTTGAAGTTGAAAGATATAATTTTGAAATATATTTTGGAGTGAAATTATATTTTATTTTGAAGTATAAAATATTATTTTAAACTTACAACCATGGGTTATAATAACGATTGGTTGGCAAAGAGACCGGGATTGGATATGGGCATACTCTCTGACGATACCAAAAACTACTTTGACAACCGTGTACGCGGTGGAGATTCCAGAATGAAGTAGGATGGTGGCGACGTTCTTGAGGTATATTACGTGGACCCAACTCCCGTGAGTTGGCATAAGGTGGCAGAAACAGGAGCGATCTCGGGCCAAAAGGGTTAGCTCCTCTGGTCGGACGCATTTCTTCGATACCGTTCTATTGCTTTTGTGATTGTTTGGGCGCCCCTTCGATTTTGGGAATGTGTTCCAAGGTGGGCGTATGTGGCTGCTGCGTTACCACCAGCCCGAGTGTCGTAATTGGTATATCTACCCTGGCATTTCCTTGTGTGTCATGTCACCTACCATATCGAGCTTTACTACGAGTTTCTATTTGTGTCGTAACTATGCAGTATCTTCTCGTAGTCTCCCGATCAGGAGATATGCATGTACTGTGTAGACTATTGGCATTATTTGTGTTAAGGGGAATATTGGGTCACTCCTTAACGCTATTTTAAAGTAAGTTTATTTTACTGATAGACATTATTATAATAGCGTAATATTACTACATAGTAAATAGTTTAACGGATCCTTAAAGGATGGGCGGTCCCAAGCATCCTTTAAGTTACTTGCACTTTTACTACAGTTCACTTGAGTTGGTTTACATTGTATAAGTATGTATGTCCTGACTCGAGTGTTTGTATTTTTATTTACGCTCGGGTCAGCCTCAGTATTCACAGATTTGGATTTCCACATTCTAGAGATTGGAATTGCTGGAGATTTTCTGCTTGTCCAGTTTTATCTGTTTCACTTCCAGTTATCCTGTTGATCCGAGTGTTGTATTCATTTTGTACTTGGTTATTATCTTGAGACATCTTTTGTACTTTATTTCTTCTGTTGTATCTTATGTAACTCTGATATATTACATAGTAGCTTCATGAACTACTATTTCTTTTACTTCCGCTGCACTATTTCTTTTTAAACTGCGTATTGAAATGATATATATCCGTATCACTTAACCTAGGTTAGAAAACTATATACAAGCCCGTGGTTATTGTATAAAGTGTTTTCGATATTTTTTTTAGTATATTAAAATATAAATTTATGAAATTTGATTTAAATTGATTCTGAAATGTTTAAAATAAAGAACTTATGATTTTTCTCTCTGAGTTAAAATTTTTGATTAATGAATGGTTAAATTGGATTTTTGAAATATAACTTAAATCTGGAAATTTGGATTTTGGCTTTTAAAATGACCTTTAAGTTTTATAAATAAAATTTTAAATGGTTAAAATGTAAATTTATGATAATTTGATTTAAATAGATTTTAAAGTTTTTTAAATAAAGGATTTATGATTTTCCTATAAGTGGAAATGTTAAATAGATAAATGGTTAAGTTGAATTTTGGAAATATAACTTAAGTTTGGAAATTTTAATATTTAAGTTATATAAATAAAATGGAAATTTAATTTAATTTGGAAAATGGTAAATATGATAATTTGATTTAAATTTGAATTTAAGTGATTTACTAAAGCATTATTGACTTTTCTATGAATTTAAATGGTTAACAAATGAATGCTTAAATGTGTAATTTTAAAATACAACTTGACTTGGAAATGTGAAATTTGGTTTAATTGAAGGTTTTAGTTAAATGAAACCAATTGGAAATTTAGTTTAATTTATGAAATGGAAATTTAAAATCTAAGTATTAATAAATTGCATATGTGAAGGAATGGAAATTATACATTTGAATTTGTTAAGTAAATTTATTGAAAAATTTGATTTATTTATAAGAAATTTATTTTATAAAAATCATATGTTAAAGGTATGTTAATAAACATGTTTGAATGTTAAAATATGATTTTATAATGATTAAATAGTTTAAATTGAAATGTTTTCAAGTATAACTTACAGCAGCTTTTTCTGAATGCTATGAATGGCTGAAATTTTCAATGTTTATGGTTTTAACTTAGTAAATAAACTCAGAATGGTTTGAAACTTTGGAAATTAAATATTTGATTTGAAAGTATATAAACTTCACTTTTAAATGGTTTAAATGAATTATTTTGATTGAAATATAAGCTATTTAAAAGGTGATTTGGAATGATAATAAGTGAATGATATCTTTGAATTTAAATGGTATTTAAAGTTGAATATTTGGATTTGAACTCAAATGATATTTGATATATTAAAAATGATTTGAAAATAAAGTTTTCAAAGATATGATATTTTGATATTAAAATGGTTTGAAAATGAAAGACATGATATTTATGTATTAAAATGATTTGAAAATAAAGTTTTTAAAAGATATGATATTTTGATATTAAAATGATAGAAAAATGAATTTCTGAACGATATGATATTTCAATGTATTAAAATGATTTGAAAGGAAGTTTTGAAGGGATATGATAATTTAATATATTGAAATGGTTGGAAATGACTTGATATTTATTTTGATAAGTATTTGAAGTTGAAAGATATTATTTTGAAAGATATTTTGGAGTGAAATGATATTTTATTTTGAAGTATAAAAAATTATTTTAAAGTTATAACCACGGGTTATAATAACGATTGGTTGGCAAAGAGACCGAGATCGGATATGAGCATACTCTCTGTCGATACTGAAAACCACTTTGACAACGGTGTACGTGGTGGAGATTCCAGAATGAAGTATGATGGTGGCGACGTTCTTGAGGTATATTACGTGGACCCAACTCCCGTGAGTTGGCATAAGGTGGCAGAAACAAGAGCGGTCTCGGGCCAAAAGGGGTAGCTCCCTTGGTCGGACGCATTTCTTCGATGCCATTCTATTGCTTTTGTGATTGTTTGGGTGCCCCTCTGATTTTGGGAATGTGTTCCTAGGTGGGCGTATGTGGCTGCTGCGTTACCACCAGCCCGAGTGTCACAATTGGTATATCTACCCTGGCATTGCATTGTGTGCCGTGTCACCTACCATATCGAGCTTTACTACGAGTTTCTATTTGTGTCGTACCTATGCAGTATCTTCTCGTAGTCTCCCGATCAGGTGATATGTAGGTATTGTGTAGACTATTGGCATTATTTGTGTTAAGGGGAATATTGGGTCACTCCTTAACGCTACTTTAAAGTAAGTTTATTTTGCTGATAGACATTATTATGATAGCGCAATATTACTACATAGTAAATAGTTTAACGGATCCTTAGAGGATGGGCGGTCCCAAGCATCCTTTAAGTTACTTACACTTTTACTACAGTTCACTTGAGTTGGTTTACATTGTATAAGTATGTATGTCCTGACTCGAGTGTTTGTATTTTTATTTACGCTCGGGTCAGCCTGAGTATTCACAGATTTGGATTTCCACATTCCGGAGATTGGAATCGCTGGAGATTATCTGCTTGTCCAGTTTTATCTGTTTCACTTCCAATTATCCTGTTGATCCCAGTGTTGTATTCATTTTGTACTTGGTTATTATCTTGAGACCTCTTTTGTACTTTATTTCTTCTGTTGTATCTTATGTAACTCTGATATATTACATAGCAGCTTCATGAACTACTATTTCTTTTACTTCCGCTGCACTATTATTACTCTGTGTCTGTGATCTGTGATTTTATTTATTGTATATTCTGAGATTTGCCAAATTTTATTCACAACGCGGTATTTTGAGAAATTCAAGTCCGACATGTGTGGATGCGAATGGTTGAAAATACCTGGTTGTTACAGGAATTTTGACCATTACCAATTTACACAAGTCCTTTGATGAAGAGAATTGATGTAAACAATTATAACAACCGGGTAATACTTAATAAAGTAAAATTGGATTTTACCGATGCCAAATAGGCGGTAAGTTTGGCCATAATGTCACACCACCTGCTAAGTGTCATGCGAACGTTAATATTTGAATTGTTCGATATTAATCACTAAACAAATTTACACCTAAGGTTCACAGGACAGAAATGTTGAATAATACTATTAGCACCTAATTTAATTAAATTATAACTGTTATAAATTAATTAAACTGGTTAACATTTATGGAACATTAATTATAAAAATTTATTTTATGTGTATTGAACTACAACGACCCGCTATTCGTAATACCTCGAATCAACGTCGAATAATAACGTCCGACTCTCGAATACCACAAAAGACGGCTTATTAGGGTAAAATAAAAAACAAAAGACAAAACCAAGGCGTAGCGATAGAATCTCATAGTGGAATGATAATATATATTAACTGAATATACAAGAACATAACATGATAAATAATATATAAGAGATTGTACTGATAGAATTAATTGATAAATAAATATTAATACATAAAGTCTTAATACAATATTTTATACAACAACTCTCATATATAATAGCATATGTATAATGTACTACTAAAACATCAAGTATATATCCAAAGTATCGACTTCGCCTCCAAAGTGCTCTAGTGTCCTGGAAGTGTATCCCCAAAAGCACCTGGCTCCCAAACTATCAATCGAGTACCCGAGAGTTGTTACGACACTAACAGACAAAGATAAAAGTGGATCATACATAAAGCCTGATGTGAGGGGAACTATCTCAAAATATCGTATATTAAACCATATACAAATAAATAGGAAACTTCTTAAGTTCTGCCGGTCCTTTCCATAAACGTGGCTTGGGGATAATCCAAACTACCTATAAATAAGTAAAGTAAACCCAACTCAAAGGTAGGGAACCATACCATAACATGATCTTCGCATGTCATCAACAAGTCGACACAACTAATATAGTGTGATTGATACGTAACAGTATTCCATGATAAAGGTAACCCAATATATAAATGTAAGGGTAATATAGATATCACCCTAAAACTTATAACCAACAAATATGCTACACACAACATAACGGCAAATGATTAATAGAGAATAAATTGATACGCATCATTATTTATGGGTGAAGTCCACTATGGACACTAATCGATTCAATGATCCCTATCAAAGCATCTAAAATGTAAAAAAAATACAGCGATATAACAATGCTATTAACATAACATCTTTATACCCAAAACAAAAATATAGATATCAATAATTGATACTCATTTCGAATTGTCATTAGCTACCAAAGAGACTTATCGAGAGCCACAACAAACTTGTGAACTCCCCTAAAAACCATAACCTTAAAAGAAGTTGCCATGTTGGTGTTGTCGCAGCACCAAGTCTTACTACAGAACATTACATGACTTTTTCTAGACTGGCATTCCAATCTCTCTCTGCACCTACTCTAGGACAACGTCTGTAGGTCATGTGACTCAATGGTACAATGGATTCCCTCACTAGCATTCTTCCCTTTCGGTTGTCTATATTGACATACCAGAATCATGTGAACGCTAAATCTCGCATGGACCCTTCCCACACGGGCATACAACATCGAAGTATTATCGTCCCCATCTGGATCGTGATTCGTTCATCGCACTACCCAGTGGTCACATGGTAGGCATACAAATACACACACACACACACACATATATCACCAAACCGTGTGTCTATAATTTTACATGCATACATACATATATCACTTGAACCATATATTTATATATCTGTTTAATATATTTTCTCCATTATCCGGCCTTTTGGCTCGGCTGTATCTAAACCAATCAGACGAGACAGACTCAATTGTCATCAAGATCGATGTATCTGATTACCGATTACGATGCCTAAATATCAGGCTTAAATGATAAAATGAAGCAGTAGTAAAGCAGCAACTGAAGCAAAACTCGATAAAACACTTAGAGCATGGAAGTTCACTACTTCCTAAGGCTAGATTAGGTACGATTCAAATTCAATACTACAGATCATATCGTATCGATTACATTGCTCAATTCAACGATGATAGAGCGATATCTCAAAATCTACAAGCCCAACATACTTGAAACTTTCAGAATATCAATATATAGGAGAGAGAAGTCTCCACAAATGATCGCATGTTGAAATGAGCAAGTCAGAATGATTGGTGAACATCGTTCACAAATAAATATACTATTTTTGCATGAATGGTCTAATTCAATGAAGATTAGTCGATATCTCACCAATCATAACTCAGAATGACACCAAACTTTAGGAGCACGGACTGAAGGCATTGGGGAGCTCATTGAAATGATCACATTTGCATTGGAGCATGAGTGAAAAATCGATACCGATCGTTCCAATGATTGAGTTAGAACTTCCAGTCGTTCTGGTGGGCCCCTATGGATCCAGAGAGTATTCTGCCGAATTTCCAGTGAGATATTTCATCTTCTTCACCTATAAATATAGAATTATTCTTCATTTAAAGGATCTTTATATTGCTTATTGCTTGGGACTTCATTTTAATCAAGTGCTATTATTATTGCTTCATTGTAATCAGATTTACAAGTGATCAATAAAGCAAATTCTTCAAAGTGGACGTAGGCACACAACGCAAACCGCTATAAATCCTCGTGTCTTAGTTACTGCTTAATTTCAATTACTTATTTACTTATCCTCTCTATTTAATTTTGATTATTTTTCTCTACTATTCTACTCTTGAGTATTTGTTCCCACTTTTGGTGCAAATATATATATATATATATATATATATATATATATATCACTTAAACCATATATTTATATATCTGTATAATATATTTCGACCATATTCGGTAACACCATGTCTGGCATATCGAACTATACAAACGCTTAAATTGTTGATTGATAAATCAAGCTGAATTACCATTAGCTACCAAAGAGACCTATCGAGAGCCACAGCTATATTGTAGACTCCTATGAAAACCAACACCTCAAAAGAAGTTGGCCTGTAGGTCCTATCGCAGCACCAAAGAGTGCTACGGAATTGTGTATGACCTACTCTAGACTAGCATTCCAATCTCTTTATGCCTCTACTCTAGGACCACATCTGCAGGTCATGCGCCTCAATGGCATAATGGATTCCAGGCACCAATCGGTAGCCCAAAGTGAAACATACTGAACTATGTATAGACGCTTTAAACCGCACACACACATATATATGTATATAATATTTCATCCATCTCTCACTAGCCCTACGTCAGACATACTATAACTATATTTATACATATAAACATATACATAAATCACATAAGCTGTATGTGGGTATATATACACATATTCCTATATATACCAGTCTAACTATAGGGCTAATAAACACACATCGCGCACATTTACATACACAAAGGCAATACACAACCAAAGTAACAAATCTATCATCTCAATATGAATAATAATTCACACATACAGTCATATAAATAGTTCAATAAAAATGCATCTTACCAATCCAATAATTATATCTTCTTCGTGTTATTTTATAGAAGTCTCAAATTTACTCTACAAAATAATACTCTCACAAATTAATCCCGTTATAGCTTAATATCACTTAATTCTTCTACTAAAATTAAGTTTAGCTACTAATAAGGTCTTAAAATATTATAAAACTCATGTATTTATGTATGTATGTGTGTGTATCTGTGTGTTTGTGTGTACGTATGTATACACATATATCACAAACCATTTCTTAGAGTTTAAAGTTAATAAATCATTTATTAGCTTAATCAAACCCTAGTTAATAATACAATACTTCTTTTGTAATTTTTAACTTTTTGAATCACCTTTTCAAAAATTCTCTAGTTAGTTAATTATTGAATTATAGTATAAAACTAATACCAACGCCAAATAAACTACAAAGATATTTTAAAACAAGTTTAACCTACCTAAACAATTATTTCAGTCTTACCATTTATTTTAAAGTCATACTTTTAAAGCTAATTAGTACTAAAATGTATACCAATATTTCGCTAATATAACAACAAATTTGATATTAACTAATTTACAACCAAGTTTCAAATTAATATCAACTTCATCCGACTTTATTCAATATGAATCAATGCAGTATTTATATATACGGGATCTTCATCAATTATTTCGGATATCTGCAATAAAATATATAATTATAGTTATATCACTAACATAACTAAAAATTGGAGTTTAATTAATTTATAACCATGTTATAAATTAATATCAACTCCATCTAACACTATTTAATAGGAATAGGACACAATAACACTATATATATAGGGGATCTTAATCAAGTATTCTGAATATCTATTCATCCCAATCTAATCATATGGTGAAATATTTACTTCTATATATATATATATATATATATATATATATATTTCTACATGTCCTAAGCAATTGTTTTCAATATGTATAATTTTGAGAATTTATACTGAAATATAAATTCATAGGTATAATTCCTCTCATAAATTCCCAAGTGTTTGAACCCATTCCAAGCCTATGCCATGTCATAAATAATCTCACTAGGAATGCAATAGTGAAGACCGCATCTCGATTGTACCCTGTATGCAAAAGTATGAATTTTATAAGAATACAAATTATAAAAATTAATTAACTTAATTAATTAATCAACACTTAATCACCTTAATAATTCTCCTTTGCCAATTATGTTCTATGCACACCGTGCACAAAAGTAACCCATACGCACATACCTCTCTCCTTCTATTTCTACCTACATACCATGAAATGTCAAAAGGGAAATTCCTATGCATCCCTCTTTGCATTCTCCCTCAAATGGCCTTTAAATGTCGCACCCCTCAAACGATGGCTTCCGATGACCGGTGCCGAAAGGTATTTGTCACCATTAGAAATGTGATTGTGCCCTTCATTTCGCCCAAAACATCTTCTATCTCTAACAATATGTAACCTTAGTCAACGTTGAACCTGACCAAGCACAGTTACACATGCCAATGCTACGGGTTTGAGAACTCCTTCCCCCTCACTACTCTCTTTGGTTCTGCCTCTGGAATGGAAAATGAACGAACTCCGGATCAGATGTAGCTTACAAGTGAATCGGGCAACCAAAGTCATGAAAGAATGAAAGTTCGCTGGGCCCCAAAGGTGCAGGTTTGAGTCCAACTCGTGACAAGGCCTTTTTCATTGACCTGTATGATTCAGAAGGAGGCGATTCTAGTTTTTGGAGTCTAATTTGCTGCGGTGAAATCATCCTCGACATCGATCGTGGCCCGAAGCTCCCTTTATCCAAGGAAACTCGAAAACCAATTACTAGGCCAATATAATATTTTAGGAGTGGAGAAAAGTAAAGAGAGAAAATATCTTAGTGGGAGGGGGGGGTGTGTGTATTAATATTTATATATAATTTCTTGAACAAATCACCATATGTTTTGAGTTCGTATAATAATACAACATATCAAATCGTCACAAAACTCATCGGCACATCATCTTATTTTTCGGTTCCAATGGTATAAATTTCATTGCCATCTGAGATGACACTTCGGGATAATAATTTCACGCATTTCAAGGTATTTTGTTCACTGGATCACCCGATTTCAAAAATTCTTCAACCCTATATCTCATAATGGAGCTCTTATCCTAGAATCACAAGCCATATGTCGAGATCCCACTAGACCACATTAAGCACATATTTTTACAAAATATGTATAATAATACATAAATTGTAAAAATACCATGACTTTACATATAGCGATATTTATACCCATTCTAATTTGCAACGTCAAACTGGAATCAACGAAAATGGTCTTGAGTCTTTGTTCGCTCGTATGCGAAAAGTCAAATTTTTGGACCTTCAACAAATAAATGATTCAATATTTAAATTAATTATATAAATATTCATTTATTAAAAATGTGGGTTGTTACATTCTCCCTTCCTTAATATAATTTCATCCCCGAAATTCTAGTGAGTATGTTGCAACCCGATTGACAAAAACTTCCAAAGCATGGAATACAACTCCTAACCTTTAGGATTTAAAAACCACTCTTAATTTCAAAAAATCCGACAGCACCTCTGTAACAACCCGAATTTTAAGTAATAACATATTAAAGTCAACAATAATAATTTGGTTGATTAAAATAAATTTGGAAATTTAATTGATAAGTTGTTTTGAAATATTTAGTAAAAAGATTTAAATTGTGAAAATTTGATATTTAAAATTTAAAATAAGTTAAAATGGGGAAAATTTATTTTATAATTTTGATATAATTAGAATATTATATTAGTTTGATAAAGAAGTGATTTGAAATGTAAATTATGTAGGATCGATTTCACCCTAGAGGGGGGTGAATATGGTGATACTATTAATTACAAAAATTTAATGTCGAAGTATATAAAATTATTTCAACACAGATATAATAGAATAATAGCAACACAGATAATAGCAGAATAATAAAAGCAGAAATAGAACAACACAGATTTATCCAGCTTCAGCAAAACCCTGCCTATGTGCTGCCCCGAAGGTTTCTATTAGAAATTAAATAGTTAGACTCTTACACACGTAAACTCGTGACACCCGCTATCGACTAAACTAATTCTACGCTCCATACCGTAACTCAGCCATTGAGTTGCGAATTCTCAAACTACACCACTGTAATTCGTCCCCTAGTCAGACGACTAGTAAATTAAAAAAGTTTAAAAAGAAATTCAAAGTAAAAAATTAAAAACAAAACCCTAATTTTAAAAATTAAAGCCCAATAATTTAAAGAATCCGACCCAAATAAAAGTGAATCCACTTTTGATTTTTATATTATCTATGGCATGGTATCCTTGTGTTGAGAAAAAATATGGCTGCTTCCTTTAGCTCTTTCGTTCCTTTTTATTCCTGATAATTAGGGATTTGCGAATTCGAGCACGCCGGTTCAATTATCGATTGAATGATGAACTATCCACAGTTGCTTCGTCAATCAATTTGTCACTTTGATTCACCAGTGGCTGCTTTGACGAATCGAGTTCGAATTGACTTGAATCTGGTATGTGGTTTTCCTTTTGCTTTTTTGATTAATTTGCTTGAACTTGATTTTTTTAATCTGCCAATGATGATTGGGTTTAAATAGGATTCTAAATCCTATAATTTCGTCTGTTTACTTCTGATTTGAATTCTTCTTAATTCTTGCTTGGACATATGATTTTGATTGAATGTTGGTGATTAAACTTGACTTGTTCAATTTGCATATAATTGTTGCTTAATTATCACGGTTTGCGATTTCTATGGATTTGGTTCCGTGAATTTTCGTTTTGACTTTGGCTTGATTTTTGATAATTTGAACTTGTTCGAACTTGCGGTGGTCACAACGGTTTTGATTTTCTGGTATTTGAACTTGACTTGGTTATTTTGAAACTGCTACCTGCAAAAATGTTCGACCTGGAACATTTTATCATATGGTTGATTTTTGTAAAAAAACCTGGTACTTCGGTCATTTGGAAATTTCTCTGTGAGATTATTTTGTTTGCATTTAGTTGAAGTGCACTTGTTATTGGTCTTCATGTAGCTTGTCTACACTTGGTTTTACTATATACTATATATATATATATATATATGTTCACGCATGCATATATTCAGTTATATGTTGAAGACTTGAGTCTTGTGTACTAGATGCTTTGTTGACTTCATAGTTGTTGTTCTCTGGTCTACATGATCCTGTTGGACAAGTTATGCTGTTGGTTATGTAGATGTAATATTCATGTAGTCTACTTTAAACTTGGTTTTGAAGTTATTTCATGACTCCACTGTGTACTTTTTCTTTAGTCTGGTTCCATTGGTTGTTGTTAGACTTCATGTAGTCCGGTGGCTTCACTTTGGTATTTGAAGTCTTCATTTCTGTTTAGTTGCCAGGTCTAGTTGCTTCACTTGCATATTGAACTATTTTGGGTAATGGATTGTTCAATTTGGTAGCTGCAGTTTGGTTCTGAATTCTTGTATCCACACATCTCTGGTTGTATTCTAATGTTCACTATTTTATTGCATTGTGTGGTGAGTTGCTTGTACATGCCGAGCCAGTTTATTATTTTCACTGGACTTGTAAGTTTGGCCATTTGAAGCATTCCTTTCACTTGACAATTTGGTTGAGTTATCATATCATACATGTTACTAGGTCTGGATGTAGCTTTGCATTCATACTTCATGTTTTAGTTGCTGAATTTGCATTCATCATATATGTACACACATACATATGTATGTGTGTATGCATGTGTTGTTGGATTCCACTACACTTGCATCAGTTGAGCTTATATACGCACTGTTGTTGGGTTTGTGCTATTTCACTTCACTGTTCACTTGTCTCTAGTATGGTGCATTTGTATAATCATTGTTCATCCATGCTTATGTTTCTGGTCTGGTTGCATATGTATGCACTGTGTATTTTGTGTACTTATGCTCTTGATTGCCTCTGGTCTAATTTGTTGTATACCGATCTTCATATTTTTGCAGTCTTCATGTTGCATTTGTATCATGTACTTATGTCTCAGTGATGCATTGCATTTGTTTGCATATTGAGTTGTTGAGCCACTTGGTCGAACATGTGCTCGTTTTGCCTGACCCATTGCCGCTGAGCTGTTAAGTCATATGGTTGCATTCACTATATACATATGCGAACTGCATTGTTGTTACTTCGACTGCTTGCTTTCATGTGATAGCTGAACTTGTTTCACTTGTTGTCAGACATGAGTTAAATTCTGGTTGACTTGGGTCTGGTCTTAACATTGGTTGATGTTGTTGTCTTTGATCATAGCATTCATGTGTACATTTGGATTGCACCTGTGTTTAATCCAGCTTATAGCCGAGGTTTGACCTCGTGCTAGTATCGTGACTTTATTTGTATTACACTTGAGTTGAACCCGGCTTTTGATTGGGTTTGACCTTGTGCTCACCTGTACCTGCAGTTTTATCAAGTGTATATCGGTTTGCACGGCCTTATGGAATGCACAGTGTGTTGTCTTTGATTATAGCATTCATGTGTAAATTTGGATTGCACTTGTGTTGAATCCAACTATAGCTTGGGTTTGACCTTGTGCTAATATCGTGACTTTATTTGTATTTCACTTGAATTGAACCCGGCTTTTGATTGGGTTTGACCTTGTGCTCACCTGTCCCTGCAGTTTTATTAAATGTATATCAGTGTGCATGGCCTTGTAGCATGTACAGTGATACACTGTGCATGTCAAAGGTTGTTCGTGTATGATGAATTCAAAACAAATATGATGACAAACAACCCAAATAATTGAGGCATATAATATTTTCAAAACACATTTTATTTTACACTGCAAAAAATATTTCTATTTCAATTTTACTGCTTCAGTGTTTATTTTGCAGATCGCTCAGATATTGGATTCAATTTGGAATAGAGTCGAAAATAAAATACGAGTGAATGAGTGATATGTAGTGAGGTGCAAATGTAAATTAAAAATTGTGATGTAATTGAAATTGAATTGTAATTGAAATTGTGTATATATAGTGAGAGCTCAAATTTGTACTATTCAAAATTGTAATAAATATTTGTTTGAATAAAATATCTGTTTGATTTTAAATTCTGTTTTATTATTTTATTCAGCAAATATTTATTTAATAAAATAGTATAATAACAAATACATTTAAATAAATATATGTATATATATATATATGTTTATAATCATCAAACAAAAATCATACACTTGCATATTCCATAAATTGTATATATTTACATTAAATAGAAATATTGGTTATAAGTAAAAGAGAATAAATAAATATAATCATCTATTTTATCTTGAAGCCTAAGCCCAAATAATCAAGTCCAATATTTCTTGATTTTATTACTTCATTGCCAAATTCAACTCACGCACGAAAAAAACTTCCTATCAGCTTCACAACTCCCTAAGGCAAAAACCCCATAACCTTCATCACTTTTTCGAATAATAATGTTAAATGCCCAAATATGAATATGTTCCTCCTAACACTCGAATACACCTATGACATGAGAGTGAAGTGTGTTGCGCTGCGTGGCGAGAGTGTTGTGTTCATGCATGTGTTAGGATGGGAAGAAGAGGAAAAAGAATGTGCACAAGTGAGTTTCTACACTCACCCACCTATATTTTAATCCATAATTCATGACATTTACATTGTTTTGACTTGATAATTGAATGATATTCTTGATGTGATTTGAATTGATGATGTAGAAGTTGATGATAGAGGCTGTAGTCAATCAAAAATGGGTCGACCTAGAGCTTAGAAGCTTAAAGCCATAGTCGACCAGTGGATCATTCAGTGATGACCAGTGCACCGGTAGTGCCTTTCGTGTGAAGTCCAAACATGTGTGGGTGCAAAGCTATGTGTGTGAAATTAAGTATATGCGCAAAATTATGTGTACTAATGTGCTTTATAGGTGCAACTATGTTGTTATGTATGTGTGGTGTGCTTATTTGTGTGAGTTAGTGTGTTGAGTTTGGGCGCATGGCTGTATTTATGCATGACAATGTATGTGTGTGTTGTGTTCTATGCTTGTGTGTATAGTGTGTGTTTTCATGTGTTTGAGTAAGGATGAACTGCTGTTGTGTTCATGTTGTGTGGGTGTGTGTGTTGTAGAATGTGTGTGCGCATGCGCATTCTAGTGTATGTGTTGTGTATGTATAAACAGGCTGTGCATATGTTGTGTGTAGTGCTAATTGTTTATTGCATGTGTTATATTTACTCTATGTATTTGGGTGCCTACAGACTTTAGTTATCATATACATAAGTTGAAATCTACATTAATATATGTGTGTGTGTGTGTATATATATATATTATAATATAATTTAAACCAAAATAGATATAAATACTGAATATATTTAAACTCCAATATACATGTTTATATATTTAAACAATGTGAATTTGTTAGTATTTTTAATGGAAAAATATAAAATATTACTTAGTTGATATTTTATAGTTATTAAAATATATTTAAGAAATTTTATTATATATAATTTAAGTTTCTGATAAATGTATTTATTTGATTACAGATATATTAAATTGATTTGGATGTTTTATAATTATTTAAAATAGAAAGTGGTTAATGGTAATTGTAGAATAAATGATATGCGCCATATTTGGTTTTATAATCTATCTTGGGGTTTCGAAAGTAGTAATAGAGTTTCTGAATATGTGATAACCTAGATTTTAGTGATCTTATAATTGAATTAATTAACTGATTTTATTCATTTGAACCAATAAAATGTGATAAATAAAGATGTTTGGATGTATATATAAGTGATTTTAAACTATAATAATAATTGAATTAAAATAAGGAATCTTTTTAGTAAATAAATAAATATGTAAATAGATATATGCAAAAGCTTATCATATGATAACTATTCTATTTTCATACATACATTTAAGGTTTATAAATGAAACTTGGATTTAAAAATTATATATATATATATATCTTGAGAATGTGATAATTTATTTAAGTATAAATTAGTATCAAAATTATCTTTTTAAGGGTTATATAAGTACAAATAAAGGAGAAGTATAAATATAAATTTATATAATAACTTAAGTTTATATAGGATTTAACAAAGATTAATACCTTCTTTTAATACATGTACAAGTCATATATGTGTAAAAATGTTAACATAAGAATATAATATGAAAATGAAAGAAAAATTATTATATAAATTTATGTAAAATTACAAGTGTAATATGAATAATATCATGCATAGACAAATGTAAGGTAAGTATCATACAATGTAACAAGTGTCATTTATTATTTTAGAATTAATAAATAAAATGAAAAGAAGAAGCTACATTTGTATACATAAATTTCTATTCTTTTTTTTTCTCTTTATTTCATAATATAAATGTGCCCAAAAACCTAGAAAAAAAGGGCAAACAGATCTATTACAAAATACAATCTGAAACATTTCAAAAGCAAACAACTTCAGTTTGCAAAATCCTGGGAATTTTAAGCTTGGAAATCAAAAATAAGATTTGTTTGCAAGCCTGTGAATCACTCGGATCAAAACCTGAAATAAAGCAAAGTTAAAGCAATAATAAATAAAAAACTACAGCAAGCTAATACAACATCTCAAGAACGAAATCTACAGATAACTTCAAATGCAAAAAAATCAAGCTTTGGATTCAAGTTAACAAAACAAAGCCTGGATTAAGCAACAGTTAAAAATCAAGATCAGGAAGCAAATTCAAAATCTATCCTTATTCACTCAAGTGAATTGCAGGATATTATGCCAAAAGGAAGTATGTTGGGTTGATGAAATCTTATTCTTAAAAGTAGTATCAAGTGAAATCATTAAGTTGTTATCTGGATATTAATGATTTTACAGTGAATTTTAAAAACATATCAGATCTCAACCAAAAAAATTTATGGTTTCAAGTATATAGCTTGAATCTAATTCGAAAATTAGGATTTTTAAATAAAAATCAAAATTTTTAGTTGAGTTTTGTGTGCGCAATATGAAGTTGAACGAAAAAGGGGTTTCAACTAAATTCCGGCGACCGGTGTCATGATAGGGGTCGTGTTCGTTGCTGAAGTAGGTTTGAGTGATGGGATCATGGGAAAAATAGTCAGGTATTTTACTGATCGACGGAGTGATCTGTCGATATCATATTAGGGTTTTAGGGGTTCTGGAAGGGAGCTCGGTTTGGAGGAGATAACGATACGATGGGGACGTTCGAGATGTGCGGTCCTAGTGGGAAGGGAAGAGGATAGTATGGCGTGTCTCTGGGTGAACTTAGAAGAGGCGTACGGTGGCGTTTGAAGCTTGATTTTTGGCGACTACTTCTTCAGTGAAGCCTGAGTTACTTTTTTTTTTTGGAAACTTAAGGATTTGCGTTTTGTTGTCTGGGTGTTCAAGTCGAGGGGACGTAAGCGATGGGAGGGGATGCTCGTGCATGTGCACGGTGACGTGCACAGTTTTGGGTTGAGGTATGTGGAGAGGGTGGAATAGTGGTGAAGATAGGAAGAAGTAGAAGGAGAGTTGGGCCGTGTAAATTTTAAAGGAAGACAACAAGGGAAGCGGGCCGGAAATTAGGTTAGTATCTTTGCTTGTGGTAAGGAGTAGAATGGTAGGTAGAATAAGAAAGTGGTTAATGGTAGGTGAAGTCGGTAGCAAATTTAAAAGAAGAAGTAGATTTCAAAAGTAAAAGTTAAGTGTTAAACAAAATTTTAAAAAATAAAATATAAGTCAAGTGTTTGATTTTAAATCATTTCTGGCATAAAATAATTTAATTATTATAGTCTTATGCGATTCCAATTGAAAAATTAAAAATGATTTAAATCAAGTAATTAATTAAGTAATGGTTTGTCTTAATTTAAATAACTAAGAACATAAGCAATTAATGATAAAGTTAATTAATGAAACCAATTAAAGAGAAATTTTCTGAAAGAATAACTACTTAATATAGGTAATTAAGAAATAATTAGGATTTATTTGCAATTAGAGGAATTATTAATTAATTAAAGGTTAACTAATTTGTGTAATCAATTTAAAGGATTTATCTATTAATGTACTTAATTAATGATAATTACGTAGTGAAAGTAAATTAGAGAATAATTACTTAATGTCATTAATTAAGGTGGTAGTTAATGGATTGTTAGTAAAGTTATTTATTAAATGATAATTACTTAATTGTAAGTAATTAAAGGATTAAGTTGTTAAAGGTTAATTAATTTAAATTAGTAATTTGTGGATAAACTATTTTAAATTTGAGGTTAATTAATTAAGGATAATTAACCAATGGAATAATTACTTGATGAAGTAATTAAAGTTAAATTACATAAGAGAAGTAATTAAGAATTAATTACATAGTGAAATTAATTAAAGTATTGATCAATTAAGGAAACTAATTAAGGGTTGGTTAATTGATGAGTGTGATTAACTAAAGGATAATTAATCATTGTAAGTGATTATAGGATGATTAATTTGAGTAATTAATTCTGGATAAATGTTATTAATGTGAATGGGTGGAGATTAATTAATTTGTGTTATTAATTATAAGCTAATTACTTAATGTAATTAAAAAGGAAATTAAAGAGTCATTAATTAATTTGTTTGTAAATTAATTAATGTTAAGTAAGCAGGATTAAGGGTGATTAAAGTAATTAATTTAGTTTGTTTAAATTAATTAGAATGGTATGACTAATTTATCTTGCTTATGAATAATTGAATGATATTTGAATGCCTTGGATTTATTTGTTATCCTTGTTATGTGATCGTGTTGATTGTTACATAAAATGTCCTGTGATATGATATGTTGGGTTGAACAGTAATAATGTAGTTACCTAATGATGAAATGCTGTGTAAAGTGAAATCCAGAATTTAAAAGTAAATTGTATCCACTTAAATAACTTGGGTTAAGATGACATTTGATTCGAAGAGACAGGTGTCGGGTATTAGCAAAGACTCGAAACCACTTCGATTCATTATAGATGGATATGTGAAATCAATAGGCAGGAATGGAATGAGTTAAGTGGATTGAACCTTTTATTCTAAGTTTTGGTACTCAGAAATTGATGTGTGAAATAAGTAATGTTTATAATCACTTGTGAAGTTGTTGTGATATCCCGGAATTTTAGACAATATCAATTTAATAATCTTTATATAAAATTAAATTGATATTGACAATATTGATTAATAAAATATGTTTTGGTTTAATAATCAAATTTAATAAATATTTAATTTGTGCTTATCTTTTTAAAATGCTAAAATAAATGTTTAAATTATAATGTATATATATTATAGTTTATCTTTGTTTTGAAATGCAATTAATAAATGAAGTTTGTTTTTAAATTTTAATAAAATATTGAGTAATTAAGAAATTATGTTTTAATTAATATTAAGTTTTTAAAAATCTATTTAAATTAATAACTTTATGGTTTGATAATATTTATAATAAATGTTATATGGTTTAAAATTTGTCTTAGTTTAATTTTTGTTTTAAATTTAAGTAAAAATTGACTTTATTTCTTTTTAAAATATTATTTGATTAAAAATGAATTAAGTATATTTTATATAAGTTTAAAATATAAGATAGCATATGATTTAAATTCATTTAAATATAAAAGTGATTTATAATTTCTTTATAAATCATATAAAATTGTAAAGTTGTTATTTTAAACCATATTAATGAATATTCTATTTTTCAAAAATATAAAGAGGAATTGAAAAGGGAAAATGGAATCTTCATTTTTAAATTGATTTTGGTTTTATTTCAAAGAATTAATTTGATTTGGCAATTTTATTTTGAAATTCAAATTTATTGATTCTTCAGAATATTTTGTAAGTTTTAAATTATAAATAGTTTTATTTACATTTTCTTAAAAGTAGTAAATCATATATATATATTCATTCTAACATAAAATAAATTAAGAAAACCCTTTATAAACATTTAAATTTATAACTTAATTTAATAAAGACAAGTGTTAACAAGTTAGTAACTTAAATAACATGTGTAAATGTAAGAACTAAATTTCATGACATGTGTCAATGTTTTTCTTTTATTCTTTTTTATTTTAATAAATTAATTTTAACATTTATAACCATTTTCATTTCCCCTCATCCTCTTTTCAAAAACAAAAAAAATCAATGAACCAAAAGAAATCAAATCTGAAACTCAAAAACCCTTAAAAACAGATCTGCATAATTCATTTCAAAAGCAACTCTAAGATCTGAAATACCTCTCAAAACCTGCATTGCAAACTTTGAAATATGTAACTCCTCTTAAAAACTAAAACCTGTAACAAGAATATCATCATGCAACCTACATTTTTACAACCTGGGAACTAACTACATTTTCTCTGGAAAATCATGTTTGCAAAACATATCTGCAAATTCATTTCAAAAAGGAATTTCTGCATCTTTATCAAATCCTGCATTTTCATCATGACCTGCATGCATCAAATTTTTGGTTGAAGTTACAAATGCAAACTGCATTTCTTTTCTACCTGGAAATCAATTCCTGCAAAATCAATCTGCAAATTCATATTGGAGTCTGCAGTTGTACCAGAAGATCACTGCAAATTTGAGCAAATCAAAATGAATTTCTGCATTTTTATCATGGCCTGCATGCATATAAAATGGGTCAGAGTTTTGAAATTTCAAGCCTGCATTCATGAATAATATCAAAAGTAGGCTCTGTTCTTCAAGTTTTTGGTGAATAACTCCTAAATTTTCTTTAAAAAAATTTGGTTGCATGATATTATCTTTAGAATAAATTTATATGCATGATAAATTTGCAGCAAATTGTTGTATATAATTTTCTGGAAATTTCTTTATCCTTGTATAAGTATGTTTGCTTTGGTTAGTTTTAGTAATGGCTGATGTACCTGTCTTAAGCCCTTAAATTCAAACTTTAGTTGTCTCATGTCTTAATCATTATTGAGAAAATGGATTACAAACAAACTTTGTTTGGTAACCATAAATCTGAGCATGAAAATTAAATAAGGCAAACTTAATTAAAAATCTTCTCTGGAAATCAAAAAGGGTTCAGTAAATCCTGATATTGTTTTAAAACATAAAATTCCTTAATTTATTAAATTTAGATGGTGATCTTAAACCATTCAATGAAACAAGATTTTTAAATCAGAGTATACAATTTATAGTTTAAGTTTTAAGGGTAGTTCACCTTGATCTGGAAAAGGGTGAATTTGGGAAAATGCTGTTGATTATAGGATTTGAGAGTTTGTTGTTTCATGTGGATAAAGATGAGTAATCTGGAACTTTATTTAAATTATCAACCTGATGATTTAATCTCTGGATTAGCAAGAGGAGTGAGGAATTGTCTGTAGCCCTAAGCTTTTAATATAAAGTAAGAATTTGATCATATAGCCACTAGGATTGATCGAGTGTTTTGCAACTCTGGGAATTGGTTGCTGGGTTTAAGAGGAGGCACTAGCCAGAATTGTAGCCCTAACGATGGTCGGAGGGAGGTGAACATGCTGTTGATAGGTTTTGGTTTGGGTCAACACAGGGGTTTCCAGGTTTTAGTAGTGGTGTTGTATGCTCGAGTATGTCTCGGGTAATTCCAGTTTTTGCCCGAAGTAATGTATAAAATGACTCGAAGTAAAATTAGTTGGCCTCGGGTAGTTTTGGTTACAGTATCTTGTTTTTCTGTAGCCCGAGACAGTTTCAGGTTTTTGTAAAAATTTAAACAAAATTTAATTTAAGGTAAGTAAAGTAAGATTTAAACTGGAATTGTATCAAGTTTAAATATAAACTCAAAATGAAATTTAAATATTGTTTCAAAATAAATAAATTTTATTAATGGAGTGTTACAGCTGAAACCTGTTTATAGAATTTAAAATAAGTTTTAAAATCTGGAAATAAGATTTTAAAACAAGATTTAAATTTAAGTAAATTCTAGATTAAATGCTTGAATTCAAATTTGAATTTGAATCTGAAAGTTTCAAAAAGAAAATAGGTTGATAAATTCAAATGATATATTTTAGTTTGAGTATTTTATAAAATCTGAAATGAAGATTTAAAACAGAGTTTTAAATTTTAAATCTTTGAATTTAAACCTGAAAGCATGATTTGAATTTTGGGTTGTAATAAAAAAAAATAAGATTTGAATTTAAGTGTTTCAATGTCATTTGAAATATTTAAGATATTTTAAATTTATTTGAATATAGGCTAAAGTTAAACTATTCTTTTAAAACTACTTAAAAGAATAAGTGATTCTGTAAAATGAAGAGTTTTAAATACTTAAAATCTTGTTTAAGTTCAAATTTAATTTCATTTTAATTTTAATTTAAAATGGAATTTATAAAAAATTTAAAGCAAACTTGTTTTTAAGTTACCTTAATAATGATAATTTAATCATTAATGAGATTAATGATTTTTATTGTTTGAAACTTAATTATCTGATCAAGGTAATTAAGATTTTAATTAATTAATTTAATTAATTAATAATTGGGTTAATTAATTAAATAATTAAGGGTTTATTTAATTAATTAAAAGTTTAAGTAAGTTAATTAAATTTGATTAAAGTATGGTTTAGAAATTAATTTAAATAAGATTGGATTAATTTAATTAATAAATTGAATTATTAATCAAGTAATTAATAATTAATTAAGTTTAATTATCACTTGATTAATTTTAAAATTATAAATTAATTAATGAGTTTCTTTAAATAAATTAAGAATTAATATTGATTAATTCAGTTAATTAATTTAGAAAATATTTAAGGATTTGTTATGGGTTAATGGAGGTCATTAACTTAATATTATTTTATAATTAATTAATGTAATTAATTTTAATGATTAATTGTATTAATTAATTTAATGATAAACATTTGAGAATTATTTAAGTATAATTACATAATGAAAGTAATTAAGAAAATTAATTACTAATTGTAATTAATTAAGTTTATTTTGATTAATTAAGTTAATTAATTAAGTTTAATTAATTTAAATTAATTAGTGATTTGATTTGAGAAGTAATTACAAATGGAAAATTACTTAGTGAAGAAATAAATTACTGGATGTAATTTAATGGAGGAGTTTTGGAAATTAATTACTTTGTGTAATTAATATGAAATTTATATGTTATATAATTACTTAAGTAAGTAATTAATAATTAATTACTTAATGTAATTAATTTAGGTTTTGATAATTAAGTTATTTGAGAATGGTTAAGAGAAGTAATTAATTTAAGTTAATTACTTAATGTGATTAATCAAGTACGATTAACCAATGGAGATAATTGATAATTAATTTAATGGAGTTATTTAAATTAATTTAAGGTCATTAATTTATATAATTAATGATATGATTAAGGATTGATTAATTAAGAAAATTAATCAATGAAAGTATTAGTTAATTAATTAAAGATTAATTAATGAAGTATTTACAGGTTAATTACAGGGATTGGTTTGGATTAATTAAATTGTGAAATTAATTAGAGATTAATTACTTGAATGTAATTAAAGAATAATTAATCAAGATGATTAATTAGGGTAATTTGTTAAGAATAATTAATTGATGAGTAAGCAAGATTTATATGGATAAGTAATTAATTTAATTTATTTTAAATTAATTAAAGAAGATGTAATTAATTTAATTCATTTTAAATTAATTATAGGATAGTGATTTAATAAGTCATTGCTTATGAATAATGATTGATATTTATTACCCTGGATGGTTGAAATCTCAGATATGAGATAAATGTTATTGCGTGATTTGGATGCTACGGTTGCATTGAGTTGATAATATGATTTATCTGTTTGAGTTGATAATATAGATTATCTGATGTGATGATAGTATTGATTATCTATTATGATGTTGGGAATTATCTATCTATGTGTAATATAGATAATATTGAATTAAATTGTTTTAAACTTTAAAACAACTTGGCCCTAAAAGACACGCTTTGGATTTCGATGAGACCGGGATCGGGTTTCCATATTTGGATATCCGAAAACCACATCGATTCCAAATAACGTTAGGTCGTGAATACAAATGGAGCTTTGTGAAGACTCGAGGTGTAAGGGCTATATGTCAGTATAACTCTATGGGTGATTCCGTAATGAGTTTGAGGGAATAGTACTTATAGGTTCGAGATAGAGATTCAGAGTGCAAGGGTTATTGTCGTTGACTCTGAGGGTGATTCCAATAATGAGTGCAACGAGATAATGCCTTCGGTTTCGTTCGAACCCGGAACGAACTTGTATGGATTGGATGCTTTTAGAACATCGTCAGGTGGACGATGAGCATTCTAAGTGATGTGTCCTATAAAGGTAATCGTAGCCTCAAGCCTCATCAACCGAGAATGGCTAAAACAGGGGAGGTGCAGCAAGGCTTCGTGGGTAGCTCCTACTGGAGAGCGAGATTGATCCCTGTCTAGAGGTCCCTTTATATTCGGCTGTGTGGGCGGTTGGTTGCAAACAACTGCGGGGTTGTCTTGTTCGAAACTGTTCAGTAAGGAATGGTTCTGGCCTTGTGTTGCAGGGGAGTGGGAGTACTCCTCGGTACAGTGATCTAGGCCACGTACTGTGACGGGCGGTACCCCAGTAGCCCTGCCATTGTATGGAATCCAAAATCCAATAAGTGTCGTACGTATTAGTTGTGCCCAACTATGTTGGAACGTGAGATGTAAGCATTCCAGCTATTTCTGTATTTTACTTGAAAACCCTAGACACTATTATAATATCATCGGATTTCCTATCAAATGTTTTGGTTAGCGTAAGGTAAAAACTTTTCCATGTTTATGTGTGGGAAGTCTTACGTGATACCTTTTCTTTCAAAGGTTTTTAAAGTTAAGCAACCTTAACCTGTTACTCACACCAGACCCATGTCTGACCCGGAGTTTATCTTTGTTTTCTTAAACTCTTGGGTACTCAAATTTTTACGAGTAGCCAAGGGATTCAGGTTAGCTTTGACGAATAATGGAGGAGCAATGGAGCAGGAGGCTTCTGCGTTGTAGATATATAGTTCCGCTGTGTTATCTCTGTGTTGTGATTGTATTGAGTTGTAAATACTAGACGGGTGTTTATAACTGTCTAGTATATGTGATGGGTATGTTGTGTATCTCTGATTGGTATTGTATATTATGTAAATACTTATGTTATTAATATAATTTATTCGTTTCGCTGTTGAGATTCTAGTATTGTTTCTTCTTTCTCTTCTTTCTTTTCTTCTTCTATCCCTTTCTTTCTTAATTCATGACGCGTCTTTCTGGGTAGTGGAAGACGGGTCGTGACAGTTGGTATCAGAGCGCTGGGTTGAGTAAATACGTAGGCTCTGGAGTGGTGTCTATCTTGAGAGAGCGTATTTGTAATTTTTAATATATATATATATATATATATATATTTCTACCTATCTGTTGGGTTACCTGTTCGGGTTTTGCAATATAAGTTATGAAGGTAGATTGAGGTAGTGGTGTGTGTAACACAACTACCGATTGGTTGGAGTTTGAATGTTTGAGGTTGGAAGTGTATCTGTCGAGACTGTAGACCTAATACCGCCTCGAGTGAGTTTGAAGTGGTATAAGGACTTCATTGATCTCTGAAGGTAACCTGTTAAGGTTCGGAGTTTATTCTCTGAAGTTGGAGGAGTAGAGTTTGGATCTGTTGGTTGGCAGAAGCAAGTAATGATACCTTGATATCTCAAGGAATAGTAGCTGCGTGATGAGATGCAGTGACTATGGATGTTTCTGAAGATGATTTCTTTGGAACAAGTTTAAGGAAGCGAGTCTGCTTCGGTGTTATGGATGAGTTCAGCAGAATGTTTCTGTTTGGTTTGGAGTCCGAGTTTCTCGAAGAGCTTTGGATTGAGAATTCTTTGGCATTGGTGTCAGCAGTGCAGCTTGGAGTGTTATGTGTGTCGGCAGAGTTTTCTGGCTTATCTATTTTCTGGAGATGGAGTTCAGAAGCAGTAGAGTAGAATCCATTTCTTCGATGGATTGGCAAGACCAGCATAAGCTGTTCAGATTGGTTTAGAGAGAACAATTTTCTTTGGATATTAGATTGAGTTGATCGCAAAAGTGACTTGCGATAGTTGAGTATTCTCTTGGATTGTTGGAGATTTTTCTGAATATTTTCATAAAAGTCAGAGTTTGTCTTCATCTAGAGATTCAGTGGTACCGGTGGTACTACTAATTGAAGGTTGATTCCTTGAGATGGAGTTTATTGAAGAAACTCAGGTTTTGAGGAACTTCTGAGTTTTCTCTTGGTTATCTGAGGTCTTCTTGGTTTTGTTGTCCAGTTAGCTTGTGTTCTTCATCAGCATTCTTTTCTACTCCAGATCAGAGTTGTGCAGGGGAAGCAGTTTGGTAGTGCATCTGCTTTTCTTTTCCGGACAGGAGAAGTTTGTTTTCTTCTGATGGTTGTGAGTGGAGTTGTTCTTGATCTTGATTGATCGTGGAGGATCATTCTGGTGGATTGGATTTGGTCCAGTTTATTTCTTCAGACATCAGCAAGGATTGAGCTGATCAGGTAAGAGATAGGCAGTCGAAGATCTGATTTTGGATAAGTTCTCAGTTTTTAAAGAGCTATAAATTTTGATAAGGTTGGATAAGCTAGCTCTGAGATGTTTTGGATTTCTTCTGTGTTCTTTTTTGGATAAGTTTTTGATTTTCTGGATTGAATTGCCAGTTTGGACAACTGGAATTCGATGTGTTTCACGTATCTCTGAGGGAGTACGTGTATATCTATTTCTGGTTTTGGAATCAGCTGTTCTGAGAGATTTTGGTTGTTGAGTCAGACTTGTCTATAGTCTGATGTCTTGTTCAGTTATAGATATAGATGAGTAGGAGTTCTATAGCTTAGTAGTGTTGATTGTTTGGGTTTTATAGAGTGAGTAACCCGGTGTTTACTGGGGAAACTCGAGGAAACTCTATCCAGAATTTTGTCTGGATAGTTAATTTTGTTTGATTGGATGAATTGATTGTTATAGATGTTAACATATGTTTGATATGCTTGGTTTTAAAATTTAAAATCTAAAGTAGGTTATTAAATTACCTTTGTTTTAAATTTCGGGGACGAAATTCTTTTAAGGGGGAAGGAATGTGATATCCCGGAATTTTAGACAATATCAATTTAATAATCTTTATATAAAATTAAATTGATATTGACAATATTGATTAATAAAATATGTTTTGGTTTAATAATCAAATTTAATAAATATTTAATTTGTGCTTATCTTTTTAAAATGCTAAAATAAATGTTTAAATTATAATGTATATATATATATATTTGTATATATATTATAGTTTATCTTTGTTTTGAAATGCAATTAAAAAATGAAGTTTGTTTTTAAATTTTAATAAAATATTGAGTAATTAAGAAATTATGTTTTAATTAATATTAATTTTTAAAAAATCTATTTAAATTAATAACTTTATGGTTTGATAATATTTATAATAAATGTTATATTGTTTAAAATTTGTCTTAGTTTAATTTTTGTTTTAAATTAAGTAAAAATTGACTTTATTTCTTTTTAAAATATTATTTTATTAAAAATGAATTAAGTATATTTTATATAAGTTTAAAATATAAGATAGCATATGATTTAAATTCATTTAAATATAAAAGTGATTTATAATTTCTTTATAAATCATATAAAATTAAAAAGTTGTTATTTTAAACCATATTAATGAATATTCTATTTTTCAAAAATATAAAGAGGAATTGAAAAGGGAAAATGGAATCTTCATTTTTAAATTGATTTTGGTTTTATTTTAAAGAATTAATTTGATTTGGCAATTTTATTTTGAAATTCAAATTTATTGATTCTTTAGAATATTTTGTAAGTTTTAAATTATAAATAGTTTTATTTACATTTTCTTAAAAGTAGTAAATCATATATATATATATATTCATTCTAACATAAAATAAATTAAGAAAACCCTTTATAAACATTTAAATTTATAACTTAATTTAATAAAGACAAGTGTTAACAAGTTAGTAACTTAAATAACATGTGTAAATGTAAGAACTAAATTTCATGACATGTGTCATTGCTTTTCTTTTATTCTTTTTCTTTATTTTAATAAATTAATTTCAACATTTATAACCATTTTCATTTCCCCTCATCCTCTTTTCAAAAACAAAAAAATCAATGAACCAAAAGAAATCAAATCTGAAACTCAAAAACCTTTAAAAACAGATCTGCAAAATTCATTTCAAAAGCAACTCTAAGATCTGAAATACCTCTCAAAACCTGCATTGCGAACTTTGAAATCTGTAACTCCTCTTAAAAACTAAAACCTATAACAAGAATATCATCATGCAACCTACATTTTTACAACCTGGGAACTAACTACATTTTCTCTGGAAAATCATGTTTGCAAAACATATCTGCAAATTCATTTCAAAAAGGAATTTCTGCATCTTTATCAAATCCTGCATCTTTATCAAATCCTGCATTTTCATCATGACCTGCATGCATCAAATTTTTGGTTGAAGTTACAAATGCAAACTGCATTTCTTTTCTACCTGGAAATCAATTCCTGCAAAATCAATCTGCAAATTCATATTAGAGTCTGCAGTTGTACCCGAAGATCACTGCAAATTTGAGCAAATCAAAATGAATTTCTGCATTTTTATCATGGCCTGCATGCATATAAAATGGGTCAGAGTTTTAAAATTTCAAGCCTGCATTCATGAATGATATCAAAAGTAGGCTCTGTTCTTCAAGTTTTTGGTGAGTAACTCCTAAATTTTCTTTAACAAAATTTGGTTGCATGATATTATCTTTAGAATAAATTGACATGCATGATAAATTTGCAGCAAATTGTTGTATATGATTTTCTGGAAATTTCTCTATACTTGTATAAGTATGTTTGCTTTGGTTAGTTTTAGTAATGGCTGATGTACCTGTCTTAATCCCTTAAATTCAAACTTTAGTTGTCTCATGTCTTAATCATTATTGAGAAAATGGATTACAAACAAACTTTGTTTGGTAACCATAAATCTGAGCATGAAAATTAAATAAGGCAAAATTAATTAAAAATCTTCTCTGGAAATCAAAAAGGGTTCAGTAAATCCTGATATTGTTTTAAAACATAAAATTCCTTAATTTATTAAATTTAGATGGTGATCTTAAACCATTCAATGAAACAAGATTTTTAAATCAGAGTATACAATTTATAGTTTAAGTTTTAAGGGTAGTTCACCTTGATCTGGAAAAGGGTGAATTTGGGAAAATGCTGTTGATTATAGGATTTGAGAGTTTGTTGTTTCATGTGGATAAAGATGAGTAATCTGGAACTTTATTTAAATTATCAACCTGATGATTTAATCTCTGGATTAGCAAGAGGAGTGAGGAATTGTCTGTAGCCCTAAGCTTTTAATATAAAGTAAGAATTCGATCATATAGCCACTAGGATTGATCGAGTGTTTTGCAACTCTGGGAATTGGTTGCTGGGTTTAAGAGGAGGTACTAGCCGGAATTGTAGCCCCAACGATGGTCGGAGGGAGGTGAACATGCTGTTGATAGGTTTTGTTTTGGGTCAACAGAGGGGTTTCCAGGTTTTAGCAGTGGTGTTGTATGCTCGAGTATGTCTCGGGTAATTCCAGTTTTTGGCCAAAGTAATGTATGAAATGACTCGAAGTAAAATTAGTTGGCCTCGGGTAGTTTTGGTTATAGTATCTTGGTTTTCTGTAGCCTGAGACAGTTTCAGGTTTTTGTAAAAATTTAAACAAAATTTAATTTAAGGTAAGTAAAGTAAGATTTAAACTGGAATTGAATCAAGTTTAAATATAAATTCAAAATGAAATTTAAATACTGTTTCAAAATAAATAAATTTTATTAATGGAGTGTTACAGCTGAAACCTGTTTACATAATTTAAAATAAGTTTTAAAATCTGGAAATAAGATTTTAAAACAAGATTTAAATTTAAGTAAATTCTAGATTAAATGCTTGAATTCAAATTTGAATTTGAATCTGAAAGTTTCGAAAAGAAAATAGGTTGATAAATTCAAATGATATATTTTAGTTTGAGTATTTTATAAAATCTGAAATAAAGATTTAAAACAGAGTTTTAAATTTTAAATCTTTGAATTTAAACCTGAAAGCATGATTTGAATTTTGGGTTGTAATAAAAAAAAATAAGATTTGAATTTAAATGTTTCAATGTCATTTGAAATATTTAAGATATTTTAAATTTATTTGAATATAGGCTAAAGTTAAACTATTCTTTTAAAACTACTTAAAAGGATAAGTGATTCTGTAAAATGAAGAGTTTTAAATACTTAAAATCTTGTTTAAGTTCAAATTTAATTTCATTTTAATTTAAAATGGAATTTATAAAAATTTTAAAGCAAACTTGTTTTTAGATTACCTTAACAATGATAATTTGATCATTAATGAGATTAATGATTTTTATTGTTTGAAACTTAATTATCTGATCAAGGTAATTAAGATTTTAATTAATTAATTTAATTAATTAATAATTGGGTTAATTAATTAAATAATTAAGGGTTTATTTAATTAATTAAAAGTTTAAGTAAGTTAATTAAATTTGATTAAAGTATGATTTAGAAATTAATTTAAATAAGATTGGATTAATTTAATTAATAAATTGAATTATTAATCATGTAATTAATAATTAATTAAGTTTAATTATCACTTGATTAATTTTAAAATTAGAAATTAATTAATAAGTTTCTTTAAATAAATTAAGAATTAATATTGATTAATTCAGTTAATTAATTTAGAAAATATTTAAGGATTTGTTATGGGTTAATGGAGGTCATTAACTTAATATTATTTTATAATTAATTAATGTAATTAATTTTAATGATTAATTGTATTAATTAATTTAATGATAAACATTTGAGAATTATTTAAGTATAATTACATAATGAAAGTAATTAAGAAAATTAATTGCTAATTGTAATTAATTAAGTTTATTTTGATTAATTAAGTTAATTAATTAAGTTTAATTAATTTAAATTAATCATTGATTTGATTTGAGAAGTAATTACAAATGGAAAATTACTTAGTGAAGAAATAAGTTACTAGATGTAATTTAATGGAGGAGTTTTGGAAATTAATTACTTTGTGTAATTAGTATGAAATTTATATGTTATATAATTACTTAAGTAAGTAATTAATAATTAATTACTTAATGTAATTAATTTAGGTTTTGATAATTAAGTTATTTGAGAATGGTTAAGAGAAGTAATTAATTTAAGTTAATTACTTAATGTGATTAATCAAGTATGATTAACCAATGGAGATAATTGATAATTAATTTAATGGAGTTATTTAAAATAATTTAAGGTCATTAATTTATATAATTAATGATATGATTAAGGATTGATTAATTAAGAAAATTAATCAATGAAAGTATTAGTTAATTAATTAAGGATTAATTAATGAAGTAATTACAGGGATTGGTTTGGATTAATTAAATTGTGAAATTAATTAGAGATTAATTACTTGAATGTAATTAAAGAATAATTAATCAAGATGATTAATTAGGGTAATTTGTTAAGAATAATTAATTGATGAGTAAGCAAGATTTATATGGATAAGTAATTAATTTGATTTATTTTAAATTAATTAAGGAAGATGTAATTAATTTAATTCATTTTAAATTAATTATAGGATGGTGATTTAATAAGTCATTGCTTATGAATAATGATTGATATTTATTACCCTGGATGGATGAAATCTCGGATATGAGATAAATGTTATTGCGTGATTTGGATGCTACGGTTGCATTGAGTTGATAATATGATTTATCTGTTTGAGTTGATAATATAAATTATCTGATGTGATGATAGTATTGATTATCTATTATGATGTTGGAAATTATCTATCTGTGTGTAATATAGATAATATTGAATTGAATTGTTTTAAATTTTAAAACAAGTTGGCCCTAAAAGACACGCTTTGGATTTCGATGAGACCGGGATCGGGTTTCCATATTTGGATATCCGAAAACCACATCGATTCCAAATAACGTTAGGTTGTGAATACAAATGGAGCTTTGTGAAGACTCGAGGTGTAAGGGCTATACGCCAGTATAACTCTGTGGGTGATTCCGTAATGAGTTTGACGGAATAGTACTTATAGGTTCGAGATAGAGATTCAGAGGCAAGGGTTATTGTCGTTGACTCTGAGGGTGATTCCAATAATGAGTGCAACGAGATAAGGCCTTCGGTTTTGTTCGAACCCGGAACGAACTTGTATGGATCAGATGCTTTCAGAACATCGTCAGGTGGACGATGAGCATTCTAAGTGATGTGTCCTATAAAGGTAATCTTAGCCTCAAGCCTCATCAACCGGGAATGGCTAAAACAGGGGAGGTGCAGCAAGGCTTCGTGGGTAGCTTCCACTGGAGAGCGAGATTGATCCCTGTCTAGAGGTCCCTTTATATTCGGTTGTGTGGGCAGTTGGTTGCAAACAACTGCGGGGTTGTCTTGTTCGGAACTATTCAGTAAGGAATGGTTCCGGCCTTGTGTTGCAGGGGAGTGGGAGTACTCCTCGGTACAGTGATCTAGGCCACGTAATGTGACGGGCGGTACCCCAGTAGCCCTGCCATTGTATGGAATCCAAAATCCAATAAGTGTCGTACGTATTAGTTGTGCCCAACTATGTTGGAACGTGAGATGTAAGCATTCCAGCTATTTCTGTATTTTACTTGAGAACCCTAGACACTATTATAATATCATCGGATTTCCTATCAAATGTTTTGGTTAGCGTAAGGTAAAAACTTTTCCATGTTTATGTGTGGGAAGTCTTACGTGATACCTTTTCTTTCAAAGGTTTTTAAAGTTAAGCAACCTTAACCTGTTACTCACACCAGACCCATGTCTGACCCGGAGTTTATCTTTGTTTTCTTAAACTCTTGGGTACTCAAATTTTTACGAGTAGCCAAGGGATTCAGGTTAGCTTTGACGAATAATGGAGGAGCAATGGAGCAGGAGGCTTCTGCGTTGTAGATATATAGTTCCGCTGTGTTATCTCTGTGTTGTGATTGTATTGAGTTGTAAGTACTAGTTATAACTGTCTAGTATATGTGATGTGTATGTTGTGTATCTCTGATTGGTATTGTATATTATGTAAATACTTATGTTATTAATATAATTTATTCGTTCCGCTGTTGAGATTCTAGTGTTGTTTCTTCTTTCTCTTCTTTCTTTTCTTCTTCTATCCCTTTCTTTCGTAATTCATGATGCGTCTTTTTGGGTAGTGGAAGACGGGTCGTGACAGTTGTAAACTGATATAAGATACCCCGGGTTCATATAAGTTGTATGTTTTCGTATTCCATGTTAGATAGGTTTACTCACGCGGTTTCCAGCCTGACCTGGGTGTTACTTTGATGTAATGCTCGGGTCAGACCGAGTATTACAGATTTTCAAGTAAGGACGTTCTGGAGCTCAGGAGGCAAGCTGGATGGCTGGAACGTATAGAGTATTTACCATTGAGATATATTATTGTATAATTAGGACATGTTGTTTAAAACTATCCAGTGAATAGTAATGATTGTAACTCTGATGTATAAATATAAGTGTATTGATACAGTTCTTCTTTTGTAAACTGTTATTATGTGATATTATATTTTGATCCGCTGCGAATGTGAGGTTTCTGTGTTTTATTCCTGTTTCTTCTTCTTTCTCTTTCTTTTTCTTTATAACTATCTGGAATTTTCGGGATCGAAATTTCCGGGTCGTTACATTTGGTATCAGAGCTGAAGGTTAAGCGAGAACCTTGGCTCTGGTGGGATTACTCATTAAGGATAGGGTAAGTGGTACCCTAGGATGAGTTGAGTGTGTGTGTGTGTGTGTGTATGATAGCGTACTTGTTACTTTCTTATATGAAGATTTTAAATGATTTTATCTAAGATATATTTTGATATATAAAGCAATATCTCTTTCTAATAAATACTAAGCTAATGGGTTATTAAATCATTGAATTAAATTAAGAAGTAATAGATATACAACCAAACTGAAAATTGAAATTGAATAAAGATAAGTTTGAAATGAATTCAAACTGAAATTAAAATCTTAAATATCGAAAGGAATTTTAAAATAAGATAATAATAAATTGGTTTCCAGGTATGATAAACTTGATTATTATCATAAATGGTTGTTGTATTTAATAATAAAATGTTTTAAGGAAGTAAACCATTTAGATAAGTATGTGATATAATTTGAAATTGAAGTTGATCTAAATTGTGAAGTTTGAATCTTAAGTTTTTTTTAAAAAAACATTTGACATTTGTTTTGAAATTATTAAAAGGAATAATAAATAATATTAATTGAATGAGAAAGCTTGATGCCAACAAGAGTTGTTTGAAGATTTAAAGAAAATTTGTTTTGAATTAAAACCAAACGTGGTTTAAATTTTAAAATTTGGCTTGGTGGGCCAAGGAATAATATGTTTATATGAGAGATATACATAATATCAAAGATGGTTTGAAATAAACTCTAAATATTGAGTTTTAAATTGGAAATGAGATGTGATACCCAAGGTGATAAGTTTTTTTTTTAACTTAATAAGTGGGAAGATTATTTATGAGAAGTTTAAAATTTGAAATGGAAGTTCAAACTGGGTAGGTTGACTGGATTAAGTGAATTGAGTTTAACTTTGGAAAGGTTAAATAAGTTGGAATGATCAACCTGATTTGAAAATTTTAGAATGAACTTGGGAAGATTAAATGGTTGATTTGAATTAGGAAGTTTGAGTGATCTCAAAATGGGTTTGAGATCCGAAAAATTGAAATGGATGGATGTTTTAAAATAATTTAAATAATACCATTCCGTTGTTATTAATAATCTTTAAGCTGAAATTGGTTTTGATAAATGAAGAAATGGACTGTAGTAATATATCTATTATTGAGATAAAAAGAAAATTTAACTTTAGTTTGAAATAGAGAAATGGAATCACTTTGAACCTGAGATTTGGGTATTTCAAATAGAATTTCAACTGAAATTGTTGAAAATTGGTTTTAAGGTTGAATTCGGATAATAAATTGGTTTTTGAAAGATTAAATTGATTTAAAATGAAATTTAACTCGAATTTATATAATTCGAAATGGTTTAAAATTGGAATATAATTGAAATTAGTTCAACTTGAATTTGATTTAAATTAATTGAAATTGTGATTGAAGATGTATAAGTATAAAATTCAAACGGAAAATTTGAATTGGATTAATTTGAAACGATTTGAAATTGAAGTGGGTTCAATTCGAATTAGTCCGAATTGATTTGAATAATTTAGAATTGTAATTAAAGTTGAATAGTTTTAAATTCAAATGGAATTTGAATTGAATTTGGGAGGAAATCAAGAATAATTCAACTTGATTTGGAAATGGAGTTTGAAATTGGAACTAGTTCAATTGAAATGTATTTGAATTAGTAGAATTTGAGATCAAGGTTGAATAAAGTTAAACTTGGAAAGAAACTGAGGTTAATTCAACTTGAATTGGGGTTGAACCAATTTCAATGGAAATTGAAGTTATTTAAAATTGGAATTGGGTCAATTTAAATGGAAGAGGAAAATTAAATTGAATTGATGAGAATGGAGATTGGGAAGTGAGCAGTTTTGACTCTGGACTATTTTTAATATAAATTGTTTTAATATAAACCTATTTTTCCAAGCTATTCATTATATATACAACCTTTCTTTTAAAAGCCAAACTATCTTATACTTGTTTTACAATTATTTTTGGAACTATTTAATAATTTTTCAACTATTTTAAATAACTAATTACTGTTTTTCAACTACTTTATAAAAAATTACTATTTTATAGCTATTTTGCAATTATTTAAAATTTCTATAATTATTCGACTATTTTCCAACTATTTTACAACTACCTAACTATTTTACACCTATTTTACAAACTAGTAATTATTTTCCAACTACTTATCTATTTTAAAATTTTCAAGCTATTTTCTAATTAAACTGGTCGGAGTTCAAACTGTTATTAGTTAAATACCCAATCGAGATAAGAATAGAGGTGAAAATCCAAATGGATTGAAGCAATTGTGAGTAAGTGAATGAAAATCAAAGTGAATGTGAATAGAAATGGAATTAATTTATCTAATAACCAATAAATATAAATATGTATGGTGTACGTATGTTATTCTATTCGCATAATGATTTGATCCAGAATCGAGCATAGAATTTCGAGATAGTATGTCGATCCGAGTTGGAATTTTCCACTTGATTTTCGACGATTGTTGGGCGAATTTTCACCCAGAAGACCTCAAGACCAAGAAGCCGCAATTTCACCCGGGCTCGCAACCTCCACTTCGTTCGATAGACAATACCAACCTAGAAGTCCATCCAATATTCTCCATGAAGAAGTTCGTTCGGCCCGGGCCTCCATTCGGTCCCTTCATTCGGCAAGCCCAGCCTATAGTCCATTCGGTCCCTTCATTCGGCAAGCCCAGCCTATAGTCCATTCGGCCCCTTCATTCGGCAAACCCAGCCTATGTCCTCATTCGGCATAAGTTCCTGCCGAGCAAGATGATACCGGACCAGCCTCTCCAATACACTGTCGAGCAAGATGATACCGGACCAATCGCCACCGATCCAAGCCACAACCGAACCACCACCACAACCGAACCACCATGACCAAACCATTCTCCAAGCACGGCCGAATGAAGCCTCCGCCGAACCAGATGATTGCCAGTCCAGATTGCTTCAGCCCGGGCCCACCAGCAGCTATATACCTCCAAGACCCCTGCCCCCTACCTCATTCTATAAATAGAGGGGCAGGGGTACAACAATGGCAGACAAGTTTGAGAGCTCAAGCAAGGAAGGAACTTTCAAACTACTTTCATACACTTGTATACAACGCATTGTACTTGTAACCTGAAAGAAAGAAGATAATAACATATAAAGTGGACGTAGGCACATTCTGGCCGAACCACTATAAATCTGTGTGTCTTTTACATTTCAGCCCCTACTTTTCTCATATTTACATACTCATCTAAAATCATTGAAAATTACATATAATCAACTAAATAATACGACTTGGAGGTGTTTGTCCATTTTTTGTGCAAACATTTTTGGTGCTTTCATTGAGAGCTGAACTCAAACTTCATCTTCTCCCACTCAACCTTTTTCCTAACGACATCACTCGTTGCTTAGAAATCATGCCTTCCAAACAGAGAAGGGATGTTAACAAAGGAAAGAACATCGCAACTAGCAGCCTTCCAGATCCAGCAATCACAGATCAGCCCACTTCAACAGCAGTACCAGATGAAAATCAGGAAAATCCAACTGGTCCCGCAACGGAACAACCAATCACTAGGGCAGATCTGGACAGGGTTGTGGCTGAAGTAACTAACCGCTTCACATCCCAACAAGAAACTTTGGTGGACCAACTCATGACACGCTTAAGGGACGCTGAAGAGTCCAACCGCAACACTGAATCATGGGGTGAATCCCAATCCGGAGGATCCCGGAGGCAACAAAGGTCTTCACTCTTCGAACAAGCTATCAACAGGAAAAACGATGATAGGGGCCGCGCCCGGACTCAGCCCGAATTCCGACTCGAGGAAGCCCTTGGAACCGAACCTAGCGGGGGAGGCACCAGGCGAGGGTCGGATGTAGCTGAGCCAGTCATGCCACCTAATCATAGAAACCCCGCTGAACGGAGCCGAGCTAGAACCCAGCCCGAAGTTGACCCCATGGATGTGCTCGAAACAGAACCCCACAGGGGAAGATCAAGGCAGGGGGCAACTGTAGCTGGTCCTAGCGTGCATCCAAGCAGCCAAAGACAACCACTGGATAATGCTAGAGGTGATAGACTGTACCATCCCTACAGGTCATCTGGGCGAGATAGATCCCGCAGGGAAGAACCGAGCTCATTTTTGTCCGCTCCAAGTTCTGACGAGCGGATGGCACGATTATTCAGAGAATGTGTCCAACGGGAGCAAAGGGACCGGGGAATAGGCGCTAGGGTCACCAGTCCCTTTACCCGAAATATCGAAACTGTCATCACTCCCCGGGAATGGAAAATGCCAACCATGGAACCTTACAAAGGAACTTCCGACCCCATCATACACCTGCAGAGATACACCCAGCATATGCTCATGAGTGGAGCAACAGAAGGAGTATTATGTAAATGCTTTCCGCTATTCCTATCAGATCTAGCTACCTCCTGGTTCTGCCATCTACCCCAAGGATCCATCAGCTCATGGGAGATGTTAAAAGAAAGGTTTATTAGCCAGTTCCGCATCCATGTGGAACAGCCCAAGGATGCTTATTCTCTATCCAATGTCAAACAGAAATCCGGAGAGACGCTGCAACAATATCTAACACGGTTCAACGCCGCAGCGGCAGCAGTTCAAGATGCCGATGAAAAACTCACTCTGATAGCCCTCTGTAGTGGTGTACATCCAGACACCAAGTTTGCCAGAAGATTAACTAAGGAAAAACCAGCTACCTTGCCTGATTTCTTCCATGAAGCTGGAAAGTATATGAGACTTGAAGACGCTGCTACTGAGAGGCAGTCAGGGCAACAAGGCAAGATAGTTCAGGACAAGGTTCCCACTGCAGCTAAGGACGTTCGAAGAAATGAATCTAGAGACAATGCTGGGGGCAGAAAGGTTGAGAAGCGCCAATATCGACCAGGGCCAAGATTTGACTCCTACACTCCTTTGAATGAAACAATCGAAAACATCTACCTAGCCACTCAGGGCGAACTCGGATACAAGCGCCCCCCGCACAAGAAAGAATCAGATAACGCACTCAAGTCCGGAAAGTTCTGCCGCTTCCACGAATCCCACGGACATGACACCAATGAATGCCACCATCTTCGGGACTTGATCGAAGAACACATTAGAAGAAGAAGACTGGAACGTTATGTGAAAAGTCAGAACAGGACTCCAACTCCTGCCAATGAGAACTCAAAGCAACCCCTCCCAGAAGTAGGCGGAGGGAGTCGCAACAATCACAACACCAGTGGCTCTAGTCAAGAGAAGATAGTAGTCCTTACCATCTCAGGAGGACCACACATTGCCGACAGAAGTTGGGCAGAGATGGAAAGGTACGGCAAGTCGCTTAGAAATGCCGAAGGATATGTTAACTCCATTACGGAGGAACGCCACCCGAAACGAAAAGAAAACGACGACATCATATTCAGTAGGCGTGATTTGGAAGGAAGACAGTACCCACATATGGATCCCATGGTCATCTCTGCCTGGTTCGGTCCAGCTAAAGTTTTTCGGATTCTAATAGACACGGGAAGCTCCGTAAATATCTTGTTCAAACATGCTTTCGACAAAATGAAGTTATCAATGAAGGATGTGTCTCCCTGCGACAAACCACTGCACGGTTTCACTGGAGATGCAAAAATGCCCCTCGGGCAACTTGACCTCTTCGTCGAAATAGGAAGTCATCCCCGCTCCGTGGTGCGAAAACAAACGTTCGTACTAATAGAGAACCACTCGGCTTACAACGCCTTCTTGGGGAGACCAGCCTTGTCTGACTTCCAAATTGTCTTAGCCCCCTGGTGCCTGAAGATGAAATTTCCAACGGACAACGGAATAGGAGAAGTAGAAGGAGATCAAGACGCTGCCCGAGACTGCTATGTGACTGAGCTTCGCAACAACCGCAGAAAGAATAAAGGAAAAGATGCAGAGACTACTCTCTGCATGAAAAGCTTGGAGGCATAGCAACTAAAGAAAGCCCCTCCTCTTCGATACACAAGCGATCCCTTCAATGAACTAGACCCCAGAGATAAAGAGGAGGAGGCTACCGCCGAGCCTGCAGAGGCCATGGAATTCGTATCTGTAGATAAGCACGATTCAAGTAAACTATTAAAAATCGGATCTCAGCTGAAAACGGAATTGAAGGATCAACTCATTGACTTCCTCCGCCACAACTTAGATGTATTTGCGTGGACCCATGCCGATATGACAGGAATCTCTCCAGACATAGCGTGCCACATGTTGAACATCGATCCCACCAAGGTACCAGTAAAGCAGAAAAAGAGAAGCATGGGGGCGGAGCGATCAGCAGCCCTTGATGAGGAAGTAAAGAATCTACTTGCTAATGGCTTCATACGGGAAGCCATCTACCCGGAATGGATCGCTAACCCAGTGCTAGTAAAAAAGGCCAGTGGAAAGTGGCGAACATGTATTGACTTCTCCAATCTGAATGACGCTTGCCCAAAAGATTGCTTCCCACTTCCCCGAATTGACCAACTCGTAGACAGCACGGCTGGGCACGAACTCCTATCTTTTATGGATGCATACTCCGGATATAACCAGATCCCCATGCACGCTCCCGATCAGGACCACACTAGCTTCATCACCGACCGCGGATTATATTGTTACAAAGTCATGCCTTTTGGACTCAAAAATGCTGGAGCTACCTATCAACGCCTCGTCAACAAAATGTTCGCAGAATTAATAGGGCGAACTATGGAGGTATATGTGGATGACATGTTGGTAAAGTCCAGGAAAGCCAACGACCATGTAAGCCATCTGGACGATATGTTTCAGGTACTTCGCCGATATGGAATGAAGCTGAATCCTCTAAAGTGCTCCTTCGGAGTGTCATCGGGAAAATTCTTAGGATTCATCGTCCACGCCAGAGGAATCGAAGCAAACCCTGAACAAATCCGGGCTTTAAAAGAAATAAGGATACCTTCCACTCGAAAAGAAATGCAAAGCCTAAACGGAAAGGTGGCCGCCCTAAGCAGATTCATTTCCAAGGCAACTGACAAATGTGTCCCCTTCTTCGAAGCTCTCAAGAAAGACAAAGGGAAGTTCGAGTGGACCGATGAATGCTTAAGAGCCTTCCTCAACCTAATCGAACACCTTCAGAGACCACCAGTACTCTCAACTCCAAATGAAGGTGAAGTGTTATACCTATACCTCGCTGTATCATCTCACGCTCTAAGCGCCGCCTTGGTAAGAGAAGAAGACCGCACACAACGCCCGGTTTACTTTGTAAGTAAGAGATTTACAGGGGCAGAGGCCAGATATCCTAAACTTGAGAAATTAGCATATTGTTTATTGATCGCGTCACGAAAACTGCGACACTACTTCCAGTCTCACTCCATCAGGGTTCTAACCGATCAACCACTAAGACAGGTGCTCCATCGTCCTGACACTTCTGGGCGACTCCTCAAATGGTGCATCGAACTAAGTCAGTATGATATCACCTACCATCCTCGTACCGCTATCAAAGGACAAGCCATGGCTGATTTCATTGCCGAATTCACTATCAACGAAGGCAAGGAACAATCCGAAGTAGCAAAAAACATCAAGTGGAACCTCTTTGTAGACGGAGCATCAAACGAACAAGGCTCGGGGGCAGGTATTGTGATCATCACCCCCAGGGGAAGAAAGTTGTACTATGCATTAAGATTGGAGTTCACGGCCACTAACAACGATGCTGAATATGAAGCAGTAATAGCGGGATTGGAACTGGCCCTAGAAATTGGGATCAATTCCTTATGTATTCATAGTGATTCTCAGCTTATCGTAAACCAGGTACTAGGAGAATTCCAGACTCGAGGAGAACGGCTCACAGCATACCTAAAGAAAACCAGACTGCTGCTCGATCGATTGGACCATTATCTAATCAAACACATTCCTCGAGAAGAAAACCAAGAGGCAGATGAACTTGCAAAGCAAGCTAGTATGAAGGACAGCACCATTCCCGGAGCACTAGTAATCTCAAGGCAGCTAGCCCCGAGTTTCGAACAAGCGAATCTGATAACTGCAATCGAAGAAGGAACCTGGATGACTCCTATCCGGAAATATTTGCAAGATGGCATACTACCCGACAGGCGTGACGAAGCCAAGAAGATCTTGAGGAAAGTTCCCCACTACACAATGCAAGAAGGCATCCTCTACCGGCGTGGCTTCTCTAGCCCCCTATTAAGATGCGTCGCCGGAAGGGAAGCCAAGGAGATATTAACAAACATCCATCAGGGAGGATGCGGAGATCACACTGGAGGACAGACTTTGGCAAGAAAGATACTCCGATATGGATATTACTGGCCCACACTAAACAAAGATGCCCTAGACTTCGTTAAGAAATGCGACAGATGTCAGAAGTTCGCCAAGATCCCTCGACTACCCACAAACGAAATTACTCAAATGACCAGCCCTTGGCCCTTTGCCGTATGGGGAATTGACTTAATTGGCGAACTGCCAACGGGCCGAGGCGGAGCCAAATATGCTATAGTGGCAGTCGATTATTTCACCAAATGGGTGGAAGCGGAACCTTTAAATAAAATATCTTCAGCAAAAGTTATCAACTTCTTGATCAAAAACATTCTGTGCAGGTATGGAGTCCCCCTCAAGATCGTATCAGACAACGGACTCCAATTTGACAGCGAAGAATTTGCCGACTGGTGCCAAGAGCATGGAATTCATAAAAGCTTCTCATCAGTAGCTTACCCTCAGGCAAACGGACAAGTTGAAGCTGTCAACAAAATTCTCAAAACCCTAATCAAGAAGAAACTTGAAAAGTCAAAAGGCGCTTGGGTGGACGAACTTCCTACGGCACTATGGGCATACCGCACATCTTTCAGAACATCAACGGGACATACTCCTTTCTCTTTGGCATATGGATCGGAGGCAATGCTCCCAGTTGAGACTATTGTGCCTTCCCACCGTAGGATCCACTACAACCCAGAAGAAAACGAAGAACTCCTCCTCATGTCTTTGGATCTGATTGAGGAAAGGAGAAACGATGCAGCACTCAAAGCAGCAGCTCACAAACAAAAAGTGGCAGCACTATACAATTCCAAAGTCAAGCATCGCAGCTTACAAGAAGGAGATCTTGTCCTCAGGCGAATCTTTCCGCGCCCCGGGGCACTGGACCCCATCTGGGACGGACCATATGTAATTCACAAAGATCTCCACAACGGAGCTTACATTTTGTCAACAGTGGACGGAGAGGTGTTCCAGAGGGCATGGAACATCCGACACCTCCGTCGATACTTTTCTTAACTTGTACTGCCCATATGAAGTGAATTAACAAAGAGAATCAGTGGACGTAGGCATTTTCGTGCCGAACCACTTTAAAAAATCTTGTCTCTTTTTAACTTGTTCCTTTATGTCTTGGCTACTTGTTAAGCGTTATCCCTTTCTGTTGAACAAAATTCTATGGCATCTCCACTCAAGACGCACCGCGGCCTCATCTGGACTAGGCCTAACAGGTACGCTACGATTCTATGCACTCGCCAATGAGACTCTTTTGCCCCGGCATCCCTCTGCTGCGGGTTAACTCATTGCGCGCCTGCCCTCAAAGCCAACTGTAATGAGCCGATTATAAGTCATCATAAAGGCCGACTATAGCCGATGGCAGCTCATTACGGCGTTCGGCTCGTCGGTAACTGTGAACCTACTTTAAGCCCCAACATAAGGTGTGGCCAGCCAGGGGTAGTTCACGGCCAACGGCACCCACGCTAGCCGGCCACGGTAAATCGAATAATACCCACGATTACGGACCATAATGGTTCGGGTAGTTACCGTGCGCGATCTCGGCTCCGATGTGTCTTAAGTGCGGCTGTGGTAAAAAAGAAAACTCCCCGCGGAGGCGTAAGATGGGTGACAAATGTCTCCAAGACCCACAGCTAGGGAAAGTGACTACAAAACCCGTTTGCCACGAACTTAAGCACATCGACGGCCTTCCGTGACTGGAAGTTTTACTTTTACTATATTTCCATTTCATTTAAATATTTTTCTCCTATCCTGTATAACAAACTCTAAAGTACAGGAAACCAAATAGGAAGCATTCACTCATGAGGCTCTAAGCCTGCGTGCTGGGTAGCAGGGCGCTCTGCTATACCCGTGAACAGTTACACAAGACACTCAAAGCTACCGCCTGCGAATAAAACATAAAGGGCGGTACTCTCTTCTCTTGTACATAAATGCGTAACTATAACTTATTCATACACTGACATTGCAAAACGTGAAATTATATTTCAAGCAAAAACTTAACATCAAACACAAGTGGAATCACAGGCATATACATAATTATACTTCTCACACAGCACATAAAGATAGCAACAACATTTAAACATGACAAAATCAGCTTATATTATAAGATCACACGAAGTTATTCTTTGCAAATAATTTTATTACAGTTGCATATCAAAGACTAACATGAACAGTGATAAAAAAGAAACAAAAAGATGGCCGATGCATCCACACTCCATCACCAACTCCCCCAGCCTACTTAGCCGCAGGATCGGAGCCCCCAGCATGTGGATCTGAAGTCCCACCTGTCCAGATCAGAAGAGGAATTCATTAAACGAACGATCAAGTTATGAAAACACGAAAAGAAAAGAAAGGGAAAAGAATAACTCACCAGCATCCGCCGCTTGATCCTCATCATCCAACTGCACGCCCGCTTCCTCTGCAGCGAGTAGCCGCATCCCCTCCTTCACCGCCGCTTGCTCCTCCTTTGAGAACTGAGCAGTAACCGCACTCAAGTTGAAAGCCTCTCCGCCTTCCTTACCCGCATTCACCCTGGCCTCCTCTAAAGCCTGGAGATACACCTTGGCCATGACCCGAGGGTAATCGTCCATCCAAGACAAGCCGCCCTCCTTCCAAGTGTGGAAGTACATATCCTGCAACATCTCATCCATCATCCCCTCGTTTTCCTCAAACTCCCTCACCCGGGCCTCGGAAGCTTGCAACTTGGTGATGGCGACGTCCCTCTCTGATTGGTATCTCAAGCAGTCAGCCTGGAGTGACCTCCTCATTTCCTCTTCCTTCAACTTGAGGGACCTCCTCATCTCCTCCATCTCCTCCTTCAACTCGGCCTGAGCCATCTCCGCAGCCTCGAGCCTCCCTGACAACTCCTCTACCCGCTCGAGATCCGCATTTCGAACCTCATCCACCGTTGCGATAGCTATGTTAATCCGTTCCCTGCAAGCGACCTCCATCTTCCGTAATTCCGCCCTACTGGCCTTCTCCATGGTCTCTTTCAGACACTTGGAGGCTTCCTCATGCTGGGAAATCTGGATGGCTTGGTCGGCGAGTTGCTTGGCCTGATCGGCAACCTTTAACCTCAACCGAATGTTAGCACTCCCGATCTCTTCCCCGGCCTTGACCAACTTAGCATGATGCTCCATTAACTTCTTGGTCTCTGCGGCCACCCGGTCGATATTAGCCTTGGCCTCATCCCCCATGGTGACTACCCGTGTAGTAAGTAAATCAAGATCTAAAGATTTGGCCTCGTCCAGCACTCTTACCATGGGGTTGCGGGGAAGTAGGTGCTCGCCCGTGGTCTCATCGAATGAAATGTCCCGAAAACTTGGGTCTAAATCAGGATGGCCGGCAAAAGGGTCACGAGGCACGGGGCGAGGCACATCGGGACGCCTTATATGAATGACAGTAGAACTCTTGGAAGGAGGAGGAGGGGGGCAGGGCTCCGTGCTCTCCTCCGTAGTATCACGAGGAGGCTGAGTAGGGGGAGACAGAGTAGGAAGCTGCGAAGCAGAAGAAGACTCAAATAAGGAACGGCTCCGCTTCCTTTTCTGAATGCCCTCTTCGATGACCCCAAGAAGAGGGCGGTACTTGACTACGTCCCCAGTGCGATCAGTAGAAGGTTTCGCGGAAGCTCTCCTCGACTTAAATTGTTCAAGGCGGTGTCGAACATCCGACGTTTTACCCGCCTGGCCTGCCCCTGGAATAAAGAACAAGTGTTACGAACATACAATAATCCGCAATTCAAAAAATGTGCTAAGTTAAAAAGAAAGAAAAGTGAGGAGACACATCTGTTATACAAACCCGGCGGAGGAGTGGGATACTGCAATAAGTCCTGGATCTCATTCCAGGACGGAAGTGAACCGTAAAAAATTTCTAAGTCCTTATCGAAAATAGAATCGGCAGAAGACAAAAGTTCACCTTGCATCGCCGGAATCACCCTAGCTGAGGAACCCTTAGAGGATGGGTCAGTGCCAGCCACAGCTTTGCCGGTTTCCTTTGCCTTCTCCGTTCCCTTCTCCGTTTCCGACTCTCCCTCCGACTCCCCGAAGGCCCGACGGAGAGCCTCATCCAGTTCGAGGTCTTGTTCAGAGGTTAGAGCAGCAACACCACTACCACCTTGACCTTCGCCATCTCCTCCACCCTCCGACCCTTCTCCAACTTCGCCTCCTTCCTCCTCTTCTACACCTTCATCCTCCGGGACAGTCGGGCAAGTACTTGGAGAAGGGCCATCGGACTTCTTCAGTTTCTTCCCCCCAACCGCAGGACGCGCTGCGAAAGGCTCCCTCTTACCGCTCTTTACCGTAGCCCCCTCCTTAGCTTTAGCAGCCCTCTCCTCAGCCGTATCCCTTTGCTTAACCACGGACTGGCGCGGTAAGATCAAATTATACTCCAAGAGGGTTGCGTTCCTGATCAAGAAAGAGGCCGACCGGTCCCGTGCCGGAATAGCCTTTAGTTCAGCAGCCATTCGCACTAAGGAATCGTCCTCCACGACTGCAATACCACCTGTCGCTAGCCAGAAATAGAAGCATGTCAGAAAAAACACTACAGTCAAAACACATGAAAAATATAAATGAAATCAATCTTACAGCCGGAAGTGAAAAGGCGGAAAGAAACAGCATCGTCCTTGACGAAGAACCACTCTTTCTTGAACATGGTGAACTTGGAATACAAGTCCAGAACTGGTTTGAAGGGCACGGCCGCCTCCAGACTAATATACGGAGACCCCTTCTTATAGCCTCTCAGGTTGTACAAGTATCGGATTTCCCGGTTAGAAGGAGGACGCCCGTACCTCCTCTGGAAGATAACAAAGAGGCTCACCAGGATGGCATATGAGTTAGGCTGGAGCTGGAAAGGAGCCACCTTCAAATAGGTGGTGAAGCTTACTATCCAAGCGTTGATAGGGGGGATAGCGCCGCACATGCAATGGTATCTGCTAAAAGCGAAGTAGCCCTCGGGAGGATTATATGGCATCACCCCATCTCCTGGCAGCAGCATAAGAGCCCTATCTATCCCAAAGGAACGGGATATGACGTCAAGTTGCTCCTCCTTTAAGGAGCTAGGAAAGCAATCAGGAGGAGAGACGAGAAGCTCCTGGGGACCATACCCATCGACTAGTGACCTCGGAGCGGGTCCGTGCTGTGCTGGATCTGGCTGAGCTGGGGGCACGGCAGAAGTTTCTCCGCTATCCCTGGATTTCTTCTTGCCCGATCGAGTTTCAACTTTGCGAGACATTTATCTGCATACACAAAAGTAAAAAGCATGATGTTAGAACGACAGTATAAACAAACAAGCATACATAAGTCCGGAGTTCCACTCAAAGTCCAGACACAAAGTTCGTTCGGCACTGGAGGTTCAAGACCATTCGGCACTAGGGTCTTACGTTCATTCGGCAGTACAAGTTCATTCGGCTCTGGGATCTAACTTCCATTCGGCAATGGAATCTGAGGTTCATTCGGCAAAGCAAAGCTTCCGTGCCCATTCGGCATAAGCCCATCCGGTTATAGAGTTCATTCGGTAAAAGAGTATATACCTGGTTCGGCGAATATTTGATTCGGCAAATACTTGGTTCGGTGGGCTTTTGATTCGGCTTCCTCTTGTTCGGTAGAGAAAAACTAAAGGGGGTGTAGCCTCTATATATAGGCGAGCTCTGGAATACCGGACGAGAACCTATCACCGGACCAACAACAACCGGACCAACAACAACCGGACCAACTATGTACCGAATGAAACCTTCCATACCCAACCAACCTCCAAACGAATAAGAATATATGCCTACTCGAAACCGAATGAAACTGTCTCTACCAGCAGAAGCCAGAAACAGGGGGCATGTAGGGCGCCTCACTCAGATAAGTCCCGAACCCCAGATCTTACTAATAAAATAAAGAATATGATAGCGATGAATAAGTCGTAAAATCCTCACCGACGTGGATTAAATCGTTCACACGTGTACGCGACCTCGAATGGTCCATAGGCACGCTCTGAATGGTTATTAACCCTACCATCGTGGGAATTTACACTTTGACACGCATTTTTAAGCCCACCGGTCATATGGATATTTGATAATTATGAAATGGCTAAGCTACTTACACATGTACGGGGTTGCGAACGATCCCTAGGCATGCTCTGAGCTGGCAATAAACCATCTTCACAAACATAAACCGGGCATCGACGATGCCGAGCCCCTTCGGGGCTCACTCTCTCGTCCTGAACGGCACAGTTCACTTCATCTCGAATATTTCGATCATGAACGGCCGTTATTCGAAATCACACTAAAATTGTAAATTCCTTTGCAGGACATTAACAGAATACGAACGTCCAATCGCTGGCATTACAAAGCCAATCTTCCTGCCACAAGAAAAACAAAGCGCGACACATGCAAGCACGTGCCCCACTTTGGGGGGCAAATGTTGGGCGAATTTTCACCCAGAAGACCTCAAGACCAAGAAGCCGCAATTTCACCCGGGCTCGCAACCTCCACTTCGTTCGATAGACAATACCAACCTAGAAGTCCATCCAATATTCTCCATGAAGAAGTTCGTTCGGCCCGGGCCTCCATTCGGTCCCTTCATTCGGCAAGCCCAGCCTATAGTCCATTCGGTCCCTTCATTCGGCAAGCCCAGCCTATAGTCCATTCGGCCCCTTCATTCGGCAAACCCAGCCTATGTCCTCATTCGGCATAAGTTCCTGCCGAGCAAGATGATACCGGACCAGCCTCTCCAATACACTGTCGAGCAAGATGATACCGGACCAATCGCCACCGATCCAAGCCACAACCGAACCACCACCACAACCGAACCACCATGACCAAACCATTCTCCAAGCACGGCCGAATGAAGCCTCCGCCGAACCAGATGATTGCCAGTCCAGATTGCTTCAGCCCGGGCCCACCAGCAGCTATATACCTCCAAGACCCCTGCCCCCTACCTCATTCTATAAATAGAGGGGCAGGGGTACAACAATGGCAGACAAGTTTGAGAGCTCAAGCAAGGAAGGAACTTTCAAACTACTTTCATACACTTGTATACAACGCATTGTACTTGTAACCTGAAAGAAAGAAGATAATAACATATAAAGTGGACGTAGGCACATTCTGGCCGAACCACTATAAATCTGTGTGTCTTTTACATTTCAGCCCCTACTTTTCTCATATTTACATACTCATCTAAAATCATTGAAAATTACATATAATCAACTAAATAATACGACTTGGAGGTGTTTGTCCATTTTTTGTGCAAACAACGATGAACCTGAATATGGATTGTTGATTGGTTCTGGATATTCTCTATCATAGTTATGACTATGCAAGGAGAATGATGGTTTCTGATCAAGAAACCAGATCTGTGTCCGCACTAGGAAGTCGGGTGGACGATACTAGTTCGGAAGTGAAATTGTGTGGTCGAGTGAGCGATCAGATTGGTATAGTGTACGGATGATATGTGTACATCGTACGGATTTGAATGAAAATGATATTGGAAGGAGTAATCAAATTTGAATATTTGATTTTGAGTAAACAAAGTTAAATATCTTTGTTTTATAAAATGAAACTCCCCTTGTTGAATCTTTTGCCAGAAGAAAAGGGTTTTTGAAAATGTTTGAAGTATAAAAAGAATTTTATACAAGTTTGAAATGATCCAAAGTTTTAAAAATTATATATATCTGTATATATAAAGAATCTTATGAGGATTTTAGAAAAGGTTTTGGGAACTTATGGATTTGGAAAGGCTTTTGATTTTTGGGTAAAATCAATATGAAAATTTGGAAAGCCTAGTTTGAGAATTATCGATTTTGTGTAAAGGAGCTTTGTATGAGATCATACTAGGTGTATGATTTGAATATACTATATGTGTATAGTATAAAATGTTTTGATGATGGCTCTGGGGAAAAAGGCGCTCCCTTGAAATGAACTTCTCAGGAGTGCCACCGGGTGGTGCTGCCTTGAGCCCCAAGGGGGGTTCTAAAGTTGATCCTGTGGGGAGCCCGGAAAAAACTAGTTCTTGGGGATTATGAGTAGAGTGTACCATAGCGAAAGTCGTGTGTGCCGCTGAGAGCCAACAGTCTGCATTTGATTTTATATCGGTAGACTGCGACCTATGTAGGAGTGGAGAAGTTTCATTTTGACAGCGAAAATCAGAGGCCGCAGAGAGCCTGTAGTTACATGGACTTTTGCTGTGATGGCAACATAACCCTGGAATGTAACTGCGATCTGTTGTGAGATCCATGGCGTAATCGAGAGGTCGTAGAAAGTCTGCAGTTACATGGACTTTTGCTGTGATGGCAACGTAACCTTGGAATGTAACTGCGACCATGGATGGGGGTGATGATTTCCAGAGCATTCTCACCAAAGAAGTTAACTCGATTTCAAAAATGTTTCCAATATGTTCAGTAAAATTATTTTCCAAATATTTTCACTTGGTGTTGGGGACGAGTCTGCTAAGTACTTATAGATTTTCAGTCCTACGCCTGATCAACGTATGACCGAATTTCTGTAAGAATAAGGATAGACTGGTTGAGACATCAAGTTAGAAATATATATATATATATATATATATATTATAAAACTATTTTTGTAATACTATGTAGATTTTAAAAGTGTTCAAAGAGTAATTTATCTGGTATAAGTATTTTAATAAATTTTGGCTTCATTCCTTTTTGAGGACGAAAAGATTCAAAGGGGGGGGAGTAATGTGATAAACCAGATTTTAGTCATCTTATAATTGAATTAATTAACTGATTTTATTCATTTGAACCAATAAAATATGATAAATAAAGATGTTTGGATGTATATATAAGTGACTTTGAAACTATAATAATAATTGAATTAAAATAAGGAATCTTTTTAGTAAATAAATAAATATGTAAATAGATATATGCAAAAACTTATCATATGATAACTATTCTATTTTCATACATACATTTAAGGTTTATAAATGAAACTTGGATTTAAAAATTAGAAATATATATATATCTTGCGAATGTGATAATTTATTTAAGTACAAATTAGTATCAAAATTATTTTTTTAAAGGTTATATAAGTACAAATAAAGGAGAAGTATAAATATAAATTTATATAATAACTTAAGTTTATATAGGATTTAACAAAGATTAATACCTTCTTTTAATACATGTACACGTCATATATGTGTAAAAATGTTAACATAAGAATATAATATGAAAATGAAAGAAAAATTATTATATAAATTTATGTAAAATTACAAGTGTAATAGGAATAATATCATGCATAGACAAATGTAAGGTAAGTATCATACAATGTAAGAAGTGTCATTTATTCTTTTAGAATTAATAAATAAACTGAAAAGAAGAAGCTACATTTGTATACATAAATTTCTATTATTTTTTTTCTCTTTCTTTCATAATATAAATGTTCGCAAAAACCTGAAAAAAAAAGGGCAAAATAGATCTATTACAAAATACAATCTGAAACATTTCAAAAGCAAACAACTTCAGTTTGCAAAATCCTGGGAACTTTAAGCTTGGAAATCAAAAATAAGATTTGTTTGCAAGCCTGTGAATCACTCGGATCAAAACCTGAAATAAAGCAAAGTTAAAGTAATAAATAAAAACTACAGCAAGCTAATACAACATCTCAAGAACGAAATCTGCAGACCAGATTCAAATGCAAAAAAATCAAGCTTTGGATTCAAGTTAACAAAACAAAGTCTGGATCAAGCAATAGCTAAAAATCAACATCAGGTAAAAAATTCAAAATTTTCAGAGCTTCTCTGATTCTTCCAGAGGTGAGTAAACTTTAAACTATTTTAGTTTAAACTTTTTTTTTAATTTTTTTTGGTAAATGCAATAATTGAAGGCATGAGACTGTTTTCTGCCTTATAACCTGTGAGTATACTAAAAATTTAAACAATTTAAACTTGGGCATTTGGGAGATTCTTGAAGTAAAATTCATGATGAATGTTTGCATAAATATTGGCATGATTATTTTAAGATGAAAGTAGGTGTATGAATGTGTGAATATGATTGTATGTGTTTCAGTTCATAATTGCTGTAAATATGTTTATATGCATGTCTATATTTTGAACCTCTGTTTGATTTACAGACCCAAATAATGGCACAAAAATCTATCCTTATTCACTCAAGTGAATTACAGGATATTATGCCAAAAGGAAGTATGTTGGGTTGATGAAATCTTATTCTTAAAAATAGTATCAAGTGAAATCATTAAGTTGTTATCTGGAAATTAATGATTTTACAGTGAATTTTAAAACATATCAGATCTCAACCAAAAAACATTATGGTTTCAAGTATATAGCTTGATTCTAATTCGAAAATTAGGATTTTTAAAATCAAAATCAAAATTTTTAGTTGAGTTTTGTGTGTGCAATTTGAAGTTGAACGAAAAAGGGGTTTCAACAAAATTCCAGTGACCGGTGTCATGATAGGGGTCGTGTTCGTTGCTGAAGTAGGTTTGAGTGACTAGGATCATGGGAAAAATAGTCAGGTATTTTACCGATCGACGGAGTGATCTGTCGACGTCATATTATGGTTTTAGGGGTTTTTGAAGGGAGCTCGATTTGGAGGAGATAACGATACGATGGGGACGTTCGAGGTGTGCGGTCCTAGTGGGAAGGGAAGAGGATAGTATGGCGTGTCTCTGGGTGAAGTTAGAAGAGGAACGGTGGCGTACGGTGGCGTTTGAAGCTTGATTTGTGGCGACTACTTCTTCAGTGAAGCCTGAGTTACTGTTTTTTGGAAACTTAAGGATTTGCATTTTATTGTCTGGGTGTTCAAGTCGAGGGGACGTAAGCGATGGGAGGGGATGCTCGAAGGCAAGATTCAAGGAATGGGTTGCTCGTGCATTTGCACGGCGACGTGCACGTGCACGGCGACGTGCACAGTTTTGGGTTGAGGTATGTGGAGAGGGTGGAATAGTGGTGAAGATGGGAAGAAGTAGAAGGAGAGTTGGGCCATGTAAATTTTGAAGGAAGATGGTAAGGGAAGCGGGCCGGAAGTTGGGCCAAGAATTTAGGTTAGTATCTTTGCTTGTGGTAAGGAGTAGAATGGTAGGAAGAATAAGAAAGTGATTAATGGTAGGTGAAGTCGGTAGCAAATTTAAAAGTAGAAGTAGATTTCAAAAGTAAAAGTTAAGTGTTAAACAAAATTTAAAAAAATAAAATATAAGTCAAGTTTTTGATTTTAAATCGTTTTTGGCATAAAATAATTTAATTATTATAGTCCTATGCGATTCCAATTGAAAATTTAAAAATGATTTAGATCAAGTAATTAATTAAGTAATGGTTTGTCTTAATTTAAATAACTAAGAACATAAGCAATTAATGATAAAGTTAATTAATGAAACCAATTAAAGAGAAATTTTCTGAAAGAATAACTACTTAATATAAGTAATTAAGAAATAATTAGGATTTATTTGCAATTAGAGGAATTATTAATTAATTAAAGGACAATTAATTTGTGTAATCAATTTAAAGGATTTATTTATTAATGTAATTAATTAATGATAATTCCGTAATGAAAGTAAATTAGAGAATAATTACTTAATGTCATTAATTAAGGTAGTAGTTAATGGATTATTAGTAAAGTTATTTATTAAATGATAATTATTTAATTGTAAGTAATTAAAGGATTAAATTGTTAAAGGTTAATTAATTTAAATTAGTGATTTGTGGATAACTAGTTTAAATTTGAGGTTAATTAATTAAGGATAATTAACCAATGGAATAATTACTTGATGAAGTAATTAAAGTTAAATTACTTAAGAGAAGTAATTAAGAATTAATTACATAGTGAAATTAATTAAAGTATTGATCAATTAAGGAAACTAATTAAGGGTTAGTTAATTGATGAGTGTGATTAATTAAAGGATAATTAATCATTGTAAGTGATTATAGGATGATTAATTTGAGTAATTAATTCTGGATAAATGTTAATAATGTGAATGGGTGGAGGTTAATTAATTTGTGTTATTAATTATAAGATAATTACTTAATGTAATTAAAAAGGAAATTAAAGAGTCATTAATTAATTTGTTTGTAAATTAATTAATGTTAAGTAAGCAGGATTAAGGGTGATTAAAGTAATTAATTTAATTTGTTTAAATTAATTAGAATGGTATGGCTAATTTATCTTACTTATGAATAATTGAATGATATTTGAATGCCTTGGATTTATTTGTTATCCTTGTTATGTGATCGTGTTGATTGTTATATAAAATGTCCTGTGATATGATATGTTGGGTTGAACAGTAATAATGTGGTTACCTAATGATGAAATGCTGTGTAAAGTGAAATCTAGTATTTAAAAGTAAATTGTATCCACTTAAATAACTTGGGTTAAGATGACATTTGATTCGAAGAGACAGGTGTCGGGTATTAGCAAAGACTCGAAACCACTTCGATTCATTATAGATGGATATGTGAAATCAATAGGCAGGAATGGAATGAGTTAAGTGGATTGAACCTTTTATTCTAAGTTTTGGTACTCAGAAATTGATGTGTGAGATAAGTAATGTTTATAATCACTTGTGAAGTTGTAAATTGATATAAGATACCCCGAGTTCATATAAGTTGTATGTTTTCGTATTCCATGTTAGATAGGTTTACTCACGCTGGTTTCCAGCCTGACCTGGGTGTTACTTTGATGTAATGCTCGGGTCAGACCGAGTATTACAGATTTTCAGGTAAGGACGTTCTGAAGCTCAGGAGGCGAGCTGGATGGCTGGAACGTATAGAGTATTTACCATTGAGATATATTATTGTATAATTAGGACATGTTGTTTAAAACTATCCAGTGAATAGCAATGATTGTAACTCTAATGTATAAATATAGGTGTATTGATACAGTTCTTCTTTTGTAAACTATTATTATGTGATATTATATTTTGATCCGCTGCGAATGTGAGGTTTCTTTGTTTTGTTCCTTTTTTTTCTTCTTTCTCTTTCTCTTTATTTCTAACTATCTGAAATTTTCGGGATCGAAATTTCCGGGTTGTTACAGAATATATACATGGTTATCAAATTAATATTTGAATAAATAAAAGGTTGTGAAACTAATAAATTGTTGAAAAGTGAATTTTGCATATTTAGTTTTAATAACTTATGAGGAATTCAAAGATTATTAATTTGGTAATTTAAATTATATTTCTATATAGTAGTATAATTATTACTAAATCATTAATGTGTGATAAAATAATATTTTATGCGTCATTTTTGGAGTATTCCAATTTCTCATCTTCTCGATACTGATTTTTGATGCTATGAGTGATTCACCGTTGATGTTGATTTGATTGGTGATTTGATATGACGCGGTAATGACATCCTTCTATGAGTTTCCATGATATTTAATTCTTTATGATAAGAAATCTAAATAAACGAAGTTATAGTACCGTCTGGTATAGGACTTTCAGTAATATTTCTCCGGTTATTCTTTGAACTTGTTATATAAAATATTGGATAGTTTGTGCGTAATTGATAAGCAATGAATAAATGTTTGAGTATCATGTAGTAGTATGGGATGCTGTTGTGCTATTTATTCAGTTATTCATTGTAAGTAGATGACATTCACATGACAGGAATAGAGTGGATAGTGTGAGGTGATACATAGTGATATATAGCTCTGTGCCTATATTTAGTGAGTATGGTTCCGTGTCTAACGTTAACCATGACTTCGTGTCTACATGCCCCTATTATGATATGCTCCTATTGTGTTTGTTGGAGAGGACCAGATGGCTAGAATCCACCCTAGTAGCCTGATAATGGTGTCGCTTCCTAAATTTATGACACCCTATATATGTGTGTATGTATGTATGTATATGTATGTGTGTGTGCGTATATGTATATATATATATATATATATATAGCTTAGTGCTTTTTGCTTAGTGCTTCTACTTTGTATAATCGCTTTTGTGTCATCTAGGCCAACAGTTTGTTACCTATAAGGGCATTTACAGTGCCACGACGTAAGAATCTTTGTATTGACGAGCACAACAGTGGATACGTGTCACGATGACTATGAGGTTACTATAGACTGTAGACACTTAGTGTCTCTAAAGCTTGCATAGTGCTATCAGTCTCCCTTCTGGTATTGATGGAGTAATAGATTGACATATACGATTAAAACACCTCACTTGAGTATACTATGGGTTTGATGACCCATATAGCGTTATATGTATGGCTTTACTTGGGACATCATGTCTGTCGTAAAACCATTTTCCATCATGATATTTTTAGATAGATATTATATGAGGAGATGAGATTATACTTTGATATATATCCAGAGTAAAGTGAATTCTCAGTATATTGATAGGTAGCCTATCCTATCTTTTATATATGTATGGATGATGATGTTTTATTGAGATTGAGAGATATAGTTGGGCAATGCTCCGTGCTAGCCAGATATGCTTGGTGATTTCTCATTATTGATATGTCTCGATTTGAAGATGATTTTGGATATGTACGATTCACCCTATTATGTTTATTCAGTGATTTCTGAATTGATTTGTTTCATATGGGTGATGACATCTTTCAATACCAGTGCCAATTATTTTATGTGGCTTTGAGTCATTTCTAAGATGTGGTGCCTTGATGGTTGTTTATGGTATTATATATAGACCGTTCATAGATACATTTCTAAACTTATTTAAATATATCGATCTCGTCTGATTTTTTGAGTATCTTTAATTATGTTGTCGTATTAATATTTTTATTCTTTGGTTACATTATGTTACCCTATTTGGGATATTTGATTAGACATAGTTTGACCTCTGTGTTTTTTATGTAATACTTGGGTCGGTTCGAGACATTTCAAGTGCGGCATGAGATGACCAGCATTTGTTCTAATGGGCTTAGAGGAGTCTTACCTTAGGATTGTTATATGATATCTGCATGACATTGACTCACTGTATATGTATTTTGACACTGAATTGTATGTTGATTGATCATCACACTATATTGAGGTCGTTGACATTTGATATATGTTGTACTCTAATGGCATTATTTATTATATATTATATTTTATCACTGTGATTGACTTTGTGAACTGGGTCAATAATGGAATCTTATTCCAACTTCAATATGTTTCCTAAAAACAATTGGGTTAGTGTAACGACCCAGAATTTCGATCATTTGAAATTCATATATTTAATTAATTTTAAATGTTTAAAAGTTAAGATTATAAGTTGAATAAATAATATTTCGAATATAGTGATTTAATTGGATAATTAAATTGTTAATTTAATATTTGAAATTGCAGAAATAATTGGAATTTGAATTTAATATGAATAAAAATGTTTTATAAAGTTGAATTAAATATTATTTGAATTAGAATGACGTTAGAGAACTTTTGAAATTGAATATTTTAATATTTAATTAACGAATAAAAATAGTCATTTTTCAAACAGTCTTGGATTTCGACGAAACAAGTTTCATTGGATCCGTAATATTAAATTATTGTAAGATTTCAAATTTCGTGTCAATCGGATTTACGGTTTGTCCGGGGCAAGCTAAAACGCATAGAAATTTGTTTAAGTGAATTTTAAATTTAAATATTTGATTCGAAAACCTATCTTCCAAATACGATCGAATTGGCTCCCGATATATATTCCATTGTGTTCGGAATAGGGGTAAAACATTATAAATGCCAGGCTGCACGCTTCGTTTGGAGTTCGGGAAAACTTTGGATGAATAGTGTTTTGGAATTTTCTATAAAAGGACTTGTTTTATTCATTTTTACAAAACCCTAATAGCAACTAGGGCAAGCCGCCATTTTCACCTCCAATGGCCGAAAATGCTCCATACTTTCTCCCTCAAAATCTCTAGATCCATCCACTTATAGCAAAAGCTTCCAACTAGATAAATGGAATTCGTAAATAAAGGGACTTTATATATTAAAGTTTTATAAAATAATAAATGGAATTTATAAACGTTGTTTTATAATTTTGAAATCAACTTATTTGATAAGTAAGTAGGAAAGCTTATTAAAGGAGATATATCCACGATTTTGGACAGTGGATAATCCTTTAATGAATATATAGAAGCAATGAATTTGGTAAACGATTTATATTCACGATTTTGAACAGTGAATAATATATTAAATAAAATGGATATTTTTGAAAAGTGAATATTATTAAATGGAATAAAATGATTAAAAGATGTTTTAAAATATGTTAAGGATCGAAACCATAGATTTCAACATTCATTGTTGAAATAGACATTTTCGAGAAATAAGGAAATGATGGACTATAAGACTGTTGTTATAGTATGTGATTTCGAAAGGAAATGATTTTGTATAGTATTAAGATTTATATGCCTATCTAATTTTCGAATCCCTATACTAGTGATTTTGGTTTGTCGTAACGATGTTTTACGCAACATTAGTTTTGACCAAATAAATGTGTTAAGAGAATGTTTTCCTTAAAGAATAAAATATATACTTAATTGTCATTTAAATATATGTAATATTTTCTAAGTGTTGAAAATAAATTGATTCATGAATTACTTATTATTAAATAAGTATATGGAAATGTTTTCCAATGTTGAAATGCTTTGAGATTATATATTTTTAGAAGATAATTTAAAGTGAATATTTGGCAAGCAATTTAATTAATAAAAGATTAATTAAAAGGGCCTAGTGATTGTTATAGTGCTAAATATTTGTTTGTTTGTTTTGATAGTTAAATAACCGACTATCAGACTTGGCCAAAATTTTAGTTCATCAACTTGATGTGGGAACTATTTAGTCGTACACTTAGTACGTAGCCTTCTGTGTAGGCTTGATTGTCATTTGTGTTGAGGATGTTGATTCGTATAGTGCGGAGTATTACTCCAATCTATCGAGCTTCCTTCTTGGCCCGAAGGATAGCAAGTTGAAAGTTGGAGACGTGATAAGTCTATGAGACTTAGTTTCTGTGTGAGGTTGAGAAATACTTTTGCGTTGTTGGAGCGAAGAGACCGGGATCAGATTTATCTGAAAACCACTTCGGACCAACGTATATGCGACGATTGTGCAGGTTGCTTGTGATGATATTGATATTCCGGAGTTTCATACTGGGGGACTGCTTTTTGATCATTTGGGGTTAAAATTCCAATATACATCCAGTAGCAATGGTCTCTTCATTATGAAATATCCAATGCGAGGACTATTCGCTACTAATCCTAGGGATTTCCCGACAGGATGTGGTAGGAAAGTACCTTCGGTTTGTCCTATTCCTAGACAACTTGTATGGATATTTTTCTGACATTGCATTTCTATATATTACGTACATTGGTTTTTACAAACGTACATCAGTGGTGGCGGAGAAGGCAACTTCTCTTAGCTTAACATCCTCCTTGAGACGTATGAGCTTAAGGGTTGTATTTTTGTGGAAGGCAATTAGTAGTCAACGGAAATGGTCATGTGGCATTCAAAGTGATGTGATACGTGATTGTGAAAGGTAATCGTTACCTCTAGCCTCATCAACCGGAAATGACCAAAACATGGTTAGATGCAGCAGGGCTAAGTGGGTCATTCCCATTAGGATATGATCATCCTCTTTTAGATATATCTTTACACGCTATGACGTCATGTATCTGATTATTGTGGTTCGTATGCTATGAGGGCCCTCGGTAAAGGTCGGTAACGATCGGAGAATGATATATTCGGTACCATCCAGTTATAGAGGTGGGCCGGTCTTGTGTTGGTTGAGGATCCTTAGTGATGGTCCTCGGTACATTTTTCTAGAGATGTACTGCCGGATGGTAGTCCCTTCACCTGGTCATTTGTATGGAAATCCAAACTCCACTACGTGTTTGCCATTTTGATTTTATTACCCAATTGGGCTATATGCTGGAATTTAATCGATGTAACAATTTCGGCTATGATTCATATTATTTGTATATAATAGACACTACTATAATATAACATGAGATTTGATATGATATGTTTTAGTTATCGTAAGGTAAAAACATATCCGTGTTTATATGTGGACTTGTCTTACGAGATACTTTTGTTTTGATGAACGAAAAGTTTTGGTAATTTAATAAATTCAGTTGAGTGTGTTTCTCACGCTGGTTTACCAGACTGATCCGGGCGTTCTTCCCTTTCAATGATCGGGTCAGACCGAGTATATCTATAGGTTATGCTTTGGTGCTTTTGGAGCTTCAGCAGGAGAGCTGGAGATCATTATTTTCGTATACACGTACTTGTTTTGATTATCCACTGTGCTTTGTTTGTTGTTGCATATTACCGGTAATCGTGAGGACAGGTTATTGTAACTGTTCAGGCTGATAAATCTGATTGATGTGTATATATATACAGTTTCTGTTTTGTAAAGATCGTTGATACGATATTATATATTTTCCGCTGCGATGTAAGATTCTGTATTGTTCGGTTTGGTTCTATCTTCTCTCTTTCTTCTCTTCTCTTCTTCTCTCTTCTTTTCTTTCTCTTGACTTTCCGTCAGTTTGCGCTTTTTGGATCGTACATGTGTGGATTATTGTCGATTCAAAGGGTACGGATTTGCGGGTCGTCACATGTGGTATCAGAGCTTAGATTTTGTATATTCCTAAGCTTTGATGTATACTCAGTATTGATTGGGACAATAGCACCCTAGATTGAGTTGAGTATGTTGTATATATGAGCGTGTATTTGTTAGTGAATATAAAATGTTTTATATTGTGTTTACTTATCCGTTGAGCTGTTTGTGAATTCTGGTTGGTACGTGGGACGCCATGTTATCGATAGGGATTTTCAAACACTTAAATGAGGCAAGTCGACATAGTATTGTTTTAAATTGGGTAAATGAAATAATTTTACCTCGATTATATTTTATATATAAAGGAAATAATTTTTCAGGAATTATTATGGTGTATCTAACTAATTGTTTGGTTGTTTGAAAATGTAATTATATATAAGTTAATAAGTATGTTTGAATAATCTAAATAGAAACAACAATTGTAAGAGAATAAATTATATAGGCAAATAATTATAAGTATGGAATTATAAAATGGTTCACAATTGTGAAATAATCTTATATATAAGAAATGAAATTAATGAGTATATTTATAAATATGAGTCGTAAATAAAGATGGATTTAACTAAGAATTTGAAATTTTGAATCCCGTTTATTTTAGAAGTTGTTTTTCAAAGTTAAAGAAGTTATATTATTATAAATAGAAAATAAGTGAAATTATATAAGTAAAGGTTTTTAAATGTGATTTATAAATATAAAAAGGAAATTTTTGAAAGAATATAAAGCACTGAATTCACTACTGTTGCTAGAAAAATAGTAAGGGTGATGACTGCAACATCATCAGTATCATTTTCATGTTTCTGTGTGATGGATTGCTACCAATAATAAATTGAAAATTGAATTTTTGTTTGGATAAACAAATTTGATTTAAAATCCAAGTTGTTATTTATAAATATAAGTAAAATAAGCTTTGGACTTATAATATGAAGTAAGAATTTACTTTGGTAAAGTTGAAATAAAATTTGAGTTAGCATATTAAATATATGATTTGAAATTTAACTAAAGGAAAGTTAATAGAGTGAATGGATTTGAAATTATAAAATTAGTTTTATGAATGGAAGTGAACTTAGGTAGATGTTCACGAAATTATGAATAAATAAGTTGTACAACTTATAAAATGAGATAAGGTAAGTGAAACCAATTGTTAAAATGGTTAAACACTTTTGGTTAGGCAAAACAAAATCTGAATTTGAATGGTGATATGATTTTTACTTAAGTTAAATCAAATGATTTTAAAGATGAAATAGAATTTGAAATAAATTAGGAGTGAACTTAAGTTGTATAGTGAAAGTAAATGCAAGTAAGAATTAAATGAAATATAACTTAAGTGATGTTGAATGAAGCTTATTTTGGTATCAAAGTAAATTAATAATGTGAATTAATAAAGTAAAGTGATGAATACAAACTTGAGTTATATAATGAAATTCAAATTGTAGTTGTAAAATGAATTATCAATTGAATTAATAAATGGATTGAATGTTAATCATTGAATGTAAATGAATTGATATGGAATAGTGGATGTAGTTATTAATTCATTAAAAGCTAATGAAATTGAATAAATTGAATGAAAGCCAATTAGATATTAACCAATTGAAATTAAATGTGTTGAACCAGATTGAATGTAAGCAAAGTAAATTAATTTGGTAATGTTGGATATGCATGGATTGTTAGATGAATGTTAGTTGATTGTATAGAAAATTCATATGGAATTGAATTAATGAAATTGAAAGCTAATGTAATTGAAATCAAATTGGAAGTTAAGTGAATCTTAAATAGAATTGAATTTGATTTGGAAGTGAACAAATAGGAATATGAATTAGTAAATGTAAACTAATTGAATATGAATGAATGAATGTTAGTAAAATCCAATGTTAATGAATCAAATGTGAATAAATTGAAAATCAATTCAATGAATATTAATGAGAAGTGAATGAATTTGTATTGATTTGGTTATGGAGTGGTTGGATGTTAATTGGATGATAGTTGTTTGATGATTGGATTTGTTGTTTTGCTGGCATTTTCTATATTGGCATATATAGTTATTGGTATATGTTGTATATTGATGTTATTTTCACATATACATGTTTCTCATTTGTTGTTGAGTGTTTAGTAGGTGCGGATGGCGCTTGCTTCGCTTTTGGAGCTCGCTTTCGCGCTATATTAGTTGTATATGCTTGCTAATAATATATAAGGTACATATCTCGGATTACATATCGTACTTTTATACCTTTTTCCCTTCGGGATGCCTCATCCTCGATGATGAGATGTATATTTGTGATGTATATATTGTTATTTTTTTCGGATCGAACCGTGCAAAGGAGACTATGGCGAATTTTTTTGAAAATTTGAGGCATTGAAAATTTTTGAGAAAATTGGGAAATTTGTGAAAACTAAATTTTGATTTCGAGTTAAAAGCTAATGGATATTAGTTGTTTTGAAAAGATATCTATGAATGTATTTGAAAACTTAGAAAAGTTTTTGTAATTTTAACTATTGGATTTTGGAAAATTTAAAATGTTTAAATTGGATTTAATATCTAGTTTTAACGAATTGTTTTGAAAAGTTAATGGATTTTATGGTTTTTTCTTACTTGATAATTTCGAGGACGGAATTATTTTAAGTAGGGGAGAATGTAATGACCCAGAATTTCAGTTATTTGAAATTCGTATATTTAATTAATTTTAAATGTTTAAAAGTTAAGATTATAAGCTGAATAAATAATATTTCGAATATAGTGATTTAATTGGATAATTAAATTGTTAATTTAATATTTGAAATTGCAGAAATAATTGGAATTTGAATTTAATATGAATAAAAATGATTTATAAAGTTGAATTAAATCTTATTTGAATTAGAATGACGTTAGAGAACTTTTGAAATTGAATTAAAAGTTAATCTGTAGAAATTGAATATCTTAATATTTAATTGACGAATAAAAATAGTCATTTTTCAAATAGTCTCGGATTTTGACGAAACAAGTTTCATTGGATCCGTAATATTAAATTATTGTAAGATTTCAAATTTCATGTCAATCGGATTTACGGTTTGTTCGGGGCAAGCTAAAACGCATAGAAATTCATTTAAGTGAATTTTAAATTTAAATATTCGATTCAAAAACCTATCTTCCAAATACAATCGAATTGGCTTCCGATATATATTCCATTGCGTTCAGAATAGGGGTAAAACATTATAAACGCCAGGCGACACGCTTCGTTTGGAGTTCGGGAAAATTTCGGATGAATAGTGTTTTGGAATTTTCTATAAAAGGACTTGTTTTATTCATTTTTGCAAAACCCTAACAGCAACCAGGGCAAGCCGCCATTTTCACCTCCAATGGCCGAAAATGCTCTATACTTTCTCCCTTAAAAACTCTAGATCCATCCATTTATAGCAAAAGCTTCCAACTAGAACATTATAGAGCTTCACGAGATCTTTCGATCCATACGGCTACGATCGTAATCGGCAAGTCGATCGAGGTGCAGCAGGCCGATGAAGTGTCGGCGTTCGTGCACGTTTTTCAACGTGAATAGATGACCGAGTTGAATGTCCTTAACGGAGTTGGTAGAGTGGAGCAAGGGCGTTCGAACGGCGGAGCTTGATCGATGGCTCGTCGTCGTATGGAGGCTCGAAAATTCACAAACATTTGGCGGCCGATGGGTTCTCAAACCTGGAGGTTTCGTGCGTGGGAGAAGAAAGAAAGGGTGGCCACGATTCCATCAAGCTAAATGAACGACCTAGATGAAGCCACGGTATAAAAATTTGAAAATAGAAATAGAAATTAATTTATATAAAGTCGTATTAACTTCTAAATTGCGTATCTTTGTCATACCAGGTCCGTTTCGCACAAAACAACTTGCCTTAGAACCATATTGACGAACACTACGCGATGAGCTAGTTTGGGATTGGTTGGCGCTAGTGTGAATTTTGGATAAAATTAAACGTGCGTTTAATTTTATTCGGAATTAAACACTGCAACTGCTATTGGACGCAATGTGAGTACAACTCACTCTTTCCGACTCACTGATATTTTTATATAAGTGAGAAATAATTTATTATATGATGATTGATGATTGTTTGGATGATATATGATATATTGATTGATATTTGGATATATACCTGCATAGTGGAACAGATGACCCTATACGTTCCTGTGTATGAGCGGATGATCCTTTGTACGCGCGTCTGCCTTGAAGCGGACATTGTACACATATTCTAATATGTATATTTGATGCAGGTGACAGGTTGGAGGGATCCAACTGGATTCCTCAACAGTATTGATTTATTTACAAATATTGATATATATATTCTGTTATCATATTGATATATGATGTTTGGATGTTGTGATTGATGTATTTAGTGCTATCGCAGCATTGGGCCTATTTTTGAAATTTAAAAATATTAAAGTGATGATTTCCAAATTTAAAAGGATTTTAAAGTGATTTTGGAAATAAACGTTTTATTGATTTTTGAGTTGTAAAGGAATTGAATTTATTTTGAATAAATAATTTTTATAATTTTTGTTGATTATAAAAATTATGATTTTTGGAAAATATAATAAGAATATGATTTTTGAAATATGAAGTTAACTGTTTTGTGAAATAGTATAAATGAAGATTTTTGAATTTATTATAAACAGTTTATAAATAAGATTTATAAAATTGAACTTTTATAAATCAGAATAATTGAATTATAAAGGAGTTTTTATAATTGTTAAAATGATGTTATAAATGGATTTTATAAGTGAAAGAAATTTATTAAATTTGTGAAGTTATAAAATAAAGGATTTTGTAAGTAAATGATTTATAAGAAATTTGCTTATAAATTTGATTTTTGGTATATAATTGAGATAAATGGAATTTGTAAATAAAGGGATTTTATATATTGAAGTTTTATAAAATGATAAATGGAATTTATAAACGTTGGTTTATAAAATGTGAAATCAACTTATTTGATAAGTAAATAGGAAAGCTTATTAAAGGAGATATATCCACGATTTTGGACAGTGGATAATCCTTTAATGAATATATAGAAGCAATGAATTTGGTAAACGATTTATGTTCACGATTTTGGACAGTGAATAATATATTAAATAAAATGGATATTTTTGAAAAATGAATATTTTTGAAAAATGAATATTATTAAATGGAATAAAATGATTAAAAGATGTTTTAAAATATGTTAAGGATCGAAACCTAGATTTCAACATTCATTGTTGAAATAGACGTTTTCGAAAAATAAGGAAATGATGGACTATAAGACTGTTGTTATAGTATGTGATTTCGAAAGGAAATGATTTTGTATAGTTTTGGGATTTATATACCTATCTAATTTTCGAATCCCTATACTAGTGATTTTGGGTTGTCGTAACGATGTTTTACGCAACATTAGTTTTGACCCAAATAAATGTATTAAGAGAATGTTTTCCTTAAAGAATAAAATATATACTTAATCATGATTTAAATATATGTATTATTTTCTAAGTGTTGAAAATAAATTGATTCGTGAATTACTTATTATTAAATAAGTATATGGAAATGTTTTCCAATGTTGAAATGCTTTGAGATTATATCTTTTCAGAAGATAATTTAAAGTGAATATTTGGCAAGCAATTTAATTAATAAAAGATTAATTAAAAGGGCTTAGTGATTGTTATAGTGCTAAATATTTGTTTGTTTGTTTTGATAGTTAAATAACCGACTATCAGACTTGGCCAAAATTTTAGTTCATCAACTTGATGTGGGAACTATTTAGTCGTACACTTAGTACGTAGCCTTCTGTGTAGGCTTGATTGTCATTTGTGTTGAGGATGTTGATTCGTATAGTGCGGAGTATTACTCCAATCTATCGAGCTTCCTTCTTGGCCCGAAGGATAGCAAGTTGAAAGTTGGAGACGTGATAAGTCTATGAGACTTAGTTTCTGTGTGAGGTTGAGAAATACTTTTGCGTTGTTGGTGCGAAGAGACCGGGATCAGATTTATCTGAAAACCACTTTGGACCAACGTATATGCGACGATTGTGCAGGTTGCTTGTGATGATATTGATATTCCGGAGTTTCATACTGGGGGACTGCTTTTTGATCGTTTGGGGTTAAAATTCCAATATACATCCAGTAGCAATGGTCTCTTCATTATGAAATATCCAATGCGAGGACTATTCGCTACTTATCCTAGGGATTTCCCGACAGGATGTGGTAGGAAAGTACCTTCGATTTGTCCTGTTTCTAGACAACTTGTATGGATATTTGTCTGACATTGCATTTCTATATATTACGTACATTGGTTTTTACAAACGTACATCAGTGGTGGCGGAGAAGGCAACTTCTCTTAGCTTAACACCCTCCTTGAGACGTATGAGCTTAAGGATTGTATTTTTGTGGAAGGCAATTAGTAGTCAACGGACATGGCCGTGTGGCATTCAAAGTGATGTGATAGGTGATTGTGAAAGGTAATCGTTACCTCTAGCCTCATCAACCGGAAATGACCAAAACTGGGTTAGATGCAGCAGGGCTAAGTGGGTCATTCCCATTAGGATATGATCATCCTCTTCTAGATATATCTTTACACGCTATGATGTCGTGTATCTGATTATTGTGGTTTGTATGCTATGAGGGCCCTCGGTAAAGGTCGGTAACGACCAGAGGATGATATATTCGGTACCATCTAGTTATAGAGATGGGCCGTCTTGTGTTGGTAGAGGATCCTTAGTGATGGTCCTCGGTACATTTTTCTAGAGATGTACTGCCGGAAGGAAGTCCCTTCACCTGGTCATTTGTATGGAAATCCAAACTCCACTACGTGTTTTCCATTTTGATTGTATTACCCAATTGGGCTATATGCTGGAATTTAATCGATGTAACAATTTCGGCTATGATTAATATTATTTGTATATAGTAGACACTGCTATAATATAACATGATATTTGATATGATATGTTTTAGTTATCGTAAGGTAAAAACATTTCCGTGTTTATGTGTGGACTTGTCTTACGAGATACTTTTGTTTTGATAAAGGAAAAGTTTTGGTAATTTAATAAATTCAGTTAAGTGTGTTTCTCACGCTGGTTTACCAGACTGATAGGGGCATTCTTCCCTTTCAATTCTCGAGTCAGGCCGAGTATATCTACAGGTTATGCTTTGGTGCTTTTGGAGCTTCAGCAGGAGAGCTGGAGATCTTCATTTTCGTATACACGTACTTGTTTTGATTATCCGCTGTGCTTTGTTTGTTGTTGCATATTATCGGTAATTGTGAGGACAAGTTATTATAACTGTTCAGGCTGATAACTCTGATTGATGTGTGTGTATATATATATACAGTTTCTGTTTTGTAAAGATCATTGATATGATATTATATATTTTCCATTGCGATGTGAGATTCTGTATTGTTCGGTTTGGTTCTATCTTCTCTCTTTCTTCTCTTCTCTTCTTCTCTCTTCTTTTCTTTCTCTTGACTTTCTGTCAGTTTGTGCTTTTTGGGTCGTACATGTGTGGATTATTGTCGATTCAAAGGGTACGGATTTGCGGGTCATCATAGTTAGTCCCTCAGTGAACTGGTATGCTATTATGTTTCAATCTTATACTCTGTCAATCAACTCTCCCCAATGCCGATAAACTGCCTTGATCATGTGGAACAATTTGAAGTATGTCTCTCGACTTCTAGTGAGCTTTAAGTTTTGTTATGATCTACGTTACGATATTGTTATCATATAGCAATGTTATAAGATTCTTAACATTTGGAATTACCCTCTGTTCAGTTATAAAGTTGTGCATTTATATTTATATTTATATACATTGTTTTTATTATGATGCTATTCAAGGCAATGTATTTATCCTTTTTTCATTGAATCAGCCATAATCTTTCATTTGAAACATTTCCAACTTAAAGATTCTTAACTTGAATTTATTATTGACACATTGTGCTCAATATCTGTTATGGGCAATTTTGATCACGTGACCAAGGTGATGGAAAGCTTGGAAAATAACATAGGCTCGGTTAAGAAAACTACGACACAGCATACAGAGCAAAGATGTAAGTTAGGCGAGACTAAGTGCAAAGGAGATGAACCGATGGTGCCCCCTTCTCTTTTATACGGTATCCTAGGGTATCAAATAGGACATCTTGTTAGATACACTAGGTACCGAACAGACGTCTATTCGGTATATGAGGGTCTTGGACCAAGAACTTAGTCTTGTGAAGACCGAACCAAGGTATAAGGCAAATCAAGGGGGGTTGGAGCAGTATGAAGTTCCCAAGCAAAATGTCCACATTCTCTACGCCGAATCAGCACACCCCGAGCCGAACTCCTAGTCGAAAGAAGCCGGTCATAATTGGAATGAAATATGCATATATTTGGAAATTAATAATCATATTTTTAATACCTAGGAATACTCCATCTGGATGAGTTATACATGGAAGTTTCCTAACTTTTTGAAATAATCGTACAACATCTTTACCCCTATAATATCTAAAAATTTAACATACGAGGACAATTTTTGAAGCTTGCAAACTCTCTGTTGTAGAGAAAATTGAATCGAGCTTCAGATCTGTATTTTATTGTTAATTCCTTGCATTTATTCTCAAGAATCTTATGAAAGCCGAATTATTAAAAAAGGGATGGATATTAACAAATGATGTAGGCCCGTTACGACTGAACCAAAATAAATTTGTGTATCTTTTACTTTCATGCATTTATTTCTTTTCAATCTGTCATTGTTAATTTGATTGGAGATGTTTGTCTATTTTTTGTACAAACATTTTTGGTGTTTTCATTGAGAGCTCCTCGACCTAGGCAATGCTCCTTGGTCTTGGCGAAAGAAGCAACTAATGGAGGGCAAGTTCATCACCGTAAACAATCCTGAAGTAGGAAACGAAGCTGGGATCGCAAGGCAATTCATCATGGAAGGCATGAAAGAAGCCTCTCGCCCCAACGGGAGAGGTCGACCCAACTTCTCTCATACCTAGGACGGAAGGATCGCATGGTTCGTTTAAAATAGAGTGTGTTCGCTGTGAGAAAATAGAGTGTGGAATCAGCATAGGAGTTGGCGGCCCATGTTCTATGGAGAAAGAGACTGTTCGGAATCCAAGGAGCTTTTGGATGCCTATTATGATCCGTACCAAGGATTGACTGATCCCATTGTACATCTACAGCGATATACACAACATATGCTAACGAGTAGAGCAACAGAGCGAGTTTTGTGCAAGTGTTTTCCTTTTCTTCCTGTTGGATTTAGCGATTATGTGGTTCGCCATCTTCCTCCAGCACGATCTGCTTATGGGAAATGCTAAAGGAAAAATTTATCAGTCAATTCAAAGTTCAATTTTGTCAGATGTAAAATAACGGGAGGATGAGACTTTAAGGCAATATTTGACTCGCTTCAATGCAGCAGCTAGTGTTCAGAACGTTGATGAATGACTGACTCTGATAACATTGTGTGGAGGTATACATCCCAACATGAAGATGGCTAGGAGATTGACTATGGAGAAGCTGCGACACTTCAGGATTTCTTCTATGAAGCGTGTATTGCATGCGGATGGAGGAAGCTGCGTTGAACTTGTAATATCTCGGAAATTTGAAGCAATTAAAATGTGATAATGTAATATCCCGGAATTTTAAACAATATCAATTTAATAATCTGTATTAAAATTAAATTGATATTGATATTTTTGTTATTGATAATTCAAATAGATTTAATAATCTTCTTCAATAAATATTTAAATTGGTTATTTTATCCTTTAAAAATAATAAATTAATTTCTATTTACAATATAAATATATGGTTTATATTTTATATAGATTAGCATTGTTTTAATTTTAATAAATAAAGCATATTTTTCTAATTCTAATATTTATAGTAATTTGAAAATTTGTTTTTATTTAATATTTAAGCTTCCCAAAGTTAAATGAATAAAATCTTGGTTTAAATTTAATTAGTGAATCGTGTTTTAAAATTCTAATATATACATTATAATTTGGAAATTTAAATTTAAATTAGTATTGAGTTTTTAAAACTAATTAATAAATAAATATATGATTTTAAAATTGATCAGAAAAATACTAAATGTTTAAAATGATTTGGCTTGAGTTTTAAATTTAGAATGAATTAATAAAAAGGTTTTATGGCTTAAATAAATAGATATTTTATTGATAAAAATATAATTTCTTTTAAAATGATTTTAATTTAATAATAAGATATTTATGAAAACAATATTAATAGTGTATTGTCTTTATAAATAGATTTTGAATAAAATCTGCAATTGTTACTTCAAAAATTAAATTTATAGACATAATTTGATTTTGAATTTAATTTGAATTTTAAATTCCAAGTATAAATCTTAATTGTTTTATTTTTTTATATGTATAAGTTTTATTTATTAACATGGTTTATTTTTATTTATAAATTTATACACATATTCAAATATTTACTAACAAATTTAATTAGGCTTAATATACACATTAATTTGTAAATTAAGTATTAATTATTTTAAAGAGACAAGTGTTGCATTTTTAAACATTCATTTAACAAGTGTTAGAAAGATAAATATACAAATTGACAAATGTATAAAATTTGTACAAGTGTAAAATTTTGTTTTAATTTTTCTTTTATTTGATAAATCTGAAAATTTCATTTATATAAGCTTGCATCTTCATTCATATTCGCTTTTTCATTTTCCTTAATGAAAAAAAAACTTTAAACACCTCTTTAAAATCAAAACTCATCTTCATATCAAAAATCAAAATCTTGCATCTTCAAATTCCTGCATTTGCTATCCTAAAACAAACCTGCGCAAACCCAAATCAGTTTATAAATACAACATGCAAACCTTCCTCTCATGAAATTCAACATCCTCAAAATCAAATAGGCTTTGCATACAACTGCATTCTTGTTTCTAGAATCACAACTGCATATCAATTCAATATGAAGTAAAAAAGGATCAGGCCTGCATTCTGTTAATCTAGAAATGAATGTACTCTACATGCAAGTAATTAGAGTCAGGAAAAACATGAGCATTCAGATTTCATCAAGGCTTGCAACTAAATTTTTTTTAAAGAAGGAGCATGCCTGCATTTTTTCTGCAAATTTCAAAACAGAGGGTCTGCATCTTTTAAAGGAAAAAGGTGAGTAACTTTTAAAAGTTAAAATTTTTAGATAGGTTGCATGTTAAATATTGGATATAATTTAGTAATGTTTGTGTTTATAAAAGCCTGATGTAAATATGATTGTGTATGCATGTTTGTTTATGCTCTGCTGTGTACCCAGATCCATCTTCCCATTTAAAAGAATCCCCTATAATTGATTTAATTTGAGATAGTATCTGGGTTTTAAAATAATTAAAAAGGGTTTGCTTTTCATAGATTAGAATTAAAATTTATGAAGTGAAGTGTTTGACTGTCTGAAGTTTAATTAAAACTTAAGTAAGTTAAAAATATACAGGATGTTGTCTCTGTAAACACAGGTAACATCATGTGATCTTTATAAAAACTTAAACATGCTAAACTTGTAATTCAGCATCATAAAACAAAAGTAATTACAAAAACATGATTTTTAATTTAAGAATTTGTATTTTTAGGTGTATGATTAATTTGAAGTTTGTTCTTGAATTAAAAATGGATTTCAATCAAATACTTGTGATCTATGACCTGAGTAAGCTTGGGTTTCTTCTGGTTAGTAGATAAGTGTTAAGTGATTCTTAGAAAAATCAGAGAAGTGATTAAAATTGGTTAAATTGGATGCAGTTTTTGATTTCAGTGTTAAACCGTAGTTTTGATGGATTTTATGAATTGGGTCATTTTGATCTGATCAATTGACCGAGTGCTATGATATTTGGGAAGTGGGTAGATGGTGTGCGGTTGAGTTCGTGGCCGGAGGGGTTGATGGTCGGAGCAGCGAATACTCGCCGTTGACAGGTTTTAGGGGGAAAACGTGTTTAATTTTTCCAGGTTTTGAATTGGGGGGGTTGAATTTGATTTGTTGAATAATTGTTCGATCTGATGTTCGCATATGGGTGTAGGAGTGTTGCTAGAAGTATTACGATCACCTCTGATGATCAGAGTAGGTGGTGGTCACCGTGCATATGCACGGTGATGGTTTGCACTGATGAGTGTTTTAGGGTTTTGATTGAAGCAGGGGAATGTTTGAGTTTTGCTCGAAGTAAGTAGAGAGAGGACTCGAAGTAGTCAGGCATGAAACTCGAAGTAATATTGGGGGTTCTCGGGTTTTGCTCTGTGTTTTTTAGGTTACAGAAACCTATGGTTAATGTTTTGAAAATTTTTGAAATCTGAAATTTATGGTTAAGGAAAGTTTAAATTCAAGTTTTAAATTCAAAGTTTGAATTTTTGAATTTAAGTCAAATTTAAAATCTCAGAATTTAAATAAAAATAAAATTTTAAATTTGAACTTAAGTACTACTTTATTATGGTAAAGTAGTTTAGACTTTTAAAAATGAAGTTTTTAAAATATGAGTAAGATTTGAAGTTTTATTTAAATCTGGAAATTTTAAATTTAAAAATGAACTTCAGTTTTTAAATTTAAAAGAAGGTTTAAATTTGGAAAATTTTAAACTAAATATAAATTGAAGTTAGTGAAATTTTGAAATGAGTTTAGTTTTCAAAATTTTTATGAAATTTTTATTCTAAGACAAACACTTGGTTGTCTTGCAATTTAAAAATTTTAAATTGTCTAAAACTTTGATAAGTTTAAATTATTCTTATTTTAAAACTTATATTTAAAATGAAATTTAAAAGTAATTTCAAAAGTACTTTGTTTCAAACAAGTTTGTTTTTAAAATATAATTTAGAAATGGTTTTATCTTAAAGTTAAGTTAAGATTAATGTTTTAGAATTGATTTAATTGATAAGGTAATTAAGATTAATTAATTAATTTAATTAATTAATTGAATTTGGAATAATTAATAATTGATTAAGGATTAATCAATTTAAAATTAAGATCGTTAATTAGATTTTTAAATTAATGATTAATGAATTATTAATTAAGTAATTAAGTTTTAATCAAGGTTAATTTATTAAACAATTAGACTTTAATTAATAGATAATTAAAGATAATTTAATTTGTAATTAATCTAAGTTAATTAATTAATGAAATAATTAGAGAATGGTTAATGAAGGTCATTAACCAAGATTATTTAACAATTAATTAATGTGGTTAATTTTTAATAATTAATTAGATTAATTGATTTAATAATTATCATTTGTGAATGGTTTGAGTGTAATTACTTAATGAAGTAATTAAGAAATTAACTACTTAATGTAATTAATTTAGTTTAATAGGATTGTTTATTTTAATTAATTAAGTTTAATTTATTTTAAACTCTTGGGTTTTAAAGATAATTTCATTATGTAATTAATGGATTGGAAATTATTTAGTTAAGAAATTGTTTAATAATTACAGGTTGTAATTAAGGGGAGATGTTTAAGAATGAGGTAATTTGGATTAAATTACTTAGTAATTAATCAAGGGATTAATTAAGAAATTAATTAAAGGATAGTTAATTTGTTTTAATATGGTAATTAAGCTAGTTAATTACTAAATGTAATTAATCTGTGATGATTAATAATTATAAGTTAATTACTTAAGGTAATTAATTTAGGAAGATAATTAATTAAGCATAATTAAAGGTCATTAATTATTATAATTAATGATGTAATTAAGGTTGATTAATTATGATTAATTAATCAATAATAAGTAATTAATTAAAGTAATTAATTAAGGATTAATGTAATTAATTATGATTAATTAATTAATTGAAGTAATTAAAGGTAAATTACTGTTTGGTTGAGAATAATTAATTTGTGAAATTAATTAAGGATAATTACATGAGTGTAATTAAGGGTAATTAATCAAGAGTGATTAATTAAGGTGATTAATAATGAATGATTAATTGATTGTAATCAATTAAATGATAGAGTAAGCAAGATATATTTTGATGAAGTAATTAATTTAATTTATTTTAAATTAATTAAAAATGGAGTAATTAATTTAATTCACTTTAAATTAATTAGAAATAGAGATAGTTAATTTAATTCATTTTAAATTAATTATATTGTGATGAGCAAATCATTGCTTATATATATATATATATATATATATATATATATATATATATATATATATATGGATGACATTGATTGTCTTGGATGCTTTGTGATCTCAGCAATGAGATAAGTAATGTTGTGTGGTATGAATGCTTGGTTGCATTGTGATGATAACTTAGATTATCTACTGTGATGGTGATATATGGATTACCTATGTTGATATTGATAATATGGATTACCTGTTTATTTGATGATGTTGATTATCAATTGTGATTTGTGAATTATCTATCTATGTGTATATACATACTGTATTGAATAGTTTTAAAACTTTAAAACAACTTGGACCTAAAAGACACGCTTTGGATTTCGATGAGACCGGGAACGGGTTTCCATATTTGGATGTCCGAAAACCACATCGATCCAAATTAACGATAGGCCGTGAATCAAAGTAGAGCTTTGTGAACACTCGAGGTGTAAGGACTATACGTCAGTATAACTCTGTGGGTGATTCTGTAACGAGTTTGACGGAACTAGTTCTTATAGATTCGAGATGGTGGTTCAGAGTGCAAGGGTTATCGTCGTTAACTCTGAGGGTGATTCCAAAACGAGTGTAATGAGATAATGCCTTCGGTTTCGTTCGAACCTGGAACGAACTTGTATGGATTGAATGCTTTCAGAACATCGTCAGGTGAACGTTGAGCATTCTAAGGTGATATGTCCTATAAAGGTAATCGTAGCCTCAAGCCTCATCAACCGGGAATGGCTAAAACAGGGGAGGTGCAGCAAGGCTTCGTGGTTAGCCCCCACTAGAGAGCGAGATTTACGCCTGTCTAGAGGACCCTTTATATTCGGCTGCGTGGGTGGTTGCTAGCTACAACCACGGGGTTGTCTTGTTCGAAACTGTTCAGTAAGGAATGGGTCCGGCCTTGTGTTGCAGGGGAGCAGGCGTACTCCTCGGTACGTTGATCTAGGCCACGTACTGTGACGGGCGGTACCCCAGTAGCCCTACCATTGTATGGAATCCAAAATCCAATAAGCGCCAACGGTTTTGATTGTATTACCCACTTTTGTGGCTAGTAGCTGGAATTTAATGAATGTAACAATTTCGGCTATTTCTTATTTATTTGAAAATCCTAGACCTATTATAATATCATCGGATTTCCTATCAAATGTTTTGGTTAGCGTAAGGTAAAAACTTTTCCATGTTTATGTGTGGGAAGTCTTACGTGATACCTTTCTTTTAAAAAGGTTTTTAAAAGTTAAGCAACTTTAACCTGTTACTCACACCAGACCTATGTCTGACCTGGTGTTTATTTTTGTTTTTCATAAACTCTTTGGTACTCAAATTTTAACGAGTAGCCAAGGGATTCAGGTTAGGATTCCGGTTAGCTTTGACGATTGTGGAGGAGCAATGGAGCCGGAGGCTTCTGCGTGTACATATATATATAGTTTCCGCTGTGTAGTTTTCTCTGAGTTGTTTCTTGTACTATATTGAGTTGTATAACTAGACAGGTGTTTATAACTGTCTAGTATGTGTTGTATATCTATGTAACTCCGATAATGGTTGTAAACTATGTAATGTTTATGTTATTAATATAATTTATTCGTTCCGCTGTTTAGATTCTGATGTTGTTTCTTTCTTCTCTTCTTTCTTTTCTCTTTTCTATCCCTTTCTTTCTTAAAAATGATGCGATTTTCTGTGGTAAGAAAGTCGGGTCATTTCAGATAATCTCCTTTATTAGTTATTAGAAATTAAGAAATGTATTTATCAAATAGGAAATTTAATATAAAGTTTTATAAATCATTTTAAAATTAACTAAGACATGCATAATTACAAGTGTTAATTTATGAAATCATCTTAATAACATGTGTAAGATGATAAACTAATGTAAATGAAAAATGTTAGATTATTAAACAAGTGTCACTATTTTATTTTATTATTCTTTAATTTTTAATAAATCATACTTAAGTCTATATATTCATCTATCTCCTTTCTTCATTTCCTTTTCCTATCATCATTCCAAAAGCTCAAGAAAACAAACCTGAAAACTATTTTCAAACCAGAAAATAAATCAAAGCTTCCACTCTTTCAAACTAAATCAAACAAGATTTCATCTTCAATATACAAACCTGTAGTTAAGATCATCAAGCAATCTTCTCAGATTAAAACTCAACTATATTCAACCTGAAAAATCAAAACCAGATCATCTCAGTTTTCAAGCAATTAAGTATTTTTCCCAGTAACAAGCTTTCAAAGATCACAACAATTCAATTTTTTCAAAAGATCAAGTAAATTCAATTCAGTTACAAATCAAGATCACCTCGGTTAAAACAAGTTTCTAGATTCAAAAATCAAACATCTCAGTTTTTAAGGTCTCTACTCATGATTGTCAGGTGAGTAAACAAACTTATATTTGATTAGAATCTGTTGCATGATATAGGAATATGAAGTAATGATGTGATAATGGTTTGCATGAGTAGAAATTTGCCTTGCATGTTGATAAATATATGTGATATATCTGTGCATGTCTGAGAGCAAGGAAATTGCTCTGTTCTTATTTCTGTAGGTTTAAAAACCTTTCAAAATTCAAATTCACTTTATCTATTCTCTGACTGGCCTTGGTTATCAAACAAAATATGTTTTTTTGAACATAAATTAAGATGTAAAAATGTATTTAAGTGAAACAAGTTTGTATATTATGTGAAATTCAAGAAGAATAGTGAGAACATAAAATTGTTGAAATTAAATCATTACAATTCTATATTTTATTTATATAATCTGAATTCCCAACTTAAACCATGATTTTCAAGAGTTGAATCACAATTTTTAGATTGGAATCGAGTGTGTAATTCGATGTTGACCAGAATGGACTTTAAGCGATTTCTGGTGGGCGGAGGTTTCGGGGTGGTCGGGGTCTCGACTGGAGGTAGAGGGAAGTTAGGCGAGCTCGGCAAAAATGGTAGAAGGAGGTTTAAGACACCTTAGCGGCAGTGTTGGGTCGGAATAGGGTTTTTACCCAAAATTTGGTCGAGGCTACAAAATTAGCTGCTGCGGCGTCTCTGGTGAATCGGAGTTCATCGGACTTGGGGCGATGGAAAAGTGGATGGCTGGCGGAGTTTGGAATGGGGTTTCACGATCTCTGGTGGTCGGCGTCATCGTGTCGAGGCAGTTTTCTAGTAATGATTGTTGTGCCAGTTTGATCGAGATAGCTCGATTTTGTTTTCGAGTTAGATTCGAGTTTCTGGGTGGTCAGATGGCTAGAGGTGGTCAAAGGGGATGTGTCGGCGGGGGTCTTGGAGGCCGGAACTTCACCGTTGATCGGTGCATGTGCACGTTTGAGTCTGGTGCCAGTGGTTGTGATGAAGGTTGGGACTCGGGTGGGACTCGGGTGTGACTCGGAGATATGAGGAAGATGTCTTGAGTTAGTCTCGTGTAGGCTCGTGAGTGTTAAGCATGTTTCAGGTTTAAGTTTTAAACTAACCAAAAAAATTAAAAAATAAAGAGAAAGGGTAATAGTCTCGGGTCAAGGCTCGAGTATTATACGGGTTGGACCCGAAGAAAATTTAAACAGTTTTATAATTTAAATGAAAGCAAGTTTAAATTTTAAAATAAATCTAGTTTAAACATTTTCTTAAATAAATTTCTTTTATATATTATAATGTTTTTTTTAACAGTTGATTTAAGAAGTTATAAAATTTATTTAACTTGAATTTGTTAAGTTAAATTCTTTTTAAGTTATTTTAAAACATAAAAATTATTTTAAAACATAATTTAGAAATGTAATTAAGTAAGTTAATTATAAAGATAAAATGTTTTAAAATTTATATGATAATGATAATTAAGTAATTAATAAGATAAATGGTTTATCTTAAAAGTTAATTAAGGTTTAATGATTTAAGATTAATTTATTTGTAAGTAATAAAAGAGTAATCAATTAATTTAATTAATTAAGGATTAATTAATTAATAATTAAGGGTTATGATTAATTAATTAAATACTAATTAATTGATAATTAAGAATTAATTAATTAAGTAATTAAATATTTGGCAAGGCCGACGGGGTTGAATGGTCCCCTACCATTTTATTGAAGCACTAGGGAAACAAATACAGACATAAGCAAACGCTTATAAGAAAAACAATGAGGAAACATAGTGCAACAAACACCGGAAAAACGAAAAGGAAAATAGAAAGGCGAAAACTAAAAAGAACATGAGAAGGCATGCAAGATTCCAGGATCAAAGGTGAATCGAAGCATCTTGATTCCATCTCTGATTACATTCATTATCCATGCATGCAGCACATGATCATTCTTTGCTTTTCCAGGATTGAAGACACGAGCATTTCTTTCAGTCCAGACGGCATGAATGAAACATTTGAGAATATAGGTGAAGACTCTCTTCCTAGAACTATTGATACCAGTAGCAACAAAAATAGCATTCCATTCTACATGATTAGTTTCTCTCACGTCAGTACGCCCAATCTTGTTCATGACTTCAATCCAAATTGCTTTAATCATGTCACATTCGAAATATAGATGCTCCATCGTTTCTGGGAGGCCAACACAGAACAAGCACTGAATAGGAACCGCAAATCCCATGCTATTCAGTTTCGCACGCGTAAGAATTCCACGATTCAACACTTTCCATAGCAACATGTTTTTCTTTGCATTATTATCATAATGCCAAATCTTTCTATACCAAGTACACCTAGGCCTGTCATCAATATGAGATAAATAATGATATATATCAGCAATTTTGCACCCCTTCCTTTTACGATTCCACGTCACTATCACATCAGAAGATAAGGAAGTATTGAACTGACGTATTTTGCTCATAAACATTGTATTCTCTGATTAGAAGTATTAGGCAAATTTATAACATCTTTAACTTTAGCTTTAAAAGCAACACCAGATTGAAGGATCTCATTATGCGTCAGCTGCTTGCAAAGAATAAACCCTTGATCTAGCCACGGGTCATCCCAAAATGATGTATCAAACTGCGGAGAGCTGCTGAATTGAATCATAGGTAAGAAAGATTCCTTAAGTTTAAAAATGCATTGCCATGTCCAGCTCAATCTTTGCGGTCTTTTCATGGAACACAAACATTTACCTTTAGTGACATGCTTTCTGGACCAAGCTGCCCACAAGCTAACATCTGAGTTAAAGAACGTATCCACATGCTTGGCGTATGCTGCGATATTCCATATCGACATATTCAGAATGCCCAGCCCCCCATTTCTAATCAGTTGTTCAGTTTTGGAAAATCAAATAGGAGCGACATACCTGCCAACCGTCGAACCAGTCCACATAAATTTCATGAATGCTGATCGTATCATCTTAATTAACTTGGCCGACAACACAAACGTTCTCGCCCAATACACATGCATAGCGCAGATGACAGACTTAATTAGAGTAACTCTACCCGCTTGGCTGAGTTTTCTTAAGGACCAACAATCCAATTTGGAGATTATTCTATCATATAACGGAAGGCACTGATTCATTGTTATTTTAGAGGTAGCGAGAGGGAGGCCTAAATAAGAAATGGTATTTGAATTGCTCGATAGCCCAGAGATTCTTTCAATTTGTAAAACGACTTCCGGACTAACTCCCGCCAATTTGATGTCTGATTTAGACAAATTAAATAGTAATTAAGTTGTAATTAGAGATTAATGAATTTGTAATTAAGAAAGTAATTAGAGATTAATCAATGGTAATTAAGGATTGATTAACTGGTAATTAAGGATTAATTCATTTGTAATTAAGTTTTATTAATTAATAATTAAGGTTTATTAATTAATAATTAAGAATAATTAATCAATAATTAAAGATTAATTATAAGGTAATTAAAGAATGATAAATTAATTCAAATGGTTTGTAAATTAATTGATGATTGATTAAGCAGGGTTAAGTGATTAATTCTTAAAGTAATTAATTTAAGTTAATTAAATTAATTATAGTATGGATTAATAAGTCTTGCTTCTGGATGATTGATTGTGTGGAATGACTGGATTGATTGATATCTATAGTATGATATCTATAGTATGATAATTTGTGATATTCTATGATGTGATATTGGATATAGTTGTAATAAACATGTAATATTAATCTGTGATGAATGCTGTGTGAATTCAAAGTATTGAATTGAATTATTTAACCTTAAACAACTAGGCCCATAAGGAACGTTTGGATTTCAATGAGACCAGGATCGGATATCAAATTTTATTATCCGAAAACCACATCAATCCAAGTTAAATGATAGGTCGTGAAATCTCAAGTGAAGATCGAGATGTAGTTTCAGATTGCAAGGGCTATTGTCGTTAACTCTGAGGGTGATTCCAAAATGAGTGTAACGAGATAATGCCTTCTGTTTCGTTCGAACGCGGAACGAACTTGTATAGATGAATGCTATTAGACCATCGTCAATGGAGGACGATGAGTATTCCAAGTTAAGTGTTCTCTAAAGAAAATCATAGCCTCATGCCTCATCAACCGAGAATGGATAAAATAGGGGAGGTGCACACAAGGCTAAATGGGTAGCACCCAAGTAGGATAATATTTTCCCCTGTCTAGAGGTCCCTTTTTATTCAGCTGTGTGAGCAATTATAGCCACAACCACGGGATTGTCTTATTCGAACTATCCAGTAAAGGGTAGCTCCGACTTTGTGATGCAGGGGATCGGGGTGGATCCTCAATACGGTGATCTAGGCCACGTACTATGACGGACGGTACCCCAGTAGCCCATGCCATTATATGGAATCCAATCTCCAATAAGTGATCTCGGACTTGATTGTATACCTATGTATGCTGGAATTTAATGAATGTAACAATTTCGTCTATGTGAATATTTATTTGAAAACCCTAGACACTATTATAATATAACGGGGTTTCCTATCAAATGTTTTGGTTATCGTAAGGGAAAATCTTGTCCGTATTTATTGGCTAAGAGTCTTACGAAATACCTTTCCTTTCAAAGGTTTTTTTCAAGTTAAACAACTTAACCGTTTACGCACACCAGATCCATGTCTGACCCGGAGTTTATTCCGTTTTCTTAAACTCTTGGGTACTTAAATTTTTATGAGTGGCCAAGTGATCAGGTTTGGCTTGACGAATTTTGAAAGCTTGGAGCAGGAGTCTTGGCGTAGCTATATCTATCTATTTACGCTATGTTGAAACCTTATGACTGTTGTATTTTTGGAATGTAATGGATAGACAGGTCTTCACGACAGTCTAATGTGATGATGTTGTATAACTATGTAACTCTGATGTGTAAAGGCTATGTAATAGTTAAGTGATATATTATATTTTGTTTCCTTTCCGCTGGGAGATTCTGATGATTGTTGTTCTTTCTTCTATCTATCTATTCTTTTTCTACCTATTTCTTTCTTATTGATGATGCGTCTTTCTGTGGTATGAAAGGCGGGTCGTCACAGAAGTGGTAGACTAATACCGTTGCCAAATCATCAAGAGATTCTAGTAATGTGAACACTATGGTTTAAAATGGTAAAGGTGGTAATGTGGAGAAAAAGGAAAACAATAACTCTGACAATGTTAGCATGAGGAAAATGGAGAAAGGGAGATTTAAGCCTCGTAATAGGTTAATACCTACACTATAACAACCACCATTTGGAGGCCCAAAACAGACTGCTACATATGCTGCAGTCATCCATAGTTATTAATTTTTGGTGACCAAATGCAGTAATGTTGGATGCATTGATATAGCAGAAACACATGGATATGAAAAAAATTAAAATCATAAAATAAATTTCTCATTCCACATCAAACCACATTTCAAATTCATTACATAATCTCTATTCGTAAACCATGTTCAAAGAAATATAATTATTATAAATATGACAAGAGCAACATATGAAGATGCCCCCGTGGTTGATCAAAGTCGAAATATAGGTAATTAAACAACTTTTCCATTATATCCAAAACACAGTGGAATCAAACAGAAAGAATTCCTACTAGCTAGCTTGCCCCCTGCAAGTCTCCGAAAGCTTATTCGTCTAAAGGAGAACCTGAAAATCGTAATTCTCAAACTACTCAAAGTCAATTAAACACCCAGGAGTTTGAGGGGAAAACATAAACTTCATGTCAAACAAAAAGGCTGGTATGAATAATAACCTACCATCTCGAACCATATAGATATCTAATGAAATCATGTTGCTTAAAGGAATGGGTTTTCCCCTCACTGGTATCTTAACCTAACTTATAATAACTATATACTATGCACCTGCATCCATAATGGTTAAGACATAACATAATAAAAGGTAATATGATGATATGTAAACATGCAATATGCTCTGGATTGTCCATCTCCATTAACCTAACAATCTGTCTCCTATTATAGTTTCTAGAGTTACTATTAACCTATTGCCTTTTATAGGCTGACTAATAACCTGTTAATTCTTATGGAATTCCCACCTACCTTCATAGTTTACATAGGATCACTAGAACTTATTGGTTCCTACCAATGCCATCATCCAATCATAGTTTTCATAGGATCTTTATGAACCTATTGGTACCTACCAACAAATTTCTCCAATCATTGTTTTTATGGGCTTATTATGAACCTGTTGGATTCTCCAATAACTTCTCTCATATCATAGTTTTCATGGGATCACTATGAACCTATTGATCTCTTTCAATAAATTATTTCGGACATAGTTATCATGGGATCACTAAGAACCTATTGGCCCCTGCTAGTAACTATTTCCGTACATAATGTTCATAGGCTTACTAAGAACCTGTCTATAATCTTTTGATCGATCTTTCAGGAATCATATATTCTAGTTTACCTGACTCCTGGATGCAATTTTACTCATACAGGAGTTCACTCAATGTATTTTTACTACTGGGTCAACCTTGCTAGTTGTGCTGACCTTAACACCCCAAAATGTAGATGTGGGATTAATTATAAAGTGAATATGTTTATAAAAGAAACATACATGATCACTGATCATAACATAATAATATAAACATCTATGGTTAATTTCATTGTAATAATTTTTCAAATGAAACATGGTTCAACACTTAACCCACTACCTTTAGCATGGAAAACTTCTTCAAAAACTTCAAAGCTTAAATGCCATTTCAAAACTCTTTTATATTGCCATGGGTTTACTTTTAAAAATGAGATGGCGTTTCTTGTTTGAAAACTAAGGCTTTCGAAACCTTAGGCCTCCTCTTACGAAACCATTAAAATATACCTTTCAAAGTATTCAACCCTTCCTTTCAAAATACTTAAAGATGTACCTTTCGAAATATACAAAACGTTCCTTTCAAAAGCATTGAAACCTTCCTTTCAAAACCATTTAAGATATACTCTTCGAAACACTTAAAGCTTATTTTTCGAGGGCACTTGGTTTAAGTAAAATTAATGGAAGTATAGCTTCGAAACCCTTTGAAAGTATCTCTTCCGAAATCATTGGGTTTAACATTAAATATAACTTCTAGGTCAAAGAAAATAAAAAAAAATAACCCTTTCGAAAGCATTGGTCTTCAAATAAAAGAATTAGGGAAAAGGATAGTTTCGAAGCTAACCATTTGAAACCATTAATAAAAGTGGCTACAAGAACCATTTCAAAAGTATTGGGAAGGCAGCTTCAATATTAATAAAATGGAAACCTTCCTTTCAAACTCATTATTATAAGAATATAAACGCGACATTTAACAAATTCGAAAGGTATGAAGGCGACAGTTAGGTATCGCATAGGTTCAAAATTTGGCAACTCATTCGTAGCTTCTTTTAAAACAAAATAAGCAGCTCATTGAACAAAGGTAAGTTGATTAATTTGGCTTCAACCCCATCAAAAGCTTCTTTTAAAAAAAAGGCAAGTAATGTATTCGAAAGCTTATAAGTATGACTTCAACCTCTTCGAAAGCACGCCTTCGACATAGTCCCATCCGCCTTTCTCCAATCCACTATGTATCAATGGTTGGATACCATGTGTATTGGTTTCAAATGGGTTCATTAACAAAAGTATGGTGAAGAAATCTAGCATATGGAAGTGGTGAAGTTGCACGTTAAAACAAAAGTGGTTTTATTGCCTTTCAAAAAACTTCCTTTTTACCTGACATACCCAATTTGTCAAAGTATCATTGGTTGCTAAATTCTTTATCAAAATGTTTTTCAAAAAAGGTTGCCGAATTTAATATTTTATAATTGAAATTATTTTAACAAATAAGCCATTCCCTTCAACAAAACATTTAAACATTTAATCCTTCTACTTGAATAATTTAATAACCATATTGAAACACTTAAGAAAAATCCCCAAAAATCACCATAATTTACTTTTAATATGTTTTATAACATATGTAAATTCAAACCCGAAATCATTATATAATTTAAACCCAAAATTATCTATTTCTTCCATCCAAAATTCATAATAAAATATTCATAGCTTGGAGTATTATGAAAATTTTAACCTATCCCCAAAATAATATTTCATATAACATATTCAACCATCATGGAATATGAAATCAATGTACACAATTTTAATCTTAAAATCGAGATATATTATTACACAAATATCTTTGTTTAATCAAAACATTGCATATAATCAAAGCATTCATCATTCATCCATCTAAGCGTTTTAAACCTTAAATACGAAATTAAAGTGTTCAAAAAGACATATATGAGATGGTTTAGATTATTATTCACCTTGTTTGGATAAGGAACTTGAAATTGTTCTTGTTTTAATCTTCTTAGCTTGGATCTTAGCTTCTAATTGATTTTAAGCTCTTCTTCCCCTAGGGTAATGTCCGGCCTTGTTTCTCGTTTGCTTATGTTTTTGTTTTATGAAAGTATAAATGAGAATGAGGTAAGGGTTTAGGGGTTATGGTATACTGTTATTACCATATTACCCTTACCTTATTCTCTTAGGCATATACTTGTAAACCATTTTATAAATCCATTTAGTTAAGGCACGACCCTAATTAGTTTTCAAATCTCAAACTCCTTATCGCTCTAGTCTCTATATGATTCTATTTAATTTATCTTACTAAATCTCCTAAATAATGCTATTTAAAATTAGGGGCGTTATAGGCTCCCCTCTTTAAAGAATTTCGTCCTTGAAATTCAGCAAGGACTAAATACTAATCATAGCAATCATCTGTAACATCTCCTAACTACCGTACTAACCTATCTAACTAGTACACAGTCTATATAAAGAAAATATAGAACCCACCCTCAAAGAGGATCGGGATAAGTATCTTTAAACCTTTCTGTCTCCCAAGTACAGTCCTTTTCGTTGTCGCTCCACTGAACTTGCCTTGTTTCTTAACTTTTTCTCATCTCTAGCTACAACCCGAGCTAGTTGCATAGTAAAAGTTAGATATGCTTCGACTATTAAGTCTTCCAATGCAATCGGAAGAATATTAGTCTCTTGATCATGCACATACTTACGAAGATGAGACATGTAAAACACATTGTGGACATTTGCCAAACTTCTCGGCAACTTTACTCTATATGCGAGCTTTCCGATCCACTCTATAACTGAGAATGGTCCAACATATCTCGGTGCCAGTTTTCCTGACTTTTCGAATCGTACCACACCCTTAATCGGTGATACTTTAGTGAAAACCCTATCTCCAACTGAGAACTCTAGATCCTTACACCTCTTATCTGTGTAACTCTTTTGTCTTGACCGAGCTTCCCTTATCTAACCTCGAATCAACTTAGTCTTATCTATTGCATCCCTTACCAAACCTAAGACTAATCTGTCTTCAGTTTCCAACAACATGCTGTGACTTACATAGCCTCCCATACAAAGCTTCGAAAGGCGTCATTTCTATACTAGTCCAATAAAGGTTATTATTTGAAAACTCAACCAAGTGTAGGTGATCTTCCCAAGATCCACCAAAATATAACACATAAGCTCTTAACAAACCCTCAAGTACCTTGTTGACTTTCTCTTTTTATCCATCTGTCTGGGTGTGGTATGTAGTACTAGTACCTAACACATCCTGTAGACTCTTCTAGAACTCGCTAGTAAACAAAGTATCTCTATCACCTACTATACTACTAGGAATCCATGCAGTCTAACTATGTTTCTCAAAAGCAATCTAGCTAGAACAAGTGTTGTCCTAGTTGACTTAACTGGAATGAAATAGGCACTCTTGGTTAACCTATCCACTATGACCCATATACTTTCATTTCCTCGATTCAACCTTGGCAATCCATCTATAAGATCTATGGATATTGAATCACAATTCCAAAGTGGTATCTCCAAAGGTTGAATCAACCCAGTCGACTTCCCGATGCTCAGCCTTCACTTGTTGACAGTTCACACACTGGCTTACCCACAAGCCAACATCCTTCTTCATACTATCCTAGTAGAAACTCCTCTTCATGTCTTGATACATCTTAATTCCCTCAGGATGAATCGTAAATTTGGATCGATGACATACCCTTATAACTTTTCAAAACACACAACTGTCCCTTCTTTCTCAACCATCCCCTCTGATCAGGATTAAAATCTTTTAAATCATCAATCTTCGATCCAACCTTAAGCCTTTCAATCTTCTCGACTAACTATTGATCCTCTTTCTTCTTAGAAGCAACCCTTTCGATCAGTACTGGTCGACTTTGATTAGAGCTAGCAGTCGATCTTAACTGCACACTACAAGTAGTCAAAGCCTCTAGATCCTTCCATTCCTTTAACATAGCAAACATCATATTCTGATATTTTCTGCTAAGACCATCCACTACTTTATTTCCCTTTCCAGGTGTATACTCTATACCAAAATCATAAGCTACTAAAAACTCCAGCCACCCCTACTATATCTCATTCAACTCCTTTTGAGAGAATAAATAACTTAAGAATTATGATTTGCATATAACTCAAATCTCTCCCCTAAGAGATAACGACTTCACACTTTCAGTACGAAGATCATCACTGCCGATTCTAGATCTTGAGTAGGATATCTCACTTCATGTGATCTAAGTTGTCGTGAAGCGTAGGCAATAGCTTTATCTTTCTACATCAAAATATCCCCAAATTTGGTTCCATAGGCATCGGTATACACTACTAATCCTTGACTCCCACCTGGAACTACTAATATAGACGTGTTGATCAACAAATGCTTTAACTTAAGGAATTCTTTCTTACATTATCAGACTAAATAAACTTCACGTCCTTCTTGGTTAGTTTAGTCTAAGGTGCCGCTATTCGCAAGAAATCCTTAATGAATCTCCGGTAATAGCTAGCAGGTCCAAGAAAGCTTCTAATCTCAGTTACCTTCTCTCGTCTTTTCCAGTTGTTAACAGCCTTAATCTTATCCGGATCAACTGACAAACCCTTCTATGTTACCATGTGACCAAGAAACTTAACTTGTTTATTTCAGAAATGGCATTTTGAAAAATTCGCTTTCAGCTGATGTTGACTCGACATCTCAAGCATTACTCTAAGATGAACTTCATGCTCTCTTTCGTCCTTAGAGTATATTAAAATGTCATCTATAAATACCAATACGAACCTATCCAAGCGCTCTCGGAAAACTCAGTTCATCAAATCCACGAAGAAAGCTAGCGCATTTGTTAATCTGAATGACATTATAACCACTCGTACGAACCATACCAATTACGAAACGCCATCAACGGAATATTGTCCTCTACCACTCTTAGCTGATGGAAACTTGTTGCCGAATCCAAGGGAAAGTACTCTAGCTCCACTCAACAGATCAAATAATTATCGATTCTCAGCAATGGATACATATTCTTAATAGTCTTCTCGTTCAACTTATGATAGTCGATACACATCCTTAACGATCCATCCAGTTTCCTCATGAACACTATGGCCGATCCTTAAGGAGAACTGCTTGGTCTAATAAAATTCTCTCCTTCTAAATCCACTAGTTTCACCTTCAATTCCTTCATCTCGGTAGGTGCCATCCTGTTAGGTGGTCTACTTACAAGTTCTGCTTCTGGTACAAGATTTATCTGAAACTCAATACCTCCCTTCAATGGTAGTCCTATGACCGGCTCAAAAACATCTACGAACTCTCTTGCTATCAAAACTTGATTCAATTCTTCTTCTACCTCCATTGCACTCAACAAAGCATAAACATTCAGATCTGAATTCTCCACTACAAATATAATTTGATTATGACTATTAGGTGTCTTGGTGATATTTTCCTGTCTCGGCAAAACATTCTAGCATCATATCTATTTAACCAATCCATTCCCAAAATGATCCCGAATCCTACGAAATCAATAAAAAATCTGTATCTATTTAACCACATCTCATCCCCAAGGTTGCATACCCACTATCTGATTCACAACCCATAAGGAAGTAACAAGGTACGAGGGTTCTGAACATACCTATCCAATAGACACTGAGATATAAATGAATGCGATGCAATGATATCAAATAGTACCCTAACTATTATACAATGAATCAAAAGCATGCCTTCCATCATAGTCATTCCTTTCTCAGCAGCAATTGGTCTAGAAGAAGATGGTTCCAAAGCAAAGACTTTACCCATCCGCTTTGAATGGTTCTGCACACTGATCCTTGTAGTGTCCAATTTGGTCGTAAGTGAAGCACTTCACTCCCTTCTTATCTGCAACCTTTTTCCCCTTTCCAGTTTGACATTCAAGAGCATAATGTCCCTTCTTATCGCAATTGAAAAGGACTAGATTAGCTTTTTCCTTCTTGGTAGTTCCTCCTTTCTAAGCTTCTTTCTTCATAAAGAATTTCCTCTTCTTGCCCTGAGAATAATGGTTCTTACCTACTTCTCCTTCCCATAACTAGAAAGCATCTCTTAATTCTGGATTACCATCTCCACTACAACTGTACTTAAATCCCAGAGATGTGGCATAGTCGCCCTAGCAATCTCAGGTCTTAACCTTCGAATAAACTTCTCGTTTCTTTTAATGATGGTGTCAACGGTAGCATATCTATATCTGGACCACTCATCAAACTTCGTAGCATTCTCAATTACCGACATTTCACCTTACACTAAGTCCAAGAACTTCCCCAGTAATATAGACTTAGCAACTTCAGAAAAAAAACCACTTTTCGACTCTCCTTTGAAATTCTACCCAAGTACACCATTCCTTAGGAACTCCTGCGGTAACACTATTCCACCAATAGAGTGTTGTGCCCTGCAATTGTCTAGAAGCAAGTCTCCTCTTCTGCTCATCATCTAATCCCAAGTAAGCAAAAATCCTTTCATAGTTAAACAACTAGTTTTCCACTTCAATAGCATCCTCTGTTGCCAAAAATGGCTTCGCACCAAGATTGGTGTAATCCCTGCTCAGCTTAGCATAATTATTACCAACTAGGGCCATGGGATTAGCTCCTCGAACAACATTACCCCTAGTACTCGTGCAGCCGCTCTAGCTTGCATCAAATTGACAAAGAATTAATATATTATCCCCATATCTACTGGCAGGGTTCCAACACCTACGTTGGCATTTGCATTTGGATTAGCACTTGCCTATTGACCTGGGTTTCTTCTAGTATTGGGTCGAGCATTTCCATTAGTTGTGGTGCTTCCTCCACCTAGATTTTCTATTTCGTTTCCTACTTCCATATCTTCCTTTCTCATAAACCTGCATATGATCCTTAGTAAGATATAAAAGGACGGTCTAAGAGAGGGGGGAATACATACTTATATATATATATATATAAGTATGTATTGAAAAAAATTTAGGTTAACCCAAATGCAAGTACGTTATTATAGTGTTAACCCAAACCCCAATCTCAATTTCTAATTCATTGGACTATGTTTTGAAAAAAAATTAGGTTCAAATTTATTTTAAATTAGCATAAACCTACTCTCTGATATGAACATATAACATCCCACATTTGGGGGATAAAAATAAACTGCTGCGGATGCTGTAGTCATCCATGGTTATTATTTCTCGGTGATAAAATACGATAATGTTAGATATATTGATATTACAGAAACACATGGATATGAAAAAAAAGTTATAAAATAAATTTCTCATTCCACATCAAATCACATTTCAAATTCTTTACACAGTCCCAATTCATAAACCACATTCATAGAAATATAATTATTACAAAATACGCCAAGAGCCACACATAAAGATACCCCCTTGGTTGATCAGAGTCTGAATATAGGCAATTAAACAACTTTGCCATTATATCCAATAAATAAGGGAATCAAACAGAAAGAACTACTAACAAGCTTGTCTCCTGCACGTCACCGGAAGCTTATTCGTGTAAAGGAAAACCTAAAAACCTTACCTGTCAAACTACTCGAAATAATTTGAGCATCCGAGAGTTTAAGGGGAAAACATAAACTTCGAGTCAGACAAGAAGTTTGGTATGAATAATAACCTGCCATCTCGAACCATATAGATATCTAGTGAGACCACGCCGCTTAGTGGAACGGGTTTCCCCTCACTAGTATCTTAACCCAACTTATAATAACCATATACTGTGCACCTGCATCCGCAATGGTTAAGTCATAAAATAATAAAATGTAATATGGATGCAAGCATGCAATATGCTCTGGGTTGCCCATCCCTATTATTCTAACTATTTGTCTCAATTATAGTTTCTATGGTCAATATTAACTTATTAATTTTTAAGGGCTCACTAATAACCTATTAATTATTATGGAATTCTCATCCACATTTATAGTTTTCATTGGATAACTATTAACCTATTGGTTCCTACCAATACCATCATCCAATCATAGTTTTCATGGGATCTCTATGAACCTATTAGTACCTACCAACAACTTTCTCCAATCATAGTTTTCATAGGCTTACTATGAACCTGTTGGATTCTTCAATAACTTCTCTCATATCATAGTTTTCATGGGATCACCATGAACATATTGATCTCTTGCAATAACTTATTTTGAACATAGTTTTCATGGGATCACTAAGAACCTATTGGTCCTTGCCAATAACTATTTCCATACATAGTTTTCATGGGCTTACTAAGAACCTGTCTAAACCAATAATCATTTGATCAGTCTTTGGGCATCCTATATTCTGGTGTACCTGGCCTCCTGGATGCAATTCCACTCACACAGGAGTTAACTCAATATATATTCACTACTGGGTCAACCTAGCTGGTTATGCTGCCTTTAACACACTAAAATTTAGTTATGGGATTAATTATAAAGTGAATATGTTTATAGAAGAAGCACAAATGATAATTGATCATAATATAATAAAATAAACATCTATGGCCTAATTTCCTTGTAATCATTTTTCAAATGAAACATGGTTAATACCCTAACCCACTATCCTTTGTAAGGAAAACTTCAAAAACTCCAAAGCTTAAATGCCATTTCAAAACTCTTTCATATTGCCATGGGTAAAGTTTTAAAAAAGAGATGAGTTTCTTATTTGAAAACTATGCCTTTTAAAAGCTTAGGACTCCTTTTACAAAACCATTAAAACATACCTTTCAAAAGTATTCAAACCTTCCTTTCGAAACACTTAAAGATAAACCTTTCGAAACACATAGAACATTCTTTTCGATATCATCGAAACCTTCCTTTCAAACCCATTAAAGCTATGCCTTTCGAAACACTTAAAGCTTATCTTTCGAAGGCACTTAGTATAAGTAAAATTAATGAAAGCATAGCTTCGAAACACTTTGAAAGTACCTTTTCTAAAATCATTGGTTTTAATATTAAATATAACTTCTGGGTCAAAGAAAACAAAAGTGAAATTAACCTTTCCGAAAGGGTTGGTCTTCAAATAAAAGAATTAAGGAAAAGGATAGCTTCGAAACCAACCTTTCAAAACCGTTGATAAAAGCGGCTATAAGAACTCTTTCAAAAGCAGTAGGAAGGCAGCTTCAATTTTAATAAAACGAAAGCCTTCCTTTCGAACTCATTGTTACAAGGCATTAAACGCGACCTTTAACCAATTTGAAAGGTATGAAGGTGACACTAGGTATCGCATAGGTTCAATACGCGGCAATTCATTTGAAAGCTTCTTTTAAAACAAAGTAGGTGACTCTTTGAACAAAGGTAAGTTGGTTGATTCGAAAGCGTCAACCCCTTCGAAAGCATCTTTTAAAAACAAAGGCAAGTAATGTATTCGAAAGCTTATAAGACTGACTTCAACCCCTTCGAAAGCACGCCATTGAAATATTCCCTTCCGCCTTTCTCCAATCCACTATGTATCAATAGCTTGATACTATGTGTATTGGTTTTGAGTGGGTTCATTAACAGAAGTATGGTGACGAAAGCTTGCATAGGGAAGTGGCGAAGTTGAAAATTAAAGCAAAACTGGTTTTATTGCCTTCGAAAGAAATTTCTTTTACCTGACTGACCCAATTTGTCAAAATATGATTGGTTGCTAAATTCTTTATCAAAATCCTTTTCTAACAAGGCTGCCGATTCAATAATTTATAATTGAAATTATTTTAACAAATAAGTCATTCCCTTTAACAAAACATTTAAACATTTTAGTCCTTCAACGTAAATAATTTAATAACAATATAAAACACTTAGGACAAATCCCCAAAAATCACCATAATTCACTTTTAATATGTTTTCAAACATATGCAAGTTTCAGACCCATAATCATTATATAATTTCCTTATATAATTTAAACTCAAAATTGTATATTTCTTTCATCCAAAATTCATCATAGGTTATCCATAGCTTACAATATTATGAAATTTTAAACCCACCTCCAAAATAATGTTTCACATAACATATTCAACCATCCCGACACTCCAAATCAGTTTACATGATTTTAACTTTAAAATTTAGATATATATTATTACACAGAAATTCTTGTTTAAATCAAAACAAGACATATAATCAAAGCATATCATCATTCATCTATCTAAACAGTTTTAAATCTTAAATCTAAATTAAAATATTCGAAAAGATATATACGAGATGATTTAGATTATTATTCATCTTGTTTGGATAAGAAACTTGAGATTTGTTCTTGCTTTAATCTTCTTAGCTTTGATCTTGGCTTCTAATTGATTTTAAGCTCGTTTTCCCTTATGGTAACGACCGACCTTGATTCTCCTTTGCTTATGTTTTTGTTTTATGAAATTATGAAAGAGAATGAGGTAAGGGTTTAGGTGTTCTAGGGTTATCGTACACAGCTATTACCATATTATCCTTGCCTTATTCTTTTAGGTATCTACTTGTAAACCATTTTATAAACCCATTTAGTTAAGGCACAACATAATTAGTTTTCAAATCTCAATCTCCTTATCACTCGAGTCGCTATATGATTCTATTTAATTTATCTAGTTAAATCTCCTGAATAATGCTATTTAAAATTAGGGGTGTTACATGCATGGAATTGAATGATACTATAGAGAACATCTACCTGGCTATGCAAGGGGAGCTTAAGTACAATAGGCTCGTTTTGAAGAAAGAGACTAAAGCTGAATTTAATACTAGGAAGTATTGAAAATTTCATGAATTTCATGGGCATAACATCAATGAATGTCGCATTTACAGGACATAATTGAAGAACATATCATAAGGAGGAAGCTAGAGTGGTATGTCAAGTGCCCAGTGGCTCTTCCTGTTCGTAAGAAGCAAGCCCGAGACAGCCCCCATCGGAGAATGGAGGTGAAGGGTCTAGTGCCAATCATGGGAAAAACGGGAGACCGGTGATCAACATCATAACAAAGGTACCGCATATGGTAGACAAAAGTTGGGCTGACATAGAAAGGTACACAAAGTATTTAAATAATGGGGAGGCTTATATATGTACTATAGGTGAGGAACATAGAGCTAAGACTCTACTTAGGACTAGGAGACGGTAGCCTTTAATGATAACGACTTACGACGAAAGCAATACCTATATACGGATCTATTGGTAATTACAGCAATTCTTGGTCCAACGGAGGTGCATCGAATTTTGGTAGATAATGGAAGTTCAATGAACATTCTGTTCAAGAGTGAGTTTGACAAGATGGGATTGTCCATGGAAGTTGTCACACCCTGCAATCAGCGGCTACATGGTCTCGCAGGAGAGGGCCCCATGCCCTTAAGGAGGTTGGATTTCTTTGTTGAGATAGGAACCCATCCTTTATCAACCACATGAAATAAAACTTTTGTATTGATGGATGGATTCTCGACTTACAATGCCTTTTTATGGCATACAACCATATCAGACTTTCGCACTATAGTGGCTTCATGGTGCTTAATCATGAAGTTCATAAAAGCCAACGGGGTTGGAGTGGTGGAAGGACACCATGACACAACCAAGGAATGCTATGTTGCAGACTTTGGGAAAACGTATGGTAGGAGAAAGGGAAGGGTGTAGAATTCGCATTCAGCACCACGAACTCCCTCGCATAACAACTAAAGTAGAGCCCCGCTCTCAGATCCACAAGTGGTCCTCATAATAAGCTAGACCGTAGAGATGGAGGAGGGGGAGCCACAGTCGAGTTTGAAGACACGATGGAGTTTATGGAAGTTGATGATAACAATCCTATAAACTTATGAAAACCGAATCTGGTTTGGAACAAGATTTTAAGATAGAACCGATCTTGTTTCTACGGGACAATCATGACATGGTTGCCTGGTCACTTGCAGACATATGCGGGTTCTTTCCCTCGATTGCCTATCATGCTTTGAGTATTGAACCAAGGAAGCCTCAAGTGAAATGAAAGAAAATAATTATGGGTTCGGAGCGATCTGTACTGCTAAACAAAGAAGTGAAAACCTTGCTAGCAAATTGCTTCATCTGAGAATCAGTATACCAAGAGTGAATTACAAACTCTATTCTCGTCAAGAAGTCAAATGGAGAATGGTGAACATGCATTGAATTCTCTAATTTGAATGATGCATATCCTAAAGACCGTTTCCCTCTCCCAAGAATTGATCGGTTAGTAAATGAAACTGTTGGGCATGAACTTTTATCCCTTATGGTTGCTTATTGCAGATATAACCAAATCGCAATGCACATCCCTAATAAGGAGTACACCAGTTTCATCACCGACCTAGGCCTCTACTACTAAAAGGTCATGCTGTTTGGACACAAAAATGCAGATGCAACGTACCAATGCTTGGTAAACAAGATGTTTGCCAAATATATTGGTGAATCCTTGGAGGTATATATCGACGACATGTTGGTGAAATCATAAAAAGCCGAAGACTACATCTTATACTTGGAGGAAATGTTTCAAATTCTGTGAAAATACGGGATGAAGTTAAATCCGCTAAAATGTTCTTTCGAGGTAGCTTCTAATTGGGATTTATCTACATTCTAGGGGAATCGAAGCTAATTCGAAACTGTTCCAGGCTTTAAGAGACATAAAAGTCCCTAAAACTTAGAAGGAGATGCATAATTTAAAAGGAAGGTAGCAACTTTGAGAGGATTCATATCCAGAGCCATGGAGAAGTGTGTCATGTACTTCAAAGCACTTAAAAAGGAGGAGGGTAATTCGTATGGACAGACGACTACCTGGCCGCATTCTTGAACTTATTGCAGCACTTGCAAAAGCCATCAGTTCTCACTACACCTTTTTAAGGGGGAAGATCTTTTCCTATACTTCGTAGTGTTGCTTCACGCCATGAGCATAGCATTGGTGAGATTGGGTGCAACGTCATGTGTACTATGCAAGTAAGCGTTTCACCGGGAGGGAGTCAAGATATCCTAAGCTCAAGAAGTTGGCGTACTATCTATTAATTGCATCTTGGAACCTAAGGCGCTATTTCCAACTGCACCCCATCTGAGTACTTATAGATCATCCCTTAAGGCAAGTTTTGCACAGATCTGATATTTCGGGAAGGCTTATCAAATAAAGTATAAAGTTAAGCGAGTATGAGATAATCTATCATCCACCAATGCAATCAAGGGTCAAGCGCTAACAGACTTTGTCAGTGAATTTACCATTCATGACGATGAAGTAAAACCCCAAGAGGAAGAAGCTTTTAAATGGAGAATGTATGTAGATAGAGCATCAAACAATCAGGATTCTGGTGCATGAATGGTATTTTTAACACTCGAAGGAAAGAAGCTAAGTTATACGGTATGGCATGAATTCAAGGCAACAAATAATAAAGCGGAATACGAAGCATTAATAATAGAGTTAGAGATTTAAAAGGAGCTGGGAATTAGGTTGATGTATGTGTATAGTGATTTACAGTTGATACTGAACCAGGTACTTGGAGAATTCCAAGCTAAGGGAGAGCGCTTGAAGTTATTTTTGAAGAAGGTGAAGGTCTTCTCAATGAGATGGAATACTATGTGACCAGGCACATTCCTTGGGAGGAGAATCAGGATGCAGATGAATTGGCAAAGTTGAAGAGTTCGGGAGTTGGGTCTTTGTTGGGATCGGTACCCTTTATGACCCTGCATAGTCCCAGCTTCGAGGAGGTGAACATGATTGCAACTATTAAAAGTGAAGAGATTTGGATGACACCATTAATAAGGTATATTAGTAAACGAGTACCGAACAATGGGAACGAAGCTAGGAATGTCCTACGAAAGGCGCTTTCTTTGTGATTCAGGATGGAGTATTGTATCAGAAGGGTTTTCCTAATCCACCGTAAGTTGCTTCATTGAAAGGGAAGTTGTTGAGGCATTGGAAATTGTACATTAATGGAGCTATGGAGACTATACTAGGGGCATACCATAGTGAGGAAAGTTCTACGATATAGATACTTTTGGCCAACATTGAACCTTGGTGTGATGGACTATGCAAGGAAGTGTGACAAGTGCAGCGTTTGCAAAGATTCCTAGGTTTTCCCTGACCGAGTTGACCCACATGGTCAGCCCTAATCCCTTCGTGGTCTATAAGATAGATTGGGACGAAGAACTTTCAATGGCATGGGGTGGAGCTAAATAAGCTATAGTGGTGGTCAATATGAAACATGGCTTTGTATTACCACTTTAACACATTGGACTAAAGTAAACACTACGAGAAAGTATCGCCTAGGCCCAAAGATCTGACTCCACTATTTGGGATCAAAACTACGTTAATATGCTACCTCTCCTCAAATTCTTCGTCGACAGTGGTGGACCAGAGTAATCTCTATTCAAATGTCCACAACTGATGATTGGCTCAAATTCTTTGTCAGTAGTGGCAGACTAGAGTGATCCCTATTTGGGTCCATAGCAGACGATCAACTCAAATTCTTCACTAGTGGTGAACCAGAGTGATCTCTATTCGGGTGTCCACAGTTAATGATCGGCTCAAACTTTTCGCCAGCAGTGGTGGACCAGAGAGAACCCTATTCGGGTGTCCATAGCTGACGATCGGCCTAAACTTTTCACTAGCAGTGGTGGCCCAGAGTGTTCCCTATTCCGGTATCCATAACTGATGATCATCTCAAATTCTTTGGTAGTAGTGGACCAAAATGATCCCTATTCAAGAGTCCACGGCTGACGATCAATTTAATCTTTTCTCCAACACCGGTGAACCAGGGTGATCCCTATTCTGGTGACCACAATTGATGATCGACTTAAAGTTTTCGCTGGCGACGGTGGGCCAAAGTGATCCTTATTCGAGTGTCCATAGTTGATGACAGGCTTATAATTTCCCCATTGACTATAGTAAGCTAGAATGACCCTACTCGGGCCTTTACTATTGTTGATAGCTTCGAACCTATGGAGGGTCAAAAAGAACCCGACTTACCCACGGTCAGGACATAACGACCTCCTAGTTTGTTCTTCCCTGGTGGAAAGGTATGACCAGTGATGTCAAACAGTGATTACTAGTTCAAACTTACCCGAGGAGTGCATCGGCTACATAATAATCAACAAACGGAACGAAAACAAAATAGATCCCACGAGAATAATGGAAAGTACGAGTGATATATACAAACCATAACTATCAGGCATCTAGATGTTTACAAGCCAAAAAATTACAAGTGTAAAGGAGTAATATGCGCTCAACCTCACCAATACATCAAAATTGGTCGATCATATATGACAATGTTTAATACAAGAGATGGAAAAAATATGTACATAACGGTTTATCTCCGATAGGAGAAAACATAAATAGAACACGGTAACAGCTCTCATTTAGGCTTGGGTGTAGATTTGGATACGATTCGCTGCTGTGATGTTTATGCTCTTTCTACTTGCCTTTTTTATTCTCCTCTCTTGCTTGGAGGCAGTAGTGGAAGCATCGATTTCTGCCTGTCACTTCTGCATGCATTTTAGCTCCTTTTCGGCTTCGACTTTGACCTTTGTTAACTCCGTAGGAAATCTCGCTAGGACTTGTTGCTTTAAGACACCATCCTTATCAAATTCCTCCATGGGATTATGATCACCCACTATCTCGACATCAGCAGTTTCTTAGAGAGCATTAATCATCTTATTGTGAACCCCATCTACCGGGCATCAAAAGGCCTGAGGGCATGGCACCACCGGGATCCATCATAAGCATATCAACTGTAGGGAAGTTAGGAGAACTGTTAGACAAGGATTTGCTTAATCAGCTTCTAACGTGCTAAGCAGTGACCCATGGACTATAAAGAAAAATCCTAACTCCCTTAGAGGACCCAAAGGCATTGGTGGGAGGTTGAATGTGAGCTGGAGGAGGGGATGTTTCTAGAGGCTGGCTCTTAGCAACGGATTTAAAGAAAAATGGAAGATAGTTAGTGGAACATCGTGCATGGGGGCATTAATAGCTGGTTTTGAAATTTGACCTTGCATCACCATTCCAAAGGTCGAGCCAACCTTCTTCCCTATCTTTGCTTCTTCCTTTCGAGCTTCTCAGGTTTAGCTAGTTTGATGTAACCCAAACGGACGGCTTCCATTTCGTCCGCTGAGAAGCGAGCATCAATTGCCTCAAGGCGAGCCTCCTTGCTCACCTGTAGCATTTGCTTATCTAATTAGATGCCTGTGGATAGAAACCATGACTTCCTAGTAATCATCCATCTAAGCCGGACTCTTCTTTGTGAACATTATATAATAGATTTCATCCAAGAGACTTTCTACTTGATCCAACTGGATATTCACTTCATCACATTTTTTGCAGCTTCTCGACCTTAAAAGTTTCAACAGCTTTGCCCGCAGTCAAGGCCTTGACTTTGCTTGGAGAGAAACTCTCTTAGCTCTCGAATTTACCACTTTTTCCTCCAGTTCAGCGATGCTCGAGCTCCACTGTCTCAACCACCCCCCAGAGCTCATCCACCCTCTTAGTAAACCTGTTTTTGATGTTCTTATAATCATCGAAGAGCTACCCGGCCTTTTCATTATAGTCTTTCTTCGTAGCCATGATATTGGCTGCGTGATCTCGCCTTAGCTGCTCTAGTTCTTTGATATGAATAGCCTTAAGTCTCTCACTCTCGTCGGCATGCTTCCTTGTTTCTTCATTACGAGATCTCTCAAATATATCCATCACTTTCTTATGGTCTAAGTCTTTCTCATGCAATTGCTTCATCAAGTCAAAGATCTTCAAGTTTTGCTCAATATTCTTCTTATTGATCCCCTCCTCGGCCTTCATGAATTTGGCATGATACCTATGACAAGGCCTTCATGCCACCTAATCCATCCATAAGAAGATCAATTGCCCTAGTAATGGAAAGCGAGGGGTACCTCAGTAAGTAAGTGGGCCAAGGAATCTCTTAGCCGGTAGATCTATTGGAAATCGTCAAAATTTGGGTTCGTGGAGCAGTTATGGCAAGTCCTCTTATTATCTCATTCCCGTTGTCTTTTCCCCTAGGGACAAGGACTATCACTCCTCTTTTGTTCATCTTCTGCTGCTTTTAGGAAGCTTTTGAGTCAAATAAAGGAAAAAAGGAATGATGGGGAGACTTGAAGATACAAAACCAGGGTCTGGGGTCTCGATTTACTACCATGGAAGTGAGATCTTTTCTGAGAAATGGTCACCATTGTCCCCCGCTAGATGGTAAAGGACAATCTCCCCGGTTAGCAATTTATAGCTAGTTGTACAACATTTTCAATTGGGCCGAATGATGACACAACCTGTCTGACATTCTCAGGAGGCACCTTTGGCTTTAGCTTCTTCATCTTAGAGAGCAACTTTTCTCTTCTAGAGCTTATACTGTTTGCAATGGAAAAACATGATGGATTAGAATCAAAACGGACTCTTGGCAAGTGCACAACTATGACATGAATGTGTGATTATGCAAGCACGAATGCAAGGGCGTGTAATGACTGAACGAACCCTTGGGGTCCTCGTGGGTCTTCAACTGATGTTAGATTTTTGCTAAAGACACAGAGTCCGCATAACTAATCATAAGCTTTGGGTCTAAAAGATAGTCAGAAACATAAATGTATCCAGGGATGAAAGTTCCTTCCTCTTCCTTGGGTCCAAAAAGTTAGCATAAAGCCTCATTCCTCTTTAATTTAGGTAGGATAGCTAAACCAATATTTCCAAAGGAATGAGCTTCATCACGGACGGAGACAGAGTGGTCGCTATTGTGAGAATGGGAGCATGCCTCTCCTATTGTCTTGGTGTGAATGCTGTCATCCTCCCACTCCCTTAAAGTCTTAAGATGACCACTTTTATGAGATTCAATCTTGAAAGGGTCTAACTTCGGCTACTCAAAAACCATAAGGATAGTAGGAGCAGCACCATATGGATCTGTAGTCAAGAGGGCACTAAAAACATAAGGCTTAGAGGAAGGCATGTCGCTTGTTTCATCGGTAGTCGAACCCTTTCCTTTCTTTTTCTTGACAGGCTTTTGGGTAAAAGGGCTACCTGCCTCTCTCGATTGAGCAACCAACTACTAACAGTCTAAGCCACCTCAAGTTTCATCAATAACAAGGTGTGGGACCTTCTGGAGTTCCTTAAGAATTTACTGAAGCCTACGGAGCATGTTCTTTAAGTCCACCATAGCAGCAACCTTTACCACAACTAAAGGAAAGTCCAAAGAAAGAAGAATAAACCCCTAGCATAGGATTTTACAAAACTATGGAATAAAGTATATGAGAGGAAGAAACTTACATCCCGAGTGCCATTGGTGGAAACACAAAGAGTTGCTTGAACGAAGTACTCCCGCTTAAACATATTGTACTTGGACTATAGATCCTCAATCGATTTGAATTTAATCCATGCCTCAAGATAAAAAAATGGTGATCCCTCAATCTTACTTTTTATAGCATGTTGAAACCCGCTTCGATGATGAGTAGAGGGCATCTGAAATTCTCTCATGAAGATGGCCTACAAGTTGGTAGGAATGGAATATTCATTAGGGGACAGTTGAAATGCAGCAAGTTTTAGATATATAAAGAAATCACCAATCCACTAAGGAATAGGGGCAGAGCCCCAGCCGCACAATAATAGCAAGAGTAAGCCATATACCCTTCGTTTGGAGTGTGTGCTCATTATTGTGGAGTAGGTAGAAGAAGATCCTCCCTGGGAATGCTGTGAATGGCAATCATAAGATCAAGATGTTTGGCCGTTAAGTTTTAAGGCCTCAGAGTCGATGGGGTTCCCTAGAAGTTCAGATGCCCCATACCCATGCATAAGAGAGTAAAAGGAAGTAGATTGATTAACGTGACGCCCCGTTAGCATAGGAGCCAGAGGAGCGAAAGAAGATAGTGTCTGATCTCTAGAAGCAGTAAGGGAATGATTTTGATGATGACTCGACATACCTATCTGAGATGGTAGAATGTCTCACGCGGTGTCACAAAAGATAGAAGTGTTCATGTGCATGCATGAGTGCATGCATATATTTAAAAAAATCCATCTTCTTTATTCGACCATAAGCCGACCAGCCTAAGCCCTAACCCTTAGGCCAACCGTTGGACAAAACTCTGATTATTGCAAGTGAATTGATGGTACGGATGCAAAGGTAGGAAAATAATGCTTACTAGATCAAGCGATGACCCTAGGTGATTATTGTGATGATTTGAAGGCTAAGATTGGCAATGGCAGCTCAAAATAGGGGACAGTCATGAAAATTGGGAAGCTCGGGAAAGTGAATACGTACGTTCGGTGGAGGGAAGCACTGCAGCATTATAAAAGTGGAATTCTATACAGAGCAGAACCGGTAGGGTGCAAAACAACTATGGCATCGAACAAGTAGCAGCTGAACTAGCCTTAGCCACTGAATCATGAGCATGCCGATCCAAACTAGAAAGAAAGATAGAGATGTACGCGTGCTGAGAGATTCAAGGAGTTGCTGAACAAATCCCACCTCATAGTTTACAAGATGAACTTTAGAGGGTAAGTGTTATAGGAAATTTTGCCCACGTGACCAAGCTGATGGAAAGCTTCGAAGATAACACGGACTCGGTTAAGAAAAAGGTAGCACAACTGGCCGAGAAAAGATGTAAGTAAGGCAAGGCTAAGTGCAAAAGAGAAGAACAGAGGGCGCCCCTCTATTTTTTTGAAGGTTCCAAACAAAAATTCATGTTCCGTACCCTAAGGTACCGAATAAAATATCTTGTTCGGTACCCAGGGTACCGAAATTGACCTTATGTTTGATATATGAGGGTGCCGAACTAGGAACTTGGTCGTGTGAAGACCAAACCATGTGAGGACCGAACCAAGGTATGAGCCGAACCAAGGGGGTTGGAGCAGTATGAACTTCCCCTGCAAAATATCCACATTCACTATACTGAACTAGCATTCCCCTAACCGAGCTCTTAGTCGAAGAAAGCAAGATATATATGAAATGAAATCTGCATATATTTGAAATTATTGGTCATATTCTACATACTTAGGAATATTCCATCTAGATGAGATATGCATGGAAATTTCCTAACTTTTCGAAATAATCATACCACATCTTCACCCCTATAAATATCCGAGCACTTGGCATACAGAGGACGATTTTTGAAGCTTGGGGACTCTCTGCTATAGAAAAAACCAAACTGAGCTTCAGATCTCCTTTTTTTATTGATATTTCCTTATTTTCTTCTCAAGACTCTTGTAAAGATGAACTATAAGAAAAGGAACGGATATTGAAGTGGATGTAGGCTCGTTATGGTTGAACCACTATAAATTTGCTTGTCTTTTACTTTCCTACATTTTTTTTCTTCTGCATCTATCGTTGTTAATTCAATTGGAGGAATTTGTTCATTTTTTCCCAAGCATTATCACTTATGAAGGTTGAGTCCAAACACTCCTTCATAAGGAGTTCGTTGTTCCTGTATATAATTCGATGGTATTTTATAAATACACGAGAGCGCCTCAATGAACCATTTATAGATATCAATTTGGATTTGATATTTGCTTATGTATCAAATACATAAACAAATCACGATAACGTAGACATCATAACATGTAGGATAATTCTTGTTGCCGATGCATAAGGATTTCATCTTATATATTTTGTATTAAACATATTAATAATGTGTCCTTACAAATTGTTTGGGAACATTCCCAACATCTTTTATAGTTATTATAAAAGACATCATTTACAAATCCAACGTTGAAAATTAGAAAAATTATGACGACCCAACTTTCTTACCGCTAGGAACGATACTTAATACATCTATGGTATTCGTGTGTCGTTGCTCAAGCATCCGAAAGATGAATTATCGAGGTAAAATAAAATGAAAAAAACAGAAAACCTCACAACGAAATTGTTAAGTTGAACATAATAGGAATATAGTACATAAGGTTACTCCTAAACTTGGAGTTATCAGAGTTACACATAGGTACTACAATCAGCTTAGGCAGTTATAACAAGTTGCCTTTACATATGCTGAAACAAAATACACTTACAAGAACTAAACAAAGAGTGGAAATAGATAACTAAATAGATAAAGGCCTCTCACTTAGTCGTCGTTTTCAAAAGATCCCATGAAAGATCTGCTACCCTCGGACTACTCAAATATGAATGAGTATCCGAGAGTTTAGGGGAAAAAACAACCCGGGTTGGACAATATGTTTGGTATAAGTAAACCTTTGAACAATAAGTGTAATTAAATAGCAACATTTACGACCATGACACTAAATGCGGAGCTGGTTTCCTCTCACAGGAACAATATCCAAATGTAAAGAATGGATAAAAATAATTAACATCACGAAGAGTGTTATACTCTTCCTGGTGCAACTAAGGAAAAAAATTCAAAGGTTCGAATCAACAAGGAAAGGAAATTCCCAACAATAACTAGAAGAGTGCATGCCCTTATGAAAGTATACCCTTAGAATATATACTTGTGAAATCCGATGGCTCTCATACACATCTAAGCCGGATCCCGCCAGTAGCTACCAAGAATCCGAGTAATTCACATCTTGGTGCAAAAATATCTGAACCAAATCTAGAGTAGATATGATAAAACACTAATGGGAGCAACCCCACATAGCTTGGTTTCCACTCACTCTTTGGGTTTAGTCATTTCCGATAAAGGATAACAAAGCTCAAGTGAGCAACACATCGTCTTAGAGTGACGAAATTCAAAGAAGGCTAAAGTAATCAATAGCCGACAAACCGACTATCAAAGATAACAAAATGATCATATATGGAAATTAATTCTTATATACTCAACACCACTCATCGATTTCATACATGTAATATTCCTTGGATAACAATGATGTTGGATAAGTTAAGGTAGTGTTACCTCAAAGTCATGTCTCAACGTACACTCTTAATTATCGGGATAGAGACGAGTCTCCCTCTTTCACGTCTAGTGTTAAGTATACCACTAAATCCTTTCCATATAAGGGATATCGCTTTACAGAAATTAATTCATCTCCATAAACGAATCAAATTTTTACTTTTAAAACTAAATTCATGCTTGGGCTTCGCATTACAAGTTTTTAACTTTAAACATCTTTATAAAAATGGTTCACTAACTTTAAAACACCATTATAAAAAGGATTTAATATCCTAAAACATTATTATTAAATTAATTAATCATCTTTAACTATCATTAATAAGAGTGGTTATTTATCTCTAGACTTCGTTAATTAATTTGATTAACTAACTTTAAATACTCATAATTTAAAAAGGTTAATCACTTAAAAACATCACTAATTAAATTAATTAATTAATTTTAAATCTCATTGATTAAGTTGATTAATTAATTTTAAAACATCATTTATTAAAAAGGATTAACTAATTTAAAATATCATTTGATTAAAAAGATTAATTAAATTTAAACTAATTAATTAACTTTAAAAGTAATTAATTAAAAATGATTAATTAATATCGAACACCATTAATTAAAATGATTAATTAAATTTAATCCATTAATTTCAAATAATTAATTAAGCTTAAACATCATCAAATAAAATGATTAATTAAGTTCAAGTATCATTAACAAAGTAATTAATCAACTCTAAATGCATCATTATTAAATTAATTAATTAACCTTAATCCTCTTAATTAAAATAATTAATTAAATTTAAAATCAGTATTAAATTAGTTTTAAATCCATCCTTATTCAAAAACTTAATTAATTTTGTAAAGTAAAACCCCAAGCTCGAAAGTAGAACAAAAGATGTCGAAGAGATGGTATTTTTCGAAAGTGCTGATATAGCGATAGTTGTTATACGAACACTTAGAGAAGTACATTCATGACATATTGATTTTCCTCCAAGCATAACATCACATAACATAAGTAAGCATATGTATACAAGTCCATAACAAAATATACAACATGCAGAGAGCATCATTTATAATATATTTAACTTTTTTCTACTAATTTTTCGTGTTGCTTACTAACTACCACGATGTCATCTTTCCAAAGCATAAATCAAACTAACAACTATCACATTACCATACATATACAACAAGAATTGAACAGCTACTAAGATGAATAATATTAAAGTTAAAAACTTATGGTTTAAAAGGTGAGATTTTACTCATGGAAAGTCGACAAAATAAACCAAGCTCTGACTATAACTTGAATATGCCCTAGAACTTTACTTTGCCTTTCCAAAAATGATAAACTTATGGGTTTAAGCGTGTAAATGGGCTAGGATAGGGGGCTTTAAGGCTTGGCCTATGTTGAATAAGTGGTGTAGAAACTTGTTTTGGCAAGAGTAGATGTAGGAAAGAAAGTAGAAGATCTTAGACAAGGGTTTTAAGACTTTTAAATGAAAAAAAAAATTGATTTTTAAATTTTTTGAAATAAACATGGTAGCCATGGAAGTGTTTTTAGAGTGCTTGAAGGAGATGCAGAAAGTAAGAATGAAAGTGAAAAAGGAAAACAAAATTCATGAAATCTCTTTTATATGGAATGCATTTAGGAATTTACCAAAATACCCATTAGTACACGCCCTCCACTCAATGAATGCCACATCACCAAGCTTGTCTCTTCCCCTTTAATTTTCAAAATTTCCTTATCCCCCTTCTTTTCCAACATGCCAACATGTATTAAATGACCTAAGTACTTTATGTTTTTAATGAAATGATGTTTTATGATAATTTTCCATTTTATTTTTAAGCACTTACACAATAAGTCGTATCATAGTTATTATAGTTATTTAAGTTAATATATGTGTGTGTATCAAACATAAACTCTGACTTATTATAAATGTGTATGTGTGTATTACTCAAATGCGCATAATGTTTGCCGACAACTTTTAGACACCGAAAATTCGAAATTTCGTAATACGATTTCCGGTCATAATTTCAATTTTTCTTTGAACCAAATTTTTTGTAAACAAATTTTGAAAACTATTTCACCATTATTAGTTATTACTTAAAAGCATTTTATTTCAGTTACCAAATCCACTAATTAATTATTTTGAAAATACATTAAATATCCATATTTAAAAGTGATTAATTCGTGGGTCGTTACACTCTTCCCCCTTCAAAGGAATTTCATCCCTAAAGTTAACACTTAAGGAGATAACTCACAAAGGGCATATATATATATATATATATATATATATATATATATTCATGAAACCCACATAATGTATACACACTAAGCAATTATATCACAAATAGCGCACATATAATTCATACAAAGAAACAAACACTATCCTAACATCAACTCAGGGTAATCTTCCCTCGTACTATCTACAGTCTCCCAAGTGCAATTCCTATCATCCTCGCTTCACCGAACCTTAAGAAGATTTACAACTTTCATCCTCAATCGCTTTATATATAGATTGATGATTCGAATAGGCCGCCTAGGAATGGTCAAGTTAGGCTGAACGTCCAAATCTTCCTGTTGGATCGATTCAACCATTGTTGAAGGGTCATGTACATACTTATGAAAATAAGATACGTGAAATAAATTATGCACATTTGATAGTCTATCTAGTAAATTCACTATGTAGGAAAGTCTACCAAACCGGTCTAGAATGGAAAAAATGCCAATGAACCAAGGGGGTAGCTTCCTTGATTTTCCAAACCTCACAACACTCTTCAATGTAGAAACCTTCTTAAACACCGAATCTCACGCTGAGAACTCAAGATCCCTACGCCTTCGATCCCCATAACACTTTTTCTGATCTTGCGCCTCCTTCATCTTCCTTCGAATATCAGCCTCCTTCTCACCTGTTTGTTAGATCATGTCAGGTCCAAGAACAATTCTATCACCAGACTCAATCCAACATAAGGGAGAATGGCATGGAACATCATAAAGAGCTTCGAAAGGGGCCATGCTGATACTTGCCTGATAGCTGTTGTTGTAAGCGAATTCGACCAAGGGTAAATGATCTTCCCAAGAACCTCCGAAGTCGAGAATGCTTACATGCAACAAATCCTCTAGGATCCTGTTCACTCTATCTGTTTTCCCATCTATTTAGGGATGGTAAGTTGTACTAAGACTCAGCTAGGTCTCCCAGAACCTGCTAGTGAATATTGGATCTTGGTCACTTACAGTTCTATAAGGAATACCATGAAGCCTCGCAATCTCCTTCATATACAAACTAGCCAGACTCTCAGCAGTCTTACTTAGCTTAACTAGTTTGAAATGAGAATTCTTGGTCATCAGATTGACGATAATCCAAATTCCTTTGCTACTTCTCTAGAACTAGGAAGTCCAACAATAAATTCTATGGAGATCTGCTCCTACTTCCGCTTCGAAATCTCAAGCGGTTGAAGTACTCCAGCTAAATTCTACTAGTCACTCTTAACTTGATGGCAATTTGCATACTGACTTACAAACATCGAAACATCTCGCCTCATCCTCTTCCACTAGAAAACTCTCTTCATATCCCTAAACATCTTGGTCACTCTTGGATGGAAAGATAACTTTGATCGGTGACATTTAGCTAACACTTCGCTTCTAAGAACATTAGTATTTGAAACACTGATACGCTCGTTCACTCTCAATAATCCTTAGGGATCAATCTCAAAACTAGAAATAGTACCTTCGTGTGCATCCTTCTTGAGTCGAGCCAAAATAGGATGTTCTTCTTTACTAACTGTAATCCTCTCCATTAGCATCGGCTTGGCTTCCAAGTTGGCAACCATCACAACCTTCCTACTTAGTGCATATGCAATAACATTTTCTTTCCCAGGGGTATAAAAAATATCCAGATCATAAGAAGCAAGAAACTCCAGCCATCTCTGCTACCTCAAACTCAAAATTTTCTGCTTAAAAATATACTTCAAAGATTTATGATCCGTACATAATTCGATCTTTTCATCCAAAAGATAATGCCTCCACAGCTTCAGTGCGAAGACAACTACCAAAAGCTCCAAATCATGTGTAGCATATTTTTTCTCATGCAGTTTAACCTGTTGACTCGCATACATAATAACTTTCCATTTTGCATCAACGTTGCTCCCAATCTAGTTCTACAAGCATCCGTGTATATAGTCAACCATTCGCTCCCATTTGGAATAGTTAAAGCAGGAGCACTAGTCAATTTCTCCTTCAATTCATTGAATACTTGATTGCATTTAGGTGTCCATACTAATTTAGCATCTTTCTTCGTCAACTTCATTATATGAGAAGCAATCTTCGAGAAATCTTTGGTGAATCTTCTATAAAGACCAGCCAATCCCAAGAAACTTCTGACCTCTTTTATTTTTAGGCTTTTTCCAGTATTGAACTGTAACTACTTTAGCTGGGTCCACTAATATGCCTTTTCCTGAAACTATGTGCTCTAGAAACCTAACTTCAGAATTCCAAAAATGACATTTAGAAAACTTTGCCTTCAACATATGACTTCTTAAAGTATTTAGAACACCTCGGAGATAATACTTATGCTCTTCCTCCATTTAGAATAAACAAGAATATCATCAATAGTGATGATGGCAAATTTATTAAGAAAATCCCAGAATACTCGATTCATTAAGTCCATGAAATAAGCGGATGCGTTAGTCAGTCCGAACGACATTGCTAACCGCTCGTAAAAACTATTAGGGGTACGAAAAGCTGTTAAGGGCACACGCTCCTCTGCTGTCCTTAATTGATGAAAACAAGTGGCAAGGTCCGGTTGGGAAAATACCCGAGCTCCATGGAGATGATCAAACATGTCGTCAATCCTAGGTAATGGATACTTATTCTTGATAGTTCTTTTATTTAACTCTCGATAGTCTACATATAACCTAAGAGAACCATCCGCCTTTGTAATGAAAACTACTGGCGATCCCTAACTTGATATGCTACGCTTGATCAAACCTTTCTACAATAAATCAAACATCTACTTCTGTAATTCCCTTCTCTCTTTCGGGACCAAACCTTCGAGAAGGTTGTACAATCATTAAGTTCCTAAAATCAAATATCCACTCTATGGTGAGGAGATAAACCTTGCATTTCATTGAAAATATCCTTGAAATCCCCAACAATCGATACGTCTTTTATATCCTCTTTAGCCACTTCAAGCGAATAGAGAAAACTGCTCAAAAGTTCATTAGGTCCCTCACAACATATATCAATGCTTCTACCCGCTTCTACCTATCGTATTCTTTACTACGACGACTCTTCTAACAAGCCAAGATGGATTCAAACTTAGATAACCAATCCATACCCAACAATACCCCAAAATCCATGAACCTAATAATGAATAAGTCAGAAGAGAAGTGCCGATCAAGTTAAGAAATGGGCACATTTAGACACAAGTGCCAAGATTCGTTAGACCCCTAATTGGATTCGACACACAAAGAGGGTTATTTAGAAGGATGGGTTTAAGGTTAATCCTATCAACAAGATCAACTGAAATAAAACTATGGGAAGCACCCGTGTCGAATAATACTCTAATGGAAATATTAGAAATGGATAATGTACCTCGCAATACTTGCTTTCCCTTTTGATCCGTAGAAGTAGACAATATTTCCTCAATAGAAAAAGCTTGTCCTTGTGACCTTTTTTTAGGAAGCAACACTCATTCTTCATATGTCCCAGCTAGCTGTGGTTGTAATTGGAGATTTTTGGACAATGATTTGCAAAGTGACCCAGTTTGTTGCACATGAAACAAAGAAAGTTGGCCATGTTGGGCTGCTTCTTTTGAGATGGAGTTCCACCTCCGGGTTTCTTTCCTGACCACTGCTTCTTCCTTTTAAACTTGCTTGAAATTCGGCTTGTTTACAACTAGAATAACCGATAAAGGTTAGGCACTAACTACTGGCACTACTCCTTTTTGAACTCTTTACTTAGTATCCAAAGCTTCAAATCTCATGGCCATGCTGATCAAATTGGTAAAGGTACCATTAACATGATCATTCATCTCACAATGGGATTATGGTCACGGTCCTTCCATGAACATCTCGTCTTTTAAGTGAAATGTATATCAATCCTGGTCCAAAGCGAGACAATGCATTGAATCGATGCTCATATTGTGCCACTGTCATATCTCCCTGCTTCAAATCCATGAAACTCATAAACAACGGAGGCCTCCCTCCACCCCTTCCAAACCCCCCTTCCCCGGCATTCGGAAGAAACTGAGCTTCGAAGACTTCCTTAGACTAAGCCCAAGAAAAATCTTCCTTTGGGGCATTAACTGCCGCTGAATCCCACTAATCCATTGCTGATTTTTGGAGTTGTCGTGACGCCAATAATCGCTTCCTTTCATCCTCCAACTGAAGATCCTCGAATATCCTTTCGCAAGAGCGGAGCCATTTCCAAACTCCCAAAATATCTTCAGTTATAAAGAATTATTCATGACTTAACATGGTATAATTTCCGCACAGAGTAGCAAAGTTCTAAGGAAGTTGTAACTTGTACTACTACTTCTTCTACCGGCTCTACAGCTGGCCTATTTCTAGTAGCTCTACTATTTGTAGCCATGCTGGTTAAAGATTCGCTCCCTCTTCTTCTTGTACTCATTTTCAATTACCTAAATAACAATAGGTATCATTAAAATACAAAGATAGGATCAAAATGGTCTAAGGGAAACAACACTAAAGGATCTAAAATAAGACTATGGGTGGTGTGATAAAAACATTCTTTCAAGATTCACTCATTATAGGGCTCTTCTTACCCCATTTCTAATTACTTGTACCCAACTTAGGCTAAGGTGTTCGTTCAACCGAAGCCCTGATACCAACTATGATGATGCAACTTTCTGACCAAAGGAACGATACTTAATACATCCATGGTATTCGTGTACTATTGTCCAAGCATTCAAAATATGAATTTTTGAGGTAAAATAAAAGGAACGGAATAGAAAATCTCATAACGAAATTGTTGAATAGAACATAGCAGGAATATAGTACATATGGTTACTCTTTAACTTGGAATTATCATAATTATACATATGTACTACAATCAGCTTAGGTAGTTATAATAGCCTACCTTTACATATGCTGAAACAAAATACGCTTATAAGAACTAACCAAAGAGTGGAAACAAAAAACTAAATAGATAAAGGCCACCTGCTCAGACACCATCTTCAAAAGATCCCATAAAAGATCTGCTACTCTCAGACTACTCAAATATAAATAAGTACCTAAGAGTTTACGTAAAACAGACAACTCAAACCAATCAATATATCTGGTAAGAGTAAAACTCTAAATAATTAGTGTAATTAAACAGCAATATGAGAAAACACGCCGCCAAATTTGAAATGGGTTTCCTCTCACAAGAACAACATTCAAATGTAAAGAATGGATACAAATAGTTAACATCGTAAAGAATGTTGTATTCTTCCCGATGCTATTAAGGAAAACAAATTCAGAGGTTCAAATCAACAAGAAAAGAATTTATCAACAATGACTAGGAGGGTGCACCCCGCTTACCAAAAGTATAACCCTAGAGTATATACTTGAGAACTTCGATGGCTCTCGGACACGTCCAGGCCGAACCTCGCCAAGGGTTACCGAGAATCCGAGTAATTCACATCTTGGTGCACAATTATCCGAACCAAATCTAGAGTAGATGTGATAATATCCTAATGGAAGCAACCCCACTTGGCTTGGCTTCCGCTCGCTTTTTGTGTTTAGTCATTTCTGACAAAGGATAACAAAGCTCAAGCGAGCAATATATCGTCTTAGAGTGACAAAATTTGAAAAAAATTGAGGTCAACGATAGTCGACAAACCGACTATCGAAGATAACAAAAAGATCATATATGAAAATTAAATCTTATATGCTCACCACCACTCATCGATTTCAAACTTGTATTATCACTTGGTTAACAATGATGCTGGACAAGGTAAGGTAGTGTTACCTCAAAGTTATGTTGCAGTGAACATTCCTAACTATCGGAATAGAGATGAGTCTCTTTCTTACACATTTAGGGTTAAGTATACAACTAATATTTTTTCCATATAAGTGATATATCTTTATAGAAATTAATTCATCTCTATAAATGAATCAAACTTTTACTTTTAAAAACGAATTCGTTTTTGGGCTTCTCATTAAAAGTTTTTAACTTTAAACATATTTGCAAAAATGGTTCACTAACTTTAAAACACCATTATAAAAGGATCTAGCAACTAAAATTATTATTATTAAATTAATTAATCATCTTTAGCTGTCATTAATAACAATGATTAATTATCTTTAGACTTTGTTAATTAATTTTATTAATTAACTTGAAATACCTATAATTTAAAAAGGTTAATCACTTAAAACATCATTAATTAAATTAATTAATTAATTTTAAATATCATTAATTAAGCTGATTAATTAATTTTAAAACATCACTTATTAAAAAGGATTAACTAATTTAAAATATTATTATTGAAAAAGGTTAATTAAATTTAAACTAATTAATTAACTTTAAAAGTAATTAATTAAAAATGATTAATTTATTAAACACCATTTATTAAAATAATAAACTAACTTCAATCCATCATTGTTAAATAATTAATTAATCTTGAATATCATTAGATACAATGATGAATTAAGTTCAAGTATCATTAACAAAGTAACTAATTAACTCTAAACACATCATTATTAAGTTAATTAATTAACCTTAATCCTTTTAATTAAAATACTTAATTAAAATTAAAATCTATATTAAATTAGTAAATTAATTTTAAATTCATACTTATTCAAAAACTTAATTAACTTTATACAGTAAAACCTAAGCTCGAAAGTAAAACAAAAGATGTCGAAGAGATCGTATTTTCTGAAAGTGCCAATATAGTGATAGTCGTTATATGGACACTTCGAGAACTACATCCATGACATATTGCTTTTCATCCAAGCATCACATCACATAATATAAGTAAAGCATATACATATAAGGTCCATAACAAATCATACAACATGTAGAGAGCATCATTAATAATGTATTTAACTTTTTCTACTAACTTTTCATGTTGCTTATTAACTATCAAGATTTTATATTTCCAAAGCATAAACCAAACCAACAACTATCACATTACCATACAAATAAAACAAGCATTCAAAAGCTACTAAGATGAAAAATATTAAGGTTACAAAATTTTGGTTTAAAAGATGAGATTTTACTCACAGAAAGTCAATGAAATAAACCAAGCTCTCGCTATAACTTGAATATGCCCCATAACTTCACTTTGCCTTTCCAAAAAATGATAACTTTATGGGTCTAAGTGTGCAAATGGTCTCGGATACGGGGCTTTAGGGCTCGGCCTACATTGAATAAGTGGTCGGGAAACTTGTTTTGGCAAGAGAAGATGTAGAAAAAGAAGTAGGAGATTTTAGTTAAGGGTCTTAAGAGTTTTAAATGAAAAAGAATTGATTTTTACAACTTTGAAATAAACATGGTAACCATGAAAGTGTTTTTAGAGAGCTTGAAGGAGGTGTAGAAAATAAGAATGGAAGTGAAAATGAAAATAAAATTCATGAAATCTCTTTCATATGGAATGCATTTAGGAATTTAAAAAAATATCCATTAGTACACGCCCTCCACTCAATGAATGCCACACCACCAAGCTTGTCTCCTCCTCTTTAATTTTCAAAATTTCCATTTCCCACCTCTTTTCCAATATGCTAACATGTATTTAATGAGCTAAGTACTTTAGGCTTGTAATGAAATGATTTTTTATGCAATTTTCCATTTTATTTTTAAATACTTACACAATAAGTCATATCATACTTATTATAGTTATTAAAGCTAATATGCATGTGTGTATTAAAAATAAATTATAACTTATTATAAACGTGTGTGTGTGTATTACTCAAATGTGCACAACATTTTTCGATAACTTCTAGACATCGAAAATTCAAAATTTTGGAATATGATGTCTGGTCACAATTTCAATTTTTCTCTGAATTAAATATTTTTGTAAACAAATTTTGAAAACTATTTCACCATCATTAGTTATTATTTAAAAGAGTTTTATTTTATTTATAAATCCATTAATTAATTATTTAAATATATTTATGTGTCCATATTTTAAAGTGATTAATTCATAGGTCTTACAACAACTAAATCTGATTTTAACACAAGCACGTCATTAACAATCAGTAGTATGTTGTTTACTTATGGTTTAGAAACATCTATGTGACTTTTAATGTTCTTTATCTGCATTTTGACCGATAGTCAAATTTTTGATATTTCTATCAAAACATTTGTTCAATTTTGATGCTTTTCTAACTGGTACTTTCATATCTGTTCTCAAATTTGTATCCAAAAACCCACAAACTCATTATCGCTCCCACCGATTTCGAGACACTTCAGTTATTATGCATAAATAGTTTACTCTAAATCATTATTTAGAATTTTCTATTTCAACACATATATACCAAAACATAAAGTCAGACTAGGCGATAATTTTGTGAGTAAAATTCGAACGAACTTGAGCACATCGAATGGTGTACCTGTTACATTAATTTCAATAATCGAAATTCACAGTATTATTCAATATAGCTCACTATATTCCAATGGCATTCGAAATTCTTATAAAGACCCACTTGTGACGAATGGATCATATCCCTTCGGTTACAACTATCAAAATCATATTTTGATAACGTACGCTACGCCATAAATGGCCTTCTGCAACACAAAAAAAATGTTGGCTCAGGCCCGAAAAATGTTGCCATAGGTCTATGGCAACACTTTTAGGGTGATGCAATTTTTGTCGTTGCCTTAGACCTCAAAGGCAACATTTTGACTATCTAAGGCAACATAAGTAATATTGTTGCTATAGAACCCTATTTGGTTCTATGGCAACACCCATAGGTATCTGTAGCAACATTCCAAAAATGTTGCTATAGATATTAACTTTCTGAAGTTGTGGGGCCCACATCTTGTGGGGCCCACGACCCAACTGGGTCCATCCCAATGGCAACACCTTGAATGACTATTGCAACATTATTTTAAGCAACATTTATAACCCGGTGGCAACACTATTATGAAGCTACTGCAACACTATTTTGAAGCTACTACAACACTATTCTGAAGCTACTGCAACACTATACTGAAGCTACTGCAACACTATACTAAAGAGACACTAAGAGCACATAGAACAGTACAATATCACATAGAACACTTGCATAATACACAGTACAATATCAAATAAAACACTTACATAATACACAGTACAGATAACAATTCATACAGCAGTACACATCACAATTGATGTCAGTTACCCCAAAATATCCAGTTACCCCAAAATACTACAAAGCTACCCCAAAATATCCGGTACACATAACAATTCATAAATGAGACTTAAGAGCTGGTGCCTCCAGTCAGATTATCAGTCTCACTGGACATGATTGTGAAAGTTAGATCCTCTACATTGATGTTCATCTCCGGGTTGGCATCACCTAATTTCTTAAGCACCCTAGCCAAATTCTCTTATACCTTCTGATTTAACTTGGATTCTAGATGTGCTTCCATTTCTTCGATAAGCCTTTGCCTTAAGTCATTTACGTAAGCATTTGTTAGAGCCTCGGTTGATTGTTTTGCACACTTTGCACGCCTCCCTATAAGCAAAGGATGACCCTGTGATTTTCCATTCGAAATTACTATTTCAACAGTATTTCCTCCTTCTCCACCGGCCATTGCCTTTTGAACTAAGTCCTACAAAATAAAGCCACATCAAAATTACCCTACAGTAAATGCAGAGAATGCAGCAAATGCTTACATATGGATTGTGTACAGCAAATGCAGAGAAAGCCACATTTTGGAAAACAATTTGTTTATTTGCATATAATTAGAAAACAATTTGTAACATATATACTAGTAAAAACTGGAAAACAATTCCGTCGACAGCCAGCTACGGCTTCATCATCTGGATTCTGAGGCTTCAAACGACCATTCATTTTATTTATGCACATATGTGTATTACTATAGACATATATTTTTGTATAAACCAAGTCAGTAATCCCTTTAACCAAATTCATGTCTTCGTTTCCAGTTTTTGTGTCATTTCTAGCCAAACGCAAAAGCAAGTCCTCTTCATTCGACTAGAAAAGGAAAAAATGGCTAAGGGATCAAAATTCTTAATCTCACAATATACTCAATTACAATTTCCAAAGCAAACATCTATGCCATTAGTATGTTTGCGAAACTCAGGTTCAACAAGTGTTTCAAGGACAGTTTCAAAGACATGAGCATACATGCACATGAGAAAGACATGAACAATATGCAGCATGTGCAAAACAGAACAAAATTATTACAAAACAGAATTATTACTTACAAGTTTGTAATTCATTACTTGAGGATTAGACACGTACTCACGTCCATCTGTTCTCTTACGACTTTTAAGAAAAAGTGCTGCATCGTATGGTGTCTCCTGATACAAGTTCAATAGACAGTTTAGCATACACTCTCTTCAGTCAAAAATGTAAAGTATCACATACCATCTTATGACGAAGCTGGGCGAACCATCTGTTCTCTGTCTCCCTATATGCACATCTTTCATTCTCACTTTTCTGAAACTTGTGGAGTTGGATTAACTCTAGATGAAACTAGAGTATAATGACCCATCTTGCGATGGAGAATGAATGATTGGAGCTGTTGCTACTTTGCTCTACGATAACTTTATAGCAACATCTTTTAATGGGTCTAATGGACCGACCTGCAGAAACCAAACAGATTCATTTTGAAGGGTCAAATGGACTGAAATTCGATATTTGCATTTTAACTAGTATTCATAATAGCTATTTCTTCAACTTCACTATTAACTTCTAACGGTTTCCCTGAAGGAGACGTCATTTGGTTCACCATGGTTTAGGTCAACTAGAATATTAGAATATTCTAATTGCAAAAATATGTAGGTCGGTTAAATATAACATATTATACAATAGAGGTACTATGCCTCTTGCCTGTATTGAATAAAAGCAGTAGAATCACTTTTCTTAAAAGCACCAAAACTATTGCTAGTTATAGTAAATCCACTATCAATAACATAATTACATACACTCACACTTATGTTTCCCACAAATAGAATGAATAACACAGTAGGTTGGAAGTTTATTAAAATATAAAATAAAGCGCCTTTAAAATTTTAGCCTAAAATCAACATGGCATTAGGAGTCAGTACATACAAATCAATTCATTAAGATTATCATTAATTAAATAATTATTACATATTATCTTTCATGCTTTTATGACCGAAGAAGCTAGAATAGTGCCAACAATGTTAATATATTGATAATAATGATAAGATTAAAAGCAAATTAAGGCTCTGGTCAAAACTTAGAAACTGAAACGCATAACTAAAAAAACAGCATAAGAATTTGATAGACTGGTATATGCCTTTTACAAATCAAAAAAATAGAGTCTAAATCCAAACTAGTATATTTTTTTACAAAGGAATATATCATCATCCATCACACCACTGATAGCATGCTAATAAACTTATTATCTACCGCAATCCCCACAAGGTCAGCATACAGGCCTTTTTTGGAGTCTTCCTTCCCATCATATATGATAGGTACTCTCTAAAATAAAAAAAACTCTGTTCTTTCAATTATTCATACTATAGAACAAGTGAGTTGGTCGTACACTGTTCATTTAGGTTGCAACTTATGTTTCATCACAAAAGGAAACCACAAGTCTCACAAGTATTTTCTTCATCATTGTGATTTTCAATTTATCATCACACATATTTTATGCTAGCCGTCTCAAATTTTACCAAAATGTCAGTAATAAAAATCAATTTGAGTTTTCCAGTTAAACATTTTTATGCCAAAGCAAGTTAACCGTACATTCTTACCATTTGAGTTTTCCTGTTCAAATATATGACAAATTAAATAACAACATATTATATTTTCTAGATACCTAAAATTTTAACTACGTATTACCAATCTCCTAATTTTTCATATTACTGTTTATTGACTTTATATTTTTTTTAGACTGACAAAACAATATGGTTTCAATTTGCAATAATGTAAAAGACAATATGTATAGGCAGTTTACTGTTTTGCTAGGATTGGATTTTTTTTCTATATTTGCACTTGCTATACTCATACCATGTTAGTGTAAACTATAATCTAAGTGATAAACTGGAGCACATAGGTGTGAATAGCAGAGTATTGTTTGCAGTTACTACTATGACTGAATCAAATTAAATATATCTGGAACACAAATGCTTGGACCTTAGCTTTATAACCGATAATTACGAGTATGTCGAGCATCCCATTGAATGCAAGAGACACATTTTCCATTAGTTCTTTTTGATCAACCTGAAAAGTTACATCATAAACAGATCCAGAGATGCTTAGTTTCAACTTCTTCAACTCTTCCAAGCATTTTTGAGTTCTATTTCATTCCTAAAACATGTGTAGTTTTTAGCACCAAAGTGAAAAAGCTTTTTATTTATTTTAAGACTTCATTGAACGTTTGAAAATATATTCAGATTCTGTCTATGTAGTTATAAAATGACTGAAATAATAGGAGACATTCACCGAATTTCCATTGTACCCCCAGAGCTATTTTCCTTGAAGAGACGGTCTCATTTTTTTATTATCGGATAGCCATTCACCAGAGAGGATCTTCCAATTGAAACTTACATGTCCAAGCTAAAGCGAACCTCAACAGGAAAGAAAAAAGAATGAATAATATAAGTTTAAGAAAATAACAGGATACCATGGGTGAACAATCCAAGGAAAACCCTTTTGATGTTGCCTTACCATCGTCGAAGTTTCTAATTTGGGATCATATGGAAGCTCTTCTGCCATCGTTGGCGAACGACTCCAGGGGACGTATTATAAATCCCTTAGCCATTAATATTTTTAGCCGCTAAAGAAGGAAAATCCGTGTGACTTTTCAAACCTAAGTTTTGAGTAAGCCTATTCATCCTACTAAATTAACGAGAATTCACCTTTGAATTTACAGTCGCGTTGATGTAACGATTAGGGGAATTGTTCAAATTAGAAGCCGAGTGGTAGTTGTCTGATGGAATTTGAGAAGAAACAATTTAGGGATTTGGGGATTAACACCGTGAATAAGGGGATAGGCGGGGAATAAAAATTAGAGGGTGGGCCTTGAAACCAGAGAACGAAAATTAAAAGTTATTTGCGGGGACTTTTTTCTTCGCGGCACTAAAAGATCAAGGAGTGGTGTTCGGATTGATGAGGTGTCATGTTCTCCAACGTAGGATTTGCCTTGGTAGATCGACGCGGATCGGTGCGAAAGATATGCAAAGGTCTGCTATAGCAACACTATAAAAAAATGTTGCATCAATTACACTTGTTTAGATAGAGCAACACATTTTTATGGCTAAGGCAACACCAAAAATTCAACGTTGCAGCAGGACCAAAATTGTAAAGCTATCGCAACATTTTACCTGGCAACACCTTGCAAAAATGTTGCAGAAGGCCATCTATGGCGTAGTGGTACTTAGAATTTATTCGGATCTGCACATTGTACCATATCATAGAGTCAATACTCTTAATGGTTTAATTAAAAAACCAAGGATTATTTATTCTTGATATTGATAAGAAACTCATAGTTTCTCTTTAATATATAAGAATACTCAATAGACATTCTAATGTATTGTGTTCATTTAGGTTCGGTCAATTTCATTTCATCCCTTGTAATCAGATTTAACATCGATCACATCAAAATTCATTTTACACCTATAATTTCGTAAAGAAATTATTTCGCTACAAAGTTGGTATTTTCTTGAAACAACAATTGTTTCTCTATGCAACGGAATAGGTGTTCATAAGCATTTTATGAATTGCCTTATATAAAACTGATTTTGCATTAGTTCACAATATTTATATTCATAATATAAATTAGTCATCTAATAATTATCATTCCCAAAATTCACTTAGGATGATTTATACAAGTCTTTTTACGTATATTTATTACATGCAATCTTTCTACCTACACAACCTACCAAATTCTTGGTCTAGGATATGTAGGGGTTTCTTATAAACCCTTATCTCATGTGGTTTTGTGAACTATTCAATGGATGGTATTAATTTTAACCCTATGCACTAATCTTATATACATAGCTTATAGAAAGAGTTTAACTCAACTTAACTCATCATTAATTGTGCTTTGTCCAACAAAGTTTGATTACTCCTTATTAATACATCGATATGTATTATAGGAAGGAGTGACCTTTGAGACTGAATCTATATTCATATTAGATACATATGGAACTCTTTTCAATATACTCACCCATTCGATCAAATTGAATTTTTTTTATTTCATGTTATTTTATTTACTTCCGTTTTATATTCTATGATATTATCATAGATGTATACATCCATATTAAATATACATGTCCATATCTATGATAACTCATCAGAGAATATGACGAAGAACATAGAACCGTTTTGGTATTAATAGACTTACAATTGCATACATTTATATGTATCAATCCAAAGAGTTCATCAACTTTTCGAAGCTCCCACTAAATTGGTGCATAGCCCTTAATTATTTGTGATACAATTAACCAATATCATATGATACACAATCATGTAATAATATTATTTCTCAAAACTAGAACTTGGTATATAATTCCAAATAACTGTAAGTAATTTTAGATACTTCGCTATTTTCCAATGCATCGCTTTTGTTATGAAAACAAATACAACATTATAGTTTTATCTTATAATGAATAGTCATAATATTGTACTTGAAATATAACTATGTTTATTTTTTAGTCAATGTCGAAAAATATACATTATTTCATAAATAATGTTCCTTATGTTTTATAAAAACAATTTTCGTAGCTTGATGCAATCAGTAAGTGCTATATAGCATGCTCCCACTATTTCCTCCATTAGTATAATAGCATACTGAATTCGGAGGTCCATTACTCACTTAATATAGTTTATTCATTTCATATACCACAACTAGTTTATAGCACAAAGTCTTTTGATCAAATATCTTAAACTCGAAGAAATAAATCTCATATAAAAAAATTTCTATGTGAAAATACATTTCAGAATAGAAATCATATTTATTATTCCAATAGTAAGTATCAACTATTATTTTATAATATGCGTTTTTGATGTTTCTATTGGAATCTCGATTTTACATCGTTTTGATTATGACAAGCTATATAAAATTTTCTGTGTATACTAATCATTCTTGCAGAAGATTTGTTGCAGATTCATATTCAAAGTTTTGAAGCTATTTATGTTGTATCTAGAGTCTTTATTTCATTTAGAATTTTTAAAAATCTCTCCTGAATTGATATATATATATATATATATATATATATATATAAATTTATATACACACATGCACGAACTGCACGGCAGGCTGATAACAACCGACTGAATGCTGAAACCAAAATATTGTTTCACAATATTCAGTCGGCTGAATGAATATATTCAACCGACTGAGTAAGGCCAGAAATAGCCTAATTCCATGTTGTTTGCGTTTTAATTTGATTCAGATGGCTGAATTATTTTATTCAGCCGGCTGAATATTCCTTAACGACATTTTATGAAAAGACACATCTCTTCGTCGAAAAGAAACGTTTTCAAAATCAATGGTTGCACCTACTTTTTTCAATATAATTTTTCATCTATGGTTGCAACCTTTTACACTCTATAAATAGATTTCAGAATTCAACAAACAGCTCACCGAAAACTATTTTAATTTTCTTGAATTCATATATATTCTTCAGTTTTCAAAGTGCACTCAAATTCTCTGATCATTGATGTAACAACCATGTATTTTCAACCATTCGCATCCACTATAAGTGTATAGGTAGACACTCATGCCGGAATTGAATTGCTCAAAATACCGCGTTGTAAATAAAAATTTGGCAAATCTCATAATATGCAGTAAATAAGAATCACAGATCACAGACACGGAGTAATAATAATGCAGCGGAAGTAAAAGAGATAGTAGTTCATGAAGCTACTATATAAATATATCAGAGTTACATAAGATACAATAGAAGAAATAAAGTACAACAGAAGTTTAAATATGATAACCAAGTACAAGCTGAATAGAACAACCGAACTGAAAAGATGAAATTTGACAAGTAGATAATCTCCAGCGATTCCAATCTACAGAAAGTGGAAATCCAAATCTGTGAATAACTCAGGCTGACCCGAGCGTAAATAAAAATACAAACACTCGAGTCAGGACATACATACTTATATAATGTAAACCAACTCAAGTTAACTGTAGCAAAGGTACAAGTAACTTAGAAGATGCTTGGGACCGCCTATCCTCTAAGGATCCGTTAAACTATTTACTATGTAGTAATATACGCTATATACAGTAGTGTCTAATCAGTAAAGTATAATCATATAGAAAATAGCGTTAAGGGGATGGTGAACCTTAACGCGGTCGGATCTTTAAAACCAAAATCGTAGTGGGCTCGCTATAAGGAGATGAAACGGCACGCGAGGCAATGCCAGGGTGGATACACCGTTTGCACTCCCGGACCGGTGGTGACGGCAAGCCAGCAGCTTCCGCCCACCTCGAACAATACCCCCGAATCAAAGTGGCGCCACATATCGAATCGCAAAAGTAATATAATGGTTTCCGATGCAGCATGCTCGATGAAAGGGTGCGACCCTTTGTGTAGCCCGGTATAGCTCCTGTTTTAGTCATTTATGCCAACTCACGGAAGTTGGGTCCACGTAACATACCTCGAGAACGTCGCCGCCATCCTACTTTATTCTGGAATCTCCACCGCGCACACAGTTGTTAAAGTGGTTTTCGGTATTGGCCAGCTATATGACAATATCTGATCCCGGTCTCTTTAACAACCAATCGTTATTATAACCCGTTGTTATAACTTTAAAAAATATATTTTATACTTCAAAATAAAATATCATTTCAACCCAAATCTTTATCAAAATAAAGATTAAATTATTTCCAAACCATTTCAATATATCATCATACCATATCTTTCGATTCAAATATTTATCAAAATAAATATCAAGTCATTTCTAACCATTTCAGTATATTAAATTATCATATTCTTTCAAATCATTTTAATATATCAAAATATCATAACCTTTCAAAACTTCATTCAAAATATCTTATCTTTCAGTACTTCCTTTCAAATTATTTTAATATCAAAATGTCATATCTTTCAAAACTTCATTTTCAAATCATTTTAATATATCAAAATATCATATCTTCAAAACCACATTTCAATCATTTAATATATCAAAATATCATCTCTTTTCAAAACCACATTTCAATCATTTAATATATCAAAATATCATCTCTTTTCAAAACCACATTCATTTCAAATCATTGTTCATTTTATTCAATTTAAAATACCATTTCAATTCACATTTCAAAATAGTTTATATTCAAAAAAAATCATTCTTAATCATTAAAATGAAGTTATTATGTTCAATAATTTAATTATTAAATTTCCAAAATTTTCAACTTCCAAAGTTCATTTATTCACTTAAGTTTATCAAAACAGTGAAAATTCACTTTTCGTGGCATTTAGAAAACGCTACGGAAAGATATATTCAAAAAAGTTCAATGTAACAAAAGACAACATTTTAAAATGTTGTAATAGGGTTTACTTAAATTTCAAATAAACTTAGTTAAATTCAAAAATTATAGCACTTACAAAAAATTGATATAATAGCTTTTAATTCAATTTAGCTTTTTAGTTCATTATCATCAACTACAGCATTTACAAATGCTGTAATATCATTTACATTGTAATTAATAGCATTTCAAAAATGCAGTCAATTAACTTCAAATATTCAATATAATTTCTCAACCAATTATATTTTTTATTTAAAACATTTTTAACTCATAAAATCATACATTTTCACATTTATAAACATCATTTAATTTTCCTCAAGTTCATGATTTTATAAAGTTAAATTTACATTCAAAAATCAAGATTTAATAATAATTCACTTATTAAATTGCAATGTTCAATTTTAAATTCATTGCATTAAATTTCAACTTAACACTTAAGTTCAAATTCTCAAATATAACTTAGTTTTATTTTTATTTACTTAACTAAAAGTTCACTTTTAAGTCAATTTCATAAATTTCCAATTTAGTTATATTTCAAAATTTCAACTTAAAGTATTCATTCATTTCACATTTCAACTTTATTAAAAATCATTAATATGATATAAAATCACTTTATATTCATTTAAATTAAAATTATCATAAATTTATCATAATTTCATATTCAATTTAATTTCTAATTATAATTAAATCATAATTTCCAAAATAACTTACATTCAAAATTCTCTAACTTTTTCATTAATTCATTTCACTTACAATTATTCAGAAAATAAATAATAATTTACAAAAATTCTTTTTAATTAGATTTAAATCAAAATGTTTTAATATTTACATTTCTAAAATAATTTTAAATTTTTTAGAAAACATATATTAACTACGGGTCTGTATATAATTTTCTACACTAGGAAAAGTGATACGGGTAATATATCATTTCAACCCGTAATTTACAAAGAAAATCCGGGTTTTATCATTTCAAACCCGCAGTCTCAAGTAAATGAAATAAATTGAAAATCATTCAGGCCTATCATTTTAGCCCATAATAATTTTCCCTTATTCTAAAGTCTGTTCGGGTACGTATCATTTCAACCCATAGTGATTTCTAATTTACAGGGAACTTGCAGTGTGATGAACAGATGAAATATACAGAATAGCATGAAATAACAGTAACATATGATATAACAGGTGTAATAACAGGTGTGGACATCATATGATAATAATATAAGCAGTTATAACATGATCATATAGTTCTACAGATTCACAGGGTGTCAATTTACTACTTATATAAGTACATAATGTCTGGTGAGAAATACTCACTTTTTATTTTATTTTATTTTTTTGCTGGAGATATCAATTAGAATACACAACGGATCCAGAAGGCACGACCTTTGATTTGAATGGAGAGAAATACCCAAGATATCATCTTGTAAACAACCCCAAAACAAGACAATATAACTTATGAATATTCAACCAAAATATATTGAAAAAAATTGAAATTGAAAGGCAACAAAGGCAAGATAACTTGACCTTGCTACAATCATTCAAAAGCTCGACTAAGGGGTTCATTTTTCTCAGCCATGATGATGATACGAGTGTGGGAGAGACAAGGTTAATTGCCTTGAATACATGAGACAAAACAATACAAACAATATAAGTTACAACACGAATTAACATCAAACAACATAAGAATTCAAAGCCCAAAACAATGCCAATTTCTTTGCAATTGCTTCCTATGCTTGTTTGCATGGCCTAGGGGATTAATAAGGTCAGTTTTGAGCATGGTTTGGATCAGGTATGGGTAGGAAAAGGCGCGGTTACAAGGTGATGAAGTGGGTAGGAGTTTAAATGTAGAGAATATAAAAGGTTAAGGCATATATAAAAGTTTCGGTGAACTTTTTGGGCTCGGCTAAGGCATGTTTGGGCTCACCCTTTCAGGTTTCAGATCTGCACAGTAGCTTAGGTGATGGGTGGTGGTCATATCAAGGTGGTGGTGGTGGCCTAAGGTGGTGGCCTTGGTGGTGGATGAAGGTAGTGAAGCAACTAGGCTAGGCTAACATGTTTTTAAGGAGTTTTCAAGGCTTTTGTGTGGAGTTTTGTCAAGGGGGAGGGTGCGGCCTGGTCAAGTCAGAGGAGGAGATGATGTTAAGTGGTGGATGGTGAAGAGGAGAAGGTGGTGGAGGTGATGGCCAAGGCTAGCTAGTGGTGGCCGAGTAAAACAAACAAAGAAAACAAGGCAAAAACAAGCAAAAAGGAAGGAGAAAAGGTAGAAAAATATAGAGAAGCCATTACCAATTTTTCTCTAGCCGTGAAAATGAGATGAGGAAGATGTTTTCATGTTAAAATGAAGAAAAAGAAGTCAGCTGAAGGTAATATAAGGAATGGCCAAAATAACTGATGTATTGATTGAAAAAGAAACGATAAAAGAAACGGTGAAACGACTTTACGTTTCTTAGCTTTTAAAACCTTCCATACTTCCTTTTCTTTTAAATCAAATAAAACAAAATAAAATTCAGCAAGTACATCTAAAAACCGAAACAAAGTGAAAATAAAATAAAAATATATAATTAAATTTAAAGAAAATATAAAAAGAATTAAGGAAATTGCTTAAAAATTGAAAACAGGGTTCAAAAATTATAATTAAAACATCGATGGCTTTGGAAAAATATCTACTTCATTTTAAAAATATTCTAAAGCAAAATTTTGAAATAAAATAATTTAGTTATCATTTCTAAAATAAAATAAATAATTAAATTTTAATTAAATAGAATTTAAATTAAGAAAATGGCTTAAAATTGCGAAGTAGACTTTAAAATTAGAAATAAATTCAATTCACTTTGGAAATTTTTTATATACTTGAAAAATATTTATAAATAAAGATAAGTACACAAAATAAAAATGAATTCACAAAATAAATATATAAAATTAAATTTAAATAAATTTTTAATGAAGAAAATAGCAGAAAATAAGAAAACAGCCAAAAAAAAAAAGAAATCAACACGGTAAACTTTGAAAAAATTATAACATCACAAAAAAAATGTTTTTAAAAAAATATATCTAACATGTCATATAACACATATTAGAACATTATTTGACAATTAAAAATATAATTTATAAAATTTAACATAAAGAAAATTGTTAAATAATTCAATGTACACACAATATTGAAAACAGTATAACTTTCACAAATTAAATCCGTTTTCAACGAAACAAAAAGCAGTGTTCTTAAATTTTTATGTACTTTCATAATAAAAGATAAAATTTAAATTTTCAAACTTTTAAAAATTTAAATTAAAAGTCGTAGTTTGATTATTTTGACCAAAAATTCACTTTTTGGAAATATTCTTTTTAGTCATGCTTTGGAATGATAATTCATATCAAAACTAAAGTTTATATTTAAAATAACAAAATTAATCATTTAAAATAAATAAAATAAGTTTTTAGATCAAAATTCAATTAAAATAATTAAAATATACAATTAAAAAATCACAAAACACAGGTTTGTTACACTCCCCACCACTCAAAACTTTTCGTCCCCGAAAAGGAATGAGGTACGGGAAAGCACAGAAAAAGATATAGTGAAACAAGATTAGGACAAGATGACAAGGAGATTGAAATTACACCTAATAACTATTGTTATAAGTAAGTTTCACAAGGTGGAGATGATCTTTCTAAGGTTCTCCAAAATCAAGAACACAAGCATGCAAAAATAGATTCAAAATGAGTGCCAAAGATTATCAAAGATTATAGAAAGATTTCTAATAAAAAGAATATAGAAAGATGCCTACACCAGTCTATAGCAAGGTAATGATGATAAGGACAACAAAAAAATAGTTTGAAAAACAAAATAAGGACATAAATTTGAAAGCATGGAAATTTCATCTTAAATAGAGAATAAATCTTTACACAAGTTAAATAAATCTTAACTATCTCAAATTTCATTATCTTATTATCCAATCATCTAAAATTAACAATTTTTAAAACCATGGGTTTGAAAAATAATCATGTATTACACTCATAATGTACTTAATAAATTTTATTCTTCTTTATTCCTAATTAAAATTAAATTTATTCCTCTCAATATATTTATCACTCATGTTAAATATGCTTACACTTATTATAACTGCTTTATTTTATTCTTAATTCTTCTAACATTAATTTATTGTAAGTTATTCAATTACCCTTTATTATATTTACCTCTGTTTATCATTTTAAAATTTAAGTGTATAACATTTATTATAACCACTCAAATTTTATTTATAAAATCTTTTTATATTGTATATTATCCAATTACATTGTTAACTTCTGAAATTAAGGTAAGTTATATTTGAATGCAATTGCATTATACAAACAAAACTTTCCAATTAAATCATTTCATCCTTGAATATTCATCCAAAATTTTGATTTTCTTTTTATAATTGAATTTAAGAATTAAATTTCCGATTTCTTCAAACCATTTAGAGATAAATAAATGTATGTACATAACTTATCGAATCAAATTTTTAAATCATATATCTATATTATATATTATAAATCAAGTCATATTTTAGAAAATTCAAACCAAATCCCAAAACAAAGCTGTTGCAAGACTACAGATCAGTCTCTTCACTTCAAAACTCGAAAATGAACGTCGATGATGCTGCAGTCATCACCGAAGTTATTTTCCAGCGACAAAGAGAAGAGCACTAATTTTAAACTTTAAAATCCTTTGGAAACATATTCTTATTCGAAAATACTTTAAATAATATACTTTAAAACTTAAACACAAGGTTTGAAACCATCGGAAATTAAATTCTCAGATTTCTTGTTCTAAATTCATTTCAGTTCCCAAATCAATTTATAAATAACCATTTATAAATTCATTTATAGAACAATAATGATAAATTAAGTATTATCACTTCAAACAATCAATTTAAATCAGTTTATTAAGTTCCATAAATTTACTTATATATCAAAATTTATTTCATTAACCAAATATTAAAATAATATTTTGTCAGTTTGTTCTGTCAAAGTGTTTTAGAAATCCTATCGATAGCGTTGATCAGAGAATCGATCGGAAACCCAAATCAACATCAACAACTGAAACAACACAACATATAAAACATAGATTTACAAGTATAGTTCAAAATGTTTGGAGATAGGTTAGAAACAAAAGACAAGATGATTTAAATAACAGAGTAGAGAGGTGGATAAGCTTAAATAAATCACGGGCAACTTTTACCGGGTCAACCGTGACTTAAAGAATAAGATCAGTGTGGATTTTTTTGGGGTAAATCTACATTCGATCTCAAGAGTTAGAGTTTGGGATGACAAAAGATATTAGCATCTAAAGCAAGGATAGATATAAATCTCTGGTGAATCGATGCTAATTGTAAAGGAGTTTTCCCCCTTTTTCAATTCAATTTGAAATTGGTGTGACCACCGACTCACTAGAAGGATCATTCAAAGCGGAGTTATGGAATACTCCAGAGTCAAAAGAAGATGAATAGTGAGTGATACGAATGGATTTTGGAACCGTAGGGAACGTTCCAAAATTCAAAGGAATCGAGTCAAAAGGGAAGAGATTCAAACTCGAATGAAAGTGGTTCTGTAAATACATTCCCTCCATATGCTAAGTTTTGCCTAGAGCTACCAAAGCTCTGACACCAACTGTAACAACCAGGTATTTTCAACCATTCGCATCCACTATAAGTGTATAGGTAGACACTCATGCCGGAATTGAATTGCTCAAAATACCGCGTTGTAAATAAAAATTTGGCAAATCTCAGAATATGCAGTAAATAAGAATCACAGATCACAGACACAGAGTAATAATAATGAAGCGGAAGTAAAAGAGATAGTAGTTCATGAAGCTACTACATAAATTTATCAGAGTTACATAAGATACAATAGAAGAAATAAAGTACAACAGAAGTTTAAATATGATAACCAAGTACAAGCTGAATAGAACAACCGAACTGAAAAGATGAAATTTGACAAGTAGATAATCTCCAGCAATTCCAATCTCCAGAAAGTGGAAATCCAAATCTGTGAATAACTCAGGCTGACCCGAGCGTAAATAAAAATACAAACACTCGAGTCAGGACATACATACTTATACAATGTAGACCAACTCAAGTGAACTGTAGCAAAGGTACAAGTAACTTAGAAGATGCTTGGGACCGCCCATCCTCTAAGGATCCGTTAAACTATTTACTATGTAGTAATATACGCTATATACGGTAGTGTCTAATCAGTAAAGTATAATCATATAGAAAATAGCGTTAAGGGGATGGTGAACCTTAACGCGGTCGGATCTTTAAAACCAAAATCGTAGTGGGCTCGCTATAAGGAGATGACACGACACGCGAGGCAATGCCAGGGTGGATACACCGTTTGCACTCCCGGACCGGTGGTGACGGCAAGCCAGCAGCTTCCGCCCACCTCGAACAATACCCCCGAATCAAAGTGGTGCCACATATCGAATCGCAAAAGTAGTAGAATGGTTTCCGATGGAGCATGCTCGATGAAAGGGTGCGACCCTTTGTGTAGCCTGGTATAGCTCCTGTTTTAGTCATTTATGCCAACTCACGGGAGTTGGGTCCACGTAATATACCTCGAGAACATCGCCAGCATCCTACTTCATTCTGGAATCTCCACCGCGTACACAGTTGTTAAAATGGTTTTCGGTATTGGCCGGCTATAAGACAATATCCGATCCCGGTCTCTTTAACAACCAATCGTTATACCCGTAGTTATAACTTTAAAAAATATATTTTATACATCAAAATAAAATATCATTTCAACCCAAATCTTTATCAAAATAAAGATTAAATTATTTCCAAACCATTTCAATATATCATCATACCATATCTTTCGATTCAAATATTCATCAAAATAAATATCAAGTCATTTCTAACCATTTCAATATATTAAATTATCATATCCTTTCAAAACTTCCTTTCAAATCATTTTAATATATCAAAATATCATAACCTTTCAAAACTTCGTTCAAAATATCTTATCTTTCAGCACTTCCTTTCAAATTATTTTAATATCAAAATGTCATATCTTTCAAAACTCCATTTTCAAATCATTTTAATATATCAAAATATCATATCTTTTCAAAACCATATTTCAATCATTTAATATATCAAAATATCATCTCTTTTCAAAACCACATTTCAATCATTTAATATATCAACATATCATCTCTTTTCAAAACCACATTCATTTCAAATCATTATTCATTTTATTCAATTTAAAATACCATTTCAATTCACATTTCAAAATAGTTTATATTCAAAAAAAATCATTCTTAATCATTAAAATGAAGTTATTATGTTCAATAATTTAATTATTAAATTTCGAAAATTTTCAACTTCCAAAGTTCATTTATTCACTTAAGTTTATCAAAACAGTGAAAATTCACTTTTCGTGGCATTTAGAAAACGCTACGGAAAGATACATTCAAAATAGTTCAATTTAACAAAAGACAACATTTTAAAATGTTGTAATAGGGTTTACTTAAATTTCAAATAAAGTTAGTTAAATTCAAAAATTATAGCACTTACAAAAAATTGATATAATAGCTTTTAATTCAATTTAGCTTTTTAGTTCATTATCATCAACTACAGCATTTACAAATGCTGTAATATCATTTACATTGTAATTAATAGCATATCAAAAATGCAGTCAATTAACTTCAAATATTCAATATAATTTCTCAACCAATTATATTTTTTATTTAAAACATTTTTAACTCATAAAATCATACATTTTCACATTTATAAACATCATTTAATTTTCCTCAAGTTCATGATTTTATAAAGTTAAATTTCCATTCAAAAATCAAGATTTAATAATAATTCACTTATTAAATTGCAGTGTTCAATTTTAAATTCATTGCATTAAATTTCAACTTAACACTTAAGTTCAAATTCTCAAATATACCTTAGTTTTATTTTTATTTACTTAACTAAAAGTTCACTTTTAAGTCAATTTCATAAATTTCCAATTTAGTTATATTTCAAAATTTCAACTTAAAGTATTCATTCATTTCACATTTCAACTTTATTAAAAATCATTAATATGATATAAAATCACTTTATATTCATTTAAATTAAAATTATCATAAATTTATCATAATTTCATATTCAATTTAATTTCCAATTATAATTAAATCAAAATTTCCAAAATAACTTACATTCAAAATTCTCTAACTTTTTCATTAATTCATTTCACTTACAATTATTCAAAAAATAAATAATATTTTACAAAAATTCTTTTTAATTAGATTTAAATCAAAATGTTTTAATATTTACATTTCTAAAATAATTTTAAAATTTTTAGAAAACATATATTAACTATGGGTCTGTATATAATTTTCTACACTAGGAAAAGTGATACGGGTAATATATCATTTCAACCCGTAATTTACAAAGAAAATCCAGGTTTTATCATTTCAAACCCGCAGTCCCAAGTAAATGAAATAAATTGAAAATCATTCAAGCCTATCATTTCAGCCCATAATGATTTTCCCTTGTTCTAAAGTCCGTTCGGGTATGTATCATTTCAACCCATAGTGATTTCTAATTTACAGGGAACTTGCAGTGTGATGAACAGATAAAATATACAGAACAACATGAAATAACAGTAACATATGATATAAGAGGTGTAATAACAGGTGTGAACATCATATGATAATAATATAAGCAGTTATAACATGATCATATAGTTCTACAGATTCACAAGGTGTCAATTTACTACTTATATAAGTACATAATGTCTGGTGAGAAATACTCACTTTTTATTTTATTTTTATTTTTTTGCTGGAGATATCAATTAGAATGACACAACGGATCCAGATGGCACGACCTGTGATTTGAATGGAGAGAAATAGCCAAGATATCATCTTGTAAACAACCCCAAAATAAGACAATATAACTTATGAATATTCAACCAAAATATATTGGAAAAAAATTGAAATTGAAAGGCAACAAAGGCAAGATAACTTGACCTTGCTACAACCATTCGAAAGCTCGAATAAGGGGTTCGTTTTTCTCAGATGATGATATGAGTGTGGGAGAGAGAAGGTTAATTGCCTTAATACATGAGACAAAACAATACAAACAATATAAGTTACAACACGAATTAACATCAAACAACATAAGAATTCAAAGCCCAAAACAATGCCAATTTCTTTGCACTTGCTTCCTATGCTTGTTTGCATGACCTAGGGGATTAATAAGGTCAGGTTTGAGCATGGTTTGGATTAGGTATGGGTAGGAAAAGGCGCGGTTGTAAGGTGATGAAGTGGGTAGGAGTTTAAATGTAGAGAATATAAAAGGTTAAGGCATATATAAGAGTTTTGGTGAACTTTTTGGGCTCGGCTAAGGCATGTTTGGGCTCACCCTTTTAGGTTTCAGATCTGTACAGTAGCTTAGGTGGTGGGTGGTGGTCATATCAAGGTGGTGGTGGTGGCCTAAGGTGGTGGCCTTGGTGGTGGATGAAGGTAGTGAAGCAACTAGGCTAGGCTAACATGTTTTTAAGGAGTTTTCAAGGCTTTTGTGTGGAGTTTTGTCAAGGGGGAGGGTGCGGCATGGTCAAGTCAGAGGAGGAGATGATGTTAAGTGGTGGATGCTGAAGAGGAGAAGGTGGTGGAGGTGATGGCCAAGGCTAGCTAGTGGTGGCCGAGTGAAACAAACAAAGAAAACAAGGCAAAAACAAGCAAAAAGGAAGGAGAAAAAGTAGAAAAATATAGAGAAGCCATTACCCATTTTTCTCTAGCCGTGAAATTGAGATGAGGAATGTCACGTGAAAATGAAGAAAAAGAAGTCAGCTGAAAATAGTATAAGGAATGGCCAAAATAACTGATGTATTGATTGAAAAAGAAACGGTAAAAGAAACGGTGAAACGACTTTACGTTTCATAGCTTTTAAAACCTTCCATACTTCCTTTTCTTTTAAATCAAATAAAACAAAATAAAATTCAGCAAGTACATCTAAAAACCGAAACAAAGTGAAAAAAATAAAAATATATAATTAAATTTAAAGAAAATATAAAAAGAATTAAGGAAATTGCTTAAAAATTGAAAACAGGGTTCAAAAATTACAATTAAAACATTGATGGCTTTGGAAAAATATCTACTTCATTTTAAAAATATTCTAAAGCAAAATTTTGAAATAAAATAATTTATTTATCATTTCTAAAATAAAATAAATAATTAAATTTTAATTAAATAGAATTTAAATTAAGAAAATGGCTTAAAATTGCGAAGTAGACTTTAAAATTAGAAATAAATTCAATGCACTTTGGAAATTTTTTATATACTTGAAAAATATTTATAAATAAAAATAAGTACACAAAATAAAAATGAATTCACAAAATAAATATATAAAATTAAATTTAAATAAAATTTTAATGAAGAAAATAGCAGAAAATATGAAAACAGCCAAAAAAAAAAAAGAAATCAACACGGTAAACTTTGGAAAAATTATAACATCACAAAAAAAATGTCTTTTAAAAATAATATATCTAACATGTCATATAACACATATTAGAACATTATTTGACAATTAAAAATATAATTTATAAAATTTAACATAAAGAAAATTGTTAAATAATTCAATGTACACACAATATTGAAAACAATATAACTTTCACAAATTAAATCCGTTTTCAACGAAACAAAAAGCAGTGTTCTTAAAATTTTATGTACTTTCATAATAAAAGATAAAATTTAAATGTTCAAACTTTTAAAATTTTAAATTAAAAGTCAAAGTTTGATTATTTTGACCAAAAATTCACTTTTTGGAAATATTCTTTTTAGTCTTGCTTTGGAATGATAATTCATATCAAAACTAAAGTTTATATTTAAAATAACAAAATTAATCATAAAAATAAATAAAATAAGTTTTTAGATCAAAATTCAATTAAAATAATTAAAATATACAATTAAAAAAATCACAAAATACAGGGTTGTTACAATTGATCACTCTATCTTCCATAATTCTCAAGTACATTACACTATATATCATAAAGGAGAAGATTATAGGAAGATTATACTTAATTGACTTATCGATGCAATTCAAAGAGCACACTACAGTCAGATACTTTTGTTATTTGTAAAGAAGTCATGTTCGGTTGCTTAGGCGGTAGAAGTTCTATTCGGTTGCTTAGGCGGTAGAAGTCCTATTCGGTTACTCAGGCATTGCAAACCTATTCCATCAGGTTAAGTGGGGGTTGCTAGTTTAAATCTAGAAGGAGTATGGGACTGGACATAGAACGGAAGTTTGAACCGGTATAAAAATCTATGGTGTCATTTACTTTACTGCTTTTACTATTTACTTACTTATTCTGCATAAGTAGTTTATCCATATTGCACGGTCCTATAGCACAGACACTTTCATTTGGTATCAGAGCGTTGGTCATCATAGAACCGTAATATAGTTATCTGATATTGTCATAACATGGAAAATAACAACAACACTGTTGTTAACTCTACCTTCCTAGAAGACCAATCTACTGCACGACCACCACTGTTTAACGGAATTAACTATAACTATTAGGACACTAGAATAAGAATCTATATACAAGTAAGTAGTTATGAAACTTGGAACATTATGCAATCTGAATATATTATTCCTAATACTGAATATTCAGAATGGTCTAAAACACAAAAATTAGATGCTACTGCAAATACTAAATCTATGAATATGTTGTATTGTGCATTAGACAAAATGAGTAACAGAATAAGCATGTGTAAAACTGCTCATGAAATTTGGCATACTCTTAAAGTTACACATGAAGGTACTAACAAAGCCAAACAAAGTAAATTTTCTATGCTCAAAAATCAGTTCCAGAATTTTAAAATGAAACAAGATGAGACTATAAATGAAATATACTCTAGATTTCAAGATATATATCATTCTTTGATAGCATTAGGAGAAACTTACACAGATTTTGATATTGCTTCAAAAATCCTCAACTCACTAATGGATGAGAGGGAACGAAAAGTCTTAGCAATCGAAGAAGCTAACAATATTTCGACTATAAATCCAGAAGAGTTGATTGGTAATCTAATGTCTTATGAAGTTAATCTCGAGGCAAAAGGAGTACAAGCTCAAGATAAGAAAAATAGCATTCTAGGCAGAAAAAGATGAATCAGATTCAGATGAAGAGGATATGGCGTTTATTGCTAAAGATTTCAAAAAGTTTTTGAAATTTAGAAAGAACAACAAATTTAAATATAATAAGAACAACTCCAGCAACAATAACAACACAAACAAACTATCAACATCTGCTCTAGAATGTTATGAATGTCATAAGTAAGGTCACATCAAGAAAGACTGTCTTGAGAAAAAGAAAGACAAGTATAAGCATAAGAAAGACAGATTCAAGAAGAAAGCTTTCTCAATCACATGGGACGATACAGAATCATCCCCATCATCAGAAAGTGACACGAACAGTGATTCAGAACAAATCAATGTTTGCTTTATGGCTACAAAAGACAAGGTAAGCGATTTAACTTTCTATGATCTTTTGGAAATCAATTCAGAATTACTTGGAAAATTAAAAGGCAAAAATAGAAAGTGCACAGAAACTCTTGAAAAATTGAATAGAACTGAAATTGAAGTAGAAATGTTAAGAGATGAAAAGAAAATTTTAGAAGAAGAACTCCAAGTTACTCAAGAATCTTGTTCTAATATGTCATCTCAACTTTCTCTGCTAAGTCAAGAGGTAGAAACTCTGAAAGAAAAGAATGATGCTTTGTTAATTGAAAATCATAACCTTAAATCAAATATCAAGATTTCAGAGTTTGATAACTCTAGCCATAAAACAGAATTAGAAGACATCACTAAAAATGTTTCTAATTTTAATAAAGGTAGATAAAATCTTTCCAAAATTATAGGAAATTATCAGACTGTTTCAAATAAAAGAGGACTATGATATAAACAGACTTCTAAAATTATTCCAAATAAAAAGAATTCTTCATATAAAAATAAAGTAGAAATACCTAGTTCAAAAAATTCCAATTTTACCACTTCAGTTAAAATTTGGGTTCCTAAAACTAATAATTCTTCGATAAGAAACAAGTATATAAACTCTTTTATAAAAACTGTTCATAAAAACAAAGATTTTGTGTTCAAAAGGAATTCTAAACCCTCTTGGGTTTGGCTTCCTAAGACCTAACTCTTAGGACCCAAAATAATTGGTGGGTACCAATGTTAATTCTATATTTTGCAGGTACCATCCAAAAAGAGAGGAAATGGATACTAGACAATGGTTGCTCAAAAACCATGATAGGAAACAAAGAGATGCTAACAAACATTATCTACTCAAGTGGAGGTTCTGTCACATTTGGAGATAATTCCAAAGGATATGTCATCGATAAAGGCGGTGTGAATAATTACGGTACATATAATTTACCTTTTATGACAGATGTTTTATTAATTAAAAATTTGAAACACAACTTACTTAGCATTACCCAGTTGTGTGACAAAGGATTCAATATTTCTTTTGCTGAAAATAAGTGTAATATTTTTGATCAGCATAAGAATCTTATTTTTGAAGGCTTTAGAGATAAGAATATTTATGTTTTAAATTTAAATATAAATATATAAATTATAATATAAACATGTGTCTAATAGCCAAAGAAAATGATCCATGGTTATGGCACAAAAGATTTTGTCATATTAATTCCAAAACTATAAATAAATTATCTAAAATGATTTGGTAAAAGGATTTCCAAAAATGAACTTTAAAGTAAACAATATTTGTGATGCTTTTCAATTGGGAAAACTATCAAAATCATCTTTTAAATCAAAGAAAAATATTTCTACTATACAACCATTAGAATTATTACATTTAAATCTTTTTAGTCCAACTCAAATTCAATCTATAAATCATAGTAAATAAATATTTGTTATAGTAGATGATTTTTCAAGATTCACTTGGACTACTTTCTTAAAAAAGAAAAGTGATACTTCTGAAAATTTCAAGAATTTTGCAAAAAGAATTCAAAATTTTAAAAATTAAAAATATTAGAAGTGATCATGGAGGTGAATTTGAAAATGAAGCTTTTGAATACTTTTATAATAAAAAGGGAATTTACCATAATTTTTCTTTTCCTAGGACACCAAAACAAAATGGTGTTGTAGAAAGGAAAATTAGAACATTACAGGAATGTGCAAAAACTTTGTTAAATGGAAACACATTACCAAAACATTTTTGGGCACAAGCTGTAGCAACTGCTTGCTATGTTCTAAGCTGTCTCCATTCGACCTATAACAAAACGCACTCCATATGAACTGTTTTATCATAGAAAACCAAACATTTCTTATTTTAACACTTTTGGTTCAAAATGTTTTATTTTAAATACAAAAGATCAGCTTGGAAAATTCGATCCAAAATCCGATGAAGGAATCTTCACAGGGTACTCAGATCAATGCAAAGCTTATTTAATTTTCAATAAAAGAACAAAAAAATTGAACAATCACTTCATGCTTCATTCGACGAAAATTTCAATTTTAATAAAAAAATTGAGGATACTCCTAAGACAATCACAAATATGATTACTCAAAATAATTTTGAAGAAGACGAAGACTTTTCTAATAATATTGAACAAAATGACGACATTGATCATAATGAAAATGAATTAAGATCTCCTCTTAGGATTTTACGTGACCATCCAGTAGAAAATGTTATTGAAGAAATTGATTCACATGTTAGAACTAGAAATCAACTTAATAAAATGGTCCATATAGCTTTTCTTTCCAAAATCGAACCCAAAAATGCAAAAGAAGCATCTACTAATGAATATTGGATTATAGCTATACAAGAAGAACTAAACCAATTTGAACGAAATGAAGTTTGGGAACTAGTTCCTAGACCAAGTGATTATACAGTCATTGGTACTAAATGGATCTTTAAAAATAAAGCAGATGAATAGGGTAATATAGATAGGAATAAAGCTGGATTAGTCGCACAAGGATATAATCAAGAAGAAGGAATTGACTATGAAGAAACATTTGCTACAGTTGCACGACTTGAAGCAATACGTATCTTACTGGCCTTTGCATGTTTCATAATTTCAAACTTTATCAAATGGATGTTAAAAGTGCTTTCTTAAATGGTTATATAAAAGAAAATTTTTTGTTGAACAGCCTCCTTTATTCACTCATGAAAAATTTCCAAACCATGTCTATAAACTTAAAAAGGCTTTATACGGACTAAAACAAGCACCTCGTGCTCGGTATGATCGTCTTAAGAGCTATCTAATAGATTCTGGTTTTGAAATTGGAAAGGTTGATCAACTCTTTTTATTAAAAGAACTAAAAAGGATATTTTAATTATTCAAATTTATGTTGATAATATTATTTTTGGATCTACAAATGAAAAGTTTTGTCAGGAATTTTCAAAGATAATGACCAAAGAATTTGAAATGTCACGTATGGGAGAATTATCCTATTTTCTTGGATTACAAATTAAACAAATAGAAAATGGAATTTTTATTAATCAAGAAAAATATTGTAATAATATAATTAAACGATTTAATGTGGAAAACACGTCTGCTAAACCAACTCCAATGAGCACAACAGTTCATATCGATAGAGATGAAGATGGAAAAAGCGTTGACCAAAAATTATATCGAAGTATAATTGGATCATTACTTTATCTAACAGCTAGTAAACCTGACATAATGATGAGTGTTTGTTTGTGTGCTCGATTCCAAGCAAATCCTAAAGAATCACATATGCGAGCAGTGAAATGCATATTGCGTTATCTAAGCAAAATCAAATATTTTGGACTTTCTATCCGAAAGAATGCCCTTTTGAGTTAGTTTCATATAGTGATGCTGATTTTGGAGGATGTTGGACAGATTGAAAAAGTACAAGCAGGACTTGTCACTTCATTGGACAATCTTTAGTCTCTTGGTTTAGCAAGAAACAAAATTATGTTTCACTTTCAACTTGTGAAGCAGAATATATTTCTGCTGCTTTAGCTTGTGCTCATGTTATTTATATGCAACAAACACTTCAAGATTTTGGTGTTAACTTATGTAAATCAACAATTTTCTGTGATAATACTAGTGCTATAAACTTATCCAAAAATCATGTAAATCACTCACGAACTAAAAACATTGACATACGTCATCATTTTCTTCGTGACAATATTGGAAAGGATTTAGTCAGAATGGAGTTTGTATCATCTGAAAATCAATTGGCTGATATATTTGCAAAACCTTTAAATGAAAATGTATTTATAAAATTAAGAAGAGAATTAGGAATTGTATCGATAAAGGATTTTTAAGTTTTTTTAAAATAAAAAAGGGTCTTCCAGCATTCGAACTCGGGATCTCTTACTTGATAGTCTATTGTTCTACCACTACTCTACTTTTTCTTTTTATAAAACTTTAGTTGGTTTGTATTTTTTTTATTTACCTTGCATTCATTTTTTTTATCCAACTTTTTCTTCGGCTAGTATTATCTTAACCACAAAATTCCTTCTATTTATATATGACTCTACCCATATATATTTGCTATTCTTTCTTCTTTCTGCATTAGCTTTCAAATAAAAAAATTAAGTTTCAAATAATTTTCTCGAAATGTCGTCATAACACAATTCAGAATCCTCTGATCACTCTTATACTTCTCTTTCTACGGGATCGGTGAATTTGCCAATTCCAACACTAATTTACGAACCGGTTCCGATTGTTCCTCCTTCCACGCATATTGGGTATACTCCCCATATTAAAAGAATGAGACAGTCTCTATTTTTCGGTTCTCCATCTACCAAAGAGAAAATAGATGATATTCATCACTACCAATGGGAAATACTAGAATTACAGCACGAACTGTACTATGAACAAAAAGTTAATACCAAGCGGTTAAGTTTTTTGGAACAAGTCGCATTAAAATTATGTGGTTCTTCCTCCAAAAACACAGTTCATCACCCGTCTCTTGTTCGCTCTCCAAATCATCACAATCCTAGGGAACCGTCACCGCAGCGTCCACCGATATCACCAAATTCTTGGTAACGCGGCAATAGATGGTCACCACTTCGACCATTTCGAGAGAACACTAAAATAGAAAAGATGCATATAACACTCCAAGTTCTTCTTCCAAATCTTTTTAATTTGTTTTATGCTATTGTTAATATGTTATTTTTCTTTTCTGATTGTTCGGAAATTATATTATTCAAAATATATATTTATATATATTATTTGCTATAAACAATAGGCTGATATGAGTTTCTGTACAAATTCAGCCGGCTGTTTTTTATAGAACAGACGGCTGAATATAATGGAAAGAAAAATTTATCCCCAGATTTAGACGGCTGAATCAAAGAAAACGGCCATCTGAATTAGATCAAAAATGAACTATTTCTTTGCGGGTTGAAACTCAAAGCAATTCAAAAGGCTGATTTAATTTATTCAGCTGCCTGAATTCCATCTGAGTCTTTTTTTTAACCTGCCTCTATTTTTTTCTTCCACTTTTGCCCTTGCTTTTTACCTACTATATATTCACCTTTTCATTTCTTACCCATTCATTTTAGAACCCTAGCCACCTCTTCAAGCTTTTCAAACTTTTATCTTCCCTTTTTACTCTCTAATGGCACCAAGATCCACACGCACTAGAGAATGAACCTTCGAACCATCCAAAGATCAGATTCTACAATGGCTATGGAATGATGTTGCAATTTCCCGGTACAATTCTATGAAGAACTCCAATATCTTCGAAGAAGCTTTCATGAAATTTCTAGATTTTGCGGCCTACCGAATCAGAGAATTGGCAGAGCAATTTCACTTTGATAGTCTAATAGGGTATGCTCCAAATAATGTCAAAATTAACTATCTTTTGATCAAACTCTTTCTTGCTAATTTGAATTTAGATCACCATAATCCTCAAAATCGGCAAGATTGTGTTTGGTCGATAGCTTGTGGCATTAGAATTTTCTTACATTTACAAACACTATGTAACATTCTAAATTGTCCCTATCAAGGCATTGATATTGATGATATTTAAGTTGATATGGATCATTGAGATGAGGTTTCACATCATTTCTTGTCCGATCAATTTACAAATTTGAGTACTTTAAAGTCTAGCTTCTTAAGGCCTCAAGCATGCCCCATTCACCATGCATTTATTCGTTCCCTACAACTAAGAATGGGGAGTTATGAAAAGGTTTATAAAAGAGATTTCTAAGCTCTTTATTCAATCTACTCCAACCAACAAGTGAATTGGAGCAAAATTATTTTGAATGAATTTCAAGACATCACAATCCGAAGAAAGTATAAGACCATTCATTATGATGCTTATATTCTCAATGTCGACGTTCAATGCCCGACTTCGAATTTTCGAGTTAGTGAGTTAGGCGCAAAAACTTTAGGATTGATGGGTCTCCCTCACCGGTCTCCTCCATAACAAATCATATCCTTTCAACTATGGTCTCAAAATGTTCAACAAGGTACTTCACAACCTCATGACACTAGCATTGCTTCCTCTTATCATACTCAATATGAAGAAGAAGAAGAGGATGATGATTCAATTTAAGTGATTGGCCCGGACACTTCCTCCAGACAAGTTATTATCGCTCTCTCCCGAAATAAATCGAAACTTCATCGTGAAACTAAGTTTCTGGAAAAGAAAACAGAAAGAAAAGTCAACTCAATCAAATGTTTTTTAACTAAATTATGGGATAAAATTTCTTGTACCAGTTCTACATCCACCAAGGCTTACAACCCTTCCCCATTTCAGTGGTCTTCTTCAAGTTCGAGTTCTGCTAACGATGATCCTTCTCTCTCTAGTCAATTTTAATTATGTTTGTTATTTGTTTCAATCTTTTATCAAGTTATGTATGTCATGTTGTATGAACATCTTACGTAAGTTTTATATATTGCTTTTCTTTTTCTTACAATAATATTCTTCTTGCTTTATTATTCTTCTTTTTGTCAATGACAAAGGGGGAGAAAGTTATTTAAATAATTGTGCATATTGACAGGGGGAGTAACAATATTATGAATATTTATATTATTGATTATATAGTTGTCATCATCAAAAGGGGGAGAATGTTGGAATCTCAATTTTACATCGTTTTGATTAGGACAAGCTATATAAAATTTTCTGTGTATACTAATCATTTTGCAGGAGATTTGTTGCAGATTCATATTCAGAGTTTTGAATCTATTTATGTTGTATCTAGAGTCATTATTTCATTTAGAATTTTGTTGTAAGCTCTCCTGAATCTATATTTATATATATATATATATATATATATATATATAGACACACACACATGCACGAGCGTGCACAGCAGGCTGAAAATAGCCGGCTGGATGCTGAAACAAAAATTTTCTTTCACGGTATTCAACCGACAGAATGAATATATTCAGCCGGCTGAATGAGGACAGAAATAGCCTAATTCCTTGCTGTTTGCGTTTTAATTTGATTTAGATGACTAAATTATTTTATTGAGCTGACTGAATATTCCTTAACAGCTTTTTATGAAAAGACACTTCTCTTCATCGAAGAGAAATGTTTTCAAAATCAATGGTTGCACTTGTTCTTTTCAATATAATTTTTCATCTATGGTTGCAACCTTTTACACTCTATAAATAGATTTCAGAATTCAACAAACGATTCACCGAAAACTATTTTTATTTTCTTGAATTCTTATCTATTCTCCAGTTTTCAAACTTCACTCAAATTGCTTACATTCTCTGATCATTGATCACTCTAATCTTCGATAATTATCAAGCACAATACACTATATACATAAAGGAGAAGATTAAAGGAAGATTGTACTTAATTGACTTATCGGTGCTATTCAAAGAGAACATTACAGTCAGATACTTTTGTTATTTGTAAAGAAGTCCTGTTCGGTTGCTCAGGCGGTAGAAGTCCTATTTGGTTGCTCAGGCGGTAGAAGTCCTATTTGGTTGCTCAGGCGGTAGAAGTCCTGTTCGGTTGCTTAGGCGGTAGAAGTCCTGTTCGGTTGCTTAGGTGGTGTAAACCTATTCCTTCGGGTTAAGTGAGGGTTGCTAGTTTAAATCTAGAAGGAGTCTTGGACTGGACGTAGAACGGGAGTTCGAACCAGTATAAAAATCTGTGGTGTCATTTACTTTAATGCTTTTATTATTTAATTACTTATTCTGCACAAGCAGTTTATCCATATTACACGATCCTATAGCATAGACACTTTCTATTTCTTTATCAAGAAGAAGTGACCATTCACTCTCTTCATCCCAACTGTACCTTAAATTACATCTACTCTTATACAATTGTTTTTTTCTAAACAGTCAAACCATTCAAAAAAATGCCCTAACTAAAACATCATAACGAACTCTTTACATAAGCGCACTTGAACATCCTTAACATTTAAAGACGTCAAATATATTGCACTTTGTGTAAACTGATCGAAACTGACATATCAATGGTCGAGTCCTTAAATCTATATTGTAGTTTTGGTCTTGTGTTACTGTTAACACAATGTGATCTTTATTGTAATCAATCAAATTGAATACTTGATCTTGCGCTATGGTTTATTTGCTTATTTCGAACGAACTAATTTCATCCAAGTAACATACATTACAAACTATGACTGTTCACCATATAATAATTATATGTGATAGTATACGGATCAAATATTCTACCTCTTGGTCTTGTGTTCCACCTTTAATTTATACATTCATATTGTATAAGTTTTACTACTATATAATTTTTATTTTTCGTATTACTTATATAATGGTCTTATGTAAAATATTATTTTAATTAAATATTATTTAATTTATTTTAATTAATTAACATTTTAATTCATTTTATATTACCTTAATATAACATTTATATTGGATGTTTATTGTATACTATAACCTTTATAGTATAGCACATATATCTCATATATGTGTATTTTATTTAATTAATTAACCATTTAATCTTTAATTGATTAATTTCATAAAATCATATTATATACATACATGTATACTTATGATATCTTAAACATTTTAAAATATTATCCCTTATATCAAAATATATAATACATGTATATATTTGTAATAACATGCATCTTAATGGACCCGAATTTCGATTAAAATGAAATCCAAGTCCATTGGGTATGGATCACTGGTTTTGGTAACCTATATTAAACACAAGTATATTTGAGCACGATCAATATAAACTCACAAAGGAATAGAAAAATATAATAGAACATATGTAATGGCTAATTCTACTACCTTGGAATTAATATTGTTCCTAAGATGTCTAGTAGCCTTATCAGCACCGAGCATGAACAAGAAGACTTCTCTATCTACCATTCTCATCTTACACCAATAGCATGTCCTTCTAAATCTACCATGTGGGTTGTAATGAAGAGGCGTCATAACAACGTTCTGATGATTGAAAAATTACTTAATTTACATATATCATTAACTTATGATGATTGATATCCATTTAAGTGTTATGTCTATTACTTACGACTAATCTGTTAAGTCTTAGATGTGCGCGTATGATATGACTAACCTCCTCAAAGGTATAATTATACATGTATATGCCTATATGCATACCATTTCACTACTCAAAAACGCTGGCCACTTAATACTTCTTAAATAGGGAGGAACAAACCCAACGACCATTTAATACCTCAGCCCCGAAGCGGGCCCTCAACGATATAAACATTAGTCAATCAGCTCTAGCTAAAGAGACCGACAATCCCTATATACAGCTTCATGATTTATAATCTAATTTTAATACTAATAACTCATCTCAAAGGCTCATCTAAGGGTTAACTAGCTCACCTCCGATAAAAAAATTTCGTCTAACCATCAACTTTGAGGTTGTGCATCTACCATATGGATTCTACATTAGTAGGAAGTGAAATCCGTTAGGGTCTAACTCAAGTCTTTGCTACTGCTCGCTAGGGACTGCTAGTGGTCATAGCCTATATGTCAGACCTATTACTAAAAACCAATCCAAAAATATTGACAGGGTCCACTGACCTTCCACAGCAGACATTCCATTTAAACTAACCTAAGAAAGTAAAGGAAAATGCCCCTTTAGTTACTTAATACCTCTTATTAAAAGTCAAGCAGAACCCATTTCCTATAACGTACTAGGTCATTTAGTACCTCAAATCCGAGGCAAACCCCTGGTATATTTTTCCTACCTATTAGCAATACATATCCCTTCCCTACGGGTCCTATAGTTGGGGATGTCTCACATCAGTAGTAAGTATACATAACTACTGGTAGCCTCTAGGTAAAGGGTAGACTTCTGTTGTGCAACTCTATTGACCTCGCATCCCAACCCACTAAACCAAACCAAACACCCAAAGCCTAAGTATTGGGTTCACGTTCGTTCTAACCATATAATTGAAGCTATATAATTTCCTACTATGAAAATTATATTTCCTTCTCCGTGTTTTCAATAGTATTAATACTTACTTGTTTACTAGAAAAATATTCCTATTTTATACCTTAGGTTTTGGTTTCCTCATTTCCCTCTTGTGTCAAATAAATGTAAATTATCTGTAATAATTGGTCACTAATGTTAAAATTGGATAATCTCTAATGGTAATTATTTACCCATTTCAAAATCCACATATTGTGCCTATTCAATTTTCCCATAAATGCCATATTAAATTCTCTATTCAGTCTCCATTTTTTTACTTTCTATTATGTGACGACCCGGAATTTTTGAGCATTTGAAATTGAGATATTTAATTAATTTTAAATATTTAAAAGTTAATTTTAACTTGAATTCAAATATCACTATTTATTCGATGATTAAATCATTAACTTGAATAATTTGAAGTTGGGTAAAATGTTGAATCTGGAATTTTAAGCCTGTTAAAAATAATTTGTAGGCTTATAAAATTTATATTGATAATACTGAGAATAATAGGAGTGTTGAAATTGAATTTGGAAGTACTTTGTTCAGTTTTGAAATTTCATCGTTTAAATTGAATTTAAAAATAACCTTCCGAGGCACAGTCCTGGAATTCGACGAAACTAGTTCCATTGGGTCCGTAATATTGAATTATTATCAGATTTCAATTGTCGTGGCGTTTGGAGTTGTTGTGTGAGTAGTCGGTATAAATGCGTTGAAATTTATATCGAGAATTCAATATAATAACTGGTCTTAAAGCTATCTTCTCCATACGATCCAATTAGACCTCGAAACCTTTTCCATTGCGTTCGGAATAGGGGTTTACCATTATAAACGCCTAGCAGAGCGGCTCGATAGGAGATCAAAATTTTAAGCTACTTAAACGAGATATTTTCAATATTAAAATTTATATATTATTATTCAAGTCAGAAATCAAGTCCACCCGCCTTCCATCTTTTCAACATAAATTTTCTTCTCTCGCAAGGCAATCCAATTCGTTTCCTTTATAAAAATCAATCTTTCCTCTTTCGTTTGTTCGAATAGCCGAGATTCAGAAAAGTAAAATAAAATATACTCGAAGCTAAAACAAATAGCAATGGCCGATACTTCATATCGAAATCAAGATCGATTAGGGCCGAATTTTTTTTCTTCTTCCCAAAACTCCAAGCCAGTCCGCGATTTAAAAAAAGGGAAAAGGAAATCAAAATCGATTTTTGATTCGATCGAGGGGTTATTGTGGCAGGCACCTGGCGAATCGCGGTAGCATCGAATCGCGACAGGTTGGGGGCGCGTGCGACAGGGCTCTGGAATGAGCATGGTTGATCGACGAACGGGTCGCGTGTTGATGGGAGGGCGTAGTGATGTCGAGCAACATGGAGGCTTGTGGCACGGCGAGCGATGGAAGTTCGCGAGCTCGAGGCGGTCGTGGGTAGGGATTCAATGTCTCGGGGTTCTTGTTTGTGGCCACGATTGATTGCCGTGACCAGCGAGGCAGCGACCACGTGGAGGTAGAGTGGCGGTGGCTTTGTGCTAGTGTTTCATGCCCATTGATTTGTAGGGTTGGTGGCTGTGATTTTGTTTCTGGAACGAATTGTTAAGGTAACTGTATATATATATGTGTGTGTGTGTGTGTGTGTGTGTGTGTGTGTGTTTGTGTGTGTGTGTGTGTTCACAAATTTAGGATAAGAAAATGAAATTATTATATATATATATATATATATTTACCGTAAAGAGTTATAGACTGTTGGAAATTATTGGGTATTCAGTTTAAAAGAAAAAATATAAAATATAGATATATTAAGATTTAAAGCAAAAAAAACAAATTGCCTAGTTTGGAAAAAAAATATAAATGAAGACACATACAGTTTTGGGCAATCATGTTTAATCAAGATTTGAAAAGAGAAATTTTATATTTATATTTGCAAGAAATAGGACATTATTTTGATAAATTGGGGAAAAGGAAATAAATAAATATAGATAACTACTTTAGATTAAATTGTTGGTCAACTAAATTTATTAAATAGTAAATTTTCATAATTTCCTCTCAGATGATAATAAGTCGTATAATATTTATTTAAGGTCAAAAATTGAGAAAACCAATGGGGTATTGAAGTGGATGGCCAATGCATAGTCCAAGGTGAGTTAATCTCACTCCGCTGAATTTTAGTTTAAATTTAAATATTCAAATTTAAACAATTGATTAATTGATTTTATTTGGTGTGTTATATATAGTAGTATATAGTATATCTTGGAATGTTTGATTTCCCGCATTAAATAGCGGATGATTTTATATTTTAAAACCCATATACCATGGTATTCCACCTCGAAGTGGAATCGATATTTTATGTTGTGCTAACATCTGTGGGTGCAGGGAAAACAGGTTCGAGGGATCCAACTGGATCGCTCAACATTTATTTAAATTATTTAATACCCTCTGTTGTGATTATTTGATATTCTATGATGAATTATATTGGAATACCGAATGTTATGGTTTGATTGGATATAATTGGGTATAATGAATTACCAAAAATATATAAATTCGATTTTGGAAAGAAAATAAAAGAAGTGAATTTGAAAGTAAAATAATTATAGAAAATTTGAATAAATTTAAGAATGAATTGGAAAAGAAATAAAGTGACTTTAAAATTCTAATAAATAAATCTTGAGTATGGAAAGGAAATTTTTGAATAAATAGAAGTTAATGAATTTTAAACTTCAATGTTATTGTTTAAAAGAACAATGCATTTATTTTAAAATTTAAGATTTAAATTTTTGAAAGAATAAAGAAGAATTTGGAAAAAAAATCTGAAATTTGTATATTTCAGTTAAAAGATTTGAAATCAAACGGAAAATAATAATAATAATAATAATAAAGTCCATAATTAATGAATTTTGAAATGAACTGAGTAAAGAAATTTATTTCAAATGGTATAAATTGGAAATTAATTTGGAAAATTGATTTAAGTAATTGAGATTGGAAATTCTCCTTGAATAACCAAGTACGTTTTCAAAGTAAATTTTTAAAAATAAGTTAAAAGTTTTAAAGTTGTTTAAAAAGCAAGTTTTGGAAAATTTATTATTTCTAAATATTTAAATTCTAAAGTAAGTATTTTCTTTTAATCTATTATAGCAGTAATCATTTAAAAGTGACTTAGTATTTTGTTTTAAAAAGTGAAAACCTAGTTTTATATTTTATGAAGTAACCTTATTTTTATATAGTCATTTAGTATGTATTTTTAACAAATTATTGAAGTAGTTTTAACTTAAATGTTTTAAAGTATATTTCAAAGTAAAGCGTTTTAAATTATTTTAAAAATCTATTTTGTGCTCGGTAATTTCAGTGGAGATAGAAAATATTTGGAAAAGTTTATTTTGAAAAAGAAAGATGGTTTGAAACTGTTTTCAAAAGGGTTGAAAATAGAAATATATCTTGCGAAGATATTTTGAGGTTAACAAATAATTTGGGAAATTATTTATTGTTTGATGGATGTTTGTGAATGTTAATTGATTGTTAAATAACCGACTATCAATATTAGACAAATACGTTGATCGTTTTGAAGGGATCGGGATCGAGATTTATTTCTCGAAAACCACTTCGACCTGGTTTGTACGTTTCGTGGGAAACGAGTTTGGATTCGAAGATGGAGCACTGAAGTGCAAGGGCTAGTCGCTACTAATTCTGAGGATATTTTCAAAATGGATGTAGTAAGAGTATTGCCTTCGGTTCCGTTCGTCCCCGGGACGGACTTGTATGGATGAATGCTTTCGGAACATCGTCAAGTGGACGATGGGCATTCTAAGGGATATGTTCTAAAAAGGTAACGCGCTTAGCCTCAAGCCTCATCAACCGAGAATGACTGAATATCAAGGGTTATGCAGCAAGGCTAGGTGGGTAGCACCCATTCAGGGTGAGGTCATCCCTGTCTAGATGTCCCTTTTTATTTCGGCTTAGTGGACGGTTGCTGATCCCAACCGCGGGGTGATCTCACTCGGGATTATCCAGTAAGGGGTAGTCCCGGTCTTGTGTTGCATGGGAGCGGGCGTACTCCTCGGTATTGTGATCTAGGCCACGTACTGTGACAGGTGGTACCCCGGTGCCTGGTCATTAGTTGGAAATCCATTCTCCCCACGCGCCTTGTACGAGTTTTGTTTGTATTACCCACTTTGTGGCTAGTAGCTGGAATTTAATCATGTAACAATTTTGGCTATTTTATAAGTATTTGTATATAGACCCTATTATAATATCAAAGGATTTCTATAATAATTGTTTTAGCTATCGTAAGATAAAAACCCGACATGTCTATTTGTGGCGTGGTCTTACGAGATGCTTTTGTTTTCAAAAAAAAGATTTTTGAAACTTTAATAATCAATTGAATGTGATTTTCTCACGCTGGTATTACAGACTGACTCGGGTGTTATTTAGCTATAATGCTTGGGTCAGACCGAGTATTATAGGATACAGGATATAATTCTGTGGAGCTCAGGAGACGAGCTGGATGACGATACGTACTTTCGTACTTGTTATATATATATATATTCCACTGTGTTGATTTGCTGTATATCCAGTTGTATGTTATTGAAGTTGAACTGTGATTGATGTACTCTGATGATGTAATATATAAACAGAGATATTTGATTTTGAGTAAAGATCATTTATTATCTATTATATTTTATTCCGCTGCGATGGTTAGATTCTGTTGTTGTTTTCTATTTTCTTCTTCTACCTCTTCTTCTTTCACCCAAATGATTCGTATTTCTGTACAACTTGAGTTGATTGTTGTAGAATAGTGTTGAATCAAGAGGTACGGATTTGCGGGTTGTTACACTTGGTATCAGAGCTTAGGCTGGTGATAACCTTGGCTTTAGTGGGAATTACTCATTTAAATTAGAGTCCGTAGTACTCTAGAATGAGTTTGAGCGTATTAATAAATATGAGCACGTATTTGTTGGTGAATATAAATTGTTTTAATATTGTGTTGATTGGTTTATTGAGTGGTGTATGAACCTTCGTCGGCATAGTCTAGACAACTGTATCGAAGGGGTTTCTAAACACTTGAATAGAACAGTTTGACACGGTATTGTTTTAAATGTGGGTGAATGAAATAATTTTACCCAAAAATATACTTTGATATAAAGAAAAGTTTTTGTAAACTATTTTAACTAATATATGGTTGCTTGGATGTTAAGAAAAAAATATTAAATTATTATCATTGTTGAGTGGAAATTTAACTAGAAATTGAGAATGTAACCAAAGGTTAGGTAAAGTAAATTCATTTATAAAAAGAAATTTATAAATATAAATTATCAAAGTGATTTATAAATTGGAATATAATTAAATGGGAATTTGTATGAGCGTACATTATAGAAATAAACTATAGTTAAAATGATTTAAGCAGGATTTGGAAATTTAAAATCCCGAAGATTTTGAAAGTGTTTGTCGAAGTGTTTAAAGATAAATAATAGCATTATTGTTTTAGATGTATTTCTGAAAGGAAATTTGTTTTAAATGGATTTTGAAAGTGATGTAGCATTGAAATCACTTGGACTATTGGGAAATAATTCTGATGATGACGGCCGCATCATCAGTATTCATTTTCGAATTTCTAAGTAACGAATTGCTGCCAAGCTGATTTGTTCAGAAAAGCTAGTTGTTTTTGAAAATCTCAAAGGAAATTTATTGGGAATAAAACATGGATTGGTTTAAATTTTTGAAAAGTGTGATTTGAGATGTTGGAGATTTCAAAATGATTTGAAAACCAAAAGCCGGGTGTTTAAAATCCTGAATCCTTATTTGAATTGGGAATCATGATGAGATAAGTTATGAACTTATATATAAAAAAAATTGAGATGATTTTTAAATAAGGAAGGAAGATATGAGCTTTGAATGATGGAATGTAAATTTAAAGTGAAAAGTTAAAAATGAAATTAACTTGGATTGGGAAATAAAATTTAACTGGATTGAAATTAATTGAATAGGCTGAAAATAATATCCAGTGGTATTCGAATTAAGTTGAAATCGAATTGAGTTAAATAAATCTGAGTTAAAATAAGATTGAATTGGAACAAAAATTCAATTGAGTTATTGAATGTAATTAGATTCTTACTTGAATAAATGGAAGTAAGTTGGATAAGAAATAAGTTGTGATAAATAAATAACTTAGAACAACTTATAAAAGAATTAAAAACCCATAGAATAAAATATGCTTGGGTTATAAATAAGCGTAAGGCTCGAGTTAAAAATAAAATGTGAATATATTTAAGCCTAGAATGAGTGGAAATGTGTGAAATAATAATTGGCGCCTTATAAAATTTAAAAAGTGGGATAGAAAACCCAAAATAAATATTGTTTGATGATTTGAAAAATAAAACAAAAATCCAAACTTGAATTATAAAATAAATTTGAACTTAAGAAAATTAAATGAAGAGATTTTTGAGATTTAAAATCAAGTATTGGATTATAAATAGGGGGAGAACTAATTAGATAATAAATTAGTTAATGAAATATGTAAATGGAACCTAATGTAGTTAAATAGAAGCTGAAATGGTGAGTTAATATGGAGGTTTGGAAATAAAACTCAAGTTATAAATCAAATTCGACTTGAATCGTTAGTAAATTAAATATAATTGAAAATGGCCTTGCAATTAATTACATGAATTGAGAATGAAATTGATTTGTGAGTAATAAAATTTGATGGTAAAATCGGAATTGAGCTATTAATTAAAATTCGACTTGAAGTGTTAACAAATTAAATATAATTGAAACTGTTGCCAAATAAAAGAAATTGGATTAAAGCGGTAATTGTTTGTGTTGCAAATAAAATCCAAATAAGTAGAAATAAATTGAAATGACCTTGTAATTTATTTAAGTGAACTGAGAATGAATCGAATTTGGAAATTTGAAATTTATAATAACTAATCAAGTAAATTTGTAGTTTGAAATGAGATTGGATTGAAATAGAATCAAGTTAAATTGAAAAGAGAACTTTATTTGCAAAATGAGAATGAGCTTAAGTATAAAATTTGAATAGATTGAAGTAAATTAACTTAAGCTAAATGGATGGAGGATAATTGAATTGAAGCCAACTTAAACTAAGTTTAATGATATTGTGTTGGATATAAATCAAGTGAAAATAAATTTTAACCGAAATAAAATTCGGTGAGTTACAGATAATATTTAATGGAATGAAATTCTTAAATAAATAATTTGAAACCATTTAAATTGTTAAGGAATTGAAATAACTAGAGACAATAAGGAAAATAGAATGTTTTCAAGTTAATAGAATGGTTTCAAATGGATGCGGATAAGAAATGAAATGCAAATGAATGGATCGAGAATAAAATTGGAAAGGGATAAAATTTAATTAGAATGTGTCGAGATAGATCAAAGGGTTGTGAATGAATTCTAAATAGAAAGAATTAAATAATAAATTGAGTTGGAATCAATATAAAATGGTCATCGGCTTCAGTGGTTATTTACTTGAATGAATATTACCAATTTGCATGAGAAAATTGGTCGTTGGACGAAAATAGAAGAAAATAAAATTCTATGAATCATTGCAAGTAAATAAATTGATTTTTAAATCAATTGGAGTAATATAGGTTTGTTTTAAATTAAAAATGAATTGGATGTAAGCAAGTGGGTTGTAAACCATTCAAATTGAATAAATTGGTGGATGAATAAATTGACAACAGTTGAGTTAGTATTAGAACTGTATAAATTGCTTACGGAAAGTGTTTAGAGTGCATCGCTGTTGTAATTCATGTGTTTAACTATTGCAAACAAATGAAATGTTGTTAAACTTCATATATATGGCACTTACATGTTTAAATTGAGTAAGTACAGGTACCTGGAAGCCGTTTGGCTGGATTTTGGGCACGCTAACTGCTAAATAAATAAGCCGCTTGCTTATAAATGCTAAATAAGGTATGCCTACGCAATAAAAATAGAAAATATGAACTGTTTTTTGTTTTTCCGACTGGGTGGGTCGATGTATATATATGTATATCTCTTGTCGAATTGCAAAAGCTCCTCCATACAAAGGAGACACTGCCAAAAAAAATCGTAAATTTTGGGAGTTAGAAAATTTTTGAAAATTTTTTTTGAAAAATTTTGTTAACGACAAAACGATTTCTGGAAATCGAAATAAATTAGTAAATGAAACTAATTTAAAATAATGACATGAATTAGTTATAAATGGAAAATAAAGTTTAAATATTCGGAGTGGAGATAAATTGAATTCATATGGAAATGAAAGAATCAATTTGAATGGAAATAGATATAAACTAAAGTGGTAAGGTGAAAATAAATAAAGAAACATACAAAATGCTTATACTAAACTTAAGAAACGAATGGTGAATTCTTGATTGGAAATTGATATTGCAAGTATAATCTAAAATAATATTTGAATGAATAAATATTGACATTTTGTAAGGAGGTCGATAAAATGTTTTGAAAGCTGTGATTGGATATTAGTGCTAAGCAGGATATGCAGATATTATAAAGGGAAAGGAGAATTGGTTTTGATTTCAAAGGATAAATTTGAAATGCTCGACATAAAGGTATGTGTTTAAATTTCTATATGAAATTTGATTGGGTTTTTGGATCTAGCCACTTGGCCTTTTGTTTTCTTTTGGAATTTGGGAGCCCGTAAAGGCCTTTTGTAGTTGTACCGAGCTAGCCGCGCAAAGGAGACGCTGGCGAAATTTTTCGAAAATTTAGAGAGTTAGAAAATTTTTGTGTACTTTTGAAAATTTTAAACTTGGTTTTGAAATTTAAATTGAATGGTTGAATAAGTAAAGTTATTTGAAAACTATGGGAGAGTTGAGAAGTTAATAAGAAAGACAATGGGTCTTTTATAAAAAGATCATTGGTAAGATGTTGATTGTTTGGTTTTGGGAAAATGGTAACGGGTATTGGACTTCCTAACTAGTAATTTCGGAGATGAAATTCTTTTAAGGGGGGAGGAATGTGACGATCCGGAATTTTTGAGCATTTAAAATTAAGATATTTAATTAATTTTAAATATTTAAAAGTTAATTTTAACTTGAATTCAAATATCACTATTTATTTGATGATTAAATCATTAACTTGAATAATTTGAAGTTGGGTAAAATGTTGAATCTAGAATTTTAAGCCTGTTAAAAATAATTTGTAGGCTTATAAAATTTATATTGATAATGCTGAGGATGATAGAAGTGTTAAAATTGAATTTGGAAGTACTTTGTTCAGTTTTGAAATTTCATCGTTTAAATTGAATTTAAAAACAGCCTTCCGGGGCACAGTCTCGGAATTCGACGAATCTAGTTCCATTGGGTCCGTAATATTGAATTATTATCGGATTTCAATTTTCGTGGCGTTTGGAGTTGTTGTGTGAGCAGTCGATGTATAAACGCGTTGAAATTTATATCGAGCATTCAATATAATAATCGGTCTAAAAGTTATCATCTCCATACGATCGAATTAGACCTCGAAACCTTTTCCATTACGTTCGAAATAGGGGTTTACCATTATAAACGCCTAGCGAAGCGCCTCGATAGGAGATCAAAATTTTAAGCTGCTTAAACGAGATATTTTCAGTATTAAAATTTATATATTATTATTCAAGTCAGAAATCAAGTCCAGCCGCCTTCCATCTTTTCAACATAAATTGTCTTCTCACGCAAGGCAATCCAATTCATTTCCTTTATAAAAATCAATCTCTCCTCTTTCGTTTGTTCGAACGGCCGAGATTCAGAAAAGTAAAATAACATATACTCGAAGCTAAAACAAATAGCAATGGCCGATGCTTCATATCGAAATCAAGATCGATTAGGGCCGAATTTTTTTCTTCTTCCCAAAAATCCAAGCCAGTCCGCGATTTAAAAAAAAGGGGGGAAAGGAAATCAAAATCGATTTTTGATTCGATCGAGGGGTTATTGGGGCAGGCACCTGGCGAATCGCGGTAGCATCGAGTCGCGACAGGTTGGGGGCACGTGCGACAGAGCTCTTGAACGAGCACGGTTGATCGACGAATGGGTCGCGTGTTGATGGGAGGGCGTAGTGATGTCGAGCAACATGGAGGCTTGTGGCACGGCGAGCGATGTAAGTTCACGAGTTCGAGGCGGTCGTGGGTAGGGATTCAAAGTCTCGGGGTTCTTGTTTGTGGCCGCGATTGATTGCCGTGAGCAGCGAGGCAGCGACCACGTGGTGGCAGAGCGGCGGTGGCTTTGTGCTAGGGTTTCGTGCTCGTTGATTTCTAGGGTTGGTGGCTGTGATTTTTTTTCTGGAACGAATTGTTAAGGTAACTGTACATATTTCTTTTTTCTTCAATTTAAATTTATACATGTATATATATGTGTTCACAAATTTAGGATAAGAAAAAGAAATTATTATATATATATTTACAGTAAAGAGTTATAGACTGTTGGAAATTATTGGGTATTCAGTTTAAAAGAAAAAATATAAAATATAAATATATTAAGATTTAAAAATAAAAACAAATTGCCTGGTTTGGAAAAAAATTATAAATGAAGACACATACAGTTTTGGGCAATCATGTTTAATTAAGATTTGGAAAGAGAAATTTTATATTTATATTTACAAGAAACAGGAAATTATTTTGATAAATTGGGAAAAGGAAATGAATAAATATTGATAACGAGTTTAGATTAAATTGTTGGTCAACTGTAACGACCCGGAATTTCCGACCCAGAAAACTCCAGATAGTTAAGAAAAGAAGAAAAGAAGAAGAAACAGAAACAAGTCACAGAAACCTCACATTCGCAGCGAATCAAAATATAATATCACATAAATAGTAGCTATACAAAGGAAAAACTGTACTTGTCAAATTATACTTTAATACATATCAGAGTTACAACATATTTACAAACACAGGACAGATAAATCAATCTATTTCAGATAATATCACAGCGGGAAACTCTCCTTACGTTCCTGCTCTCCAACTCGCCTCCTGAGCTCCAAAACGTCCTTACCTGAAAATTTGTAATACTCGGTCTGACCCGAGCATTACATCAAAGTAACACCCGGGTCAGGCTGGAAACCAGCGTGAGTAAACCCATCTAACATGGAATACAAAAGCATACAACTTATATAAAACCCGGGGTAACTTATATCAATTTCAACTTCACAAGTTGTTATTGACATCTTCTATTTCACACATAAATTTCTAAGTGCCAAAACTTAGATTAAATGGTCCAATTCACTTAAATCATTCCATATCAGCCTATTGATTTCACATATCAAATCTATATAGAATCGAAGTGGTTTCGGGTATTTACTATACCCGACTCCGATCTCTTCGAATCCAATGTCATCTAAAACCCAGTTATCCAATTAAATACAATTCAACTTAAATTGTCGGATAACACTTTTACACAGAAATTCCTAATTGATGATAATCACATTATCATCGTCCATCCAACATATCATAGCACAAATCAATTTATAACAGAGATATCAACCAATTCATAGTACTCATCATCATTCAATCATAAGCAAGATTGATCACTTCCATTAATTACATTAATTAATTAATGGTCCTCTAATTACTTTCATTAGTTAATTGTTCTTTAATTTCATATAATAATTAACCTTTACCTTAATTACATTCATTAATCAATCTTGATTAATTAACTTCCTTAATTTCTTCATCAATTAAACCAACTCCTTGATTAATTTTGTAAATTAATCCTTCAATTACACTGAGTATTTACCACTTAATTAAAAAAAAATCCATCAAGTAATTATCCTTTAATTACTACCCATCAAGTAATTTCCTTAAATTAATTACATCCAGTAACCAATCCACTAATTACTTACTAAGGAATTTCACCTCATTAATTACCTTAAGTAATTATACTTAATCTTTAATTAATTATTTTTATGAATCTCTATTGATTAATCTAATTCTGTAATTAATTATTCTTAATTAATTACATCACTTAATTATCTTTCCATTTTTTTATTATTATTAGTACATTCTTAAATTAATTACACTAAGTAATTAATTATTAATTACTTCTAATAAGTTATTATTTTTCATATTAATTACACCAGGTAATTAATCCAAAACCACTTTCAAACTTCAATTAATTACACCCTGTAATTACCATTACTGATCTCTTAACTAAGTAATTACACCTTTTATTATTAACATTTATTAATCAACCTAATCACCTATTTATTAATCACTAATTACCTAATTAATACTTTATTAATTCATAATTAAATTACTTAATTAGTTAACTACTAATCATACATTGGTCAACTTCAAGTAGTTAATTACAAATTTATTTATCACTCAATCATTAATTAATCCAAACTCTAATTACGATTATAAAGTAATTATTCTTAATTGCTTTCCCAAAAAGAACCAATTAAAATTCATTATTCACCTTAATTATTATTAAAAGAAATCAAATTATTATCAACTACAAAACCTAAATGTTAATACTCTTTATACCTAACTTAACTTAATTATTTAATTAAAATAATTAATTAAAAGTTAAAAACATTTTAAAATATTAACTAAAATAATTAAGACTTGTATAAAGTATTAATTCAAATTTTTTAAACCTTTATTATGTTCGCAGTGCTTAAATTGGTCCAAATACAATTTGCTTAACCTTGCTTTTGAAATACCACAGTTCTACAAAAAACCGAAACCCCCCCCCCCCCCCCCCCGATCAAACTCGAGTTGCGCTTCGAGTTGCTCTTCCATTTTCCCGGGTTACTCTCCTGCACGCCTTCTTCCCCGCTTTATTTTTTCCAGTATGTTTAGTTTAAATCTTAAGTATAAATTAAAACATCAGAAGGCTCACTCACGATCTTGATTCATACGTACCCCTTACCTCTTCGAGTAAATCACGTGACGTTCCCAAGCAAAATTTCGATCTTCCCCGAAGACGAATAACGGTAATGGATATACAAGTGTGCATGGTGCACGGCGAACCTCACGACGCCGACCATCTGCGAACCCCTCCGCACATCACCGATGCCTTCTCCAAACCTTCCCATCACACAGATCTCAAAAATTCTAACTCGAATTGAAAACGAGCAATTGAACCTCCCAGACCCCAAACCATCTCGACCATAAAAGTGCTCGCCACAGCGATCCAGGCAACCATAAACCACGTTCCTCGGTCATCTGTCCTTTCATTGACCCACGCTGCCGTTCCAATGCTCGCAACCATGTCCGATGCGAAAATGTCATCGAGAACTCCTCGGAACTCCACACGATCCAAAATCCACACTAAACCCTAAATAATCAATTTCCGACCACCCTAGTCTTTGATAAATAACTTCGAAAATTTTCCCATGTTCTACAACCCATAAGCCCTCCTTGATCACAATCCCGAGCTTCATCTCGGCATAGATCATCGGTAGTTGCCGAAACTCCAAAATTGAACAACTCAATTTATCACACTCAATCCCACATTGAAAATCATGATTTACATCCCAAAAACCATCATTTACAATGATAAGCCAATTTACAAATTCAATTCAAGGAATTGAAACATTCAATTTTCTGATTTAAATTTATTCTTACTGTGGTTTCTTGATTTCCGAAGATTATACTTATTATTTAAACTTAAAAATATTTTTAAAAATCAAATCTGGATATTGCTAACAAGTTTTCTTTAGAAATCATCACATGATACTGATTGAATAATGAGGTATGAATTTTACAGTGGATTGATGAACCAGAAAATATAACAGAGCCTGTTATATAGGTACACAGTCATGCATAACAATAGAGCAGAATGAATTTACATCCAAGTAAATACATTCATGCAACATATATTTTATATCAGAAACATATCTAGTTTATCAAATGAACCTGTATAACAAACTTAAATTTTACAAAGGAAATGATTACTCACTGAACAAACTGTGTATATATATATATTTTAGAGATGGGCATGCCTTAGAATCTTATACTTAAACATTTAAATGGTGATGTTATTCACAAGCACTTCAACCCAATTCAAGGGAAAACAGGTTGGAATACTCACCTGTAACAAGAAACTAAACAGAGCAAAAACCTTGTTTTCGAAAAGCTGGAAACTTCAATTGCCTCTGGTATTGATTGCTTACTGATCTGGATTGTTGAATTTGATGTTGATCTTTGCATACTGAATTGAATCTGAAGCTTTATTATTGAAGAAGTTGAATTTGTATAATAGTTTGCCATGCTAGATTCTATATTTTTTTTAGGTGAAGAAAACTAAAGAAAGTTTGAGCTGAAGAAAAATATTCAGACCTTTTCTTTTAGACATTAATTAAAAACAATATTTTCTTTTGAACAAAGATTTGCCACTTGTTCTTTTCTAAGCTAACACTTGTTAACCTTATTTGCTATAGAGCTTACATATGTTAACTTGTGTGCTAAAATATTTACACTTGTTTGTTTCTTTATGTTCAATTTCTATTTAGTTAATATTTACCTTAATTTATATTTAGCAAATCTTTTAAGAGAAAATAATGTAAAACAAATTTGATTTTTATTTCCATGAAAATCTTAAGGTTGCCACTTGTAGTTCTGTAATAAATCAAACTAACATTTGTATTTACATGTTTATTTCTTTCTACACTTGTTTTTTTCTTAAGTAAGATGATCTACATTTGTTACTTTACTTGTTTTTAGCATGAAAATAGTTGTTATATAATATATCCTTTATATTACTTATACTATATTTATTTTTATATATGTGTGTGTGTGTGTTATAAATTTATATTTCTACTTTTCTTTTATTTGTATTTATATATAACCTTTAAGAAAAATAAATTTGAAACTAATTTATGCATAAATAAATAAACACATTCTCATATATGTATTCAAATCCAACTTTATTTCAAGATATTTATCTTTTGAATTTTCAATCTCAAATTCAAATTAAATTTAAATTCACTCATACATATATTTAAACAAACACACATTACATTTGTCTGAAAATAATGATTTTGCAAATTTTAAATAATTATACTAGAAGAATACCAAATAAATATTTATCCAAGTATAAATATTTATCATCATATTTATTTGTTAAATCAATATCCTATTAATTAACCCAATTATTTATCAATTACAGATGTCTATAATTCCGGGATATCACATTCCTTCCCCCTTTGAATCTTTTCGTCCTCGAAAAGGAACGATGCCTGAATTATTAAAATGCTTAAAATCACATAAACTTTCTTTAATCATTTTAGAAATAAACATTTTAAAACATATTTAGTATTACAAAAATAGTTTTTATAAAAAAAAACTTTTATAACTCGATGCCTCAACCAGTCCATCCTTGTTCTCATAGAAATTCGGTCATACGTTGATCAAGCGTAAGACTGAAAATCTATAAGTACTTGGTAAACCCGTTTTAACACCCAGTGAAAATACTTGGAAAATAATTTTATTGAAAATATCGAAAACATTTTTGAAAACAGAGGAAATATCTTTGGTGAGAATGCTCTGGAAATCATCACCCCCATCCATGGTCGCAGTTACATTCCAGGGTTACGTTGCCATCGCAGCAAAAGTCCATGTAATTGCAGGCTCTCCGCGGCCTCTCGATTACGCCATGGAACCCACAACAGATCACAGTTACATTCCAGGGTTACGTTGTCATCACAGCAAAAGTCCATATAACTGCAGGCTCTCCGCGGCCTCTGATTTTCGCTGTCGAAATGAAACTTCTCCACTCCTACATAGGTCGCAGTCTACCGATATAAAATCAAAAACAGACTGTTGGCTCTCAGTGGCACACACGACTTTCTCTATGTTATACCATAGATCGCAGTCTACCGATGTAAAATCAAACGCAGAGTGTTGGCTCTTAGCGGCACACACGACTTTCCTATGGTATACTCTACTCATAATCCCCAAGAACTAGTTTTGTCCGGACTCCTCACAGGATCAACTTTAGAACCCCCCTTGGGGCTCAAGGCAGCACCACCCGGTGGTACTCCTGAGAAGTTCAATTCAAGGGAGCGCCTTTTTCCCCAGAGCCATCATCAAAACATTTTATACTATACACATATAGTATCTTCAAATCATACACCTAGTATGATCTCATACAAATCTCCTTTACACAAAATCGATTATTCCAAAATCGATAATTCTCAAACTAGGCTTTCCAAATTCTCATATTGATTTTACCCAAAAATCAAAAACCTTTCCAAATTCAAAGGTTCCCAAAACCTTTTCTAAAATCCTCATAAGATCCTCATATATATATATATAAATAAAATTAATTTTTTAAACTTTGGATCATTTCAAACTTGTATAAAACTCCTTTTATACTTCAAACATTTTCAAAAACCCTTTTCTTCTGGCAAAAGATTCAACAAGGGAAATTTCATTTTATAAAACAAAGATATTTAACTTTGTTTACTCAAAATCAAATATTCAAATTTGATTGCTCTTTTTAATATCATTTTCATTCAAATCCGTACGATGTACACATATCATCCGTACGCTATACCAATCTGATCGCTCACTCGACCACACAATTTCACTTCCGAACTAGTATCGTCCACTCGACTTCCTAGTGCGGACACAGATCTGGTTTCTTGATCAGAAACAATCATTCTCTTTGCATAGTCATAACTATGATAGAGAATATCCAGAACCAATCAATAATCCATATCCAGGTTCGCCGTCGAAAATCGAGTGGAAAAAAATCCCACTCGGATCAATATAACTATCTCGAAATTCTGTGCTCGAATCTGGATCAAATCATTATGCGAATAGAATAACATACGTACACCCTACGTATTTCTCTTTATTGGTTATTAGCCAAATCAATTCCATTTCTATTCACATTCACTTTGATTTTCATTCACTTACTCGCAATTACTTCAATCCATTTGGATTATCACCTCTATTCTTATCTCGATTGGGTAAATAACAGTTTGAACTCCAACCAGTTTGTCTAGAAAATAGCTTGAAAAATTTAAAACTAGATAAGTAGTTGGAAAATAATTACTAGTTTATAAAATAGGTGTAAAATAGTTAGAAAATAGTTAAAATAATTATAGAAATTTTAGATAATTGCAAAATAATAGTAAGAAATTAATTAGTTTTGTAAAATAGTTGGAATATAGTAATTAGTTTATAAAACAGTTGGAAAATTGTTAAACAGTTTCAAAAATAATTGTAAAACAAGTATAAGATAGTTTGGCTTTTAAAAGAAAGGTTGTATATATAATGAATAGCTTGGAAAAATAGGTTTATATTAAAATAATTTATATTAAAAATAGTCCAGAGTCAAAGCTGTTCAATTCCCAATCTCCATTCCAAATCAATTCAATTTAAATTTCACTTCCATTTAAATTGACCCAATTCCAATTTAAATAACTTCAATTTCCATTGAAATTGATTTAACCTCAATTCAAGTTGAATTAACCTCAGTTTCTTTCCAAATTTTACTTTATTCAACCTTGATCTCAAATTCTACTAATTTAAATAAATTTCAATTTAACTAGTTCCAATTTCAATTCTTTTCAACTCCAGTTTGAATTAATCCCAATTTCAAACTCCATTTCCAAATCAAGTTGAATTATTCTTGATTTCTTCCCAAATTAAATTCAAATTCCATTTGAATTTAAAACTATTCAACTTTAATTACAATTCCAAATTATTCAAATCAATCCAATTCAAATTTTCCATTTGAATCTTATACTCATACATCTTCAATCACCATTTCAATTAATTCAAATCAAATTCAATTTTAACTAATTCAAATTTCAAATTTAAACCATCTCGAATTATATGAATTCGAGTTAATACTTCAAATGTTGATTTAATTCCTTTAAATCAATTTACCTTTAAAGTTTTAAACAATTCAATTCACAGTTCAGACCTAACATATTATACCACAAATCAAATTAACCTTTATTTTTACATTAATAACCCAAATCTTTAAACAATTTAATTCTGAGTCCAATTCTCAAAATTCCATTTCAAATTTTGAACTTCTCATAAATAATCTTCCCACTTACTAAGTTCAAAAACTTATCACTTTGGGTATCATATCTTATTCCAAATTTAAAACTCGATATTTAGAGTTTATTTCAAACTAAATTTAATATTTAAGTATATCCACACATATTCATATTTACTTCTTGGCTCACCAAGCCAAATTTTAAAATTTAAACCACCTTTGGTTTCAATTCAAAACAAATTCTCTTTAAAATTCTCAAACATTTCTTATTTAAAATAAGATCATATTCAAAATAGTTTGAATAATATAATTTCCTTTAACATTTTGAAACCAATTCAAATGTTTAAATTTAGAATTCAGGACTTCACAATTTGAAACCCACTTTAATTTACATCTTTCCTAATTTACAAGTTACTCTCATTAAATGGTTACTTCCTCAAAACATTTAATTGTTTATTGGAAAACAATCATCCTATTATTAAACACAATAACCATTTATGATAATAACCAAGATTATCATATTTGGAAACCAATTCATTATTATCTTATTTTGAAACTCTTTTCCAAATTCAAGATTTTAATTTCAGTTTGAATTCATTTCAAACTTATCTTTATTTAATTTCTATTTGGTTGTATTTCTATTAATACTTAATTTAATTTCAATAATTTAACAACCAATTACCTTAATATTTATTAGAAAGAAATATTGCTTTATATATCAAAATATATTCTTATATAAAATCATTTAAAATCTTTATATAAGAAAATAACAAGTACGCTCTCATATATATATATATATATATATATATATATATATACTCAACTCATCCTAGGGTACCACTTACCCTATCCTTAATGAATAATCCCACCAGAGCCAAGGTTCTCGCTTAACCTTCGGCACTGATACCAAATGTAACGACCCAGAATTTCCGACCTAGAAAACTCCAGATAGTTAAGAAAAGAAGAAGAAGAAACAGAAACAAGTCACAGAAACCTCACATTCGCAGCGGGTCAAAATATTATATCACATAAATAGTAGTTATACAAAGGAAAACTGTACTTGTCAAATTATACTTTAATACATATCAGAGTTACAACATATTTACAAACACAGGACAGATAAATCAATTTGTTTCAGATAATATCACAGCGGGAAACTCTCCATACGTTCCTACTCTCCAACTCGCCTCCTGAGCTCCAAAACGTCCTTACCTGAAAATTTGTAATACTCGGTCTGACCCGAGCATTACATCAAAGTAACACCCGGGTCAGGCTGGAAACCAGCGTGAGTAAACCCATCTAACATGGAATACAAAAGCATACAACTTATATAAAACCCGGGGTAACTTATATCAATTTCAACTTCACAAGTTGTTATTGACATCTTCTATTTCACACATAAATTTCTAAGTGCCAAAACTTAGATTAAATGGTCCAATTCACTTAAATCATTCCATATCAGCCTATTGATTTCACATATCAAATCTATATAGAATCGAAGTGGTTTCGGGTATTTACTATACCCGACTCCGATCTCTTCGAATCCAATGTCATCTAAAACCCAGTTATCCAATTAAATACAATTCAACTTAAATTGTCGGATAACACTTTTACACAGAAATTCCTAATTGATGATGATCACATTATCATCGTCCATCCAACATATCATAGCACAAATCAATTTATAACAGAGATATCAACCAATTCATAGTACTCATCATCATTCAATCATAAGCAAGATTGATCACTTCCATTAATTACATTAATTAATTAATGGTCCTCTAATTACTTTCATTAGTTAATTATTCTTTAATTTCATATAATAATTAACCTTTACCTTAATTACATTCATTAATCAATCTTGATTAATTAACTTCCTTAATTTCTTCATCAGTTAAACCAGCTCCTTGATTAATTTTGTAAATTAATCCTTCAATTACACTGAGTATTTATCACCTAATTATTATTTTTTCCATCAAGTAATTATCCTTTAATTACTACCCATCAAGTAATTTCCTTAAATTAATTACATCCAGTAACCAATCCACTAATTACTTAATAAGGAATTTCACCTCATTAATTACCTTAAGTAATTATACTTAATCTTTAATTAATTATTTTTATTAATCTCTGTTCATTAATCTAATTCTGTAATTAATTATTCTTAATTAATTACATCGCTTAATTATCTTTCCAATTTTTTTTTATTATTAGTACATTCTTAAATTAATTACACTAAGTAATTAATTATTAATTACTTCTACTAAGTAATTATTTTTCTTATTAATTACACCAGGTAATTAATCCAAAACCACTTTCAAACTTCAATTAATTACACCCTGTAATTACCATTGCTGATCTCTTAACTAATTAATTACACTTTTTATTATTAATATTTATTAATCAACCTAATCACCCATTTATTAATCACTAATTACTTAATTAATCAATTATTAATTCATAATTAAAGTACTTAATTAGTTAACTACTAATCATACATTGGTCAACTTCAAGTAGTTAATTACAAATTTATTTATCACTCAATCATTAATTAATCCAAACTCTAATTATGATTATAAAGTAATTATTCTTAATTGCATTCCTAAAAAGAATCAATTAAAATTCATTATTCACCTTAATTATTATTAAAAGAAATCAAATTATTATCAACTACAAAACTTAAATGTTAATATTCTTTATACCTAACTTAACTTAATTACTTAATTAAAATAATTAATTAAAAGTTAAAAACATTTTAAAATATTAACTAAAATAATTCAGACTTATATAAAGTCTTAATTCAAATTTATTAAACCTTTATTATGTTCGCAGTGCTTAAATTGGTCCAAATACAATTTGCTTAACCTTGCTTTTGAAATACCACAGTTCTGCAAAAAACCGAAACCCCCTCGATCAAACTCGAGTTGCGCTTCGAGTTGCTCTTCTATTTTCCCAGGTCACTCTCCTGCACGCCTTCTTCCCCTCTTTATTTTTTCCAGTATGTTTAGTTTAAATCTTAAGTATAAGTTAAAACATCAGAAGGCTCACTCACGATCTCGATTCATACGTACCCCTCACCTCTTCGAGTAAATCACGTGACGTTCCCAGGCAAAACTTCGATCTTCCCCTAAGACAAATGACAGTGATGGATATACAAGTGTGCATGGTGCACGGTGAACCTCTCGATGCCGACCATCTGCGAACCCCTCCACACATCACCGATGACTTCGCCAAACCTTCCCATCACACAGATCTCAAAAATTCTAACTCGAATTGAAAACGAGCAATTGAACCTCCCAGACCCCAAACCATCTCGACCATAAAAGTGCTCGCCACGGCGATCCAGGCAACCATAAACCACGTTCCTCGGTCATCTGTCTTGTCATTGACCCACGCTGCCGTTCCAATGCTCGCAAGCATGTCCGATGCAAAAATGTCATCGAGAACGCCTCGGAACTCCACACGATCCAAAAGCCACACTAAACCCTAAATAATCAATTTCCGACCACCCTAGTCTTCGATAAATAACTTCGACAATTTTCCCATGTTCGACAACCCATAAGCCCTCCTTGATCACAATCCCGAGCTTCATCTCGGCATAGATCATCGGTAGTTGCCGAAATCCAAAACTGATCAACTCAATTTATCACACTCAATCCCACATTAAAAATCATGATTTACATCCCAAAAACCATCATTTACAATGATAAGCCAATTTACAAATTCAATTCAAGGAATTGAAACATTTAATTTTCTGATTTAAATTTATTCTTACCATGGTTTCTTGATTTCCGAAGATTATACTTATTATTTAAACTTAACAATATTTTTAAAAATCAATTCTGGATATTGCTAACAAGTGTTCTTTAGAAATCATCACATAATACTGATTGAATAATGAGATATGAATTTTACAGTGGATTGATGAACCAAAAAATATAACAGAGCCTGTTATATAGGTGCACAGTCATGCATAACAACAGAGCAGATTGAATTTACATCCAAGTAAATACATTCATGCAACATATATTTTATATCAGAAACATATCTAGTTTATCAAATGAACCTGTATAACAAACTTAAATTTTATAAAGGAAATGATTACTCACTAAACAAACTGTATATATTTTTTTTAGAGATGGGCATGCCTCAGGATCTTATACTTAAACATTAAAATGGTGATGTTATTCACAAGCACTTCTACCCAATTCAGGGGAAAACAGGTTGGAATACTCACCTGTAACAAGAGACTAAACAGAGCAAAAACCTTGTTTTCGAAAAGCTGGAAACTTCAACTGCCTCTGGTATTGATTGCTTACTGATCTGGATTGTTGAATTTGATGTTGATCTTTGCATTGATTACTGAATTGAATTTGAAGCTTTATTATTGAAGAAGTTGAATTTGTATAATAGTTTGCCTTGCTAGATTCTATATTTTTTTAGGTGAAGAAAACTAAAGAAAGTTTGAGCTGAAGAAAAATATTCAAACCTTTTCTTTTAGACATTAATTAAAAACAATATTTTCTTTTGAACAAAGATTTGCCACTTGTTCTTTTCTAAGCTAACACTTGTTAACCTTATTTGCTATAGAGCTTACATATGTTAACTTGTGTGCTAAAATATTTACACTTGTTTGTTTCTTTATGTTCAATTTCTATTTAGTTAACATTTACCTTACTTTATATTTTGCAAATCTTTTAAGAGAAAATAATGTAAAACAAATTTGATTTTTATTTCCATGAAAATCTTAAGGTTGCCACTTGTAGTTCTATAATAAAATCAAACTAACATTTGTATTTACATGTTTATTTCTTTCTACACTTGTTTTTTTCTTAAGTAAGATGATTTACATTTGTTACTTTACTTGTTTTTAGCATGAAAATAGTTATTATATAATATATCCTTTATATTACTCATACTATATTTATTTATATATATGTGTGTGTGTTATAAATTTATATTTCTACTTTGCTTTTATTTGTATTTATATATAACCTTTAAGAAAAATAAATTTGAAACTAATTTATACATAAATAAATAATCACATTCTCATATATGTATTCAAATCCAACTTTATTTCAAGATATTTATCTTTTGAATTTTCAATCTCAAATTCAAATTAAATTTAAATTCACCCATACATATATTTAAACAAACACACATTACATTTGTTTGAAAATAATGATTTTGCAAATTTTAAATAATTATACTAGAAGAATACCAAATAAATATTTATCCAAGTATAAATATTTATCATCATATTTATTTGTTAAATCAATATCCTATTAATTAACCCAATTATTTATCAATTACAGATGTCTAGAATTCCGGGATATCACATCAACTAAATTTATGAAATAGTAAATTTTCATAGTTTCCTCTAAGATGATAATAAGTCGTATAATATTTATTTAAGGTCAAAAATTGAGAAAACCAAAGGGGTATTGAAGTGGATGGCCAATGCATAGTCCAAGGTGAGTTAATCTCACTCAGCTGAATATTAGTTTAAATTTAAATAGTCAAATTTAAACAATTGATTGATTGATTTGATTTGGTGTGTTATATATAGCAGTATATAGTATATCTTGGAATGTTTGATTTTCCGCATAAAATAGCGGATGATTTTATATTTTAAAACGCATATACCATGGTATTCACCTCGAAGTGGAATTGATATTTTATGTTGTGCTAACATCTGTGGATGCAGGGAAAACAGGTTCGAGGGATCCAACTGGATCCCTCAACATTTATTTAAATTATTTAATACCCTCTGTTGTGATTATTTGATATTCTATCATGAATTATATTGGAATATTGAATGCTATGGTTTGATTGGATATAATTGGGTATAATGAATTACCAAAAATATATAAATTGGATTTTAGAAAGAAAATAAAAGAAGTGAATTTGAAAGTAAAATAATTATAGAAAATTTGAATAAATTTAAGAATGAATTGGAAAAGAAATAAAGTGACTTTAAAATTCTAATAAATAAATCTTGAGTATGGAAAGGAAATTTTTGAATAAATAGAAGTTAATGAACTTTAATGTTATTGTTTAAAAGAACAAAGCATTTATTTTAAAATTTAAGATTTAAATTTTTGAAAGAATAAAGAAGAATTTGGAAAAAATCTGAAATTTGTATATTTTAGTTAAAAGATTTGAAATCAAACGGAAAATAATAATAATAATAATAACAATAATAATAATAATAAAGTCCACAATTAATGAATTTTGAAATGAACTGAGTAAGTAAAGAAATTTATTTCAAATGGAATAAATTGGAAATCAATTTGGAAAATTGATTTAAGTAATTGAGATTGGAAATTCTCTTTGAATAACCAAGTATGTTTTCAAAGTAAATTTTTAAAAATAAGTTAAAAGTTTTAAAGTTGTTTAAAAAGCAAGTTTTGGAAAATTTATTATTTCTAAATATTTAAATTCTAAAGTAAGTATTTTCTTTCAATCTATTATAGCAGTAATCATTTAAAAGTGACTTAGTATTTTATTTTAAAAAGTGAAAACCTAGTTTTATATTTTATAAAGTAACCTTATTTTTATATAGTCATTTAGTATGTATTTTTAATAAATTATTGAAGTAGTTTTTACTCAAATGTTTTAAAGTAGATTTCAAAGTAAAGCGTTTTAAATTATTTTAAAAATCTAGTTTTGTGCTTGGTAATTTCAGTGGAGATAGAAAATATTTGGGAAAGTTTATTCTGAAAAAGAACGATGGTTTGAAACTATTTTCAAAAGGGTTGAAAATAGAAATATATCTTGTGAAGATATTTTGAGGTTAATAAATAATTTGGGAAATTATTTATTGTTTGATGGATGTTTGTGAATGTTAATTGATAGTTAAAAAACCGACTATCAATATGGGACAAATGCTTTGATCGTTTCAAAGAGACCGAGATCGAGATTTATTTCTCGAAAACCACTTCGATCCGGTTTGTACGTTTCGTGGGAAACGAGTTTGGATTCGAAGATGGAGCAGTGTAGTGCAAGGGCTAGTCGCTACTAATCCTGAGGATATTTCCAAAATGGATGTAGTAGGAGTAGTGCCTTCGGTTCTGTTCGTCCCCGGGACGGACTTGTATGGATGAATGATTTCGGAACATCGTCGGGTGGAGGATGGGCATTCTAAGGGATATGTTCTAAAAAGGTAACGCTAAGCCTCAAGCCTCATCAACCGAGAATGACTGAAAATCAGGGGTTATGCAGCAAGGCTAGGTGGGAAGCACCCATTCAGGGTGAGGTCATCCCTGTCTAGATGTCCCTTTTTATTTCGGCTTAGTGGGCGGTTGCTGATCCCAACCGCGGGGTGATCTCACTCGGGATTATCTAGTAAGGGGTAGTCCCGGTCTTGTGTTGTAGGGGAGCGGGCGTACTCCTCGGTACTGTGATCTAGGCCACGTACTGTGATAGGTGGTACCCCAGTGCCTAGTCATTAGTTGGAAATCCATTCTCCCTACGTGCCTTGTACGAGTTTTGTTTGTATTACCCACTCTGTGGCTAGTAGCTGGAATTTAATCATGTAACAATTTCGGCTATTTTATAAGTATTTGTATATAGACCCTATTATAATATCAGAGGATTTCTATAAAAATTGTTTTAGCTATCGTAAGGTAAAAACCCGACATGTTTATTTGTGGCATGATCTTACGAGATGCTTTTGTTTTCAAAAAAAATATTTTTGAAACTTTAATAATCAATTGAATGTGATTTTCTCACGCTGGTATTCCAGACTGACTCGGGTGTTATTTAACTATAATGCTCGGGACAGACCGAGTATTATAGGACACAGGATATGATGCTGTGGAGCTCAGGAGACGAGATGGATGACGATACGTACTTTCATACTTGTTTTATATATATATTCCGCTATGTTGATTTGCTGTATATCTAGTTGTATGTTATTGCAGTTGAACTGTGATTGATGTACTCTGATGATGTAATATATAAACAGAGATATTTGATTTTGAGTAAAGATCATTTATTATCTATTATATTTTATTCCGCTGCGATGGTTAGATTCCGTTGTTGTTTTCTATTTTCTTCTTCTACCTCTTCTTCTTTAACCTAAATGATTCGTATTTCTATACAACTTGAGTTAATTGTTGTAGAATTGTCTTGAATCAAGGGGTACGGATTTTGATGCAGCGGAAATACGAAAAAACGAATGAAACGGTGAAAATGACAATTGGTGGATTGAAGATACTGAAAGGCCCAAATCCGTTGATCCAAAGATACCGGATTCTAGCAAATCTCCGACACGTTGATTGTGCACGATACCGTGAAGAAAGATCTACAATTCTTTTAGGGTTGATCAAGCGCACTTGATTCCGCGAATTGGCTTCAACGATCGTCGATTCGAGCGCACTCGAATGTCGAAAGTGGAGATAGGAGATTACACTCAACTATCAATTTAAATGGAGGCACAAAGCTTCACAAATAAGAGTTTATTCGAAAATAACCAAGTTACAAAATGACCCAACATGCCTATTTATAGGCTAGAACACACACTAGGTTGTGAACGACCTAACAACCGGCGACTTAAACCAACAGCGACTCAAAACAAGACACACGACCTAACATAAGTCGTTAGCGTCCTGGTCAGGCCCGACCTTACATCACGAACACAACATAACACTCGCGCGACTTAATAACAACGCGACTCAACATATACAAGCGACTTACGACTTAAACAAACGACATAAGAAACACATTACAACAAGAGCGACTTACGACATATACATAACACCACAGACAACAACACATTAACGATCCAAACAGCAGCGACCTAAGGAATGCGGCATATGTTAATAGCATGCGGTATAAGGTCGTTGGCAACTTAACTTCAAGCTTCAGTAGCGATTTAAGGCTTCAACAACGGGATCTTCTTCACGCGACCTAACTAGGTCGTAGGTCGTTGGAGTTAGGTCGGAGCGATCTAAAGACTTGCTGCATAACCGTTTCCACTGCCTTGCTCCGGTACCTCGCTAGGTCCTTTCATATAGGTCGTTTGCGACCTAAAATGCTGCGACTTACAGAATAATGCACTAAGTATCGGTTTCACTCCATCATCCTTCTCGTTTGGTCGCTCGCGACCTAAGACTTCATTAGTTTTTACTTGCAAGCGACCTTCACTAGGTCGTAACTCCTTACCGCGTGGCTCGTTAGGTCGTGAACGACCTAAGGCAAGTAATTGTGTTGCTTCGTCATTAGGCTGGGCTGCATCATCCTCCCCTGGTTGGGAAAAATTCGTCCTCGAATTTAAAAGTTCTCCCCCATTGGATTGTTTGTCTCCATAATAAGGTATGAGATGTTTAACATTAAACACGTCAGAAGTGTACACATCCTCCGGCAGTTTCAACATATAAGCGTTTTCATTGATCTGTTTCACAATTTTTACAGGACCAATCTTTCGAGCCTTAAGTTTATTGTATGCTCCCATTGGAAAACGATCCTTCGTTAATACTGCATATACTAAATCTACTTCATTAAATTCAACACTTCTTCGCTTCAGATCCGCAGATCATTTATACTTCTCATATGTCTTCTCCAATCGTTCATGAACGATTCTATGGCATTCTTTCAACCCATCAACGAAATCAGCCACTCGCTTAACTGTCCCCTTCGGTTGTGGTACTATCGTTAAATCCAATGGCCCCTTTGGCAAGCTTGAATATACAATCTGAAATGGACTGAAACCCATACTACGGTTGATAGCATGATTATGAGCAAACTCTGCTTAACATAACTTCACATCCCAACTTTTCATATTATCTTTCACAAGACACCGCAATAAATTTCCCAACTATCTGTTCACAACCTCCGTCTGTCCATCTGTCTACGGATGATAAGCGCTACTAAATTTCAACTTTGTTCCCACCATCTTCCACAAACTTAGCCAAAAACGACTCAGAAATCTGGTATCCCTGTCTGAAACTATAGATTCTGGTAAACCATGCAAGCGATAGATCTCTTTAAAGAACAACTGTGCCACATGAACTGCATCCGTCGTCTTCTTACAAGCAACAAAATGTACCATCTTCGAGAAACGGTCCACCACAACATAGATAGAGTCATTTCCCCGTTGAGTCCTCGGCAAGCCCAACACAAAATCCATGCTTATATCTACCCATGGTTTTGTAGGAACAAGTAAAGGCATATACAATCCCGCATTTGTTGTTGTCCCTTTCGAAACTTGACAAACATGACATCTACGCACAAACTTTTCAACTTCCCGCCTCATCGAGGGCCAATAATAAGTCTGAGAAATCAATTGCAATGTGCGATCCCGACCAACATGTCATTCTTCATGCAACTCTTTTACAATTTTCATTCTCAAGCTGCAATCTGGTACGCACAATCGATTCCCTTTGAATAAGAATCCATCTACCAACACAAACTCATCAGTACTCCCATCCTTGACTTTCTCAATAATCTTCGTAAAGTAAGGATCTTCTTCAAACAACTCTGGCAATAGTTCAAATCCTGTCACTTCAACCTTCATCGTTGTCAACAAATGATTCCTCCTGCTCAAGGCATCAGCTACACGATTCGTCACCCCAGATTTGTGCTTCACAACAAAAGTAAATTGTTGTAGATACGCAACCCATGAAGCGTGTCTAGGTGAAATTTTGTCCTGCCCTTGCAAATGCTTCAATGCTTCGTGATCCGTATAAAGAACAAACTCCTTCTAAAACAGATAATGTCTCCAGTGCTTCACAACTTGAACAATCGCGTAAAATTCCACGTCATAAGTGCTATATCTCAACTTGGCTCCAGACAATTTCTCACTGAAATAAGCAACTGGTCTTCCCTTTTGACTCAATACTCCACCAATACCAACCTTTGAAGCATCAGTTTGTAACTCGAACAATATCTGAAAATCCGGTAATACTAGAATTGGTGCTGTCGTCAACAGTGTCTTGATCTTCTCAAAAGCAACCCCTGCTTCCTTTGTCCACTAGAACTTCTTTCCTTTCATGCAATCAGTTACAGGTGCCATTACGCTGCTAAAATGTGGAATGAATCTTCGATAAAAAGATACCAACCCATGAAAGCTTCTCACTTCAGTAATTGTCTTGGGTTGTGGCCAACTCCTGACAGCTTACACTTTGCTTTCATCCACTTGAATACCATCCTTTGACAGAACATATCACAGAAACAAAACACTGTGCGTCATGAACACACACTTCTTCGCTGCTGCATAGAATTGCTCATGTCGTAGAATAAACAGCACTTCTCGCAAATGCTGAACATGCTCTCTCATACTCCCACTATAGATCAAAATATCGTCAAAGTAAACTACTACAAACTTCCCAATGAATGGTCTGAAAATCTGGTTCATTACTCTTATAAAAGTACTCGGAGCATTTGATAAGCCAAACGGCATAACCAGCCATTCGTATAAACCTTCCCTCATTTCAAAAGCAGTCTTCCACTCATCACCCGGTCTTATACGAATCTGGTGGTATCCACTCTTCAAGTCAATCTTCGAGAACACAACAGCCCCACTCAACTGATCAATCAAATCATCGAACCTCGGTATAGAAAACCTGTATCTCACAGTTATCTTGTTTAGAGCCCGACTGTCCGTACACATCCTCCATGAACCATCCTTCTTCGGCACCAATAAAGCTGGCACTGCACATGGACTCAAGCTCTCCTGAACACGCCCCTGTTCTAACAACTCCTCCACCTGCCTTCTCAGTTCCTCATGCTCCTTAGGACTCATCCTGTAATATGGTCTGTGTAGTAATACTGCCCCTGGCACAAGATCAATCTGATATTGAATGTCCCACAACGGTGGTAGCTCCTTTGGCAACTCTTTAGTAAACACGTCTTCAAATTCCTCCCATACTGGCTTTACTCCCTCTGGAACTTCAACAGATTCACTAGCTTCATGTCCAATCAACAAGAACACCTCTGGACTATCCTCTATTTCTTCAATAAACTCCTTCAAAGTCAATAAAGTCTTTAGCTCCTCAATCTCTTCTGACTTGCTCTCTCCTTGCTGTCTCTTCTTCGGAACTAAAATGATCTTAACACCTTCAAACATAAAGCTGTAGTTGTTGGTTCGACCATCATATTGCACTGCTTGGTCATACTGCCATGGTCTTCCCAAAAGCAAGTGACAAACATCCATCTCCACAACATCACACCAGATCTCATCTTTATACTTCTTCCCAATAGAAAACGGAACATGAACTCGCATGTCCACCTTCACCTCTCCTCCTTTCCTTAACCACGCTAACTTGTATGGATTTGGATGCTTCTCCGTCTTCAACTTCAACTTTCTCACAGCTTCGGTAGAAATGATATTGTCACAACTTCCCGCGTCAATCACAAATTCACACACCTTTCCTAGTATAGTGCATGTCGATTGAAAGATATTACTCCTCAACCAACTAGCTTCTTCCTCTTTCTTTGGTGTTAAACAAGATCTCCTCATCATTAGATTGCATCCTTCATCTCCCGACGCGATATCATGTTCATTCCCCTCAACTGGACTAGAATAATCTTCACCAACATCCTCACCTTCCGCTTCAACAATCATTGCTCGCTTCTTCGGCTTCAGATATTCATTGCTTTTGTGACCAAATTCCTGACAATTAGAGCATTTGATACTGTTGTTGACCTTTGCCTTTGCAACCTCATTCACAACTGGTTTACTAACAGCTTTCGAAACATTGGAACTCCCACTAGCACCTTTGTTCTGAGTATTGGAACTTGGAAACACACCACCCCCTCGTCTTCCCTGCTTCTCCCAAGCCAACGCTTTCTGATGTGCTTCTGCAACAGATCTAGGATCAAACATGTTCACCGTATCTTGAATCTGCATTCTCAACCCCCCAACAAACCTAGCAGTCAATTGTTCCTCTGTCTCCATAATGTCATTTCGAGCAATCAGTTGATAAAATTCGTCAGCATAATCATTAACAGTCTTCGTCCCCTGCCTCAGATTCTGCAACCTCTGATACACAAGTGATTGATAATTGTAAGGTAAAAATGTAGCTTTCATCAGTTTCTTCATCTTCTCCCATGATTCAATCTTCGACTTCCCCATCCGTTCTTGTGTAAGTTTGGTTTGCTGCCACCACGCCATAGCTCTCCCCCTCAACCTAGTAGCAACCAACTTCACTCGACGATTTTCCGGAACCTCTTTGAAATCAAAGATCTCTTCAACATTAGACAACCAGTCCAAGAATTCTTCTGCAACCATTCCATCCTTGAATTCAGGAATTTCCATCTTCATCCCCGATTCCCAACGTCGATCATCATCTATATCCCGATACTGACATCGTGCTTGATCTCGATCTCGATAATGAACACTTCCTCTATCACCATCAAACTCCTCATCAAAATCTGATGTATATCGATGTTGATCACGTCCACCAACATCTCTACTACCACCACTTCTACCACCAACATCCCTTCGATCTACATTCCTCCGACCACGATCATCCACATTTCTTCGGTTTCGATCATCAACATTCCTATCATGATTGTCAACACTTCTACGATCATGATCTTCTCTTCTCTCCCGATCTGAATGTGGTGAAACTCTACTACCCCCATGGCTCGATTCAGGTGAAACCCTTCTTCTACTTTGATTCATTTCAAGCATCATTCTCTCTAATTGTCCAATTCCTTCATCAAGCTTTTCATGGATGCGTTGTTCCATTTGATCGGCTTCTTCTCTTCTATACAACGCTTCAACATTCTGATGGCGGTTAGCACTCTTCGGAGGCATTGTCAAATCAAACAATCAAACACAACTTCAAAAACTTCAAAATGAACTTCAACTCTCGGCCTCCACTTAGGTCGCACGGCTCCTCTAACTCGCACAAACCAATCGCGGCCTAACTCAATCTCGGTCAAAATCCAAACCTCACTTTGGCGCGCAAAATCCCAACAAGCAAAATTCAAACACTTTCCAAATTTTGATCCAAAATGATATGGATCAAACTCCCAACTTGTTGCAACTTTACGATGAACACGATGAATATCAAACTTCAAACTTCTTGGCTCCAAGACTCGGCTTAGCTATGATTGGCTAAGTCTAGCTCTGATACCAAAAATGATGCAGCGAAAATACGAAAAAACGAATGAAACGGTGAAAATGACAATCGGTGGATTGAAGATACTGAAAGGCCCAAATCCATTGATCCAAAGATACCGGATTCTAGCAAATCTCCGACACGTTGATCACGCACGATACCGTGAAGAAAGATCTACAATTCTTTGAGCATTGATCAAGCGCACTTGATTCCGTGAATTGGCTTCAACGATAGTCGATTCGAGCGCACTCGAATGTCGAAAGTGGAGATAGGAGATTACACTCAACTATCAATTTAAATGGAGGCACAAAGCTTCACAAACAAGAGTTTATTCGGAAATAACAAAGTTACAAAATGACCCAACATGCCTATTTATAGGCTACAACACACACTAGGTCGTGAACGACCTAACAACCGGCGACTTAAACCAACAGCGACTCAAAACAAGACACATGACCTAACACAAGTCGTTAGCGACCTAGTCAGGCCCGACCTTACATCACGAACACAACATAACACTCGCGCGACTTAATAACAACGCGACTCAACATATACAAGCGACTTACGACTTAAACAAACGACATAAGAAACACATTACAACAAGAGCGACTTACGACATATACATAACACCACAAATGACTCAACACATTAACGATCCAAACAGCAGCGACCTAAGGAATGCGGCATATGTTGATAGCATGCGGTATAAGGTCGTTAGCGACTTAACATCAAGCTTCAGTAGCGACTTAAGGCTTCAACAACGGGATCTTCTTCACGCGACCTAACTAGGTCGTAGGTCGTTGGAGTTAGGTCGGAGCGATCTAAAGACTTGCTGCATAACTCGTTTCCACTGCCTTGCTCCGGTACCTCGCTAGGTCCTTTCATATAGGTCGTTTGCGACCTAAAATGCTGCGACTTACAGAATAATGCACTAAGTATCGGTTTCACTCCATCATCCTTTTCGTTTGGTCGCTCGCGACCTAAGACTTCATTAGTTTGTACTTGCAAGCGACCTTCACTAGGTCGTAACTCCTTTCTGCGTGGCTCGTTAGGTCGTGAACGACCTAAGGCAAGTAATTGTGTTGCTTCATCATTAGGCTGGGCTGCATCAGATTTGCGGGTTGTTACATATTAACTGCAAATTTAATTTCCGTTAAATTTTTGGTTATTGTCGATAAGTTTTAGAATTTTCATTCCATCCTTTTTAAACCTTCTAGTTCTATAATTACTACGTTCTTAATAACTAATATGAATATCGTCGTAAATTATGCTATATTTATTTATTTATTAAATTTTAACCAATAAGCGCAGTTGTACATACATACATACGTACATGCATATTCCTATTTCTAACTATTAATTCTTAAATTAGAACATTCCTTTCCACATTTTAGTTTATTTGACTACCCTTTCAAAAAGAATTGCCGTTATAGCCTTCTATTAATTAACCAAAAGTGAAGCTTTATTTCGTTTGAATTACAAGAAATTATTTCTCTTCTTTTATTGAAATAGAAAGTGTAAACTATAGAAAATAATATCCATACTTTATGTATCTCTTTCCTTTTCGGTACGTTCCTTATTAATTCAAACGAAGCACTTTTATACATATCTTTGGAATTGGATAATTTATGGAAATTACATAGAAATAGATATAACTAAATTATGCCCCACTATAAATAAATTAAAGTATAGAAATTTACATTCCATGTCAACTAGAGCAACTTAATTTACTACCCAATTATAAATTTAGAATAAACCTACCGCTTTACAAACGTTCTATAATAATAAATATTTAGGACTGATTTTAAATATCTAGATTAGGTTGTACATACTATTCCTATTCCAGTTACCTTTTTTATTCAATATGTAGGTGATAATCTTATACATTTGTTTTAATCCTATAACTCATCGGATCTTATACAGGCATAATAATTAAATAAATTCGATGATATAAATTTCAATGTTACAAATAAATTATATAATTTCTCACTCGCCTTTTAAGCTTTCCAAATCTGGATCCATTGCTTTACTTGACATCTTTTTCATTCTAATCCAAAAGATTATGTATTACAAGGAATATACATACTGTTAGAGAGATTTGGGGTTAAGGGGAATGTAGATTTATAATAATAAAATTTACCTTCGGTGGTACCGATTCGCTCCATCTCTTCTTCGCTTTTGTTTTCTATTTTTCTTCAATTTGTGTGTGATTAAAATATTTTATGATTTTTAGAAACAATGGTGAAGGGAAAATGAAAGAGCTTCGCTACTTGGATCGGAAAACATAAGAAGAGAAGTGAGAGATTACGCCTCTATATATAGGCGCCCGAATCAACTGAAATCGTTACGGACTGTTTGGCCAACGTTCAAACCCTAGCCGCCACCTCCAACCAGTTGACTGCCCTCTATAAGAGGTTGACTGGCCCAAGTAAGAGGGTCGACATTGGGGTCCCGCATTTCTTATTATTTATTTCCATTTTCATTTTTTAATTATTTTCGTTCCGGAAACTTCAAATGCTAAAAACTTCTTCGTCTGAGCTCTGATCATGAAACTCCGTCGTTTACTCAAATCCATTTTCTAAGCCTTAAATATTCTAATTATCATTAATTCTACGAGATATTACATTTTCCCCTTTTAAATGAATTTTTTTTCCCGAAATTCCCCAAGGGTTGAATCATGCAACATGGCGGCAATCAATCTAAGCTATCCAATCAATTAGTGTACAACAAATTTTATAGCCAATCGTGTACAAGTGCATGGTGTATCACAACATACAAAACATGCATGCAGAATGATTCTTAAATGGTGCCTCCTATAAGAATGCATTCTTTTAAAAACATTTTGAAAATATGATGCAAACAACCTAGATATACTGGAATTTCTATAGGTATGCAAGTTTTCAAAAAGCAAAAATCCTTTTTCAAACGATAATTTCCATTAATTAACTTATTTATTTAATTAATTAATTTTATTAACCTTATTAATAAATTTAAAAGTTTGAAATTAATTTATATTAGTTTTAAACACTTTGAAAATTTTCATTACATTATAACATATATAATATGTATAAATTATATTTTAAATTTACATTTAAATTTAAAAGTATTATATTTTCAATTTTTGAAAAAAATTGAAAATTTATATTATAACATTTATAATATTTTTCTCATTTTAAATTTAACTTTAAAATTTAACACTTTTATTTTTTATTTCAAAATAAATTTGAAATTAGCTCAAGGGCCAATTCAAATTAGGCATTTTCCATAGGTATAACCTTTTGGGCGTACGTTATTATTTCGGACCGAACTAGCAGCCAAGTGGGCAGAGTACTTGATTACCCAAACTCAACCCTAGGTTCCACTTTTTTGGACACCCTACTATATGGGTATGCTTTAATTAGTTAACCATAACATGAATAATTTCGACTGCATATGCTATTGGGCTCTGATACCATTGTTGGAACTAGATCAGCCCGTAGTAGAAGTTATGGGTAAATTTCAAAAAAAAAAATCTCATATCAGATCTTTATTGGGCCTGTGAAGTTAGATTATTTAAAATATTTCTAAATTATATTTAAATAAAAAAAATTATTTTATTTAAATTTACAAAATTATATATTTTATTAAATTTATGTCTTAATATATATATATATATATATGTGTATGTATATATGTATATGTATATATTTATACGTATATGTGTGTGTGTATGTGTGTGTATGTATATGTGTATGTATGTGTATCATATACACTTATGTGTGTTTGCATGTGTAACATGTCAACCCATGCAAGGTATAACATATCTGTGTATAGATGCCGGGATTTACATCACAATGAACATGTTAGCTCAACCAATATGCAAGTGTATATTGTCCAAATATATATGTATATGTATGTATGTATGTATGTATATAGTATTATTATATATAAGTAGTATATATATTAAGTTCTGTTTAAATAAATTTATATAAATATATAAGTATATTTATATATATGTACATATACTTATATATATTATCATATGAATAAAATATTAATATCACATATTATTATTATAATAGAGTTATGTAAATATAAATAAAGTATTAATAAATATTAGATTATTACTTTATGGGTAGGCTTTAATAAGTTAACCCTAACATGACTAATTTCGACCGCATAGGCTATTGGGCTCCGATACCGTTGTTGGAACTAGGCCACTCCGTAGTAGAAGTTATAGGTGGATTTCAAAAGAAATTCTCATATTGGATCTTTATTAGGTCTATGAATTCTAGATTATTTAGAACATTTCTAAATGTTATTTAAATAAAATCTTTTATTTGTTTAAACTTATAAATTATATGTTTTATTAAATTTATGTCTTGATGTACACACATACACGCACATATGCATGTATATTTATGTATATATATGTGTACGTATGTATGTGTGTGTGTGTATATGCAAGTGTATCATATACACATATGTGTGTATGTGCATGTGTAACATATCAATCCATGCAGGGTATAACATACCCATGTATAGATGCTAGGATTTACATCATTAACGGACAAGTTAGCTCATCTAATATGCAAATTATATTGTCCAAATATATATATATATATATATGTGTATGTATGTATGTATGTTTATACAGTATTATTTATATATAAGTATTATTTTGTTCAAATAATTTTATATAAATATTTAAGTATATTTATATATATGTACATATACTTATATATATTATCATATGAACAAAATATTAATATTACATACGCATTATTATAATAGATTATGCAAATATAAATAAAATATTAATAAATGTTAGATTATTAATTTTTATTTAAACTATGAGTAATACAAACACACACACACACATATATATATTAATATTAAATTATTTTATTTAAATATATATACACACAAATATATGTATAATATATATATATATATAAATGAATAAAGTACTTCAAATATATTTTTTAAGTATAAAAGTCCAAGTCTTGGGCACAACTTAGAAATTTAAAAAAAAAATTAAAATACATTTTATTTAATTATCCATTCAAAAATTTATAAAATATTAAATAAAAATTAATTTCAAAACTTTATTTTAAATTTTGAATTTCTAGAAAAACCAAAATCATATTTTATGCTTTGAAAAAAAATTCCACAACTTGTTTAAAATAATTTTAAAACGATTTTTCTTTTTTCTTTGAAATTTGGTAATTACTTTAAAAATAAATAAATAAAATTGAATTTTTCTCCCAAGAGCTTCTTTACTGCTAATATATTTTATACGATATAAATTTTATAATATATTTGAATTAATATAATTTATTTATGTAATAAATTAATTTAAATAATAATATTAATAAAAAACAATTTCATTGTTGAAAACTATCATAACTTTAATTCTTTACATATATAATTATATAACTATTTTTGATTAAATTATGATGTTGTAATTAATTATAAACTATGTATATGTAATTAAATGATATACATTAGTTTAATAAAACATAAAAATTGTATTTTTATTCATAACCATGTTGATTTGATGTATATTTGATATAATATATGTATGTAGGTACATGTATACAAAGTTCAATTTATATTTACATGCATATAGCCAACAACTTTGTGCTAACATTACTTGCATATCGGAACCGCCACCTAACTAACAATATATATAATATATACATATATAATAAAATATTATGATTGACAATTGATAATTATATTTTAATTAGAAACATACCATAATCCCAATGCCTTAGAGTACGCCTTGAGAAGATGACTTCTGCCCCTTGAAACTATTTCTGATTCAACATAGAGCTAGTCCTTGAACCGTTGACCACCAACTATCGGATACGGTTGAATTTGACTTGATTTGAGCTTCGATAAGATGGAGGGAATAGCGATAATTTTTTCTCGGTAAGAAATGGAGGAGAAGGCAGCCAAAGATTCAAATCAAATTAGGTTAGAGATGCTTATATAGTGGATAGAGGAGAAAAGGGTAGATGTCATCTCATACTACTTCTCCTTTAATCTGAGCCATCCAATATCAAGCCTTTTCTAACCTAATTTTTGCCACACACTAGACATAGTTGGTGCCAAAAATAACAAGCCTAATGATGGATCTTAAACCCATTAAACCCAAATAAAATATTATGCAATTAAATCCAATTTAATTACTTATCGATACCATATATCGATTGATATATTTATAACTATTATAAATATTTTTAATTAATATTTCTACATTAAATCATAATCAAACTTTATAATTAATATTTCATAAATATTGAGTAATTTAATTAATTTAGAACAATTATAAATTAATTTAATTAATTTATCACAATTGTAAATTATTTTAAATCATTTGGTCAAAGGAGAATTCATGGTTTTGGTTGTATGACTCGTTAGGTGTAAATTAGGTTAGCAATTAATATCAAACTATTCAAACATTAACATTCACATGTCATTTAGCAAGTGGTATGACATTTTGACCAAATTTATCACTTACTTGGTTTCCGTAGAAGTCAAATTTTACTTTATTAAGCGTTACGCATTCATGACTTTATTTACACCAATTCTTTTCGTCAAGACTATATTACTTTGAACTTATGGAACTTGGTATTGGTTAAAATTCCAATATCATCCACATTCAATTCTATAGTACAAACATAAAATCGTTGACTCAATAATAACAATTATCATTAATCGAACTGCTCTGGCCACAGACTTTGAGTTGACTTGAGTTGATCGTGATACTAATCCTATATAACCGAGGATACGAATCCTCTCTTGAATGGTGCTTCACTTTTAATTCTTTCACTCGACCCAGCTATAGTCACTCATGGACACAGTGCCATGATTTGACTATAATCAAAGTGGAGCTTTCGTATTAAAGATCCACACTATTCTCAGGTTCAGAGAATTGTGTAAATCAGTCACATCGATATTTTTTGTTTGACCATAGCTATATTAACCAACAAAAAACTATTGAGTGGGTCATTCCATAGTTATCCTATAACTATGAATACGTAACCCCTAGGTCCCCTAGTAATAATGAGTAATACACTGCCCAATATTTAGAGATTGTTTTGTACTCTAGTCTCAACTGATACAACATTTTGTAACTACTATCACAAAGCATACCATTTATGGATTTCCATTTAAATACACTTACAATAAAATATATTAACATAACATATTATACAGGTATATATAGGAAGGAAACACCTTGTACTTCGAAAAAGATCGGTCATTCAGTTAGATATGTGTAACAAATTACATAATTTCCCATAAGTCATACCCCTAACTCTATCAAAGAGGTTGCATACGTAGTTCACTGATCGTTGGAGTTCACTAGCATATCTTCCTTGTAGACCTCCATTGCCTGATCTGATCCTTGAACATTGAGTTCACCAATTGCTGGTAGCTCTAGCATTCTTTAGACTCAACGACATCATAGGGTAATAATACAGTCCCCAATCAATAATGAAACTAGTGTGTTTTTGAACTGGAATGTGCATTGCTACTTGATTGTAGCCAGAATGCGATTCCATGATGGATAATCATTCATGTCCGGTGGTTGAGTCTACTAGCTGGTCAATCTTTGGCAGCAGGAAGTTGTCCTTTGGGCACGCTTTATTCAAATCTGAATAATTGATGCATGTCGACTTTTTTCCATTAGGCATCTTGACCAGTACTGGATTTGATACTCACTCGTGGTATATAACATCATGGATAAAGTCGTTAGTCTTCAACTTATTCACTTTTTCTATCGATGCAGTGGATTTCTTCGGACCTAGCTATACCTCTTCTGCTTCACATAAGGGCATCGTAGCTTCATAGTCAATGTATGACACGATATCTCTAGTGATATTCTACACATATCAAAATGCATCAGGCAAACACATCTAGGTTTGCCGAAGAAATCCTGCTAACTCCTTATTAATCTTCACTTTAAGATGAGATCCAATCTTTAGAACTAAAGTGGCATTAACTTCATCAACCAGGATGTTAATCATCGGCTCGACTGGGGCTACCCTTGCTTCCCCTGACTCTTTCTGTAGATCCACATATTTGCAAATTTTATTATGTCATCCAAGCTAGGACTTAGGCGGTGGTTGTCATTCTACAGGCCCTTTACATACTATTAAAGTTTCTTCTTCCCGATCACATTCTTGATTATATCCCGCAAATGTCAACACTCATTAGTGTTGTGACTTTATATCTCATGGAAGTGACAATATTTCCCAAACATCTTTTCTCTTTCATTTGACTCCCTCTGAGCTAACTTTTTGTAGTTTTCAGTGCCTTGCATGACAAGGTAAATGTTCTCCATGATTTTGTTCAATGGGTTATAATCTTTATCGAATGTTTCTTGAAATCTGGCTTTCTGCTTCCAATGCCTTGGTTTCCTCTTTTTCGATTAGTATTCCTGTTTCCAACATTAATTGCAACATTTTCAGTGCTCTCACTGGTATGCTTCATAGCAACGTTGCTTTACACAACTTCTGTAGACGGCCTACCACCATCGTTTTCGACTGCTATATCTGCCTCTTTCAAGTATATAAATTGGGGCACCTTTCAAAAAATCTTTCATGTTTGGCGGCTTCAACGTTAACCACTTATGAAAATCAACATCTAGATGAAATCCTCTAATCAATGCCATCAACATAATTTCTTCCTTAGCATTGCTCACTTCAGTCACTATGGTGTTAAATTTACTTAGAAAGTTCTTTAAAGACTCTTTGGGATGTTGAAAAATACTGGACAAGGACATCACGTCCTTTGGGTGAGCGGTATGAAGTTAGAATTGCTATACAAACTTCCTAGCTAATTGATCAAATGAAGATATGAATTTCGACACGATTCGAGTAAATGACATCGTAGCCACTCCCTTAAGAAATATAGGGAAATATTTACATCTTACAGCGTCAGTTGCACTGGCACCATCCATGTTCCATTCATACTTCAAAAAGTATTGTCTTGGACCAGTCGTTATGTTGTATGATGACATCATAAGCATCGCTAATCTCTTGGGATAATCCTCCCATAAAATGTTTTCAGTGCATGGGTTCTTGCTAGGTGAAGAACTTCAATCATCGTTACTTCTATGTTAATTCTCATTCACTTGCATCCTCACCATATCAGCAAGATACTCCAGATCTACTGAATCGACTAAAGGGCAATCATCAAGGCCTGCTCCGAGTGTTTGGCTCTAAAAACACTTTTAGTTTGTTTCATGATATCTGGGATTCCTATCTTTATAAGAACCGTTCGTCTAATCCTTCGATTTCTATGTTCTCTTCATGATGGCTCAGTGGCAATTGTTTGAGCTCTACCACTCTGGCTATCAATTACTTGCTCAATATTAACTCCATCACACAACTTAATACCTAGATCATCAATCACATTTCAAGGTCTTAAATCGATACTGACTTATAGGGTAAGCTCGATACTGAGTTAAGATTTTCTAACTTGAGCATATCTAGTCCCCATTTTGAAGTCTCGGCTTTCCCTCTTTTCATCTTATGTGTTCCATCTCTTTGGTTTCTTTCTGACAAAGAAGAATTCTCTTCTTCTGAATCAGAAGTTAATAACTCCTTGCGAATCTTTTTTAGTCTCTGGGATAGCCGAGTTATCAAATCAATACTTTCCTTCATCTGCTTCAGCATAGCACTCTAGCACTCCATCGTCCTTCTATTCATTTCCATCACCATTATGTCCAAATCAACCTCAGTTACTATTTATGGCGCACTTGGAATTTCAACGGCAACAAGTTGATTTGTCTCTTCCTCATGTAGAGAGCCTTCATTTTCAGTGTTGTTGTTAGGTTTTAAAGCTATTGATTTTCCCATAGCATTTCCGAATGCCATGGATTTCTTGGATCTAATGATAGATTTTATGGAAATGTAAGTAATCACAAATCTTGCAGCAGTAGCTTTTAGATCTAACTCATGGATTATAATAATCCAAAGGCTCAAGATAGATTCAAAGAGAGAATTTAGAGATTTCTTAGTGAAAAGCATCAAAATGTTTGCAACAAAAGTGGGACAAACACCCATTAGATTATAAGCAGAGATTGATAAAGAATTAAATGTGAACTGAGGTAAATAACACAAGAGAATTTATAGTGGTTCGTTGAATACTTTGACCTACGTCCACTCATTCTTTTTAATGATTCCTGAGTTTCTATATAATTGTGATTTTAAAAGTCGGTTGCTTATAAATTAGGCAAGGATTCAACAGAGTGTTTGGGTAAAATCGGCTGATTTAGAAAGTAAAGAAAAGATCTCGTTTTGCCCTTCTCTCTCTTTAGTTATAAATGAAGATCAACAAAGCGAGGTTTGAAACCTTCTCCTCGCAAGAGGCTCAGAAAGAGATCATGGCTTACTCAACACTTGACTTCTCAACTCGCCTTGAGTCAAGACTCATAAGTAGGTACTGACTTGTGACTTGTCTTGGTTTTTTGCTTTGCTTTGCATTTGGACTTCGACTTTTTGAAATGAGTAGGCTAAGTCGGCATCAAGACTTGGTACCTAATTGAGTGATTCAACTTGATACCAACTTGAGACTTAGTCATTGGAATTTCCATTCTAGTTCCTCACCACTGAGTCATTTGACTTGTCTGATGAATGGCTAAGTATTTTCCAATGCCAAGAAGGGTTCTGCATTGATACTTTGGGATTTACTTGAGTTTTGGTTTCCAAACTTTTGTTTTGAGATTTCTAGCTTATTTTATGACCATTCAATGGTTTTGACTCGTCTAGACATGGCTTGGTTCAAAAGTAGGATAACACGTATGCACATGAGAAAACTCAAGTAAAAACCTATGTGTAGTGAAACAACTACGTTGTGGATTTGAATGTATAGAAAAATCAAATAGTATAGGCTATATAGATAGGGTATACTATGCTTATGGAGAGAGCACCATTTTGCATGGCATGAAGTTAAGAACAACTGCATAAAATCATATACAATAGCTTATACATTGGTAAAACATGGAGAAAGTTTCATAGAGCAACAAGGCAAGATACATCAAGGAAACATGGTCCAGATTAGATGTTAACTAAGTCATAACAAACTGATCTAGTAGTATAGGGAGGGATCCAAGCATGCTAATAAGTAGCACCATAGCAGGTTGGAACTGCAAAGCAAATGCATATATGAAATGCAAAAACTCAGTTATGGGGATAAGTTGTAATGTTTGTTCTTGCGGGTCAATGAAGATCACAACAGGTTGGAACAAATAATGTAGAGTTTATGGACAAATGGTAAGAAAATATTAAAAAAATGTTTCTTACAAATATTAATAATTAGCAGTCAATTCTTCTAACAATATTTGTTCTTATAGTTGAAGGAAAACCCAAAAGAGCAACTTAAATGAACAATGGTTTTGAAGGTGGTGCATAGAAATAAGAAAACTGGACAAGTTACTCCATCTTTAACAAAAACCTATGTGTTTATTTTTACTCTCAAGTAATTTATCCATTCACTTGCATCACATTTATCATTATTTAGATAATGATTACTCTATCATTAAATTTGAAAAATAAGTTAAATTTATGATGAGATGTTGATAATTATAACAAATATACCTTTTTCTATGTAAACTTATGAAATGTATTGGGAATTTTTAAGGATTTTATGCCCTTGATGTTGGAGCTAAAATGAAATAGAGATTTAAAGTAACCTTTTGAACTTGTAGTATGTACAATGTGGGGAATAATCTTTAAGATTTATTTATTATAATTGAGCAGGACATTGCAAAAAAAGATACGTGCAAATGTTATGTCTTGTGTGAATTAATGAACACTTGCTTGACTTGTCAGATAATACTCAATTTTTAACCGAGTTCAATCTGAAAATGAGTAAAAAAAAGCTCAGTTAAAAAATAGGTAAAAAAAATTCAACATGGTTTTTAACCGAGTTTTTTAACTCGGTTTTCAAACCTAAAGATTTTATCTTAATGTAACTACTAATTCAGCATGTCTTTAAGGACGTGCTTTCCTATAAAAAAAACCACTAACTCGGTATAACTACAAAATCGATATAACTACCGATTAGGTATTTAACTAGTTAATATTTAGATAATAATGCATTGTTTTTATGTTTAGATTTTGCCATTATTTCTAGTTTCATACACAAAGCTTCTATCAAAGATATATGAATAGAAAGTTAGACACAATGAAGATAATTTTCATTTTTTATGTTTAGATTCTGCCATTGTTTCTAGTATAGGAGCTGATATTTTCACATAACTAGAAATAAATGTCAATCTTTCTATATTTAAAATTGAAGATACATTTAACAGCTGAATTTTAGAGGTAATTAATAATAATTATTTTATTAAATAAAATGGATTTTGGGAACTAAAAATGAGTAATTTGGAAATTATTTAATATCAAGCTTAAAATGAAAATATTGGATATTTAAGTTTTAATAAACTAAAATACAGAAATAAATTCGAGAAAATTTTATATGTTAGGTAAATAATTAAGTAGAGAAGATCTAAATTCTATTTGAATTTGTGCGTGACTTGTTTTAAAAAGGAAAAAAATGGTTTTATAAAAAGAAATGAAATAATAATATATATACATATACTCATAGCCCAAAGCCCAAAAGCCCATCACCATGCCTAAATCCTGATGTTTCTAATCTCTAGACATTTCTATTTTGAGACTTATCTTCCTTCAGTATAAATATTCACGTATACTTTTATTATATTATTTTCAACTTCCACAAGAAATTAACCAAACCCTCTTGCTTTTAAAAATTAAAATCAAATCAAATGAATTGTTCAAAATCCTCAAATTTGAATATGTGTATCTAGGCATCAATATAAACTTGCGTAAGGAAGGGATTCAGGTTTCGTTGATCCATTGGAAGTCTTAACCGTGCATAGGAGAGGGGGAAGAAGCAACAAGCTTCAAGCAGGTGAACGCACTCACGAATATAGGTCTATGTCATTTATTTCTTTGAATATGTTGTGTTTGGATTGTTATTTGATTATATAAATTTCTTGTGCATCCATTTAGAGGAGAAATGGTTGAAGGAGGAGGAAAAGATCGTTTGAGTCAGCGATCGCCTACCCAATTATGCCTCCGATCGATTGACCAACTAGGGAAATCGGTCGTGCACATTTTATTGTGTGTGTCTATGTATGTTTTATTTATATATTTATTTAATTATATTTATAGTTATAATAATTATTACTAAAAATGTTTATAAAAGAAAAAGTGTGTTATATATTTAATTAGAGTAAAATTTTATTTAATATTAATTATTTATTTAATTTTGATATTGATCATTTAATAAAAATTTAGTTGTTGATGAATCTATAGAAATTCAATAAAATTCTAGAAATATATGAAATTGTTCCTAAATGATATTTTAAAACTTATATAGTATATTTTATGAAATTTTGTATGTAATTAAAGTTCTGAAAATATAATTTTGGATTAAGAATATAATATATTGATTTAAAAATAGTATTTAATTATAGAAAATTATGAAATAATTGTTATGTATAATATTTAGTTTTATAAACTATTTTTATGGTTTTAAAAGAAATAAATGTGTTTTGTAATGTTATTGGTGAGAATTAAATTATTATTTAATTTTATAAAAGATTGAGAATTAGTATTTATTGTAAAGAATATACCATATTTGATTTTAGTTAATTAATTAGTAAATTCTATAATAAATATTTATTATTAGTTTCTAAGTATTTATTTTGTTATATAAGATTATATGTTGTGAATTATTCATTATTAAATAATGATTTGTTTCCCTTGTATATATACATATATACATATATATTTGAATAATCTATTTTTATATTATTCTTTTGATTGCTCCTTTCTTATATGTTTAATTGGATCATATGAATGATTCATCGTTGATATTGATTTGTTTAGTGATTTGGTATAATACGTCTATGACATCTTTCTATATGATTTTATGATGACTTTATTCTGTGTAGCGAGGACTCTGAATAAATGGAGTTATAATACCGTTTGGTATAAGACTTTTGGTAATATTTCTTCAGTTGGTCTTTGGACTCATTATATAGAATACTGAAGGAGCGAATATGATGTGTGAGCGCTGAATAAACAGATTACTAACACGTGGTGGTATGGGACACCGTTATATTATTTATTCAGTTATCCTTTGCTCATTTAATGCCATTCATAAAAGGATTTATTATGTATGATGGGGCTCGCTACGGTGAGTCATGTTTATAGCCATGTGTTAGCATATGTATCATGTTGTGTGTCGGCATGAGTATGCAACCATGTGTCAGCTATTATACCTATACATTCAGTACTTGTCTATCACTATCTGCCTCCCTTTATGGTTCGGGATTAAACCAAATTGGTTAGTCCCATCCTAGCGGCCTGATTGTGGGGGTCGCGCCCTAGATCTGTGGCACCTTATAGTTACGTGTTGGCAATACTTATAACCATGTGTTGGCAATGCTTATAGCCATGTGACGGCAATGCTTATAGATGTGTGTCAACGATGCAAACAACCGTGTGTCGGCAATGTATCGAGTCATGTTCGACAATGTTTCTATCTATGTGTCAGAAACATGTAGAGCAGTGCATTGGCAACGTGTAGATTCATGTGTCGGTAATCTTTATCCCCATTGTGTCACCTAAGCCAACATTCGGTTATCATTTCGGGGCATGTGTAGGGTCGTGATCGAGTTCTTGTGAAATCGAGCACACTAATGGACATGAGTCGCGATGTCTTTCGAGGTACCAAGGTAGTGGGAGCCGTGTTGGTGAAATACATGTGCCATGTTTTCCAATCACGTTTGTAGTCTCCTCTTTGATTCTGGTGTGTGTGATATAGACATATACTTATACTTCTCTATGAGACGATGAGTTGTGCTTATACCCAAGATTGTGTCCAGAGTACGATCAATCCATTTATCCTTCTTTGGCGTGTGTTTCATATTATCCTTCTTAGGGTGTATCATCGAATATCTTTCTCATTGGCGTGTGTCGCCAACTACTATTCATTGGCATGTGTTGCCAATTATACCTCTTAGGCGTGCCATCAATTATGTTTTCATAGGCATGTGTCACCAATTATATCTCCATTTGGCGTATTTCACCATTAGCATGTTTTGGCTTGTGGATGGTTATCTATATTGATATGGTGGACCTTTTTATTTATTGAACTTGAGCAATATATTTGTGCTAATTTATATGCTAGCCTGATTATACATGGTGATATCTCTTTATAGATGTTTTTTTGGATTTGGATGATGATTTCAAGTTATAGATGATTCACCTACTTGATGTTGATTCTATGATTTCTGATTTAATGTGATTTCTATATGGGTGATGACTTTTATGTATAGTTTTGTGATTTCTGATTCGGTATACTCTTATATGGATGATGATATATTTATGCATGGCCTTGTGATATTTGATATTTTATGACACGTTTGAAATTGTTTATGATATTTTAATTATACATCATACTTACGTTACCACTTATTTATTAACATTATAGATGCTATCATATTATTATACCTTGCATTATCGAGTTACTTAAGTATATTAACCTATGATTTAGACAGAGTCTGGCCGTGTATTATTTATGTAATACTTGAGTCAGTCTGAGACTTTTCAAGTACAAGGACTATATGGCCGGTTTGTGTTTTCTGGGCATAAAGGTAGCTAGTATTCTATATAGTCTTTGACCATCATGTATCGTATAGACTCTTATATATATTCATGTGACGTAAATTAGACATATTTTGTGTATTTTATATTATATATTATCGTCGACTTTGTATTCTCTATATTTATTATTTACTATGTACTATTCTATCCTAGAGGCAATGTGGTTATTGCTTTATGCCGATTATATGTACGTATATGTGAGTTATCTATTCGATGTTTAAATATGCATCAGTGTTAGCTAAAGGGAATATTCACGTGCGTATCCTATATCACCTTATTCTCAGTATTATCCTACAGTATTACTCCGTGTACTCTTGGATGGTATGGGTATAGAGGTGGAGGTGCTTATGGTTGGTATCAAAGTAAGGTTTGGAATAATTCATCATATATAAGAGACATGGGTTAAAACCTTAGCGAGACTTAGATCTATGTCCCCTTTGGATGAGTTGGGTCTGTACTAAGAATAGTAGGTACGTATAAGATGATTACAAGGGTAATCCTCTGGGGACATATTTGTTATTTTCTAAATGTATAAGATATTTGGATATTTGATATTTTGAGTATGAATATAAATATAAAATGATTGACCTTGAGTGGTTTAATATTAAGTTATCAAGTTTTGATTTGATTTTGGTCAGAGTACGTAGTGGTAAATTTATTTACGTGTTTTCCGCTAAGTGCCTTGGTCGCTGTTGTTTATACCCATTTGGTTGTCGATAACTGTTTGTGTTGAATAAATTTTTATTATTGTTGGTTGAACATCCATATGTTTTAATACAGTTGTATAATGGATTTAATTTTTATCTTTTCTTGCTATTAATAAAGTTGTGTGGTTTATGTTTGATATTATATAATATTTAATGGAATGATTTATTGTTTGATACAGTATAATGGTTACAGAAATTGAATTTTAATTTAATATGGATATTCATAGTGTGTTTGAAAAATGTTTGGATATTATTAAGTATTTATCATAAATAAGACTTTTGATAAATGCATATATAAATATGGTTTGTTATTAAATGCTTTGAAAACTAAGTAAATATTTTGATTGGGAATTGCTTGAGAATATATATATATATATATATATATATATATATATATATATTGGGAATTGCTTGAGAATATATATATATATAAAGTATGATGATCCCTTATTAGGATGTAATGTTTGAAGTATGTAAGGTTAATTATTATTCGATATATTTAGATAATGTATGTAAATATTTTATGATATATAAGTGTTTGTTATAGAAAAGATTTTGATTTACATGTATATACTTTGAATCCGAAACATTACAATGAAGTATTAAATTTGCTTAAGTATGGTATAAGTTAATAATTATTTTTATTTAGGAAACAATGTAAAAGGTTTGTATAAAGTAATATTATAGAAATTTTTGAAATGAATTGTGTAATCTATCCATCGTGTGCTTAAGAATTCTAGTCGACGCAGGTGCACACGTATTCGATAGGGATTCCTAAACACCAAAATGAGACATATAGATACAAAAATTTTGAATTTTTTTGATAAAGTTTGAAAAGTAATATAATATTTTAAAGAGTGGTATAGAAGATGATTACGTGTAGTGTTTTGGAGATAATAAAGTTTTTTTTCATTTAATTAAATGTGTGTGTGTTTTATATGATGATTGCAGCTATTGAGCATTAGTGGAAAGCTGTAGTCATTGTGAGGTAATGTCGATCACGGTCAATACTCTAACTGACAAAGTGAACTACTCGAAATTCATAGCGAGGCTTCGTGGTGTGTGTGTTTGTATTTGTTTGATATGTAAGGATGTGATTATTCCCTGCCATGTTATAAATGATTGTTTGCAACATGAGTGTATGAATGAATATATTTGTGATTTAAAGTATCGTGGTATGATTATTTTGAGAAATTTGTATATGAATTAGATTTAGTTTTAGGGATATTAAATTATGAATGTAATAACGTGAAATAAATTTTGTGTTCAAAATATTTCAAAAGATTGCGAAGTTTCTATAATTATAAAAAATATTTATCAAAGGATTATTTTAGTAAGAAGTATTATTTCTACTTTTGGAAATATTAAAACTTACGGTTAAAATATTTATATTATACATAATATGAAATTTTTGGAATGAAATGGAAAATTGAAAAGAATTTTGTTTTAAGATGTTTTGAAACTAAGAAATATATTGAAATTTATTTATATTAAATCATGGAGTGAAAATTTAGTGAAAGTATTGTTGATAAGGTTTTGGGTGTTGTTACCTATTTTGAAGTTTATTTGATGAAAAATTGAATTTTGAATAGAGTTTGAATTGTGTAAAAAATGAAAATCTTGAAAAATAATATTCGATAACGAATTTATTAAAATAAAGTATTTTATAAGTATGGAGCTATTAGCTTTGTTATAGATTCCTTCTAAAAACATAAACTATTTTTGGGGTTTTAAAAGAAAGAAATGTGTTTTTAACATTACTGGTGAGTATTAAATTATTATTTAATTTTATAAAAGATGGAGAAATTAGTATTTATTGTAAAGCATATATCATCTTTGAGTTTAGTTAATTACTTAGTTAATTCTATAATAAATATTTATTATTCATTTCTAAGTATTTATTTTGTTATATAACATTATGTGCTGTGAATGATTCAGTATTAAATATTGATTTGTTTGCTATATATATATATATATATATATATATATATATATATATATATATGTATGTATATATATATATAGTGTTATCCACATATTTTTCAACTGTCAAATGTACATGAGAAGCCAATGGACAAGGAAGCATCAAAAGATATAAAAGTAAAGGGTGTCGAGTATCTAACATAAAGATGATTACCGAACTCTTATTCAGAAGTTGAAATAGGATTAAAGAATAAATAGAGATGTCGAATTACAATGGTTGTCTAGTTTAAAGACAAGAAGGTTGTCGAATCTTTATAGCTAGAGGAAATGGTGTCGAGCCTCAATGGTTGTAAGCATATATATCAAATAAAGGTGGATAGTGAACCTTAAGCAATCACAAGGAAATGCCGAGCAATTAAAGAGAATGTCAAACTTTAAATAGTCAACAAGCCAAGGATTGGTGTCGAATCCCTAGGGGTAACGAGTCTCTACAATGATAGAGGTTATCGAGCATTTAATAAGAAACAAATGATGTCTAACATTATAATAAGAAAAGGGTGTCGAGCGCCTAATAATAAGAAGATATTGAGTTTTTAAAAGGCAAATGGAGAAGTTGAACCGGTAGAGGCATCGAGCTATAACTGACTTGGAGGAACATGGGATATCGAGCCTCTACAACATAATATTGTAGAGCATGAAACAAAGGAAGGATGTTGCACCACTTAAAGATGCCAAGCTTATAACACGAGGTTATTATTCTTATAATGATAATATCGAGCTGCTACGGGTATGGACTATTAAATGGTAATGATTAAAGATGGTGAGCTTATACAAGCCTTTGCTATAACAACAAGAATAATACGATGTCAAATAACTAAACATAAAGGAGGATATTGAGTTTTTGGCTGAATAACAGTTATCGAGCCTTTGCAACACTAACTGTTGTAAAGCATTTACAAATAACCAACGATTTCAAGTTTTCACAATATAAATAGGATGTCGAATATCAACAATCATGAAGGATGTTGAATATCTACTATATATAGAGATAACGAGTGTTTAATTGGATGGACATATGTTAGTCATCCCACCCGCCGCTGCCACTATAAGTAGACTCCCTCGGCCACTTGGATAAGGTCGATTCATTCCTTTCTCTACTTCTCAAATTACAAGTTGTAAACCCTAAATATATTTTGAGATTTCTTGATACAACTGTAACTTTTTGCATATAAAGACTTGGACAATAAACATTGCATAACATAATACCTGCGATATATTTATTTTTGACTAATATTGAGAGAAAAGACATGCATATAATTTATATTTGGACTTGGACTTGAATTTTTTCTTGCATATTGAAAATTTAAACAAGGCCATTTAAGCTCTTGCCTAAATTGAAGTTTACTTTACGTTATGACTATTATGCCCATTAACATATGAACAAAAGATTGTGATATAAGTGAATTACTTATTTTTCCCATTAAACAATGAAATACTGCACATTTATGTGACTTGCCTACTTTATCCTTGGGCATATGCCTTGAACTTTTGAACAACTTCACAACTATATTAAAACTCAACGATATTATTGGGTCCATTTCAAATAGTATTATCTTATGCAACATCTTGAGTGTTATTCCATTTTTTGGTTTATATATTTATATATATATATATATATATATTTGAATAATCGGTTTTTATATTATTCTTCTAATTACTCCTTTCTTGTATATTGAATTTGATTATACAAATAGTTCGCTATTGATGTTGATTTGTTTAGTGATCTGGTATGATACGGTGATGACTTCTTTCCATATGATTTTATATGATTTTTATTTTGCATAGCAAGGAATCTGTATAAACGAAGTTATAATACCGTCCGGCATGAGACTTTTGGTAATATTTCTCTAGTTATTCTTTGGAATCATCGTATAGAATACTGAAGGAGCAGTGTAATGTATGAGCACTAAATAAACGGACTTGTAACATATCGTGGTATGGGACATAGTTATGTTATTTATTCGCTTTTCCTTTGCTTATTAATAACACTCACACAGGGATTTATTATGTATGATAGGCTCGCTGCGGTGAGTCACGTACATAGCCGTGTGTCGATATATGTATCATGCTGCGTGTCAGCATGAGTATGCATGCAGTTATGTGTCAGCTATTATACGTATATATTATGTATCTGTCTATCACCGTTTGACTCCCTTTATGGTTCGGGAGTGAACCAGATTGGCTAGTATCCATCCTAACAGCCTGATCACAGTGGTCATGCCCCAGATCTATGATACCTTACAGTTGCGTGTTGGCAATGCTTATAAGCATGTGACGGCAATGCTTATAACTCTGTGTCGGTGATTCATATAGTCGTGTGTCAGTAATGTACAGTGTAACGGCCCAGAATTTAACCACTTTAAAGTATACTATTTAATAAAATAGGTAAGGTTATATGATTTAAATAATATTAGATAAGATTTGGAAAGAGAGGTATACACAAAAATAGTAATATTCGCCTATATCGACAAAAGTGACAAGATGTTGATTTTAGAAAAGTAAGTTTCAATGGTTAAATAAATTATTTTAATTTGTTTATAAATGATTATATTTTTAAATAACATTATACAAATTCATTTTTATATTTGATTTACATAAATAAATAGTTTAACCAAACCGTCAACATGTGACCGAAAAACATTTTGCCGAAAATCAACGTTTTGTCGATTAAAAATAGCCGCAACTTCATCACACCTTTATTTTCTTATACAGAAACATATATTCAAATAGTATAAGTATTAATTAATTCACTAATCCAGTTTACTTTATTAAATAAGATTAGGATTTTCCAGAATGTCATTAATAAAAGTAAGTAAGTTTAAGAAAAGTCAAAAGTAAACATCAAATCCAAATCATATCAAAATCCAACAAATAATTATTTTTCTTTACGTAATCTTTAAGTGACTAAGAAAAAAAGTAGGAAGTGAAAGGATGATGTTAAGTGTTGAAAAAGTGGAGTTTGCTTTACACTGAAGTAAGGTTAGTTTAATAATTTGGTAAGAGGTTATTTTGGTAAATTACCACTTCTTTCTTTTTCTATAAATACCCACCTCCTTCTTCACTTTCATTCACATTTCTTCTTCTTCTTTTCTCAATCTTCTCCACCTTCTTCCTCTTCTTTTTAATGGCTTCCAAGCCGTAGGAAATTTTTTAGAAAGAAACAATCTCAAAATATTTACAAAATATTCAAATAAAATCGATATCCATTCTCTTCAAATCAAACTCCTCTTTTCTCCATATTTTACCTCTTCTTCTCAGCCATAAATTCTTCAAAACGGAACCAAAATGCAAAATTATTTTTTTCAAATCGTGTATTTTTCCACTGGCTACAACTTTCATGTTGACCATTTTGTCTCATTCTAAAAGTAACCATGTCAAAAATCTAATTCTTTCCAGTGCATTCTCTAGCCCAATTTTTAAGTCAAAGAATAGGCCATTTTGTTTTGATCATAATAGGTCCAAATTAAGAAATTATTTTTTCAAATCATATGAAATTCCAATGGCTATAACTTTTATGCTGAGCCTTTTTCCAGTTTTGAGGTTGCTATACCTGAAACTCAAATCTTTGAAGTTCATCATTGGGCTTCATTTTTGGCAATCCGACAGTACCTCTTCTTCATTCTATCATATCTCCCTAAGAAAACTTGAATTCAAATGATTATTTTATTCGAATTCAAGAGAAAAAAATTTCAACAATTTTATAGTTAACAACTTTTCTAAATTTTGTGATTTAGAGGGCCTAAATTCAGATATAAGATAACCTATTTTTGGGATCAAAATCTTGGGAATTCAAGTTCAAAGCTCTACGGCTTCTTCTCTATACTTTAGGGACAACTTCCATCTTAAGCCTCGGCCAAGCTATTGGAAGGAAGAGTGTGTTTTTGCTAGTGTTTAATTGAGTAGGAAGTAGTTAGTGAAGTATTGGTTGATTAGAATGCTGGTAGGAAGTTTATCGCTTTGGTTTATGGTGAGAAATTCTATTTAACATCTCTATTTATATATATACATGTTTGATGACGTGTTATGATTGCTATGGATGCTTATATATTCTTTGATATCAAGTATTGATTGTTTGATATGATTGTTAAATTGTTTTGCTAAGTCACGTTAATACACGTCGATAAGCACAAAGGAAATCACTTTCCTTTTGAAAATGAAATGGTATATATGGAATGCTTAAACCTTTTGAAATAGCTTTAAAATGAGTTATAAATGTTTTATAAACATTTAATATGTTTAAATAAATAAAGGAAGAAAATCAAGATTTCATCTTGTATATTTTAAATATGTCTAAAACGGTTTTTCAAGAAAATCTCGCTTTTGCAGTAAAGTGACCAAAGTTTCAAATTGATATCTTTAAATGATTAAAAATAAGAAATAAATTTGATAAATCTATTATTATGATTTAAAAAAGGTTTGGAACAGAAAATATGCATTTTCAAATATTAAAAAATTGTTTAAATCAAATAAGCTTATATAGCACTTTCCGCAGCACTTTTATGCTGCGAATTCAATAACCTTTTTGAATATAAGTTTAAACATAATGATATTTTTTAGAATCAATTATGAATGTTTTTAAAAGGAAAATCAAGAGTTTAAAAGATAATTTGGAATCTTATAATCAATTCCAAAATAAAGCTAATAATTGAGTATGCGGAAACAACTAGTACATTTGTCCCGCCTGTGAGATCTGGAAAGATAAAACAAGGTGTTTAACTAAGGTTGGAGATGAAGCAACCAATGTCCTGAACTTGCCTGGCCTATGTTTTCTCTTTCTAGGAAAGGGGTGGAACAAATCGAAAGAAAAGTATGAATGCTCTAAAAGATCATATTTAAAGTTTCTACAAGATAAAAAGAAAAAAATTTAGAATGTTAATTAACCACTTAACATCTTTTATCGATGATTAGTACGAAGGAACTGAGATCGAATTTGGGTGATTCCTATCCGAAGAACCGGGAATTTGGGTAATCCCTATCCGAAAATCACTTTAAACTAATTTTGAAAACCTCCTATGAACTTAACATCTTTTTGTTGATGATTAACATGAAGGAACCGGGATCGGATTTGGGTCATTCCTATTCGAAAAACCGGGATCGGATTTGAGTGATTCCTATCTAAAAATCCTTCAAACTAATTTTCAAAATAAAACATATTGAAGACAAAGATCATTGAAGACAAAAATCTTCATGATGTAGGATTACTTGCCATTAGTCCCTATGTGAAATTTACCATATCTAAAGTGGCAGTAGTGCTCTGTTATGAAAATCTTCGATTTGCAAAAATATGATTTGAAGTTAAGAAAGAAATCTTTGATTAAGATTTAATGAATGATTTAGGAATATTTTCCCTATGTTAAAAGTTATAGTTTGAATATAAGAAATCTTTGATTAAGATTAAAAAAATGATTTGGGAAAGTTTTTCTAAGTAAAAGAGAAAATGATTTAGAATTATTCCAAAATTTAAGAAAGGTTTAAATAAATCAAATGATTTAATAAATGAGGCGTAATGATTCCATATACTCTTGAAAAGAAAATAGAATAAACTGAAAAGAAAATATCTGAAAAATATATTTGATTTAAATACAAAAAGAAGTAATTGATTGATGATTGATATCCATATATGAACTAAACACCTTTTAAAGCGATGATTGGTTTCGAAGAAACCGGGGTCGGATTTGAATGATTCATATCTGTAAACCACTTTGAACCAATGTATACGTTCGAAAGTGAAGATATGTTGAAGATGATGATTATTGAAGACCATGGATCTTCATAGCGCGAGAACTGCTTGTTTGACATGCTCTGGTTCGCTCCCATTATAGAGTTATTTATAGAGTGGTCTCCTCATTGTAGGCTTCTCGTCTAGTAATGGCCAAGGAAAGTGCCTTCGGTTTCGTTCAGTCCTAGATCGAACTTTTATGGATGAATGTCTAAAATTGCATTTCTGAGACACAATGTTTGACTTTTACAAATGTACATCTGCTTGGTGGCGGAGAAGGCAACTTCTCTTCGCTTAACGCCCTTCTCTGAGACATATGAGCCGGAGGTTGTAAGTTCGTGGGAGTCAAACAGTGATCAAAGGAATGATAGTATGGCATTCAAAGTGGAACTTATTTTGATCTAAAGAGTGGATTTGTGAAAAACAAAGCTTTGAAGAAATTGAGCGTAGCCTCACTAGCCTCACATCCCCGAAGATGGTATTGGATACTATGTGGTCTGACAGACGCAAATTCGGAATACGTATGTATGGTGGTATCCAATACGTCGGGCCCTTTGGAGGATACGTCCCTCAAGGCATTTATTGACCCATTTGGATAAAGTGGTTAGCTCGAGAAAAGCAGAGAACTACCGGTTATCGGTAGTAGTATAGCAAGTACAGTTCCAAATGACAAGTTTGAGAAAAGCGATTAAGGCACTGTAGGAACTATGTTTGTTATACATAAATTGGAGAAAATTCCACTAGTTTCCTATCATGTTGGGAATCCAATCCCAATACGAGATTTACGATTTTTATTGTAGTCCCAAAATAGCTATAATGACTTGCAAACATTTCAGCTACCCCTTTTGGTATCATATATTTCGTTAGGTATATTCTGTTGACCTAGTCCGGGTATAGTCGAGATATTGATACCTTATTTTAATAAGTTTATTTGAAAAGTGTTTTCAAAAGAATGTCATTAAAAATAATATCAAGTGTATTTTGGTATAAAGTGTTTTGGTTATTATAAGGTAAAAATCTGCCCTTGTTTATTTATGGGCGTGGTCTTATGAGATACACTTCTTTTCAAAGGTTTTGATAACATCTCCATGCTCTATACATTTAAAATTTCGATTATCTCAAGCTGGTTTATCAAACCTGATCCGGGTATTTTTAATACTCGGGTCAGATCGAGTAGTTTCAGGTTTAGCTAAAGGCGCTTGGAGTTTCCAGAGGAAAGCTGGAGATCTTCATCATCGTATGGACATATTCTATTATCCGTTGTGGTTTGTTTGTTTTTATTTGTTGTTTGTTAGCAATTGTAAGGGCAGGTGTTAAACTGTCCAGGCTAAATCTATGTTAGACTCTGATTTTGTATTTAAAATTTTCCGCTATAAGGATTATTATTGAAATAATATATGTTATTCCATAAGTGTGAGATTTTGTTCAGTTTTTATTTTCTTTCTACCCTTAATGATCCTTTTATTCGTGCAATTTGAATTGGACATGTGTGGTTTATTGTCGATTCAAAAGGTACGGAAAAACGGACCATTGCATTTGGTATCAGAGCTTAAGGTTAACCGAGAACCTTGGCTTTATTGGGGTAAAGACTCGTCAGAATTAGGGTTAGTAATACCCTAGGATAAGTAATTCATTAGAGATCTGGTTAGTAACACACTAGAAGAGTTTGAGTATATTATATATGAGTGCGTATTTGTTAGTGACTAATAAATTGTTTTGTGTTGATTTATCTGTTGAGTGAATTATGGATTCTGATCGATGCGCCTATTTACCGTTATCGATGAGGGTTCCTAAACATTGAAATAAGGCAAACCGATACACTAATTTTGAAAAAATTGGTAAATGAAATAAGTTTACCTAGGATTATATTTTGAATATAAAGTATATATTTTGAAAAATTGTATAGTTAGAAATCAGGATTAGTGAAATTTAAATATGAACATCTTGTGATTAGAATTTCATAGTTTGATTATAAGATGTTCATAAAGATAATCGATAAGTAAGAAATCTGATAAGGTAATTAAGATCTTTAATACTTATTCCAAAATAATAAATTGAGAAATGATAATGTCAAGCTACTATCGTAAACCGATCAATTGTTTGATTTAAAAGTTTAACTACAAATACCTTATGAATTAAGTTTCATGATTTTATTATAAGGTGTTTAATAATAAGATTTGTTTAAGGAATGAACATATAAGATAAAAACGTAATAGAAAATAATTATGTAAAAGGAAAATATATATAAAAGGAACGAGAATTTAAATTCGAGTAAAAAAATGGTGGAAATTTAAATGAAATTAATTAATATAAGATAAAATGTATTTATAAAACAGATTTTATAAAGTAATCTCTAAAGGATTTTGAAAATGGTATTATTTCAACTAAAAAGAGGTATTTTATGATAATAATTCGATAGGCTCGAAAATAAACTAAAAATGGGCAAGCGATGTATTCGGATGGTAAACACTTCTCTTAAGTATTACTCTTCTTGTTAAGAGGATATACAATACTATTGGTAGTATCCAATTCCTTTGCATTATTTTGAAGTTACTCGATCTATATAATTTTCTTAAGTTAAAGAAATAATGTGAATCATTGATTAGTAATCTTTATAAGAGTGTTTAAACCAAAGATAAATTTGGAATCGCTAATTGATAAGATAAAACGAAATTCTCGACGATTTTGGACAATCGAAAATTTTCGAATCGTACCTAACTCAGAACTAAGAAATTTATGAATTTTTTTGGTAAAAGAGTGTGAAATACTTTGAGTAAATGAAATACGATAAGGATGATTTATAAATCTGATTTATAAAGAAAATTTAAGAATTAAGAGTATGAGGATTTAAATATGGGTGATTTTAAATTTTGCTTTTTTAAAGCAAGAAATTAATAATAGTATTAAATAAGAAATAAGTTTTATAACTTATGAATTTGAGATAATAGTAAATAAAAACAAAGTTTAAATTTGTTATATAGATGGATTTAAGTAAAACCAATTTGAAATTTGGGATTTGTATATACGCTTAGGATGTAAAGGTATATCGTATAAATATAGATTTAAGTTAAGAACTATTAAGTAAAATAATGACTCCTCAAAAAGGTAATTATAACATGAAAAATGTTTTATTAATGAATTCTAGCATTAATTAAGTATTTGGACTTAAGTCTTTAAAATATGATCGATTTACATAAGTTATAAGATGTAATAAACTTAAGTAATAGTTTTATGAAATGATTCATAAATAATAATAGTATTAAAGGAAATATACTAAGTTAAAGGATTGTGGAAAAAATTACAATATAGATAATTTATCTTTTGAGTGAAAAATGGTTTCTTTAGAATATTTTCCTTTAATAAAAATATTTGAAAATAAATAATTAAAAAGATTATATGAGAAGCGCCTTTATAAAGTGTTTGAGCTTAAGTTAAAGTTTTTATGAAAGTTTTGAGGGTTAATATATACATATATTACATGTAGATCATTTCAACGCACAAATTTTGATCTAAGATTCGAGTTTGGAATTTTGAGGTGTTTACACTGGTCTGAAAAAGGATTTATCACTCGATTCTTGACGATGAACATTGATGAGGGTATATGGTGAGATACTTTAGTTTTCTATCATAGTTGAGAACTATGCAAGGTAAGCAAAGGTTCTGATCTAGAAGCCAAATCAGAGTCCGCACTGGAGGATCGAGGATCGATACTAGTTCGAAAGTAAAGTTGTGTATTCGAATAAGAGATCGAATAAGATATTTCATATGGATTATCTGTGTATATTATATGAAATTAAGTTTAAAGATAAAGGTTTTTGGCAAACATTTGTTTTGAGTAACTTCAAGGACAAAATTCTTTTAAGTGGGGGTGAACGTAACGACCCAGAATTTAACCACTTTAAAGTACTATTTAAAATGATTTTAAATATAAAATAGGTAAGGTTATATGATTTAAATAATATTAGATAGGATTTGGAAAGAGAATAATACACAAAAATAATAACATTTGTCTATATCGACAAAAGTGACAAAATGCTGATTTTAGAAAAGTAAGTTTCAATGGTTAAATAAATTATTTTAATTTATTTATAACTGTATATATTTTTAAATAACATTACAAAAGTTTATTTTTAAATTTTGTTTACATAAATAAATAGCTTAACTAAAACGTCAAAATGTGACCATAAAACATTTTGCCAAAAATCAACGTTTTGTCTATTAAAAGTTGTTGCAACGTCGCTGCACCTTTATTTTCTTACATAGGAACATATATATATTCAAATAGTATAAGTATTAGTTAATTCACTAATCAAGTTCACTTTTACTTAGTAAGGTTAGGAAATTCTAAAATGTCATTAAGAAAAGTAAGTAAGTTTAAGAAAAGTAAGCAAGTTTAAGAAAAGTCAAAAGTAAACATCCAATCCGAATCACATCAAAATCCAACAACATAATTACTTTTCTTTACTTAATATTTAAGTGACTAAAACATAAAGTAAGAAGTGAAAGAATGATGTTAAGTATTGAAAAAGTGGAGTTTGCTTTAGGTTGAAGTAAGGTTAGTTTGGTAATTTGATAAGAGGTTATTTTGGTAAATTACCACTTCTTTCTTTTTGTATAAATACCCATATCCTTCGTCACTTTCATTCACATTTCTTCATTTTCTCCTCTCAAGCTTCTTCACCTTCTTCCTCTTCTTTTTAATGGCCTCCAAGCCATAGGAAAAAATTAAAAAGAAATAACGTCAAAATATTTACAAAATATTCAAATAAAATCGATATTCATTCTCTTCAAATCAAACTCTTCTTTTCTCCATATTTTACCTCTTCTTCTCTCGTCTACTTCAAAACAGAACCAAAATGCAAAATGATTTTTTTTTTCAAATCATGTATTTTTCCAGTGGCTACAGCTTTCATGTTGACAACTTTGTCTCATTCTAAACGTAACCATGTCAAAAATACAATTATTTCCAGCGCATTCTCTGGCTCAGTTTTTAAGGCAGAAAATAGGGTATTTTATTTTGATCATAACTTGATCATACCTGATCCAAATTAAGAAATTCTTGTTTTTCAAATCATATGAAATTCCAGTAGCTACTACTTTTATGTTGACCACCTTTTCCAGTTTTGAGGTTTTCTATACTGAAACCTATGCAGTTAAAGCTCCTGCCTCTCCATAGCATTTGAGGTGCGAAATGTTATAGCGGAGTATATCGAGGATATAGCACGATATAGAGGACGACTTTAAAAGGAGGAATTATGAACATTCTACATTAAAAAGAGGAACAAGTATTACATATTATTTCCCACCAAGCAAAACAAGTTATAATAAAGTAAACATAAACAAAGTTGACACTTAAAAAGCTAGAACTAGTTATAATAATCAACCGCGTATATCATTGTTACATCAACGTTGAAGTTACCATAAAACATAAAAGCAAGACATCAAGAAAAATGCTTATTTATAGATATAGCGGGGCAACAAAATCGGGGATATAGCAGATTATTCCCACAATATCGGGGATAATAGCGGATCCGCTATATTGGGTCGCTTTATAGGAATATCGTTGCCCCAAAAGTTCACTAGGGGATATATTGAGGATATATTGGGGCAATATCGGGGAAATGACTGCACAGCCTGAAACTCAATTCTTTGAAGTTCATTTTTGGGCTTCATTTTTGTCAATCCGACAATACCTCTTCTTCACTCTATCATATCTCCTTCAAAAAAACTTGAATTCAAATAATTATTTTATTCAAATTCAAGAGAAAAGAATTTTCAACACTTTTTAGTTAACAACTTTTCTAAATTTTGAGATTTAGAGGGCCTAAAATCAGATACAAGATAACCTATTTCTCGGATCAAAATCTTGAGAATTCAAGTTCAAAGCTCTACGGCTTCTTCCCTATACTTTCGGGCCAACTTCCATCTCAAGCATCGGCCAAGCTATTAGAAGGAAGAGTGTGTTATTTCTAGTGTTTAATTGAGTAGGAAGTAGTTAGTGAAGTGTTGGTTGATTAGAATGTTGGTAGGAAGTTTATTGCTATGGTTTGTGGTGAGAAACTCTATTTAACATATATATATATATATATATATATACACACATGTTTGATGATGTGCTATGTTTTCTATGGATGCTTATATATGATTTTATCATCATGTATTGATTATTTGATATGATTGTTAAATTGTTTTGCCAAGTCACGTTAATACACGTTGATAAGCACAAAGGAAATCACTTTCCTTTTGAAAATGAAATGGTGTATATGAAATGCTTAAACCTTTTGAAATAGTTTTAAAATGAGTTAGAAATGTTTTATAAAAATTTAAATATGTCCAAAGAAATAAAGGAAGAAAATCAAGATTTCATCTTGTATATTTTAAATATGTCTAAAATTCTTTTTCAAGAAAATCTCGCTTTTGCAATAAAGCGACCAAAGTTTAAAATTGATATCTTTAAATGATTAAAAATATGAAATAAATTTGATAAATCTATTAAAATGGTTTAAAAGATATTTGGAATGGAAAATATAAATTTTCAAAAACTAAAAAGTTGTTTAAATCAAATAAGCTTATATAGCACTTTCCGCAGCACTTTTATGCTGCGAATTTTATAACCTTTTTGAATATGAGTTTAAACGTAACGATATTACCTAAAATTAATTATGAATGTTTTTAAAAGAAAAATTAAGAGTTTAAAAGATAATTTGGAATTTTATAATCAATTACAAAATAAAGCTAATAACTGAGTGTATGGAAATGACTTGTACATTTTTCCCGCATGCGAGATTTGAGAAAATAAAACAAGGTGTTTAACTAAGGTTAGGGATGGAGCAACTAGTGCCCTGAACTTACCTGGCCTATGTTTTCTCTTTTTTAGGCGAGGGGTGGAACGGATCGAAAGGAAAGCCCAAATGCCCTAAAAGATCATATTTATAGTTTTTCTAAGATGAAAAGAAAAAAATTTAGAATGTTAATTAACCACTTAACATCTTTTATCGATGATTAGTACGAAGGAACCGAGATCGAATTTGGGTGATTCCTATCCGAAGAACTGGGATCAGATTTGGGTGATTCCTATCCCAAGATCACTTCAAACTATTTTTCGAAACCCCATATGAACTTAACATTTTTTTATCGATGATTAGGACGAAGGAACCGGGATCAGATTTGGGTTATTCCTATCCAAAAACCGAGATCGGATTTGGGTGGTTCCTATCTGAAAATCCTTCAAACTAATTTTCGAAATAAAACATATTGAAGACAAAGATCATTGAAGATGAAGATCTTAATGATGTAGGATTACTTGCCATTAGTCCTTGGAGGTGAAATTTACCATATCTAAAGTGGCAGTAGTGCTCTGTTATGAAAATCTTCGATTTGCAAAAATATGATTTGAAGTTAAGAAAAAAATCTTTGATTAAGATTTAATGAATGATTTGAGAATATTTTTCCTAAGTTAAAAGTTATAGTTTGAATATAAGAAATCTTTGATTAAGATTAAATGAATGATTTGGAAAAGTTTTCCTAAGTAAAAGGGAAAATGATTTAGAATTATTCCAAGATTTAAGAAATGTTTAAATAAATCAGATGATTTAATAAATGAGGCTTAACATTCCATATACTCTTGAAAAGAAAATGGAATATTGAAAAGAATATATCTGAGAAATATATTTGATTTAAATAAAAGATGACGTAATTGATTGATGATTGATATTCACATATGAACTAAATACCTGTTAAAGCGATGATTGGTTTCGAAGGAACCGACGTTGGATTTGGATGATTCCTATCCGAAAACCACTTAGGACCAATATATACGTTCAAAAGTGAAGACATGTTGAAGATGATGATTATTGAAGACCGTGGATCTGCATAGCGTGTGGACTGCTTGTTGACATGCTCTGGGTCACTCACATTATAGAGTTATTTATACCATGGTTTTTTCGTTGTGGAGATTTTTCGGATTGCAAGGGCTTCTCGTCTAGTAATGGCCAAGGAAAGTGCCTTCGGTTTCGTTCAGTCTCAGAACGAATTTGTATGAACGAGTGTCTGACATTGTATTTCTGAGATACAATGTTTGACTTTTATAAATGTACATCCGCTTGGTGGTGGAGAAGGCAACTTCTCTTAGCTTAACACCCTTCTCTGAGATATACGAGCTCGGAGGTTGTATGCTTATGGGAGTCAAATAGTGATCAAAGAAATGGCAGTGTGGCACTCAAAGTGGAACTTGTTTTGATCTAAAGCATGGCTTTATGAAAAACAAAGCGTGGCTTTGAAGAAATTGAGCGTAGCCTCACTAGCTTCACATCCCGGAAGATGATATGAGATACTATATGGTCTGACAGACGCAAATTCGGCATAAGTGAGTATGTATAGTGGTGTCCAATACGTTGGGCCTTTTGGGGGATACGTCCTTCAAGGAATTTATTGCTCATTTGGATAAAGTGGTTAGCTTGAGAAAAGCAGGAAACTACCGGTTATCGGTAGTAGTATAGCAAGTACAGTTCCAAGTGACTAGTTTGAGAAAAGCGATTAAGGCACTGTATGAACTATGTTTGTTATGCGTGGATCGTAGAAAATGGCACTAGTTTCCTATCATATTAGAAATCCAATCTCAATACGAGATTTACGGTTTTGATTGTAGTCCCATAATAGCTGTAATGACTTGCCAACATTTCAATTCCCTTTTGGTATCATATATTCCGTTCGGTATATTCCGTTATCCTAATCCGGGTGTATTACCTTAGACTTAGTCTAGATATTGATACCTTATTTTAATAAGTTTATTTGAAAAGTGTTTTTAAAAGAATCTCATTAAAAATAATATCAAGTGTATTTTGGTATAAAGTGTTTTGGTTATCATAAAGTAAAAACATGTTCGTGTTTATGTATAGGTGTGGTCTTATGAGATACCCTTCTTTTCAAAGATTGTGATAACATCACCATGATCTATACATTTAAAATTTCGAGTATCTCATGCTGGTTTATCAAGCCTAATCCGGATATTTTTAATACTTGGTCAGATCCAAGTAGTTTCAAGTTTAGTTGAAGACGGTTGGAGTTTCCAGAGGAGAGCTGGAGATCTTCATCATCATACGGACATATTCTATTATCCGCTGTAGTTTGTTTGTTTTTGCTTGTTGTTTGTCATCATTTATAAGGGCAGGTGTTATAACTGTCCAGGCTGAATCTAGGTTAGACTCTGATGTTGTGTTTTAAAATTTTCCATTGTAAAGATTATTATTGAAATAATATAAATTATTCCATTCGTGTGAGATTCTGTTCTGTCTTTATTTTATTTCTACCCTTAAAGATCCACTTATTCATGCAATTTGAGTTGGACATGTGTGGTTTATTGTCGATTCAAAATGTACGGAAAAACAGGCCATTACATATAGAGCCATGTCCGACTAAGTTTCTAACTGTGTCGGCAAAGTGTAGAGCCATGTGTCGGTAACATTTAGCCCCTTTGTGTCATCTAGGCCAGCAGTCTGTTACCATTTAGGGACGTGTGTAGGGTCATGACCGAGTTCTCGCATAGTCGAGCACACTGATGGATATGAGTCACGATGACAATCGAGGTAACTAAGGTTGTAGGAGCCCTGTTGGTGAAATACGTGTGTCATGTTCACCAATCGCGTCTGTAGTCCCCTGGAGAAAGTGTGTATGTCGGTCTCTCGTCTGGTTCTGGTGTGTGTAATATAGACATATACTTATAATTCTCTACGAGATGATGAGTTGTGATTATACTTGAGATTGTGTCTAGAGTATAATCAATCCATGTATCCTTCTTCGGCATGTGACTCCTATTATCTTTCTCAGGCGTGTGTCATCGAATATCTTTCTCATTAGTGTGTGTCGTCAACTACTATTAATTGGCATGTGTTGCCAATTATATCTCTTAGGCATGTGTCATCGATTATACTTTATAGGCATGTGTCGCCATCTATATTTCATAGGCGTGTCACCAATTATATCTTCTTATGGCGTGTGTCACCATTACTATGTTTTGGCTTTTACTTGATTATCTATACTGATATGGTTTATATTTTTATTTATTGAGATTAATTGATATTTTTGGGCTAAGTTATGTGCTAGCCTAATTATACATGGTGATATCTTTATATATGTTTTCTGGATTTGAATGATGATTTCTGGATATAAATGATTCACCCGTTTGATGTTGATTCTGTGATTTCATATTTAATGTGGTTTCTTTATGGATGATGACTTTTATGTATGGTTTTGTGAACTCTGATTCGATATACTTTTATACGGGCGATGATATCTTTATGCATGGTCTTGTGATATTTGATATTTTGTGACACGTTTGAAATTGTTTACAATATTTTAATTATACACCACGCTTATGTTACTACTTATTTATTGACATTATGGATGCTATCATATTATTATACCTTGCATATACTGAGTTACTTACGTATATTGACCTATGATTTAGACATAGTCTGACCCATGTATTATTTATATAATATTCGGATCAGTCCGAGACTTTTCCAGTACAAGTACAGTATGATCAGTTTGTGTTTTTAGGAATAAAGGCGGCTAGTGTTCTATACAGTTGTTACCATCATGTATCATACAAACTCTAATATGTATATTCATGTGATGTGTATTAGACATATTTTATATATTTTATATTATAATCGTTGCGATTCCAACTCCGTGTTCTCTGTTATTGACAGCTTACTATGTATTGTTCTATCCTAGAGGCACACATGTTTATTACTTTATGCCAATATTGTATACGTATAAGCAGGTTATTTATTCGATGTTTAAATACGTACCAGCATTAGCCCAAGGTAATATTCACATGTGTACCCAATATTGCTTCATTCTCCGTATTATCCAACGGTATTAATCTGTAGTACTCTTGGATAGTATGTGTATAGAGTGAGGGTGCTTATAATATATATATTACTCTTATGGCTATATGTTGCACCAAGTACACTCAGTGAAAATGCATCGAGTCGTGCAACAGCACGAACTCAGGGCAGTTACACAGTCAAAAATTCAATGCAAACTACACTGAGTCGAAAACTCAATGCAAACTACACCGAGTTAACTCCTTTGATTTTTTATTTTGTTTTATATAATAAAAGCTAGTTTCCAATTAATAATTATCTGACATTTGAATTCTTATTAATGACATTGAATGTAGGCACTTATGTAGGAGGAGGAAGAAAATCAAAAGTTGGAGTTGCTACTGTCATCAGACTATCACAATATCAGATCATTAAATGGCACCGAATGCAATCCACTTGTTTCGTCAGATGGCCTTGAATCGTCTATAAGAGAAAAACAATCTATAACGCTACTATCATAAGATTTGAAGAAGGATGTAGCAAAAGACTATATTGGAATGCAAACTATGTGTCATTTCGAGGAGGCGGTACAAAATGGAGAGAAAGTTGTTTTGGTGATAGAAGTCTCAGAACTAGAAGCACTGATTTACAATGATCCTAAAAATGAGAATTACGGACTTTATGAATTTTTTAATGGAGGCTTTATGGTATGACCCTTGTTTTGCCTTCAAAATATCTAAAATTATATATATCACTAGTAAGACTTTATTTAGTAATTTGTAATTTGGATATGATGTTGTTGTATTTTAAAATCAAAAAGCTTGTAGCTCATATTATAGTATTATCCGAAAATGACATTATTGTATTTGAGATATGGAAGCATTTTAAACTTTGCATATAATGAAATGTATATGTGATATGAAAATCATTGTTTATGTTAAGTTATACTTCATTTGTTTTAATAATTTTAATATTAATTGTACATGATATTATGTAAGGGCATAATTCTCAATTAGTAATGCATGTAAATGTTACCGGTATCTCGATTAACAACGCTTATAATTGTTACAAAACTAAACGGTACACAACAAAGAACAAAGCAATTATGTAAAGCAACATTTATAAGTGTTGCTATAGTGATGATATTAAAACTTATAAGTGTTTCAATGATTTTATTTAGCAACTCTTATAAATAAATAAATAAATTTCAACGTTTATAAATGTTATGAAATAATACACCACCAACATTTGTATATATTACTAATATGTAATTTAGTAACACATATTGGTGTGACAAATTGGGCCACTCCATTACTCACAAGCCATTGGTGACACTTAAAAAGGTGTTACTGAAATAATTTGTAACACGTATAAGGGTTAGGAATTGCCTATTTTGTGCAAGGTGTTTTCTCAAGTGGTAATTTCGTTAATGAAATTACACATACTTTTATCACTCTAGTCCCAAACAAGAATGATGCTCAATCCTTATCAGACTATAGACTAATGTCATGTTGCAATGTCATATACAAAATCATAGAAAACATCATTTGCAGTAGAATTAAAAATTACATGAATAAGTTGATACCCCTTAATCAAAATGCATATATCCCATGCAGTTTATTAGTAAAAACTCATATATTTTTTCTTATGAAATGGTTAGAAAATTCAATAGAAAATGGTCAAACAACGTGTGTCTTAAAGTTGATTTTAAAAAAAGTATATGATATAATCAACAAAGAGTTTATATGCCACATCATAAAAGAAATTTGATTTTCAAAAAATATCATCTCATTGATTTACAAGTGCATATTAATCCTAAGTTTTTCAGTTCTAATTAATGGATCCCCATAATGATTCACAAGGAGTAACAGGGGACCGAGACAGAGGGTCCATTATCCATTTACCTCTTTTGTTTTGCTATGGAATACTTACCTATAACGTTTGAATTATAAAATGTTGAAGGCAAATTAAGTCCAATTTGTAAAACAGGTCCAATCATAAATCACCTACTTTATGCAGACAATTTGCTTGTTTTTGCAAAAACAAACCGAGATAACGCTATCACCATAAATCAGATTATGAAACACCTTAAAGTATTTACTGGGCTATGTATAAATGAGAAAAAAATCTAAGTTATTCTTTAGCAAAAGAGTATCTATGAAACAAGAAATTGCCAATATCTTAGCAATCAACACATCAGAGCTTCTAGTAACTTATCTGGGGATTCCCCATAGCAATAATATACCTGAGAAAATATTTTAGCAAGCTGATAGACAAAAAAAAAAAGATTAAGTGGATGGAGCTCGAAGAGTCTCTTATTAAGCGGCAGACTTGAGCTAATTAAGACTGCCATTCATACTCCACACTGCTTTATGGCAGCAAATTTGCCAAATGCCTAAAGGGGTAATAAATTACATTAAAAGTATATATGCTTCCTCTTATGGTAAGGAAAAAGTCATTAGATCAATTGGGAAATAGTGTGTAAATTAAAAAAAGGAGGAGGGTTGGGATTAAGAAGCTTAATTGCTTGCAATCATCTTTATCAGTCAAATTATTGTGGAAATTCTTATAGCAAGACGGTCGATTGTCCAAATGGATGAACAACAAGTACCGTCTAAAAAAATGGAATACAAAAGAAGACACAAATCCCTTTTTTACTTGGAATTTGTTACTAAATGCAAGAAAAAAAGTAATGGATTAATTGAAAGATATAGAGTTAATGGGAGAAAATTTAGTTTATGGTTTGAACTTGGATGTTGAAAAATCTCAGGTTAAAATTTTAGGATGGAAGTACATGTCTTACAACAGTGGAGTAAGGAGTGATGTGGTTGCTGTCATTGATGATTATTAATAGCGCCTCGCCACATCAAACCTTCCATGTAACTTATGTAACTAGATTGAAAATATCACAATATGCAGCAATGAGCATGAAGACTTTTGGTGGTGGAAACCAAGTAACGAATACACTTCAAGCCTTAAATCTTCCTGGAATAGTATTTGACCTAAGAATTCAACTCAAACATGGTGTCATAACATATGGAATAGCATATATTCATCCAAAATATCAACGTGTATTGCACTATCGAACAAGCTTTAAACATTGGACATAGTACGAAAATGGTGCAGTGGTTAGATAACATGTTAATTATGTGTTAATAATGAGAAGAATGTTGTAAAATTTTCAAATATAGTTTTGAGTGGTTTTGATTTGAAAGAGAAGAACTAAAGAGGGAAGAAGAAATCAATTAATCCAATACGCTAGAAAATTATGCAATCGCCATCAAACTCGACGCTAGAAAATTATGCAATCGCCATCAAATTCGCCTCGAACCGCAAAATCCCCAACAAAGAATAGGGGACCACTTATTTTTCACATGTGAAAATGCAAACTTCGTATAGCTTCAGATTATACAAAGGTTGAAATTAGATGCAGTTCAAAGCAGCATCACTGAAATCTTCAACAATATAACAGATAATTATAATAATAGAAATGTAGAATCAGATCTAATTGATATCGTTGTACTGACTGCAATTTGGCACATATGGCATGAGAGAAACATGATAATATTTCAGACTAAAAGCATGCTGAAAGAGATTCGATTTGAACCAATCAATCAAATATAAAAATCTTCGTCAATAAATCTAAATAATTTTCAGATGCTTGCAATAGAGACAACTTGTTATGTAGAAATTTCGAACTTATCTAGTCATGTACGTTGGAGGTGGCTTAAAGTGTAGATCTGAAAGTTGAATCTCTCTTGCGATCCAAAGTAGAAGTCAACAACTATGCTTGCCTTGCTTTGGCGAGTGATAGATCTGAAACCTTCATGTTAAAAGCAGAGGTCTCGCCATGGAAAATGAACGACGAAGACAGACATTTATTGGCTTTTTTGCCTCGACTCTTTGGTTTTGTATTTTCGTCCTTACAAAAAACAAATAATTTTGAAAAATTAAAATAGAAAACAGATTTATTTTGTTTTTCGTATTTCGAGAGATAACAAAAGCTCGGTGAATAATCTAACTTCTCGCTGTCCGTTGGTCGTCGCAATGGCTAAAAATTATAAAAAATTTTCTCTTATTTCTTGTTATTTCTTAGTGCAGGTTGAATTTTTCTCTTATTTCTTGTTATTTCTTAGTGCAGGTTGAAAACACAAAACTCAAAATACAAAATGAAACCATTTTTTTTTCTAGATTAACCGCGATGGAATTTACCAGACAAATTTACACTAGCACTTAAAATAATCCAAAATGCACCATAGTTTTACAAAAATGTTAACAATTGCAATGTATTTCAAAATTCATCTCTTTATAGATTTATACATACTGTATTTCCATTATTGTGCATATAACAACGACAGTTGTGGTGCGTTGCTTGTTACAGTCAAATTTTAACTCTTTGGAATAAAAAATGGATCAACATAGTCGTGCTTACTTTGTTAGTGACTATAATCTTTCTTCATTAGTAAAGAGTGAAGTTTCATTGCATACGTCCATTTTTTTGTTAAATATTAAGTTAACTTAAATGTTGAAATAACGGTCATTGAAAACCGAATGTGTTGGTAAGCAAATGAAAATAAAAACTCGTTGGTCATGGTGAATTCCTATATGTGAAAAAAATTATTAAATGGAGGGAAAATCGGCTCGGTAAAAATAAGTAAAATTTGCGGTATAATCAGAAACTCTATTTTTCTAAGAGAATGATGGTGGAAATAATGAATGAATAGAAATTGAGGCGGTTGGAACGAACGAAGTGTTGTTTGGAAGTGAAGTAGGAGACAACTGTCAGTGGAATTCAATGTTTATTATCTATTTAAAGCTATATGTACTGAAGACAAGCTAGTTATATAAGTAAACATTTACTAGATAACCGCACAACGGTGGAGAAACCGACCGTTCGATTATATAACTTCGATAAGAAATATACATTTAAAAATTTTGTTAATATTACTTAAACATTAAGTGATAATATGTTGGAAAAGAACAAATTGAGATTTGAATCAGAAAATATGAATTTCAAATTTAAATATAAATCAAAGCATTCAAAATTGCCGATTTGAAATTGAAATTTTAGAATTTGAAAATCATAATAGATTTGAATTTGGAATCTTTGATGCATGAAGTAAATGGAGAAAGTTTAGGGAAACCGCGATGAGACAAGATCCACGTTTTTTTGGCTTTAGAAAAATTGATTTTGGCCAGTGACAGTAAGCAAACCTCCCTAACGGTCGGTTTGACTAGCACACTTTTATTATGTTAACCCTACTTCATATTATATGGATGAATTTTGTGACGTCCTTGTAAACATCCATTAAATATGTAGCAACTTTTTCGATGTATCCCCACAGGCCCGGCCTTAGGGTAAGGCTGCCAAGGCAGCCGTCTAGGGCAACGGACATGGAAGGGCCAACAAATTGGGGAGAAGCAACAGTCGAATATTATGTATGACTAATAAATTTTCATTCAATTTTGAGTTGTAATTGTAATTTGTCTAAGTGGTAAGTTATTACAATTATTCCTTCAACAACCAGGGTTCAATTCTTCTATGGTGCATTGCAAATTGATTTTTTATGTTAATGTTTTGGCTTACCTAGGACAACTATAAAAATTGGGTCAGGACTATATATTACTAAATTGTGCATATATAATTAACATGCTTGAGGTATTTTTTGTGTGTAAAATGCATAATTAGCCTTGAACAATTCACTCCTATCTTTGAATTATGAATTTAAAGCCTTTTGATTGAACCATCATCAGGCAAAGACTTAGAACTCTTATTGTAGCGTATATTTTTGTTCTCACTCATAGTATGAGTTGCTAAAACATGTGCTAGTATTGTACTTTCATATTTTTCTCTACTTCATCCTATATCAGAGAGAGTTTGAAGCAAGAATGAACAAATTAATGGAGGAAACTAAGTAAAATATTCATACTGATAAGGTGCACACTGCAATAAGAGCATGATAAGAATGTTGTTGCAAACTGAAACCAACTCTTGCTGGGGTGAAATGCAAGTGTATATACTAAGTTTTTTTTACATAGATATGCAATGATATGCGTATTGTATATACTTGAGTATTATCTAAATATGATTCTTTTAACCATTTCGGTGTTTTGGAGAAACATAAAATAAGGACCGTAGAAATCAAATTAAGAATGACCAAGCTTTGGATCATGCTTGGCTTGTTGTCTCACAATTGTCCATAGCACTTTTGTTATTTCCTGGCAGCATATGCCTCATGCACATAAAGGTATTACTTTTACCCAAAAATTCAGGGCAACAAAATGACAAAAATTTCATGTTTGTCTTGGGCAACAAAACCTCTGGGTCGTCTCCGATGTGAGAAATGCGAATTACGGATCTTAAGGCTAGAATTAACATTAGAGGGGGGTGAATAGTGTTTTAAGGAATTACTAAATCTTTTTGAGTTTTATGTTAATTTGAACACAAATGTATACAATATTCAGACACACATATGATCACAGAATCAAACACAGATGCAAATATAAAGTAAAAGCAATAAAGGAAAGAACACACCGGATTTTATACTGGTTCGGAGTTACCCTACATCCAGTCTCGCACATAAGTATGGATTTCCTTAAAATTAATTGTTACAATTACACCCTCGATTTCAAGGCCACGAGGTACACCACTCCAGATTCACAATCCTTTGGGTAGAGGTACTTGATTTTATGGGCAACAAGTTCACCCAATTGATTTCACAGGCTACAATCACACCTTTTCTTGTTTAGTTTATTACAAAGAAGCCTATAACTCTGAATAACACTGAGATCTTGTTGAGATGGTGAAAGAGAATCAAACCAGAGATGATCTAGTTAGATTCAATGTTGATTTCGACAGATTAATGGTAAAAATATATATAAAGAAACGTGGAAGAAGTAGAGGAGTGAAATCAGAGGAAATATAAATATAAATTCGTTTAAAACTGCCCCTATTTATAGTAGAACAACAGCCATGTCCATTCATGAAAGGATATGATGAATAGACACTTCTTTTGAAATTCAAATTTTTGAATCAAACTGCCACCTTGTCGACAAGAGTATGTTGGGGTTGTCGACAGGCCTAAGCAATTTTCGGTGATTTTGTTTTTCTTTGAAAATAACTTTCATCTTATATTAAAACTATTTTAAACTTTATAAATATGCTTAACTATAGTTAAAATACATAAATAAATATAGAGAATAATATTTTGATATATATATATATAATTTTACTATAATTTTATATTTAAATCTAAGTATAAATATTTAAAGTTAAATATATTATTATTAAAAGACAGTTTAAAACCAAGGATAATTTGGTTTTGAAAATAAAGATTATTTTAAGGCTAAAAATATTTAAAACCAGGATAGATGTTTTTATTCTTTTAAAAGGAAGATTTTGAAATAATTTTGAAAACAAGATATAATTTTGTAAATACATTTGAATAAAAGTTAGTGGATATAAAACAATGTTCCACTAGATTTTTCGTAGGTTCCATCCTACTTAGGGTTCCATCCCTTTAACAGACTCGAAGTGGATTCCATTCCATTAAATTAGATTTTAAGATGCCAGTGCTTTTCTAGGAGTTTTAACAAAATTCCTAATTAAATTACTTATTATTGAAATCTTGAACTCTTTATGATCTTGATACTCATGAGTCTTCAATCTTGATATCTTGAATCCTTATACTGTACATTCTTCATTCTTGGTACCTGCATGGTTAGATCCTACGTATACATATATATATATATATATATATATATATAAACTATAATGTTAGTATTTATATTTTAAAATCTTATTCTAAGGTTGTTGTCATTGAAACCATCATATCAAGGACTAACAATCTCCCCTTTTTTGATGAAGACAACCTTTGTTTATAAAATATTACTTCTATCCTAATAACTCCCCCTAAAACTAATAACTCTCCCTTAATCTATGCCTAACTATCCTATTTTATACTTCTTCCCCTTTGTCATCACAAAAACTAACTCCAAACTATATAACTCCCCATTATTCTTGTACTAAAATACCTTTATTAATATAATATTCAATGGAGTATATAATAGATAGATTAAGAGATAATTATACTGATAGACATGATAACTAATCAAACATCATATAAATATCAATGTGTTTTTATACATGTTTTGCACACCAAATATCAATCCACACCAAACATCAAACCTTGCCAAATCAAATCAAATCAAATCAATCCAAGCAATCAACTAAAATCAAACAAAGCAATCAAATAAAATCAAACATTACGAGGAACTTCCACCCATCCTTCTTCTTCAAATATAGGGTCTGCTGTAATGGCATCCCATTTTTCATTATCATTGGTGAGAGAGATGGAGGATGTGCTTCATTATCATCTTTATGCAGGGAGGAAATCATCCATCGTATCGCATCGAAATGCTTTTCTTGCTCCTTGATCATCTGCATTTGACTCAACTCTAAGTGTCGCTGGTTACGAAGAATGAAAGAAAGAATATTCTTGAATAATTAAGGGTTTCTACAAGATGCTCGGTCAAATTATGAACTGGATTGGTCATATTTGAGTTTGTGAGAAGAATTAGAGATAAAGTAGATAAGAAATAATTCTGAGTGATGAATTCTGGAAGAAATAGGTGTTTATAGGTGTAGAAATTCGTTTGAAATGAATAGACATAAGGTAGTTATTCAAATTTAAAATTTAAAATGAAAAGCCATTTCTGACCAGTACATGTCGACATGGTCTAGGTAGGGTTGTCGACAGGAGTCAGTGAATTTTGATGACTTACTTTGATTTTATGAATAATTGTGTATATATATATATATTTATATAATATACTAACATTTATTTTAGAGATAGGATACGCTAGATAATAGAAAAGTAATTCAATTTCATTTCATAATAGAATGATACAATGATTAAACATTAAAAACTACACGAACATTCAAATCAAAACAAACTAAAACTAATACAACAAGACATGAAAAGGTAGAACTAGTTAGAGGATGACGAAGATGAAGATAATCCAAGCTTCTTGCTGACTTTGGAGAAAAACCAGTTCATCTTGGATGACATTTTATCCAATTTCTTACTAAGAGACCGTTTAAGAATCCGTTGATTCTCGACAATGGTCTTTTGATTTTTGAGTAAGGTTTTGTTCGTTGGATTTGGAGGATAGTCAATGCTTTCCAAAGATGTTTCACCTTCTTCTTCTTCTTCTTCTATTTCCATTTCATCCCCTTCTTCTTCTTCTTCCCCCTCTTCCATCTCCTCATGAGCCAAACGCTCTTCCTTTTCAGCAAGAGTCTCATATGGTTGAAAACGAATGGAATTTTCATAAGAGAGATGTTTGAGTGATTAAAATTTTTTCTTGAAACAAATTCTTCTCCTTTGAAATCTACTCCAAAATAGTTAAAAATCCGAGCAAGATAGATTCCATGATACAAAGTGTTTTCACCGATTTCAAGATTTTTGGGACGAAATTCATCCAAAATAACTTGCGCCCAATTAATATCATAATTTTCAAAAATAGCAAAAAGTGTTTTGCAAACTTTTGAAGTTGGATTGTTAAAACTCCCCGATATTGGGGTCAAAGTATGTTGTAAAAGAAGATTAACAATTCTAGCTTTTGGTCGAAAGTTTCAATTTTTGAATCAAAGTTATCATTTCCTTCCAAAATGTGATGAAATGTCTCACGATCATTTTCATCGATATTAAAACTAGAAAGATCCATTTCCGTGCTCTTGCAATTGAGAATGGTACCTAAAAGATTACAATTTAAAATGATTCTAGTGCCTTTGATACTACTCCAAATTTCATCATCATTTCCATTATAAAATCCACGGTTGAGATTTGCATAGAAAATTTTACAAGATTTTGTTAACAAACAAAATCATTTTGAGAAGCATCAACAAGACTAAGAACTTGGTTATTTGCAAAACGAGAATCGATTTCATAAGTAGAGAAATCTTGAAATAAAGCAAACTTCCCGGCCTCTGGATCATTGTAGGAGTTGCTCTTCTATCTTTTTGGAGATTCTCATTGTGGAATGGTTGCTTGAAGAAGCCATTAAAGTAGAGAGTAGAGAGCTTGAAATTTTGAGATAAGAGTTTGAATTTGAAAATGAGAGTGAAAAGTTATGATAAAAGATAGTGAATACATAGATTCTCAAAGGACATGTTCTCTGGTCAAAAGATGACTTTTCAGAGAATTGAATGAAGTGAAAAGATGGAGGAAAATTCAACATTTTGAATTCAAAATTTGAATTTCAAATTTCTGTACCCTTGTCGACAACATGGTGGAGACCATGTCGATAGGTGTCTTTGAATTTTCATGATTATTTTTCTTAGGTATTCTAATATATATATTTATTATTTTTAATATATATATATATATATGAAATAATACTATAATTATAGTATATTCCATAAAATATTATGATACTATTAAAAAATAAAAATAATAATACAATAATAGTAAAAAATAATAAATACATTAAAATTCAAACAACACACCAATTCAAAATCAATCAATTAAGCATCCAATTCTAAGCATGAAATTTCAACAATTGTATTGTAAATGTACCTTTTTCTAAGTCCGTTTCTCTGAATTCGTCGGAGTCATGAACTGCCGTGAAACACATATTTGAATTATTTGTCTTCTGATCATCATCGCTTGAGGACGAGTCTGAGTCATCTAAAGTAGCAGTAAATGAACGTTTTCGTTTCTTTATGGAATCATTGACTATAGGAAGATTTTGCCTATCTGGATGCGGATAGTCTCTTTTGATATGGCCTGGTTCGTCACAGTTGAAACATTTTATATTGTTTGGCACTACATTATGATTACTAGAGTTCTTATAGTTGTTTCTTTTGAGATTATTCATCTTTCTGTATTTCAGGAATTTCCAAAAATTCTTGGTCATAAAGGCTATCTCTTCATCATTATCGCTGTTTGAGTGTGATCCATCGGTCAATGCATTGAACGTCATTGATTTCTTTTCGGATGCTTTTATTTCTCTTCTATCAATCGTTTGGACTTCAAACGACACTAGATTTCCAAATAATTCTTCTATCTTTAAGGTACTGATGTTATTTGCCTCTTCGATCGCAAGTGTCTTTTGATCCCATTCTTGAGTAAGAGAATGTAAGATTTTTCTGACTTGATCTTCTTTCGAAAATTCCTTTCCTAAAGATATTAGAGAATGCACAATATTCTGAAATCCACTATACATATCTAAAATAGACTTATTTGAATTCATTTTAAATAATTGAAACTGATTTGTGAGCATGGAAATTTTGGTCTGTTTAACTTTGCTTGTTCCTTCATGAGTAACTTGCAAAGTTTTCCAGATTTCATATGCAGACTTACAAACTGACACTTTATTAAATTCATTCCTATCAAGTGAACAAAACAAAATATTCATAGCTTTAGAGTTATTTTGTGCAACAGTCTTTTGCTTAGCAGTTCACTGTGCAAAATCAGTTGTGGGTTCAGAATATTCAATCTGTGTGACATTCCAAGTGTCTAGTCCTATAGATTGTAAATATATTTTCATCCTACATGCCCAATATGCATAGTTACTGCCATAAAAAAGTGATGGCCTGACAGTAGACTGACTTTCTACAAATGAACTAGTGACAGGGATAATAGAACTAGTGTTGGTAGTATTAACAGTACCAGTGTTGGTAGCCATTTTGAAAATTTTTCAAAATTCAGATTATGAAAACTTTGAAAACCTTTCTCTGATACCAAATGTGAGAAATGCGGATTACAGATCTTAAGGCTAGAATTAACACTAGAGGAGGTGAATAGTGTTTTAAGGAATTACTAAATCTTTTTGAGTTTAGGTTAATTTGAACACAAATGCATACAATATTCAGACACAGATATGATCACAGAATCAAACACGAATGTAAATATAAAGTAAAATCAATAGAGAAAAGAACACACCGAATTTTATACTGGTTCGGAGTTACCCTACATCCAATCTCACACACAAGTACAAATTTCTTTCAAACTCAATTATTACAATTACACCCTTGATTTCAAGGCCACGAGGTACACCACTCTAGATTCACAATCCTCTGGGTAGAGATACTTGATTATACGGGCAATGAGTTCACCCAATTGATTTCACATGCTACAATCACACCTTTTCTCACTTGATTGATTTCACAGGCTACAATCACACCTTTTCTTGTTTAGTTTATTACAAAGAAGCCTATAACTCCGAATAACGCTGAGATCTTGTTGAGATAGTGATAGAGAATCAAAATAGAGATGATCTAGTTAGATTCAATGTTAATTTTGGCAGAGTAATGGTAAAAATATATATATATATAAATGTGGAAGAAGAAGAAGAGGAGTGAAATCAGAGAAAATAAATATAAATTCGTTTAAAACTACCCCTATTTATAGTAGAACAACAGCCATGTCTATTCGTGAAAGGATATGACGAATACACTTCTTTTGAAATTCAAATTTTTGAATCAAACTGCCACCTTGTCGACAAGGGTATGTTGGAGTTGTCGACATGCCTAAGCAATTTTTGGTGATTTTGTTTTTCTTTGAAAATAACTTTCATCTTATATTAAAACTATTTTAGACTTTATAAATATACTTAACTGTAGTTAAAATACATAAATAAATATAGAGAATAATATTTTGATATATATATATATAAAATTTTATTATAATTTTATATTTAAATCTAAGTATAAATATTAAAAGTTAAATATACTATTATTAAAAGATAGTTTAAAACCAAGGATAATTTGTTCAAAATAAAGATTATTTTAAGGCTAAAAATATTTAAAACTAGGATAGTTGTTTTTGATTCTTTTAAAAGGAAGATTTTGAAATCATTTTGAAAACAAGATATAATTTTGTAAAAACATTTGAATACAAGTTAGTGGATACAAAACAATGTTGCACTATATTTTTCGTAGTTTCATCCTACTTAGGGTTCCATCCTTTTAACAGGCTCGAAGTGGATTCTATCCCACGAATAAATTGGATTTTAAGATGCCAGTGCTTTTTTAGGAGTTTTAACAAAATTCCTAATTAAATTACTTATTATTGAACTCTTGAACTCTTGATAATCTTAATACTCATGAGTCTTTAATCTTGATATCTTGAATCTCTATACTGTACGGTCTTCGTTCTTGGTACCTGCATGGTTAGATCCAGCATATACATATATATCTAAACTATAATGTTAGTATTTATATTTTATAATCTTATTCTAAAGTTGTTTTCATCAAAACCATCATCTCAAGGACTAACACCCAATCCCTAATATGTAATTAATAAAGTACCGTTTTTCAAAAAAATATTACTATTAAACCAAAACAGAAATGTTTACTTAGAATATTAAACCAAAAACTATTTAACAATAGAGATATAAAATACTTTAATATACTATCACACACACATATACACACACGTGATCAATTCCAAAACTAAAAGATTGATTTTTTTAATTTTTAAATCTGAAAGTAAATTTACAAATATACATTATGTACATACTAATATATACGTTTTGCTTATTGATTAACTATTAAAATTAAAATAAACTTTTATTTTTATTTTATTAAAATCACGGTCGAATACAATATTTAATGACAAGTATATATGTGATCATATGAATATAACTTATATTTGAATACATAACAAACGAAGAAGTTACCTCCGCCGTATGAACCAGTTGATTGTCGAACACCTCGATTATTTGGTATCTCTATTTCCTCAGCTATAAGTTACAAGGCAATCTCCTTGGCTTCACCAGTATCCATTGGAGGGTAGGACTGTGTTAGTTGAGTTTAAAGACAACGAGAAGGGAAATGTCACTTATAACCAATCAAATATCAAATATCTACCTATTTTCTCTCAAACCCTAGGAGACTAGGGCCCTTTGCCCCCCTCTTGCTATGGCTAGCCTGTACTTGATCATTGCTTGGTCAAAATTCCTGATTGACTCGATTTGAGTCAACTATTTAATTATTTTATTTAAGTGCTTTCATCAACTATATCGACATACGACTTTTGTATATCACTTAATTGATTTTTTGATTTAAATAAATGATTAAAATGTCGTAAAAAATTTAATACAACATTTGTGTTAATTTTAATATTAATTTATAACATTTATAAATTAATTTTACATTGGTCGAATTTCAAAATAATTGACAAATCGACTGTGTTGACTCTCTAGTGTGAACTTGGTATTCGGTTAGTATTTAAACAGTTTAAATACTGAAGCATGTACAGATTTTACTGAAGTACAATATTAGGCATAAGTTCAGTGCTTACAGACTACCTAGCAACAACATTTTGTAGACGTATTCTTTTCATCATCATGATATTACTTAGATATCTAGAGTTTAGTCTAAGGTCAAAATCTCTGTTGATATCCATATTTAATTGCATAGATCACTTTACATTCCTTGGTTCAATTTGATGATATTTATCAATTAGTCGGTTTACTCTACCCAGAGATTTTGACTTTTATATTGACTATCAATTACGACGATACTAACTTCCTATAGCGAAGGAGACGAATCCTCTCATGGGTAGTGTTCCACTCTAAGTATTTAATGTATACCTAACCATGGTTGTAACATGATCGTGATATCATGTGATTGAGGACAATCAAAGTATAGTCTAGTTATTTAAGATTGATAATACCCTCAAGTCCAAAGAATATTATTACAGTGGGATCTTATATTTTGACTTAGTTGTATTAACCTATAGAAGACTCTTGTCAAGTCGTTTTGTGATTGTTCCAAACAATCATAAGTATGTAACTCATTGGTGCTCCCTGTTAGCGTCAAAATTGGTCACTAACACCTAAATGTAAATGAGAGCACCAACTAACAGTCACTGATTATAGATAAAGTGTGTGTAGAGAGTAACAATATGAAGAACAGTCAGAATAGAAATTAAGCAGTAAAGAACAACAGGTTTTTATAGTAGTTCGGCTAACTCCGGCCTACGTCCACTCTAGAAGATTTCTTTTATTGATGTAACAATCGATTACAGTTACAAAGTGGTAGACTAGCCTTAGTCTTAGAAAGTAGAAAGTCAGAGAGCAGAAGAGAAGATCCCCATACTGAACTCCTACACACTGTATTTATAGACATGTCCAGGTAGTTGTTGGGCTCACTGAATAATCTGAGCCCATCAAGACCGAACGGCCCATGCTGAATCACAATGCCGAGTCACAATGGCCTCTCCTCAATGCCGAGCCGCACCTGATGCCGAACAACCCATCAAGCCGAACAACCCATCAAGCCGAACAACCGACCATGCCAAACGTCCCACCATGCCGAACGATCCACCATGCTGAACGACCCATCAAGCCGAACGACCCACCATGCCGAACGTCCCACCATGCCGAACGATTCACCATGCCGAACGACCCATCAAGCCGAACGACCCACCATGCCGAATTTCCCACCATGCCGAACGATCCACCATGCCGAACGACCCACCATGCCGAACGACCCACCATGCCGAACGTCCCACCATGCCGAACGATCCACCATGCCGAACGACCCATCAAGCCGAACGAAGCACCATGCCGAACGTCCCACCATGCCGAACCATCCAACATGTCCCACCATGACGAACGTCCCACCATGCCGAACAATCCATCATGCCGAACGACCCATCAAGCCGAACGACCCACCATGCCGAACGTCCCACCATGCCGAACGACCCACCACGCCGAACGTCCCACCATGCCAAACCATCCAGCATGTCGAACCATCCATCATGCCGAACGACCCACCATGACGAACCATCCATCATGCCGAATGAACCACCATGCCGAACGATCCAACAAGCCGAACGATCCACCATGCCGAACGATCCACCATGCCGAAATATCCATCATGCCGAAATATCCACCATGCCGAACGATCCACCATGCCGAACTATGTCCAGGGCCGAGTGAGGTCCAATGCCGAACAATCCACCAATGCCGATCCACGCCTTATGCCGAGCGACAATCAATGTCGATCCATGCCTTATGCCGACCCATGACTTATGCCGAGCGGCAATCAATGCCGATCCAACCTACTCTTCTTAGTGCCGAACTATGCACATCGAACCCATTCTTGACCGACCGTCTATCCATCCAACTGGCTCCAGTCAATTGTATTTCAGTTTCGAAAAATGAATAGCCGATTTGGTTAAATCCGCCTGTCCGTGGCCTTGTTAAAAGGCGGGTTAACACTTGTCCCCCAAAACATGCCTTCTGTTGGAAGGTGTGTTTTGTATAGTCTCAAATTCAATATCCGAAGTCCATGTTTCATTCATATTCAATAACCGAATCCAGGACCTCTCCGGGTCAATATCCAAATCCTTCACCGTTCATAGTCGATATTCATATCCATAACCTCTCCGGGTTCTTGCCAAATGCAATCCACATTTGACGACCATGGCCCAGTATCCTTAGACGTTAAGTAATGCCATGACTTAAGTCCTAAGCCGAATCCTGGTCACTCCGGACCCTTGTCGAGTATAATCTGTACCCGACGACCTGAAATAATAACTAATAACACAGGGCCTAAGTCCTAGGCCGAATCCTGGTCTCTCCGGACCCTTGCCGAGCATAGTCCATACTCGACGACCTGAAATAGTAACCGATAATATAGGGCCTAAGTCCTAGGCCGAATCCTGGTCTCTCCGGACCCTTGTCGAGCATAGTCCATACTCGACGACTTGAATAAGTCGATTTGTCATGCTTGGACAAAGCGACTTACCTCTTGCTAGGTATAATCCATACCTGACGACCGTTTACCAAAAACCAGATAAAAAATCCAATCGAAAGCCAATCCAAAATCCAGATCAAATCAGAAAACAAAAAATCCATATCGAAAATCCAAACCAATATCCAAACCAGAAAACAATCATCCAAATAAAAGTCCAAACCAAGAAACAAACAAAACCAGAAGTTCGAACCAAATTAGAAAAAAGCAAGTGCCCAAGTCAAAAAAGAAAAAGCATATTTCACAAACTAGAGCGTCACGGTTTATCATCATCTCAAAGCAAGCCTAGGGGTTATCTCCGTCCCCATACATGAGTAAGTGACTTGGCCGTTTTGTCCGTGGTTTGCTACTTATTTCATAATATCCCAGTCAATCAATGACCAATCGACCATCATTCCTGTGCCTCGCACCATCACTGCGTGAGGTAGACGGTGGTTGCTCCTGCCCCACCGCTGCATCCCGAGCTTCCACGTATTGTCGCAACTGTCCATTCCTTACATGCTCCTCAATTATGTCCTTTAAGTGCCTGCAGCTGTTGGTATCATGCCCATCCAAATCGTGGAAGAGGCAGTGTTTTCCTGATGCCCTCTCACGTTCGGAGGGTTCTCTCTTAGCCGGCCTTCGGTAGGGAAGGCGATTCCGAGTCTCTAAATAAATCCTTTCCAGCGTCTCGTTCAATCCTATGTAGGTGGAGAATTTTTGCTCTCTCCACCGCTTCCTAGCCTTTCCTAATTCGTCATCCAGCTTCCGTTTTCCTTTATCTTTATCTTTTTCCAAGCCTTCGCTGGATGGCCCTCCATCCTCAGCCGCGTTCACCTCCTTTAACTTCATATCTGAGCATGCATCTTCCTGCTGAAGGAATCTCTCAGCTTCGTGAAAGAATTCCCCGAGATCCATTGGAGGGTCCCGTATCAGTGACACTTTGAAATATGAATTTACTCTAACTCCTGACACTGCCGCCATTAAAACCATCGATGGATCCGGCCGATCCACCGAAGTAACCTCTGCATTGAACCGAGTTAAGAAAGCTCTGAGTGATTCGTCTGTCCTTTGTTTTACCGATGTCAGCGTCATTACATTCTTTGGTCTTTCGATATGTACCTGAAATTGCTTTAGAAACCTGCCCACCAACTCTATCCATGTCCCGATAGATCCTTCTTCCAGCCGCTTGAACCACATAGCAGATATGTCCGTCAAGAATAAAGGAAAACATCGAGCCATAACTTCCCCCAGCACCTCCATGTGTCTTATATGTCTGATCAAGTGATCAGTTGGATCAGTTTTGCCATTGTACAGTTCCACATTAGGTAGCTTGAAATCTGGCGGATTCCGAGCTATCCTGATTTCACGAGTGAACGGACTCTTGTTTACTCCTTCCAGATCTCTATTAGTCAAACCTCCGCGCATTGTTCGCCTGATGATCTCGGCTAATCCAGCATTGTCCGTCAAGGGTTGCCACCCGAGTCCCCGAGGGAATTATGGTACATACTCTTCATCCTATGCTCCTACATTCCTGCCAGCATCTTGTTGTGTAGTGCTAACTGGAAACCCTCCATGAATTGGTCCAGCATTTCCTGGTGGTGTGCCCCCGAGCCCAGGTCCTTCCAGATTGATAGTTGTCTACCGATTAGGGGCTGCCCCCTGTTGAGTAACTCCATCAACCTGCTGATTGAGTTCCTCTGGTCCAGCCCCAAGACCTTGAGTACCTGCAGTTCCTGATTGTCCAAATTACCTAAGAAGGGCCTGCATCATTTCCTCTTACTGTTTCATCATCGCTTCCATCTCCTCTCTAGTGATGTAGACGGATGTTTGACCTGCTCCATTTCCAGAGGAAGCCTCCTGACTTCCCTCTTGATTGCTTCTTCCTGTCGATTGCTTCCTTGTTGATGGCCTAGCCATTTCTCCTTAGAATCCAAGTTCCTAACTCCAAAATTCCCGAGTGCTTGCGTTCTCAGTGAGAGCAGCAAAATGTTAGCGCCAAAATTGGTCACTAACACCCAAATGTAAAGGAGAGCACCAACTGCAGTCATTGATAATAGATAAAGTGTGTGTAGAGAGTAATAATATGAAGAACGGTCAGAATAGAAATTAAGCAATAAAGAACAACAGGTTTTTATAGTAGTTCGGCTAACTCCGGCCTACGTCCACTCCAGAAGCTTTCTTTTATTGATGTAACAATCGATTACAGCTACAAAGTAGTAGACTAGCCTTAGTCTAAAAAAGTAGAAAGTCAAAGAGCAGAAGAGAAGATCCCCTTTCTGAACTCCTACACGCTGTATTTATAGACATGTCCAGGTAGTTGTTGGGCTCTCTGAATAATCCGAGCCCATCAAGACCGAACGACCCATGCCGAATCACAATGCCGAGTCACAACGGCCTCTCCCCAATGCCGAGTCGCACCTGATGCCGAACAACCCATCAAGCCGAACGACCCACCATGCCGAACATCCCACCATGCCGAACGATCCACCATGCCGAACGACCCTCCATGCCGAACGTCCCACCATGCCGAACCATCCATCATGCCTAACCATCCATCATGCCGAACCACCCATCTTGTCGAACGGCCTATCTTGCCGAACGACCCATCATATGCCGAACGATCCACCATACCGAACGATCCACCATGTCGAACGATGTCCAGGGCCGAGCGAGGTCCAATGCCGAACAATCCGCCGATGCCGATCCATGCCTTATGCCGAGCGGCAATCAATGCCGATCCATGCCTTATGTCGAGCGACAATCAATGCCGACCCATGCCTTATGCCGAGCGGCAATCAATGCTGATCCAACCTACTATCCTCAGTGCCGAACTATGCACATCGAACCCATTCCTAAACGACCGTCTATCCATCCAACTGGTTCCAGTCAATTGTTTTTCAGTTTCGACAAATGAATGACCGATTTGGTTAATTCCGCCTGTCCGTGGCCTTGTAAAAAGGCGGGTTAACACTCCCAATGGTCATAAGTAATGCACCGTCCATTATACGAAGAACGTTACGTACACTAGCTTCAGTGGATGTATTAATATTCTTTTCTAGATACATCTAGATACATATTGACTATGTACATTTAAGGAGTTGATGTTTATATATCACTTCGATGCTCATGTTTATATTGTAATTGCAATTGATAAAACACTTCTTTGAGGATTTTCTATTTAGATACATTTAATGTAATTAATTTATTATTCATATCTCTATATAACTATGCAAATAAAAAAAATAAAGCCAAAAGCACACTGTATTTCGAACAAGATTGTTTATAGATTTAAGCTTATATATCTATTTACATAATTGTCCCTATGACACACCCTCGACTCTATCAATTTTTATTCAGTTATGTGATAGAGCAGTGTAGGTGGGTAGAGGATATATCATTGGACAACGTTTAAATGGAGCCGGCTATCATTGTTTATGTTAGGTAAAATGTAATTTCTATTTAAAGAGTAAGATTCGATGACACTTCCCTTCTGTAGCACCTCTTTTGCCTCATACATAGGATTGTCATTGAACCTTCCTTCTCTTAAAATGCATTTTTACGATGATTATTAACTGAGTACGTTTTTGGATAAGGGAGGGACAATTTTAGAGGAACTATAGTCAAGTAAAATTATTAAGGAAAAGACATGATGCAGATGGCTTCAACATGAACGATACCCTCCTTAAGCAAATTCGGTAAGATACTATCGAAAATTTAAAGGAAAAACGACATCGAAGTACTGGAAAATCAACATAAATCCTCTACGATATCGTCGGTACAGTACTTTGGTAGGGCTCCATCGAAATTTGTTTAAAATCGAAGCACAAGTCTACCATTTCAATTTTACATATCTATCATTTAAATTTTACACAGCGACAATTACATAACTATTTTCATTTTTGTTAGAGGAAATTGAGTTTTTAAGTACTTGCCATAACAATTAAAAAAATATTTAATATTCATTGCTTAGTTGAATCTGAATTTTGAGTCTTCAACTTGTATTATAAATCATGAGGAGAGTGAAATGGAAGACTTAACATTCTAAATCATTATATATTATTTTCCTTGCTTTTGTGATTTTTTGGCATACGAAAAGCAAAGTAAACTTGTATTTTATTTTGTATGTTAACTTTATTTTTTAAATTCGTTGTCTTTCAAAATTACACGCGCGATGTGTGCGTTTTTATTTGGACGGAAACTCGAACCTTTTTCATTTTTAGGAATGAAGTCCTTTTTCCCCGAGATAAAATGATTAGTGCGATGGTCAAGATGAGAGTAGAATACAGGTGGAGCACATGACTCATAAACTCGGCCCAACAAGATCCAATATATGCACTGTTCATAGTCAGTACGCATCAACTAGGATCATCTGATCTATCTGTTGAACAACGCCACCAGAAACAAAATATATTAGTAAAAAAACAAAAAACTAGGGTTCGATCTTGAAATGGGAGGCGATCATCATCACGTAGCGGAGGGAGGAGATTTTAGAGCGAAAGTATGGAGCATGACAGGTGGGCCCTACTGCAAGCCTGTCCACTGGAAGCGCAACACCGCCATAGCTATGGTCGGTATCTTCCTCGTTTGCATTCCTATCGCCATGAAATCTGCGGAGCTTGAGGTTTCTCCTTTCGTTCCTTCTTTTATTTAATTATTATATTTTCTTCTATTTTGATGTATTTTGAATCAAAACTGGATTACCGTAAATGCTCACGAAGATCTGTAATTCGTTCCGCGTGTCGTCTCTTTAGTTTTTTTATTTTTATTGTCGCTTAATTCATAATGACTTGAGTAATTTTATACCTGTCTTATGTCTATGATGCACCAGACTTGTTAAGAGGTTATTTTGCTTAAGTTGACGTGTTTAATATTTTAGGCTGAATTCAACGAAGTGGTTGAATGGGTTTTCGGAATATATATTTGATAACCTTATGATCTCAATTTAGATGACTTATTATTCAAAACTATAACAATTTCTAAGGGCCATCTTATTAAAGAAGTAATTAGGGAGAAAGACAAACTTTGGCCAAAAAAATTAGTGAAGAACACCAAGTTTTATTTTTAGGCTGAAGGACAAACTTTGAAGAAAAAAGTTAGACCGAAGGACAATGCTAGCTATAATATTTAGTTTTTACGCTACAAAATGCTAGTTGTAACTAGCATTATATTCAGTTTTACACTGTACAAAATGCTAGTTAGTCCAAATATGAAACTTGTTGTCTTCAACCTAAGTTTTTCTTTAAAGTTTGTCCTTGTGTGCCTATTTTCTACCTTATTAAATGGGTCCAACTTATAGACTATATTTTATTTCTGGAAAGCTCCATGAGTGGGTGTTTGGGAATTACTTTACAGACTTGGGGGATGTTTAGTATCATTTTTTCTACCCAGGTCATTCCCCTAAAAGCATTTGAAAAGAACTATTTTAAGGCCAATTCTATTTACGCCCTAAGATTCGCTTTCCACAAGCCACTTTTTTTGAAAAATATATATTATATATTTATACCCATTTTGCCCATTTAAGTTAATGATGAAACTAACCACAACCAGATCCAGGAATTAAAAAAAAAACTTTGGTCACCCTCTCATGTCGCGAGCGTGGGTGATAACAACAACCCCACCCGTAACGGACGTGGATGGTAACCACACCTTGCCCATAACAGGCATGGGTGACAATAACACTTAGGCCTTGCTCTAGCTTCTTTAGGGGTTATTACTTCTTTAGTAGCTCAACGCATGTACTCTTTACCTGCTTATGCATTCATAGCACAAGACTTTACTACTCAAGCTGCATTATATACTCATCACCAATACATCGCAGGGTTCATAATGACAGGAGCCGGGTGACAATAACACCCCCATTTGTTTCCTGTGACAGTGTTTTGTTTTCAAAAAAACTATGGTGGCCCCAATTGAGGGTACCATTGAAAATCATACCGATGTCGCTGTTCTTTGGTATCCACATCGGGCTTGGACGTGTGTGCTGTTATGACTCAACCTTCCGTCTAGCCTGGTGGAAAACAAACAAAATAAACAGAAAAATGGCAAAATAGTAAAATTATGGGGTGTGAAAGAAGAAACAAAGAAATGTAGGAATTTAGGAGTTTTTTTGGATGCAAAAGGAGAATCTTGGGATGCAAATAGTCAGTGCCTATTTTTAATTTGTGAAATCTATTAGCAACCCTTAATTTTCTTTTCACCTTAAATAATGGATGTTAGGAGACAAAATCACCCTTTTGTCACTAAAAATATATAACCTGACCGCTGCTTCATTTTTAGAAAGTGCGAGATGATAACTAAATTTTGAGAAACCGGAAGAAGACTATCATTTTGACGATTAACATGCAGTCATATTCCTTTATCTTAAAATAGAGGATAGGGGGAAGAGAATCAATAAAAATCATGATATTCCTAAGATTCCATTCAAATTTATAGTGTGAATGATCCAAGGTTTCACTCAAAATCTAGTGCGCCATAAGCTAGGAAAATACCAAAACCTAGCGAAGCATACTCTGCATGCATAAGAAATTTTTATCAAAACTTACTGTGATAAACTCTAGGAATTTATCACAGATTAGTACCGTATAAAAATGGTGAAAGAAAGCACCTTGTTTCTTTACAATGACGAGAATGACAAAATTCATATCTTTCTCCATCAAACCTCCACATTTCTTGTTTTAGCAGATTATTATATCTCGATTATATCTGGCAATCAATTTAAATTCATAAAGCATGCCGATAGAATTGATGGTGGGTGAGTGACGTATGAGTCTAAGTGAACAATGCGTTATGAAGACAATTTCAATGAAAAAAACATGGAAAGGTTTTTTAAAAAAAAGGAGAAGAAGAAGGAGAAGGAGAAATGCAAAAACTAAATATAATTTTGTTAAAAAGTAGAGGAAAATTGGACGAAAAGCTCTAAAAATAAGTATAGTAAAGAAAGTAAAAGGGAAAAAAAGGAAAGAGGAGGAGAATAGGTTTAGCCCTTTTATTTTGATCGAGTCATATGTAGAGAGTTTGTTTTCTTATTTATTTAAACATCATAAAGGAAATGGACGAACCATTTCTGAGTTTGGGTATATGCACAAAAACTATAGTGTACAGTGCATGAATTTTCTTCCTAGATTAGCAGAAAAAACACGATTACTTGAATTTCACGTTTTCACTTCTCATCTTGGTTCTTATTCCCTTCCGTTAAATAAGCTCCTCTTATAAGATACATTTGCCTCATGTTGACCATAGTTATCGATTGTGCATGGCGCAAAAAGGCACAGTGCCTTCCTGGAGCCTTGCCGCACCATTTAAACATCATAAAGGAAATGGACGAACCATTTCTGAGTTCGGGTAAATGCACAAAGAGTTCTGCTTAGATTAGCAAAAAAAACATGATTACTTGAGTTTTAGCTACATGTTTTCACTTCTCATCTTGGGTCTTATTCCCTTCCGTTAAAAAAGCTCCTTTTATAAGAAACATATGCCTCGTGCTGACCATAGTTATTGATTGCGTGTGGCGCAAAAAGACATAGTGCCTTGCTGGAGCCTTGGTGTACGGCGCGACAAATTACACTCGCCATTTTAGTTTACCACGCATGTTTATATTTTTTTATTAATTTAATATATATAATAATTAATTTAAAAGGTTTAATATATTTTATATTGTTTTACTAAAACATATGTAATAATTTTTTAAAGACATTTTGCAAAAAACATCATCAAATATAACATCATAAGAATATAATTTCAAGCATAATAGTCTCTAAAAGCCAAAATTCAAGATGATAGTACATATTACTGATAAACTGAAATCTGAATTTGATTAAACAATCATATTTTTTAAATCCATATCTGCATCATCAAAAACATAAGCTTCAGCATCTTCCTTATTTGTCTTATATCGATTAACAATTTGTTTGGTCCAACCGTAACAGGAACGGATGGTTCGAAGTTTGTTGGAGATTAATTAAAAAAAACATCATTTAAGATTATTTGTTCGATATAACAATAATTAGAATCGATAGTTCGAAGTTTGTTCGAGATTAATCCGAAGAATGCGACCATCCGAGATTATTTATAGTGCAAGGGTGGTAATAGACCCGTCCGGTTGGATCTGGACTCGACTCAGCGAGTCTCGATTATTGCCGGGTTGGGTTTTGTCGATTCTAACTTGTATATTTTAAAACCTTGACCCGACCCGAGGTTCGATTCGGTTCGGGCCTGATTGAGTAATAACACTACAAATACATATATTTTTTCGTTTTTTATCCAATCTTTCAGGTCGGATCGGTTTTATATTATTTTTCATCAACTAGACCCGACCCGGGTTCAAGTCAGGTTTGAATCGGTTTGGTCTGGATTTGCGGATCTCTATTTTAATTGTTCATCGTAGTTTGATGCGGCAATAATATAAATAAATAGTTCAAAGTTTGTTGAAGATTAGTTTGAAGTGTAATCGTATCATTATCAAAAAAATATAATACATTCAAACATCGTTGGAGATTAGTTTGGATTATGAAAACAGAAAAATAAATAAAAAAGAAGTAAAAACAATAAAATTATGAAACAACACACGTATTTGCGCCACGTATCATTTGTGCCATAAGTGTCATTTGTGTCATTCGTCGCTTCTTTTCATGTGCGTCGTGCCATACGAAAGAAAGGCGCAAACGCCTCGTCGCGCCTATCGTAACTATAGTGATGCATTTTTTTCCTTATCCAGAAGTCAATGAAATGTCGATTGGATTTTTCTATGATTGTTTTTAAGGCAGCGTGGGCGTCTTTTGAACCAAACCATATCATCTTTGATTTGTTGATCATGGGACATTAAGTTCCTATCAGTTTCTTACTAGGCCATTTGACATCTGATTCTGAAGCTTGAGTTTTCCATAACAAATCAATTTCAAGGCATTTTTTAAAAAGATGACCATGAGGTTCAGGTTCAAAATGGTAAAAGAAATATTGCTGTGCGCTTCCTTTTGAGCATCTCAATTGTATTCATTCTCTTTTGGGTTCCAAACCACATATGAAGCTTCACAAGTGGTATCTTTATTGCCCACAATTTCCTTCAATATAGAACTTTGCAGCCAGAAAATTTCAAATAGTCATACAGACTTGATAGTACAGTCTTTTGTAGATTTTCAACTCCAAAATAATTCATCACTCGTTATTAAGAGTGTAATGTGAATGCATGAAGCAAACTTTCAAATTGAACTAATGGATCGGCTTCTAATGTTCTTTTAATACATAATAATTATTGATTATTGATAAATTAGAAATCTGAATCTGATTTAGATATTAAGATGATAGGTCCTATGTTACAATTTACTTTGAGAATATCTTTATTAATAATTGATTTGTAAACGCAAACTTTTGATCCGACCACAAACTTTCGAAAATACCATTTACTCATGTATGATTTTACCAAATCCCATAAAAATTGGATCTAACAAATAAATCCACTTACCAATTCAACACGTGCCTTCACAAAAATTAATAAACATTAATATCACTTGAAAATAGGACCTGATAAATAGTTTTTTTTCTTACAAATTCAGAATACTCAAATATAATCAAATCTAAACGTCATTTTAAAATAGCATATAACAAATGAAATCTTTTACAAATTCTTTCTTTACTAACTAATAACAGAAAAATAAATTCAAACTACAAAAAAAAATTAGATACTGAAACTTAAAAATAAAAATTCAAACAAACCATCTATGAGTTCAATGCAAAATATGACTAAATATTTCTGGAAATTATTTTTTGAGTGTTTTGAAACATATACAATTTGTAGAATAACTCACGCGCGAAGCGCGTGCCGTAACGCTTGTACTACATAAGAAGAACTACCTTTCCCATGTTAGTTTCATCATATTCTTGTCTTCTAGCAAAAAGAATTATAGAAAATAAGTTATCCATTGGTACATGCAAATAATAATGATGGTGATGATGATGATAACAACAACAAGAAGAAGAAACATTATCATATGATAACTATTAATCTTTACGCATTCTTGGATTAGGAATAATAATAAAAAACCAGCAAAATATAGGAAATGTTCGCTCTTTTGTGCCGTGCACCGTGTGCGCCTTCTGTGTCATTCAGTGTCCCTTTCCATGTGCGCCTGAGTGAAAGACGCAGTCGCCTTACTGCACATAGCGCATTTTTCATATTTATGCTATCCATCTCTGTCCTAATGAATTACCACTAATCAAAAGTCTCCATAATCTTTGGTACCATCTATCAAAGTAAACATTCCAAGCCCTTGTTGCTGCTTAATTTTATGCAACTTTATCCGGAAGTCCAGACAATTCAATGCACTATTGTTCTTCTTCCTTTTAGAGAAACTTTCTCCTTGTAACGTCAACTTTTTGTATCATCCAATCCAAGAATCAATGGGAAGTAACAACATAAATGAACTGTAGATGGTACTGAATCAACAAGAGAAATCTTTCTGATTTACTGCTTTAGAAAGTGAGTCTGCTTTCTGTTGAGAAAGTTTTGTATCAACTTTCGATCATCTCGATGCGATATTGTAGGTTCACACTCCTAGGTATATAATAGGGAATTTATTAGATCCTGTAATTGATGGCTGAGGCAATTTGATGGCTTAAACTTTGTTCCCTCCCATCATAAAAGTTGATTTGTAGACATGAAATCTTTCCAAATCCACACAAAATCTATCTGATAACAATAATGAAATATGGATTTTTAGGAACAAGCGTATTGTGATGGAGTATTTTCCCTTCCGCCACTTTTCTGTCAATATTGATTAAATCCCTTTATTAATTGCTTGTTTGATGTTCTTCGTAACTACATGTACTACTAGATTGAACAAGTAAAATGATTAAGTGTTTTAGGAATCTGGCGATAATTTTATATGTGATATCAAGAAAGCTAATTGGTTTGTAATCAGCAACTTCAAATACAGTTTCTTTTTTAGGAATAAGCACAATGTGGGCATAGTTTAATTTTGCAATCAAGCTTTTTGTGAACAAATATTCAAAAAACTTTAAAATATGTCATTTGAGAATTTCCCCACTCACACACATACCGAGTGAAGCGTTCAAGGCATAACATTTTCCTTGTTGGTTACGAGGGGTTTTCCTCGTAGCATTTTCCTTGATGGTTGACTAAATTTCGTCTTTAGTTAAAGTGCATTCAAGGCGTAACAAAGGTTCAGTCCGAAGTATGAACTTACTCCATCACCAGCGAATTTGCTTGCAGCTTTAATTATAAAATTTGTTTATAGCACACTGTGATAATTTTATTTAGTTTGCATCGATTAATGTTTTTCTCCTCATTTTAGAGTGCTTCATCACGTGAAAATATCTGTTTAAGACGACTTAGGGCGACGACACTGAAAACACACACAAAACCCAACTTCTAAGTAATTGAACGAAGCAACCTGTGAACAAATCTGACAAAAGTTACAGAAAACATAATAAAATTTAAGTTATTTTAAGACGAATAGGTGCCAAATATTCCTTGGAGGTAGTTGTGAAGAAAGTAAATTCAATTCAAATGCAACAAATGTTACTAAATTTATATATACAATTTTGTTTCTCAAAGATGACCATAGTTGAAGTATGTCTGTAGTCATTTCTACACATATTGCATTGTTAATCGCTCAAACCAAATTCAACAAGGAGTTCAATAATGCTGCAAGGGTGAAATGTTTTATTATTTAAGAGTCATGTAATTTTTTACTGACGTAGTTTTTATTATTTGTTATTAAGCAAGAGTAAAATAATAATTGATGCTGTTATATATAGGAATTATGTTGTGTTCATGTAGTGTTTTAGTTATGTTGCATTCAATTGTAGTCTTATCTCATGTACTTTTATTCTATCTATTTATTTATACATTTTTTTTCATGTATAATTTATTCTTCATATGTTGAAAAAAATGATGGCATACATATTTAACAAATATAATGAAATAGATAAGATATTAAGTAATAAACATGTACAAAAATATAAGTTTACAGATTATTCAGGAAAATAAAGTAATAAACCATTTAGAAAAAACACGCATTTAATAATAAGAGTAAAGTGTAATTCATATATGTACAAAATTAAATGAAGCATAGAAAATGTTCCTACATAAATTTAAATTGATGGTAAATCATCATTTAAATATGTCTAAAGAAAATAATTCAAATACATTATTTACGTGTGTGAGAGTGTGTGTGTGTGTGTTTGTATGTAATTTAGTTAAACTATTGTTAAATATTGTTTGGAGAATATATTTTGGATACATATGAAATGTAAAATGGACAATAAATATGGTAGCACCAATAAGTGCTTGCTACCGGGTAGTTGATTGCTTCTAGTAGGACATTTGATCTTAAGACTGATTTCCTACTATTGGGGGTAAGTTTTGAGCAACTTCTATTGGAGATGCTTTCACCTATTGAAAGTGGAAATCAGCAACTGATATTAAATAATTTTGTTTGGAAAGATTGGATTTTGCAGTCATCAGAAGCAAAGCCAAGCGATATGGAAAGCACATCTAAATTAGTATGCATTTGTATTATATTAATAATAATTAGAAAAGTTATCATGATTAGATAAGGGAAATTCTGGCTTTATTGTACCCCTATGGGATTGAAAGTGCTCCAAATATATGTGTTTTGATAAGGTAACTCTACTCTTTGTTTAACTAAAAAAATTGTCAGGGCTTTCTAGAACATTGGTGGAACTTTTACTTCTAAGACACAGTTAAGGTTCTTTATTTCAAGACTATTTCTTTGAAGAAAAGGTGGAACCCAGTGCACGAGGCTCCCGCACAATATCGAGCTCTGGGGAGGTCGATAATGTGCGCGGCATTTTCCTCGCATTGCGAAGAGGCTGTTTCCGGACTCGAACCTGAGCGCTCAGATCACCATGCAGGTGATCTAACCATTGCGCCAAGGCTCCACCTCACTATTCGTTTGAAGAAAGAACTAAAATATTCTTTTTCTCCTTGTATATTTATAGGTCTGGCGTCCGTATTAAAATATATTTCATTTCATTTTTTTTTATTTTTTTTGGATTGTGCTGAACTATTACTTTATTTTCTATTGACTTTGGGTTTGATGTAGCTTTGCTCTACTTTTCAAACATGTATGTTGGTGGATGCATTAACTAATTGACTACTGCTGGATATGTTAAACATAAATGGATGTCCCTAACGTTAATGAAAGGTCTTTAAAAAAAACCAATTTAGATTTTCCAGAAGTAATAACAAACATAGGCCAAATTCAAAACAAATTACGAATTTCCAACATTTTTTGCCACATTGGCATAAAGTTAGCATTTTACACCAATGTCATTTCAAATCATGCAGTAATTCAGTTTTGTATAAACAAATTTACACTGGCGTGATCCCGTATGAATTGCTGAAAAAAATCACATTAACGTGATTTGAAATTGCATCAATATATAAAGTGTCATTTGATGCTAGCATGACGTAAGTGGAGTTTGTAATTTGTTTACAGACCGGACTGCATTTGCTATTTGTTTTTTAAAACGTTCCAAGTTGATTAAAAATTCTATTAATGAATTATATCCTATTCAGTTGTTAACAAAGTCATTTCAGCTGATGTTATCGGTGAATGATGTTTCCTGTAGCCTTTTTGTTTGGTCTGATGGACATGTTATTGTAGAAGCATCCCTTACCTCACTATATATGCATCTTCGTTTACACTTTTCCCAATCAGTACCACACCAAAATCCTATATTATATTACATTTTGAAAATATTTATCAACAACTCATACCTTACCATATTCAGTCATGCTCCACAAATGGAACACGACAGTTAAATTAAATTTAATATATTAAATAAAAATAAAAGGAATATACTTTTGTGTTGTTCAAAATGAACCACACATATCCGGCCTTAATAAGACCGCCATGGACCTACCTACATTGGATATCGCTAAAGCAAAGCAACTAAAGAAGCCTTGTTGGCATGAGTTGCCTATTGGGAATGCTTATACTTTTAGTGATGTAAATATCACGGTAATGTTAACATTGGATGTTGATGGTTGTTAGAGGTTGTTGCGCTTTTTTACAATAAGAGTTATATTGCTAAAGGTTGGTTCGATTTTAGTATGTTTTGTTTATCAATATCATAATTTCAATTTTATGAGTGTTCCTAATATGCAATAAGCATAACTGTTCAGCATCAAGCACTTTTTAAGTGCAAAACTAGACATAATATTGAGAACTGTGTCATTAACAACATACGTTTTGATTGCAGCAACGCCCACATATGCCAGTACGCCCCATCCCTTCTCAGCTTTGGTGCAAAAACTTTGGCAAGAATGAATACTAAGTCTGCACCTTTGAATCAGTTTACTTTGATTCCTGTTGTTTCATGGTTGGTTTGTGATTCATGTTTATCTTGGTTGTAATAAATAATTGATGCCTTTCTCAGAGGTGTAAACATTGTAAAAGAGTATGTATGGTCATTATGTTTGATAATTACTTGAATCATTTTATAATTAATGTGGCTCGCTTGAGCACTGTACTTGTTGCAAGATTCATTATATTGATTGAAAACAATTCTGAACGTACAAGTTCTTGTTGTGAGAAGTTGATTTTGATACTGGACGTTAATTTAAAAAGCTTTGCAGATATTGTATGCATCTGTATGTTTAGGATTGAAATATGATATTTAATGGGTTTAAGCGAAATTAACTTAGACCTAATTTAAAATTTGGTTGATTTGCGCAAACCTTTAAATTTTTATTTCGAACACTGTAGTGGACTGGAAGTTAATTATTATTTGTAGTAGATATTCTCAAAATGCTTCTAGGTAGTGTGGTTGGTTGAGGAAGTCGGTTTCCATCAATGGGGTCATGAATTCAATCTACATTGATTGCATTATCTATTTGTCTATACAGTGCATGCTTTTCAAGTTTACAGCCAATTGCTTGGTTCTTTGTATCTTCGAAGAAGAATACACACACATGCATGTATATCTACACACACACATGTGTGTCGAATTAGCACATGTGTGTCGAATTTGTATGATTTCCTCCTCCGTTTCTTTTTTGCCCCTTCCAAATTAGCGTGTTTGGGGTCATTTTGTATGATTTTTTTTCTTCTCTCAAATTGTTTTTTCGCACCAACTTTTATCTATTTTTTCCATTGTCTATTGTGGCAATATCACTGGAGAGAAAGAATATAATTGTATGGTGTATACAACATTCTATTCACCCACCAACAATTACTTAACATATACCAAGAAATATAACAAATTAATATACAATAAAAATTACTTTATCAACAACGAAATTCTACAAAATTACTCTAGTTCCATCTTCAACATCTTCTCTTTCAAACTTAAAGTTAACACACAAAAGTAGAAATTTCTGGCATTCACTTTTAAGTTCAACTTAACAGAATAAACTTTAATTTCTAGCACCAATATTGCAATTCATTGGATTTTAAAAAAAAAAAATCTCATCTCAATAACGTCAACTTTAATTTTAGGAAAAAATAAGTAAATATTTTTAAATTAGAGCAATTATTAATGAAAATAATTTTTTACCTATAATTTAAGGTTCGATGAAGATTTTCATTTACTTCAAAAAATGTATCATTTTGATCAAATTCCAATAAATTTAACATTTAAATTTGACGAATTATAGAAAAGAGGATAAATATGCAATTAAGAAGAAGGGTAATTAGTAAAAGAAATTCTTATGAAAACAGTAGTATATCTTAAATAATTATTGGTATATGAATAGAATTAGCCTAAAAAGTTAGAGCATCCAAAAAAAAAAAATACGTGGAAACAGAGGAGTTAGCTTTAAAATTTCTTGCATTCTGAATTAACAAATACATACATATAATTTGTATATCATACTATTCTATATTGGTGGATCCATTCTATTAACAAATACACGCATAGTAGTATATCATACGATTTTTCGGTGCACCATTAACAAATACATACATAAAATCTGTATATTCCATTCTATTGGTATATATTCCATTCTATTGGTAGATCCGAAGTTGGTTATATATAGTTATTCGAAATTTATTAATTATATGATGTTTCTTATCAAAAGATTAATTTGTCTTTTTATCTTTGATAAGAGGAAATTAAAATTAATCACATATACAACTCATTTTGTAACCTTTAATTGAATCGAATTAGACTGAAAAACAATCATCATTTCTATTTGGTCAAAAAATGTAACCTTTAATTGAATCGAATTAATCACATCTACTTTGATAAAATAAACAAGCATCTTTTTAATAGTATGGTCGGAATGAAAAGAATATCAATCAAACTATATAAAAAAAGTTTTGCAAAATATAAATTTTGTATAATTTAAACATTTCAATATCATACATGTTAACTAGTCAATCACAAAATTATTGAAGCACAAAGCAATTATGCGTTTAAAGTTCAAATTAAAACAATACAAAAAAAAAATTGAAAAGTGAAAAGCTGTAACCAAAACAAATTTGCATTGCAATCTATCAGATTTATCAATATTAAATCAACAATGGATATTATTTCTGTGAAATAATTATAATTTGAAGGTAATGTACTTGATTATTAAAATAGTTTCAATGGTAAGGATTCATCGTAAAAAATTTAAAATTTAAATTTGAATATGATCCAATCCATTTTTTAAATTGAATTAACATTGATCCTTTTTTTTGTTGGACTGAATCAGAGGATAAAACCAATCCATGTACTCCCATGAAAACAATCTTGATTACATACTAGTACAGCTATCAAACCCCATTTAAGCAACTTCAAGCAATATATATATATATATATATATATATATATATATATATATATATATATATATTTGAGTGGTAAATCGTGTAAGAACATCAGCATAAGCAATTCCCAAAAAAAGCTTTTGTATTCATTCAAAAAATTTATAGTTTTGTAGCAAAGCTGAGACTACATTATACATGCACATTGATAAACACACCAAAACAAATTGATGTAAAACAAAAATCACACTTTCTCCAAAAAAAAAATAGAGAATGAAAAACCAGCAATTAGTTTTCCCAGAGTATAAGAAAAGGATCAAACCATATAAGTCATGTTGACTTGCATCAAATTAGAGTGAGGAATGCTGAGGTTTGCTGTCCCTCTCCTGGAGTTCCTTCTCAAAAAGGAGTAAAAGTAATTAATGATCAGTTTTCTGAAGAACCACGAATCTTTCCTTGCCCTAATGTCCACGTTGCCAAGTAAATAAACTATTCCCAACTCTTTGGCCTTGTTCAACAACAAGAGTTCTCTCTCCAGATTTATGTCTTCACGGGTTCTCTGATAAGAAGTGCTTGCCTCAGAAGATTGGTCATTAGCACAGTTGATGGTCGTATCTTTTGAGAGTAGAGGAACAGTGAGAGAGTAGGTGCTGCCATTGGAAGATACGACATTTGACTGTGGCTCATCATGAATGTTAATATCAATCTCCTCATCATCGCTTGCTAAGGAGAGCTCTTGAGCTTCTCTACGCATGAAATTCTCCAGGCTTTGGGTTAGAAGCGTCTCAAATGTCTTGTGGTTCTCTTTGCGAGCATCCTTGTACCCATACCTACAATCAAAGGCTAAATATTTCTGTATGCTACCATAAAGAGAGTCTAAAAAGTATACATACAAGCATGTAGCTAATAATAGAAGGATAAGTTGTACAAATCCTAACACTCTTCTAAGGTTCTTGACAAAACGATTGTTTGAATGAAGTACCTATAGAACTTGTCCAAGTCTTATAGTTAGGCTACCCATAAAACAAAGCAGGTGTCATGTACAAAAGCAGTCGAATTTATCTTGGACAAGGTATTTTGAATCAAAAGTAAAACATGTATTGAATAGATGACTGAGAAATAGATACGTCCGATTTGGCAATCAATAGTAAAATTACTTTTGCTTTCTTCAAAACTTCAACTTTTAAAAATAAAACATACATATGAGCATACATAAGAGTGCACACGCACATGTATGCATGTATGTTACATTAATTAAAAAATTATCATCTTAATATACTTTTATTATTAACATAATATAAAGAATACTCGAAGTGAGAACAAATTTTCTCAAAATAAATTATGTGAAGTTAGATGTACCTAGCAATGCATCGGAACATGTGGTAGCTCTGTGGGCAAACACGTCGGAAAAGAAACCTCTCATTCTGAGGAACAACTGGAACTGGAACATATTTTATGCTCACAAACACAATCATAGAGTGAATGGCCGGAAGTGTGGTTAAGAAATGACCAAAAATTGCAGGAACACCTTTGACCAATTCATTATAAACCAATCCTAGTCCAGGAGCTCTAATAGTACCGAGATTACTGCCCAGTTTCAATAATAAATCCATCGGTATTTTTTTCCTGACTTCGGTTTGGTATCTTAATTTGCTTCCATAGTTCCAAATGTTCATTATCATAAACAATATTGCTGCAAAAACCAATAAAACCCAACTTCCATCTCCCACATTTGACAATACTGAGGAGATAAAAACCAACTCCAATGATATAAATGTGATAAAAAATGTCATTATGAGAATGATATTTATTTGCCATATCAGTATCATGATGATAGTAACTAAAATTGTTGTTATTGTCATCACTCCAAGCTCAGCAATGCCTGCATAATAGTATTTACAATTATAGCAATGGGTATAAAATACATCTACCACCACCACTACTCATACTAATACTACTTGTTGTTGAGTTAACATTATATAAAAGTTTGGAAAATGACCATATGATTCTGGCTTATTCTTAGATTGCTAAAAAGGTTCCAAAGGTTTCTCTTTACAACGCCTGAAAAAAAGTGATGATAAAATTGACAAAGTTTATGTGTGATAACGATTAGTGACTACGGATTGTCATCTACCGCATTCAATGCACTTTATACAGCGGAGTGCAAACATATTTTGCCATATATCGTATTAGGGGACCCAGAATTTAAAAACAGATTAGGGCTGACTTTCACCGACAAGCATTTTTCATTTGATATACAAGGTCCAGAAGTTCTGAGATATTAACCAAACAAGAATTGAGAACCAGTTAAATAATACAACTCCTAATAGACACCGATCAGTCTCTTGTTCTAGCAATAAATACGAAGCAGCTTGTAAAATTATTTAATCATTAACCCATTTCCCGTGATTGAATTATCAAAATTACTCCAGGGTTATATCATATATGATAATAAATTATTTTACTGTGAAGATTTCGATAAATGATTACCATGATTAAAAAGAAAACTGTACATAGAGAATATATGATACTTACCATAAGCATTGCCAATCTCATTGATGCTTCCAAAGAAGGTAAGAAATGCCAAGCAACAAATCAGCAAAAACCAATTCAAAACAGGTATATAAATATGCCCCATAAATTTCCTTGATGGGTGAACAACTTTCAGTCGAGGAAAACAACCAAGTGCCATGGACTTCTTTATACATGAAAATGTTGCGGTAATCATTGCCCTGCTAGCAATCAAGGCCGCTATGTTTGCAATAAATAATACTGGCCAGAATGCTCCATCTGTTTACAAGGTCGAAGTATCAATTGTTTGGCAACATACAACGATCAATATATCACATGTGCACAAAAAAACATGTTCGAATGCAACTGCACATGCATATATGCATTTGAATTTTATTTTTCACATGAACAGAAAATACTGATTTGATTTTGTTACAGCAACACACAGGGGGTTTCCCAGGATCAGCAGTCATATTATTATATTTTACAAAGGTTCAAGGACAATTTATAAAATGGACCAATGGTTTATAAAAATATACCCAGACTAAATCCCAGGGCAACTATGACATGGTTACTCCCCCGTTAACGTTGTTATGCTAGTTACAAAATATATGGAGCATTTGTTTGTCACATATGTTGTTATGCTAGTTACAAAATATATGGAGCATTTGTTTGTCACATGTGCATGTGCTGGACATGATAAGAGAATGATGTAATGGGTTATCAACTTGCCATTCTTCTTAGTATACCCATTCAGGTAAGCATGCATTATATGAAAATATGAAAATATTCTTTGCATCTATATTTTATATACATATAGTACATAATAAATACTTGACAAGTAAAATTATGAGGCAAATAAAAGGAAAAATAATAACCAAGCTTACATGGAACCGATGAGAAAAAAACTTGCTCTGAAGTATTCTGATTTTGCATCAAAAATGCAGCTTGACCAAGATATCCCAAGATAAGGCAAGGAAGAACAAGAAAGATGAACGTTAGCTGCAGCATATATTAACTAGCTTAGTTTATAATAGAATTTAAAACTCTGAGGGAAAGAAATAAATTATAAAGCAATGCCTTTACCTTAATAGACTTTATAGAAAAATAGCAAAGATCTGCAAACATAGCCTCAGACCCTGCAAATTAACGACCCAAGCTAAGTGTAGCTCTTCTAACAGTTATTTTAAACAATTAAGTATAAAGTAGTTTGTTTGTTGTATTCACAAGATAGACAGTACAAATTCAAGAAGGGCGATAACAATACTAATTATCACCCGATTTCGCTTAAATGCCCTGAAATTTTACAAATTGAAATTGGCCCGATCTTAAATTAATGACCCATCTCTGTATTTTATTGTCAAAAACCCTACACGATTTGCATTGAACCCCACAATAAAACATGCACGCATCGTTGCACCATATAGCAGAGGCTATATTATAAACATTTCCAAAATGAAAAGGGGGGCTTTCTTAATCTACATGAATTTTTTTAAGAGCTGTATAAATTCATATGGAATTAGCAAAGATGTTGAAGCAAAATAGAGTTTAGAGTATATGTAAGCATTTCAGGTTTTATGAATTTACATGTACGCTAGAGAACGGGTACAAAGAAGATCTCAAATTTGCAGCATACCAGTTACACAAAGAAGACAACCTCCAAGGGACATCCAAGCCTGAGTTGAATTATTTTCAAAAAAATAATACATATAAATAGGATTGAATGCTAAAAAAACTGTTCCACCATATTTTGCAAGATTGAATATACCAATGAGACCAAGTGAACAAAACCATATAAATAGAGCAGGACCAACTGCCAGATCCACTTTGCTTGTTACATATTTTTGTACACTGAACAATACGACAATAAATGCTGCAGATATCATCACAGCAATATCTGCAAAAAACATGCGAGCTAGTCAATGAACCATTTTTCTACATATGCTTTATTGCAAATGAATTCATGCTGGGAAAGCACTGTATTTTAGTGAATAAAAATAATCATGTTGAGAAATATAACATATATACACTTCAAGAAATCAAAATTAACAATTCCATAACAATCAGATTATCCATAAACCCATTAGAGCTGTTATGATTGCAAAAAAAAAAAAAAAAAAAAACTGTCTAACTTTAATCATTAAATTATGAGTTAGAAGTTTCAAGTAATAGAATTGAAGGGGAGCAATATCGATTTGATGTACAAACATATGACCAAATGATGCTTATGAGTTAAAAAAAACATTTATCTCATATACTTTAAAGACTGTTGATGGAATGGTAGGAGCAGTAAAGTCTCCAAATGTTAAGCCAGAGATCTTGAGTTCAACCCCCATGCATACATACATACATGTGTGGGGAGCGCACATGCATGTGTGTGTATGTTGTTTGGAAGGTGTCAACAAATTTGAAGGGTTTAGATATTTCAAAATTTTGCATAGATGATTTTGCTATCAAATAGAATGTCTACAAAAAATCACTTCGATCCGAATTATTTTGCACAAAAAGATCGAGGAGATGTGAGGGGATAAATAAGAGGGGATCTTGATCCTTCCCCATACACACATGTGTACGTGTGTGTGCACGTATATGTATGTATGGAATCAACATTTTATATATAGAAAAAAAGGTTAGAACAACACATGTACAAACACCCATTTACTAGAAAAACAAATTCCACACCTTGGTGAAGCTTTTTCACAATATCCAAATTACCCTTACCATAAATTATATCTGGTAAACAAATCCCTAATTAGTGTGTGTGTGGGCGCATGCGTGTCTCTGTGTGTATGTACTATGTACGTATGTATGTAGAAAGAGAGAGAGACCGCTATTTTAACTAAAGTTTGTTTAAATCGTATTTTGTTTCTCAGTAAAATTAATTTTATTTTGAGGTATTAATTTTCATTTTTATATGCAACTACACTGCACCTGTCACGGTACTGCTAAAAATAGAACAAAACAGTATATATTCACTGAACATACCTCTCAAAGTACATCCATCTATAATTTAACCTCACAACCCGATTCAAGGAACATAAAGAAAACAAAGATGCGAATTTTTCTGAAAACATTGACTGGAAAACGATCGCACTTGAAGTTGAGAGCAGCAACATAATTGATAATGTTGAAGCCATAATCCAGGTCTACCACAAACACTTTCTAGAATTTTAGATTTTACTATAATTTCTTCTCTATTTTTCCTTGTTGGATTGAAATTAGTCTGGATTGCTGGTGTGTGTCTTCCAAGGTTGAGAACTCGGTTTCGATCATTTGAAAATTTATTGGTTTCGGTCAATTTCGGAAGTTTCGAAAGTTTCGGTTTTTTCGGTCATGATATCACATTTCTATATTTTTAATGAAGAAGTAATGATAAACGTTGCAAATAAAATACAAAATATAGTCTGTAAAGAGATAAAAATATAACATACGGTACTATTAAATAAATAAACACATATGAATATTTGATTTTGCCTAAACAACCCTAACTTAAAAATAAGTTAACCCTAAGTTAAAAATAAGTTGATCCTAATATAAATTATCCAGTCCATTATCAATTACCATTTTCTTTTAAACTTATAAATTAAAGACCCAAACTAAATCATCAAGCCCGTTATCGTTCACCTCATTCTAACCCTACCCCATATACTACTACGTCGAATACTCATCCTCGAAGCAGAAAAAGAATACGAGAAAATGAAAAGAAAAAAACGAAAGGAGAAAAACAAAATCGTGCTCGAGTCGAGGTCAATGTTCAAAGTCGAGTCGTAGTATCACGCAAATTTTTGGTCTAGATTCTCAAGTGTCGAAGTTGAAAGATGTTCAAGTGTCGAAGTCGAATCAATTCTAAGGTAAGTCGATTTTTTTGGGCTAGATTCGATTCTCCGTTTTTTGGTGTCATGTACCCCATTTTCACTCTTGTGCAGCAATCACGAACTTTTGATTTTTTTTAATCGACAAGTAACATGACGAGATTTTGAGCTAATCTCGTCCCGCCTCCAGCCAGAACCGAGTCGAGATGGCCAGAATCTCGTAGTTCCTGCCAGAAACTGATACCTTGGTGTCTTCCACCGATGATGTCAAGATTTTGATCCTCACCTGCTACACTATACATGTGAATATATCCCGAGTATGGGTTGAGGCCACGGTACATACTTCATCAAAGTTTACAACCAAAACTTGGTTCTTTGGATCTTGAATGCACACACTTACAGTTATATATTGGATAAAAAATTATTGGATTAGTAATAATGTTTCAAAGAGGATATGTTTTAAGTAGCTCTTTGTCATTTTAGGAGAGGATGGAGTAAGATAGCGAAAACCACACTTAAGCAAGAATTTACCATTTGGTTGAGCTTGTTTGGCTACAACTTATTTTGAAACTCCTTAAAAGTGTTTTGAATAGTAATTTCAAAGTAGTTTTAAATGGTGCTTTATAAGTATAAGCATTTGAATGTAATTTGACTTTTAAGTAGGCATGTTCGGTCAAAATTGCCTATAAAATTGCTTCATAAGTCATAAGCAACAAATAGTTGTTTCTTAAATTTCTACTTATTAGCTACTTTTGCAAACTATTTTTAAGAAGCTCTCAAGCATTAAAATTGAAATAAGTTACTTGTAAATAGTTTTGAATACTTTTAAGGAGTTGCTAAACATGCTCATAATTTTTTCAGTTACCAATTTTGACAAGAGGCGCTTAAGTGTGCTTAAACATTGGTTATTAGTGACCCCCCTGGAGCGATGACAGCAACAAACAGAGACAATGTACCGCACTCTCTTCTACCTCCACTCTTTTGCAAATTGGTGTGGAAATGATAATAGAAAAGAGTCGCCGCAGTGCGATTATCCCTACCTTTATTTTCTTTGTAATTATAAGGTAAAAAATTGTAGTATTTCAAGCCAGAAATATTTTTCCAAGACAAAGAAGTGTTACAAATTAACGGCGATGAGACTAAACTTTCGGTACAGTGAGTGAAAATTCCAAAATGCCATCTAAGAAGAGGTGGAGAAAAGACAAAAATATTAGGGTTTGTTTGGCTTGAAAACAAGTTTTGTGTTTTCAACATGTATTACAAGATGCACAGAGGACGGTGAAAAACAGTTGATTTGGAAAATGGTTTTAATATGTAGAATTAAAAATGGCATTTCAAAAAAAAAAAAAAAAAACCTTTTGAGAAAAAAAAATCTTTTCACTTCCCCTTCTTTTTTTTCCCTTTTGTTGTGATGACTAGGATTTTCCAACTCCTACCTCTCTCCCACGTCATTCAAAATACACATTGAAAACACAAAGCTCGTTTTTCAAGCCAAATAAGCCCATAGTTTTTGTATTTTATGTGTTCATAAAGTAAAGATACCTTGTTCAACAGTGGAAACTCCAACTTTGAGACCATTAACTGCTGACAATACTGCGTAAACAAGAGATTATACAGTCAACAAATCATGAAAGGAAGACATATTCAAGAAGCAGTAACTTCGGCATAAGAATGATAAAATTGATTACAAATTGCTAAACATCTTAAGCTAGATTAGAGTAATTTACATATCTTTATACAAACACTACATGATTTTATATCCTAACATGCCATTGACTTTTGTATCTTTAACACTATGCTACTAAGACACTTCAAATCAGATGGTATGATAAATATAGTAATGTCTAATTTATTCATCGTTCATCCATGCAACATTGCACTTCATACCAGAAACAGTAGGTATTATGTTACTAAAGAATTAATCCTAACCTAATCTGCTAGACGTAGAAGCTCAACCTGACATTGCTGGGGTGACAACTCCATCTGCTATTACCATTGAAGTGCCAAAAAGTACTAGCATAAGGAGAACCTTTTTCCAACGTTGTGAAGATTCAAAAAGCTCCTTAATTTTCAATGATCTTTCAAGCTCAGGTGATGGTAACTTGAGCCGGAAACTTGATAGCCGGGTATCAAATTGCAGTTGATTTGGGAGAAGACTTGCTTTTGCATTTCTACATATTAATGAGTATAAAGCAAACGTGCCTCCTAAAAAAGGTGAAATTAAATAATGAGAGATTGCAACTGTGTAGAATGATGTAACCTTCCTAGTAATATTGCATATTACCTAAGCTGCAAAGTCATTTTTTAGCATATCCATCCCTTAAAATCTCCAAAATAATTTTGATACATCCTTTTAGCTAATATTTTCTAGGGATACATATGCTAATAACACACATAAAAATATGTACGATTTGGTTCCTACTGCAAATTTTCTCTTTGCAATCTACCAACATTAAACCATTAAGTATAGCAAAGACAAACCGCAGCCTTCAATGTACCTTCACCATCATCATTGGCCCAAAGAACTATGAAGACATACTTGATCAATGGAATAAGAAGCAACGTATATAAAACCAAAGATAATGCTCCAAGTATATCCTCTTTTCTACGTATGGGTGATTTTCTAAACATTACATCAAATGTATAAAGTGGACTAGTTCCAACATCACCAAACACAACTCCAAGCATCTGAAGAGTAAGTATTACAGTCTTTCGTAGATCAAAATCCTGAAAATTAAAGCATGAAAAGTGCATATTTTAAACAAATAATTCCTATATTAACATACTGTATATCTAGCAAAGAAAGTCGACGTGCTTAAGAAGATGGGAAGATAGCATAATGATTGAGGTATAACGGGTTTCATTTACATCAACATTTGACTCTAGGCTTGGGAGTTCGTCTCACCTCAAGTACTCCAATACGCTTCAAATAAGTCTTCTTTTCAAGCACGATCAAATTGCTTATCAATTCATGAGAAGGAAGACACACTTAGGTTGAGAACACACATGCTTTTGTCGTTATTTTATTTTGAAAAAATAAAATACTATCACAAAAACAAATGAGCAATGTAAAGAATGATCTTTCTAATATTTATATATATTTTCGTCATATGAGATACACTTATGTTTAAATAGAATTGATCAATATGAGTTTAGTCATATGAGATGACTCTCACACATTCTCTTGTGTGAATGTATTGCTTGCAAGGAATGCACAACCAACTTCACTGTAGTGATGGGTTATGCCTTTTAAACTTAACATATAGATCGAAGCAATCTCTTATCTCATATTAGTGAACAATTCATAAACATAACCCCAATTAGTGATGTGAAGAGCTGCTCTCTTTAATATTAATATTCATATGTAGCAGATTGATTAGTTTTCCAATATGAAATAGTTCTCAACAATTCCTTGTGACTACTTTTTCGGGTTTATCACTTCTATTAGGTCTATGGGAAGACACTTGACCCCAATACTTATGGAACTTATTCTTTGACTTCTTCCTTCTGTCCAGGATACATATAACTCATTTGTCAATATATCAATTATTTGCTCCATAGTCCTTACCCTTGAGCTCAATCAATTCTTAACTTATATCTGTATAATTGCTTTTGCATAATTATGTCAACTAAATCATACCTTACATCTAATAGATAAACCTTCATAGAAGTTAAAATATAATTCATCATGGTTCATTTGACACAGACATGTAATGGCCAAAAAGAAAAATAAATAAATTCAACTATCAGATTAAAAATGCTAAGAAAAATCAACTGAGGGTTACCTCATCGAGCTCATCCTTTTGAGCACCGGAGATCTCAAGCACTTCTACATCCAATGGATCGATCGTCGGCGTCGTTCTTATCAACGTATACCCTTCATCATCGTTGTCGTATTCATTGTCCGATAACTGGTATTCATCGCCGTTTCGACGATCGGCCCACGTCGATTGAAACGACACCATTTTCTTTAATTTTGCACCAATTTTCATTTGTTAAAATTAGTTTTGTTGATTGGACGCCGAGTTTATGGTGAGCATGTAGATGAGATCTATTGTTTCATGTTTTATTTCATTTCATATGTTTGACATGATTACGCTAGTCGTGTAAAATTGTAAGTTGATATTTCACAACAATTTCCCAAACCGCACATTTGTTGCATAAAAAAAAAGAGTTCCTAAAGGTAGTCGGGACATCCAAAAGCACCAGATGTTTGTTGAAAATAAGCTCTGCTCATCCAATATCATGATTCAATTTCCTTTTAATTTTGCTCTTTTTTCCCAATAAAAAACATTGAAAAAAAGATTAAAATTTTCAGATGTATCTTTGATAATAATTGGAATAGAGTTGCAATTATTGGTTCGGTCATAATCTTTAAAAAAAAAAAAAACAAGTTCATAATCTTCTCTTTACGATTTCAACTTATGCTTATTAAATTATATATAAATTGAAATTTGATAATTTTTAGCCCATTATATGGGATTCTTTTTGCACGCACGTGAATTTCACTAGCCAAAAAATCTCGTAGTGCATAATCAAAGATGATAACAATGTTGGTTCAGCACATGTACGGGTACCATACAAGTATGATTGTGCACGATCTTTGTGTTTTCATGATATGGCACCTGGTTATCCTTACATGTTGGATTCAATTTAATTACATCTCTAATGCTCTTTTTTCCAAAAATAAAAAACAATATAGAAATATTACACTACCTCGTTTAAATTAAAAGTTAAACTAATTATTAGTGTTAAATATTATGTGATATAATCATGTATCTATGTGTGGTAATTAGCTCAAATTTATAGAAGACTAGCTCACTACACTAATCGAGGCCACTATAATTAACTTACAAGCATCCTTGCTTATGTCTTTTTAGATGCCTTGTTAGTGAGTTGACCATTGTTAAGTAGAGATTCTTGTATAAAGATGTTGTCTGACTACGCATGCCTTCTAATTTTCAAATTTCGAGCCTATTTTGATATCCATTTATTTTTATATATTTTTGAATGATCGTAGGATAAAACGTAATGTTGCTCATTTTTCTCGCAAAGTATAAATCGAGTCCATTGCATTTGAAACCCATCCGCAAAGGCCTGCTTAACATACATCGACTAACATCTCACATGGTCCAGTTGCTTGTTCGTCCTGATAAGCCTTACTTTGCCTAACTCATGATCACCGTTCAAACACCGTTTGTCTCTCCCTAAAAAATGACGGTCACCCTCAAGCATTGATGTGCAACATCTCCCAATCACGCATCGACCGAACTACCTAATAACGCCAAATCCTAACCCCACATGTCCATCTACATGCCTTGTTTGATCGCCTTCTTGCCCGTCCAACTCCATCCTCAACAACCTTCATGGTTCCCCCACTTTTTCATATGCGAACAGTGATCTAACCAAAGCTCTCAACCACTCTTACAAAAGAGGCATCGACTCTGTAATCTTCCTTTGGCAAAATAGTAATGCTATATAGTCCCTTTGATAAAAAGCACCACTGTACGAAAACCACTCTCTGTATCATACAGACCTTCTAATCTAGGCATGCCATAGTATGGCTTGCCAACTAACCCGCATCTGGACCGCTTCACCCACATGATGTTCAAGCTATCGCATCTAAACTGCAAATTGAAATCAACGACTCTAAGGAAACTTGGCATCTAAGAGCATTAAACCACACCATTCAAAACATGATCTCCATAGTTATAAATAAGAAATCAATGCACTACTACGAGGATTGACTATTTAGAAGCACAACATTTCCATTATCTTCACTCTTGTAACAAAAAAAATATCCCAAAGCAATAATATAAGAAGCAACTATGGATGCATATCTTTTCTAGATTAAACCGCTCTATGTTGGGTGTTGTTTACTTTCTTGCATCATATTTCATTGATATTTTCTCCTAATTTTACATTTTTAAAGACATTTTTAGTGAGTAACCTTCACTAAAGACCTTGTTTAACCACTTATTCGAGATTGGCAAGAAATCTAGTCAATATTTTAACACTAGAAGACCTACGCCTTGAAGCCTTTTTATTTTCATAACTCGTTCTCTTTATAAAAAAACCTGTTATCTTCGAGACATTCACTACGTAACCTCATGTGAATAAAACCAAAACCGAGTTTGAGAACTCAAATGACCATAACAGTAACGCTGGCACTAGAGCCGGCACCATTAGCATCATCCCAAGCATGAGCAATGATATGTGGCTCAACTTAGTAAATGACATTGCAATATTTGGACAGATGGCCCACAACTAGCACGAGCTCCAACTTAGAGTGGAAGTTCATGGAGCCATTGACCATGGTCAGAGAACTTCAATCATCATCAATAGAACACTTCTCCTGCAAAAATTCCAAACACGAAAATATTATGCATGACGCTAAAGGGTGGATGATAATCGAAACCCGTACAGGAATAGTCCCAACCTACGATAAGGATATGCACAACACACCCACCAATGACTATACTCTTGATGCTCCCGAAATTAAGCATGTTCCAATCCCCTGAGTTTGCATTATTCGTCGTTCATCCTCCCAAGAAAGGTTATCTACATTCGAATGACTCAAAGCAGTAGATGAGGAACGAGACCTGCATTTTGACCGCTATAACATTGAAGGAAGAGCAAGGGACAATGAGCCTAAGGAGTTCGTCGTCCACTCCCAATCCTAACGGGAGTACAAAGACCTCACTTCCATGGGAGACGGGGACGTCACTCCGGGTCTCCATCTTTGAAAAAATAAGGAAAGGCACCTACCTCTATTCGACGTCGTCGCTCACCAGGATCTCCTTTACCTACAGGATATCGAAGATCCCTCTACCTAGCAAGGGCCATGCACCACTCACAAGAGGTGGATGTCGATTTTAGAGAGGAGATTATCTCGCTAAGACAACATATGACAAGGAACAAACCCAAAACTAAGTCAATGACGGATCTCCGATAATGGGAATGGAAAACCAGTCTCGGAGGAAATGTTGGAAACATACATCCCTTAGAGGTATGATTTGCCTCTAGTTGAAAAACATGACGAGAGTGCCTACCTGTTCGATCACATCATAGCCTCTAGTTTAATCATCCAAGTCAGCCAATTCTCGAACAACACTAAGTGCTTATTGTTTTATTCCACCCTGACAGGACCAGACTCTCATTTGTTCTTGCATTTTCATGTATGTAGTACTCATTCCTAGAGCCAATTGTGCACTGAATTTAAAGCTTTCTTCTTCACCTTTCGGACATGAACAATACTGGTTGGCGAGCTATGAAACATTAGGCATGGCCCAAACAAGTCACTCTGCTCATATGCTAATCTGTAACACCCTATAAAATTTACTTTTAATTAATAAATAATTATCAAGGTCAAAAATGAAATTTGAGCAAAATTCGGAATTTCCCCATGAAATTCGCACCATCGCATTTGTGATGATTTTTTGAGCAACTTTCATATTTGGAGTTTTGCGATTGGAGTTCAAATGAAGAAGTTATCAGGGGTTCAAAATTTTAAAATGAAAATAATTTAAGTAACAATAGAAAATAAATAATAATAAATGCAGGACACCACTGGTCGGCCCTTCTTGGGCTGATCGATTGCTTATAAGGAAGCGGTCGACCGATCAGAATGTGATGTGTAACCACCTAGGATTTTAGTCATTTAAGTTTGGAATATTTAATTTATTTTAAATACTGAAAATTTAATTCTATAAGTTAAATAACTTGAATTTCAAATCTAGCGATTTATTTGATAATTAAATTATTAAATTTAATATTTGAAAATATTTAAAATAATTGAATCTTGAATTTGATGTGAATAAAAATGATTTCGAAAGTTGATTTAAATTCTATTTAGGTTAAAATGAAGATAACAAACTTTTACTTTAGATTTAAAAGTGATTAATTTGGTTTTTATAATAATTGGATTTGAAAAGCTATCTTCTATATATGATTGAATTAGGCCTCAAAAATAGTTCCATTGCGTTTGGAATAAGGGTATAATATATAAAACGCTAAGCAGGATGCCTTGTTTAGAGTTCGAGATTTTCGGATGTTTAAAAAGCTTGATATTTTTAAATTTAAATAACACACACACATATATTAGTCCATACTTAAGGCCATAGCTACATCTCTACAGCCCATACCAAGCACTATACCCTCTATGTTCTCCCTTATATATACGCAACCTAACAGTAAGAAAAAAAGAATTTTTTCATCTTTAAATTTAAAATCGAAAAATAAACAACCCTGACCCAACGACTCATACCAATCGGCGCCGCCACAGGCCGTATTGGCTTTTGATGTCAACGAGGAAAATGTAAAGCTCGTCAAAACATAGCAAATCAACGGTGGGATCGTCGAAATTCGCGGCGTAGTGACCGGATTTTGGCCACGTTCACAGCGTCATTAAGGTCATTTTCTGGCGACGTACGACTTTTGGAAGGGCGACGCGATGGTGTGCGATGGACGTCGCGTGGATGGGTGGAGTCACAATGACGGCGGGCACGGCGAACGACAGTGGTAATGTAAGGCGAAGTCGCGATTTTCTTGGGTTCGAGTTCGCATGCGTAAGGGAGAAAGAGAGGGTAAAGGTAGTTAATTAGTTTAAAAAAGTTATTAATTAAAAGTTAATTATAATTTAATTAATCCAAACGTTCATAGATTCATAACTTTCCCATACGAGGTCGGAATTGAACGCGACAAGTTGCATTGCTATCGTAGCGATGAATTCTAAGCTATAAAGTTGGATTGGAGTCATTTGGAGCTGGGGAGAATTTGGGTTAAATTTGAACATTTGTTCAATTTTAATTCAAACCGAAACACTTTAGCAACTTCTAAAATCAATGCGAGTTGAACTCACCTTTTTGGTTAATTATCATGGCATACAGTTGATAAAAAAATTGTTGATTGAAGTTTGGATGATTTACTATATTTATTAGTTGGTTTGAATATATTCTTTCCCTCGGAGCGGATGAGACCCTATTACGTTTCCGTGTAAGAACGTATGACCCTTTGTATACGATCCCGCCTCGAAGTAGTTGATTTATAATATTTGGCTATATACTGTATGTGATGCAGGGGAACAACTTAGAGGGATCCAACAGTTTTCCTTACACTGTTGATTTTATTTTTTATATAATTTGATATATGATATGTTAGATGCCATAATTAATGACATGGATGATTTTTCCCTATTTAGTGCGATAGTAACTCTGGGCCATATATCTTTAGTATTTTGAAATACTATAAAATAAAGAATTAGTTTTTTTCTAAAAGAATTTTTAGTTATTTTCGAATGTATATATTTTTATAATAATTCTTGAATTACTAATAGAAGGAACTTATTTAAATATAACCAAAAGTATGATTTTTAGAGATTATAAATTTATAGTTTTATAAAATAATTTAATAGAAATTTTGAACTGTGATAATTTTTTTTAGATCTTAAAAATAAGTCCATATTTTATAATAAAGGAATACAATTTTAAAAAGAAGATGGAAATATTTGATATAAATATTTATTAGCCGTTTTATATAAAGTGATATGTACATGATATATATAAATATTAAGATTTATTTATAATTATGGAAATTCATAAAGTTGATAATGTATAAAGTGGCATTTTACAAATAGAGTGAAGATTTGTAAAATCGTATTTTATTTATAAAGGGATAAATTTATAAACAGGGTTTTATAAATTAAGGAAACTAGTATCATTTAATAGATTGGAGAAATAAATCAAACGGTGGATTTATTATAAGATGTGGAATGATTTTTTTAGAAAATAGTTGATTCTATTTTGGAAATTAAAAGTGAGGGTAAATTTAGGAATGTTAAACGATATTTTATAAATAGAAAGGAATTTATAAAAGGAATTTATCTCTATGGGGGGAAACGTAAAAAATGGATGGTGATTGATGTTTTTAAATGGGATTTATGACTAAGTAAAGGAAACGGAGTTATAAATGGAGTTCATGAATAAAGGGGTTTATGGAAGGAAGTTTTACAAAATAGAAAGAGATTTTTAAATATAGTTTTACAAATATGGGAATGATTAGGTTGAAAATTTAAGTATGGATTTTTATCAAGGAAATATATTCATGTTTTAAAAGTTGGTTATTTATATTAATATTGTTTTAAAATTGTTTATAAATATTTCAATATTTTGAAAAGTTGATTGTTTAAAATATTAATATGGTTTGATGTTAAATATAATTATTTATCAATAAAGTTTTGGAAATTAATTATTAGTATTTACAAAAAATGTGGAAAATAAATTATTATTTTTAGGATATTTTGGAATTTATTGATTACTATTTAAAATGTTTTGAAGTTAATATTTATTTATTTATAATGTTTACTATTATATAATAGCGTTTTTAAGTAAATGATCAGGATATATTTATAAATATTTTCAAGATTTATAAATATGTTTTATAAATAAATATGAGTTTTATAAGAGGAATCTTATAATATGGTTTGGAAAACTTAAAGGAGGATTGTAAAAGGGTAAAAAGAGTTTTATAAATGGTCTTGGATATTTATAAATGAATTTTAGAAATGGGTTTATAGATTTATAAAAGGATTTTTATAAATGGTTTTATGGGGTTATAAATGGTTTTAGAGATTTATAAAATGGTTTTTGAGATTTGTAAGGGATTTTTAAATGATTTTTGAATTGCATAGAAATGGAACCTTTCTTAGCTGGTGGGTATACTTATAGCATTAAGATAAGCATATAGATATTCTTCTAAGTATTGAAAATATAGGATTGTGGATATCTTTGTGAAGATATTTTTATACAAGTATTTACAAGTGATTTTAATCAATGGAAAGATTAATTAAAGAGGTTAATGGTTACTTATGCGTTTAACCAATGTTGGTTTTTCCCCATGAAATTAAATCCCTGGTTGAATGTTTGTTATTTGATAGTTAAATAACCGACTATCGAATTTGGACCCAAAACGTAACTTTGGAAATATCACGAAGAAACACGTGAGTTATACGGCAGTCTTCTCTAATGACGCTGTACTGTGTGAATAAATCTCATTTCGTTCTTCTAGGACAACAATAAGGAAATCCATCCATTAACAGTTAGGAGGTGATCTTCGCTCTTATCTTTGACTGTTTATTTCCTATGGAACCGGGGTTGAGTTTATCGAAAATTATCGAATGTTGTTTCGAAGAGACCGGGATCGGATAGGTTATCCGAAAACCACTTCGATCCAACTTAAGCATTTCAAAGTGAGGAGATTTTGAACATGATGGAATTGAAGATGGAGCTCTCAAGCGTTTCATTCAGATATAGTACGAACTTGTATGGATGATGCTGGCATCACATTGTTGCCTGGAGTGCCGTGTTAGCATTATGAGTTGGAACTGCTATATAAAATGTAAAATATAGCCTCAAGCCTCATCAACCAGGAATGACTAAAATAGGGGAAAAGTAACAGGGCTAAATGGGTCGCTCCTAAGTAGGATATGATCATCCCTATCTAGAGTCGATATTATCTCTCAATTATATACTTCGGGCTCATTAACAGAGGGGTGACCATATTTATTACTACTAGTCAAGTGGTAGGCTGGTCCTTTATTGATAAGGGATCTAGGCGAGGTCCTAATTATTATTTTATCTAGAGATGCACCGTGACGTCCAGTACCCCAGTAGCTCGGTCATTGTATGGAATCCATTCTCCAATAAATGACATATGAACTAGTTGTGCCCAAATATGCTGAAATGTGAAATGCAAGCATTTCAACTATATTCATATTTTACTTGACCCCTAGGCACTATTATAATATCAGTGGATTTTTTGTAGAAAATATTTTGGTTATCGTAAAGTAAAAACCCGTCCGTATTTACGTATGGCGTGGTCTTACGAGATACCTTTGGTTTCAAAGGTTATTCATAACTTTAAATTCCAGTTGGGTGTGTTTTCTCACGTTGGTTTTCCAAACTGACTTAGGTGGTATTTTATTATAATGCTCGGGTCAGATCGAGTATATTTACGGATTGCTCTGGATGCATTGGATCTCAGGAGACGAGTTAGAGGTCTTCAAGTTGTATTCACGTATATATTTATTTTCCGCTGCTTTGTTGTTAAAATCATCAGCATTTGTATGGATAGGTGTTACCACCAATTATCACTTCAACTTTGTCGGAACCAAAATGGGTAGAAGGGAAGGATAACCAAATGATGATAACATCGAAAAAGCCTTTTAAAGGAGTTGAAGGGATGCTATAGCCAAAAGTTAGGTGTGCCACAAGCTTAAGAAGAGGTGGAAAGGGTCGAAAGCACCCTTACGCTTCAATGGTTCCCTTTTGAAGCAGGTGCTTCCGCATGCATGAAGGCGTTTCGAATCAGTTGAAGAACACCTTTCGAAGGTAACAAAGTGCAACCAGCCATATGTGCGGCAAATATTTCGAAGCTAAAGATTTTGCCTTCATTCACGTTCCACTGAAGCATATTTCATCAAAACGACATCTTCGAAAGCATGAACAAGCCTTTCGAACTGGTCACAATTAAGAAAGAGAGCTTCCGTTGCAAAACCTTTAATGTTTCTGCTCAAAGATCAACCTATCGAAAGAGTCGAAAACTCCTGCCATTCCTTTCCTACAATAACACAACAACACAAAGTGGAGAAGCACACCAAACCATTTCGAGGAAGTCGAAAGCACTCCAATCCATCCAAATACAATGCAAAGAGATGCGCAAGTGTTAAAGTTGACGAAAGGTCTACGAGGTCAACTTTCGATCAGGTCGAAAGCACTGTGTCGAAAGGTTCCCACCCGCACCTATAAATAAGACCTTATGGGTCTGTTTTAGGGATCCGAATTCTTTAACTCTACCGTTTTCTGAAAGTTGTAAACCCTAGTTTCCAAATTGTATTGGAAATTTGATCAGTTTGTACTATTTGAGTTTAATGAAAGCAAGCTTATGGAATCGTGGGATGTTTGGCTGATTTGATATCACGGTTAAATTCAGTTCATAATTTTCTTGTGTCGACTTGATTGAAGAGTCACCATTAGAGTGAGTCGAAACCTTTAGTTTAACCAATATCCTTGGAGCCTTTACTCCCATACTCAAGTTGTTAAAAGGTTAGCTTCCGAAGAGGTCAAAACTAATCTATCCAACCCATATCCTTGACTCATTAAAGACAATCTTAGAGTATCTTCAGCTGATTCGACACAGGGGTTTCGACAGAGTACTAATGTAGATTAATAGGTTCAAAAGTCAATACAAGAGGGGTTTTCAGTGTTTCATCTAAATCGAAAGGTCCAATAAGAAGGAGTGTCAACCACAATAACTTACGCAAAAGGAAAATTAAAGAGAATAAAATGGATTATAGCCGTCTTAACCTGATTAAGAAGTGTCAACTACCTTTGTCTTTTTGAAAGGTCCCAAAAGACTTATCTACACTTTGAAATCAACTTTAGAGTGTTGAAAAGTTTTCTTGTTAACATTTTGGCGCTAGAAAGAGGGCTTGAACCTCCGTCCTTGTTGAAATTTCAACTCCACTTACCACTAACCCGATCTTATTCCAATCCTATCCGCTTTAAACTTTACATCATCATTTTAGCAAAGTCAAAAGATCCAAGCAAGGATCCTCGGAACCACATCTAATCGGATTTTCTCATGGAACAATTAATGATTCAAATCTACATGAAGAGCAATTGTTAAGAATGGAGGCTTTAAGGATCATAAGGAAAAAGAAACTGGAATCTTATAATCCAAATAAATGGTGTTTAAACCCTTTTCATATTGGCCCCACTCCTATGTCTGCCTTAGGAGCAAAGAAAAATGAAAGCGATAACTTGTTTGATCAAATGAGAAACCCAATTCAATATTACACCAAAGGCACAATCTTATAAGAAGAAATGATGGCTGCTTACAATGCCTTTGCACACAAATGGCATCGGGCAATGAGTGGGACACTACCAACACAGAAACTTCAAAGGGTTTTAAAAAGAAAACTAGTCGTAGAAGGTGAAACTCTAGAAGCAACTAATAAAAGATCTAGTAACCATCTTCGAAAGATAGGCTTCAAGTCAAGACTTCCTAAGGAATGCAATTTGACAACATCAATCGAGAATGTTTATCTGTTAACCAAGGAAGAGCTCAATTATTGGACATCATAAAAGAAAAAATCTATATATGAAAGGAACCTAGGAGGGTTCTATTGCCACTAGCGTACGATGAATGGTCATGAAACAAATCAATACAGAGCACTCGAAGGAATGATAATCAACTTTTTTAGACAAGGCAAAATTAATGAGTTTGTAAAGAGATCATAGAAGAAGTCAATAAAGAACTACTTTATTAAGAAAAATCTACATGGTTTAGAGTAAAATTGTCGTTGTACTTGGACATTACCTTAAACGGTCAAAGCCTCTGTCCGCGCCGAGTTAGCCAGGTTAAAGCGCCTCCTGGAGGGAGGTTAGAGTAAGCTTTTATCTACGTCACGCTATGGCCAGGGTAAAGCATCGACAAGCCCTTGATCACGCCATGCTATAGCCAGATCAAGGCACCTCTTAGAGGGAGGACGGAGTAAGCCATTGGTCCCACCATGCTATGGCCTGGCCAATGCACCGAACAAGCCCTTAATTGCGCCACGCTATGGCCAGGTCAAGGCACCTCTTGGAGGAAGGACGGAGTAAGCCCTTGGCCCACCATGTTATGGCCTGGCCAAGGCACCAAACAAGCCCTTGATCGCGCCATGCTATGGCTAGGTCAAGGTACCTCCCAGAGGGTGGTTGGGTAAGTCATTGGGTCCTGCTTATGGATAAGCTAACCAAGCGTACCAGACAATAACGAACTAAGACGTCCAAGCCCAAGAAGTGGCATATCAAACAATGGACTAATATGTCCGAGCCTGAGAAGCGGCATATCAAACATGGACTAATACGTCCAAGCTCAAGAAGTAGCAAATCAATCAAAAAAAATTTACAAAGCCTAAAGGATAACACGTGTTAAAAGAGTCAAAATCCGAGGAGCGATACAGAACATGAAGCTTAAATAAGAATCTATAGCCTCCAATTAGTCATCGAAGAAGAATTTATGAATTTCACTTGTTCATACCCAAATTTGGGTTTTGCGTCTTTCATCATTGAGTTCATACTTCACTTATTAATATCCAAATCAGGGGTTCAGATCTTTACCAATAATCCAAGGTCTTTATCATACCCGAATCTAGGTTTCAGGGCTATTACTATTAATTATTGAACTTCACTCATTAATGCCTGAATCTGGGTTTAAGATTTCTATTAAGAAGATTATTATTATGGACTTCCAGTTATCATCCACTAATACCCGAATCTAGGTTGCAGATTCTCTAACTTTTCAATTTAATTTATTAATTCCAAATTTGGGTCGCAGGACTTCTACTGTAAACTTTCAGAAAATGATTTCTGGACTCTATTATACGATTATTACTGACTATCTCCAGAAAATGAACAATTAATCTAGAATTGAATTTCTGGTTTTCCATCATTGGATTTCTGGAATTTTATCAACATAATTGAAGTTGAATTCCTGGCTTTCTCTCATCGCTACCAAAGATGGGTTTCAAAATATTCAACCGAATTCAATTCTAGAATTACTTTTCACTATTATCATTTGATTACATAATGACTTGTTAACCTCCGCTAGTAATGTAGATAAACTTCTATGTGGATTTCAATTTAATAATAAGAATATTGTTTACCCCATAGTTTTCAAGGAAATAAGATCAGAAAGGAAGACTGAATGGATCGGCAAATACAAAAACCATAGAATAAGTTATCAGAAAGTTTATTCAGAAATAACATTACAAGAAAAGACTGTAGATCAGGCGATATTTACAAAATTTTCATAATTTAAATAATTTCTGAAATTATTTACAAGTATATGGTACAAACATATGTATTTCACAAATCTTGAACAACCTTATCTAGATTCTCAGCGATTAAAGGATCAACGATGTGGCGAATCGCAATACGATAAACTTCCTTAAGCTTCTTCTCTTTTTTCCTTATCTTATCGGCATCATCAATAGATTCAATGTTGGTATTTAAACCACGATTAAAGGCTTTGCTTGCGCCTTTGATAGTTTTATTTTCCATTTCTAAATCAGCAATACACTTATAAACAAGATACTTTTCGCATTCAAGTTTCTGGATCTTAGCTGCATGCTCATTTATGCGTTGCGAATATCTCACTCTCTATTGTTCATAGAAATATTTCATCATCTCAAATTTGACTTTCCTACACCATTCTCCTACTACCTTATCGTCTAAGCTAGGAGGAGGATTAGTTGTAGCAGGAAACTTTTGGATAGCAAGGGATGTGGACCTTGTTGATTTCGTAATAGATGGAATAATGGAAGGAGCTGGTGAATCGATGTTTGAAATGTTTTTTCTCATAATGAATTCTAACGATTCATACTGCTTTTGACTATCTTTTAACTTAATCTCAAAATCACTAATTTTTTGAAGAAGTTCGGACATCTTATGATCAAAATCAGTTGAAGGATTTGAATTAATTTTACACTTTAATATGGAAATCGTTTCATTCTTGCTCTGAATGTTCGCTTGGCAACCTGACCATTGATATTTCTAGCAATTGTCTTTTGAAGCATATATCTTCTGTGCCATTCTGGAGCTTCAGCATTGTTTTGAAAGCGAGTAGACAAAGGATCGCTAAGATGCTTCCTCTTTTCAATATCTACTAGCAAAATATCTTTAATACTGATAAAGAAAGATGTTGAATCTAACGAAAGTGACGTTGTAGGTAACTGTAACTCCTATTTAAACAATAAAAAGAAAATTAAGTCAAGATTCAAATAATTAATCTCTTTTATTATAACAATAAAGGTTTATAACTTAAGTAGAAATGAAACAAAAAAGTACAATTGGACATTTGTTTCACATTTGAAGTTGAGAAACCACGTTTCTAACTTTACTCAAGGAATTAATTGAAAGAATAACCGTTGAGTCAAAAGTGGCATTAAATCCTTCTGGAGTTATGACTGGAGGATATTTTCTATAGTCCCACTCCTCGGCGGGAGGACTATCACAACCACATATCAATTTGGTATGATATGTTTGGATTTCCTTAAGAAAATTTTCTTTTTCTTCACCAAGAAAATCGAAAAGAAGATGAGGATATTCCATGTAAAGTCTTGCAAATCTCTAAGAAAGCATTATATAGCTAATTTTGAAGATTTCAAAAGTGAAGCCTTTTTTAGATAACCTCTTCTTAGTTTAATATACTTGGTTTAATAATCTTTCGAAACAATGTTGCCAAGGGGACATTCATTATGTGAAAACGTAATAAAATACAACTAAGTATAAAAGGAAACTAGAGGAAAAAATTCACAAACCAATATTATTATATAATTACGAATGCTCATCTGGTTCATACAAAATCGACATTGTAAATAACTCTGAAACAAATTTGTTCGTATAGTATTTATGTTTTCAGAAGGCAACACTTGGAGAATCGATTTGACTCACGGTAAGTTCAGTAGGCTTTCGAATCTGGATCATATCCAAATTCGTTCAAATATCTCTTGTGTAAACGCCTAAGTAGACCCCCACTAAAATCACCTAAGTATGAAAAATCTACAGTTGGGTGTCTACAATAGACTTTGTATAAGAAATCTACAAGGATGTTCCTCTCCTCAACCAACATCCAAAAGAGCGCAATTAACTCTCGATTTAGAAAGGCTATCATATCGAAGTCATGCCCTCCTCGGTCATGGGGCAGCTTCTTGATTTTTGAAAGACGCTAGCGCTACTGCACTTCTATTAAGCCTATGATATTAATTGAAGAGGACATTGTGTTCTTTTAACTGCTTATCTAACTCTCTATACAAGCTATTTATTTCTGCTTGTTTTCTTTCAAGCTTGGTTTATAAGGGTGAAAGGATTTCCTCCTTATCTAAAATAAAAGATATAAACTATTATTATCATGGAAGTGAAAGCCATTTAAACAAGGAATCCCATACTTGGAAAGCGGGGACTGTTGTTTGAGAGACCTGTTTTTCCTCTCTTTGTTCGTCAACGTCTATGTTCGCGGTCTCTTTTGGAAGGTCAAGAGGCTCTAGGGGTTCAGGTTGGATTGATTCATGGATGATTGGATTGGGGTTGACTTTTTTTGAAGCCTTGGTATTGTCATCGCCATCTTTTTCATGAACATCAGAGTGACCACCCCCATCGCCACCTGAACCTTTGCCTCCATCTCCATTATAATAATCACCATCATCATTACTATTGTCATCATCTTCATTACCGCCTTCTTCCTCGACGGCTTCATCTTCATCACCTTCATCCTTAGAATTAGAATCTACTTCAAAGGAAAGGACTTCAAAGGAAAAGATTTTGGAGGCATCAGTCTCCTCTCTTTCAGGAACTTCAGCCTTTTGCTCCATCTCTTTGATCTCAGCCATAAATCTATTAACAAGAGTAGGGCTGAGAGAGGGAAAGCTCAAATCTGGGCATTTTTCTATATTTTCGGCATAAGCAAGCATTAGGACGTCCTCATAGGAGTTAACAATGATGCCATCGAGGGAAGTATTTAGGAATTGTGACACTCATTGCTTAGCATCAAAGATGACATTGACATCTAACTTTAGAAAATTTTCTTTTTCCCTATATTGTCATGAGAGAGGATTATTTAGCCGCCATTTGAGCCTTTTCATCTTCAGACTTTTTTAGAGCCATTTTCAAAGCCAGATTTTCATCAAATAAAAGTTGATGTGCTTTTATTTCCTCAAAAATAATAAATTTTGATTAAGAAAGAAGGTCTCTCAATCTCTCCAGTTCCATTCTGGCTTCATTTTTACTAGCAGGCAAGGAGATGACTTGGCTGTTCAAGTTTGAAATTTCCTCTCGAAGCTTGGATGTTTCAGCAGAGGATTTTAATGCATTTTCTTGTAGAGAGAGCCAGCTTTTGGCTAAAAGGAAAAGATGAAACGTACCAAGAGTTATTTTTCTATAAGAGACCTATAGTGACCCACTGGATTGGGAACAGAGGAAGGCGGGTGAATAGAGGCATAAGATGAAGAATTCAAGATAGATTGAATTATCTTTTCAAAATCACTTGTAGACATGGGAGATGTGGGTCCAGAGGGGGTTGTAGTTCCCAAGTCCTTTTGCATCTGCTCAATGACGCGAGGATAGCAGGAAATGATAATGCGAGATAAGGAATCGTCCTTTGAAGGAGTTATCTTGGGATGATCAACAGAAGCTTCAACCATTGGACTCTCCAATGTTTTACTCATATCAACAGCCTTACCCTCTTCTAGTAGTGGAGAATCTAGAACTTCAACAATTTTGGCTTTCTTGAGGGATGGTTCCGTCACGGTCACTTTACCTAGTATTCTTTTAGTAGCCATATTTGACCTAGCAATGGCCTGAGTCAAAGACGAGGCACGAGATGCATAAGTTGAGAGAGCCGGATCATTGGTTCAATCTGAGGAGCAGATGCCGAAGATTCAAAAAAATTATAAGTCAGTGAAGTAATTTTAAAAATAACACAACAACATACTACAAGCATTATGTTTAAACCTATCGGAGTGATCGGGAAAATTGGAGACATTGGGGAGAAGTTCTTCTGATCACCTAAAGACAGGAAGTGTTTGCTCCGAGAAGTGTGTTGAACCAGAGGAGGTTGACCAAGTACCCTTTGACCTGCTGGTTATAGGGAATGCTTTTGAAGGTTTGAGGGATTCAACAATGTAAGTATATTCCTAATCCTGCTCGAAGAAGCATTTAATAGCTCGACAGTTCTCTTGTCCTCGTCATTTAGATCTTTAGTGGAAGGACCTGATAAGGAAGCATAGATTAGCAAAAGAAAGCAACTAGATAAAAATAAAGACTTTGATCAACTTACGAGGGGAAGTGAAGGCTCCACTAATATTAGGGAAGCATTTGACAAAGAAGAATTGTGTTTCTCAATCTCTGAATTTGTTTACCCCTCGAAAATTAGCTTTTTGAGGGGATTAGTTATAATAATTTGATTATTAAGATTGTTGAGTTTACCTAATCGAACTAGGTAGTTCAAAACTTCAGTATTTAGTGATGGAATCCCTTACTCCAGAGCCATAAGTTCAGGGATGGTAGATATGTATATACAATTGGAGATAGCTGAATGGGAGCAATGCCCAGATAGATCAAGAATTTGGATAAGAAATTAGGAAAAGGTAAGAAGCCTCCATGGCAGATATGGATAGCGATATAGGCGAAATATCCTTCAAGAGGGCTTTGGATGATGTCACTGTCACTTGGGGGAACAGCTTCCACCCCAGTAATGCCGAAGTCATTTAGAATCGCGTCCATGTCATCCTGGGGAATATTAAAGAGTGTTTAGAAGTCGCTTCAATTTTCTTTGGAGAAGATTCCATCATTGGTAACGTATCTTTTCTGGTTTTGAGAAGTCTTTTTCATGCCCGTGATCTTTCCTAGTGGAATCATTTCAGTAAAAATTATTAATTTGTTATGAAGTCAACATTTTTCAATGATCTATTACAACAATTCAAATATCAACCAAAACATGAAATTTCATGTCCATAAAGAATGTTAGAGTTAGTTGTGAAAAATGAAGTTTGTTGAGCTTTCGACAGCATCAAAAGAGAAAATGGAAGTGAACCTCCATCAAACACCTTTCAACAATGTCGAAGGCTCAAGGAAAAATTTATTGCTGAAAGGAGTAGTTAAAGCCTACACAACTAATTCAGATATAAATATGCACTTACAACATTCAATATACAAGAAAAGTAAACCTTTCGACACTGTCGAAACCCATGACTTTGTTTTACTAAGGGAATATTAATGCAGTCAAGACCTTGTATGTCAATTGAGTCGAAAGTTTTGAGTTTGAGTAATATTAATATAAATGAAAAGGTTTTGAGATGTTTCGACAATATTTGTATAAAATGATGGTCGAATCCCTACTAGTTGCAAGGGGCATCGAGAAAGCTGAAAGGAGTATATGGTTTCAAAAGCATACCAACAACCAAATTTGATTCGATACAGCAGGTTTCAATTAAGTTGAAAGGTTTGATTTGACTTACAACTAAACAAAGTATGTTTTTCTCAATCCAATTTATAAAAAAAATGATGAGTATCTAACTCCATACATCCCCTAAAATAAACTAGAAGTAAACATGTACTACAGGTTTCAAAACCTATAAAATAAAAATTATGCTTTCGAAAGTGTGTACTAGGCAATAATTTAGTAAGGCACATTAGGCAACTTCTTTGCAAGGTATCAGAATATACTAAAGTATAGTTATGCTTTTGAAGAAGTCCACTTCATATTAGTTACATCAACCTTTTGACGAAATTAATTAAAAGATGGGCGCTGGACTTCCTTTCGACCCCATGGAAAGAGGTTGAAGAAGTAAAACAAAGTTATCCGCCTCAAACCCTTTCCAAGGGGTAGAAAGGTAAAATTACAGTGCCAAATTGCGATTCATATGGCCTAAACTTCTCCATGAAGTAACTGGAAAACTCTTTCTTCCCCAAATTCAATTTTAACCCAATATTTTTTTAAATAATTATTAATTAAAAGCAAAATTGATTTGAGTGTAGGTTTACAATCAAAAATCTAAAAATCCCCAAAATGTAAATTTCAAAACCTTAAAAATAAATTCTAAACCAAATCAGTTGAATTTTAAATATAGAATTAACGCGGGAAATGAAACAGAATAAACTGTAAAAAGAAATCCAAGGATACTTGCATATGAACAAAAAATCAAAATATGAAATTGAAATAGCGATTCGAACTAAAACCTAATAAATTTTAAAAATCGAAATTTAGCGTGGGAAGTTAATTTGAAAAGAAGAAATAATAAAAACTTACTTTGAATTTGAGTTTCTGTCCGTTGGAAATAGGAATCATTTAAAAAATTAAAAGCTTTGATTCTTGCTGAAATTTTCTTTTAATTGCAGATAAATGAAAGAGGGGAAAAAAGGAATGTGATTTATAAGAAAAGTTAGCATGAAGGATGGACCATACGATCAAACTTAAATGAACATCCATGATTTATGCAAGAATATGAAAAGGCGGGAAATTCCGTGGGTTTTGAAATAGTTGGTTTGGAAATCCAAGAACATCCCTTAGCGGAAGGAGGGGTGTAACATCCCCTACTTTAAGGCCCAAAACTAACGGCTATGGATACTGCAGTCGTCCATAGTTATTAATCCTCGGTTACCAAATATGGTAATGTTAGATACATTGATATAACAGAAACACATGAATATATAAATAAATTTAAAATCAACAAACAACTTTCTCATTCCATTTCAAAACATTTCAAATTCATTACATAATCTCAATACGAGAACCATATTTAGAGAAAATATAATTATTACAGCATACACCAAGATCGACATATGAAGATGCCCCCTTGGTTGATCAGATATAACTAGGCAATTAAACATCATTGCCTTTACAACAAACACAACACAATCTGAAATAGAAAAGGACTCTATATAGCTGTAATACCTCCTGCATGTCTCCGGAAGCTTATTCGTCCAAAGAAGTACCTAAAAACCTGAACTCTCAAACTACTCAAAATCAATTGATCACCTAAGAGTTTAAGGAGAAAATGTAAACATCGAGTCAGACATAAAGGCTGATATGAATAATAATCTACCAATTTCAAACCATTTACATATCTAGTGAGACCACGCCGCTTAGCGGAATGGATTTTCCCCTCACTAGTATCTCATCCAAAACTTCATAAAAACCATATACTGTGCTCCTTCATCCACAATGGTTAAAGCATAACAATTCAAAATATTATGATGATATGCAAACAAGTAAATCAATTTCGGATTTCCCATCCTCAGATTTCCCTTCCCCCTTCATTTTTGACTATTTGTCTCATTTATAATTTCTAGGGTCACTATTAACCTATTAGTTTTCATGGGCTGACTAATAAGCTGTTTAAAGCTTATGGACTCCCTGCCCGGTTTCATAGTTTTCATGGGTTCACAAAGAACCTATTATCCCATGCCAATAACTTCATCTTTCATGGGTCCTCCCTGAACATATTGGTATCTCCAATAACTTCCCTCTTATCCTAGTTTTTATGAGTTCACTAGGAACCTATTGACTTCTATCAATAACTTAATCCGGATATAGTTTCCATGGGTTCACTACAAACCTATTGGCCCCTACCAATAACTCTTGCTAATCATAGTTTTCAAGGGTTTACTATGAACCTATTAGCTCATGCCAATAACTTTTCCTATACATAGTTTTAATTGGTTTACTATGAACCTGTCTAACAGACAACTTCTTTAACTAGTATTTAGGCATCCTATATTTTGGTCTACCTGACCTCCTTGATGCTATTCTAGTCATTCAAGAGTTAACTCAATTTATATTCAGTATTGGGTCAATCTACCTAGTTATTCTACTGTAACAACCCTGTATTTTGTAATTATTTTATTGTATATTTTAATTTTTTTTAATGTAAGATTTTGATTTAAAAACTTATTTTACTTATTTGAAATGATTAAATTTATTATTTAAATATAATCTTGATCTTTATATGAGTTATAATTTCAAACTTGTGTAAGTTGAATATTTGCCTGAAATGCTGATTTTGGTCAAAATAGTCAAAATGTGACTTTCAACTTAAAATTTTAAAAGTTTAAAATTTTAATTTTTTTTCTTTTATTATGAAAGTACATAGGATTCTAAGAACACCACTTTTTGTTTCGTTGAAATCGGATGTAAATTGTGAAAGTTATACCCTTTACAATATTGTGCGTATATAGGGTTATTTAACAATGACTATTTTAAATTGTATAAGTTACTTCTTCTTGGTTATATTTTATTTTAATATGTGATAATATGTTATATTATGTATATTTTGACTTTTAAGTATTTTTAAAATGATAATATAATTTTTCTAAAGTTTATTTGAATTTATTTCAATTTATAAAGCCTAGTTGGTATTTACTGCATTTTTCTTTATTTACCTTTCTATTCAATAAAAATTAAATTATTATTTTACCTTGAAAATGTATTAAAACCATTTTTAATTTAAATTTTGTGTTATAATATTTTTTTTGTGAAGTAATAAATTTTCCAAAGTCATTGGAGATTTTCTTGTAATTTTTATGTCAGGGTTGCTATTTTTAAGCAATTTCTTATTTCCTTTTTCTATTTTACTTAAAATAAATTATTTATTTTATTTTATTCTTACTTAGTTTCGGTTTTAAATAACATTTCTGAGTTTATTTTGTTTTTATAAAATTAAAAAGAAAAGGAAATGCAAAAGGTTTAGAAAATTAAGAGATCTTAAAAGCCTGAAACGTAAACACGTTTTATCCGTTTCTTTTTGCAATTAATACATCAATTTATCTTAGCCATTCCTTTCCTCATCCTTTGCAGCCGACTCCCTCATATTATTAACGAATTTTCAAGCTCCAAAACCCTAAAAATCATGGCCTCCATCTTGAGAAAAAAATCTGGTAATGGCTACATCTTTTTTCTACCTTTTTCTTCTCATTTTCTATGTATTTTGCCTAGTTTTCTATGCTTTCTGGATTGGCCTCTACCACCCACCATCACCACCATACTCTCCACCATCCCCTACCACTCTTCCTTGGCATCATCTCCATCCATCATTTCAGATCCATCCATGGCCACACCTCCCTTGGTGACAAAACTCCACAAAATTGCAAATAATGACCAAAACAATGCACTAGCCACCACTATTACTTCACCACCTTCATACTTCACCATGGCCACCACCTCTAGCCACGACCACCACCTTGCTACCACCACTACACTTCATCTTAGCCTCTGTCCAGATCTGAAATTGACATGGCCAAGACTCCATGAACCAAAACTCCACAAAAACAATGCATAAAGCCTTGAAACATTCATGATAGCCACCCTATCACTTCATATCTTCATCCACCACCTTGGCCACCACCATAGGCCGCCACCACCACCTTTTCCAGACCTCCCCACACCCCTCCATCTACTGTCCAAACCTGTACAAGTATGGCCAAGCCCCACTTGACCCAAGGCCGAGCCTTGTTGTGCTCAAAAACTTCATATATGTTGCCTTGATCAATTGTATGCTTCATGTTATAACCCTACCACTCCATACTCCTTCTAGCCATGAGTTATGGTGCCAAAACTGAGCTATATCATCATCATGGATGAACCCAAGAACCTCCTAGGCCAAGCATTTGAATGGTTAAAGCAAGGTCAAGTAATCTATTCCTTTGTTGCTTCGTATTTTCATTGTTTCAACATTGTTTTGCGTTGAATATTTATGTGTGTATTGTCTTGTTTTGGTTATTGTTTACAAGATAGATATCAAGGCTCTCCATTCATTCAAATCAAAAGTCGTGCTGTATCGTGCTTGTCATACTTTTGGAACCGCTCTTGTGTTTGTTGTTTTGGTCTTCAGCTTGAAAAAGTGAGTCTTTCTCACTCTGACATTTATACTTATGAAAAGTGAATTGATGACAAGTGTTTAGTAATAAAAAAATGTTTATGCAAGTTAATGATGATCATATGATATGCTATGCCATGTTATTACCATACTATTACCATGTTAAACTGTTAATTTTCGCCTGACATCTGATATATGACTGTATATTGTGATATTGACCTTGTTTATATTATTTCTGCATATGATCACACTGCAAGTTCCCTGTTAGAAAAAAAATGTTATGGGCTGAAATGATAGGCCTGAATGGTTTTAAATTTTCATTTTGACTTGGGATTGCGGGTTTGAAATGATAAAACCCGGATTTTTCTTTGTAAATTACGGGTTGAAATGATATATTACCTATATCACTTTACCTAGCGTAGAAAATTTTATACAGGCCCGTAGTTAAAATATGCTTTTCTAAAAAATTTAAAATATTTTAGAAATTTAATTATTATAATATTTTGATTTGAAATTTAATAAAAATAAAATTTTTGTAAAATATTATTGATTTTCTGAATAATTTTAAGTGAAATGAATTAATGAAAAGTTAGAAATTTTGAACGTAAGTTATTTTGGAAATTTTGATTTAATTATAATTGGAAATTTAATTGAGTATGAAATTGACGTAAAAGTGAACTTTTAGTTAAGCAAATAAAAATAAAACTAAGTTATATTTGAGAATTTGAACTTAAGTGTTAAGTTGAAATTTAATGTAATGGATTTTAAAAATTCAACATTGCAATTTAATAAGTGAATTATTATTAAATCTTGATTTTTGAATGGAAATTTAACTTTATAAAATCATGAATTTGAGGAAAATTAAATGGTGTTTATAAATGTGATAAATGTATGATTTTATGAGTTAAAATGTTTTAAATAAAAATGTAATTGGTTGAGAAATTTTATTGAATATTTGAAGTTAATTGACTGCATTTTTTGAAATGCTATTAATTACAATGTAAATGATATTACAACATTTGTAAACGCTGTAGTTGATGATAATGAACTAAAAAGCTAAGTTGAATTAAAAGCTATTATATCAATCTTTGTAAGTGCTATAATTTTTGAATTTAACTAAGTTTATTTGAAATTTAAGAAAACTCTATTACAACATTTTTAAACGTTGTCTTTTGTTAAATTGAACTGTTTTGAATGTAACTTTCCGTAGAGTTTTCTAAATGATGCGAAAAGTGAATTTTCACTGTTTTGATAAACTTAAGTGAATAAATGAACTTTGGAAGTTGAAATTTTTGGAAATTTAATAATTTAATTTTTAAGCATAATAACTTCATTGAAATGAAAAAAAAAAGAATTTTTGGAATATAAACTGTTTTAAAATATGAATTGAAATGGTATTTTAGATTGAATAAAATGAATAATGATTTGAAATGAATGAAGTTTTAAAAAGATACGATATTTTGATATATTAAAATGATTTGAAAATGAAGTTTTGAAAGGATATGATATTTTGATATATTAAAATGATTTGAAACGAAGTTTTGAAAGATATGATATTTTTGATATTAAATGATTTGAAAAACGGAGTTTGAAAGATAGGACATTTTGATATTAACATGATTTAAAAAGAAGTTCTGAAAGATATGATATTTTGGAACTGAAAGGTAGTGTTGAAAGGGTATGAAAATTTAATATATTGAAATGGTTAGAAATGACTTGATATTTATTTTGATAAATATTTGAATTGAAAGATATTTTACGATGATATGTTGAAATGGTTTTGGAAATGATTTAATCTTTACTTTGATAAAGATTTGGATTGAAAAGGATATTTTATTTTGAAGCATAAAATATTTTTAAAGTTATAACTACGGGTTATAATAACGATGGGTTGTTAAAGAGACCGGGATCGGATATTGTCTTATAGCCGGCCAATACCGAAAACCACTTTAACAACCGTGTACGCGGTGGAGATTCCAGAATGAAGTAGGATGGTGGCGACGTTCTCGAGGTATATATTACGTGGACCCAACTCCCGTGAGTTGGCATATATGACTAAAACAGGAGCTATACCAGGCTACACAAAGGGTCGCACCCTTTCATCGAGCATGCTCCATCGGAAACCATTCTATTACTGTTGTGATTCGATTCGGTGGCGCCACTTTGATTCGGGTTATTGTTCGAGGTGGGCGGAAGCTGCTGGCTTGCCGTCACCACCGGCCCGGGAGTGCAAACGGTGTATCCACCCTGGCATTGCCTCGCGTGCCGTGTCATATCCTTACATCGAGCCCATTACGATTTTGGTTTTAAAGATCCGACCGCGTTAAGGTTCACCATCCCCTTAACGCTATTTCCTATTTGATTATACTTTACTGATTAGACACTACCGTATATAGCGTATATTACTACATAGTAAATAGTTTAACGGATCCTTAGAGGATGGGCGGTCCCAAGCATCCTTTAAGTTACTGATGCATTTTGTTACTGTTCACTTGAGTTGATTTACAGTTTATAAGTATTTATGTCCTGACTCGAGGGTTTTGTGTTTTGCTTTACGCTCGGGTCAGGTTGATTGAGTTAGCATTCAAGATTCACCTTCGGCGTTGGAGCTTTCCTTGAAGATCCAGCCATCTATTTTGTTTCAGTATCCAGTGGTTCAGTGATGTATCTGATTTGTACATGATGTATCCTGTTATTCTTCTGTTGTATTTTATTTAACTCTGATATATTTACATAGTAGCTTCATGAACTACTATCTCTTTTACTTCCGCTGCATTATTATTATTCTGTGTCTGTGATCTGTGATTTTTATTTACTGTATATTCTGAGATTTGCCAAATTTTTAATTACAACGCGGTATTTTGAGCAATTCAATTCCGACATGAGTGTCTACCTATACACTTATAATGGATGCGAATGGTTGAAAATACATGGTTGTTACAGTTGGTATCAGAGCCAGGTTGCTCTAGGCAAAACTCAGCAGAGTGAATGTATTTACAGAATCACTTTCATTCGAGTTTGAATCTCTCCCTTTTGACTCGATTCCTTTGAATTTTGGAACATTCCCTACGGTTCCAAAATCCATTCGTATCCCTCACTATTCATCTTCTTTTGACTCTGGAGCATTCCATAACTCCGCTTCGAATGATCTTTCTAGTGAGTTGGCGGTCACGCCAATTTCAAATTTAATTGAAAAAGGGGGAAATCTCCTTTGCAGTTAGCATCGATTCACCAGAGATTCTTATCTATCCTTGGTTTAGATGCTAATATCTTTTGTTATTTCAAACTCTAACTCTTGAGATCGAATGTAGATTTACCACAGAAAAATCCACATTGATCTTATTCTTTAAGTCACGGTTGACCCGGTTAAGGTTGCCCGTGATTTATTTAAGCTTATCCACCTCCCTACTATGTTATTTAATCATATTGTCTTTTGTTTCCAATCTATTCTTCTAAACATTTTGAATTGTACTTGTATATCTATGTTTTGTTTTATATATTGTGTTGTTTGAGTTGTTGATGTTGATTTGGGTTTCTGATCGATTCGTCTGATCAACGTTATCGATAGGATTTCTAAAACACTTTGACAGAACAAACTGACACAATATTATTTTAAAATTTGGTTAATGAATTTTTTTTTGATATATAAGTAAATTTATGGAACTTAATGAAATGATTTAAATTGATAATTTGAAATGATAATACTTGATTTATCATTTATTGTTCTACAAATAGATTTATAAATATTTGTTTATAAATTTATTTGGGAACTGAAATGAATTTAAAACAAGAATTTGAGGATTTAAATTCCGATTATTTCAAACTTTGGTTTAAAATTTTAAAAGGTTGTATTATTTAAAGTATTTTGAATAGAATTTGTTTTCAAAGAATTTTAAAGGTTTAAAATTAGTGCTCTTCTCTTTGTCGCTGGAAAATAACTTCGGTGATGATCGCGACATCATCGACGTTCATTTTCGAGTTTCGAAGTTAAGAGACTATTCTGTAGTCTTGCTACAACTTTGTTTTGGGATATTAAATTGATTTGAATTTCTAAAATATGACTTGATTTATAATATATATATATATATAGATATATGATTGAAATTTGATTTGACATATTATATATGTATAAATATTATTTCTTATCTCTAAATGGTCTGAAGAAATCGGAAATTTAATTCTTAAATTCTATTTTTAAAGAATAATTTCAATTATAAAAAGAATAAAAAAAAATTTAAATGATTTAAGCTTGAAATGATTAAATTGGAAATTTTATTTGTATAATACAATTGCATTCAAATATAACTTACCAAAATTTCAGAAGTTAAAAATGTAATTGGATAATATACAATATAAAAAAGATGTATAAATAAAATTTGAGTGGTTATAATAAATGCTATACACTTAAATTTTAATTATAAAATGATTAACAGAGGTAAATATAATAAAGGGTAATTGAATAACTTACAATAAAATGATGTTAAAAGAACTAAGAATAAAATAAAGCAGTTATAATAAGTGTAAGTATATTTAACATAAGTGATAAATATATTGAGAGGAATAAATTTAATTTTGATTAGGAATAAAGAAGAATAAAATTTATTAAGTACAATGTGAGTGTAATAAATGATTTTTTTCCAAACCCATGGTTTTAAAAATTGTTAACTTAAGATGATTGGATAATAAGATAATGAAATTTGAGATAGTTAAGATTTATTTAACTTGTGTAAAGATTTATTCTCTGTTTAAGTTGAAATTTCCATGCTTTCAAATTTATTTCCTTATTTTGTTTTCAAACTATCTTTTGGTTGTCCTTATCATCCTTATCTTGCTATAGACTGGTATAGGCATCTTTCTATAATCTTTGATAATCTTTGGTACTCATTTGAATCTATTTTGCGTACTTGAGTTCTTGATTTTGGAGAATTTTGAAAAGATCACCTCCACCTTGTAAAACTTACCTATAACAACAGTTATCAGGTATAACTTAAATCTTCTTGTCATCTTATCTTAATCCTATTTCACTCTATCTTTTCTGTGCCCTTCCATACCTCATTTTTTTCGGGGACGAAAAGTTTTGAGTGGGGGAGAGTGTAACAACCCTGTATTTTGTAATTATTTTATTGTATATTTTAATTTTTTTTAATGTAAGATTTTGATTTAAAAACTTATTTTACTTATTTGAAATTATTAAATTTATTATTTAAATATAATCTTGATCTTTATATGAGTTATAATTCCAAACTTATGTAAGTTGAATATTTGCCTGAAATGCTGATTTTGGTCAAAATAGTCAAAATGTGACTTTCAACTTAAAATTTTAAAAGTTTAAAATTTTAATTTTTTTTTCTTTTATTATGAAAGTACATAAGATTCTAAGAACACCACTTTTCATTTCGTTGAAATTGGATGTAAATTGTGAAAGTTATACCCTTTACAATATTGTGCGTATATAGAGTTATTTAACAATGACTATTTTAAATTGTATAAGTTACTTCTTCTTGGTTATATTTTATTTTAATATGTGATAATATGTTATATTATGTATATTTTGACTTTTAAGTATTTTTAAAATGATAATATAATTTTTCTAAAGTTTATTTGAATTTATTTCAATTTATAAAGCCTAGTTGGTATTTACTGCATTTTTCTTTATTTAACTTTCTATTTAATAAAAATTAAATTATTATTTTACCTTGAAAATGTTTTAAAACCATTTTTAATTCAAATTTTGTGTTATAATATTTTTTTTCTGAAGTAATAAATTTTCCAAAGTCATTGGAGATTTTCTTGTAATTTTTATGTCAGGGTTGCTATTTTTAAGCAATTTCTTATTTCCTTTTTCTATTTTACTTAAAATAAATTATTTATTTTACTTTATTCTTACTTAGTTTCGGTTTTAAATAACATTTCTGAGTTTATTTTGTTTTTATAAAATTAAAAAGAAAAGGAAATGCAAAAGTTTTAGAAAGTTAAGAGATCTTAAAAGCCTGAAACGTAAACACGTTTTATCCGTTTCTTTTTGCAATTAATACATCAATTTATCTTAGCCATTCCTTTCCTCATCCTTTGCAGCCGACTCCCTCATATTATTAAAGAATTTTCAAGCTCCAAAACCCTAAAAATCATGGCCTCCATCTTGAGAAAAAAATATGGTAATGGCTACATCTTTTTTCTACCTTTTTCTTCTCATTTTCTATGTATTTTGCCTAGGTTTCTATGCTTTCTGGATTGGCCTCTACCACCCACCATCACCACCATACTCTCCACCATCCCCTACCACTCTTCCTTGGCATCATCTCCATCCATCATTTCAGATCCATCCATGGCCACACCTCCCTTGGTGATAAAACTCCACAAAATTGCAAATAATGTCCAAAACAATGCACTAGCCACCACTATTACTTCACCACCGTCATACTTCACCACCTTCATACTTCACCATGGCCACCACCTCTAGCCACGACCACCACCTTGCTACCACCATTACACTTCATCTTAGCCTCTGTCCAGATCTGAAATTGACATGGCCAAGACTCCATGAACCAAAACTCCACAAAAACAATGCATAAAGCCTTGAAACATTCATGATAGCCACCCTATCACTTCATATCTTCATCCACCACCTTGGCCACCACCATAGGCCGCCACCACCACCTTTTCCAGACCTCCCCACACCCCTCCATCTACTGTCCAAACCTGTACAAGTATGGCCAAGCCCCACTTGACCCAAGGTCGAGCCTTGTTGTGCTCAAAAACTTCATATATGTTGCCTTGATCAATTGTATGATTCATGTTATAACCCTACCACTCCATACTCCTTCTAGCCGTGAGTTATGGTGCCAAACCTGAGCTATATCATCATCATGGCTGAACCCAAGAACCTCCTAGGCCAATCATTTGAATGGTTAAAGCAAGGTCAAGTAATCTATTCATTTGTTGCTTCGTATTTTCATTGTTTCAACATTGTTTTGCGTTGAATATTTATGTGTGTATTGTCTTGTTTTGGTTATTGTTTACAAGACAAATATCAAGGCTCTCCATTCATTCAAATCAAAAGTCGTGCTGTATCGTGCTTGTCATACTTTTGGAACCGCTCTTGTGTTTGTTATTTTGGTCTTCAGCTTGAAAAAGTGAGTCTTTCTCACTCTGACATTTATACTTATGAAAAGTGAATTGATGACAAGTGTTTAGTAATAAAAAATGTTTATGCAAGTTAATGATGATCATATGATATGCTATGCCATGTTATTACCATATTATTACCATGTTAAACTGTTAATTTTCACCTGACATCTGATATATGACTGCATATTGTGATATTGACCTTGTTTATATTATTTCTGCATATGATCACACTGCAAGTTCCCTGTTAGAAAAAAAATGTTATGGGCTGAAATGATAGGCCTGAATGGTTTTAAATTTTTCATTTTGACTTGGGATTGCGCGTTTGAAATGATAAAACCCGGATTTTTCTTTGTAAATTACGGGTTGAAATGATATATTATCTGTATCACTTTACCTAGCGTAGAAAATTTCATACAGGCCCGTAGTTAAAATATGCTTTTCTAAAAAATTTAAAATATTTTAGAAATTTAATTATTATAATATTTTGATTTGAAATTTAATAAAAATAAAATTTTTGTAAACTATTATTGATTTTCTGAATAATTTTAAGTGAAATGAATTAATGAAAAGTTAGAAATTTTGAACGTAAGTTATTTTGGAAATTTTGATTTAATTATAATTGGAAATTTAATTGAGTATGAAATTGACGTAAAAGTGAACTTTTAGTTAAGCAAATAAAAATAAAACTAAGTTATATTTGAGAATTTGAACTTAAGTGTTAAGTTGAAATTTAATGTAATGGATTTTAAAAATTCAACATTGCAATTTAATAAGTGAATTATTATTAAATCTTGATTTTTGAATGGAAATTTAACTTTATAAAATCGTGAATTTGAGGAAAATTAAATGATGTTTATAAATGTGATAAATGTATGATTTTATGAGTTAAAATGTTTTAAATAAAAATGTAATTGGTTGAGAAATTTTATTGAATATTTGAAGTTAATTGACTGCATTTTTTGAAATGCTATTAATTACAATGTAAATGATATTACAGCATTTGTAAACGCTGTAGTTGATGATAATGAACTAAAAAGCTAAGTTGAATTAAAAGCTATTATAGCAATCTTTGTAAGTGCTATAATTTTTGAATTTAACTAAGTTTATTTGAAATTTAAGAAAACTCTATTACAACATTTTTAAACGTTGTCTTTTGTTAAATTGAACTGTTTTGAATGTAACTTTCCGTAGAGTTTTCTAAATGATGCGAAAAGTGAATTTTCACTGTTTTGATAAACTTAAGTGAATAAATGAACTTTAGAAGTTGAAATTTTTGGAAATTTAATAATTTAATTATTAAGCATAATAACTTCATTGAAATGAAAAAAAAGAATTTTTGGAATATAAACTGTTTTAAAATATGAATTGAAATGGTATTTTAGATTGAATAAAATGAATAATGATTTGAAATGAATGAAGTTTTAAAAAGATACGATATTTTGATATATTAAAATGATTTGAAAATGAAGTTTTGAAAGGATATGATATTTTGATATATTAAAATGATTTGAAACGAAGTTTTGAAAGATATGATATTTTTGATATTAAATGATTTGAAAAACGGAGTTTGAAAGATAGGACATTTTGATATTAACATGATTTGAAAAGAAGTTCTGAAAGATATGATATTTCGGAACTAAAAGGTAGTGTTGAAAGGGTATGAAAATTTAATATATTGAAATGGTTAGAAATGACTTGATATTTATTTTGATAAATATTTGAATTGAAAGATATTTTACGATGATATATTGAAATGGTTTTGGAAATCATTTAATCTTTATTTTGATAAAGATTTGGATTGAAAAGGATATTTTATTTTGAAGCATAAAATATTTTTAAAGTTATAACTACGGGTTATAATAACGATGAGTTGTTAAAGAGACCGGGATCGGATATTGTCTTATAGTCGGCCAATACCGAAAACCACTTTAACAACCGTGTAGGCGGTGGAGATTCCAGAATGAAGTAGGATGGTGGCGACGTTCTCGAGGTATATATTACGTGGACCCAACTCCCGTGAGTTGGCATATATGACTAAAACAGGAGCTATACCGGGCTACACAAAGGGTCGCACCCTTTCATCGAGCATGCTCCATCGGAAACCATTCTGTTACTGTTGTGATTCGATTCGGTGACGCCACTTTGATTCGGGGTATTGTTCGAGGTGGGCGGAAGCTGCTGGCTTGCCGTCACCACCGGCCCGGGAGTGCAAACGGTGTATCCACCCTGGCATTGCCTCGTGTGCCGTGTCATATCCTTATATCGAGCCCACTACGATTTTGGTTTTAAAGATCCGACCGCGTTAAGGTTCACCATCCCCTTAACGCTATTTTCTATATGATTATACTTTACTGATTAGACACTACCGTATATAGCGTATATTACTACATAGTAAATAGTTTAACGGATCCTTAGAGGATGGGTGGTCCCAAGCATCCTTTAAGTTACTGATGCATTTTGTTACTGTTCACTTGAGTTGATTTACAGTTTATAAGTATTTATGTCCTGACTCGAGGGTTTTGTGTTTTGCTTTACGCTCGGGTCAGATTGATTGAGTTAGCATTCAAGATTCACCTTCGGCATTGGAGCTTTCCTTGGAGATCCAGCCATCTATTTTGTTTCAGTATCCAGTGGTTCAGTGATGTATCTGATTTGTACCTGATGTATCCTGTTATTCTTCTGTTGTATTTTATTTAACTCTGATATATTTACATAGTAGCTTCATGAACTACTATCTCTTTTACTTCCGCTGCATTATTATTACTCTGTGTCTGTGATGTGTGATTTTTATTTACTGTATATTCTGAGATTTGCCAAATTTTTAATTACAACGCAGTATTTTGAGCAATTCAATTCCGGCATGAGTGTCTACCTATACACTTATAATGGATGCGAATGGTTGAAAATACCTGGTTGTTACATCTACCCCCTTTTCCCAAATTACAGTTATGGGTCCATATTAAAGTGAATATGTAAACTAGAAGAAGCAAACATATTGACATAATGATCACCAACATTTGTGGTTTTGTATCCTTGAAATCATTTTCATATAAAACATGGTCAGTCCCTTTAACCTATTATTCTATGAAGAAAAGCTTCTTCAAAAACTCCAGTTTAAAAGCATTTAAAAGCCTTTTATAATGCCTTGGGTTTTACCTTTAAAATTTGAGATTGGGTTCTTTGTTTTGAAAACTAAAACTTTCAAAACCATTAATCTTTACTTTCAAAACCATTTGGAAAACTTCCTTTCGAAAGCATTCAAACCTTCTTTTCAAACCACTAGGCACCTGCCTTCAAAACACTTTAAAACCTTTCTTTCGAAACTTTTCGAATGTATTAAAGTATTACCTCAATTATAGAAGCATAGCTTCGAAACCATTTGAAAGTACCTCTTTCAAAACCAATGAGTTTAATTTAAGACATATCCTATTGGGTCTAAGTGAATACAAGCAAAAAGCACCCCTTTCGAAACCATTAAAAAGAGTTTGGGGAGAAACAGATGGCTTCGGCACCATCCTTTCGAAATCTCAAAACATCTAAGTATTTGAAGGATAGCTTCGAAACCCCTTTCGAAGCCATTGCCTTCAGAACCCTTAAATCCTTTCGAAATCTTTTAGGAAGTGGTTTGGTACAAATATAAAACAAAGCTACCTTTCGAAAGCATTGGTGACTTCAATCCCTTCGAAAGGCATAGGAATGGTAGAAGGGTTTCGACTTGGTCGAACCCATCCTTTTCGAAAGCATTGGTTTTAAAACTAAGTAACTCCTTTGGAAGCTACAGTTTAAACAAGAGGCGGCGACCCCTTTCGAAAGAAATTTAGAAAGACCCATTCGAAAGCATCTGTTTCGACTTCTTTGAAAGCATCTGTTTCGACTTCTTCGAAAGCATTTAGTAAAAACAGGCAAGCACATTTCTTTAGGAAGTAAAACAAAGGTTTCGACCCTATCGAAAGATTTGTTTCGACATCATGTCTTCCGTCCTTCTCCAATCCACTACATACTAACATTGTGAAACCTTGTATATTGGTTTCGATTTAGTAGGTTTCAACTTGGTTGAAGGCGGAAGCATAGGGTCGAAAGGTGCTTCTAAAAGAGGCGAAACCCAATTTTCTGGGTAAAGACTAATTTTAATGCCATTTAAAGTAATTACTTTGCAACTAACCTGCCTATTTGTAACATCTAATTGGTTTCCATAAACTTTTCAAATTCTTTACTAAAATAACTGCCACATAATTTCAGATCTAACAAGGATCTAACAAGGATTAATTTAACAAATAAACCCTTCCGGTAAGCAAAATATTTAAAAAATAAAATCATTTTTATAAAATAATTTAATTTTCTTGGTAAATTACTCAGAAAAATCCCCAAAAATTATAGCATTTCACTTTCAATAAATTATCTAACATATAAAAATTTCAGACCCAAAATTTTCATACAATAACCGAAATTAATTTCTAAACCAATTATTCATATTTTTCTTTGAAAATTCATAATAAATTTTTCATAGCTTGAAAAATTATAAAAATTAAAACCTATCTCCAAAATCATGTTTTACATAACATATAAGTATATCTTGGCATTCAAAATTCAATTTAAATGATTTTACCCTTAAAACCATGTATAAACAATTATTAAACAATCTTGTTTGAATCAAATATGTAATAAAATCCAAGCATATCATCGTCAAAATCATCATTATAATGGATTTAATCATAATCCAAAAATCAAACGGTCATAAAACAAAATAGAGATGATTTATATTATTATTCACCTTGATTAGGATAAGGAATATGACATTTGATTGAGATCAATCTTCCTTGCTTTAATTCTTTAGCTTTTGACTGATTTTCCCTTTTTTCTTTCTCTAGTAATGGACGGCTTTGTTTTCCTTTTTATTTACGTTTTTGTGAAATGAAAAATGAACCTATAACATAAAGGTAACGAGATATATAAGGGTAATGGTGTGGTAATTTTATAATAAGCCCTTGCGTTAATAGTTTCCTTGTTAATTAAAAATTAAGATCGTTTATAAGTCCATTTATATCACTAAGCTCAGCCTCTAATTTATTTTCAAATCTCAATCCCCTTGTAACTCTAATATCTACATTATTCTATTTAATTTATCTCATTAAATCTCATGAATAATGTTATTAAAAATTAGGTGTGTTACGGGGGGTAAGTGTTACCACAAATTCTCACTTCAACCTTGTCGAAACAAAAATAAATAGAAGGGAAATATAACCAAGTGATGATAGCATCGACAAAGCCTTTCGAAGGAGTCGAAGGGTTGCTATAGTCAAAAGTATGGTGTGCTACAAGCTTATCTAGGGGTCGAAAGGGTCAAAAGCACTCTTCTGCTTCAATGGTTCCCTTTCGAAGCGGGTGTTTTCGCATGCATGAAGACATTTCGAAAACTGCAACCACTCATATGAGCGCCAAACCTTTCGAAGCTAGATGTTTCGCCTTCATTCACATTTCACTGAAGGATATTTCGTCAAAACGACCTCTTTGAAAGCATGAACAAGCCTTTCGAACTGGTCGAAACCATTCACAATTAAGAAAGAGACCTTCCATTGTAAAACCTTCAACGTTTTGACATAACGATTAACCTATCGAAAGAGTCGAAAGCTCCTACCTTTCCTTTCTTGCAACAACACAACAACACAAAATGGAGAAGCACACCAAACCATTTCGATGAAGTCGAAAGCTCTCCAAGCCATTCAAATGCAATGCAGTGGGATGCACAAGTGTTAAAGGTGACAAAAGGTCTACAAGGCCACCTTTCGACCAGGTTGAAAGCATTGAGTCGAAAGATGCCAACCCGCACCTAAAATAAGACCCTAGGGGTCTGTTTTAGGGGATCCTAATTCTTTCACTCTACTCTTATATTTTCTAAAAGTTGTAAATCGTAATTTCCAAATTATATTGGGAATTTGATCAGTTTGTACTATTTGAGTTTAATGAAAGCAAGCTTATGGAATTTAGCGATGTTTAACTGATTTGATATCACTGTTAAATTCAGTTCATAATTTTCTTGTGTCGAACTGATTGAACAGTCACCATTAGAGTGAGTCAAAACCTTTAGTTTAACTAATATTCTTGGAGCCTTTACTCCCATACTCAAGTTGTCGAAGGGTTAGCTTCCGAAGAGATCGAAACCAATCTATCCAATCCATATCCTTGACTCATTAAAGCTAACCTTAGAGTTTTTTCAACTGATTCGACATGAAGGTTTCGACGAAGTACTAAAGTAGATTAACTGGTTTGAAAGGAAATACAAGAGGGGTTTTCAGTGATTCGTCTAAATTGAAAGGTTTAATAAGGAGTATCAACCACAATAACTTACGTGAAAGGAAATTTAAAGAGAATAGAACGGATTATAACCATCTTAACCTGATTAAGAAGTTTCAACTACCTTCGTGTTTTTGAAAGAAGGTCTTGAAAGACTTATCTACACTTCGAAATCAACTTTGGGGTGTTGACAAGATTTCTCGTTAACAACAGGCTATTATAACTGTCTAAGCTGATGATTATGATTTGTTGTTATACTCTGATGGATGTAAGTGTATAACGGTTTCTCTTTTGTAAAGATCATTGATATTATATTATATGTTCTTCCATTGCAATTGTGAGATTCTGTGTTGCTTTAGTTTCTTTTTCTCTTCTCTTCACTTTTTCTTTCTTCTTTCTTTCCCATAACTATATGTCTTTCGATTTGATTTGGGTTGGACATATGTAGTTTATTGTCAACTTGAATTAGGTGGATTAGCGAGTCGTTATAGCTAGTATCAAAGCAAGGTTAAGCGAGAACCTTGGCTTTGGTGGGGCGACTCATTAAGAGATAAAGTAATGGAATGCCTTATAATGAGTTTTGAGTGTATTATTATTATATATAACAGCGTATTTGTTATTGATATAAAAATGTTTTACATTGTGTTAATTTATCTGCCGGTACGTGGAATGCCACGATATCGATAGGCGTTTCTATACACTTAAATAAGGCACACTGACATAGTATTATTTTGAAATTGGTAAACGAAATATTTTTACCAAAATTAAATTATATATATATATATATTAAAGAATAATTTTTCAGAAATTATCATAGTTATATATAGTGTGTTTGGTTGTTAGTAAATGATTATATTTAATTATTATCATTTGTTGTTGGTTGTTCTAATAAAAGTTATTTAATTATAATCTGAACAAAGATAAACATTTATAAAATGAGTTATATAAGAAAGTGAATTTATAAATATGAATTATGGAGATTAATTATGGTTAAAATAATCAACATTTATGACATGATATTACATAAGAAGTGAGATTGTATCAATATGAATTATAAATGTGATTTAAAAATGAAAAGGAAATGAAATTATATAAGTATATTTATGAATATGATTTGAAAATATAAATGGATTAAAATAAGAAATTTGAGAATTTAAATTCCATTGATTTTGAAAATTGTTTTCAAAGGTTTTGGATGAATAATAATAGCATTATTTTGAAAATTTTGGGTTAAGCATTATCGGCGTTCATTTTCAAGTTTCTAAGTGTTGGATTGCTACCAGTGAAAATCCAAACTATGATTTGATAAATATATGAAAATAATTTTTTGAAATTATAATTTGAAAATGGTATAGATAAGAAAAGAAAATTTGAAATTATGATATGGAATCAAAATTTAACATAAATAAAGTTAAATAAATTGGGTTGTAAAATGAAACTCAACTTAAGTGTAAAATGAATTGAATATGTTTTGGATGTGGTTTGATAAAATTGAATATAAACTTAAGTTATGAAGTGAAATAAGCATAAGAAGTGTTGTATAAAAATGTTTAAAATGAATTTACGTAAATAATTTTATGGAATGGTTTTTAAGTGTTATTAGTATTAAAGAAAATATACTAAGTATATTGAATACAGAATGATATGTGGTTAAGCATAGATTGAGTTTAAAGAGAATGTAAGCAAAGTAAATGAGAACAAAGTGAATGTTAATAATTGAATGAAATTGAATGTAAATAAATTGAATACGAATCAATAGAATGTTAATAAGAAATGAAAGTGATATAATGTTGACATTTGGACATGCAAATTGATATGATGATAAATTAATTGGATGGATATTATTTATTTGATGGTTTCTCTTGTTACATTTACAACATTTGCATATAGCTATTGTATATTCTATATATTATATAGTGATGTTACTTTTTATATACATGTTCTCATTGGTTGTTGAGTGAGTAGTAGGTGCGGATGGCGTATGCTTTGCATTTGGAGCCAACTTTTTCATTATATTGATTGTATATGCTTGCTAATACTAAAACAAGATATACATCTCAGATTACTTATCGTAATTTTATATTTTTCCCTACGAGATTCCCCATCCTTGAAGATGAGATGTATATTTGTGATTACATATATATATACACACACTATAAAATTTTCCAAATGAGCCGACCAAAGGAGACTTTGGCAAAAAAATTCGTATTTTAAGGCACTAGAATACTTTTATGGATTTTGGAAATCTTTTATAATTAAAACTTGATTTTGAGTTATATCTTGGAATGAATGAATGGATGGAAATTAGCAATGGGTATAAGTGGATGAATCTTAGAATTTTAGAATCTATTTCAACTAATTAATTTTGAATGGTTAATGGGCCTGGGCATTCTTACCTTGGCAATTTGGGGAATGAAATCATTTGAAGCGGAAGAATGTAACGACCTAGGATTTTAGTCATTTGAGTTTGGAATATTTAATTTAATTTAAATATTGAAAAGTTAATTTTATAAGTTGAATAACTTGGATTTCAAATATAGCGATTTATTTGATAATTAAATTGTTAAATTTAATATTTGGAAATATTTAAAATAATTGAATCTTGAAATTTGTTGTGAATAAATGATTTTGAAAGTTGATTTAAATTCTATTTAGGTTAAAATGAAGATAATAAACTTTTAATTTAGATTTAAAAGTGATTGATTTTGTTTTTATAATAATCGAGTTTGAAAAACTATCTTGTGTATATGATTAGGCCTCGAGACTAGTTCCATTGCGTTCAGAATAGGGTATAACATATAGAATGTCAAGCGGCATGCCTTATTTGGAATTCGAGATTTTCGGATGTTTAAAAGGCTTGATAATTTAAAATTTGAATAATATATATTAGTCCATACATAAGGCGGTAGCCACATCTCTACAGCTCATACCAGGCACCATACCCTCCACGTTCTACCTTATACATATACGTGACCTAACATAAAGGATAAAAAAGAATTTTCTCATCTATAAATTTAAAAACGTGAAAAACAAACAACCCCAATCCAATGACCCATACCGATTGGCGCCACCACAGGCCGTTCTGGCTCTCGACATCAACTAGGAAAATGTAGAGCTCGTCAAAACATAGCAAATCAATAGTGGGATCGTCCAAATTCGTGCTATGGTGACTGGATTTTGGCCATGTTCACGGCGGCATTTGGGTCATTGCAATGACATGCGACTTTTGGAGGGGGCGGTGCGATGGCATGCGATAGACAACGCGTGGATGGGTGGAGTCGAGGTGGGCTTGGCGAACAGCAGCGGCAACGTGAGGCGAAGTCGCGACTTTCTTGGGTTCGAGTTCGCGTGCGTAAGGGGGAACGAGAGGGTAAAGGTAGTTAATTGGTTTAAAAAAGTTATTAATTTAAAGCCAATTATAATTTAATAAATCCAAATGTTCATAAATTCATAATTTTTCCATACGAGGTCAGAATTAAATGCGACAAGTTGCGTTGCGATCGTATCAACGAATTCTATGCTATGGAGTTGGATTGGAATAATTTGGATCTAGGGAGAATTTGGGTTAAATTTGAACGTTTGTTCAATTTTAGTTCAAACCAGAGTGCTTTAGCGACTTATGGAATAAATGTGAGTTGAACTCACCTTTTTGGTTAACTAGCATGACATAAAGCTGATAATTTTTTTTTGATTGAATGTTTTGAAGATTTGCTATATTTATTAGTTGGTTTGAATATATTCTCGCATCTGAAGCAAATGAGATCCTATTACGTTCCCGTGTAAGAGTGTATGACTCTTTGTATACGATCCCGTCTCGAAGCGGTTGATATTTATTATTTAGTTATATAATGTATGTGATGCAGGGAACAAGTTGGTGGGATCTAACAGGATTCCTCACACTGTTGATTTTAGTTTTAATATAATTTGATATGTGATATGATGGATTCCATAATTGATGACATGGATGATTTTTCCCTATTTAGTGTTATAGTTACTCTGGACCATGTTTTTAGTATTTTGAAATACTATAAAATAAAGAATTAGTTTTTTTTAAAGATTTAGTGATTTTTGAAAGTATATATTTTAATAATAATCCTTGAATGATTAATTGAAGGAACTTGTTTAAATAAAATTAAAGATATGATTTTTAGAGATTATAAATTTATAGTTTTATAAAATAATTTATAGATGTTTGAACTGTGAATAAATATTTTTTAAATCTTAAAAATAAGCCTGTTTTTTATAATAAAGGAATACAGTTTTAAAAAGAAGATGGAAATATTTGGTATAAATATTTATTAGCCACTTTATATAAAGCGATATGTATATGATATATACAAATATTAAAATTTATTTATAAATATGGAAATTTATAAAGGTGATAATGTATAAAGTGACATTTCACAAATAGGGTGAAGACTTGTAAAATCGTGTTTTATTTATGAAGGGATAGAGTTATAAATAGGGTTTTATAAATTAAAAGAAAACTAGTATCATTTAATAGACTGGAGTAATAAATCAGAGGTGGATTTATTATAAGATGTGGAATAATGTTTTAGAAAATATGTAACATCCCCGTTTTTAAAAAAAATTTAAATTGGTAATCAATTTAAAATTTGAAATTTGATTGTGAATTAAATTGGTATTTTCCAATTTAAATAGATACTTGTTTGTTTATTAATATAAATGAATATAAATATGATTTTAAATAAAATTTCTAATTGGAAATTCTGAAATAAATAATTTAAATAATATTTTAATTATAAATTTAATTGTGGATTAATTTGAAAATTTGAATATATATATATATATATATATATATATATATATATCAAAAGATTGTATATAAAGGAATTTAGATTTGAAATTCAAGTATAAATATATTGAAATATAAATAGGCATTTTGATTTGAAAGTTATATCTTGAATTTAATATAATGAATTTTCAAAAGGTTATTTAAAGTTAAATTCTTATATAAATGAAAATATATATGATCACTTATTAGTATGAAATTAGTTTAAAAATCATTTTCTTAAGGATATGTTAATAGTTATGAAAGTAAATATATATAGATTAAATATTTTTGAATAATGAAAAGGTTTATATATAAAAATACATAACAATAAAAACATATGTCAAGATATAAAATGTAAATGCACAAAGGTTTAAAACAAAATTTGTAAAAATTTTCAAAAGAGGGATTTGAACATAAAAGTGATACTAAAGACATTTATATGCTTAAGAATTCATGTATGAACAGTGTAGAAAGATTAACACCATATATTCACAAGTGTTAATATAGGTTTAAAGTGGAAATTTATTCTTTAAAAAAATAATATAAATGCAAATGTGCAAATTTATTAACGTATGGTTTAAAACAAAAACTTATAAATAAATTTAAGAAAGGGTCTTTACATAAATTTATTTGAATTGAACATTTGTGAGATTTTTAAAAACATGTATTTACATTTGTAGGCTTTGCATGCCATACAATTAACTAGTGGCATCATTTTATTTTGAAAATGTAAATGAAAGAAAATAAAATCAAGGTGTTTAAAAACCAAGCTTTCTCTTTTTCTCAATTCTTTTCCATTCATCTTTCTAGACTAAAAAAAAGAGAAAACAAAACCTAGAAATTAAAATCAGATTCAAGTTGAATCAAAACAATAATCATCTCAGACCTGAAAACAATCAAACAAGATCTGAAAGCAAGATCATCTTCAGTTTAAAATGAAAAAGTAAAAAATTCAACTCAAGACCAGATTCAAACTAAAATCAAGTCTGGAAACAAGGAATGGAGTGCAAGGCAAAGATCAAGGGAAAAGCGAATGCAAACAAACCTAAAAAACATTTAAAACAAGCAAGCATAGATAAGAAATCAGAAGCAATTAACAAACTTCAAAACTTGAAAAATCAAATATCAAGTGCCAGGCCTAAAAATTTGTCTCTGTTCTTCCCCTCCAGGTGAGCAAACTAGACCTAAATCTATTTTTATGTCTTGATGTCGTGATTGATCCTTGAATTAAAATAGTGAATGATGTTCTGCACATATGAATTTGTGTATGCATGTGTATATCTGAGCAATGTTTGTGTATATGTTCTCCTCTATTTATAATTGCAGATTCAACTCACTAATAAACCAATAACTTCCCATCTAATTGAATTCAAGCTATAATTCCTAAAAAGAATATGTTTATATCAATATAACATCAATTTAATAGAAATTATTAAGAAGAATATATAGGTAAGATTGTTGGAAATCAGGATGACAGAGAAAAAATGAATCCAAGCCAAGGATTTGATTTTTAAATTGGAAAGTTTTGATCATACAGACTGATTCGTATTTCAAAAAGATGAATTTAGAAAATCGTATTTTTAAGCTAGTAATGATCGAGAATTTCTTAGATGAACAGAAATTCTATTTTGATCAAGCTCTGGCAATCGGTGACAGTCTTGTGATCGAATCTGAAGCATGCTTGTAGATCATGGATTATTAGAAAAATGGTGGAATAATTTCTAGATCGCCAGAGAAGATAGTAGACGTTAATATAGGGTTTTGGGACCTCGTTTGAATGACGTTATATTCAAGGTTACTACGCTGTCAAAGGTGAATTGGACTTTGCTGCAAGGGTTGGAATCGAAGCTCGAGTGGTTGACGTTGTTCTGGGTAAGCTCGTGAGGTTTCAGGCGAACGCTGGCGGCGGTACGTGGAGTTTCTGGTGATCATGGTTAGTTCCAGGAAGAGTTGTTCTGAATGATTTTGATTCGGAGAATTGTTAAGGGTGCTGGGTGGAAGTTGGTATTGAGATGATATCCGGTGACTCGTTGGAGGTAGCGGTGATGATCAGAGAAGCTCTGATCATTGGTGCACGTATACACGTGCATCTGGTGTCAGAATTATCTTGCTCAAGAAGATAGGGGTTTGAACTCGAAGACATGCTTGGGGATTTTCGATTCAGACCCGAGTTCTCTGTCGTGTCGTTTCGTTTGGGTAGTAGTTTTTAAGTTTTCGCGATGAAAACAGTGTGGTTTTGGGTTTACTCGGGAAAGGCTCGAGAAAAAATGGTATTTTACTTCGAGATGGACACGAGATACCTCCGATTAAAGCAGTAGCAGGTTCAAATCTTCAAACAAATCAAGTTATAAGTTTTAAATTAATTAAGTTTTGAATTGTTTTCTTAAACAAATTTTCTTTTAAAATGATAAGTATTGTATCTTTAGTTTGAAATTAGCCAAGGATTTTAAAATGATTTATTTCCATTGATCAAGTTTTTGCGTGTTTAATATATGTATACTTCCATTTGTTAAGATTATTTTGAATAAAATTTAATAGCTTAGTTAAAAGGTTAATTATGAAGAAAAAATGTTTTATTAAGTGGATTGAGAATACAAATGAATTTATTTGTTAATAATAATAAATTTATATAAAGGTAAAAATTTTAAACTTAATTAATTATAAGTAATTAAGCGTAGTTAATTACTTAAGGATTACTTGATAAAAATAATTAAGGATAATTGGTTAATGATTAAGGGATAATTTACCAAGTGATTAAAGGATGATTACTTTAAAGAATAATTACTTAATCTAAGAAATCAAAGATTAATTAAGGATGAATAATCTAAAATTAAGAATAATTAATCAAGGTGATTAATTTATTAATTAAAGGTTAGTTACGTAATAATTAAGATTAATTAATGATTGAGGAATAAATTAAGGTTAATTACTTGATTAAGGATTATTAATTACATGATCAAGAGTAATTAATTTTTGAATAAAGGATAATTATTTAAGGATTAATTAATTAATTGTAATTAATTAAGGATAATTAATTAAATGGTAATCAATTAAGGGTTAATTAATTAATAGAAAATTAAATAATTAAAGGTTAATTATTTAATAATTAAAGGTAAATTGATCTATTAATTAAGATTAATTAATAAATAATAAAAGGTTAATTAATTTATTATTAAAGGATAATTAATGAAAATAGTTTATAATTAATTAATGGTAATTAACCTGGATAAGTAATTAATCTGATTTCAATTAATCAGATGATCAATTAACCTTACTTATGGATGTTTGAATTACATGTAATGTTGTGAATTGTTTGTTATCTCTACTGTGTGATGCTTTGTGATATGAATTGTTTTAGTTCAAGCTATGATGAATGTAATTTATTTTATTTGTGATAAATGTATATTCTTTATCTGTGAATCTGTGTTATGGAAGATAAGCGTTATAGAAGTATACCGCTTATTGATATTGATGTGCTTGAATTTGTAACAATTGATGATGTTGCACTATTGTGTGAAACTTCTGGACTACACTACACACACAAAAATATGGATTGCATGAGGAAATTGGTTAAGTCATAGATTTTTGAAATGGTTTTAAGGATTGAATTTTTGAATCCAAATGGTTTTGGAAATTGAATTGGGTTAAATATGAAAAGTTTTGAAAAGGAGCTTTAAAGTTATTTTGAATAACTTGATAAAGTTTTGAAATTCAAATAATTTGATTTAAATTTGAATTCAAAATTTGAAATTGAATTCTATATTGAGAATTTTGGTTTAAAAATGTTATACAAGTTATAAATGTGTTTATATGGGTTTTTAACCATTTTAAAAGTATTGTTTTGGGAATTTGAATTTAACCCAAGGACTTTAACTTGTATAAATGAAATCGGATTTTTTCTGAAATGAAAACTATTTGTTTTCAAATAATAAAAGCTTTCATATAAGGAAATAATTTCCAATTCATGTTAAAAGGATTTCAAGTTTAAAATGAAAATGGTTTTCCAAGTTATGAATAAATCTTTGAAAATGGTTTTGAAAGCTGTGAATTGAATCTTTGATTTAAAGATTGGATGAGTTAATCCAATTTGAAGTGGAAATTGTTTTGAAATCTGTGAATGAATTTTTATGAAAGATTGTTGAACTTTGTTTTGAAATTGAAAAGGATTTTAAATGGTGTATCTTTTATATAAAAGATTTGAAATGGGAATTGTGAATGAATCTTTGGAAATAGTTTTGAAAGCTATAAACTGAGAATAATTGGATGAGTTAATCCAATTTGGAAAGGAAATTGTTTTGAAAGTCATGAATAAATCTTTGTGAACTTTGTGAAGTGATTCTTTTTGTTTAAAGATTGGAAATGGTAAATTGTTTAAACCATTTGAAAGAAAAATTTTGGGTTTTAAGTTGTGACTTAGCTAAGATCCCAATATCCATATGTTTTTAAATATTACGCTCATTATTCGATTTAGCTGGGAGAGGACCTTGTGTCATATAAGCCATTCCGAATAATGATACGACATTATGGATAGCATTTGAAGACCGGTGGTGAAGACCGGATATTTTCAAAAGCGAAAGGATAACTCGTCGAATGTCTCTGCACTGGCTGATCCTCGGTATAGTGGTTTGATCACCCTTTGTGATGGGGAGTCCGGACGTGATTAGCGATTATCTGGATTTGCAAGGGCTTCTTTGTGAAGTGCCTTCGGTTCTGTTCGAACACGGAATAGACTTGTATGGATGTATGTCTGACATTACACCTTGAAATGTAAAGCTGGTTTCAATCAAATACATTACTGTTTGGTGGCGGAGATTTATTCTCTTAGCTTAACGCATTTCTTAGAGACGTACGAACTCAGAGGTTATGTAGTTGATGATTACTAGTGATACATTCCCATTTTGGTAATGTGGCATATGAAGTGCTGCTGATCATTTGTTGATCGAAGCATGGCTTTGTGAAAAAGTGTGGCTTTGGGGACGAGATTGCATTAGGACCTCACACCCGGAAAAATGGTCAAAACAGGAAAGATACGACAATGTTATGAGGGTTGCGCCTTTTTGGGTATGTCATTCCGTTCTGGAAAAGGGTGGTATCATGGTATGGAGCCCAGATATTTAACCTATGTGGTTACTACAGATACATTGCTTTATGGTTGTTGGTGTTGAGGATCCTCGGATAAAGGTCGCAAACAACCGGGGGGTGGCATACTTGAGTAGTAGTTACCAGTTATAGAGGTAACCCGGCCTTGTGTTGGAAGAAAGCCGGGTAGGATCTCGGGTCGTCCCTTCAGAGGCGTACCCATGTGGCAGTAGGAAGTTCCTTAGCCTGATCATTTGTTGAAAATCCAAAGAAACAATATGCGCCCTGTACGGTTTTAGTTGTATAACCTGCTATTGAACATGATAGCTATAGTAGGTGTAAGTGCGAAATGCCTATGCTGTCTAAGATTAATACACTACGCCATAAATGGCCTTCTGCAACACAAAAAAAATGTTGGCTCAGGCCCGAAAAATGTTGCCATAGGTCTATGGCAACACTTTTAAGGTGATGCAATTTTTGCCGTTGCCTTAGCCTCAAAGGCAACATTTTGACTATCTAAGGCAACATAAGTAATATTGTTGCAATAGAACCCTATTTGGGTCAATGGCAACACCCATAGGTATCTGTAGCAACATTCCAAAAGTGTTTCTATAGATATTAACTTTCTGAAGTTGTGGGGCCCACACCTTGTGGGGCCCACAATGTGGGGCCCGGGTCCATCCCTATCGCAACACCTTGAATGACTATTGAAACATTATTTTAAGCAACATTTATAACCCGGTGGCAGCACTATTATGAAGCTACTGCAACACTATTCTGAAGCTACTACAACACTATTCTGAAGCTACTGCAACACTATATTGAAGAGACACTAAGAGCACATAGAACAATACAATATCACATAGAACACTTGCATAATACACAGTACAATATCACATAAAACACTTGCATAATACACAGCATAATACACAGTACAGATAACAATTCATACAGCAGTACACGTCACAATTCATGTCAGTTACCCCAAAATATCCAGTTACCCCAAAATACTACAAAGCTACCCCAAAATATCCGGTACACATAACAATTCATAAATGAGACTTAAGAGATGGTGCCTCCAGTCAGATTATCGGTCTCACTGGACATGATTGTGGAAGTTAGATCCTCTACATTGATGTTCATCTCCGGGTTGGCATCACCTAATTTCTTAAGCACCCTAGCCAAATTCTCTTGTAACTTCTGATTTACCTTGGATTCTAGCTGTGCTTCCATTTCTTTGACAAGCCTTTGCCTTAAGTCATGTACGTAAGCATTTGTTAGAGCCTCGGTTGATTGTTTTGCACACTTTGCACGCCTCCCTATAAGCAAAGGACAACCCTGTGATTTTCAATTCGAAATTACTGTCTCAACAGTATTTCCTCCTTCTCCACCGGCCATTGCCTTTTGAACTAAGTCCTACAAAATAAAGCCACATCAAAATTACCCTACAGTAAATGCAGAGAATGAAGCAAATGCTTACATATGGATTGTGTACAGCAAATGCAGAGAAAGCCACATTTTGGAAAACAATTTGTTTATGTGCATGTAATTAGAAAACAATTTGTAACATATATACTAGTAAAAACTGGAAAACAATTCCGTCGACAGCCAGCTACGGCTTCGTCATCTGGATTCTGAGGCTTCAAACGGCCATTCATTTTATTTATGCACATATGTGTATTACTATAGACATATATTTTTATATAAACCAAGTCAGTAATCCCTTTAACCAAATTCATTTCTTCGTTTCTAGTTTTTGTGTTATTTCTAGCCAAACGCAAAAGCAAGTCCTCTTCATTCGACTAGAAAAGGAAAAAAATGGCTGAGGGATCAAAATTCTTAATCTCACAATATACTCAATTACAATTTCCAAAGCAAACATCTATGCCATTAGTACGTTTGCGAAACTCAGGTTCAACAAGTGTTTCAAGAACAGTTTCAAGGACATGAGCATACATGCACATGAGCAAGACATGAACAATGTGCAGCATGTGCAAAACAGAACAAAATTATTACAAAACAGAATTATTACTTACAAGTTTGTAATTCATTACTTGAGGATTAGACACGTACTCATGTCCATCTGTTCTCTTACGACTTTTAAGAAAAAGTGCTGCATCGGATGGTGTCTCTTGATACAAGTTCAATAGATAGTTTAGCATACACTCTCTTCAGTCAAAAATGTAAAATATCACATACCATCTTATGACGAAGCTGGGCGAACGACTTTGGACCAGCGGTGTGTGTGTCTTGATACGACTTACGACTATCAGAATTTTTCAGGGCTTTATCCTAAAAAATACACAAAAAACAAAGTACTCGTTTATCTCACAAAAAAAGTACTCGTTTATCTTGCGAAATAAATAATATGTACGTATACCTGAATCTCATCATCTGCCCAATACCTCAAGAGCACTTTAAAATCCTCCACTGGGATGTTGTCCGGCTTGTTATCTAGCCTCTCCTCATCAGTCTTATAAGCTTTATGATGAGCTGTTTTTATGCGACTCTTGTACCCCCTCCAACAGTCACGAATAAACTTCAACACCCAGTTTTCACATTCATCCGGAATAATATACCGTTGCTTAAATATAATTCAAAGATAAAAAAGAATAAATAAATCAAAATTCAGCTACATTATAGTTAATAGATCAATATTACTTATTAAAGTAAAATTCAACAACATTATAGTTAATAATAGATTACCTTAACATAATCCCATAGAGATTTCTTCAACTTTTCAGGAACATCCGACCAAGATTTATACGTAAGTGGCACAGACCTTTTCAATGTTCCTAAAAAGTTGCTCAGTTCAGATATTACTTTGTCATCATCTGAAATAGGTTGGCACCACTGGTTCATCATAATTACAACTCTTTTGTCATTCGCCCTTGTATGAACATTAAACATCTTCGTGTGACCTCTGAGTCTTTTCGGAACTTCACCTTTAATTAAAATGAAAAGTCCCGTAAAATAATAACATAAATCATAATGTAAATTCGGTACTTAAATATTATTCCTACTTTAGATTCTCGGTTGCATTGCTCGGTTCTAGATTACTCACCTCATCTAACTTTAGATTCTCGGTTGCATTGCTGGGTTCTGGATTATTCAGCCGTGCCGACTTCCGAGTACTTTTCACCTCAGCTAACTTTAGATTCACGGTTGCATCGTTGGGTTCTGGATTATTCAGCCGTGTCGACTGCCGAGAACTGTTCACCTCACCTAACTTTAGATTCACAGTTGCATTGCTATTCAGCCGTGCTGACTTCTGAGGACTGTTGACTTCAGCTAACTTCTTGTTTTTTTGGTTCTGTTGTAGTTGATGAGCCGTCATGTACTGTCGTTTCACTGGTTTTGTAGCTGCAACAATACAATGATTTTATAATCATAATCTTTAAATGTTATAATCAAAATATCACAATAATTTTTTTTGCTATATCAAAATATCACAATCTGTAAGTGATATTAACTATCCATTTATATATACTGTAACCAGATTCTGCCTTGGCCGCATGATTACATGCGGCTGCATTTTCTTCAGTGGCTCAATTGCAGTATTGACAACATTGTCGATATAAAAATCCAAGTTGCCACCACTGTTAACTCCTTTGACTAATTCGGAGAGGTCTGCATCATTCGTCACTAACTTCCACCCACCCTTCTCACCATTTCTCATATAAATTCCTCCTATTTCGGTGTATTGAAGGTCATCCTTCACAAACTCTATGAGCACCGTGTACGAGAAGTAGTCAGCATCAACCCTCTTTACCACAGTATCGGTTCCACCAACATATTATGCCTTCTGAAATGCACCCTTGTGATGAAATGTGAGCTGCATGAGTTCCCCCATCCTATACAAAATGGATACAGAATGGTGAGTTTACATTGGAAGCAAGATATGAAATAATAAAATAGGCAGGTATATTAAGCACATATGTGTATGCAGGTATATAAAGCACTAGAAACAACAAGGGAACACATAAAATCAGAATAACTTACAAGCAGTCAAGTAATTAAAAAGTAGTAAATTAATTATGAAAATCAATAGATACAGAAGTCGTCCCTTAATTAAGAACCAATACATAAATAGAAGTTACTTGATATTGCTACATAGAATCAAGAGGAAGTTTCCTCTATGCTAGGCAGAATGAGGATTTGTGTTGCGGGGACGTCATCTCTATACCACCTAACATCACTAACTTGATTTCCTATTCCATTACCACATTGAATATCATGTAAAACTGGATCATCTTCATTTCCATTTTCATTTTCGACTTCACACTAGTCCCTCGGCAATTTCTTGACAACATTATAAACTGCCGTATAAGTTGGATCTTGTACATAAAATACTTGTTTTACTTGTGAAGCCATAACATACAGATCAGATTTCTGGCACAATCTATTAAAATTAACTCAAGTCATCCCATACAAATCTTTCCCTTCTTGGTACCAGCAATACTTAAATAAAACCACTGAAATTTCTCCCCAATAATCAAGTTCTAGTATTTCTTCATTTGCTCCGTAGTAACTAACATTACCAACCAATGGATTTTGATCTTTTGAACTTGCAAAGCTAGTGGTCAAGGCAGTCAAGAATACACCACTATTCTGTGTTTTACACTTAGCATCTCTATATTTTATATGGAATCTGTATCCATTAATAACATATCCACTAAATTTCCTAGCTGTCCGATTAGGGCCCATTGCAAGCACTTCTAGCTCTTTCGAAATGTCCTCTTTTTTCCCTACCTCATCCTTCGGCCATTTCCAGAATTCTTCAGTATCTGCTCTCTCTCTTTTATATCTTCTCGATATTGCATGACCATCAATTAAAGCTCGATGTTCCCTATAATAATTATGATGGTATTAATATCAATAAAGAAATATTCTAATTCTTTAGAACTTTCTAGAATAAAATTAGAACATAAAAGTTTACTCTTTTAAATTATCTATTTCCTCGTTACCACAATTGAATAAAATGTACCGATGACATGCCATCCACTCAGATTCTTTTAGATGAATAGCTTTTCCATCTTTATTTCTTCTTGTACCAATAGCATATTCCATATTTTGTGGACAACTTTCAAATTTAGGTATTGCATCACCACCGCTTAAGAATCTTGAGCAAAATGTTAAGCATTCTTCTGCCAAGTAACCTTCGGCGATGGAACCCTCCGGTTTAGATCTGTTGCGCACATAAGATTTGAGTTTAGCTAGATAACGCTCAATCGAAAACATACATCGAACGTGCATAGGTCCACTGTATTCAATTTCCTTGCACAAGTGAACCATCAAGTGAACCATTATGTCAAAGAAAGCCGGTGGAAATATCATCTCAAATTGGCAAAGAATTTCGATAATTTCTTGTTGTTGCCTCTTCACATCTTCCAAATCAATTACTTTGCCCCAAAGACCTCATAAGAATGCACCAAATCTTATCAGAGGCAATGCAACCTCAGGCTTCAGTGTTTTTTCACAGCAAATTGCAACAAGTAGTGAAGTAGAAAATGAGCATCATGGGTCGTGTACCCTGAGATTTTCCTTTCCTTCTGTGAACATACCGACTGATATTGGCTCCACAATCGTATGGCAATTTAACATTCTCCAGCACTGAGCAAAATATTTCTTTTTCTTTATTCATCATGTCAAATATGGCAGGCCTAATCTCATAGTGTTCGCCATCATTTGATAAAACGGGATGCAGGACCTTCCTGATGCCCATTTCCTGTAAATCAAAATGAGCATTCAAATGGTCTTTTGACTTGCCACTAATATTTAGCAAAGTACCGAGTATGTTGTCGCATATGTTTTTCTCTATATGCATAACGTCAAGGTTATGTCGCAATAAATTGTGGCTCCAATACGGTAAATTGAAAAATATTGACTTCTTTTCGAAAGGGAATCCTTTTTCTTCCCAAAATTATTTTCAAAGTCACGCAACAGTTCTTCAATGTCTGTTCCTGATAAATTTCCCGGAATCTGTCCTATTTCAACTTCACCATTGAACCTCCTCTTATCAAACCTCCACTTGTGTTTCGGATCCAGAAATTTTCTATGATTCATGTAGCACATTTTTTTACTATGTTTCAAGTACATTGAAGAAGTCTCATAATGGAATACAGGACAACCCAATTTACCCTTTGTGCTCCAACCGGATAACATTGCATACCCCGGAAAATCGCTAATGGTCCACAACACACTTGCACGTAACATGAATTTTTGATCAGTAAAGGCATCATAAGTTTCTATGCCTAGATCCCATAATTCTTTCAACTCTTCAATTAGAGGCTGCATATATACATCAATTTTATTCTTTGGAGACTCTGGACCAGAGATGAGTGTTGAAAGAATTAGATTTTCGGGATTCATGCACAACCAAGGTGGAAGGTTGTAGTTAACTAATACAATTGGCCATGTACTGTAAGTTGTACTCATTGTACGAAAAGGATTGAATCCATCAGAGGCTACACCCAATCTGATATTTCTATTTTCTAATGAAAAATCAGGATACATAACATCCATCGCCTTCCAAATCTCGCTATCAACTGTATGTCTAAGTTCTCTGTCTTTTTTTCGGCCCACAGAATGCTATCTCATAAGTTGTGAATACTCCTTGCATATAAACAGCCTTTGCAGCCTTGGTTTTAGCGGAAAGTAACGCTTTACTTTTGCCGGGACTTTGTGCATCAACTTCTCTGGATCATTGTCACGGGTGCCTTTCTTTTCCTCTTCCCACCTCGAAATACCACAAGAGTTACAGACATCTTTATCTTCATTTTCTGCCCAATAGAGCATGCAATCGTTTGGTCATGCGTGTATTTTTTTGTAATCAAGACCTAAATCTTTAATGATTTTCTTCGCGGCTCTAAAAGGTAAAGATATGTGGGCCTGTGGAAAAGCCTCTCTCATCAACTCTAGTATATCCCCAACTGCAGACTCTGTAATTCCATGTACACATTTTAAAGAATAAAGCCCGAAGATAAAACTTAATCTCGAAAATTTTGAACATCCAGGATATAATGGCTGCTTTCCATCTTCGACAAGGCGATAAAATCTTTTAGCATCGGCATTTGGTGCGTAAGAATTCTCATCTTCACAGTTCTGCATATTTCCACGAGTACGGTGCAACATTTCACCTAGATTATCTCCAAAATCACCAGCATCACAGTCTATATCTTCATCACTCCTTCCAAAATTTGGGTGAGAAACCTCACAAATCCATTTCACATACAATGGAGATGGACCATTGCAGATGAGATGATCATAAATTATATCTAGACGACGCCACTTGCTATTTTTACAATTCTTGCATGGGCACCTCATTTCATCGCCTACGACCAATTTAGAAAAACCGTTTTGTATAAAGGCTCTTATCCCGCTAATATATCCTTCACTAAACTTTGGAAGTTCTACCCAAATGTTTTCGCTGTCCATCACTACAATTATGAATACGAGTACTTTAACATAAAAAGATAAAATTAGTGTGTGTGTCCAACAAAAGGAAACCTAGACAAGTCGAATTGTTAATTCAGGCCGAATTAAGAATTTATAAGTAGTTTAAATCGAAACCCTAAAGTGATGGGAGAGAGTGTTATACCTCAAAATCAAAATTGAAGCCCTAAAGTGATGTAAACAATGCTTGAACCCCCAAATCGAAGCGAAATCGCTGAACAAAGCTTGAACCCCCAAATCGAAGCCCTAATCGAACCGAAATCGCTGAACCCCAAATTAAGAATGTTCGCTTGAACCTTTGTAAGAAGACAGAGAAGAATGAAAATAAAAAGTTATTTGCGGGAACTTTTTTTTATCATGGCTCTAAAAGATCAAGGAGTGGTGTTCGGATTGATAAGGTGTCACGTTCTCCAACGTAGGATTTGCCTTGTTAGATTGGTGTGGATCGGTGCGAAAAATATGCAAAAGTCTGCTATAGCAACACTATAAAAAAATGTTGCATCAATTACACTTGTTTTGCTAGAGCAACACATTTTTATGGCTAAGGCAACACCAAAAATTCAACGTCGCAGTAGGACCAAAATTGTATAGCTATCGCAACATTTTACCTGGCAACACCTTGCAAAAATGTTACAGAAGGCCATCTATGGCGTAGTGATATTATACTTTCGAAATATTTTCTGCACTATGCACTAATAATAATATCAAAATGGTTTTTATGTATCAAGCATGTTTGACTATCATAAGGAGAAATCTCCTCCAATTCTGCGTTTGCATGGTGTGTGCGGCAGGAGGCCTTATGGTAGTTTCATTTTCCAAAAAAAAGCATTGCAGATTTCAATCTTAAATTTTTTTGTTGTTATTTTTGTTTAAAACTATTTATGTTTGCCCACACCAGTCCCATGTCTGACTTGAAGTTTATTGTTCCCTTTCTAAATTCTAGGTGCCCACAATTTTCCATGACGGCAGTCTGAGTTGGGTTTTTCAGATAGTCAAATAGTAGGTGTAGATTCGATAGCCTTCAAAGTATTTGGTTTGGCAATCGCATAAGGATGGAGTTTTTTCACTTCAGCATTGATGATGGTTCGAGATTTCGATTTGGAGCTTGGAGTTTTTGGAGCTTTGGCTTTTGTGATGAAGTTGTTGGGATTTCTATCCTTCTTCCTTTTTAAAATAATATTGGTGTTCCTTTATCGAAGATTATCTTCCGCTGTTATATTTTAGCTCTGATTTGTATTGATATTCAGTTGTAACAATGTTGTATATCAATAATATTATTCTTTTTCTTTCGTTGTGTTGTTATACCTGATGTGTTATAAGCTCCGGCGAACCGGATTCGGCGTTTGAATCTGCGGCATTCAAGTACAAGTGAAGTATGGGTGCCGATTTTCGAAGGTCGTGTCAGGGTCGTTTCAAAATAGTTGATTCTATTTTGAAAATTGAAGATGAGGGTAAATTTGGGAATGTTAAACGATATTTTATAAATAGAAAGGAATTTATCTGTATGGGGGAAACGTTAAAAAATAGATGGTGATTGATATTTCTAAATGGGATTTATGAATAAGTGAGATTTATAAAGGAAATAGAGTTATAAATGAAGCTCATAAATAAAAGGGTTTTATGAAAGGAAGTTTTACAAAATAGAAAGAGATTTTTAAATATAGTTTTATAAATATGGGAATGATTAGGTTGAAAATTTAAGTATGAATTTTTATCAAGGAAATATATTCATGTTTTAAAAATTGGTGATTTATATTAATATTGTTTTAAAGTTGTTTATAAATATTTTAATATTTAGAAATGTTAATTGTTTAAAATATTAATATGGTTTGAAATTAAATATAGTTATTTATCAATAAAGTATTGGAAATTAATTATTAGTATTTATAAAAAATGTGGAAGATAAATAATTTTTTAAGGATGTTTTGGAATTTATTAATTATTATTTTAAAATGTTTTAATGTTAATATTTATTTAATTATAATGTTTACTATTATATAATAGTGTTTTGAAGTAAATGATTATGGTATATTTATAAATGTTTTGAGATTTATAAATGTGGTTTATAAACAGATATTGGTTTTATAAGAGGAATCTTATAACATGCTTTGGAAAACTTAAAGGATGGTTGTAAAAGGGTAAAAAGAGTTTTATAAATGGTCTTGGATATTTATAAAAGAATTTTAGAAATGGGTTTATAGATTTATATAAGGAGTTTTATAAATGGTTTTATGGGGTTATAAATGGTTTCAGAGATTTATAAAATGGTTTTATAAATGGTTTTTGAGATTTGTAAGGGATATTTAAATGACTTTTGAATTGTATAGAAAGGGCATCTTTCTCAGTTTGTGGGTATACTTATAACATTAAGATAAGTACATAAATATTTTTCTAAGTATTGAAAATATAGGATTGTGGATATATCTTTGTAAAGATATTTTTATACAAGTATTTACAAGTGATTTTAATTAATGAAAAGATTAATTAAAGAGGTTAGTGGTTACTTATGTGTTTAACCATTGTTGGTTTTTCGTTATGAAATTAAATCCCCGATTGAATGTTTGTTGTTTGATAGTTAAATAGCCAACTATCGAATTTGGACCTAAAACATAACTTTGGAAATATCAAGAAGAAACATGTGAGTTACATGGCACAGTCATCTTCGATGATACTGTACTGTGTGTACGAATCTCATTTTGTTCTCCTAGAACAATGATAAGGAAACCTGTCAACTAACGGTTATGAGTGATCTCTGCTCTTATCTTTGACTATTTATTTCCTAAATAACCGAGGTTGAGTTTATCAGAAATAATCGAATGTTGTTTCAAAGAGACAGAGATCAGATAGGTTATCCAAAAACCACTTCGATCCAACTTAAGCATTTCGAAGTGAAGACATCTTGAAGATGATGGAATTGAAGATGGAGCTCTCAAGCGTTTCATTTAGTCCCAGAACGAACTTGTATGGATGAATGCTGGCATTGCATTATTGCCTGGAGAATAGTGTTAGCATTCCAAGTGGGAAGTGCTATATGAAAGGTAAAATGCAGCCTCAAGCTTCATCAACCGAGAATGACTAAAACGTGGGAGATGCAGCAAGGCTAAGTGGGTCGCTCCTAAGTAGGGAATGATCATCCCTATCTAGAGTCGATATTATCTCTCAATTTCATGCCTTAGGCCCCTTAACGGAGGGGTCATCATATTCGGTACTACTATCAGGTGGTAGGCTAGTCCTGTATTGGCAGGGGATCCTAGCAAGGTCCCCGGTGTCATTTTATCTAGAGATGCACAGTGATGGGTGGTACCTCCATTAGCCCAGTTATTGTATCGAATTCATTCTCCAATAAGCGCCGTAAAGACTTAGTTCTGCCCAATTATGCTGAAACGTGAGATGCAAGAATTTCAACTATATTCATATTTTACTTGACCCCTACGCACTATTATAATATCAACGAATTTTCTACAGAAAATGTTTTGGTTATCGTAAGGTAAAAGCCAATCCGTATTTATGTGTCGTATGATCTTACGAGATACTTTTGATTTCAAAGGCTGTCATAACTTTAAATTCCAGTTGGGTGTGTTTTCTCACAATGGTTTCCCAAACTGACTCGAGTGTTATTTTATTATAATGCTCGGGTTAGATTGAGTATATTTATAGATTGCTTTGGATGCAATGGAGCTCAGGAGACAAGTTAGAGTTCTTCACGTCGTATTCACGTATATATATGTTTATTTTCTACTATTTTGTTATTGAAATCATCGTCATTTTTGATGACAGGTTGTTATAACTATCCAAGCCGATGATTGTGATTTTCTCTTATACTCTGATGGATGTAAATATATAACTTTTTTTCTTTTGTAAAGTCATTGATATTACATTATATGTTGTTCCGCGGTGATTGTGAGATTCTGTGTTGTTTTGGTTTCCTTTTCTCTTCTCCTCTCTTCTTTCTTTCTTTCCCATAACTACCAATCTTTCCGTTCGATTTAGGTTGGGCATGTGTGGTTTATTGTCAACTTGAATTGTGCCGATTGGCGGGTCATTACATGACGGCTAAGGTATGTATATTCCCCTTAACCTCATATCTCTTCTCAGATCTATAATTCTAATAATATGTATATATCTTGTTATACATATTATTTCAAATTGGAAAGGAGAAGGAGTTAAATCAAATGAATAGATTTAAATTTGGGAGATTTGGAAAGCTTGAGAAGCGAGTGGGAAATTATATTATTATTTATAACATTGAAATTTATATCGTTGAATTTTATTTAATTATTATATCTATATAAGATTTGATGAGTTGTATTCTTGAAATTCTATAAGATAGGTAATTGGAATAGGAATGTTATTTACATCCTAATCTGAAAATTTGAAAATCAATCCCTAGATTTGTTAAAGTTGAATGTTGATAAGGTTGTTAAGTTTATTACAAATTTATAGTTGGATTATAAAATGTTAGTATTTATTTAGATTGCCCTAATTCGACTCGAAATATGATTTTTTCGTGTTTTAATTTATTGGGAACAAGGTACAAGTTGTATCTATTTTTATGTAATTTTCGTAAATTGTCTAATTTCAAAAATGTATATAAAGTGCGTCATTTGGTGTAATAAGGAATACACCAAAAAAAGAAAGAGACGCATAAAGGATGGATATTCTCCTTCGTAGTTTGCATTGTCTATTCCAATAAAAGAAAAGAAATAGTTCCTTATAATTTCAAATGAAGCAAGGCCTTTAGTTAATTTGTGGAAAGTTATAATGTTATCATTTAGGAAAGGCAACTCTGATAAATTAAAACGTATAAATGAATAATCTATTTTAGGAACTAAAAGTTAGAAATAGGAATATATATTTATATAAATATAACCGCGCTTATCGATTGAAAATAAAATATATACTTTGCATAATTCGCAACGATATTCGTATTAGTTAAATTAGAATGTCTAGTTACTTATAACATATTGAATTATACATGTAAAGACCGACCTTTTTGACCCATAAAATGTCGACACTAGTATATCCGCGGTATTCGTGTGCCGAGCATCCAAATGCCAAAAAGACAGATTGTTGGGGTAAAATAAAAAGAAAAGAAAACAGAACAATTAAAAAGGAACGAAATATCAAAATCTCACAGTGGAATGATAATATATAATATCAAAAGACAATAAAAAATTGTCACTCTAAGATACACATTATTTCAGAGTTACAATACTAAATTCTATCATCAGTCTAGATAGTTATAACAACATGCTCTTACAAATGTTGATATGTACAATACAGTAATGCAACAAGAATAAGAATACCACGATAGGTGAAACATCTAACCCATCTCCTCGAGCTCGAATAAACATCCAATTAAAACATGTTTTTCTCAGACACTCGAAAGAGCATACGAGGAATTCAGGGAAAACAAAAACCACGTGTCAGACATAAATCTGGTATAAAAACACAAGAAACATGCGATCAACATATAATAGTACTTTTGAGACCGCATAGACTATCGTAATGGTGATTCCTTCAAAAGAACCACTCATCTAATAAGTAAATAAGGTGATATAATAAATAATGTCTAGGGTTAATAATATAAATCAAAAAATATCTATGATGCTTGCATTGATCACACTACAATAATATTAGGGTACAATCAAAATCGCTAAGGTATGTTCACATATGGATTTTCCATGGAGATCCCTTCGATCAAGCCGAAATCCAATCTCCTACACAAGGTTCAGAAAGTACCTTCCGAGTGTCGTAAACCTCTAAATAAAATATACCATTAAGGTAAACACAACTAGCCTACGTATGAACCTATAGAACCATGTAAAACCAGTACCATCAACTCCCATGCACAACATCAATAAGATACTCTAGATTTGGAGTTGATATATCCTATCGTGGGTTAGCACAACCCCAGGCTATGCATCCTATTCTGTTTTTGGCATCTTTCACATGAGTCATCATCACTCGAACAGAACACGAATCCTCAAGTAGATTCCAACATCTCGAACAGATCGCAACTCCATACATAGAATCGAGATCTCGAATCTCCTCATAGATTCCAATATAGGTCCTCCAACAAATGCTAACACCGATCTCTCCCTCGGACTTAACCTCGAGATAAAAAGTTCAACTCTATAACATTACACTTCACAACCGCTTCTAAAACATAGAACACATATATTAGTTTTGAAGTGGTTTTCGATAAGTAAACACTTACCTATGTCGGTCTCTTTAAAACTAGTTCGATGAATTTGGTTAAGTTCGATAGTCAACTAATCGACTATACGTTCAAAATAGATGATTGCATATAGAAACCAAGCCTTGTATACTTATTAGATTTCCGACTTTCTCATCTCACACTATCTCTCAATCAAGAGTGAAGCCAGTAGGTTAGAGAATTGTTGCTTCTACACCCTACTTGAATAGCAATTTTAACTCTTACAGACAAACAAGCCTACTTAATCAACTTTTAGTGCTAAGTATACGATAAACAACTTTTGATAAATGAATAAATACACAAAACAAGTTCAAGTCACACAAAGCACGAGTACGTAACATAAGCGACTTCTAATCCCTTTTTTAATTTAATCAATATTTTTTCTTAATTAAAACTTCTTTTATTAGTAAAACTTATTTTATCCAGTAAAATTTTGATTATCCGTTTCCACTATTCATTTGTACTCATTTAATACTTCACAAAATATTCACATATTTATCTCAAATGGTATAAATATATTCATAAATCATTAACATGATTTCATACTTTAAACCATTACTTTTTCTATCCTTTTCCAAAAGATTTCATATCTGTAATCTCCTTCAAAATATTCATTTTAGGGATCTGAATACTTTCATAAATCCATTCAAAAGGTTTAAGACTAATGTTACTTAAACATTATCACTACAAATCCAAAACAATTTCTATTATGCTCATTTTAGAACATTCTTTTAAAGACTCGTTTACATTCGTAAGTATAATAAAAAAGATTAAAGACAAATGTTATTAACACATTGTCACAATAAATCCAAAACCATTCCATACTCATACTATCTTTAAAAACATTCTTTTAAAGATCTATGTTAATATTTGGTTAAGTTCGGTATTTGACAAGTTAACTACCCAGTTCTAAAGACGATCTTTTATGGATACTAAGGTTCGTATACTTATCACGTTTTCAACATTCCAACTTATACTATCCTTCGGTCAAGAATGAAACTAGGTAAGTCTACCTACACACTTCATTCTTAACTCTCACAGATAGATAAGTCTACCTCATTGGCTTTTAGTGTTAAGTATAATATTAATGAATTTCATAAATGAGTAAAAAACAACACAATTAACACATTTCCAACATTCCTGAATTAACCATTCCTCGGTTAAGAGTGAAGTTGGTTGGTTAGAGCTCAACTGCTTCTACCCCTACTCGAGCACCAATCTTAACTCTTACAAATAGATAAGTCTACTTCGTTGGATTTTAGTGTTAAGCATAGTTAGTAACTTTTTCAAAACCTATATATATTTAAATACTTTAAAAATACTTATAAATAGTTTTAAATATCTATGTAAAATATTACTTGAAAATAACTAATTTATAAATTTTAATGAAAATAAATAAAAACATGCCTTATATTATAAAACCTCTTTACTTTAAAACTCATAAGTAAATATTAAAAATATATTTAAACTTCACACCAACTTTAAGATATTGCAAAATATGCTAAAAAATATCCCTAAAAATATTTGATAAAAATACCAAACTTTAATATCATTTTTGAACATTTAAAGTCATAAGCAACTTACTACAGCATTCATAAATGCTATTAAAAGTCCTTGATAAAGAAAACCATAAACTTTGTGACCAGTTTTAACCATAAAAAAACGATTTAAGACTTAATTTTTTATAATAAGTACTACTCTGATGGTACTTAAAAAACATAGAAGAATCCCTAATAATATCTTCCAGTTTATTTCGAAATTTTTCGAAAACAAGGTATTTACAAAAATGTTCGTTTAGCGACATTTTTACTCCAACGTTAGCCATTTTGTTTGAAAAGTTCCAAAACTTTTAAACATCATTATTTTCCAGTAATATGTACATATATAATAATTGTTAGAAATGCGAAAAAACCCTAAGGAGTTTCAAATTAATTACAAAAATTCCCAAATATAAGGTATTTCAAAGTGCTCATATATCGATCTTCTTCTCACTATTACATTTTGCAAGTTTGTTTCACAAGTTAATGAATGATTTAAACTTCCTTATTTTTCTACTAATAATTACAGTTATAGTACTTATTCAAAATTCAAAGAAGCCCTTAGGTTGTCTCTCAAGGTTAACTTTGAAAATCATCGAACATAAGGCATTTTCAAAGTGCATCCATAGTGACATTTTTTCTTCTAACTTTCACAACTTTGATTCATAACTTCTATTACTTTCCAAACCATTTCTTTACTGTCCCATGCACCAAAATATGTATAAAGAACAACCAAATCTAATTATCCCAAGTTAAGTTCATAAATCTTCCATTTACATAAGTTAAAGTTAAGGGATATCAAAGTGCACTGCTTCAAACACTTTCAAACTACTTCAATAATAAATTCAATACCCAAGCCAACAAAACATGTAAACACAAAGTCTAGGCCATGCCACATGTTATAGGAGGTAACGGAAAAAATTATATACAATATAAAGTTGTCATTTTCTTATAAAAGCAAGAGGGGTCCAAATATTATAAATTTGATTAGTTAATGTCACTTTAACCTTAAATTTGCACACATATCCCAGAACAAATAAGCTAAAACACATAAGAAACAAAGAACCACTTTCTACCATCACCAAACTCCTGAAGGTCCAACCTGTAGCACCAAAACCACAGAACCAAGCTCTCCCTCCTTCCTTATACTCACGGCCTAAAGTGGAACCCCATATTTCTTCATCTTTCTTCCGCTTTGACTTTAGGTTCATGCCTTCTAAGGTGTTCTAAGATGTTGGTGAAAGTTTGGTGGAGTTTGAATAAGATTTAACTAATTAGAGAAAGGTTAGTGAAGATAGAATTGGATTGTGCTAATCAATTCTACCATTTTTGTCCTTTTTATTAATTTTGAAGCTTTTGAGATTATGAAGTATTTATCACAAGCCTGGCCTCTTCTTTACACAGCCAAGACCCCCATGTGCCTTACATGGTTATTTTACTTTACACCTTTACATCTTTTACTTAACAATTAAGTCTTTTCTTAAAAGCTCATTTTCAAAATATTTTCCCATGACATCACCCATGACATCATCAATATTTTCTTTCCATAAATGGTAAAATATTTTTATTTCATATTATTAATTTCCTAAGCAAATAAACATATGTAAAAAAGTTTGAACAACTTCCAACGAGAAAAATGTTTTTTAGCGATAAAACGATTTTCAGTCACATTGTCGATATTTCTTCAAAGTACTTAATTTTTATAAAAAAATTTCTAAAAAAAGTTTACCTTCATTGATTATGGTTTAAAAGGGGGTTAACAAGGTTACTAAATCACTTTATCACATTTAATCTAAGATTCAAATATATAAATAATTCTGATATTTAAAAACGAAGTGTTCAAAATTTCAGGTCATTACAATAGATTTAGGAGGTTAGATGGAAATATAATAGTAACTCCAAAAGTAATAGGGTAATAAATGGCCAATTAATGGGAGTTATAGAAATTAAATAAGGATATAAATGCATTTTATGGGACTGGTTAAAGGTTAAAATATGGCATTTATGGGAGAAGGAAATGGGTATAATATGTTGAATCAGGACAAATAGATAAACGTCACTAGAGATTGTCCAATTAAAATAATAATGACCATTTACTACAGACAAGTGACATTTATGGAATGTACATAACAAGCATATAATATATGAATTAAATAGTAGTAGACAATATAATTTTTATAGTAGAAAATTATATAGCTTTGATAATACGTTTCTGAACAGCGTGAATTAGTATAGCCTAATATTTAGGCCTCAGATGACTGGTTTGGTTTAGTATGGATCTATGCAGTTAATGTCCCGCTATTACCCCGCTATAACCCCGTTATATCTCATAGCGGATTCCTACCGCTACGATCTTCCCAAATAGCCTTAAATATAGTCTTTCCGCTTTAAGCCCCGCTATTTGTGCTATATCCCGTTATTCCCGCTATATTTTGCTATTCCGCTATATCTTCTTTAAAAGAAATGAAATGAAAAATGTTATTTATACATTATACAAATTTTGAAATTAATTCTTTTTAATTGAATTTTTTAATATATTTTCAGAAACGAAAATACTCTAATATTCTATTAAATTTAATCATGTTAAATAACAGTTTACGTTTATTTACAATATATTTACACATGTTTTTATTTAAAACTAAAAATATATTAATTGTCGTTAAATTGAATGTTAATGTTTCATTTAGTTACCGTTTATATATTTGTAAAAATATTAAGTATGAGTTTTATATGCTATTTTAGACTCATCCGCCATATCCTCGCTATATCTCCGCTATGACTTTTTGCACCTCCACCGAATTGAATCCGCTGAGCGCTTTAACTGCACACACAACACCAGAACTGTCATTTTGTAACGGTTATAACCGTTGGTAATCTAGTTCCCAACGGTTATAACCGTTGGTAGCAGGCACGTTACATTTTTTTTAATATTTTGTAACGGTTATAACCGTTGGGAATTTTGGTCATTCCCAACGGTTATAACCGTTACAAATTATGGCCATTCCCAACGGTTAAAACCGTTACAAATTTTGGTCATTCCCAACGGTTAAAACCGTTGGGAATTTTGGTCATTACCAACGGTTATAACCGTTACAAATTTTGGTCCTTCCCAAAGGTTAAAACCGTTGGGAATTTTGGTCGTTTCCAACGGTTATAACCGTTACAAATTTTGATCATTCCCAACGGTTAAAACCGTTGGGAATTTTGGTCGTTTCCAACGGTTATAACCGTTACAATTTTCGATCATTCCCAACGGTTAAAACCGTTGGGAATTACTTCAAATTCCCAACGGTTATAACCGTTGGGAATTACTTCACATTCCCAACGGTTATAAGCGTTAGGAATTCCTTGTATAAAATTACCAACACTTATAAGTGTTACAAATTTGGTATAGCAGAACCATCTTATTCAGCATCTAATAGTATTTCATTCAACTATATCTATACCACGAAACTAAAATTCAAAACTAATCATCAAATTGTTAAAAAGCATCAAACGTACGAAATAGTACATATCAAATTCTACAAAGTTCATTGTAACAACTTCAAATTTCACTACTGCAACATATCTAGAAGCTTACAAACAACGGATATGACACTCCGGCCAAACTACAAAACCACCATCAACCAACTCGGACAATGTATAATGACCATTTTGAGGTGCATCAAAAAGTGGCTCGTCCGGATTAAGAACATCTTCCACCCAAACAACCTTTTCTCCATCTCCAACCTTTCTACCATGACAAATCTTCTGCACTCCAAGATGTCCTTTAGCTACCACTTCCATTTTTCGTGACAATAATTGCACCGCTTGCCTTTCAACCGTAGAAGATCCAATACCAGCAGTAGATGGAGTAGGAGTAGGGCTAGGATGGTGCTCGGTATGCGAACCAATTTCTGTTCTTAGTGTCATCGCATTCGTTCCAATCTGACTAACAAGTTGCCGTATACATTGTTGCATTTCAACAAGATTTGAATTCGTTATTCTACTTTCTTCATGCATTTGATCAATCTTATGTTGCATCTCCATTTTCCATCGCTTATCTTCATTCTCTTTGTAATTGATAATTGCTTTTGAAGCCTGAGTGAGTTTTACGTGCTTCACAGTAGATGTAGAACTAATTGCACGGCAATAGCTTCTTTTTTTATCATTTCCAAAAACTTCAGCAACGGCATTTCTTTCAAAATTTTCCAAACTAACTACTCCTTCATTACCATTAACACTAGCTTCTGATTTTTGCCTCTCTTCTGCTTCTTCTATTAAAGCCTGGATATTAAAACGAATTGATATAAAAATTTATGAGTATGTTATTAGCAGAACACAAAGTCAGTCTAGAGCAAGCCAACATATTTGTTAAAAATTATAAGCTATTCTATTTCCTAGTTGCCTAACAGTGTATGGTATGATTTCATGCCAATCGATATGGCAAACTGAGTTTTAAATGCATATTTTGTACAGATAGTTTTAAATGCTTGGTTACTGGAAAGCAAGTCAAGAGTACAACTGCAAATGAAAAGGTAAACCAAAATTATAAAATAGTGCAAGCTGAAGTGATGGAAAATGCGCAGTAAAATGCAACAACTGTCTCATTAATGCATGCCCTTAAAATTGTCACGTAAGCCAAAGACATCACATTATACTAATCAGATATTTTGTGAATCATAGCTTAACATTTTGCAATCAGAAGTGGATAACCATAGAGAGTACATATAGTTACGCAGTAATCACATTCCACAGTATATGAAATTGCATATGCCTTGTGTTACTAAACTCTAAATGGTGTTATTTTGAAGACCTCTTTGGTTACTGGGTACATGAGTTTAGGTATGGTAAAACACGCTCATAGTTTCTTCAGTAGTATGAAAATAGAAATCAAGTCATAGGAAATGCTATGATTGCTAGATTTATAAACAACGGCCAACCAGAGGAAGCTATAAAACTAATTAAAACACTGATAGAATCTGGTGAAGTAAGACCAAACCAATCTACATTAAGCAGTTCACTATTAGCTTGTATGTCACCTCTCAGCTTTAGATCTGGGTAGGCAAATATATCAAAGGCCTTGTAAAACACCATTAGTTCAAAATTTAACAGTCAATACATCATTTCTGAGTATGTATTGCAAAGATGATGTACCCAGAATTATTTATGATTAAAAAAATCAGTGGTAGCTTGTGCATTAATATACTATGAGGTTAGTATGTTATACATGCAATATAGATTTTGTAGTTATATAATGTAATTTAATTATTGAAACAACTACATCATAAAAAAATAATACTATTTTGACACCCTATATAACTTTGTTGATTACTCCTCTCAATATATAAATTTTTTTTTATGCATAATAGAAAAAATTAATGTTGCCTGCAAGGCAGCATTAGGTTGTTGCTGGTACAGAGTTGCAGTACATTTTATTAAAAAAAGGTACTGCAACAATGATTATGCTCGCGTATATGGAAGCAATTTTTATGACAACTTAAGGGGGAAAATGTCTGAAATCCTATATAAATCACCGAGACCAGTGTAATGTCGTCAATAAATCTTCTCAAGGGTGGAAATTGTTAGATTTTCAAACCTAAACTGAAAGGGATACATGCATCCAATAAAAATTTAAAACAATGTATCAATTCTCATAAAATTGAGGAGATGGACTCTCAGCCAAGCCAAAAGGAAGAAAACAAGTACATGTTATAATATATAAATGCATCCTGTTTAGAGTTTAGAAGCGGATGTCAGAAAACAATGTCACTTCCTCATTGGTCCATATACAATATAATGAGGCAACCAGCAGGTAAACATAACTTTATTATTACTAGCATAATTGATGAAGTTGGCAAAGTAGAATTGTTCAGTTCTTCATTATATTTGCTGTTTTAATTTGCCCCAAGTTTATTTTGATTAACAAAAATCATCTTGTTTGCATTGCGATAATATGGAAAATTTGAGGTAGTTGCTCACAATGCAGTTCAACTTTTACGTTTTATGTCATTACTTTTTTAATACAATGCAATCAGTTTTCAATATAATACAATGAAAACTGCAGTGCAATATAATACAATGAAAACTGCAGTGCAATCAGTTTTATGTCATTACTTTTTCAATTTGATATTATGCATTTCAAAATCATTTATACTGCAGTGCAATTTTAATACAATGAGCGTTACTTTTTTAATACAATGCAATCAGTTTTCAATAACTTCTTTGAAATTGATTGAAGCCATATACTAACAAACATGACAGTAGCAATTTTCTTGTTTCCCAAATGTATCAATATAAGTAGGATATCTAAATATCTAATATTTAAAATGTTATCTTCATTGCAACTATTATTCTGGCTAGGATTTTGAAAAAATAAATGTCACTGATGATGAGCTAAGCTAAAATGTTATCAAACTAACCAGCTTTCTTTAATACAGCATTTAGCATTGAATTAAAATAAATTACGTCAATATTGTGATAAAAACTTACATATTTTTCTGCTGCGCACGGAAGCACCTCTCTGGTTTTTCTACTTGTGTGCGCTACTTTCCACGCCTTTACTCGTGTAAGCTTGCATTCCGGATTCTCCGTTTCCTACATGAATATATATGAATTTATTTGTAAATTATACATACCATTAAGACAACATGTACAATAATGACTACATACCAATTCTTCATAAAGTCGAGTATATGATTTTCTTCCCAAAGTATGAGTTATGGTATTTTTTCCTTTATTTTCAGCATTTGTTTTGCATTGTTTTCTTTTCTTATCAGTGTATTCAATTTCAACGAATTTCTCCCACTGGACTTTATCAATATCATTCGGACGATTATCAATCGCAATGCGTCTAGGTAAAAACTCTTTATCTTTCTTCAAATATTTGTCTCGTAGCTTTGATTTTTCTGATCTAAAAAATTGTGAAAAACCTCTCTCCAAAATAGGTCGAGCAATAGTTGGATCCAGATTCATGTCAAACTCTTTCTACAAAAGCAAAAGAAAAAAAATCAAATGTTGATCCTGATTCATGTCAAAGTTAAATATAAAAGGTAATCACTTATCAAATGTTTTATGAAAATAGGACTCTCAAATTTAGTGTTCAGTGTAAATCTTTAAAACATAAATTTAGTGTTATACTACTCCCAAATTTACTTTCCATGGAACTCTGCCACACGTTTTGTGCACACTCTGAATGCAACTGCTTGTGCTGTTCCACGCATGATTGTGTGTTTGCTTGAAAACTTCCAGCAAGAAGATGGATCCGTTATCATTCCAGAGCCATTAAGGCCCTTTCATGGGTGGCCTTCATGTTCTCTCTCCTAAAGCTCACTAATATTTATATTTAATTATTTGGATTTTTTTTCTGGGAAAGCCATGATCAGTGTCACTTGCTATATTTGTGTAATTCATTTAAAACTGATGATGCCCTTTTCAGATATAGATAGACTTGCCTATCTCTTTTTTACACATTTCCACACATGATTCGTTTAATGTATCTTATCATATATTTGAGGGGAAGAATTGAAACAGCAGTAGCATAAATAATCTTTCCACGGAAGAAAAAGACATGATTTAAATGAGCAAGTAATTGAAGTAAAATACCGTAAGTGCTTTCCATAAATTATCTTTATAAAAGCTGTCTACTTTCCTCCAATCATCGTAACTAACTGGAATGAGTGCACGAATCAAAACCCCTTAACGAGAACTCCATTTTTTCGCATCTCTACCTTTAGCACCATCCATTTCAACAATTATTGAGTACTTTTTATTTGTTGGTGGAGGAGCAACGTCTTCTTCGGTGTTTTCTTGACACTGTGATACATTGTTGCAACTAGTTGACATTCTGCAATATACACGTTAACTTGTGAATCAGTTGATAATTATATAAAGAATTAAAAATATAGAATTAAAAAATAAAACTGTGAGCAAAGCCAGACTATGCCACCCTGTACTGAAAATTCATGAACATCAATAGATTTCGTCCTTCTGCCTTCAACAACTAGAATATATTTTTGGAACAAAAGAATCAACAGCCCACATTCTTTTTCCAGAAGTTTTATGGTGAATTTACTAAGCATAAAAAGTACTAGCCTCTATAGTCTAAAGCAGTAGAGAACAGTGAAGGCAACGACTGTGCAATGGATTTAGAATAAATGAAATTTGAATGTGTTTTATGATGGACATTCTAAATTTTTTCTGCGTTATCATTGCTGTTACCAGCGTACATTCCTGATCCTTCCTCCATTGCTCTCTACTTTCCATGCTTCTCTTTTTTAGTCCTGTTTTTTTGCCCAATATCCCTATACTGAATTTGAACTCAAATTGAATTGCGTCCAATTACAGTCTGCCTTCTTTCTCAGGCTCATAACATATGATTATCATATACTGTAGATTTCATGATTGACCCAGGCTTTGGGTTGCCCGGAGCAGTAACGGTGCTCAATCGACATCAGAAGGTCTCGCATATGCAATTCAAATAATAGCTTATAAGACTATGGCTTCAAGTGATGTAATACACACCCCTATGCACCAGAACTTTTTCTTACATGGCGATTCACTACATCTCTCCGCTTTCTAACTATCATGCGTTATCTTTAGCCTTATTTGCCGTTGGAGACTCCAGATGGGTTAAGAGAGCTAAGAGAAAAGGAGCTGAAAGAACTGAGAGGAGATAGGAAGGGTACCCGGAAGCAATCAGATAGAATTTATGATTAAGACATTTACAATGATCCGGGCAACCCTGATAAAGGGAGTGAATACATGAGGCCAATCCTTGGTGGGGACAAAATTCCATATCCAAGGCGATGCCATACAGGCAGACCTCCTACTGACACAAGTAGGCAATGTTCATTTTTTATAAATATGTTGTGATACATTTAAAATGTGTAGCTGCAAAGGATAACTCATGATCACTGTGATGTCAATGAGAAACACAAGTTTCTCAGCAGTATCAAATTCCAACATCAGTAATGAACTCCTTAAAAGTTAACATGCATTTTCGCTTTACCAGTTTACATGGCTATTAAAAAGAATGAAATCACTATATTCTTATAGCATGCAGATATGATCACTTGTCAACAAAAAAGGAATAACATCGTAGCATGTTCAATTAAAATGGAGGTAGTTTATGTGATACCCCATATTCCAGTTTGAATGTTTAATCAGTTGAGAAAAAGGTTTCGGGCTTTCAGCCACTAACACAAATGAAAATATATAATAGTATTGACCAGTAGATGGTGTATTTGAGCTGATATCGACATTTAATAATTATGGTATATCTATGAAATTGGACAGGTCAAGGTTTTTAATAAATGAAAATGAAGTTGTCGATTTCAGAAATATTAATCTGCAAGATGTTACAGAGATGCAACTTCTATAACTTGAAGTTCCTATTTATCAAAATTTTACTAGTGGACAACTAGAAGAAAAATAACTTAATACGTGAGACTGTAAGTTAATTTTAGTGGATGTCATTTTTGTGGATTCAATACATCAAACAAAAAAATCATGTTTTACTACTGCAGAATTCAGATGTCAACATAGATTCAATACATCAAACAAAAACCAAACAAAAACCAAACAAAATATCACTAGTTACAATCATGTTTTTCTATCTAGATTCCATGCATTTCAACAATGTTAAGTTGTGTTGCTCATTCAAATTGGAGTGGAAGTTTGTTGGCATCTCATAATCATCTGTGTCATCAGTCAAGTGCTTAGGCGAATGTCGTACAATGGACCAATCAGGATTTTGTATGTCTTTTATGTAAAAGATTTGGCTTGCTTCAGATGCAAGAATGACAGGCTCATCATGTTCTCCATTACTACTTTTAAGCTTCCTTAGATTTACCATCGGTAAACTAGAGTCCGGACAAACCTTAAACCCATGTGTTTTGTCGGCGATATTTACCCAATTGCAGTAGAATACTACATGTTGAAAATCATAATAATCAACCTCAATGATCTCCTTGATAACACCATACCAAGTAGTATCATCATCCATAGGATTTAAATCTTTTGCGCTTGCGATAAACGTTGTAATTGCATCCATGCAAACACCACTATCTTGTGTTGAATGAGTGTTGTCGTAGTGCTGGGGAGAAAATACATAACCATTGATCCTATACTTGAGATGAGTTTTGGCTTCCCACATTGGACCACTAACATAATACCATAACAATGAATTCATGCATTTTTCTTCCATTAACTGTTAAAACCACTAAAATATATTAAATAAAGTCGTAATTGTGGAATAAAACTATTGTTTTCTTGAAGCCTAACAAACCTTGATGTGCAACCAATCAATGAATTCAGATTGTACAATAACTTCTGCCTTTGTTTGAAGTCTTTTTTTATTACGGTGAGCATCTTCTAATGACAATCGATACTCGCTACAAAGTAAACATGTTATATATTAAGTAAATAGAAAGCTAATTTATAATTTGTTAAAAAACACAAACTTATAATAATCGTCTAGATCTGGTATATCCATTCTAAAAAGTATCCATCTTCGAATTTGTATGCATTGTACGCCACTTAGCTTGATAGTTTTACCCTCAATAATGGAGCGTTCGTATGTATCATTGCCATTCTCATCCAAGAATGGTGCTTGTTTAGAGCTATGATTTCCAGCACGTGGATCTGGCATATACTCCATTGCATACCTAACAGATTCTGAAACAAGATATGCTTCGGCAATTGACCCTTCCACATATCGTTTATTGCTTGGTATGTTTTTACACTCCTTCATAGCTCTAAGAAAACATAAAATAATGCACGTTTTTATATTATCATTGGATAATAATTTGGATTATAATTATTAAAAAGAATGTCTCACCTTTCAAATGGATACATCCATGTATAATTAACCGGTCCGCAAAGTAGTGCTTGATCAGCTAAATGCACCATTAGATGTATACTTATATCAAAAAACTGAGTGGGAATATAATGGACCAACACACATAACGCCTCCGCAATCATATCTTTGGCAGCTTGGACATGCTCTCGAATCAAAACCTTTGAACAAATAATATTGAAGTACAAGCATACTTGCAAAATCGCACGCCTCAAGTCACGAAACTTTGGAAATGCATGTTGAACCATGACAGGCAAAAAATGTTGGATAATAATATGATAGTCATATGACTTTCTAATATTCAAACTAGGTGGTTGAATGCTTACTAAGTTGCCTAATTTAGTTCCAAAGCATGATGGAAGCTTTACACCTTTTAGAACTTGACAACATTGGATCTTGTAAGCTTTATCAAATGCAAATTTAGAGGATTGTTTGGTTCTATCGAATAACAAATTAATAAAATGCTCTGCCACATTCTTCTCAGTATGCATTACATCTATCGTGTGTCACACTTTATGTCCACTCCAATACTCTAAGGAAAAAAGAATTGACTTTTTATACCATGCTGGTATTACACCATTGTCATTCTCATTTCCAAAGTGTTCATCATGATCAAAATCATCTCCTATACGCTTCTTTTTTCTTTTCAATTTACCGGGTATGTATTTGATATGAGCAATTTTCTCTAAAAGAGCTGATCCTGTCAGTCGTGTTGGAGGTTCCTTATACTCTATATCTTTATACCATCCATGTTTTGGTGCTCTATATGGATGGCCGTTCTTCAGAAATCTTCTATACGTCGTATAAACAATCTTATTAACAATGTGTTCTGCTTCGGTCTCTGTAGCACAAATAGGGCATGCTTTATAACCATGGGTCACACAACCCGGTAGATTCCCAAATGTAGGTAGATCATGAATTCCCCACAATAGCATTGCTTTCAATGTAAAATATTTGTTCTTGTCCATGTCAAATGCAGGCACTCCTATTGTCCAAAGTTGTTTCAACTCATCCACAAGGGGTTCTAAATATACATCAATATTTTGACTTGGTGCTTTAGGTCCAGGAATTAATAAACACAACATTTGAAATTCTGATTTCATGCACAATGAAGGAGGTAAATTATAAGGAACCATATACACAGGCCAACAACTATAACTGTTAGACTGGATTGTATTAGGATTGAACCCATCGGTAGCAATTCCAAGCCGAACATTTCGAGCATTGTTAGCGAACTCTGGCCACTTATTCTTAAGCGATCTCCATTCAGCTGAGTCAATAGGATGACGCATGAAATCCCAATAAGTTTTTGCTTCACTATGCCATAACATTTTTCGAGCTATCCGTGGTATAGTGTACAATCTAGTTAATCTAGGAATTAATGGAAAATAATTTAGAACTTTTCTTGGTTGCTTTGTGACTTTTACAATTTCACCTTCATCTTTAACTTTAAATCTCGAAGTATGGCAACGAGGACATTCAACGGCATCTTTATTCTCCTTCCAAAATAATATGCAATCGTTTTCGCAAGCATGTATGCACTCTACATTCATTCCCAAATCCTTTAATATTTGTTTCATTGTGGGATATTTATCCGGTAGTGTATTTCCATTTGGAAGCCACTTTTTCAATCTCTTCAACAACTCGGTCACACTGTTTCCTGACCAATTGAATTCTTTTTTCAAATTATGGAGCTCTATAAGGACGCTTAACGTTGTAAGACCATCTTCACAAGAAGAATACAGTTTTTCATTTTCTTTTTTTTATACTCGTTGTACTTTCTTCCCAGATAACCATCACCGATACTGTGAATGCTATCATACACACCATATGCATTATCAACAAGGTTTCCAAGAGCACCTTCTACATGGTTTTCCACTCGAATTTGATGAGATATGCATGCCTCATTAGTAGTAACATTTGGTGTAGAATTGATTACTGCATCTGTGTCGTTCCTCTCACCATGAAAAAACCACTCGTCATATGTTGGATCCATACCGTAAATGATTAAGTGTTTCTCGACTGTTTTGAAAGATAGTTTTTTTGAATTTCTACACTTTTTGCAAGGACAATTGCACATGTCAAAGTCAGATGGTGCATGATGCTTTGCGAAATTTATAAAATGTCGAACCCCCTGTATGTACTCATCGGTGTTCCTATGTCGACATCTAATCCACTCTCTTGAAGTAGATAACGACATTAGCAAGAACTTTTATCTCTTCCTGCCATTTCATATAAAAACAAAAAAATTAAATAAACAAATGACACATCATATATGGGGACGTAATCATTGGTGAATTGACACATCTCTTCAAATTGTGTATCATTTTTCAGTTTTAGTCCATTATGAATCAGTCATTATACAAGGGTTCAAAGCACCTATGTTCTAATTAAGGATTCTGGTATGTCATAAATTCGGTCCATTATGATACGTGGACAAATTTTTATGTACAAATTGCTAAGAAAAAAAAGTGCATCGGGCGCTTGCGGTTTTTATAACGATTATATTTTTAACGACGGTTTTCTAACCGATAGAAATTTCTGTTGTTATCAACAAATTTTTGGCGCAGTTACCGGGGATTGCAATTTCATTTTTAGTTTACTCTTCAAATTAATTTTTCTGTTTTTATTTTATTTTATGTTAATTAAAAAAAGACGGCATTTTTTTCATTTTGTAATTTCAGTACATTGTTCATCTCTGTTACATATCAACTTACTGTATTTTTCACTATTACATTTTGTTTTGTTACATTTCACTGTTACACTGTTCCACTTTTTGCATTTCACTATCTCATTGTTTTCTTCTCCACTTATATTTTCGTCTCTTCATTTTTGTTTTCACACTTCTGTTCTTCATATAAACAAAATTCACAAACATAGTGCATTTCAACTAAAAATTATGCAATTTTTTTTACATTTCATTGTGCAACAAGTTGTTTACAATTCTCTGTTACAATGTTTCTACATTACATTGCAATAAAATAAATTAGCATTGCATTGCACTTTCTGGTTTTCATCTCTTCAATTATGTTCAATTTGCATTTCTTTTCCCTATTTCATTCTTTATTTCAGTTCATTGCTTCCTCCAACCATTCAACTCCTTCAGCAACAACCATCTCTTTTCAAAAAAAACTTCAGCATTCTCCCCTCCCATGAATAAAACAGAAACCAAAACTCGATCCATACACTACTGCAGCTTCACTTATAAGCATCGCTCCACTTACAAGTATTACCTGCAAACAATTTCCTCCACGCCTACAATACAAACGCCCAATTTCCAGCAACAGCCACTCCATCAACCTCTTCAATCACAATCTGAATATGACAACGTCATATTTCATAAAAAAAGTACAAATTTTTATGTACATTATGATACGTGTGTGTGCACGGGAGAGAGAGAGAAGGAAAAATGAAAAAAAAAGCTAGTGAATTTCGATTTTAATACTTCTATATAGGCGTTCATCAAAAAATACCTCTATATAGACAGTCTAAAAACATATCATTGTCACTTAACAAGCATCCCAACTGTTTTTACCTCCTTGTAGAAGTCTTTCAATCAAAAAAAAGATTTACATCTTAATAGACAACGTGTGCAAAAGTCAAAACAGAGCAAAGCAGAGGGTTTAAAATTTCCAATATCTTGGTTTGGAACATACAATTTCACAATCAAATGCGAAAATCCAACATATTCATACTCAAACAAAGTTGTACACTAACAAATATAGTAGCCCACGCACTAACTTGCACACATACAGGCACTAACTCGTACCTCTAAAATGGTATATTTTTGTGTTTTTATTTTATTTTATGTTAATTATTAATATGGTCAGTTCTTAAAAAAAAGTACGTACTTGCTTGAATATGCATCTTAGCGATATAAACTGAAATAGTACTACACGCATACTATGAATTCTTTCAACGATAAGGACAATTTTACCTCTACTATTGTATTTGATATAATTTTTTGTAGTTTCAACTCATATGTACAAATTCAATTTTATTTATACATAATTGTTTACTTTTAGGAGTTAATATCATCCTTTGAATGAAAATGAATTCAACAATGGTTTGATATGCATTAAGAAAAACTTTTCATGCCTACCACAACTGCAAATATGACATACTTATAGCATACAAGTTGTTAAAATGTATAAGTAATGCTTTAGAAATATTGTAATAATGTATTTACAACATAAATTGTAGAAAAATACAACTTCCAGAGTTTTTATAAACCTTGAGAAAGCTTTATACCTTTAGAAACTATGCATATAACCACATTTTAAGCACTATATAAGAATGTAAGTACACCACCTATGAAGTATTGAAAAAAAGTCTTCGGGAACTGAATGTCGTCTCAATGGAGCCGTGTGAACGCTTTGGAAAAAAACATTTAACAGTGTCTTTTACAATGTTTAAAAATTCATTATTATGGAAGTTTACCCCTGTTTATAACTTCAGATATGACAATATTATGTATAACACCGTTAAAGTGCTTATACAACGTTTTTGAAACATTTTAATTCTTTTTCTCTTATTGATATCCACTTGGAGATTTATGGTTTATTTACCACATTTACCATTATTAACATGTTGTGCTTTAACATTTTATTACTGCTTCATATGCTTAATTAGTATCAATTTTCTATCATTCTTACTTTATGCTTTTGCTATTTGAAAGGTTTGCACTGGGCAATATTGTCAAAACTTACTTTCAGCTATTGCTTCAGATCTTACAAAGGTACAATGTGGGGATTTAGCTGTAACCGATAATGCATATTGTTTCTTTTCATTGTATTTAGTGCCAAATCATGACCTTAGAATTTACTAAATTGTACTGTCAGATTCTGTGCATTTTCGAAGGACCTAACATATAGTTAGAGATAAACCTATTCATTTGCAATATATTAACTTGCATTGTTTATATTCTACCTTTTTTGGTTTTGACCTTTTTGGTAAGTTAATTACTCGAATAGTGAATCATTGATGCGCTATGAAGATATACCAAAAGCAAGAAACAAATAATCTCATTTACAACGCTCATCAATCATAACTTTATATTATGTGCTCGAATCTCAATCTAGTTTGATAATATTCTGTGTATTTAAAGAAAGTTTGCACTTTAGTTTCATTGTTCTAGGGTTATAATGTAAAAATCTATGCTCCAAAAATTGGTTACAGTTAAATCTATTAGCAAATAAAGCAAATAATAAAAAGACATGCAACAAAGTATATCTTTCCGTCCGCGGGTGCGGCGCAGTGGAAAGGAGGCCTGAGTCTGGTAAAAAGACTCAGGTTCGATTCCTACCATGCGCTTCCCTATCCTATATAAATTTACCCGGGGGTATGGGGGTTTGGATCAGCGGACGGCTTTACTATACCCTCCTCAGGAGTTTACCGGTCTGCCGGGTTCTCCTGGGTTTTCAAAAAAAAAAAGGATATCTTTCCGAGTGTGAGAAAAACAACAAAAGCCTAGATTTTGATACATAAATCAATTTGAATAGAAGAATAAAGGCGAAACTCTAGATTTGAATGTAAAAATTATACCTGAGATTTTAGATTGAAGGAGGCAAAGCGGAAGAAAAATCTTGGATTCAGATGATGTGTCAAATACCTGCATTCAAAACAATAGAGGGTGAAACGTTAATTCCATCCATTCTTTCTACATTTGTGATTTTCCTTATCACTTAATAAGTATGCAAAGTTATAATGGATACAACATCTTTATGATAATATTATGCCAAATGAATCACTAGAGAATACATGCTCTGAAAAAACAAGACATGCTCTGATATATGAATACATGCCAAATGAATCACTAGAGAAGTACATATACTCTAAAGAGGCACAAGAAAGTAAAAAACCATTGAATATTGAAAGAATTTTTGATATCATCATTGGTATTGCTCGTGGAATAGAGTACTTGCACCATGGGTGTGATCAGCATATCATGGATTTTGATATCAAACCTCATAATATTTTGTTAGACCACAACTTCAATCCAAAGGTTTCAGACTTTGGTCTTGTTAAGCTTTGTGCACGAGATCAGAGTATGGTTACCATGACTGCTGCAAGGGGCACAATGGGCTATATTGCACCTGAGTTTTATTCTAGAAACTTTGGAGAAGTGTCTTACAAATCTGATATTTATAGTTTTGGAATGGTACTTCTTGAAATGGTAAGTTGCAAGAGAACAGTTGAACCCAAGATCGACAAACAGGATGATGATTATTTTCCTGAGTGGATATATGACCAGCTAATTAACGATGAAGACCTTGGATTGGCAATAGAGAACAAAAAAGAAAAAGAAACTGCAAAAAAGCTTGTTATTGTGGCATTATGGTGCATTTAGTGGAGTCCGAATGATCGTCCTACAATGACAAGAGTTATTCAACTTCTGACTAGAGAACTGGAAAGCTTGCAGTTTCCACCAAAGACTTTTACCTCTACTTATAATAATAATGGTACTTATCTAAGTGAAGAGTAGTAATAATTATATTGCATGGTTTATTTTAAAATTATCATATCTGCTAGTTGTTTCATGTATATTGATTTTGCTAGCTTCAAACAAAATGGGAGATACTTATAGCACATGATTAATTATGGATCACCTTTTAAACTAGTATTCTTTCAAAATAAAGATTCTTGGAAGCTGCATATAGGACTCGAATTCAGAACTGATGAAAACACACTAGTTATTATTGTGGTGACAAATGAATAGGTCTCAGACCCAAAACTGCACTTTATTTTTAGGAGGGGAAACACAGACAAAACACACCGAGACAGCTAAAGATTTACTTGATAAATTGAATAACAGAACACATAGGCAGCAAGAATTCTGCTTGATAAATTGACCATTGCTAAGTGAGTAGAAGAAAAAAAGAGTAGAGATGAAGAAAATGATATATGGAACAAAAAACTTATTGGTTTTTTACTTTGATGGAACCAAAAACCACCGGTTCTGACTTCATACATCCAGCTACGGTTGAGGAAATAATCGAAGATATTTTTGCTTAGTCTTACTATTATTTCTTTTTTGGAAAATAATTGAAGTGTTATTAAAATCATTCTCTAATTTAACTTGGACCAATTTGAGGATAACAATATTAGTTCAAATTAAGCCCACATTTAAACACAGCAATTGTTCTTAGTAAAATGAAATGAACGTGTCAGGCCTAAAACACATTCGCATGTACAGATCCAAATCCATAAAATGTAAGCAAGCTAGACTTATAAACACAAACAAATCAAACAATTAGCCAATATGAACATGAGACCTTAATGGGCTGGAATCAATCTAACGTTAACTGTACTTACATCCGAAACAAGAAGAAGCAAAAGACAGTTCAAAACTGAATCAACTGATTATTTTAAAAATCAAAAGATTCAATTATGTAATCACATATGGATAAACTATAATAAAACCTTTCTTAGAGAAAATCATACATCAATGCTCATGCAAAACAAACGTTGCCAAATTAAATGTAGAAAATGAAACTGAAGCCAATTGTCTTTCAGCATTACTGGGTATATTATGTTACAGCAATGAGCGGCTCTTCCTCAATTTTTACTGAGCGGCTCTTCCTCTACCTCGAATTTAGAGTAATTCAGTCAGGTTTTCAACTGAGCATAGCTCACTTTTTAACTGACAAAGCACTCAGTTTTCAACTGAGCAGAGGCTCAGTTTTCAACAGAGCAAACTCACTTAGTTTTAACTGAGCAATCTCTCAGTTTCTAACCCAGTTTTTAACCGAGCTTATGCTCAGTTTTTTACCCAGTTTTTAACCGATCTTATGTTCCATTTTTAACCGAGATGAAATAAATTAGGAGAAAAATATATATATATATATATTGTTGTGAAAATTTATAGATTTTCAAAAATGAAAAACATTAAATACAAACAAGACTACATGGTTAGTCTTAACCATAAACAGTTATATTATTAGTTAGCATGCTTGCATTATTGTCGAACCATAACATGATCCAATTTATAAAATAATGTATTTTGCATTATCTTATATCCATAACAGAAACTGATGAAGGACAACTGATTTGAAAATAGAGAAACAAACAGATGATGATCAATTAAAGAATCAACTTAACATTTATTGAATGCATATATCCCATAAACGAGTCGTCGGTAGTTTTAGAAGTTGCAAAATGAGCACATAAATTTCAATCAATAAGCAAAGATATTGATGGGAAAACAAATCAAACCTGTAGAGGAGCAAGCAGCAACAAATGAAAAAAAATCAAAAAAGCGCACACAGTGAGGTGAATTGCAGAACTCTACATCCAAAACAATCAAACCTGCAGAGGAGCAAGTAGCAGCAAATGAAAGAATTGCAGTTGCTTGGAAAAAAAGTATAAATCAATTTGATAACCTGGTAAATACTGAAGTGCTCATATATAACAACTAATAGAAACAATTGGACAGTCACAACTGCAGAAAGTAAACTACGCATTATTTGCTCATATATAACAGCAAATGATAGATGTTTTTGATCTCAACTTATAATGTACGTTGAATACAAATTTTCTTTAATTTGAACATTATTGTTTGCTTTATATATCCGAATTTAGTTATGATATTAGAATGTAAGTTTGTACAGTTCTCTCAGTTGTCAAACTAGTAGAAGAATAATAGTTATTACTCTTCCAAATGCTTTTCCCATAATTAACTGGTATGTATGGCTCACGCGTGTGAGATATACCTTCGAGATGGATCAGTAATTAATTAACAAATATTTACTTAATATCATATTGTGGATGAACAAATATTTACTATGAAATCCTGTTACAACAGGAGACCGATGGTTGGTTTGATAAAGAAATATCTTGATGCTGAGCTTCAAACTACTAAGAATGGTCATATGTCAAAGTTCGTAGAGGTAAGCAAGTGTCTATTATCAATGTTATATGTAATTCAAAAGTATTTTGATTTCAAATTAGTTTGTTGTTCCTTGTTGCTATTGTAAACTCATCCACTAGATGGATGCTATTCAAGTATACACTTAGTGAGGCCACAGCTTAGACTTTCGTATAGAACTGAACGTAATTTATGCAATAAATTTATACCAAGGGATCTTCTGCTTAAACTATGTATTGTTCTTGAATTCTTCCATTCCATTAAATGAAGCTTTTCTATAATGATGCACTTGTTGATTATGCTTTATTCACAATACAGCCTACGGGCTGTTTAAGACCAGGTTATCTTTTCTTATGTATTTATTCTAATTATGAAAGCATACAAGAACCAAAAATGCTTGGACCTCTTATATTAACTGCCATTGAAGTATCTCAACATATTGTATCCATATGTTTACTCATTCTACATCAGAAATGGTTATACTCAAAACATGATTTGGATTCATATTTGGACTGCACAAAGATTGTAGCACATGTAGTACGATCAGAGACCACCAGCCCAGTTGTCTGGCAGTTTCTTTTGCAGCTCAGAAACGGTTAATGGTTTATTAACTAGATGTGAAGTCAGCATTTCACATAATGTGATTCATGAAGAAGTTTGTATTAAAAACCTCCAAACTATAAGGTAAAAGACGATGAAAAGCAAGCTTACAAGTTGAAAAAAATGACATGTACGAATTCAACAAGCATCATAAGCATGGTATACGAATTCAACAATCATCACAAGTTGAAAAAACTCCTTCTATTCCAAACACGTATTTATCTTCCTCTTTCAAATGTTGGCTGAAGCTTAGTTCCTAACCCTTAACCTCCAAATCCATAAATAACTACTTTAAATTGAAGTAGAAGTAATTACCTGATTTGAATCTGAAAATTAGTCTGCAGCCGATCGTGGAAATAAAACAAACCCTTGTTTTCATTCATCTTCATAAAAAAGTGCGATAACCCTAATACGAATGTAATGGGGGCAAAGTGGTGTCGGATGGGAGAGATGGTGGTATGCGACGATGGTGGTAGTAGAAAAAATGGGCGATAACCCGAATAAGAATACGGCGGACGATAACCCTAATAAGAACGAAAGAGGAAAAACCTTCGAAAGGACGAAGCGTTATTCGTTAGAAATGTGATATGTAGTAACATAAGATAAAATTACAGTTCTATCCGTATTACATTTATTTATTTACGAAATTACTAGATTTAGCAACGGTAATAACCGTTACAAATATTAATTACGGAAATAGCCGTTAGAAATTTGTAACGGTTATAACTGTTACAAATCGAAAGCAGAAAAGTGTTACAAAATGGGCTGTTTGGTGTAGTGACAGGTATGGATTGAGATGCGAGGTGAGTAGAGTTACTGACGCAGCGGATAATAACAAAACGATATAGATCGATGAAAGTAGCAAACGGTGGATTGAAGATACTGAAATGCCCAAATTCGTTGATCACAAAGATACCGAATTCTAGCTATCTTCGACACGTTGATCGCGCACGATACCGTGAAAGAAGATCTACAATTCTTCAAACGTTCTTCAAACGTTGATCAAGCGCACCTGATACCGTGAATTGGCTTCAACAATCGTTGAATCGAGCGCACTCGATTAATCGAAAGTGGAGATAGGAGATTACACTCAACTACCAATTTAGGATGAAAGCACACAGCAATCAAACAAGAATTTTATTCCAAAAAATCAACAACCTTGAAATGTACAACTCACTCCCTATTTATAGCATTTCACAACCCTGACCTTAAGTCGTTGCCGACTTAACACTCTCCGACTCACGACTCACTTAAGTCGTGCGCGACTTAACAACAGCGACTCAAATACAAAACCAGGTTTACAACACTTAGGTCGTATACGACCTACGACTCATGACTCGAAAACAACGACTCAAAGAAAATACAAACATAATGTCACACTGTACAACATAAACGACTCAACTCTACAGCGACTCAACAAACATTCGGCCGACTTATCTTCATGCCGACCTTCGACTTGAGTACTAGCGACTCAACGAATACGACATATTACCTCACTTGCGACTTACACTAGGTCGTTGCCAACCTAACAAACCCATATAACAACACATAGGTCGGTGACGACATAAAATATACACAACACGATTCAACAACACAGAACTACCATCACGCGACCTAAACACGACCGACTTATCACATACGACTCACACTAGGTCGTTGCTCCACTCGCGTCAAGTGTGCCTCTTCCTTCAGCCACATTTCCTTAGGTCGTTGCTGACCTAAGTCCTTAGGTCGTTGCCGACCTAAAACCGAAGCTTCCTGCGACTTAAGACCTTCCTCCCCTGGTTGACTCGTGCACGACTTAAGACTTAAACATAAAACTTCCTTAACTCGAGAATGACCCAAGTCTTCCTCCTTAAGTTGTGTACGACTTATCCCCTGAGCTGCATCATCCTCCCCTGGTTGAGAAAAATTCGTCCTCGAATTTGTAAATCCTTCCACATCAGATTGTCCATCTCCATAATACGATACAAGATGCTTAATATTGAACACGTCAGAAGTGTACACATCCTCCGGCAGCTTCAACTTATAAGCATTTTCATTAATCCGTTTCACAACTTCTACAGGACCAATTTTTCTGGCTTTCAACTTGTTATAAGAGCCTACTGGAAAACGATCCTTGGTTAACACAGCGTAAACCAAATCACCTTCGTTAAATTCAACATTTCGTCGCTTCAAATCTGCAGTTCGCTTATATTTGTCGTTCGACTTCTCTAATCGTTCCTGAACGATTTTATGACATTCCGTCAAACCATCAACAAAATCTACAGCTCGTTTAACCGTCCCCTTCGGTTGTGGTACTACCGTTAAGTCCAACGGTCCCTTTGGTAAATTTGAATATACAATCTGAAATGGACTGAATCCCGTACTACGATTCACTGCATGATTATGAGCAACCTCTGCTTGGCTTAACTTCATGTCCCAACTCTTCAGATTGTCCTTCACAAGACATCGCAATAAATTTCCCAACGATCTGTTAACAACTTCTGTCTGTCCATCTGTTTGCGGATGATAAGCGCTACTAAATTTCAGCTTCGTTCCAACCATATTCCACAAACTTAGCCAAAAATGACTCAAAAATCTGGTATCCCTGTCTGAAACAATAGACTCCGGCAACCCATGTAAACGATAGATTTCCTTAAGAACAACTGGGCAACATGAACAGCATCCGACGTCTTCTTACAAGCAATAAAATGTACCATCTTTGAAAACCTGTCTACCACAACAAATATGGAATCATTCCCCCTTTGAGTTCTAGGCAAACCCAAAACGAAATCCATGCTAATATCAACCCACGGTTTAGTCGGTACAGGTAACGGCATATACAATCCTGCATTTGTCGCTGTTCCCTTCGAAACCCGACAGATATGACATCTCTCCACAAACCTTTCAACCTCTTTTCTCATTGACGGCCAAAAGTAAGACTGAGAAATCAAATGCAATGTACGATCACGGCCCACATGTCCTTCCTCGTGCAACTCCTTGATAATCTTCATTCTCAAACCGCTCTCCGGTATACATAATCGATTCCCTTTGAATAAGAAACCATCAATCAACACAAATTCATCAGAACTTCCCTCCTTGACTTTCTCAACAAATTTCTTAAAGTAAGGATCTTCTTCAATAAGCTCTGGCAATAATTCAAAACCTGTCACTTCAACTTTCATTGTCGTTAATAAATGACTTCTCCTACTCAAAGCATCAGCTACACAATTCATTACTCCAGATTTTTGCTTCACAACAAAAGTAAACTGCTGCAAATAGGCAATCCACGATGCATGTCTCGATGAAATCTTATCCTGCCCTTGCAAATGCTTCAAAGCCTCATGATCAGTGTAAAGAACAAACTCTTTCTGAAATAGATAGTGTCTCCAGTGCTTCACAGCTTGAACAATTGCATAAAACTCAACGTCATAAGTACTATATCTCCACTTAGCTTCTGACAACTTCTCACTGAAATAAGCAACTGGTCTCCCACTCTGACTCAATACTCCACCAATCCCAACTTTAGATGCATCAGTATGTAGCTCAAACAACAACTGAAAATCTGGTAATACAAGAATTGGTGTTGTCGTCAATAGTGTCTTGATTTTCTCAAAAGCAACCCCTGCTTCCTCTAACCACTAAAACTTCTTTCCTTTCATGCAATCGGTTACAGGTGCCATCACACTACTAAAATGTGGAATGAATCTTCGATAGAAAGATACCAATCCATGAAAACTCCTCACTTCAGTAATTGTCTTTGGTTGTGGCCAACTCCTGACAGCTTCTACTTTACTTTCATCCACTTGAATTCCTTCCTTTGATAGAACATATCCCAGAAACAAAACACTGTCCGTCATAAACACGCACTTCTTTGTTGCAGCATAAAATTTCTCCTGTCGTAGAATCAACAGTACTTCACGCAAATGCTGGACATGCTTTTCCATGCTTCCACTGTAGATCAAAATATCATCAAAGTAAACTACCACAAACTTCCCAATGTATGGTCTGAAAATCTGGTTCATCACTCTCATAAAAGTACTCGGTGCATTCGATAAACCAAACGGCATAACCAACCATTCGTATAAACCTTCCCTGGTTTTGAAAGCAGTCTTCCATTCATCACCCGGTCTAATACGAATTTGATGGTATCCACTCTTCAAGTCAATCTTTGAAAACACAACAGCTCGTCAATCAAATCATCAAACCTTGGCATAGGAAACCTGTATCTCACAGTGATCTTGTTTAGAGCTCGACTATCCGTACACATTCTCCACGAACCATCCTTCTTTGGCACCAATAAAGCTGGCACTGCATAAGGACTCAAGCTCTCCTGAACACGCCCTTGTTCTAACAACTCCTCCACCTGCCTTCTCAGTTCCTCATGCTCCTTAGGACTCATCCTATAATGTGGCCTGTGTGGTAATACTGCCCCTGGCACAAGATCTATCTGATGTTGAATATCCCGCAACGGTGGTAACTCCGTTGGCAACTCTTCAGGAAACACATCACTGAATTCTTCCAATACCGGTTTTATTTCCTCTGGAACTTCTACAGATTCAGTGGCTTCACGTCCAATCAACAAAAATACCTCTGGACTCTCTTCTACTTCTTCAATAATTCCTTCAAAGTCAATAAAGTCTTAAGCTCCTCAATCTCTTCTGACTTGCTCTCTTCTTGTTGTCTCTTCTTTGGAACCAAAATGATTTTAACACCTTCAAACATAAAACTGTAGCTATTGGTCCGACCGTCATGTTGTACTGCTCGATCATACTGCCATGGTCTTCCCAAAAGTAAGTGACAAACATCCATCTCCACAACATCACACCAGATCTCGTCTTTATATTTCTTCCCAATTGAAAAATTAATGCAAGCTCTTCGACAAACCTTCACTTCACCACCCTTCCTTAACCATGCTAACTTGTACGATTTAGGATGCTTCTCAGTTTTCAAGTTCAACTTCTTTACTGCTTCTGTAGAGATAATATTGTCACAACTCCCAGCATCAATAACGAACTTGCAAACCTTTTCCAGAATAGTGCATGTAGACTGAAATATGTTATTTCTCAACCAACTGTTTTCCTCTTCTTGTTTCGGTGCCAAATAACTTCTCCTCATCATCAAATTACACCCTTCATCTTCGGACAACTCTTCTTCATCCTCAACATAAGGTGAATTAGAACATTCAGCTTCCACATCCGCTTCTTCAATCTCTGCAACCATTGCTCTCTTCTTCGGCTTCGGACATTCATTGCTTTTGTGATCCACTTCCTGGCAATTGTAACATTTGAAACTGTTGTTGACCTTTGCCTTCTCAACTGGTTTTGCGACAGCTTTAGGAACATTAGAACTTCCACTAACACCCTTCACTTGATTGTTGGAATTGGTAAACACACCACCTCCACGCCTTCCCTGCTTCTCCTAAGCCAACGCTTTCTGATGTGCCTCCGCCACAGATCTTGGATCAAACATATTAACCATATCCTAAATCTGCATTCGCAACCCTCCAACAAATCTAGCAGTCAGCTGTTCTTCCATCTCCATAATATCATTCCTGGCAATGAGTTGGTAAAATTCATCTGCATAATCATTAACTGACTTCGTCCCCTGCCTTAGATTCTGCAATCTCTGGTACATAAGTGATTCATAGTTGTAAGGTAAAAATGTAGCTCTCAACAACTTCTTCATCTTATCCCAAGACTCAATCTTCGACTTTCCCATTCTCTCCCTTGTAAGTTTAGTTTGCTGCCACCATGCTAAAGCTCTCCCCCTCAACCTAGTAGCAACTAACTTCACTCTTCTATGCTCAGGAACATCTTTAAAGTCAAAAATCTCTTCCACATTAGACAACCAATCAAGAAATTCTTCAGCTACCATTCCACCCTTGAATTCTGGAATTTCCATCTTCATACCCGATTCCCATCGACGATCATCATCTACATCCTTATATACATTTTTTGAACTTGGTCTCGATAATGAATGCTAGCTCTATCACCCTCTTCATTGAAATCAAATGTACGTCTATATCGATCTCGACCATCAACATCCCTTTGATCACGCATGTCTCTTCTACTATGTCTCTCTTCATCTCTATATGGCTCATCTTCAAACTCACGTGGTGTTCTTCTCTCTTCATGTCCATAGTCATGGTGATCTCTCCTTGATGAAATTGATGTTTCTCTTCTCTCTATAAAAGATTGCGGTGATACCCTTCTCGCTTCCGTAACCGATGGCGAAACTCGGTTTCCTCCATGGTTCGAGATTGGTGATCTCCTCCTTTGATTTTGATTCAAATCATTCATCAATTTCTCTAACTTCCCAATACCTTCATCAAATTTCTCATTAATACGTTGCTCCATTTGCTCGGCTTCTTCTCTTCTATACAACGCTTCAACATTTTGATGACGATTAGCTCTCCTTGGTGGCATGATTAAATCAACACGAACACTTCAAAACTTCACAACTCTTCTACAAATCAAACTTCAAACTTTAACACTAACTTGTACAACAAGTCACGGCCTTCACTCAACTCGGCTCAACTCACTTCCAAAAATTCAAACACTTTCCGGACTTTGATTCAAAATGAAATGGATCGTAAGCTTCTAACTTGTTGCAACTTCAAGATGAACACGATGAACACCAACTTCAAACTCCTTGGCTCCAAGACTCGGCTTAGCTATGATTGGCTAAGTCTAGCTCTGATACCAAATTGACGCAGCGGATAATAACAAAATGATATAGATCGATGAAAGTAGCAAACGGTGGATTGAAGATACTGAAATGCCCAAATTCGTTGATCACAAAGATACCGAATTCTAGCTATCTTCGACAAGTTGATCGCGCACGATACCGTGAAAGAAGATCTACAATTCTTCAAACGTTGATCAAGCGCACTTGATACCGTGAATTGGCTTCAACAATCGTTGAATCGAGCGCACTCGATTAACCGAAAGTGGAGATAGGAGATTACACTCAACTACCAATTTAGGATGAAAGCACACAGCAATCAAACAAGAATTTTATTCCGAAAAATCAACAACCTTGAAATGTACAACTCACTCCCTATTTATAGCATTTCACAACCCTGACCTTAAGTCGTTGCCGACTTAACACTCTCCGACTCACGACTCACTTAAGTCGTGCGCGACTTAACAACAGCGACTCAAATACACAACACAGGTTTACAACACTTAGGTCGTATACGACCTACGACTCATGACTCAAAAACAACGACTCAAAGAAAATACAAACATAATGTCACACTGTACAACATAAACGACTCAACTCTTCAGCGACTCAACAAACATTCGGCCGACTTATCTTCATGCCGACCTTCGACTTGAGTACTAGCGACTCAACGAATACGACATATTACCTCACTTGCGACTTGCACTAGGTCGTTGCCGACCTAACAAACCCACATAACAACACATAGGTCGATGACGACATAAAATATACACAACACGATTCAACAACACAGAACTACCATTACGCGACCTAAACACGACCGACTTATCACATACGACTCACACTAGGTCGTTGCTCCACTCGCGTCAAGTGTGCCTCTTCCTTCAGCCACATTTCCTTAGGTCGTTGCTGACCTAAGTCCTTAGGTCATTGCCGACCTAAAACCGAAGCTTCCTGCGACTTAAGACCTTCCTCCCCTGGTTGACTCGTGCACGACTTAAGACTTAAACACAAAACTTCCTTAACTCGAGAATGACCCAAGTCTTCCTCCTTAAGTTGTGTACGACTTATCCCCTGAGCTGCATCAGTTACATAACAGAAATATGTGCTTCACCTAGATGCTATCAGCAGTGTTTATACTTACTACTAATATGGGACATCTTCAACCATAAGACCATTGGGGAAGGGGTATGCGTTTGTGTAAAGGTAAGGCAAAATGTACCAAGGGTTCGTCTCAAATTTGAAGTATTAAATCGTCCAGTACTTCGAAGGAAATTGGATCTGCTTCATCTCTAATATGAGGTATTCAGTAACTAGAATTTGCATTGACTTACATTATGTTAGTTTAATAGGATTTTGGCCGTGGGAGGCCGGTGGGCTATGTCAGTATTGTTATTGAACCAGTATTAGGGTTAGCATATAGACTATAACTGCTAATGGTCTCGACCAGCCTGTATTTAGTAGTATGGGATATGCACTAACCATAAAGATTAATTAGTTAGTTGTTGTTTATTGAAGGTGGGCTAGTTAACCGTTAGATGAGTCTTTAAGATACATTAATAATACAGTAACTAAATTATTAAGCCATATTTAGGGGCCATCATTCTGTGTAACTAGAACAGAATGACTAACGATTACGTTACTGCATTGGAAATTTTAATAATGAATCGAAATATTAATAAGGGTAAAAATGTAATTTTACGTTAAAGGACAAAATAGTAAATTTCTATAAATAAATGAATTTGGGGAATTTGACTTTCTCATCGGGTCCGGTAGATTTTTCTAGCCCAAATTCATATATAAATTGTTAGAAATAGGTATTGTATGAGAAGATACAGAATGTTCACTGGAGCGTGTATTTTTTGTTTTGCACCTTTTTTGGAAATAAGTTTAAAGATTAAAGAAAGAAAAAAGAAAACTTATTTGTTAAGGAATAAATTGAATATGTATAAGTTACCCCCAAGAAGAAATAAAAGAAAGATGGTATAACGATAAGTGTTGCATTTAAAAAGAAAAGAATGAAAAATATTTATATACACAAATGGAAAATGCTTCTAAGGGAAATCATTAATTATTGCTGTAATTAATAGACTGGATATACTAAAGAAATGAAATAGAGAAACGACATATCAATATACTTAAAAGGGTGTAATTTTGTAAGTGAACGTTAATAAATAAGAGAAAGATATTTAGCGTAAAGAGAACCGGCATTAATTATCCTTTTATGAAAGTTATTTATACAATTAATAAATGCTATAAGGGTTAAAAAAAGAATATAGCAGAATACTTTAAAAAAGAAAGAATACAACTACTTTCATATATGTTTGAAAAGCAAGAATAATAGTGGATGCTCAAAAGCAAAGGCTTATTTTGAGAAGAAAAACAACGTAACCAAATATGTATAAAAAAGGAAGACATTTATTTTGAAAAAGAAGGGTATGCTTAAGATTGAGTGCTTGAAAGATATATATATATATATATATATATATATATATATATATATATGAAAGTAAAAGATTACCTTTAAAGAAGTGTATAGATAAAGACAATAATTAATAATGACATTTATTACCAAATATAGATAGATTAGGTTAGAACACAGATATAACAATATGTTTAAAGAAGAATAAAAATGCATGCAATGTTATAAGAATAAAGGTGATAAATCATGTTAACAAACCGTTAATTAAAAAGAAAGAAAGAATATGTAATTCTTTATTTGTAAAGGATAAAGCCTTTAATCGGTATATATGTTTACTCGTTTGAATAGGAATCCAGGATTTCCTATAAAAGTTAAGAACTATTAATACCTTGATTATTGATTTTGATGACAAGAACCATATGCAATCAATAAAATATAGATACTAATGTTTTTCCAAGTATATAGTATATAGTATGGAAAATTACATAAGTGTTGAACCAAATGCTGTACAATATAAAAACTCAAATGATAGACATAAAGACTCATTAGTACAAAGACCAAGATACGAAGTTTTTAAGATAATAGTTTAGTATATAGAATCATAGCTTATATTGTTAAAGTCCTTGATAGAAATCTTTGATCTTTAGCTTTATTTTTTCTATCTTTTATATATATTTTTTAAAAATTTCAAAATAAATTTTCAAAATAAATTTCAAATTATTTTATAAAATTTTGTTCGAATTTCAAAATGTTTATAACCTATGTTCAAACTATTTTACAAAATATCAAATTCTTTTACAAAGTATAGGATTTTCAAAACATTTTAAAAGAAATAGTTTTCAAAATATACATGTATATGTCGACGTATATGCATAGAGTATGTCAACCATATATGTCGATATACATGCCACCAAGTGGTTTTTCAAATTTTCAAAAGAAGTGTCTATTCAACGTAATTCTTCATGAACTGACATATCTGTTTATTTACTATTTGAATGAGAATGTGAACAATTTTTTGATAACTAATTACTTATTTTCTTCCTTCCTCTCACTCTCTTGAAAATTCCATTGAAAAATATATTTAAATCTCTTCAAAATCATATAGCAATTCATACTTCTTCGATTGAATTAATACTACTTTCTTACTGTTTTAGAAACATCTCTCTCTCAATTCAAAGATCAAAATGCTATCGAAGAGGCTATAGGATCCATCATATCCAAAGTTTAAGAAACTATCTTTTGAAAAACTATCTATACTATTTGTATTTGCTTGGGTGTACTTGTTGACTGTTCAGATCAAATGGGCGTGCTTAGTAGTCTAAAAATCTAGTGGGTGTTACTTTTTGCCAGTTCAAATCAAGTGAGTCAACCTTAAGCTTGGAAATTCAGGAGGTGTGTCTCATAACCTTGAAATCTATATTGTATTTGGGTTTGCCTTGCCCGGTTAAAGATGACAGTTGAAAAGAAATATGTACAAGCAATTGTACAAGACTTAATGTAGGAGAAAGTTAAACCAATATAAAATCCTTATTGTCAACTCTCTAAGTCTTTACTTTGCTTCATTGCTTTTATTTTTATCTATGACTATATTTGTGACTGTTTGACAGTATAATTTTGTGTTATTAATCCATGATTTAATATTTAACTTGAAAGAAATTTAAAAATATTTACATAAGTTAGAAACACTATTCACCCCTTTCTAGTATTTAATCAGCCTTAAGATCCATAATTCTGCAACCCGCATTCGGTATCAAAGCATTAGATTTTCAAAAACTCATAATTTGATTTTTAAAAGGTTTAAAAGGCTAGTAACACTATTATACACTTGTTAACACTTTTATTGATGGATAATCTATATTAGACCCTCGCTTTTTAATATGGTCATGTAGGATGAAGATTTGTATACAGTCTAATGGTCTAGATATTTGGAATACTACACAGTATGAGTACAAAAAATCCAATTTTTTTTCAATGGACCGGTGACCAAAAGACACTTGCACTTAATAACTCTAAGGCCATTAATATTTTATTTTTTTCATTAGATAAAAATGAATTTAACGGTGACTCTATTTATAAGTCTGCATATGAAATTTGGAGAACATTACAAGTCGCTCATGAGGGCACTAGTAAAGTCAAGTAGACTAAAATTTCATGTTAACTAATCAGCTTTAACTATTTAAAATGAGTCAAAATGAGCCTATTTTCGACGTAGATTTCAAGATATAATACACTCTTTGGTATCATTGGGTAAAAACTTTTCGTAAGATGATCAAGTTAGAAAAATCTTCAATTCACTCTCTTCAGAGTGGGATCATAAGACACTTAATAATACTCTGCAAATCGAAGAGATAATAGGCAATTTAATGTCCTATAAAGCACATTTGCAGGGCAAAAGAGAAAGCAAAGCAATGAAAAAGAAATATATCATTTTTAATGCAATAACTGACGATCATGATTTAGACGATGACAATGATGAGGAGATTGCTTTTATGATAAGGAATTTCAAAAAAAATTTGAAGTATAAAAAGATGAACAACTTTTGAAGACCTAAAAAAAGACTCCTGGAATTGGAACTATGACTAAAAGTTTCAACCATAATGAACCTGGTCAAATGCAAAGAGACTGTCTATTTCAGAATAAGTCAAAGATCTTGCCAGTTATTGTTCTATCCAGAAAAAGAAAAAGGGCTTACACAATGACATTGGTGTAACATCCCCTATCTAGAGGCCCAAAGCTAAGTGTTACTGATGTTGTAGTCATCCGTGGTATTAACTTACCACGACTAAATATGGATATGTTAATGGTATCCATAATATCAGAAGCATTTGAATATGAAACAAAATCACAAATTTCAAAAACAACATTTTACTGATTACATTTCAAAAACATATTTCACATTCAAATTATATAATTCCATAATCATTTCCCAAGTTCAGATAAAATATAGTTATTGCATAAATACGCCAAGAGCGACATATGATGATGCCCTCTTGGTTGACCAGAGTACTATATAGTCATAACTGACTTAATACAACACAGCGGAATTAAAAAACAAAACCGCAACTCCTAATACAGCCTCCTGCTCATCTTCGGTAGCTTTATTCGTCAACCTACTAAACCTAATAAACCTCAACCCTCAGCCTACTCAAATCAATTTTGAGCACCCGAGAGTTTAAGGGGAAAATATAAATTTCGAGTCGGACATAAAGCCTGGTATGAATAATACTACACATCTCAGTTATTTGATATTAAGTGAGACCACACCACTTAACGAAATGAGTTTCTCCTCACTAATATCCTTTTTTAAAACATATATTTTGCAAACATTTATCCTGCAATCAAAACTGGTTAAAACTATAAAGCATTATATGCAAAAATACATATCAGGTAACAAATGAACAATCGGTCCGAACACTATAGTTTTGTTTAGCTAACTACTAACCTTTGGCTGACTTGTGCATACAGACAATATAAAAATAATAATTTAATACCTGTTAGATGCTCCTCTTCAGGACGATCTATCCTTAACTATCTGTTAAGTACTCCTCCTCTGGACAGTCTGTCCCTAACTTATCTTCTTCCAAGATTACCTGATCCTAACAGTTTTACGGGATTACCAACAACCTATGTGACGACCCACAAATCCGTACCCTTTGAATCGACAATAAACCACACATGTCCGACCCAAAAAGCACAGACCGACGAAAAGTCAGGAGAAAGAAAAGAAGAGAGAAGAAGAGAAGAAAGTGGGAAGATAGAACCAAACAGAAAAGTACAGAATATCACATCATAGCAGAAAACATATAATATCATATCAATGATCTTTACAAAACAGAAACTGTATATACATACATCAATTGGAGTATAGCAATCAATCAATAGTTATCAGCCTGGGCAGTTATAATAACCTGTCGTTACAATTACTGATAATATACAATAACTAAGCAGTGGATAATCAAAACAATTACGTGTATACAAAAATGAAGATCTCCATCTCTCCTGATGAAGCTCTAGAAGCACCAAATCTGAACCTGTAAATATACTAGGTTTAACCCAAGCATTAAAAGGAAACAACGCCCGGATCAATCTGGTAAACCAGCATGAGAAACACACCTAACTGAATTTATTAAATTACCAAAAATTTTCTTTATCAAAAAAAAAGTATCTCGTAAGGCATTCCCACCCATAAATACGGATATGATTTTACCTTCAGATAACTAAAACATTTCATATCAAATCATCTGATATTATACTAGTGTCTATTGCACAAATAATATTAATCATACCTGAAATTGTTACGTTGATTAAATTCCAACATGTAGCCCAAAATGGGTAATACAATCAAAAAGGCAGGTACATAATTGAGTTTGGATCTCCATACAAATGACCAGGTGAAGGGACTACCTTCTGATGGGTACACCTCTAGATGGATGTCCCGAGGCATAGAACATCTACGCTCTACCAACAAAAGACCGGCCCACCTCTATAACTAGATGGTATCGAATATGTCATCCTTCGGTCGTTACCGACCTTTTCCGAGGGCCCTCATAGCATACACACCACAATAATCAGATACACGACGTCATATCGTGTAAAGATATATCTAAAAGAGGATGATCATACCCTACTTGGGAATGACCCACTTAGCCTTGCCGCATCTAACCCTGTTTTAGTCATTTCCGATTAATGAGGCCTGAGGTAACGATTACCTTTCACATATCACATATCACATATCACATCACTTTGAATGCCATATGGCCATTTCCATTGACTACTAATTGCCTTCCACAAAATACAACCCTTAAGCTCATACGTCTCAAGGAGGGTGTTAAGCTAAGGGAAGTTTCCTTCTCTACCACCACTGATGTACGTCTGTAAAAAAACAATGTACGTAATCTTTAGAAATGTAATGTCATACAAACATCCATATAAGTTTTCCAAGAACAGGACAAACCAAAGGTAATTTCCTACCACATCATGTCGGGAAATCCCTAGGATAAGTAGCGTATAGTCCTTGCATTGGATATTTCATAATGAAGAGACCACTGCTACTATATGTATATTGGGATTTAAACCCCAAACAATCAATAAGCAGTCCCCCACTATGAAAATCCAAAATATCAATATCATCACAACCAACCTGCATAATCGTCGCATATATGTAACGACCCGCCTTTTTGGAAAGTTTAAACCGACGATCAAATACACATGCCGATTCCAAACCATTAAAAAAAGGCAGATGGTTATTGGGGTAATTAAGAAAAGAAAAGAAATAAAGGAAATGAAACAACACAGAATCTCGCAGCGGAACGATAAAATATAATAGTCAAATAAACAGTTCATGAAGCTGTTTACTATACTTAGACAATTATTTATACAACATTTATCAGAGTTATACATATACAACAGAACAAATAAATAATGCAGCAGACAACATGACGCACAGATAATAATAGTAATAGTATACCAAATCTTCGTCTTCGTCCTCCAGAATAGATCTTCAAAAATCTGAAAACTCAGGACTGACCCGAGCGTAATGAAAAGACAAAACACTCGAGTCAGGACTAAAATATCCATATGAAAGTTAAATCAATCGTAAATAAATATGAGTGTGACGGCGTCAGAGATGTTTACGGGGTTTGACATCTCATATCCAGTGTCAACGTGCGTGCAATAACTTAAGAGATGTTACGGGATTTTCCACCTTTCAAGGATCCGTTAAACTATCTACTAGGTAGTAATGTACGCTAAGTAGATAATGTCTATCAGTAATATAAAGTATCAAAATAGCGTTAAGGCGTTACCATAATCCCCCTTAACACATTTTATATTCCCAAAAGCATATACAAGACCGTAGTTTCCCCAAAACCGGAAGTCACCAGAGGGCAATCCATATACTCAAGGTACAAACCAAAACATAGTGGTCGCGAATAGGATAATCAGTATGACAAGGTACATGAGGCGATACCAACTAGGATACTAGTAGTTGCGTGATCCGGACTGATGTTGAGCATAGCAGCTACTACCTCAACACCGCGAAACAACACTCCCAAATCAAGGGGTGCACCCAAATCAAATCACAAATGTAATAGATATGGTATCGAAGAAGTGTGTCCGCTAGAGGTGGCGAACCTCAATGGCCCGGCGCGGCTCCTGTTTTAGTAATGTCAGGGGTCATCCAATATCGTTTTCTTTCTTCAGTCAACGCGTTCACCAAACCATCCACTTCATTCTGGATCAACACTCCGCGTGTAATAGTTATTAAAGTGGTTTTCGGTATCGACAGAGAGTATGTCCATATCCGATCCCGGTCTCTTTAATAACTACGTATTATTACACTGATGGCTCTTTTATATTTCAAATTGATTCATGATTGATAACAAAATATCATATTCGCTTTAAAATTAAATCCATTTCAAAATCATCATATATTCAAAATTATCAATTTTGTCCGATAAATCAATTTCACTTCAAAATTTGATTCAAATTCAATTTAGGTTATAATCTCTACTTTAACCTAGTTCGTATTTAAACCAAAGGTTTAAATATAAACATTTCCGTCTCTTTAACCAGTTTGAATTTAAGAAAATAGTTTAAATTGTTTAAAATAGTTAAATAATTCAAAATAGTTTAATAGAAAATATTTAAATAGTTTAAACGAAAATAATTTGAATATAAAATGGTTTATATATAAAATAGTTTGGAAAAAATCAAAAATTATTTGATAAATAATTCCAAAGTCAAACCGGTCAACTTCCCAAATTTCCTATCCAAATCAAATCCAAATTCCATTTCGATTTAATTGATTTATTCCAATTTCAACTTGAATAAATTTCTATTCCACGTAAATTTTGATTTCAATTCACAAATTTCTTTAAATTTCAATTCAATTCCAAATTAATTTAAATCTAAATTTCAAATAAATTTTCAATTCCAAACTCAAACTTGGAATATCATTTCATATCAATTTTCTTAGAAATATTCAGAGTTCGATTAAAAGTCCAATCTTTTAAAACAAATCAACTTTCAAAAATTTACACCGTATTTCAATTTTCAATTTAAATCTAAACTTCGATTTTATTTAATAATTTCGTTTACCAAGTTTAAATTCTAACATTTCGAGCTCCAATTCAAAATAATTCAATTTCCATAAATTGGATTTTATTCTTAAAATCAATTCATTTAAATAATTTCAAAACAACTTTTAAAATCATTTAATTTATCCAACTCGGTGTCCGTATATAATTTTCTAACCTATGGCCAAGTGATTAGTTATTACAATTAAATGTCAGGGATGAATATATCATTTAAATCAATCACAGTGTCATATGTATGCATAGCAGGATATATATAAACAAATAAACATCCAAACATTTAAATATCAACCAATAACATCCATCGAAATACATCATCCAATAGGCAATACAATTCACGGCAATTTCATATTTATCAATGTCAGGTAATTTAATCGCAATTCAATTTTAATTTAAATTTAACTGTCAATTTAATTTTTTTAACGGTGAATTCAAATGACAATCGATATGATAATTAAATTTTATCAAACAACAACAAATAAAAATCATAACTATGCATAATGTCAAATTTAACTAGCATAAAGATATTTAGTACGTTGTGAGCGTTATAAAACACTCACCTTGATTTTACGATTTTAAATCAAATCGAACGACGTTCGATTTAACATAAAATTTTAATGAGCTCCAAACACTTTCGGATCTGCACGGCAGCGCAGCTCTCATCTCCGTGATTCCGGCGCTTCTTCCCCAACGTGAAATTCACGTATGCAAACCCATTAGCCGCCGATTTTCAAGCAATTTTCATGACCACCTCGTCGACTTTCAGAACGATCAGCTAGTGCCACCACGAAGCCCTTCACCAGAGCCACCTACGCGCCAAGTTTCATCCCGTCATTCGCCGTCGTTTGCACGCAATCCAAGAAAATACGTACACACTTCCATGTCAGATCTGGACGAATCCATAAAAATTAGCATACATCAACCGTATGGATTTGAAGAACTCGTCGAGATTTACACTTTTGCTTTTGGAATTTTTTGATTTCGTCGAACGGATTGAGAGATATTAAGAAAAGAAGATCGGCAATTTCTGGCCATGGAATAGGTGGCGGCCATGATTTAGAATTAGGGTTTCTGGATTAAAATAATAATAAAACTGTCTCGGTTTGCGTGCGTATTTATATAGGTAGGTCCAAAATCATCCGAACTCCAATCGAGACGTGCCGCCAGGCGTTTATAAGGTTTTACCCCCATTCCGGACGCAATGGAACTAGTTTCAAGGCCTAATTCGATCATATCTGGAAGATAGCTGTCAGGACACGATTCTTCGTCTTTCGAAAAATTCAACATCGACACTCACTTTATCGACTGCCGAGAAATCGAACGACGGAAAACCGAACACTGAGGGTTTTTAAGAAAAAGAATTTAGGAAAAGAAAATAGAAATAGATAGAAATTAGGGAGGAGAGAAGACATAAGATAGAATATTTTAGAATTGAAAGAAATAGAAGAAAAAGAGAATAGAGGAAAAAGAAAAACAGAAGAAAATAGAACGGAAAGAAAATAGAGAAAATAGAACGGGACAGAAAACAACAGAACAACATCAGAATCTCACAATTCGCAGCGGAACAACATATAATAATAAATGAATAATCTTTAACCAAAGAACTATATCAGTTATTACATTTCATACATTTCATTACATCATATCATCAGAGTGTACAACAACAACAAATAGTGCAGCGGAAAAAGAAATACTATATAAGTAATATGCCATGCCATCCATCTTGCCTCCAGCAACTCCAGAATATCCAGAATATCCTGATAAACCTAACTCTTGACTGCCCGTGTGAAAATTGGTGGGCACCCAGAGTTTAGGAAGGAAAACAATAAACTCCAAGTCAGTCATGTGACTGGTGTGAGAACTCAAAACAGTTTATTTATCTTTAAAATCAAAATAGAGGAATATTTTTATTTCAATTCGCAATGCTTTTAAAAATGAGACTACCATAAGACCTCCCGCATACACACACATGCAAACGCAGAATCGGAGGAGATTTCTCCTTATGATAGTCAAAGATGCTTGATACGCATTTAAAATAACATTTGGTATTATTACTAGTGCATAGTGTAGAGAAAATTCATTTCGAAAGTAGAATATAAATCTTAGCCAACATACGACCATTATCATATGCCTACTATAGCTAACTATGTTCAATAGCAGGTTACCGCCACATTCCATAGCAGGTTATACAACTAAAACCGTACAAGTCACGTATTGTTTCTTTGGATTTCCAACAAATGGTCAGGCCAAGGAACTTCCCATTGCCACATGAGAATGCCTCTGGAAAGACATCCCCGAGAACCAAACCGGAACTCTGCCAACACAAGGCCGGGTTACCCCTAACTGGGTAACTACTGACACGAGCACGCCATTCCCCGATCGTAAACGACCTTTCTCACGGGATCCCGAAAACCAACAACCACAAAGTAATAAATTCGTAGTAACCACATAGGTTAAATATCTGGGCTCCATACCATGATACAACCTCTATCCAGAAGGAAATGTACATACCCTAAAGGGTACTACCCCTCATAACCTTGCTGCATCTTTCCTGTTTTGACCATTTCCGGGGTGTGAGGTTCGACGAAGTCACGTCCACAAAAACATACTTTATACAAAAGCCATGCTTTGGGTCAACAAATGATCAACACGATGATCACCAAGATAAACGATCAAATAAACGATCCTATCACAATAATCAACACAATGATCATTTCAGCATCACTCAGCATATCACATTACCAAATTGGGAATATATCGCTGATAACTTCAACTATATTACCTCTGAGCTCGTACGTCTCAGAGAAGGGTGTTAAGCTAAAGAATAAATTCTTCGCCACCAACAGAAATATATTTGAAAGAAATCGGCTTTATATCTCAACTTGTAATGTCAGACACACAATCCATACAAGTTTGTTCCGGGCTCGAACAAAACCGAAGGCACTTACAAAGAAGTCCTTGCAATCCGGATATTCACAATCCTGATCGGATTCACCATCACATATGGAGAACTCTATACCGGAGCAACTCGGTGCAGAGTAAATCGACAGGTCATCCTATCGCTCTCGCAAATACCGGGTCTTCAACACCGATCTTCAATGCAATTCACAATGACGTATCACATATTCGGAATGGGTTATACGACCCCATGGTCCTTTCCCGGTTAACCCGAATAGTGAGCGCTTATTCAAAAATAAGTGTAGCATTCACATTCAAACAAATCACATCAAATACCCATTCAAAGGGAAATATTGATAGTCGGTTATTGAACTATCACTGGATATGCACACATCACCAGATTCCAAATAATTTTCCAAATTATTTATTTTCCAAAAATATCTTCACTAGATATATAATTTCATACTTCAAAAATAAATCAATATTTATTTTTAAACCAATTCTACTTTCTTTTATAAATTCAATAGTGAATTTATAATTCCAAGATATCAATGAATATTCGATTTCAATTATTCATTTCAATTTTCTTTTCAATTTATCTTCAAAAAGATAAATTCTCAAAGTATTCGCTTTATATTGGAAAACATTTCCATACTTATTTATTCACAAGTAATTCACAAATTTTATTTAATTTCAACACTTAGAAAATATTCAATATACTTAAATCGAAATTAAGTATATATTTCATTCTTTAAGGAAATCATTCTCTTCAACATATTTATTTGGGCCAAAACGAATGTTGCGTAAAACATCGTTACGACAACCCAAAATCACTAGTATAGGGATTCGAATTTAAATAGATATATAAATCCCAATACTATACAAAACATTTCCTTTCGGAAATCATTTACTATAACAACAGTGTTATAATCCACCATTTCCTTTTATTTCTCGAAAACGTCTATTTCAACAATGAATGTTGAAATCTATGGTTTCGAATCTCAACACATTTTAAAACATCGTTAGATCGTTTTAATTCTATTTCAAATATCACATTCAAAACAATTTCTTTAACATATTATTCACTATTCAAAAACGTGAATATACTACGTTAACAACTTTCATCACTTCTATTCATTTTATTTCAAAGGATTATCCACAGTAAAAAATGTGAATATAACTTCATAAATAGGTTTTCAACAATTTTGCTTATCAAAATAAGTCGTTTGTGAATTTATAAACAACATTTATAAATTCCATTTCTATTTATTTATTTATAAAAACTTCCTTTTATAAATTCTTTTATTAATCTATTTCAGTTTATAACTCAATTATAAACTAAAAGTTCATATTATAAGTTAAATACTTATAAAACGATTATTTTACAAAATCGTTCTTTTTAACTTCCCAAATTATAAATCTTATAACTTATAAGATTCATTCATTTATCCAAAATCATTATTTTAATAACTTAATTAATTTTATAAACCTACTGCTTATAAAATTCCATTTATAACTTCACCGTATAAAATTCTGTAAATTCCATTCAATTATGAAATTCATTTTTCACTTCATTCAAACACTTATAAAAACTCGTTTTATAATGTCCATATTTCAATTTATAAATATCCATTTATAAATCTCTTAATATAATTCAATTTATATTATTCTTTTAAAACTTCTTTAATCTCCTTTATTATTTCACCATTTTGATTTATAAAATAATTAAATTTTATAAATCCTATATTTAAACTTTTCACAAAAATTCTAAAATATCTCGATTAAACTATTTTATAAACTCAATAGCATCATATTCTCAAAAATCAGTTTTTAACTATATTTCTCAAAAATCATAATTTTTATAACATTAAAAATTATAACGTTTATTTATTTAAAATAGATCAAATTCCAAACATATAGTATATTTTCAAAAATCACTTTATAAATCATTTTAAAATTCCAAAACTTGGTCCAATGATGCTACACACCAAATAGTCAATCACGACAACAACGATATCATATATCAATATGAAAATCCATCAAATATCAAAATATCTGAAATCAAATAAAAAACTGTTGAGGAATCCAGTTGGATCCCTCCAACCTTTTTTCCTGCATCCAAAAACATTAGCACAATACCAATTTCGCTCCAGTACGAAATTATCGCGGTATATGTTCTTATTAAATATTATCCGCTTAATAACGGCGTAATAGGGTCTCATCCGCTAAAAAAATGCGGGAAATCAACAACTGCAATATATACATATGCCAATATATATATATTGATATTATATATAATACCAATTTCACTGTTTATGAAATATTCGCGGTATATGTTTTTAATAAATAACATCCGCTTACTAACGGCGTATAATGTCTATTTTAACAATCAATAGATATCAATTAACATTCAAACATGCATTCAAATATTTTAAATCTAACTATTTAAAATAAAATCGAAACCTATTCGATTGAGTGAGAAGTTCTCACCTTGATTTTATTTCCGTTTTAGCGATTTATTTCGAATAAAATTAAACGGACGTTTAATTTTACCCAAAATTCTCACTAACTCCAAACGACTCCAAACCAACTCCATCGCGTAGTGCTCGTCCATACGATTCCAACGCAACTGAGTTTGCATTTTTTCGACCTCGTATGAAAAAGTTATGAATATTTGAAGTTACACGTGTTTATATACATAGATTTATAACATAAATTTAAACTAATTTAAACCTACAACATCACAGGCCGTTCGATTTGCTCCCATCAGATCCTGGCCGTGCACTGCGTCTCCCTCTCCCTCACAAACGCACGCGATATCTACAGGAAGGCCGAACCCAACATTCAATTTTAGGTTTTGATTTTGCAATTTAACTACTCGATGAAACTCGATCACATCTCCGCCATGTCGAAGCCCCTAACCTAAGCTACCCACGCCCAGGAGCAAGTTGAACTCGGCCCCTCGATGAGCCTCGAAAGGCGTGCCAAACCTGCGTGCGTCGGCCCCCTGTAGCTTCCTCCACACGACTCCGTTTCCGATCATAACTGTTGAATCTCTCCGTCTCGATATGCTCTACGTTTTGTTAGTTGGAGCCTTCATCTAATTTCGCCTAGATTGGGAGGAAAACGTGGAGGAAGAAGGTGAACTGCTGGCCGTTCAGGGGGGGGGGGGTGGCGGCTAGGGTTTGTGTTTTTTTTTTTTTTTTTTTAATTTTTGTGAAGGGGTAGGGCTATTTATAAGGAACGAGCGACACTATTCATCCCGGAAATTCCGAACTCCGATTTAGGCGCCATAACCAGCGTTTCTAGGGTTTACCCCGCGTTCCGGACACAATGGAACATGTTTCGGAAGCTAATTCGGAAGTATGTGCGAGTTATGGCTGTAAACGCTCAATTTGAATTAAACCGATTTATGTCGATTTCTAGGCGTTTTAATTCGTATCGGACAAACCGTAAATCCAATTGACTTGAAATTTGAAACCTTACAATAATATCACATTACGGATCCGATGAAACTGGTTTCGTCGAAATCCGAGACTTTTTGAAAAATGGCTATTTTAGCTCGTCAAATTTAAATTAAAAATAAATCGATGCGTTTCGAGCTGCCACGATCAAACGGTAGCTCCGATTGACACGAAAATTGAAATCCGGTAATAACTAACTATTACGGATCCAATGGAACTAGTTTCGTTCAATTCTGAGACTGTTCAAAAATTGACTATTTTTACTAGTCGATTTAATATTAAAATATTCAATTTTCACAAATTAACTTTTAATTCGATTTTAAAAGTTCTAAAATATCGTTCTAACTTCCATATGATAAAATAAAATTTTACAAATCATTTTCAATCATATTTAACCCAATTTTCAATTATTTCCATAATTTAACATATTAAATTATCGATTTAATTATCCAATTAAATCCAAGAATTCAAATAAAAATTTATTCGACTTATAAATTCACTTATTAATATTTTAAAATTAACTAAATATTCAAATTTTAATTTCTAAAAATTCTGGGTCGTTACAATCTTCCCCCCTTAAAAGAATTTCGTCCTCGAAATTAACAAGTAAGAAAAGTTACAGAATTTATTAATTTTCCCAAAAATTCATAGTTAAACTTCTTACAAATCTTTACTAAGTTTTCAAATCATACTTAATTATCTTTTCGAAAACAACTACCATTGTTTAACTTTAAATTCCAAAATCAAAGTTAAAGTTTTCAAAAATTTTCCAACTTTCTCAAATTTTTTCTAACGCCTTAAATTTCCGGAAAAATTCGCCATAGTCTCCTTTGCGTGGCTCGATCCGAAAAAAAATGACAGTATATATATCAAAAATATACATCTCATCAAGTAATGAGGCATCCCGAAGGGAAAAAAGTGTAAAAGTACTGTATTTAATCCGAGATATGTACCTTATATTTTATTAGCAAGCATATACGGCTAATATTGCGCAAAAGCGAGCTCCAAATGCGAAGCAAACGTGATCCGCACCTACTAATCACTCAACAAACAACATGAGAATCATGCATATAGACAATAGTATCAATATACAACATATAGTAACATAATAACTATATATGTCAACATAGCAATTGAAACAAAAGCAATATATTCAACCATCAACCAACTAACATCACTAACCAATAAATATTCATTCATATTCTCATTAATATTAAATGAAATAGGTTTTCAATTTAATCACATTTGATTTATTAACAGTGAATGTTCTTACTAACATTCATTCTCAATTAGTTTATATTCACTAATTCATATTCAAGTTAGTTCACTTCCAATTCAAATTCAATTCTATTCAAATTTATTTACTTTCAATTGAATTCAATTACTTTAGCTTCCAATTTTATTAATTTAATTTCATTAACACTTAATGAATTATATACAATCAACTAACTATCATATAACAATCAATGTATATTAATTACAACCAAATTCCTTTGCTTATCAATTGGTTTAATTTAATTGATTTTCATTCAATTATTCAACTTTCAATAACATTAGATTTTAAATGAATTAACACTTATATTCATTATTTCATATCAACTTAATTCACATTCAATTGATTAATATTCAATCCATTCATTCAATCCAATTACTAAAGTTGAATTTCATTTATATAACTCAAGTTCATAAATATATTCATTAGTTTCACTTCTTACATATATAAGTTTATTCACAATTGTAAATCACTTTAATTATAATTTAACTCTTATAATTCTTTTTGCTTATACAATTATTCTTCAATTTAGATTATTCAAACAACTAAACAATCAACTTATATACTCTTTAATAATTTTGAAAAATTATTCCTTTATATATAAAAATATACTCAAGGTAAAATTACTTCATTTACCCAATTTTCAAACAATATTATGTCGAATTGTTCTATTCAAGTGTTTATAGATCCCTATCAACAACGTTAATTACTCGTATTAACCAGAATCTATATACCACTCAACAAACCAATCATCACAATATAAAACAATTTTATATAGTCACTAACAAATACGCTCTCATAGCTATTATTACACTCAAACTCATTCTAGAGTACTACAGACTCTATCTCTAATGAATAATACCCAACAGAACCATGGTTGTCGCTTAACCATAAGCTCCGATACCATATTGTCAGGACACGATTCTTCGTCTTCCGAAAAATTCAACATCGACACTCACTTTATCGACTGCCGAGAAATCGAACGACGGAAAACCGAACACTGAGTGTTTTTAAGAAAAAGAATTTAGGAAAAGAAAATAGAAATAGATAGAAATTAGGGAGGAGAGAAGATAGAAGATAGAATATTTTAGAATTGAAAGAAATAGAAGAAAAAGAGAATAGAGGAAAAAGAAAAACAGAAGAAAATAGAACGGAAAGAAAATAGAGAAAATAGAACGGGACAGAAAACAACAGAACAACATCAGAATCTCACAATTCGCAGCGGAACAACATATAATAATAAATGAATAATCTTTAACCAAAGAACTATATCAGTTATTACATTTCATACATTTCATTACATCATATCATCAGAGTGTACAACAACAACAAATAGTGCAGCGGAAAAAGAAATACTATATAAGTAATATGCCATGCCATCCATCTTGCCTCCAGCAACTCCAGAATATCCTGATAAACCTAACTCTTGACTGCTCGTGTGAAAATTGGTGGGCACCCAGAGTTTAGGAAGGAAAACAATAAACTCCAAGTCAGTCATGTGACTGGTGTGAGAACTCAAAACAGTTTATTTATCTTTAAAATCAAAATAGAGGAATATTTTTATTTCAATTCGCAATGCTTTTAAAAATGAGACTACCATAAGGCCTCCCGCACACACACACATGCAAACGCAGAATCGGAGGAGATTTCTCCTTATGATAGTCAAAGATGCTTGATACGCATTTAAAATAACATTTGGTATTATTACTAGTGCATAGTGTAGAGAAAATTCATTTCGAAAGTAGAATATAAATCTTAGCCAACATACGACCATTATCATATGCCTACTATAGCTAACTATGTTCAATAGCAGGTTACCGCCACATTCCATAGCAGGTTATACAACTAAAACCGTACAAGTCACGTATTGTTTCTTTGGATTTCCAACAAATGGTCAGGCCAAGGAACTTCCCATTGCCACATGAGAATGCCTCTGGAAAGACATCCCCGAGAACCAAACCGGAACTCTGCCAACACAAGGCCGGGTTACCCCTAACTGGGTAACTACTGACACGAGCACGCCATTCCCCGATCGTAAACGACCTTTCTCACGGGATCCCGAAAACCAACAACCACAAAGTAATAAATTCGTAGTAACCACATAGGTTAAATATCTGGGCTCCATACCATGATACAACCTCTATCCAGAAGGAAATGTACATACCCTAAAGGGTGCTACCCCTCATAACCTTGCTGCATCTTTCCTGTTTTGACCATTTCCGGGGTGTGAGGTTCGACGAAGTCACGTCCACAAAAACATACTTTATACAAAAGCCATGCTTTGGGTCAACAAATGATCAACACGATGATCACCAAGATAGACGATCAAATAAACGATCCTATCACAATAATCAACACAATGATCATTTCAGCATCACTCAACATATCACATTACCAAATTGGGAATATATCGCTGATAACTTCAACTATATAACCTCTGAGCTCGTACGTCTCAGAGAAGGGTGTTAAGCTAAAGAATAAATTCTTCGCCACCAACAGAAATATATTTGAAAGAAATCGGCTTTATATCTCAACTTGTAATGTCAGACACACAATCCATACAAGTTTGTTCCGGGCTCGAACAAAACCGAAGGCACTTACAAAGAAGTCCTTGCAATCCGGATATTCACAATCCTGATCGGATTCACCATCACATATGGAGAACTCTATACCGGAGCAACTCGGTGCAGAGTAAATCGACAGGTCATCCTATCGCTCTCGCAAATACCGGGTCTTCAACACCGATCTTCAATGCAATTCACAACGACGTATCACATATTCGGAATGAGTTATACGACCCCATGGTCCTTTCCCGGTTAACCCGAATAGTGAGCGCTTATTCAAAAATAAGTGTAGCATTTACATTCAAACAAATCACATCAAATACCCATTCAAAGGGAAATATTGATAGTCGGTTATTGAACTATCACTGGATATGCACACATCACCAGATTCCAAATAATTTTCCAAATTATTTATTTTCCAAAAATATCTTCACTAGATATATAATTTCATACTTCAAAAATAAATCAATATTTATTTTTAAACCAATTCTACTTTCTTTTATAAATTCAATAGTGAATTTATAATTCCAAGATATCAATGAATATTCGATTTCAATTATTCATTTCAATTTTCTTTTCAATTTATCTTCAAAAAGATAAATTCTCAAAGTATTCGCTTTATATTGGAAAACATTTCCATACTTATTTATTCACAAGTAATTCACAAATTTTATTTAATTTCAACACTTAGAAAATATTCAATATACTTAAATCGAAATTAAGTATATATTTCATTCTTTAAGGAAATCATTCTCTTCAACATATTTATTTGGGCCAAAACGAATGTTGCGTAAAACATCGTTACGACAACCCAAAATCACTAGTATAGGGATTCGAATTTAAATAGATATATAAATCCCAATACTATACAAAACATTTCCTTTCGGAAATCATTTACTATAACAACAGTGTTATAATCCACCATTTCCTTTTATTTCTCGAAAACGTCTATTTCAACAATGAATGTTGAAATCTATGGTTTCGAATCTCAACACATTTAAAACTTCGTTAGATCGTTTTAATTCTATTTCAAATATCACATTCAAAACAATTTCTTTAACATATTATTCACTATTCAAAAACGTGAATATACTACGTTAACAACTTTCATCACTTCTATTCATTTTATTTCAAAGGATTATCCACAGTCAAAAATGTGAATATAACTTCATAAATAGGTTTTCAACAATTTTGCTTATCAAAATAAGTCGTTTGTGAATTTATAAATAACGTTTATAAATTCCATTTCTATTTATTTATTTATAAAAACTTCCTTTTATAAATTCTTTTATTAATCTATTTCAGTTTATAACTCAATTATAAACTAAAAGTTCATATTATAAGTTAAATACTTATAAAACGATTATTTTACAAAATCGTTCTTTTTAACTTCCCAAATTATAAATCTTATAACTTATAAGATTCATTCATTTATCCAAAATCATTATTTTAATAACTTAATTAATTTTATAAACCTACTGCTTATAAAATTCCATTTATAACTTCACCGTATAAAATTCTATAAATTCCATTCAATTATGAAATTCATTTTTCACTTCATTCAAACACTTATAAAAACTCGTTTTATAATGTCCATATTTCAATTTATAAATATCCATTTATAAATCTCTTAATATAATTCAATTTATATTATTCTTTTAAAACTTCTTTAATCTCCTTTATTATTTCACCATTTTGATTTATAAAATAATTAAATTTTATAAATCCTATATTTAAACTTTTCACAAAAATTCTAAAATATCTCGATTAAACTATTTTATAAACTCAATAGCATCATATTCTCAAAAATCAGTTTTTAACTATATTTCTCAAAAATCATAATTTTTATAACATTAAAAATTATAACGTTTATTTATTTAAAATAGATCAAATTCCAAACATATAGTATATTTTCAAAAATCACTTTATAAATCATTTTAAAATTCCAAAACTTGGTCCAATGATGCTACACACCAAATAGTCAATCACGACAACAACGATATCATATATCAATATGAAAATCCATCAAATATCAAAATATCTGAAATCAAATAAAAAACTGTTGAGGAATCCAGTTGGATCCCTCCAACCTGTTTTCCTGCATCCAAAAACATTAGCACAATACCAATTTCGCTCCAGTACGAAATTATCGCGGTATATGTTCTTATTAAATATTATCCGCTTAATAACGGCGTAATAGGGTCTCATCCGCTAAAAAAATGCGGGAAATCAACAACTGCAATATATACATATGCCAATATATATATATTGATATTATATATAATACCAATTTCACTGTTTATGAAATATTCGCGGTATATGTTTTTAATAAATAACATCCGCTTACTAACGGCGTATAATGTCTATTTTAACAATCAATAGATATCAATTAACATTCAAACATGCATTCAAATATTTTAAATCTAACTATTTAAAATAAAATCGAAACCTATTCGATTGAGTGAGAAGTTCTCACCTTGATTTTATTTCCGTTTTAGCGATTTATTTCGAATAAAATTAAACGGACGTTTAATTTTACCCAAAATTCTCACTAACTCCAAACGACTCCAAACCAACTCCATCGCGTAGTGCTCGTCCATACGATTCCAACGCAACTGAGTTTGCATTTTTTCGACCTCGTATGAAAAAGTTATGAATATTTGAAGTTACACGTGTTTATATACATAGATTTATAACATAAATTTAAACTAATTTAAACCTACAACATCACAGGCCGTTCGATTTGCTCCCATCAGATCCTGGCCGTGCACTGCGTCTCCCTCTCCCTCACAAACGCACGCGATATCTACAGGAAGGCCGAACCCAACATTCAATTTTAGGTTTTGATTTTGCAATTTAACTACTCGATGAAACTCGATCACATCTCCGCCATGTCGAAGCCCCTAACCTAAGCTACCCACGCCCAGGAGCAAGTTGAACTCGGCCCCTCGATGAGCCTCGAAAGGCGTGCCAAACCTGCGTGCGTCGGCCCCCTGTAGCTTCCTCCACACGACTCCGTTTCCGATCATAACCGTTGAATCTCTCCGTCTCGATATGCTCTACGTTTTGTTAGTTGGAGCCTTCATCTAATTTCGCCTAGATTGGGAGGAAAACGTGGAGGAAGAAGGTGAACTGCTGGCCGTTCAGGGGGCGGCGGCGGCTAGGGTTTGTGTTTTTTTTTTTTGTTTTTTTTTATTTTTGTGAAGGGGTAGGGCTATTTATAAGGAACGAGCGACACTATTCATCCCGGGAATTCCGAACTCCGATTTAGGCGCCGTAACCAGCGTTTCTAGGGTTTACCCCGCGTTCCGGACACAATGGAACAGGTTTCGGAAGCTAATTCGGAAGTATGTGCGAGTTATGGCTGTAAACGCTCAATTTGAATTAAACCGATTTAAGTCGATTTCTAGGCGTTTTAATTCGTATCGGACAAACCGTAAATCCAATTGACTTGAAATTTGAAACCTTACAATAATATCACATTACGGATCCGATGAAACTGGTTTCGTCGAAATCCGAGACTTTTTGAAAAATGGCTATTTTAGCTCGTCAAATTTAAATTAAAAATAAATCGATGCGTTTCGAGCTGCCACGATCAAACGGTAGCTCCGATTGACACGAAAATTGAAATCCGGTAATAACTAACTATTACGGATCCAATGGAACTGGTTTCGTTCAATTCTGAGACTGTTCAAAAATTGACTATTTTTACTAGTCGATTTAATATTAAAATATTCAATTTTCACAAATTAACTTTTAATTCGATTTTAAAAGTTCTAAAATATCGTTCTAACTTCCATATGATAAAATAAAATTTTACAAATCATTTTCAATCATATTTAACCCAATTTTCAATTATTTCCATAATTTAACATATTAAATTATCGATTTAATTATCCAATTAAATCCAAGAATTCAAATAAAAATTTATTCGACTTATAAATTCACTTATTAATATTTTAAAATTAACTAAATATTCAAATTTTAATTTCTAAAAATTCTGGGTCGTTACAATAGCTTTTCGAAGTCGATTATTTTAATTAAATTCGAAATTAAATTTCTACGCGTTTCAAGCTCGCACGGCCAAACGACAAGTCCAATTGCTATGAAAATTGAAATCCTACCATAATTTACTATTACGGATCCGATGAAACAAGTTTCGTCGAAATCCGAGACTGTTTGAAAAATGACTATTTTAACTCGTCAATTAAATATTAAAATATTCAATTTTCATAAATTTACTTTTAATTCGATTTTAAAAGTTCTACAACATCATTCTAACTTTAATATGATAAAATAGAATTTTACAAATCATTTTTAATCATATTAAACCCGTTATCCAATTATTCAAATAATTTCAAATATTAAATTATTCAACAAATTACATTAATAATCATTTTCCTTCAATAATCACCTTAAATTTTCTAATTAAAATAGCTAAAAATACGGGTCGTTACACGCTCCCCCACTCAAAACTTTTCGTCCCCGAAAAGGAAAAGAGGGGAAAAGGAACTAAGTATAGAATTCAACATTAGATATATTTTATTCAAAGTTACCAACTTATAAAACAATGAAATTCCATTTATAAAGTCATAACTACGTTTCCACAATGTTACTCCGAACGACTTTCTAAATTTAAAAGTTAGTTATCAAAACAAGTTATAAAATTTAAAAACTTGAAAAATTTTCTAACACCCGGATTCACGGAAAATTTCGGCAGGTTCTCCTTTGCGCGGCTCGATCGAAAATTTTTACAATTCAATATATAACACAAATATAACCAATATATATCAAATATACATCTCATCTCAATGATGAGGCATCCCATATATGGGGAAACAACATATATATATCACCAATACCATATAAAACCATAAGCGTACCTTTTATTTAGCATTTATTAGCAGTTTACTTACATTTTGTATTTAGCACAGAAGCGAGCTCTACAACGAAGCGCAACCCCTTTGCTACCTACTAAAATGCTCAATAACTAAGTTAGAACCATGCATATAAAGATAGATCGATATATTTAGCCTACATAACATATATATAGCCTATTTAGCTTCAAAACTGAGATTCCAATTTTAGGACAGCAAACAAATCTCAGTTTTAGGTCACTTAACTATAAAATTTGGCAACAGAATCTAAACAAAAGTTGTTGTATTCATTTCAAGCTTTCCGGAATGTCTAAAATCATCGAATTCGGACAATACATTCAAAAGTTACGGCCGTTTTACTTAGAGGATACGCCTCAGCCTGGGCAATGAATTGCGCAGGTCAGCGACGTTCACCCACGTTTTCTACCTTCTAAACGATATCAAAACACAAAACACTTAAAACAAAAGTTTTAGCTTAAGTTCTTAGATTTCCAGAAAGTGCAAGATCATCAAAATCCGATAAACCAGTCAAAAGATATGGCGAAAATACTAAGAGTGTATACTACTGATTTTACTTATTTTTACACAGGACAGCGAGTAACATTCAAGTTTTTAACCAAGCAGACAAAGAAATTTTCTCAAGTTATCTAAACAAAAGTTGTGCTATAGTTTCTAAGCTTTCCGAAAAGTCCAAAATCGTCGAATTCCGTTCAGCCATTTAAATGTTATGGTTGTTTTCGTTTCAGCATATATTGGACAATGTTGGATTTTTTTTTTCTTCCAAAAATTTGCTTTTATTATTTCAAAGTACAAAACATCAAAACTTCAAATTTTCTAAAGAACAATCATAAACACAAAGTCATCTATTTTCTTATTCATCCATGCAATATGTTTACATTCAATTTGTTTCCGATTTATTCAAGTTTGTTTCATTCACATTTTTAATTCAAGTCAATTTGCTCCCAGTTTGAATTTAATTATTTAAAATTTTATTCCGTTTATTCAATTCCATTAACACTAATGAATTCTACTTAATCAATTATCATCCATCTAACAACCAATGCATATCAAACATTAACATCCATCCAAAATCTACACTAAATCAATTATACATTTCCAAGTCAATTTTAATTTCATACACTTCCAAGTTTATTGACATTTAGTTATATTCAAATTTAATTAGTTTCCATTTACCAATTTTATATTTCATTAAGTTTAAATTTTATTCATTCACTTATACATGTATCATTCATTTTATAGCTTAAATTTCTTTTATATTTACAACTATCAATAGATCTTTACATTTTATTTTTCACTCTCACACTGGTATATTATTTCTCTACTTATCCTTATTAGCATTTTAAACCCTTTAAGTATTTGGTAAGTTATAGTTATGCAAATAGAATGTAGTTAAACAACATACAACTTCTTTTCATTTAAAGTTGAATTTTCAATTTATCAATTCTTAAGTCATTACTTAAATTTCACTATAATTTAATTTCACATTTACATTCACATATAGTATTTTCATTTTATATTAACATAATTGTGAATCACCTTTAAATGTTAATTTAAATTCCAATTATTTGCTAACAATTTTATTTATATTTGCAAACCATTAATTAAATGCATATTTCATTATTCAAACCTATACTTGTATATTATCCAATTAACAATTCATATAACATTTTTGAACTTCTTAAGTATTTTGGTAAGTTATATCTAAGCTATAGAATGAAATTTAATACTATGCGAGTTTTACAGTTTCAATTTTATTTTAAGTTCATAATTTCCTAATTCTAAGGATTTCTACTTCAATTGATATTTTCACTTAGCTCTTAGGTTCATTTCTCATTTCACAATTCAGAAGTTCCTTAATGATTCAAGTCTAAATTCATTTCAATCATAAAAAAAAATCAGTAATTATTAAAGAACTTAAGAATTCCAATCCCGGTTTCATTTCAAATCAAGGTTTGAAATAATATATACTTACATAATTTATATATCAAATCATACTATAGAGAATGCAAAACAAAATAAAATTTGAGTCAAAACAAGGTTTAGACAAGCTATTAAGTGGTCTCCCCCGCTCGGACTCTCGAAAATAAACGCCAACGATGCGTGCACACATCATCGAAATCATTTTCTAGCGTCAAGAGAAGGGAATATAACACTTATCATAAAAAAAATCCTTCGAAAACAATTTCAACTCAATTATACTATCATATAATGCTCATATTATATTTTTCAAATTCTTGTAAGTCAATCTCAAACACCGGAATTTAAATTCCCAAATCCAAGTTAAAATTCATTTATATTCATTATCAATTGTGTTTACAAGATTTCATTTTCCTAAATCCATTGTTATTTAATCAATTGTTGTAAATATTGACTGATCAAACAATAACGATAATAATCTAATATTATCATCTCCTAACAATCAATTCAATCAAAATGAATAAATATTCAAATAATTCTTTTATATAAAATATATTCCAAAATGATATTGTGTTGCTTTGTCCTATTCGAGTGTTTAGAAATTCCTATCGACGCCTTGGCGTCCCAAGTATCGACCAGAATTCATAAATACTCAACGGAACAAATTAACACAATATAAAACCATTTTATATCAAGTAACAAGTACGCTCTCTCATATACACTCAACTCATTCATATAGTTTACCTCTATTTCAATGAGTTATTCCCCACTAGAGCCAAGGTTTATCACTAAACCAAAGCTCTGATACCAACTGTAACGACCCGCCTTTTTGGACAGTTTAAACCGACGATCAAATACACATGCCGGTTCCAAACCATTAAAAAAAGACAGATGGTTATTGGGGTAATTAAGAAAAGAAAAGAAATAAAGGAAATGAAACAACACAGAATCTCGCAGCGGAACGATAAAATATAATAGTCAAATAAACAGTTCATGAAGTTGTTTACTATACTTAGACAATTATTTATACAACATTTATCAGAGTTATACATATACAACAGAACAAATAAATAATGCAGCAGACAACATGACGCACAGATAATAATAGTAATAGTATACCAAATCTTCGTCTTCGTCCTCCAGAATAGATCTTCAAAAATCTGAAAACTCAGGACTGACCCGAGCGTAATGAAAAGACAAAACACTCGAGTCAGGACTAAAATATCTATATGAAAGTTAAATCAATCGTAAATAAATATGAGTGTGACGGCGTCAGAGATGTTTACGGGGTTTGACATCTCATATCCAGTGTCAACGTGCGTGCAATAACTTAAGAGATGTTACGGGATTTTCCACCTTTCAAGGATCCGTTAAACTATCTAGTAGGTAGTAATGTACGCTAAGTAGATAATGTCTATTAGTAATATAAAGTATCAAAATAGCGTTAAGGCGTTACCATAATCCCCCTTAACACATTTTATATTCCCAAAAGCATATACAAGACCGTAGTTTCCCCAAAACCGGAAGTCACCAGAGGGCAATCCATATACTCAAGGTACAAACCAAAACGTAGTGGTCGCGAATAGGATAATCAGTATGACAAGGTACATGAGGCGATACCAACTAGGATACTAGTAGTTGCGTGATCCGGACTGATGTTGAGCATAGCAGCTACTACCTCAACACCGCGAAACAACACTCCCAAATCAAGGGGTGCACCCAAATCAAATCACAAATGTAATAGATATGGTATCGAAGAAGTGTGTCCGCTAGAGGTGGCGAACCTCAATGGCCCGGCGCGACTCCTGTTTTAGTCATGTCAGGGGTCATCCAATATCGTTCTCTTTCTTCAGTCAACGCGTTCACCAAACCATCCACTTCATTCTGGATCAACACTCCGCGTATAATAGTTATTAAAGTGGTTTTCGGTATCGACAGAGAGTATGTCCATATCCGATCCCGGTCTCTTTAATAACTACGTATTATTACACTGATGGCTCTTTTATATTTCAAATTGATTCGTGATTGATAACAAAATATCATATTCGCTTTAAAATCAAATCCATTTCAAAATCATCATATATTCAAAATTATCAATTTTGTCCGATAAATCAATTTCACTTCAAAATTTGATTCGAATTCAATTTAGGTTATAATCTCTACTTTAACCTAGTTCGTATTTAAACCAAAGGTTTAAATATAAACATTTCCGTCTCTTTAACCAGTTTGAATTTAAGAAAATAGTTTAAATAGTTTAAAATAGTTAAATAATTCAAAATAGTTTAATAGAAAATATTTAAATAGTTTAATCGAAAATAATTTGAATATAAAATGGTTTATATATAAAATAGTTTGGAAAAAATCAAAAATTATTTGATAAATAATTCCAAAGTCAAACCGGTCAACTTCCCAAATTTCCTATCCAAATCAAATCCAAATTCCATTTCGATTTAATCGATTTATTCCAATTTCAACTTGAATAAATTTCTATTCCACGTAAATTTCGATTTCAATTCACAAATTTCTTTAAATTTCAATTCAATTCCAAATTAATTTAAATCTAAATTTCAAATAAATTTTCAATTCCAAACTCAAACTTGGAATATCATTTCATATCAATTTTCTTAGAAATATTCAGAGTTCGATTAAAAGTCCAATCTTTTAAAACAAATCAACTTTCAAAAATTTACACCGTATTTCAATTTTCAATTTAAATCTAAACTTCGATTTTATTTAATAATTTCGTTTACCAAGTTTAAATTCTAACATTTCGAGCTCCAATTCAAAATAATTCAATTTCCATAAATTGGATTTTATTCTTAAAATCAATTCATTTAAATAATTTCAAAACAACTTTTAAAATCATTTAATTTATCCAACTCGGTGTCCGTATATAATTTTCTAACCTATGGCCAAGTGATTAGTTATTACAATTAAATGCCAGGGATGAATATATCATTTAAATCAATCACAGTGTCATATGTATGCATAGCAGGATATATATAAACAAATAAACATCCAAACATTTAAATATCAACCAATAACATCCATCGAAATACATCATCCAATAGGCAATACAATTCACGGCAATTTCATATTTATCAATGTCAGGTAATTTAATCGCAATTCAATTTTAATTTAAATTTAACTGTCAATTTAATTTTTTTAACGGTGAATTCAAATGACAATCAATATGATAATTAAATTTTATCAAACAACAACAAATAAAAATCATAACTATGCATAATGTCAAATTTAACTAGCATAAAGATATTCAGTACGTTGTGAGCGTTATAAAACACTCACCTTGATTTTACGATTTTAAATCAAATCGAACGACGTTCGATTTAACATAATTTTTAATGAGCTCCAAACACTTTCGGATCTGCACGGCAGCGCAGCTCTCATCTCCGTGATTCCGGCGCTTCTTCCCCAACGTGAAATTCACGTATGCAAACCCATTAGCCGCCGATTTTCAAGCAATTTTCATGACCACCTCGTCGACTTTCAGAACGATCAGCTAGCGCCACCACGAAGCCCTTCACCAGAGCCACCTACGCACCAAGTTTCATCCCGTCATTCGCCGTCGTTTGCACGCAATCCAAGGAAATACGTACACACTTCCAAGTCAGATCTGGACGAATCCATGAAAAATTAGCATACATCAACCGTATGGATTTGAAGAACTCGTCGAGATTTACACTTTTGCTTTTGGAATTTTTCGATTTCGTCGAACGGATTGAGAGATATTAAGGAAAGAAGATCGGCAATTTCTGGCCATAGAATAGGTGGCAGCCATGATTTAGAATTAGGGTTTCTGAATTAAAATAATAATAAAACTGTCTCGGTTTGCGTGCGTATTTATATAGGTAGGTCCAAAATCATCCGAACTCCAATCGAGACGTGCCGCCAGGCGTTTATAAGGTTTTACCCCCATTCCGGACGCAATGGAACTAGTTTCAAGGCCTAATTCGATCATATCTGGAAGATAGCTTTTCGAAGTCGATTATTTTAATTAAATTCGAAATTAAATTTCTACGCGTTTCAAGCTCGCACGGCCAAACGACAAGTCCAATTGCTACGAAAATTGAAATCCTACCATAATTTACTATTATGGATCCGATGAAACAAGTTTCGTCGAAATCCGAGACTGTTTGAAAAATGGCTATTTTAACTCGTCAATTAAATATTAAAATATTCAATTTTCACAAATTTACTTTTAATTCGATTTTAAAAGTTCTACAACATCATTCTAACTTTAATATGATAAAATAAAATTTTACAAATCATTTTTAATCATATTAAACCCGTTATCCAATTATTCAAATAATTTCAAATATTAAATTATTCAACAAATTACATTAATAATCATTTTCCTTCAATAATCACCTTAAATTTTCTAATTAAAATAGCTAAAAATACGGGTCGTTACAATATACGTTGGTCCGAAGTGGTTTTCGGATAAACCGATCCCGGTCTCTTCGCACCAACAACAGAAAAGCATTTCTCAACCTCACACAGAAACTAAGTCTCATAGATTTATCACGTCTCCAACTTTCAACTTGTTATCCTTTGGGCCAAGAAGGAAGCTCGATAGATTGGAGTAATTCTTCACACTGCACGAATCCACATCCTTAACACAAACAATAATCAAGCCTATACAGAAGGCTACGTACTAAGCATATGACTAAATAGTTCCCACATCAAGTTGAGGAACTAAAATGGCCAAATTTGATAATGGGTTATTTAATTATTAAGCAAACAAACAAATATTTAGCACCATAAGCAATCACTGGGCCCTTTTAATTAAACTTTTATTAATTAAATCACTCGCCAAATATTCTTTAAATTATCTTTTAAAAAGATATAATCTCAAAACCATTTCAACTTCTATATTGTAAAACATTTCCATATACTTGTCTAAAAACAAGTATTCACAAATTAATTTATTTTCAACACTTAGGAAATATTACATATACTTAAATCAGGATTAAGTATATATTTCATTCTTTAAGGAAAACATTCACTTAAACATTTTCATTTGGTTTAAAATGAATGTTGCGTAAAACATCGTTACGACAACCCAAAATCATTAGTTTAGGTATTCAAAAATTAGATAGATATATAAACCCAATACTATACAAGAACATTTCCTTTCGAAAATCATTTACTATAACAACAATATTATAGTCCATCATTTTCTTATTTCTCAAAACGTCTATTTCAACGATGAATGTTGAAATCTATGGTTTCCATACTTAACATACTTTAAAACATCTTTAAATTTAAAATATCACTTTCTAAAACATATCCATTTTATTTAATATATTATTCACTATCCAAAATCATGAATATAGTCCATTTACCAAATCCAATACTTCTACCCATTTATTGGAGGCTAATCCACTGTCCAAAATCGTGAATATAATCCTTCTACCTAATTTATCACTATTGCATATTAAATTAAAGGATTATCCACTGTTCAAAATCGTGGATGAAATTCCTTCAATAATCTTCCATATTTAACTTATCAAATTCAATGGATTTCGAATTTATAAAACAACGTTTTTAAATTCCATTTATATTTTATAAAACTTCCATTTATAAATTCCCTTTATTAACAAATTCCATTTACATCTCGTTTATATGAAAAATCCAAATTATAAGTTAATTTACTTATAAATCATGTATTTACAAAGTCATTCTTTTTATAACTTCTTGAATTATAAATCTTATCCACTTGTAAGATTTATTTATAACTCCATTTTATCATTTACAAAACTCCTTTATAATCCTAATATTTTGATTTATAAAATATCAATTTTATAAATCTTATATATCAATATTTATGAAATGTTCAAAATCTCAATTTAACTATTTTACCAAATTGTTCACTTCATATTTCAAAAATCACATTTCAATTATATTTCCTAAAAATCATAATTTTAATAACATAAAAATTATATCTTTTGTTTGTTTAAAAATCAATTCATTCCCTTAACCATTCAAAATTAAGAAAACGTAAAAATTGAAAATCACTTTTGAAATCTTTTTTAATTGGGAAATCATCACTTTAACATATTTAAATTCTAAAATATAGGCCCAATGCTGCAACAACACTAAATGCATCAATCACGGCAATCAAAACATCATATATCACATGATAACAGAATATATCACAATATCTGTAAATAAAATCAATACAGGTGAGGAATCCTGTTGGATCCCTCCAATCTGTCACCTGAACAAATAGACATATTGTAAAGACCCGAAATTCCGTACTCCTTGAATAGACACTAATCTCCTTTGTTTAATTCAAGATGAACGAAAATACGAACCCTTAGGGGTTTAAGAAAAAGAATTTAGGAAAAGAAGAAGAAAGAAGAAGAGAGAAGATAGAAAATAGAGAGAAAAGAAAATAGAAAAGAGAACAGAAAATTTTAAAATAGAAGGAAAAGAGGATAGAGAAAGATAGGGAAAAGGAAAATAGAGAAAAGAACATAGAACAGAACAGGAAACAAAAGAACAACAACAGAATCTCACAATTCGCAGCGGAACAACATATAATAATAAATGAATAATCTTTAAACAAAGAACTACAGTTATTACATTTCATCATATTTCATTACATCATATCATCAGAGTGTACAACAACATACATCAACAAACAGTGCAGCGGAAAAAGAAATGCTATATACTAGTAATACGTCATGCCATCCAGCTTGCCTCCAGCAACTCCTGAATATCCAGAATATCCTGATAAACCTAACTCTTAACTGCCCGTGTGGAAAATTGGTGGGCACCCAGAGTTTAGGAAGGAAAACAATAAACTCCGAGTCAGTCATGTGACTGGTGTGAGAACTCAAAACAGTTTATTTATCTTTAAAATCAAAATAGAGGAATATTTTTAATCAATTCGCAATGCTTTTAAAAAATGAGACTACCATAAGGCCTCCCGCACACACACACAATGCAAACGCAGAATCGGAGGAGATTTCTCCTTATGATAGTCAAAGATGCTTGATACGCATTTAAAATAACATTTGATATTATTATTAGTGCATAGTGTATAACAAATTCATTTCGAAAGTAGAATATAAATCTTAGCCAACATACGACCATTATCGTATGCCTACTATAGCTACTATCCAAACAGTGGTGACCACCATAAGTGAATAGCAGGTTCTACAACTAATACCGTACGAGTTTCGTATTGGGAATTGGATTTCCAACAAATGGTCAGGCCAAGGAACTTCCCATTGCCACATGAGAATGCCTCTGGATGGACATCCCCGAGAACCAAACCGGATCTCTACCAACACAAGGCCGGGTTACTCCTAACTGAGTAACAACTGACCGAATATGCCATCCCCCGGTCCTTTGGGACCTTTATCACCGAGCGCTCGTAATCAATTCACACAATCATAAAGTGTTTTCAACATGAGTAAGTATCTGGGCTCCATACCATGATACCACCCTTTTCCAGAAGGAAATGGACACATCCTAAAGGGCGCTACCCCTCATAACCTTGCCGCATCTTTCCTGTTTTGACCATTCACGGGGTGTGAGGCTCGACGAATTCACGTCCACAAAAACATACTTTATACAAAAGCCATGCTTTGGGTCAACAAATGATCAACACAATGATCACAAGGATAGACGATCAAATAAACGATCCTATCACAAATAATCAACACAATGATCATTTCAGCATCACTCAGCATGTCACATTACCAAACTGGGAATATATCGCTGATAACTTCAACTATATAACCTTTGAGCTCGTACGTCTCAGAGAAGGGTGTTAAGCAAAGAATAAATTCTCCGCCACCAACAGAAATATATTTGAAAGAAATCGGCTTTATATCTCAACTTGTAATGTCAGGCATACAATCCATACAAGTCTGTTCCGGGCTCGAACAGAACCGAAGGCACTTACAAAGAAGTCCTTGCAATCCGGATATCCACAATCCTGATCGGATTCACCATCACATATGGAGAACTCAATACCGTAGCTACTCGGTGCAGAGTCAATCGATAGTTCATCCTATCACTCTCGCAAATACCGGTCTTCAACACCGATCTTCAAATGCGATTAACAACGACGTATCACATATTCGGAGTGGGTTATACGACCCCATGGTCCTTTCCCGGTTAACCCGAATAGTGAGCGCTTATTCAAAAATAAGTGTGCATTCAAATTCAATCAATTCACATCAAATACCCATTCAAAGGGAAATACTGATAGTCGGTTATTGAACTATCACTGGATATGCACACATCACCAGATTCCAAATAATTTTCCAAATTATTTATTTTCCAAAATATCTTTACAAGATATTTAATTTTCAATGCCTCAAAAATAAATCAATATTTATTTTTAAACAAATTCCACTTTTACATATAAATTCCATAATGAATTTATATTTCAAATATTCATGCATATACGATTTCAATTATCCATTTCAATTTATCTTTAAAAAGATAAATTCTAATTATTCACTTCATATTGGAAAACATTTCCATACTTATTAAAAATAAGTAATTCACAATCTTTTTATTTTCGACCTTGGAAAATATTCAATATACTTAAATCGAATTAAGTATATAATTCATTCTTTAAGAAAATCATTCTCTTAAACATATTTATTTGGGCCAAAACGAATGTTACGTAAAACATCGTTACGACAACCCAAAATCACTAGTATAGGGATTCGAAATTAAAATAGATATATAAATCCCAATACTATACAAAACATTTCCTTTCGGAAATCATTTACTATAACAACAGTGTTATAGTCCACCATTCCCTTTTATTTCTCGAAAACGTCTATTTCAACAATAAATGTTGAAATCTATGGTTTCGAATCTCAACACATTTTAAACCATCGTTAGATCGTTTTAATTCTATTTAAAACATCATATCTAAAACAATTTCTTTAACGTATTATTCACTATTCAAAAACGTGAATATACTACCTTAACAAATTTCATCATTTCTATTCACTTTAACTTAAAGGATTATTCACTGTTCAAAATGTGAATATAACTCTATCTCTAAGTTATAACAATTAACTTATCAAAATAAGTCATTTGCGGATTTATAAAACAACGTTTATAAATTCCGTTTCTATTTATTTATAAAAACTTCCTTTTTATAAATTCCTTTATTAACCTATTCCAGTTTATAACTCAATTATAAACTACAAGTTCATATTATAAGTTAATTACTTATAAAACGATTATTTTACAAAATCGTTCATTTAACTTCCCAAATTATTAATCTTAACTTATAAGATTGTTTATTTATCCAAAATTCATTCTTTCGACAACTTTATAAATTTTATAAACCTATTGCTTATAAGATTTCATTTATAACTTCACAGTTTATAATTTCATGAATTTCATTCATTTAGGAAATTCATTTTCACTACATTCAAACACTTATGAAAACTCGTTTTATAATGTCCATAATTCAATTTATAAATATCCATTTATAAATCTCTTAATATAAATTAATTTATATTATTCTTTTAAACGTCTTTAAATTCCTTTAAAATTTCACCGTTCTCTTGATTTATAAAATAATCAAATTTTATAAATCTTATATTCAAACTTTTAATAATAAACTCAAAAATCCAGTTTAAACTATTTTATAAAATCATTGGTTCATATTTCTCAAAAAACCAGCTTTTTAACTATATTTCACAAAAACCATAATTTTATAACTTTAAAAATTATAACGTTTATTTATTTATAATGGATCAATTCCAAAAATATAGTATATTTTCAAAAATCACTTTAAAACCATTTTAAAATCCCAAAATCTGGGTCCAATGATGCTACACACCAAATAGTCAATCACGACAACAACGATATCATATATCGATATGATAATCAATCAAATATCAAAATATCTGAAATCAAATAAATACTGTTGAGGAATCCAGTTGGATCCCTCCAACCTGTTTTCCTGCATCCAAAAACATTAGCACAATACCAATTTCGCTCCAGTACGAAATTATCGCGGTACATGTTCTTATTAAATATTATCCGCTTACTAACGGCGTAATAGGGTCTCATCCGCTAAACAAAAAATGCGGGAAATCAACAACTGCAATATATACATATGCCAATATATATATATTGATATTATATATAATACCAATTTCACTGTTTATGAAATATTCGCGGTATATGTTTATATTAAATAACATCCGCTTACTAACGGCGTATAATGTCTATTTTAACAATCAATATATACAGTCATCATTCAAACATGCATTCAAATATTTTAAATCTAACTATTTAAAAAAAAATCGAAATCTATTCGATTGAGTGAGAAGTTCTCACCTTGGTTTTAATTTCCGTTTTAGCTTTTATTTCGAATAAAATTAAACGCGCGTTTAATTTTACCCGAAATTCTCACTAACTCCAAACGACTCCAAACCAACTCCATCGCGTAGTGCTCGTCCATACGATTCCAACGCAACTGGTTTCGCGCAGTTTCGACCTCGTATGAAAAAGATATGAATTTTACAAGATTGTACACGTTTTTAATAACTTAAATACAACATAAACTTAAATTTTTATAACCTAACTATCCACAGCCAGAGGATCTCCATACCCCCTCATCACAGCCGTTCCCCCTTTCTTCCCTCTCTCTCGTTCTCCTTACAGTAACTAACGAAGCCACCAAACCCAACAATGCATACTAGGGTTAAAATATTCTCCTTCTTCGTCGCGTTCTAGCTCGATCAAGACGTTGCAACTCGAAGGCCTTCACCATAGCTACACTCGGCCAGAAGGATTGGAAGCTCGGCCTCCTCGTTTCTCGTGCGCACGAGGGTGAACACGGCATGGTCGGCCCCCTATTGCTTCCCCTACGCAACTCCAAACTCCATCAAATCCGTATGGATTGAAAGCTCATCTCGTGCTCTTCATCTTTGTAGTTGATGGCTTCGTGAATCGATGAATGGATTGAGAGATTTTGAGGGTTGAAATTGGGCAATTTCTGGCCCTTCATTGCTAAAGTGGCGGCTAGGGTTTAAAAATTAGGGTTTAACTTTTTTTTTAATTTATGAAGAGGTGAGATGTATTTATAGAAAAAGCTAGCGTAAACACTATTCATCCCGGGAATTCCGAACTCCGATTTACGCACCGTAACCAGCGTACCTAGGGTTTATCCCGCGTTCCGGACACAATGGAACAGGTTTCGGAAGCTAATTCGGAAGTATGTGCGAGTTATGGCTGTAAACGCTCAATTTGAATTAAACCGATTTAAGTCGATTTCTAGGCGTTTTAATTTGTACCGGACAAACGGTAAATCCAATTGACTTGAAATTTGAAATCTTACAATAATATCACATTACGGATCCGATGAAACTGGTTTCGTCGAAATCCGAGACTTTTTGAAAAATGGCTATTTTGACTCGCCAAATTTAAATTAAAAATAATTCGATGCGTTTCGAGCTGCCACGATCAAACGATAACTCCGATTGACACGAAAATTTAAATCCGGTAATAACTAACTATTACGGATCCAATGAAACTGGTTTCGTTCAATTCTGAGACTGTTCAAAAATTGACTATTTTACAGTCGATTATTAAATATTAAAATATTCAATTTTCACAAATTAACTCTTAATTCGATTTTAAAAGTTCTAAAATATTTCTATAACTCCAGTATGATTAAATAAAATTTTACAAATCATTTTCTATCATATTTAACTCAATTTTCAATTATTTCCATAATTTAACATATTAAATTATCGATTTAATTATTCAATTAAATCCAAAAATTCAAATAAAATTTATTTGACTTATAAATTCACTAATTAATATTTAAAATTAATTAAATATTCAAATTTTAATTTCTAAAAATTCTGGGTCGTTACACATATTAGAAATATATGTAGAATGTCCACTTCGAGGCTGATGTGCGTACAAAGGGTCATCCGCTCATACACGGGAACGTATAGGATCTCATATGCTCCAATAGGCAGGAATATATCCAAACATCAATCAACATATAGATAATATATCATATATCATCCAAACAATCATCAATCGTTATAAATAAATTTATTTTCACTTGTATAATATGAGTGAGTCAGAAAGAGTGAGTTGTACTCACTTTGGTTCCAATAGAAGTTGCAGTGTTATATTCCTAATAAAGCGTTTAATTTTACCCAAAATGTACACTAGCTTCAATCAACTCCAAACTAGCTCTAAAATGTAGTGCTCGTCAATACAGACCTAAAGCAACCTGTTTCGTAAAAAACGGACCTCGTATGAAGAAGTTATGATGTTTTAAAGTTTTTACAATTTTAATATATATATATATATATATTACACAAATTTTATTTTATTTTTAAAACCTTGCTTGAATCATAGCCATTTATCTCTCTTGATTTACATTTGGCCACTGATCGCTGCTTTTCTTCTCCCAGTTCAAAAACGCACGCTTGAAGAACCCATCGCCGCCACTTAAACCTTAATTGTCACGGCCATCTTCTTGATCGAGATGACGATCGGCCATAGCCACTCGAACGACCGTCGCATGCTCCACCTTCGGTACGAACGACGGCAAGCTCGACCGTGTATTCACGTGGAAATTTGTGCACGAACGTGCAGCGTTCAAACCTATTTTGTCGTCAATCCATCACATTAAATTCGATCGTGACCGTTGAAATTATAGATCTCGATATGATCTTTGTTTCTGTAGTTAAATGTTTTTGATGATTTTTGGTAGATTAGAAGAAATCGAAGAGGAAACGAGGTGAATTTCTGGCATGGAAGCGTAAATGGTGGCTAGCCCTAGCTAAGGTTTCTTTTTGTGAAAATAAGAAAAAATCAAGTCCATTTATAGAAAATTCGCGACACTATTCACTCGAAATTTTTTCGAACTCGAAATGAACCGTTCCTCCTTGCGTTTATAATATTTTACCCCTATTCCGAACACAATGGAATATATATCGGTAGCCAATTCGATCGTATTTGAAAGATAGATTTTTGAATCGACTATTAAAATTTAAAATTTACTTAAACAGACTTCCACGTGTTTTAGCTTGCCTCGGACAAACAGTAAATTCGATTGATGCGAAATTTGAAACCTTACAATAATATAACATTACGGATCCAATGAAACTAGTTTCGTTGAAATCCGAGACTGTTTGAAAAATTGCTATTTTTACACGTTAATTAAATATTTAAATATTCAATTTCTACAAATTAAATTTTAATTCAATTTTAAAAGTTCTCTAACATTATTCTAATTCTAATAGAACTTAATTCAACTTTATAAATCATTTTTATTCACATTAAATCCAAATTCCAATTATTTACACAATTTCAAATACTAAATCAACAATTTAATTATCCAATTAAATCTTTATATTCGAAATATAGGTTTATTCAGCTTATAAAATTTAGCTGTGAATATTTAAAATCAATTGAATATCTGAATTTCAAATGACTGAAATTTTGGGTCGTTACATTCTCCCCAATTTAGAAGAATTTCGTCCTCAAAATTACCAAGTAAGAAAAAGTCACAAAATCCATTAATTTTTCAGAAAAATCGTTCAAATTAGCTTACCAAAATTATTTAAACCTTTTAACATTTTGGAAATCCATTCGTTAAACTTATTACAAAAACTTTTTTGAGTTTTCAAATCCATTTATAGCTGTCTACTAATACCATCCCACAAATCAACTAATATCATCTCAATTATAACGTAGAATCAAAATTTTAGTTGTCAAATTTTTTTCCAAAATTTTCTAACGCCTTAAATTTTCAGAAAAATTCGTCAGCGTCTCCTTTGCGCGGTTCGATCGTAGTAGGATCACAACTTATATATATATATATATCACAAATATACATCTCATCTTCGAGATGAGGCATCCTGTAGGAACAAGGTGTAAAAGTATGATATGCAATCCAAGATATGTACCTTATATATTATTAGCGAGCATATATGGCTAATATAGCGCGAAGCGAGCTCCAAAGGCGAAGCAAATGCCATCCGCGCCTACTAAACGCTCAATAACAAATGAGAAGCATGTACATAGAAAGTAATATCAACATACAATATATACCACTACAACAACTATACATGCCAATATAGCAAATGTAATCAAAAACAACAACTCCAACCATCCAACAACTATCATCCAACTAACATCCAATAAACCATATCTATCCAATCAATCTATAACCAAATCAATATAAATCCATTTCTCATTAGTATTCATTGAAGTGATTCTCAATTTATTCATATTTGATTCATTAACATTGGATTTCACTAATATTCATTTATCAATTTTCAATTAGTTTACATTCACTAATTTACATTCAAGTTGGTTTACTTCCAAATTATACTATCCAATCTAAGTTCAATTATTTATAGCTTCCAATTTCATTAATTCCATTTCATATGAATTTCTATTCAATCAACTAGCATCCATCTAACAACCAATGCATAATCAACATAACCAAATTTATTTAATTTGCCTACATTCAATTTGGTTTAACACATTTAATTTCAGTTGGTTTAATATTTAATTCTTAACAACAACATTTTCTAATCCATGTTTATTCACTAATTCACTTTTACAACTAAAGTTGATTTGTATTTTATCTCAAGTTCATACTCATTTAATTACTTCATTTCATTAACTTCTTATTATTCAACTTTACTTCGCACATTCATTTTATTTATCAGAATCAACTTGATTCAACATTACTGTCACTATACAACTTAAGTTAACTTCTAATTTAATTCAAATTCTATTTTGTTTAACTTTTACTTAAGTCAAATTCAGATTTTGTTTTTCTTAACAAAATTGCTTAACCATTTTAATATATGGTTTTACTTACATTTTCTCATTTTATAAGTTATACAACTTATTTATTTAACCTTTCAAATTCATAGTATATAATCACTTACTATCTAAAGTTTAATTTCTATTTCAATAATTTATCTAATCTGGTTCAAATCCAATTTGCTTTATTTAACTTCCTTTAGTTAAATTTCAAATCATATATTTGATTATGCTAACTCAATTTTATTATTTCATATTATAAGTCTGATACTCATTTCATTTATACTTATCCATATGAACTTGGATTTTAAATTCGAATTCGTTTATCACAACAAAACTTCAATTTCAATTTGCTATGGTAGCAAATCAATCACACAGAAACTCGAAAATGATACCGATGATGCTACAGTCATCACCCTTATTATTTTCCAGCAACAGTAGTGAATTCAATGCTTTATATTCTTTCAAAAATCCTCTTTATTATTTATAAATCACATTTACAAATTCTGACATATATCATTTCACCATTTCGCTTATATAAGATTCGTTTCAAATTCATTTATCTTATTTAGATTTATAATAATATAATCTCTTTGAATTTGAAAAAATAACTTTCAAAATAAATAGGATTCAAAATTTCAAATTCTTAGTTTAAATCCATTTTTATTTATAACTCATATAGTTTCATTTCTTATATGTAAGATTATTTCACAATTGTTAATCATATTAATTATAATTCCATATTTTATAATTCATTTGCTTATATAATTTATTCTTTTACAATTGTTGTTTTCAATCAAGATTATTCAAACATCTTTTATTAACTTATATATGTTTACATTTTAAAACAACGAAACAATTCATCTATATACACTTTAACAATTTTTGAAAAATTATTCCTTTCTATATAAAATATAATCGATGTAAGATTATTTCATTTACCCAATTTAAAATAATACTATGTCGACTTGCCTTGTTTAAGTGTTTAGAAATCCCTATCGATAACATGGCATCCCACGCATCGACCAGAATTCACAAACAACTCAACGGATAAGTAAACATAATATATAACATTTTATAATCGCTAACAAATACGCGCTTATATATATTATATACTCAAACTCAATTATGGTGCTACTATCCCTATCTATACCGAGTACACATCAAAGCTTAGGAATATACAAAATCGAAGCTCTGATACCAAATGTGACGATCCGCAAATCCGGACCCTTTGAATCGACAATAAACCACACATGTCCGACCCAAAAATCAAAGACTGACGAAAAGTTAGGAGAAAGAAAAGAAGAGAGAAGAAGAGAAGAGAAGAAAGAGAGAAGATGGAACCAAAAAGAACAATACAGAATCTCACATTGCAACAGAAAACATATAAATCATATTAATGATCTTTATAAAACAGAAACTGTATATACATACATCACTCAGAGTACAACAATCAAACAATAATTATCAGCGTGGACAGTTGTGATAACATGTCCTCACAATTGGTGATAATATATAACAATTAAGCAGCGGATAATCAAAACAGTTGCGCATATATGAAAATGAAGATCTCCAGCTCTCCTGCTGAAGCTCCAAAAGCACCAAATCTGAAATTTAAATATACTCGGTCTGACCCGAGCATTGAAAGGGAAGAACGCCCTGATCAGTCTAGTAAACTAGCGGGAGAAACACATTCAAATGAATTTATTAAATTACCATTTTTTTTATTAAAACAAAAGTATCTCGTAAGACACGCCCACACATAAACACGGACATGTTTTCACCTTATGATAACTAAAACATTTCATATCAAATCATCTGATATTATACTAGTATCTATTGCACAAATAATATTAATCATAGCCAAAATTGTTACATTGATTAAATTCCAGCATATAGCCTAAAATGGATAGTACAATCAAAATGGCAGGTACGTAGTGGAGTTTCGATCTCCATAAATATGACCAGGTGAAGGGACTACCTTCCGATGGGTACACCTCTAGATGGATGTCCTGAGGCACAGAACATCTTCCCTCTACCAACATAAGATCAGTCCATCTCTATAACTAGATGGTACCGAATATGTCATCCTCCGGTCGTTACCGACCTTTACCGCGGGACTTCATAGCATACAAACCAAAATAATCAGATACATGACGTCATAGCGTGTAAAGATATATCTAGAAGAGGATGATCATACCGTACATGGGAATGACCCACTTAGCTTTGCCACATCTAACCATGTTTTGGTCATTTCCGGTTGATAAGGCCTGAGGTAACGATTACCTTTCACATATCACATATCACATCATTTTGAATGCCACATGGCCATTTCCGTTGACTACTAATTTCCTTCCACAAAAATACAACCCTTAAGCTCATATATCTCAAGGAGGGTGTTAAGCTAAGAGAAGTTGCCTTCTCCGCCACCACTGATGTACGTTTGTAGAAACCAATGTATATAATCTTTAGAAATGCAATGTTAGACAAACATCCATACAAGTTGTCTAAGAATGGGACAAACGAAGATACTTTCTTACCACATCCTGTCGGAAAATCCCTTGGATTAGCAGCGAATATTCCTTGCATTGGATATTTCATAACGAAGAGACCACTGCTACTATATGTATATTGGGATTTAAACCCCAAAATATTAACAAGCAGTCCCCCACTATGAAAATCCGAAATATCAATATCATCACAACCAACCTGCACAATCGTCGCATATACGTTGGTCCGAAGTGGTTTTCGGATAAACTGATCCTGGTCTCTTCGCACCAGCAATGCAAAAGCGTTTCTCAACCTCACACAGAAACTAAGTCTCATAGACTTATCATGTCTCCAACTTTCAACTTGCTATCCTTATAGCCAAGAAGGAAGCTCGATAGATTGGAGTAATACTCCGCACTTCATGAATCCACATCCTCAACACAAACGATAATCAAGCCTACACAGAAGGCTATGTATTAAGTGTACAACTAGATAGTCGAGGAACTAAAATGGCCAAATTTGATAGTCAGTTATTTAACTATCAAGCAAACAAACAAATATTTAGCACCATAAGCAATCATTGGGCCCTTTTAGTTAAACTTTTATTAATTAATCACTTGCCAAATATTCACTTCAAATTATCTTTTAAAAAGATATAATCTCAAAACCATTTCAACTTCTATATTGGAAAACATTTCCAAATACTTATTTAATAATAAGTAATTCACAAATCAATTTATTTTCGACGCTTAGGAAATATTACATATACTTAAATCAGTATTAAGTATATGTTTTTATTCTTTAAGGAAAACGTTCACTTAAATATTTTCATTTGAATCAAAATGAATGTTGCGTAAAACATCGTTACGACAATCCAAAATCACTAGTATAGGGATTCGAAAATTAAATAGATATATAAACCCCAATAGCATACAAAAATATTTTATTTCGAAAATCATTTATTATAACAACAATGTTATAGTCCATCATTTCGTTATTTCTCGAAACGTCTATTTCTATAATGAATGTTGAAATCTATGGTTTCGATACTTAAACACACTTTAAAACATCTTTAAATTTAAAAGATCACTTTCTAAAACATATCAATTTTATTTAATATATTATTCACTGTCTAGAATCATGAATATAGTTCATTTACCAAATCCAATATTTCTACACATTTATTAGAGGATAATCCACTGTCCCAAATCGTGATTATAATCCTGTTACCTAATTCATCACTATTGCACATTAAATTAAAGGATTATCCACTGTCCAAAATCACGGATTAAATTCCTTTAATAAACTTCCATATTTAACTTATCAAATTTACTTGATTTCGGATTTATAAAACAACGTTTATAAATTCCATTTATATTTTATAAAACTTCCATTTATAAATTCCCTTTATTAGAAAATTCCATTTACATCTCATTTATATGCCCAATCCAAATTATAAGTTAATTTACTTATAAATCATCTATTTACAAAATCATTCTTTTTATAACTTCTTAAATTATAAATCTTATCCACTTATAAGATTCATTTATAACTCCATTTTATCATTTACAAAACTCCTTTATAATCCTAATATTTTGACTTATAAAATATAAATTTTATAAATCTTATATATAAATATTTATAAAATGTTCAAAATCTCAATTTCAACTATTTTAATAAATAGTTCACTTCATATTTCAAAAATCACATTTTAATTATATTTCCCAAAAGTCATAATTTTTATAACATAAAAATTATATCTTTTGTTTGTATAAAAATCAGTTCACTCCCTTAACCATTCAAAATTATCAAAATTTACAAATTCAAAATCACTTTTAAAATCCTTTTTAATGGGGAAATCATCATTTTAACATTTTTAAATTCCAAAATATAGGCCCAATGCTGCAACAGCACTAAATACATCAATCATGGTAACCAAAATATCATATATCACATGATAACAACATATATCACAATATCTGTAAATAAAATCAATACTGGTGAGGAATCCCGTTGGATCCCTCCAATCTATCACCTACAACAAATATACGTATTAGAAATATATGTACAATGTTCGCATCGAGGCAGACGCGCGTACAATGTGTCATCCGCTCATACACATGAACATATAGGGCCTCATCTGCTCCTATAATCAGAAATATATCAAATACCAATCAATATATAGATAATATATCATATATCATCCAAAATATCATCGCTCATCATAAATAAATTTATTTTCACTTATATAAAAATATCAGTGAGTCAGAAAGAGTGAGTTGTACTCGCTTTGGTTCCAATAGCAATGCAGTGTTTTATTTAGAATAAAATTAAACGAGTGTTTAATTTTACCCAAAATTTACACTAGCTGCAATCAACTCCAAACCAGCTCTAAATTGTAGTGCTCGTCAATATGGACCTAATGCAACTTGTTTCGTCAAAAAACAGACCTCATATGAAGAAGTTACGATGTTTTAAAGTTTGTACAATTTTAATATATATATATATATATATATAAATTTCATAATTTTTATTTTATTTTTAAAACCTTGCTTGAATCACAGCCGTTCATCTCTCTTGATTTACTTCTGGCCGCCGATCACTACTTTTCTTCTCCCGGTTCAAAAACGCACGCGTGAAGAACCCATCACCGCCACTTAAACCTTAATTGTCGCGGTGATCTCCTTGATCGAGACGACGATCGACCATACCAATTGAACGGCCATCACACGCTCCACCTTCGGTATGAACGACGGCAAGCTCGGCCTTGTATTCACGTGGAAATTTATGCACGAATGCACAGCATTCAAACCTATTTTGCCATCGATCCAACATGTTAAATTTGATCGTGACCGTTGAAATTATAGATCTCGGTATGATTTTTTTTTGTAGTTGAACAATTTTGATGATTGTTGGTGGATTGGAAGAAATTGAAGGGGAAACGAGGTGAATTTCTGGCCGTGGAAGTGTAAATGGCGGCTAGACCTAGCTAGGGTTTCTTTGTGTGAAAATAAGAAAAAATAAGTCCTTTTATAGAAAATTCGTGACATTATTCACCCGAAATTTTTTCAAACTCGAAACGAAGCGTGGCGCCTGGCGTTTATAATGTCTTACTCCTATTCCGAACACAATGAAATATATACCGGAAGCCAATTCGATCGTATTTGAAAGATATGTTTTCGAATCAACTACTTAAATTTAAAATTTACTTGAACAGAATTTTACGCGTTTTAGCTTATCTCGGACAAACCGTAAATCCGATTGACGCGAAATTTGAAATCCTACAATAATAAAACATTACGGATCTAATGAAACTAGTTTCGTCGAAATCCAAGACTGCTTGAAAAATGGCTATTTTTACACGTTAATTAAATATTAAAATATTCAATTTCTACAAATTAACTTTTAATTCAATTTTAAAAGTTCTTTAACATCATTCTAATTCTAATAGAACTTAATTCAGCTTTATAAATCATTTTTATTCACAAGAAATCCAAATTCCAATTATTTACACAATTTCAAATATTAAATCAAGAATTTAATTATCCAATCAAATCCTTATATTCGAAATATTGGTTATTCAGCTTATAGAATCTACTTGTAAATATTTAAAATCAATTAAATATCTGAATTTCAAAGGACTGATATTCTGGGTTGTTACAACCTATATGTATACAAATATATATTCCCTTCTGTGTGCAATCATATTTTTAGTCTTACCTGTGACAAAGACCTACCACTGGAATTTTGGACTAAATTAGCTGGGGAAAATAGCTTATGTGTAGGGCGTGACCCTATACCAGTCTCATCTGGTATTCTAATATCTTAGTCATTTTACTTAGGGTTATCTTTCCAAAATTTTCCTTGAAAACCTTTTCATCTCAAATTGATTTAAAACCTTTAAACCAAACTTAAACAAGGAAAATATATATATCTCTATGCTTTACTCAAAATCACCTTGCCATATTATACATATACTTTACACAAGTCTTTGTTAATGAAAACATTTAAACCTTTGGAAGTACCCCTTTCGAATCCAATGAAAGTACCCCTTTCGAAGCCAAGTAAAACCCTTCTTTATAACCTGGGCCGAAAGCCAAAATATTCTTTTCGAAACATTCAATCTTCCTTTCAAAAACACTTGAAAAACCTTTCCTTCGAAAGCTTTAAAACCGTAGACGTCCTATCTTTAAAACATTTTAAACTGCCTTTCGAAAACATTGGAAAACCATTCCTTTCAATCCTATCGAAACCATTAGGGAACCACCCCTTAGAAACCTTTATTTAAAACCTTTCGAAAGCATTTGGGTTCAATTTAAAACATATGGAAACAACTTTCGAAACCTTTGGGTTTTACCTTCAACAAAGCAAAAGGGTCATAAAACATTTAAGTTGTAAGCATTCCTTTCAAAAGCATTCCTAAGTATATTGGTTTCGAGGGTGAAGGTGGCGGAGCTAATAAGTGGAAAGCCACTTAAGACAGAGGCAGGGTGCCGAAAGTGGCGAAACATGCAATTTGCATGTAAAACTGATATAAATCTTTTTAGTAATATTTTGAACTAACCTGCTTTGTTTTTCGGTTGCAAATTTTCTTTTTTAAAAGCACCGCCAACATTTCAGAAATAAAAAATTTAAATCATTTACCAGATACCCCTTCTCCTTTTATAAATATATATAAAATTTAAGTCCCATACCTTAAATAATTTTATATATTCATCAAAACATTTAGGAAAATTCTATAAAAATTCCAAAAAATCATTTTTAACATGTTTTCTAACATATATAAATTTCAAGACCAAATTATATATAATTTAACTGCAAATTATGTTACACCCAATAAATCATTTTCTTCACTAGGAAATTAATATAAAATCCAAATTAATTTAGAAAATTATGAAAATTGAAATCTATCTTTAAATATCATTTCTGACCTATATCTAAAATTGCAAGGCATTTGGATGTCATTAAATAGAGTTTTCATATTAAAACATATCATAAAATCTATATTAACAAGCATAAATCATCAATAAGCATAAATAAACATTTAATCGTTCAAAAACATGATTCATCTTAAAAACCAAAAACAATTAAAAAAGTGAGATACAGTCATTATTTACCTTAGCTTTGTGATTAAAGATGTGAGATTTGTTCTTGATTAAATGATCTGATTCTTCCACTTGAAATCCTTGCTTTTATCTTCTCTTGAGCTTGTTAATGGTGGCCGACCTTAGCTTATATTTTTATTTGTGTGAAATGAAATAAACGTATAAATTATATGGCATAAGGGTTTAGGATATAAGAATAATGTTTTTCCTATATTACCCCTTATCTATTTACCCTAACACTTCATTTTTATTCTTTTAGCTCATGGTTAACATGGCACAACTACCCTTTATTTAATTACCAATCTCATTCCATTAATCAACTTACATTTTTTTATATAATTTAACAAATTAAACGTCCTAAATAATATTATTAAAAATATGGGGTGTTACATTTAGATGATTCAGATTCATCCTCAAGCGATAATTAACAGATACGGAGGATGTGAATATGTGTTTCATGGCAATAACAGACTAATCAGAACTGTTGGAGAAAGCGACAAATACAGTACCTTTTATTTAATAATTTCTTATTATTGTAAACTCTAGGAATAAAATATAAATTAATAATAATACTGGTATTAAGAGTGTGTGTGTGTGTGTGTATATAGGAATACTTTATATGGTTTTATATTTTGAAATTTATGGCCCATATGTCGACATGCATATAGCATATATATCGACATACCTGCCAGAAATTTGAATTTTCTTCTCTTTTGTACTTATTTTCATGTTCTAAAAAGGAATCTTTTAAACCAAAAAACAGGACCCTTCACTCTTTATCAATTCAATCTTTCTCTATTCATTCATTCACTTACTTTTATTCAAAATTCAAAAATTTATTCATTCTTTTATCTCTTCAAAAACTCAAAAATAGTCTCCTCAAGTCAAACTTCAAAAACCATTAGACTCTCAAAGAAAAGCAAAGGCTTTCTTTTTAACTATAAAGAAGCCATTGATACTTATATGGAGTATGCTACTTTAGGATTTTTTTGTGGAACATTTGCTAAATTTGATGATTTCTGCTCTTATGGTCTTTAAGATCTTTGCTTTCAGAATGAAATTCTTTTTTTGATCGACACTTTTTCAAAATGATTTTTTGTGTTATACGAATTTATTATAATGTTTTATACAAATTTGAATGGAATTTGTTTTCAAGGAGAATGATGACAAATTTAGAGTAGGGTAAATGACACTCAGAAAGTTTTAAACTGTGAACTTTTGGGTCACATACTTGGTTGCAAATATAGCGGAATTGACTTCTCCACTTTTCAAATTGATGAACAAAATAGTGAAGTTTTTCATGACATTTTTTAAAGTGATGATGAATTTGATTTTAAATACAAAAATATCTGACCAAAGTCGAGATTATGAGTCTCATTTTGCAACAAAATATCCGTTGAGGACAGGAAAGAACAATAAGCCTACTCAAAAACGTTTAAAGCTATTTTTGCCATTTGCGAAAACTACGACATCAATTGGGCGCAAGTCATCTTAGATGACTTTGTTCAAAAGAACATTTTTAGACATGAGAATACACTCTATCATGGTGTGTATCTTACTAGAGTTTTCATATATTTTAGTGTTGATTTACGAGGAAAATCAACTCTTCCTCAAAAAAATTTCAACAAGGAGAACATTTCTCTTATGCACATTCTGCCTTATTCCGAACCATATGAAACTCTTGTTGAAAAAGAAAAAAGATTGGTATGAAAAGAGAAGCGAGAAATACAACAAGAAGAAGAGGAAGATGGGGACAAAATAGATGTAGAGGAAGAAGGAAATCAGGAAGAAAAGGAGGAGGAAATGGACTCTTCTTGAGAAAGCTTCGACAAAACATCTCACCGTTCCAACAAAGAGATTCTAAAGAACTAAGACAAGCTTCTCAAAAACCAAGAGATGCTTGAACGTTCATTCAGTAAAAAGTTCACTTCTCTAACCAACAATGCAGACAATTACTTTGGAAAGATCGTTAGGAAGCTTGGTGGCTCTACATCATCATCATCATCATCATCATCATCCTTTTAAAACTTGTCTATCTAGCTTTATTTTCATTAGTAATGTGAGTTTCTAATTCATTTTCATGTTTTAATTTCTGTTTTCTTTTGAAATCCATGTATTTTTCTATTCCTAGTAATGAAATTTATTTATTGCTATTCTAAATAGTTCTATTAGTCTTTGGAAACTATAAAAATAAAATGGCATTAAATAAAAACAAAATCTATAGCTAAACATAAGATTTGCATTTTCAGGTATGTACATCGACATACATACATTATATATGTCGACATATGTAGCCTTTTGGAAAACATTTAATATTTAAAATTAAAATAACTACCATCTATTCAAACTTTATAATTGACTTTTCACTCCTATATAAGCCTATTTCTTCCAGAAAAATTTATTCATCATTTTATTCTCTATTGTCTTTTCGTTCTCAAACATTTTTTAACAAAAATGCCACTCCACGCCAAAAATTGTATGAATAACTTCAACAAATACTTCAATCTTTAAGGGATATTCTTACCTTTATCTCTAAAAATCGAAGGTATTTAGAATTACATCAAACACAGATGATCAAAGAGCAAGAAAAGCACTTCGATGCTATTCAGTGGTTGATTTCTACCTTAATCGAAGATAATCAAACCAATAACCCAAAATGCTCTATTAACAAGGATAATGAAGATTGTGATATCATCAAGAAAATCCAATCTTTGGACGACTGATGGGTTAAAGTTTCAAGGAATGTCTAGTTATTCAGTTTGTTTTAAATCATAAATATGTAAGTATATAACTTATTGTATATAAATTAATACTCATAGGTTTGGATTTGTTTGGATTAATATTTAATTTTTTTTAGTTTGACTATATGTTTGGATTTATAGTATAATTTAAATAAATGAATTTGAATTAATAAACATAGTTTCTATTATCTTATGTATCATTGTGCCGTAATTTATCATATCTGTAGTTTTATTTATCATCATTTATATCATAATCATCACATAATCATTATGTAATGCTTCGATTATTTCAATGCTTAATTATTGATTTTGATTACGTAGATTATTTTATTTAGGCAGAGTTTTTATTTTTCACCCATTTTTGTTGATGATAAAGGGAGAGAAAGGTATAAAATATACATAAGCATATATTCAGTATGTAAATTGGGAGGTTATGTCATATATTATGTATAGAAACATTTAATGGTTGTCATCATCAAAAAGAGGGAGATTGTTAATACCTCAGTTATTGTTTTTGATGACAACAACTGTATATAACCATATACAATCATATAAAATATAGATACTAATGTCTTTCCAAGTAATGTAGTATATAGTGCAGTTGCATAGGTGTTGAGTCAAAGACTGTACAGTATAAAGACTCAAAAGATAGACTTGAAGATCATGAGTCCAAAGACCAAAATATGAAGATCTCAAGATTATAGTTTAGTGTATAGAGTGATAGCTTATATTGTTAAAGTCCTTGATAGGAATCTTTGATCTTTATCTCCTATTTTTCTAACTTTTATATTTTTAAACAGAAAAAATATGTAAATATATTTCAAAATATTTTATGAAAGTTTTTCAAATTTCAAAATATTTATAAACTATGTTCAAACTATTTTACAAAGTGTCAAATTATTTTACAAAGCGTTAAATCATTCTACAAAATATAGGGTTTTCAAAACATTTTAAAAGAAACATGTTCTTAAAATATACGGCATATGTCGAAATATATGCATAGAATATGTTGACATATATGCTGCCAAGGGGTTTTCCAAATTTTGATGGGTGGTGTTTATTCGTTGCAACTCTTCACGAATGCACACTTATATTGATTTACTACATAAAAAAGTGCAATCAAATTTCTTGCTAACTAATCACTTATTTTCTTCCCTTCTCTTACTCTTTTGAAAATTCCATTGAAAAATATATTCAAATCTCTTCAAAATCACATCGAATCAATTCATGCTTCTTCGTATTGATTCAGTACTACTTTCTTGTTGTTTTGGAAACATTTTTCTCTTACTCAATTCATAGATCAAAGTTTTGTCCAAGAGGCTATAGATCCATTGCATCTAGAGTTTAACAAATTAAATTTGAAAAACTATCAACTCTATTTATATTTGCTTTGGTATGTTTGTATCCCATTCAAATCAAGTGAGTGTGCTTAGTAGCCTAGAAATCTAATGGACATGCTTGTAGCCCTTTCTTCAGAGTCTAACCTAAGCTTGGAAATTCAGGAGGGTGTGTCTTGTAATCTCAAAATCGAGATTGCATTTGGGTTTGCCTTTTTCCCAGTAAAGATTGTCATTTGAAAAGAAATCTGTATAAGTAATTGTGCGGGATCGAATGTAGGAGAAATCCGAACCAGTACAAAAGCCTGGTCTCATCTTTCTAACTCTTTACTTTGCTTTACTGCTTCTTTTTTTATCTACGATTACATCTATAACTGTTTATAGTATAATTCTATGTTGTTAGTCAGTAATTTGATATTTAACATGAAAGAAATTAATTTTTTTTATGTAAGTTAGAAAACACTATTCACCATCCTCTAATATTTAATTAGCCTTAAGATCCATAGTTTCGCAACTCACAATAAATTGTGTGTATATATAATGTAAATTGAGGATATTAATGAGAATATAATCTTAATTGACTGACTTAAATATTATTAGTTGCACTAACTAATGCAATATAGCTATTGCATTAATAAGGAGAAACGAGTTTATTTATATATAAGAGAACTTGAATGAAGAAATGATTTTTATATAAATAAATCCTAACTTGAGTTCCTTTAATAAATAAAATACAAATGAAAATGCTTTTGTGTGTGTGTATATATATATAAACATAGGGGTACACTTTTGAAACAAATATATAGTTCTATGCCATATTTAATAAAAATAAAAATGTAAAATATAAATGTGTTGTATCGACTGAATTGGAGTAACTTGCTATTAATGACATTAAAAGAAGGAAAACATAATAACCTGGACATGGAAAGTTAAGTACGAGTTAAGTAATTGAAAAAGAAAAAGTAAATTTCTTAATCATTGTCAAGACGTATACATATATACATAGATACATACATAGACATACACACACACACACACAGATACACACACACACATATATGCTTAAATGGTTAATAATATATGTATGTATATGTATAAATTAATGAGTTGATTAGAGAGACAAAAATTAAGATATGTATAAATTGATTGATTGAGTTAAAGGAATGTACATATATTATTAATCTTAAGAGAAATTTTGAATATGTATATGGCCTATTATTTAAGAAAGCGTTTAGATTCAATGTAATTAATCTAGCAGCCTAGATTTAATCAAATATCTTTACTTAGGAATGGAGAATATGATGAGTGAACTTGATTCTCTAAAAATATTGCCTATGTTAATCTAATGGCCCTAAACCTAACACTAACTCTATAAATAAGATGCTAATGGAACCCTGATTCTCTACTGAAAACTTACAGTAATGAAACACTGCCAAATTTTCTTTTGTAAACACTAATTCTCCTCAAAACCCTAATTTTCTTAAATCCAAATTAAAACTCATATCAAAACTAAGGCGTAAGGCAAGCAATCAAGGAGGAGATTAAGAAGAGCTATCGACTAGAGGCCAAATTCTTAAGATCTAGAGCTTAGGCTAGAGGTGATGGGAATAAATTTGGTAATTTGATTAGTATAATTAAATTAAATTTATTTTAATTGATCTAGGATGTTAGAAAATATTGAACTTGTTAACTTAATTTGTGATCGTATAAATACTAATTTGATCCCTAAAACCCTAGAAATCAATTTGCAGTAAATGGATAATTTAATTAGCTATTTAAAACTTGTTTAATGTGAAATTTCTATCCCTAATTCACAAACCTTAGAATTGATCAAAACTGGAAATTAATTAATTGGAAATTAGGGATTAAAAGGAATTAATTAACTGTTGAAATTAACGAAATTGATTATAAAACAATCAACGAATAAGAACAGGTCGAAACCCCAATTTTTGTTCGTCGACGGTCGACCTGGGTGCCCTAATGATCAACCAGTGGTGGTCGACCTGGGGTAAGTCTTAATCAACCGTTCGCCTGTAAAATGCACAGATTGAACCTCGGCCTGGGGCCCGGGTTTAAAATAAAAATTTAAATAATTTAGTATAAAAAAATTATATAAATAGAAAATTTATCGTTTGAGCCTATTTTTGAGCTAGGTAAGCATATTAAAAGTGGTAGGGCCATATATCCCTTATCAAGAGAATTGTAGGGCTATAAATCCCCTACTAAAGGACTATAAGTCATCACTGTTTAGGCAACAGTTGAATACCCGAATGAGAGATAAGAGTTGAATTGGGTGATGGATTTCGCAGACACTCAAAGGGTATTCCATCATGATGGAACGTAGCACTTATGAAGATACTTGGGGAGTGAGCCCGATCCTATCTATATGCATGATACTTGCATAACGTGGTATAGGTGGACGTCGGCATAGGATGATAAGCGAGTACTGTAAAGGATGTTTTGCACTACGATCAAGAGATGAACAATGGGTGCATATGATGAGTCACTTTGCGAGTTTACATCTCGGGATTCTCCTCTAACGAGTAGTAATGATAGGTATTCTTGGATAGTTTAGAAGACATTGGTCGATCGTTCGTGTGAGGTTTGAATTGTAGTTTGACCTATTGTGTTAGATAAGAATCCTTAGGTATTGAACCTTAGGAATCCGCAGACACTTGTTATACACTCTACATCACTTAGAGTAGTTTAAAGTTAACTGCACTCAATCATCACATACTAAACCTGTACTCATTCACTGGACTTTATGTCTGACCCACCACCATTCTTATCATTTTCCCTACCATAGGATGACAGATTAGAAGTAATTGGACATAGTATGAGGGAGAGAGGATCCCAACAATGGAGTTCTAATATTATCTATTGTACCGCTTGTAGTCATTTATTGTATTAGAAGTATGGAAAACTTGTATTGTAACTTGGAAACAGTGCATTTGTAAACCAATTATTTTGGAAATAGTTTTTTTGAAATGTTTATTTTTTGTATTTATAACCTAATTCCTTCAGTGTGAATCTGAAAGTGTAGAATGTCTTAGAACTTTATCCTTATAATTATGCTTTGCAATGTTTTAAAAAAACCCAACAACTCATATTTCTCGACATGATTCGTGTCAAGAAGTGTGGGTAGTTACAGTTATGGAGGGCCTGCTTTGGGGTTGAGGTATTAAATAGTCATTGGGTTGCCTCCTCCCCATTTAAGAAGCATTAAGTGGCCAAGGTTTTTGGGTAACACACACACACACATATATGGAGTGTGTGTGTGTGTGTACTAGTTATACCTCGGAGGAGGTTAGACATATCATACATGTATTAGGATTTAAAGGATTAGCTGTAAATGATAAAGATAACACTTAAATGGTAATTAATTGGCAGAAGTCAATGTTATGGGTAAAGCATGTAATTTTTCAGTCATAGAACGTTGTTCTGACCCCCTCCTCATAACAACATATAGGATGGTTTATAGGGATAGATTACTAGAGTAAAACGACAATGGTTGATGCAGAAGTATTCTTATTCATGCTCGGCGCTGACAAGGCAATTATATATCCAAAGAATACTATCGATTCCAAGATAGTAGCCTTAGTCAGTATTTATGTACTGCTACATTTTTCTATTCCATTGTGAGTTTATATTAATCACTCTCTATTATACTTATGTTTATTATAGGTTACCAAAACCAATGATCATTGTCTTAGTAGACTTAGGTTTCGATATAGTTGAAATTTGGACCCGTCAAGGTGCGAATTGTTACGTTTGGTATCAAGGCCTAGGTTAATCGATCATAGGAATTAGGGTACGCCGAGAGAACATATTTGTATTTTTACCTATAACTATATATATATTATATGCCAAACTCTATAAATTTCGGCTATTGAAGTAGCTACGACCATATTCCCAAAGAATGGATGAGGCAACTATGAGTTGGAACAATAAACAGAGTTGAATTTATACACCAACCCGGTTACCCCATGAAGTGCTGGCTGTATTGTTAGGTGTTGACAAGAAGAGCATAAGCATGACGTATAACAGGATCTCGGAAGCTGTATGGTGCTTGACTCCTTTGTTGGACCTAGACTACCTTATGATTATGGACTTTGATAGATTGTCGATTGAAGATGCACACTTCATCCAAACAAATGAGAAGTAAGAACCTATATGTTGTCAGTATCTGAAAGTAAGCTATAATAGGAGTAGAGCAAGTTCCTATAAGAAGGTGTACCAACCACCATAAGATGATAAACTCAATTTTTATAATGGTGGGCCGAAGAAGAAAAGTTAACTTTGAGTCTGACCTCATGTAAAAGAATTTGACAAAATATTTTTGAAAATTCCTTGAAGCATTTTGAATTAGTTTTTCAAAGGATTTATTAAGAAGTTATTTTTTGAAAAGCATGTAAATTTTAGAATTCTTATTTTAAAATCGGTTGAGTCAAAAGTTTTCGATTTAATGTTTTTTGGTAAAAGGGTTTTTCATTTTTGAAATGAGTGGAAAAGAGAGCGTATGTTTGGCTCAATGATTTATTTATTTATAAAATCAACTTTTTTTCCAATTTTTGTCTTAATAGGATAGGTAGACAGAAATGACACTTATTTTAGTAGGGGAATGGTGTAAGGAAGAGTAGGAATGCTCGATAGCAAGATGGGAGGAATATTCTCGTATAAAGAAAATATGGAGAATAACAGCTGAAATATTTTTGGGTTTTAAAGAAGGTTGATGGCCAAAGCAGTACAAGTAAGTGTACCGCGAGATTGACGAGGAAGAAGAGAGAGCTCGATAAACTAGATGGCAGGCTAAGGCACCATTATGTAGAGGAAGAGATTACTCAAACCGGTGCAGATCATATTGGATTGAATAAGACAAAGCGAAAAGATATAATCGACATTATTAATTTTTAACATGGGACGAATAAGGTCTAGGTTAAACCTGGGTCTAAAATTTGGCAATCAGTCGAACAATAGTGGTCAACGGTCACCCAAGAGCGGTCGATTGGTTGTCGGGTAAAGTACACAACCCGAACCTCGAACATGGCATATAGTCATGTCCAAGCTTTGACCCCCCTCATTTCTTCCATCTTCCTCCTCCCTCCTTCTTCTGATCCCCCTTTCTTCCTCTAAAATGCAAGCACCCCAAGGACCACCCTCTCCTCCTTTAACTCTGTCACGAGCACCGCCCCCTTCAAGCATCAATAGCCGCCTCACATTAGATCCAGCCCCCCTCACTACAGATCTGAACCCAACTCCCCTTCCCCAACCATTAATCAGTCCATGGCACCACTGCAAGCCGCTGACACCTCTTCAAGCACCCAAATCTTACTTCTTAAGAGATTGTTTGGCTCAACCAGGACGATAAGAAAATATCCACTTGCAAAGTCTTGGCAAACTCCACCTTTCTTCAAGGACGACCAGTGAAATTCGAGGAATTCACCACCTTTGGACTAAGAGATCTGTTCATAGTTACAAGACTATCATCGATCCTAAGCCATGACACTTTTGAGTGGAAGCGCTGCCCATTGCATTGGTTGTTTGACGCAAATCTGCAATACGAGTTTGACGTAGATATTAGTAATCTTTTATCGAAGGTAAAAGGGGTAGCAATTGATCTATTGGATGATGATCTCAGAGATATTTTGCGGCTAGCTGTGGAAGAAGTGGATTTGACAGATATTGAGACCACTGATCTAAAGATTTTACAGCAAATATTTCTTAGAGCTGTTAGTGTCTGGAGACCAAATGAGTTGCAGTCTACGGCTTGCCTCATCGTTTGAATTGTTCAATAGAACATCATTCCAAAGATGTGGAAGTTTGACCAGATTTATCCTCTGGTGTAGAAGTTCGCCTATGCCATCATGGATGGTATAGTAGTGAACTGGGCTCACACTATCATGAGAAACTATGTGGAGCCAGGAGTACGGACATTATGTAGCTACATTCTGTATTTCCATCTTTTCACTCACGCCTTTAGGTGATGCAAAGTGAACCTCCATGGAGAGAAGGTTCAGAAGAAGGCCCCTGCCCTATTAGATAGAGCTTATTTTAGGAGAATAAGGATTATAGAGTTTCCAACGGAGGTAGCAGCAGCAGTAAAGGACCAGGTGCAACAAGACTCGAGGCAGGGACAAGGTACTGCAGGGTTACATAGCCCCGAGGTTGTGGTGATCCAAGACTCCCAGCTCCAGACCGAGGCCGAGCTACAAGTGATACGATTTGAGTTGCAGCGCCAAAGCCACGAGATCGGGTGCATAGCTGCCATGCTAAGCCTCATTCAGGTGTCGTCGCAATGGCTTAAGCTCCTGTAGGTGATTGGGACCATCCAATGACCCGTAGGTAGTATTTAGGGTTAATAGTAATGTTGTTGTTGTTTTTCTTTTAACATTTGTTCTTTTCCTTAGGTTGTTTGAGTTGTAACCATTAGTTGTCACTTTATATAAAAGACGCATACGATATATTATGAGACATGTTGCTATTTATTTACTATGCTGTTATTTCTGGATATGTTGAGCGCTATTATATATTTAGGAGAAATAATATAAATATGGAAAGCTCATCTAGACACTTAAGTAACTGTAAATGCAATATAAGACCGAAATTTTTTAAAATAAATTTTAGCGAGTGAAAGACATGCTAAGTTAACTGCGAAATCATGAGTCACTGCCCCTGTGCCTTACATGCTAAAATTTATAAATAGGCTACAGTGTCAACGTTTCGAAAAAATGGATATGTTTTCAAACTCTAGGACTTATTATGCAAAATTAGGGTCAATCATATGCATTAACTCATGGACCAATTTCTTATTATGTTAAGGTATGGCTTAACTGTTTATATGCTTTTGAAAAAAAATTATGTTCAAATGCTTCTGAAACTTTTGGTTTAAATGTTTTAAAAGAGAAATGGTGTTTAGACGCTTTTATAAATTTGACTTTTCAAACCATTTTGCAAGTTTGATTGGAACAGGAAAAAAGTATTTATGGGAAATCAGAATTTCTGATTTTCAAATGCCAAATGCTTAGCGCAGGGAGGCTTGATACATTAGTGGATATAAATTGAGCAGTATATTAAGGGTGGCAGTAGGTTAAGCGTAGATCAATAACAAGGGAAAAAACTATTTTAGCTTTGGAATTTCTATTTCCATACTTTGTTGATAGCAAACAAACTTCATTTTTTAAAGTTCATTCCATCTTAAAATCCAAAAACAAACCTTCTTATATGTATTGTACTAGGAAAAAATTGGAGAAAATTTAGGGGCAATAGAGAAATTTCCAAGGTACAATGAAATTGGTATCCAATAGAATGGTGGGAACTAAAATTCTCCATCTAAATTCCATTTCCAAAATAGAAAAAAGGTTTAGGGAACAAAAAAATTAGTGTATTAGATTTTTGAATGGTAGGATTTGGATGCAAAATTGCTTGAACCCTACTCCTATTCGTAGGAATATGGAAATTATTGTGTAAATTAGATTTTTGATTTTTAGAAAAAACTTGCATATATATAGAACTACCAGTATATATAGGTTGTTTGCATCATATTTCCAAAATGTTTTTTAAAAAATGCATTCATATAAGAGGTGCCGCTGGAGAATTATTCAGCATGTCTTATGTTGTGATACACCGTGCACTTATACATGTTTGGCTGCAAAATTAGATGTATAATAATTGGTTGGATTGTTTATAATGGTTACATGCTATGCCCTGTGATTCAATCATTGTGGAACTTTAGGGACGAAATTCTATTAAGGGAAGGGGGATAATGTAACACTCTGTATAATTTATAGTAATTAATAAATAATTATTAAGGCTCAAAAATGAAATTTGAGCAAACATTTTTTCATGAAACTTGTACCATTGCATTTATGGCGATTTTCTAAGCAACTTTCATATTTGGAGTTTTATAATCGTAGTTCAAATGAAGAAGTTATCGACGTTTGGAATTTTCAAAATAAAAATAATTAAAATGGAAAAAATAAAAAATAAATAATAAACGAGGGAACCCATAGGCCGACCACTTCTTTGGGTCAGTCAACCGCTAGCGGTCGACCACCTATAGGGGAGTAGTCGATCAGTTAGGAAGGTCGTAACCAGGGATGAACCTTAGCCAAATGACATGAGTTTAATTATTTTAACCTAGCAGATACGATTGATTCGAGCGTCTATAAATACAGGCATAACCCTTCACTTCTCTTCTCGTATTTTCCAATGACACACACACATGTATGTACATATAACTGCACCTACGAACCAAAATAAATATATATTTATATAGCATAATACACATCAATATTCACATTAGTTATAATTAAGGCATCTAATTATAAATATCGTAGTAAATTATAGGATTAGGTAGTGTAGAGGGAAAAAAGTTAGGAACTCCAAAATTAACAGGGCAATAAACATGTAGTTAATAGGGAGTTACATGAATTAAATGGGGCATAATTGGTTGAATATGAACGAATAAATAAATGTTATTAGATATTATCCAATTAGCATTATAATGACCATTAATTACGAACAATTGACATTTTGAAGTATAGTAATAACCGTATAAGATAGGTATTAAATACTAGAAGACAATATAATTTTCATAGCAGAAAATTATATAGGTTTAATAATACATTTAGGACGAGCGTGAATTGGTGGGCCTGGCCCAATATTTAGGCATTGGATGACTGGCTTGGTTTAGCATAGGCCGAGATGCGAAGTCAGTAGAGTTACACAATAGAAGTTTACGCTTCACCTAGATGATGCTGACCATTGTGTATACTTACTACTGATGTGGGACATCTCCAAACATAAGACCACTGGGGAAGAGATATGTGTTTGTGTATAGGTAAGGAAAAATATACAAAGGGATCACATCAGATTTGAAGTATTAAATGGTCTTGTACTTTTTAAGAAACATGGTCTACTTCATTTCTAATAAGAGGTATTAAATAACTAGAATGGACATTTTCATTGACTTACATTATGATAGACTAAATAGGATTTCAGTTGTAAGAGGACGGCGGGCTATGTCGGTAGTCTTGTTGAACCAGTATTTACTAGTAGGGCTGACATATAGGCTTTGACCACTAGTAGTCTCGAGTGGTCGTTAGCAAAGACTCGGGTTATTGCTTAACGGATTTCGCTTTCGACTAGTGTATAATCCGTATGGGATATGCACAGACCTCAAAGTTCAATTAATTAGCTGTCTTTTTGTCAAAGGTTGGCTAGTTAACCCTTAGATGAGTCTTTGAGATGCCTTAGAAATACAATAATTATATTATAAAGTCATATCTAGGGGTCATTGGTCTCTGTAGCTAGAGCCAATTGACTAACGATTATGTTACAAAGGGCCCGCTTCGGGATTGAGATATTAAATGGTTGTTGGGTCTGCCTCCTCCCTGTTTAAGAAATATTAAGTGGCTGGGATTTTTGGGCAGTACAATGTTTAGACATATATGTATATAGGTGTGTTATATATATAGGATACCTTAGAGACGGTTAAGACATATCGTACGCATGTATAGGATTGAATGGATTAGCCGTGAATAAAAAACATAATACTTAAATGGAAATCAATTAGCATAAATTAGTAATATGGGTAAAGTATGTAATTTTTCAATCACCAGAACATTGTTCCGACCCCCTCCTCATTATAACCTATAGGGCATATTAGAGGGATAGGTTACTGGACATGATGGGAACGGTTGATGGAGAAGTCTTCTTGTTCATACTTGGTGCTATAAGGAAATTACATATCCAGGGAGTACTATTGATTAGTAGTCTCAATCAGTATTTGTGTTCTAATATATTTTTCTATTCTGCTATGATTTTATTTATCTCCCTTCGATATACTTATGTTTATTATAGGTTACCAAAACCAACAATATGTGCCTTGATGAACTTCAATTTCGATTTAGTCAAAATCGAAATCCAAGCCCATTAAGGTGCGAGTTGATACATTTGGTATTAGAGCTTAGATTAGTCAATCATAGGAATTAGGATACGTTGAGAGAATATATTTTTATTTTTACCTGTGTGTGTGTGTATTATACGCCAAACTCAATGAATTTTGACTATATAAGTTGTTGCGACCATATTCTGAAAAGATGGACGAGGCAATTCTGAGCTGGAACAATGAATATAGTTTAATTTATACACCTACTCCTACTACCCAGTGGAGGGTAGACGTATCGCAAGGCATTGACCAAGAAGAGCGTGAGCATGACAAATAGAAGGATCCCGGAAGCTGGATGGTACTTGTCTCCTTTGTTGGGCTTGGATGCCTTATGATTATGGATTTTGATGGATTACGGACAGAAGACGTACGTTTCATCCTGACTGATGGAAATAAGAACTTCTATGTTGCAAGAGTCCGAAAGCAAGATGTGAAAAAGGATTGATCGTGTTCCCACAAGAAGGTGTGCACTAATCACCACAAGTGGATGGCGGGATTTTTAGTATTTACTCAATAAGAAGAGGTTAAGACTGAGAAGAAAAGAAGGAAAGTCCAAAAGAAGGGACAATGAAAGTCTATTTCTGAGTCTAAACCTTATGAAAGAATTAACAGAAAGATTTTGAAAGTTTCTTGGAACGTCTGAACAGGTTTTTCAAAGGATTTATTGAAAAATTGTTGTTTTGGAAAAGCAAGGAAAATTTGAGTTTCTTAATTTTAAAATTGGTTGAGTCAGATGTTTTAGATTTAAAGTTTTTTTGATGAATGGAAAGAGAGCATTTGTTTGGCTACGATTTTTCCCATTTTTTTTAAATTAGGAAGTCCTTTTTTAATTCTTTCTAAGGGGTTGAAAGATGGAAATGATAGTTGATTGAAATGGGGTATACAGAATAGAAGGGTAAGAATGCTCGATAGTGAAGACAAGAGGAATATTCCTGTATAAGGAAAAAACAGAGAAAAATAGTTGAAATGGATTTATACATGTCTTTTCATGTTAATGAAGAAATGCGCAATGACTAAAGTAGTCGGTGAACACATTGCAATGAGTTAATATGGAAAATAATTAAAAAAAGAGTTGTGTCAGAAGAAGTCACTTGAATGCAATTTAGGTAGGAGAAATATGTGCAGTAGCGACGCTAGGAAAATTAAATAGGAACAATGTTAAGAATTTATATTATAATAATGTTAATAATCTAGTTATGAACGACGTAGGAAGTTTGAGGCAAAACATAGGAAAAATGGATAAATTCCATAAATATGTACAATAATTGTGCATATCTTTTAGAAGTCTCTCTCATATGCTATTAGAATCCCTGCTAAGGTTGAAAGCGGAAATTGCATGAATGGCAGAAAAATAATAGGATGAAAGGTATCCTTACTCTAGTTTTTATTTTATTTTTTTTGACTTATCGAAGTTGTTTTTTGAAAAATGGTTTGGTTCGACTATTGGGTTATTAAGCACAATAAATGTTTTGAGTTTAAAAAATATTTCTTTTAAAAAAAGTAAATCTTTGCGTGGAAAGTATTTAAAAAAGGAAAGTAGATTAGAATAGGAAATTGAAACCAAGTGGTTTTTGAATTTAATAAAAATGTTTATGAATTTATGCTTTGAAAGATAATTTTTTTGGATTTAGTCCTTCATGACTGAAGTTTTAATCTTTTTTAAGAGCAAAGAATACCAAACCAATTTTTAATATGGAGAGGATATGGATGAATGCCTTGGTAAAACGAGGTAAAGGCCAAGGCTATGAGTAAAGTAGCTAGGATTGCTCGTAGGGTAGCAACAAGGAATCCTTATTGAACATAAAGAATACTGGTATGAACCAAGGATTGTTTGATTAGACATGTGTGGAATTCATGAGAAGAACCTTCAAAGGAATAAGGAATGGCATAAAAGTACACTTACATGACTTAGGGTACTCTCGCATAAAAGATCAAGGATAATGAAGGTAAATACCCAGTTTGAGAATACTATTTAGAGATTTTGATTGAAAGAAGATAATAGTATGATGGGAGAAGAGAGTGATGAGATTGAAAACTCACGTGAAGGATGATGGTTGACTCAAGGTCAAAGAAGACAAGACAAGTGGTAGAAGTTATTCCACCAAGCCAATTTTCCGATAAGTTATGCTAAATGTGCATAGCTTATTTTTTTTTTACCCATTGCATTGTGGGAATGTATAATTTATCCCCTAATCTGGTATAACAATTGAAGTAATGGATGGACTATATTTATTGGAAGCCAAGAAGGTGAGTTGAGACATGTGGTTTATAGTAGAATGGTGTACTAGAAATGTCCCTCTTAATTGAGATAGAAATGGTAGGGCCACTATATCATTAACATCAGTTGATGATGAAGGGCAGCTTCCAACAATCATTTTTTTAGGTTTTTGGGTTGTAATCACTAGTTGTCTCCCTTCGTATATTGGAAAAGCGTATGATATGATATAAGATGTATAGCTATTTTATTTTTGTATTGATTTTCTGGATAAACTTTGACTGCCACATATATTGGAAAATAATGTAAACAAGAAAATCCCATCATGACACTCAAATAGCGATGAATGTTATTAAGACTGGAAGTTTTTAAAATAGATTAGGAAATTAACTTAGTAACTATGAGTAAAGAATGCATAGATATCAAAACTTTATAATTTTGGGAAAAATAAATTTTAATAAGTAAAGGATAGGGAAGGGTTATTGCAAATTCATAGGCCACTATCCCTATGCCATAAAAGCTAAAGCTTATAAATGTGCTTATGTGTTGTTTGTAGCAAAAGGAATGGTTTCCCCAAATCTAGGATTAACTGCACAATGCTAGGGTCAATCATGTGCACTAACTCATTGACCAAGTCTTGATTACGTTAAGATGTGGCATGAATTGTGTTTAAGGATGGAGTGGCAAATGTTTTGAAAAATTATCTTGGATTGCTTTTGAAATTTTTTTTGAGTGATTTAAAAATATTTCGTGTTTGAATACTTTTGAAAGATTTAATTTTCGAACTATTTTGCAAATTTAATTTTTTTTTGATTTACAAATGCCACATGCTTAGTATAGGGAGGGGCGGCGTGTTAGTGAACATGAATTTTATTGTCTGACAAAGGTGATGGTATACGAAACACAGGGAATAATAAGGAAAAAAGATTTTTTAGCTTTGGAATTTCAATTTCCATACCTTGTAGGTAGTGAACAAAAACTTGCATTTAGAATAATTCTTTTTTACATCCGAAAATAGACCTTCCTTTATGTATTGTAATTGGAAAGTTGGATAAGCTTTCGAGGCAAAAGAGAAGGTTCTAAGGTACAATGGAATAAGTATCCAAATGAAGGATGGAATTGTATAATTCTCCATCCAAATTCCTTATTTAACATAGGAGTATAGATTTAGGAAACTATATTTTCAAAATTTTGGATTTTAAAATTGTGTACTAGGTATTAGCTAGTAGGGATTGGATGCAAAATTGGTTAAACCATACTCCTATTCGTAGGAGTGTGGAAATTATTAAGTGAAAACAAGGATTTTTTTTGAAAATTTGCGTACACATATAGAACTGCCAGTATACATAGGTTATTTGCATCATACTATCAAAATGTTTAAAAGGAATTCATTCATATAGGAGACATCGATTTAGAATTATGCAGCATGCATGTCATAAATGTTGTGATACACCATGCACTTGTATACATTTGGCAGTAAAATTGGTTGTATGCTAATTAGTTGGGCAGTTTAGAATGGTTGGGCGCTATATTACATGATTCGCCACTTGAGGAATTTCGAGGATGAAATATTTTTAAGGGGAAAGAATTTATAACCCCATAAAATAAACAATAATTAAATTATAACTATTAACACTTAAAAATGGAATTTGAGAAAATTTTGGAATTTGGCCACGAAACATGCACCAGTGTTTGTGGCGATCTTCTGAGCAACTTTCATATTTGATGTATCATAATCGAAGTTAAGTGACAAAGTTATTTGTGTTTGAAGTTTTTGAAATGAAAATAATTAAATAATAGACAAATAATAATAAATGTAGGACCCCACCGATCGACCCCCTTCTTAGGCTGGTTGACCGCTTATAGGGGAGTGGTCGACAAGTTGGCGACTAAGGTTAAATCTTGGCCGAACGACCCGGATTTCAATTTTTTAAATCTAACAGATATGACATATTCAAGTGCCTACAAACACATGCATAACCCCTCACTTTTTGTAATGATCTACATTTATGTTGATATTAATACATCTATGGTATTCGTATGTCGAGAACTCAAGTGTCGAAAGGAAAAATTGTTAGGATAAAATACAAGAAAAAGAAACAGAACAAGGAAGAAAAGAACACAATATTAGAATCTCACAGTGGAACTATAACATATAATATCAAAATATAGTACAAACAGTCAATCTAAGATAGGTAGCATTTCAAAGTTACAATCCTAAGTACCATCATCAGCCTGGACTATTTCGATAGCATGTCCTCACAAATGCTGATACATACAAAATAATAGTAATGCAGCGGGAATAAGAATACTATGGTAGATGAAGGGAAGCATCCAGCTCATCTCTAGAAGCCCCAAAGATCACCAATGAAAACCTGCCTTCTTCAGACATCATGAAGAGCACCCATGGAAATAAGAAAAATATAAAACCACGAGTTAGACATAAGTCTGGTGTAAGAAACTCAAGAAATATGTAGCTAGCATATAATAGTACTTTTGAGACCACACAAAGTATTGTGATGACTATCCCCTAAAAAGAACCAACTATCTAATAAGTACATAAGGTGATATAGCAGATAATGTTTAGGGTGTAGAATATAAATAAAAAAATTGATATGCCACTTGCATCTCATGACACAACAATATTAGAAGTATAATCATAACCGCTAAGGTACTTATGCATAATAGATTTTCCATGGAGATCTCTTCGGTCAAGCCGAATCTAACCTCCATGCACAAGGATCAGAAGTTACCATCTAAGAGTCGTATATTGCTAGATAAAATATACTATAAGGAAAATGCAACTGGCCCATGCATGAACATTGGTACGAACCACGTAGAATCAAGTATCATCAACTCCTACATGCAACACTGATAAGCATATTCTAGATATGGAGTTGATATACCCTGTTGTGGGTTATCTAAACCCAAGATTCTGCAGCCTACTCTGTCTTCAGCCATATCCGATATCAAAGTCATGTTCGACATCTCCCACACAAGTCTTTATCACTCGATTGGATCTCGAATCTCTCTGGATCCCGGCATCTGAAACTGTCCATGAATCTCTACATGGATCCCAGTATAAGTTCACCGATAAATGCTAATGCTGATCTCTTCCTTGAACTTAACCTCAAGATGGATGGTTCAACTATATAGCAATAGTCTGAAATATTAACGCTGATAACCCCTTTAGACTTAACCTTAGGATAGACAGTTCAATTCTAAAACATTCCACTTCACAATTGCTTCCAGAATGTAGAATCCATATATTAGTTTTGAAGTGGTATTCATTAAGTAAAACACTTACTGATCTTGGACTCTTCAAAACTATATCGATGAATCTCCTATTAACTCAATTTCGGTTCTTTTAGAAAAAAGCAAACAATATATAAAGACAAGATCCACCCCGAGGGGTCTCAAATCATATGAAGCCGTGAAGCTTTTAGATACCTCCTATGTTAATATTTGGTCAAATTCAATAGTCGACTGATCGACTATCAAGTACAAAATAGACGGTCGCTAATGGAAACCAAGTCTCGTATACTTATCACGCTTCCGATCTTCTCAACTTACACCACCCATCGGTCAAGACTGAAGCTAGTAGGTCAGTGCACTTTGCTTCTAAACTCTACTCAAACATCTTTCTTAGCTCTTCAGACATACAAACCTACTTTATTGGCTTTTAGTGCTAAGTATACGACCAAATACTTACCATGGACAAGCAAATAAATAAAGCACGATTAAGTCGCATAAAGCAAGATCAAGTTATACAAAGCACGATTAAGTCACTTAAGCAATTCATAATCCTATTTTATTTAATTAATCCTTTTATTAATTAAAACTTCTTTATATATATATATATGTGTGTGTGTGTGTGTGTGTGTGTGTATTTAAAATATCTTTACAAAAGATATATAATGCATACTACTATTCTACTATTCTACTATTCATTTATACTCTTTCACTATTCATTTATACTCTTTACAATACTTAGAAATGTATCCATATTCCTATTCCAAATGCTATAGGAATATTCATAAATCTTTAAAAAGATTACACATTTACACAAGTATACTTAATGGGTTAAAAACAAATGTCATTAAAAACATCGTTACTATAAACCCAAAACCATTTCACTGATAATTATCTTTAGAACGTTCTTATTAAAGGTTAAATGCTGTACATAATTAAAAAGGGTTAAATACAAATGTTATTAACACATTATCACAACTTACTGAAAACAAATTCATTTCTAATTATCTTTCAAACATTTCTTTAACAATCTAATTATATTACTATGTATAATAAAAAGGTATTAAAAACAAATGTTGCTCAAACACTATTTACTATACATCCAAAACCAATTAATACTTGTCAGTATCTTTAAAAATATTCATTTAAAGATTTAAGTATATCCACACTAATTAGACAAGGTAATACACTTTTAATTAATTTTACAAAAAATTTCATTATAACATAAGTGTTATAATCCAAAACTACCCATTTATTATTTTATAAAATACTTAAATTTTCCAAAACTTATATATTTACTAAAAACCTTTTTAAAATGATACATACATAATACATACATGCATATGCATATACATATGCATACGCATATGCATATGCATATATATAGAAAGTTAAGATATTTAATAAAATTGTAAAAACAATTTAAAGATATTATATTACAAAAGCTTTTTAATACTTTAATAACGTAATTAACTAATTTTCTAAAAACTACATATAATTAAAATTACTTATAACATGATTTGAAAATTTATTTCAAATATTACTTGAAAATACTTATTTTATAATTTATTTAAAAATCATAAAAAGCATGTTCTCATTTTATAAAAATAAACCTTCTACTTAGCAATTCATAATTAATTATTAAAAATTTGTAAAAATTCCAAACCACTTTTAGAATACTCTAATATAGGTTAGAAAACATCTCTAAAAAGATTGAAACATAATACTTAAGTTTAATGTCATTCAAAGCAATTTAAACTCTAAAACAGAAAAGACAGCATTTCCAGAATGCTGTAAAAAAGGCACAGAGGAAAAGATGGCCTTTAAAAAGTGCTAAAATTATTGTTTTCAATGAAAGTGACTTTGGCAGTTTTGTATAATTAAAATTTTGATCGATTTTCGATATGCAAACAATCCTTTTATCATCCAATCTTTTTACAGTTACACATATATGCATAGTACATCAAAACCATATCAAGAAACCTCTAAGGATCTCTTTACAAATTTCTGTAGAAAAAGCTGAACACAAGGCATATACAGAGTGTTTTTATAGCGACTATCACTATAAAACCACTTTCAAATCAAGTCCGCTTCTAATTGAAGTCCAACCAAATCCTATGTGCTTTGTTACAAGGCTATGCATAAGTCATATAAAGTCATACAAGTCCATGCACACAAATTATATACGCTATTTGCTTTTTAAAGAAAGAATCACAAGATAATAAGCAATAATATACAGTCAAACAAATACTACAGTTTAACACAAGCATTATATATTTCATATAATTTTTAAATGGTGAGTTTTCTCATACTTCTACAAGTATACGACCAGGGTCATGCCTCGTCAAGCTTCCTTCTTCCTACCTCAACCAAACAACCACCAATATCTCACATACCCTTGCATGCTCATGGCCATAGCCAAGAATTACCTTATATGCTTACTGCCCCTTCCTTATTTGGGGTGTTGTGCTCAAAATCTTCCAATTTTGAGCTGCTAATATGTGTTTCTATGCAGTAGTATGAGTTATATTAGAGTTTGGAAAGAGTATTAGGTGTTTTGGTTTTTTTGTCCTTAAGAATGTATGAAGAGAGAAGGAATGAAAAGTTTAGATTTAAGTTGCTAAAAAATGTAAAAAGGGTCCCACAAACCATGGATGCATTTATATAGACAACTAAGTGGTGACCTTACCCTCCCCACTACCTTCTTTGGCTATCCAAGAGAGCTCACTCCCTATAGGCCTACCTTACACAACCATGCCTTGGAAAAATTGTCCCTTAAATCCCTCTTTGAATCGCTTCACAAATCAATTCACCTTGTCCCCTTCTAGAAGCTTCTAGAACTAATTAATTTCTTCATAAATCAGAGTGTATTTCTTAGTCACTAATATCTTCATATGTTAATTCGATAAGCACAAAAGAGTTTAAACAACTTATATCGAATAAAAAACCATTTACGATTTTCGATCACATTATCGGTATTTCATCGAAGTATTTATTTTTGCAAACAAATTTAAAAAACAAATTTACCATCATTAGTTATTAATAAAAAGGGGTTAACATGGTTATTAAATCAATCTAATCATATTTAATCCAAAATTTAAATAATTCAGATATTTAAATATGAACTATTCAAAATTTTGGATCGTTATATTGCCCCCACTAAAAACATTTCATCCCCAAAATTCCAACACGAATGACATACACAAAGAAACAAAGCACAACCTAACACTTAATAGTATTCAACACATAAGCAAACAAAGCCCACGGATTGCTCAGGTTCAAAATGTTCTCATCGCACAAGGATAATAAACAATCTACTAACCGTACCTTATGCTCAATAGCCTTAGGTTATTACTTAGACGACTATTCATGCCACCTTAGAACAAATTGAAGAGTCATTCCCTAAACTCTCCATAAGCCAGCAAAATATGTATGCAAAAATACTATTCCATACGATGTACAAGCATCATTCGTATGCAATATATAATCTGATCGCTTGCTCGATCGCATAAATTTCATTTCCAAGCTAGTATACATCACTTTCTCTCTTTAGTGCAGACTCCGATCAGGTTCCTAATTATAAATTTTGTTTTCCTAGCATAACCATATAATATGAGATAAAACCTCAAGATCATATCAAAAATTTGTATCAGGTGCTCGCCATTAAGAATCAAATGAAAAATCCTCGTTCGGACCAGTGTATATCACCTAGAAATTATGTACTCGAATCCTGGATTAAGAAGTCATGTGGATAAAAATGATCTACGTACAACTTATGTATTCCATTAGTTTCTTAACTATACCATTTACTTTTTAACCATATTCACTTACGCAAATAGTATATCTCTTTCAATACTAGAACCATTTATGTAGCATTTCATAAAAGCATTACTTTAAGTTTATAAACATTTTATAACAACTTACTTCACTTTATTATTCGCATAATACCCTATTACATCCTAAGAGTATATACAAAATATCAAGTCCATTTTACTTCTTAAAATTCAGATGAAGTCCCAAAATAAATCCGGGTCTTCTAATTGAGTCAACCTTCCATATTTCCTTAACCGTTGGGGTAGATATGTAGCTAGGACTAGTAGGAAACTAGCATCCAGACTCAGGACTAGAGTTTACTTTTCTTAGACAACCCTATGGTAAAGACATTTTCTAGTTGGCCTACTAATATCAAAAGATTTCTTAACATAGATGTTCAACAATTCAATAATTTCATTAACCTACTAACTTCTCAATTAAAGTGTTATATAAACTCATTTTAAAAACACTTTACTTTAAGTTCTATAACAATTTGGAAGTTTCTAACTGTCTAAAATTGCCATAAATTCTGCTTTATTCTAAAAAATGAAAACTATCAAACAATCCTATCATAATAAGATGAACATGCCACACAATCCAAACGCATAGGGTACATGCACCAATAAAATTTCTTATCAAAATTACACTTATTTATTAGACACACTTTACTACAAAAAGAAATAAAAAAGGTTTCACAATTATCTAGGTTATGCCACTACCATTCGGGCACCCCACTTAGCATATAAACTAATCATTAAGGAAATTTTTTAGAACTATACTCTGGTTTTATTTCAAAGTATTTGAAATAATAATATATATACATATACCTTCTGTATAATCATACTTTCAGGATTAAACAAACTCAATTTTCATAGCGGCATCAAATACTTCTTAAATATTACTAAGTGTCATGACCTCAATTCACAAATAAATTTTCTAATTATTTAGACTTTCAAATAATACTATTATCATTTTTTCAAAATCTTTTAAAACCAATTTTGAAAACATCGGGATTTAGGTTCTCAAATTCTTAGTTTAAATCATTTTTTATATGCCATACTTATATAAAGTTACTTTCTTATATAAAATCTTTTCGCAAATGTTTATTTACAAATGTCTAATCTTCCCTTTAGATTGGAATAAACATATTTTTATGAAATTTAGCTTTTAACCCAACATTTTCACCGAACGTCTTATAGTCAAACAGTGAAAATAAATTCACAAGGTGTTCATTTCAATGTATCCGCAAATACTGCATACCCAATCCATTCAGTAAGAAGGTAAAACTGCTCATACTAGTTAAGCATAAATTAGCAATCAACAAACAATAGTCAATGCTCATAAATTGGCTGTGCATGACTAAGCTTATCAATGAGGGGTATAGATAAACATCTTTAATCCGTACGTAAATTAGATTACACTATCAACATAAACTTATATATACTACTAGTATATAACAATTACATATACGCTCTCATATGTTTAATACACTCAACTCATCCTAGGATGCAACTTACCCTATCTCTAATGTGTTGTACCCACCAAACCAAGGTTAATCCAAGGTTCTCGCTTAACTTTTAGCTCCGATACCAAGTGTAATGATCCACCTTTTTGACCCCCAAATGTCGATACTGATACATCTAACGTATTCGTGTGTCGAGCACACAAGTGCCGTAAAGACAAATTATTAGGGTAAAATAAAAGGATAAAGAAACAAATCAACGGGGAAGAGAACACACTATCAGAATCTTACAGTGGAACGATAACATATAATATCAGAAAACCATCACTTTAAGATAAATAACATTTCAGAGTTACAATCCTAAGAACCTTCATCCGTCTGGACAGTTATAATAACCTAAATTCATGAATGCTGATATGTACATAATAGTAGTAATGTAGCTAAAATAAGAATATTAAGGTAGATAAATGGAAGCATCCAGCTTATCTTCAGAAGCCCTAAGGAATATAAGTGAAAACCTACCTTCCTTAAACTATTCGAATGAGCCCCTATGAAAATAAAGGAAATATAAAACCATGAGTTAGACACAAGTTTGGTGCAAGAAACTCAAGAAATATATATAGCTAGCATATAATAGTACTTTTAAGACCATACAGAATACCATAACCGTTATCCCCTCAAAAGAACCGCCAATCTATTAAGTACATAAGGTGATATAATAGGTAATGTCTAGGGTATATAATATAAGTCGTAAAATAGCTGTGCCACTTGCATCTCAAGAGACAACAATACTAGAAGTTCAATCAAGGCCGCTAAGCAACGTATGCATAATGGATTTTATGCGAAGACATCTTTGGTTAAGCCAAATCCAAACTCCGTGCACAAGGATCAGAAGTTACCTTCTGAGCATCGTACATCTCTTGATAAAATATACCATAAGGAAAACACAACTAGCCCACGCATGAATATTGGTATGAACAACGTGGAACCAAGTATCATCAACTCCCGCACATAACATTGATAAGCATACACTAGATATGGAGTCGATATAACTTATGTGGGTTAGCTAAACCCCATATTATGCAGCCTACTCTGTCTTTAGCCATTTCCAATGTCGAGGTCACATTCGACATCTCTCACATAAGTTTTCATCACTCAAATAGATCTCAGATCTCTCTGTGAATTCCAACATCTCGAATAATCCAAGAATCTCTTCAAGGATCCCAACATTAGTCGAATGAGAAATGCTAATGTTGACCTCTCCCTTGGACTTAACCTTATAATAAATAGTTCAACTCTATAACATTCCACTTCAAAACCGTTTCTAAAACATAGAACCCGTATATTCGTTTTGAAGTGGTAATCGATAAGTAAAACACTTACCGATCTCAGACTCTTCAAAACTAAATCGATGAATTTTCTATTAATTTAATTTTGGTTCTTTTAGATGTAAGCGAAAAATACATAAAGAAGGATCATCCTTACAGGACCTCATATGTATAAATTCTCAAAGCTAAAGGCATTTCATACCAATGCTCCTCTCCAGGGATCTCAAATCGTATGAAGCCATAAAGCTTTAAGATACTTCCTATGTTAATATCTAATCAAGTTCGATAGTCGACGGATCGACTATCGAGCACAAAATAGATGGTCGCAAATGGAAATTGGAGACTCATATACTTATCATGTTTCGGTCTTTTCAACTTACACAATCCCTCGGTCAAGATGGATGCCCATAGGTTAGAGTACCAATGCTTCTAAACCCTATTCGAACATCATTCTTAACTTTAATAGATAGACAAGCCTACTTTATCGACTTTAGGTGCAAAGTATATGATTATATTCTTTCCATAAATAAGCAAACAAAAAAAGCATGATTATCATGCATAAAGCACGATTAAGTCGCAGAGCGCGATTAAGATACACAAAGCATGATTAAGTCACACAAAGCACAATTAACTCACTTAAACAACTCCTAATCCCTTTTTATTTAATTAATCCATCTATTAATTATTACCTCTTAGTAAATACTTGTATATATATTTAAAATACATTTACAAAAGATATATACATGTATATTGCTATTTCATTTTTCACTTATACTCTTTTACTATTCACTTGTACTCTTTTCAATACTTAGAAACGTATCCATATTCATATTCCAAATGGTATAAGAATATTCATAGATCTTAAACAAGATTTCACATTTGCACAAGTATACTTTAATGGTTTAAAAACAAATGTTATTAAAAACATGGTTACTATAAACCCAAAACTGTAAACCATTTCACTTATAATTATCTTTAAAACATTCATTTTAAAATCTAAATTATTTACTAGATATAATCAAAAAAGGGCTAAAGATAAATGTTACTAACATATCACAATAAACCAAAAATAGATTCATTTATAATTATCTTTAAAACATTCTTTTAAAGATCTAATTGTATTACTAAGTATAATAAAAAAGCGTTAAAAACAAATGTTTCTCAAGCATTATTTACTATAAACCCAAAACCAATTTATACTTGTTATTATTTTAAAAAAATTCATTTAAAGGTCTATGTATATCAGTACTTACTAAACAAGGTAATATACTTTTAATTAACTTTAAAAAACCATTCATTATAACATAAGTGTTATAATCCAAAGCTACCCTTTTATACTTTTATAAAACACTTAACTTTTTAAAAACTTATATATTTAATAAAAACCTTTTTAAAATGATATGCACACACATATTGACTAATTTATTTATAAAGTAAGATATTTCATAAGATTCTAAAAGCAATTTAAAAGATATTATATTACAAAAGCCTTTTATATTTTAATAAAATAATTAGTTAATTTTCTAAAAACTGTATTTACTTAAAAATGCTTAAAGTTACTTATAATATGGTTTGAAACATTTATTTAAAATATTACTTGAAAATACTTGTTTTATAATTTATTTAAAAATAATAGAAAACATCTTTTCTTATTTATAAAAATAAACCTTCTAGTTTAATAACTCATAATTAATTATTACAAATTCATAAAAATTCCAAGCCACTTTTGAAATACTCTAAACATCCTTTAAAAAATGAAGAAAAATACTTAGGTTTAAAATCATTTCAAACAAATTTTCACTCTCAAACAAAAAATACAACATTTCCAGAATACTATAAAAGGGGCATAGAGGCAAAGACGGCCTTTTAAAAGCTTTATGGATTACTTTTATGAATGATAGTGACCTTAGCAGTATTAGATAGTTAAAACTTTGATTGATTTTCGATATGCATACGATCTTTTCATGATCCAACCTTTTAAAGTAACACATATACACATAATATGTCATAACTGTGGTGAGAAACCCAAAGGATCTCTTTACATTTCTATAGAAAATGCCGAACTCTAGGCATTTCAAAGTGCGTTTATAGCGACAATCGCTATAAAACCACTTTCAAATCAAGTCTGGTTCAAATCAAATTCCAACCAAACTCTATGTGCTTTGTTACAAGGTTATGCACAAGTCATAGGAAATCATACAAGTCTAAACACACAAATTGTATATCAATTGCTTCCCAAAGAAAGAATCACAAGAGAATAAGCAATAATATATAGTCAAACAAATACTACAATATAACACAAGAATTGTATACTTCATATACTTATTCAATGGTGAGTTTGCTCACTCTTCTACAAGTACACGACAAAGATCATGCCTTATCAAGCTTCCTTCTTCCTACCTCAACCAAACAACCACCAAAATCCCACCTACCCCTTGCATGCTCATGCCTTGAGAAAGAATTGCCTTAGATGCTCATTGGGGTGTTACGCTCCAAATCTTTCAATTTTGAATTGCTAATATGTGTTTCCATGTAGTAGGGAGAGTTATACTAGAGTTTTTAAAGAGTTTTAGATATTTTGGTTTGTTTTGTGCTTAGGAACTTATAAAGAGAGAAGGAATGAAGGGTTTAGATTTAAGTTGCTAAAAAATGTAAAAAGGGTCTCGTGAACCATGGATGCACTTATATAGGCAATTAATTGGTGACCTTACCTTCCCCACTATCTCCTTTGGCTGATCAAGAGAGCTCATCCCCATGTGCCCACCTTACACAACCATGCCTTGGAAAAAGTCTCCTTTAGATCCCTCCTTGAATCACCCCACAAATCACTCCACCTTGTCTCCTTTTAGAAGCTTCTAGAAAAATTAATTTCTTCATGAAAAAAATTGTATTTATTAGTTACTAATGTCTTCATATGTTAATTATATAAGAAAAAATAGTTTGAACAATTTATATCGAATAAAAAGCTGTTTATTGATAAAAAGATTTACGGTCACATTATTGATATTTCTTTGAAGAATTGTAAATAAATTTCAAAACCAAATTTACCATTATCAGTTAATAATAAAAAAGAGGTTAACATGGTTAGTAAATTAATTTAATCATATTTAATCAAAGATTCAAATATTTAAATACGAAGTGCTCAAAATTCCGGGTCGTTACACTTTTTTCCTTATATTTTTTGATCAAAGTAGTGAAACTATGTCATTTTTCCTTCTCCACTGTTTCTAGAAATTATATGTTTTTATATGTATACTAATTGGATAAGGGCATAAACAAAAGGGAAGAAGAGAAGGAGCGAGTCCATAACACCCCTATTGTGAGGCCTAAAACTAGCATTACAGATGCTGCGGTTTACTTTCAGTGACAAAATGCGGCTATTTAATCATATCAATAATCAAAAGCATAAGAATATGAAAAATATTAAAAACAATTAATAGAAAACTATCACATTTCATTTTATAAATAACATTACATATTCATTATAATCCCATTTGCAATCCCACGTTAAGAGAAAATAAAATTATTACAACATTCTCTAAGAGCGACATATGAGGATGCCCCCTTGGTCAATCAAAGCCTAACACTAGGCAATTATATGACCTGCCATTACATCCACACAAATAAAATCAAACAACATAGTGGATTAGATAAGAACCCCTAAATAGCTAGATTTGCAACCTGCACTTGTCTGGAAGCTTATTTGTCTAACTGGAAATCTAAAATCCATTACTCCCAACCTACTCAAATAAGTACCCGAAGTTTAAGAGGAAAAATAAAAACTTTGGGTAAGACAAAAAATCAGGTGTGAATAATAACCTACCATCTTGAACCAATTGATTTCTAGTGAGACCATGCCATTGAGCAGAATGGGTTTTCCACTCACTAGTATCTAAACCAAAACATATTAACCATATACAGTGCTCCAACATCCACAATGGTTAGAACATAGAAAATAAGTATTTGCAATCACGCAACATATATTAAACTATCCATCCCAATTAAGTAGACTATCCGTCTTAATTCTCTTATGACTATCTGTATTAGTTTCAATTGACTATCCGACATAGATTTATGTGGACTATCCATCTCACATGTAATTATTTGGATTACCCAACCCCTACCATTTGGACTACCCATCCTCCATGGTATCATTATCAAAGTTTTATGGACTATCCATCTCACATATAAACATTTTTATGGACTATATATCCCCTCCCATATGGACTACCCATCACATATGGTTTCATGTATCCAAAACGATGTGGACTATCCATCACACATCTCAAGTACTATTCTAAGATGAATCATATGATCTCTTTCATCCTTAAAATATATAAATATATCATAATGTCATCAATGAATACCAACACAAACTTATCCAAATGCTCTCGGAAGATCCGATTCATCACGTCCACAAAGAAAGTAGGCGCATTAGTCAATTCAAATAGCATCACTAACCACTCATATGAATCATATCTCATTCGAAACGTTGTTAAAGGAATACCATCCTCCATTACCCTCAATTGATGGAATCCTTTTGCCAAATCCAACTAGAAAAATACTTTGGTTCCACTCAATTGATCAAATAAATCAATAATTCTCGGCAAATGATATCTATTCTTTATCGTCTTCTCATTCAACTTACGATAATCAATACATAATCTCAATGACCCATCTGATTTCCTTGCGAACACTACGGTCACTCCCTAAGGTGAACTGCTTGTCTAATAAAATTCTTTCCTTCTAAGTCTACTGGTTTCACTTTTAACTCCTTTATCTCAGAAAGTGGCCTACTTAGGGGTTCAGCTCCTCGTACAAGATCTATTCAAAACTCAATAGCTCATTTTGTGGTTTTGCTATAACCAACTCAAAAGAAAATCTACAAATCTCTTACAACTAAGACCCAATTAACTTTGTCTTCGACTTCCGTTGCACCCAATAAAGTACAAACATCCACCCTTGAGTTTTCTACTGAGTATATAATTCGGTCACTACTATCAAGGTGTCTAACTAATATTTTTCTATCTCGACAAAATATCCTAGCATCATATTTGCACAACCAATGCATACCTAAAACAATCATGAAACCCATAAAATTGAACACATACAAACTACAGGAAAGTATATCCTAACAACTCGAATTCTAGGTTATCACATCTCATCCTAAGAATTACGTACCCTCCTATAGGATTAGCTACCCTTTATGAAGTAACAAAGTATGATGGTTTTAAACATAATTTATCCACTAAACATTGAGAGATAAATGAACACGATGCACTAGTATCAAATAATACTCTAACTGGTACGCCATGAATCAAAAGCGTACCTTTCATCACAAACTTCCCTTTCTCGGTAGAAGTTGGTCTTGATGTAGATGGCTCCAAAGCAAACACCTTTCCTTTATTAGCCTTGGACGTTTCTGGACATTTTTCCTTATAATGCCCCACCTGGTCATAGTTAAAGCACTTCACATTTTGCTTGCCACAACCATCTTGCCATCACTTGATTAATACTCATTAGCATAGTTCCCATTCTTATCACACTTATAACAAACGATATCCGCCTTCCCTTTCTTAGCAGCTCCACCCTTCTAAGCTCCCTTTCCCTTAAAGAACTTCCTCTACTTATTTTGAGAACTCTAGGTTCCAACTAGATTCTCCTTCCCAAAAGTAGAAAGCATCTTTTCATTCCTAATAGCCATTTCCACCACTACATTTGATTGATACCTAAGATGTGGCATAGTTTCCTTAGCAATCTACGACCTCAGCCCCTGAATAAACTTCTCATTTCTCTTGTTAATGGTATCAATAGTGGCATATCCATATCTGAACAGTTCACCAAACTTAGCAGAGTATTCCAACAATGACATTTTCCCTTGCTCTAATTCCATGAACTTCCTAAGCAGGGCTGACTTAGCTACCTCAGATAAAAATCTTTCCTTAAATCTCCTTCGGAATTTTGCCTAAGTCGATTCCTCCTCTGGTACCCTTACGGTTGCCCCATTCCACCAGAATTACGCAGCAACTTACAACTGTCTCGAATTCAACCTCGTTTCTTCTCGTTATTCAAGCCTAAATCAGAAAAAAATTCTTTCACAATGCAACAACCAATTCTCTACTTCAATAGAATCTCCAGTCATAAGAAAAGGATTTCCTTTGAGACCAGCATAATATTGGCTCATCTTGGCAAAGTTATTGTCAACTGGCGGTATGGGATTAACTCCTCTTGCATTAGTAACGTTACCTCCAACTACTCCTGCAGCTGCTCCAGCTTGCATCAGATTAACAAAGAGCTAATACATAGGCCTCGTATCTACTGGTAGGGTTCCAGTACTGCATTAGAATTTGCCTATGGACCTTGGTTCCTTCTGGTATCAGGTCATACATTTCCATTAGTTGTGTTGCTTCCACCACCTAGATTTACTCTTCCATTTCCTGCTACCATAACTTTCTTTCTCATAATCTTCATATGAGCCTTAATATAAGGTATAAAAGAATGGTTTAAGAGAGGGAGAGGGAGAATAAAGAGAATACATACTAATATATAGCAAATACAAGTACGTTACTATAGCATTATCCCATACCCTAATCATTTTCTCTGATTCATTAGGATTATGTTTTCAAAAATATTTTAATCTTTTAAATTTTACAAAAACCGATACTCTGATACCAACTTGTAACATCTCCCATTTTGAGGTTCAAAACTAAGTGCTACACATACTACAGTCATCCATAGTATTAATTTTCGATGTAAAAATACGATAATGTTAATCATATCAATAATCAGAAGCACAAGAGTATGAAAAATATTAAACACGATTAATAGCAAACTTTCTCATTTCAAGTAACATTTCATATTCATTATATATTCCTATTTGCAATTCCACGTTCAAAGAAAATAAAAGTAATTCAAAATACTCCAAGAGCGACATATGATAATGCCTCATTGGTCAATTAAAGCCTAACGCTTATATGACTTGCCATTACATCCATATAGACAAAATCAAACAATGCGAATTAGACAAGAACTCCTAAACAGTTAGATTTTCCTTCTACACATCTCCGGATGCTAATTCATCTAACTAAAAACCTAAAATTTCTTACTCTTGACCTACTCAAATAAGTACTCTAGAGTTTAGGTGGAAAAAAAAAACTTCAATTCAGATAAATAATTCGGTGTGAATAATAACCTACCATCTCGAACCAATTGATATCTAGTGAGACCATGCCATAGAGCGGAATGGGGTTTTACCCTCACTAGTATCTTAACCAGAATACATTAACCATATACTGTTCTTCTGCATCCACAATGTTAGAACATAAAAAATAAGTATTTGAAATTATGCAACATATATTAGACTATCCATCCCAATTAAGTAGACCATTCGTCTTAATTCTCATCTGACTATCCGCCTTAATTTCAATTGAATATCCGAATTAGATTATGTAGACTACCAAACTCACATGTAATCATTTGGATTACTGATCCCCGACCATATGGACTATTCATACCACATGGTTTCATTCTCAAAGTTATATGACTATCCATCTCACATATAAACATTTTTATGGATTATCTATCCCCTTCCATGTAGACTACCCATCACATATGGTTTCATCTATCCAAAACAACGTGGACTATCCATCATACATCCTGTAGTTTTCCTAAGATGATTATGAACCCTTCATTAACCATTTAGACTATGCATCTCCGACATGATGTGGATTATCCATCTCACCCCCCATAGTTTTCCTAGGATAACTATGAACCCATTACCTATCAATTCAATTCATGTTTAACCGGCATGTTCAACCTATATCTATTAGTGTTCTCAATAGGTTGTATACCGCTTAGATTTATAGCATCTCAAAATAATATACATTGGATTCCCAATAATCTATGTCAGACTCATTAAAATATATATTGGTATCCCCAATGATTAGCATCAAGTTTATTCGTTCTTGGTAACCCCAATAAATAATGTCAATTTCATATACTTATAGCACATAGCAATGTAAAACATTGGTATCCCCAATGCTCAAAGTCAAAATCATACAACATATGGCTTGTCTTCGTTAATTAGGACAATAGAGAATATTTTCAACGTTAATAACAATGTTGACCTCTATCCAAGGTTGAAAATAAAAGCTCAAATCCTTTTAAGTATAAAACTCTATGTCGAAAACATGGTTGTTAACATACTTATGATATAGGCTATCCACCTTTTTAAAACAAAACTTTAGATTTTTATAAATCATATAGCTAACTGCCAAAATCATATGGTTGTCAACCCTCTTAAACTTTGTTTATATCGCCTCTTCAAAACATAGTTTTAATTTACATAAAACTAAGCCTCTCCGACGTTAAAAGGAAGAAATGCGGCATTGATGCGTGGTATCATCATTGCCGACACAATGCTATATAAAACCTTGCCGACAATGATAGATAGAGGCGTCAAAACTAGCAGCATCATTGCAAAATATTATACTTATCATACTTCGGCTACTATGATGCCAATTATATAAGGTCGAAGTCAAAATAGGCAGCAATAATGACGGCGACATACGTGAGGTGGCATCATTTAGAACAAGGGTGAAAACATGCAGCATCAATAATTGTAGGTTAAGCTTTAAACACTTAAATGAATCACAATAACGCGATGCCGCCGATAATAGGTTTTCGGCGAAGTCGACTTTGACATTAAAGGAACCATTCCACAACAACCTAAGCAGTTACCATATGCTTCCCTCCACATCGACATCGATCCTCTTAGCTGTGGTGCCATCTTAGCTTTGGTGTGTATAGGAGCGACATGACATTATCGTAATTATTATGAAAACTGATTTATTACCAATAAAAGAAAATACTTTTCCCCAAATCTTATTCTTTTTCAAATTCTTATTGGACAATGGAATGCTTTACTTAATTATTTTCTAAAAAATTTACCTCATTTAGTTTTTAAAGTCCAAAAATGTTTTCCAACTTGATTAATTAATGACCTTAATTAATTATTAATTTAAATGCTTATCTAACAAAATAAATTAATAATAATTCGAATCACTTGGGAAAATTCCTAAAAATCCCAGAAATTCATAAATACATTATTCTTTATCGTATAAAAATTTCGAGGCTAAAAACTATATTTACTTATTTTTAATAATTAAAACCTGAAATAAACCTAATTTTCACCTTAGGAAATTCATAAAATATTCGTTTTAACTTGAAAAATTACGAAATTAAAATCACGTCCCAAAATTAATGTTTTACGCAGCATACCCAAAAACAAAAGCATTTGGCGATTAAAAACTTAGGTTTTACCCTTAAAACCCATTCAAACCATATCATAAAAATCCCATAATTCATTATTCTCAAAACTATGAATACCCTACCACAACTTTGCAAAATCTATCGAAATAATTCAGATACTACCTATAGGCGAATACAAACAAGAAATAGGGAGATGATTTATCATTATTCACCTTAAATTTGATGTTGGTGTTGAGATTTGATGTTTTTCTAGTTTTCCTAGGCTTTTTCTTGTAAATATCCTTTGATTTCGTTCCTTTTCCCTTAGGTTATGGCCACCTCCTTATGTCCTTCCTTTAATGGTTTTTGTGTGAGTAAAATAAGAATGATGTGGGGGAGGGTTTAAGGAATAAAAGATGAATGTACCTATTTTGCCCCTCTCATATATTCTCTTATATGTTAAGTTTTCTAAACAACCTTATTACTTAATTTATTAAGGCATAACCTTATTAATAACCAAACCTCATTCTCCTTAACCATTTACATTATTTTATTTAATCTTTCCAATTAAACATCCTGAATAATGTTAAACTAAAACTAGAGATGTTATAGAATCGGTACTGCAGAAAAAGGTAAATGTATAAAAGTGCATTGTTTGAAATAATAATGAATGTACCATAAATGAAAGAGATGTGTAAAGTATGGATTTTCTTCCCCATAGTTTGCGCTATCTAATTTAGTAAAATAAAAGAGGTAATTCTTTATGATTTCAAATGAAGCAAAGGCCTCAATTTTAGTTAATTTATGAAAAGTTATAATGTTAATCATTTTTGGAAAGGTAGCTTTGATAAATTAAAACATGGAAAGGAACGTTCTCGTTTAGGAATTAATAGTTAGAAATAGGAATATACACTCACACACACGTATAACCGCACCTACCGACAAATATATACCTATACGTATACGTATACATGTATATAGCATAATATACGCCGACATTCACATTAGTTATAATTAGGACGTCCAGTTACAAATAGCATATTAAATTATAGATTAGAAAGTGTAGATGGAGAAGAGATGGAAACTCCAAATTAATAGGACAGTAAATGTGCAGTTAATAGGGAGTTACATGAATTAAATAAGGACATATGTGTTTAAAAGGACCGATTAAAGGATTTAATATGACATTTACGGAGAAATGAAATAGGCATAATAAGTTGAATTAGAATGAACAAATAAATGTTATTAGATATTATCCAGTTAAAATAATATGACCATCAATTGTAGATAATTGCATGTATGGAATATAGTAAATAAGGGTATAAGATAGGAATTAAATGCTGGAAGGCAGTATAATTTTTATAGTGGGAAATTATACAACCTTAATTATATGTTTAGAATGAGTTAGAGTTAGTGGGCCTAGCATAAAATTTAGACTTAGGATGGTTAGTTTGGTTTAGTGGGTTGGGATGCGAGCTTAGAAGAGATACATAACAAAAGTATGCCCTTCATTTAGAGGCTACCAGCAGTTGTGTATACTTAATACTGATGTGGGAGATCTCCAATCATAGGACCTATGAGAAAGGGATATGCAGTTGCATATATGTAAGGTATAATATACTAAGGGGATGTTTCAGATTTGAAGTATTAAATGGTCCGTTACTTTTAGGAAATATGGTCTTCTTTATTTCTAATAAGAGGTATTAAGTAACTAGAATTAGCATTTTCCTTGACTTACATTAAGAAAGTATAAACATGATTTCAGTCATGGAAGATTGGCGGGCTATGTCACTATTGTTGTTGAATCGGTATTTAGTGCTAGGGCTGGCATATAGGCTATGACCACCAGCGGTACTAAGCGGTCGGTAGCAAAGACTTAGGTTGTTTCCTACCAGTGTAGAATCTATATGGGATAAACACATAGCTCAAAGTTTAATTAGTTAGTTGTTTGTTTGTTGGAGGTGGGCTAGTTAATCCTTAGATGAGTCTTTGAGGTGCGTTAGTAATACGATAATTATATTATAAATCCATATCTAAGGGTTATCGGTCTTTGTATCTAAAGTCGATTAACTAGCAATTACGTTACGGAAGGCTCGCTTTGGGGTTGAGGTATTGAATGGATGTTGGGTCTGCCTCCTCCCCATTTAAGAATTATTAAGTGGCGGGGTTTTCTGGGTAGTACAACTTCTAGACATATATGTATATAGGCATATATAATTGTACCTCGAAGATGGTTAAGACATATCGTACATGCATATAGGATTGATTAAATTAGTCATGAATAATATACATAACTCTTAAATGGAAATCGATCGACAAAAATTACTGTTATGGTAAAGTATGTAATTTTCCAGTCACCAAAATGTTTTTCTGACCCCCTCCTCATTAGGGGAATAGGTTACTAGAGCAAGACAAGAATGGTTGATGGGGAAGTCTTCTTATTCGTGCTCGTTGTAGAAATGGAAATTAGACATCCAAAGAATACTATTGAGTCCAAGGTACTAGCCTCAGTTAGTATTTATGTTTTATTATATTTTATTTATTCCACTGTGATTTTATATTGATCGCCCTCTGATATACTTATGTTTATTACAGGTTGCCATGATCCATGCCTTGATGGACTTAAGTTTCGATTTAGTCGAAATTCAGGCCTATTAAGGTGCAGGTTGTTACACAGAGTGACATTAGTAATTGATTAACCTTTATTTTATCCATAAAAGGATTATTTCAACTAGGATTTGTAGAACCTTGAAATATAATTTATCTTATTAGTGAAACATTTGTTCCTTTCACATTTATTGAACATTTTTCAAGATGAATATTTTGTGGTGAATATGTGAAAATTGATATTTTAGTAGCTCTTTTGGTGTAACTAATTAGATATATGTAGGTTTATAAAGGAAATAATACACCGAACATTAACTAATTTGGCATATGCAATAAATTATGAAATAATTTATGCATTCAAAAAGGATACCTGTGCAATAACTTATTCAAAATAACTTATAGATTAATGCATTAACTTTAGCATAATGAAAGTGACATCTAAAAAATTGAATAATTTTGCTAATAATAAGGTTACATGGAACAGAAGAATGAAATTATTTACCATATTATGCTTAGATAAAAAATGGATGGTTTGTCGAACATCCTTTAAAAATTTCAAAATAGGCCGAGTTTGCTTCCTAGAAACATGATGCAAAATTTCAAACTCTGATTTCCAAAGATAGCTTTCTTTGGTGTTTTTTCATTATACTAATACCTATTGACGTCAAAAGTAACACAACACCCAGAAACCTATAGAAAAGTTGAGATCTAGCGAATTCTATAAGAGAATTAAAGAGAACAAAAGAATTTTTATAGTGGTTCGACAATCTTCGGCTTACGTTACTGTAATTTATTGATTATCTGATTGAGAATCACAAGTACAAGTGATTGACAAGTTCCTAAAGCCAAGAATAGTCAATGCATGCCTTGATGACTATAGAGAGGGGAGATAAAGAAAATAAAAGAGCTGAAAAGTTCGCTTTCAGTAGACATAAGGTCTGTATCTATAGAAGAATTTACCGGTAGACTCTGAGGCTCATGAAGTAGAAGGTCCGGATCCAAGTCCCAAGGCGTAGGAGAGTCAAAGCTAACCCAAATATTAATAAATACCTCTCGGCACCAAGAGGAACCTCTAGGTGCCGAGTGGTTCTGTGGGGAGATATCCTCCTTCTTCCTTTTTTCCTTCCTACCTTTGATTCATTGCGTTTCGAACACTTTTCCTCCAAGGTTGAATTGTTTCTGTCAGTTTCCTGAATATCGCTTGTCTTTTCTTGCTTTCTTCTTGAGAATTTTTGGAATTGCTCATCTATTCTTTGGATAGTACTCCAAAATGATCAATGGGCATAGTGTTTAAAATGCGAGGGGTTCAGGAGGCATAAAGTGGAATAAAATCATCTTGGTACTAAATGGTTTCTATCGGTACCGAGTGGTTCACTCTGCTCCATTGTCTCTGAAACTTGTTGAGTGTCATCTTCTTGCCCTTCCAAGTGTGTTTCTAAGTTCATGAATCATTTCATCTTCGTCTTGACATTCTAACTTCTGTTGAAAATCTACTTGGTCAAAAAGCCAGTTAATAATGCCCCCAAAGTATGCTTTTGTTGGAAACAACGCGTGCTCTCGATTAAGAAAAATATTGACTTGCTATTTCCTAATTCTGGTTAGTCGTTCTGGAATTGCTTCGAAGCATTGCCTTTGCCTAGTAGATATTCTTTTAACTGCTTTTCATAGTTGGAATTCCATTCTCTATGTCACGGTCAAGATCTACAATATGAAGATCGTTACACACCTTTGCTAAGCTCGTTGTTCTCCTGGTTCGACTTTATGCTGGTTCTCAGCCCAAAAATTCCTCTTAGCACCAAGAGGGTTTCTCGCTACCGATTGCTTTCTCTCGACCCCGAGTTCTATATAAGCAACACTTAGGAAAATTTTATCTTCATATTTTCCACTCGTGATTTCTCTTGGTTCCAAGAACTCTTCCATCGACCACTTCAATCTTTGATTCCTTTTGCTCCAACTACTTGCCGTTAAACTTCGTTCACCGCTGTCGACCTAAGCTAGCTGCCGCCGACTACCCAAGATTGCCACTATCTCCAAGAGGTCAAACTCCTGGTTCTTTCGCTGATCCTTCCCAAAGCACTTAAGCCCGAATCCATTCTAAGCTCTCTCCATCGACTCTAACCATCATTGCCAACCCAAAGCTCTTGACATCGACTCTTTCTACCTTTCAACCCGAATCGGGATCCTAATTTTACTTAAGGTTGGAGATGGCCCTTCGCTGAGATGTGATTGTTCAGAGATGGTAATTCAGAAGCCATTGATTGGAGTTTGTCGAAGCCTAAGTTTGTTGTTGATTTGAGTTTACCCTAGATTGATGCTCAATGTCCAATTCCTATGAACGTCTATTCAAATGCATTTCGTTGTTCGAATTCTAGTAAGATAGTTTTTGTTCAAGGATGGTCGTATTGGTCAGCATTCAGTATCCGAACAGTTCCATCGCCTAGCATTTGCGTCATTTGAATATTCATACTGCATGGCATTCTTTATTGCTGCACTTTTGGTGTTCGTGTTAAAGAAAAGCTTCCACATTGCTCTGGATAGCGGCTCCATTATCAATTACCATTATTGATTCCAAAGGATTGAATTGGCATATCATCGATGCCCCTCTCTATCAATAAAGCCGAGTGAATGATGCCACCTATTATCAATGTCGCTCCTTAAGGATATTGCATGTCATTAATGGATCATGTAATATCACAGTCACCAACGAGAGCAAGAAAGTTGTATAGAGATTGATGTTATTGGTTAACTACAAGGCAGAATGCCACCCATCATCAGTATAAAAATCAATATTGAATTCATACAGTAATGCCGCATAACATTAATGCCGCCTGACATCAACAAAGGCTAACGAACAATGTCAATTCACCTTTAACCCGCATACGGTTAATATCGCATCCCATTAATATCGCATCCCATTAACACCACATTCCATCAATGTGCACTTCACCCATGGAGACAGAAGGTCAAATATCGCCTTAGTTTAATACCGCATATTTTCGACGATCATTTCAATGCTACCTCCCTCTGATGTTGTCCTATAAATTACTACAATACTAAACCTCATGCGATGCCACTTATCACCAATGTTGATCCTTACTGAGTTGCACTTCATCAACTAAGGAGATAAGGCAACTTGATGTAAGCCATAAATATTATTGTGTGGCATAATATATTATGAATGTCGTATCAAATTGATGATGCATCTCTTCAATGCCGTATCAAAAGATATCATAAGGCAACAACAATATTGAGGAGAATCATCCCAATATAATGCCCATTAATATTATATTTCAGCAATGCACCAAGAAATGCCATGAACAATTGGAACACAGCATAATACCTTGTACCGCCGAGATGAACCTTGATGCCAAAGACCAAGCATGCCACATGGAATCCATGACACACCTTACTACCCCTATAAATATGGATCTAGAGGCATGGAGGAGGGATGAATCATTCTTTTCCCACTTCTTACATTTTAAACTTTGTAAACCTAAACTGATTTGGGGATTTCTAGTGACAATTGTATTCTCGTGACATTTGCACATAAGGCTATATACATTCACCTATTTCATAGCATATGAATAAAGATATTATAACCGATAGCTTCTTTCGAGTTCTAAAGCACTTGTGATTTTTAATCATAACTTGCTTCTAATTTTTAAACATTCATAGTCTCGATTTCTACTTGCATGAGATTATTCTGCATTGATTGATAGCTTCAACATGGCTTAGAGTATAGCTTCGATATGAATAATTTATGACTTCATTATGGACTTGAACGTATTAAACTATTCGCCTAAGCCTTTTCTCAACCAAGTGTCACTTTTGCCAACACTCGTTGAGGTGTATAAGGGTTAACAGGCCTTTTCTCAACCAAATTCCTCTTTCTTTACACTTTTTGGGTGTTAGCGAAGAAACTCATTAATAGTGTGCTTGAGGGTATAAATACTTGTGTGTGAATTAGACCATGTGTGTGTATGTGTGCTTAGTGATTGTGCGTGTGTGTTCAAAGAACTATGCGTGTGTGTTCCTTTGCATAAGCATGCATGGATAGTCAAATGATAGGATATTTGAACCTACCTACTAAACAAACTATCAACATAGCCAACAACCCAACAACGAAATAATGAAATATGAGAATATTTGTTGCTACTTTTGTGAAGGAGAAATTATACCTCCTGTGTTTATATGAAGCTTTGGGCATGTATATATATTGAGTGAGTATGTTTTCCCTAGTGTGTGTGTGAGGTGTACTATATATATATGTATGTATGTATGTATGTATAAAATATGTGTTTGCTGTGTGCAAGTGATTCTTGTAGTAGTGTGTTTAAATGTATGTATTTTTGTACAAGTGTGGATGTGACAAATATGCACATATACTTCTAGTTTCTTGGTCTGCGTCTTTCTATACTGATCTAGTTTTGTATTTCCTATGTATGCTGCACCTCCTTATCCTTTTATGTCTTTGCTCTTGTCATATTTTGAGTATTGTTGTGTAGTATTTTGATTTTGAGTTGTTAATTTATCTATTTGGTTAAGGTATGGTAACTTGGTGGAATCTGTAATGTTATCACATCTTGTAGCTTTGTGTACAATCATATATGTATATAAGTTTTCTAAAGTTATTTTGAAACCAAATTAATATTTATGTTTATAAGAGGTTATGAAATTAGTAATTTATTAAAAAGAGAATATAGATATTTACTTTCCATTTCTAAGAATAACTTTTTTAAGAGCACATATGTTACAAATGATTTATTATTGATTCATCTATCATTATATACATTATTTGGAAAAGACCTATTTTATATTACTTTTCCATTCATTCTTTCTTGCTTATGAAATTGGATTATATGAATGATTCACCGATGATGCTGATTTTATTATTGATTTAAAATGATACAATGATAACATTTTTCTATATGATTCTGTGAAAATTTATTTTTGTGTGATGAGAAATTTGAATATATGGTTTATTAATACCTTTTGGTATGAGACTTTTGGTAATGCTTTTTTGGTTATTCATTGCACTTGTCATATAGAAATACCTAGCATGGATCGAATGTAGTTAATGAGCATCGAATAATTATTCGAATAATATTCGGTGGCATGAGACACCATTATGTATTTTTTTGATTATTCATTCTAAGTAAATGTTACTCAAACAGGGATTACTAGTGTGTGCAAGTTGATACTTGCTGTGGTAAGTATATTATAGCCATGTGTAACATCCAGCCTTTTTGTACGCTTTAAATCGACGATAAACCACACACGTCAGACTCAAACCATATAGAAAGGCGGATTGTTATTGGGGTGAATAAGAAAAAAACAGAAAAAGAAAAAACAAAACAGAATCTTGCAGCGGAACGACAAAATATAATAATCAAATAAATAGTTCATGAAGCTGTTTTATAAAACATTTGATTATACTCATACAATACAGAATTAGGTTACACATACCAAAAAACAATAATTAACAATGCAGCGGAACAGTATGAATGTAGTGGACTAATATGATAAATAATAGTAATACAATCTTCGTCTTCGTCCTCCAAAAGTAAGGTCTTCAAATCCTAAAATGCTCAGGTTGACCCGAGCGAATTGAAAAGACAAAACACTTGAGTCAGAACTAAAAGATCTTATGTGAGTTAAATCAACAGAAATAAATATGAGTGGAACAGCGTCAGAGATGTTTACGGGGTTTGACATTTCCTATCCAGTGTCAACGTGAGTGCAGTAACTTAAAAGATGCTCGGGATTCACATCTCCTAAGGATCCGTTAAACAATATACGCTATTATAGTAATGTCTAAAAGTAAAATAAACTTACTTTAAAATAGCGTTAAGGGGTTACCCATATAGCCCTTAACACATAATAGTGCCAATAGTCTATACAGTTTGTAATACCTCCTGATCGGGAGGCTACCAGAGGATACTCCATAGGTACGACACAAATCAAACTCGTACAAGGCACGCTAGGGCAGGTGACATGGCACACAAGGCAATGCCAAGGTAGATATACCAATTACGCACACAGGCTGGTGGTAACGCGTAGCAGCTACTACCGCCCACCTGGAGCCACACCCCCAAATCAAAAATCAAAAGTGGCCACCAAATCAATCTCAAAATCATAATATAATATCGAAGGAGTGTGCCCAATAAGAGGAGCTACCACCGTGGCCCGAGACCACTCCCGTTTTAGCCACCTTATGCCAAATCACGGGAGTCATGTCCACGTATATATCTCAAAGGAACGCTGCCACCATCCTACTTCATTCTGGAATCTCCACCACGTACACAGTTGTTAAAGTGGTTTTTGAAGTTGGCAGAGAGTATGACAACTTTCGATCCCAATCTCTTTAAGAACCAAACGTTATTATAACACCGCGGTCATTTCAAAATAGTTGTACTTTAAAACCAGAATATAATATCCATTTCAAAACCATATAAAGACATTCCGTTTCAAAAACCAAATCAATATGATATAATTTTTATAAAACCCAAATCAATATAATATCATTTTATTTCAAATATATCCTTTTTCCAAAATCATAGCACTTTTAGAGTTATAACCCTTCGAAATCAAAACGCTTTAAATCATAATATTTTGAAACTCATAACTTTGAAACATAATTTCCACCACTCAAATGGTTTAAAAATTTAAATACTTTATATAATACAATAGCTTCTTCAATTTCACAAATCAATTCCAAAACAACTCGAATTTCTACATTTTAAATTTAACCAAATCCCAAATCGTAAATTTCAATTCAATTCAGTTTCCAAATAAACTATTCCAAATTTATCGATTTCAAAACAGAGTTGATCCACAGAATAAACCATTTCAAATTAAATATATTTCAAACTTTAAGTATTCAATTAGTTCAAAACTAAGTTTGGTAATTACTATTCAACAATTCAATTTTCTATTATCTAGTTTGAAATAATTTACATAATAAATCCATTCTCATTTAAATAAAACTCAAATTACAAACAACTAAATATTTTCTTTAATTTATTTATAGTTGAAATATTCATTTAATTCACCTTAACCAAAATCAAGTTATAAAAATCATACCCTCTAAAATTCCAAATTTAATAAATTTCAGATCAAGCTTATTTGAGTTTAATTCTTAACTAAATTCAATTTGAGATAACAAAATATTATCGATGATATTTCTCTTGGGAAGAAAAGCAGATTGATTCTTGGATATGATTCTGGACAAGACAAGCACAAGTCTAGAGGCCAAAATTTTAGAAATACACTTGTACATAACATTACAACAAGAGATAGGTCTAAAAGAAGCAACAGACATGGGAGACTGGACCTTGGGGATAAGAACTAAATTAGTTGCATTCACTTGTTTTAGCAGATTGAAAGAATTGAAAAAATTATGGACTGCCTTAAGAAAATCCTTCTTTATTATATCCCAACTATGGATAAAAAAAGATGACATTGAATCCATCAGGGCCTCCACTAGATTGCCTATTCATAATAAAAAGGGTGTCTTTAATTTCCTTATCAGTTACCTTGTCAACAAGATTTACAGCTTCCTCAGGGAGAACCTCAGGTAATTGAATTTGTGATAGTTCATCAATAGGAGGAATGAAATCATCTTTGTTACCTAACAAATTCTTGAAGTAAATTAGGAGAGCTTTATCAACAGCATCAGCATTGGTGTGCAATTTCCCTTCCTCATCATATATGTTTGTAATATGCTCCTTAGCCTGTTTTACCTTGATTGCAGCATGAAAATATGCTGTATTATTGTCTCCTTCATTTACCCATTTTTGTCTCAGTTGTTGCCTCTTCATATTGCCTTCAGCCTTCAATGCTTCACTTAGTTGTTCAAATAGTATCCTCTCAGTTACAGCTGCTTCTGAATTATCAGGATTATTCATCATTTCTACCTGAGCAAGATTGAGTTTCCTCCTTAGCACTCCAGATTTCAAAGTTCCATCACCAAATTTGCCTCTAGCCCATTCTCTTAATGCATTTTTAGTAGCTCTTAATTTCCACATATTTCGGTCTGCATATTTGGCAAAACTTCCCCTTCCTCCATTTGCTCTTCTTTGTCACAGTTGTCATTGCATTGTTCATTATCACTTATGGCATAGCATGACTCAGTTTCATTTTCATCTATCAAGACATTAAATTTGTTGGTATCTGTTCTTATTTCTTCATTTCTTTTTGTTTGTTTTCCTTTTTTCAATGTGTTGTCATGTGTTTCATGTACCTCACTATTTATGGGTTCATCCTCAGTTATTACTTCCTCAATCAACTGACTTTCAGTTCTTATTTCTTTTTCCTTATCTCTTTTTATTTTATTTCCTTTACTTTCAACCCTTCTCCACTCCTGCTTTTTCTTTGTGGCTCCTATAATTTTTTCATTTTCTACTACAATAACCCTTCTTTCCTTACTAGTTATATTTTTTGTTGCTGCCTTCCCATCTTGTTTTGTTTTCATTTTCATACACGTTTCAGTCATATGCCCAAATTCTTTGCATCCACTGCATACTTCAGGCTTCCATAAATACTCTACTTTTACAATCTGGTCTGATCCATCAAGTAATCTCACTGTAAATTCATCCAATAACTCAACAGATGGAGTGATTTCTACCATACATTTTGCATAACCAATTCTTTCCAACTTCTCAGTTTGTTCATCCATACACATGAAAGTTCCAATTCGAGTTGCCAGCCAATTGATGCCTATATGTGACCATGCATATAAGGGGATATTCGATAGCCTGATCCAAACCGGAACAGATTTTATAGTACTGCAACTATTTCCAACATTTGGATCCCATTGCTTTACAATGAATAACTTGTTCCTTATGATAATTGGATCTGACGCAATTATTTTCCTTCTATCTTCCTCACAAGATAGATTGAATAGGAACAAGAAACCATCCGACTTAACTTTTATTGACCCTTTTAATTTCCACACCCTTTTCAGATGAGCTATTAAAGTGAGATAAGAAAGAGGTTTATCAAGGAAAAAACCTACCAGGTATTCTCCCCATACTTCATTTCCAGCTCTAATTACATTCTCTGGAGGAACAAGGACATGTCCTTCAAAGACAAGTGGAACTTGAATTGGGATATGACTCCCTGCATTACGAGGTTTTGCTTTAAATAGGGAATTCCATTGTACAGGAGGAACAATTTGGGAGTTCAGCGTTGGAACAGGAGGAAAAGGATCAATGGTATCATTCGAAGAGGTTGGATCAGGCGGGAGGGGTTCAGGAGGAAATTGGGGAGGATGAAGATGAACAGGAGGAGTGATGTTGGTAGGAATGGTAGGGGTGTTGGATTGGACGGGAGAGCATTTTGAAAGGACGGGGTGAGGAGGGAAAGAAGGAACAGAGGCCATTAAAATAATAAAAGAAGATTTTAACTCGTGAGGTATTTAAAAAAATGCAATGCTTAAGGTGGACTTAATGAAGGCTTACGATAGTATTCACTGGACTTCTATTGTGAGAATTATGGCCCTGATGAAATTTCCCAAAGTTTTTGTGGCTTGGATATACAACTGCATATCCACTCCTACTTACTCAATTAAGTATAATGGCTTCACTTCTGGGTTTTTCAACATCAAACAGGGAATCAGGCAAGGGGACCTTATCTCTTCATATATTTTCATTTTAGTTATGGAAGTGCTAACTAGTATGCTGTCTAGAAAATATATGCAGAAGGATATATTGTTCCATTCTAAATGTAAGCCTCACCAAATAACATCTCTATTATTTGCTGATGACATCATGATCTTTACCAAGCCTGATCGGAACTCAATAGAAAACATTATAGCATCCCTTGATAATTTCTACCTCATGACTGGTTTGAAACTTAATGCAAATAAATCACATATTATCACTTCTGGCATATCTTCTGAGGAAGCAAATAGAATTACTAGCTTATCCGGACTGCATCATATGGATAATAGCATAAACTATTTGGGTATTCCTCTGTGTACATCAAGAATCACTACTAGACACTGCCTGCCCTTGTACACAAAATTCTGTAACTTAAAGAACTTACGGGCAAATAGGTATCTTTCTCAAGATGGTAGACTTGTGCTTATTAATTCTGTTATGTCTTCTATGATGGTGTACTGGTCTAGAGTTTTTATTCTCCCCAAAAAGCTGGTGAACATGGTAAGAACTGCCATGCTAAGATTTTTTTGGACAGGCACAATTCATTCAAAAAAACTCATATCATGTTCTTTTGCTAAAATGGAACAACCAAAAATGAAAGGTGGTCTTGGTATCATCAGCTTGCATAATTGGAATAAACCTGCTATCAGTGCTCACTTAAATTCTTTATTGAGTGGTGTTGATTCTTTATGGGTTGAATGGACCAGAAAATATAACTTGGGTAGTAGGAATTTCTGGACTATGCCTGTGCCACGGAATTATAGCTGGACATGGAGATGTATTCTTGGTTTGAGATCAAGCTTCACACAGCATATTAAGTATGTGATCTCAAACAACAGTAGCATCAAATTTTGGCATGACCCATGGATGGCACAAGGTTTAGTGCTTGTCAGTGTTTTTTCTCCCCAGCAGATTGAACAAGCAGGCATAAGTAGAGATGCAAAGGCTTTTGATTACTTGTATGAGGGCAAGTTGTCTCTCCCTTACACAAGTAATCAGGATATAAGGGCAGTTTGGAAGTTATATCACACAAATCAATATGGTCTATCTGAAAGAGATAAGGTTCAGTGGAATGGGAAGCAACATTCAATCTCTGTTGCTTATGACCTTCTTACAAATGTGACTGGAAGATCTGCCACAGTATGGCACAAGGTTATATGGTCCACTTCCTCCCCTACTAGGGATAACCTGATGATGTGGAAGGTGATCATGAATGCATTGTTAACTAAGAATAAAATGTTGAGTTATGGTATGAATGTTGATCCACTATGTGTCTATTGTAAGCTGCAGATAGAGTCAGTGGAACATCTGTATTTTGAATGTGATCAATTACATGGCCTCTGGAGGAATTTGGTAAGAAGAATAGCTGAAGACCATAAGCATGGCTTGTCTGAATTGGAATGGGACCTAATCAGTAAATCAACAAGGTAGAGGATAGAAAGAAGAACTGTCTTCTTTTTCTATCTAAAGAAGTATCTGAATTTAGTTTGGGAAGAAAGAAACTTGAGAATTTTTGAAAATAAATGGAGGAGTATGCAACAATTATGGGAAGTTCTTATGAAAGCTATAATCTTGGGTTTGAAGGAAAGCAAGTTTGATTTCAGTTCTCACTTGGCTGAAGCTACTGCTTAACTTCTCTTGAGTTTGTTCTTCTTTTCTTTTCTTGCTGTTTTTGTTTTCCCTGTGTCCAGGCTTTCCTTGTCTTTGTTTTTCTCTGTTTTATTTTTCCTGTGCCTTTAGTTTGTTATTTTCTGTTTTTTGTGACTATGAGCATGTTCATAGTTACATTTCTTTTCTCAATAAAATGGTAGGGGACCATTTAACCCCGCTTGCTTTGCAAAATAAATAAATAAATTCAATTTCAAATAAATCTCAAATTTATCTTCCAACCTTAATTTATTTAAATCATTATAAACTCTATATTAAAATATAATTTAAATACTTAACCATATTATCCTCAGTAAAAATCAACTTATTATTAAGGTTATTCTATATTAAAACAAATTATACATAGCTTAAAATCAAGGATAAAATAACAGTTATATAATATTTAAAATCAATATTTACTAAAACCATATATTTCTTTACAAAACCATAGAAATCATTTCAAAATATTTTTATATATAGACCTCGGTGTTTTTATAAAATTTTCTATCCTATGGTCAAGTGATACAGATATTTATCATTTCAATCCGTAATTTAAAATATAAATACGGTTATATATCATTTCAAATCGCAATCCCGAATGAAATAAAATCCATAAAAACTTGTAGTTTATAACAATATAAAATACAACATCCATTCATCCAATATCAATCATCAAACACTTATCACAATCATCATCCAATTTAATCAATAACATTAATATATAATATATAATAAATAAAAGGTATTTATTGATAGTTTATATTTAATAATAAATTAAATAACTATTTAATCCAAATAAATTCAAATTAACTAAGATGATGATTCAAATTATGCCAAACAGTCATAAATAAATTTCTAATCACATCATAAAGCAATTTAATAAACATAAGAAATTTTAGAAGCTGTGAGTGGGTTAGAGCACTCACCTTTCGAATTTAAATTGAATTTAAATCCAATTTAAACCCAAAATTCAAATAGTCTTAGAATCCGTCCATACCAGCGTCAAAATGTGTGGAATTTCAATACGATCCCAACATAAGAAACCACGCGTGAAACGGCCCTCATATGTGAAAGTTACGCATATTAGAATGTTTAAACTTGAAATTTATATAAAATAAAGTAAAAAAATAAAAAAGAAAGCCAATACCAACAGTCCACGTCGTCAATATTCTCGAAGTCCTACATGCGCATGAATACTCTGCTACAGGTCGCGAACGAAGCCGCCTAACACCCTACTTAGATGGTGCCCCGTCCACTTCGCCAGGGCCGGCTACCCCCTCGAGGCGACTGCTGTTCCTCTCACCCACACGCAACCTTGCCGCACATGCAAATCGTGGTGTAAAACACTCCGCAAATCGTGGATCTAATGAAACTGGTTTAGTTGGAATCCGAGTCAGTGGCCAAAATGACTATTTTTCGGTTAATTAAATAATTTAATATTAAATTAATTAATCACTTCTTCAATTTCAATTCTATAATTAACAAATCTTATCATTTTTTATTTCTTAAACAATGACAATTATTTAAACAAATTTAGATGTCAAATTAAAGTTGATTAATCCATCAATTTCAGTGTTTAATTTCAATTTCATTAAATTTGGAAATTAAAAAATAAAATTCCCAAAATCCATTTATTAATTTTTTTTAAACCTTGTTATTAATGTCTTTTATCATAAAATAGATAAAATTAACATTGGTTCATGGTTTATTACATCAATATTCTCAAATTTCATCTTAATCTCCATTAACGTAATATTTAAATATTTAATTTCATTTATTTGCAACAAAACCAATTATTAAATTTAAATTCTAATAAATTAATAAATCTTGATTTCCATTCTTTTAATTCAACAAATTGTCCTATTATGAATAACATTAACATTATTTCCAAATATTACCTTAATTAACATTAACGTAATATTTTATTTAGATTTAATGCAATTGATTCCAATTCAATTAAATGGATCAAAAATATATCGGTAACTCATAATAATTGTTGCCCCTAACTCTTAATTAAACTTTTATAAGTTATCATTTCCAAACAATATTATAATTACTTACAGCACATTGGTTTTATTCAATTTCTATTTATTATTATTCATTCATTAATTAATTCAATATTTATGTTCGTTTTCTTGTATTGAATTTATACATTTACCTTCTTTTAACTAATTAGGATTCCATCCAAGTTGTAAATAATTAACTATAAATAACATTGTTGCGTTTCACTTTAGTTATTATTTCGTTAAATAAATTACAAATTTTTTATATCTTCCAATATTTCTTCACAATTTCTTATTAAAATAACATCTAATTATCGAAAATTACGGGTCGTTACACTCTTCCCCACTCAAAACTTTTCGTCCCTGAAAATGAAAGGAAGGGAAAAGAAGGAATTTAGTAATCAATATATCTTATTAAAAAATATTAACTTTATAAACAATTAAATTTACAAAATTAATTAATTTAAATAAAATATACCAATTTATAACCATGAAATCTTTTTATACTCAATTAATAAAGTTTGGAAACATTTTTCAAAATATTTTCAAGTCCAAAATTTGCGGAAAATTTCGGTAGAGTCTTCTTTGTATGGAGAGGCTCGGGAGAAATTATAATATCAAATATAAAATTATATGACATATATCTTCTGAAATTATATATATCCCAACATGGGAAAAATAATATAATAACGCTATAAAACCGAAATCCGAGAAAGTACCTATTTGTCGGACAATCAACGCTAAATTATGAAACCAAAAGCAGCAGCAATTGTTTCCATAACCTTTATTTCACTTATATAATCCAAAAAGGGTTAATAGTTATATAAAATGAAATATTTAAAGTTGTTTCAACCACTAACAAACAAATCAATATAAACAACAATCACATGCAATCACAACATACAACCATCATATGAAGTCAATAAGATCAACCATCCATATATCCATAGCAAATAAAACAAATAGTTGTTCGGGTTTAAAACTTTAAATTGTACAGAATGGAAAATAAACTACTAAGTGCACCATTTCCTCAACAGTCTTAGATGAAACTAAATATATTATTCATACATCCAAATAATTTTAAAGTATCCTTGCCCAAACAACCATAAACCAACAAACAACAATTCCAAACAATTGATCAAGTTCATTCTTAATAATTTCATTTCATAACATTTATTGTTTGATTCCCTTTTCATTCATATAATGATTTATCTTTTTAATTTACCTTTATTTCTTGCAAATTTCATTTATTTTCATTCATTTGTTAATAGTATTCATGTTCAATACAATTACTTAGCGTTTCAATTCATTAACTTAAGTTTGTAGTCATCTACTCGCAATATTTACTTTCTGTCACATTTTATTGTATTAATATTTCAATTATAACTTAAGCTTATAACCACTATAACATCAAATTCTTATTTATAAAAGTAATTCATTGAACACTTTCATTACATAAATTTACTCGTATAATTTCCATTACATTTTCTTATTAAACATTACAACTTTTAATATTTGGTAAGTTATATATATGCTTTAAGAATGTAGTTGAAAGTTATACAAGTTTTTCTCATTTCTTTAAATTAATTTAATGTTCAATGCTTGTAATTTCATTTAGAGGTTTCAATTATTGGTTAAATTCCATTTCACTATACTAATTAAAACTATTAATTAACAAAAACTTAAGAACTAAATACCGGGTTTAATTTCAAATCATTTTAAAATAATAGATAAATATATACACTTACAACTTATATGTCCAATTATATTTAAAACAATTAAAAATTTATATTTGTTTATCCAAATAAATCTACAATAAAACTACTATAGTGGCCTTCCCACTTAGAAACTCGAAAATGAACGTCGATGATGCGTGCACTCATCATCGAAATTATTTTCCAACGATAAAGAGGGGAGTACAGACTTATTTCTTTCCAAAGTTCTTTTAAAACAATTCTTTCAAATCAAATTGAAATATTTATATCATAAAATACTTCTAATTAATATTATAATTATATTCTAAAAATCATTCGAAAGAAATTTTCAAAACCCCGGAACTTAAGTTCTAAATTTCCAGTTTATTCTCATCTATTTTTCAAATCTTATTTCCAACTAATATCCAAAAATTTCACTACCTAACAACCAAATATATTACAGTCAAATATACCATATATAAAATTTATTACTTTATATATAGAAAATATAATAGGCAAAATTCTTTCGTTCATCTATATTCAAAACAAATATTGGTCGGTTTGTCATATTAAGTGTTTAGAAATCCCAATTGGTGTCATAACGTCCTATGCACCAACCAGAATTTATAAATACAAAACAGAACAAATTAACACAATATCAAGTCCTTTTTTTAACACTAACAAATACGCTCTCTCATATATATACACTCAATGACTCATCATAGGGTATTACTACCCTATTGATAAAGAGTCAAACCCCACAAAGCTAAGGTTTATCGCTAAACCAAAGCTCTGATACCAAATGTAACATTCTGCCTTTTTGTACGCTTTAAATCAACGATAAACCACACATGTCAGACTCAAACCATACAGAAGGGCGGATTGTTATTGGGGTGAATAAGAAAAAAAACAGAGAAAGAAAAAACAAAACAGAATCTTACAGTGGAACGACAAAATATAATAATCAAATAAATAGTTCATGAAGCTGTTTTACAAAACATATAATTATACTCATACAATACAGAATCAGATTTACACATACCAGAAAATAATAATTAACAATGCAGCGGAACAGTATAAATGTAGCGGACTAATATGATAAATAATAGTAATACAATCTTCGTCTTCGTCCTCAAGAAGTACGGTCTTCAAATCCTGAAATGCTCAGGCTGACTCGGGCGTATTGAAAAGACAAAACACACGAATGAGGACTAAAAGATCTTATGTGAGTTAAATCAACAGAAATTAATATGAGTGGAATGGCGTCAGAGATGTTTACGGGGTTTGACATCTCCTAACCAGTGTCAATGCGAGTGCAGTAACTTAAAAGATGCTCGAGATTCACATCTCCTAAGGATGCGTTAAACTATTTACTATGTGGTAATATACGCTATTATAATAATGTCTAAAAGTAAAATAAACTTACTTTAAAATAGCGTTAAGGGGTTAACCATGTAGCCCTTAACACGTAATAGTGCCAATAGTCTATACAGTACCATAATACCTCCTGATCGGGAGGCTACCAGAGGATACTCCATAAATACGACACAAATCAAACTCGTACAAGGCGCGCTATGGTAGGTGACGCGGCATACAAGGCAATGCCAGGGTAGATATACCAATTACGCACACGGGATGGTGGAAACACGTAGCAGCTACTACCGCCCACCTCGAGCCACACCCCCAAATCAAAAATCAAAAGTGGCCACCAAATCAATCTCAAAATCATAATATAATATCAAAGGAGTGTGTCTGATAAGAGGGGCTACATCCTTGGCCCGAGATCACTCCTGTTTTAGCCACCTTATGCCAACTTGCGGGAGTCGGGTCCACGTATATACCTCAAAGGAACGCCCTCGCCATCCTACTTCATTCTGGAATCTCCACCGCGTACACAGTTGTTAAAGTGGTTTTCGGAGTTGGCAGAGAGTATGACAACTTCCGATCTCGATCTCTTTAACAACCAAATGTTATTATAACATCGCGGTCATTTCAAAATAGTTATACTTCAAAACTAGAGTATAATATCCATTTCAAAACCATATAAATATGATATCATTTCCGTTTCAAAAACCAAATCAATATGTATCATTTTATAAACCCAAATCAATATAATATCATTTTATTTCAAATATATCCTTTTTCCAAAATCATAACACTTTCAGAGTTATAACCCTTCGAAATCAAAACGCTTGAAATATAACACTTTCAAATCATAATATTTTGAAACTCATAACTTTGAAACATAACTTCCACCACTTAAATGGTTCAAAAATTTAAATACTTTATATAATACAATAGCTTCTTCAATTTCACAAATCAATTCCAAAACAACTCGAATTTCTACAATTTATATTTAACCAAATCACAAATCATAAATTTCAATTCAATTCAGTTTCCAAATAAACTATTCCAAATTTATCGATTTCAAAATAGATTTGATCCATAGAATAAACCATTTCAAATTCAATATATTTCAAACTTTAAGTATTCAACAGTTTCTAAGTTTGGCAATTACGATTCAACAATTCAATTTTCTATTATCTTGTTTGAAATAATTTACATAATAAATCCATTATTATTTAAATAAAACTCAAATTACAAATAACTAAATATTTCTTTTTATTTATTTATACTTGAAATATTCATTTAATTCACCTTAACCAAAATCAAGTTATAAAAATCATACCCTCTAAAATTCCAAATTTAATAAATTTCTCATCAAGCTTATTTGAGTTTAATTCTTAAATAAATTCAATTTCAAATAAATCTTGAATTTATCTTCCAACCTTAATTTATTTAAATCATTATAAACTCTATATTAAAATATAATTTAAATACTTAACCATATTATCTTCAATAAAAATCAACTTATTATTAGGCTTATTCTATATTAAAACAAATTACACATAGCTTAAAGTCAAGGATAAAATAATAGTTATATAATATCTAAAATCAATATTTATCTAAAATCATATATTTCTTTACAAAACCATAGAAATCATTTCAAAATATTTTTATGTATAGACCACGGTGTCTGTATAAAATTTTCTATCCTATGGTCAAGTGATATGGATATTTATCATTTCAATCCGTAATTTAAAATATAAATACGGTTATATATCATTTCAAACCGCAATCCCGAATGAAATAAAATCCATAACAACTTGCAGTTTATAACAATATAAAATACAACATCCATTTATCCAATATCAATCATCAAACGTTTATCACAATCATCATCCAATTCAATTAATAACATCAATATATAACAGTAATAAATAACAGGTATTTACTGACAGTTTATATTCAATAATAAATTAAATAACTATTTAATCCTAATACGTTCAAATTAACTAAGATGATGATTCAGATTATGCCAAACAGTCATAAATAAATTTCTAATCACATCATAAAGCAATGTAACAAACATAAGAAATTTTAGAAGTTATGAGTGGGTTAAAACACTCACCATTTGAATTTAAATTGAATTTAAATCCAATTTAAATCCAAAATTCAAACAGTCTCAGAATCTGTCCAAACCAGCGTCATAATATCCGAAATTTCAATACGATCCCAATGCAAGAAACCGTGCATGAAACAGACCTCGTATGTAAAAGTTACGCATATTAGAATGTTTAAACTTGAAATTTATATAAAATAAAATAAACAAATAAAAAAGAAAGCCAATACAACCAAGCTACGTCGTCTATCTTCTCGAAGCCCTACATGCGCACGAATATACCTCTACATGTCGTGAAAGAAGCCGCCTAACACCCCGCCTCGATCGCACCCCATCCACTTTGCCAAGGCCGACCACCCCCTCGAGGCGATCGCAGTTCCTCTCACCCCACGCGACCTTGCGCGCACGCAAATCGAGGTGTAAAACACCCAGCCGCCGCCAAACACGAAACCCTACTCGAATTTTTCACACAAATCCAGCCGTTGATTCGACGAACGAATAATGCTGCTGCACTCCCCTCGGTCCCCTCAACAATACGGTATGGTCGGTTCGACGATCTACTGAAGTTGATCGTCGCGTGATGAACGGCCGAAAATTAATCATCAATTTCTGGACAAACAGAGCTTCAAATTGGAAAACAAATTTCAAATCTGAGATGCGCTGGTCGAGAGCTTCAGATCGATATATAATTTGATATGTATTGAGGAGTTTGAATTTTTGAGGTTGAACTTTTTTATTGAAACTGGGTTGTGAATTTTAGAATTTGTCTGCCATTGAGAAAGAGGAGCAATAGAAATTTCTACACATACAGAAATGAGAAATAGAAAGGATGCTAAGGTTTATTACGATATATATATATATAGGCAAAACACAGTAGAAAAATATGGGCTTGATTGGTTTGGAAAATTGAACGATAACGACCCGAAAAGCCCGTTTCGACTCCGGAACGAAATTGGGTCAGCCCATATATCAAATTAGATGTTTTTGAATATTTCAAAATCAATGGAACATGTTTCAAGTCCAAATTCCATCGGATGAAGAAGTTGTGCTAAAATCAAATTATTTCAAATTGATTTCAATTCAATTGATTTCTAGGCATTTCGAGTCCGTACGATCAAACGATAAGTCCGATTGTTACGCAACTTGAAATCCTACAATAATCGACTGTTAAGGATCTAATGAAACTAGTTTCGTTGGAATCCGAGTCAGTGCCAAAATGGCTATTTTCCAGTTAATTAAATAATTTAATATTAAATTAATTAATTACTTCTTCAATTTCAATTCTATAATTAACAAATCTTATCATTTTTTATTTCTTAAACAATGACAATTATTTAAACAAATTTAGATGTCAAATTAAAGTCGATTAATCCATCAATTTCAGTGTTTAATTTCAATTTCATTAAATTTGGAAATTATAAATTAAAATTCCCTAAATCCATTTATTAAATTTTTTTAAACCTTGTTATTCATGTCTTTTATCATAAAATAGATAAAATTAACATTGGTTCATGGTTTATTACATCAATATTCTCAAATTTCATCTTAATCTCCATTAACGTAATATTTAAATATTTAAGTTCATTTATTTGCAACAAAACCAATTATTAAATTTAAATTCCAATAAATTAATAAATCTTGATTTCCATTCTTTTAATTCAACAAATTGTCCTATTATGAATAACATTAACATTATTTCCAAATATTACCTTAATTAACATTAACGTAATATTTTATTTAGATTTATTGCAATTGATTCCAATTCAATTAAATGGATTAAAAATATATCGGTAACTCATAATAATTGTTGCCCCTAACTCTTAATCATATTTTTATAAGTTATCATTTCCAAACAATATTATAATTACTTACAGTACATTGATTTTATTCAATTTCTATTTATTATTATTGATTAATTAATTAATTAATTAAATATTTACGTTCGTTTTCTTGAATTAAATTTATTACCAAGTATACATTTACCTTATTTCAACTAATTGGGATTCCATCCAAGTTGTAAATAATTAACTATAAATAACATTGTTTCGTTTCACTTTAGTTATTATTTCGTTAAATAAATTACAATTTTTTTACATCTTCCAATATTTCTTCCCAATTTCTTATTAAATAACATCATAATTATCAAAAATTACGGGTCGTTACACCATGTGTTGGCTACTGAGTACATCCATGTGCTGGCATGGGATTTGAGCTCTAGTATATCATAGTCATGTGTTGACTTATATGGAGCCATGTATTGGCTTACATCTAGAGCTATAGGTTGATGTAGGACATGATTACTATATGTCATCCAACTATATCTAGCTCCCTTTTTGTTTAAAGAGTGAACCAGATTGGCTAGTACCCATTCTAGCGGCCTGATCGTGCGGTCGCATCCTAGATTCATGACACAGTTGTTATATATTATGTTATATTGAATGCGCATCATGAGGTTTGTGTTAGGTAACCCATAGGGTAGGTGCCTTACAGCTCCTTGTGTCGATTAGGCCAGCCATCTGTTACTTATAGGAGCAAAGTAGGGTCGTGACCTAGGCTACGAATTGACAAGCTTTTTGTGGATATGTGTCACGATGTCCGTTGAGGTAACTAAAGACCGTAAGAATAGATCTGGCTATTAGCGGGAGGTTAGTAGACTCTGTGTTCTTGGAGCGTGTTGTGTGCTATTAATCTCCCTTTCTGGTTCAGGGTTATATATATATATATGTATATGTATATGTATATATATATATATATATATATATATATATTGTGGATTTGGATATATTACTCACTATACCATGAGGTGTCTAAAGTGTAGTCAGTCTCTGTTATATCCACACTCTTGATAATTTGATATTTTAGAGATAGTCTTTGATTGTGGTTTGGTTAATGATTGCTTATCTTTATGATTTATATAATGTTAGATATTGTTTGGATAATTTGATATGCTATCTCACATTTTCCACTGATTATATGATTTCATGATATTATATTAGGGCATTGTTGTGTGCTAGCCTAATTAACTTGAAGATTTCATTTTTTTATGATGATATTTTATTGTATGGATGATTCACCCATTTGATGTTATTTCATGGTTTTTAATTTGATGAGATTTTATATGGGTGATGATATTTTTATACTGGGTTTTGTGGTGTTCTACGGATATGATATTTGGGATTATTGAGATAAAAATATTATATTTATTTATACAAAGTATATACAAAGTTCTATATGTTATTGACCTTGAATTTGGATATAGTCTAACACGTTTATTATTTATATAATAGTTGGGTCAGTATGAGATATTTCAGGTACAAGGACTGTGAGACAGGCTTTTATATTGGGCATAGAGGAGACTGAGATTTTATATTTTGTGTATCAGTCGTGTATTATATAATATCATATACGTAAATTTTAGAGTTGTATATTAGACATTCCATATATATTTATATATATTATATATTATCACTGCAATTCCGACTCTGTATTCTCTGTTTATATATTGCATATTATGTACTGTTCTATTTTAAAGGTACAGATGTTTATTGCTTTATACCGATAATATATACATATAAACGAGTCATTTAATTAATGTTTTAATATGTACCAGTGTTAGTCCAATGGAATATTCATCCGTGTATCTCATATATCCACATTCTTCGTATTATCTGACAGTATTACTCTGTAATACTCTTGGATAGTATGGGTAAAGAGGTGAGATATCATAGCTACACTGAATGTTTGACTTTGCAAAACGGTCTTGGTTTGTCGGCCGACGTCTACGTACTCCTGTCTCTGGGAGTACCACTCCTTTGATATTTAGTGGACGTACAGTTGGTTGACCTGTGGTTGTCTGAACTTCACCTTCATCAGCATCAACACCCAATTCCAAATCATCATCATCAACATCCAATTCCAAATCATCATTTAGCTTTAAGTCCACATCCTCATTAGATACGTTCATAACATCATCTTCCCGAGCATTTTAAATTGAGAGCACTCAAAATCCTCATTAGATACATTCATATCAATATAATATCCACATCCTCATTAGATACATTCATAGCATCATCTTGGCAAGACATCATAGCATCATTAGATATAGTATTGATCTAATCCCCATTAGATACATCGTAGCATCATCATTTTATATGGGCTGTATCATCATCATCTAATGAGCTGTAAGTCCATATCCTCATTAGATACGTTCATAGCATCATCTTGGCAGTCAAATATTGTATTGATGTATTGTCAACACTCTTAAACCAACGCTATATTTGGTTATCTATAAAATGAGTTTTATATTGTCCTACTATGTGCAGTTATCATTGTATTTCCCTTGGCAAGGATAACATTTAATCGATGTTTATCATATCCTCATTTAATTGTATGGCCCATCATAGTTAAGCGATTATGTAACTAACTAAAATTTGTTTTTTCATAGATAACTTATCTTCCAACTATTAGATACACGATTGTTTTAGTGGTGGATTGGTATATTGCACACCGAGTTGGATGAAGAACCAAATTGCATTAACTTTGGAATGAAGGACATGGATTGAATTGCTTATGTTCTGGTTGAACTAATGTCAATTAGTGCGCTGCATGGATGACGGAAATGTCTGAGCCTGAAGATGAACTGGCTTGATGTGTTGTCTTGAGCTGAAGTAGTGCATATATGAACAAAAATTTGGTGCAGTACTGAAGCATATTCTAACAAACACAGTAGTGCATGTGTGTGAGCATATTCTCTGCGGTGCTCAACAATTTTTCACTGACAATGGCTAAATGCTAAAATGTGCCAAATGAACTGGGGCTTACTCTGATAATGGCTGACCCGAACTTATGAGGCAAGCTTAATGATGCAGTCATCCCTACTCAGGACTAGAGCAGGTCGAACTGAATGAAACCAACTGAATGAATCATATGTGATGGCATTTATAGTTTAAGAAAGGACTGAACAAACAACGACCGAGTTCTATCCTAGAATGAAGAGCAATTATAATGGTATTTGAAATGAAGCCCTGAAGCTGAACTGGAATGAAACATTGTATTGATTTAAATTATACATTTCCAATAATGAAATAAATGTCATGGTTAAAAAGGTAAATGATCATAACGCAAATATTGTAGTGAAAATATGTAGTTATTCATTTTAACTTGGGTATCTGATGAATTTATTCCTATACAATCGAATGGATACTTAATAAAATTTTCATGCAGTGCAGTCTCATGAAAAAACCTATAGTTGCTCAAGCAGAACATGAAACTGGCTATGCTGGTGTCAATAGCTGTTGATTGCCTACTACTTGACTAACTGTATTCTACATTAAAACAATCTGAAAGTCACATGAGTTTTTGGCCTTATTAATGGGAGTTGATATTGGAAACCATGATAAATCGTTGCTCGGTTCCAATAAAAGACAGCAATACCTTCACTAGTATTATCATATGGCTACAATATATGGTTACAAAGTTCTCAAGTAAAGAAATCGTTGGTGATTGGAAGAATCCTTAAAAAAACACTATTAACATTCCGAATTTACTCGGAAAACAGGTCTTTATATCATTTTGTATTTTTAATTGCTCCTGCAAATTTAAGAAAATAGTCTGAACATAGGTTCCAGTGTAGTTGACACATAATAATTTTGCTTTTATGCTCTTATGCATAATGATATTTCCTACTGAGTATTTCTAAGATAATATTATGGTCTTTAAACTTTATCATTCCATTTACTATGCAATTCCAAACATTCCTCACACAAATATATTGTGACGAACTATGGTGGTTTCTGTATAATATTTCCTTCAGTCTAATCAAGATTGCATGTTTTCTGTATAAGGAGAATACATACCTCATTGAACAAATTTCTCTTACTTCAAATATACGTTTATTGTAGACATCTTACTCAGGGACGGATCTATTTAGCGCATGGGATGGACGGCTGCCGATCCCAAAAAAAGCGTAAGAAAAGAAAAGAAATAAATAGGGACGCATCTTCTGTTCTCCTCACATAACTCAGGCTTTTCTAGATTCGACGATCGCTCGCAGCCACTCCTCCTTCTGGCCTTCTCCAGCGGCAGCCAGCAGACTCCGGCTTCAGTTTCAGCCTTTAGTCCTCCTTCTCCAGTCACTAAGAAAACCTAGTAAGTTTCCAATTTTAAATTCGAATTCCATAAACCTTAGTTTGCATTGTGAATTGTAAATGATGTTCCCAATTTTAGATTCAAAATTCTAAATTCAAATTTTAGATGTAAACATAAACCCTAGTTAGGCAGTACTGCAGTAGGCTGGTATCAATGAAGTCGTAACTTGCAAACAAGTACCATGAATAGGTACTGACTTGTGGCAGTAGCATTGTATTTGTAGCAATGAAGTTCTTGACCGATAAATTATGCAAATTATGCAGAAAATTATAGCACGGTAGGCTATTTTGTTGATACTAGCAACAAGTATTTGTAGCACAGTAGGCTATTTTGTTGATACTGACAGTAAATTGTGCGACCATCTACCGACAGTAAATTTTAGTGAATCAAATAATGAAGATACTGGAAGTAAATTTTGGTGAATGAATTTTACTATTTTTTGATGCATCAAATTGATGTTGAGACGATTATAGATGAATTTGATTTTCGTGAAGTTCGTAGAGCACGACTTAAGTAGGATATTTAATAACTTATGTTCTTTTTCTTGTTTATGGATTTTTATTAAAATTCTCTATGTTAATAGAATCAATCGAACTTAATTATTTTGATTATCATGAATGCGATGAAATTAATTATATTAAAACAGTTTAGTTTTTTTATTATTTAATGTTCTTCTATTATTCGTCCACCGCAAAATAAATTCCTGGTTACGTCACTGATCTTACTCTTCGAGTACTGTGTCAACGTTGAAAATGGTAATAACGTAACATAAGTCAAGAATTAAAATGCAATATCTTAGACAAACCTAATTGTATTGTTATAATGTATGCATCGATAAAAGATATTCATAAATTATTTCTAATCACTGAGACAAATATCTTACATTAATATGTAATATAAGGAATTATATCAGTATATCACAAAATAACATAAACTCAATTCGGTATATCAATGAAACAAACAACTGTCTTATATAAATAGTGTAAATAAGATGGAAAGGAAATAAACAAAAGCACAAAAATGAATTCACAAAAAACCAAACAAATGACCAAACCAACTCATATTTACAGAACATGCTGAACTTATCAACACTGCACTGCTCTTCACTACATTTTTTCTCTCTGTTGCGAAGTCCATGTACTGACAACTTATATATATATTACACAACCTTATCTGAGATATCCATGCTTACCGAACACGATTAGCTTATGTAGCATTGTTTTCTGCTCCACTTTTATTAAATTTAAATTCTTTCATTACTATTTAACATCTTTCATTTATTAACTACCATCAAATTCCCATGTGAGTACCGTCCTAGTAAATTACATAATTGCTCATAGCGCATATCTTTAACTCTTTTAATCTTCCACTTGCATTTGAGGTCAATTATGAAATCTGATTCCTTCATTTTGATCAGTTTTCTCAAAATGATCGAGCTAATCCCTTAGCGAATGAAGATACTATATTGTCTTAATTATCTATTACGTCGATTAACTCTCTCCGACGCTGATAAACTGTCTTTATCATATGGAACATTTTAGAGTAAGTTTCTCGACTTTTAGCGAGTTATAGGATCTTTCGCGATTTGTTTTGCAACATTGTCACGGTATAACAATTTTACGAGATTCTCAATATATGCAATCAACCCTAGTTCAGTTATAAATTTTTGCTTTATACACACACAGATGTGTGTATGTCTTTACCACGATGCTATTCAAGACAATGTACGTAGACTTTTGGTTGAATCAGCCACAACCTTGATGTTAGGAACATTTCCAACTTAAAGCTCTTTAATTAAGATTGAATATGAAGTTAGAATTAACATACCGAGCTTGATATCACTTATGAAGTTTGAGTTCGAATAATCCTTTATAAGAAGCTCGTTGTTTCCATAAACAATTCTTTGGTATTTCTTAAATACTCGAGTACACTCTTAACCACCATTTAGTGATTTTAATTAGGAATCGATATTCTCTCAATGTACCAAGTACATAAGCGAATGTGATGTAATAGTGAAACATAACATATATGATAATTCCTATTGCCAATGCATAAGGAATTCATCTCATATGTTCTATATTAAATATTTTAATATGGTGTGTATTTATATCGTCTAGGACATCCTTTTATACCGATATAATAGAAACATAACATTTAAAAGATGTCATTTATAAATCCAATGTTGAGGGTTAAACAACCAAATTAAGACTGGTTTTAACATGAATACATCGTTAACAATAATATGTAGTTTACTTATAGTTTAGAAATATATTAGTACCTTTTAATATTGTTTCTTATAGACACATGCTTCCTCTGTATTTTGACTGCAAATCAAACTGTTTAACTTCTCTTTCAAAATACTTGCTTAATTTGATGCTTTTCGAATGATGCGTTCGTACCAGTACTTGGATCCTCTCCAAAACGCACAAGCTCGGTATCCTTCCACTAACTTCGAGACACTTTGGTTATGTGCAAATAGTCTATTCCAAATCATTATTTAGAATATCTATTTCAACATATATGTACCAAAAATCAAAGCCATACTAAGTGATAATTTTGTGAGTAAAATCCAAATTAAATTAAGCACGCTGAATGATTAATTTGTCGCACTAATTTTACTAATTGAAATTTATAATATTATTCTTTATCAAAGTAGCTTACTATATTCCAACTACACTGGCCTTCTTCTTGAAGATACATTTGCGGTCGTTGGACCATATCATTTTGCGTACAACTATAAAAATCATATTTTGATAATATACTTAGAATGCATTATGGATTTGTGTATTATGCTATATGACAGAGTCAATACTCTTAATGACTTATTGACAACTTAGGAATCTCGTTCTCGATATTGATATGAAACACAAGTTTCTCTTTAATGTGCGAGTGTTCTTATTAGAAATTCTAATGAGTTATGTTTATTTTGGCCTGATTAATTTCAGTTTCATCTCACATGATCCGTTTTATATTTGGAATGCATACAAATTCATTTTACAACCAATAATTTTTAAAGAAACTCATTCGTTATTAAGTTTGCATTTCTTGAAAAACAATTGTTTCTAAGTATAACAGAATAGGTATTCATATCCATTTTATAAACAACCTTTATATATGTACAAATTCAAATTAGTTTTTAGTTTACGAAACTTATGTTCATAACATAAATTAGTCAATCAATATTGGTCTGCCCTAAACTCCTTTTGATTGATCCAAGCAAGACCCCTCACAAACGAATATTAGTGTACCCCCTCGACTCACACAACGTTCCAACCACTTGACCTAGGATATGTAGGGGTTTCTTATAAACTCTTAGCTTGTATGATCTCATAAATTATGCTTTAGATGAAATTAAGTTTAACCTATGCGCTTACTATTAAGTGCACATCCAACTCAATTTTACTCATCATTAATCATTTTACTCCTTATTGATACATCATCACATATCATAGGGTGGAGTGACTTTTGAGATTGAATCTTATTCCTTTTAGATACTTTCAAAAATCTTTTCTAATACAGTCGCCTATTCAATCAAATTGAATTCTATTATTTTGCTTTGCATGTCATGTCATATGCTTCTGTTATATATTCATAAAAATTATTATAGATACACTACTTGTGTCAAATACACATGTTCATTTCCATGGTAATTCACGGATGAATTCAACAAGGTAAGTTGATCCACTTTATTATCATTAGAGTTTAAACCACATACATTTTAATGTATCGACCTGAAGAATTCGCCAGCTCTTTTGTTGCTCCCACTGAATGTATATTTTATCTTAATCATTTTAAGATACAATTTACTAGTACCATATGATTCATAACCAAATGATTACATAATTATTTCCCAAAGATATTACATGGCTCATAATTTTAAAGTAATTGAATACTTTTGGATTTTCATCATCTGTTATGGTAAAAATACCATTATTATAGATTTATCTTATAACAAATACTCATGATATTCATATTAAATAAAACTATATCTATTTCCAGTCGATGCTGAAAAATAGTTATTGTTTCATAAGTCATATATTTATGAAAACATTCTTTTATAACTTGACGCATACATTAATAACTATCAAATGGAATGATCTTATTATTTCTACTATTACTGTAATAACATATGAAATATGAAGCTCTATTCAACCACTTATTATTGGATTTTATTTCATCCATTGTAACTACTTTACAGTCATGAGTTTTACATCAAATATCTTTATTTCGAAGAAATAACTCTTATAGAAAACAATTTCCTATAGAAAATACAGTTAGAATAGAAATCACATTTCTCATTCTACATTAAGTATCCATCAGTATTTTATATAATTCTCGTTTCTGATATCTCTTTATGAAGTAGAAGTAACCATTCACTCTCTTTATCCTAATTGTATCTATCTTACATCTACTTTCATATATTCATTTTTCTTCCAAATGGTCAAACTAGTCAAAACAAACATTTACTACAAGACTGCACCAATTTCTTTACGAAAGTGCATTTAAATACTCTTAACATTTAAGGATATCGAATAAGTTGAACCATACTTAAATTAATCAAACTGACACTTCAGCGACTGAATTTCTAGGTCCATCTTGTAGCTCTAGGTCTAGTTTACATCTAACATAATAAGATCTTTATTATAATTAATCGTATTGAATACATGATTTTTCACTATGGTTTACTTTCTTATTTCGAATGAATCAATTTCATCGAGATTTCGTATATTAAAAAAGCGACTGTTTACCATACCACTTTTGTATGTGCTTAGATATATATCAGATATCTATATTCTTGTATTGCTTTAATGTTCGAAACTCAGAGAAGACAATACATGGTCTTGAGCAAATAAAACTTAAATGATCAAAGTATGAACAAATTTAGTAGTTGTATAATTTTTCCCATTCATGGGTATGGAGTTGAAAACATACCAAAAGAATTATTGGTAAGTATATTTTATATTTCTATGTTAATCTTAATTCATTTCATTTATATATTTTAACTGATAAATATTTTATCACTTGTAATAATTGCAAAAATTTATCAAAGTAGATTATTTTAGCTTTATATAACATATATTTTTATGGTATTAGAAAGGTTAAATGAGTTCATTTCATTTTTCCAATAAGACTCCCTCTAGATTTTTATATTCCTCAAACCCTAAGTGAAATAAGAAATCTTTTTATTTATCTTGTTAGTGTTAACACTCGTCCTAATATCATCTCGACCTTAAGTTTTCTGAATAAATCGAACGAGATTATTCTTTTGTACCTACCATTTCACAATGGGCTAAGTATAATGTACATGCCTTGAGTTTCCTCAACAAATACGTACATGTATCTTACATCGTCTAGTCAATATATTGATAGTGCTACACATAACTTCCTTAGCTTGAGTTTTCACAATAACTAAAAGGTATGCAAGTAATCTATTAATATATAAACGATAAAGGACAACTTTATATTAGAGATCCGTAATCTTTAATGTATATACTATGAGTGATATTAATTTAAGGAGTAATATTTTTAACGAATACCCTTGTGATTCAAGTGTGGGACACACATGAAATTATAATATACGTACTATATGTATGTATTTATATCTTAATTAATTTGTATAATATTTATATGTATACTACTATTAAATCATATTTAATTAATTTTAATTTATCAATTTAATTAAGTAGTGAATAAAATTATTTTAAAATTCAAATTTTTTATCTATCCTAAAAAATTTAAGATGAATATTAACTATAACACTTATAGGCTTATATACATATATCATTATATATGCGCGCGCGCGCGTGCGTGGTATCTTTATTAATTAACATTTAATTAATTTATTTATTAAATGAATATTTTATATAATTAAAACAATTTTAATTAAATAATTTAATAAATTTAGAATATTATATTAATTTACCTCAACTTCGAAAGCTATCATGAAAATAAGGGGAATACTAGCAGCTTTATTATCTAGCATTTTAAATAAGCGACTTCTTGATAAATCCGGGCTTCAAGATGATGAAAGAATGTATCATGAAGCTCAAGTAATTGTGACGATAGGGATTTTTCGTCCAAGAAGGTCGACATTAATACGTCCACTGTATCAACTGCCGAGCAATCAAATGTCAGAAAACTGTACCATTAGGGTAGAAGAAGAGGTAGAAGGTAGAAGAAGAAAGAAAGAAGAAGAAAACAGAAACAATAACAGAATCTCACAATCGCAGCGGAACAACATATAATACATAAATGAATATCTTTAAAACAAAGAACCATATCAGTTATTACATTACATCACATTACATTACATTATCAGAGTGTACAACAACAAACAGCGGAAAAAAATACTATATATTAGTTGATACGCCATGCCATCCAGATCTCTACAGCAACTCCTGAATTCCAGAATGACCTGATAACCTAACTCTAGACTGCCCGTGTTAAAATTGGTGGGCACCCAGAGTTTAGGAAGAGAACAATAAACTCCAGGTCAGTCATGTGACTGGTGTGAGAACTTAAACAGTTTATCTTTTAAAAATCAACAAAGAAATATTTGGAAACTGGCGGCTAGGGTTAGAAATTTGGGTTTTGGTGTAAATTGTGAGTGTTGAGGTCCTTTTAGAGAAAATCTTCGCGCACTATTCACCCAAAAATTTTCCGAACTCCAAACGAAGCGTGCCGCCTGGCGTTTATAATGTTTTACCTCCATTTCGAACGCAATGGAATATATATCGGGAGCCAATTCGATCAAATTTGAAAGATAAGTTTTTAAATTGACTGTTTAAATTCAAAATTTACTCAAACCGATTTCTACGCGTTTTAGCTTGCCCCAGACAAACCGTAAATCCGATTGACACAAAATTTGAAACCATACAATAATTTAACATTACGGATCCGATGAAACAGGTTTCGTCGAAATCCAAGACTGTTTGAAAAATGGCTATTTTAACTCGTCAATTAAATATTAAAATATTCAATTTCTACAAATAAACTTTTAATTCAATTTTAAAAGTTCTATAACGTCATTCTAACTCCTATATGATTTAATACAACTTTATAAATCAAATTTAATCACATTAACCCAATTTTCAATTATTTCTGAAATTTCAAATATTAAATTATCGATTTAATTATCCAATTAAATCCAAATATTCAAAATAGAATTTATTCGACTTACAAATTTTACATGTTAATATTTAAAATCAATTAAATATACGAATTTTAATTGACAGAAATTCTGGGTCGTTACAGTAATTGTAGCAATGATGAAAATAAGAAGTAAAAAAAGTTTGATAAGAATTTGAGAATGTCAAATTATGCTGGTATCGAGTTGAATTTTTATATGGGGTCCACTTCTGAGTAGTAGATGAAGATGCAGTGTACTTGGCACAAAAATAGAAGATTTCCATAGAACAAATCATGTCGGTACCGCACTGATTTATATGAGCAATTTTTATAACAAATCTTGGAAACTTCAAGACTACGACGAACATAAGGAAATAAAAAGATGCAAGTTGCAAAAATAATGTCGGATCATGTCGTTACTGACATGATTTAAGTTAAGAGTTTTACTTGTTCTTCATGCTTAAAAGTATGGATCTAATCTCTTAACTAGTATTCCACAAGCTAGTGATTTTGATGAGTTAATTTGACTATAAACCCATCCTAGAGAAATGAAAGAAGAATCTTCATTCATCTCTAACTCATTTTTGCCATAAACTATTATTGAACTTGAGCTTAAATAGTTTTCTAGATTTGAAAATTCATAATCTGATTATACTTGTGTAAAACTCTCTGAAATAAAATTAAAGTGGATGTAGGCAGTTGATTTGAGGCTAAATCACTATAAAATCCCATGTGTTCAAGCTTTTATTTTATTTTCTAGATATGTTATTCTCATTTTTGATTGATCTAAGGTGTTATATCATTTTTTGATCTAACAGTTTTGGTACTTTTATTGAGAGAGAACACTATCAAGCTTAGATCTAGCGTTAACTTTGGATTGAAGAATCTAGAAGGTAGATCCAACGATTATTTGTTGTAGATCTGAAGTTATTTGGATTTTAAAGAAGAATTTGCTTATAGATGTGATAAGCAATATCCCCAAGAAAAGTTTCTTCTAAGTCCTTTGCTGGTGTTGGAAGTGATGAAGAGGGCTCTAATCATTATGAAGAAACTACTCAAACCTTGAATGCTTTACCGAGACTTTATCTCAATAGGAGATGATGACAAAATCCTAGTCGGATAAAATGATGGCTGAGATGAATAGCAATATGTTGGACAGTTGGAGAGTTGAAATGCCATCCTGAAGAGGATGGAGAAAAGCTTTGCTTTGATGTCCTAGCTACATCATATTGTAAGAGAAGCCACATGGATTCATCATCTTCAGATTTAGAGGAAGAAAGCTCATCTTCTTTAAATCGAAATCCAAAAGATGGAATGAAGAAAATAAAGAGAAAGAGCGCTAAACAATGATGAGGCAGATTGCAAAAGATGGAATTAACATGCAAATGCTAGTCGAGTCAATATGTATATGAATCAAGTCAGTACTGACTTGATTATTGATGTTGGTCCTGAAAGGTTGAGGGAGGCACTGAATTTGTTTTGACAATGAAGCGGAGTTGCGCGATGTTGGCTCTGGTGATGGACACGCTACTAGTTGTTACATTGTTAGTCATTAGATGAACGCTACAGAACCAGCAAGGCATCGATGAAGAGGTTTGGACGAATGGCTTCCCCAGAGGTAATGGAGTCTAGACGTCATGAACTAAGAGCATTTGTAAAGTCAAACACGTGGGTATGCTTGACGCTCCCCATCTAGCCTTCCAAAATAGCTAGGAGTACATCATCGATATGGATAATATGTTGTTGAACGAAAATCAGCATAGAAACAATGATAAGTGGTGCTGATCACCAAAATTAATCTCATTCATCGAAAATATTCTTGTAGAGAAGTATTCGAAGAAGTTCATGATGATGACTATGTCATCTCATGATGGAACTACTAATCTAAGGTAGCAAATATTGAAGTATGGATGACATATGGATAGTGCCCATGCTACAGATGGTGTGAGATGTAGATGCTTTCCTATATTTTTAGATGGAGTTTCTATGATGTGATTCACCCGGCTTATGCTGAGGTCCATATCCTCATTTGATTAGCTTGCAAAGAATTTTTTAGAGCAAATCCAGCTCCATACTACTCGACCCAAGGACATAATGTCGTTATCGAACATTCATCAGTATTTCGAAGAGACTATGAAGGACTTTTTTTAAGAGGTTTAATGCTGTAGTTACTAAAGGAAGCAACCCCAGGGAGGAGATTGTTTTGATGGCGCTGATTAAAGGGGTTAACCAAAGGATTTATTTCGATAGTTTTTTAAAGAAAAATCAACCATCCACCACGGAGGATTCTTATCGAAATGCATCCCTATTTCTATGATAGGAAGAGGCAGATTTGGCTACTAACAACCAAGAGGGCAAAGTACTACAATATTGAGCAATGTAGCTATCAAATAAAGTGGTGATAACGCATGGAACATTGCAGTAAACATTGGGTATAGTAATAACAATGCTAAGAGCAAAGACCAAGGCACTGGTAGAAGGAAGCAAGATGCTAAGAAGCACAATAGGTACACTAGATCGAGAGATTACACTCCCTTCAATGATATAGTTGAAAATATCTACCCTGCGATGCAAGTTACTGAGCACTATAAGAAGTCATCCCCAAGGGAGGATACTAGTATGAATAATGATGTATGGAGTCGCTTTCATGAAACATGTTGACACAACACCAATGTATGCTGACATTTAAGGGATGTGATTGAGGTTTGATTCGTAGAAAGAAATCGTAGCAATCCATCAGGAACCTGCAAGTTGGCAAGTAGACAAATAATAAAACACTAGGGATACCAACCCAAGGGAATCATGATGGGTTCAGTGGAGAGGGATAAAGATAACCGCAAGAGGAATCATATTTAAATACTATATTTGGAGGCCCACATTCAGCGGAGAAGAGCTGGAATGAGATAGAGAGGTAAGGTAGCTTGTTGAAGCATGTGCCTCAAGAAAATGTGTTTTTCCATAGAGGATAGGACTCCAATAAAATAGAAAAGAATGATGAATGATGACATCATGTTTAGAAATATAGATGATAACAAGGTGCAAGCGCTAACGCTTGACAATATGGTGATTACGACCAAGATTGGGCTGACAATGGTGCACCGAGTCCTTATTAATTGTGGGAACTCGGTTAACATGTTGTTTAAAAATATGTTTGATCAAATGTGGTTCAGCAAGAAGGATCTGAAGCCTTTTAAATATCATATCCAGGGATACACCAAAGAGGCCAGGGAACATGTTGGCTGTATAGAGTTACTAGTTGAGTTGGGTGAAGGTGACAATAAGATAATATTGTCACAGATGTTTGTTATGGTCGATGGATTCTCGCCCTATATTTTTTTTTGAGGTTGATCGATAATGATATCTTATGATGATTTGAGTACAACTGGCATAACTTTCAAACCGTAAATCTGATTTTGATGATCTTTATATTGCTGGAAAGCTTAGACCAAGTTGTTTCGGGTTAGTTACCTGCTATAGGACTTTGCTATGCTGCTTCCGCCTTGGATATTCTACTTATCACCTTTTGTGTAGTTTTGTAGTTGTTTTATATGGTTTTGATACAAAGCTGTGGCGCCCCACCCAGAGACCCAATAAAAAGTAGGTGGTTTCTCCAAATACCACCTAACTCGCATGACTGTATAAATGCAAGTCATAAAATAGTTGCACAAAGGTAAGTTAACATAGGGAATAGATTTTTATACTCTCTTTTATTAATCAAATATTTTTGGAGTTTTCAAACCCATTATCTTCAAAATTAGATTCTCAATTTTCAAGATTTGAAAATTCCCCAAAGCTTCTTACTTATATTTTAATTTAAATTCATCACTCTTTATTTAGAGTAAATAAATTTTTGAGTTGTCTATTCTCTAATTCTTTCATAAACATACTTTGATTTGTAACATATAAAAATTTTTCTCTGATTTTTTTTTTCTAAATGTTAGAAATTTTCAAAAAAATTGACGGAGTCTCCTTCGCACGGAGGACCATTTACTATATTTTGAGAAAAAAGACTACACATAAGATTATACAAACTTGCTTTAAAATGCTAAAAAGAAATGTATAGATTCAGATTAAGTTTTTAAGCATTAAATTGTTAATATATATTGTGTTTCTGACCTATCAGTCCTTTCGAGTTTTAAAATTTCCCTTGCTTCCCGATGTCTAATGATTAAGTTCCCCATTGAGAATAGAGTTGGAGCAATATAGGGCGACCAGAATATTGGTCGAGAATTATACATCACAGAGCTCAAAAAGGCAAAGCGACAAGGGAAAGGATATGAAACAGAGAAGTATGTTCGTATCAAGACCAATAATGCATTGCAACTATCGCCTAAGCCTTGGGTTAAGTCCAACATCAAGTTTTATAAACTAATGGACTCTTGAAAAGAGTCAGAGGATGTGAAGGCAGTCTGAGATAAGGAAACAATCGCCATCCAAATTGATGAAGAGGATCCGACGAGGGTTCTCAATATTGGGTCTCGGCTCAACTTGAAAATGAGGAAGGAACTGATATGGTTTCTCTAGGAAAACACAGACATGTTTGCTTGTACTCATTCTAATATGTGTGGAATTTCACTGGAGGTAGTGTGCCACACATTTAATATGGATCCAAGATACCCTTTTATAAAACAAAATAGGCACGATATGGACCCAGAGCTATCCACTGCGTTGAAAGAAGAAGTGGATAAGCTGAAGGCAAATGGCTTCATCTACGATGCATTATACCCAGAATAAGTATCGAATCCTATATTGGCAAAAAGGCAAACAGGAAATGGAAAACATGCATTGATTATTACGACTTGAACAAAGCATGCATGAGAGACTTCTTTCCCTTGCCATGGATTTACCAACTTGTAAATGGAACAACCATACATAAACTACTATCCTTCTTAGATGCATACTTCGGCTATAATTAGATAGATATGCATGTTCCAAATCAAGAGCATATGGGTTTCAACATCGATTTGGGGCTGTATTTTTATCGAATCATGTCATTCGGCCTAAAGAATGCTGAAGCTACTTACCAACGGCCAGTGAACATGATGTTTAAAGATCATATCGAACATATAATAGAGGTCTATATGGACGATATATTTATGAAGTCACAATGATAAATGAATCACATGAGCGATCTCTCTGAAATGTTTGATGTACTTTAAAAGTATGGAGCGAAGCTCAGCCGCTGAAGTGTTCTTTTGGAGTCACATTAGGCAAGCTTTTGGTTTTGTTGTAAACTCAAAGGGCATTGAAGCTAACCAGGAATAGATTAACGTATTAAGGGAGGTTACTACCTCGATGATGAGGAAGGAAATGCATAGGTTGAACGGGAAGGTCGCAACGGTGTATAGATTCAACTTGAAGGCGACCGATAAATGTATACATTCTTTGATTCCTTAAAGAATGAGAAGAGAAAGTTGGTTTGGACGAAGGAATGTTAGAATGCTTTTTAGAACTTACTAGAATATACAGAGAGAATGCTGGTGTTATCGTAGCATTTAGAGGAAGAAACTTTATTTTTTTACTTAGCAGTCTCTGCTCACACACTGAGTGTATTTATGGTGCATAACAAAAGTAGAATCCAAAGACCAATATATTACATCAGCATACCATTCATCAAAAGGGAAAATAAATATACGAATTTGGAAAAGCTAGTGTACCTTTTTTTGATATCTGTGAGGAAGTTGAGACCATATTTCTAGGCTCATCCGATTAAGGTGCTGACAATCAGCTGTTGAGACAAGTATTATATCAAACTGATATTTTGGGAAGATTAATAAAATGGAACATCGGGTTGATCCAATATGATATAGTTTATCATCCTAGGAAGACGGATTGGCATCAGTAAACATCTTTACCAAGCTCACCATTCGGGATGATGAAAAGGAAGAGGAATGGGTTCAGCGTTCTCAATGGAAATTATACATAAACCAAGCCTCTAATGAGTATAATTCTAGGGCAGGATTTGTTCTGGACCCCAGAGGTGCGGAGGATCTAGTATGCCTTAAAATAGAGTACTCGACAATAAATAATGAAGCTGAATACGAAGCGTTTGATTGCAAGACTCAAGACAATAAAGGAACCAAGGGTCAAGATGTTGCATATATTCAATGACTCTTAATAGGTGGTCTACGAAGTGAAAACAAATTTTAGGCCAGGGGAGCAAGACTTGCCTTTTACCTAAAGAAAGAATTGGAATTACTAACTGGTATCAAACATTACACGATAGCGGTCATCCTTTAGGAGGAGAATATGAAATCTAATTCACTGGCCAAGCTGGTCATCTCTTGTGATGCGTAACTCTTAGGTATCATTCCGATTGAGACTTTGACGACTTCAAGCATAGACGAGATAGAAGTTAATTGGATCTTATATGTCACGGAAGAGAATGAATCATGGATGACTCCGATTAAAGAATACATACTAAAAGGGACTCTTAAAAATGGTAGAAACGAACAATAGAAATTCCTACATAAAGTACCTTGATTCATTATGTAAGGAGTGCTGCATAGGAGAGGATTTTGATGCCCTTACTTAGGTATGTCACCAATGAAAAAGCTAATAAAATTCTTGCAGAAGTGTAGAGGGGGGTTGGTGGTGGGGGCACTAGCAAAAAAAAGTTCTTCGTTATGGATGCTTCTTACTAGTGGTTAGCGAAGATGCGACTGACTATTATTGAAGATGTAATAAGTGCTAGAGGTTTGTGAAGATGCCAACTCCCCATCCACTAAGCTTATGCAAATGGTTAGCCCATAGTCATATAAAATTCATATACATTAACACATTGACCCTCGCTGTGCTAATCATATGGCATTTGAAAATCAGAAAATTCCTTATTTTTCATATAATTTTTTTTCCCGTTTCTATCAAATTTGTAATAGTTTGAAAATTAAATCTTCAAAAGCATTTAAACATGATTTTTTTTTAAAAGCATTTGTACAAATTTTTAAAAATATTTGAATACAATTTTTCAAGACATTTGCCTTTATATCTTTAAAACAAATCAAGCCACATCTTAACATAATTAGGATTCTGTTGATGAACTAATGCATATGATTGACCATAACATTGCGCAGGTAATATTATAATTTGAAAATGTTTCCTTTATTTCAAAAATAATAATCAACACATAGCACATTTATAAATTTAGCTTTTAAGTCATGGGGACAGTAACCCATCGTTGTGTAATAACCCTTCCATGTCCTTCGCTTGTTAAAATTTATTTTTTTCTCAAAATTCTATAGTTTTTGAAATTTAACCATTCTATATTTTTAGTTGCTAATTTACTTAATTCCCCAATTGATTCTATAAACATCCAGCCTTAAATTTCATTGCTAGTTAATTGTCCTGACAAGATTTTCTTATTTATGTTGTTTTCCAACATATATAGTGGGCAAAGCTCATACAGAAAATTAACACGTTAATAAAATGGGAACACATTACATATCATATCGTATGCTTTTTCAATACCCAAAAAGAGGCAACTAATGATTACAATCCAAATGTCATAAAAGAATCAACTACTGGAAGTTGCCCTTCATCATTAACTAGTGAATGAAGTTGTGGCCCTATCACTTCTTACTCAATTAAAATTGATATTTCCAATATGTCATTCTACTATAACCCACATGTCTTAACTCATCCTTTTAGCTTCCAATAAATAGAGTCCATTCATTACTTTAATTATTATAACCAATTATAGGATAAACTGTGTATTTCCATGTCAAGGCTGTAAGTAATATAAGCTAAGCACATTTAGAATAAATCATCAAAAAATTGACTTGGCGGAATAACTTTTCTATCACCTATCTTGCCTCCTTTAACCATGAGTCAATCAATGTCCTCTAGTATGTTTGTCATCTCAATACCCTCTTCTCACATTGTATTACTATCTTCTTTTGATCCAAATCTCTTCCTAGTATTCTCAAATTTTAGTATTTATTTTCTTTATCTTTGATCCATGATGTGAGTATATTCTTGAACTTGTAGAAATATACTTTGATACTCAGATATCAAATAAAACATACTTAGGTTCATACCGATATTGCTTATGTTCTACGAGGGTTCCTTGTTGCTATTCTAAGAGCATTCATGGCTATTTTATTCATAGCCTTAACTTTACCTACTTCATATCAAAGTTGGTTTGGTTTTCGTCACTCTTTATAAAATTATTAAACCTCACAGTCACGAAGTACTTAACCTAAATTTTTTATCTTTGAAAAGACTTAGAAACCTTCTTATTAAATTTAAAAATTTCTTGATTTCCAAAAGGAGCCATGAAAATTTTTCCATTTTAACCAACTTTAACTGTGTATGTCGCAACTTTTGATATTATAATTTAGGACTTAAGAAGTAAGCTTATTTATTAAGTTCAAAAGCCATTGTTAGTGAACTAAAAAGATTCTTTCCCTAAAACAATACTTTACTTCATTATTTTCAAATATTTAGAGTTAAGCTTTTATTACAGGAATAATCATTAAATCAATTTTCTCCTTTTATAGACTTTCTTCAATAGAAATTTACTTTATTAAATGTAGAACTCTTAATTCAAAAAATTTATTATGTTTGTATTCGAAAACCCAATTGTCATGCTAAACCATTTTTCGAAAACAACTTTTACGACTTTAAACATTGAAAACTGAAGAAGACAAGGATAATATCTATTCCATTACTCTCCTATTACTCAGCTATTTCCACTTTCACCTTAGTGGAGATTCCAAATTTCCTTTTGTTTTTCGTCTACTTCATTTCTAATTAGATTTTGTTTTCATTTTCATTTCTTAATATTACTGTTATTTAAATTTCTTCAACCTAAATGGTTTCCACTTATATAGCTCTTTTTCTCTTTTATTATTTTCTCCATTGACTCAATACAATGCGTTCATCTACTTCTTTAACTATTGGACGTTCTTTATTAACATAAAAAGCAATATCAAATGTACAAATCTATTTCAGTTGTTTTTCTTTGTATTTTCTTGATACGAGAATATTTCCCTATCTTCGGTTTCGGTCATTCTTCCCCTTCCATACTCTTTGCCTTATTTAAATCAAGTACCATTCCCATTTATCCAGCCCTTAGAAAGAATTTTAAAACTTTCGAATTTACAAAAAAATAGGAAAAATTATTGAGCCAAACATACGCTCTCTTTTTCATCCATTTCAAAAACGATAAATTCATTTACCAAAAACATTTAAGTAGATTTTTTTTGACCCAACCAGTTTGAAACTTCACTAGGAATCTCTAAATAGCCCTCAATTTAAATCCAAATTTTCTTGCTTTTTAAAAATAACAACTTTCAGTGATAGGGTCCTTTTATATTTTAAACAGATTTTTTAAAACAACTTTTGAAATTTCAATTATTTTATTAAATTCTTTCATATGGGGTCGGACTCATAAATTGACTTTATTTGTCCTTTCTTTTGGACTTTTCTTCTTTTTACTTTGTTCTTAACCTCTTCTTATTAGGAATATACTTTAAAAATCCGACTATCATCTTGTGGTGGTTAATGCACAACTCCTTGTGGGAACTTGCTCAACTCTTACTTATAATTTACATCCGGATATTTGCCACATATTGGTCCTTACTTCCCACCTACTTGGATGAAATGTACATTTTCGATCGATAGTCGAACAAAATCTTCCACCATAGGGCAGCAGAAACCTAATAAAGGTGCCAAGTACCATTCGGCTTAAGTGATCCTTAAATATGTAGCGCTCTTGCTCTTCTTGGCCAATGCCTTACGGTATAGCCTATACTCCATGGGGTAATCATGGTAGGTGCATAAATTTAACTCTATTTATTGTTTCAACTCATAGTTGCCTTATCCATATTTTCATGATATAGTCGCAATTACTTCTATAGTCAGAATTCATAGAGTTTGGCGCATTATATATACATACATATATACAAAGTTATATGTAAAAATAAAAATACATTCACTTAGCATATCCTAATTTCCGTGGTCGACTAACCTAGGCCTTGATACCAAATCTACCAACCTGCACCTTAATGGGTCTGAATTTCAACTAAATTGAAACCCAAGTCCATTAGGGCATTGATCGTTGGTGTTGGTAACATGTAAAAAACATAACTATATCAAAGAGCGAATTCTCAGCGGAATAGTAAAATGTAATAAAATATATATACCGACTAAGACTACTGTCTTGGAATTAATGTATTCCTTAGTTATCTAGTTGCCTTGTCGGTGCTAAGCATGAATGAGAAGACATCTCATTTAATGTTACCATCTTGCTCTGGTAGCATGTCCCTCTAAATCTATTATGTGGTTGTAATAGGAAGGGTGTCGGAACAACGTTCTGGTGACTGAAAATTATATATTTTATCTATAACACTAGTTTATTCCAACTGATTTCTAATTAAGTGTTATGTCTATTATTCACGGTTTATCCATTTAATTACGAATGCACGTAAGGTATATCTAACCTTCTCCAAGGAATAAGTATATATATGCCTATATATATGCGTCATACTACCCAAAAAGGGAACCCCGACCACTTAATACTTCTTAAATAGGAGTAGGCAAGCCTAACCAAATTTAATACCTCAACCCCAAAGTGAGCCTATCATAACGTAATTGCTAGTCAACTAGCTGTAAGGACCCATTTCTTCGACTCTCGAAAATCGACACTAATACATCCTCGGTAATCACGTGCCGTAAATCCAAGTGCTTGAGAAGCAGATTCTCAAGAGTAAGAAAGAAAATAAAGACAGAACAACATCTCACATATATAACTTCAATATAAACTTTACAACGGAAATTAAAATACATTTATCAAAGTTAAATATGGTAGTTATAAATTTCCATCCTTACAATTTGCGGAATACTATAGTGCAAGAGTGTGGTGGAAATAAGTAAAAAATCTTCATAAAAATCTTCAGATTCCATTCTTCGAGCTCCATCTAGATTTCTTCTAAACTAAACCTGACAACTAGGCTGCCTAGGAAAATTAGGGCACCCAGAGTTTAAGGAAAGGGAAAAATAAACTCTGGGCCAGTCATGGGACTGGTGTGAGAACTCAAAATACGCATTTTGAAAACAAAAAGGTATCTCAAGACCTCGCCGCACATAAGCATGTAATGAGTTTTTACTATATGATAACCAAATCTTTATTACGTAAAAATAAGGGATAAATTTTCAACGACATTCCTTTGAAAACATTTGCAAGTAAACTTTTTAATCTTAGGAGAAATTATTAAATTATTAAATTCCAACATACTAACCACAAACATGGGATCTATAAACAAAATAGCATGAATTTATTTGAGAATACATTTCCATACAAATGACCAGGTGAAGGGACTACCTTCCGACAGTACATCTCTAGAGGAATGTATCGAGGCCCAACTAATGGTTCTCTTCTAACACAAGACCGCCTACCTCTTCCTAGATAGTAGAAAAAATGTCATCACCCGGTCATTACCGACCTATCCAAGCACGCTCTAGCATACACCATATTAATTTAGAACCCGACGTCATAGTGGGAATAAATATATCTAGAAGAGGATGATCATATCCAAATGGTTGTCAACCACATAGCCTTGTCATATCTACCATGTTTCGGTCATTTCTGGTGTGAGGCCTGAGGTCACGATTACCTTTCACATAGCACGTCATCTCCCTTTGCGTCGATCCCTATTGACTTCCTCAAACATACAACCTCTGAGCTCATAAGTCTCGGAGAAGGATGTTAAGCTAAGAGAAATTGCTTTCTCTGCCACCAAACAGATATATGTTTATAAAAGCCAATGATGAAACCTTAAGAATGCAATATCGGACATCCATCCATACAAGTTCGTTCTAGAACTGAACGAAACCTAAGGCACTCCCCTACCACATCCTGTCGGGAATTAACCCTAGGATTAGTAGCGAGAAGTCCTTGCAACCTAAAAAGTTTCAGAAATGAAGGGACGATTGCTACTTTAGTATTTGGGAGCTAACCAGAATTATCAATAAGCAATCCTTTCATCTTGAAAATCCTTGGTTTCCATCCTTCATTTTCTTTATCATATCTTTATTTTTTTCAAATTCATACATCGGTTCGAAGTGGTTTTCGAATAGGGATTTCCCCAGATCAGACCCCGGTTCCTTCAATCCAATCATCGATGAAAAGAGGTTTTGAGAATATGGAATCATTCCCCAAATATGACTTCTTATTACCTGAAAATTCATTTTTATTACTCAATCACTTTTAAAACGTTTTAAAAGTTTTATAATATTTATCTCACATTTTCAAACAATACTTAAACATCTTTTGTAAAGAAATCCTATTTTGGATTCCAAACTTCGATTTCGGGATTTTTCAAAAAGCTTACTTTACTCATATTTCAAAATCTACTTATCATAATCTCGATTTTCTTTCATCATTGGAAAACTATGGATATAATAGTTCGAAAGGTTCTTATCTCGAAGAATTCCAAGCTATATTTCAACTTGTACAGTCATTTGACTTTTATAGCGCGAAATCGCGAACTACCGTTACACGATGCGCCTATTTTTAACTAAATTTTCCATTTCTTTTCAAACTTCACCAAAACACTTTTAAATGTTTATAAAACATTTCAAATAGAGTTTAAACCATTTTTAAGAGATTTAACATTCCATATATATACCAATTCATTAAATCAAGGAAAGTGATATCCTTTATGCTTATTGACGTGTATTAACGTGACTTGCATATATATTCATCATTCGTATGTAAACATCCAAACTTGATATTTAAAGCATATTAAACATCCATTTGCAAACATAATATCATCATCCAAAATATAATATAATAGTTATTAGGATTCTTATCATCATTGCTTTCGAACTTCGCTAAACAGACAATAGCTCTGCTATGATCGCATGAAAGCTTTTGGAATTGGTTCTTAGACCCTTGAAAAGGATCGGCCAAGAATTGAAGAGGATGGCCAAAAGTAGGGAAGAGAAGTGGTAGGGCTTCAACCTTAAATTCACAAAAATAGACCCGAAAATAGGTCATCCTCTCTCTGGTTTTTGATCCTTTTACTCTCAAATTTTAAAATGGTTGTTAACTAGAAAGTTTTTGCAATGTCTTTTTTCTTGAATTTGAGAAACATAAACACTTGATTTTGATTTGGTTTGAAGAAGTTACGATAAAAAGAGTGGGTATTCTCGGATTTGTAAAAACGAAGCCCGAAAATGCACTGTAAAAACATGGTATTTTGACATAGTTAGGCTCAAAACTAGAAGATGTGCTAAACATGAGAGTTGTAGCCACCGAAATTTTGCATTGTTTGAATAAAATAATTAATTTATTTGGATCTGTTTTGGAGGAGTTATACTCGAGTGAAAAAAGGTATTTTTGACCATCAAAACTGTGCTCAAAAATGCTTTAGAAAGAATGGTGTTTTAGCATTCCTAAGTTTCAAATGGGAAGAAGTGGTCAACTAGAAAGTTGTGGCTACTAAAATTTTGAATGGTTTCAAAAAAAAAAATCCTCATTTCGTTCTGATATGTAGTAGTTATGCTAGAGTGAAGAAGGTGAAAAAATATGTTTAGAGGGTGGGCTATTTATAGCCAAAGAATGAGTGTAAAAGTATCCATGCATACATCACCATTTCATGGCTTCTCGAACACAAATGCCCCTTCCCTAGGCATGACCATTATCATCCCTCCGTGTACCTATCATTTCCATTCACTTCATATATGCATAAGTTGACTTATGTAAGCTTAAAGAGGAAGCTTGCTTAAAATATCATAGATTTTGTATTATGTGTGTATTTTTAAGTGTATTATTATATATGTAAGTATACATATATTCATGTGCATGTTAGTGGATGCATTTGTATGTTACATAGGTGTACATGGCATATAAACAACATTGCATTGGTTTCGAATATTCGTTCGATAAAATGTTGCATTGATTCCAAATTATCATCATTTAAAATAATTATTTGAATAATTAAAATAATTATTAATCATTAAATCTCAATTTAAATTAAATAAATCAATTATTGTAATCAAGGGCATTACTTACAATATCAAAAACACATTTTGTTTTCAAAAACAAATCAATTGATATTATTTCATATTATTGTTTAATTATGAAAATAAGTGTATGTATCCAGCTCCATGCGCGATGTTTACGATCATATAGCTGGTTATCGATAAAACAATTTTTTACCATTTTATCGATTTAGATTTTTGAGAAAAATATTTTTATAAATATTTATTCAAAATAAGATTACCATTACTTATTATTACTTAAAATAATATAATTTTTATTATTAACCTTTTATTTGAATAAATTTAAAAAGAAATATAATTTATCGAAGTGATAAATTTACGGGTCGATACAGAATCCCTCCTTTAAAAGAATTTCATCACTGAAATTACCCAAAATAAAAACCCAAAGGTTTGCCCAAAATATTTTTTAAACATACATCCATAAGACGTACATTGGTTATCCTCACATATCTAATTCGATCTTCTATTTGAATTCACAACTTTACTGCTGAACTAGCATTGATCCCCGATCCTTTAATGCGAACTGACCAGGCTTTCTGATCAGAACTTCAGTTTTCCTTGCATAGCTCTCAACTATGATAAAAAAACTGAAGTATCCAACCACAAATCCTTATCAATGTTCGTCGTCAAGAATCGAGCGATAACTCCTTTTTCAAATAAGTGTCAAAACATGTAAAAGTTATGTACTTGAATCTTCGACTAAATCGTGCGACGCACATACTTCATATGTATTTAATAACCTTCCCAAATTTTTTAATGAAAACATTTCATAAAACTTTCGTTCTCTATTCAGACTTCCATGAAGATACTTCCTTATGCACAACCATTTTACATTTTAATTTCCAAATATTTATACTTAAAAAACATTTCTTTTCAAAAGATAAATATCTTTTTATTATAATACATTTCTAAACAAACCCTAATGGTTTCTTAAAAAACCCATTTTCAAAATAATTCATTAAATTGATAAATCACCATAAACTTCCTTTAGTTAATATTAAATGTGAAAACATTCTATATTTAGTTAAAACTTCTTTATCAATTTTTTTAGCGAAGCTAGCTGGTTTTATAGCGGGCCATGCCATTGTATATAAAAGGGAAAATAGCTGTTTTGTACATGCAGAGAAAAGCACATGAGCTAGATAAAACAACCTAAACTACTAGATAGAACATGACTAATCTTCCTCAGAAGAGGAGGAACAGCCATGGCCATCATCCGCCACTGGAAAAATAACATGAGAAAACCCAGAGAAGAGAGTAGCCAGATTAGGATCATATCCCTCAAAAGTAGGAGAGTAAATTAATTTCCTATCCCAGCTGACATTATAAAATTTACTTTTATTCGCCTCACCAATCTCGCCAACCCTAGTAAGTGACGGACTCTCACCCTCAATATAATAGATAAGACAATGACTCTCTTCCTTATTGTCACTGATAAAAGCATAAAATGTGTCGAACTCAAGCACGTACTACATATCAATTGGAATGTGAACCCAGACCCATTCCTTAGAATTCCAAATAATAGAATCAGACAGTGAAGGAGATGCAACCTATAACTGGACCGAAGGTGACAAAATAGCAGAGGGAGGAACAATAGAATCACCAACAGAGGGAGCTACACTAATTGGAGCTATAGAAGGTAACAGATCAAAAAAGGGAGGCAAAATCTTAGGAACCCATTTTCGCAAAGGAGGACGTGGAGGGGGAATCTGATCTGTAAGAGGAACAAAATCGACGGAGGCCGGAATGGAACACGCTTCCGTGAAATGCCCAAAAGACTGACATGACGTACAAATATTAGGTTTCTAACTGTAACATACTCCGACCTCAGCAAAATAGCCTTCTCTAGCCTGACTTTTAACATTGAAGTTGACGATTTGGCAGGAGTAATTTCAATCAGAGCTTTGGCATAAACTAGTTTATTTCTGGCCACAGTGTTAGCGTCATAACATATCACCTTACCAACAATACCTATTAGTCAATCAATCCCGATGAGAGGCTGAAAAATAGAGGGAATGTTAGAAAAGTGGGCCCAGATAGGAATAGATAATACATGATCAATAGCTCTATCAACAAATGGACTCGAGGTAGTAATAATAAAAGGTTTTCCATCAATAAGAATAGGGCCGGCTTCAAGAATATGCTATCTTTCATCACTTCAGGAGAATTTAGAATAGAACATAGAATCACCGAAATGAACACTCAGCCCACCCCTAGGCTTCCAAATCTGGTGGCAATGTGCTTAACAAGCTGATAGGAGGGGTTGGAGTCATGGAAGAAACCCACCAATGATCTTTCCAAAAATCAACTCCGGCTTCTAACACTACCAATGGAGGAATCATAGCACCGTCGATCTTAACATTATCAAGACAACGTGGAGAATGCGCACCTGCATTATTTGGCTATTTGGAAAATAGAGATGACCATTTTCGAGTTGCCTTAGGAGGAGAATCCGCAGGAATGGTGAATGCTTCATTAGGAGAAGATACAGTGGGGATGGACCAGGAATGAGGATAGTGTTCTTGGCATTTTCCCAAGCATTAGGCATGCAGCCACTATATTTACCTAAATTAGTAGCTTTGAGCCCCACTGCCTCAACCACGTTGTCACGATTTACTCTTCCGACCTCGACAGCAGCCATATTCTTATCAACCACACCATCGACATATATATCGCCTTGCCTAGATTCATCAACAGTGACTAAAGGTTGAAGATTTAAGCCAATTTCTGACTTCAACCATGATGAACTACTAGCATAAGCCAGGAGCGGAGTAAGGGGTGCTCACCTGCAACCATAAGACTACGAGGCAACTGAGGAGCAGCAAGAAGGGGCAAGCTCATTTCAGATAGAAATCTAGATAGGGGATTACTGCTACCAGATAAGGCATTGATATACGCAACTTTCTATGCATTGTTAATTGCAGTGGCTTTTCGATTTAGATTAGTAGCAGAAGGAGGAGATTCAGGAACTCAGAGCAACGACGAAGCAACCAAGCGTGATCCGACCAGATCTGGAAAAGGAGAGGCAGGCTTCATATTCTTTTTCGAAGGCATTAGAGGCAGATGCGGGGATGCGAGATGGGTATAAATGATGGAAAGACACAGAGGAGTAAAAGAAACTGGCCATATTGAAGGGAACACAATCTCCAAAATCGCAATCGCCAGTAATTTCGCAGATGCCATTAATTATTAAATCTTCATAGCACGCCATTAATTAAAAATTCCTTTATATATATTCTCTTTACATATACCAGTTTTAATACTTAAAAAGTATTTATATACTTATTCAAATGTTATAAGTATATTTAACATGATTTTTTTTTCTTATCTTTAAAATATAATCAAAGCGATTAAATCAATTATTACCACAAGATTGTTATAATGATCTTCTCTTTTTATTTATTATTTGAACTCGTAACATTTCTATCTTTATATAAAAGACCTAATACTTGTTATTATCTTTAAAATCCCATTATTAAAGATCTAAATATACCGATAAGAATTTTTCCAAAGTGTTATTCAAGGGTTTAAAAAACAAATGTTGTACAACAAACACAAAAACATTAAATATTTATTTAAAAGATCAAAGCACTTACTTGCTTATCAATTAAGATAATACACTGTCATAAAAATTGACAACCACCAATTAACTTATTAATTAATGATTTAGATTATGCCTTTTAACTTTAGAAAATTATGTTGATCGAGTAATTCAAAAATGATACTAAGGAAGTGAGTACTACTAATAGTATCACATATTTCCTTAACAAGAAGGGGAATGATTAAGAGAAGTGTTTACCATTTGAACACATCTCCTGCCCATTTTTAGTTACTTTTGAGCCACTCAAATCAATTAATCATAAGATTGTTTTTCGTTTCCAAAATTCCTTTTTTAGAAATAACACATTACTATTCCTTTCAAAAATACAGGAATTTAAATTCTCAAAAATCCTTTATAAAGCAAGTTTTATAAATCAATTTTGTAAAATCACTATATACAACACATTTATAAGATTTATTTATCTTAAATGAACTCCTTTAATCTTAAACCAACATTATTATTTATCGAATACCCCATAGTCAAATTATGAAACTAAATTCACGAGGTGTTCATACTTAAACTTTTAAATTAAACAACTGATCAATCAATGATAATAATTGAGAATTATCCTTTCCTTAATCAAATAATCATATTATTTGAGAAATATTTTTTTATTCAAAACATAATCCTAGGTAAAATTATTTCATTTGCCAATTTTCAAAATCAAAATCATTTGTTTATAATATTAACAAATACGCACTCATATATAATACTCTCAAACTCATTCTAGGGTGTTACTAACCTTATCTCTAATGAGTTATCCATCCTAGGGTATTACTAAGCCTATCTCTGATGAGTCTTTTACCCCTACCAAAGCCAAGTTGTTTGCTCAACCTAAGTTCTGATACCAAATATGAGGACCCATTTCTTCGACTCTCGAAAATCGACACTAATACATTCTCCGTATTCACATGTCATAAATCCAACTACCGAAGAAGTGGATCCTCAAGGGTAAGAAAGAAAATAAAGACAGAACAAAACTCACATATATTATTTCAATATAAACTTTACAGTGGAAATTAAAATACATTTATCAGAGTTAAACATGAAAGTTTATAAATTTCTATCCTTACAATTTGCGGAATACTAATACAAGAGTGTGGCAGAAATAGGTAAAATTCTTCAGAAAAATATTCTGACTCCATGCTTCGAGCTCCATCCAGAATTCTTATAAACTAAACCTCACTACTAGGCTACTCGAGAAAATTAGGGTGCCTAAAGTTTAAGGAAAGGAAAAAATAAACTCCAGGTTAGTCATGAGACTGGTGTAAGAACATAAAATACGCGTTTTGGAAACAAATAGGTATCTCATAAGACCACGCCGCACATAAACATGGAACAGATTTTTACCATGGTAACCAAATCTTTATTATGTAAAAATAAGGTATATTATTTTTAATGACATTCCTTTGAAAACATTTGCAAGTAAACTTATTAAACTTAGTTGAAATTGTTACATTATTAAATTCCAACATACTAACCACAAATGCGGGTTCTACAAACAAAATGGCAGGCACTTATTGGAGAATGGGTTTCCATACAAATGATCAAGTAAAGGGACTACCTTCCAGTAGCACATCTCTAGAGGAATGTACCAAGGCCCAACTGATGGTCCTCTACCAACACAAAATCGGCCTACCTCTTCCTAAATAGTACAGAATATGTCATCATCTCGGTCGTTACCGACCTATCCAAGCACGTTGTAGCATGCACCACATTAATTTAGAAGCCGATGTCATTGCGGGAATAAATATATCTAGAAGGGGATGATCATACACTAACGATTGCAAACCACATAGCCTTGCCGCATCTACCCTGTTTCGGTCGTTTTCGGATGTGAGGTATGAGGTCACAATTACCTTTCACATAGCACATCATCTTCGTTTGAATGTCACTGTAACTCCCCTAATTTTAGATAACATTATTCAAGATATTTAATTAGATAAATTAAATAGAATAAAGTAATGTTAAGCGATAAGGGGATTGTGGTCAGAATAAATTTAGGTGATCGTGCTTGTTAATAAGAATGAGTTTAAAAGAATAGTTTATAGACAAATTAAACTATGTAAGGGTATAATGGGATTTAGCTACACCTAACCTTACCTTTATATATATATATGAACCGTATGCCATTCACACTCGTATTTATTTTCTTACAAAAATAAAAAAGAAGTAAAGAAGATCAGGCCAGCCATTAAAAAGAAAAGAAGAAAAGGAAATTCAAAGAAAAAGAAGAGAAAGTAAAAGGGGGAATCAAACTCATCTCAATCAATTTTCCTTATCAAAGATTAAGGTAAATGATAATTTCCATTTTTATTGGTTAAATATATGTTTCAGATTTAAGTTCAAATTCATATATATGATGTTTGACGATGATGTGCTTGAATTATGGTTTATTTAATTTTAAACAAAATTGTTTAAACAATGATTCATACGGATTTAGATCAAAAATGTATGATACTGATGTTTAAATGTTATGGAAAAATTATATGTCATGCAAAAGATGATTTTAGAGCTGGGTTTTAAGTTTGATAATTTTCCAAGCTTTGGAAAGGTTGTTGTGAATTTTGAATGGAAAAAGAGTACATTGGATTTAATAATTTATTTCAAAAAATATATTAAGAACTTGGTTCTAAAATTTTGATATGTTAGATAACATAGCAAAGTAAATTTCTATGAATTTAGGGATTTTTCTTAAGTAATTTGATATGAAAAATAAATTATTCTGAGAAGAGGATCAAAATGATTTACGTGTAAGTAAAAAAGAAGGTTTTATTTGCAAAAGTTTAAGTTTGATACTTATCCAAAATAAAAAGGCAGTTAGTTTTGAAAAGCATGGGAAAAGTTAAGGCAACCAATAAGAAATTTACACATATGCAGGTTAATTTATATAAGTTGCTTAATTTAGTATTTAACCCAGAAAAACAGGTTTTGCCTCTATTCAGAGTAACTTTTGCCCTCACCTTTCACCTTTGACTATGTCGAAATCATTAAGTTAAATTCAATACACGTGGTATAATCTAGGTGATACGTAGTGGATTAGAGAAAGGTGAAAGGTATGGTGTCGAAATCATAGTTTTAGATGGGGTCATTACCTTGGTTTCTTTTAAAAAGATAAGCGTCTGCCTTGTTTTACTAAGCTTTCGACTTAGTCGATACGTATGTTTTCGAAAGGAGTTTTATTATGGCTTTCTAGGGGGTTGCCATGTTAGTTTTAAAAGAAGAAGTGGTTTTGAAGGAGTTCCTTTAATTATAAATCAATGCTTTCGAAAGAAAGGGTTCCGACCTAGTCGAAGCCCGGCCACTGATTCTTTTAACTTTCAAGTGTATTGCAGCCTTCAATGTCTTCGAAAGGTGTTGATCATTTTAAAGCTATATTAAGCCGCTTTCTAAATGGTGCCGAAAAGATTATGGGTTTCGAAGGCAATGGTTTCGAAAGAGGTTTCAAAGCCGTCCTTCAATATTTTAAACCTATGCTTTTGACTCTGTCGAAAGGGATGGTTTCGATGTCATCATAAAATTTTCAATATTTTTCTATGATAAAGAATGGTTTCGAAAGATATACTTTCGTTTATACAATTTCTTGGACCTAAAATGATATTTTAGTAAGGTAATCCCAATGATGTCAAAAGGGGGACTTTCAATACTTTAGAAAGAGATACTTCTAAAGGTTTCGAAGATTTCGATAGTATAGTTTTCAAAACAAATAATCCAATCTCATTTGAAAGCAAAACCATGGCATATTAATAAACAAAGTATTTGAAATGGAATTTATGAAGAAGTCTTAATAGGTTAAAAGAATCAACCAAGTTATATTGTTTGCTGCTCCATATATGAATATATTCACTTTGTAATGAATCCGAAACTGTATTTTGGAAAAAGGTAGAATAACCAGTTAGGTTTACCTGGTAGTGAATATAAATAAAAGATATTGGCAGGGACCAACAGATTAACAGTAAACCCATTAAAACCGTGTAAGGAAAATAATATTGGCAAAGGCCAATAGGTTCATAGTTAGCCCATGGAAACTATGTAATAATTTAAGATGTCATCTAGACAGGTTTATAGTGAGCCCATGAAAACTATATTCGAATATAAAAGACATCGATACAATAGATTCCTAGTCAACCTATGAAAACTAGAGAAAAAGAAAGATACTGGTAGATAGTCAATAGGTTCATAGTCATCCCATGAAATCTAGGATAAATGTAAACACATTTATATTGACAAATAGTCAATAGGTTATTATTCAACCCATTAAAACTATTATTTTAATAGTAATCCTAGATACTATAATTATGACAGATAGTCAAAATAAATGGGGTTGGGTAATCCAGAATTGATTTAATTGTTTTGCATATCATCACATAATAATGTTTTAAATTGAATTAGCCACTGTAGATGTAGAGGCACATAAAACATTTTATAAAAGTTTTGAAGATACTAGCGAGTAGAAACCCATCCACTAAGCGGCATGGTCTCACTAGATATCTAAATGATTTGAGGTGATTGATTATTATTCATACCAGGCTTTATGTCTGACTCATAGTTTATGTTTCCCTTTGAACTCTCGGGTACTCAATTGATTTTGAGTAGTATGAGATTTGAGGTTTTCAAGTACCTCTTAAGATGATAAAGCTTCCGGAGTCGTGTAAGAGGCATGTAGTTATTTATGTTCTTTTTCATGTGATTTCGCTATGTTATTTTGTTAAGGCAAAGTTGTTTATTGCCTATTATATACTCTGATCACCAAAGGGGCAACTTCATATGTCGCTCTTGGGGTATGTTGCAATAATTATATTTTTTTGAATGTGGTTAATGTTCTAGAATTATGTAAAGAATGATGAAATGGTTCTAGAATGGAATATGAAAGTTGTTTTGAAATTTTAAACTTTTTCATATCCTTGTGCTTCTGGTATATCAATTTATCTAAGTTACTGTATTTGGTCGCCGATGATTAATAACTATGGATGACTACAACACCTGTAGCCGTTACTTTAGGGCCTCCAAATGGGGGATGTTGCAACTTGGTATCAAAACACAGATTTATGAAAACTTAAGCAATTCAACCCTAAAAGATTTTCAAAACATAATCAATGAATCAAAATTTGATCGGGGCTTGGGTTAACGTAATTGTAACGTACTTGAATTTGATATATATATATATATATATATATATATATATATATATATAAGTACGTAATTCCCCTTTTCTCTTAGACCATTCTTCTGTTTCTTACAATGGCTCTTATATAGATTTATGACAAAGAAGATATGGAAGCAAAAATATGGAAGAGGAAATCTAGGTGGAGGAAGCAACACAACTGATGGAAATGCTCGACCTAACACCTGAAGGAATCAAGGTCGACGGGCTAATGCTAATTAAAATGCGAAAGCCAATGTGAGTGCTGGGAATCCGCCAGTAGATGCAGGGATGATGCATCAATAACTTGCTAATTTGATGCAAGCGGGAACTGCTGGAGTGGCTGGAAATATTGGAGGAGCAAATCCTATGGTTCCCGTTGGGAATGATTATGCCAAGCTAAACCGAGACTACACCAGTTTGGGTTGAAAGCCATTTATGGAAACGGAAGATGCTATAGAAGTGGAAAATTTGCTGTTACATCGTGAAAGGATTTTCTCTGATTTGGGTTTAGAAGATGTACAGAAGAGAAGGTTGGTCTCTAGGCAGTTGCAAGGTTCAACACTTCATTGGTGGAATGGTGTGACTACCGGAGTTCCAGTAGAAGAGTTAACTTGGGTTGATTTTTTAAGGAGATTTGAACAAAGATTTATTTATGAAGTTGCCAAGTCAGCATTAATGAGAAAATTTATCGATTTAGTTCAGCGAGACATGTCAATTATCGAGTACGCGAATAATTTGATGAGTTAGCTCGATATGGATACACTATTATAGACACTAACATCAGAAGGAATGAAAGGTTCATTCGGGGACTTAGGCCCAACCTTGCTAGGGTGACCTTGACTCATATTCGTGATCCTTGTAATGTGGTGGTGGAGATAGCCATTTTCCATGAAGAGATGCTTGATATTTGTGCTAAAGAAAAGCCAGTTGAATCCCAGGGTCCTCAGGGTAAGAAGAGGAAGTTATTCAAAAAGAAAGGAGCCCAGAAGGGAGTTCAGCCAAGAAGTCAAAAGCTGATTTTGTCTGCTACAAATGTGACAAGAAGGGTCATTTTTCAAACGAGTGCCAGTTAGGCAAGAGGCGGAAGAAGGTTGCAGATAAGAAGAATACTAAGTGCTATAACTACGATCAAGTTGGGCGTTACAAGAACCAGTGTCCAGAGCCATTTAGGGAAGGAAAAGGAAAGATTTTTACTATTGGACCGTCGTCTTCTTCCAAATCAACTGCAGCAGATAAGGGAAGGACTGTGATGGAAGGTATATTTTTGATTCAGAGTATTCCAGTTAGGATACTATTTGATACCGGTGCATCACATTCATCTATATCCCAGAAATTGGTTAATAAGTTATGCTTAGAACCTACTTACCCTATTTCTTCCTTAAGAGTTGCGAATCCAATAGGAGGGTATGCAACTCTAGGGATGAGATGTAACCAAATAGAACTGGATTTGTTAGGTCATATGTTTGCATGTAGTTTGCATGTTTATAGTTTCATATATTTCGGGATCATTTTGGGTATGGATTGGTTGGGTAGATAAGAGGCTAGGATATTTTTCCAGGATGGGGAAATATCACCAAGGCATGCAAATTGTCTAAATCGAATCATCTTCTCAGTAGAGAATTCCGACAGAAGTGTATGTGTTTTTAAGTGCTTTGGAAGCAGTCAAAGAGCTAAGTTAGGTTTGAGTTACGAGAGAGTTTACATATGTATTTGAGCCAATCACATGACTACTACCAAAACAAGCTATTAAGTTCGGATAGATCTTGTGCTAGGAGCTAAACCTGTCAGCAAACCACCTAGCAAAACGACACCGACTGAGATGAAAGAATTGAAGGTGCAGCTAGTGGATCTAGAAGGAAGAAATTTTATTGGACCAAGCAGTTCGCCTTGGTGAACGATCGTAGTTTTGAAGAAGTCGGATGGGTCATTGCGAATGTGCATCGACTACCGTAAGCTATATGAAAGCACGATCAAGAATAGATGTCCTTTGCCGCGAATTGACAATCTGTTTGATCAATTGACTGGAGCCAGAGTGTTTTGCCAATTAGATTTGGCAACCTATTTCCATCAGCTGAGAGTGGTAGAAGATGGTATTCTTTTGGCAACATTTTGGACTAGATATGGTTCGTATGAGTGGTTAGTGACGCCATTCGGATTAACGTACGCACTTGCTTTCTTCGTGGACTTGATGAACCGGGTTTTCCGAGAACACTTGGATAGATTCATGTTGGTATTCATAGATGACATTTTGGTTTGCTGGAAAGATGAGAGAGAGCATGAGGATCACTTTACAGTAGTGCTTGAGACACTAAAGCAGCATTACTTAAAGGCAAAAAATTTCAAATGTCATTTTGGGAAGAAAGAGGTCAAGTTTCTTGGTCATGTAGTTTCGAAGGAAGGTTTGACAGTAGATCCAGTTGATATCAAAGCTGTCAATAATTGAAAGAGACCAGAGTGGGTAACCGAGATCAGAAGTTTACTCGAACTTGCTGGCTATTATTGGAGATTTATCAAAGACTTCTCGCGGATAGCAGCTCCTTTGTCTAAGTTGACCAAGAAGGATGTGAAGTTCATTTGGTCCGACAAATGTGAGGAAGTGTTCCTTAAGTTAAAACATTTGTTGACCAATGCGCCAGTATTAGTTGTTCCGGATGGAAACCAGGGGTTGGTGGTGTACATTGATGCATGTGGAATGAGACTGGGAACTGTGTTGATGTAGAATGGTAAAGTTATTCCCTATGCTTCTCGATAGCTTAGACTACACGAGGTAAGATATCCCACTCATGATTGGGAGTTGGTTGCGATGATCTTCGCATTGAAGATTTGGAGACATTATCTTTTAGGGGAGAGATTTGAGCTATACACTGATCATACGTCCTTAAGATATTTATTCTCTCAAAAAATGTTGAATATGCGACAACAGAGGTGGTTAGAGTTTTTGGCTACTTATGATTTTGGTATACAATATACTACTGGGAAAAGAAATAAAGTAGCAGATTCCCTTAGTAGGAGACATCAGAATGTGGTGTTAGCTATATTGGTGGAATGGAAGGATTTAGAAGTTTTGGCTACGTATAGTATAAAGCCGAGATCGACTATTGATTCTAGCCAGAGTACATGTTTAGAGGTTCGTCCAGCGCTGATTGAGAGGATAGCTTCTAAACAGAAAGTGGATTCAGAGTTTTTTGAGAAAATTAGAAGTCTCGAGGTAGGATCTGAGATCGATGTTCTTAAATATTTTGGCATCGACCAAAGAGGATAGTTGAGGAAGAAGGGACGATTATGTGTTCCGAATGTAGAGAACTTGAGGAGAGAAGTTCTAGATTAGTGTCATCGATCCAATTTTACGAATCATCCTGGGGAAACCAAGATGTATCAAGATATGAAGAGAAGCTTCTATTGGGAAGGCATGAAGAGGAATGTTGGCTTATGGGTTAGACAATGTGCTAACTGTTAACAAGTAAAAGCCGAACATCAAAAGCCGAGCGGGTTACTTCAGCCTTTATTCCAGTTTAGAAATGGGATTCTACATTTATGGATTTTATAGACGGGTTATTAAGGTCAAATAGGGGAAATGAATGTTTTATGGGTCATAGTGGATAGATTGACCAGGAGCGCCCATTTCATTCCAGTCAAATCAACCGGGACTGCAATTGTTTTGGCAAAGTTGTTCGTGAAGAACATAGTTAGATTTCATGGAATTCCTAGTAGCATAATCAACGATAGAGATGCACTATTCATTAGCGAATTTTGGAGAAGTCTACAAAGAGTATTAGGTACCAAGATCAAGATAAGTACATCATATCACCTACAGACGGATGGGTAGACTGAGAGAGTCAATAAGGTACTCGAAGATCTATTGAGGGCTTGTATACTGTACTTTGGTGGATCTTGGAAGTTCACCTGGATTTGACTGAGTTTTCGTATAATAATAGTTTTCAAACTAGTATAAGAATGACGCCTTTTGATGCTTTATATGGAAGGCCATGCAAATCACCGGCATGTTGGTTAGAAATTGAAGACAAATTAGTCTTAGGTCCATATATGGTCAAAGAGGCGTCAGAGAAGATTGAGTTGATCCAAGATCGGATGAAGGAAGCTTAGTCCAAATGGAAGAGTTATGCAGATAAATGGCATAAAGACCGAGAGTTCTCAGTTAGAGACAAGGTTTTATTAAAGCGTCACCGATGAAGGGAGTGATACGATTCAGAAAGTTAAGGAAGCTAGCACCAAAATATGTTGGTCCATTCTAGATTATAGAAAGAATTGGAAATCTCACATACAGAGTAGTATTTTTGAGAAATATGGCAAGTGTCCATAATGCATTTCATGTGTCTCATCTTTGCAAGTATGTGCATGATCTAGATATTACTATTCCTCCAACAGGGTTAGATGTGTTAGTAATAGAGCCTAATTTGACAGTTGTTAGACAATCAGTTTGGGTTGTAGCGAGAGATGAGAAAAGATTAATTTCCAAGATAGTCTTGTTTGTGAAAGTTCAGTGGAGCAAAACCGACAAGGACTATACTTAGGAGACAGAAGACAGGATTCGAGATACTTATCCTAATCTTTTTTAATAGTATGTCTATATAAAAATTTATATATAGATGATCACTAGTCAGATAGATTAGTATGGTTGTTAGAAGTTGTTACAGATATTTACTATAATTTATAGTAAGTCCTTATTGAATTTCAAGGACAAAATTCTTTAAAGAGGGTAGCCTGTAACAACCCTAATTTTAAATAATATTATTCAGGATATTTAATTAGATAAATTAAATAGAATAATATAAATGTTAAGTGATAAGGGGATTGAGGTTTGAATAAATTTATGTGGCCGTGCTCGTTAATAAGAATGGGTTTAAAAGAATGGTCTATAGACAATTTAAATCATGTAAGGGTATAATGGGAATTAACTACACTAACCTTAACTTTATATATATACATATGTATGTATATGTATTACCCTTGTGCCATTCACACTCATATTTGTTTTCTTACAAAAATAAAAGCGTAAGTAAAGAAGATCAGGTCGACCATTAAAAAGAAAAGAAGAAGAGGAAATTCAAAGAAAAGAAGAGAAAGTAAAATGGGGAATCAAACCCATCTCAACCCATTTTCCCTATCAAAGATTAAGGTGAATAATAATTTCCATCTCTATTTGTTAAATATATGTATTTCAGATTTATGTTCAAATTCGTATACATGATGCTTGATGATGATATGCTTGAACTATGGTTTATTTAAATTTAAGCAAGATTGTTTAAATAATGGTTCATATGGTTTTAGATCAAAACTGTGTGATATTGATGTTTAAATGCTATAGAAAAATTATATGTCATGCAAAACATAATTTTAGAGTTGGGTTTTAAGTTTGAGAATTTTCCAAGCTTTGGGAACGTTATTATGAATTTTTGAATGGAGAAAATAGCACGTTGGGTTAATAATTTATTTCAAAACTATATTAAGAATTTGGATCTGAAATTTTGATATGTTAGATAACATGATCAAAGTAAATTTCTTTGAATTTTTAGGATTTTTCTTAAGTGATTTGATATACAATATAAATTATTTTGAGAAGAGGATTAAAATGATTTACGTGTAAATAAAAAGGAAGGTTTTATTTGCAAAAAATTAAGTTTGATACTTATCCAAAATAAAACTAAGCTTAGTTCTGAATAGCATAGGAAAAGTTAAGGCAACCGATAAGAAGTTTACACGTAGGCAGGTTAGTTTATGTAAGTTGTTTAATTTAGTATTTAACCTAGAAAAACAGGTTTCGCCTCTATTCAGAGTACCTTTCACCTATACCTTTCGCCTTGGACTATGTCGAAACACCATTAAGTTAAATTCAATACACATGGCATTATATAGGAGATATGTAGTGGATTAGAGAAAGGCGAAAGGTATGGTGTTGAAATCTTAGTTTCCGATGGGGTCATTACCTCGGTTTGTTTTAAAAAGAAAAGCATCTGCCTTGTTTTACTAAGCTTTCAACTTAGTTGATACATATGTTTTCGAAAGGATTTTTATAATGGATTTCAAAGGGGTTGCCATGTTAGTTTTAAAAGAAGAAGGTTTTTCAAAGGAGTTCCTTTAATTATAAATCAATGCTTTCGAAAGAAGGGCTTCCGACCTAGTCGAAGCCCAGCCGCTGATTCTTTTAACTTTCAAGTGTATTGCAGTCTTCAATGCTGTCAAAAGGTATTGATTGTTTTAAAGCAATATTAAGATGATTTCTCAATACTGTCGAAAGGGTTATGGGTTTCTAAGGCAATGGTTTCGAAAGGGGTTTCGAAGCTGTCCTTCAATGTTTTAAACCTATGCTTTTGACTCTGTCAAAAGGGATAGTTTCGACATCATCGTAAATTTTTCAATATTCTTATATGATAAAAAATTGTTTTGAAAGATATACTTTCGTTTATATAATTTATTAGACCCAAAATGATATTTTAATAAGGTAATCCCAATGATGTGGAAATGGGGACTTTCAATACTTTAGAAAAAGATACTTCTAAAGGTTTCGAAGATTTCGAAAGTATAGTTTTCAGAACAAATAACCCAATCTCATTTGAAAGCAAAACCATGGCAATTAATAAACAAAGTATTTGAAATGGAATTTATGAAGAAGTCTTAATAGGTTAAAAGAATTAACCAAGTTTTTTGCTTCTCTATATATGAATATATTCACTTTGTAATGAATCCAAAACTATATCTTGGAAAAAGGTATAATAACATGTTATCTAGTGGTGAATATAAATAAAAGATATTGGTAGAGGCCAATGGATTAACAGTAAACCATGAAACCGTGTAAGGAAAATGATATTGGCAATGGCCAATAGATTCATAGTTACCCATGGAAACTATGTAAAAATTTAAGATGTTGGCTAGACAGGTTTATAGTAAGCCTTTGAAAACTATATCCGAATAAGAAAGATATTGATAGATGGTCAATAGATTCCTAGTCAACTCATGAAAACTAGGGAAAAAGAAAGATATTGATAGATTGTCAATAGGTTCCTAATCAGCCCATGAAAACTAGGATAAAAGAAAAGACATTGATATTGACCATTAGTCAATAGGTTTTTAGTCAGCCCATGAAAACTATTAGGTCAACAGTAATCCAAGAAACTATAATTATGATAGATAGTCAAAATGAATGGGGATGAGTAATCCAGAATTGATTTAATTGTTTTGCATATCAACACATAATAATGTTTTAAATTGAATTAACCATTGTAGATGTAGGGGCATAAAAAATGGTTTATAAAAGTTTTTAAGAAACTAGTGAGGAGAAACCCATTCCGCTAAGCGGCGTGGTCGCATTAGATATCTAAATGATTTGAGATGGTTGATTATTATTCATACCAGGCTTTATGTCTAACTCGAAGTTTATGTTTCCCCTTAAACTCTCAGTACTCAATTGATTTCGAGTAGTTTGAGATTTGAGGTTTTCAGGTACCTCTTATGACGAAAAAGCTTCCGGAGTCATGTAGGAGGCATGTAGTTATATACGTTCTTTCTCATGTGATTTCGATGTGTTATTTTGTGAAGGCAAAGTTATTTAATTCCTATTATACACTCTGATCACCAAAGGGGCATATTCATATGTCGCTCTTGGAGGAATATTGTAATATTTATATTTTCCTAAATGTGGTTAACGCTGTGGGATTATGTAAAGAATGTTGAAATGGTTTTGGAATGGAATGTGAAAGTTATTTTGGAATTTTAAACTTTTCCATATCCATGTGTTTCTGGTATATCAATTATCTAACATTACTATATTTGGTCATCGAGGATTGATAACTATGAATGACTGCAGCATCCGTAGCTATTTGCTTTGGCCCTCTGATGTGCACGTAAATGTGCATATTTTTACCATCATATTTATTCTATTTAAATTAAATAAATGATCATATGGCGTATTTTAACTTGTTTTAACCAAAATCCATATTAATTCCAAATTATCACATATCCATCTTCAAATAGGGGCAAAATGGTCATTTGTGTGCATATATTTCTTTGAAAAAAATTAATTGAAAATTTATATATATTTGTGTAGGAATTTGATCTCAAATAGGAGTGGTTTCATGAAGACACATGCATGCACAACATGAATATAAAGAAATGAACATGGAAATAATTCAAAGTGAAGATCATGGGGACCCCACCTACCCACTTACCTTGATTTTCAATTAGGAGCTAATGCACATGATAAAGGCCATTAAAGCTTCATGCACATTTTAGTGGAGGATTATGACATGCTAATGATTACTTGGTGGCCACACTTCCTCAAGGGCATTTTTGGAATTCCCCAAAAATATGAATTAGGGTTTCATACATGTATAAATACCCATATGTTTCATGTAGTCCCTTTCCTCTCTCTCTTAGTCTCTTTTTAGTTAGTTTTAGGCTCAAAATAAAACCAAGCTCTCTTCTTTCTCTTTTCATGGCTACTTAGCCATTTTTATTTTATGTAATCTTTTTTTTATGCAATTTAATACATGCTCTTTCCTTTTCATGTTCATTTACTTTCATGTTGTAGTGTAGATCTCTTCTCTTTTATGCAAGTAGAATAATTTTTCCTTTCATTTTGCTCTCTTTTTCCTCTTCTTTTTATTAAATGTTGCTTGCTACATTTGTTCATATGATGACAAATATAAGAGGCTAAACCCCTTCAATTCAGGGGTAATGAAGCTCTCTAATTAATGTAGCTTCAACATTTTGTCAATTCATGCTCTCTTTTTGTGCTTAATGACAATGCTTGAAGTGGTTTAATTTGTTGTCTTTGCTTTGAATTTGATAGTCTATATTGTTGACACCAAATATACTATGCTTAAACAATCACTAACACAAATGCCTCTTCATGAATATATGATTATGGCATAAGAAAGTGATTTGAAATTAAAATTTGATGGTCTATGTTTCTAATCAATAGTTAATAGGCCATACTTAAAATAGATTTCATTTTCATTTTCTTTGTCAAGTTTCATGAAAGTTAGTAAGTATTTTAAGGGGTGTGTTATAGTTTGATGGCTTATGTTGGCTAATCAATAGCTCAAATATGCCATACTTATGATAAACACATCGATTAAAACACTAATGACCATAAAAGAGAGATCATGATTTCATGTTTTGAAATACATGATATAGAGAGTGGATTTATTATCTAAATTGTCATTTAACTCTCATATTTGCATTTCTTTTCTTTTTGTTAGTTAGCTCATTTTCTCATTTTCTAGCTTAAACACACTCTCGACTTTGGTATAATTTGATTGAGTAGGAAATTTAAATCAACAATTCCATGTGGATCGACTCGTATTCGCCCCGTACTACATTCGTACACCGTGCGCTTGCGATTATTTTTAAATTTAAATTCATTCGACTGTTTTCTAAACCGATAGAATTTCCGTCGACGAACAAGTTTTTGGCGCCGTTGCCGGGGAATTTGTTTTGATTTTGATTTTGATTTTCTATTCTTCGATTTTTTATTTTTTATTTCTGTGTGTTTATATTTTGTGTGTGTATGCATTTTTTTTCTTTTAATTTTTTTATTGTGTGTTTGTTTTTCTTGTTTGTGCTTGCATTTGTTTGTGCAATTGCTTGTTTTCTTTTTGCATTGCATTTCATATTAAAAAAAATACACAACTTCAATTAAAAAGAAAAAAAGGTTTCATTCCTATTGCTTTTCTCATTTTACATTTATAATTTTCAGTCTACTGTCTACTTTCATTTATTTCCTCTGTTTACTATTGCATTGCCCCTCTACATAGTGCCTCATTCAAACCATCTCACATATCACCACTTCATTCTCCTGCCAATACAATTCCATCGCACCAAAATCCCACTTCCACCAACCATCAACGAACATTCACCAACACCATCATTTCATTCATACAACTTACATCACTGACCATTAACCACTGCTCCAAACCCACTTCAAACTCCTGTGCACATTTCTCTTTCTGTTGCACATCACCAACCCCTACATGTGCATCTCATCCCATATACACACATCGTTTCCAAACAACTTTACTACATCTACATTCATCCCTCACCTACATACAACCATTGCTCAGTCACACATCTGAATCACCATCATCATACAACCCTCCACTGGCCAACATCGAAACACCAATCATCCTCCTACATCACTGCCATTCACCATCTACTGCCATTCATCACTACACCATCTACTTCAAACATCATAGCCATTTTCTAGCCTCACTGCCCTGTACAAACTACAAACCTGCCATATCACTACCACTTCAAACATTGATCTGCTTATCTCCCCCTCTCTGAACAACTTCACCATCTATCACCAAAGCCATTCCCACTGCTCCTCCTCAAAAAAAAAGGCCAAAACTACCACCTACAATTTCATACTTCCATCAACATTCTTTCACCTCTGAAACATCTACAAACCATTAGAACTGCTCATTACTGTTTCATCCCCCCTCTGCCCTTCCTTTGCTCCATCAAAACTGCAAACATCACCATAGAAACTGCAACTACTTCTGCCCAAAACCACAGCCTCCAATACAACTTGCAAACAACGACCACCGCATTCTTTCTGCCAAGTCCATTCCCTCTTCTACTTGCCAGAGCATCACCAGTCATCACAGAACACTTCAACATTATTGCACTTGCCATTCAAAACCAGACATCTCGCTACAACGAAGCAATCGAACACCAGCCACCAACACCATCAAGCAACTCCACTGCCACTTAACCAAAACTTCATCATTCAAACTTCAACCCACTGTGATAGTCAACACTGCCTCAACATCACGTGAATCATCCTTGAAACCATCCTCGAACTCGCCTGAAATACAATCCACTGCAATCACTGACGATCACTAGATCACAGCAACCTCAATCGACACCGCGATCCTCATCTCGATCCCCAAACTCCAGGAACCCACTGCAACCCCAAATTGAACGCAACTAAAACGAACATTTCATAGCAACCACCTTGCTGTCAACCATCCTCTCACTTGCAACAACCCAATCGCAGATACAGTGCAACTCAAGGCCTCTTCAAACAACATCGAACCAGACTCGACCTGAAATAAGCAGCCTCCTCCAATTCCCAAAATCGAGCACCATTAACCACATTCGCACTGAAATTTGATTTCGATAATTGAAGTTTGATTTCGACTTGAACTTGATCTTATGAAGTCGCACTGAAATTTTATTTCAAGAATTGAATTAGCAAAATTATCTGAGTTGAGAATTGATTGAGGGGAAATTGTGGATTTTCGCATAGAAAAGGGAGCAAATAGGCTGTTCAATTTTGTGGACCAGGTGGAGTTGACCAGGCTAAGTTTTTTATTAGTTTTGATTGAGAAATTGGAGGGTTGTTTATAAACATAAAAGTTTTATTTTTTGTTGAAGTTCTTAATTTTTTTTTTAAATTTTTTCATTTCCTGATTTTTCTCTTATTTGTTTTGTTTTGATTTATGTCTTTTGACTTCAACTGTTTTGATTTTCCATTGTTTAGTTTCTTTCTTCAAAAAAAACAACAAATTTCAATTTGTTTCGTTTTCACTTGTTTTATTTTGTTTTTCTTCATTTGATTATAAAAAAAAGTGTATATATCTTGTTTTATTTTCACGTTGCCCAAGCAAAGTTGTGGAAGAGCAGAAGTGCTTGCTTAAATAACTGCTTGATTTGCTGATCTTGCCAAAGAAAAAAACTGCTTATTTATACTTTTCTTTTTATTTGTCTTGCATTGTATATATCTATTGTTTTTGTTTATCTTACATTGTTGTTCAATTGCATTTGAAAAAAAAATCAGAAAACCAAAAATAAAAACAAAAATCCATTCGTAGTTGCATTTTTAGTACACGTTTAATTTCTGCTTTGCATTTCATCCTAGATTTTGATTAATAATAACGGTTAGAAATCAGTAACACTTAATTGTATATTGACAAGTTTTCTTCTTTGAACAATTTAATTTCTTGGTGTCTAGGCTACGGCAGAGTAATAACCATTTATAACTATTACAGTGATTCGTAAATATTATAGTGGTTGTTCCTCTGAAGGTACTTAAATCTTCGGCTGCATTACTACGGTGATTCGTGGTGCACTGATAAATCCTGCCCGTTACCTGGCTGAGAACAATCTTGTTTATCTAAGACAAAGTGTGAATATACAATTTTGCGTTAACTTAGGATAAATAATTTGTAATTAGACCCTTGCATTCATTTAGTTGCATTAGTTCTTGCATATTTGGAAAAAAAAATCAAAATCCAAAACTAAAAAAAATTGTAAATATTTCTTAACTTAGTTTTCTTCATTTTCCTTTGAAAATTTTCAAATCAAAATTCCAAAAAAAATTTAAAATAAAAAATCCAAAAAAAACGAAAAACCAAAATACAAAAAAAATCAATTTTTCATTTTGAAAAATAATTCCTCTTTGTAAATATTTTTTCTTTATAAAAAAACCAAATATAAAAAACAATCTTGAAAATGTCTGAGTTTCCTTTTTCTTACTCACTTGAATTTAGTTGTGAAAATCAATATAACCATATGAGTTCGCTCCAAATTCGTATGGATATTTTAACAACAACTTTTGCTTAGACAATTCGAATTTTGAACCACAAAATTTCCAAATGGTCAAACCTCAACTCTTGAAAATAGCATTTCATCGTTACTTGAACTCTCTATGCAACAAAATCAAAAGATAAATGAATTGTGCAATTCATATTTTTGTTATAACTCGAATCAAAGTTTTCAAAATAATCAAAATTTGAATTCACTTCAAAATTCAAATGATTTCGAGTATAACCCATGCCAATTCAATTTCGAGCTTTAAAATGAATTTCAAAATCAAGATGAAAATGTGAACCAATTTATAAATAATTTTGGCAATGGAAATAATCTCGACCATGATACAATTGAAAACTTTGATTATCAACAAATTCAAAGTGAAAATTTTCAAACTAATAATCATGAATTTGATTTTGTTGACCAAATGAAAAGGATAACGGGGATTTATTACTTGAAAAATACAAAACCTTTCGTGAAAATCATAATCAAATCTCAACCCATGAAGAATCAAATAATAATCTACCGTTTATCGAAATTGACAATTCTTGTTCTCAACAAGTCCAAATCGAAAACTTTCAAGTTAATAATTACAAATTTGACTTTGTTGAGCAAATGAATGAAATCTACGATGATCACAAGAATTTGTTGATTAAAACATTGGAAAATTTTTGTGAGAAACAAAATCAAATTTCAATGTGTGACGAGTCAAACGATAATCCATCTTTTACCCAAAAAGATGATTTTCAAATAACAACTTTTGAAACTGAAAATACCAATCTTAATGAAGTTGTCGAAAACACGACAATTGAGTTGGATTTCAATTCTTTTGAGGGTGTGGAACCAAATTTAAAATTCGATCTTCCTTTTCTCGGTTACAAAAATTTGAATACAATAACTTTGAATTTTGAACTTGAGGTACGCAATGAAGTTGTTGATAATCCAACAAAGGAAGATGAATTTAATGAACACGAATTTTTTGGACTTTTGGATGACGAGTTGTTGAATTCTAAAGGGGAAAATTTCGATCACAATTTTGATTTTGAAATCGATAATTTTGAAGAAGTTTTCAATGATAAGTTTGAAATTCAATTTGGTGAAAATAAACTTGAATTTCAATCAATTGTTTTATCAACCCTAAAAATCACCGAAAACAAAACAACTCATTCAATTTTCAACAAAACAACATTCGTTTTTCCAAATCAACATTCAACTTCGAAATCTTTTACGGTTTGGTTTTTCGTGCTTAAGCTGTGTCTCACACATTTGACGAGACAAATGAATCGGTCTTTAGAAGACCGTTTCATTTACTTTTTGACCGTATACTTTCTCACCTCTTGTAAATAATTATCTTTCATGTAAATATGGGATTTTTATTTTGTTTTTCTCCTTCCACTTGGGTTGATTGTGGGGACACAGTCAAAATCAAGTTTGGTGGGGAGACACATCTTCAATTTTTTTTCATGGTTTATTTTTGCTTTAAAATTTCCAAAAAAAAATCACAAAAACAAAATTTTTTTTGATTTATTTTTAAAAGAAACACTAAGATAGATATATGGTTTTGGTTTATTAAATTGAAATTTTTGAAAATTTATTTGTCTTAACAAAAATAAAAATGAAGTTCGATTATAGATAATAATGGTTTAACTAGTATACATGAAGATTCATACGTGTTAATTATGAAGTACATCCTAATTGAAAATCTTTGTTTTAAAAAGTGGTTGATTTAAAGTAAAGGATATAACATTTTTTTGCCTTTGCTAAGATGATTTTGCAAAACACTATCTCACTCTCTCTTAAAAAAATATAAAAAAATAAAAAAATAATAACATCCAAAGTATTCACTCTCATTTAAAAGTCCTCACGGTTATGCATGAGTGAATTACTTGGAATCTTTGATTATGTGCTTTCATACTTATTTAAAAGTCCTCACGGTTATGCATGTATGGAACACATGTAAAAAAAATAGAATAGACTTAATAAAAACCACCTACGGTAGATAGGTGTATGCACGAAAGTGTGTGCACTCGCCATGCTCTATACTCCCCTTACATAAGCCCGAAAGGCAGTGCATGGGTGGTATATCTGGCCTCAGTTTACCTGAGCTAGGTGTGTAATTTTTCTTACAAATAATGAGAGAGCAAGCAATTGAAATCATAGCACTATTTTTACTTAGTTGATTTGATTTGTTATTGAAAAGAAATTAAAATACCACTTTAATAAACTTTGATAATCAACTTAGGATCCTTTTCATAATTACACTTTGTTATCAACCAAAATAACGAGTTAACTATAGTCTATTTGTTATGATAACTTGATTTTTGTAGGAAATTTTGACAAGTAAATGACTTAAATTTGCAAGATAATGACCAAAACCTATATTTAACTTATTTGTGTTGATTTAAAAATAAATCCTTCATTTGTAAATATTTTCAAAAACTTGTGTTCATCTCTTTGTAAATAAATCTTGTATTTTGTAAATATTTTCATCTTGCATTTGGATTTTTTGGGTAGTATCCGTTGAAAACCCTCACGAGACAACACTCATCCAATTAGGGACACCTAGAGGTTTAACGGCTTATTGCATACGCTCAATGCAATCGTGCTCCCTACGGAAACGGATTTATCTTAGTTTTTTTTATTCGAGGACGAATAAAAAGATAAGTGTGGGGGTATTTGATGTGCACCTAAATGTGCATATTTTTACCACCATATTTATTCTATTTAAATTAAATAAATGATCGTATGGAGTATTTTAACTTGTTTTAACCAAAATCCATATTATTTCCAAATTATCACATATCCATCTTCATATAGAGGCAAAATGGTCATTTGTGTGCATATATTTCTTTGAGAAAATTAATTGAAAATTTATATATATTTGTGTAGGAATTTGATCTCAAATAGGAGTGGTTTCATGAAGACACATGCATGCACAACATGAATATAAAGAAATGAACATGGAAAATTCAAAGCGAAGATCATGGAGGACCCCACCTACCCACTTACCTTGATTTTCAATTAGGAGCTAATGCACATGATAAAGGCCATTAAAGCTTCATGCACATTTAGGTGGGGGATTATGACATGCTAATGATTACTTGGTGGCCACACTTCCTCAAGGGCATTTTTGGAATTCTCCAAAAATATGAATTAGGGTTTCATACATGTATAAATACCCATATGTTTCATGTAGTCCCTCTCCTCTCTCTCTTAGTCTCTTTTTAGTTAGTTTTAGGCTCAAAATAAAACCAAGCTCTCTTCTTTCTCTTTTCATGTCTACTTAGCCATTTTTATTTTATGTAATCTTTTTTTTATGCAATTTAATACATGCTCTTTCCTTTTCATGTTCATTTACTTTCATGTTGTAGTGTAGATCTCTTCTCTTTTATGCAAGTAGAATAATTTTTCCTTTCATTTTGCTCTCTTTTTACTCTTCTTTTTATTAAATGTTGCTTGCTACATTTGTTCATATGCTCTCTTTTTATGCTTAATGACAATACTTGAAGTGGTTTAGTTTGTTGTCTTTGCTTTGAATTTCTTCTTTTTATTAAATGCTCTCTTTTTATGCTTAATGACAATACTTGAAATGGTTTAGTTTGTTGTCTTTGCTTTGAATTTGATAGTCTATATTGTTGACACCAAATAGGCTATACTTAAACAATCACTAACACAAATGCCTCTTCATGAATATATGATTATGGCATAAGAAAGTGATTTGAAATTAAAATTCGATGGTCTAGTTTCTAATCAATAGTTAATAGGCCATACTTAAAATAGATTTCATTTTCATTTTCTTTGTCAAATTTCATGAAAGTTAGTAAGTATTTTGAGGGGTGTGTTATAGTTTGATGGCTTATGTTGGCTAATCAATAGCTCAAATATGCAATACTTATGATAAACACATCAATAAAACACTAATGACCATAAAAGAGAGATCATGATTTCATGTGTTGAACTACATGATCTAGAGAGTGGATTTATTCTCTAAATTGTCATTTAACTCTCATATTTGCGTTTCTTTTCTTTTTGTTAGTTAGTTCATTTTCTCATTTTCTAGCTTAAACACACTCTCGACTTTGGTATAATTTGATTGAGTAGGAAATTTAATTCAACAATTCCATGTGGATCGACTCGTATTACATTCCTACACCGTGCGCTTGCGGTTATTTTTAAATTTAAATTCGTTTGACGGTTTTCTATACCGATAGAATTTCCGTCGACGAACACCCTCTAAGTTGCGGATGATACAACCACACTGCCATTCCATCGATCCCTATTGACTTCCATAAACAAACAACCTCATAGATCATACATCTCGGAGAAGGGTATTAAGTTAAGAGAAGTTGCCTTATCCGCCACAAAACAGATGTATATTTATAAAAGTCAACGGTGAAATCTCAAGAATGCAATGTCAGACATCCCTCCATATTAGTTCGTTTTGGGATCGAACAAAATCGAAGGCACTCTTACACCACATCCTGTCGAGAATTAACCCTAGGATTAGTAGCGAGAAGTCCTTGCAACCCAAGGAATTTCAAAAATGAAGGGACTAGTGCTACTTTAATATTTGGGAGCTAACCAAAGTTATCAATAAGAGGTCTTTTCACCCCTAAAATCCTTATTGTTCATCCTTCATTTTCTTTATCATGTCTACATTTTTCGAATGCATACTTTGGTTTGAAGTGGTTTCGGATGAGGATTTCTCCCGATCCGACCCTGGTTCCTTTGATCCAATCATCAATAAAAGAGGTTTTGTGAACATGGAATCATTCTTTAATTGATTAAGTTATTTTTATCAAAAAATCTCTTTTAGAGATATATAACTTATAAAATACTTCTTTTTGATATATACAGCATCATTAAACCTCTCTTACCAAATCCCTTGATTACTTAAAACCCTTTAATATTTGGAATAATCGTTTCATTTTTTTTCTTAGGAAAATATTTCCAAATAATTTCTTTTAAATCTTAACAATGATTTCTTAATTAGAAACTCTTTATTTTGATCGAGTTAATACCATGTAATCTAGGATGTTAATCCAAAACCAGTAAATATTAAGTGAGCAGAATCTATAGAAATCATCTAATTCTACTCAATATCAATTCTCGTATTCAATAAATACTATAGGCAGAATAACGGATAAATCACTTTTTAAATTCCATGATTTGTACGAGTTCCCTCTTTAAGCTTTAACACCAAGTATAAGAAGATCTTCTCCATAAAGTCAAAGTTGAATTTAAATTAAATTTGGAAAATTGTAACGACCTGGGTTTTTCGACGTTTGATTTGAAATATTTAAATGGTATTAAATATTGAATTTGAATTTTAAAATGAATTTTAAACATGAAGATTTTTGGTAGGAATTATAGAATGGATTTAAATTTTAATATATATAACAATATATCGTAATGGATTGGTAAATAATTTGAAATCTAAGTTGGAATTGAATCAAAACGATTTCTCATGTGAATATAAATTATATTTGGATTATAATTTAGTTAATCCTTGGGTCAGACCGAGTATTACAGTTTTTCAGGTAAGGACGATCTGGAGCTCAGGAGGCGAGCTGGATGGTGGGAACGTATGGAGTGTATACCACTGTGTAGTTTGTCTGGGACAAGTTGATTGAATCTGTCCAGTGTTTGTATATGTTGTAACTCTGATATATTAAAGTGTAATTTAACAAATACAGTTTTCCTTTGTAAACTGATATTATTGATATTATATTTTATCTGATGCGAATGTGAGATTATGCTTTGGTGTTTCTGTTCTTCTTCTTCTATCTCTTTTCTTCTTTTCTCTAACTATCTGGAATTTTCGAGATCGAAAATTTCGGGTCCTTACAATTATGTTTTTTAAACTGAAAATTTCAAGTGATTTCGTAAATTTTAGTAATCGTCACTTTAATTGATGCATTAAAATAGCGATCTAGGGCACTGTCTCAGAATTTGATGAAACCAGTTCTGTTGGATCCATAATAGTATATTATTATGCGATTTTTAATTTCATAACAATCGGAGTGTTACCGTTTGGTCGTACGACCTAAAAACACTTAGAAATAATCTAATTGAATTAAATTTGACTAGTCGATTAAAAAACATATCTTCCACATAATATCGAATTAGGACTCAAAAACATTTCCATTGCATTCGAAATAGGGGTATAATATTATGAACGCCTAGCGGCATGCCTCGATAGGGGTTTGAGATTTTGAGTTATGTAAATCGAGATGTTTTAAAATTTAAATAATATGATTTTATGTTGGCTTGACCTATTGTTTCACATCAACTCTTTTTCCTTTCACTTTAGAGTTACTGTAGTTGGCCTCCTTCACGGAACCTTCATCTCAAATTCAAAAATCACGTCTATTTTGTTCCCAACCAAATCAGTTCAAAAAACAATGAAAGGAAAGAATATATATATATATATATATATATATATATATATACGCATATAATCGCACCCCTTCCTTATCTTCTTTCAGATAATCAAAATCGTCCAAATGAAGAAGAGAAAAAAGGGGTATGCGATCGAATTGTGCTTACACGAGGCTTCGGAAAGCGCCTTGAAGACGCGCGACGAAGGCGGCTACTGGAGCTAAGCAGCGAGTTATGACGAAGGGGGTGAGCCGCGTGCGTGGGAGCTAGGGTTTGACATTGGGATTGGGCGCAAGCGACGCAGGTCGATGGAAGGGGGGAAGGCCGCATAATGATGGAGGTTTGGTGGTCACAAGGATTTTAGCAAGGAAAAAGAAGGAGACCCGAGGAGGCGATGGTCGGTGAAGTAGGGTGGTGGCATGTGCTGCGAAATAAAGGTCATGATCGATGGAAGGGCAGCTGTAACAACCCGCATATTTATCGGTTGTATATTTAAATATTTTATTTAAATATAGCGTCGTTAGTCGGATTTTGAGTCCGAAATGTTACTTTTTGAAAACGGTCGAATTGGGACTCAAGACCACTTCCATTGAGTTCAAAATGTCGTTTGCGATCTTTTTGAGTATAATCTTTGATATGTTTGGAGTAAGTTGAATTTTGCTACTTTTTCTATTGGGTTTAGGGTTTGGGTTCAGCCCACTAGCTTAACTAATACCCTAACTCATCCCTCTCCTCTCCATTCTCTCATTCCACTCTTCTAAACTCAAGCTCCAACTGAAAATGGTGGAAGGGAAATAGAAATTGCAAACCCTAGTTCTTCTTGCTAGCTCATATTCTTGCTCCAAAATCAAAGAGAAGCAATAGGTAAGCTTCATCTTCATCTTCTCCATCTCTTCTCCTCTTCAATTTCAGTAATTTCCTAACCCTAACTTAGGAAATACTTTCTTTGATTTTAGATTGAAGCTTGTAGTGTTGAAGTGGAGTGTAGTTGGTTGATTCCTTGCATTTGTGCTTCTTCATCTTCTTTGTTTTGTGTAAAAAGGTGAGTTTTGAACTCACATCTACTTCTCTTGATTTCATGGGTGTTGGGTATGAATTCCTAACAAGTATGCATGTGCCATTGCTTTGGATTTAGAAAGAATTTGCATTTCATTGAAATAGGGCAGGAAGTGCAAAATCATCAGGTTCGGCAGACCGAGCCCTGTAGCCGGTCGACCGACCTAAGCCATATTTTGTTTCCTGCATCTGGCCGGCCGACCGAGCCCTGTAGTCCGGTCGACCGACCTGCTCTGTTCTGCCTGTTTTGCCTATTTTGCATATTTGATTGATTTTCCTGATTTTATCGATTCAAGTTGGTTTTTAGTGTTTGTTATTGCATCTTTGATTTTGATAACTTAGTTTTGACTTCATTCACGGGTTTTATAAATAATCCCTCTAAATCGTATTAAAAGCTTCCATCTCCAATTCATAAATTCCATTTATAATGCACACACACGATTTTGCACTTCGAGCGAAGTGGAAGGAAGATTAAATGGTTAGGTAAAACACGGACCATGAATCCATGCGTTTATCTTTCCGATTAATCCCCAACCTATTCAATTGATCGTTTTGACCTTCGGGTTTGGTTTACTGATGATATGAGGTGAACTTTGTACTGCTTTGAGTGTGAAAGTGACTGACGGATAGTAAACCGTTTAGTGCGAACGAGTGGTTATGGGACGCGCGTTAACACTTTTCGGATTCCTTTTCGAGAGTTGTGACACATTCCGCCAGTTAGTGGTGTCCAGAACTGGGTCTTCGACCTTCACCACTACGGTTTGTCGCCCTATAGTATCGCTTACGATGTTGGTCTTTATGAGCCGCATGGGTGATATTGGGTTTGTGCCTTTAGTATCTCTTTTGGAGTGGTTTCTTCACCACCGCTCGAGAGATATTGGAGTGGTTTCTTCACCACCGCTCGAGAGATATTGGAGTGGTTTCTTCACCACCGCTCGAGAGATATTGGAGTGGTTTCTTCACCACCGCTCATGAGATATTGGATTTGTTGCAATTGGTATTTGTTATTTGCCTTTTGGCTTGCCTTGGGATATTCTTATCCTTCGATTATTTATGACGTCGATGATGTGAGGCTTGTTCTATTATGTTCATCTTATGTTAGATGATTGTGTTATCTCCCTTAGAGATATTTGTTATACTATATGACCTCACAGGTTCATTATCGTTCAGTTTATCTAACTGATTTGTTTAGCTAGACTGACCCGTGTATTTTATACTCGGGTCAGACCGAGATGTTTCAGGTTAGGTGCTTCTGGACTTAGCCTCTTTTGCTTCCGTACGGACTATTCTGCTAGTTTCTTTTGTCTTAGCTTTTGTGTAGTCCTTATCTGTTGTAACTCTGATATGTATTCTTGTGAACTCGTCTGTATATTATGGTTTGCTATACCACTTGACATGTATTATTTTGTATACTCTGCTTTGTATCAGTATATGTGTGTATATGATGGTTTACTGTTCTGTGATGTATATTGCATTTGAGTTGTTATATTCTGTTCTGATAGATCCTCTAGCCACCTATGGTTTTGTTTTAAGTATTCATTGGATATGTCGATCTGCTTGGTAAGGCAATTGTCGATGTATTCAATAGATAATTAAAGCAAGGCCATAGATGGTCGCTCCTAAACAGCCTTATTCTCCGTGTTAGCAGATGGTATTATCTATTAATACTCTTTGCTAGCGTGGGTATAGAGGTGGGGCGTCACAGCAGCGTACGGCCTGGGGTTATAGTAATCGAGGTTAGCGGCTATTAGGGTTTTTTTCTTTCTTTAATTGTGTGGTGATTAATTTAAATCCTTGGAATTTTATTAGTTAATTTTATTACTTGAAATCGAACGAGTAAAAATAAATAAATAATAATAATAATAATAATAATAATAAAATTTTAAAATAGAAAATTTAAACTATCTTGAGTTGGAAAAGTTAATTAAATTTGGATTTTTGGATTTTATATAAACGATTATTTATTAAAGTATATGATCACAAGAAGGAAAGCATACTATGTAATTTTATGAGTTATAAAATAGGTTGTTATTCAAAAGGCTAAAGTGTTAGCTTGTATATGTGATAAGTCAACTTAAGTACTTCTTTTGATAGTTAAGGTTAAACTTATTAAATTCGTAATGACGTAGGCTACGCGATGGAAGTAATTGGGAGCCATTTGGATATAGCTGGGATTTTGGGTTAAATCGAACGTCAATTCAATATAATCTAAAATGAGCATTCAATAATTCAGAAAAAAATCAAGGTGAGTAAATCTCACTCATCTCGGATTACTAGTTTAATTTAAATTGTTGAAAATTAATTTTTGGATAATAAAATGAGTTTGTAAATTATTACCTGTCGGATGATATACTATATATATATAGTAGTATATATATTAGTAGTGGAATGATATTCCCATATATTCTAGCTGATGAGACCCTATGCGCCCCGCATAATAGCGGATGACCCTATATATAGCGACATCCCGCCTTAAAGCGGGATTGGTATTTTTATTGTTGACTAACATCCGTGGATGTAGGGAAACAGGTTAGAGGGATCCAACTGGATTTCCCAAAAATATTTATTGTTTTGCATATATATATATATATATATATATATATATATATATATATATATGATGAAATAATTGCTATGGACCGTTGTGTAGATTGAATTATTAAATGCTATAATAGAACGTGCCTTAAATTTGGTATTTTAGATAGCATAAACAATTAATTTGAACGAATTAAAAAAGGAGATTTGAATATAAAATTTGTATCGAAAATTGATTTATTTTAAAGGAAATTAAGTGGAATGAAAAATATACAAATTAACTTGGGTTATACTTAACTATTCATAAATTGGTTTAAATAGAGATTTTGAATAAATTATATAAAAGGATTTGAATGATATTCTGAAATTATGGAAAGGAGTTGAAATCGATAATTAAAATGGGTTGAAATAAAATTAGGATTTATTACAGAAGGGATTTATAAAATGATATTTTATAAAGAGAATTTTTTTTTAACTAAATGAAACTCAAAGGCATTTATAAATATAAACGAGGCTTATAAATAAGGGAAAATGATATCAATGGATAATTTAGAGTATAAAATTTATAACGTGGATTTATATCGAGTTATGGGAATCGTTTTGGGAAGGAAATAGTGGAATCTATTTTTGAATGTAAGAATGGGGATAAATTGAGATATAGACGATGTGAACGAATTGAGAGGGATTTATAAACTGAATTGGCAATATTGGATTATTTTTTTAAAAATAATTTTTGTCGAAAAAATTTGAATAATTGTTTAAATGAGATTTTTAATTACTATACTGTATAACTTAAACTATTATTTAGATTTAGAATATGCCGAAAGTTAATTATTAAATACTTAATATTTATTGTAGATTCTAATTTTATTAATCAGCCTTGTGTATTAATTAGTTGTTTAAAAAGTAATTGGATATGAGTTATCGATGCTATTTAGAACGTTTTGATATTTTAGATTTACTTAAACATATTTTAAAAATAAACCATTATTCTTATTATATATATATATAGTTTTAAAAGATTTAAATGTATTTATAAATCCTCTCGACATTGGAAACAAAGTTATTAAACGAATATGATTTTTAGAGGAAAATTTTTATAGTGGTATTATGGCAGCCTAAAGAAATTTCCAAAGTAGTTAAGTAAAAGTGAACTTTGAAAAAATGAAATAGAATCCATGTAACGACCCGTTAAATTTATGATATTTAATAAAATGAATTAATATAATTTCTAATTTGGTTAAAAATAAATGTAGAAATTTGGTATAGTGGTTGCAATTTAGTGTAACTATAAAATTTTATGATAATAGATGTGGATAATGTAAATTTTCACAACTTGATTTAAAGTAATTTTGAAGAAACAAATAAATGTTGAATTTGTGAATGTTAGTATAAATATTAACTTAAATGGTGTTCATTAATACAAAGATGTAATTAGTGTAGATAGTAACAATTTATGCCTGTAGTGAAAGGAAAAGAAAACTAATAAAAACGTAAAATTTATTTTATGTAAACAAAAGTATAGTTTTGAACAAACTTATGAAAATTGATAGAAACAGTGTTTGTAATCAGTTTGGTTATTTTATATTTGAAAGATAGAGATGTGTAAATACGTTAATGAATTTATAATGGGAAGGAATGGTAGAATGAAAAGAATATATATAATAATAAGCATTTGATTCAATTAAGGGAATTAAATTATAATAAATGGTCATTTAATAAATTCAACGTTTGTGAGAAATCATAATAGTTGTGTAAAATGTGTACAAACTTGGATTTGGAAGTTTATTGGATTTATAACGGTTTTGTTATTAAGTGTATGAGTTTAAAAGTTATTCCCTTTTGTAAAGTAATAGAAGAATGCATAAAGATATAAATAGGGCTTAATAGAATTGACACTTAATGAATTGAATAAATTACCCATTTATGTAGATATGTATAGTGGACTATAAATGGCCTAAGCAAATATAAAATGGAATAATCATTGAGATTTGTACTATGAAAATAAATAGTAACATTTATTTGCAAGGAATAAAAGACTATTTAGGTGACTAGAATTTGGAGTAATGACTATTGTATGTTACCTACCCTTGTTTCTTGTTAATTTAGATTTTGGGAATCAAATTCAATTTATCCGCCAATTTACCGCAGTTAAGTGAAATGAATTGGTGATTGAGAAATGTTAAATACAAATAAGATGTAAACCAAAGAAAATCCCATTTGTAATAAATTATGTAGAATAAAGTAAAGAAACTAGGAAATGAAAATGTGAAAATGTGGATGCAGTGAGATCTTAAGTGATAATAACCTTGTTAGGCAAGTGATAACGGAATTTTGTGTATATGTAATATTTACTGGTGTGTCAAGTAATAAACACATAGATGCAAGAAAAGGAAAGTTGGTAGCAATCTATATATGTTATTTATCTTACTTAGTATATTAAATAAGGTTTGGAATTCAAATTTTAATTAAAGGAGTTGGTAGCACGTTAGTAGGAAATAATTGTAAGGGTGGGATAACAACTACTATAAACTACCTAATTTAAATGAGTCAATGAACTTATTTGAAATAACGTTCATCTAAATATGAGTAATTAAAATGGCGGGGTCAACAATAAACGTTACTTTAGAATTAATTTATATTTTAACGGAAGTGTGAAAGTAAAGCAATAGAAGCGTAAACTTATCAAGGTAGAATTTAGTAGTGTAATGAAAAAATGTTAAGAATGTTATAGTATAATGATTGATTGGAAATCAAAATTTACTTGTTTGAATGTAACTTTAGGGAAATTGGATTTAATTAAAATAAAAAGGAAGAAAAAAAATTGGATGAAATTTAATGTTGGAATATTATGTAAATATAAACTTAGATAAAATTTAAGGATATCTACGTAATAGAGTGTAAAACCAATGTTAATTTCATCTATTTAATACTAATAGGTTAATAATAGAATGAAGAGTAAATTTAATGTTAAGTTAATATGAATTAAGGTAATATTGGGGAATAATGTGAATTTTCTTCATAATATGATAAGTTGTAGAATACAACGTAAACTTAAGTATAACCTTTGGATTGAAAACATTGTTAAGGGTTACCTGTTAAATTTGGATGGAATTGGCAATAAATGTTACACTTATGGGTAAGGAAATAAAAATGTCCAGAATTTGAGTATATTAAGAAATGGGGATTGAAATCGAAATCTTGCAACGAATCTAATAATACGTTACATAAGTGTTAAATTAAGGTAACATTTGGAAAATATGATAATGATTTTCAAATTGAACAAGTTGTGGAATTAATAAGGATGGAAGAAAAAAAAATCAAGATTTATTTTATTTATTGGAATGAAAAATTTATAATTTGATTTATTGCGAATAATTGAAATTTAATTTGGTAATTGGCGAAATGATTAATGATTGAATTAACATAGAACTTGTTGTTAGTTATTAAAATTGTTTAAGAAATCAAAGGAGATAAATTTTATAAAATTTTAAATTTTGTAATTGGATTGGCTAAAGTGGGAAAGTGGAATTAATCAACGTTGTTACTTTTATCTCCTTCCCTATTAGATCCTTATGTGATTGCATCCACATTTATTGTTGATTATTCCTATATATTGTCACCAATTAATCGTACTTGATGTATGTTTAGCAATTTTGTCACACAGTTAAAGTATGAATATATATATGATGTATTCAAATTTTTCTGTATCTAGCACTTAATTAATTTAGAATCAAACTAACGAAACGTGTCATTTATTTTTGTCCCTCCATATTCATTTTCTTTCTAATTAATAAATACCTCTTTTTAATACCTGCTACTTTAAAAAAAAAAAGGACTGTTCATATTTGCTATATTTCAATACCAAGTGTTCATATTCACTTTATTTCTAATTAATAGCAGCCTCTCCTTTCAAATCTATTTGTCCCTAAACCTAACTCTAACCTTATAAATAACCTACTTCTTATTCTTCTATTACATTTTGTTTCTCCTAACTCTAACCCTAGCCTCCATGCTATTCTTCTTCTTCTTCTTCTTCTTCTTCTTCTTCTTCTTCTTCTTCTTCTTTTTTTTTCTTGTTTTTCTCAAAGCTCCTTATTATCTCTCATTTTAATTTTTTTTTCTTTCTCTTCAAATATTCTTCTTCTTCTTCTTCAAATTTACTTCTATTTCAAACTTTCTTCTTTTCAAATCTAGATCTTCTCTTCCGTTTTCAGTTCTTATTTTAATCATTTTTTTTCAATTCTTCGTTTTCAAATCTTCTTTTTCTTTCAAACCTTTTAAAATACATACATTCATATAATAAGGAGGAAAATTAAAGTAAATCGAAATAAAAGAAAAATTACGGAACAAAGTTAGCAATCAAGAAGAAGCATATGCGTTTTTCACGAGGGAAGGTGGATGTGGCACGGTATTTTATTTTTGTTTTGTTTATTTTTAATTTTTTTTTATTTCAATTGCAAATCGTTTAATTGTGATAACTTTCACATACGAACTCCGTTTCACACGAAATTTCTTTTGTTAGGATCGTAATTTAATTCTGGACTTGATGACGCTGGTTTGGACGAATTCCGAGACGGGCGAATTTTTGGGTTTAAATCGAATTTAAATTCGATTTAAATTCAAAAGGTGAGTGTTTTAACTCACTCACAGTTACTAGAAGCTTTTATGTTTGTTAAATAAATTTTAGAAATGAATAGAAATTTATTTATGAGCTTTTGGCATGTTATTTCACCCATATCTGTTGAATTGCATTTTTTGAATTTAGCTGTTAATTAAATTGATTGATTGCGTATTAATTGGCTGTTAGAAATTATTGTTTGCATAAGAACTGCTAGTTAACAGTTATGTCAATTATCACTGAAAATAAACTGTTAGATTTATAGTTGATAAATATAATTTGAATTAAACTGCCAATTATTACCTGTTGTATATTCCCAAACATATTTTGTTATTGGTTGATATTGCTTGATGTTTGTGACTGGATGATGGATGTGTTGTTGAATGGATGTTTTATTTGATATCATTAAACTGCAAGTTAGCATACATTTTACATTTCATTCGGGATTGTGGTTTGAAATGATAAAACCGCAAAGTTTTATTTTTTAAATTGCGGATTGAAATGATAAATATCCATATCACTTGACCATAGGATAGAAAATTATATACAGGCACCGCGGTCTATATATAACTATTTTAATGTGATTTCTATGGTTTGGATTGAATACGGTCTATAAATCTTAAATTTATATTGTATAAATATTTTATTCCATATTTATATACCTATGAAGTTGAAATTTTGAAATTAAAAGGAATATAAATTTCTTTATTGAAAATGGAAGAAATTTAGAAAATGGAGTTTGGTAAATTTATATCCTATGTTTAAATGTAAAGTTGGAAATTTTAAGATATGATATTTGTAATTGGATTTTCCCAAAATAAATAGAAATGGATATTCTAGTATAATTTGAAGTGGAAAAATTCTATATATATATATATATATATATATATATATTTTACTAGAAATTGAAGTCTTATTAATTATGGATTTTATGTGAACGGTCAAGATTAATTAATAGAATATTGATTTTGAAAGGATAAAAATCCAACTTTAGTTGAAATATAAATGCTCAAAAATGGATATAAATATATATAAAATTGAAATGGTTTTGGGACTTGAAGTAATATTTTGGATTTTGGTTTAACTTTAAAACAAGAAATATTTGGAAAGCCATGTAATTTATTCTTTATAAAGCAACAGTAAAGTTAAACCTTTTTAATTCGCATACCGTTGAATATCCAAACCATTTAGTTTTGAAATAATGGTTTTAAAATACTATGGATTTTCGAAGAATTATGTTGAAAGTTACAAACAAAATATTGGTTACATGGGATATTAAATAATAAAAAGTGACATAATTTTTGGAAAGGAAAATTTTATTTGGGAAACGATATCATTGATTTGGGCTTTTATAAAATAATATGAAAATAAATTGTTTGTGTTTTTAAAGAAGAAATGATATCGTAATATTATGGTTTTGAAAGGGATTATATTCTGGTTTTAAAGTATAAACTGTTTTTAAATAACCGCGGTGTTATAATAACGATTGGTTGGCAAAGAGACCGGGATCGGATATGGACATACTCTCTGTCGATACCGAAAACCACTTTGACTAACCGTGTACGCGGTGGAGATTCCAGAATGAAGTAGGTGGTGGCGACGTTTCCTGTAAGGTAAATACGTGGACCCAACTCCCGTGAGTTGGCATAAGGTGGCTAAAACAGGAGCGATTCTCAGGCCAATGAGGTCATTCCTCTGATCGGACGCTCCTCTTCGATATTATACTTTGACTTGGATTGATTCAGTGGCCACTTCTATATTTTGATTTTTGGGGGAGTTAGTCCGAGGTGGGCGGTAACTGCGGCTACGCGTTTCCACCAGCCTGGATAGCAATTGGTATATCTACCCTGGCATTGCCTAGTTGTGCCGTGTCACCTACCATATCGAGCCTTTACTACGAGTTTCTATTTGTGTCGTACCTATGGAGTATCCTCTGGTAGCTTCCCGATCAGGAGGTATTACGGTACTGTATAGACTATTGGCATTTTACGTGTTAAGGTGGAAAATGTAAAGCCTTAACGCTATTTAAAAGTAAGTTTATTTTATAAATAGACACTATTATAATAGCGCAATATACTACATAGTAAATAGTTTAACGGATCCTTAGGAGATGTAAATCCCGAGCATCTCTTGAGTTACTGTACTCATATTTATTTCTGTTTATTTAACTCACATAAGATATTCTAGTCTGACTCGGGTGTTTTTGTCTTTTCAAATTCGCTCGGGTCAGTCCGAGCGTTTCAGGATTTGAAGATTTAGCTTTGGAGGACGAAGACGAAGATTTGTATTATTATTATTTATACTAGTGCACTACACCATTTAATTCCGCTGTATTGTTGTATTGTTATGTGTAACTCTGATATTTATTGCATAAGAAAAATAAATTATTTTGTAAAACAGTTTCATGAACTGTAAATTTGATTATTATATTTTATCCTTCCGCTGTGAGATTCTGTTTTGTTTTATTTCTTCTCTGTTTTTCTTATTTACCCCATAACAATCCGCCCTTCCGTATGGTTTGAACTGGCACGTGTGTCAGTTTAAAGTGTGCGAAAAGAGTGGACTTTACAGTTGGTATCAGAGCTTTGGTTTAGCGATAAACCTTGGCTTTGTGGGGTTTGACTCTTTGTTAATAGGGTAGAAATATCCTATGGGAGTCGCTGAGTGTATATATATGAGAGAGCGTATTTGTTAGTATTAATAAAAAGATTTTTATATTGTGTTAATCTGTTCCGCTTTGTATTTATAAATTCTGGTTGATGCATGGGACGCTATGTCATCAATAGGGATTTCTAAACACTTAATAGGACAGACCGACATAATATTTGTTTTAATATAGGTGAATGAAAGAATTTTGCCTATTATATTTTCTATATATAAAAATATTTTTATAAAGATATATATATATATATATATATATATATATATATATATATATATTTGGTTGCTATAGATTGGGTGTTAGGAAAAAAAAAATATTTATAATAACTGAAGTTAAGTTGAAATTATGATAAATCAAATTGGAGATTTTAGAACTTAAGTCCGGGATTTTTGTCCAAATCTGCTTTCAAAGAATTTGTGAAATTTATTGATTTGGTTTATAAGTAATTTCTTATATAAATATTTCGTATAATTTGGAAGAATTGTTTTAAAGAAGATTTCAAAAAAAAAAAAAAAATTAAATTCTGTACTTTCCTCTCTGTCACTGGAAAATAAATTCGGTGATGACGGCCGCATCATCGACTTTCATTTCGAGTTTCGAAGGGGAAAGGCCACTGTAGTAAATTCTACTGCAGATTTATTATGAAATTTTCTAAAAAAAAAATTTCTTTTATTGTTCTAAATATAATTAGAGATATTGAGTTGTAAGAACTTATTTATCTATTATTTTGAAATAAATTGAGATTTAACCCGGAATTTAATTCTAAAATCTCCCATTAATAAATTGTTAGTGAAATAAAAGTTAAGTAATAAATGAATTGAAACCTCTAATTGAAATAAGAGAATAATTGCAAAGCTATAAAGAGGAATTTGCATACATATGAGACAAAGGGTAATATGGATAAACATTAAATTTAATTAAAAGAATGGAGATTAAACTTGTATAAGTTCAATTGCAATTTCCTTAACATAAATAACTTACCCAAATATAAAAGTTGAAGTGTTAAATGAGAAACTGGAATTGAATATTTTACAAGTAGGAATTTAGGAAAAATGAAGTATTCAATAAATTACTGTTATAATAAGAATTTAATGGTATAAACTTAGGTTATAATTGAAATTTTACTGAAAAAGGGTTAAGAATTATTAATAGATGATATGAACCTAAGTATATAAAATGAAATTCAAAATAAGAATTGATTGTATGATTATTGACTTAAGTATGTTTTAATCTTCCCTATTCTAATATAATGGAAAGTAGGAAAAATTAAATGACTGCAATTCATAGTTAATGGTTAAATAAAAAACTTCCACTTATAAGAATGAATGTTAGCAGATTAAGAATTTAAGGGAAATCTTACAAGTGAAGAGTAAGGAAATGAAGATATTCAAAATATTTGTTGTTATTAATGAGAAATTATTTTATAAACTTAGGTAATAAAAGGAAACTTAAGTAATAAAAGGAAATACAAATATAATGAATTTTGGGATAATTGGAAAATAAAACTTGTAAGAACAAAGAAATCCCTCATAAATGAAGGGAAGAAAATCAAACCACTGAAGTATGAAATAAATGTATAATAAGCTATTTTGGTGTTGATTTGAATTGTTTGGTTGATGTATGGTTGTTGGGTAAGGAATTTTGAAGTTGTTGGATGGAGAAATAATCTATCTTTGTTCCATCTAAGACTGTTGAGTAAAGGATGCACTTGATAGTTATTTTACATTTCGTACAATTTCGGAATTTGAACCTAACAACTAATTGTTTGTTTGATTGAATGATTTTGTTTGCGGTGTGTGCTGTTTGTTAAAATGTATGGTTGTTGCATTTGATTGGATATGAATGATTAAATCCACTAGAATAGTTCATTTTAAAATAAATATTTAACCTTTTAGGCTTATAAGAAAATACAGGTTATGGAAGCAACTGCTACTGCTTTTGGTTCCGTAATAATAAGCGTATTGCCCGACAAATAGGTACGTTTCCGGATTTCGAATAAAGCGCTATTTTATATATTTTCCCGTGTTGGGATATTTTATTTGGATAATATGTGTAATATATTTTTATATTTGGATATTATATTTTCTCCAGAGTCCCTCCGTACAAAGGAGACTTTGCCAAAATTTTCAGGAAATTTTGGACTTAGAATTTTGTGAAAGTATTTTTCCAACTTTAATAATTCAAGTATTAAAGGATATAATGATTATAAAACAAGTATATTTCATTTAAGGAAATTAATCCAGTAAAATATTGTTTATAAGTTAATATTTGAAATAAGATGCACTGTAAATCTTCCTCCTCCCTTCTTTTTCCTTTTCGGGGACGAAAAGTTTTGAGTGGGGGAGATTGTAACGACCCGTTAAATTTATGATATTTAATAAAATGAATTAATATAATTTCTAATTTGGTTAAAAATAAATGTAGAAATTTGGTATAGTGGTTGCAATTTAGTGTAACTATAAAATTTTATGATAATAGATGTGGATAATGTAAATTTTCACAACTTGATTTAAAGTAATTTTGAAGAAACAAATAAATGTTGAATTTGTGAATGTTAGTATAAATATTAACTTAAATGGTGTTCATTAATACAAAGATGTAATTAGTGTAGATAGTAACAATTTATGCCTGTAGTGAAAGGAAAAGAAAACTAATAAAAACGTAAAATTTATTTTATGTAAACAAAAGTATAGTTTTGAACAAACTTATGAAAATTGATAGAAACAGTGTTTGTAATCAGTTTGGTTATTTTATATTTGAAAGATAGAGATGTGTAAATACATTAATGAATTTATAATGGGAAGGAATGGTAGAATGAAAAGAATATATATAATAATAAGCATTTGATTCAATTAAGGGAATTAAATTATAATAAATGGTCATTTAATAAATTCAACGTTTGTGAGAAATCATAATAGTTGTGTAAAATGTGTACAAACTTGGATTTGGAAGTTTATTGGATTTATAACGGTTTTGTTATTAAGTGTATGAGTTTAAAAGTTATTCCCTTTTGTAAAGTAATAGAAGAATGCATAAAGATATAAATAGGGCTTAATAGAATTGACACTTAATGAATTGAATAAATTACCCATTTATGTAGATATGTATAGTGGACTATAAATGGCCTAAGCAAATATAAAATGGAATAATCATTGAGATTTGTACTATGAAAATAAATAGTAACATTTATTTGCAAGGAATAAAAGACTATTTAGGTGACTAGAATTTGGAGTAATGACTATTGTATGTTACCTACCCTTGTTTCTTGTTAATTTAGATTTTGGGAATCAAATTCAATTTATCCGCCAATTTACCGCAGTTAAAGTGAAATGAATTGGTGATTGAGAAATGTTAAATACAAATAAGATGTAAACCAAAGAAAATCCCATTTGTAATAAATTATGTAGAATAAAGTAAAGAAACTAGGAAATGAAAATGTGAAAATGTGGATGCAGTGAGATCTTAAGTGATAATAACCTTGTTAGGCAAGTGATAACGGAATTTTGTGTATATGTAATATTTACTGGTGTGTCAAGTAATAAACACATAGATGCAAGAAAAGGAAAGTTGGTAGCAATCTATATATGTTATTTATCTTACTTAGTATATTAAATAAGGTTTGGAATTCAAATTTTAATTAAAGGAGTTGGTAGCACGTTAGTAGGAAATAATTGTAAGGGTGGGATAACAACTACTATAAACTACCTAATTTAAATGAGTCAATGAACTTATTTGAAATAACGTTCATCTAAATATGAGTAATTAAAATGGCGGGGTCAACAATAAACGTTACTTTAGAATTAATTTATATTTTAACGGAAGTGTGAAAGTAAAGCAATAGAAGCGTAAACTTATCAAGGTAGAATTTAGTAGTGTAATGAAAAAATGTTAAGAATGTTATAGTATAATGATTGATTGGAAATCAAAATTTACTTGTTTGAATGTAACTTTAGGGAAATTGGATTTAATTAAAATAAAAAGGAAGAAAAAAAATTGGATGAAATTTAATGTTGGAATATTATGTAAATATAAACTTAGATAAAATTTAAGGATATCTACGTAATAGAGTGTAAAACCAATGTTAATTTCATCTATTTAATACTAATAGGTTAATAATAGAATGAAGAGTAAATTTAATGTTAAGTTAATATGAATTAAGGTAATATTGGGGAATAATGTGAATTTTCTTCATAATATGATAAGTTGTAGAATACAACGTAAACTTAAGTATAACCTTTGGATTGAAAACATTGTTAAGGGTTACCTGTTAAATTTGGATGGAATTGGCAATAAATGTTACACTTATGGGTAAGGAAATAAAAATGTCCAGAATTTGAGTATATTAAGAAATGGGGATTGAAATTGAAATCTTGCAACGAATCTAATAATACGTTACATAAGTGTTAAATTAAGGTAACATTTGGAAAATATGATAATGATTTTCAAATTGAACAAGTTGTGGAATTAATAAGGATGGAAGAAAAAAAAATCAAGATTTATTTTATTTATTGGAATGAAAAATTTATAATTTGATTTATTGCGAATAATTGAAATTTAATTTGGTAATTGGCGAAATGATTAATGATTGAATTAACATAGAACTTGTTGTTAGTTATTAAAATTGTTTAAGAAATCAAAGGAGATAAATTTTATAAAATTTTAAATTTTGTAATTGGATTGGCTAAAGTGGGAAAGTGGAATTAATCAACGTTGTTACTTTTATCTCCTTCCCTATTAGATCCTTATGTGATTGCATCCACATTTATTGTTGATTATTCCTATATATTGTCACCAATTAATCGTACTTGATGTATGTTTAGCAATTTTGTCACACAGTTAAAGTATGAATATATATATGATGTATTCAAATTTTTCTGTATCTAGCACTTAATTAATTTAGAATCAAACTAACGAAACGTGTCATTTATTTTTGTCCCTCCATATTCATTTTCTTTCTAATTAATAAATACCTCTTTTTAATACCTGCTACTTTAAAAAAAAAAAAGGACTGTTCATATTTGCTATATTTCAATACCAAGTGTTCATATTCACTTTATTTCTAATTAATAGCAGCCTCTCCTTTCAAATCTATTTGTCCCTAAACCTAACTCTAACCTTATAAATAACCTACTTCTTATTCTTCTATTACATTTTGTTTCTCCTAACTCTAACCCTAGCCTCCATGCTATTCTTCTTCTTCTTCTTCTTCTTCTTCTTCTTCTTTTTTTTTCTTGTTTTTCTCAAAGCTCCTTATTATCTCTCATTTTAATTTTTTTTTCTTTCTCTTCAAATATTCTTCTTCTTCTTCTTCAAATTTACTTCTATTTCAAACTTTCTTCTTTTCAAATCTAGATCTTCTCTTCCGTTTTCAGTTCTTATTTTAATCATTTTTTTTCAATTCTTCTTTTTCAAATCTTCTTTTTCTTTCAAACCTTTTAAAATACATACATTCATATAATAAGGAGGAAAATTAAAGTAAATCGAAATAAAAGAAAAATTACGGAACAAAGTTAGCAATCAAGAAGAAGCATATGCGTTTTTCACGAGGGAAGGTGGATGTGGCACGGTATTTTATTTTTGTTTTGTTTATTTTTAATTTTTTTTTATTTCAATTGCAAATCGTTTAATTGTGATAACTTTCACATACGAACTCCGTTTCACACGAAATTTCTTTTGTTAGGATCGTAATTTAATTCTGGACTTGATGACGCTGGTTTGGACGAATTCCGAGACGGGCGAATTTTTGGGTTTAAATCGAATTTAAATTCGATTTAAATTCAAAAGGTGAGTGTTTTAACTCACTCACAATTACTAGAAGCTTTTATGTTTGTTAAATAAATTTTAGAAATGAATAGAAATTTATTTATGAGCTTTTGGCATGTTATTTCACCCATATCTGTTGAATTGCATTTTTTGAATTTAGCTGTTAATTAAATTGATTGATTGCGTATTAATTGGCTGTTAGAAATTATTGTTTGCATAAGAACTGCTAGTTAACAGTTATGTCAATTATCACTGAAAATAAACTGTTAGATTTATAGTTGATAAATATAATTTGAATTAAACTGCCAATTATTACCTGTTGTATATTCCCAAACATATTTTGTTATTGGTTGATATTGCTTGATGTTTGTGACTGGATGATGGATGTGTTGTTGAATGGATGTTTTATTTGATATCATTAAACTGCAAGTTAGCATACATTTTACATTTCATTCGGGATTGTGGTTTGAAATGATAAAACCGCAAAGTTTTATTTTTTAAATTGCGGATTGAAATGATAAATATCCATATCACTTGACCATAGGATAGAAAATTATATACAGGCACCGCGGTCTATATATAACTATTTTAATGTGATTTCTATGGTTTGGATTGAATACGGTCTATAAATCTTAAATTTATATTGTATAAATATTTTATTCCATATTTATATACCTATGAAGTTGAAATTTTGAAATTAAAAGGAATATAAATTTCTTTATTGAAAATGGAAGAAATTTAGAAAATGGAGTTTGGTAAATTTATATCCTATGTTTAAATGTAAAGTTGGAAATTTTAAGATATGATATTTGTAATTGGATTTTCCCAAAATAAATAGAAATGGATATTCTAGTATAATTTGAAGTGGAAAAATTCTATATATATATATATATATATATTTTACTAGAAATTGAAGTCTTATTAATTATGGATTTTATGTGAACGGTCAAGATTAATTAATAGAATATTGATTTTGAAAGGATAAAAATCCAACTTTAGTTGAAATATAAATGCTCAAAAATGGATATAAATATATATAAAATTGAAATGGTTTTGGGACTTGAAGTAATATTTTGGATTTTGGTTTAACTTTAAAACAAGAAATATTTGGAAAGCCATGTAATTTATTCTTTATAAAGCAACAGTAAAGTTAAACCTTTTTAATTCGCATACCGTTGAATATCCAAACCATTTAGTTTTGAAATAATGGTTTTAAAATACTATGGATTTTCGAAGAATTATGTTGAAAGTTACAAACAAAATATTGGTTACATGGGATATTAAATAATAAAAAGTGACATAATTTTTGGAAAGGAAAATTTTATTTGGGAAACGATATCATTGATTTGGGCTTTTATAAAATAATATGAAAATAAATTGTTTGTGTTTTTAAAGAAGAAATGATATCGTAATATTATGGTTTTGAAAGGGATTATATTCTGGTTTTAAAGTATAAACTGTTTTTAAATAACCGCGGTGTTATAATAACGATTGGTTGGCAAAGAGACCGGGATCGGATATGGACATACTCTCTGTCGATACCGAAAACCACTTTGACTAACCGTGTACGCGGTGGAGATTCCAGAATGAAGTAGGTGGTGGCGACGTTTCCTGTAAGGTAAATACGTGGACCCAACTCCCGTGAGTTGGCATAAGGTGGCTAAAACAGGAGCGATTCTCAGGCCAATGAGGTCATTCCTCTGATCGGACGCTCCTCTTCGATATTATACTTTGACTTGGATTGATTCAGTGGCCACTTCTATATTTTGATTTTTGGGGGAGTTAGTCCGAGGTGGGCGGTAACTGCGGCTACGCGTTTCCACCAGCCTGGATAGCAATTGGTATATCTACCCTGGCATTGCCTAGTTGTGCCGTGTCACCTACCATATCGAGCCTTTACTACGAGTTTCTATTTGTGTCGTACCTATGGAGTATCCTCTGGTAGCTTCCCGATCAGGAGGTATTACGGTACTGTATAGACTATTGGCATTTTACGTGTTAAGGTGGAAAATGTAAAGCCTTAACGCTATTTAAAAGTAAGTTTATTTTATAAATAGACACTATTATAATAGCGCAATATACTACATAGTAAATAGTTTAACGGATCCTTAGGAGATGTAAATCCCGAGCATATCTTGAGTTACTGTACTCATATTTATTTCTGTTTATTTAACTCACATAAGATATTCTAGTCTGACTCGGGTGTTTTTGTCTTTTCAAATTCGCTCGGGTCAGTCCGAGCGTTTCAGGATTTGAAGATTTAGCTTTGGAGGACGAAGACGAAGATTTGTATTATTATTATTTATACTAGTGCACTACACCATTTAATTCCGCTGTATTGTTGTATTGGTATGTGTAACTCTGATATTTATTGCATAAGAAAAATAAATTATTTTGTAAAACAGTTTCATGAACTGTAAATTTGATTATTATATTTTATCCTTCCGCTGTGAGATTCTGTTTTGTTTTATTTCTTCTCTGTTTTTCTTATTTACCCCATAACAATCCGCCCTTCCGTATGGTTTGAACTGGCACGTGTGTCGGTTTAAAGTGTGCGAAAAGAGTGGACGTTACAATCCATAGAGAAGTACGAAGGGAAATTGAAATTATAAGCGAGTATATTTGGCTTTGGAAATATTAAAGGGAATTAATTAAAGAATTCCGGAATTCATTGAATTCGTTATAAACTAGTCAAGGAATTTACAAATAAATTTTTAAATGATTTTGAAAATTAGGAAGTAGGAAATAGAGGGAATACTTCCTAAGTATGAATATAAAATGAAATGGGAAAAATATATTCTAAGTGTTTTTAAAAGGGGTGGAAATATTCCGTTGAAGATATAAGGATTTGAAAACTATTTCAAAGGTTGAAGAACTGGAAGTAATATCTTATAAAGATATTTTGAAATAAATTTTGGAAAATTTATAATAAGGCCTGATGACTACTTATGGATGTTTTATTGATAGTTAGATAACCGACTATCAATATTGGCCAATGTGCCGATCGTTTCGAAAAGATCAAGGTCGGATTTAGTTATCCGAAAACCACTTCGATCCGGTTTGAACGTTACGAATGGATATTGTGAAGGTAGTGAAGATGGCGGTTCAGTTTGTCCAGACCCAGGACAACTTGTAAGGACGCATGCTATCAGAACATCATCATTGGAGGACGATGGGCATTATAATTGAAACTGTTCTTTAAAGGTAAATGTTAGCCTCAAGCCTCACCAACCGGGAATGACTAAAACATGGGAGATGCAGCAAGGCTAAGTGGGTCACACCTAATTAGGGTATGTTATCACTTTTCTTGATGTCCTCGGAAAACCTATATATTATGGATATGGTTGTGGATGAAAGAAGGAGTGCTCGATGGTAAAGGTGGGAACACCCAAAGTGGTAACATATTCGGTCTATCTAAGTTAGGGGTAGGTCAGTCTTGTGTAGTAGAGGATCCCTATGAGGTCCTCGGTACATTGTTTCGGAGGTGTACTGTGATGGGTGATACCTTAGTGGCCTGACCATTCGTATGGAATCCATTCTCCAATAAGCATCGTACGGTTTTGATTGTGCCCAACTATGTTGGAACGTGAGATGCAAGCATTTCAACTATTTTCTATTTACTTGGTTTAGACACTAATATGTACCAGATGATTTTGATAAAAAATGTTTTGGTTGTCATAAGATAAAAACCCGTCGTGTTTATGTGTGATGTGGTCTTATGAGATTCCTTTGTTTTCAAATGGATTTTTTATAAAAGCTAATAATCCAAATTGAGTGTATTTTCTCACGCTGGTTTTCCAGACCGACTCGAGTAATATTTTATTATAGTGCTCGTGTCAGACCGAGTATTACAGTTTTAGGTTAGAATGTTATAGAGCTCAGGAGGAGAGTTGGAGGAGTTCAGACGTATTTCCGTACTTGGTTATATTTCTGCTGTGTGAAGAAAAGTTGTTATAACTGTCCAGATTGATGTACTGGTTGTTGTACTCTGATGATTGTAAGTATAAAACAGTTACAGATTCTTTGTATAAAATCCTATTATTTTATATTATATATTTGTTCCATTGCGTTTGTGAGATTCTTTATTTATTGTTCTATCTTCTTCTAAATTTTCTTCTTTACCCTAGCTATTCGCTCTTTCGTACAATTTGGGTTGAACATGAGTGAATTATTATCATTTCAAAGGGTACCGAACTACGGGTCACTACTAAAATTAAATCCTTTTTTATACTTAACTCGTTTATGACATTTCGACCTTGTATATCCCTCATCCACTAAAGAGGCCAGGTGAGCCAAGGCACTAATTACTCTTAAATATCTCCTTATTTTAAGCATCTCACATCCGAATCTCACGAATAGAAAAATCTAGTCTACTCGTCGACTTTTAGAGCCAAGATTAAACCACTTATTCATAATAGCTTTTTTTAAACATTTATTTGAACTCTCTTAAATAAGCTAGAAAACCTCAAATCATCATTAAAACACTTAATTATCCTTTTGAAAACATTTATAAAAGATTTGGAAAAGAACCGTTAAGTTTAAAACTAAAATTTAAAAGTTATAAAAAAGTGCTGTGGAAAGCACTTTTATAAGCTATATTAATTATAACAAATTTTTGTTATTTGAAAATTAATTTTTATTACTCAACAACTTTTAAAACATCTTAAAAGATTTATAAGATTCATCTCAGATTTTCTAATAATTTTCAAATAATTTTCAAACATTATTTGTAAAGGAATCCTATTTTGGATGCCTAACTGCAATTTCGAGATTATTCAAAAAGCCTGTTTTACTCATATTTCAAAATCTACTAGACAAAATTCTATTTTCTTTTTTCGTTGGACAACTATGAATATAATAGTTTGGAAAATTCTTATCTCGAAGAATTCTGAGCTATATTCCAACATTTACACTCATTTGACTTTTATAGCGCGAAATCACGAACTGCCATTACGCGACGCGCCTATTTTTAACTAAAATTTTCATTTCTTTCAAACTTTACCAAAACACTTTTAAATGTTATAAACATTTCAAATATATTTTAAACTATTTTTAAGAGATTTAACATTCCATATATACCAATTCATTAAATTAAGGAAAGTGATTTGATTTGTGCTTATCGACGTCTATTTGTCTGATTTGCGTATATATTCAACATTCATATAAAAATATCCAAACTTGATGATAAAAGCATATTAAACATCCATTTTAAAACATCATACCATCTTACAAAATATAATGTGATGGCTTTTAAGAGTTCTCACCATCATTGCTTCCTAACTTCGCTAAATGGACAATAGCTCCGCTATGATTGCATGGAAGCTTTTGGAATTGGTCCTTAGACTCTTGAAAAGGCTCGACCAATACTTGAAGAGGATGGCCAAATGTAGGGAAGAGAAGTGGTAGGGCTTCGACCTTAAATTCACAAAACTAGACCCAAAAACTAGTCATCTTCTCTCTGATTTTTGACCCTCTTACTCTTAAAATTTAAAAAGGTTATTAGCTTGAAAGTTTCTGCAATTTCTTTTCTCTTTAATTTGAAAAAAGTAAACACTTGATTTCATTTTTTTGAGGAATTTATGAACAAAGGAGAGGATATTCTCGAATTCGTAAAAAACGAAGCCCGAAAATGCACTGTAAAAAAGTGGTATTTTGACATAGTTAGGCTCAAAACTAGAAGAAGTGCTAAACATGAAAGTTGTTGCTACTAAAAATATACATGGTGTGAAAAAAATAATTACTTCATTTGGGTCTGTTTTGGAGGAGTTATACTTGAATGAAAAAGAGGTATTTCGACCATCAAAACTGGGCTCAAAAATCCTTTAGAAAGAACGGTGTTTTGAGGATTCCTAAGCTTCAAAGAGGCAGATGTAGTCAACTGAAAAGTTATAGCCACTGAAATTTTGAAAGGTTTCAAAAAAAAATTCCTCATTTCGTTATGATATGAAGAAGTTAGCTAGAGCGAAGAAGGTGAAAAAATGTGTAGGGTGGGCTATTTATAGCCAAAGGAAGGGTGTAAAAGTATCCATGCATACATCACCATTCATGGCTTCTCGAACACACATCCCCCTCCCTAGGCATGACCATAATCATCCCTCCGTGTACCTATCACTTCCATTCACTTCATGTATGCATAAGTTGACTTATGTAAGCATAAGCAAGAAGCTTTCTTAAAGTATCTTAGATTTTGTGTTATGTATGTATTTTTAATTGTATAAGAACATATGTATGTATGCATATGTTAATTTGCATGTTAGTGGATGCATTTGTATGTTACATAGGTGTACATGGCATATAGACAACACTGCACTAATTCCGAACAACTTTCGTTCTATAAACCGTTGCCAATCGGAGAACCGATTCTCGGTCACATTTGCACTTATACTTTAACGTATGTATATGTGTGTGTGTGTGTATTTGTAAACCAAATTTGAAAACATTCTCTTATCATTTTAGAATAATTAAAATGATCATGTTTGAATTATAAAACCATATAAATAAATATTAATAATAATCTACAAAAATCGCTATTATATCGATAAAGCGATATCGATTTTTCCTTATATTTTCAAATCAAATATATAACTTTATAATATTATTATAAATGATTTATTATCACTTTATAACTATAAAAAATGAATTATCATCATTTAAATAATTATTTGAATAATTAAAATAATTGTTAAATCGTTAAATCTCAATTTAAATTAAATAAATCAATTATCGTATTAAGGGCATTACTAACAATGTCAAAAACACATTTTATTTTCAGAAACAAATCAATTGATTTTATTTCATATTATTGTCTAATGCAAAAAATAAGTGTATGTATCCAGCTCCATGCGCGATGTTTTACAATTATAGAGCTGGTTATCGATAAACAATTTTCGGCCATTTTATCGATTTAGATTTCCGAGGAAAATATTTTTGTAACTATTTATTCAAAATAAGATTACAGTTACTTATTATTACTCAAAAGATATTATTTATATCATTAACCTTTTATTTGAATAAATTTAAAAATAAATATGATTTATCAAAGTGATAAATTTTCGGATTGATACTCTAGCCTTAGCTATAAAGGCCAATGACCCCTTGATATCACTGTATAATTTAATTAGTTTATTACTAACGCATCCCAAAGACTTATCTAAGGGTTAACTAGCCCACCTCCGAAAACAAACAACTAAGTAAACTTTGAGGTATTTACACATCCCATACCGGTTCTACAGTACTAGGAGGTGAAATCCGTCAGGGCGTAATCCAAATCTTTGCTAATGACCACTCAGGACCATTGGAGTCAAAGCCTATACGTTAGCTCTACTTCCGAATACCAATTTATCAACAACACTTACACAGCCCGCCGACTTGCCACAACCAAAATCCCCTTTATACTTACCTAATATAAGTCAAGGAAAATACTTACTCCAATTAATTAATACCTCTAGTTTAGAAATAAAACAATCCTAATTACCTCATTAGGCACCGTCGTAGGTTACTAAAGACTTCTTAGATAATGAGGAGGCAAATCCATCGACCATTTAATACCTTCCAACCCGAAGTAAACCCCTTGACATCCTTAAAGGCACCGAGCCATTTAATATCTCAAATCTAAGGCGAACCCTTAGTATAATTTTCCACCCCTATATGCGAATGCATACCTCTTCCCTATGGGTCCAATATTTAGAGATCTCCCACATCACTAGTACGTATATAGAACTACTAGTAGCCTCTAGGTGAAGGGAAGACTTTAATTTTGTAACTCTAATGATCTCACATCCCAACCCATACTAAACCAAACCACTTATTCTAAACCTAAATATTGGGCTAATTCACACTTACCATAAATGTATTTTGAGGCAATACAATTTCCACTGTGGAAATTATATAGCATCCTGAGTTTATTTATGAGCACTCATTTATCAAGTTGTTGTGAACCTATTCTTATCTTGTACGCTTATTCCAATATTCTTCATTTCCATTTTATGTCACTTATTTCTTTACCTCCAAATAATTGTCCTTAAAAATGGTCGTTATTATTCAAAATGGACAATCACTAATGACATTCATTTATTCATTTCAAATCTACCTTATTATGTCTTTTTGTTTCGTCTATAAATGTCTTGTTTAATTCTGCAATCCTTCCACTAAACTTCATTTATGTACCCATTTGATTTTTGTAACTCCTTATTAATTACACATTTGTTTCCTATTAATATTGTTGTTACTATTCATAAATGTTGGAGTTACTACCTCTTTTTCATTGCAACCAACTAATTCTATTATTTACTACGTCATTAATATTTCATCATCCTAATTATAATTAATATGAGTATTGACGTATACTTATTATTATGCTTTATTATCTATATATATTTGAATTAGTAGGCATGGTTATACGTAATATTTAACTTTCCATAAACCACGTAAAAGTGAGATTTTTTCTCTGTTTGAAATGACAAGGAATAATCTCTTTCATTCCTATTGAAATAGATAATGAAAACTATGGAGAAGGACATCCGTGCTTTACACATCTTTTTAATTTTGATATTTTCCGTATCATTCCAACAGATGCATTTTTATATATAGTTGTGAAGTCAGACAGTCTATGAAAATTTATGTGGACTTAGATACAACTAAATTGTACCTTCAACGCTCTCAATAAATAAAAACATTGAAGTTTTCATTCCAAGTCAAATTATGGCATTCCAAATGAATACTAAACAACTTATAATCCAATTAACATAAATTTTGAATAAACTTCACAGTCTAATTGGCATCATACTTTAAAAAAATTAGGGTTAGTTTCCAAGCCTTTTAGATTAGGGTGCATATGTCACTTCATTATAATTACATTACTTACATAATATGTAGGTGAGGTTTCAATTAGAAATACATTCATTTTAAGCCTATAATTCAACAGGTCTTGCCTAGGCATAATAATCAAATAAAATTCAGCAATATAAATTTCAATGTTATATATAAATCATATAATTTTCTACCCACCTTTTCAGCTTTTCAAATCTTGAAATCCAAATTCATTCCTTTAATTGACACTTTTTTCCTTTTCGACCCAAAAATATGTATAACAAGATATGTACATATCCATTAGAACTATAGACTTGAGTGGAGATTTGAGCTGAGAAGAATATAGATTTACAATGATAGAATTTACCATTTTCGTAGAATTAATTCATTCCTTCTCTTCTTCTCTTTTATTTTCCATCCTTCTCTAGTATATATGTATGTATGTATGGATGTATGTATGTACGTATGTATGTATGTACGTATGTATGTATGTACGTATGTATGTACGTACGTATGTATGTATGAGTGTATGTATGTATGTATAATATAGTATTTTTATAATTTCTAAAAATATTGGATAAGAGCAAATCGCATAGCTTTGCTGCTTTATTTAGAAAGTACGAGAAGAAAAGTGAAGGGCTAAGCCTGTATTTATAGAGGCTGGAATCAATTCTATCCATTAGATTAATAGTTATTAAATCCGGGCTGTTATGTCGAGGTTCAGGGCACGTCAGTCCTAGGATAACCCGTCGATCGATTGTAGGCAGTGGTCGACCGCTAGGGGTTGATCAATCATGCCCTAGTGTCGATCAATGGGGTCCAAGTGTTAATTATTATTTATTTCCCTAATTCCTCTTTAATTATTTTTGATCCGAATACTTCAAACTCTTAGAACATCTTCATTTGAACTCCGATCATGAAACTTTACATATGAAAATTGCTTAGAAAATCGTCAAGAGCACAATGGCGCATATTTCATGGCCAAATTCTGACGTTTGCTCAAATTTCTATTTTCTGCATTAATAATGATTTATTAATTCTCTTTAATTAATTATATTTATTTTACGGGGTACTACATAACTGCTTAGTGTGGTTGACATTGGATAGTCCCTTAGCAAGTTTCTTTTATTAATATAGTTGATCCACGACGTCCTAGTTTCGAGTGATGCCTTCATTCGCATGGCTGTATGAGAATTCCCTGACATCGCAATCGAATCCAACCCCCTCAAGGAAGGATTCAAGAAGGGATGCTTGCATCTTAGTAGTAATGATAGTATATTGGCCTTTCATGGGTGAAGGAGGAGCAGCATTACACAAGCTTATATCTTTGCCATCCCTTTGGGATTGCTGAGATTGAGAAGGGATGATTGTTTTAGATTATTAAATTTTAATTTAATAGCAGTTAGAGATCGATATTACAGAGGAAGTTTCTAGTTGGAGTATAGTCGATTCTAGAAAGATTAAGAATATGAGTGTTGTTGATGATATGGGTCGAAGTCGCCAACAGCGGTTGCTTGATTCACTTTTTTCATTGTGGCAACATAGTCTCTCCTCGGCATCACGCCATTCTGGGTCCCTCGTCCTTAATCTTTCAATCTCCGATTCATAGTAGTAGGGCTCTAGAGTCTGGAATCAAGTGTGTAATGACCCATAAATTTATCACTTTGATAAATTATATTTATTTTGAATATTCAAATATAAGGTTTTTAAAACATAGATTATGATATTTTAAACGAGAATGATGGTAATCTTATTTTGAACAAGTATTTACGAAAAGATAAACTTTGAAGGAATATGGAAAAAATAGTCGAAAATCGTTTTATTATTAAATAGCTCTGTAGTTATCAAAAGTCATGCACGGAGCTGGATACATAGATTTATTTATTTATTTAAATAATAATATGAAATAAAATAATATATTTTATTTTTAGGAAATAAAATGTATTTATGACATCATCAATAATGGCATCACATTTAATAATTGATTTATGAATTTAAATTAAGATTTAATGATAATTATTATTATTCGAATAATTGTTTTAAAATGATAGTAATTCATTTTAGTTAGTTATAAAGTGATAATAAATCATTTACAGTAGTTTTATAAAGATATGTATTTGTCTTGAAATTATGAGGAAAATTGATATCGCTTTATCGATATAACAACACATTTTGTAAACAATTGTTCAGTATTAAATTTATGGTTTTATAAATAAAATGAGATTGTCTTAATTAATTAAAATGATAAGAAACTAGTTTTGGAATTTTTTTGCAAAGCAAGCGAGGTTGGCGGGACTCTACCAGATTTATTGCAACTACAATAAAATGACAAAGAACAAGCTCAATGATAGAATAGAAGAGAAGATAGAAAAAATGTATAGACGCAGAAGGAAAAAAATACAATAGAAAATAGAAAAGAAAAGGATGAATCAAAGAGAGAGCAAGAACAACTTCCAGGCATCAATTTGAACTGAACAGAAGGAATGCTTACTCATCTTCAAACTATAAGCTATATTTATCAATAGAGCATTCCATAGTTGCAAGGCAGACAGGCATTTCCCCTGAAAATACCTTATTTTTATAACATCCTTAATTTTGATAACATTATTCAGGAAATTTAATTAGATAAATTAAATAGAATAATGAAGATAATGAAATTGGGATTTGAATAAATTATATACATAGGGTCGTGCTTATTAACAAGATAAATGGGCTTTAAATTGGTTTATTGGTTAATTAAACTACACAAGGGCATATTAGTAAATTAGCTAATCTATTGTAAATGGTTATAACTTCTCATTTTTGTCCATTCAATTTCATTTTATCAACTCAAAAATAAAAAGCAAGTAACCCTAAGATAGCCGGCCATTATGAAGGAGGAAAAGAGGAATTTTAATCTAAAGCTAAGGATCAAAAGCTAGGAAGGATTAATCAACAACAAATCTCAAATTCTTTAACAAGTTTAAGATGAATAATAATTCATTCCATGTCTTTTTTTTATAATCATGTGATTTCATAATTGAGTATTTACCTTGTTTCTATGATATATTGGATGATGATATGCATAATTTATGGATTGTTTGATTTAAACAATTTATTTATAAATATAATGCATACGTTTTTAGGGTCAAAACCATGGATTATTGATTTAGTATGCCATGGAAAAAATTTATGTTAAATAAAACATGATTTTGGAGATGTGTATTAATTTTTAGAATTTTTCAAGTTATGAAAATTTTATTATGAATTTTTGATGAAAATTACGATGCAATTGGGTTTAAAATTTATTTTGAACATTTCAGGTAGAAATTGGGTCTAAAATTTTAATATGTTTGATTATATGATGAAATTGAATTTTTGTGATTTTGAGGGATTTTCCCCAATTGATTTACTGGGGGAAATAAATTATTTTAAAAGAAGGGTTTTTTGGCAAATATTAGTTTTTGGTTATATGGAAAGATTTTAACATTAAAATCCTTTAATTTCGGATCTAAATAATGCTATAGTTTTAGATGTAAAGTATTTGAAAAGTTTTATGGCAACTAATCAATGTTTTACGAATATGCAAGTTGTTAAAAAGAAATTACTAAAAGTTGTTATAATTCAGCCTTTAAATTAGAAAAGGGTGTTCCGCCTCTGTTAGTAAGTACCTTTCGACTCCATTGACTCCGCCACATCCCAGTCGAAACTAATATACAAGATATCACTTAGATGGTATACAATGGATTGGAAGGAAGGCGGAAGCCTTGATGTGGAAAGGGTAGCTTCCAATGGGGCCAAAACCCTGCTTTGTTTTCGAAAGTTAAACTCTTGCCTTGTTTTACTTAAAGCTTTCGACATAGTCAAAATGTATGTTTTCAAAAGGTTTTTACAATTAGCCTTTGAAGCAGGTTGTCATATTATGTTGTAGTATTAGCTTTTGAAGGGGTACCTTATTCCTTAAATAAGAGCTTTCGAAAGGACTGTTTTTGACCAAGTCGAAACCAAGCCGCTAATTCCCCTTTCAACTGCATTTAAGTCATCTATGTTGTCGAAGGGGTTACTTCTATTTTAACCTAAGCCTTTTTCCTTAATGATTTCAAAGGGATTTAGGGGTACCGAAGGTAATGGATTCGAAAGGGGGTTTCGATTATGTCCTTCGAAGTTTTGATTTTAAAGGATTTTGCTTTCGACTAAGATGGTTCCGACACCAGCAATTTTCCCCAAACTAATTTTTGTTGGTTCTGAATGAGATACTTTTGTATATAACCATTTTGACCCAAATGACATCTTTAAAGAGTAAACCCAATGCTTTCGAAAGGGTACTTTATGTGTTTCGAAGCTATGTTATAAAGAATGTTTTCTTGACACCTTCGAAAGGTATCATTGGTTTCGAAAGGTATATATATACCTAGAATTTTGATAAGCGATTTTTATGCTTTCGAAGGAGGACATCCAGGGGTTTCAAAAGTGACCTTTTAAGGTTTTAAAACAAATAACCCATTCTCATTTTTAAGGAAAAACCATGGCATACATAAATTAAGATTTGGAAATATTGTTCACGTTGTTATTAACTCATAACCATATTTTTGGGAAAGAGCAGAATAACCAGTTAGGTTAACCCAGTAGTGAATATAACTTAACAAATGTTAAGTTATTAATTAAAAATATTGGTAGGGGCTAATAGGTTTATAGTAAACCCATGAAAAATGTATGATATTGGCAAGGGCCAATAGGTTCATAGTCAGCCCATGAAAACTATGATTTGATACTGGCAGGGGCCAGTAGGTTTGTAGTTAGCCCACGAAAACTATATCCGAACTAAATTATTGGCAGTCAGCCAATAGGTTCCTAGTAAGCCCATGAAAACTGAGATAAGAAATATGATATTGGAGTTACCAATAGGTTCATACTGATCCCATGTAAACTAAGTAACTGGACAGATAGTCCTTGACATTTAACATGTTAATATTAATCCTAGAAACTATAATTGAGACAGATGGTCGGGTAATCTAGAATTTATTTATTTGTTTTGCATATCATCATAATGTTTTGAAATACTACGTTTTAACCATTGTGGATGTAGGAACACATTATATGGTTTTATAAATGTTTTAGGATACCAGTGAGGGGAAAATCCATTCCGCTAAGCGGCATGGTCTCACCAGATATCTAAATGGTTTGAGATGGTAAATTATTTTTCATACCAAGCTATATGTTTGACTTGAAGTTTTTATTTTCCCCTTAAACTCTTGGGTACTCAATTTATTTTGAGTAGGTTAAGAGTTAAGGCTTCCAAGTGTTCTTTGAGACGAATAAGGCTTCCGAGGACGTGCAGGAGGCAAGTTTGATATTAGAGTTCTTTTATTTCTGCTGGGTATTTTGTTTGTAAAGGTAAATTGTTTTCTTGCCTATCTACATACTTTGATTCACCAAGGGGGCATTTTCGTATGTCGCTCGTATTTTGTAATAATTATGTGTTATCTAAACGTGGTCTGCGAATTGGGATTATGTAATCAGTTTGGAATACTATGAAATGGAATGTGGAATTTGTTTGATGTTTAATTGTTTTCCATATTCTTGTAATGATGTGTATCAATGTATCTAATGTTGCCATATTTGACCACCAAGGATTAATAACTATGAATGACTGCAGTATCCGTAGCTATTAGTTTTGAGCCTCCAAGTAGGGGGATGGTACAAAATAGGTATCATAGCATAGGTTTATGAAACTTTAAAAGAAACATAAACCTAAAATAATTTTCAAACATAATCCAATGAATCAGATAATAGGATTTAGGTTTGGGATAACCCTACAGTAACGTTCTGGTATTTGTTATATAGTTATATATAAATACACACATACACACACACAAGTACACATTCCCCGTTCTCTTAGACCATTCCTTTGTATCTTACTAAGGCTCATACGCAGATTTACGAGAAATGAGATATGGAAGCAGGAAATGGAAGATGAAATCTCGGTAGAGGAAGCACCGCAACCAATGGAAATTCTCGACCCACTACCAGGAGAAACCCGGGTCGACTGGCTGATGCTAGTAACCAAAATGCTGAAGCCAATGTGGATGTTGGAAATCCACCAGTAGATATGGGGATGATGTATCAGTTCTTTACTATTTTGATGCAAGCAAAAGCAGCTGCTGGAGTTGCTGGAAATGCAGGAGGAGCTAATTTTATGGCTCAATTAGAAATATTGCTTTACTGAGTAGAGATTACACAAGTTTGCGTGGGAAGCCATTCTTGGGAACGGAGAGTGCCATAGAAGTTCAGAATTGGCTGTTGCATTGCGATCGTATATTTACTGATTTAGGCCTGAAAGATGGACAAAAGAGGAGGTTGGCCTCTAGACAGTTATAGGGGTCAGCACTACATTGGTGGAATAGTATTACTACCGAAGTGCTAGAAGAGTATTTAACTTGGGCTGATTTAAAGACGAGATTCGAGTGGAAGTTTGTATCTGAGTTTGTTAAGTCTAAGATGATGAGGAAGTTTATGGATTTAGTGCAAGAAGAGATGTCAGTAGTAGAGTATGGTACTAAGTTCAAAGAGTTGTCTCGATATGGACATGCTATTATAGATACTGATAGAATGAGAAGTTCATTCAAGGACTGTGGCCCGAGCTTGCTAGAATGACCATGACACATGCTCGTGATCCTTGTAATATAGTGGTGGAGATGGCCATTCGCCATGTGGAGTTGCTTACTGATTTAGTTAAAGAGAAGTCAGTGGAAACTCAGGGTTCTCGGGGGAAGAAGAGGAGGATTTTTAAGAAGAAGCAAACCTAGAAGGGAGATACAACCAAGAAGTCGAAGGCTGAGGTAGATTGCTATAAGTGTGACAAGAAGGGTCACTTTGCTAATGAATGCCGGTCGGGAAATAGGAAGAAAGATGCAGTTAAGAAGAATGTGAAATGCTTCAACTGTGATCAAGTTGGGGATTGCAAGAATCGGTGTCCAGAGCCAGTTAGGGAGGATAAAAGAAATGTTTTTGCTATAGGACCATCTAGGCCTACTGTGGAAGATAAGGGAAAGACTGTGATGGAAGGTACGCTTTTGATTTGGAGTATTTCAATTAGAGTACCTTTTGATACCCGTGCATCACATTCATTTATATCTTATTGTTTGGTCGATAGATTTTCTCTAGAATCCACTTACCTTGTTACTTCCTTAAGGGTTGCGAATCCTATAGGAGGGTATGCAACTCTAGGGTAGAGATGTGACCAGTTAGAACACGATTTGTTAGGTCATAAATTTGCCTACAGCTTGTACGTTATTGATTTCGTAGATTTCGGAATCATTTAAGGAATGGGTTGATTGAGTAGTTATGAGGCTAGAAGATAGGTAAATATCACTGAGATACTCTGATAGTCATAACCGAGTGATAATCTCAATAGAAAATACCTACCGAAGTGTAGTGCTATGGTTAATGCTATGGAGGTAGGAAATGAGTTAAATCAGGTTCGATAGCATGAGAGTATGCAGATGCCTTTGAGCCATCAATAGACTACCTCCGAAAAGAGCTGTTGAGTTTAGAATAGATCTTGTGCTAGGAGTTGAACCTGTAAATAGACCACCTAGTAGGATGAAACCAACTGAGATGAAGGAATTAAAGGGGCAGCTAGTGGATCTCGAAGGAAGGAATTTTATTAGACCAAGCAGTTCGCCTTAGGGAGCGGCCACGGTGTTCATAAAGAAACCGGATGGGATGTTGAGGATATGCATCAACTATCATATGTTAAATGAGAGGGCGATTAAGAATAAGTATTCTTTTACAAGAATAGATGATTCGTTTGATCAGTTGAGTGGAGCCAGAGTATTTTCCCAGTTGGACTTGGCAATCGGTTTCTGAACGTCTACAAGGCGGATCGTGCAGTGTATATGCAAGTATATGTAACAGAATATACGATTCAACTAAACAATATTAATCTAACTAAATATAGAATAAGCACTCCAGGATTTTATGCTGGTTCGAACCTCCCATTCTACGTCCAGTCCCAAAGCTCCCCTTTGGAATTCGACTATCCAACACCCTTGCTTTACTCGGAGGAATAGGCTTGGTTACAATAAATTGTTCTTGTCAAATATGTGTTCTATAACACGGATATTGACTTATTAATACAAATGCTTCCAATATACATCTAGAGAGTATTGTTTGTGAGGAACCGAATATATGGAAGAGTGCAGTATAGATTGCTAGAGATCAAGAATATATGATAGAGTATGTAATTAGAGAGCGCAAGTAAGTAAAGTAGTTTGTTCTCTTGATTCTTGATGATATATATAGTTGTAGATAGTTTTCTTGAGTAGTTGCATCAATTAACAAGTGCTCTACAGTTGCTTCTGTTGATGATGAAGAGTTGTAGCGAAGAGAAGCGGAGATGTTTATTTGAATGTGGCAGTTGAAGTTTAAATTTAAAATCCGAATTTAAATCAGACGTCTGAAATACATTTCAGATATCTGATACTATATATATTTTAGAATATAGTAGTAGATCAGACGTTTGAGTGCAATTGCTAGACGTCTGGCTTGTGCACTCAGACGTTTGATATTGTGCATATCAGTTTTTGTGCTCTTTTTATTGTGTTTCTTTGATCCTATCGACTTGTAGTCTCTTATAGTGTTCTTTGAGCCTTGTTCTTGTCTTTCTCGTGATGTTGCTCTAGCAAGTACCTGTATATATAAATACATATGCATATTTGATTTCCATTGTATAGTTGTTGTCATCGAAACCATAGATTTTGATTTTCTAACAATCTCCCCCTTTTTGATGATGACAACTATATAATGTACTTATATATAATTTTATAAATCTCCCCCTGAATATGTGCTTTCCATCATTTATTATGATCTTTGTTATTTCTCCCCATTTTGCATTATCAAAAAGGATTTATAACTTTTTAAACGTAGACATAATGTCTATTCCATTAAGCATTTACCAATCATTGTAAGATACAGAAATAATTAAAATTATGATGATTTGCAAAAGCAAGTAATATACGTATGGCCTCGAGTCTTGCTACTGGAGAAAAAGTTTTGTCGTAGTCGATACCTTCTTCTTGATTATAAACTTGAGCGACTAGACGTGCTTTATTTCTAACTATATTTCCGTTTTCATCTGCTTTTTTTAAATACCCATTTTGTTCCAATAACTGATTGATTTTCTGGTCTTGGTACTAATTTCCATACATTATTACGTTCAAATTGATTTCATTCATCTTGCATGGCTATTATCCAAAAATTGTCGTTTATAACTTCTTTATAATTTTTTAGTTCAAAATTTGACACAAATATAATATGATTTATTTGGTTAAGTTGATTTCTAATTACTCTTGAATTGAGATCTCCAATGATATTATCATTTGGATGATCTTTTAGAATTTTAGGAGATGATATTAAAGTATTATTTTGTGCATTTGTCTCATTATTAAAAGAGTTTATTATATTTGTTATTGGAATAATTTCTTCATCGTCATTAGTATGATGGTTAAGAAAATTTTCATCAAATGAAACATGTAAACTTTCTTCAATTGTGTTAGTTCATTTATTAAAAATTCTGTATGCCTTGCTACGATCTGAATATCCAACAAAAATTCCTTCACCAACCTTCGGGTCTTATTTTCCCAAATTATCTTTTGTATTTAGTATAAAACATTTTGATTCGAAAATTTTATAGTATGATACTTTAGGTTTTCTTCCAAAAAATATTTCAAAACAAGTATGTTTAGTCATAGGTCGTATGGTTACTCGATTCAAAACATAACAAGCCATAACAATAGATTCTGCCCAAAAATGTTTTGTTAGACCACTACTATTTAATAGTGTTTATGCACATTCTTATAACGTACGATTTTTTCTTTCTACGATACCATTTTGCTAAGGTGTGTAGGGAAAAGAAAAATTATGACTTATGCCCTTTTTATTACAAAATTAAGTAAAAAGTTCATTTTCAAATTCTCCACCGTGATCTATTTGAATATTTTTAATTTTCAAATCCATTTGAGTTTTAATTCTTTTAGCAAAAATTTAAAACATTCCAAAGGTGTCACTTTTATATTTTAAGAATAAAGTCCATATATATCTTGAAAAATCATCAACTATTACGAAAACATATTAGTTGTGATTTATAGATCGTACTTAGGTTAGACCAAATAAATCTAAATGTTATAGTTCTAATGGTTGTTTTGTAGAAATACTATTTTTAGATTTAAACGAGTTTTTCTTTTGTTTTCCAATTTGACAATTGTCACATAAATTTTCTACTTTGTAATCTATTTTAGGTAAACCTCTAACTTGCTCATATTTTGCTAATTTATTAATATATTTAAAAGTAATATAAAAAAATTCATTTACCATGGATCGTCATATTAGGCGGTTAAAAATAAATTCGAATGTTGATTTATATTCATATTTAAGGCATAAATATATTTGTTTCTAAAACCCTCAAAAATAAGTTGTTTATTATTGTCGAAAATATTACATCTATCTTTTTCAAAATTGATTTGAAAACCTTTATTGCATAATTGACTAATACTAAGTTAGTATTTTAAATTTTCTACTAACAAAACATTGGTAATAATATGAGAGTTAGAAATACCAGAGTTGATGACTTCTCCAATGCCAATGATGTATCCTTTTGAATTATCTCCAAAAGTTGTCGTTCCTCCATCGACGTATGTTATATTTGATAACATTTTTGAGTTTTCGGTCATATGTTTAGAGCATCCACTATCAAGTATCCATTTCTTCTTATTTTTTATTTTGGGTACCTCATCCTTTTGTGCCATAAAGCATACATTAGCTTGTTCTCCGCCACTATCACTACCACTGTTTGATGATGATGAAGAATCCGAGTCATCCCATATTACTTTGAAAGCTTTCTTCTTTTTGAGTTTTTCTAATTTGTTCTTCTTTTTGTCATTGTTGAGCTTGGAACAATCTTTCTTCATATGTCCAAATTGGTCACATTCATAGCATTTGATTGATGTTTGATTTGTAGAGCTTGATTTTACTCCTTTTTGGAATCTGGTCATTTTCCTAGATTTCTTGAATTTGTTGTAGTTTTTGGCAATAAATACGATTTCTCCTTCGTCTAAGTCAGAGTCCTCATTTGTTGCTAGGAATGCTATGTTTTTCTTCTCTGAATTTTGTTCTTTTCTTGCTTGCAAATTAGCTTCACAAGAAATTAAATTTCCTATCAATTCTTCAACTAAGAGTGTTGAGAGATCATTAGCTTCTTCAACAGCTAATATTTTCCTTTCCTACTCTGGAGTTAACGAATTGAGTACTCTAGATATTAATCAAAATTTGTGAATTTGACTCCATGTGCCATTAAATCATGTTGAATGGTTTGGAATCTAGAGTACATATCTACTATAGATTCATTTTGTTTCATTTTAAATGGTGAAAATTGATTTCTTAAAATTGAAATATTAGTTTTTTTAACTTTGTTTGTGCCTTCGTGTGTAACTTGTAGGGTACGCCAAATACCATATGTAGTGTTACATAACACGATATGTGAAAGTTCATTTTTATCTAATGAAAAAAAATAAAACATTCATAGCTTTTGCATTATTAGAAGCTGCGGTTTTTTGTGCATCATTCCATATGTTCATGGCAGTGTCAGGTGCTTCATATTTGTTTTGAGTGGCCGATCAAATTTCTAATCCATGAGCTTCCACAAAAATTCTCATATATGTTGACCAATATGCATAGTTAGAACCATTAAAAAGTGGGGGTCGAGTTGTGGATTGACCTTCTTGAAAAATACTTGCCATATTAAAGTGATTCAAAGACGTGTTACTGTACTTTGATCAAACTGCTCTGATACCAATTGAAAGTCTACAAGGTGGATTGTGTAGTTTTTATGCAAGTAGATGTGACAGAATATACGATGCAACTAACAATATTAATCTAAGTAAATATATAATAAGCACACCAGGATTCTATACTGGTTCAGACCTCCCGTCCTACATCCAGTCTCAGAATCTCCCCTTCGGAATTTGATTATCAAACACCCTTGCTTCGCCCGGAGGAATAAGCTTGGTTACAATAAATTGTTCTTGTCAAATGTGTGTTTTATAACACGGATATTGACTAATTAGTACAAATGCTTCCAATATATATCTAGTGATTATTGTTTGTGAGGAAATGAATATATGGAAGAGTGAAGTATAGATTGCTAGAGATCAAGAATATATGATAGAGTATGTAACTAGAGAGCGTAAGTAAGTAAAGTAGTTTGTTCTCTTGATTCTTGATGATATATATAGTTGTAGAGAGTTTTCTTGAGCAGTTGCATCTATTAACAAGTGCTCTACAATTGCTTCTGTTGATGATGAAGAGTTGTAGCGAAGAGAAGTGGAGATGTCTCTTCGAATGTGGCAGCTGAATTTTAAATTTAAAATCTGAGTTTGAAATAAAACGTTTGGAATATGTTTCAGATGTCTGATACAATATATATTTTTGAATATAGTAGTAGATCAGACGTCTGAGTGCAATTGCCAAACATCTGGTTCGGTCTGTTTGTTGTTCCCGAGAACTGTTTCAGACGTCTGGCTTGTGCACCCAGACGTCTGATATTGTGCATAGCATTTTTTGTGCTCTTTTTCTTGTGCTTCTTTAATCCTATGGACTTATAGTCTCTTGTAGTGTTCTTTGAGCCTTGTTCTTGTCTTTCTAGTGATGTCGCTCTAGAAAGTACCTGTATATATAAATATATATGCATATTTAATTTCCATTGTATAGTTGGTGTCACCGAAACCGTAGATTTTGATCTCCTAACAGTTTCCATTAGTTAAGAGTGGCGGAGGATAGTATTCCTTTGATAGCATTTCAGACTAGATTTAGTTCATATGAGTGGTCGATGATGCCATTTGGATCGACAAATGTACCTGCTTTCTTCATAGATTTGATGAACCGAGTTTTCCAAGAGTACTTGGGCAGGTTGTACTAGTGTTTATAGATGACACTCTAGTATGTTCTAAGGATGAGAGAGAGAGAGAGAGCATTAAGTTCATCTTAGATTAATACTTGAGACGTTGAGGCAGAATCAACTAAAGGCGAAGTTTACCAAGTGTCATTTCTTAAAGGAAGAGTTAAAATTTCTTGGTCATATGGTTTTTGAGAAAGGATTGTCAATCGATCCAGATAAGATCGAAGCTATGAATAGTTGGAAGAGACCAAAGATGGTGAGTGAGATTAGGAGTTCTCTTGGACTTGTTGGCTACTATCGGAGATTTCTTGCGGATAGCAGCACCCTTAACTAAGTTAACCAGAAAGGAGGTGAGATTTGTTTGGTCCGACAAATGTGAGGTGGAATTCCTTAAGTTAAAGCATTTGTTGACCAATGCACTCGTATTAGTAGTTCCAAACGGGAACCAAGGATTGATGGTGTATATTTATAACGTCCCGCCTTTTCGCACGATTTAAACATACACACGTGCCAATTCAAACCATACGGAAGGGCGGATTGTTATGGGGTAAATAAGAAAACAGAGAAGAAATAAAACAAAATAAAAATCTCACAGCGGAAGGATAAAATATAATAATAAAATATACAGTTTATAAAACTGTTTACAAAACATTAGATTCTTCTTTATACAACTAAATATCAGAGTTCACATACCAATAATATCAATGCAGCGGAATATAGTGTAGTGGAATAATAGTAGATAATAGTAATACAAATCTTCGTCTTCGTCCTCCAGAGCTAAAACTTCAAATCCTGAAACGCTCGGACTGACCCGAGCGAATTTGAAAACACAAAAACACTCAAGTCAGAACTAAAAGAACTTATGTGAGTTAAATCAACAGGAGTAAATATGAGTGCAGTAACTCAAGAGATGCTCGGGATTTACATCTCCTAAGGATCCGTTAAACTAATTACTATATAGTATATTGCGCTATTATAATAGTGTCTAATTATAAAATAAACTTACTTTTAAATAGCGTTAAGGGGTTACCCATATAGCCCTTAACACAGAATATATTCCCATAGTCTATACAGTACCGTAATCTCCCCCGTACTGGGGGTCGTCAGAGGGCACTCCATAGGTATGGTACAAAGCCAAAATCGTATAAGGCGCGCTAGGGTAGGTGACACGGAACAACTAGGCAATGCCAGGGTAGATATACCAATTGCTATCCGGGCTGGTGGTAACGCATAGCCGCAGCTACCGCCCACCTCGAACTAACACCCCCAAATCAAAGAAATCAATAGTAGCCACCGAAACAATCCAAAGTCAGAGTATAGTATCGAAGGAGTGCGTTCGATCAGAGGAATGACCTCATTGGCCCGAGAATCGCTCCTATTTTAGCCACCTTATGCCAACTCACGGGAGTTGGGTCCACGTATTTACCTTACAGGAAACGTCGCCACCAACCTACTTCATTCTGGAATCTCCACCGCGTACACGGTTGGTCAAAGTGGTTTTCGGTATCGACAGAGAGTATGTCCATATCCGATCCCGGTCTCTTTGCCAACCCATCGTTATTATAACACCGCGGTCATTTAAAAATAGTTTATACTTTAAAACCAAAATAAAATTTCCCATAAGATATCAAATTAAAACCAAAAATAATATGATATCATTTTATCTCAAATATAATCCTTTTCCAAAATCATACTGGTTTAAAATTTAAAATATCTGGAAACCAAACATTTGAATTATACTTTCAAAACATAATATTTCGGAATTCATACTTTTAAAACCATAACTTCTAAAACTTGAATGGTTTGGATATTCAACGGTATATAAAACAAGTGGTTCAACTTTAAGGTTACTTGATAAAGAAAATAATTTCCATGGCTTTACAAATATATTTCTTTATTTAAAGTCCAAACCAAAATTTTAATATCACTTTCAAGTTCCAAAACCACTTCAATTCCTATATATATATATATATATATATATATATATATATATATATATATATCCATTTGGAGTATTAATATTTCAAAACTAAAGTTGGATTTTATTCTTTCAACAATTTGATGTTCCATTATTTAGTCTTGAATATTCACATAAATTCCTTTAATAAAATTCCAATTTCTAGCAATTAAATATTTTCTCAAATTTACTTTATACTAGAATATTCATTTTTAAATCTATCTTAGAAAATCCAGTTATAAATATCATATCTTAAAATTTCCAAACTTAACATATAATATAAATTATCAAATTCCATTTTCTCAATTTTTCGATTTTTATTTAACAGATTTATACACAGCTTAAATTCAAAAATCCAGCTTCATATGTATATATATAGAAGAATAATATTTATAAAATATCAAATTTAAAACTTTTTTGTAAACCGTATCCCATCCAAAACATCGAAATCGCTTTTTTTTTAAAAAAAATTTGTATATAGACCACGGTGCCTGTATATAGTTTTCTATCCTATGGTCAAGTGATACGGATATTTATCATTTCAATCCGCAATTTAAAAATAAAATGCGGTTGTATATCATTTCAAACCACAATCCCGAATGAAATGAAAATGCATGATAACTTGCAGTTTAATGATATATAATAAAACATCCATTCATCCATCATCATCCATCATCCAAATCACAATCATCATCCAATAATAAATCAATATCAATATATATCTGATAATATATAAAAGGTAATAACTGGCAGTTAAAAATCAAAATAAATTTAACAACTATTAAACTAACGGTTTATATTCAGTAATAAATTTTATAACTGTTTCTAGTAGTTTATATGCAAATAAATAAATTCTAACTGTCAATTAATATGAAATAAATAAAGTAAATTAACAGTTAATTTAAATAAATGCGAATAAACAGATATGATGAATAAAACATGCCAACAGTTCTAAATAAATTTCTACTCATATCAAATATTAATTTAACAAACATAAAACTTTTAGAAGTTGTGAGTGGGTTAAAACACTCGCCTTTTTGAATTTAAATAGAATTTAAATCCGATTTAAATTCAAAAATTCGACGGTCTCCAAATCAGTCCAAACCAGCGTCAACGGATCCGGAATTTAATTACAATCCTAACAAAAAAAAATTTGCGTGAATCGGATGTCGTATGAGAAAGTTACTCGATTAAACGCTTGAAAATTTTAGTTTAAAATAAAACAAGAAAACAAATTCTCACCCACTACAATCATGCCACGTCACCATCACTTACATCAAGCGCATGCTACAGCCGAGACCAATATACACGTTCGGCCTCCCCCTTTTTACCGCCCTTTGACCACCAAGAACTCCTCCCACCGGCCACCATACGTCGCGCCACCATCACCAATACGCTCGCCTCCACCGGCCGCCCAAGATGCCCCAGGTCCGAACCCCCATAGCCACCTCCGGCCGTCCCCTTTTTCCAGCCCTAAATTGCCAAATTCGTCGTCCACGTCCAACCATCTGCGCCACGACCACCTCCAAATCACTCGGCATCCCGATCTCACCAGAACCCAGAACCAATTTGCATATCGCAGCTCCAATCGAAAAACGTCTAAATTTAACTTAAGGTTTTGAATTTCTGGCTTTTACTGTGATTTGCCGCAAATCGAAGCGCAATCTCAAAAAACAGACAGCAGACGCTGATTCGTATCATTGATATCTTCGACATATATTTTTTTGAAATTTTTCTGGAGAGTTTGAATTTTCATTGAAATTTTGAATTGTAGATAGATCTAGGTTTTGCAACCATTGAGGAAGAGAAAGAGATGAAGAAAATGAATGTACAGCCAAATGATAGAAGATGGAGGCTAGGGTTTATCACAGCATATATATAGACAAATTGTAGAAGGCTAGGTGGACACGAATTACGAACGTGCTAAGTGGTAGTTGGCCCAAAAAGCCCGTCCTGACCCCGGAACGAAATTTATTAAACCCATATATCCAAATAGGTATTTTAAAATATTCTGAACGCAATGGAAAAGGTTTCACGTCCAAATTTGACCGTATGAAGAAGTTATGATGAAAACAAAATTGATTTCAAATTGATTTTAACTAATTCGATTTCAAGGCGTTTCGCGTCCGTACGATCAAACGACAAGTCCGATCGATACGAAACTTGAAACCCTACAAAAATTCACCCATACGGATCTGATGAAACTGATTTCGTCGAAATCCGAGTCCCTGGCCAAAATGGCTATTTTTATATTAATTTAATAAATTAAGAATTTGTAAAAAAAATCCAATTTTTATATTTCGGTTTCCGAATTTGGTAAATTTTGTCACTTAAAATCTTCAAACATTCAAAATGATCTAACAAATTTTTAAATGTCAATTTCATTAAAGATCAAATCCATATAAATATTAAATCTCATAAAAAAATCCAAATTGCAGGTAAATTTCCAAATTTACTTTTTAAGTTGTATTAACCTATATTCATTCCTTTCATAAATTTCAAATATAAGGGTTTACCATTGGATTGCAAATTATCACAAAATATCCCATTTCACGAAATTCTTAATTTAACGTAATATTTACATTTTCCCTTGCTTAATTTCAATAAATCCAAATTATCGTATATTAAATCCAATTATATAAATAAAGCTTGATTCCCATTTTAACTCGTTTGGTTTTCACTTAACCTTTTACAGTGAATTAAATTCCAATGTATAATTGAAACTTAATTTCCATTTGATTCCACTATTTCATTAAATATCCTCATATTCTAGCTAAATTCCAACTAACGTTTTAATTAGCTATTTCGATTTCATTTAATTGCAATTAACATACTATGGTAATTTAAATTCCATTAAATACATAAATAAATGTTGATCCCCATTTTTTTACGTTATATTACATTGGTACTTCTATATACAACTTAGCTTTGTATAAATGTTTGAATGTGGAATCTTGTCTATTTCTCGTATTAGTTAAGATTTAAAAATCCATTAATATTTATCAGACTCCATTAACGTAATGGTTAAATATTAATTTCACTTGTTCACAATCAATCCAAAATTTGAATTTCAAATTCCAAAGGAATCAATAAATCTTGATTTTTCTTTGCTTCTTAAATCACCCAATCGTCATGTTATAATGGAAACTAACATTCATTACTCCTTATAGAATTTACTATCTTAAATGACAAATCAAATTACCCTAACAGCACTAATTTAGGGCGATTAATTTCAATTGATTTTTCCATTAAACTACATAATTTATCCAATTGAAACCTAAATAAAACGTTTATTTATTTTAAAAATCCTACTGTTTAAATGAATTGATCCTTTACGGTATAATTTACATTTGCCTTGATTTCTCATTTATTATGCAAAACAGTAAATTTCAATTGCTACCAACATTATAAATGGAATTTTCCTTGGTTACATCTTATTTGGATTCAACATTCTTCATTTACAAATTTATTTCGCTTTAACTACAGTAATTTAGCGGATAAATTGAATTTGATTTCATATTAAAATTGAAAACTAATAAAATAAGTAACGTACAATAATTATAGTTATTCACTCTATTTCACATATCTACATTCAGTTACTACCTTAGATAAGTTTACACTTCTCCTTTAAATCTTATCCAATTATGACCTAGCAGTCGTTTCAATAAATTGGATTGCATTGAATTTGGTTATCAATCAATGCCATTTACATTACTGCCTTAATCTACACAGTTATTATTAGAAAATCTTATTGTATTGGTAAATTTAATATTTGCTTTAGATTACCTGTTTTGAATTTTTATGCTTAAGAGCAACACTTTACCCTTTCCACTTGTTATGTATTGCTACATTGGTTACTATAACATTGAATTCATAAATTTACCACAAATTACATCATTGCATAAATAAATGCAATCTTCCCATTTGTTTTCTTATATTTATTTCTTAGCCTATAAATAACAATTTACATCACTTAAATTTTCTCGTCATTTAGTCATTTGCTTCATTATAAATTTCAAATCTTAATTTCTTTCTAAATTAAATTATTTAGATCTTATTAAAATGACCAATTTACTTTATTTCAATCTATTGCCATATAAACATTTAAATTGTTAACCTTTAATTACAGTTACTATATCTAATTCCTACACTTACTCAAATAAAATCTTAAGACTTTTATTTCATTCTAAATTAGATTAGAAATCATATTAAATTAACTCATTTAATATCATCAAATTTAACGGGTCGTTACACTCTCCCCCACTCAAAACTTTTCGTCCTCGAAAAGGAAAAAGAAAAGAGAAGGAAGAATTAAATAAACAGTACATCTTTAAACAATAATTTACTAAATTTATTACCTTAAATAAAATATACCCATTTTATAATGATTATATCCTTATGTACTAAAATAAATAAAGATTGGAAAACATTTTCAAATAATCTCTAAGTGGTTTCAGCCACTAACAACAAATCAATCCAACAACCATAGATCAAACAATAACAATTCAACCAACAATCCATTAACCCATTACAAATTTTTATTCCTACATTAGTTGTTTGATCTTTTCATTCATATAACGGTTTATATTTTATTTTCATTTATTTTCATTCATATACCACATAAATTATCTTTTTATAATCTACATTTATTTCTAACAACTTCAAATTTTATTTCTTATCAGTGGTTGTTTCCTTATTTCTACTTATTACTTACCATTATTCATTTTTTTTTATTCAGGTTATGTAAGTTTCTTTTATTTGTATTACATTTAATGCACTTCTCAATTTCAACCATTATTCTTATAAATAAAGGATTTTATTAATTTATTACTTAGGGTTTGCAGTCATTTATTTATATTGCCCACATTCTATCATACTTAAGTTAATAGCCCTACACATCAATCCTTATTTATTAAAGAATTTCATTTTATTTACTTAAATTTAAAATCATCTATTTATAATACTTCCCTTTAATTTTGGTAAAATTTCAATTATAACTTAAGTTTATACCATTAAATTCTTATTTATAATAGCAATTCATTGAATACTTCATTATTTCCAAAATTTCTACTTGTATAATATTCTATTTCAATCACTTATTTAACATTTCAACTTTTAATATTTGGTAAGTTATATATGTTAAAGAAAATGCAAAAGAACTTATACAAGTTTTATCTCATCCTTTAATTATGTTCATTGTTCAATAAATCTTTACCTTTTCTTATAAGTTAAAATTTTAACTTCCTTTATAATGTAGCATTAAAGTCTCTTATTCTATTTAGGTTTCAATTCTTAATTAAATTCTATTCCACTACCATAAATGAAACAATTAATTAATGGAAATTTTAGAAGTAAATACCGGGTTAAACTTCAATAGATAAATATATCTTTATAACTTATATACCTCTAATTATAATTAAAACAATTAAACCTTTAGATATTTCCAAAACAAATCTGCAGTAGAATTCACTACAGTAGCCTTTCCCCTTCGAAACTCGAAAATGAAAGTCGATGATGCGGCCGCCATCACCGAAATTATTTTCCAGCGACAGAGAGGAAAGTGCAAAATTTATTTTCTCCAAAATTTTCTTTAAAACAATTTCTTCCGAATTAAAATGAAATATTTATATCGTAAAGTATTTATAACATATTATTATACTCTAAAATCCTTTGAAAGCAAATTTTCCAAAATCCCGGACTTAAGTCCTAAAATTTTCAAATTTCATTGATTTTAAATTTCAATCTTATTTTACCTATTATTTAAAATTTTATTCCTCACAACCAATCTATTGCAACCAAAAATATATATTATTTGAAAATTTTATTTTATATATATAGAAAATATAATAGGAAAAATTATTTCATTCACCTATATCAAAACAGATATTATGTCGGTCTGTCCTATTTAGCGTTTAGAAACCCCTATTGATGTCACAGCGTCCCGTGCATCAACCAGAATTTATAAATACAAAACGGAACAGATTAACACAATATCAAAATCTTTTTATAACACTAACAAATACGCTCTCTTATATATATACACTCAGCGACTCCCATAGGGTATTACTTCCCTATTAGTAAAGAGTCAAACCCAACAAAGCTAAGGCTTATCGCTAAACCAAAGCTCTGATACCAACTGTAACGTCCCGCCTTTTCGTACGATTTAAACAGACACACGCGCCAATTCAAACCATACGGAAGGGCGGATTGTTATGGGGTAAATAAGAAAACAAAGAAGAAATAAAACAAAATAAAATCTCACAGCGGAAGGATAAAATATAATAACAAAATATACAGTTTATAAAACTGTTTACAAAACATTAGATTCTTCTTTATACAACTAAATATCAGAGTTCACATACCAATAATATCAATGCAGCGGAATATAGTGTAGTGGAATAATAGTAGATAATAGTAATACAAATCTTCGTCTTCGTCCTCCAGAGCTAAAACTTCAAATCCTGAAACGCTCGGACTGACCCGAGCGAATTTGAAAAGACAAAAACACTCGAGTCAGAACTAAAAGAACTTATGTGAGTTAAATCAACAGGTGTAAATATGAGTACAGTAACTCAAGAGATGCTCGGTATTTACATCTCCTAAGGATCCGTTAAACTATTTACTATATAGTATATTGCGCTATTATAATAGTGTCTAATTATAAAATAAACTTACTTTTAAATAGCGTTAAGGGGTTACCCATATAGCCCTTAACACAGAATATATTCCCATAGTCTATACAGTACCGTAATCTCCCCCGTACTGGGCGTCGTCAGAGGGCACTCCATAGGTATGGTACAAAGCCAAAATCGTATAAGGCGCGCTAGGGTAGGTGACACGGCACAACTAGGCAATGCCAGGGTAGATATACCAATTGCTATTCGGGCTGGTGGTAACGCATAGCCGCAGCTACCGCCCACCTCGAACTAACACCCCCAAATCAAAGAAATCAATAGTGGCCACCGAAACAATCCAAAGTCAGAGTATAGTATCGAAGGAGTGCGTTCGATCAGAGGAATGACCTCATTGGCCCGAGAATCGCTCCTATTTTAGCCACCTTATGCCAACTCACGGGAGTTGGGTCCACGTATTTACCTTACAGGAAACGTCGCCACCAAACTGCTTCATTCTGGAATCTCCACCGCGTACACGGTTGGTCAAAGTGGTTTTCGGTATCGACAGAGAGTACGTCCATATCCGATCCCGGTCTCTTTGCCAACCCATCGTTATTATAACACCGCGGTCATTTAAAAATAGTTTATACTTTAAAACCAAAATAAAATTTCCCATAAGATATCAAATTAAAACCAAAAATAATATGATATCATTTTATCTCAAATATAATCCTTTTCCAAAATCATACTGGTTTAAAATTTAAAATATCTGGAAACCAAACATTTGAATTATACTTTCAAAACATAATATTTCGGAATTCATACTTTTAAAACCATAACTTCTAAAACTTGAATGGTTTGGATATTCAAGGTATATAAAATAAGTGGTTCAACTTTAAGGTTACATGATAAAGGAAATAATTTCCATGGCTTTACAAATATATTTCTTTATTTAAAGTCCAAACCAAAATTTTAATATCACTTTCAAGTTCCAAAACCACTTCAATTCCTATATATATATATATATATATATATATATATATATATATATATATCCATTTGGAGTATTAATATTTCAAAACTAAAGTTGGATTTTATTCTTTCAACAATTTGATGTTCCATTATTTAGTCTTGAATATTCACATAAATTCCTTTAATAAAATTCCAATTTCTAGCAATTAAATATTTTCTCAAATTTACTTTATACTAGAATATTCATTTTTAAATCTATCTTAGAAAATCCAGTTATAAATATCATATCTTAAAATTTCCAAACTTAACATATAATATAAATTATCAAATTCCATTTTCTCAATTTTTCGATTTTTATTTAACAGATTTATACACAGCTTAAATTCAAAAATTCAGCTTCATATGTATATATATAGAAGAATAATATTTATAAAATATCAAATTTAAAACTTTTTTGTAAACCGTATCCCATCCAAAACATCGAAATCACTTTTTTTTTTTAAAAAATTTGTATATAGACCACGGTGCCTGTATATAGTTTTCTATCCTATGGTCAAGTGATACGGATATTTATCATTTCAATCCGCAATTTAAAAATAAAATGCGGTTGTATATCATTTCAAACCACAATCCCGAATGAAATGAAAATGCATGATAACTTGCAGTTTAATGACATATAATAAAACATCCATTCATCCAACATCATCCATCATCCAAATCACAATCATCATCCAATAATAAATCAATATCAATATATATCTGATAATATATAAAAGGTAATAACTGGCAGTTAAAAATCAAAATAAATTTAACAACTATTAAACTAACGGTTTATATTCAGTAATAAATTTTATAACTGTTTCTAGCAGTTTATATGCAAATAAATAAATTCTAACTGTCAATTAATATGAAATAAATAAAGTAAATTAACAGTTAATTTAAATAAATGCGAATAAACAGATATGATGAATAAAACATGCCAACAGTTCTAAATAAATTTCTACTCATATCAAATATTAATTTAACAAACATAAAACTTTTAGAAGTTGTGAGTGGGTTAAAACACTCACCTTTTTGAATTTAAATAGAATTTAAATCCGATTTAAATTCAAAAATTCGACGGTCTCCAAATCAGTCCAAACCAGCGTCAACGGATCCAGAATTTAATTACGATCCTAACAAAAAAAAATTTGCGTAGAGAAAGTTACTCGATTAAACGCTTGAAAATTTTAATTTAAAATAAAACAAGAAAACAAATTCTCACCCACTACAATCATGCCACGTCACCATCACACGCATGCTACAGCCGAGACCAATATACACGTTCGGCCTCCCCCTTTTTACCGCCCTTTGACCACCAAGAACTCCTCCCACCGGCCACCATACGTCGCACCACCATCACCAATACGCTCGCCTCCACCGGCCGCCCAAGATGCCCCAGGTCCGAACCCCCATAGCCACCTCCGGCCGTCCCCTTTTTCCAGCCTTAAATTGCCAAATTCGTCGTCCACGTCCAACCATCTGCGCCACGACCACCTCCAAATCACTCGGCATCCCGATCTCACCAGAACCCAGAACCAATTTGCATATCGCAGCTCCAATCGTAAAACGCCTAAATTTAACTTAGGGTTTCGAATTTCTGGCTTTGACTGTGATTTGCCGCAAATCGAAGCGCAATCTCGAAAACCAGACAGCAGCCGCTGATTCGTATCGTTGATATCTTCGACATATATTTTTTTGAAATTTTTCTGGAGAGTTTGAATTTTCATTGAAATTTTGAATTGTAGATAGATCTAGGTTTTGCAATCATTGAGGAAGAGAAAGAGATGAAGAAAATGAATGTACAGCCAAATGATAGAAGATGGAGGCTAGGGTTTATCACAGCATATATATAGACAAATTGTAGAAGGCTAGGTGGACACGAATTACGAACGTGCTAAGCGGTAGTTGGCCCAAAAAGCCCGTTCTGACCCCGGAACGAAATTTATTAAACCCATATATCCAAATAGATATTTTAAAATATTCTGAACGCAATGGAAAAGGTTTCACGTCCAAATTTGACCGTATGAAGAAGTTATGCTGAAAACAAAATTGATTTCAAATTGATTTTAATTAATTCGATTTCAAGGCGTTTCGCGTCCGTACGATCAAACGACAAGTCCGATCGATACGAAACTTGAAACCCTACAAAAATTCACCCATACGGATCCGATGAAACTGGTTTCGTCGAAATCCGAGTCCCTGGCCAAAATGGCTATTTTTATATTAATTTAATAAATTAAGAATTTGTAAAAAAAATCCAATTTTTATATTTCAGTTTCCGAATTTGGTAAATTTTGTCACTTAAAATCTTCAAACATTCAAAATGATCTAACAAATTTTTAAATGTCAATTTCATTAAAGATCAAATCCATATAAATATTAAATCTCATAAAAAAAATCCAAATTACAGGTAAATTTCCAAATTTACTTTTTAAGTTGTATTAACCTATATTCATTCCTTTCATAAATTTCAAATATAAGGGTTTACCATTGGATTGCAAATTATCACAAAATATCCCATTTCACGAAATTCTTAATTTAACGTGATATTTACATTTTCCCTTGGTTAATTTCAATAAATCCAAATTATCGTATATTAAATCCAATTATATAAAGCTTGATTCCCATTTTAACTCGTTTGGTTTTCACTTAACCTTTTACAGTGAATTAAATTCCAATGTATAATTGAAACTTAATTTCCATTTGATTCCACTATTTCATTAAATATCCTCATATTCTAGCTAAATTCCAACTAACGTTTTAATTAGCTATTTCGATTTCATTTAATTGCAATTAACATACTATGGTAATTTAAATTCCATTAAATACATAAATAAATGTTGATCCCCATTTTTTTACGTTATATTACATTGGTACTTCTATATACAACTTAGCTTTGTATAAATGTTTGAATGTGGAATCTTGTCTATTTCTCGTATTAGTTAAGATTTAAAAATCCATTAATATTTATCAGACTCCATTAACGTAATGGTTAAATATTAATTTCACTTGTTCACAATCAATCCAAAATTTGAATTTCAAATTCCAAAGGAATCAATAAATCTTGATTTTTCTTTGCTTCTTAAATCACCCAATCGTCATGTTATAATGGAAACTAACATTCATTACTCCTTATAGAATTTACTATCTTAAATGACAAATCAAATTACCCTAACAGCACTAATTTAGGGCGATTAATTTCAATTGATTTTTCCATTAAACTACATAATTTATCCAATTGAAACCTAAATAAAACGTTTATTTATTTTAAAAATCCTACTGTTTAAATGAATTGATCCTTTACGGTATAATTTACATTTGCCTTGATTTCTCATTTATTATGCAAAACAGTAAATTTCAATTGCTACCAACATTATAAATGGGATTTTCCTTGGTTGCATCTTATTTGGATTCAACATTCTTCATTTAAAATTTATTTCACTTTAACTACAGTAATTTAGCGGATAAATTGAATTTGATTTCAGATTAAAATTGACAACTAATAAAATAAGTAACGTACAATAATTATAGTTATTCACTCTATTTCACATATCTACATTCAGTTACTACCTTAGATAAGTTTACGCTTCTCCTTTAAATCTTATCCAATTATGACCTAGCAGTCGTTTCAATAAATTGGATTGCATTGAATTTGGTTACCAATCAATGCCATTTACATTACTGCCTTAATCTACACAGTTACTATTAGAAAATCTTATTGTATTGGTAAATTTAATATTTGCTTTAGATTACCTGTTTTGAATTTTTATGCTTAAGAGCAACACTTTACCCTTTCCAGTTATTATGTATTGCTACATTGGTTACTATAACATTGAATTCATAAATTTACCACAAATTACATCATTGCATAAATAAATGCAATCTTCCCATTTGTTTTCTTATATTTATTTCTTAGCCTATAAATAACAATTTACGTCACTTAAATTTTCTCGTCATTTAGTCATTTGCTTCATTATAAATTTCAAATCTTAATTTCTTTCTAAATTAAATTATTTAGATCTTATTAAAATGACCAATTTACTTTATTTCAATCTATTGCCATATAAACATTTAAATTGTTAACCTTTAATTACAGTTACTATATCTAATTCCTACACTTACTCAAATAAAATCTTAAGACTTTTATTTCATTCTAAATTAGATTAGAAATCATATTAAATTAACTCATTTAATATAATCAAATTTAACAGGTCGTTACAATATTGATGCATGTGGAACTGTTTAGGAGCGGTGTTGATGCAGAGTGGTAAAGTCATTGCCTACACATCTAGGTAGCTTAGACCGCTTGAAGTTAGGTATCCTACTCATGATTTGGAGTTAGCAGCTATGATATTCGCATCGAAGATTTGGAGACATTATCTCTTAGGGGAGCGGTTTGAGTTATACATCGATCATAAGTCTTTACGTAATTTATTCTCTTAGAAGGTGTTGAATTTGAGACAACAGAGGTGGTTGGAGTTTTTAACTGCATATGATTTTGGTATAAAATATACATCAGGAAAACGTAATACGGTGGCTGTTTCTCTTAGCAGAAAACATTAGAGTGTGATGTTAGCTATGTTGACAGAGTGGAAGGATTTAGAAGCTTTAGTCAGTTGTGATGTGCAGTTAAGATCGACTGCTGGTTCTAGCTAGAGTACCGCTAGGTTGTCTTGTTTAGAAATTCGACCAGTATTGATTGAGAAAATTGCTTCTACGTAGAAAGAGGACCTAGTATTAGATGAAAGGATCAGAAGGCTTGAGGTTGGAACTGAGATCGATGATCTAAAGGATTTTAGCCTTGACCAGAAATGATGGATAAGAAAGAAGGGATAGTTGTGTGTTTCGAATGTGGGGGACTTAAGGAAAGAAGTTCTTGGAGAATTTCATCGATCCGAGTTCACGATTCATCATTGAGGAACCAAGATGTATTAGGATACAAAGAGGAGCTTCTATTAGGAAGGCATCAAGAGGGATGTTGACTTGTGGGTTAGACCATTTGCAAACTGTCAACAAGTGGAAGCTGAACATCAGAAACTAAGTGAGTTATTTCAACCTTTAGAGATTCCATTTTGGAAATTGGATTTGATATCTATGGATTTTATAGGCGGGTTTCCAAGGTCAAATAGAGGTAATAAAAGTATATGGTTTATAGTGGGCAGATTGTCCAAAAATTTCCATTTCATTCCAGTTAAGTTAACCAGAATGACACAAGTTTTAGCTAAGTTGTTCATGAAGAACATAGTTAGACTGCATGGAGTTTCTAGTAGTATAGTTAGTGACAAAGATGCATTGTTCACTAGTGAATTCTGGAAGAGTCTACAAGAAGTGATGGGTACCAAGCTTAATACGAGTACTGCGTATCACCCTCAAACGGATGGGCAGACAGAGAGAGTCAACAAGGTACTTGAAGATTTATTAAGAGCTTGTGTATTAGACTTTGGTGGATCTTGGGAGGATCACCTACATTTGGTTGAGTTTTCCTATAATAATAATTACTGGACTAGTATAGGATGGAGCCGTTTGAAGCTTTGTATGAAAGACCATGTAAATCACCAACATGTTGGTTGGAGACTGAAGACAGATTAGTATTTGTTCTAGATTTAGTTAGAGAGGCTCAGAGAAGATTGAGTTAATCTGAGAAAGGATGATGGAAGCTATGTCAAGATAGAAGACTCATGTAGATAAGAGATGCAAGGACCTAGAATTCTCAGTTGGAGATAAAGTTTTCATTAAGGTATCACCAATGAAGGGTGTGATACAATTTGGAAAATCAGGAAAGTTAGCCCAAAGATATGTAGGTCCATTCCAGATTGTAGAAAGGATTGGAAAGCTCGCATACAGAATAGAGTTGCCGAGCAGTTTGGGAGGTGTCCATAATGTATTCACGTGTCTCATCTTCACAAGTATGTGCATGATCCAGAGACTAATGTTCCTCCGACAGCATTGGATGACTTAGTGGTATAGCCTAATTTGACTTTTTTGAGAAAACCAATTCGGGTTGTAACTAGAGATGAGAAAAGATTAAGAAACAAGACAGCCAGGTCGGCGAAAGTTCAGTAGAGCGGCAATGAGAAGGACTGTACTTGGGTGACAGAGGACAGGATTAGAAATACTTATCCTAATCTGGTTTGAGGGTATGTCTATGTTAGATTTATACAGATAGTTGCTAGTCGGTTAGACTAGTATGGTTGTTAGGTGTTGTTACAGATGATTGCAATGTTTAGTATTTATTCCCTACCGAATTTCGAGGATGAAATTCTTTAAAAGAGAGCCCGTAACATCCCTAATTTTTGGTAACATTATCCAGGAAATTTAATTAGATAAATTAAACAGAATAATAAAGATAAGGAGATTGAGATTCGAATAAATTATATACACAGGGTCGTGCTTATCAACAAGGTAAATGGGCTTTAAATTGGTTTATTAGTTAATTAGACTACACAGAGGCATATTAATAAATTAGCCAATCTATTATACGCGGCTATAACTTCTCGTTTGTGTCCATTCTCTTTTTCTCAAATCAAATATAAAATGCAAGTAACCTTCAGATAGCCGACCATTATCAAGGAGGGAAAGAGGAATTTTAATCTAAAGCTAGGGAGGATTAATTAACAACAAATCTCAAATTCCTTATCAAATTTAAGGTGAATAATAATTCATTCCATCTCGTTTTAGTTTATAATCATGTGATTTCAGAATTGAGTATTTACCTTGTTTCTATGATATATTAGATGATGATATGCCTAATTTATGGATTGTTTGATTTAAACAATTTATTTATAAATGTACTGCATAGGGTTTTAGGGTCAAAACGTTGGTTTATTTATTTCAAAATGCCATGGAAATTTTGTATGTTAAGTAAAATATGATTTTGGAGACGGGTTTTAATTTCTAGAATTTTCCAAGCTATTGAAATTTTATTATGAATTTTTGATGAAAAATATGATGTAGTTGGGTTTAAAATTTATTTTGAAATTTTCAAGTAGAAATTGGGTCTGAAAATTTTATATGTTTGATTACATTACGAAATTGAATTTCTATGATTTTTGGGGATTTTTCCCAACTGATTTAATAGGGGAAATAAATTATTTTAAAAGAAGGGCTTCTTAGCAAATGGCGGTTTTTGTTTAAATGGAAAGATTTTAACGTTGAAGTCCTTTAACTTTGGATTTGAATAAATGCAGCAGTTTTAGATGTAAAGTATTTGAGAAGTTTTGTGGAAGCCAATCAGTGTTTTACAAATATGCAAGTTGTTAAAAAGAAATTACTAAAAGTTGCTATAATTCAGCTTTTAAATTAGAAAAGGGTGTTCCACCTCTATTAGTAAGTACCTTTCGACTCCATTGACTCCGCCTCGTCCCAATCGAAACCAACATAGTCAAAACCGCTATAGTCGAAACCAATACACAAGATATCACTTAGATGGTATGCAATGGATGTAAAGGAGGGCGGAAGCCTTAGTGTCGAAAGGGTAGTTTCTAATGGGGTCTAAATCCTGCTTTGTTTTCGAAAGTTAAAGTCTGGCCTTGTTTTACTTAAAGATTTCGACATTGTCAAAACGTATGGTTTCAAAAGTGTTTTATAATTAGCCTTTGAAGCAGGTTTTCATATTTTGTTAAAGTATTAGCTTTCGAAGGGTTACCTTATTCCTTAAATAAGAGCTTTCGAAAGGACTGGTTTCGACCAAGTCGAAACCAAGCCGCTAATTCCCCTTTCGACTGCATTGAAGTCATTTATGTTGTCGAAGAGGTTACTTTTGTCTTAACCTAAGTCTTTTTCCTTAATGCTTTCGAAGGGGTTGAGGGTTTTGAAGGTGATGGAGTCTAAAGGGGTTTCGACTTTGTCCTTCAAAGTTTTGATTTTAACGGACTTTGCTTTCGACTAAGATGGTTCTGACATCAACAATTTTCCCCCAAACTATTTTTTGTTGGTTTCTAAAGAGACACTTTTGTATATAACCATTTTGATCCAAATGATGTTTTAAAGAGTAAACCCTAAGCTTTCGAAAGGGTATTTTATGTGTTTCGAAGCTATGTTTTAAAGAATGTTTTCTTGATACCTTCAAATGATATCTTTGATTTCGAAAGGTGTGTGTGTATATACTTAGAATTTAAAAAGAGATTTTTATGCCTTCGAAGGTAGTCATCCAGGGGTTTCGAAAGTGATGTTTTAAGGTTTCAAAATAAATAACTCATTCTCATTTTTAAGGAAATACCATAGCATAAACAATTAAATATTTTGGAAATATTATTCACATTGTTATTAACCCATAACTGTATTTTGGGGAAAGGGCAGAATAATCAGTTAGGTTGACCAAGTAGTGAATATAACTTAACAGATGTTAAATTCTTAATTGAAGATATTGGTAGGGGCCAATAGGTTTACAGTAAGCCCATGAAAACTGTATGATATTGGTACCATCAGTTTGAAAGGACTTTAATTTTAAAGGACTTTGCTTTCGACTAAGACGGATCTGACACCATCAGTTTTTCCCCAAATTAATTTTTGTTGGTTTCTAAAGAGATGCTTTCGTATACAACCATTTTGACCCAAATTATGTTTTAATGAGTAAACCTAATGCTTTCGAAGTGTACTTTATGTGCTTCGAAGCTATGTTTTAAAGAATGTTTTCTTGATACCTTCAAAAGGTATCGTTGGTTTTGAAAGGTGTATATATATACACTTATAGTTTTGAAAAGATATTTATATGCTTTTGAAGGAGGTCATCTAGGGGTTTCGAAAGTGATGTTTTAAGGTGTAACGACCCGGAAAATTTTAATAATTTTAATTGATTCTATAACGTATTTAATTGATTATTAGTGAAATCTTATAATAATTGAATTTTTAAATAAAATGTTTATATATTTAGAATACGTATATTTAACTATAGCAGATTGTAAATTTTCAAATAATTTTAAGGAAGTTTATTTAATTGAGAAAACGTGCTGTCCAATTCAAGCTATTAATTGCTTTAATTGATTTCTGAATCAGTGCGTAACGGTTTCTTTTTACTACCGTTAAAGATTTCTATTGCTTAATACTTTTCCAATTCAGGTAGACTTTTCCATTCGTAACCATTAATAAATTTGAGATCATCGACCTTGCTTTTATTATTCCTTGTAGTTTCGTGCACTGACTTTACCTTTCCCACTACCCATAATTTTCTCTATACGTTTCTTTTGCAATTGAAGCGTATATTTATATTTATGGTGGTGCGTTTATTCTGGTCTCTCTTTATTTTTGTTTTTAACGCTTGAAAGAATCTCAAATCATCAAGCTAGTAGCATCCGTTCCTTCCCTCGCTTTCATAAGGCCTATAATATATAAACCACTTGCTTATAGATCTGAACACAACTTTGTCATCAAATTTAATGTGCCTTCCTCTCCCTATTATTTCGGTTCCAACCTTCCTAGTGAATGGCTTTAATAATTTTTGGCTAAATCATAGCTACGGACTTTTCAAATTTCTTTCATTTTTTTATTTATTTCCAATTTCTTCATTTGCTTCAAAAATTTTGAACGTGCCTAATCATCTCAGCATGTATATATAATGTAAGCCTACCTTTCCTTGGAAAGCTATTGCTCACAAAATTTCCTGATTTCTTTCCTTTTATCCATTTTTATATCCTTGACTTTCAAAACTCATTATGTGTTGTACAAACAAACAAAAATTTATTGCCTTAAGTGTATAGCTAAATCAACTATTGACCGTTACAATTACTTTTATTTTTATATTCATTTCACTTTATTACTTAAATAACATTTTGATGAATTAATAGACAGCTTTACGTTTCTTTTGCTTTTGAAAACTTTATATTTATAGTGTACGTTTCTTTTGCATTTCAAAAATTTGAAACATGCTGCCCCATTTAAGCCATTAATTGTTTTAATTATTTTTCTTAATCTACATATAAACGTTTCTTTTTATTATTCCAGGATTTACATCCATACTTTAATCTCTGCTGTTCCATTTATTTCATTTGAAATCTAAATTTATTTACCATTCATTTATACGCCTCTTTCTCTTCCCTGTTTTACCTCTTCGTTTCCGTGTTTCTAGGAATATATATATATATATATATATATATATATATATATATAGAGTATAGCATAGATTGCATCTTCTTTTCTTTCTGTAGGCTATTCGTTGCCCTCAAATTAATATTAAAAGAGGAGAGAGCTTTGTAAATATTATATAAAGTCATATAGCACGTTCACATATCAGATGCAGACCTACGTTTATATTTAAGAAACTAGCATTTTCTCTGTTGCCTGAAGAATGCCCTTCGCCATGTCATGTTGCTTGAATCACGCATGCATTCTTCCTTTAAAAATCGCCTGTTCTCATCTCCCCTCCATCTTTTCTTATTTCTTCCAAACCTGAGCATGAGCTCTCTCTTTTCCTTGGCCTGCCTCCTCCCCATGGCTGCATGCATTAGTTGGCAAAACATTTCCTCTCTGGTTTTTAAAAGTAAGTACGCATTTTATTTGATATAAGTCTATTTTATATATTAAGAACAATATAGATTGTGCATAAGTTTTGTTTTATATGTTTACTGCAACTATGTGGATTTTGAATTCCCTAACAGTTGAACTTTAAAAATAATAATATATTTCATAATAGTATATATATGATAATTGTTATATTTATAAACGTGTATATAAATATTTAACTTCTGTTCATATATAAAGGTTAGTATATATTTATACCGTATTATGTATATTATTTTAAGATTTTATGGTGTATAGTTTTTGACTTTTGTTAGCATATAGTTATCGTACGGCTTTTAGATACGTATGTTTTACTAACTAGTTGATAAGTTAAATATATATATATATACGCGTTTTATTTTACTATTGATAGCTTACGGTATATATGGTATAAGTTTGGCAGCCTTCTATTAATATACGTATTTTTATATGTTTTATATATTTTGTTATAACAGTTTCAACTATAATAAAATATGTTATTTTATTAGCTTTCATATGTTAGATATATAAAATATAGTATTTCAATTTTCGTTACTGTTTTGGTATATATATTATATAAAATTGGTGGGTACAAGTTTGATAGGTCAATTTATAATATATATATTTTTATGATTGTTTTAGTATTTTAGAGTCTACCGTACTATATTTTATTTTATTTCAACAATTTACATAAGTTATATTTAAAATGTAGGTATATATATAAAATTTTCTATGGTAGTTTTACAGTATAAGTTATATCAATATTTTATAATTTCAATAGTATATGCTTTCAAAAGTTTATTTCATGTCAGACTTAAGGTTGTTTGCACTGACTGATATACGTTGGATTTTTTTTTTAAGGGATGTGTATTTTGATTTCAAGTATAGTCATATGTATAGTCATACAAATTGGTAGAGGAAATGTTATATAGTATATATATGGTTATATTAATATAGTCGGTCTGCACACCTATGTATATATATTAACCGAGGTATGCATATTTTGTTGCATATTTTATAAACTGTGTCTGCATATGTTGGCTAGTTGTATATAAGCTCACTTATCCTATTTATCTTCCTTGATCCAATTCTGATTTGAATTCGTCTATTCCTATTATCAGCTTTGATCATTGAACCGTGTCCATCTAGCTTTGTTTTAGAATTCGGATCTGGATTTCATAACTCTCTTCTTTTTCTCTGGCCTCGAAAGGTGAGAAATCACTCACGATTAATGTTCTTTTATTCACTAAATTTGATTTCAATTGAGACGACAATTGAAATATGAGGCTGTAGTTATTTAAATTGTTATATATGCTATTATCTGTAGCTATTCACTTATGGGATATGACACCATATCCTATTGTTTGTATATTTATTTTGATGATATATGCCTGTTGTTATTATTATTGACATATCTGTTATCACTCTGCAAGTTCCCTGTTAGTACAGAAATCACTATGGGTTGAAATGATACATACCCGAACAGACTTTAGAATAGGAGAAAATCGTTATGGGTTGAAATGATAAACCCAAGCGATTTTCATTTAATTGAATTGGGATTACGGGTTGAAATGCTATCCACCCGTATACATTTAGTGTACGGATTGAAATGATAAATATCCGTAACACTTGACCATATGATAAGAAATATATACAGACATCGTTGGTCCATATATATAAATATTTTGAAATTTAATTCATTGTTTTGGAAAGAAATATATGGTCTTATTAAATGTTAATCCTTAAATTTTTTCATAGATAAAGGGTAATGATATATAGATTTAATAATATTTAATTTAGTCAAAATTTGATTTAATACATAAATTATGATAAATATTTATGTAAATTTTATTCCAAAAAGTATTATGCAATTTACTAAGATTGGGAGATAAATGTGGGTTTATCTAAATGGTATTTAAATAAGGATTTATTCAATTAAATCAATTTGAAATTATTGAATGGGAAATTTAAGGGTATGATTTTGTAACTGGATTTTTATTTAAGTGATTTAATGAATATTTCACGTTTAAATAAATTAAAGAAAATATTGAGTAAAATGTAATTTAAGGTTACTTAAATGATATTGTATCTAATGAGGGATTAATTTAAGACTAGATAATAATGAGGTTAAATCGAGATCTATATGGAACTATTAAATTGAACATTTAATTAAATATTAAAGCTTTGAACTATATTGGGATTTAAATGGTTTATTTTGAGATTCGGATATGTATTTGAAATCAGTATAGTTGAATTTATTATTTAGAAACTAAATTGATTAAAAAGTTAGTTTGAAACGTTGAATACTTAAAGTTTTGAAATATACTGAATATAAAGGGTATTTTGTGATTTCAAATCCGAATTTGAGATCGATAAAATTGAAGTGGTTATTTTAGAAATTGAGTTGAATTTAAATTAATAAATTGAGATTGAAATAGATTTAAATGGAATGGTCGGGTTGATGTTAAACGATTTGTTAAGTTGAGGGAATTGAAATTACTTTACCGTACAAATTATTTAATATATAAAAATACTATTTGGGAAGTATAGAGATATTTGAAGTGAAAATGATATTTGGTTTTGAAGTATTAATTAAGTTGAAAAGACTACAGTGTTATAGTGTATATTTCTATCTTTTAGATAGTTCCATGGACCCTTAGAGGATGGTTATCCCAAACATCCTCTAAGTTAATTATATTTCAGTTGATATTTCACTTGAGTTAGATTTATAGATATAAGAATGTTAATCCTGACTCGAGTGTTTTGTGTTTTGCTTTACGCTCGGGTCAGACTGAGAGATACAGCATTTGAGACCCACCTTCGAAGTTGGAGCTTTGCTTGAAGATCCAGCTATCTATCCCTTCAGTCATCCAGTTGATTGGTTCAGAGAAGCCATCTGTTGCATTGGAGACTTCATGGCATTTGAACTATTCAGTTGTATTTTATTTCTAACTCTGAGGTATATAGTAGCTTCATGAACTACTATTCTTTATCTATTCCGCTGCATTGTATTACTCTGTGTAAGTGATCTATGATTGATTTATTTACTGTATATTTTAAGTTTTGCCAAATTTTATTAACAATTCGGTATTTTGAATTATTCAAGTCGGACATGTACGGTTTTATTGTCGATTTGAATGGTCCAAAATAGCGGGTCGTTACAGTTGGTATCAGAGCTTTGGCTCTAGGCAAAACTTAGCATATATGGTAAATTTATTTACAGAATCACTTTCGCTCGAGTTGAATCTCTTCCTTTTGACTCGATTTCCTTTGAATTTTGGAATGTCCCTCGGTTTCGAAATTCATTCTGTCTCTCCCTATTTATATTCGTTTAATTCTGGAGTATCCCACAACTACACTGAATGTTTTGTAAAGGGGGTGAAAACTCCTTTACAATTGGCGTTGATTCACCGGAGATTTCTGTATCCTCGGTTTACGATGCTGCTATATCTTGGTATGCCGAATTCTATCGCTGGCAATCGAATGTCGATTTGCTTTAGAATTCCGCATCAATTATATTCCTGAAGTCACGGTTGACCCGGTTAAGGTCGCCTGAGATTTATAGAAGTATATCCATCTTTTATTTTGTAATTTGATTTTCTCAACTTTGTTTGAGCCCATCTTCGTATCAGGATTCTATTGATTAGAGTTCCTCAAAATTAAATCTTTATCTTTGTTTTGAAATCCATTCTTGAATCATCCTTTGAAAATCGGGTTTGTTGTATTTTAAAATTGTTTTATACGAAATTATTATTTTGATAACTATGATTTTATTCTATATATAAAAGTGAAAATGTTTTCGATAAGGATTATATACCTATATATAAAACGAATAAGAAATGTTATTCTATATATAAAAGTTTGAAAGGATTGGAAATTTTGAAAATTTATAAGAAAGTGATTTATATAAAAAGGATTTATAACTGAAGGGTTAAATTTGAAATTCGAGAATTGAATTCCGATATTTTGAAATCGGTTTTAAGATTTTGGGAAAATATATAAAAATAATACGATTTAAAAGTATTTTTCCGAATAAGAAATGTTTCAAATGGGTTCAAATGAATTCCAATAATTTTGAAGAAATTTCAAAGAAGTTTTCAAGAAAATAGAAGTCCAGAACTCACTTATGTCGCTGGAGAATAATTTCGGTGATGAGTGCACGCATCATCGACATTGATTTTCGAGTTTCAGAGTGGGGGAGAGGCCACTTTAATAGCTTCGCTATGCGAGTGATTTTGTAAAACCGTTTTTGATTTCAAATTCCGAAGTATAATTTGATATTTTCGGAAGATATATGTATATATTTGAAACAATTTAAAGTGAGACCGGTGTTCAGTCCTCGAGTTTTCGATTTGACTAGTAATAACTCTATTTATAATAAAAAAATGATTTCCAACTCTTAGATTTGAAATTTGATTTGATCGACTATTTTGAAGGTTCGAGCACTTCCAAATCAAGGTTTAAAAGTTTTAAACTAAGAAATTTCGAAAAGTATAAATTTTTTGATAAAGCATATAAGTTTAGTTTTGAAGAGTATGACTTAAGTAAGTTTGAAACCTTTTGTTAAGTAAGTGAATATGACTATTTTTAATTATACTAATATGGAATTTAGTTTTGAAATGTTTTGGAAAAAAAATTAATTTCAAATAATGGTTTTCAGAAAGGTAAATTGGATATTTCTAATAGAAATAGATAGTTTAAAAGTTTTAAAGGGATGATTATAAATTTGGGAAACCATTTGGAGTATAATTGATTTTGAGAAAATATTTGGTTTTGAAATTAAATTGAAATTGAAAACCAGTACTTATATGGTGATTTTGGAGATGAATTTGTTTGACTTGAATTATTTTAATTTGGAAACTGGGATAATTTTCTAAACCTATTATTTTGGGAACTTTGAAATTTAGATACTTAATTTTGAAGAAAATTTGGTGAAATCCTATATGATTTTGAAACTGAATTGATATTGAAATGATTTGAAATTGAGAACCTTATATTGTTAAGCACTTGATTTGGGAGTGGTCGAGCTTATATAAAATGGATTTGTATAAGTATGAAGTGATTTGAAATCTATTGATTTGAAAGGTACTCAATTTGGAAAGAGAATTTTTTTTAATCTAAGTCTATATAAGTATGGTTTGATATACTATTGATTTGGAAAGTATTCGATTTGAAAATGGAATCTTATATATATATATATATATATATATATATATGGATTTTATATAAGTATGATATTTGAAAGTGTTTGAAAAGGTACTATATGATATATATTTTCGAAGTAAAGATATGGAAAGTGCCTTCTGCTTGATATCCGCTTTGTGGCCACATCATGGATTCATTCTATCGATATTATTCTCTCTGATTTTTGGTTTTCCGAATGTAATACTCGAGTGTTCCCACCGTGGGGTAACCCATGGTTTTTTTTTCTCTCGTGAATGCATAGCGCAATTGCCTGGCTGAGTCTTGCCTAGGGGTACGGATTGTTTCCTGGGGGATCCAGGCGTAACCATTGTGTATCCTGCAATCTGTGTAGGTCGCGAATAGTAGCGCAAGTGCCTGGCTGAGTCTTGCCTAGGGGTACGGATTGTTTCCTGGGGGATCCAGGCGTAACCATTGTGTATCCTGCACTCTACTAGTCATCATGGGATAACTCGCAGGGCTGAGAAAGCTTACGGATACGGATTGTTTCCTGGGGGATCCAGGCGTAACCATTGTGTATCTGCGAACCATGGTCGGACAAAGGTTTTGGTTTGGTTGTTTGTTTGGATTATACTTTCCATATCTGTTTTTAAAAAGGTTTTTCAAGTATTTTCACTGGGTGTTGAAACAGGTCTACTAAGTACTTGAAGAATTCTAGCTTTGCGTCTGATCAATGCATGGCCAGAGTCTGCAAGAATGAGGATAAACTTGTTAAAACATCGAGTTATAAAAATATTTTCGAAAGAAAGATTTATTTCGATATAAACGTATTATTATAAAGGTATTTATTATAAAAGTATTTTTCCCAACAAAGAAATTTTGAATTAATATTCGAAATTTAAATTCTTATGGTTCTAGATAAATTATTCGTGCCCGATTCTATTCTTTTGAATCTACCTCATCTGCTCAGCTTTATTTTTCACCTATATTCCGTTTTCGGAATCTACCTTCCTTTCCTTTTTGAATAAATCTGTTAAATATTGCTTATTTGTATACTACATTGTTTTGTATAAAATTTTAGTGTTATAAATATTTTTGAAGTTATAAATTTAATTTTTTTTTAAAGAAAATGATTATTAATTTATTGATAATATTTGAAAGGTATCTTGAGATAAATTAAAATTTTCATAAATTTTGGATTTAATATTTTCAATAGTCTTTGTAAATAGAAGTAATAATGTAAATAATTGTTTGCAAAGGAGTTTGAGAAGTATTAAATATTAAAGAAAATTTAATTTCATATGAAATTTTCAAATAAATATTTTAAATAAAATTTATATAGTTTTAAAATTTATTGTTTATCTTGGCTTTCAATCTATTTTTTTTCTGGTTGTTTTATTCTCCTACCTCCTTCCTTTTCGGGGACGAAAAGTTTTGAGTGGGGGAGAGTGTAACGACCCGGAAAATTTTAACAATTTTAATTGATTCTATAACGTATTTAATTGAATATTTGTGAAATCTTATAATAATTGAATTTTTAAATAAAATGTTTATATATTTAGAATACGTATATTTAACTATAGCAGATTGTAAATTTTCAAATAATTTTATGGAAGTTTATTTAATTGAGAAAACGTGCTATCCAATTCAAGCTATTAATTGCTTTAATTGATTTCTGAATCAGTGCGTAACGGTTTCTTTTTACTACCGTTAAAGATTTCTATTGCTTAATACTTTTCCAATTCGGGTAGACTTTTCCATTCGTAACCATTAATAAATTTGAGATCATCGACCTTGCTTTTATTATTCCTTGTAGTTTCGTGCACTGACTTTACCTTTCCCACTACCCATAATTTTCTCTATACGTTTCTTTTGCAATTGAAGCGTATATTTATATTTATGGTGCTGCGTTTATTCTGGTCTCTATTTATTTTTGTTTTTAACGCTTGAAAGAATCTCAAATCATCAAGCTAGTAGCATCCGTTCCTTCCCTCGCTTTCATAAGGCCTATAATATATAAACCACTTGCTTATAGATCTGAACACAACTTTGTCATCAAATTTAATGTGCCTTCCTCTCCATATTATTTCGGTTCCAACCTTCCTAGCGAATGGCTTTAATAATTTTTGGCTAAATCATAGCTACGGACTTTTCAAATTTCTTTCATTTTTTTATTTATTTCCAATTCCTTCATTTGCTTCAAAAATTTTGAACGTGCCTAATCATCTCAGCATGTATATATAATGTAAGCCTACCTTTCCTTGGAAAGCTATTGCTCACAAAATTTCCTGATTTCTTTCCGTTTATCCATTTTTATATCCTTGACTTTCAAAACTCATTATGTGTTGTACAAACAAACAAAAATTTATTGCCTTAAGTGTATAGCTAAATCAACTATTGACCGTTACAATTACTTTTATTTTTATATTCATTTCAATTTATTACTTAAATAACATTTTGATGAATTAATGGACAGCTTTATGTTTCTTTTGCTTTTGAAAACTTTATATTTATAGTGTACGTTTCTTTTGCATTTCAAAAATTTGAAACATGCTGCCCCATTTAAGCCATTGATTGTTTTAATTATTTTTCTTAATCAACATATAAACGTTTCTTTTTATTATTCCAGGATTTACATCCATACTTTAATCTCTGCTGTTCCATTTATTTCATTTGAAATCTAAATTTATTTACCATTCATTTATACGCCTCTTTCTCTTCCCTCTTTTACCTCTTCGTTTCCGTGTTTCTAGGAATATATATATAGTATAGCATAGATTGCATCTTCTTTTCTCTCTGTAGGCTATTCGTTGCCCTCAAATTAATATTAAAAGGGGAGAGAGCTTTGTAAATATTATATAAAGTCATATAGCACATTCACATATCAGATGCAGACCTACCTTTATATTTAAGAAACTAGCATTTTCTCTGTTGCCTGAAGAATGCCCTTCGCCATGTCATGTTGCTTGAATCACGCATGCATTCTTCCTTTAAAAATCGCCTGTTCTCATCTCCCCTCCATCTTTTCTTATTTCTTCCAAACCTGAGCATGAGCTCTCTCTTTTCCTTGGCCTGCCTCCTCCCCATGGCTGCATGCATTAGTTGGCAATACATTTCCTCTCTGGTTTTTAAAAGTAAGTACGCATTTTATTTGATATAAGTCTATTTTATATATTAAGAACAATATAGATTGTGCATAAGTTTTGTTTTATATGTTTACTGCAACTATGTGGATTTTGAATTCCCTAACAGTTGAACTTTAAAAATAATAATATATTTCATAATAGTATATATATGATAATTGTTATATTTATAAACGTGTACATAAATATTTAACTTCTGTTCATATATAAAGGTTAGTATATATTTATACCGTATTATGTATATTATTTTAAGATTTCACGATATATAGTTTTTGACTTTTGTTAGCATATAGTTATTGTACGGCTTTTAGATACGTATGTTTTACTAACTAGTTGATAAGTTAAATATATATATATATACACGTTTTATTTTACTATTGATAGCTTACGGTATATATGGTATAAGTTTGGCAGCCTTCTATTAATATACGTATTTTTATATGTTTTATATATTTGGTTATAACAGTTTCAACTATAATAAAATATGTTATTTTATTAGCTTTCATATGTTAGATATATAAAATATAGTATTTCAATTTTCGTTACTGTTTTGGTATATATATTATATAAAATTGGTGGGTACAAGTTTGATAGGTCAATTTATAATATATATATTTTTATGATTGTTTTAGTATTTTAGAGTCTACCGTACTATATTTTATTTTATTTTCAACAATTTACATAAGTTATATTTAAAATGTAGGTATATATATAAAATTTTCTATGGTAGTTTTACAGTATAAGTTATATCAATATTTTATAATTTCAACAGTATATGCTTTCAAAAGTTTATTTCATGTCAGAGTTAAGGTTGTTTGCACTGACTGATATACGTTGGATTTTTTTTTAAGGGATGTGTATTTTGATTTCAAGTATAGTCATATGTATAGTCATACAAATTGGTAGAGGAAATGTTATATAGTATATATATGGTTATATTAATATAGTCGGTCTGCACACCTATGTATATATATTAACCGAGGTATGCATATTTTGTTGCATATTTTATAAACTGTGTCTGCATATGTTGGCTAGTTGTATATAAGCTCACTTATCCTATTTATCTTCCTTGATCCAATTCTGATTTGAATTCGTCTATTCCTATTATCATCTTTGATCATTGAACCGTGTCCATCTAGCTTTGTTTTGGAATTCGGATCTGGATTTCATAACTCGCTTCTTTTTCTCTGGCCTCGAAAGGTGAGAAATCACTCACGATTAACGTTCTTTTATTTACTAAATTTGATTTCAATTGAGACGACAATTGAAATATGAGGCTGTAGTTATTTAAATTGTTATATATGCTATTATCTGTAACTATTCACTTATGGGATATGACACCATATCCTACTGTTTGTATATTTATTTTGATGATATATGCCTGTTGTTATTATTATTTACATATCTGTTATCACTCTGCAAGTTCCCTATTAGTGTAGAAATCACTATGGTTGAAATGATACATACCCGAACAGACTTTAGAATAGGAGAAAATCGTTATGGGTTGAAATGATAAACCCAAGCGATTTTCATTTAATTGAATTGGGATTACGGGTTGAAATGCTATCCACCCGTATACATTTAGTGTACGGATTGAAATGATAAATATCTGTAACACTTGACCATATGATAAGAAATATATACAGACATCGTTGGTCCATATATATAAATATTTTGAAATTTAATTCATTGTTTTGGAAAGAAATATATGGTCTTATTAAATGTTAATCCTTAAATTTTTTTATATATATAGGGTAATGATATATAGATTTAATAATATTTAATTTAGTCAAAATTTGATTTAATACATAAATTATGATAAATATTTATGTAAATTTTATTCCAAAAAGTATTCTGCAATTTACTAAGATTGGGAGATAAATGTGGGTTTGTCTAAATGGTATTTAAATAAGGATTTATTCAATTAAATCAATTTGAAATTATTGAATGGGAAATTTAAGGGTATGATTTTGTAACTGGATTTTTATTTAAGTGATTTAATGAGTATTTCACGTTTAAATAAATTAAAGAAAATATTGAGTAAAATGTAATTTAAGGTTACTTAAATGATATTGTATCTAATGAGGGATTAATTTAAGACTAGATAATAATGAGGTTAAATCGAGATCTATATGGAACTATTAAATTGAACATTTAATTAAATATTAAAGCTTTGAACTATATTGGGATTTAAATGGTTTATTTTGAGATTCGGATATGTATTTGAAATCAGTATAGTTGAATTTATTATTTAGAAACTAAATTGATTAAAAAGTTAGTTTGAAACGTTGAATACTTAAAGTTTTGAAATATATTGAATATAAAGGGTATTTTGTGATTTCAAATCCGAATTTGAGATCGATAAAATTGAAGTGGTTATTTTAGAAATTGAGTTGAATTTAAATTAATAAATTGAGATTGAAATAGATTTAAATGGGATGGTCGGGTTGATGTTAAACATTTGTTAAGTTGAGGGAATTGAAATTACTTTACCGTACAAATTATTTAATATATAAAAATACTATTTGGGAAGTATAGAGATATTTGAAGTGAAAATGATATTTGGTTTTGAAGTATAAATTAAGTTGAAAAGACTACAGTGTTATAGTGTATATTTCTATCTTTTAGATAGTTCCATGGACCCTTAGAGGATGGTTATCCCAAACATCCTCTAAGTTAATTATATTTCAGTTGATATTTCACTTGAGTTAGATTTGTAGATATAAGAATGTTAATCCTGACTCGAGTGTTTTGTGTTTTGCTTTACGCTCGGGTCAGACTGAGAGATACAGCATTTGAGACTCACCTTTGAAGTTGGAGCTTTGCTTGAAGATCCAGCTATCTATCCCTTCAGTCATCCAGTTGATTGGTTCAGAGAAGCCATCTGTTGCATTGGAGACTTCATGGCATTTGAACTATTCGGTTGTATTTTATTTCTAACTCTGAGGTATATAGTAGCTTCATGAACTACTATTCTTTATCTATTCCGCTGCATTGTATTACTCTGTGTAAGTGATCTATGATTGATTTATTTACTGTATATTTTAAGTTTTGCCAAATTTTATTAACAATTCGGTATTTTGAATTATTCAAGTCGGACATGTACGGTTTTATTGTCGATTTGAATGGTCCAAAATAGCGGGTCGTTACATAAGGTTTGAAAACAAATAACAAATTTTCGTTTTTAAGGAAAAAGCATGGCATAAATAATTAAAGATTTTGGAAATATTATTCATATTGTTATTAACCCATAACTATATTTCGGGGAAAGGTAGAATAATCAGTGAGGTTGACCCCATAGTGAATATAACTTAACAGATATTAAATTCTTAATTGAAGATATTGGTAGGGGCCAATAGGTTTATAGTAAGCCCATGAAAACTGTATGATATTGGCAGGGGCCAATAGATTCATAGTCAGCCTATGAAAACTATGATCCTATACTAGCAGGGGCCAGTTGGTTTGTAGTTAGCCCATGAAAACTATATCTGGATTAAGATATTGGCTGTCAGCCAATAGGTTCCTAGGTAGCTCATGAAAACTAAGATAAGAAATAAGATATTGGAGTTACGAATAGGTTTTTAGTGATCCCATGAAAATTATGTAATTGGACAGATAGTCCTTAACATTTAACAGCTTAATAGGAGCCCTAGAAACTATAATTGAGACAGATGGTCGGAACAAATAAGGATGTGTAATCTGAAATTGATTTATTTGTTTTGTATATCATCCTAATGTTTTGAAATACTATTTTTTAACCATTGTGGATGTAGGCATAATATATGGTTTCATAAATGTTTAAGGTTAGTAGTGAGGAGAAAACCCGTTCCGCTGAGCGGCATGGTCTCACTAGATATGACTTTGTACCATTGACAATCTGGCAAAGCTACATGCACGGAGAGAAGGGAATATACAACATCAATGCTATGGTTTTTTCCTTTCCAAATAAGTGAATCACAATGTATTAGAGGGAATCTGAGATGTCCCACTCTCTCCATAATGGCCTAACCACCTGGTTGCTGGTACTTGGAACCAGCAGCTTGTCTTAATGGATGAAATCAACTGCTAATGCATTAAGACTTATAGACGATTGATGAATCTTCTGGGATGATAGCATCCTAGACAGGATCGTCCCATCATCAATCCAAGGGTCTCTCTAAAAGCTAATATGGCTTTCGGTTGATAGAGAACTTTATGAAGGGAAGAAGAGAACCCCAGAACCTAAGAATCCTCCTCCATATCCAATTGCAGCTCTGGGGAACATCAATTGCCCAGAAATCTTTGCTACCAATATTAAACATCCATGTCCACTCAGCCCAAAAACTTTCTTTTCTGCTCAATAATGCATTGAAATGGAAACTAATAGCCGGCTTGTTCCATTTTTCCATATTAATAACCCCAGGACCACCTTTCTTTTTTGGTATTTCAATCCTGGTGAAGGAAACAGGAACCACTTTCCTTGTATGGATAGAGCCAAACCAGAAAAATTTGACCATGGCACCACTTATCATCCTCGGAAGCTTAGATGGGAAAATGAAGGTTCTTTCCGAATAGACCGTCATAGAGAAGTAAATAGATTTAATGAGAACCATTCTTCTAGCCTGAGATAGCAGTCTTGTTGTCCAGGAGTTCATTATGCTGGTAAGTTTATCATAGAGTGGGAGGCAATCAGCCATAGTAACGCTTGAAGTACACAGAGGAAAACCAAGGTAATTCATATCACCTGACATAGGCTGAAGGATAGAAAATGCTTCAAGTTCCTCTTTGAAGACAAGGGACACTCCTATGATGAGAATGTGAGATTTGTTGGTGTTCAACTTGAGGCCAGTAGAAAGATAAAAAGCTTCCAAAGTATCCAAGATGCATACAATAGACTACGCATTGGTCTTGGTGAAAATCAGAATATCATCAGCAAATAGAAGAGAAGTTATATTTAAGGCCTTGCATTTGGAAGGTATTGGATTTTAGTAGGGAGAAAGTTCCTGTCAATTAGACTTGTTAGAGCCTTCATCATAATGATAAATAGGTAGGAGGAGATGGGATCACCTTGCTGTATGCCTTGTCTGCCCTCAAAATAACCTTATGTCTCACCATTATAATAAAGAGAGTATGTTGGTGAGGAGATACATATGTAAACCTGGGCAACAAATACCCTTGGGAAACCCATCAAAGCCATGATCCTAACAATAGTTGACCACTTGATACTATCATAGGCCTTACTCAGATCAAGTTTTAACATTGCACAGGGAGACGCTTGATTTCTACCATAACCGTTAATGAGTTCATGAGCCAGCATAATAGTTTTCAAATTTTGTATACATTTATATGTAAATTAATTTATAGGTGAAAGTGTGACCGGTACTTTTCGATTTCAACGGTTTAACGAACGGAAGTTGTTTGAGGTCATTGCAACCTTACAAAGATAATTAAGCACCTATATATACATGCATATGCATGTCATACATGCACACACACATAAATAAACATACATACTGTTAGTCCCTGAGAAGATGGTTTTGATGACAACAACCTTAGAATAAGATTATAAAATAAATACTAACATTATAGTTTAGATATATATATATATATATACGTATATGTAGGATTTAACCATGCAGGTATCAAGAATGAAGACTGTACAGTATAGAGATTCAAGACTGAAGATATCAAGATTGAAGGCTCATGAGTATCAAGATTATCAAGAGTTCAATATTTCAATAATAAGTAATTTAATTTGGAATTTTGTTAAAACTCCTAGAAAAGCACTGGCATCTTAAAATCCAATTTATTCGTAGAATGGAATCCACTTCGAGCCCGTTAAAAGGATGGAACCCTAAGTAGGATGGAACCTACGAAAAATCTAGTGGAACATTGTTTTGTATCCTCTAACTTTTATTCAAATGTTTTACAAAATTATATCTTGTTTTCAAAATGATTTCAAAATCTTCCATTTAAAAGAATCAAAAACATATATCCTGGTTTTAAATACTTTTACCTTAAAATATTCTTTATCTTCAAAATCAAATTATCCTTGGTTTTAAACTATCTTTTATTTATAATATATTTAACTTTTAATATTCATACTTAGATTTAAATATATAGTAAAATTTTATATATACCAAAATACTATTCTCTATACCTGTTTATGTATTTTAACTCTAGTTATGTATATTTATAAAGTTTAAAAATAGTTTTAATACAAGATGAAAGTTATTTTTAAAGAAAAACAAATTATCAAAAATTACAAAGGCCTGTCGACAACCCCAATCTACCCTTGTCGGCAAGGTGGCAATTGATTTCAAAGGAAGTGTCTATTCTTCATATCCTTTCACAAATGGACATGGCTGTTGTTCTACTATAAATAGGTGCAATTTTAAATGAATTTACATACATAATTTCTCTGATTTCACTCCTCTTCTTCTTCTTCCACATTTCTTTATATACATTTTTACCATTACTCTGCTGTAATCACCATTGAATCTAACTAGATCATCTCTGGTTTGATTCTCTATCACTATCTCAACAAGATGTTAGTGCTATTCAGAGTTATAGGCTTCTTTGTAATTAATTAAGTGAGAAAGGGTGTGATTGCAGCCTGTGAAATCAATCAAGCGAGAAAAAGTGTGATTGTAGCCTGTGAAGTCAATTGGGTGAACTTGTTGCCCGTAAAATCAAGTATCTCTACCCAAAGGATTGTGAATCTGGAGTGGTGTACCTCATGGCCTTGAAATCGAGGGTGTAATTGTAAAAATTGATTTTGAAAGGAAATCCGTACTTGTGTGTGGGACTGGATGTAGGGTAACTTCGAACCAGTATAAAATCCGGTGTGTTCTTTCCTTTATTGCTTTTACTTTATTTCTGCATCTGTGTTTGATTCTGTAATCATATCTGCGTCTGAATATTGCATACATTAGTGTTCAAATTTAATTCCTTAAAAAGCTATTCACCCCCCCTCCCCCCCGTAGTGTTAATTCTAGCCTTAAGATCCGTAATCCGCATTTCTCACACATACATGTACATGTTAGTCCGTGAGATGATGGTTTTGATGACAACAACCTTAGAATAGATTATAAAATATAGATACTAACACTATAAGTTTAGATATATATGTATATGCAGGATTTAACCATGCAGGTACTAAGAATGAAGACTGTACAGTATAGAGATTCAAGATATCAAGATAAAATGTCAAGATAGAAGACTCATGAGTATCGAGACTATCAAGAGTTCAAGATTTCAAGGATAAGTATATATTATTATTATTAGGAATTTTTGTTAAAACTCGTAGAAAAGCACTGGCATCTTAAAATCCAATTTATTCATGGAATGGAATCCACTTCGAGCCCGTTAAAGGGATGGAACCCTAAGTAGGATGGAACCTACGAAAAATCTAGTGGAACATTGTTTTGTATCCGCTAACTTTTATTCAAAATGATTTTTCAAAATTATATCCTGCTTTCAAAATGTTTTCAAACCTTTCCTTTTAAAAGATTCAAAACCCTCGGTCTTGATTTTAAATAATTTTAGCCTCAAAAACATCTTTATTTTCAAAGTCAAATTACTCCTGATTTTAAACTATCTTTTTAAATAATATATTTAACTATTAAATATTTATACTTAGATTTAAATATAAAATTATAGTTAAAATCTATATATATTATTCTTTATATTTACTTATGAATTTTAACTATAGTTAAGTATATTTATAAAGTTTAAAATAGTTTTTATATAAGATAAAGGTTATTTTCAAAGAAAATCAAAAACACTAAAAAATCCTTTGGGATGTCGACACGCCTAGCATGAACATGTCAACATGGTGACAGTTTGATTCAAAAATTCAAATTTCAAAAGAAGTGTCTATTCGCCATAACTCTTCATGAATGGTCATGGATGTTGTTCTTCTATAAATAGGGGTCAGTTTCAACGAATTTTTAATCACTTTTTTCTGGGTTTCACTCCTCTTCTTCTTCCTCATTTCTTAATACATATTCTTATCATTACTCCGCCGAAATCAATATTGAATCATACTCGATTACTTCTAGTTTGATTCTCTATCACTATCTCTACAAGATTCCCAGTGCTATTCAGAGTTATAGACTTCTTTGTAATCTATTAAGCGAGAAAAGGTGTGATTATAGCCTTGGAAATCAATCAAAAGGGAAAAAGTGCGATTGTAGCCTTGGTAAATCAATTGGGTAAACTTGTGGCCCGGAAATCAAGTATCTCTACCCATATGATCAAAATTCTGGAGGGTGTACCTCGTAGCCTTGAAATCGAGGGTGTAATTGTACAATTGCTTTTGAAAGAAAATCCATACTTGTGTTGCGGGACTGGATGTAGGGTAACTCCAAACCAGTATAAAATCTGGTGTGTTCTTTCCTTTACTGCTTTTATTTTATTTCTGCATCTGTGATTGTTTCTGTGATCATATCTGTGTCTGTATGTTGCATACTTTTGTGTCTAAATTAACATAAATTAAAAAGATTTAGTAATTCTTTATTAACACTATTCACCCCCCTCTAGTGTTAATCTTAGCCTTAAGATCCATAATCTGCATTTCTCACAGTACATAATGAACACAAATATCATGATATTTCTCTTAAACTTCACCTTTAAGCATACAAAAGTCAAAATAAAAGGCAAACTTCACTTCACTCTTACACACATCAACTCACACACATGAAGCCACATGGTGGGTGCATTCGAGCGTGCATGATTATGGAGGAAGGAGGCAAAAGGATGAGGAAATGGTGATGAAATGGTAAATAAATATCATGATATTTCAATTCACATTTTTTCTTATAAATACCCACCATTCATTTTCACTTCCAATCACATTTTCCTCTTCATTTTCCTAAGCTTCTTCACCTCTTTATACTCCACATTAATGGCTTCTCTACTTAGGAAATTATGGAAAAAATTAGCAAAAATAAAATAAATTTATATAAGTATAATACATTAGCAATCCACTTCAAAAAAGGCTCAAACCACTCTTCTCCTCCTTTAAAACTCACAGCCACCACTTCCATCATCCAAGGTAGAGCCCACCTCCACTTGCAAGCTTAGTCCATGGCTATCCAAGGTCCAAGGCTAGATTCCATAGGCTTTGATTCAGTTGTAGCGATGCTATAGCGAATTTTCGCAAATTTAGAAACCAATAGAGGTGAGGAACTCTATTTATATTAGGAAATGCTTGGTTGTCATGATTGTAAACTATGTTTGGAAATGATAATATGTTTATTTGAATGTGAAAATAATTCGGGTTTAATGTACGTCGAATATCATAAAGGAAATCACTTTCCTTTAATAAATGAAATGATGTATATGCGATTGTTAAACCTCTTTAAAATTATTCAAAATAGGGTATGAATGTTTTATAAACACTAAAATCCAATTTGGTGAATTTTGGTAAGTTACGAAAATTGAGTAAAAATAGACATGTCGCATACTGGTAGTTCGTGCTTTCACGCCGTAAAAAGTTAAATCCATTTATACGATGGAATTGAAGTTGAAATTCTATGGAATAAAAATTTTCCAAACTATTATAATCATAGCCTCCAAAAATGAAAATGATTGATATCTCGTTTGGTGGATTTTCAAATATGAGCAAATCAAGTTTTCAAAATAGTTGCGCTACGGTAGTTCGGAAACTAAAGTGATAAATTCTTTGAAATGGATATTTTTAATTCTTTAAAAATATGGAATAAATTCTATAAATATATTAAAATGTTTTAAAAACATCTAAGTTATAAAAATGGATTTCTAAAAGATAGAAAAGTTGTTTTAATCAAATAAGCCATAAAAGCACTATTCGTGGCACTTTTGTAATGACCCGTATTTTGAACCATTTTAAATTATTAAATTTAATATGAATATTAAATTAAAATGTTTAAATTTTTTTTAATGAATTTTCAATGTAATATATTGGATACGAACTTGGATAAAATTTTGAATAACAAAATTCAAGAATATCAGAAATTGTAACTTATATTAGGAAGTAAAATAAATAATATTGAATTGCAAGTAATTGCATTAATGTTGAATTATTGTAAAGTGAAAGTAGTTCTTTTATTACCTGAATTCGTTTAAAAGTTAAATTTTATTAGTTAAATAACGTATATTTAAAATTTTGGTGATTTACTGAATGATTAAAATTGTTTAAATTTAATATTGGAATTATTTAAATAATTGAACCTAGACTTAATATGAATGAAAATGATTTTAATGGTTGATTTAAATTTTAGTTAAACAAGAATGAAAAATTTTAACTTTTAAAATTGAGTTTAAAAGTGAATAAATTAATTTTGGAAATTACTTGTTTTAATTAGCGAGTAAAAATAACCATTTTGGCCGCTATCTTGGATTTCAACGAAACTAGTTTCATCGGATTCATAATAGTGAATTATTGTAGGATTTCAAGTTTCGTAGCGATCGGACTTAGCGTTTGACCGTGCGAGCTTGAAACGCGTAGAAATTAATTAAAGGAATTTAATTAAAGTAATTTGATTTTGAAATGCTATCTTCTGAATACGGTCGAATTTGGCCTTGAGACTAGTTCCACTGCGTTCGAAATAAGGGTAAAACATATATAACAGTAGGCGGCATGCTTTGTTTGGAGTTCGAAACGTTTGTGGATAGATCGGGTAGGAAATTTATATTTAAGACCGCGTATATGTTCATTGCATTCAAAACCCTAGTCCTATTCTTGCTCGCTTTCAAAAACGTATTAATGGCCGATGTTGCCTCACATTCTTCCTTCGATTTCTCCTAATCTATGCATCGAAATCAAAAACTTCCAAAAGCAAAGCTATATATCTCAATGAGATCAACACATCCAAAAGTCAAATCATGGTGGAACGTCTTAGAATCGCTAGGATCTGGGTTTGAATGCGCGTGTGTTTTCCTCATTTTCGCACTAACGACGGCAGCGGGGTTGTCGGTGCTTGGGTCGACGGTTGCTAGGAAGGTGGCGATTCAGGTGGGGTGAGTGGATCTTGGTCCGATGGCTTGGAAGAGGAGCGACGTCGATGTTTATAGGTCACGTGGTTGGGTTCCAGAGCGTGGGTTTGATCGAACGTGGAAGGAGATTAGTGGGAACGGTTAAGTTAATTGATTATATTATTAAGTTTATCAATTATGTTTAATTATATCGATATTAATAAAACTTTTGCATACGAGGTCCGTTTCGAGTGAAACAAATCGCGTTACGACTGTATCGACATCGTCTATATCATAGAGTGGAAGTGAAATTTATTTAAAGCTGAAAAAATTCAGTTTCAAATAAAGGTGAGTGTTTTATAATGCTCACGAAGTACTAGAATATTTTTATGTTAGTTAAATTTAAAATTTTAAAGTGATTTAAATTTATTGATTGTTGTTTGATAATTTTAATTGACATTTAAATTGACATATGTATTAAAAGATAGAAATTTGAATTGGCAGTTAAATTGAATTGGAATTAAATTACTAGTAAATTCATGATTATTGATAACCCGTTAATTATTGTGATATTTTGACTATTGGACGATTGATTGTGATGGCTGGAAATTGGTTAATATTTGGATGATTAGATGTTTGTTTATTTATATATATATATATCATGTTATCATATTGTATATTATTTATAGTATATAAAATGTAAATTGAATTATTTCGAATAAATTAAGAAATATTTATGACATTCATTTTAAATTAAAATAATATATATCCATCCCTGAAATTAAAATTAAAATTGCCGATCACTTGGTCAAAGGATAGAAAATTATATTCTAACACCGGATTGGTTAAATTAAATTATTTTAAAATTCTTGGTTTTGGAATTATTTAAATGAATTTAATTTAAAAAAATTAAATTTTTAAATATTAAATTAGTTACAAATTCGGGTTTGAAATGTTGAAATTAAATTGAGTCAAAAGAAATTGTTTTAAGAATTTAGTTGGAATTTGAAGTCATGATTGAAATATGACTTGAATAATCAAAATTAAATTGTTTAAAAAGATTGAACTTTTACTTGAACTTTGAGTTATTTAAGTAAAAGAAATTTAGTGGATATTTCAAATTTGAACTCAAAATTGAATTATTTTGAAGATTTGAATGTTAAATTGAACAGCGAAGTAAATTTGACTTAAATGATTTAAATCGATATTTTGAGATTGAACTTTAAATTGACATAAATTGAAATGGTTTAAAAATTGGGGATTGAGTTGAATTAATTAAAATTGGAATTGAAATTAATAAATTTGAAATCAAAATTGAATTAACTTGAAATCGAAATCGAAATCGATTTGAATTGAAATTGGAATCGAAGTCAATTCGAATTGGAATCGGGATTGAGTCGATTTGAATTGAAATGGAAATTGAAATTGATTTGAACTGGAAAACTTGGAACAGAATTAGTTTAACTTTGAAACTATTTTCAAATAAATTATTTTAATATAAACTATTTAAATCTATCTTTTTAAATATTCAAGTTATTTTGATTTTCCAAGCTATTTTATTATACAAACTATTTTCAATACTTAAACTATTTTATATCAAACTATATTAACTTTTTAAACTATTCAAACTATTTTCTAAAAATTAAAATTGGTCAAGGCTGGAATGTTTATATTTAAATCATTGATTTAAATACAAATTGGGTTGAAATGAAACCTAAGTTGAAATTCGAAATAATTTTGGAAGCGAAATCGAGATATTGAGGCAAAAATGATTTTGAAGTGAAATAGTATACTTTGAGTAAATATGATGATTTTGAAATGAAATTGATTTAGAGAACATGATATTTTGATATAAGTGAATTGTTTTTGAAATGTAAAAGTACCAACCGGTGTGTAAAACAACGTTTGGTTGTTGAAGAGACTAGGGCCTCTTATTGGCATACTCTTTGTCGATATTGTAACTACTTTAACAACTGTGTATGCGGAGGAGATTTCAGAACGAAGTGGTTGGATTTGGCAATCGTTTACTGGATTTGAAGAACGAGAATGATGATGAATAGACCCCGGCATTTGTGCCAATTTGAAATGACTAAAACAGGACGGCTTGACAGGGCCAAGTCGGCTAGCTACTCCTAGCGGTCATCCATTCTTCGATTTTCTTGGACTGGATCTATATTATTACTCTTGTTGTTGGTTTCGATTGGTGCACCTTGATTTTGGGATAACCTCCCTTTTACTCGATATTATTACTCTTGTTGGTTTCTTGTGCCAATGTATAATGTCCTACCTTGGGCATTTCCTCACATGCCTTATCATACTTTTGTCCCTATACGAGACCACTACGATTTTGGTTTAGTGTTGTCGAATCACGACGCATCCCTATATCCTGATGTGCTACTAGGCCATTATATGCAAACTGTATGACAATGCTTAAAAACGCGTTAAGGAGGATTAATGTAAAGTCTTAACGCTAAGAAAAATATTTATTTTACTAATTAGACATTATATCTATAGTGTATTCTACTATATATAAATATTTTGACGGATCCTTAAGAGATGGAAAATCGCATAACATCTCTTGAGTTATTGCACGCACATTATACATTGGATAAGAAATGTAAAACCCTGCAAACATCTCTGACACAATTACACTCATGTTGTATGCGATATCGATTTGACTCACATAAGGATATTTAGTCCCGACTCGAGTGTTTTGTCTTTTCATTATGCTCGGGTCAGCCCTGAGTATTTCAGCGCATTGAAGATCATTTTTTGGCGGACGAAGACGAAGATATGGTATATCATTACAATTATTATTCCTTGCATCATGTTGTTCTATTGCAATATATTTTGTTTCTATTGTATATTTGACTCTGATAAATGTTGTATAAAATTATAATCAAATGTATAGTAAACAGCTTAATGAACTGTTTATTTGATTATTATATCTTGTCATTCCACTTGAGATTCTTTGTTTGTTTTCTTCTTCTTTTCTTATTTTTCTTAATTAACCCCAATGATTATCTATGTTATGGATTGTTTGAGTTGGTAATGTGTGGATTATTGTCAATTTAAACCTTTCGAAATGTGGGTCGTCACAACTTTTTGCAGCAGTTTTTATAACTTTTGAAATATGGCTTTAAACTTAAGTATTTTTTCCCAAGTCTTCTGTAGAAATTTCAAATTAATAATTAATTATTTTGATGATAATGTGGAGGTTTTAAAATATATTTTAAAGAGTTTAAATAAATGATTAGAAGAAAAGCTATTATAAATAAGTAATGTAATCCTGGCTTTAAAATGCAGCGAGTAGACTAGATTTTTCTATTCATGAGATCTAGATGTGAGTGCTTAAACTAAGGAGATGTTTAGGAGCAACTGGTGCCTTGGCTCACCTGGCCCCTTTCCTGTATGAGGAATAGATATGGTCGAAATGTCAGAAACGAGGAAAGTATAAAAGATTCAAATTTACAAATTTAATATAACTTGGATTGTGTGGAAGTGATCTTCTTATACTTGGTATTAAATTCCAAGGAAAAAACCCATACTATCCATGTGAATCTAAAAGGTAATCCCACTATTATTCGAGGAATAGTAAAGGTTGAATACGGAAATTAATGTTGAGTAGAATTAATTTAATTTCTATCGACCCTTTTTACTCAATAAGGTTTTGCAATGTGATTTATGAGAGATGATTTTGATTTGATATTTTTGATGTTAAAGAGTGGTTTAATGATTCTGTATATACTGAAAAAGAATATGATCTAAAGAGATATATATATATATATATCTAAAAGAGATATTTTATCTGATAATAGGTATTAATAAATGAAATGATAATCACCCTCAAACTTAACGTTTTTTTAATAATGATTGGTTCAAAGGAGCCGACATCGGATTTAGGGTGATTCTTATTTGAAAACCTCTTCGAACCAATTTGCACGTTCGAAGGTGAAGGCATGGAATGATAATAAATTTGAAGATGGAATGTCGGGATGCTTGTCAGAAATCCTCGGGGGAAATTTCCCATATCGTATATAGTGGTAGTAGTATCTTCATTTGATCTTTGATGCAAGAGCTGCTCGCTACTAATCCTAAGAGTGATTTCCGACAAGATGTAATAAGAGAGTTCCTTCGGTTTGTCCTGTTCCTGGACAACTTGTATGGATGAGTGTCTAACATTGCATTTCTTACATACACGTGCATTGATTTTTACAAACGTGCATCTGTTTGGTGGTGTAGGAAATAACTCGTTTACAGTTAACATCCTTCTCTAAGACATACGTGCTCAGAGACTGTACATTTGTGGAAATCAATAGAGTGATGGAATTAGCAATGTGGCATTCAAAGTGAAATGTGCTATAAGAAAGATATTGTTACCTCAGACCTCATTATTTGGAGATGGCTTAAACAAGGCATGCAGTAAGGCTATGTGGTTCGCAACCATTAGGGTATGGTCATCACCTTTCTAGATTACCCTCTACATATCAAGTATGTAGTGTATGCTATGAGAGCTCTCGAATAGGTTTGGAACGACCAGACTGATGTAATATTCGCTTCGATCCACCACCAGATGGGTCTGTAGGTAGGCCGGTCTTGACAGTTGCAGAAGTTTCAAAGATGTTGATCCTCAGTACAACCCTCTAGATATATACTATACGGAAGGTAGTTCCTTGCGTTGACATTGCATGGAATCCATTCTCTAGTAAGTGCCTTTGGAATTGATTGTAGAACCTATTTTGTTGGAATTTAATTAATATAATGATTTCAGCTAAGATATATAAGTTTACTTGAAAAGTGCTTTCAAAAGAATGAATCCAAAATAATATTCCCAGACTTTTCATAACAAATATTTTGGTTATCATAAGGTAAAACCTCGTTCAATGTTTCTATGTGGCATGGTCTTATAAGACACCCTTTGTTTCCAAATATTTGTATTTTAAGTTTCTCATACCAATGCCATGACTGACCTGAAATTTATTTTCCTTTTCCCTTAAACTCTGGGTGCCCTTTTATTCCGAGCAGTCGAGTAGTCAGGTTTAACTTAGAGGATTGTAATGGAGCTTGAAGTTTGGAGTTGAAGATGTTATTGTAGATAGTTCTCCATTTCCATTTCCGCTGCATTAGCTTACTGATTATATTCAACATTTGTAAGGACTGAGATTTATAACTTTCGAGGCTAATTTATAAGATAAACTCTGATAAATGTATTTAAAATTTATGCCTTAAAGATATATATTGAAATAATATTATGTTATTCCACTCGTGTAAGCTTCTGTTATGTCTTTTTTCTTTTTCACCCTTTACCATCCATCCTTCCGGCACTTTGTTTTGTGGTACGTGAATACCAAGGATGTATTAATGTCGATTTCTGAGGATCGAAAGGGCGTGTTGTCGTAGAGTGCATTCTCCAAGCCTTTCTATAGGACCATGTCTCCCCATTGTACCTGAAATGAAAATATATTATACTAGAATTTATTAAGAATAAGTGCGAAGTATTTGTGCTTGTGATCCAATGGGTGTATGAAGTGTTGGCCTGCCCTAGGTAGCCTACAAGCCATATTTGAGAGGGGTAGAGAGACGGAGTCTAGTCACCCTAAACGGTCTATAGTATGTCACCCATAGGGAAGATGAACTTTTAGGGGTTGGTATTTAAGTTGTCCTCAAAGTATAGCCTACCAGAAGAAAAGTCAGAGAGGCTCCTAAGATCAGTTAGAGAACCAAAGGTTTTCTAGATGCACCCGCTGGAGTAGTTGATTCTTCAATGGGACTGTGGCATGGTTCGAGTGCGAGATGGAAAGACTTGATTACTAATCATTTTATCCTGGAAGGTTAAGTGGTCGTGGTGTCCTCTAGGAATGTCTCCTTAAATGATTTGTCTCCATTGGCATCATGGTCCTCATCTTCATCTTCCCCGTCCTCCCATCTTCCCCTCCTTAATTTGTTTTTTTGTGTCCTCCTTCTTTTATATTTTCTCCTCTCTCAATCTCTTACTCACCTAAGTTTCCAACGCCATTATTCACTTCTTCCTCTTCGATATTTTATTCGTTCCGTGCAATTCTTTGCTTTTATGTTCATCATCATTAGAGTCATTCATCAGAGTAGAAGAACCGATAGTAGCTTGAGTTAATTTGGAAAGAACTGTGTTAGGAACGATGCTCCTTTTTGTTGGAATTGGGCCAACCCGCAGCCGAGGAATTGAGTAAATTTCAAAGAAAAATTCCATTGGTGGATCTTTAGGAATCCACTTCTGAGTAGTAGCTAAAGTTACAGTGTACTTAGCAAAAAAGACAAGATTCAATAGGCCGGATCATGTTGGTATCGACATGATTTGCTTGAGAAATTTTACAACGAAGCTTGGAAACTTGAAGACGTGGGATGAAATAAGGAAAGCTTGAATGTAAAATCATGATCGCACCGACATGATCATGTATCGAAGTGATTTTAGTTTCGAGTTTTACCCGTTCTTATGCCTTAAAATGTGGATCTGGTCTTTTACTTGGCCTTCCACAAGCTAGCAACTTTGATGGGTGAATTCACCTATAAAAACCCATCCTAGAGTAATAATAGAAGGATATTTTCTCTCCTTCAACTCATTTTTCCACGAAGTGCTGTTGAACTCAAGTTTAGATAGTTTCTCAAATTTGTAATCCAATCGTACTTGTGCAAAACTCCCTGAAATAAAATTAATGTAGGCAAATAATTTGAGACCGAACCACTATAAAATCCTGTGTGTTCAAGCTATTATTTTCGTTTTAGATATATTATTCTCGTTTTTGACTTATATGGGATGTAATGTCATTCTTTGACCCAACAAGCTTGTTCTATTAAAGAAATAACAATGGAAAAGAATCAAATCTATGGATAGAACCTTGATTGGAAGGCAAGTCTTCAATAGATCATCTGGGTTGGGATACCTTTTTAGCTTACTGTTTGCGTAATAGAATAGTGAATAGCTTAATATGACAAGGCAAGTGGAGCCGTGAAACCTTACTTATTAGAATAGAACATAGACAAAAAGTTGAGTATATGCCTCTTCTTATTAGTATAGAAACTGATATTGGGTCTTGAAAGTAAACAAATAGGGAAATTTCTACCAAAATGGCATGCGAAGAGATTAGGAACAATAGCCCTAGGATAGAGCCAACAATCCTAAGATAGCACTAATAACATATGAAGCACTCATGGATAGGCTACCGACTAGAGATCATCTTTCGTAGTGGGGAGTTACAGTTGAAATAAAATGTGTTCTTTGTGGAAAAGAGAATGAATCTCACTATCTTCTCTTTATTGAGTGTGAATACATAAACAATTTGTGGAAAATATGGAAAAGGAGACTAAATTTTTCAGATATAGTTACCGACTATAGGGAAGAGATAGATTACCTGATCGAAAGGAGGAAAGGTGAAGACATGAAAGTTAAAGCGGAAGGAATTTCCTTGACAATCACTATATATCCTATTTAGAAGAGAGAAATCGCCATCTGTTCAGAACAACAAAAGAAATAAATTAAAGATCGATAGCTTGATCAAAGTGTACACGCAATCAGTTTCAAAAAGAATCGGTAGGAAAACACTCACCATAGCATCAAAATTGACAAGAACGAGGCTTATAGAGTAGGGTCTGGAAATGAGAGAGGGAGAAATCCGATATAAGTAATTCAATAGCCATGAAAATTTTTAAAGTTGAAGATGAGGAGTTAAAATAAGTGTAGATAAAGGAATGTTTTGGATTGCCTGTGAATATTAAGTTATGTTTTGTATCTAAATGCTTGGTTGGTTCTAAATATAGGCCAAGCAATTCGGCCCGCATGGGCCCAATAAATATTTACCTACTTTTAAAAAAATCCATAACAATTATAGTTATATATATAAATATACATATATCGATATATTTATATATATATACACATATATGTTTTTTTTAATTAATTAACTTCTTATTTATTTATGTATTTATTATTTAATCCAATTAATTAAACATTAAATAATTTTGTAAAATATTAAATTTAATTTTAAAATAATTTTAAAAATAATTCATAACTTTTATAATAAATAAATTTATTTTATATTTTTAAATCAAGTTTTAAATTTAAAATATACTTTGAATTTTCAAATTGATTTTTGAAAATTAGCCCAAGGCCCAAATCAATTCGGACTTTTACAATTGGGCTAATATTTCGGTCTTACTCCACTCATTGGGTCAGGCAAGTAGGAGGGTGGACAAAATACTTGACTATTCATCGCCAAGCTTAGACATTTCTATTCTAGACACCCATCACATAAGTAGGCTTTATGTGTTTCCCCTGAAGTTGCTAATTTAGACCGCATAGACCAATTGGACTCTGATAATATTGTTGGGACTAGGCTACTCTACAGTATGTAAAATGGGCGGATTTTAATTTTTTTTCCTATTTGGATCATAGTTAGCCTAGGAAGTCTAATGAGTTGAACAAGATCTAATCTAGATTACTTAAATAAAATCTAGTTTTATTTAATTTTCTAATTTATTTAATTAATGAGTTTAATTAATAAAAATTTGTATAGTTTATGAGTATGTCATTATATACTCATGTATAATGTGCATGTGCAACATATTAAAGATGCACATGTTAAGTTTATATGTAGTACATATTTAGTTTTATGTCTACTATATATATACTTTGCGCTTACATATATATAATTGCCTGAATAAAATATTATGACATATATATATAATTTTCCAAAATATTGATCTAAAATTACTTATAAATGGATTTTAAATATAATATAAAATTTGATTAAGATTGTAAATTTAAATTTCAAATTAAAAATTCTTTATTTAACTTAGTACACAAGATTAAAATTCAAAACCGGATCTGAAATTTCAAATTAAAATTTAAAAGAATTATTATAGATATTTGTATAAACGTTTATATTTTTAAAATGAAGTATGTATGTGTGTGTATCTGAGAAAAATAATTTCTTTTTCTAAAAAGCCAAATGTATTTTTTTTATAAAATTTATAACAAAACAAATACTTTTGTTCATACTTAATAAGTATAATTAGTTTATATTAAAATCAATTCGGCCATAGTTTTTTATTTTTGAAAACATTTTTAATGAATAAAAGTGGTTATTAATAATTTAACTTAATTTTAATATACAAAGCATTTAATACTAAACAATGTTATGAATTCAATAAAACAACATCGTATATTTAAAATTAATTTAAACCAATTTTTTTTTGCTAAAACATAATATACATATATATTATATTTCTGAAATTAATTACAAATCATAATATTGAGGTGATACTCATAAATTAAATATTAAATATGAAAGTCATATAATAAAATGATAGGCATTAACATATATTAGAGGAGGTATAATTATCACATTACATAATGGTCAGTGTACAATATTATTAAATTTTACTTTGTGAAATGATGCCGTAGATACACATGTTGATTTATTATGTCTCCTATCTATTAAATCTATACTTATTGCTCTAAACAAACAGTGTGCTAACACCAGATCAAGATGTATCTGTTTTAATGTATGTTAATGGAATTGAAATGAAGGGGCTATGGTGTGGAAAAATGCAGCCAACACTAGAGAGAGAGTGAGAGAGAGCAAGCAAAAAAGAAAAGTGGAAGCTATGTTTGAATTTATAGGAAGGTTTAGAGCTGTGCAGTTAATGCGCTCGGCAGATTCAAAGCGGTGGAGGTGCAAAAAGTCATAGCGTGGATACAGCGAGGATATAGAGGGATATAGCAGATGACTCTAAAATAGCATATAAAACTCGTAACTTAATGTTTTTACAAATATATAAATGGTAATTAAATGAAAAATCATCATTCGATTGAATTATAATTAATACATAAATAATTTTAAATAAATACATGTGCAAAAATACTTTAAATAAACGTAAAACCGTTATATAACATAATTGAATTTAGTAGAATACTAGAGTATTTTCATTTCTGAAAATATATTAAAAATTAAATCAAATAAATTAGTTTCATAATTTTTATAATGCATAAATGCAATTTTTCGATTCATTTTATCAAAGAAGATATAGCGGAAATTGCGAAATATAGCGGGAGTAGCGGGATATAGCGGAAATAGCGGGGTTAAAGCGGAAAGGCTATATTTTTAGGCTACATGGAAAAATCGTAGCGGTAGAAATCCGCTATGAGATATAGCGGAGTTATAGCGGGGTAATAGCGGGGCATTAACTACATAGGTTTAGAGAGAATCTTCATGTTTCTTTCTACCATTTCAAATCCAAGATCCCTTTATGTTCTCCCTTGCCTAACTGGCCAAGAAAGAGTCCAAGATGGAGTAAATCCCCATAAAACCATTTAATAATTTATTTATTTATATCCAATTTGAATTCTTATTAATATCATGTATCCAAATGTATATATATAATTTTTATATATACATCCAAAAAATTACTAGCAGCATCCCGAACAATTTTAGTGGTTACTCCATTTTACTAAGCATAACTTACAATAAATACAATAATAATTAATATTTCACGAATATTACTTAATTTTATTAATTTATAACTATTATAAATCGATTAAATCATGTAGTGTTTTGAAGATTGAATAGATTCGGGTGCGCAAATCATAGGTGTGAATTTAGCTAGCAATTAATATTCGAACATTTCAAAAACTAATATTCGCATGTCACATTAGATGGTGGTGTGATAGTTTGACTTAATTCATTGCTTACAAATCTTATTGGTAAAAACTCAATTTTGCAAAATTAAGAGGTACATATTAGTCACAATTATTTACACCAATTCTCTTTATCAATGGTATATCACATTAGAATATACAGAGTTTTGTTTTGGTATATGTTCCAATGCCATCCTTATTTAACTCGGTTAGTCCATAAACAAAGTCCTTGCTTCAATAACAACATTTATTATTAACCACGACACTACTTCGGCTAGAGATTTTGATTTTGGGTTGAATACAATTGACCGTGATATTAACCTCATAGAACCATGGAGACAAATTCTCTATTAAATAGTGTTTCACTTCCAATGCTTCAACTCAGACCCAATTATAGTTGCTCGATGGTTGTTATGCTATGATTTAGCTATAATCAAAGTGGAGTATCCAAAATAAAGCTCAATGGTATTCTCAAGTCGAGAGAACTGTGTAACATTGTCACTCCAAGATTCCGTATTTGATCTTGTTGTTATCAACCAACATGAAATTCTCAGATGATTCATTCCATAATTATCAATTAACCATCAATTAGTAACCCCTTGATGTCCTAGTAGCTATAAGTAATACACTTCCTAACATTTTGAGAGCGTTACACACTTTGTTCTCAACAGATGTATTATTATACTTTCTCAGAACATCCTGACCAAGAATATTTAAAATAATATGTTATTTTATATTGTGATAATTGATTATAACTTCTTGTATCATATATCATTTAAGGATTTTATACTTAATACAACTAAATGTATTAATTAATATATCATAGGATAGCAAGTATATAACAGAAAATAAACACCATCATTATGAACGTGATTGATTATAAAGTTAGATATACATAACAAATTACATAATTTCCCCTAAGGCATACCTCCCTCATAGCTAATCCTGTACTTGTCTGAATGCCTAATGGTACTTTGTGGAGAACCATTGACTTCCTTGACATCAAAAAAGCCCATACAAAGGATAGTTTTCATCTATGTCGCATTAATCAGCTAGTGGACGCAACTAGCGAACATGAACTGTTAAACTTTATGGATGCCTACTCTTGTTATAACCAGATTTCCATGCATAATCCTAACTAAAAGCACACTTTATTTATCACCAACTTTGGACTTTTTTTCTTCAAAGTCGTGCCCTTCGATCTTTGGAATAGGCATTAACTTAACAAAAGTTCTAAATAAGATGTTTGCCAAACGGATTAGGAGGTTGATGGAAGTCTACAGCTATAACATATTAATAAAGTCTGAGAGAGCCAGTGGCACGTGTAGAAACTGGGTGAGACCTTCAGCATCCTCTGAAAATATAATATGAAACTGAACCCAAAGTAGTTATCATTTCCCATAGGTACATCAAATTCTTGGGAAACGTGGTAAGTGGGAAGGGGATTAATGCCAACCAAGATAAAATCAAGGCGATTTAAGACATGCGAATCCCTTGCACTCTCAAACATGTTCAAATCCTAAATTGGATGGTTGATGCCCTCGGCCGTTTCATCTTCCAGGAAATGGACAAGTGCATTCCCTTCTTCGACAAAATCAAGAAAGGGAAGTCCTTTGCCTGGACGAACTATTACACCAAAGCATTTAAGGAGCCAAATATCATCTGTCTACTCCTCTAATCCTCTTAAATCCCATAGATAGGGAAGATCTCTATCTTTAATCTGCAAAGACTACCATGCGATCAGTGTTGCCTTAGTGAGAGACGAAGAACGCATATAATAACCAATATACTATATCAACAAGAGGCGGTGGTACTGCAAACAGGGTATGCCAAGCTTGAAAAAATAGTATACAGCTTAATCATTATTATTCCTAAAATCTAGTCATACTTCCAGGACTACCCAATCAAAGCCTCATCAAATAGCCACTAAAGCAAATCCTAAGTTGATCTGACATAAATGGTTACATCCTAAAATAAGTAGTGGAATTCCTCCAACATCACATCACTTTCCACCCCTATACCTCTTGAACGCCAAGCTTTGATCAACTTCATTATTGAATTTTGTAGCTAAAACAACGACAAATAAGAAAGATTAACTAAATAGTGCTCTTGGCAATTGTATATTGATGGGGCATAAAACTAGAATGGGAAAGGGTCGAAATGTTCCTCATCATCCTTAATGGACTTGAATTTTGCATCGCTATGAGCTTGGGTTTCAAAGCTACTAATAATGAATTTGAATATAAGGCCATACTAGCCAGACTCCAAATTGTAAAAGAACTCAAGATTGGGTCCAATATGGTCATAGTAGCTCCTTGCTCATGGTCAAGCATATCAGTGAGCTTTTCTAAGTAAAGGAATATACCCTGGCTTAATATGTTGCCGAGGCTATGAAATTGATTGGCATAGTCTCCAACTTCATGATCGAGCAAATATCTAGGGAGAAGAATACAAAAGCCGGCCATTTAGGAAGGACAACAAGTAACCTGACATGGATGAATAATAGGGTCCTGTTAGAGATCCAAAGGTCCCCATGCATTGACCAAGGGGAGACATCCTTGAAGATCAATAGTGAACAATGAGAAAGCTAGATAATCCTAGTCTTGAAATACTTGGTGAGAAGGGAACTGCTTGGAAAGTTCAAGATAGCTAGAAAATCATCTTCTAGGCAACTATCTACACCATTATGGGTGGAAACTACACCGAAGAGGCTACTCTACCCCTCTATAATGTTGCACCACCTAAGTTGAAGTTGAAAAAGTTCTAAAGGAACTACATAGGGGCTTCATTGGAGACAACACTTTGGTGACAAAGCCTTGTAATAAAATATATCCGGTAGGGATACTATTGGCCAATAATGATAAAGGGCTCCATGCACTATGTCAATATATGCAACTGTTGCTAATGGTTCGCCATGATTCCTAGAGCTTCCCTCGACCCACTAACTTCAATGACGACCCCGTAGTCATTCAATATGTAGTGGATCGACCTAATCAGGAAGCTCCCAAATATGAAAGAAGGATACAATCATGCCATAGTCGTTGTAATCCGACATTTTGAACCATCTATATTGAACTGATTGCACAAGCTAGACTCGATTGGAACTAAGGCCGATGAGCCCAAAGTGATGACTGTAGGCCTAAAAGTCACGTACAGATAATAACATGTAGTCGAGGTTAAATGGAACTGATAGATATGCAAGGAAGAATGTTCGAAGTATTAAATATGATTCAATATATAGGAGTGATTATCATAAATTAACTTCCATCATTGGGATCGGTATGTTTCAGAGAGTAAGAGCATTTCAATAGAAAACAATAAATATCGCAAGATCCATATGTCCAATGCATATAGAATTTTGTGAGAAAGATAAAGGGACCCTACATAGCCTACCCTATGGATCAGACTTCAAGAAGATGAAGTCAAAGGGATCATCACTCTTTCCTTGAAAGGGATCGGTAGAAATCAGCAAGCAACCCATATTGAAGCAAAGATCAAGCAATAACTCATGTTCTACTGATCCAATTGGCATGAAATTTGAAGAGTAAGCATATTTTAGCATGAGAAAGCTATTATAGAGATCACATTTTGAAATTCCACCAAAATAGAGATCACCATTGATTCCTCTTCTTTGGAATTTGGGCCATGCAATCCCTCATTTGTAACTAATGATTTTCATCTGATCCTTATTGTACTCAGTTCATAAAGTGATTAATAAAGCAATCTATTCAAAGCGGACATGGGAAAACAACACTGAACCACTATAAATTGTTATGTGTGTGTTATTATTTCTATTTAATCCTATTTTTGTGTTATTATCCACCATTTTCATTTTATATTCTTTATTTATTTCTCTTCAAAACTTCTATTGGGTGTTTGTGCCAATTTTTGGTGCAAACATTTTAGTGCTTTCACTGAGAACTTTGATTCTCAACTTATTAGGATCTCTTTGTTGCTACTGGGTTGCGTAAATCCCTCAAAGGAGAATCACAGTTATTTGCGTAAATCCCTCAAAGGAGAATCACAGTTATCTTCAAGAAGTTTGCTTATTTTATTCAGATTTGCAAAAATCTAAGCAAAGCTATCAATAATGGTGACGATATTAGATCAACTTCTTAAAATGCAAAAGGAAATGAGAATGCTAGCATCCAGCAAGGAGTTTCGAGTATTCAACCAATGGATGCGAATGCTGATCCAATTGAAGTCCTGAGTCCAGCTGATTCCATTATAAGAGTTGAATTTCAAAATCTGTTGAGAGAGCTAGTGGATAGCCATCGACAATTGAATCAGTAGATTTAACCCAATATCAACCTAACGAACCAACTCAGTCAGCAATAATGAGGAAAAGCAAGGAGGGACCCCACCCCTTACTCAGCATCAGAGAGTTCTATTTCATTGGATGAGTATCACAGGAACATGCATCATAAAATTGATGGATATCGCATTGAAACTTCAGGGCATCAACATGCACACCTGCCTAGTCTACCAAGATCGATTAGTGTCGATCCCTGCATAGGGACGGGTGCCAATCCCTCCTCTAAAGCAAGGAACTTACCTATACATGATGGGATTCAAGATGACTGCGACCGATTTGGATGATGGAGTTCGGTTAAATGTTGACCAATTGCATCCCTGAATGACGATAAAGTGAATTTTCGTGGTATAAATTAGGAGGATGGCGTACTAAGAAGGCATGGAATGACCTATAGAAAACGACCGAACCATTCACGTAAGGTGGAACACGACCACCACTTGGCACCAACTATCCAAATGCTAGACTTGTCGGCTATGGTTAGACAGTTGATGAGAGAGAGCTAAGGCTAGACCAGCGATAACTGGGGAATCTCGAGAAGCCATACCTCATTCACTTACGATGTCCTACATGCAGAGTATCCAAGGAGGTTCATCATGTTATCGATGCCTTCCTATAAAGAAAAAACCAACCCCAAGAAGCACATAATGACATATGAATGGCTGATGGATTCTGCACGAGTAGATGATGCTACCAAGTGTAGATCTTTTCCTATTACTCTCTCTAGAATAGCAAAGATGTGGTTTACAAGGTTACCCCCATGTCGATCTCTAGATTTAATGATTTAACAATAAGGTTTATCGAGTAGCTCCGTATGCACGTAACTCGCCCCAAAGATGTAATGTCCCTATCCAATGTGATCCAAGCTCTAGGAGAATCGCTAAAAGATTACTTAGAGAGGTTCCATACAGCTGTCACAGAATTCAGTAATCCAAATGACCATGCAACATTGATGGTCGTAACAAGAGGGATTGATCCGATGTCTAATTTTGGAGATTGGTTAGTTGGCAAGTCCTGCAACGTTGGAGCGCTTTTATGAAAAGGAAACTCAGTATTTAAGGAAGGAGGAAGCCAGATGTTCTAGGAAGAAGAACGTTGGAGGACCAAGTGGGGAGAGAGAGAGTACAAAGTGATATTGCAGTGAAGCGGTTTGATGATAGCTCTGGAAAAGTTCAAGTGAATGTTTAGAACAAACAAAATCAACAAAAGAAAGGCGTAGATAGGAGCCGAGAATGAAAAAGGGATTTTGGAAGAGGAAAGCCTAGTATTTTGATGTACGATACTTATAGGCCACTAAATACATCTCTAGAGAATATCTATTTGTCTATCTGCAAGACTATGCAGCATAGAATGCCGCCTGAAAGTGTCAATAGAGAAGTAGAAACATATCAAAAAAATATTTTTGGTTTCACGAATTTTATGGTCAGAAACCAAATGAATGGAGGCGTCTCTAGGATATTATCGAAAAGCTGATTCGAGAAAGAAAGTTATAGCAGTTTGTAAAAAACCCACAGGACGACAAGCAGGGGACATCTGACCCCAACTAAGGACAAGCACGACACAGGGTTGAGAAGCATGCAACGACTGGTGGAAGATTGGTAATCAATACATTAGTCGGAGGATGCATCTAGCTGATACGAGTTGGCATGAGATGGAGCACTATGCTAGCACGAATAAGTATGTGAATTTAGAATGTTGTTCGAGTATGGAAGATGGAGTTCTGGCAAAACAGCAACATATAATGGAAGATGATATTGTGTTTAGAAACAGAGATGCAGACAAGGTGCAGGCTTCGACAATCGAACCAATAGTCGTTTCAGCCATGATCTGCCCCGCTTTAGTGAGAAGGATATTGGTTGATTGTGGAAGTTCCATAAATATAATTTTCAAAAAGCTTACGATCGAATGAGGATGGAAGCCAAGGACTTAAAATCATCTAAAGCCCGCATTTTTGGTTTTAACAGTGCTGCAACCGAAGCTGTAGTTTATGTTGAACTGCCTGTGCAGTTTGAAGAAGGTGACCATGGGAAAATGCAGATTCTTCCTTTTGTTGTTTTGGATGTTGACTCTCCACACAATGCTTTTTGGACCGACTAGCCCTAGCTGAGTTCTGGGAAGCTCTCCCACATGGTGTTTGACTTTGAAGTTTCCAACATATAATGGTGTTAGAGTTGTTCATAGTGATCAGATGACTAGGCGTGCCTTTTATGTAACTGAACAGAGGGATGCTCAATGAAAGGAGAAAGGTAAGGGTGTTGATAAGTCTGTCTGCATCTAAGCCATTGAAGATTAACAACCAACGTCTGAACCTTGGCTCGGATGCCACAGTCCGCTCTATAGAAACATAGATCCGAGTGATGATAAGCAAGAGCCCAAAGAGACCAACGTTGCACAGGCCGAGTTGATGATTGACATCATAGTCAGCCATGACCACCCGTCACGGGCCCTAAAGATCGGGTCATAGCTCAGCCCCTCGAAGATTGAAGAACTTGCTAGATTTCTTCGAGTGAATCTCTACGTGTTTTCTTGGGCTCACCCTGACATGTGTAGGATCTTGCCTGCTATTAGGAGTCATGCATTGAATACCGACCCAAGGCATGTCCTGGTGAAGCTAAAAAGGCATGGCATGGATCTAGAGAGATTTGCCACTCTTAAAGAGAAGGTGGATAGGCTCAAAGACAATAGATTTGTTCACGATGCCCTCTATGCTAAGCAGGCATCTAATCCTATACTTATGAGAAAGGCAAATAGGAAATGGCATGCATATGTGGAATATTCGGACTTGCACAAGGCATGTCAGAAAGAAAGCTTTCCCCTTCCAAGGACCAACTAGCTTGTGGACTCGACCGTGGGACAAAAATTGCTATCTTTCATAGATGCATACTCATGATATAACCAGATCCTGATGCACATTCTCAATCAAGAGAACGCCAGCTGTAATGATCCGTAATTTCGCTACTTCGAAAATGAGAGATTTCATTTGTTTTAAAATTTAAAAAGGGTTTTAAAGTTAAATAAATAAGTTATATATGATAAATAATAATATAAACTACTTATATTCTTATAGTTGATAATTAAAAAGTATAAATTTGAATTTTAGAACAAATCAACAAAAGTTAAGTTTTGTTAAAAACAAATAAAGGCTTAAATAAATAGGTTTAAATATTTATTTGAAAAGTTAAATCTTATTAAAAACATCTAATAAAGATAACAAAAATATATTAAAATATTTAAAAATATGTTTATAATCATATTACAAAAATAACTAAATTTTGTCGCATTTTGTCAGTTTTACATATACTGTATAATTAGAAATTTTTATGTTAATTAAATATGATTTTAAAACATAAAGAGACATGTTTTAATTTATTTAAAGAAGTAAAAATTTTATTTTAAAGTTTGGTTTACTTCAATATATAGCTTAACTAAAATGTCAAATTTTGACTGTAATATTTGTCAAAAAAACACCCTTTTCAATCAAAAAAAGTTGTTGCAATATGATACATTTCCTAAGATATATATAAACTTTACAAACTATGTTACATGTTACATTTAACATATAAAAGCAAATGCACTTTGAAAAGTTAAAATTTACAAATAATTCAAAAAGTAACATGATTTAACATAAACCTATAAACAAATCTATAGTAAACAACATCATTACTAAACCATCTTTTCTCATTAATGCATAAGTCTTATCTTACATGGAAAATGAGCAAATATTATTTAACATTTTAAAGTTTAAGAAAAAGTGAAAAACATCATTTCTCAAGTACAAATCATTTCTTAACATCCTTTTCACTATTAATGCACTTCACATCATGCTTAAGAAAAAGTCAAAAGGAAGGTAAGGGTATTTAGTCATTTACCTTTCCAAACTCAATTGTAAATAAGCATGTAAACCTTTCATTGATGCACACTTCATTCTTTACCTTTCTTTTTTACTTTCTCCATCTTCTTCTTCATCCTCTCCACTTCCATTTCTATGGTATCCAATCTCCCTTTTACTTCCATAACTTCCATAACTTCCATCACCTTAACCAAGCTCTTACACACCAGAACCTGGCCACACCATCACCTACACCACCACAACTCATGGCCAAACACCCTACTCACTTCCACAAGCTCACGCACCCCCTCCATCCTCCATAAACCCACGGCCAGGCCATCTCCACCTATGCCCAGCCTCCCTACCCCTTTTACGCACCTACATCATTTCCTACCCGAGTCCGTACCCCCTATACACGCACATACCCCCTCTCCTTGGCCAAATCCGAGCCATACCCTAGGCCACACTCCCGTAGCCGAGCCAAACACCCTCCTCATAATAAAAAATTAGAAAAGGAAAAAAAGAAAAAGAAAGGAAAGAAAAGAAAAATGAGAAGGAAAGGAAAGCAACAAATTCAAGATGTTCGTAAAATAGCACTTTAGTTCGTTAGTCGTAAGCACGCAAATTCGCCTAAAGATTGACGGAGTGGAAATAAAGGTGAGAAAATTTTCATCGCTTTTAAAATATCATATTTTGCTTTTGTTATAATCATCTTATTACGTATGCAAGTATACACCCCCTTTGAAATGTTGATATGGATGTTTAGATATGTTTGTGTTATGTTTGAATAGTTGCAAGTGTTTATGGTTATGATTATTTATCATATTAGTTTGTGCATGGACCATAATTATGTTAGTGATAAATGTTAAACTTGGGTATGCTTATTTTTATTAAGTATTCCCTTTATTAAATAAGACCATATTTTGGTGATATGAGATACTTTGGAAAAATAAGTATCTTTTCAATTAGAATTGAAATTAAAATAAAAATAAAAGAGAACTTGAAATTTGAAGTGAAACGAGATTAAAAAGAATAGTGAAATTGAAATTGAGAAATATTGATTTAGAATGATTTGTAATCAAAATTGAAATTGAAATTGAAATTTGAAATTGAAATTGAAACTGAAAATATTGATTTAGAATGATTTGTAATGATTTTATAAGTGATAAAATCCAATTTGAATATATTGTTTCTAGTGTTGAAAAATAAGTTAAAACTAGGTGTGTCGCGCAACGGTAGTTCGCGATTTCGCGCCGAAAAGTTCAAATGAATGTGTAGAGCAGAATATAGCTCAGAATTCTTCTAGATAAGAAAATTCCAGACTAATATCCATATCTTCAAAATGAAGAAAGAAAGTCAAAATTTCGTTAAGTATATATTGAAATATGTCCAAATCAATTTTTCAGAAAAATCGCGGTAGTACACTTAAGTGACCATAACGGGAAATCAATTTAAATGAATGTTTTTAATTATGAAAAAATATGAAATAAATTCAATAAATCAATTTAAATGGTTTAGAAGATATTTGGATTGGAAAATATGAATTCTCAAATGTTTAAAAGTTTTTTAAATCAAGTAAGCTTATATAGCACTTTCCGCAACTATTTTATACTGCGAATTCTATAACTTTTGGAATATAAGTTTAAATGTAATGATTTTTCTTAGAATCAATTTTGAATGTTTTTAAAAGTAAAATTTAAGCGTTTTGAAAGATAAATTGGAATTTTATAATTAATTCCAAAGTAAAGTTGATAACTAACATGCGGAAATGACTAGTACATTTGTCCCGCTTGTGAGATCTGGAAAGAATAAAATAAGGTGTTTAAGTAAGATTAGAGATGGAGCAACCAGTGCCCTGACCTTACCTGGCCTCTGTTTTCTCTTTTTAGGAGAGGGGTGGAACAGATCGAAAGAAAAGCCCGGATGCACTAAAAAGATTGTGTTAAGTTTCTGAAATAAAAGAAGATCGGTATTATCCAAAAATTTAAGCAATCTTCAAAATGAAAAAATTACGACTTGGATTTCATAGAGATAATCTTCTTATACTTGGTATTAAAATCTAAAGAGGGAAGTCATCCTATTCATGGAAGTTAAAAGATGATTTCACCGTTATTCCGCCCATAGCACTTGTTGAATACGAAAATTGATGTTGAGTAAAATTAGAATGATTTCTATGACCCTATTTACTCAAAAATATTTGCTAAGATTGATTTTACGGTTTATCGAAAACGATGTCTTAAATAACATTGTTTTTGACCTGTCTAAAAGTAAGGAATTTAGATCGAGTGTTAAGTGAGGAAATTTGAAATATTATCCAAAGAAAAAGAATGATTTACTTAAATTATTCTAAGTCAAAAGAAAGAGATTTCGAAATCATCCGGAAAGAATTAAAGTGAAAAGAGACTTAATAAATCCTGTATACTCATATTCACTTTTTATCGATGATTGGCTTTGAAGGAACCAGGGTCGGATTTGGGTGATTCCTATCCGAAAAACCATTTAGAACCAATGTATATGTTCGAATGTGAAGACATGTTGAAGAAGATGATTATTGAAGACCGTGGACCTTCATAGTGTTAGTAATGCTTGTTGACATGCTCTGGGTAGCTTCTATTATAGAGTTATTTATCGCAGCGGTCTCCTTGTTGTGGAGATTTTTCGGATTGCAAGGACTACTCGCTATTAGTGGTAGTAGGAGAGTGTCTTCGGTTTGTCCTGTTCCTGAACAACTTGTATGGACATTTATCTAACATTGCATTTCTAAAGATTGCATATGTCGGTGGTGGAGGAGAAAGCAACTTCTCTTAGCTTAACACCCTCCTTGAGACGTACAAGCTCAAAGGTTGTATTTTTGTGGAAGGAAGTTAGTAATCAGCGGAAATGGTAATGTGGCATTCAGAGATGTGGTATGTGCTATGTGAAAAGGTAATCGTAGCCTCGAGCCTCATCAATCGAAAATGACCGAAATAGGTTTAAATGCGGCAAGGCTAAGTGGGTCATTCCCAATTAGGGTACGATCATCTCCTTCTGGATATATTTCTTCCTATTATGATGTTCGGGATGCAAATTAATGTGGTTTGTATACTCGGGCGCCCGGTTTAAAGGTCGGTAATGACCGGGGGATGATATATTCGGTACTATCTAGTTAAAGAGATAGGTCGGTCTTATATTGGTAGAAGGTCCTTTATGATGGTCCTCGGGGTATCCATCTAAAGGTGTACCCATCAGAAGGTAGTCCCTTCACCTCGTCATTTGTATGGAAATCCATTCTCTAGTAAGAACCTATGGTTTTGTTTGTATTGGCATGATGTATAGCCTCAAAATTCTATATGGATAGCCATTTCAGATAAGATTAATAAGTTTATTTGCGAATGCTTTCAAAGATATGTCATTAGAAATAATATCAAAGGTTTTGATATAAAAATGTTTTAGTTATCATAAGGTAAAAACTCGTTTGTGTTTATGTGTGGGTGTGGTCTTTTGAGATACTCTTTCTTTTCAAAGGATTTTATTCAGAGGCTAATATATGACACTGTCATTTATTATCGAGTTTTTCTCATGCTAGTTTATCAAGTCTGATCTGGGTATTTTCAATACTCGGGTCAGATTTGAGTAGTTTCAGGTTTAGTCGAAGATGGTTGGAGTTTCCAGAGGAGAGCTTGAGATATTCATCTATGCATGACATATTCAATTATCCTCTTTGGTTTGTTTGTTTTAGTTTGATATTTGTCAGCAATTGTAAGGACATATGTTTATAACTATCTAAGCTGAATTTAGGTTAGACTGTGATATATGTATTTTGAAAGTTTTCTGCTGTAAAGATATTTTCAATATTATATATCATTCCATTCGTGTGAGAATCCGTTCTCTCTATTTTCTTTATTACCCTTTATCATCCATACTTCCGTGCAACTTGGGTCGGACATAAGTGGTCTATTGTCGGCACAAAGAGTACGAAATTGTGGGTCGTCACATTTGGTAGCATAGCTTTTGGTTGAGCGAATACCGAAGCCTGATAGGGGTAAGTCTCATCAGAGATAGGATTAGTAATATCCTAGGATGAGTAACTCATTAGAGATAGGGTAAGTGACACCCTAGAATGAGTTTTGAGAGTATTATATATGAGTGCGTATTTGTTAATTTTATAAAAATATGGTTTTGTTTCAAAGAAGTTGGTAAATGAAATAATTTTACCTTGGGTTTATATTAAAGGGATATTATTACTTTTGGTTAGAAATTAATGATTGTTTGTAATTTGGCATAGTAAAACTAAAATATGAATATCTTGTGATTAGAATTGCATAATTTGACTATAAGATATTCCATATAGAATCAATTAGTTGGAAGCTAGAATTTAGAACATTAATCATATACCCCTAGACATTTGTTTATTAAGAAATAATGGTGTAATGATCATCAAAATTAATGGATTTAAAAGCTAAGTACAAATATCTTATGAAGTAAAATTCATAATTTAACTATGAGATATTTGGTAATTATATTGTAGCTAGAAGTTGTAATTAAAGAAAGTAAAAAAGAAAATGCACATTTAGAAGAAAAAAAATTCTTATCAAAGATAAATCCAAATTGAGACTTTGGGTAAATATAATATAAAAGGTTAAGCTCTATAACTTATAAAGGAGACAAGATAATTTGAGATTTAGACTCTTTGATTAGGTTAAAATCAAAGTGAAATTTAAGAATAAGAGATATTAGAAATATCGTCCTAATATAAAACTTTGATTTAGCGATAATTTAGGGTAACATATTTAATTCATGATAAAGTAAGATTGGAAGTGGATAGGTTAGAAAAAGTAAAAAATAATAAAGGGAAAGCTTTGAATAATATGGTTAGTAGGTTGGTCTAAATAACAACTACCCTATCAATTAAGTTTCACAATTTGACTATAAGGTTTTTGATGGATATAAGGTTAAAAAATTTGATTTAAAAAAATGAATAGGTAAATAAGTTAATAATCATAGAATTAGTAAGAAAATGATGTACACTTAGTAAAGTTGTCTTATTAATTCATGGATAAGATAAATAATATTAGTTAATTAAGACCATACATAAATAAAACTAAGGATTAAGTTTTATAACTTATTAATTTAAGATAATAGTAGAATTCCATATTAGTTAAACACCCTAATTGAAGTAATAACGGTTTGAAGTTTGGGGATGTGTATATATACTCTTAGGAGTAAAGGTATATTATTCAAGTTTAAGTCATATTTGTAAGCTTAAGTAATATTGGATTTAGTCGAAAGTAAATGGTTATGAAATAAACTTGGATTAGTAGGAATTTTGAAAAAATATATTAGGTAAAAATGAATGTGAATAAGTACATAAGTTAAACGTAGATCATTTCAGCACATAAATTTTAATCTAAGATCTGAGTATAGAATTTTGAGGTGTTTACACCAATCTGAAAAAGGATTTATCACTCGATTCTTAATGGCGAGCATTGATGAGAGTTTATAATTATGTACATGAGTTTTCTATCATAGTTGAGAGCTATGCAAGGAAAGTAAGGGTTTGTGATTAGGAAGTGTGATCAAAGTCTACACTAGAAAATCAATGATCGATACTAGTTCGAAAGTAAAGTTGTGGATTCAAATAATTGATTGAATCAAATATCACATATAGTATGATGTTTTGGGTCTGTCAACATAGTAGTTGGATAGTTATCTTAAATAGTAGAAACTAAGATATAGGGGTTGGACTGATGTTTTGGTATGTATATATAACCTAAAGTATGTGATAGGTACTCAGGTTAGTGTGGAAAATCTTTGTATGTTTGGCATCATTTGTTTTAGTGTTGTTATGATATCGACCTTATCTTTTTCTATCATCAGTATAAATAAGTCAATATATTTGAGGATACGAGTATGAAATAGATTTCTTTATCTAACTTTCATTTCGAGGACGAAATACCTTTAAGTAGGGGAGAATGTAACGGGCCATAATTTTGCTACTTCAAAAATGAGAGATTTCATTTGTTTTAAAATTTTAAAAAGGGTTTAAAACTTAAATAAGTAAGTTATATATGATAAATAATAATAGAGAAACTACTTATTCTTATAGTTGATAACTAAAAAGTATAAATTTGAATTTTAGAGCAAATCGACAAAAGTTAAGTTCTGTTAAAAACAAATAAAGGCTAAAATAAATAGGTTTGAATATTTATTTGAAAAGTTAAATCTTATTAAAAACATCTAGTAAAGATAATAAAAGTATATTAAAATAATTAAAAATATGATAATAATCGTTTTACAAAAATAACCAAATTTTATCGCATTTTGTTAGTTTTACAAAAACTGTAAAATTAGATATTTTGATATTAATTAAATATGATTTTAAAATATAAAAAGACGTGTTTTAATTTATTTAAAGAAGCAAAAAGTTCATTTTAAGGTTTGGTTTACTTCAATATATAGCTTAACGAAAACGTCAAATTTTGACGGTAAAATTTATGAACAAAACATCATTTTCAACCAAAACAAATTGTCATCAAGTTATTGTAACATGATATGTTTCCTAACATATATACAACTTTACAAACTATGTTACATTTAACATATAAAAGAAAATGCACCTTGAGAGGTCAAAATTTACAAATAGTTCAAAAAGTAACATGATTTGACATAAACCTATAAACAAATCTATATTAAACAACATCATTACAAGACCATCTTTTCTCATTAATGCATACGTCTTATCTTACATGAAAAAGGAGCAATGTTATTTTAATATTTTATAGTTTAAGAAAAAAAGGCAAACATCATTTCTTAAGTACAAATCACATCATAACATCCTTTTCACTATTAATGCACTTTACATCATGCTTAAGCAAAAGTCAAAAGTAAGGTAAGTGTGTTTAAGTCATTTTACTTTCCAAACTCAATTATAAATAAGCAGCACACCTTTCATTTTAGCACACTTCATTCTTTACCTTTCTTCTCTACTTTCTCCATCTTCTTCTTCATCCTCTCCACTTCCATTTCTGTGGCATCCAACCTCTCTTTCACTTCCATAACCTCCATCACCTTAACCAAGCTCCTACACACCAAAACCTAGCCACACTATCACCTACACCACTACAACTCAGGGACAAACACCCTACCCACCTCCACAAGCCCATGCACCCCCTCCACCCTCCATAAACCCATGGCCAAGGCCATCTCCACTAAGGCCGAGCCTCCCTACCCCATTTACCCACCTCAATCATCAACTACCCGAGTCCATACCCCCAATACATGCACATGCCCCCTCTCCTTGGCCAAATCCAAGCCATACTCTAGGCCACACACCGTAGCCGAGCCATACACCCTCCTCATAATAATAAAAAAAATGAAAAAGAAAGGAAAGAAAATAAAAAAGAAAAGGAAAGCGACAAATTCAAGACGTTTGGAAGATAGCACGTTAGTTCGCTAGTCGTAAGCACGCAAATTCGCCTAAAGATTGACGGAGTGGAAATAAAGGTGAGAAAATTCTCATTGCTTTTAAAAGATCGTATTTTGATTTTGTTGTAATTATCTTATTACATATGCAAGTATACACCCTTTGAAATGTTGTTATGGATGTATGGATATGTTTGTGTTATGTTTGAATAGTTGCAAGTGTTTATGGTTTTGATTATTTATCATATTAGTTTATACATGGACTATAATTATGTTAGTGATAAATGTTAAACTTGGTTATGCATATTTTGATTAAGTATTTCGTTATTAAATAAGACCATATTTTGGTGATATGAGATACTTTGAAAAAATAAGTCTCTTTTCAGTTAAAATTGAAATAAAAATAAAAATAAAAGAGAATTTAAAATTTGAAATGAAACGGGATTAAAAAGGACAGTGAAATTGAAATTGAGATGAATAATGGAATTGAAACTGAAATCGATTTTGAAAATTGAAAGTAAAATTAAGGTTGAAATTCAAGTTTAAATTGAAAATAGATTTCAAATCTATGTTTTAACTGAGTTTAATTTGAAGTTAGAATTGAAACTGAATTGAAATTGGAATTTAAAATTTAATATTAAAATAATATGAATATAATAATATTATAATATGGAAATAGTGAAAATACATTTTAAATACTTTAAAAAGTGAAAATATTGATTTAAAATGATTTGTAATGATTTTATAAGTGATAAAATCCAATTTGAATAGATTATTTCAAGTGTTGAAAAATAAGTTATAAATAGGTGCGTCGCGCAACAGTAGTTTGCGATTTTGCACCGAAATGTTCAAACGAATGTGTAGAGTGGAATATAGCTTAGAATTCTTCGAGATAAGAAAATTCCAAACTATTATATCGGTATCTTCCAAATGGATAAAGAAAATCAAAATTTCATTAAAAATATATTGAAATATGTCAAAATTAATTTTTTAGAAAAATCACGCTATTGAAGTTACGTGACCATAACGGGAAATCAATTTAAATAAACGTTTTTAATTATGGAAAAATATAGAATAAATTTGATAAATCAATTTAAATGGTTTAGAAGAGATTTGGATTGGAAAATATGAAGTATTAAATGTTTAAAAGTTGTTTAAATCAATTAAGCTTATATAGCACTTACCGTAGCTATTTTATGCTACGAATTCTATAACTTTTGGAATATAAGTATAAACGTAACGATATTTTCTACAATCGATTATAAATGTTTTTAAAAGGAAAATTTAATGTTTTGAAAGGTAAGTTATAATTTTTATAATCAATTCCAAAGTAAAGCTGATAACTGAGTATGCGGAAACGACTAGTACATTTGCCCCGCCTGTGAGATATGTGAGGATAAAATAAAGTGTTTAACTAAGGTTGGGGATGGAGCAACCAGTGTCCTAAACTTATTTGGCCACTGTTTTTCTATTTAGACGAGGGGTGGAACAGATCAAAAGGAGACCCGAATGCTCTAAAAAGTTTGTTTTAAGTTTTTGAAATAAAAGAAGATCCATATTATCCAAAAATTTAAGCAATCTCCGAAATGAACCAATTACGACTTGGATTGCATAGAGATAATCTTTTTATACTTGGTATTAAAATACGAAGAGGGAACTCATCCTATTCGTGGAATTTAAAAGGTGATTTCACCGTTATTCCGTCCATGGCACATGTTGAATACGAAAATTGATGTTGAGTAAAATTAGAATGATTTAAATGATCCTATTTACTCAAAAATGTTTTCTAAGACTGATTTTAGGGTTTGTCATAAATGATATCTTAAATAACATTGTTTCTGACCCGTCTAAATGTAAGGAATTTGGATCGAGTGTTAAGTGAGGAAATTTGAAATATTTTCCAAAGAAAAAGAACGAATTACTTAGAATTATTCTAAATCAAAAGAAAGAGATTTTGAAATCATTTGAAAAGAACTAAAGTGAAAAGATACTTAATAAATCCCGTATACTCATATTCACTTTTTATGAATGATTGGCTTCGAAGGAATCGGGGTCGGATTTGGGTGATTCCTATCCGAAAAACCACTTCGACCAATGTATATGTTCGAATGTGAAGACATGTTGAATATGATGATTATTGAAGACCGTGGATCTTCATAGCATAAGGACTGCTTGTTGACATGCTCTGGGTAGCTACCATTATAGTGTTATTTATAGCAGTGGTCTCCTTGTTGTGGGGATTTTTTGGATTGCAAGGACTACTCGCTGCTAGTGGTATTAGGAAAGTGCTTTCGGTTTGTCCTGTTCCTGGACAACTTGTATGGAAGTTTGTCTGACATTGCATTTTTAAAGATTACATACATTGGTTTTTACAAATGTACATCAGTGGCGGCGGAAAAAGCAACTTCTCTTAGCTTAACACCCTCCTTGAGACATACGAGCTCAAGGGTTGTATTTTTGTGGAAGGCAATTAGTGGTCAACAGAAATGGCAATGTGGCATTTAGAGATGTGATATGTGTTATGTCAAAAGGTAATCGTAGCCTCGATCCTCATCAACCGAAAATGACCGAAACAGGTATAGATGCGGCAAGGCTAAGTGGGTTATTCCGAATTTGGGTATGATCATCCCCTTCTAGATATATTTCTTCCCGCTATGACATTCAAGATGTAAATTAATATGGTTTGTATGCTCAGGCACCCGATTTAAAGGTCGGTAACGATGGGGGATGATATATTCGGTATTATCTAGTTACAGAGATAGGTCGGTCTTGTAATGGTAGAGTACCATTTGTGATGGTCCTCGGGGCATCCATCTAGAGGTGTACAGATCGGAAGGTAGTCCCTTCACCTGGTTATTTTTATTGAAATCCATTCTCCAATAAGAACCATTGGTTTGTTTGTATTGGCGTTATGAATAGCCTCGAAATGCTATATATGTAACCATTTCAGATAAGATTAATAGGTTTATTTGCAAATGCTTTCAAAGATATGTCATTAGAAATAATATCAAAGGTTTTGATATAAAAATGTTTTAGCTATCATAAGGTAAAATCCGTCCGTGTTTATGTGTGGGCGTGGTCTTATGACATACTCTTTCTTTTCAAAGGATTTTATTCAAAGGCTGATATATGACACTATCATTTATTATTGAGTTTTCCTCACGCTGATTTATCAAGCCTAATCCAGGTATTTTCAATACCCGGGTCAGATCCGAGTAGTTTCAGGTTTAGTCGAAGAAGGTTGGAGTTTCCAGAGGAGAGCAGGAGATATTCTTCTATGCATGACATATTCAATTATCCGCTTTGGTTTGTTTGTTTTAGTATGATGTTTATCTGCAATTATTAGGACGGATGTTTATAACTGTCCAAGTTGAATTTAGGTTAGACTCTGATATATGTATTTTAAAAGTTTTCCGCTGTAAAGATATTTTTCAGTACTATATATCATTCCATTCGTGTGAGATTCTGTTCAGTCTATTTTCTTTATTACCCTTGATTGTCCATACTTCCATGCAACTTGGTTCAGACATGAGTGGTTTATTATCAGCACAAAGGGTATGGAATCGTGAGTCGTCACACCAGCTTCATTACTGATTTTGGATTACAGTGCTACGTTGTAATGTCGTTTAGACTAAAGAATGCATGAATGATCTACCAACACCTAGTCAACAGAATGTTTAAAGATTGGATAGGAAAAACGATGAAGGTATATGTGAATGATATGCTTGTGAAGTCACAACGGTCTAACAACCACGTTAGAGACGTGGTAGAAAAGTTCAATATCCTCTGATATTACAAAATGAAGGTTAACCCTCTGAAGTGTTCTTTTGGCGTAGTATCAGGAAAGTTCTTAGGTTTCATCATTAATGCATACGGAATTGAAGCTAACCCAGAGAAGATCCAATCTATTCATAATATCCAAGCGCCAAAGACTATCAAATAAGTACAGAGCCTGAATGGGAAGGTTGCCGCTTTAAGTCGATTTATTCTAGAGCTACCAATAAATGCATTCCTTTCTTTGACTTGATTAGGAGAGGAAAAAGAAACTTTGAATGGACACGGGATTGTAAAGACACATTCTAAGCTTTGTTGAATCATTTAGAGAGACCTCCCACCTTGTAAAAGCTGGTAGATCATGAAGACTTGTATATCTACTTGGCCGTGTCCGTACACACTATAAGTGCCGCATTACTTCGCGAAGCGAATCGGATCTAGAGACCAGTCTATTATGTTAGTAAGTAATTAACAAGAGCTGAAATAAATTATCCAAAGATAGAACAACTAGCATGCTATTTTCTTATTGCTTCAGAACAACTAGCATGCTATTTGTTTATTGCTTCATTGAAGCCCCTCCCTTACTTTCATGCACATCATATCAATGTTTACACCGACTAGCCGTTACGACAGGTCCTACAACGAACTGAGACGTCTTGAAGGTTACTCAAGTGGAATATCAAGCTTAGCCAACTTGACATCACTTATCTTCCTCGGAGGGCTATCCAGGGTCAGGCGTTGGCGAACTTTATAGCAGAGTTTACGACGTAGGACGATTCTCCAGAGAGCAGTGAAACCTCTACCATGTGGTGGAAGTTATATGCAGATGGAGCATCCAATGATCGTTGTTCTGGAATTGGAATTGTGCTTGTAACTCCTGAAGATTGGTCAATTTTTTGTGCTTTAAAGCTTAATTTCTCTGCAATAAACAACGTAGCTGAGTATGAGGTTCTAATTGCTGGATTTGATCTCGCCAAAGAACTAGGGATAAAGCCTCTTGAAATATTTTATGACCACAATTGGTAGTATAACAACTAAGGGGAGATTACTAAGCTAAAGGACAACTCTCCGTACCTTACCCAAGTCCAAGAGTTGCTGATTGACTTTGAGTACTATGATATTATGCACAATCCTCGGGATAAAAAAAGAGGCTAGTTCATTGGAAAAGTTTGCTAACTCTGAGGATGCACAACAGAAGGGTTGGTTCCAATCGAAGTATTAAATGCTTCGAGCATAAGCCTGATGGAAATTGACCGAGTACTAGAGATGGAGCCTGAGAATGAGTCATGAATAACTCTGATTAAAGACTATTGGCTATTGGGAGTTCTTTCTGAACGAAGGAATGAAAAAAGAAAAGTCCTTCATAAAGCTTCACGATATATTATATATGAAGAAATTATATACATAAAGGGTTATTACATTCCCCTACTCCGGTGTATCACTCATGATGAAATAAAAAGAGTCCTAAAGGAAGTTCATAAAAGGGAATGTGGCGATCACACTGGAGGAAAACTGTAACAAAGAAAATACTCCGTTACGGGTATTATTGGTCACCGTCAATCGATATGTTACTGATTATGCATGGCAATGCGAAAAGTGCCAGATATATGCAAAAGTTCCAAGAGCTTCATCGATAAAAATTACACAAATGGTCATCCTATGGTCATTTTCCATGTGGAGTATAGATATTATCAGTTCTTTATCGATCTCTAAAGGTGGTGCGAAGTACACTATCATTGCAGTTGATTACTTCACCAAATAGGCTGAAGCGAAACCTTTTTCCATGATCACAACCAAGAAAGTAATCAACTTCATCCACTGGGACACCATCTGTCATTTTGGTCTTCTACGAACTATTGTAACAGATAATAGGACTCAATTCGACATTGCTGAATTCAAAGACTTCCGACTTTGGCATCATAATGAAAAGAGATTTATAGTAGTCGCTCACCTTCAAGTGAATGGACATGTTGAAGCAGTGACAAAATCATAAAATCCATTCTGAAGAAGCATTTGGAAAAGGCTAGAGGCATGTGGGTGGATGAACTCCCTACGGCACTATGGGATTATAGGACCACCCACAAATCTAGGACCGACGATACTCCATTCTCCCTTGCTTTAGGTTCCGAAGCCATTATTCCTGTTGAGCTCCAAGTTCCTTCACATCGAGTGACCTACTATGATCCCAGAATGAATAATGATCTCCTATTAGAATCTCTAGACTTTATAAATAAGAGGTGCGAAGAAGCTGATTTGAGGGCAGCTGCGCACCGGTGCCAAGTCACTTGATACTACAACACTAAAGACTTACCTAGAACCATCGAAATCGACGATCTCATCTTGACACGGGTTTTTCCTCCTCCATCGCATATTAAGCCAACTTGAAAAGGACCATATATCATTGAACAGAGGCTTGGAGAGGGAACTTTCAAGCTAGCGACTGTTGATGACATCACATTCCAAAGGGCATGAAATAGCGAGCATTTACGAAGACATTTCACTTAATTTATTTCTTTTCCATTCAATTATATTTAGTTTCAAGATTTGCTCTAGCATCTTATTTTCTAGATATGTAATAAGACAAATTATGTTGTTTGATAAATAATGTTTTGAACTTCCTCCATATATGTGTTTGTTATAGCATAGTTACATTAGAAAATTGACTGATGTTGACATATCTATGCAAGTTCCTAGAGTTTCGAGCTAGCTAATTACGTTAGTTCCTGATTGAACTAAACATGACGAACGTGGTTCAATCGTTCATTTGGTACTTCTCATTTACAACTTGATGGACAGAGTACATAATAAGGAATGTATATGAATCAACCATCTGATAACCAAGTTAATCCCATCGAGCGATGGGACGGTCATGAACCCAATGTGATCGTGATACGACCGATCGCTTGCTTAGTAAATCCCCGGACATTGGGGGTAAGTAAACCAATTAAGGAAAGTATGATCTGACTATTTTTTAAAATAACTCTAAGTCTCCAAAGCGTGGATTGGAGTATAAATACAAATCGGGTGCGATTCGACCACGTATGAACTAACTCTTACCCATATAGTGCGGATATGAGTATAAACAAATAGACAAGTGTAGTTCGACCACTCACTATTCCATGAACTCTAGTCTGAAACCGAAAGGAGCATAAACTCGCTAAGGATGGAGTTTGACCATCCACCGTCTAACTCCGCTAACCCAAAATTGGAGGCAAGAGTATAATCCTCAAATCGCTGAATCTGACAGTGCAACATTAGGGATCAAGCCCCGTGTTTGGTACAACTCAAGGCCACGACTGCTTTGAGGCTTTGGAAAAAAATTAACGGATTATCATTCAAATCAACGAGCTATGAATTACAAGTACACTGAGTGGAAAAGTAATAGCTCAACTACGTAAATAACAATTCACACGAAAGTTCAACTGAAGACATAACTTTTATTTGCATAATAAACTTCAAAATTGTGATACAAGTCTATTCAAAACGGGGGTCGTACCCGCACAATCATGGCCAACAAAAGGGTAAACAACTATACAAGCTATGTGCAAACTGAGCCGAAGCAATGGCTATCTCTTTTGTCCTTTCTCTTTTTTTGGATTTTTCGGGAGTGGCGCCATCGAGCTTCCACTTGTTCTTTTCGTTGATTCTTTATCGCCTTTGGCAGGAGAGCTTTCAAAGGTTGGAGGGAGTTCTCTAGTATCGACCTACCAGTTGGAATGATTTGTAATGGGATGAGATTTGGATCGTCAATGTCCATGTCAACGGGTTCAGCCTTAGCTTTTTTCTTCCATAATTCCTCCCTTTCGATGTGCTCTTTTAAGCTAAGCTCGTCTGTATATTCAGTGGTGCCAGTAATTATGATGTCATTATATTCATCAGGCAACAGTGGGTCTTCAGCTTTATCATCATCAAGTGCTCCGATAACTTAAGTGTCGGGCTCTGAGCGTCAGTGGCCATCGAAATCTCAGTAGATGTCAATTGTTGCTTCATGGTGGCATCACTTTTTGGAGTTTGGCTGGGACCTGAAAAACCCGCGGATTCATGGAAACAAGAAGATATGTCTATGACTATTGGGCATGAGGAATTAAACCTCTTAAAAAATGGAGAGTAAAGCAGAATACCTACATTCGGTTGACTCTTAGTTTTCATCAGAGTGCTTCTTTCCATAATAAGGGTCGACACCTTAGATTGATTATCGGGTTTGTCCAAATCGTAGCTTAGATCCTATCCTGGGAGAGCGAAACCGATGCTCCGGCTGCTTGAACAAATGAAGGGCTATTGGGATCGGACTCTGAAGACTTGATAGTATTTTTCCCTTTGCCGGAGGGTGCTAGAATATCAAAATATGAAAGTATCGTAGCAGCCTAGTCTAGAGGTTCATCCCCATGAAGAATCACTCATACTAGTTTCTATTTGTCATCAACTTTGCCGATGGTTCTCTTTTTATTTCAATAATTTATTCTCATGCCTCAGCGAGCGACTCAAGATAACCCTCGCCAAGAAAGCTCGGATAATGGAGAATAAGGACTTTAGCATTGTATTCAATGATCAAAGGATCAAACATGTCCTTAGTTTCATTTCAAACAACTTCTTTAGTATCCTCTACCCGGGCCTTGATCTGTTCTCTCATCTCATTGTTGTCTGCTTCTCTCGCCTCTTCCTTGAGGACTTCAATTTGAGCTAGTTGCTCATCAAGCTTAATCTTCAAATTCTGGGCTTCAACGGCCTCTTCGCAATATCTTTGTGATTCCTCTTAAGCTTCAATTTTCTCTTCCCTCTCCTTCCAAAGAAGTTCTTCAAATTCCTTAATGTGGTAGGCTAAAATATTTCACTCCTTTTGCAAGGTATCATTTTCCAAGGCAAGCGCACTGCTGTGCTTGAGAGCAGCATTAAGTTCTTTTTTGTAGGCATCTTCTAGATGAATCACTACCTCAAATGTTTCCTTAGCACTTTTTGCTACCTCGTTTAGCTTCATCGTCAAGTCCAAGATCTCTGTATCTTAATGTTCAATTATATCTATATCATGGACCGCCTCTAGCTTGAGACGATCAATTTCATGCTATCTCGATAGACATCTCAAAGATCTTCTCTGCTAAGTGCCAGAGATTCATTTTGCAAAAAAACGTCTTTGACGCATGTGAGAGAACTTGCCATGGCAATCCTTGGGATTGTATGAATATAGGGGCCGAACTTAAGCCCATCGAAACAAAACTTTGGAAAATTGACCTTAAGTTTGGACAATTTTTTGATATTGGAAGCTTCAAGAGCCGCGGTCAGCAAAGATGGATCAGAAGCGATGATTTGATGTTTGCTCCACCAGGGCTCACGGGACTGCTTAGAGCTAGATGAACCGGAATACTGCTCAAGCGGTATGGCAACTTGAGGACCATGGAAAGAGGTCTGATCGCCACTGTGCATAGGAAGATTAAGTTCAACTCCCTGATGGGACAACCCAGACTGATACTTATGTTTGGAAGATGAAGATTCCTTCAAACGACGACTTCTTTCTCGGCCATCATCCCTATCTCTACGCCTACCTGATTCTAAATACCGATTGGATCCATATTACATCAAGCCCCTCAAGCGATCAAAAGCTCGGGATTGAGACATCGTACCCGCAAAAGCAAAAAAAGTTTATATTATACAAAAGATAGATGGAGATCGTGTGGTGAAGTGCATATGATTATGTGTGTCCCTCCAACGGACCAATTGTTGCAGCCTTGCTCATAGGAGTTTTCTCTCCTTTGCGGTGGGAAGAATGCTGCCACCACTTCTGGTGGGAGAATTGAGCCCCTTAATAAAGATATTGGGTAAGTCATAAGTCATGATGTCATCAGGGATTTGGAGATTTGAAAACCTTTCATCGAGCTTTTTAAATGTTAGAAGGATGACTCTTCGTCGACGGAAGTGATAATAAACTCAGGCTCCAAAGCAGTTTTTCTCCCATGGAGCTTATATGCAAGCTTCTTTCTTATCCTACCTGGTGTCTGAGGTTCCGCGCCTTATGAATGTTCGACCATAGGCGCATTTCCTAGACCTACATCGGCATTGCCATGCTCATTCGCCTTGGCACCCCTATTCTCGCCCTCTTTGGCTTCATCCTGAGTCCCCTCGATTGGGGGCAGATAGAGTTAATAATATCACCTTCTAGTTTTGTAGTATATCCTAGTAGTGCAGCGCTTCCTGGAAGCCCCATGTTATGACCTTCCTCCAGCAACCCAATCAGAGATAACCATTCATCGGGTACAAGGAGTCTAATGTCCTTGTCTTCGATCGAGGTGGCACGAATTACAGAGATTACCCTTGAAAAACTATCCTCCTTTGGACATGGATGGGCACCTGTAGATTTTCAAAATATTAGTTCATTCAGGATATGACTTGTGTTAAAGAATTTGAGAATAGAGCAAAGACGACACTTACGTCCTTCCAACCATCGCCTTACAAAGCCAGATGGACATTGGACATAGAACCTTTCATGTTTGAAGAGGCTAAGCTTGTTCCAAGCACCGGTTAAGACTTTATAGTTAGGTGAAGGATCGAGGAAAATGTAGGAAAGGCTCCCTTTCCGTCGTTTGAAGTTGTAAATAAACCTGATGTCTCAGAAGTTGGCGGGTGGAACATGACGTACATAAATAGTAAGAAAATGCCATAGAGAAAGGCATATCTGTACGGGTGTAATTTAGTAGGAGCTATTCCAAGATATTTTAGCAACTCTTGGATAAAGAATAGAAGGACGACATGCATCCGGCCCAGCACATGAACTTATTGCATGTTGTATACCTCTCCGGGGGCGGATGAGTCATGTCGTTCACCGAAGGAACCAGAACGTCTTTGAAGGGAATCCCTGTCTAGGACATAGTCTATGAAGAGCGGCCTCACCAATTTTGGAAGCTTGAAAATCTAATGGGTTATCTAAAAATATAGCACCTTCCATAGTATTGGAGGCATATGTCGAAGAAATGGTCAACCAATGGGCCGGAAACTTCCGGTTGTTCGGTTTGACGACCAGGGGAAAGCTTGCCAGATTTAGTTGTGGAGATTGACTCAACTTCAGGATTACTATGTTGTGAAGTTGGTCTGGAAGACATTGCAGCTAGATGCTCTGAACATTTGAAGTCCATGTTAACTATACTTAGTAGATAATCGATATTATAAAATTTTACCTATCCCTCCGTGTAAGTGTAAGCTAATGTGGTGCACTATCATGTAATGTAAAGATAATTAGCTTAAAATAAGAAAACGAAGTTAAATAACGAGACTTTGGATTCCGACCAGAGTGACTATCATCGCTAACTGTCTCAACTGGCGAATAGATTGATCGGTTGTGAAAGCTTTGGGATCGATCATCAGCATATTGAAGTGTGAAATCGGTTATTAAATTCCATATGTTAAGTTTTAGTTCATGTTCTAAGTCCCAAGGATTTGATCATTCAATTTTGAGTTCAACAGTGAATATGCAAGTCTAGTTGTTCATCATTATCATACGTTCAAGTTTATTAAGATGGGATTGGTTATAATTGCTCAAACAAGTAATTATGGATTGGTTTCGGAGTTCAATTCAAATCCTAGAATTAGGAAAGTACATATATGCTGACCCCTAAATAGCTGATCCCTATCCTAGAGGCAAAAAAACCGATCCTTTCCCCATAAGATCCTTTTCGATCCCTTTGCTTAGCCAAAACTACCAATCCCTCAATGCAAACTTCCACTGCTGATCCCTTCATGCTAACCAACTCTACTGATCCCTTCCTTCCATCAAACTTGCACTCATGAAGAGACCATAACAAATCCCTCATCATACGCTAGAAACTGATCCCTATAATCAACTGTTATATTGATCGATATGCCTATGCATTACACCAAAATCCAACCGATCCCTCCTCTACCCAACATGCTATCCTTCAAGCTTATTCAACCGAACCCTATTTCATATGCTCCCTTCTTCCTCCTCCTTTCTTACTCTTTCGAACTCTTCCACATCCCGCAACTCACCCCCTCTAAGCAACTTTAGCCATCATTTCACCACCGTGTTGAACTCCAAACCGTTGCCAATATAACAAAATTCATCGCCTCGTCATAAAATCTAAAGTTAAAAACCAAAAAACCTACCTACGTATGTAGATATGTTAGAAGCATTGATAAGTGGCATGGAGATGATCGAGATGGAAGGTAAGATGAAGTGGGTTCGTAAAGGTAAGATGGATTGCAGCAGATTTGTTTCAAAATTAAAGGAAGAAGAAAGAAGAGAGGGGTCGACTTTAATAGTGGAATGAGGAATCTTTGGTATTATAAAAGATGAGAAGAAATGGAAGGAAAGTGAAAAAAGTGAATATTGGAGAGAGAAATACTAGCTTATATATGAGATAAGGGTTCGGCCCATGGTTTCGACTCGAAGTAAAGGAGAGAGAGATCGGTTAAAAGGATACCGGTAACTATAAGCATGCGTATAAAAAAAAGAGAAAAGGATTAGCTATGAGCATGTATGCAAATAAACATAGGCATGGAAATTTTTCAAAGCATGTATCTACAAAATGCAATAAAATTGCATCATACTCAATGAAAGTTGGCAACAACCTATGAGCGTATTAACCTGTCCGAGAGCCAATGACAAGAACGTGTATCTGAATGTGCACGTGTATGGTCTAAAAATTAAAATTTTGAAATCAATAGAAAATGAAATCAAACCTGAATACTTCAAGTCGGAGGCTGGACCAGATAACCAAAGCTTATTAGTCTCGTTGATCTAGACTTATATATCAACTGATGTTGTATAACCTGGATATATACTATGGGAATTGACCAAGCGTCATGACGATCAAAGAGAGATACAACACTTTGGGAAAATAATTCGACAAAAGGATAACAACTATTTAGAAAACCGGGAGTTTCTTTTTGATGACCCTAACTTGCATCGATTCAAAGCACGCATGTTTAGCGCAAGACGTACTTTAGGAGGCAAGTGTTGACCGACATTTTGACCCGGATATATTGAACTGATTGCACAAGTTAGGTTCGACTAGAACCAAGGCCGATGAGTCTAAAGTGATGACTGTAGGGCCCAGAAGTCAAGTATAGATAATAAAATGAAGTTAAGGTTGAATGGAATTGAATATGCAAGGCAGAGTGTTCGAAGTGTGAAATATGTTTCAACATATAAGAGGGATCGACATAAATTAACATTCATCGTAGGGATCGGTAGGTTTTGGGGAGTAAGAGCATTTCAATAGAAAACTAAATATCTCAAGGACCACAGAGTCCAATGCATATGGAATTTTGTGATCAAGATATGGGGACCCTAAGGAGCCTACCCTAAGGATCGTACTTGAAGAAGATAAAGTTGAGGGATTGGAACTCTTCCCTTGGTAGGGATCGGCAGGAATCAGCAAGCAACCCATGTTGAAGCAAAGATCAAACAATAACTCAAGTTCTACTGATCCAACTGGCATGAAATTTGGAGGCTAAGCATATTTTAGCATGAGGAAGCTACCATAGAGATTGAACCCCAAAATTCCACCAAATTAGGGATCGGTACTGATCCTTCTTCTTTGGGAATTGGGCCATGCGATCCTCTTGTGGGTCCATATGGCTATGGAGGTCCTTCTACCGAATTTTCAGAGAGATACTTGGCCATCTTCATCTATAAATATAAGCTTGGTTGTTCATTTTCAGGATATTTACTTTGCTAGCTGTTTTATACTCTTTTGTAACTAAGTATTTTCATTCGATCCCTATTATACTCAGTTTATAAAGTGATTAATAAAGCAATCTATTCGAAGTCGACGTAGGCAAACAATGCCGAACCACCATAAATCGTTGTGTGCATATTACTATTTCTATTAACTCTTATTCTTAATTACCCTCTATTTTTATTTTGTATTTTTCATTTATTTATCTTTGAAACTTTTATGGGTGTTTGTGCCAATTTTTGGTGCAAGTAGTCACCGTCAATTACTTCACTAAATGGGTTGAGGTAGACCCGCTCATTGGGTCACCACGCCTATGGTCCTTAACTTCATAATCAAAATCATCATCTGTAGGATCAATCTCCAAAAAAAATTATCATCCACAAAGGCACTCAGTTCAAAAATGCTAATTCCTTGACTTTGATGAAAGGAATGGAATCAAGTGCACTTCTCCTCCATCACCCACACCCATGCCAATGGCCAGGTGAAGGCTACCAACAATCAATCAAGACATCCTCGAAGAAGTGCTTAACTGATACTAAAGGAAACTAGGTGGAAGACATTTCACTCATATTCTAATAGCACAAAACATCTGTCTGGACATTAATGGTGCAGTCATATTTTTCCATGGCCAATGGGTATTGAATGATACTACCTATAGAGATAAATGTCCCCTCATTAAGGCACCTAACCCATAATCATCGAAAATAATGAAGGACTATTGTGGTTAGGCCTCAACGCCCTGGATGAGTGAAGGATGGACGCTAAGTTATACTCTAAGCCTATAAAAGAAAAGTTACTAAGCACTTTAACTCTAGAGTCAAGCAAAAACCTTCATAGTTGGTGACCTCATCCTGGGACGATTCTTCACTAATATAAAAAAAACCCAATCGATGGAGTCCTCGAACCTAAGCGAGTAGCGTCGTATGTCCTCAATACCGCCTTAAGCAATGGATCTTGACATCTTACTCGCCCAGATGGCACCACCATCCCCCAGACTTGGAACTAGAGTATCTAAGAGCTTATATGTTTAACCGATTTTGTCAGCCAAAACTATATAACGAGCTAAAATTTTTGTAAGATAAATTATAAGACCCATTGTTATAACATTATGTACACAATAAATAATAATAATTCTCTCCGAGCATCTATGGCACACTATCGACGAAACCATGAATGTTTAATGCCCATGATCAAAAATAAACTTGAAGGTGAGCATTGCCTGTTGTGGGCATTTCCACCCACTACATGGTGAGTATGAAGAGTCAGGGGTAAAATTGTCATTGTTTTGAAGAGCCTAAACTAGTTTAGAATTATTCTCGAGGTCAAGATATGGACCTAGGTCGACCGCGTCTCAATCCGAGTAACAGTTTGAAAGACATGAACATCTTAACATTAGCCCGTTGCCTAAGTTATATGGGTCCCACTTTAGAGAACTATTAATTTCTCTCTCACATGGAACATTCAAGGGCATTGGAATACTCTACCTAGCAATACACAGCTACTAGTTCAAGTCTCATTCAATTCTGACCTGGATTAATGGAGGTATGGCATTATAACATGTGTAACACAATGGTAAAGACTTGCGCCCTTCAGCCAACCCAGCCGGGTTTAAGTCCTGGCAAGCACCTATTTTTATGAAGCATGAGTAATGGTCCAATAGGGAATCAAACTGCTATACATCTAACCATTTTCAACAGAAGGAAGGTTGAACCAAATCCCGAAGAATGGAAGGTTGAACCAAATCTCATATAAAGGAAGTTTGAACCAAATCTCACATGAAGGTAGGTTGAACCAAATCCCACACCGAATCCTAAAGGGAAGAAGGTGGAACCAAATCCCAGAGGAAGAAAGACTAAACCAAATCCCACATGAAGGAAGGTTGAACTAAATCCCAGAGGAAGGAAGGTTGAACCAAATCCTATATGAAGGAAGGTTGAACCAAATCCCAGAGAAAGCAAGGTTGAACTAAAGCAAGGTTAAACCAAATCTCAAAGGAAATGAACTCAGTTGCCACTCCTATCATAACCTCACTCTATAAATATCAGGCATATGGCATTATAAAAAAGGATGGAGAAAAAAGAGTGAAGCTCTCATCAACAATTGCATACAACTTTGAGAGGGAAAACTCTTCGTTCCATAGCATGTTTACTCATATTCAAAGCTTCTACTTATAATCAGAAATAAAAGAGACAACAAATGAGGAATGGTGGACGTAGGTACATTCGGGGCGAACCACAATAAAATCTTTGTCTTTTTACATTTAAGTCCTTTACTTATTCTTTATTGGATATTCTTGATTTTCTATCTCAATCATCTACAACTAAAATTCATCAAACAATAGCTCTATACTAAAAACAGTATTCGCAGCTCTACTACTATGACTTGGAGTGTTTGCCCATTTTTTGTGTAAATATTTTTGGTGTTTTCATTGAGAGCCGAACTTCCTTTTTTAAAAGGAAAATTCTCACTTTATTTTTTCTCTTTCTTACTTTGAAACTTTAAACTACTCTCCTTTGGAGTTTGAAGTTCGTCTTTTTTTTCAGCCTTAAACTATTGTTTCATTTAAATTAGAAATGCTATTGTTTATAATCTTCATACTAGAGATTATCACTTCTTGTCATGCGAAACTCTCTTTCCAATCTTTGTAGATCTGAAATCTATTTCTCTTTTTAGATTCACCATACTGTTTTCATAAAAAACATTATTTTCCTTCTTCAGCTCTGAATCATCTTTTATTAAAAAAAAATATAGTATCAGACTTTCACATTTTCAAATATACAATCATTGTTCTAAAAAGGAAAAAATTATCTCTTTATTGTTCCATATGTGAAATAATTGTTTCAATGAGAAAAAAGAAACAATTTCTCTCTTTTCAAATCCAACTCATTGTTTTAATCAAAACAAAATAGTATTCTTTTTTTAGCAAAGCTAAGAGGGGTTAACTAGGCCTCTACCAATTTATTGCAAGAACAATAATAGTGAAATTGTGCCATAACATGCTACGATATAAAGAGGGATAGAAGAGGAAAAGATTAAAAAGGAAAAAACAGAACAATAGAGAGTAGAACAGGCTAAGAAAGCCAAATATTAGCAATATGCTCTTCAAAACAATAAGTGCCATTATTAATCCCATTTTTAATAGCATGAGTTAGGTCAACCAAAATATCCATCTTTGTTTTTGCTAAACCATTAAAAACTCTTTCATTCCTTTGCCTCCATATGACACATACAAATTTCTTGAGTAATAGAAGTAACATCATACAGCCATCATCCTTCCATCTCATCGCCTTATAAATATAACACCACTCCATATTTCTTATTCTTGAGATGTCGGTCCTTCCAAACTACATCATCAGTATTTCCCACAATTCAAAAACTACCTTGCATTTGAAAAAAAATGAACATTGGTCTCTACTTCATCAAGACAATAAGCACAAACGGGATTAGTGTGCATTCCCAAAGCAAATAGCTTACCCTTAGTATTAAGCGCATTCCTGAGCACTTTTCATCACATCAAGTTATCAGCTTCCTTACAGTTTTGGTTCCAAACCCTACGACTCCACGCGAACTGGGTTTCAACGGATGAATTTAAACAGCTATAAACTATTGAGATAGAGTGCTTCTCGAAAGCATGCAACCACACCACCATGTTAGTTTGCTCCATAGGGTAGTGTTGTAGCATAATTTCATTCTATAGTTGTCTGATAGTTTGATTCGATGAATATGGCAGCGTGACAGTTCCATTATTTATATACTGCTTTGCCTTCGCACTCTATGAATACCAGTTTAAAGTTGTTGAGTGAATTGTCTTCCCGAGAATTACACCTTGTTTAGTCATGCCAGAAACTTGCCCCGCCTCCTGAGATGCTAAAACTCTTATATGTGGCAGCAAAACATTTCTAAGCTTGAGAATTGATCGCTAAGTTCAGCTACCACTTACTGGAATATCCATAGTCCAAAAATAATTATGTTTTATATTGTATTTCATGGTCCATGCTACCCAATTTTGTTTCTTCGAGTCAGGATGTTGTTGAACTGGGTACTGAATGCAGCTATGTTCCAATTAAGTAAGTTTAATATTCCAAGCCTTCCTTTCTTTTTCATGTGCTCAACTTTGTGGTAGCTAATAGGTTTAAGCTTCTTGGAACGGACATTCCCAAACCATAAAAAATTACACAAAGCTCTACGTATAATTAGGATCATTTTCTTAGGGAAGATGAAAGTTCTGCACCAATACGTTGCATAGGAGAAGAAAACCGATTTAATTAAAGTGAGCCTTCCTGCTTGTGTCATTTTCCTATTAGTCCATCCACTCATAGCCATAGTAGTTTCTCATATAAGCTCAAACAATCAGCAGTTGTAATCTGAGAGGTCACAAGTGGGATACCTAGGTAAGTTGTAGAGTCATTTGAAAGTGGAAAACCAGAAAGCTGGGATAGTTCAGTTGCTCTGAATTAGAAACACCGGCGACCATGATGCTTGATTTATTGAAGTTGACAGCCAACCCCGAGACTTTATGAAATGTGGACAAGATTTTTAGTACAGTACTAACTGAAAGGTTAGTTGGCTTTATAAATATGATCAAATCGTCAGTGAACAAGAGAGAATTTATCATAGGATCTTGACATTTTGCATGCAGACTTATGTTTTTCGAAATTACCTCATGATTGATTAATCTGGTAAGAACTTCCATTACTAAAATGAAGAGGCAGGATGATATTGGGTTGCCTTGTCTAATTCCTTGTCTATTATTGAAGTAACCTTTCGTCAGGCCATTGTAACATAATGATAAATTAACCGTGGAGATACATGTATAAATCCATGCACCAAAGTGCACATGAAATCCCATATGAGATAGTACTTTGGTAATTGAAGTCCAATGCAAGGTGTCATATGCATTCCTTAGGTCCAACTTGATCATTGATCTAGGTGAAATAGTAGCCTTGTTATAGTCCTTTAATAGTTCATGAGTTAATAGAACATTGCTAAGATGCTTCTACCAGGAAGAAGCGCAGCTTGGTTATTTGATGTTAAAGCTGGAAGAATAGATTTAAGCCTTGTAGAAATGATCTTGGAAATACATTTATAGATTATATTATAGCATGTGATTGGTTTGAAGTCACTGACATTAGTAGGATGTTCACATTTTAGGAATAAGAGACAAGTTTGTAGCATTAATGCCAGTTAACATCCTATTTCTGGAGAAACAACCATTAACAGCTTTAATTAAATCAGAACCAATTATCTCCCAGCACGCAATGTAGAAACTGGAATTAAAGCCATCAAGCCCACCGCATGTCTCGCTATACATATTGAAAATACAGTCTTTGATTTCCTCTTTAGTTATTCTGGCAGATAAGGCTTCTTTTTGATCCATAGATAAGGCAAGCATTGGAAAATCATCAATTAAGGAAAGATCGGGAGTAAAATTATCTAAGTTACCAAGGAGATTATAGAAATAATCTAGGAATGATCTATCAATGCTATCAGGGGAATAGACATGTTCGCCACATTGGTCATTGATGAAGTGAATATGGGATTTAGACTGTTTAATCTTTAAGCTATCATGGAATAGCCTTGTGTTCCTATTAAAAGAAGAAAATTTTTATTTCTATTATTACTGAACAATTCAGAATACAGTTTACATTGTTACATTCTGTATTTATTAACATTATGATGGGCTACCAAGTAATGATAACATCCCAGCCCAATAAACACAGTTAAAGGGTAAAAACGAGTTAACCAATTATTCTCTTTACTCCCCCGCAATTAAAGCTAGGGTTTCCATTTCCTTTAGACCCCTCTTCAAAAATCATGGCGGCGGAAAAACTCGGAGTTCTTCTCTGAGACGAACAAAATTCTTTGACGAGGTTGCCTTTGTCAGTATGTCAGCTCGTTGATTGTAAGATGGCATATGCCGGATCTGGAGTTTTCCGTTGCCTGTTCGCTCTCTAACGAAGTGAAGATCTATCTCGAGATGCTTAGTTCTCGAATGTTGGACGGGATTCATAGATAAAGAAATAGCACTCAAATTATCCACCCAGATGGTCCGCCTTTGACTGAGTTCGAGCCCCAATTCTCCAAGTAGAGCCTCTGTCCATGCTATTTCGGCAGTAGCGCTCGCAATAGATCTGTACTCTTCCTCCGCGCTTGACCTAGAGACGGTCGTTTGCTTCTTTGTACACCATGAAATGGGGTTATTTCCGAGATACACACAATACCCAGTGGTGGATCTCCTGTCATCAATGTCATTGGCCCAATCTGAATCACTGTAAACCTGTAGTATAATATTTTTGCATGATTCTAATCTCAACACATAGTGAGTTTTTCCTCTTAAATATCTAAGAATACGTTTTACAGCACGCCAATGTTCATATGTTGGTGCTTTCATGTAATGGCAGACCTTGTTTACACTAAAACTGATGTTTGGTCTAGATATAGTCACATACTGGAGTGCCCCAACTATACTCCTGTATTGTGTGATATTCTCGATCGGTTCACCGTTGTCTTTAGATAACTTAAGGTTACTTGTCATGGGTTTGGGCAGTGCTTTTGCTTTATCCATATTTGCTCTCACTAGAATGTATGAAATGTATTGTTTTTGTGATAAGTTGATGCTAGAATCTGCATTTCTCTGAATATGTATGCCAAGAAAGTATTTAGCTTCTCCCAAGTCCTTTATAGCAAACTACTTATCTAGACATCCAATAATTGTTTCAATTTCTTGATGATTATCTCCTGTAATAAGAATGTCATCAACATATACTAGTACGTAGATGTTATTCCCTCTTTGCTTTCTTATGTAGAAAGAATTATCTGATTTGGTAGCATTGAATCCTAACATGACCAAAGTAGTCTTCAGTTTTTCATACCATGCTCTTGAAGCTTGTTTTAATCCATATATAGCTTTGTGTAATTTGCATACTTGATTGCTATTGTCCTTAGAGCTATAGCCTCTTGGTTGTTGCATATACACCTCTTCTACTAAATCTCCATTTAAAAATGCATTATGCACATCTAACTGCCTTATTTGCCAATGCTTGTGTAATGCTAGGGTTAATATAATTCTTATTGTTGTTGGTTTAATGACTGGGGAAAATGTTTCATTGAAGTCATAACCATACTGCTGAGTATACCCCTTTGCCACGAGTCTTGCCTTATGTTTAACTACTTTTCCTTCAGCATCCCTTTTGATTTTGTAAGTCCACTTGCTTCCAACAATATTCTTATGCTTTGGTGGGTCAACTAAGATCCATGTTTTGTTTTTAATCAATGCATTATACTCTTCATCCATGGCTTTCCTCCACCTCTCATCTTTAACTGCTGATTCATATGATGTTGGCTCTATCTCGTTGACTTGAGTAAAAAATAATTTGGGTTTAAAAATTCCACTTTTGGATCTAGTGGTCATGGGGTGTTGGCTGGTGATTGGTTGTGACACTTGTTGTTCATCCCTGTAGTGGTCAGTAGCTTGACTTACTGTGTCTTCATTGACTTGATTTTGCTGTATATCTATTTGCTGCTGTTCATCATGCTGTGTACTATCCACTGTAGTTTGCTCTGAATTATCACTATGAATATTCTTTGTTGACTCATAATTTGTTTTGTTTTCTTTGCTAATCCAATCTGACAGGTCAGGCATTTGAATTGCTCCTGCATTGCTTATATCTACTGCTTGTTTATGTTTTTCCTTTTCTGCAAAAGGGAAAATATTTTCATTAAAAACTACATGCCTAGAAAAATAAATCCTGCCCTGATTGTCTAGACATTTGTAGCCTTTCTGATTTTCTACATAACCCAGAAAGGTACATTGACTAGATCTCAGGCTTAATTTGTGTTTGTTGTATGGTCTGAGGCAAGGGAAACACAGACACCCAAAATTTCTCAACTGATTGTAATCTGGTTTAATACCAAACAGTTTTTCAAAAGGGCAGACATGGTTTAACACTTTGGTTGGCATTCTATTGATGAGATACACTGTAGTGGCAAATGCCTCCCTCCAATATCTCATAGGCAAACTTGCTTGTGACATAAGTGTTAAACCAGTCTCCACTATGTGTCTGTGTTTCCTTTCCACTAAACCATTTTGCTCAGATGTGTGTGGGCATGGCATCTTATGCATGATTCCTTTCATAGCAAAGAAATCCTTCAGGGATTTAAATTCACCCCCACCATCTGTCTGTATAACTTTCACACTGTTATTCAGTTGTTTCTCAATGCAAGTGATAAAGTGTTTCATTGTACTGCATGTGTCTGATTTAGTCTTTAAAAAATATATCCAAGTATATCTACTATGTGCATTAACAAGTGATAGATAATACCTGTCTCCTTGAGTTGAATTATATGGAGATGACCCCCAAAGGTCAGCTGCAACTAGCTCAAGGGGCTCATTGTATGCAGTCTCGGAGTATTGAAAATGTAATTTGTGACTTTTACCAATTTGGCAATGTGTGCATATATTAGAACTATACAATTTTGAAAAAGATATTTTATTCTCATTCAATACTTGTTTGACTACATTAAAACTTGGATGCCCCAACTTACAATGCCACATATCAAGAACATTTACATTTTTATCATTTGTACTGACTTCATTACACCATACTGCATTGTTACAGTAAGATCTCTTTCTCATATTGCTGAATTTGTATAAACCTTGATCCAGTTTACCCTGTAACAGTATGTTTTTATTTAGCAAATCCCTGACAAGACAGAAACTGGGGTGAAACTCAAAATATACTTTGTTTTCTTTGGCAAACTGTGAAACACTAATTAATTTCTTTTTGATACTTGGTACTCTCAACAAATTATTAAGATAGAGTGACCTTGTACCTTCAATACTGCATGTTCCTACATGAGATATATTTATTGTTTCACCACTTCCCATAGCAACAGAATGCTTACCTGTGTAGCTTTTGTTTCCCAAGTTTAAATTCTGCAAGTTGTTAGTCATGTGATTAGTAGCCCCTGAATCAGGAAACCATTCCTCTGTGTTAATATCATCTGATTTATTGGCATCATATATTGGACCATCTGCATTGTTTCTGTGTTGACTACTAGTATGTGCCATGTTTGTTGTTGGTCCTTTGCTGTTCTGACCTTGCTGAGTAACATTGTAATCTTCTTTGAATCTGAAGTAACACTTATTTGCCATGTGACCAAATTTCTCATAGATTTGACACTTGATCCTATTGTTGTTGGGATATTTTCCTCTGCCTCTTCCCCTTTGACTGCTGTTTCCTCTAGTATTTTGATTTTCTTGTTTATTTTGACCGTGTCTCTGATTTCTATTCTTTATAGATGAGGCATAGTTGGCTGAATAGTCTTCTTGCATCAGTTTTCTTTGTTCAACTCTACCTTCATGAGCAAGAAGAGATGAGTAAACATACTCTAAGTCTGGCAAGGTTTGCTGTGTAGCAAGATATGTAACTAATGATTCATACTCTTGATCAAGACCATTTGTAATGATGAGAATTTGTTCACTGTTCGATATCTCATGTCCCACAGATTTCAATTTGTCGCAAAGGTTCTTGATCTTGGCAAGATATTCTCTCATACTTGTATCATTCTTTCTTGCATTTTGTAGTTCTCTTCGGTAGTGCATCACCCTGGCTGCTGTCTATGAACTGAAAATTCTTTCAATTGTTGACCATATCTCATATGATGTGTAACATCCAACAAGTTGTGATACAAGATTCTGACTAACAGAAGATAATAGCCAAGATGCAAGCAAATTATCTTGCTTTTGGTATTGAGTGTAATCTGGATTACCAACAAGTGTCCCTTTATCATCAGTGATGTTAATAGAAGGAATTACCTTAGTTCCCTTTACATAATCTTGTAGATCATAACCCCTTAGTGCAATTTCTACCTGATACTTCCATGTTATATAATTGTCTTCATCTAATGGTGTGTTGATTGCCTGATTTTTAGGTCTGATCAAGATTGGATCGATGCTTTGTCCATTTCTGGATCTGTTGTCTGTATTCACTGAGGTGGCATCCTCATCTTGATTCGACATGGTTGATCAAGAATGCTGATTTATGAATATCTTAGTCAGGAAACTATGATTTGGCGAGACAATGAAACTTGCGGCCAATGCAGGTGGAAACAATGGGGTCAGATGCAGTGTTCTTGATCAAGAAGGCAGTGCTTTGACGAGGCAATGATATTTGCAGCCAAGGCAGATTGCATGGATTGAGATCTACGCAACCAGAGGAGGAGATGATGATTTTGGATCTGTTCCTCTTTTTGGATGGCACACAAATGCAAGAACTGATGGGTAACTGATGCTATTCCGATCACGAGAGGGGTATTCCTCTCCTATGATGACAATATTCTGAGGGGAGAAAATTGAAAACATCTTTTCTTGTTGATGATTGCCTTTTGGCCAGTTTACTCTGATACCATAAAAGCAGAAAAAGTTTATTTCTATTATTACTGAACAATTCAGAATACAGTTTACATTGTTACATTCTGTATTTATTAACATTATGATGGGCTACCAAGTAATGATAACAGCCCAGCCCAATAAACACAGTTAAAGGGTAAAAACGAGTTAACCCATTATTCTCTTTACCTATCACCATCAATATTCCACTTCAATCTCAATTTCTGTCTATGCATTTCTTCTACTGTTTGTAATGAATTCCTGTATCGTTCCTGTAGTACATACTCCTCCTTTGCCAGTGCTTCATTATCTGGGATAGCCATAGCATGTAGTTGAGCTTGAGTAAGTGCATTCTTGATTGTTGATGATAGCAAATTGCCTCTGCCAAATTTCTAAGCAGCCCACCAACCTAAATCTTTCTTTACCTATTTAAATCTCTGCTGAAAGACAAACATAGGAGATCCATAAAAGTTAGTGTTCCAAGCAGTATTAACAATATCAGGTTTAGAAATCCAAATATTAAAAAAAATCAAAAGAGGTACTTCTTTTCATGGCATCCAAGGGTTATGATTTATGGGGAGTGGTCAGATAGAAAAGGGGGAGGAAGATGATTAGTGATATGAGGCCATAAAGATGGTCGGCATGTTGCATAGAGTATGGTCAATCTTGCTGTAAATTCTTCTTCTTGATCTACTCATGTTATTCCATGAGTGTCTTGCACCGCTAAATGGCGCATGGATAAGGTTTGTGCAGCTGATAGCATAGTTCAACGGCAAGATGTCTTTTATTGTTAAGGGGGATCCTCCCATTAGATCATCAAACCCAAGTAGGCTGTTAAAGTCTCCAGACACAATCCAAGGGTGGGTGTCTTGGGCTAGATGTAGGAGATAGTCATACATTTGTTGTCTTAAAGTTGGTTGGTTTTTTGCATAAATAATGGTAAGGTACATGGATGTTGAAGAGGGAGTATGAGTTAGGTGAGAATGAATGAATTTTTTATGTGTTAAGAAAGGAGACACAAAAAAGTAGTTCGGATCAAAGAGGATCATAATCCTACCATAAGGCGCTTCCACCAGATTATGGTGCAAATTCCAGCCGAATTAATTATTCTTGCTGCTCTTGTAGTCAAATCACAATTTAGCTTGATTTCCAATATAGCTGGCAGTTGTATTTTGTGAAATTGAATAATGTCTTTAGCTTGAATTAGTTTGATATCTTGGTGAGCTCCTCTAATATTCCATATACCTATTTTTTGTGTCATCATTCTACACTCTGGTTACGATTCAGAATGCAGTGCTTGCTTCTTATTGAAGAGGACGGGGTAGAGCTTGTTTTTGGTAGTATACTGGTTGTTTGCAGGATTGATGGCTCATTAAAGTCTTTGTGTTTTTTGTTTTTTTTTTTTAATTTCTTTGGATGTTGTGGTTATTGGTATAGGTATTACTAGGAGTCAGACTGATATTGTCATTATGCTTAGTGGTTATGGTGCTTTCAGACTGGTTGTGGATTCTTGTATCAGAGTTTGTGGGATAGGTAGGTGGTGGTTGGATATGACAATAAGGTTCAGGAGAGGTAGGTAAAACATTGGGGACTATATCATCGATATTTGGGGTATTACTTTAAGAGGATAGAGAATGGGGTGGTATGCCACAAGAATGCAAAGATATGGGATTAGAGTTTGATTTCGAAAAGTTTGGTTAGTGGGATCATGGATTGGGTCAAGATTAATGGTGGGAGGGGTCGGTGGGATTTGGTTGTTGGGCTGCACTTCTGTAAGTTTTTGCATGGGAATTGCTGACTGTTCACTTATTGTATCAATGCACTTTACATACATAACTGCAGTATTGCACATGACCTTATTCACACTACTATGTGCATTCAATCCATCAGTTATGTCCACATCTACCTCATTATCATTATTTCCCTCTTGTACTACAAAGATATTAAATGGGTTCGAACTCAAGTTGTTGTCGGTCAATTGATTTGCATAGTTATTGCAGCTATTACCATTTATTATTTGCTCTTGAACCATTTGCTCTGTGTTGCTTTCATTCTCCTCATTAATATCCATTTGTTTTCCTTCAGTTTCATGCAATCCTATGACAACTTCCCTTACTTTCCCTCTTCTTATAACATTATTTTTCTTTATCACCCTTTTCCATTGTTTTTTCTGACTATATATATTACCCAACTTTTCTGCATTACCATTTCCATTCTTCGCATCACTTACCACTTCCTTTTCCTTAAGCTCCAGCTCATTTTTCTTTTCACAACTATCTTCATTATGTCCAAAAACTTTCAATTCAAACAAACATCTGGTTTCCATAAGTTACTCACATAGACCATCTGTTCACTACCATCAAATAGCTTAACAGGGAACTTATCAACAAGCTTTTGGTTCGGTCTCACTTCTACAATGCATTTAACATAGGAAATTCTTTCTAACCTTTATGTTGACTCATCCAAGCACAACAAAGTCCCTATACGTGAAGCTAGCCAATTCAAACCCAAGTGTGACCATGCGTATAATCGTATGTTTGTCATTTGCAACCAGACAGGGACAACTCTTACATTACCATGAATATTGCCTAGTTCTAGTTTCCACTCCTGTATTATGAATATCTTGTTTCTCACTATTATTGGATCAGCATGCAAAACTTTTGCTCTGTCCTCTTCACAAGAAAGATGAATTAAAAATAATATGCCATCAAATTTTACCTTTACTGAACCTTTAGCTTTCATGCCCTTTTAAGGTGCTCCACAACTGTTGTGAAGGATAACAGCTAATCCAAAAAAAACCAACAACATAATCACTCCAAATGGTTGCACCAGCTTGGATTGCTTCTGGAGCGGGTACGATTGCTTCACCTTTGAAAACCAGATCGAGGTGTACTAGATTATATTTACCTGCATTTCTCGATTTGGCTTTGAAAAGCGCTGACCATCCAGATGAAACATCAAAAGGAGAAGAACAAAAGGCAGACGGGGATGAAAGGATGGAAGGACTGGAGGAAGGCGAAACAAGCGGCGGTAGAGAACTCGAGGAAGGTAGAGATGATGAGATAGGAGGTGGTGAGGTCGGCAACTGGTCAAAAGGCAAGTGAGGCGGTGGGACAGGGATGGGATGAGGCATGGGAGCAGGTAAGGTAAAAAAGATGATGGGAGGTTTAACAGAAAAAGAGAGGTGGGAAATAGGGAGAGGACGCCATGGAAAAAATTCAAAAAAAAGATGAGGTTTTCTGTTGAAGTATTATTTTTCTATTTCTGTTAAAGATAATAATTGTTTCTATGAGAAAAAGACTTTTTTTGGAGATCTAAATCATTGAAAAGAAACTATCTTTTCTATTCAAGATCTGAAATAATTGTTTCTACGAGGAAAGGAAACAATCTCTTTTTTTAAGATCAAATTCACTATTTTAACAAAAAAAATCATTTTATTGTTCAAGATCTGAAATAATTATTTATATGAGAAAAGGAAACGATGTCTCTTTTTAGATCTAAATTGTCCTTTCTATAAAGAAAGAAACAGTCCTTCTCCTTTCATTCCTTGCACCATTCTATACACCAACCCTGACGCTTTGACATCAGATTGCTAGAATCTATCTTTCCAATTTGATAAATCTAGCAACACTGATGCGTAGAAAAACACTAACAACAGATTCTTTGAAATTTATCCTTCCAAGCTGATAAATCCAACGACACTGATGGACAGAAACATCAAGATCAGAAATAGAAATGGCGGAATATTTCATATTTTCCAACACATTTCTATACGCCAACTCTAATGCTCTGACATCATATTGCTAGGATTTATTCTTCCAAGTTGATAGATCTAGAGACACTATCGCGCAGAAACACTCTGACATCGGATTGTTGAAATTTATCCTTCAAGCTGATAAATCCAACAACACTGATGGATAGAAACATTAAGATCGGTAATAGAAATGGCGCAACCAATCAAAAGAATAATTAGATTATTGGAATTTATTCTTCCAAGCAGATAAATCCAACTACACCAATTAATCACAGTGAAAGTAAGCACACAATTCATATTACATAGCCTACTTTATATATATGCCTTGGAGCAAGGGGTTGGAATTATTTCATAATGTGGGACTAAACAACCCAATGTTGTATCATTTTTTCTAGTAGTTCAGATCTACACCAACAATTTCATTCAAAAAATAAATCCACTCTTTCTTTTTAGATTTGAATAACTATTTCGTTAACAAGAGAATTCTCTTTTTCACATTTCAAATCACCATTTTCTTATTTCAGATCTATAAACACTGTTTCTTAAGAAAAAAGAAACATTTATTTATTTCTTAAGATCCGAAATCATTCCAACTTTTTTCTCTTATTTCAGATTTACAAACACTGTTTCTTAAGAAAAAAGAAACATTTATTTATTTATTAAGACCTGAAATCATTTTATTTTTTTCTCTTATTTCATATCTACAAACAATGTTTCTTAAGAAAAAAGAAACAGTTATTTATTTTTTAAGATCTGAAATAATTCTATCTTTTTTCTCTTATTTCATATCTACACATACGATGTAACAACCCGCTTTCGGAGGCTCAAAACTGCTACGGATGCTGCAGTCATCCATAGGTGTTATTTCTGAGTGACTGAAATTGAAATCCTGGAACTATAAGCAACACAGAATTACAAGAATATGAAAAACATCTAAACTTCAACAAAACATAATTTCTCATTTCTTATGAATTTCAATTTAAGATTTAATTACATAATCGAAGACGTAAACTACGTTCGGATCACATATACATGTACAAAATCTGATAAGAGCGACATATGAAGATGTCCCTTTATGAAGATCAGAGAACTAATAATATGAACTTTACAGTTCTTAATACATCACATCGGAGTACACAAAATAACTCCTACATAGCTAACACTGCCTTCTGCACGTCTCCGGAAGCTTGTTCGTCCAAAAACCTGAAAGGTTCCCACTATCAAACTACTCAAATTAATTTTAAGTACCCGATAGTTTGTGGAGAAACACAAACTTCCAGTCAGACAATAAGTCGAGTATGAACAATCCCTATCATCTCTTATCTTAAATAGATAACTAGTAAGACAATGCCGCTTAAAAGAATGGGATTTACCATTACTAGTATCCAAAACAAACATGTAAATCATTTAATATGCCCATGCACACAAAATGATTAGTCTTGATAATATGAAACAAAGCCATAAATCATTTGTATTGGATCTTCCATCCACCCATTTATTAGATATCCCATCTAAAAATCAATTTATTAGAGTTCCCCTCTAAAACCGTTAAAATGACTATTCGTCATAATTTAATAGGACTATCTATCCCAAATCCTATTTTGTAGATTATCCATCGTATATTGTTTTATAAAAGACGGTGTGGGCTATCTACCGCACACTCCATAGTTCTACTAGGAAGACTATGGACCCTTGGGTGCCAAATCCCGAGGCTAACCACCTATGGCAAAACATTCTTTACTTTAGAAATGTGATATGGGCTATCCACCGCACATTCCATGGTTTTCCTAGGTTAACTAAGAACTCATCACTTGGCCAATTAAAACATCATGATCCCCCATGATTATTGATAAAAATTCATGATCCATGATTATGTATTTTTCCCTAGGTATTCCACGTGTTTAACCTATTCTTGGTAGCCCCAATTAGGTCAAATTAAATAAAAACACATTGATAGCCCCAATGTATACTTTCGAAAGCATATTTCTATTTGTAACCCCAAACTTTGTATCAAAATTAGTAATCCCACACCGGTGTCCCGAAGTTTTAACAACATCAAATTTATATAAGGCTCCCCCATACAGGTTCAAACAAAATAAGTATTTTAAGCTATAAACCTTCGAAGTAACCCCTTCAATATAGCGAAATTTTACTTGAGGAAAATGGCTAAACAGCCATTTAAAACCCTTCGAATGAGGTCCCATTCGAAAGCAAATAACCCTCCAAAGTTAGCCTCTTCGAAAACCTTCTTTTTGAAAGCATCAGAAAATCATAGCTTTCGCAATCATTGAAGATAACCCCTTCAAAACCCTTCGAAATCAAATCTTTTGAAATCAAAACCTTTTGCAATCATTGAAGATAACCCCTTCAAAAACTTTCGAAATCAAAACTTTCGAAATAAAAACCTTTCGAAATCAAAAACTTTCGCAATCATTGAAGATAACCCATTCAAAACCTATCAAAATCAAACCTTTCGAAGTCAAAACCTTTCGCAATCATTGAAGATAATCCCTTCAAAACCTTTCGAAATCAAGCCTTTCGTAATCAAAACCTTTCACAATTAAACCTTTCAAAATTAAAACCTTTCGAAATCAAACTTTTTCAAATCAAAACCATTCGCAATCATTGAAGATAACCCCTTCAAAACCTTTCGAAAGTATACTTTTAAACTTTTTGGAAGGTTTACCCTTCAGCTTGCCAAAAGGTATTAAAACACCTTTTAAGAAAACATTTTAAAACAGTACTCTTGAAGCTTTAAGCTTTCGAAGATCCCCTTTGAAACCCTTTCTTGAATATATATAAAAAAAATTAATCTGTTATAAAATGTTAGAGTCGAAGGATCCCCTTCAACTAATTCAAAAGCAATTGTATTTCTATCTGAAAACAAAAGAAGCAGCCTCCCTATCCCTTCGCCCATTTCTTCCCTTTGGCCCTATGCCTACCTTCCAAATTTGATGGAGGGTAATTGTTTACCTTCCGTCTTAGGAGAAAGGTACCCTTTGGAATCATCAAAAGGGTAAAAGCAGGCATATTGGAGTCGAAGGCAGAACTGGGCCCATTGAAGTGATGTTTTTATCTTGTTTGTCTAATTTTAACTGGCTGAGGAACCTTTTCCTATACTCCCAAATAGTACAAAGTATACAAAAGTCAACCTTTTTCTCAAAACAATGTACTTCTTCCTTGAATATTTCCAAAAGCAATTTCCTTCCGAATTTAAGTAATTTCAAAGGTTAATTTTTAGTTTAGCCCTTGGGCTTAAATAATTTAATTACCTTAGCAAATCACTAAGGAAAATTTCTCAAAAATAACCAAAAATCAGATAACTTCAACATATTAAAATTTCAAAGCATAAGAAGATCAATACAACTCGAAACTTAACAAAACCGAATGAAAACGTGTTAATTAGCCCATTAACATTTTAGAACACTTATGTATTATCCAAACAAAGGTTTAAATGGTTATATCCTAACCAAAATCACAAACATGAATCGGGTATAACCCATCACCGCTCCAAACATAGAAAATGAGATGATAAACATGATTATTCACCTTGATTAGTTGATTGGAGAATGAGATAATTTCCTAGCTTTAATTCCTTAGCTTTTTCTTCAACTTAAACTCTTCCTGGATCTTTTTAATAGCCAACCGAAATATATGGAAGTTAAGAATGAAAAATTGGAAATTTATTAAGGCGGAGGAAGAGATATATACTAAGAAATGTAGCCCCATTACCAAGTTTACCCCTTAGGAAATTCCATCTTTTAAATTTAGTTAAGCTTTATTTTAGATCATTCATTTAGATACGGCCATATGATTTATTAATCCAATCTCTCTAATTATTCACATTATTCTATTTAATTTATCCAATTAAATATCTCAAATAATGTTAATTAAAATTCAGGGGCATTACACATGGTTTCTTAATAAAAGGAAGCATTAATTTATTTCATAGATTTGAAATCATCCTATCTTTTTTTCCTCTTATTTTAAATTTGCAAAACACAGTTTCTTAACCAAAAAAGTAAACATTTATTTTTCTTAGATCTAAAACCATCACATCTCCTTTTTTCATTTCAAAAAGTTTCCAAAAGAAACTTTTTCATTTTTCAAAATCATTGTATATCTTATTCTCTTTTCATCCAAAAGTATTGTTCCTTTGACATAAGAAACTCTGGTTCCTCTTTAGATCTGCATCCTTATTTCTCCAACATAAGAAAATCCTCTTCTCTTTTCTGACCTACAACCAATATTCCTTGAAATAAGGAGCTCCCTTTCCCTTCTCTTATCATAAAAGTCACTTTAAGAAAATCCTTTTCCGTTGTCTGGATCCGCAATCACTATGTCTTGGAAATATCTCTCTCTTCCCCCCTTTAAATCTACAAATATTCTTTCTTGGCCAAAAGAAACTTGTGTTCACTTTTCAAGTCTGAAACCTTACCATCACCCAAGGAAACCTTACCCTCTTTCAAGATCCGAGATCATTGTTTTGAGAAACTCTATTTCTCTTTTTAGAGATTCTCTCTTTCTTTTAAGAGTTGGACCGTCAATTCTTCACGGCTACAAAACCTCTCAATCCTTTTCAAAAATTGAATTATCTCTCCTGAAAAGTACAAACTCTTTTGGAAGTAAAGGAGAACAAACTTCCTAATGTGCCTCCTAAAGTGAGAGAACTTCGCTGCAAAGAATGCAACAACTATCCGGATATGAAAAAGCAGGAAGACTAGTCTAATAACCTCCCGGTGCTCAAAATTATCGGATGTAAATTCAACATGGTTGTGATTGAAATTAGTAAACACTTCACTATTCAACATAAAGCTTTGGTGGATAAACTCTTGACAAGCTTAGGGTAGACAGAAGTATTCGATCTCAACGTCATAATACAAGGAAAGTCCAAGTCTAGAGAACTCATAGAGCATTCCACATAACCAAATTAACCCAAACACAACCCTTTTTCCATTCGACACATACCAATCATAATTTAGATAATGTCAATAGCTCTCCATGCCTAGGGATATGTCGAAAAATATGAAAAGAGAAGGAGATAAGACCAAGAGTTACTATTTCACCCTCTATAAAGACAAAAAAAATTGAGCACCCACTACAAACCTGTATAAGGGGCTAAGCTGGCCTCCTAGACGCTTTCCAAGATCTCCACACTTGCTGATAAACGGAGGGCATAAAGGAGGTACTATATAATTACTTTTCTTTCATTCTAATCAATCTTAAGCTATTGCAGGGCTCTACCATCTACTCTTGAATGTCCATCCTTGGAAGAAGGTGAAGGAAGGTACGTAAATCCTTGCATGTGCTGATCGACCTGAGGGTGCTTACAAGCTACATGAAGTAAAGACAAGAAATCAAACTATCCCCTACAACTATGCAATCGAATTAGCAAGGCACTTAAAGATGAGAAATCTTCAGTGTTAGGAGTTCAGATGATGGTCGTTCAGGGAAGCTAGCACAGCTTGCAGTACAAAATGGAAGAGATACAACTCTCTAACTCGGAGGCTCGAATGATCAATGATCAGTGAGAAGCCATCATTTGAGTATGGTGTACCTCAAAGGGTAAGGAAGTGGATGAAAGGATTCGACATCTATCGAGAACTTGGATAACATAATATTTATGCAGAAAGGCTTTGAAAGTCTGAGCTCCAGCAATTCCAACATACTTGTCTCGCAGCAGAAGGGGGAGAGATATTCAAAACCACCACAACCATTCCTCGTATCACAATTCAACACGAATCGGCATATGTATAGTAAACAGCTAGGACATTGCAGTCACCAATCAAGATACTAGCTTCACAATTCCATCATGATCCAATGATCAAAAAACGCATTTCAAATTAATCAAGGACTAAAGATAGCATGATGCACACTGGGGGCATCCACTATAAGTCCATCAAACTAATCAAAATCAACCTGACTAGATGACTAGCCCAATGACTACCAGGAGAATTTTTTTATAAGGAGCTCTCTGATTACATAATATGCTCAAATAAACATGTCATACGCATGACAACGGATGGCCATGCAAAGGAGGTACCATGACAAACCTCTTCTTTCGTTTTTATCTAACTCGGTTGTTGTCATTTTAGGACAATGCCATCGGCTCCTAAGTTCCACGGAGTCTTACAAAAATACTAAGCGTTCCTATCCAAGAGAAATTCTTGAACCAAACATACTACACAACCTGGTACTTTGCGCTTCTTTCAAAGCGACAGGTTTGGTCTAAACTACTCTTTCTCTTTGAAAGAGAAAAGAAACTAATACATTCACTTAACACATATGCAGTTATATGCACTTAACGCACATAGTTATATTCACTTAACACCTATGCTATTATAACAATTCCTTCTTTTGTGATTAGCAACCTAGATCCCAAGCATGTGATAGCAGTAGTGAAAATAAGATAGTCATGGCTAAGGGCAATAGCCTAGGTAGTTCACTGCTAATGACCGCCCCTTTCCCTAGCAATGACATACCAGTCAAGCATCTAGGCATAAATCTAGCTTGAGTAACTCAAAGAATAAATGCATTCGAAGCCTAGCATGGATTGACTCATAACAGGAGTTTCCCCAGGCCAATGGGCAGGTTGAAGCTGTCAAAAAATCTTGCAAACACTAATTAAGGAAAAACTAGATAAATCCAAAAGAGCATGGATTGACGAACTACCCCCGGCACTAGGGACCTATCAAGCCTCCTGCAAATAACAACAGGACATATTCTATTTGCTTTAAGCATACTAGGCCAAACAGGTTGAGGAGAGAAGCAATAACGCTGCCCTCAAGACCGTCGCACAAGGAAGAAAAGTGGCAAAACAATACAAATCGAAGGTGAGGACCCAAGAGTTACAAGAGGGAAACATTATTCTCAAGCAAGTATTTCCCGTCCAAGCGCACTGGATCCAGTTTGGGAAGGACCATTTATTGTTCATAAGGATCTCCACAACAGAGCTTACATTCCGTCGACAGTTGATGGAAAATGTGTTTGGGAAAGGAAGGAATCTCCGGCATCTCTTCCATTACATCTCTCAGCTTGTAAAAAGAATGTATCACCTGAAACCATAAAAGAAAGATAGTGGATGTAGGCATATTCTGGCCAAACCACTGAAAAAATTGTGTTTTGCTCATCTGATATTATTCCTATAGCGATCAATCACAATCTCTCGTTAGTAGCAGAGAAAGCAAAATAACTATGACTAAGGACACGAAAGTAGCCTGGGTAGCTCATTGCTGGTGATTGGACCCTAGCTAGCAATGATAAACCGACTATAAGCCACATATTAGGCACGATTATAGCCTAGGCGGTTTATCATTGGCGTTTGGTTCGTCGGCAACTGCATACCGATAATAAATCCCATGATTATGGCATGGCTGCAGCCAGGGATAGTTCGTAGTTGACGATCGGCACCCACGCTAGCTGGGCCACAGTAAATCGAATAATACTCACGATACAAACCATAATGGCCCGGGTAGTTACTATGTGCAAATCCCAGCTCTAAATCTTAAGTATGTTAGTTTCCAAAGCTGCACTCCCTTAGAACACAGGGTTGGGCTGACAAAACATATGTCACCAAAATCCATCATTAGGGCAAGTAACTTATGTCACGAATCTTAAGTTTAGAAGGACTCTCTTGACGGAGGGTATAGTTCGTTGTACTTAAACTAGAAGCTTCTAACATTTCTTTTAGTTTGTGGCATTACATACAAATAGTAGAAATATGAATTCCACTCTGCCAACTACAGCAGGATATTCATTCACTTCCACTCCACCAAAGGAAACGGAGCATCGACGCAACTCCTTCAGAGATATCGGAACATCAATCCAACTTTGCCACAAGAATTAGAATATCCCTTCTAGCCAACTTCGCTTAAGAAACTGTAAGGATTCTCCCAAAGCTGAGCATACTTATGGAACTTGAGAAAAACTCAGTGCAAAGACCCTTGACCTGTAGGTAAATTTGATGGAACTGGATGATTCTTCACTACCGGTGCTAATTGGAAATCTAGATTGAAAATTTGGTTTTACTCGATCAATGTAAAGATAGCATGCTGATAATAACCAAGGATTCCTATGCTTAAAGACTATTACAGTCAAACACCCCATGTCGGGGCCACCTGACATCGACATTCTGCAGAACTCAAACCATCAATAATAAACCAGCTCGCCTACACTCATAATACGCTTTTTAGCCATATTCTCTACTTTTCGCATCTAACCCCAACCATGAGTTCATCCTGGAACGATGAACTACTCCTAACTCATAATGCGAACAAATTCCCTTGAACTCTACTCAAAGGGGCTAGAACCACTCACTCAAATCCAACACTTACTCCATCAACACTTTCCAATAATCGACTCCACGCAAGTACATAAGATATCAGTAGACAAGCTATCGAGAAAGTCGGTAAAACTAATCCTATAAAAATATACCGGGGGCATGTCCCGAAAGAACTAATGGGATAATAAAGAACCGCTCCTTCAACATCATCACCTTATTAGACTAGATGCAACATGAACCAATTGCAATTAGTTAAGCCTAGTATAATATAATGACTCTAATTAAAGCTCCTACAAAATGTACATGTCTTTGTACAAATGTCCATATAGAAGATACAAAGCACAGGGTAGGGAAGAAATTGTCAGCCTTTACTCATAAGCACCACACAACATATCCTATATACAAGTACCTTCAATGGAGATTCTCACTTTACCAAATCCATCATTAATTAATCGCATGCGTGTGTGCATGTGCATAAGTGGAGAAAATTTCACTAAGAAATATGCAAATTCAGCGATCGCATGTGATGGATAGGTCATGATCACTAGACTTACCCATACAAGGAACATAACTAGAATGCCACGTCAACAGATTCAAAAAATACCATAAAGCATATATCAGTTGATTCACACACTGTAGAATCTCAAAGTAGGAAGCAAGAAGACCAAACCTAGGAAAACAGAATCTCACCAGGAGAAGACAAATCAAAGATGGCTAGAGATAGTCACCACACCATCCTTAAGTAGAGCCGAGCCTCATATTGAACTAGCAAAGGAAAACTCTTTAAGGAAACAAAAATATTATATGAATAATCATACATCAAGATGATGGCTGCAGGATAAGCAAGGCAACCTCTAATCAAACAAAGCACACTTTGCATTCATGAAGGTATGCTTTGGGGGCAAATGTTATGGGCATTTCTGCCCACTACATGGTGAATATGAAGAGTCAGAGGTAAATTTGTCATTGTTTTGGAATGGACCTAAACTAGTTTAGAAGTATTCTCGAGATCAAGATATGGACCTAGGTCAAACCCGCGTCTCAATCCAAATAACGGTTTGAAAGGTATGGACATCTTAACATTAGCCCATTGTCTAAGTTATATGTAGTTGTTCTCACAATAATGAAAATAAACATTAATCGACATTCATAGTCACAATATAATTGAAATTATTTTGTCATTCCAAATAAAGAAATTTATTAACTATTAATTTTATCAAACAAGCTACTAAAAAGAGATGAAATTTATGTAACTAAATACACACAAACACACACAGATACATACATACATATATTTCATATTAATCTTACGGATTTTATATGTACACAGCGCATGCATACACACACACACTGTAAAATGCAGTGTACGTGCTAATATAGTACAAATGGATCGTGTAATATGGAATATAATATAAATGCGGAAATAGATGATAATAGCAAAGTAAATAAAAATAGAAAAATCACACCAGAGATTTTTATACTGGTTCGGAGCACCGTCCTACGTCCAGTCCCAGACTTCTATCTGGTTTTCTTTTCACTACCAACTACCTCGCTTCACCCGGAGGAACAGGTTTACAACACCCGATCAGACGAACGGGATTTCACGCCTCTAATATACTGAGGACTTCAATACTTGCCTCTTACAACACCGAGGACTTCAACACTTGCCTCTTACAACACCGAGGACTTCAACAAAGATGAAGATAATTGTTTGTTGATGGTATGTGTTCTTTTTAACACGGTTTTGTCACTTATAGTACAAACTTCCTATAATCTTATCCTCAAATAGAATATTTGTATATATGAATATTTGGAAGTGAATATCATGTTGAATCTAAAGAATGTTAAATAAATTTCAGGATTCAAAACGATATATGATAGAATATGAGCAATTTGAACGCTTGAGAGTACAAGATAGAGATCAATAGAATAGAGTTTAGAAGAAATAGAAAATCGTTGTTTGGTATAATGATTTCATGATGTTTATATAAGAAATAAACAGTTGTAACCACTTGTGAAAAGATACAAACGAAGGTCACGATCATTAATGGAGAGAAAGAGAAGCAACCATTGAAGAAAAGGAAGTGTCTATACGAAGGGTTGCTTTCTGTTTGAAAACGGTCGACGGGTCAAAAAGGACCAGTAGACAAGAATTTGAATATATATACGTTATGGTCACTTGTGCACGTTATCTGTGCATTCTGGGCATAAACGGTTGACCGCCATATTTTAACCGGTCGACCGGTTTAGTCCAGTTTGCACAGCTAATGTGCATTCATTCATATATGCATATAAGAAAATTGAAGTTATACGATTATTTGAGGATAGATTTTAACATAAATAATATTACTAACATACCAAATAATCAACCTCTAACAAATGGAGCTCTTTGTGTCCAAAATAACTTCTTTTTGTCGATCACGATTTATCCCTTTGTCAGAAATCAAAACTCTATAAAAAAATTGTCTCAACATTCTCCCCCTTTTTGATTGATGACAACATAGTTATGAATCTCCCCCTGTATAAATCTCCCCCTGTATATGAGTCCTGCACATATATTGTTAGCACAATTTTCTCCCCCTTTGTCATCGACAAAAAGGAGTTGTTAAATGGAGGATGTAAAAGAGATTATAAGCAACATAAAACTATTACCAAAGATCAAGAGTAACAATCACACAAAATTATAATACACATAAGTCTAGTATGAATGACACTATTTAGTACAAGTGCCAGATAATATCTTTAAAGCAAAAGCTAAAATCAAGAGTACGCATAAAAGAGATAGACTTAAAAAGGACTTATTCTGGCTCCGTCTCACCCTCTTCTTCTTCTTCTTCTTCTTCTTCAACAAGCTGAGATTTCCCGTGTCGACGTTCATGACTAGTTCCCGAGCTTGTACCCTTCTCTGAAGATGTCCAAGCAAAAGTTGGAGGAGCTGGGCGCTTGCTCTAATACCAATATTGCTTCCCATATAGAAACGAAGAACGACTTAAGTTTGTTAAAGCGTTTATCCATTTTTGTATCCATGCGCTTAAGTCGTGCTTCGAGAAGGAATTGATTTCGAACAATAGTTTCAAGTTATTCTTTTGTTGAGGAAGATGATCGTAAGAGTTTAACTTCCTCAGGTTTAGGACGAGATGGACGTGATGAAGCTTCTTTATGTCTTTGTTCTTTCCATTGTTCAAAAGGCATAATATTAAAGTATGGAGCGGGAAGCTTCATTCTTGTAATCGTAGCTTTGTTGATGACTTTTGGTTTGGAAATTGAAGACTTGGGAGGTTCAATGCCACAATCAAGCAAGAGACGCATAATATACTCGTTATAGAATAAATGTGGTCTAGAGCTATCATTTACTTTCAAGATCTCATCAAAGATCATACCAATCCAATTTATACGAATACCTCCATAGATTGAGTATAATGCCTTGAAATTGTCTTTATAGACGGCATCAAAATTTCCTATTCTTGGTAAAAGAGAGTGCAAAAGAGTATAGTGAAGAATTCTTGCAGAAGGCCGTAGACCCATAGACTTAGTGCTATCCTTGTCATCTTCAATAAATTGATGGCTGATTTGATTACGGACATGAACATTGCAAAAATTACTTGAAAATTTTTCACCGATAAAAGAAGAACCAAGAACGGCTGCCATCCTATCACATGAGATAAACACTTCTTTGCCACAAACAACGGACCAAAGACAATAATTAGGATTCTCGGGCTTGTTTTTCTCTAAATTTAGGTTAGCATAGAATAACTTGATCATTAAATGGTTAATTTCTACATTGTTGTGATCAAAGTCAATTAGGTTTTCAATATCAGCTTCCTTTGCTAAACCAAGAATACGATAACTAGAGAAATCTGAAAAATTAACAAAAGAACCCGAATGGATTGTAAAATCCTTCATCTCATTCCATCTTTTGACTGCAATTGGATCTACAAGCCACTTCCTGATAGAGAGATCAATTGATTGTGTTTCGGAGGTAGAAGCTTGTTTTAATTTCTTTTGTGGAGGAGCCATTTTTTGGAGAGATTGGTAGAGTATTTTAGTTTTAGGGTTATGAGAGGTTGTTGGAAAAAAATAAATGAAGAGAGGGAGTGAAGAAATAACCGTATGAACCTTTTTAAAAAACCAAACAGCACGAAACCGGTCGACCGCCTTGAAATCAACTGTCGACCGGTTTCTTACAGAAGCCAAAACGGTCGACTGGTTGATTTTGGCCGGTCGACTGGTTTGCCTGTGAGGTGTTTTTCCTTCCTTTTGCTTATATTTCTAAGTGTACACGGTCCATATAATATTTAGTTTATTCAAAACATGATATATATATATATATATATAATACGAGAATACAATCATAATATTGAAACAGATTTAATGAGAGGTAGAGTAATTATGATCGGAAGTCTTTTCTTTGACATTGGTAATGCGTCGTTTCCATGGTGACCACTTTTCTTTCGCTCCTTCATTCTGAGCATAGTTTTTATCCCATGAATTTGGGCTTCTAGAGGATGAAGGTGCATGAGGCATTGGCTCGTATACGCCATGTTTGTTTGAACCACAAAAGAATGATGCCATTCTTTCTAGAAGAGATAGACGTTCCGAAGTCAGTTGTTGCTCATAGTGTAGCTGTCTTTGAAGATCGATTTGATGTTTTTGATAATGATGAATCTCATTGATCTTATCTCTGGTATGGGGTGAACAAAACAACACTTTCTTTGCTCGTTTCGAAGTAGGCGTATTTCCAGGAGAATGAATGCAATGATGATGACACTTTGAATTGTGTTTTGGAGTTTCAGGAGAGTAATATTCTTCTGGCTCAGAACTTGTGACGGAAATATGGGATTTTTGAGCACACTCATCACAAATATGTGCCATAATGAACTATATATATAAACTTTTAGGTTCAGATAGGAGGTGATAAAAACAATATTTTTGTCAAGCTTATATATAAAAAAAATCCTATAAGCTTGTGGATGAGAATTGACATGCAAACTTGGCCGTAGAAAAATTAAAAGCTCATATTCAATTTCCAAATATAGCAATAGCAAAAAATAATCCGAAAAGAACTTAAGAATATAACATTATTACTTATCAAGTTCTTTTTTAGAAATTAAACCAAGTTCTCTACGAAATTTAATGAAACTAGACTCAAGTAGAGGCTTAGTGAAAATGTCTGCTAATTGACTTTCAGTTTGGACATATTTGAGACATATTTTTCCTTTTTCGATATTGTCTCTAAGGAAATGATGACGGATATCAATATGTTTGGTTCTGGAGTGATTTACTGGATTCTTAGAAAGATTTATAGCACTTGTGTTATCGCAGTATATAATGGAATTTGATAAATGAATATCAAAATCTTGAAGCGTTTGTTGCATGTATATTACTTGAGTACAACTGAGCTGCTGATATATATTCAGCTTCACATGTTGATAGTGAAACACAATTTAGTTTCTTACTAAACCAAAAGACAAGTGATTTTCCAATAAAATGGCACGTACCACTTGTACTCTTTCTATCCGTTCGAGAGCCTCCAAAATCAGCATCACTATATGATACTAATTCAAATGGACATTCTTTTGGATAAAAAAGACCGAAATCTTTGGTATTATTAAGATAACAAATTATTCGTTTTACTGCTCGCAGATGTGATTCCTTCGGATCTGCTTGAAAGTGTGCATATAGACAAACACTCATCATTATATCTGGACGACTTGCTGTAAGATAAAGAAGAGAACCAATCATGCTTCGATAAAGTTTCTGGTCAACATTCTTACCTTTTTCATCGTTTTCAAGATGTGTAGATGTATTCATGGGAGTAGGTTTACCAGATGTGTTATTTAACCTGAAGCGATTGATAAGATTTCCGCAGTATTTTTCTTGATTAATAAAGATACCATTCGGAAGTTGTTTGATTTGAAGTCCAAGAAAATATGACAGTTTTCCCATATGAGACATTTCGAACTCTTTGGTCATAATACTTGCAAATTCCTTGCAGAGTTTATCGTTTGTTGAACCAAAGATGATATCGTCTACATATATCTGGATAACTAAAATATCCTTTTGAGAATGTTTGATAAACAAAGTTTGATCGACTTTGCCTATTTGAAATCCTGAGTTAATAAGATAGCTACGTAGTCGTTCATACCAAGCACGAGGTGCTTGTTTTAAACCATACAGAGCTTTCTTAAGTTTGAACACATGCTCAGGATATTTTTCATGTACGAACAAAGGAGGTTGTTCCACATAGACATTCTCTTTGATAAATCCATTGAGAAAAGCACTTTTGACATCCATCTGATAAAGTATGAAATTATGGTGACAAGCAAAAGATAATAGGATTCTAATAGCTTCTAGTCGAGCAACAGGTGCAAAAGTTTCCTCATAATCGATACCTTCTTCCTGATTATATCCTTGTGCTACTAATCTTGCTTTATTTCTGGTGATATTTCCTTGTTCGTCGGCCTTATTTTTATAAACCCATTTAGTACCAATAACTGACTGATCAGTTGGTCTTGGAACAAGTTCCCAAACGTTATTGCGCTCGAACTGATTTAGTTCTTCCTGCATGGCAATGATCCAGTAATCGTCTGTAGCAGCTTCTTTTGGATTCTTAGGTTTGATATTTGAGAGAAAAGCGACATGACCCATTTGGTTGAGTTGACTCCTTGTTCTGACATGTGATGTTACTTCACCGATTATATTTTGGGCCGGATGGTCTCTTAATATTCTTGGTGGTGATTGTAACTCACATATTTGAGGAATATTCTCAATAATTATTTCCGAGTCAGAATCAATATTTGTGATGATTGGATTGTCAGTGACTATTGATTCGTCATCATCTGATATAGTGTGAGGATGCTGATAGAATTCATCAAAAGAGACATGAAGTGATTCTTCAATAGTTTTGGTTCATTTATTAAATATACGAAAGGCCTTGCTTCGTTCCGAATAACCGACAAATATTCCTTCATCGGCTTTTGGATCGAATTTGCCAAGCTGGTCTTTCGTATTTAAAATAAAACACTTGGAACCAAAAACTTTGAAGTATGAGATTTTAGGCTTTCTTTTGTTAAATAATTCATAAGGAGTATTCTTGGTAAGAGGTCTTATGGACACACGATTTAAAACATAACAAGCAGTTGCGACGGCTTCTGCCCAGAAATGTTTTGGTATGGTGGTTCCATTCAATAATGTTCTTGCACATTCTTGTAACGTTCGGTTCTTCCGTTCTACAACTCCGTTTTGTTGTGGAGTTCTGGGAAACGAAAAATTATGATATATACCTTTCTTTGTACAAAAATGTTCAAATTCATTATTTTCAAATTCTCTGCCATGATCACTTCTTATATTTCTAACTTTAATCCCTTTTGATTTTTGAATTCTTTTGACGAAAGATTTGAAATAATCGAAAGTGTTACTTTTGTTTTTTAAGAAAAATGTCCATGTGTAACGGGAGAAGTCATCAACAATTACAAGCACATATTGACTGTGATTTATTGACTGAACCCTAGTAGGTCCAAATAAATCCATATGTAGTAACTCAAGTGGTTGTAATGTTGATATGACTTTCTTGGATTTAAAAGATGATTTGGTCAATTTTCCTAGTTGACATGCATCACAAATGTTGTTAACCTTAAAACTCATTTTGGGTAGTCCTCTAACTAGATTGTTTTTGGCTAGCTTGTCAATAGTTCTGAAGTTTATATGACAGAAGCGTTTGTACCATATCCATGGATCATTATCATTAGCCACAAGACACATATCTGAATTATGATTAATATTCATATTCAGAATATATATATTTCTGTCTCTATAACCTTCGAAAACTAAATTATGGTCTTTATCTAAAATACTACACTTATTATTCGAAAAGGAAATTGTAAAACCCTTTTCACATAACTGACTAATACTAAGTAAATTGTGTTTTAAATTTGTAACTAGCATGACATTAGTAATAAGAAGTAAGTTAGATGTACCGCAATTGCTCACATCGCCTTTGCCGATGATATAGCCTTTTGAATTATCTCCAAAAGTGACGGAGCCACCATCTGAGTATGTAATATTTGTCAATAAGCTCTTGTCTCCAGTCATGTGCTTCGAGCAACCACTGTCCAATATCCACTTTCCTCTTTTCTTAAGTGGGACCTGAAAAAAATAAAATTAGGTCCATGGTACCCACTTTTTATGGGGTCCTAAGAGTTAGGTCTTAGAAGTCCAAACCCATACGGGTCTGGTATCCCCTTTATATACATAATTAATATTAAGATGCACAGTATTCATGAAATTATGAATATATTTGTTCCTAATCAAATTGTTGTTTGTTTTAGGAACCCATATTTTGATAGTCTTTATATTTTTCTTTTGAAATTTCACAACTGATTTTGGTTTGGAATATAATAAACTAAGATTTTTCTTAGCTTCAGTTTTTTGTACTTTCTTCTTCCTTTTATTACCAAGATGTTTCTTGGTTTCTTGTTTCTTATATCCCAAACCTTGTTTATCCGAAATAGATTGTGAACTTTCAATGATTTTTGTCAAATTTTCTCGACCTTTGTTAAAGTTAGAAATATTTTGAATAATGTTATCTAACTTAGTTTGTAAACTAGCCTTTTCTAGGTCCAGAGTTTTGACTTTTGCCTTAAGCTCATGATTTTTAGTAGTGAGAGCATCATTTTTCTCTTTTTGAGTTTCAATTTCTTGACTCAAAAGAGATAATTGAGAATCAATATTAGATGATGATTCTTGAAATTTTTCAAGTTCTTCTTCTAATATTTTCTTCTCGTCTTTTAACATATCTCGTTCAAATTCTGCTCTACTCAATTCTGCTTTGGCTTCTTTTAGCTTTCGTTTCATGTCTTTATATTTGACTATCAATTCAGTATTAATATCAAGTACTTCATCAAATGTAGGAATTTGTACCTCATCTTCTATTGTCATGAAACAGACATTTGCTTGTTCATCTTCCGTATCACTCTCACTTTCTGATGAGTCTGTATCATCCCATGTTACCGAGAATGCTCGTTTCTTTGATTTGTCCTTCTTATATCTTAATTTGTCATTTTCTGACTTCTTCTTTTGCTCTGGACAATCCTTGTGCATGTGCCCCTTTTTGTGACAGTTGAAGAATCTATAGAGGATGATATTGGTTTATTTGATCCAGATTTCTTTCTGTTATAACGACTATCTTTTCGCTGTTTTAGGAATTTTTTGAAACCTTTTGCTATGAATGCCAGATCTTCATCTTTAGATTCTGATTCTTTTTCGTCTTTTTTAGCATGGAATGCCACGTTTTTCTTTTCTTCTTTTTGTTCCTTTCTAGTCTGCAAGTTAGCTTCGTAGGACATTAGATTTTCTATCAATTCATCTGGCTTCATGACGGAAAGGTCATTAGGTTCTTCAATTGCTAATACTTTTCCTTCCCATTCACTAATCAAAGAATGTAGGACTGTTGAGACAACATCAAAATTAGAATACTTTTGTCCTAAGCCAATAAGTGCATGGTGGATAGTTTGAAACCGTGAATACATATCATTGATTGTCTCATTTGGTTTCATTTTGAAAATTTGACATTGACTTTTCAGCATGGCTTTTTTAACCTTGTTAGTACCTTCATGAGTGGTTTTCAGCGTTTGCCAAATTTGATATGCAGTAGTGCAGATACTAACACGGTTATATTCATTTTGGTCTAATGCACAAAACAACATATTTATTGCCCTTGCATTTACGGCTGCTGCCGTTTTCTCAGCCGTAGTCCATTCTGAATAATCAGTTGTTGGATTCACTATTTCTTTTTGAGTAGCATTCCAGGCATCATAACTATTTGATTGCATAAAGAATGACATACGTGTTGCCCAATAACTATAGTTAAGACCATTGAAAAATGGAGGTCTTTGTGTCGATTGACCTTCCATGTAAGTGGTGTTTTGAGTGCTAGTACTTGCGTTATTTGTCATATTACAAGAATATGTCAAATAACTGTGTTACGGTTATATGATGGCTGTGCTCTGATACCAAATGTAAAATGCAGTGTACGTGCTAATATAGTACAAACGGATCGTGTAATATGGAATATAATATAAATGCGGAAATAGATGATAATAGCAAAGTAAATAAAAATAGAAAAATCACACCAGAGATTTTTATACTGGTTCGGAGCACCGTCCTACGTCCAGTCCCAGACTTCTATCTGGTTTTCTTTTCACTACCAACTACCTCGCTTCACCCGGAGGAACAGGTTTACAACACCCGATCAGACGAACGAGATTTCACGCCTCTAATATACCGAGGACTTCAACACTTGCCTCTTACAACACCGAGGACTTCAACACTTGCCTCTTACAACACCGAGGACTTCAACAAAGATGAATATAATTGTTTGTTGACGGTATGTGTTCTTTCTAACACGGTTTTGTCACTTGTAATACAAACTTCCTATAATCTTATCCTCAAATAGAATATTTGTATATATGAATATTTGGAAGTGAATATCGTGTTGAATCTAAAGAATGTTAAATAAATTTCAGGATTCAAAACGATATATGATAGAATATGAGCAATTTGAACGCTTGAGAGTACAAGATAGAGACCAATAGAATAGAGTTTAGAAGAAATAGAAAATCGTTGTTTGGTATAATGATTTCATGATGTTTATATAAGAAATAAACAGTTGTAACCATTTGTGAAAAGATACAAACAAAGGTCACGATCATTAATGGAGAGAAAGAGAAGCAACCATTGAAGAAAAGGAAGTGTCTATATGAAGGGTTGCTTTTTGTTTGAAAACGGTCGACAGGTCAAAAAGGACCAGTAGACAAGAATTTGAATATATATACGTTATGGTCACTTGTGCACGTTATTTGTGCATTCTGGGCATAAACGGTCGACCGCCATATTTTAACCGGTCGACCAGTTTAGTCCAGTTTGCACAGCTAATGTGCATTCATTCATATATATATATATATATATAAGAAAATTGAAGTTATACGATTATTTGAGGATAGATTTTAGCATAAATAATATTACTAACATACCAAATAATCAACCTCTAACAAATGGAGCTCTTTGTGTCCAAAATAACTTCTTTTTGTCGATCACGATTTATCCCTCTGTCAGAAATCAAAACTCTATAAAAATTTTAACTCAACACACACAAATATACATACATATACATACACACACGCCCATGCATGTATGTATTTTTGAAATGTGATTTAAAATATGTTTAACTTTTAGTGAAATAAAATTAGATTTTTCAAATTTTCAAGCAAACAAATGAAATTTTTGTTCAAATTTCATGTGGCAATTTACATGTGTGTATATATATGTATGTGAAAATTATATCATTTTTCAACAACCACAAGTACACAAAAATAATATTTTTTATTTAATATTTCCATGTGTGGTATATGCATATGTATATGGGAAATTTATTTTTATTGAAAGAAATACAGAAGAAATAAAGAAAAAATTTCTTATTTAAATATTAATTAAAGAACAATTTATTTATTTAAAATATAAACTATTTAGATACATACATATATGCATGCATGCATGTATGTATGGATGCATGTATGTATGAATATGCGTATGTATACTTTAAGATCATAAATTCAAAAGTTTTTCTTACTTGAAACCAAAAGAGATTTCAAACTAATATGTACACACATAAACACACACATATACACTCATATAAAGGGTTTTCTCATCATCTAATTCTTTAAAATACAAATATTTTTCTAAAATTGGTTTTTTTTATAACTGAAAATAATTTTGAATATATACATATATATGAATATTATTACATGTATAGTTGGGTAGATTAAATAAAGGTTTACTCCTTGTGATCTTGATGATAGTTCAATATCTTAGTTATCAGTCGTTTCCTCCATCTCCTTGGCTACTACCTACAACCCTATCTCCTTGGCTTTATAATTGTTGTTGGTGGCTAGGGTTTAGAGATTTTTTTATGTCTTATGGATGGAGAGAAAGAGATCTACTTATAGGAACTATAGGACATAGACAAGTAGATCACTTTCCTTTACTCCCATTAATCAAAAACTAATTCTCCCTAATCAGTAATTGATTCCCAACAATCAGTTCTTTTCCCCTTCTTATCCAATATGTAAGATCAGTCTTGATATGGCCGTATTGGATGTCATATTTTTTGCCAGTTAATAATTTAACATTTACACCATATATTTAATCCATTTATCCAAAGCCATTGATTTATTAAATCAACATATAACATTTATACATTATTTCAAACAATTTTTCAACCTTTAAATAAATAACTAAATACAAATCAAATTTTAATACAACAATTGTATTTAATTTATTATAAATTTATAATATTTATAAATTAATTTCACATCTATTTAATTTGGAAATAACTAACAACTTAGATGCATTGACTCTTGGTGTGAACTTAACCCTCGATCAATATTCAAATAATTCAAATATTGAAGCCTTTTTAGACTTTATTGAACTACAGTATCAGTAATTGGTTTATCGCTGATAGATCATTAGGGAGTTCCTAATCCATTTTAAGCTAATCTAGTAACGATATGTTGTACCTGTTTTCTTTTCATCATTAAATGTATCACTTGGATGTATAGAGTTTAGGTCTAGGGTAATATAATTCTAGTAACATCCTTATTTAATTACACAGACTATGTTAAAGTCTTTGGTTCAATCCAATAATATTTATAAATCAACCATTTTACTCTGGGCAAACATTTTGACTTTAAGTTAACTGCCAATTACGATGATACTAACCATCTACATTAAAAGAGACAAATGCTCTCTTTAGTAGTGTTTCACTTATAGTTCAATGTGTACCCAATTATGGTCATACATGATTGCTATGCCATGTACTTGACCATAGGCCGAGTAAAACTTACCAACATAAGATCGACAATACTCTCAAATCTAAAGACTATATTTATCGTTACTTTAAGATCGTCTATTTCGACTTAGTTGTATTAACCTATTGAAGACCTCCGTCAAGTCATTCTATGATTTTTTTTCAAACAATCACAAGTACGTAACCTCTTGGCATTCCTAATGGTCATAAATAATTCATCGTCCATTGTATGGAGAGTATTACTTATACTAGTCTCAACAGATGTTTCAATATCCTTTTCTCGATACATCTTCACTAGGAACGTTTAAGAGGCAAGAGTGTGTGTGTGTGTGTGTGTGTATATGTATGTAGGTGAGAGAGTGTGTATGTATCGATTCAATACTCATGGTTATGCACACATTCATAACTGCAATCGATAAATACTTCTTTTATAAATTTTCTACTTGTTTATTTTTAATGTACTATTAACATTATTTATGTCTCTATTGAACAAAATATATAAAAGAAAATAAAACCAAAATCCTACTTCATTTCGAACAAGATTTTATTACAAGATTTAAATTATTTAATGAATTACATCATTTCTCCTAGAGCATGCCTATAACTCTATTAATCCCCCACTTGCACTTAAGGCCAATTATGATGCCTCACGCCCATACCTTTGAAAAATAGTCATATCCACTTTAACTTTCTTATAAATGTATGCGCATATACTACTTTTCTTAGGATGCTATTCAAGGTGATCTACTGAGCCTCTATAATTGAATCTGTAGCAACCTCTCTTTTAGAACATTTCTAACTAAAGGCCCTTTAATTAAGGTTGAACATGAATCTAAGATTGACCTACTATTTTCTATGTCATATATGAAGTTCAGGCCTGAATGCTCCTTCATAAGGATTTCATTTCTCCCATAAATAATTCTTTTGTATTTCATAAATACTCGAGAATATTCTTAACTACCATTTACTGAACTTACATCAGAATTAATATTCACTTAATATAGTATGTATATGAGCTCCAATACACCATATAACATAGCAATGATGATTCTTATTGTCTATGTATAAGAGATCTACTTCATGTAATCCATATCAAACAAGTACCATGGTGTCATATCCATTGATTGGGATAATCCAAGATCCTTCTTATCAAGTATGAAGGACATTTCTTTCAAATCCATCATGGATAGTTAAACAACTAAGCTTTAACTGATCATAACATAGATACATTATTGATAATCAATGGCATGTTTTTTAATTATAGTATTAAAAAAGATTTAGTACTGTTATTTACTTTCTTATAAATGCACCCATCTACATTTTGACCAAAAACAAGCTATTTGATTTCTTTGTCAAAATACTTGCTCAACTTTTATATGCCTTTAGGTCACCATTGTGACGACCCACCTTTCCGACCCTTGAGAACGACACTTAATACATCCTCGATATTCATGAATCATTGCCTAAGTAGCAAGAGATAAGTTGTCTTAAGGTATGATTACATATAATATTAAATGATATAGTACAAAAGGTTAATCTTTATAAGGAGTTATCAGAGTTAAAAATATACTACATCTAATAGATTTGTAGTTATACATTCTGACTTTACATTTAAGATACAAAATACACCTGTGTAATCATACGGTAGAAATAAATAACTACATAACTAAGGAGCCTCCTACTCTTCCGTTGTCTTCAAAGAGATCCTAAGAAAACTTGTTATTCTCGGACTACCCGAATATAATTGAGTACCCGAGAGTTTAGGAAAATAAACAACTCAGTCAGACAAAGTGTATGGTATGAGTAAAACTATGAAACAAATGGGGTGTATTTAAACAATAACATGTGGGACCACACCGCTAACGTAGAATGGGTTTTCTCCCATATAAACAACAACCGAACATAACAAAAATGGAAATGAACAATAAGAAACAAATCTAAACATAGATGTTGGATACAATTAGTATGACATCAGACTTGAAAGAATGGAAATAGTTTGAATAAAAATCGAAACTCGATAGAGTGGACAAAACAAAACAATAGTCCAAACTCGATAGAATGGACTAAACAAGATAACTATCCAAACTCGATAGAATGGACAAAACAAATAATTGAACACCATAAAGAGTGGTTGACTCTTCCCGTTGTAATTAAAGAAAATAGATTCAAACGTTCGAATCAAATAAGAAAAGAAATTTTTGAAGTACTTAGATATCAAAGCTCAACGGAGCAACACATCGTCTTAGAATGACGATAATAATGAAGATGAAGTAATCGATAGTTAATAAACTATCTATCGAGGATATAAAACGATCGTATATGGGAATTAAGTCTTGTATACATATCACTGCTCATCAAATTCCAACTTGTACTATTTCTTGGTTAATAATAATATCGGACAAGTCAACGTTGTGTTACCTCAAAGGCATGTCTCACGGTTATTATTAACTTTCGAAATAGCGACAGGTCTACTTCTTCGACGTTTAGTACAAAGTATACAGATAAATCATTCCCATATAAGTGAATCGATTTACGGAAACTAATTCATTTCCATAAACGAATCAAACTATTTCTTTTAAAAACCCGAAGTGCTTGGCCTCACGTTACAAGTATTAATTTTAAAACACTTTTTCAGAAGAGTTTACTAACTTCAAAACATCAATTTAGAAAGGATTTAATAACTTAAAACATTTTTATTACATTGACTGACTAACTTTAAACATCATCACACAATTAGATTTTTGAACTTCAAATGTCTGTAAATAAAAGGGTAAACAACTTTTAAACCTTATTAATTCAATTAATTAGTAAATATAATTAATCAATTAATAATTAATTAATTATCATTAAATGAATAGCAAAGTTAAAACATCTTTGTTACTTTGATAAATTCATTTTGAAACTTTATAAATTAAGTTGATTAATTAACTTCAATAACCTTTAATTAAAAAGGGTAAATCAACTTCAAAACATCATTAATCCAATTAATTAACAAATTTAAATATAATTAATTAAATGAATTAATTAATTAATTAATTATCATTATTCAAAAAATGATTTATTAGTTATAAACATTAATAAAGGAACGATTAATTAGAGTTAAAACAAGTTGATAAATTTTAAAAATCATTAAAAAGATTTATTAATTTAAAAGCAACATTAGCAAATTGATTGAATAGCTTTAATTCATCATTATTGAATGATTAATTATCCTTGAAAATCATTAAATAGAATGATTAATTAAATTTAAACATCTTTGAATAAAATGATTAATTAATTTAAACAATCACCAACCTAGTAATTAGTTAAATTTAAAACACATCATTAACTAAATAATTAGTTAACCTTAATACTTATTAATTAATTAATTAATTAAATTAAATAATCAATATTAAAATGGTTAATTACTTTTAAAAATATTGTTAATCATAATCTTGCTTAACTTGTAAAACAATTTGTAACGACCCGCAGTCCGTACCCCTTGAGTCGACACTATTCTCCATCAATCAAGATGAATGGAAATACGAACCATTTGGGTTAAAAAAGAAGAGGTAGAAGAAGAAGATAAATAACAACATCAGAATCTAACCATCGCAGCGGAATAAAATATAATAGATAATAACAGATCTTTACACAAAGAAAACTATATCTGTTTTATACATACATCATCAGAATACATCATCAGAGTTCAACAACATCAATAACATACCACTGGACAGTCATATAAATCTGTCCTCAAGACTGAATACACAACGAAATAATAATAGCAAGTACGGAAGTATGTATCGCCATCCAGCTCATCTCCTGAGCTCCACAGCATCCTTTCTTGTATTCTATAATACTCGGTCTAACCCGAGCATTATAGTTAAATAACACCCAAGTCAGTCTAGAATACCAGCGTGAGAAATCACACTCAAATTGATTATTAAAGTTTCAAAAATCCTTTGGAAACAAAAGTATCTCGTAAGACCACGCCACAAATAAACATGTCAGGTTTTTACCTTACGATAGCTAAAACATTTGTTTTTAAAATCCTCTAATATTGTAATAGGGTCTATTTATAAATACTTATTAAAATAGCCGAAATTGTTACATGATTAAATTCCAGCTACTAGCCACAAAGTGGGTAATACAAACAAAACTCGAAAAGGCGCATAGGGAGAATGGATTTCCAACTAATGACTAGGCACTGGGGTACCACCTGTCATGGTACCTCGTCTAGATCAGCATACCAAGGATCACTCCCGACCCTCTGCAACACAAGACCGGGACTACCCCTTACTGGATAATCCCGAGTAAGATCACCCCACGGTTAGGATCAACAACCGCACCACTAAGCCGAATAAAAAGGGACATCTAGAAAGGGATAACCTCACCCTAAATGGGTGCGACCCACCTAGCCTTGCTGCATAACCCCTGATTTTCAGTCATTCCCGATTGATGAGGCTTGAGGCTAAGCATTACCTTTTAGAACGTTTCACTTAGAATGCCCATCGTCCACCTGACGATGTTCCGAAAGCATTCGTCCATACAAGTCCGTCCCAAGTTCGAACGGAACCGAAGGCATCATTCCTACAACATCCATTTTGAAATCATCCTCAAGATTAGTAGCGACTATCCCTTGCACTTCACCGCTCCATCTTCGAATCCAAGCTCGTCTTCCTCACGAAAACGTTCAAACCAGATCGAAGTGGTTTTTGAGAAACAAATCTCGATCCCGATCTCTTCGAAACGATCAGTGCATTGGCTAATATTGATAGTCGGTTATTTAACTATCAATTAACATTCACAGCAACCATCAACAAATAAATAATTTCTCAAATTATTTATTAACCTCAAAGTATCTTCGCAAGATATATTTCCACTGTTCAAACCATTTTGAAACAGTTTTCAAATCATACTCTTCCATGAAATAAATTTCCAAATATTTATTTCCACTGAAAAACCAAGTACAAAGCTTTAGATTTAAAAATAATTTAAATATCTTTATTATAAAATATACTTTAACATTTAAATTGAAAACTACTTCAATACTTTATTTAAATATATGCTTTAGGAATATTTAAAATGAGGCTACTTTATAAAATATAAAACTAGATTTTCTCCTTTAAACAAATTACCAAATCATCTTTTAAATAATTATTACGATAATAGATTTTGAAAAAAAATACTTACTTTAGAATTTAAACATTCAGAAATAATAAATTTTCTAAAACATACTTTTTAAAACAACTTAAAACTTTTAACTTATACCTTTAAATTTGTTTGAAAACGTACTTGGCTATTCAGGGAAATAAGCTTTTCTTCCACGTCCTTTAAAAATAAATCACAATTTATTTTTAAACAAATTTGCCCATTCCTTTAATAAATTCTTACCGTGAATTTATTCTTCCTAAATATCCACTAATATATTTTACTTTACTTTTATAAACCCAGTTTATACATTTCATAGTCACAACCTCCTTTTGAAATCCTAATTCCAACACTTAAATCAATTTTCAAATGGATTTCCAATTTACCTAATTTGAAATAAGTTCCTTTACTTACTCAATTTATTAAAAATCCATTAACCTCATATTTCATTTCTTAATTATAACTAAAAATCCTTTTTAACTAAAAATATCAATTTCAGATTCCCCAAATTCCTTCTCTATTCCTTTGAATAAATTTAAAGTTTAAACCTTTCAAATAAATTATTTTGCTCTTTAAAATGCTCCACTTAAGTTTTAAAAATTCATTATTTCCCTATTTATTTAAGTCTTCTTTCCCTACTCGGAATTTATTTATTAACATTTAAAATCCACTGTTATTCTTTTCCAATTCATTCTTCAATTTAGTCAACTTCTCTATAATTATTTTTACTTACAAATTCTCTTCTTTATTTTCTTTCCAAAAATCCAGTTCTATATAATTTGATAACTCAGTGCCGAAATATATTAAATCAATCCATAGCATCCAACATTTTCAATTATTAATATATTCAACCCAAAATAGCAAATAATCATAACATAGAATTATTAGAATAATCTAGAAAATTTTGAGGAATCCAGTTGGATCCCTCTAACCTATTTCCCTGCATCCACAAACGTTAGCACAATATAAAATACCAATTCCACTTCGAGGTGGAATATCACGGTATATGGGATTAATATAATATCATCCGCTATTATGCGGCGCATAGGGTCTCATCCGCTATATAATGGGGGAAATCAATCACTCCAATATATACTATATATACTATATAAACTATATACACACACTATATATATACTATATAATATACCGCATCCAATAAATTCAACCAACCAACCAAATATTTTAAATTTAATTGTTTAAATTTAAAGAACAAGCCAGATGAGTGAGGTTAACTCACCTTTTATTTTATTAGCATTCATTCCCAAATCCAGCTTGCTTCCTTCTCAATTTTTGACCTTGTATAAATATTATATGATTTTATTAATATTCAAGTCAATTGAACAATTAAATTTTCAGAGATTTCATTCTGAACAAATAAAATTTAATTTTAAACCGTTTTCCATTTACAGATTTAATTAACCAAAGATTTTATTTTAAACTTAATAATTTAATTTTAAACAGATTTTTCTTTTAAAAAATAATATCTTTAGCAATTAAAATAATTGAATAAGTTTAATAAACAAATCTATCTCCATAATTTATTATTTACAAATAAACTAGTAGGTGAAGGTATCTATACTTATTTTTATTTCCTTTGAAGCTATATATATGAATATAAATCTAAAAATTTGTAAAATAGACAGTAAAGGTTCTTTACTGCAAGTTTACATTCTTTTTTTTTCTATCTCCTAACCTATATATATATATATATGATTTCTTTCCTGAACATATCTCAGATAGATATATAAATTTTTGAACGGGAAATGAATTGAATATACCTCACGACACCACCGAGCTCCACCCTTACTGGCCATCGAAACCCCCTCACGTGCGCGCCTTCGCCTCTTGAAAACCCCAGGTCGCTCCCAAACATGACGCGCTACCTTCCCCAGTCGCACTCCACCACCGCTCGTCGAACTACTCCACCGCGAGCCAAATCTCATGCGCCCTTGCTCTATTACCGCGCTCGCGTACGAGCCCTCCACGACAGCGACGACCATGCGAAGACAATCCCACCATCGATTGAAAACGAGCCCTTGCTCGTCGCGATCCACCAGACGCCGTACCCTCGAAGAAGTCGCGCTCGACATCGCCTCGAGTCGAACTCGAGATCGCGATTTTGATTTTGGTTTTAAGGAGGATAAGATTTAATTAAATTCGATTTCGAACAAATTAACGAAGCTTATTGATTACGAATGAATTTAGCATGATTTTTGAAAAAGGCTTGGCCTCGATTTCTATATGAATGCTCGGCCATTTTTTGTTCGATTATGCTAAATTGAAGATAGGAGGAGGAAGATAAATATAAGCCATTCTTTTTTTAGCTTTGAAGAGAAGGAACGTAAGTATGGGTTTCGTTTGATTCGATTTGGAAGCCTAGGATAAAAAGAAATTTCGTGATTTAAAAAGGAAAGGAAAGAGGTAGGCAACGCGATGTTTTTTCGCTGAGAAAGAATGAAATCGATTTGAATTTTCGATATAAAATTTCAGCGCGTTTATATGCCGTACGCTCACACAACAAATCCAAATACTACGAAATTTGAAATTAGATAATAATACACTATTACAGATCCAATTGAACTGTTTTCGTCGAATTCCCAAACTGTGCCTCTGAAGGCTATTTTTACAATTTAAACGATAAAATTCCAAAACTTAACAAAACGCTTCCAAATTAAATTTTAACGCTTTTACTATTTTCAACACAAATTTTACAAGCCTTTAAATTATATTTTTAACAGGCTTAAAATCCCAGATTTCATATTTTACCCAATTTCCAATTATTAAATTCAATAAATAAATAATGATATTTGGAATTCAAGTTAAAACTAACCTTTCAAATATTTAAAATAAATTAAATACTCCCATTTCAAATGCTCAAGAATTCTGGGTCGTCACATTCCTCCCCCCTTAAAAGAATTTCGTCCCCGAAATTACTAGTTAGGAAGAATGGTCCAATACCCGTTTACTTATCCCCAAAACCAAACAATTCCAAATAATTCTCAAAACAAATCTTTTACTAAAGACACACTAACCCTTTTCTCTAGCTTTCCAAACTTATCCATAAGTCCCAAACAATATTACTTACTTAATAATTCAAATTTGTATTTAAAACCAAATTTTGAATTATCAAAATTTTATTAAAAGTTTTCTAACTCCAAAAATTTTCGAAAATTTTTGCTAGCGTTTCCTTTGCGTAGCTAGCTCGGTACAACTACAAAATGCCTCTACGTGCTCCCAAATTCCAAAAGAAAACAAAAAGTGAAGTGGCTAGATTAAAAACCCAATCAAATTTCATACAGAAATTTAAACACATACCTTTTTGTCGAGCAATTCGAATTTATCTTCTGAAATCAAAGCCAATTTTCCTTTCCCTTTATAATACCTTCATATCTTACTTAGCAATAATATCCAATCACAACTTTCAAAACATTTTATTGACTTCCTTACAAAATGTCAATGTCTATTCATTCAAGCCGTATGATATACATATATTTTATTAAATCTTCACTCAAATGCTTTTCAATATATTTTCCCGACACCCATATTACTTAAGAATTTCACCATTTCTTCTTAAATTCAATATAAGTATTCATACGATTCTTATATTTATTTTCACTTCACCCCTTTAGTTTATATCTACTTTTATTCAAATTGGTTCTCCCATTTCCATATGAATTCAATTTATCTTTAACTCTGAATGTTGAATTTTATCTTCCATTTATACTGATTCATATCATTATTTTAAATTAGTTTCATTCCCTAATTTATTTCAATTTTTGATTTGAAATCGTTTTGTCGCTAACTAAAATTTTCCCAAAAATTTCTAACTCCCAAAATTTTCGAATTTTTTTGGCAGAATCTCCTTTGTACGGAGGAGCTTTTACAATTTGACAAGAGATATAAATATATATACATCGATCCACACGGTCGGAAAAACAAAAACAGTTCATGTTTCCTATTTTATATTGCGTAGGCGTACCTCTATTTAGCATTTTTAAGCAAGCGGCTTATTATTTTAGCATTTTGCGCGATCAAATCCAGCCAAACGGCTTCCCAGTACCTGTACTTACTCAATTCAAACATATAAGTACTAAATAATGCACGTTATATAATTTCCATAAGCCCATATAAGGTTCCGACACTTATTACAATTGCTTACAACCAATTCTCAAACCATTTCATTCGGCTTAAGTGATTTACAACTTACTCGCTTATATTTAATTCATTCTAAGCAAAACAAACTCATATTCATTTCAAAATCATCCTATTTCACTTCTAATAACTCATATAATTTTATCTAATCCCGTTTACATCAAACGATCCATTTTCTTATGCAGTTCGACAATATTAATGTGAATAAATAATTACTTAAGCTTTATAAACATTTAAATTGATTCCAACTACATTTACACTTGATTTCATCCCATTTTAATTTATTCACAATCTTTTTATCGCATTTCTTTCATATCCAAAAAGTTTTGATTCCAAACCATTTTATTAAACTCGACAACCAATATATTACATAACCATCTCACAATTTACTTAAGTTATTTATTTTTGTCAAACTATTCCTCCCAATAACTTAAGTTTATTTTATTCCACCAATTTCCATTTAAATCATTGATTTGATTTTCCTTTGATCAAATCCCAACCATTTTACTAATTTATTTGATTAGTTAATTCTTTTATCCATTTTTAAATTTTAATTCACATTAACAATTCATTATTGAATTTATTAATAATAAGGCCATTCAATTTATGCTTGAATTGGATTTATTTACAACTCACACCAAATCTATTTTAATCCAATTCAATTTCATTCGACCACACTTTCAATTTATAATCCCATACTTGATTTTTGATTTTTTTATTTATTTATTTCATTTGCAGAATACCAATACTTTTATTTCGGCTTATTTATTCCCTTTTTAAATTTTTATAAGCTACTCACTTATTAATATTCATACTTCTATTCAAATTTTACTTTTAAATAGGGATTTTATATTTTTTTATTTCAATGCCTTCCAATTCTTTTATAAGCTTCCGAAGCTTATTTATTCCAATTCAATACTTACTTAGCTTACATTTATTTATTTAATTAACAATTTTATTCCATTCAATATTATCTATAACTCAACTGAATTCATTTCAATTCAATTTTATTTAACTTAACTCCAGTTAAATTTAGCTACATACCATTCTTTTGAATTTTGTTAAGCAAGGACTTAATTTCATTTAATATCATTCCAATATCCAATTTCAGTTCATTTACTTAAAATTATAAATTCATTTATTCATTCACAAATTCATTTTCAATCAATAAATTTTATTCCCAAACATTAATTATTTTTAGTCCATTGGAACTAATTCTGCGCTTTATTTTGCACAATCTTAAATCTAACATTATCCAATATTCAAATTTCATTTCATTTGCATGCCATAAAAATCAATTAGTTACTTGCTAATTTCAATCTCAAAACTTTATTTGATTCAGTCCAACTCGACTAATTTTCCATTCAAACTTAAGTTCAACGTTCAGTTTCGATTCCTTTTTTGTTTACACGTTTAAACTCATTACTAAAATTTTCAAAATTCAATTTTGGAAACATTTATATCTAAATCAAACTACTTCTTTGCATTTTCAAAAAAAACCAAATTCCACGAAAAAACATTAATCCAAAACATCCAGGTAGCAATCCCCCTCTTGGAAACTCGAAAATGAACACCGATGATGTCGCGATCACCATCGGAATTATTTTTCAACGACCGAAAAGAGTTTAATTTTTTTATCTCTTTAAAATCCCTACAAATATTTTTAAATCCCAAATTTCACCAGATTTCAAACCTAATTCAAAAATATTTTTCAAATATATATTATTTTTTCCAACTTTTTTTGAGAATCATTTTCAAATTCAAAGGAATTTAAATTTCCAAAATTTCAAATCCCAAATTCTTTTAGAAACATTTTCAATATTTCTCTGGAATTCTATTTTAAAATTATAAATAACATTTATAATTTACATTTACAGTTTACATTTACAAATCTCATTTGTATATGAATTTGTTTCTTAGTTTTTAATTATGATTTCAATTCCTTATTCAATTATAAATCACATTTACAAATCCCATTTGTTTTACTAATTTATTCCTTAATCTTTGGTTATTATCTTCAATTTCTAGTTAAATTTCCACACAACAATGATTATAATTTAGTATTATCATTCCTAACATCAAGCAACCAATAATTTTCAAAAACTTTTCTTTTACATTCGAAAATAATTTGGGGTAAAATTATTTCATTTACCCTATTTGAAAACTATATTGTGTCGGTTTATCTCATTCAAGAGTATAGAAATCCCTATCGACAACATGGCATCCCATACATCGACCAGAATTCATAAACACTCAACCGATAAATCAACACAATATAAAAACAATTTTTATATTCACTAACAAATACGCGCTCATATCTATTAATACTCTCAAACTCATTTTAGAGCACTACGAACTCTAATTCAATGAGTAATCCCCACCAGAGCCAAGGTTCTCGCTTAACCTTCAGCTCTGATACCAAATGCAATGACCCGCAGTTCGTACCCCTTGAGTCAACATATTCTCCATCAATCAACTCAAGATGAATGAAAATACGAACCATTTGGGTTAAAGAAGAAGAGGTAGAAGAAGAAGATAGAGAACAACATCAGAATCTAACCATTGCAGCGGAATAAAGTATAATAGATAATAACAGATCTTTACACAAAGAAAACTATATCTGTTTTATACACACATCATCAGAATACTTCATCAGAGTTCAACAACATCAATAACATACCACTGGACTGTCATATAAATCTGTCCTGAAGACTGAATACACATCGGAATAATAATACCAAGTACGAAAGTACGTATCGCCATCTAGCTCGTCTTCTGAGCTCCACAACATCCTTTCCTGTATTCTATGATACTCGGTCTGACCCGAGCATTATAGTTAAATTACACCCGAGTCAATCTGGAATACCAACGAGAGAAATCACACTCAAATTGATTATTAAAGTTTTAAAAATCCTTTGGAAAGAAAGCATCTCGTAAGACCACGCCACAAATAAACATGTCGGGTTTTTACCTTACGATAGCTAAAACACTTTTTATTAAAATCCTCTGATATTATAATAGGGTCTATTTACAAATACTTATTAAAATAGCCGAAATTGTTACATGATTAAATTCCAGCTACTAGCCACAAATTGGGTAATACAAACAAAACTCGTAAAAGGCACGTAGGGAGAACGGATTTCCAACTAATCACTAGGCATTGGGGTATCACCTGTCACGGTACCTGGTCTAGATCAACATACCGAAGATCACTCCCGACCCCCTGCAACACAAGACCGGGACTACCCCTTACTGGATAACCCCGAGTAAGATCACCCCACGGTTGGGATTAGCAACCGCACCACTAAGCCGAATAAAAAGGGACATCTAGACAGGGATGACCTCACCCTGAATGGGTGCTACCCACCTAGCCTTGCTGCATAACCCCTGATTTTCAGTCATTCCCAGTTGATGAGGCTTGAGGCTAAGCGTTACCTTTTAGTACGTTTCACTTAGAATGCCCATTGTCCACCTGACGATGTACCGAAAGCATTCGTCCATACAAGTCCGTCCCGGTTTCGAACGGAACCGAAGGCACTATTTCTACTACATCCATTTTGGAATCATCCTCGGGATCAGTAGCGACTAGCCCTTGCACTTCACTGCTCCATCTTCGAATCCAAACTCGTCTTCCTCACAAAATATCTTCGCAAGATATATTTCCATTGTTCAAACCTTTTTGAAACAGTTTTCAAATCATACTCTTCCATGAAATAAATTTTCAAATATTTATTTCCACTAAAAATACCAAGTATAAAGCTTTAGATTTTAGAAATAATTTAGAACTCTTTATTATAAAATATACTTTAACATTTAAATTGAAAACTACTTCAATACTTTATTTAAATATATACTTTAGGAATATTTAAAATGAGGCTACTTTATAAAATATAAAACTAGATTTTCTCCTTTAAACAAATTACCAAATCATCTTTTAGATAATTATTACGATAATAGATTTTGAAAAAAAAATACTTACTTTAGAATTTAAACATTCAGAAATAATAAATTTTCTAAAACATTCTTTTAAAAACAACTTAAAACTTTTAACTTATACCTTTAAATTTGTTTGAAAACGTACTTGGATATTCAGGGAAATAAGCTTTTCTTCCACGTCCTTTAAAATTAAATCACTATTTATTTTTAAACAAATTTACCCATTCCATTAATAAATTCTCACCGTGAATTTATTCTTCCCAAATATCCACTGATATATTTTACTTTACTTTTATAAACCCAGTTTATACAGTTCATAGTCACAACCTCCTTTTAAAATCCCAATTCCAACACTTAAATCAATTTTCAAATGGATTTCCAATTTACCTAATTTGAAATAAGTTCCTTTACTTATTCAATTTATTCAAAATCCATTAACTCATATTTCATTTCTTAATTATAATTAAAAAACTTTTTTAACTAAAAATACCAATTTCAGATTCCCAAAATTCCTTCTCTATTCCTTTGAATAAATTTAAAGTTTAAATCTTTCAAATAAATTCTTTTGCTCTTTAAAATGCTCCACTTAAGTTTTAAAAATTCATTATTTCCCTGTTTATTTAAATCTTCTTTCCATACTCGGAATTTATTTATTAACATTTAAAATCCACTGTTATTCTTTTCCAATTCATTCTTAAATTTAGTCAACTTCTCTATAATTATTTTTACTTACAAATTCTCTTCTTTATTTTCTTTCCAAAAATCCGATTCTATATATTTTGATAACTCGGTACCGAAATATATTAAATCAACCCGCAACATCCAACATTTCCAATTATTAATATATTCAACCCAGAATAGAAAATAATCATAACATAGAATTATTAGAATAATCTAGAAAATTTTGAGGAATCCAGTTGGATCCCTCCAACCTATTTCCCTACATCCATAGACGTTAGTACAATATAAAATACCAATTCCACTTCGAGGTGGAATATCGCGGTATATGGGATTAATATAATATCATCCTCTATTATGCGGCGCATAGGGTTTCATCCGCTATATAATGCAAGAAATCAATCACTCCAATATATATTATATATATACTATATAATATACCACATCCAATAAATTCAACCAATCAACCAAATATTTTAAATTTAACTGTTTACATTTAAAGAACAAGCCAGATGAGTGAGGCTAGCTCACCTTTTATTTTATTGGCATCCATTCCTAAATCCAGCTTGCTTCCTTCTCAATTTTTGACCTTGTATAAATATTATATGATTTTATTAGCATTCAAGTCAATTGAACAATTAAATTTTCAGAGATTTCATTCTAAACAAATAAAATTTAATTTTAAACTGTTTTTCCATTTACAGATTTAATTAACCAAACATTTTTTTTAAACTTAATAATTTAATTTTAAACCGATTTTTATTTTAGATAAAAATATCTTTAGCAATTAAAATAATTGAATAAGTTTAAATAAATCTATCTCCATAATTTATTATTTACAAATAATCAAATACATGAAGGTATCTATACTTATTTTTTTGCCTTTGAAGCTATATATATGAACATAAATCTAAAATAGACAGCAAAGGTTCTTTACTATAAATTTACATTCTTTCTTTTTTATTATCTCCTAACCTATATATATATATATATATATATATATATATAATTTCTTTCCTGAATATATCTCAGATAGATATATAAATTTTTGAACGGGAAAAATATACCTCACGACACCACCGAGCTCCATCCTTAATGGCCATCGAAACCCCCTCACGTGCGCGCCTTCGCCTCTTGAAAACCCTAGGTCGCTCCCAAACATGACGCGCTGCCTTCCCCAGTCTCACTCCACTACCGCTCGTCGAACTACTCCACCGCGAGCCAAATCTCACACGCCCTTGCTCCATCACCGCGCTCGTGTACGAGCCCTCCACGACAGCGATGACCACGCGAAGACAATCCCACCGTCGATTAAAAACGAGCCCTTGCTCGTCACGGTTCACCAGACGCCATACCCTCGAAGAAGTCGCGCTCGACATCGCCTCGAGTCGAACTCGAGATCGCGATTTCTATTTTGGTTTTGAGGAGGATAAGATTTGATTAACTTTGATTTCGAACAAATTTACGAAGCTTATTGATTACGAATGAATTTAGCATGATTCTTGAAAAAGGCTCGGCTTTGATTTCTATTTGAATGCTCGGCCATTTTTTTTGTTCGATTATGCTGAATTGAAGATAGGAGGAGGAAGATAAATATAAGCCATTCTTTTTTTTAGCTTGGAAGAGAAGGAACGTAGATATGGGTTATGTTTGGTTCGATTTGGAAGACTGGGATAAAAAGAAATTTCGTGATTTAAAAAGGAAAGAGGCAGGCAACGCGATTTTTTTTCGCTGAGAAAGAACAAAATCGATTTGAATTTTCGATATAAAATTTCAGCACGTTTATATGCCGTACGCTCACACAACTCCAAATACTACGAAATTTGAAATCCGATAATAATACACTATGACGGATCCAATGGAACTGCTTTCGTCGAATTCCAAGACCGTGCATCGGAAGGCTATTTTTAAATATCAATTTAAACGATAAAATTCCAAAGCTTAACAAAACGCTTCCAAATTCAATTTTAACGCTTTTACTATTTTCAGTACTATCAATATAAATTTTACAAGCCTTTAAATTATATTTTAACAGGCTTAAAATCCCAGATTTCATATTTTACCCAATTTCCAATTACTAAATTCAATAAATAAATAATGATATTTGGAATTCAAGTTAAAATTAACCTTTCAAATATTTGAAATAAATTAAATACTCTCATTTCAAATGCTCAAAAACTTCGAGTCGTCACATTATTACAAGCACAAAAATGAAACCTAACGGTTTTGATAAAATATGATTTTTCGAAAGTGTCGATATAACGACTATCGCTATAGGAGCAGTTCGCCAAACAAATTTATGACATTAGCTATATATCAAAACATCACGTAGCAATGTTTTAAGCATAATACAAGGTAAATAATGATTATACAACATGTAATAAGTATTGACTAACAATTATATTAACTATAATCACAAACTCTTCATATAGCTAACCACATGCTTAATAACTTTCAAATGCGACAACGTTTTAAAGCATGAAACAAACAAACAACTAAACCATCACTTCACATATACAACAAGCATTCATAGGATATTAACAAGAATATTAACATAGTATAAAGATGTAGTTTTACACACCGAAAGGTTATCCAAACTCTTGCTAACTTAGGGCATGACCTAACACTTTCATTCCTAAGCAAAAGATGGACTCATGGACCCTTAATACACTAGGTCGGCTCGGCCTTGAAAGAAGAAGGAAGTGAAACTTGTTTTGGTAAGGTGGAGTGACTTTGGATAATCATCGAACTCTAAAAAATGAACCCGAAAATAGGTCATTTTCTAACTAGTTTTTCGATTATGTACTCTCGGATTTTGAAAACGTGACAAAGAGGAAAGTGTTAGAAATTCTTTTCTCTACAGTATCAAAAGAAGAATTACTCAATTTTGATTAGATTTGAAAAAGATATGGTCAAAAGAATAGGCACCATTTTCGGACTTGAAATTCTAGGTCCGAAAATGCTCTGTAAAGAAATGAGATTTGGACACGATTAAGCTCAAAATAAGAAGAATTTGCACGAATAAAAATTATAGCCATTAGAAGTTTCTACGTTTTGAAAAAATAAATGCTCAATTTGGCTAAGTTTTGAGAAAGGTATGGCAGAAGTAAAAGAGGTGAAATTGAAGAAGTGAAAAGGATATATATATATATATATATATATATATATATATATATATAAAAGCAAGAGAACAAAGTGAGTTACCTAAATGTCATTGTCCTTTACCCTCCACTACCCTCTTGCCACCTCACCTAGCCTCCTCCACCTCATGTACTCATGCCCCTGTTTGGTCCCCTCCCTTTATTTCATGAGAAACCATGTTTGTGATGTCCCGGAATTTTGGACAATACTTATTTGATAATTTCCATTAATAATTATTTTTAAATGTGCAATATTTGATTTAATAATCTAAATTAACTGAATTTATCTTTTCAAAACTTAAAATTTTATTCTTTTCAAAGTTAATAATATTTAATTGGTAAAAATTAATCTTTCTAAGCTAATAAAAATTATTCTACTTATTATGTGTATATATATACTCTGATACCAAATGTTACGACCTGGGGTTTTTGATCCCGAAAATTTCAGATAGTTAAGGAAAAGAAGAAAAGAGATAGAAGAAGAAACAGAAAGCATGTCACAAAATCTCACATTCGCAGCGGATAAAATATAATATCAAATAAATATTCTTTACATAAAGAAATGCTGTATTAGTCAATTACATTTTAATATATCAGAGTTATAGCCATTACACAATACTGGAGAGTTTAAAACAACATGTCCTAGATATATTTTAATTCTGATATATTAAACTATCCAGTGCTGTGTAATGGCTGTAACTCTGATATATTAAAATGTAATTGACTAATACAACATTTCATTATGTAAAGAATATTTATTTGATATTATATTTTATCCGCTGCGAATGTGAGATTCTATGACCTGCTTTCTGTTTCTTCTTCTATCTTTTTTCTTCTTTTCCTTAACTATCTCGAATTTTCAGGATTGAAAACTCCTGGTCGTTACAATGTTTAAACTTGTTTTGTACTTAGTTTCAAAAATGTTTCTAACGATGTGACATTTATGTTTTTATTTTAAACTTTATATACCTAGGTATGGATACATATACACATACACTAATACACATATATACACATATACTAACTAATTTACATTCTTAACCATTTAAATGTTGTTTCAAATACAAATCAAGGCTCAGAACATTTCAAAAACTTTTATACGATGAAATGTCGAAAATTCGAAAAACAGCTTCCGGTCATTTTTTTTGTTTTTCATCGAACTAAATATTTTTAAACTAAATTTGAAAACTAATTTATCTTCAATATTTATTATTTAAAAGTGTTTTTATTTTAATTATAAAAACTATTATTTGACTATTTAAGGTTAATTACGTATTTGAAAATTAATATGGTGAAACTCCAGGTCGTTACACTCTCCCCCCTTAAAAGTATTTCGTCCCCGAAATTTACCACAATCCTATCCCAGGAAAAAAAACTATCCTATAAATACCTAACACATTCAAATGTAACTTATCCAGCAAAAACTGGTACCATATAAATCTATATGCAACCAAATTCTGAGAATATCTTAAAATAAGATATTGCGCATCCAATCATATCAAAAGGTAAATTTAGAACTGAATGTACGGGAACTTATATTCAAAAACTTCTTTTCAAATTTCTTCAAAAAGAAATGTACTAAAAATAAAAAATAAAAATGACCTAGAGGGGTCCTCCTAGCAAAAAATGTAAAATATTAGAGTCAAAACAACATGAAGCGTCCAGTGTTATTCCGGCTCCTTTAAATACAACAATTAGAGTGAGCAATCATTATTTCTTCCAAAAAAATTTCAAAATCAATTTTTCTTTAAAAACCGAATTTAAGTCCTCGAAAACAACAATTCAAAAACCTTGGTTTATAGTTTTAACTTTATAAACTATGGTATATAAGATCACACAATCAATCAATCAAATTCAATTAAATAAAATCAATAAAATTCAATTAAATCAAATCAACCAAGTTCCATAAAGGAATACACTAACACAATCATTCAAATTTCATAAGTGAAAAACCTAACAGTCTCCTTACTTAGGTCTAAAACTTTCTTGATTGCCCGAAATATGGATAATTATCTTAGCCTGCCATTCTTTGCTCATTAGCCTTTGCTTATTCCTTATAAGATTATCCAAACTTCCTCATAAAAAATTGAAAGTTATACACTAAAATAATTGGTTTCTTGACTACATCAATCTTTCTAAATAACTTAAATTTGCATTTAATATTTTATTTAATGCCAAAATTGTTTATGAGTTATTTCATAAATTTTCATCTAAGTTTTAAAAATATTTTATGATGTCATTTCTATATAGATCACCAAATAATAACTTATTCCACTTTACTTACTTGTATAATTCCCTTCTAAATTCTAAGAGTATATACAAAACACAAAATTTATTTTTCTTTTCATAATTTAGGTGAAGGTCAAATCAAAATTTGGCTCATTAAAACTGAGTTAACATCTTAACCTCTTTAACTTAGAGTGTTAAGATGGACAATGTTCATGGGTTGACTCAAAATAACAAATAGTTTATAATACCTACATATGTTAAACAAAAGCTACAGTTTTAATAAAACAATGTCTATTAAAACCTTCCTACCTTTTCACATTAAGGTGTTATAATGAATCATGTTTATGAACTGATCCAATAACACCAATTAGTTTACACTGCTTAGATACTTAAGTAGTATCTATGGTTTTGATAAAACAATGTTATCAAAACCTTTATATCTAATCAAACCTATTTAAATCGGTGTTAAATTACCTCGTATGTTGTTTAAGGGTAGAATTCATTTATTAAAACAATCTCTTATCAGCAATACTTTTTATTTTGGAAATCAATTCCCTTTTAGGGAGCTTAAAAATTGAATACCTGGCTTTTAATTTCAAAATCATCTCTGAACGTATACTCCTTACTTTTTCTTTATAAAATAACTTCAAACAACTTGTTTATTAAACCGCACTATGGGTTCGTTCGGATTTGAATTCATTTCAATCACACAATGATAAAGAGAATAATTTACTAAGTACTTCACAACCTTTTCCTAAGCAACATCCGATCATCACTTAGAAGATTATTCAGATAACCCTAAAACTAGCCGAAATGTTTCCTCCGAATCATTCAAAGAAAAAGCGTTGTACTTAAAATTTCTTTTCCAAAATATTTTTACTTAGAAACATTCCGAAATAAAACCGTTTTTACTTTTATCAAAATCTTTTGAGATCATTTTAAACAATTACCTGATTTAAATTTTCCACAAGCTGTTTAAATGTTATTTGGAAAGATAAATTTATAATACTAAGGGTATTAAAACATGGGTCAAAATAAATGTCGTTTTAAACATCGTTTACTAAAATCCCAAAACAATTTACACTTAAGCTTTATTTATAAACAATTCCTTTCAAAGGATTATCTTATTTGTAAACATCATTTATAAATTTAAAACAATATTAATCATCCTGGAGGATGATTTATAAAATACTTTTTAAAACCTTAAAACCGTATAAATTTTCCGAAGCAAATAAATCAAATTTACTTTTTTTTATTAAATTTAAAATAACATTAATTATCCTAAACGATAATAAATCACATTTATAATCTCATTTATAAATATAAAACAATATCATTATCCCAAAAGATAATTAATCAAATTTACAATTTCCTTTAATTACAAATCAATTATCATTTTAAATAAGTAATTACTTCCAAAACACTTTCATGAAATCAATTAATTTATTTTAAACCCACTTATTAAATCTTTTAATGAACTTAAAATATTATTTATCAAATGGTTTATTAAATTCAAATAATCAGTAATTAAAATGAATAATTACTTTTAAATATCATTAATTAAAATGATTATTAATTTTCAAATATCATTAATTAATATAATTAATTAAATTCAAATATCATTACTTTAAATGATTTATAAAATCCAAATCACATTAATATAAAAGATTAATTAATTTTAAACATCATTAGTTAAAATGATTAATTAATTTTAAATATTATTAATCAAAATGATTAATGAATTTTAAACATCTACTTTTGGAAAAACACAAGCTCAAGTTCAAACGCATACAAGGTTTTAGGGGATGATATTTGATAAATAAGGTACAGCGGAAATTGCTATAACGACATTTAAATAGTTTAAATGGAATATCCAGATTAATTTCAATTAATCAATCAAAAAATCTAAACATCATCCATGAAATCAACAATAGTTTACAGCATCACATATATGATATAGTAAATTTGGCTGTGGGTTAACTCATATTTAAATAATTCTCCTTTATTATAATTAAATTTTCTCACATATTTATGCTTTAGATGTATTATTCTACTATTCAGATTATATTAAACAACTTTTTATTAAAATTTTATTTTTAGCTTAATATTATTAAAAGTTAGATTTTAACTTACCACTTTCGCGGCATATCTTATAGTCAAACTGTGAAACTGAATTCACAAGGGGTTTAATCTAAGATCCCCTAATTCTCATCTACTATACCTATATCTTACTAAGGAAAATTCTTTATGAACTTTTCTACAATATCTAATGCTCAAAATGGAAGCGCATAAATAATCAAATCCTAAATAATAACAACAAAATATTATCATTTCTAAATAATTAACTCAACTATACAACTATATTAATTTTGAAATACATTCTTATATATATTATATATATTCCAAGGTAAAATAATTTTATTTACCATTTTAAAACAATACTGTACCGGTAGATATGTTCAAGTGTTTAGGAATCCCTATCGATAACCTTGATCAGACGCATTGACCAAAATTCATATACCACTCAATGGATCAACAACACAATATAAAATATTTTTATAACGGCAACAAACACGCACTCAATATATACTTATACTCTTAGACTTTATCCTAGGATATTACTAATCCTATCCTCAGAGAATTTACCCCATCTGGCTTAGGGGTTCGCCAAACCTAAGCTCTGATACCATCTTTGACGACCCACCTTTCTGACCCATGGGAATGACACTTAATACATCCTTGGTATTCATGTGTCGTTGCCCAAGCATCTGAAAGATAAGTTGTCTTAAGGTAAAATAAAGAATAGAACAAGGCAGAATAGATGAACCACACATCGGGATTGTTATAAATAATATAAAATGATATAGTACAAAAGCTTACTCCTTATATGGATTTATCAGAGTTATAAAAAAAATGCTACATCCAATAGATTTGCAACTATACATTTTGACTTTACATTTTTGCGATACAAAATACACCTGCATAATCATGCAACAGAAATGAAAAACTAGATAACAAAGGAGCCTCCTACTCGCCCATCATCTTCAAAGAGCTCCTAAGAAAAACTACTATTCTCGGACTACCCAAATATAATTGGATACTCGAGAGTTTAGGGAAATAAACAACTTGGGTCAGACAAAATGTCTGGTATGAGTAAAACTATGAAACAAATGGGGTGTAGTTAAACAGTAACATGTAGGACCATGCCGCTAACGCGGAATAGGTTTTCTCCCAAATAAACAACAATCAAACATAACAAAAATGGAAATGAACAATAGGGAACAAATTCAAACATAGATGGTGGGTATAATTAGTATAACGTTTGGACTTGAAAGAATGGAAATAGTCTGAATAAAAATTCAAACTGGATAGAATGGTAAGACAAAACAATAGTCCAAACTCGATAGAATGGACTAAACAAGATAACTATCCAAACTCGATAGAATAGGCAAAAACCAATAATTGAACATCATGGAGAGTGGTTGACTCTTCCCATTGTAATTAATGAAAACATATTCAAAGGTTTGAATCAAAAAGAAAAGGAACATTTCCAACAAATGACTAGGAGAGTGCGCCCCCTTACCGAGAGCAGACCTTTAGAAATATACTTGAGAACTTCGATGGCTCCCGGAAACCTCCAAGCCGGACCGTGCCAAATGTCACCGAGAATCTGAGTACTTCACATCTCAATTTGCAACAACGAATCCAATCTAGAGTGGATGTGAAAATACCCTAATGGAAGCAACCCCACATAGCTTGGCCCTCACACGCTCTTTAGTTTTAGTTATTTTCAACAAAGGATATCAAAGCTTAACTGAGCAACACATCGTCTTAGAATGACGATAATAATGAAGTCGAAGTAACCGGTAGCAGAGAAACCAACTACCGAGGATAAAAAACGATCGTATATGAACATTAAGTCTTGTATACTTATCACCACTCATCAAATTCCAACTTGTACTATTTCTTGGTTAATAATAATATCGGACAAGTCAAGGTAGTGTTACCTCAAAGTCATGTCTTATGATTATTCTTAACTTTCGAAATAGTGTCAAGTCTACTTCTACGACATTTAGTGATAAGTATACAAATAAATCGTTCTAATATAAGTAAATTGCTTTACGTAAATTAATTCATTTCCATAAACAAATCAAACCTTTCCTTTTAAAAACCCGAATTCGTGCTTGGCCTCACATTACAAGTATTAACTTTAAAACACATTGTTAAAAGAGTTTACTAATTTCAAAACATCAATTTAAAAAGGATTTAATAACCCAAAACATCCTTATTACATTGATTTATTAACTTTAAACTTCATCACACAATTTGATTTTTGAACTTCAAATGTCTTTAAATAGTGAAAAGGGTAAACCACTTTTAAACCTTATTAATTCAATTAATTAGTAAAATATAATTAATTAATTATTATAATTTAAATGAATAATAAAGACAAAACATCCTTGTTACTTTGATAAGTTCATTTTGAAACTTCATAAATTAAGTTGATTAGTTAACTCCAATAACCTTTAATTAAAAAGAGTAAATTACTTTTAAAACAACATTAATTCAATTAATTAATAAATTTAAATATAATCAGTTAAACTAAATAAATAATTATTTATTTCTCATTATTTAAAAATTATTTATTAATTATATACATCAATAATGGAAAGATTAATTAGAGTTAAAACAAGTTGAATTTTTTTAAAAATCATTTATTAAAAAGATTTATTAATTGAAAAGCATCATTAGCAAATTGATTAATTAGCTTTAATTCATCATTATTGAATGATTAATTATCCTTAAACATCATTAAATATAATGATTGATTAAATTTAAACATCATTAAATAAAATGAGTAATTAATTTAAATAACAATTAACCAAGTAATTAGTTAAATTTAAAACGCATCATTAACTAGGTAATTAGTTAGCCTTAATTCTTATTAATTAAGTAATTAATTAAATTAAATAATCAATATTAAAATGGTTAATTACGTTTAAAACATCGTTAATCAATATTTTGTTTAACTTGTTAAACAATTCCAAACACGAAACTGAAACCAAACGATTTTGATAAAATGTGATTTTTTTCAAAAGTGCCAATATAGCAATTATCGCTATACGGCCAGTTCGACAAACAAATTTATGACATTAGACATACAACCAAACATCATGTAGTAATTGTTTAAGCACTATATAAGGTAAATAATGATTATACAACATGTAATAACTATTGACTAACAATTATATTTATTTTCACCACCAAATTTTCATATAGCTGACCACATGCTTAATAACTTTCGAATGCGACAACATTTCAAAGCATGAAACAAAAAACGAAACCATCACTTCACATATACAAAAAGTATTCATGGTTATTAACATGAACATTAACATAGTATAAGCTTGGTTTAAGAAGGTGTAGTTTGACTCACCGAAAGCTATCCAGACTCTTGCTAACATACGGTATGACCTATCACTTCCATTCCTAAGCAAAAGATGGAGTCTTGCACCCTTAATACACTAGGTAGGCTCATCCTTGAAAGAAGAAGGAAGTAAAATTTGTTTTGGTAAGGTAGAGTGACTTAGGATAATCATCAAACTCCCAAAAATGAACCTAAAAATAGGTCATTTTCCAAATAGTTTTTCGACTAATAATCTTAGATTTTGAAAACGTGATAAAGAGGAAAGTTTTAGAAAATTATTTTCTCTATAATGTTAAAAAAAGAACTACTCGATTTTTATTAGTTTTGTAGAAGATATGGTCAAAAGAAGGACCATTTTCGGAATTGAAATCCTGGGTCTGAAAATGCTCTGTAAAGAAATGAGATTTGGACATGATTATGCTCAAAATTATAGGAATTGGTACAAATAAAAATTGTAGCCACTAGAATTTTTTATGGTTTGAAAAAATGAAATGCGCCATTTGATTTAGTTATGAGAAAGATACGACAGAAGTGAAAGAGGTGAAATTGAAGAAGTGAAAGTGGTATTTATAAGCAAGAGAACAAAGTGAATTACCTAAATTCCATTCTCCTTTACCCTCCACTACCCTCTTGCCACTTCACCTAGCCTCCTCCGTCCCATGTGCTAATGTCCCCATTTGGTCGCCCTCCCTTTATTTCATGAGAAAACATGTTTAAAAATGTTTTCTACTTACTTGCAAATTTTTTTATAATGATGTGACATTTTTATTTTTATTTTAAACTTTATAAACTTAAGTATGAATACATATACAAATACACTAATACACATATATATACGTATACTAATTTATTTACATTCTTAACCATTTAAATGTTGTTTCAAATGCAAAAAATGACTCATAAAATTTCAAACAACTTTTATATGATGAGACGTCTAAAATTCGGAAAACAGTTTCCAATCACATTTTCTATTTTTCATCGGACTAAATATTTTTGTAAACTAAATTTGAAAACTATTTTTATCTGAAATATTTATTATTTAAAAGTTTTTTTATTTTAATTATAAAGCCTATTAGTTGAATATCTAAAATTAATTACATATTCGAAAATTAATATGGTGAAACTCTTGGACATTACACTCTCCCCCTTAAAAGAATTTCGTCCTTGAAATTTACCACAATACTTACTAGAAAACAAACTATAACCTAGAAAGATCTAAAACATTCAGATGTAACTTATCCAACAAAAACTAGTATGATATATATCTATACGCAACCAAATTCAAAGAATGCTCTGAAATAAAATACTACACATCCAATCATATCAAAAGGTAAATTTAGAACTAAATGTCCGGGCTCTTATGTTCAAAAATTTATTTTAAAATTTCTTCAAAAAGAAATGTATTAAAACCAAAAACGAAAATGATTAGGAAGGGGTCCTCCTAGCAAAACATGTAAAACACTAGAGTCAAAACAACATGAAGCATCCAGTGGTATTCCGGTTTCTCGAACTACAACATCTAGAGTGAACAATAATTATTTCTTTCAAAAAAATTCCAAAGTCACTTTTTTTCAAAAGCAATAGGATTTAAGTCCTCATAAACAAAAATTCAAAACCATTGGTTTATAAATTAACTATATAAACTACGGTATATAAGACCACACAATCAATCAATCAAGTTCAATTAAATAAAATCAATCAAATTAAATAAAATAAAATCAATCAAATTCCGTAAAGGAATACACTAACACAATCAATCATTCAAATTTCATAAGGGAAAAATCTAAATGCCAACATTATTTAAAATGTCAAAAAATTACAAACAAACTCCTAACTTAGGTTTAAAACTTTCTTGATTGTCCAAAATATAGATAATTATCTAAGCCTACCATTCTTTGCTCATTAGCCTTTGGTTATTGCTTAGAAGATTATTGAAACTTACTCGGACAAAATTAGAAATTATACACTAAAATTAGTGGTTTCTTGACTACATCAACCTTTCTAAATAACTTAAATTTGCATTTAATTTTTTATTCAATACCAAATTGTTTAGGAATTATTTCATAAATTTTCATTTAAGTTTTAAAAATATTTTATAAAGTCGTTACTTTATTAAACACTAAATAATAACTTATTCCACTTTATTTACTTGTACAATACCCTTCTAAATCATAAAAGTATGTACAAAACACAAAATTTATATTGCTTTTCACAATTTAGGTGAAGATCATATCAAAATTTGGTTCTTTTAAAACTGAGTCAACCTCTTGACCTCTTTAACTTAGAATGTTAAGACTATAGGTTGACTTAAAATGACAAACAGTTTATACAACTTGCATATTTTAAACAAAAGCTACGATTTTAACAAAACGTGTCTATTAAAACCTTCGTATCTTTTCACATTAAGGTGTTATAATGTATCATGTTTACAGACTGATCCAATAACTCCAATTAGTTTACACTGCATAGATACTTAAATAATATCTATGGTTTTGATAAAACAATGTTATCAAAACCTTCATATCCAATCTGACCCATTAGAATCAGTTTTAAATTACCTCGTATATTGTTTATGGGTAAATTTCATTTATTAAACCAATCTCTTATAACAATACTTTTTATTTTGGAAATCAATTCCCTGTTAGGGAACTTAAAAAATGAATGCCTAGTTTTAGTTCCAAATCTCGTCTCTGAAAGTATACTCCTTGCTCTTTCTTTATAAAATAACTTCAAACAAATTGTTTGTTAAAACTCACTTTGGGTTCGTTCGGCTTTGAATTCATTTTGATCCTACAATGATAAAGAGAATAAATTACAAAGTACCCCACAACCTTTGCCTAAGCAACATCTGATCGTCACTTAGAAGATTATTCTGAATAGCACAAAACTAACCGAAAGGTTCCCTGCAAATTATTCCAAAAAAAAGCATTCTAATTAATTTTTTTTTCCAAAATACTTATAATTCAGAAATATTTCCAAATATTAACGCTACTTATTTTCTCAAAATCTTTTAAAATCATTTTAAACAATTCCAAGATTAAATTTTTCCAAAAGCTCTTTAAATGTTCTTTGGGAAGACAAATTTGTAATACTAAGTGTATTAAAACTAGGGTAAAAAATAATGTCATTTTCAACATCGTTTACTAAAATCCCAAAACAATTTACACTTGGCTTTATTTATAAACAATTCCTTTTAAAGGATTTTCTCATTTATAAACATCATCTCTAAATTTAGTGTGACGACCCGGAATTTTAAGCATTTGAAATTGGAATATCTAATTGATTTTAGATATTTGAAAGATTTATTTTAACTTGAATTTTAAATATCACTATTTATTTGACAATTAAATTATTGAATTTAATAATTGAAAGTTGGGTGGAATATTGAATCTTTAGTTTTAAGCTTGTTAAAAATAATTTGAAGGCTTGAGGAGTTTATATTGATAGAACAGAAGATAGTAAAAGTGTTGAAATTGAATTTGGGAATGTTGTATTAAGTTTCAAAAATATATCGCTTAAATTGACATTTAAAAATAGCCTTCCGAGGCACAGTCTTGAAATTCGACGAAACTAGTTCCATTGGAAGCATAATATTGTATTATTATCGGATTTCAATTTTCGTAATGTTTGGAGTTGTTGTGTGAGCGTACGATATATAAACGCGCTGAAATTTTTTATCAAAAATTTAATATAATATTTGGGTCCGAAAAGCTATCTTCCACATATGACTGAATTAGGCTCCGAAACACGTTTCATTGTGTTCGAAATACTGGTAAAACCTTATAAACGCCTGGCGGCATGTCTGATTCGGAGTTCGAGATTTCGAGTTATGCTAAACGAGCTATTTTGGAAATTTAATAATATTAAAAAAATTAAAAAGTCAAACCAACCACCCTATAATCGTACTCGAGCCACCCTACCATCTGAAACGCGCAAATCTATTTTCCCCTTCTCGTTTAAATCACGCTCAACCCTCCTTATGTAAAAAAACGAAATCGAGAATAAATAAATAAATATGGTAACCGAGCTTTTCGAAACCCCACTACCTTCTTTCTTTTCTTCTGATTCATAATCAAACACCACAAGCCTTTTTTCCCCCTCCAGTTTGTTATTCGAGAATCAATAATCGATTTTGTCTTGAAATCGCAAGCGCTAGGAGTGGCAGTAGTGGGTAACGGCGCGAGTGCGAGGCCGCGGCTTCAAGCGAGGAGATAGGTTCTAGAGTTCGGCTGGATCTGGGATTGTCGCGTTCGATGGCGGGTGTTCGTACGAGGCGATGGTTGCGAGGCAAGCCTAGTTGAGGGGCGCGATGTGTGATGGCGACATGCAAGTTGCCAGGGCTCGGTGGCGATGTGCGATGTCTGCTTGGTTGCCAGATATGGAAGGTGAGGTTTTCGTAGTTTATATTTCGATTTTAATTTCATTCAGTGAACATATATAAAAATATATAAGGAAGAAAATATTTGGAGTAATGAATGACTGCTCTTGACTTGATTTAATATATATATATATAAATATAGATTAAAAGAAAAAAATATACATATACATATTTTTATTTATCTCCTAGTTTATTTTTGATAATGTATTTTAGAGATTTATCTATTTAATACACTTATTAATCTATTTTAGTTGAAAAAAAGGGAAAACGTATTCTCTATATACGTATATAAGCACACACATTTTTTTAAACATGTATTGATAAAATAGAAATTTGTTTATATAGATAATCTTTGAAAAGAAATATTGAAATTTTAATGTTGGGATTTATGTAAAAATAGATCACTTGAAACCTACAATTTAAATTCATATGTAGCACCGAAAGAAAAATAAATACAACATATTATGGAGTTTAATTATTTTGTTACTAGGAGATTTAATTAAAAAAGTTACTTTAAAATTTAATAATTAATTGATTAGATCTATTTTAAAAGAAATTAATTTTCAGTTAGTTCAAATGTTAATAAACCTTATAATGTTATTCAAGGTCTGAAATCTTAAAGACATGCCGGTGTGGAAATGGGTTGCAAACATAATCAGAAGTGAGTTAATCTCACTTATCTGGGTTACTTAAATTTAAATGGTTAAATTTAAATAACTGGTTGAATGATTGAATTGATTTGATGTGGTATATTATATAGTAATATATAGTATATATTGGAGTGATTGATTTCTCGCATTATATAGCGGATGAGACCCTATGCGCCGCAAAGTGGCGGATGATATTATATAAATCCCATATACCGCGATATTCCACCTCGAAGTGGAATTGGTATTTTGTGTTGTGCTAACGTCTGTGGATGTAGGGGAACAGGTTGGAGGGACCCAACTGGATTCCTCACAATATAGAATTTTTTTCTTCATAATTGATGATGCATTTTATCTATATACTGCGAAAGATTAATTTGGAATTAAATAGTCTTAAACTTAAATCATAATTAAGAAAATGTTTTCATTTTAAAGTTAATAAGGGCTTAATGATTTGTGATTCATTAAATTAGTAGGGTAATTAAAATGGATAATTAATTCAATTAATTAATGATTTGGGTTAATTAATTTACTAGTTAAAGGTTTGAATTAATTAATTAAGGTTTAAGTTAATTAATTAAGTTTAATTAATTTAGAATAATCATTGGATGGTTTGATAGGTAATTACTTAATGTAATTAATAAAACATAATTACTTGGGAAAGTAATTAATTAATAATTACTGGATGTAATTAGTTGAATGATGATTTGTTAATAGAAGAAATTTGGGTATAGTTACTTTGTATAATTAATCAAGAGATTAATTAAGATAATTAATTAGGGAGAAATTAATTTATTTAATGAAGTAAATAAAAAGGTAGTTAATTACTAGTTGAGATTAATCAAGAATGATTAATATTTGTGGTTTAATTATTGATTAATTACTTAATGTAATTAATTTAGATTAGGATAAATTAAAATGTAATTATAAATCATTAATTTACATATAATTAATGATGTAATTAAAGGTTGATTAATTAAGATTAATTGATCAATAATAAGTGATTTATGAGAATTTAATTAGTATCAGTAATTAAGGATTAATGTAATTAATTATAATTAACTAATTTGTGAAGTAATTAAAGATTAATTACTGTTTTCGGGTAAGAATGATAAATTTGTGTAATTAATTAAAGATAATTACTTGAATGTAATTGAAGGGTAATTAATCCAGGGTGATTAATTAAGATGGATAATTAAAGGATGATTAATTAATTGATTTGAAATTAATTAATGTCAAGTGAAGGAATCTAAGTGATTGAGGTTAGTAATTCAATTAGAAGTGATTGAATTTATTTTGGAAGTGATCAAGTTTGCTTATGGATGATTAGATGGTATTGAATGCCTTGAATGAGTTGATATCTCTGATATGAAATGTTTTGTAGTATCATATGTTTGGATGGACAGGATATTGTGGTTATCTATCAATGATGAATTGTTGTGTAAAGGGACATCCTGTGTTTAAAGTCTGAAGTGTATTTCATTTGGATTACTTGGTTTAGGATGACATGAGATTCGAAGAGACCGGAGTCGGGTATTAGTAAATTCCCAAAACCACTTCGATTCTTTAGAAATTGATATGTTAAATCAATAGGCTTGTATGGAATGATTAAGTGAATTGGACTATTAAATCTAAATTTTGGTACTTAGAAAATTGATGTGTGAAATAAATGATGTCTATAACAAATTGTGAGTTTGTAAATTGATACGAGTTACCCCGGGTTTTATATAAGTTGTATGCTTTGTATTCCATGTTAGATGGGTTTACTTACGTTGGTTTCCAGCCTGACCCGGGTGTTACTTTGATGTAATGCTCGGGTCAGATCGAGTATTACTGATTTTCACGTAAGGACGTTCTGGAGCTCAGAAGGCGAGCTGGATGGCAAGAACGTATAGAGTGTTTCCGCTGTATTATATTGTTGTATATCTGAGATATGATGATTGTGTATATCTAGTGCCTGTGTATATGTGTAACTCTGATGTATTATAAATGTACTTGACAGTACAATTTTTCTTTGTATAACAGTTATTATTTGTTATTATATTTTATCCGCTGCGAATGTGATATGTTGGTGTTTCTGTTCTTCTTATTCTTCTATCTCTTTCTTCTTTTTCCTAACTATGTGGAATTTTCGGGATCGAAAATTCTGGGTCATTAAAGTTGATATCAGAGCTGAAAGGTTAAGCGAGAACCTTGGCTCTGGTGGGATTACTCATTAAGCATAGGGTCATTGGTACCCTAGAATGAGTTGAGTGTATATATATGTGAGAGTGTACTTGTCATTTGCTTATATAAAGATTTTAAATGATTTTATATTAGAATACATTTTGATATATTAAGCAATATTTTCTTCTAATAAAAATTAAGGTGATTGGATGTTAAATTATTGGAATTAAATTAAGAAGTAATAAAATACAACCAAACCGAAATTGAATAAAGATAACTTTGAAATGATTCAAACTGAAATTGAAATCTTGAATTGGGGAAGAGTTTCAGAATAATATGACAATGAATGGTTTCAGATATGATAATCTTGGTTATTATCATAAACGGTTTTTTGTTTAAAAATTAGTGAGTAAGCAAAATTAAATGTTTTAAAGAAGTAAAACATTTAGGCAAGTATGACTTATAAATTGGAACTGAAGTTGATCTGACTTGTGGAGTTTTAAATCTGGGTCCAAAATTTGAAAATTTTGTTTCAAAGTAATGAAGAAATAATAAATAATGTTATTTAATATTATGTGAATGATAAGCTTGATTCAACAAGAGTAGTTTGAAAATTTAAAAGGATTTTGTTTGAATTTAAAACCAAAGGTGGTTTAAAATTTAAAAGTAACCTGGTGTGTAAAAGAAATAAATATGATATAAACTCTAAGGTTGAGTTTTGAATTTTCCTTGGAATGTGATGTGAAACCCAAAGTGAAGTAAGTTTTAAACTTAAGTGGGAAGGTTATTAATCTGAAATATAAAATTTGAATGGAAATCCAAATTGTGTAAATTTGACTGGATTAAGTAAATTGAATTTAACATAGAGGAAGTTAAATAAGTTTGAAGGGACAACCTGAATTGAAAATTTCAAGATGAAATTGGGATTTAATTTGGAAAGTTGAATGGTTAATTTGAATGGTCAATTTGAATTAGATTAATTTGAAAAAAAATTGAAAATGAGTTCAAATTCGTATGGGAATTGGGATTAATTCATATAGAAATTGAAATGATTTGAAATTGAAGTGGATTCAATTTGAAATTAGTCAAACTAATTTGAATACCTTGGAATTGTAATTAAAGCGAATACGCTTAAAATAAAATGGAATTTGATTTGGATTTGGATTTGGAACCGAGGTTAATTCAACTTGAATTGGAAATAAATCAAGTTCAAGGGAAATTGAAGTTAATCAAATTAGAATTGAGTCAATTTAAATGGAAGTGGAAATTTAAATTGAATTGATGGGGAATTGAACAGTTTGGCTCTGGATTATTTTCAAAATAAATTATTTTAGTATAAATCTATTTTCCTAACTATTTACTATACAGCTTTTCTTTTTAAAATTCCAAAACTACCTTATATTTACTTAACAACTACTTTCGAAACTATTTAATTATTTTACAACTATTTTATAAACTAATTACTATTTTTCCAACTACTTCATAACTAGTTACCATTTTATGACTATTTTGCAATTATTTTACTATTTTTCAACTATTTTACAATTACATAACTATTTTACAGCTATTTTACAAACTAATAATTATTTTTCAACTACTTGTTTAGTTTTAAAATTTTCAAGCTATTTAATAAATATAAAATGGTCGAAGTTCAAACTGTTATTGATTAAATACCCAACTGAGGTAAGAATTGAAGTGATAATCCAAATGGGGATTAAGGAAAAATGTGAATAAGTGAATAAAATTCAAAGTGAGGATGAATAGAAAGAGAAATTGATTTAGTTGATAATCAATGAAGATAATTTCGTAGGATGTACGTATGTTATTCTACTCGCATGGTGATTTGATCCAGATTTGAGCATAGAATTTCGAGATAGTTATATCGATCCAAGTTGGGATTTTTCACTCGATTTTCGACGACGAGCCTGGATATGGATTGTTGATTGGTTCTGCATATTCTCTATCATAGTTATGGCTATGCAAGGAGAATGACGGATTCTGGTCAAGAAGCCAGATCTGAGTCCGCACTAGGAAGTCGGGTGGACAATAATAGTTCGGAAGTGAAATTGTGTGATCGAATGAGCGATCAGATTGGTATAGCATACGGATGATATGTGTACATCATACGGGTTTAAATGAAACCGATACTGGAAATTTGTGGATAAGAAATGTGAAATGATTTCTTTTGAAATGAAAGTATATTTTGTGAAATATACAATGGATATAGAGAAAGTTGGATATTTTTATGATGATAAGTAAGATGGAAACAACTTTATAAAAAAAAAGAGTAATCAAATTTGAATATTTGATTTTGAATAAACAAAGTTATATATCTTTGTTATATAAGATAAATCTTCCTTTGCTGAATCTATTGCCGGAAGAAAAGGATTTTGAAAGTGTTTGAAGTATAAAAGGAGTTTTATACAAGTTTGAAATGATCCAAAGTTTTTAAAAAAAATTATATATATATATATATATATATATATATATATATATATATATATATAAAGGATCTTATGAGGATTTTGAAAAAAGGTTTTGAGAACCTTTGGATTTGGAAAGGCTTTTGATTTTTGGGTAAAATCAATATTGGAATTTGGAAAGCCTAGTTTGAGAATTATCGATTTGGGATAATCGATTTTGAGAAAAGGAGATTTATATGAGATTCATACTAGGTGTATGATTTGAAAGATACTATATGTGTATAGTATAAAGTGTTTTGTTAATGGCACTGGAGAAAATGGCGCTCCCTTGAAATGAACTTCTCAAGAGTGCCACAGGATGGTATTGCCTCGAACCCTTAGGGGGGTTCTAAAGTAGATCTTGTGAGGAGTCCGGACAAAACTAGTTCCTGAGGATTATGTGTAGTGTGTAGCGGAAGTCGAGGGCGCTGATGCCTACAGTGGCATTTGGGTTATGCTGTAACGACAGTGTAACTCGATGTCGCTGCGATCTACTACAGACCATAGCGAAAGTCATGTGTGCCGCTAAGAGCCAATAGTCTGCGTTTGATTTTATGTCGGTAGACTACGACCTATGATAACATAGCGAAAGTCGTGTGTGCCGCTGAGAGCCAACAGTCTGCGTTTGATTTTACATCGGTAGACTGCGATCTATGTGGAAGTGGAGAAGTTTCATTTTTGACAGCAAAAATCGAGGGCGCTGATGTCTACAGTTACATGGACTTATGCAGCGATGGCAATGTAACCCTGGAATGTAATTGCGATCTGTTGTGGGTTCCATGGCGTAATTGAGAGGCGTGGAGTGCCTACAGTTACATGGACTTTTGCTGCGATGGCAACGTAACCTAGGATGTAGCTGCAACCATGGATGGGGGTGATGATTTTCAGAGCATTCCCACCAAAGATATTTCCTCTATTTTCAAAAAATATTTTCTATTTTTTCAATAAAATTATTTTCCTAAGTATTTTCACTGGGTGTTGAAATGGGATTACCAAGTACTTTAGATTTTCAGTCCTACGCCTGATCAACGTATGACCGAATTTCTATGAGAACAAGGATGGACTGGTTAAGACATCGAGTTATAAGAAGTATTTTTATAAAAAGCTATTTTAATAATACAATGTGAATTTAAAAGTATTTCTAGATTTTTAAAATAAAAGTGTTGGAATTTTGGAAAATGAAAGAAAATCCAAACTGGAATTATGAAAAAAATTGAACTCAAGAAAATTTAACGAAGTGATTTTTTTAATAAAATCGAATATTGATATAAAAGTTGGAAGTAGCTAATTAGCTAAATAAATTATTTGATAGATTATTTTAACAAAATTTAACTCGGTTAAATAAAATGGATTGTAAGTTAATAATGAAGATTGGAAATAAAATCAAATTATAAATATAATTCAATTTGGATGAATAATGAATTAAAATAAGTGGAGATGTTGTTAAAATAAAATGGAATTGGGTTATAATAGAAAATGGTTTGAGTTACAAATAAAATCCAATTCGAGTATAAAATGAGTTGGAATCAATTAGATGTGGCTAAAAACTAAAATGGATATTCTATTAAGTGAATATCATCAAATTTCATAGAATAAATTAGTCATTCGACTTAAACGGAAGTAAATAAAAATTCTATGAATTGGTAGAGCCAAATAAAATTGATTTTTGGAATCAATTGTAATAAATGTGAGTTGTTTGTTTGGACTAAAATTAAATTGAATGTAAGAAATTGAAGTGTAAACCATTAAAATTGAATGAAATGGCATATGAATTGGTTGAAAGCAACTGAATTAGCTTTAAAATCATATAAATCGCTTATGGGAAGTGTTTGGTGAACGTTGCTTATGAAATGCATGTGTTTAGCTATTGAAAGCAAGTGAAATGTTAATAAATTTCATATATCTAATATTTACATGTTTGAATTGAGTAAGTACAGGTACCGGGAAGCCGTTTGGCTGGATTTGGACGCGCTAATTGCTAAAATAATGAGCCGATTGCTTAAAAATGCTAAATAAAGGTACGCCTACGAAATAAAAATAGGAAATATGAACTTTTTTGTTTTTCCGACCGTGTGGGTCGATGTATATATATTTATATCTCTTTTCAAATTGCAAAAGCTCCTCCGTATAAAGGAGACTCTGCCAAAATTTTCTGAAAATTTTGGGAGTTAGAAATTTTTTGGGAAAATGTTTGTTAGCAATAAAATGATTTCAAATTGGAATTGAAATAAGGAATTTTGAAAATGGAGAGTGTAACTAATTGTTTAGTTGGAACTAAAGGATTAGAAAAGTGAATATGGGATGATGTGAATAAGTGAATAGAAATCAAAATAGATATGAAATATTTTGTAAAGAAATGTGTAAAGCAATTTTTGAATTTGTAATTGAACATTATTGCTTAGTTGGATATACAGGTATTATAAAGGAAAAGGAAAATTGGTTTTGATTCCAGAAGATAAATTTGAATTGCTCGATAAAAAGGTATGTGTTTAAATTTCTATATGATTGGGTTTTTGATCTAGCCACTTGGCTTTTTATTTTCTTTTGGAATTTGGGAGCCCGTAGAGGCATTGTGTAGTTGTACCGAGCTAGCCGCGCAAAGGAGACGCTGGCGAAATTTTTTGGAAATTTAGAGTGTTAGAAACTTTTTGAGAAAGTTTTGATAATTTAAATTTAATTTGAATTGTTAAGTAAATAATATTATTGGGACTTAAGGTGTGACGACCCGCCCTTCTACAACCAGAAAGGCGTATCATCATTAAGAAAGAAAGGGATAGAAATAGAAGTGAAAGAAAAGAAAGAAACAACAACATCAAAATCTCACAGCGGAACGGAACAAAATATAATATATCACATGAATATTTCATAGTTTTACATATATCAGAGTTATACAATATCAATACATATGACTGTAATACATACATTTATCACTATATACATCAGAGATACATCATACATCAACTACTGACACAGCGGACTAGATAAATAGCTACATACGTCTGGAAACTCCTGCTCCAAGCTCCTCCAGAAATCAAGTCCGAGACTTATCACTTGGCTATTCATAAAAATTTGAGTACCCAAGAGTTTATGAAAAACAAAATATAAACTCCGGGTCAGACATGGGTCTGGTATGAGTAAACGGTTTAAAGTTGTTTAACTTTGAAAAACATTTGAAAAGAAAGGTATCACGTAAGACTTCCCACACATAAATACGGGTAAGTTTTTACCTTACGCTAACCAAAACATTTCATAGGAAATTATGTGATATTATAATAGTGTCTAGGGTTTTCAAGTAAATAGAAAATAGCCGAAATTGTTACATGATTAAATTCCAGCTACTAGCCACCAAAGTGGGTAATACAAATCAAAACCATAGGGTCTCGTAGGGAAAATGGATTTCCAACAATGGCCGGGCTACTGGGGTACCGCCCGTCACAGTACGGGGCCTAGATCACCGTACCGAGGATCACTCCCGACCCCCTGCAACACAAGGCCGGAACCATTCCTTACTGAACAGTCCCGAACAAGATAAACCCCGCAGTTGGCGCGACTAACCGCTCACTAGGCCGAAATATAAAAGGGACATCTAGACAGGGGAAATATCTTGTCCTGCTTGGGCATGACCCACCTAACCTTGCTGCTTCTCCCCTGTTTTATCCATTCCCGGTTGATGAGGCCTGAGGCTGCGATTACCTTTAAAGAACATATCACTTAGAATGCTCATCGTCCGCCTGACGATGTGCTGAAAGCATTCAATCCATACAAGTACGTTCCGGGTTTGATTGAAACCGAAGGCATTATCTCGTTACACTCATTTTGAAATCACCCTCAGAGTCAACGACGATAACCCTTGCATTATGAAAACACCATCTCGATCTTTATTTGAGAATTCACGACCTAACGTTTAAATTGGATCGATGTGGTTTTCGGAGAATCAAATTTGATTCTTCCGATCCCGGTCTCATCGAAATCCAAACGCCATTTTAAGGTCCAAGTTGTCTAATTAACTTAAATAGTTTAAATACTTCAAATTTAACAATTGAATTAACATAGCATTTATCACAGATAAAACATATACAAGCATCATAGATATAACATAACATATCACAGAGCATCACAGAATATCTTCAATTTAAACATCACAAACCGGACATTCTACATACACAACAATCCATAAGCAATTACCTTTAAATCTTATTTGTAATTAATTCAATTTAGAATTAATTACTTAAGAGTTAATCACTTAACTCTATCTAATTAATCATTAATTAACAATTAATTACCTATCTCATTTTAAATCATCTAATTGACGATTCTCTTAATTATTATTAAGTCTTAATTTTACTTCACACTATTAAGTAATTACTTCTTTAATCAAGTTATTTAACTTTAATTTACCATTCCTTAATCATTAATCAATAACCTTAATTGTTATTTAATAAACTTTAATTATCCATTTATTAATTACTAATTTCTAAATTAATCATTATTAATTCTAAATTAACTCATTTGATTTATTAACTGTTACCCATTCATAAATTAACTTTAATAGTTGATTACAAGTTTATTTATTAATTATAATCCATCACCAATTATAATCAAAATTCATTATTCTTAATTCTTAATTAAAATACTAAATAAATTAACCATTAATTCATAATTAATGTTTTTGATTAGTTAAATATTCATCATTCATTAATCAATTTAGGTAGTTAAATATAATTTAACTATCACTTAACCACCCTTTACCCATACTTAATTACAATTATAAAGAAGTAAATCTTAATCACCTTCTAATAATAATTCATTCAAATTTAATAAAAAGTCCTCTTTAAATTTTAAATTATTCATTTATTAACTACAAACTTAAAAGTTAATTAAATTTACACTTATCCTAAATTAATTAAAATAATTTAAGTGTTTAAGATCATCATTAAGTTTTCGACTAAAATACTTAAAACTTGAACAAATTCTTAGCTTAGCCTTTAAACATTTCCTAAGCTTAAATTGTTAAGGCAAATTTGTAAAGAAAACAATCCTACTCAACCTCTACATCACTGAAATACTGCAGTTTGACGCAACTCAAGTCGTCCCAGGTAAACCCGAGACCCTCCCCCCCTCCCGCTTCATACTCGAGAGTTACTTCGAGTTCTCCACTCAAACTTCCCGAGTCTCCCCTGATCATCTTCTTCTTCTTCATTTTTTTTAAAGTAAGTTAGTTAAGGGTTAAAACATAATTTGAACAACAAATTCTAAATATAGGCACGCGATCAAACTCGAAGCACTAGCGCCATCTTCATGAGCACGACACGAAGCTGCACTCCAAGACAACCCAGTCCTCCTCCATGACCACCGTGCACGTGCACGGTGGTTCGCTTCGCCTCCGGCGATTCGCAACAGCCCCCACAAACCCCAAATCATCCACTCGTACAAATACAAAACCCAGATCTTCAATTACAAGCTGAAATTGAAAAATCACCTTGAGCTCGACCATGAACCATGAACGCACCAAAACAAAAACCCCTCGGCCCACCGACAAAGATCACCAGAGGTGATTTAACCCTACCAAAACTTCACTCGCATTTCCCCCTAACTCCACCTGAAATTGCGTTCCACTCGGTTGCCTAATGATGCCGAAATCAATATGTTTTGCAGAGCATTGAAAAGAGGAACTTAAACCCTATTTTAGATTCAAACCCAAAATCCATTCATTGAATAATTTTTCCAGCATTTTTCTTGTGTTAAATGGATTACAAACCTGCTTCATACCAATTTTCAGAAATTAAAATTAGCTCAATCTTCCAAAATTTGCAAAAACCATTTTAGTTTCATTATAAAACTGCTCTTCATACTCCTGCTTAGAAATCGTAATTTTTATGCTAAAAATCATAATTATGTGTATAAAATCTAAATATGCTATTGAATTAACAAATTTAAACATTTGAAATTTGATCCTTTGAATTATTTTACCTGAAACTTGAAATACAGTATGTATAGATTCCTGTAAAACTCTAACAAAGCTGCAGGCCTTGATTTGGATAACAGCTTAGATTAGCATTAATATTTAAGGTTAAAACATTTGAAGTATTTACAATTTCTTTGCTTATTATGTTCAGAATCTTGGGGAAAACACTGAAGGTCAGCCATATCATATTTTCCAGAGCAATAGAAATTTCTTTGTACTACTGGTTTAACATAAACATCACAACACATACCATTTTGAGTTAAATACACAGATTTAAATTTGAAAATAGAAAGTTTACTCACCAGAAAATTCTTTTGAACAGAAGCACTGATGTTTTACTTTTGAAACCTGAAGCTAAAACTGTTCTTAATCCCTGTTGCTTTGAAACTGAAGATTGAAACTGCTAATTTAAATCTGTCTTGAGATTTTGCTATGAACTGCAGTTTTAAACTTAAATTTTTGAACTTGCTCTCTTTTTTTACTTCTGGTTTTGTTAATTTATTATGACTGAACGAACTAAACTAAAGAAAGAAGGGTCTCACATATATATAAGATATCAGTTGTATAATAGGAAGGTATTATCTAGTTAGGTTGTTTTCTTCTCTTTGTTTAATTTTTTGACCAGATTTGCTAGATATTTTGAGGTGACAAAAAAATTAGGCTGAGTTGATAGTAAGTACATACTTTTGTTTTCTAATATGTTTACACAATTATTAATTGTTTTTCTTACCATAATTATAATTAGGTTCAGCTGCATAGTATATTTGTATGCCAGTGTACAAATCTGCAGGTACATATTTGGCTTATGTATGAAGCCTTGATGAAGAAGATATTTTGTTTTGTTACCATATTACTTGTTTTACTATCCTCTAGTTTGAACTCTATACACATAAGTGTTGTGTAAATATACACTTGCAGGTCACACTTGACTTTTACATGAAGCTATTTATTTGTTCCTATTTGCAGGTAGACTTGTTCTAAAAGGTTTTTAAATTTATTATGTATTCTAACTCTGACTAACAATATTTAAGTTATATTCAAGATGGTTTATTTACATTTATATTTATATTTCATTCTTAACTATCAATATTTAAATTATGTACAATATGATTTAGTTACTTTTTAAACTTAGATTCATGAGTTCACTTATTAATTTGTATTTATATTTTTGACTTACATTAATATTAATATTTTATATTGATCATGATCATCTATTTATGTTATATATTTTATATTTTCTATTTTGAATTAGATTCATAAGTTATATTTACCTTTATTCTCATTTTTTTTATATAATTCTTTACTTATTTATTTAAATCATATACAATAAATTTGACTCATATTTTACATTTATATTTTGTATTGTTAGAATTAGATTTTAAATTTTAAACATTATCAAGTATATGTATTTATTTAACAAATGTTAACAATGTATAGCATTTTAATTTAATTATATGAGGTAAAGTTTATTAATAATATTGTTAAGAAACTTATTTTAGACTTTCAAACATTATTATCTATATGTATTATTTTATACTAAATATAATAAAGTAAAGTAATTTAAGTAATTATACAAGATAGATTTTTATTGTGAATATTATTGAAATACTTATTTCAAATTCCCAACCCAAACTCCTTTTTAAAATACAGTTTATATATATAAATGGCAGTGTTTCCAAATCATATTTATTTTAATATGATCAATTTACATTTTATTTAATTAGATTAAACATTAATTTAAAATAAACGGGGCCAAAAATCCAGGGTCGTTACATTCCTCCCCCCTTAAAAGAATTTCGTCCCTGAAATTTAAAACAAAGATATTTTAAAAGCTATTATTCCAACCATTCAAACATACATATCATTCATATATTAACAGACAACCAAACAGTCTACCCTAACTAACAACCCAAGTTATCCGAACATAAATTCAGATAAGCTTCCCTAAAATTATCGAAAGTTTGTTTCTCGATGATTAACAATCCAAACTTGATTCCTGAATTACTGGTTTAACAACTAATGGTGAATCATGAACAAATTTCCTTAGATGGAAGTCACAATGAATTCCGGACATCCATTCTGGAAATTCAATTCTGAAATTTACAGTATTCATTCTTTCCAAATTTTATTGACTGCTTTACAGAATCTCAATATCTATTTTAATCAAGTCTGTACGATGTACACAAATCATTCGTATGCCATATCAAATCCGATCGCTCGATCACACAATTTCATTTCCGAACTAGTATCGTCCACCCGACTTCCTAGTACGGACTCAGAACTGGTTTCTTGATCAAAAACTGTCATTCTCCTTGCATAGTCACGACTGGTAGAGAAGTTCCAGAATCAATAAAAATCCAAATCCATGGTTCGTCGTCAAAAATCGAGTGAAAAATCCTAACTCGGATCGATATATAATTATCTCGAAATTCTGTGCTCGAATCTGGATCAAATTGTCATGCGAATAAAATAATATACGTTCATCCTACGTATTAATATCCATTGATTATCAACCATATCAATTTCTTTTATTCATATTATTTTGATTCCTATCCACTTGGAATAATTTTTCCTAATATCAAATTTTACTTAAGAATTCCACCATTCATTTCTTAAGCTTAATATAAACATTATATATACTCTTATATTATTACTCTGCCACTTTAGCCTTTATATCTTCTTATTTAAATCTGAATTACCAATTCCGTATGAATTCAATTTTCTTAACTCTGAATATTGAACTTTTACTGACTATCTCCATTTATAACTAATTCCTATTATTATTTTAAATTAATTTCATCCACTAATTTATTTTCAATTTCCAATTTGAAATTGGTTTGTTGCTAAATTTTTTATAGTTTTCGAATTCTGAAAAGTTTTGACAGAGTCTCCATTACATATTTTCATAAGCACATATGTAAGGTTTCAATCCTTATCACAATTAATTTTAACTGATTCTCAAATTATTCTCTTCAGTTTAAGTGATTTACAACTTACTTGCTTAGACATAAAATCCATTTGAGCAAAACAAACTCATATTCAAAATCATCTTATTTTGCTTTCAATAATTCATAGAGTTTTAGCTAATCTTGTTTACTTCAAAACAACTCATTTCCTTATGCAATTTAACAATATCATTGTGAATAAATAATCACTTAAGCTTTATAACCATTTTAAATTGATTCCACCTCAATTAACACTTGACTCCATCCCAATTAATTTATTCACAATCCTTACATTGCATTTTCTTCCATTTCAATCAGGTTTGGTTCCAAACCATTTTATTAACTTGACAACCAAAATATTTAAATAATCATTTCACAATTTACCTAAGTCATTTATTTTCTTCAAACTATTCCACCCAACAACTTGGGTTTATTCTATTATCCATTTTTAAATTTTAATTTACATTAACAACTCATTATTAAATTTATTCATAAAAAGGTCATTCAGTTTATTCTTGAATTAGATTTGTTTACAACTTATTCCAATTCTATTTTAATCCAATTCAATACTTACTTATTTACTTAAGAATTTATTTCATTCGATTTTATCCATAACTCGATTGAATTCATTTAAATTCAATTTTATTCCAACTCAACTTCAGTTAAATTTAGTTACTTACCATTCTTTTAAATTTATTACTCAATATGGGCTCAAAACTTATTTATTTACTTAAAAGCTTATATTACTCATTTGAGTCATTTCATCTTATAATCACAATTTCAGATTATATATATAACACTTACTATCTTAAAGTATAAATTTCACCTCACAATTTCAATCATTTTACCTTCAAATTTAATATACAAATAAGTTCATTTTGAACTTCAATTCCATTTAACTTATCTCAGGTAAAATTCCAATATGTTTTCTTATTTTCATTACTTAAGTTAAATTTTAACTCCCGGATTAAAATTCCAATTTCTTCTTATTAATATCAACTTTACTTTATAAGTTAAATAGTTGATTCTTTTAAACTTTCACATTATCTAAATAGAATTTCTTAGAATTCAATTTGCCCGGTTTCATTTCCAAACCATTTTGAAATGATAACTACACTTACCCACTTGGTATATCAAATCAAATTTCCAAATTCCAAGCACTTGTTTTCACCCAAAACAAATTTTCCCTTTGAAATTTCTAAAACAACTTGTATACCCAACAAGTCCAAACAATACCATGACCAATATCCTGATAGAAATCCATCACTTTAGAAACTCGAAAATGAATACTAATGATGTGGCCATCATCATCAGGATTTTTTCCAGTGACTTGAAGTGAGTTCAGTGCTTTCTTATTTCCATAAATTTTCCCAAAATAATTTCCATTCAACAATATTTTCCAAAACAAGATTCCATTATTTCCTTCAAATCTTTGGAAAAACATTTCAAACATTCACAAGATTTTTAAATTCCCAAATCCTTTTGTTTAAATTCATTTAAACACCTTCAAATTTCCGGGACTTAAATTATGTTTAATCAAATTTTAGCTATATTTCTTTTTATTTAAAATTATCTTAAATAATTTTATTTGGTTATAAACCACTCAAATTTAAATTTTTATTTGATTGTACTATTAACAATCAAACATCCAAGTATATATAGTTATTTCAGAAAAATATTTCTTTCATATCAAAATATAATTTTGGGTAAAATTATTTCATTTACCCTACCTTTAAAAACAATACTGTGTCGGTCTATCTTGTTTAAGAGTTTAGAAATCCCTATCGATGAAATGACGTCCCACACATCGACCAGAATCCATAAACACTCATCAGATAAATCAACACAATATAAAAATAATTTTATATTCACTAACAAATACGCGCTCATATCTATTTATACACTCAAACTCATTTTAGAGTTCAACAAACTCTATTTTATGAGTAATTTCTTACCAGAGCAAAGGTTATCACCAACCTGTGCTCTGATACCAACTGTGACGACCCGCCCTTCTACAACCAGAAAGACGTATCATCATTAAGAAAGAAAGGGATAGAAATAGAAGAGAAAGAAAAGAAAGAAACAACAACATCAAAATCTCACAGCGGAACGGAACAAAATATAATATATCACATAAATATTTCATAGTTTTACGTATATCAGAGTTATACTATATCAATACATATGACTGTAATACATACATTTATCACTATATACATCAGCGATACATCATACATCAACTACTGACACAACAGACTAGATAAATAGCTACATACGTCTGGAAACTCCTGCTCCAAGCTCCTCCAGAAATCAAGTCCGAGACCTATCACTTGGCTACTCATAAAAATTTGAGTACCCAAGAGTTTATGAAAAACAAAATATAAACTCCGGATCAGACATGGGTCTGGTATGAGTAAACGGTTTAAAGTTGTTTAACTTTGAAAAACATTTGAAAAGAAAGGTATCACGTAAGACTTCTCACACATAAATACGGGTAAGTTTTTACCTTACGCTAACCAAAACATTTCATAGGAAATTCTGTGATATTATAATAGTGTCTAGGGTTTTCAAGTAAATAGAAAATAGCCGAAATTGTTACATGATTAAATTCCAGCTACTAGCCACCAAAGTGGGTAATACAAATCAAAACCGTAGGGTCTTGTAGGGAAAGTGGTTTTCCAACAATGGCAGGGCTACTGGGCTACCGCCTGTCACAGTACGGGGCCTAGATCACCGTACCGAGGATCACTCCCGACCCGCTGCAACATAAGGCCGGAACCATTCCTTACTGAACAGTCCCGAACAAGATAAACCCTGCAGTTGGCGCGACTAACCGCTCACTAAGCCGAAATATAAAAGGGACATCTAGACAGGGGAAATATCTTGTCCTGCTTGGGCATGACCCACCTAACCTTGCTGCATCTCCCATGTTTTAGCCATTCCCGGTTGATGAAGCCTGAGGCTGCGATTACCTTTATAGAACATATCACTTAGAATGCTCATCGTCCGCCTGACGATGTGCTGAAAGCATTTAATCCATACAAGTTCGTTCCGGGTTCGAACGAAACCGAAGGCATTATCTCGTTACACTCGTTTTGGAATCACCCTCAGAGTCAACGACGATAACCCTTGCATTCTGAAAACACCATCTCGATCTTTATTTGAGAATTCACGACCTAACGTTTAAATTGGATCGATGTGGTTTTCGGAGAATCAAATTTGATTCTTTCGATCCCGGTCTCAACGAAATCCAAACGCCATTTTAAGGGCCAAGTTGTCTAATTAACTTAAATAGTTTAAATACTTTAAATTTAACAATTGAATTAACATAGCATTTATCACAGATAAAACATATACAAGCATCATAGATATAACATAACATATCACAGAGCATCACAGAATATCTTCAATTTAAACATCACAAACCCGACATTCTACATACACAACAATGCATAAGCAATTACCTTTAAATCTTATTTGCAATTAATCAATTTAGAATTAATTACTTAAGAGTTAATCACTTAACTCTATCTAATTAATCATTAATTAACAATTAATTACCTATCTCATTTTAAATCATCTAATTGATGATTCTCTTAATTTATTATTAAGTCTTAATTTTATTTCACACTATTAAGTAATTACTTCTTTAATCATGTTATTTAACTTTAATTTACCATTCCTTAATCATTAATCAATAACCTTAATTGTTATTTAATAAACTTTAATTGTCCATTTATTAATTACTAATTTCTAAATTAATCATTATTAATTCTAAATTAACTCATTTGACTTATTAACTGTTACCCATTCATAAATTAACTTTAATAGTTGATTACAAATTTATTTATTAATTATAATCCATCACCAATTATAATCAAAATTCATTATTCTTAATTCTTAATTAAAATACTAAATAAATTAACCATTAATTCATAAGTAATGTTTTTGATTAGTTAAATATTCATCATTCATTAATCAACTTAGGTAGTTAAATATAATTTAACTATCACTTAACCACCCTTTACCCATACTTAATTACAATTATAAAGAAGTAAATCTTAAGCACCTTCTAATAATAATTCATTCAAATTTAATTAAAAGTCCTCTTTAAATTTTAAATTATTCATTTATTAACTACAAACTTAAAAGTTAATTAAATTTACACTTATCCTAAATTAATTAAAATAATTTAAGTGTTTAAGATCATCATTAAGTTTTTGACTAAAATACTTAAAACTTGAACAAGTTCTAATCTTAGCCTTTAAACATTTCCTAAGTTTAAATTGTTAAGGCAAATTTGTAAAGAAAACAATCCTACTCAACCTCTACATCACTGAAATAGTGCAGTTTGACCCAACTCAAGTCGTCGCAGGTAAACCCGAGACCCCCCTCCCCCGCTTCATACTCGAGAGTTACTTCAAGTTCTCCACTCAAACTTCCCGAGTCTCCCCTGATCATCTTCTTCTTCTTCATTTTTTTGTACAGTAAGTTAGTTAAAGGTTAAAACATAATTTGAACAACAAATTCTAAATATAGGCACGCGATCAAACTCGAAGCACTAGCGCCAACTTCACTAGCGCGACACGAAGCTGCACTCCAAGACAACCCAGTCCTCCTCCATCACCACCGTGCACGTGCACGGTGGTTCGCTTCGCCTCCGACGATTCGCAACAGCCCCCACAAACCCCAAATCGTCCACTCGTACAAATACAAAACCCAGATCTTCAATTACAAGCTGAAATTGAAAAATCACCTGGAGCTCGACCATGAACCATGAACGCACCAAAAAAAAACCCCTCGGCCCACCGACAAAGATCACCAGAGGTGATGTAACCCTACCAAAACTTCACTCGCATTTCCCCCTAACTCCACCTAAAATTGCGTTCCACTCGGTTGCCCAATGATGCCGAAATCAATATGTTTTACAGAGCATTGAAAAGAGGAACTTAAACCCTATTTTAGATTCAAACCCAAAATCCATTCATTGAATAATTTTTCCAGCATTTTTCTTGTGTTAAATGGATTACAAACCTGCTTCATACCAATTTTCAGAAATTAAAATTAGCTCAATCTTCCAAAATTTGCAAAAAACCATTTTAGTTTCATTATAAAACTGCTCTTCATACTCCTGCTTAGAAATCATAATTTTTATGCTAAAAATCATAATTATGTGTATAAAATCTAAATATGCTATTGAATTAACAAATTTAAACATTTGAAATTTGATCCTTTGAATTATTTTACCTGAAACTTGAAATACAGTATGTAAAGATTACTGTAAAACTCTAACAAAGCTGCAGGCCTTGATTTGGATAACAACTTAGATTAGCATTAATATTTAAGGTTAAAACATTTGAAGTATTTACAATTTCTTTGCTTATTACGTTCAGAATCTTGGGAAAAACACTGAAGATCAGCCATATCATATTTTCCAGAGCAAAAGAAATTTCTTTGTACTACTAGTTTAACATAAACATCACAACACATACCATTTTGAGTTAAATACACAGATTTAAATTTGAAAATAGAAAGTTTACTCACCAGAAAATTCTTTTGAACAGAAGCACTGATGTTTTACTTTTTAAACCTTAAGCTACAACTGTTCTTAATCCCTGTTGCTTTGAAACTGAAGATTGAAACTGCTAATTTAAATCTGTCTTGAGATTTTTCTATGAACTGCAGTTTTAAACTTAAAATTTTGAACTTGCTCTTTTTTTTTTCTTCTGGTTTTTTTAATTTATTATGACTGAATGAACTAAACTAAAGAAAGAAGGGTCTCACATATATAAGATATCAGTTGTATAATAGGAAGGTATTATCTAGTTAGGTAGTTTTCTTCTCTTTGTTTAATTTTTTTGACCAGATTCGCTAGATATTTTGAGGTGACAAAAAAATTAGGCTGAGTTGATAGTAAGCACATACTTTTGTTTTCTAATATGTTTACACAATTATTAATTGTTTTTCTTACCATAATTATAATTATGTTCAGCTGCATAGTATATTTGTATGCCAGTGTACAAATCTGCAGGTACATATTTGGCTTATGTATGAAGCCTTGATGAAGAAGATGTTTTGTTTTGTTACCATATTACTTGTTTTACTATCCTCTAGTTTGAACTCTATACACATAAGTGTTGTGTAAATATACACTTGCAGGTCACACTTGACTTTTACATGAAGCTATTTCTTTGTTCCTATTTGCAGGTAGACTTGTTCTAAAAGGTTTTTAAATTTATTATGTATTCTAACTCTGACTAACAATATTTAAGTTATGTTCAAGATGGTTTATTTACATTTATATTTATATTTCATTCTTAACTATCAATATTTAAATTATGTACAATATGATTTAGTTACTTTTTAAACTTAGATTCATGAGTTCACTTATTAATTTGTATTTATATTTTTGACTTACATTAATATTAATATTTTATATTGAACATGATCATCTGTTTATGTTATATATTTTATATTTTCTATTTTGAATTAGATTCATAAGTTATATTTACCTTTATTCTCATTTTTTTATATAGTTCTTTACTTATTTATTTAAATCATATATAATAAATTTGACTCATATTTTACATTTATATTTTGTATTGTTAGAATTAGATTTTAAAATTTAAACATTATCAAGTATATGTATTTATTTAACAAATGTTAACAATGTATAGCATTTTAATTTAATTATATAAGTTAAATTTTATTAATAATATTGTTAAGAAACTTATTTTAGACTTTCAAACATTATTATCTATATGTATTATTTTATACTAAATATAATAAAGTAAAGTAATTTAAGTAATTATACAAGATAGATTTTTATTGTGAATATTATTGAAATACTTATTTCAAATTCCCAACCCAAACTCCTTTTTAAAATATAGTTTATATATATAAATGGCTGTATTTCCAAATCATATTTATTTTAATATGATCAATTTACATTTTATTTAGTTAGATTAAACATTAATTTAAAATAAACGGGGCCAAAAATCCAGGGTCGTTACATAAGGATAAGTCTGGAAAGCTAGAAAAAGGGTTAGTGTGTCTTTAATAAAGAGTTTGTTTTGAGAATTATTTGGAATTGTTTGGTTTTGGGAAAAAGTAAATGGGCATTGGACCATTCTCCTTAACTAGCAATTTCGGGGACGAAATTCTTTTAAGGGGGGAGGAATGTCACGACCCGGAATTTTTAAGAATTTGAAATAGGAATATCTAATTGATTTTAGATATTTGAAAGATTTATTTTAACTTGAAGTCCAAACATCACTATTTATTTGATAATTAAATTTTTGAATTTTATAATTGAAAGTTGGGTGGAATATTGAATCTTCAGTTTTAAGCTTGTTAAAAATAATTTGAAGGCTTGAGGAATTTATATTGATAGAACTGAAGATAGTAAAAGTGTTGAAATTGAATTTGGGAATGTTGTATTAAGTTTTGAAAATATATCGTTTAAATGTTGTATTATTATCGGATTTCAATTTTCGTAATGTTTGGAGTTGTTGTGTGAGCGTACGATATATAAACGCGTTGAAATATTTATCGAAAATTTAATATAATAACTGGGTCCGAAAAGCTATCTTCCACATATGACTGAATTAGGCTCCGAAACATGTTCCATTATGTTCGGAATACGGGTAAAACCTTATAAACGCCTAGCGGCATGTCTGATTCGGAATTTGAGATTTCGAGTTATGCCAAACGAGCTATTTTGGAAATTTAATAATATTAAAAAATTTGAAAAGTCAAACCAGCCACCCTATAATCGTACTCGAGCCACCCTACCATCTGAAATGCGCAGATCTACTTTCCTCTTCTTGTTTAAAATAACGCTCAACCCTCCTTCTGTAAAAAAAACGAAATCGAGAAAAAATAAACAAGTATGGTAACCGAACTTTTCGAAACCCCACTGCCTTCTTTCTTTTCTTCTGATTCATAATCAAAAAACGCAAGCCCTTTTTCCCCTCCAGTTTGTTATTCGTGAATCAATAATCGATTTCGTCTTGAAATCGCGAGCGTTGGGAGTGGCAGCAGTGGGTAGCAGTGTGAGTGTGAGGCCGCGGCTTCAAGCAAGGAAATGGGTTCTAGAGTTCGGCTGGATCTGGGATTGTCGCGTTCGATGGCGGGTGTTTGTACGAGGTGATGGTTGCGAGGCAAGCCTGGTTGAGGGGCGCGATATGTGATGGTGACATGGGAGTTGCCAGGGCTCGATGGCGATGTGCGATGTCTGCTTGGTTGCTAGATTTGGAAGGTGAGGTTTTCGTAGTTTATTTTTCGATTTTAAATTCATTCAATAAACATATATTTAAATATATTACGAAGAAAATATTTGGAGTAATGTGTAACGACCCGATATTTTCAACCATTCGCATCCATTATAAGTGTATAGGTAGACACTCATGCCGGAATTGAATTGCTCAAAATACCGCGTTGTAATTAAAATTTGGCAAATCTCAGAATATACAGTAAATAAAAATCACAGATCATAGACACAGAGTAATAATAATGCAGCAGAAGTAAAAAGAGATAGTAGTTCATGAAGCTACTATATAAAAATATCAGAGTTACATAAAATACAATAGAGGAAATAAAGTACAAAAGAAGTCTCACTTCATAGATGTCAACTAATACAAGAGCTGAAAGGAACAACAGATTTCAAAAGATAAACTTGACAAGTAGATAATCTCCAGCGATTCCAATCTCCAGAAAGTGGAAATCCAAATCTGTGAATAACTCAGGCTGACCCGAGCGTAAATAAAAATACAAACACTTGAGTCAGGACATACATACTTATACAATGTAAACCAACTCAAGTGAACTGTAGTAAAGGTACAAGTAACTTAGAAGATGCTTGGGACCGCCCATCCTCTAAGGATCCGTTAAACTATTTACTATGTAGTATATTGCGCTATATACAGTAGTGTCTAATCAGTAAAGTATAATCATATAGAAAATAGCGTTAAGGGGATGGTGAACCTTAACGCAGTCAGATCTTTAAAACCAAAATCGTAGTGGGCTCGATATAAGGATATGACACGGCACGCGAGGCAATGCCAGGGTGGATACACCGTTTGCACTCCCGGACCGGTGGTGACGGCAAGCCAGCAGCTTCCGCCCACCTCGAACAATACCCCCGAATCAAAGTGGCGCCACCGAATCGAATCACAACAGTAATAGAATGGTTTCCGATGGAGCATGCTCGATGAAAGGGTGCGACCCTTTGTGTAGCCCGGTATAGCTCCTGTTTTAGTCATATATGCCAACTCACGGGAGTTGGGTCCACGTACTATACCTCGAGAACGTCGCCACCATCCTACTTCATTCTGGAATCTCCACCGCGTACACAGTTGTTAAAGTGGTTTTCGGTATTGGCTGGCTATAAGACAATATCCGATCCCGGTCTCTTTAACAACCAATCGTTATTATAACCCGTAGTTATAACCTTTTAAAACAATATTTATACTTCAAAATAAAATATTATTTCAACCCAAATCTTTATCAAAATAAAGATTAAATCATTCCAGAATATCATATCTTTCGGATCTTCTTTTCAAATCATTTTAATATCAAAATATCATATCTTTCAAAACTCCATTTTCAAACCATTTTAATATATCAAAATATCATATATTTCAAAACCACATTTCAATCATTTAATATATCAAAATATCATATCTTTTTGAAACCACATTCATTTCAAATCATTATTCATTTTATTCAACTTAAAATATCATTTCAATCCATATTTCAAAACAGTATATATTCCAAAAATCATTTTTAATCATTAAAATGAAGTGATTATGTTTAATAATTAAATTATTAAATTTCCAAAATTTTCGACTTCCAAAGTTCATTTATTCACTTAAGTTTATCAAAGCAGTGAAAATTCACTTTTCGTGGCATTTAGAAAACGCTACGGAAAAATACATTCAAAACAGTTCAATTTAACAAAAGACAACATTTTAAAATGTTGTAATAGGGTTTACTTAAATTTCGAATAAACTGAGATAAATTCAATAATTTATGGCACTTACAAAAATTGCTATAATAGCTTTTAATTCAATTTAGCTTTTTAGTTCATTATCATCAACTACAGCATTTTCAAATGCTATAATATCATTTACATTGTAATTAATAGCATTTCAAAAATACAGTCAATTAACTTCAAATATTCAATATAATTTCTCAACCAATTATATTCTTATTTGAAACATTTTTAACTTATAAAATCATACATTTTCACATTTATAACATCATTTAATTTTTCCTCAAGTTCATGGTCTTATAAAGTTAAATTTCCATTCAAAAATCAAGATTTAATAATAATTCACTTATTAAATTGCAATGTTCAATTTTAAATCCATTACATTAAATTTCAACTTAACACTTAAGTTCAAATTCTCAAATATAACTTAATTTTATTTTTATTTACTTAACTAAAAGTTCACTTTTAAGTCAATTTCATAAATTTCCAATTTTAGTTATATTTCAAAATTTCAACTTAAAATATTCTTTCATTTCACATTTCAAATTTGTTAAAAATCATTAATATGATATAAAATCACTTTTAGTTCATTTAAATTCAAATTATCATAAATTTATCATAATTTCATATTCAATTTAATTTCCAATTATAATTAAATCAAATTTTCCAAAATAACTTACGTTCAAAATTTTCTAACTTTTCATTAATTCATTTCACTTACAATTGTTCAGAAAATCAATAATACTTTACAAAATTTATTTTTAATAAATTTTAAATCAAAATATTATAATAATTACATTTCTAAAATATTTTAAACATTTTAGAAAAACATATTTTAACTACGGGCCTGCATATAATTTTCTACGCTAGGTAAAGTGATACGGGTAATATATCATTTCAACCCGTAATTTACAAAGAAAAATCCGGGTTTTATCATTTCAAACCCGCAGTCCCAAGTAAAAGAAATAAATTTGAAAATCATTCAGGCCTATCATATCAGCCCATAACGATTTTTCCCTATTCTAAAGTCCGTTCGGGTATGTATCATTTCAACCCATAGTGATTCTAGTCTACAGGGAACTTGCAATGGTGTTAAACAGATATGAATGAACAGTAACAACATATATATAATAACAGATGATATGACATGAAATTTAACAGGTTTAACATCATATATAAATAATCACAGTCAGTTATAACATCACATAAAATTCTACACATTCAATTGTTGTTGTTTCACAACTACATAAGTATAAACGTCGTGTGAGTTCTACTCACCTTTTATGGCTGGAGATTTCAATACCAATGACACAACTGATTCCAGAAGGCACGATGACACAATAATAGGCTCAAGTGGGAAGAGATCCAAGCTTAGAACTTGTGTTACAAGCCAAAACAAAATATCCAAACAAACACAAATTCAATAAAACTAGATATGAAATAACTTTGAAATAAAAAGGAATAAAAAGAGATATGAACGCAATGACTTTTGCCTTGCTTTCTCTATTCTTTTGCACGACCTAGGGGTTTATTTAGGTCAGGTTTGACATGACTTTGGCTCAGGTTTGATCACAGGAATGCATGGCATAAAGGCTAGAACATGTGGAGGAAGTTACAACATAAGAATATCAAGAGACTAGGCAACATAGTGTAGTTTTGGTGCACCACAAGGCTCGTCTACGTGCATTGTTTGGCTCGGCTCTTGATGTTTCAGATCTGGACAGAGGTTGGAGGGATGTGTGATGATCAGGTCAGAGGTGGTGGTTTCTGCTATGGTGGTTATTAGGGTGGTGGTTGAAGTGGATGAGCAAGAAAAGGCCAAACAAGCATAGATCTAGGCTTTTGGTTGCATTTGGAAGAGTTTGACCATCAAGGGGTGTTCGGCCATGGTCATGGCTGTAGGCTTAGATGGTGGTGATGGTCGGGAAGAGAAGGAAGGGGGTGGTGGCCGTGGAGCAAGGGGGAAAGCCGCTCCAATCAGGGGAGAAAGTAAGGCAAATTTGCATAGAAATAGGAGAAAAAGTAGAAAGAAAAGAGGAATTTACCTAAAAAATTTTCTTCAAGATGGAGGCCATGATTTTTAAGGTTTTGGAGCTTTGAAAATTCGTGAATAAAAGGAGGAAGTCGGCTCGAGAAAAAAAAAAGAGGAATAGTTAGGGTTAATTGGTGAAAGGTTAGGCTAAAAGTAAAAGGGTGGACTATAAAGGCCCATAGGAAGATAGAAAGTTTAAGGCCTTTCAAATTTCTCTTTTCTATTTTGTAAATACATAAAAAAAACTGATAAAATAGATAAATAATCTCAGAAATAATGTAAATAAGAAAAATAAATAAATACATTTTAAATTATATAATTTATATAAAGAAAATATCAATATATGTGAAACTAGGCTAAATAAATTGAAACAACCCAAATAATCTTTGGAAAAATCTATTTTTAATCAAAATACATATAAAATTAATATTAATAAAGTATAAACACAGCAAATAAAAGTGAATGTATAAAATAAATAAATAAAGTAAGGAGTGGCTAAAATAACTGATGAATTGATGACAAAAGAAACTGTAAAAGAAACGTGAAACAACATTATGTTTCTTAGCCTTTAAACCTTTCAAACTTCTTAAATTTGTTTACATAACTTGATATTCTTGAATTAATAATAATAATAGATAAGATTTCGAAAATTTATCAAAATATAAATATATATATAATATTTATTAAATATATAAAGTTAAATTAAAGAAAATAGCTAAAATAGTAAACTAGTTTAGAAAATTTAAAATTACATGAAATAAATTTTAGAAAATTCATATGGTCTTGTAATATATTTTTAAAGATAAATAATAATATAAAATAAAAGTAAATTCACAAAAAAAATAAAAATAAATAAATTTAAATATAATTTTAATGAAGAAAATAGCAGAAAATAAGAAAACAGCCTTAAAAAATAGGAAATAAATACAGTAAATTTTTGAAAAATTCTATTATCATTTAAAAAATATCCAAAAGTCAAAGTATACATAATATACAAGTTGGAATAAGATATATCAAATAAAATGTCATTTATAAAATTTAAAATAAAGACCATTGCTGAATAACCCAATATACACACAATATTGAAAACAGTATAACTTTTGCAATTTAAATCCGTTTTCAACGAAACGAAAAGCAGTGTTCTCAAAATTTTATGTACTTTCATAATAAAAGATAAAATTTAAATTTTCAAACTTTTAAAAATTTAAATTTAAAGTCAAAGTTTGATTAATTTGACCAAAATTCACTTTTTGGAAAATATTCTTTTTAGTCATGCTTTGGAATGATAATTCATATCAAAACTAAAGTTTATATTTAAAGTAACAAAATTAATCATTCAAAAAAAAAATAAGTTTCTAAATCAAAATTTAATTGAAATAATTAAAATATACAAAAAAAATAAATCACAAAATACAGGGTTGTTACATAATGAATGAATGCTCTTGACTTGATTTAATATATATAGATATATATATATATATATATATATATATTAAAAGAAAAAATATACATATACATATTTTTATTTATCTTCTAGTTTATTTTTGATAATGTATTTTAGAGATTTATTTGTTTAATAAACTTATTAATCTATTTTAGTTGAAAAAAAGGGAAAACAGATTCTCTATATACGTATAAGTACACACATTTTTTTAAACATGTATTGATAAAATAGAATTTGTTTATATAGATAAGCTTTGAAAAAATATAGAAATTTTAGTGTTGGGATTTATGTAAAAATAGATCTCTTGAAACCTACAATTTAAATTCATAAGTAGCTCCGAAAGAAAAATAAATATAACATATTATGGAGTTTAATTATTTTGTTACTAGGAGATTTAATAAAAAAAAATTAGTTTAAAATTTAATAATTAGTTAATTAGATCTATTTTAAAAGAAATTAATTTTCAATTAGTTCAAATGTTAATAAACCTTATAATGTTATTCAAGGTGTGAAATCTTAAAGACATGCCGGTGTGGAAATGGATTGCAAACATAATCAAAAGTGAGTTAATCTCACTCGTCCGGGTTACTTAAATTTAAATGGTTAAATTTAAATAATTGGTTGAATGATTGAATTGATCTGATGTGGTATATTATATAGTAATATATAGTATATATTGGAGTGATTGATTTCCCGCATTATATAGCGGATGAGACCCTATGCGCCGCATAGTAGCGGATGATATTATACAAATCCCATATACCGCGATATTTCACCTCGAAGTGGAATTGGTATTTTGTGTTGTGCTAACGTCTGTGGATGCAGGGAAACAGGTTGGAGGGATCCAACTGGATTCCTCGTAATATAGAATTTTGTTTTCATAAGTGATGATACATTTTATCTATATACTGTGAAAGATTAATTTGGGAATTAAACTGTTTTAAACTTAAATCATAAATAAGAAAATGTTTTCATTTTAAAGTTAATAAGGGATTAATGATTTGTGATTCATTAAATTAGTAGGGTAATTAAAATGGATAATTAGTTCAATTAATTAATGATTTGGGTTAATTAATTTAGTAATTAAGGGTTTGAATTAATTAATTAAGGTTTAAGTTAATTAATTAAGTTTAATTAATTTAGAATAATCATTGGGTGGTTTGATAGGTAATTACTTAATGTAATTAATAAAATATAATTACTTAGGAAAGTAATTAATTAATAATTACTGGATGTAATTAGTTGAATGATGATTTGTTAATAGAAGAAATTTGGGTATAATAACTTTGTGTAATTAATCAAGAGATTAATTAAGATAATTAATTAAGGAAAAATTAATTTATTTAATGAAGTAAATAAAAAGGTAGTTAATTACTAGTTGAGAGTAATCAAGAATGATTAATATTTGTGGTTTAACTATTGATTACTTACTTAATGTAATTAATTTAGGTTAGGATAAATTAAAATGTAATTAGAAATCATTAATTTACATATAATTAATGATGTAATTAAAGGTTGATTAATTAAGATTAATTAATCAATAATAAGTGATTTAAGAGAACTTAATTAATATAAGTAATTAAGGATTAATGTAATCAATTATAGCTAATTAATTTGTGTAGTAATTAAAGATTAATTACGGTTTTTGGGTAAGAATAATAAAATTGTGTAATTAATTAAACATAATTACTTGAATGTAATTGAAGGGTAATTAATCCAGGGTGATTAATTAAGATGGATAATTAAGGGATGATTAATTAATTGATTTGAAATTAATTAATGTCAAGCGAAGGAATCTAAGCGATTGAGGTTAGTAATTCAATTAGAAGTGATTAAATTTATTTTAGAAGTGATCAAGTTTGCTTGTGGATGATTGATTGGTATTGGATGCCTTGAATGAGTTGATATCTTTGATATGAAATATTTTGTAGTATCATATATTTGGGCGGACAGGATATTGTGGTTATCTATCAATGATGAATTGTTGTGTAAAGGGACATCCTGTGTTTAAAGTTTGAAGTTTATTTCATTTGGATTACTTGGGTTAGGATGACATAAGATTCGAAGAGACGGGGGTTGGGTATTAGTAAATACCTAAAACCACTTTGATTCTTTAGAAATTGATATATGAAATCAATAGGCTCGTATGGAATGATTTAAGTGAATTGGACTATTTAATCTAAATTTTGGTACTTAGAAAATTGATGTGTGAAATAAGTGACGTCTATAACAAATTGTGAATTTGTAAATTGATTCGAGTTATCCTGGGTTTTATATAAGTTGTATGCTTTGTATTCCATGTTAGATGGGTTTAATCACGCTAGTTTCCAACCTGACCCGGGAATTGCTTTGATGTAATGCTCGGGTCAGACCGAGTATTACATATTTTCAGGTAAGGACGTTCTGGAGCTCAGGAGGCGAGCTGGATGGCAAGAACGTATGGAGTGTTTCCGCTGTATTATATTGTTGTATATCTGGGATATGATGATTGTGTATATCCAGTGTCTGTATATATTTTTAACTCTGATGTATTATAAATATATTTGACAATACAGTTTTGCTTTGTATAACTGTTATTATTTGTTATTATATTTTAGGGGGAATTAATTTAAAGTACAAAAATTTCTATATTTTTTGCCTCAAGGACACGACCTCAATATTTTTACCACAAGGACAAATATTCCTCTAAAAATTATTCACAAGGACAAACATTTTCCAAAATTATTCATAAGGACAACAAAACTGATACCGAGCTAAAAACTGATACCTAAAAACTGCTACCAATAACTACAAACTGATACTTAAAAACTGCAATCAGTAACTAAAGCCTGATACCTACAGAAAGTTGTCCTTCAGGATAAAATATTGAAGGTCTGTACTTGAGGCTAAAAAGCTGTGAAATATTGTCCTTGACAATAATTTCTTGTATATTTTATCCGCTGCGAATGTGAGATGTTGGTGTTTCTGTTCTTCTTATTCTTTTATCTCTTTCTTCTTTTTTCTAACTATCTGGAATTTTCGGGATCGAAAATTTCGGGTCGTTACATTTAGAACAATAATAATCGTCCTGGATGTAACAACCCGCATATTTAACGTTTTTGTATTTAAATGTTTAATTTAAATATAGCCTCGTTAGTCGGATTTTGGTCCGAAATGTTACTTTCTGCAAATGGCCGAATTGGAACTCGAAACTACCTCCATTGGTTCCAAAATGGCGTTTGCGATCTTTTTGAGTATAATCTTTGATATGTTTGGAGTTTGTGAAATTTTGACCTTTTCTATTGGGCTTTGGGCTTGGGTTCAGCCCACTAGCTTAACTAAACCTCTAACTCAACCCCTTCTCTTCATCTCTCTTCATTTCATTTCATAACTTAAGCTAAAAACTGAAATGGGGGAAAGGAAGTGGAAATAGAAATTAGCAAGCCCTAGTTCTTCTTGTAAACTTGATTCTTGCTCCAAAATCAAAGGGAATCCATTGGTAAGTTCATCTCCATCTTCTCCATCTCTTCTCCTCTTCAATTTCAGCAATTTCCTAACCCTAACTTAGGAAATACTTGCTTTGATTCTAGATTGAAGCTTGTAGTGTTGAAGTGGAGTGTAGTTGGTTGATTCCTTGCATTTGTGCTTCTTCAACTTCTTTGTTTTGTGTAAAAAGGTGAGTTTTGAACTCACATCTACTTCTCTTGATTTCATGGGTGTTGGGTATGAATTCCTAACAAGTATGCATGTGCCATTGCTTTGGATTTAGAAAGATTTGGAATTCATTTGATAAGGGCAAGAAGTGCTGGAAAACAGCCTTCGGTCGACCGAGCGCAGCCTCCGGTCGACCGACCTGCTGCCCTGAGCCAAATTTTGTTTCCTGCATCTGGCCGGCCGACCGAGCCCTGTAGTCCGGTCGACCGACCTGCTCTGTTCTGCCTGTTTTGCCTATTTTGCATATTTGATTGATTTTCCGGATTTTATCGATTCAAGTTGCTTTTTAGTGGTTGTTATTGCATATTTGGCCTTGATAAGACTTCATCCACGGGTTTTTATAAAATAACCACTCGAATCGCATTTAAAAGCTCGTTCTCCAATTTATAAATTCTATTTAAAACACACACTTTCGCACTTCGAGCGAAGTGGAAGGGTGATTAAATGGTTGGGCAAAACACGGACCATGAATCTGTGCGTTTATCTTTCCGATTAGTCCCTGACCTATTCGATTGATTGTTTTGACCTTCGGATTTAGTTTACCGATGATATGAGGTAAATTTGTACTGCTTTGAGTGTGAAAGTGACTGACGGATAGTAAACCGTTTAGTGCAAACGAGTGGTTATGGGACGCACGTTAACACTGTTCGGATTCCTTTTCGAGAGTTGTGACACATTCCGCCAGTTAGTGGTGTCCAGTACTAGGTCTCTGACCTTCACCACTATGGTTTGTTGCCTTCGGGTATGTGCCTTCGGGTTTGTTGCCCTTTAGTATCGCTTCCGATGTTGGTCGTTATGAGCCGCATGGGTGATATTGGGTTGCCCTTTAGTATCGCTTCCGATGTTGGTCGTTATGAGCCGCATGGGTGATATTGGGTTTGGAGTCTTCGGGCTCATGGATCCTTGTTTGTACAGTACTGAGCTCGAGCAAATTTTATGATGTTTCATTCATATGTATATTCCCTTGGTATCACCCTTCGGTGTTGGTCTTTTTGAGCCGCATGATGCGTATTGTTTACCTTGTGGAACTTGTATACCTTATTGGTATTTGTTATTTGCCTTTTGGCTTGTTTTGGGATATTTGTATCCTTTGTTTCTATATGTTGCCGATGATATGAGGCTTGTTCTATATGATTCATCTCTTGTTGATGATTGTGTTATCTCCTCTAGAGATATTTGTTATACTGTATGACCTTGCAGGTTTATTATTGTTCAGTTTATCTAACTGATTTGTTATCTAGACTGACCCGTGTATTTTATACTCGGGTCAGACCGAGATGATTCAGGTTAGGTGCTTTTGGGACTTAGCCTATTTTGCTTCCGCATGGACTATTCGCTAGCTTCATTTTGTTATAGCGTCTTTTGTGGTCCTTATCTGTTGTAACTCTGATATTTATACTTTTTCCGTCTCGTTTGTATATTGTGGTCTCCCGCACCACTTGACATGTATTATTTTGTATACTCTGTTGTGTATCTGTTTATGTGTATATTATGATCGACTATTCTATGATGTGAATTACATTTGAGTTGTTATATTTTCTTCTGATAGATCCTATAGCCATTGTAGTTTTGCTTTAAATATTTATTGAATAAGTCGAACTTTAATGTGATTCTACTTTTCGACGTATTTAGTGAATAGTTAAGGTAAGATTACATATGGTCGCTTCCATTATACTCTATTGTCCGCGTTAGCCGACAGTATTATCTATGTAATACTCTTTGTTAACGAGGCTCTCGGAGTGGGGCGTCACAGCGTGGTATCAGAGCTGAGTTCAGAACAAAATATGATCAACACAGAATAGATGCACATATTATGGTACATCAAAGTGTACAAGTGATACAAATCTTTGAATCATCGTGTCTCTTTATCCCATCAAGGCTAGATAGTATTTGGGAATACGTCTAGGATTATTCCGTAGTATCCCATATTGCAATATCTACCTTGTGAATAATCTTGTTCTTTTCCTTATCTTGACTTTCAGCTTATGTTTGGAAGAGGCAGAGGTCGACGTTCGGATGCTGGGAAATCCAGTGGCTCACATCCGTATGGCGTATATATGTCTGCCGATCAGTTTTTGGAATTGTTTAGGAGCACTCAGCCTCCCATTCCTCCTCGAGTGTCTCCACCTCGCAAGTCTGCTTTTGCACGTCAGTGCAGTGATTTTGCTCATCTTGGAGGAAAACCGTTTAAGGGTTCTGAATCCGTTCTTGAAGTCCAAGCTTGGTTTCGCACGTGCGAGCGTATCTTTTCTCGCATGGATCTTTCTGACCATGATCGAGTTCTTGTGACTTCTAGCTTATTACAAGAGCGTGCCCTTGACTGGTATGAGCTTCTTGTAGCCGAGATTGATGAGTCTACTCTTTCTTGGACTCAGTTTCGGGGACGATTTGAACTCAAGTTCGTTCCTGAATCTGAAAAAGTTTTATTGACCCGTCGCTTCCTCGAGTTGAAGCAAGGGAAATCTTCTGTTTTTGAGTATGTCGCATCATTCGAGGCTTTATCTCAATATGGTCTTGAATTCATCAGCACTTCTTATAAGAAGAATTTGAAGTTTGTCTCTAGTCTTAAGAAATATCTTAAGAAGTCCTTGTTGCTCCAGCTTAAGCTTTCTTTCGAGGAATTGGTTGATTCGGCACTTCATCTCGAAGCTGTCGAGAAGGAGTGTGATAGTGGTGAGGATGTTGAGGTTTCTAAGAACCCCAATAAGAGGCCGTTTCCAATTCAGAAGAGGCCTTTTCCTTCTAAGAAGAAGAAGACTGGCGGTCCTAGTTCTCAGCCTCAGTCTTCCGGAACACCTTTCGTTCGAAAGTATTTTAATTGTGGTTCTCAGGATCATATTATTCGAGCTTGTCCTAAGCCTCTATTCTGCCGTTATTGCAAGAAGGAAGGTCATCATGTTTCAGCTTGTCCTACTGTTCCGGCTGGTGCCAAGTCTAGCAGGCTTTATGTTGCTAGGGTTTCTGAAGGTCCTTCTCAACCCAAAGGTATCTCTCCATCTAATTTGGAAGGTTTTATTTTATTTCATGACCATAGTATACGAGTTCTCTTCGATACGGGTGCATCACATTCTTTCGTATCGAAGAAGCTCGTTGATGATTTATCTTTGGATGTTTCTTGTATGGTTACTTCTTTAAGGATTGTGAATCCAATTGGGGGATCCGCGACCCTTAGTTCGCTTTGTGATGATGTTGAGATTGTTTTATGTGGTTTTTCTTTTTGTGTGAATCTGCACGTTGTTTCTTTTCTGGGATTCGATATGATTTTGGGTATGGACTGGCTAGTGAGATATGATGCCAGGATTATTTGTTCGGAGAGAATTTTATATCTTTGTCATCCTGATTCGCCTTCTCAGTTATCTCTTATTCTTCGGGATGTGGATAATTCTGAGATGGCTTTGTATTCTCTTGATTCGCGAGATGGTGATGATATATCTCGTATTCCTATTGCTTGTGACTTTTCTAATGTTTTTGAGCCTGTATCGGGTTTGCCACCCAAATGGGCAATTGAGTTCCACATTGATCTCATTCCAGGCGCACAGCCAATTAGTCGTCCTCCCACGAGGATGTCTACAAAGGAAAATGAGGAACTCAAGAAGCAGCTTTTAGAGCTTTAATCCAAGCAATTGATTCAATCTAGTTTTTCTCCGTGGGGATCTGCGGTCGTCTTTGTGAAGAAATCTGATGGAACTCTTAGGCTTTGCATTGACTATCGCAAGCTTAACGAGTTGACCATTAGAAATAGGTATCCATTGCCTAGGATCGATGATATGTTCGATCTATTGAGTGGTGCTAAGGTCTTTTCTCAGCTTGACCTCGCCACAGGTTTTCATCAGTTACGAGTTGCGGAGGATAGCATACCTCTTACCGCTTTCCGCACTCGGTATGGTTCTTTTGAGTGGCTCGTTATGCCGTTCGGTTTGACGAACGCTCCTGCTTTCTTTGTCGATCTCATGAATCGGGTATTCCGGGAATATCTCGATAAGTTCGTGCTTGTCTTCATTGATGATATCCTTATTTATTCTAAGTCTGAAGCCGAGCATGCTAATCACTTGAGAATTGTCTTGAGTACTCTCCGTCATCATCAGCTTAAAGCCAAATTCTCCAAGTGCCACTTTTGGGAGAATAAGGTTAAGTTCTTAGGCCATGTTGTATCTTCCGATGGCATTTCTGTCGATCCCTCAAAGGTCGAAGCCATCCAGAATTGGAAGAGGCCCGAGAATGTTCATGAGATTCGTAGTTTCCTTGGATTGGCGGGTTATTACCGTCGGTTCATTAAGGATTTTTCCCGTGTTGTGCTTCCTCTCACTTGCCTTACTCGGAAAGGCATTCGTTTTGATTGGTCCGACAAGTGTGAAGCTTCCTTTCTGACATTGAAGGAACTTCTCACTAATGCTCCTATTCTTGTGGTTCCCGAAGGGAATCATGACCTTGTTGTCTACACCGATGCTTGTGGTAGTGGTCTCGGTGCTGTCCTTATGCAGAAGGATCGGGTAGTTGCTTATGCTTCTAGGCAACTGCGTCCGAATGAAGTTCGCTATGCCACTCATGATCTTGAGTTAGCCGCCATTGTCTTTGCCTTGAAGATTTGGCGACACTATTTGTTAGGCGAGCGCTTCATTCTCTATACCGATCATAAATCTTTGAAGTATTTGTTCACTCAGAAGGAACTCAATATGAGACAACAACGTTGGCTCGAGTTTCTTGCTTCTTATGACTTGGATATCCAGTATACCCCTGGTAAGGGTAATCGTGTTGCAGATGCGCTTAGTCGCAAACATTCGGCTGTTATTTCTATGATGCTTGCCGAATGGAATGTTCTTGAGACTCTATCTTTTTGTGAAATTCGTGATCGAGGTTCATCTTCTGATTCTTCTATTCTATTATTTAGTTTGGGAGCTCGACCTGTTTTATTGGATCGTATTGCCGATGCTCAGCGGTGTGATCCTAAATTGTTGCATCTTATTCAGCTTTGTGAGTCTGGATCTTGTGATGAGGCGTTGCAAGATTTTAGCATTAATTCTCATGGGTGTCTTCGTAAGAAGAACCGTCTTTTTGTGCCTTCTGACCTTGCACTTAGGCATGACATTCTTGATGATTGTCACCGTTCTAAGTATAACATTCATCCCGGTAGTAGCAAGATGTATGCCGATATGTGTCGTCTTTATTATTGGGAAGGCATGAAGCGCGATGTGGCGAGTTATGTGAGCAATTGCATAACTTGTCAGCGTTTTAAAGCCGAGCATCATCGTCCTTCGGGTCTTCTTCAGCCTCTTGAGATTCCATTGTGGAAGTGGGATCAAGTTTCTATGGATTTCATTGACGGCCTACCTCGTTCGAGATCTGGCCATTCTAGCGTTTGGGTTATTGTTGATCGCCTCACTAAGTCTGCTCATTTTGTCCCTATTAAGTCTAATAGAACTGCTTCGCATTTGGCTAAGTTATATGTCAAGGAAATCGTGAGACTTCACGGTGTTCCTAGTTCTATTGTGAGTGATCGTGATCCTTTATTCACGAGTCATTTTTGGAAGAGTCTTCAGCAAGCTTTGGGAACAAAGCTTAATTTTTCTACAGCTTATCATCCGCAGTCTGACGGACAGACTGAACGGGTAAATCGTATCTTGGAAGATCTTCTCCGTATTTGTATTTTTGATTTCGGTGGTAGTTAGGAGGATCACCTACCTCTTGTAGAATTCTCCTACAACAATAGTTTTCAGTCTAGTATTGGTATGGCTCCTTTCGAAGCCTTATACGGAAGGCCATGTCGATCACCTTCTTGCTGGTTGGAATCTGGGGAGAAGCTTGTTCTTGGCCTGGACTTTGTTCTTCATTCTTCTGAGAAGATTGATCTTATTCAATTGAGAATGAAAGAGGCACAGAGTCGTCAGAAATCCTACGCGGACAACCGTAGGAAGCCTCTCGAGTTCTCGATCGGCGATCTTGTTTTTATTCGTGTTTCTCCTTTGAAAGGGGTTATGCGTTTCAGTGCGACTGGGAAATTGGCTCCTCGCTTTATAGGACCATTTTCTATTACTGAATGTATTGGCCCTGTGGCTTATAGAGTTTCACTTCCAGCTCATTTATCTGGCATTCATGACGTGTTTCACGTCTCACAACTACAGAAGTGTCTTCGGTAGTCGGATTCTGTTATTACTTCTCCTGATTTGCAAGAGCTTGAGGTCTCACCGGACTTATCTATTGTACAGCAACCTATTCGCGTGCTTGACATGGAGGTGCGACACCTTCAGAACAAGGACGTGCCGCTCGTTAAAGTTCAATGGTCCGCTAATCCCAATGACTGTACTTGGGAAACCAGAGAATTTATTGAGCGATCTTATCCGGGTTTTCTTTCCTTGCTTTGAAACGGTGAGTATGTCTTTTCATCTCAAGCTTATTTTCTTTTCTTTTGATTGATTGTATGTATGTAGTTGTTACAAATATTGTCTCTAGAAATTGCGGGGACGCAATTTTGTAAGGAGAGGAGATCTGTAACAACCCGCATATTTAACGATTTTGTATTTAAATGTTTAATTTAAATATAGCGTCGTTAGTCGGATTTTGGTCCGAAATGTTACTTTCTGCAAATGGCCGAATTGGAACTCGAAACTACCTCCATTGGTTCCAAAATGGCGTTTGCGATCTTTTTGAGTATAATCTTTGATATGTTTGGAGTTTGTGAAATTTTGACCTTTTCTATTGGGCTTTGGGCTTGGGTTCAGCCCACTAGCTTAACTAAACCTCTAACTCAACCCCTTCTCTTCATCTCTCTTCATTTCATTTCATAACTTAAGCTAAAAACTGAAATGGGGGAAAGGAAGTGGAAATAGAAATTAGCAAGCCCTAGTTCTTCTTGTAAACTTGATTCTTGCTCCAAAATCAAAGGGAATCCATTGGTAAGTTCATCTCCATCTTCTCCATCTCTTCTCCTCTTCAATTTCAGTAATTTCCTAACCCTAACTTAGGAAATACTTGCTTTGATTCTAGATTGAAGCTTGTAGTGTTGAAGTGGAGTGCAGTTGGTTGATTCCTTGCATTTGTGCTTCTTCAACTTCTTTGTTTTGTGTAAAAAGGTGAGTTTTGAACTCACATCTACTTCTCTTGATTTCATGGGTGTTGGGTATGAATTCCTAACAAGTATGCATGTGCCATTGCTTTGGATTTAGAAAGATTTGGAATTCATTTGATAAGGGCAAGAAGTGCTGGAAAACAGCCTTCGGTCGACCGAGCGCAGCCTCCGGTCGACCGACCTGCTGCCCCGAGCCAAATTTTGTTTCCTGCATCTGGCCGGCCGACCGAGCCCTGTAGTCCGGTCGACCGACCTGCTCTGTTCTGCCTGTTTTGCCTATTTTACATATTTGATTGATTTTCCGGATTTTATCGATTCAAGTTGCTTTTTAGTGGTTGTTATTGCATATTTGGCCTTGATAACTTACTCTTGACTTCATCCATGGGTTTTTATAAAATAACCTCTCGAATCGCATTTAAAAGCTCGTTCTCCAATTTATAAATTCTATTTAAAACACACACTTTCGCACTTCGAGCGAAGTGGAAGGGTGATTAAATGGTTGGGCAAAACACGGACCATGAATCTGTGCGTTTATCTTTCCGATTAGTCCCCGACCTATTCGATTGATTGTTTTGACCTTCGGGTTTAGTTTACCGATGATATGAGGTAAATTTGTACTGCTTTGAGTGTGAAAGTGACTGACAAATAGTAAACCGTTTAGTGCGAACGAGTGGTTATGGGACGCACGTTAACACTGTTCGGATTCCTTTTCGAGAGTTGTGACACATTCCGCCAGTTAGTGGTGTCCAGTACTGGGTCTCTGACCTTCACCACTACGGTTTGTTGCCTTCGGGTATGTGACTTCGGGTTTGTTGCCCTTTAGTATCGCTTCCGATGTTGGTTGTTATGAGCCGCGTGGGTGATATTGGGTTGCCTTTTAGTATCGCTTCCGATGTTGGTCGTTATGAGCCGCATGGGTGATATTGGGTTTGGAGTCTTCGGGCTCATGGATCCTTGTTTGTACAGTACTGAGCTCGAGCAAATTTTATGATGTTTCATTCATATGTATATTCCCTTGGTATCACCCTTCGGTGTTGGTCTTTTTGAGCCGCATGATGCGTAGTGTTTACCTTGTGGAACTTGTATACCTTATTGGTATTTGTTATTTGCCTTTTGGCTTGTTTTGGGATATTTGTATCCTTTGTTTCTATATGTTGCCGATGATATGAGGCTTGTTCTATATGATTCATCTCTTGTTGATGATTGTGTTATCTCCTCTAGAGATATTTGTTATACTGTATGACCTTGCAGGTTTATTATTGTTCAGTTTATCTAACTGATTTGTTATCTAGACTGACCCGTGTATTTTATACTCGGGTCAGACCGAGATGTTTCAGGTTAGATGCTTTTGGGACTTAGCCTATTTTGCTTCCGCATGGACTATTCGCTAGCTTCATTTTGTTATAGCGTCTTTTGTGGTCCTTATTTGTTGTAACTCTGATATTTATACTTTTTCCGTCTCGTCTGTATATTGTGGTCTCCTGCACCACTTGACATGTATTATTTTGCATACTCTGTTGTGTATCTGTTTATGTGTATATTATGATCGACTGTTCTGTGATGTGAATTACATTTGAGTTGTTATATTTTCTTCTGATAGATCCTATAGCCATTGTAGTTTTGCTTTAAATATTTATTGAATAGGTCGAATTTTAATGCGATTCTACTTTCGACGTATTTAGTGAATAGTTAAGGTAAGATTACACATGGTCGCTTCCATTATACTCTATTGTCCGCGTTAGCCGACAGTATTATCTATGTAATACTCTTTGTTAACGAGGCTCTCGGAGTGGGGCGTCACACTGGAGAATTCATAAAATTCTTTTTAAAACCTTAAAACCATATAAATATTCCAAAGAAAATAAATCAAATTTAAGTTCTTTTCCTAATTTAAAGTAACATTAATTATTCTGAAATAGAATAAATCACTTTTATAATCTCTTTTATAAATATAAAACAATATTGCTACCCCAAAAGATAATTAGTCAAATTTACAATTTCCTTTAATAACCAATCAATTATTTTTAATAAAATAGTTAATTAATTCCAAAATACTTTCATCAAATCAATTAATCTATGTTAAACTCACTCATTAAATCAATTAACCAACTTAAAATATCATTTATCAAAAGATTTATCAAATTCAAATAATCATTAATTAAAATGAATAATTAATTTTAAATATCATTAATTAAAATGATTATTAATTTTCAAATATCATTAATTAAAATAATTAATTAAATTCAAATATCATTACTTAAAATTATTTATTAAATCCAAATATAATTAATAAAAAATATTAATATATTTTAAACATCATTAGTTAAAATGATTAATTAATTTAAAATATCATTAGTTAAAATGATTAACGAATTTTAAACATCTACTTTTGGGAAAACACAATCTCAAGTTCAAATACACACAAGGGTTTAGGGGATGATATTTAATAAAGGATGGTATAGTGGAAATTGCTTTAATGACACTTAAACAATTTAAATGGAATATCCAGAATAATTTCAATTAATCAATCAAACAAATATAACTATCATCCAAGAAATCTACAACAGTTTATAGCATCACATATATGATATTGTAAATCTGGGTGTGGATTATCTAATATTTAAGTAATTATCCTTTATTATAACTAAATTTTCTCATATATTTATACTCGAAATGTATTATCCTACTATTCAGATTATACTAAACAACTTTTTATTAAAGGATTATTTTTAGCTTAATTTTATTAAAAGATGAATTTTAACTTAACCCTTTCATCGAACATCTTATAGTCAAACTTTGAAACTTAATTGACAAGGGGTTCATTCCAAGATTCCCTAATTCTCATCTACTCGGCCTACATCTAACTAAGGAAAATTCCTTATGAACTTTCAAATAGTTGATGCTTAAACTGCACGCGCATAACTAATCAAATCTTAAATGATAACAATAAAATATTACTAAATAATCAATTCAACTATACAACTATATTAATTTTTAAATTCATTCTTATATATATATAATATATTCCTAGGTAAAATTATTTCATTTACCATTTAAAACAATACTATATTTGTAGATCTGTTTAAGTGTTTAGGAATCCTTATCGATAACGCTGATTAGATGCATCGACCAAAATTCATATACCACTCAATGGATCGAACAACACAACATAAAATATTTTATAACACTAACAAGTATGCAGTCAATGTATACTTATACTCTCAGAATTGATCCTAAGTTATCAATAATCCTATCCTCGGAGAGTTTACCCTACTAGGGCTTAGGAGTTCGCTAAACCTAAGCTCTGATACCATCTGTGATGACCCATCTATCTGACACCTGGGAATGACACTTAATATATCCTCGGTAATCATGTGTCGTTGCCCAAACATCCGAAAGATAAGTTCTCTTAGGGTAAAATAAAGAACAGAACAAGATAGAATTGATAAACCTCACATCGGGTTGATTACATATAATATAAAATGATATAGCACAAAAGGTTACTCCTTATAAGGAGTTATCAGAATTAATGCTACATCTAATAGATTTGCAGCTATACATTCTGACTTTACATTTCTAAGATACAAAATACACCTGCATAATCATACAGTGGAAATAAATAACTAGATAACTAAGGAGCCTCCTGCTCGTCCGTCATCTTCAAAGAGCTCCTAAGAAAACCTGCTATTCTCATATTACCCAAATATAATTGAGTACTGAGAGTTTAGGAAAATAAACAACTCGGGTCAGAAAAAATGTCTAGTACGAGTAAAACTATGAAACAAATAGGGTGTATTTAAACAATAACATGTAGGACCACGCCGCCAACACGGAAGGGTTTTCTCCCACATAAACAACAACCAAACATAACAAAAATGAAAATGAACAATAAGGAACAAATCCAAACATAGATGATGATTATAATTAGTATAAAATTCAGACTTGAACGAATGGAAATACTCTGAATAAAAATCCAAACTGGATAAAATGAATAAAACAAGGCAATAGTCCAAACTCGATAGAATGGACTAAATAAGATAACTATCCAAACTCGATAGAATAGACAAAACCAATAATTGAACACCACGAAGAGTGGTTGGCTCTTCCCGTTGTAATTAAAGAAAACAGATCCAAAGTTTAGAATCAAATAAGAAAAGGAAAATTTCTAATAATGACTAGAAGGGTGCGCTCTCCTTACCTAAAGTATACCTCTAGAAATATATTTGTGAACTCTAATGGATCTCGAAAACCTCCAAGCTAGTCCCCGCCAACTGTTACCGAGAATCCGAGTACTTCACATCTCAATGCGCAACACCTAATAGTACAACAAAATTATCCTTTTATAACACCTTTTTTACAACGCGCCATAAAAAATCATTGCAATAAAAATCTTTTACAATGGTTTTCTAAAGCCCATTGTAATAAGTGCAGCTTTTCATCATCTAGTAAACCTACTACAACATTATCAGCATGCCCGTTGTAATATAGTCCTATTACAACGGTTTTCAACCCGTTTTAACAGATACTAGTTTTCAGCTCTATTACAAGGTTTTGGCCTACTGTAATATAGTTCTATTATAACGGTTTTCGGCCCGTTGTACTAGATACTAGTTTTCATCTCCATTTACTTGTTATAATATATGCCTATTACAACCATTTTCTTTTGCTCATTGTAATAGATACCAATTTTCACAACTTTTTTTTTTGTAGTTGTAATAGATACATATTACAAACTTTTTAATTTACTAGTTGTTATAAAAAGTTGTAAAAACGTTAATAATTTATAACCAATGATTATTAATAAATAAATTATAATTACTAACTATTACCTATAATTAATAAATATTGTTTACATTTAATACAACAACAACTAAGCCATTATTCTCAAACCAATTGGGGTCGGCTAGAGATGGAACCCAAAACTAAATGACAACGATAATTTAAAAGTAACAACAACAACAATAATAATAAACCCTGATAATAATAATAAAATAAATATAATCATTAATTAACAATTAAAACTTGTTTAGGAATATTAATAACAATTAATATATATTTTATAGTTAATATTTAATAATTAATTGCTAATAATATTAATATTTAAAAATAACAATAATTCATATTTAATAACAACCTTAATAATTAATGATAATTAATAATTCATAAATTCGTTTAATATATAATAACTAATAAATAGTAATTTGTTATTATTAATTACTAACTCTACGCAAATAATATTTAATGATAAAAAATAATATTTATCATTTAGTACTTGACATTTAATACTTTTAATTAATAATTACATTTAATATTTCAAAAAATATAAAATTTTAAATTTTTAAATTTTCCAAACTAAAAAATCCCTAAAATTTAGAAATAAATTTTTTAAATTTTTTTCTAAATTTCAAAATTAAAATTTTATAATAATGTTTTTCATTCCTCTCATTTTTTGTGATGTAGAAGGTTAATAGTTTTCACACTACTTTTATCCCACCCTCTTTCCTTAACCTAAGTTGCTCTACAAAATCCCAAAACGAAATCAATTTGGGGACTAATTTTCAACATCTAAAATCCATGGCAAGTGCTCTCATAACTTGCTCCATCTCTAAAATGCCTTCCACAAAAGCCCCTCAAATCCCCAAGCTATCCATACGCCCCCGAATCCCCAATCTAACCTTCCTCCAAACCATAACCAAATCCTCCTCCCCATGATCGCCATCACCGTCGCCACCTTGCCTTTACCTGCCCTTACCGCCAACACCGAAAAGGCCACCCTTTTTGACTTTAACCTCACACTTCTCGCGATCGCTGTTTAATTTCTACTACTCATGGTTGCACTCGACAAGCTGTACTTCACCTCTCTCGAAAACGTCATGGACAAGCTAGACGCAGAGATCAAAGGAAAAGTTAGGGGACCTGAAAGACACCTCAATGAAGGTGAAGCAACTGGAGTTGCAAGCTATGGCGGTGATGAAGGCGGCTAGGGCAGAGATAGCAACGGCGCTTAACAAGATGAAGAAGGAGAAGTCGGCATATTGTCAACAATTCAAGAAATGGTGAGAACTAATTCCTTATTTTTTCCTCTGGTTGTATGAAAAAATTCATGCATGTTTTCGTTCTAGTTTTAGATATTGTTTGCCTAGATTTTATTACATGCTTAAGCTAAAAATAAAAATAAAAACACTGCATTTATACTCTCAAGGAAAATCAAGAATGTGTTGTTGATTTGATAACCACTACATAACAAGACAATCAGAAAATTGCTCACATGTATTATTCTGGGAAGTTTACAATTTAAGAAAAATTTAAAGAATGATACAATAGATTGTATCCCAGGCTGCTAAACTATTGTGGAACTTATAATAAGCCTAAATCACAAAAGTCTAACATTGTTAATATGGGTTCTTTTATTAATTGCTAACTTAGAAATATGATTTTTTTTTAAGGATTCATTCTACTTAGAACCCAAAAAATAAACAATAATTAAGGGTTATATATTGCTGCCTCTTTCACTTATAGAAACCAAGGAGTTTTCTGCCTTAATAGTTGAACCTTTATTAAGCGATCTCCCAAGTGGTTCTTGTTGTATGCAATCCAAGAAAGTATTTGAAAGATTGAAATTAGGCTATTGACTCTATATTGCTAGTGACTTGCTATATGTCCTCCAAAATAAATACATATAATGCATTGATATCATGAAATGAAATTAAAAAAATGATACTTCTTTACGAAACTAAATGTTGAACAACCAACCGAATGATTTATCATCATTTTCCACCTTCTAAACATCATCGATGAAATAATTTTTCAAGTCAACCAATTCTTTATTCCATAATGACTGGAATATCCTTCTAATCTTAAGTTTCTACATGTTCTGCCAAAATAAATAAAATAAAATAATTATTTCACTTAAGTGTGTGAAAATATTAATCTAGATTACAGTTTTAAATGCATATTTCAAAAGCTACTATAATAACATCTCAGGAATCAAATGCACCAACTACACCTTAGTAGATAAGATAATCTTTGAAATAATATTAAATCTACGTGTCCTTTAAAAAAACTGTTTTAGCTTGAATTCATAATGAAAAAGGTGATGGCTTCTGAAATTCATGATAAGCCATTAATGATATATATATCAGGATAAATAGATACCGGTTGCTATATCACTATCACGATTCATGCTTACACGCTTGAAAATCCTTGGGGCTATTTATATTAATTTATTTTAGTTGTGATATGAAGTAACAAAAGAGATTATATGAAACATAAATTTAAGTAGTTGTAATCAAAGAATTCAAATAGTTAGACCGTCACCACTAGAAAAGCAGTTTAATTATAAGTTTTCAAACTTTAGCATCTACCGCCCTCTTATGTGTTTCTATAATTCACCCTTCTAGACTATATTTTTTTGAAAATCCAGGAGAACCCGGTAGGCCGGTAAACTCCTGAGGAGGGCACAGTAAAGCCGTCCGCTAATCTAAGCCCCCATGCCCCCGTGTAAATTTATATAGGATAGGGAAGCGCATGGTAGGAATCGAACCCGGGTTTTTTATCAGAACCCAAGCCTCCTTTCCAGTACGCCGCACCCACGGACCACCCTTCTAGACTTGTTACAACATAAACTACCCTTTAGACCATATCTATAATATAAAAAACATATATAACTGCTCCAGCTATTTAGGGTGCTATTGCAACATCTTCAGGAGCAATGGAAAAGCAGCTGTCGTTTTTGCTTTAATGGTGGAAATGGGGAGTGGTAAAGTAAATATAGCAATATAAAGAAAATAAATCAGTCGCATTCACTGTCACCCATTTCTCTTCTTGTGTTTAATTTTCTCCTTAAAAGTCTTAATACTATCAATTTCACAACAGCCTTCATTAAGTTTGACAAGGTTCATTACTTATACAGCAGCCTTCATCAGGTATGATCGATTTTCGCAATAGCTTTCATTGTTAGAACAATTATGAAATAAGCAAGTTATTGGTAGAACAACTACAAAATAGTTTACGTGCATTAAATATGATTTATTTATTTACATATATTAAGCTTCATTATTTTCTGATGTTAGAGAAATTATGAAATTGCAAGGCAACATAAGCTATTGCATAATGTCAACCTCAGCTTAAACTCATATTAGAATAGGATTGCTCATGTTTACTTTGAAATGATAACTTTCAATAGAAAGTGTAGATTATGCGATTGTCTTGAATTTATTATGAATACTAACACATTTTTACTTATTTCTCTCATAACTATGCAGAAATAATTATATTGCTTGTTTTTATATAGTTTGGATAAAATACGATAGAGAGTTGATATATATAATTAGCCTACTACAAGAAAGCTATACTAACTACAAATTTGGAGAGACCATTGTTGATTTGTTGCGACAGAAAAGATCGATCATGTAAGTTGGATAAAGTTTCATTTTGAATCCTTTGCAATAGAGTTTTATATGCAGTCACGACATTTTTTAACCAACTTATTAACATGTGTATTTTGAGGCAAATTTGGTCTTAGATTAGTTATTTTGCGTTTACCAATGTACTTGCTTGATTAAAAACTTTGTATTATTGCAAATATTGGTCTTACCATATTCAATGTTGTGTTAATGATAAGAAATCATGCTGTACATTATGTTCTTGTCATATGGTTAATATACTTCTTGTTTATTTTGGGTAAAGTATCATATATACTTGTTTCTGTGTGTTAGTGCAGTAGGGTTATGTCCTGTAACTTTATTTTCACTGTTAGGGGCACTGGTACTAGCCTCCATTTTTGTATTAAAATATATTATAAAATCATAAAAAGTAACATATGTATTAGCCTCTACCATTTTAAAATTATTAAAGGCACTTCCATATGCCTCAATTTGTTTATTAAATTATATTCCCACCCAAAAAATAATGATGCGCAGTTTGGCCCTTACTATTTTTGAATTATTAGAGGCAGATATAAATGCCTCTATTTTCCGGTCAATCTTACATGGTAGCACCGACAGTACAGCGGGTTATAAAAGTGGATCCGCCTCTGATGTTCATTAGGGATGCCTTTTTCAAAGGCACATCTTAAACTGCCTCTCTTAATATTAGAGGCAGTTTAATATAATATTCCGCCCGTATTTGCCTTAGTAGAGATGATTGTTTGTGCCTTTAATACTTTAACATCTGGTAGTGTTTATCAGAAGAAGAAATGGCGTGCCTTAAAAAATGTTCAAAATGATAGAGAGTAGTAAGCAGATCACATACGAAGAACTCAAGGCTGGGTTAGAAAGAGTTAGTGCTAATCTCAAAGACTTTGAAATATATGCATTAATGTAAGATGTAAGCCATTATTGGTGCATAATAATTCCCTTTTTGTTGCTGTTAGTTTAATTATGTTTCTTATTACATTTTATATCTCTTTCTAATTGCTTGAATTACTTCCTTTCTAACATCGTACCTTTTGGTGACTACAACTAATATTTAAGTAATGAATTTACTTTTGTAGGGCTTTCACTTATAAATATCTAGGATTAAAGACTATTGATCCTGCTTATGCATTACCTGTGAATGCGGTAAACAAACTTTTAATTGAAAATAAATAACAAAATTTCTTATATTTCGAATCGCATGTATTAGTTCATGTAACTTGTGTTATTCCAAAGCATTTATATGCAGACATAAATCCATAGAAAATATATTTGTGTCCATTTAAATTTTATTGGAGTATTTTTATTTCTTTACCATTTATCGTGTTGTATTAAGTGTACTGTTTGTATTTAGCTTCTTTTATATTAGTTTTGGCTTGAACGATAATGATTTGTACACATGCAGCACCAATGCTTTAATTTTTTTTGATTTTGCATCTTTTTTAAGAACGGGCAAAAAAGGTTATAAAATACACCTATTACAATGGTCAATGCCTGTCATGGCTAGGGCCTATTACAATGACCTATGCCTATTGTAAAAGACCCTCTTTCAATGGTTGTGGACCATTGTAAATATTTTAATACAACGGTCTTTTGCAACGGTTTTAAAACGTTGTAAAATCTTTTGGGTCTGCAACAACGTCGCATAATAAGACGGGCACCGCCCCGTTTTGAAACCCCTATTACAACGGGGTATTGCCCGTTGTGAAAAGGGTATTTTGTGTAGTGGAATCCAATCTAGAGTGGATGTGAAAATACCCTAATGGGAGCGACCCCACATAGCTTGGCCCCTACTCGCTCTTTGGTTTAGTCATTTTTGACAAAGGATATCAAATTTGAACAGAGCAACACATCAACTTGGAATGACGATAATAATGAATTTGAAGTAACCGATAGCTGAGAAACCAACTATCCAAATAAAATGATCGTATATGGAAATTAAGTCTTTTATACTTATCACCACTCATCTTGTACTATTTATTGGTCAATAATAATATCAAATAAGTCAAGGTAGTGTTACCTCAAAATCATGTTTCGTGATTATTCTTAATTTTTGAAATAGCGACAAGTCTACTTCTTCGACGTTTAGTACTAAGTATACAAATAAATAGTTCCCATATAAGTGAATCTCTTTACAGAAATGTATTCATTTCCATAAACGAATTAAACCTTTTCTTTTAAAAACCCAAATTTGTACTTGGCCTCACAATACTAGTATTAGCTTTAAAACACTTTGTTAAAAGAGTTTAATAATTTCAAAACATCAATTTAAAAAGGATTTAATAGCTTAAAAAAATCCTTGTAGAGGGATCGGCATGGTCCACTCGTGTGAGGGGGGTCGGCATGGTGTCTACAATGGGAATGGATCGGCATAAGCATTATGGTGTGACTTATAGATTACGGATCGGCATATTGACATTCATGGGAGAGGAATCAACATGGCATGACTCGCAAAGGATGGATCGATATGGTATGGTCTACGTGATATGGATCGGCATTGTATGGTCTGAGTGATATGGATGGGCGTGGTATGGTCTATGTGATATGGATCAGCATTGTATGGATTGAGTGTTACGGATCGGCGTTGTATGGTCTATGTGATATGGTTCGGCGTGCATTGAAGAAATAAGAGGGGTCAGTATTTCCACGACCAAATTAAGCTTCGAACCAAAGCACTACAAGAACTTAAGCTCCACAAGTCCAAAAACTATAATATTCGAAGCACCATCATTATACACCATGGGGGTCACTAGCTCAAACTCGACACATGGAGGGATCAATACCGATCCTTATCCATTGATAGTTAGGCCTAGCCCTCCCTTTGGTGGGCCCATTTGGTGAAGGAGGTCTTATTGCCGAAGTTTCTGTCAGATTGGAGGCCGTGTTCATCTATAAATACAGACACAAAGGGGCCATTCTAGGGACTCTTATGCTGTTAGTTAAACTCCACCATTATTATAACTAACTTCCTCCATTCTTCTCTAATCTCTTGCTATTTCTTGTTGTTTGTAATTGCAATCAAGTGAATTGAGAAGCAATAAAGAGAATATTCAAAGTGGACGTAGGCAATCAATGCCAAACCACTATAAATCTTGTTTATTACTTTCTACGGCATTTTCTTGTTATTTTGTGATCTTCCTTTGTTTTCATTTAATTTCTTCATTTATTTCACTACTTAAATCTATTCTTGTGTGCTTCTGGCCAATTTGATTGCAAACATTTTGGTGCTTTCGCTAAGATCATTGATTCTCAGGCTATTATAATCACCTTTGTTGCTACTGAATTGAGGAAATCCCCCGAAGGAGATCATGTTCATCATCAGAAGCTTGCAAATACTATTCAAATTTACCAAGATATAAGAGAAGGAATCAAGAATGGTGAGCGCACCAGATTTACTTCCTAGAATGTGGATGCCCGCTAAACTGCCAGTGTCCAATAAGGAGGTCCAAGCAACCAACTTACTAATGCGAATGTGGAGCCTGCTACATTCCAGAACCCACTTATTCCATAACTAGAGCTAAATTCAATGACTTGATAAGGGAAATGATGGAAAGTCGTAGGCAGCTAAACGAGCAAATCCAGACTAATGCCAAGTTGATGAACCACATTGCTCGACAACAACACTAAAGCGCTAGAAGGATCTCGCTTCTTACTTGACATCAAATAGTTAAACTTCATCAAACAACCATCATAGAGTTGAAGTGGCACGATTTAGGATATCGGAGCAACACTTGGTAGACCAACATGGCCTACTAAGATGGGTTTGTGCCAATCCCTTCCTAAGGGTTGGTACTGATCCCTCGGCCAGGGGAACGGCTTCTCAACTACAGCTAGGGGGTCATGCTTGACTTGTATCTGAAAACTTAGACGCTGAAGTACGTTTTGATGCTGACCAACTACCTCTCCAGAATGATAATGAAGTGAATGATCAGAATGTACACCAGGAGGATAATAGGCCAAGGAGGCATGAAATGGCCTGAAGACACCGACCGGAGCAATCACGCGAGGTAGAGCATGACCACCACTTGATGCCACCCATCCAGACACCGGACTTATCCGCAATGGTCAGACAGTTGGTGAGGGAAAACCAAGGCTTGACAAACGATGATTGGGGAGTCTCTGGAGCCATACCCCATTTACCGATAGTATTTTACATGTAGAGTATCTTAGAAGGTTAAACATGCCTACGATGCCTTCTTATGAAGGGAAAACTGATCCTAGGAAGCACATCATGAGGTATGAATGGTTGATGGACTCGATAAGGGTGAACGATGCCACCAAATGTAGATGCTTCCCTATAACTCTCTCAGGGATCGCCACGATGTGGTTCACAAGATTGCCTCCACGTTCAACCACAAGGTTCGATGAATTGGCAATACAGTTTGCGAAGTACCTCCATATCCATGCTACTCGCCCTAAAGATGTGATGTCATTGTCAAGTGTAATCTAGGCTCTGGCAGAATCACTGAAGGACTATTTGCAGAGATTTCATGTTGTGACCACTGAAGTTGGTAACCCAAATGATCACATGATACTCATGGATGTGACGAGAGGGATCGACTCGGAATCTGAATTCGGTGACTGGCTAGCTGGAAATCCACCGGCCACGTTAGAACATTTCTATTTAAAGGCGGCCCGGTTTATGAGAAAGGAGGAAGCCAGGTTATCTAGGAAGAGTAATGCCCCAATCCTAGTGGGGAGGCAGTACAAAGCAACATCGTGATAAAGCAGTCTGACAAGAGTTCTGGAAAGGTGCAAGTCAGTGTTCAAAACAAGCGAAATCAGCAGAAAAGAAGTGGTGAAGGGAATCGAGACCAGAAGAAAGAGCCCGGGAGGCCGAGGTCTAGGTTTCCAATGTGTAACAATTATACACCTTTTAATGCATCCTTGGAGAACATTTACCTATTCACCTGCAATACTTTTCAATATAAGAAGTCGCATATATAAGAGTCGATGGAGACACAAAAGAAAACTGGAAAGTGCTGTCGGTTTCATGAATGTAGCGGGCACATACGAACGAGTGTAGGCATCTTCAAGATGCCAAGAAATTGATTCAGGAAAAAAAGTTGCAGCAGTTTATGAAAAATCCATAGGATGTTGGACAGGGGACGTCTGACCCCAATCGAGGGCTCCACTCAAGGCTGAGGAGCCTGCATGGACTAGTGGAAGGTTGGTAATAAAAATGACAGTTGGTAGGCCACATCCTGCGAACAGGAGTTTGTAAGAAATGGAGCGCTATGCTAGTTCAATGAGATATGTGGATTTCGAATGTTGCTCGAATACGGAGGATGGAATTCTGGCCAAGCAATAGCATACAATAACGGATGGTATAATATTCAGAAGCAGGGATGCCGATAGAGTGGAGGCCTCTACTATTGATCCGATGGTTATCTCAACCATGATTCGCCCTACTCCGATGAGAAGAATTTTGATTGATTGTGAAAGCTCTATGAACATTATCTTTAAGAAGGCGTATGATCAAATGAGGATGGAGGCTAAGGAGTTAGTAATAAACATTATCTTTATGAAGGTGTATGCTAGTTGAGTTGCGAGAAGGTGAACACAGGAAGGTACGAATCCTACCATTCATTATTTTGGAAATGGATTTTCCGTATAATATTTTTTTGGGCCGTCCGACCTTAGCTGAATTTCGGGCAGCTTTGGCCTCATGGTGTTTGACGTTGAAATTTTTGACTAAAAACGGAGTAGGTTTTGTGCATGGTGATGAGGCGACTAGACATGCCTGTTATGTGGCTGAGTTGAGAGAGGCTTAGCGAAAAGAGAAGGGAATGGGTGTGGACAAGTCCATTTGGATCCAAATTACTGGATATTGACAAATGGCGCCTAAGCCTTGGTTTGGGTACCATATTCGATTCTATAGAGATGTAGATGCAAAGGATGATGAGGAGGAACCTAAGGAGACCAAGATAGCTCCGGCTGAGCTGATGATTGATATTACAATCAACCACGATGACCCATAGCAGGTGTTGAAGATTGGTTCACAACTCAGCCCTTCGATGACGAGAAAACTTACTGATTTCCTCTGAGCGAATCTGGTCGAGTTTGCCTGCACTCATTATGACTTGTGTGGGATCTCGCATGTCAACGCGAGCCATGCATTAAACATTGATCTAAAATATGTTCCAGTGAAACAGAAAAGACGGGGAATGGATTCGGAGAGATCCATCGCTCTTAAATAGGAGTGGATAAACTTAAAGTCTATTCGCAATGCCCCATATCCCAATTGGATACATAATCCCATGCTGGTGAAAAAGCGAATGGGAAGTAGAGAATATGCACTGACTATTCGGATTTGAACATGGCGTGCCCTAAAGATAGTTTTCCCTTGCCTGGAATCGATCTGCTAGTTGATTCAACTGTTGGAAATGAGTTGTTATCATTTATGGATGCATATTCGAGGTAAAATCAAATCTCGATGCATGTCCTAGATCAGGAATGTACCAGTTTCATAATGGATGTTGGGTTATACTGTTATGTAGTAATACCCTTGTGTTAAAGAACACTGAAGAAACCTATCAACGTCTGGTTAACCGAATGTTTAAGGATCGGATTAGGAGGATAATGGAAGTTAATTTTGATGATATGCTCATGAAGTCACTACGATCAAACGACCACATTCGAGACTTAGCAGAGATGTTCGATATCCTTTAATTATATAACATGAAAATCAATCCTCTGAAGTGCTCATTTGGTGTTGCATCGGGGAAATTATTAGGCTTCACTGTCAATGCTCGAGGAATTGAAGTTAGTTCAGAAAAGATTCAGGCCATTCGGGATACACAAGCAGTTAGAACCATTAAACAAGTGTAGAGTTTGAACACGAAGGTTGCTGTAACATTCCTGAAAATTAATCACGTTTAATTTGGTAATTAATTTGATTTTGGAATTAAATTGGAAATTTATTTATGAATTAATTATAAAATTTCTAGAATAGATAAATAAATTTTAGATTACAAGTAGCAATTTGATTTGAAATAATAAGAATGAGTATTTTATAAACAAATATTGAAATTAAAAATAAATGTATTGGAAATAAATAGAATTTAAAAGCTTTAAAAAGTTAATGATAGTTTGTTTCTAAATATTTTTAACTATATTAATACATTTGGAAGGTGTATTGATTTTCAAGGAATTAATATACTAATTTGCAAAACAAATAAAATATTTGTTAATTTATATGAATAAAACTTCAATTTCTTTTAATTGAAGTAATAAATGTTTTAAAAATCATTCGAATTTAAAAAATATATTTATGTAATTTATTTAATATGTATTTAATTTCAAATCATTCACTTTTAAATAATATGTGTTAATATAGAGCAAAAACTAGATTTCTAAATATGTATATTATGTAAAACATGACAAGTTGTGTATGCAAGAAAATAAAAGCAAGGCTAAAATAAATATCTTTGTATGTGAATTGTGTATGCAAACAAGAAGATAATAAAACAAAAATGTATGCAAGAAGAGATAACAAAAAAAATGCATATACAAATCAATAGGATGAGGCTGTAACTAAGAAAGGGAGCATATGCATTTATTTCCATCATCTCAGCACAAAAATGTCATTCGAAATGTGTTAAGAATCATTTCAGCCTCCAAAACAAAATTTTGTTTAGTCAAAGATGGAGGCAAGAAAAATCTGACCAAGGAAAACATTACACCAGTTATAGCCTCCCCTGTACAAACTATTTCCTTTATATATACCTCTACTCTATTATTATTCGTTCAACAACCAAAGCCTGAGAAACAGATGTGGAAAACAGAAAAAAAAAGAGAAGCTAAAACAAATAGCAAACCAGAAAAACAAAATCAAGCAGGATTTTCAAAATATTCAGGGAAAAAATTAAAGCTTCTCCATTCCTTTCCGTCAAACAACATTAGGTGAGCAAATTCCTCTTTATCAGACCTTAAACCTAAATATCTTGATGATCTTTGCAGTGTGATATGAAATGTTTTTGAATGGTGATGTGGACTTATTTGCATGTCTGCAAATGTCTGAGTGAATATATGTGTGTACTGGAAATAGGGCTCTGTTGTTATCACGGGCACAATCTACTTAATAAAATTCAATACCTCCTCATACAATTAATTTTAGGTCATGATTCGTGAATGAAAAATGACTATAACCAGGTAATATCAATTTTAAAAATTGTTTCAAATGTAATGGTTGGGTATTTATCTCAAAAATTTATATATTACAGTGGAAATGAAAACCTAGGTTAAACTCGATCAAGTTAATTTCTATCTTTGATTAAATAATCTGAAATATTGAATAAAATGATGAATTTTGAGATAAACATCAATATTTTTAGTTGAGTAATTTGGGTGAACTCGTGAATTGAACGTGAAATGGGTTTCTGGCAAACTACAGTGATTGTGGATGGTTGATAGCGAGATTCAGGTCGAAGGAGGTTTAGAAGGTGGCGAATGTAGGAAAATTAGTGGTTGAATTTATAGTGGACTGTGGCGATGACATTGAGAGTTGGTAGGGTTTAAGGTCGATGAGGTTTGAGTAGGGATTTTGTCGACAGTGGTGATCGATAGGTGATCGGTCCAGGGGGAGATGGAACTGGAAGGGGTGATGCTGCCGTGGACAGAGTTTCGCGATTGATGGTGGCTCGTCGTGGTGGCGCGAGGTGAATCTATGGTCGAAGTTAGTTTCCAGTTCGATGCTGATAGCTCGATTTTGATTTCGAACTTGCTTTGGGTAGTTCGAATCGAGGCTAGGGATCGTTGGTGACGTTCTGGTGAGTTCGTCGTCGATCGACAATGGTCATCGTGGTTGTGCACGTATACGTGCATCAATGGGTATCAGCGGTTTGAGGTGTTTGGGAAGAAGGGTGGAGACTCGAGTCATAGCTCGAAGACGAGCGTGATTTTCTCGAAGCAATAGTGACTCGAAGAAAACCCGAAGCAACACTTGGGGAAATGCTGAAAACACTCGGGTCATTTGTTTGGGGCAGAAACAGTTTCAGATTCTTGAAAGAAAATTCAAGTTTACTTTTAAATTTTTTGTTAAATCAGTTTTTTTTGTAAAGATTAAATGTTAACCTAGTTTTAGATTAGTTAAGAAAGTTTTTAAACAAATTATTGAAATTTACCAAGTTTTAAAATGGTTTTTTTTAAATAAACATAGCTTTTATTTTTAAAGTTTATTTTAAACAAACTTAAGGTCATTTCAAGAAGTTAACATTAAGGGTGCTTTATAATTGTTAATTAACCTTTCAAGGTTAGGCTAAATTTTATTTGTTAAAGAAATTAATTACTTCAAGTAAATTACTTAATGGAAGTAATTAATATAGGATTAATTGATAATTCAAGTTAATTAATCAAGTAATTAATAAATGATTAAATAAAAATAATAATTACTTATTTAAAGTAATTAAAAGTAGATAATTAAAGATTGATTTATCAAATATTAAGGGTTAATTACTTTAAAGAATAATTAATTAATGTGGTTAATTAATTAAGGTAATTAATTAAGAATAATTAACTAAAAGTTAATTAATTTAAAGTGATTGAGAAATAATTATTAATTAAGGATTAATTATTGATTAAAAGGGTAATTAATGATGAACTAAAGAATAATTACTTAAATGTTTGTAATTAATTAATTATTAATTAACCTTGACTAGGAATTATCCATAGGCAAATGATTCTGGTTTAGATTGATCAGACATTTTGATTGGCTTTGCTTATGGATGACTATATTCTATTGAATTCTGTGTGAGGGATTGATATATTTGATATGTGATGTGATACTATGTAATGCTTTGTGCTGAGCTGTTATATTTGTAATGAATATACTATTGTATGAATATGAAAATCCCTTGGCCCGTAAAATGGCGTTTGAATTTCGATGCGACAGGGAGTCGAATTCCAGTTAGTTATCCGAAACCCACATCGAATCGTAATGATGAATCTTTATGATTGATAAATTTACTTTATCTATGAATCTGTAAATGAAGATAAGCGTTATGGGTTATACCGCTTATCGACATTGATATGATTGAATCTATGATGGTTGATGTTGTACACTATTGTGTAAAACCCCTGGACTACACTATACACACACAAATATGGATTGCATGTGGAAACCGGTTAAGTCACGGATTTTAAATAGTTTTGAATTTGAATTTTAAATCCAAATGGTTTGGAAATAGATCAGATTTAAAGTGGAAAAACTAGCGAAAAGGAATTTCAAAGATAAAATTATTTTTGAATAACTTAAGTTAGTTTTGAAATTGATTAAATTTGAATTCAAATTTTGAAATTGAATTCTATGTTGAGAACTTATGATTTTAAAAAGGTTATGTAGGTTTAAATGAATTTAAACCACTTTAGAAAGTGTTGTTTTGGAAATTTGAAATGACCCAAGGTTTTAACTTGTATAAATGAAATCGGTTTTTTCCGAAATAAAAACTATTTGTTTTCAAACGATATAAGCTTTCATATAAGAAATGAATTTCCAATTTGTATTAAAGGAATCTCAAGTTTAAATTGAAAACGGCTTTCCAAGTTATGAACGAATCTTTGGAAACGGTTTTGAAAGCCATGAGTTAAATCTTTTATTTAAAGATTTAAAAGAGTCAATCCAATTAAAATGGAAATTGATTTGAAATCCGTGAATGGATCTTTGTGAAACTGGGTGAACTTTGTGGAATAAATCTTTTTGTTTAAAGATTTGAAATGGTAATTTGTTTAAACCATTTGAAAGAAAGTTGTGAATATTAAAGTTGTGACTTGACTGAAATCCCATATCCACATGTTTTTAAATTTTGCGCTCATTATTTGGTTTAGCCGAGAGAGCACCTTTGTGTCATATAACCCATTTCGAATAATGATACAACGTTATGGATAGCACTTGAAGACCTGTGGTGAAGATCGAGGATTTGCGAGAATGATAGGATAACCTATCGATTGTCTCTGCACTGAGTAGCTATGGTATAGAGATTTCCTAAGTGATGGGAAGTCCGATCGGGATTGTGAATACCCAGATTGCAAGGGCTACTTCGGAAGTGCCTTCGGTTCTGTTCGAAACCGGAACAAACTTGTATGGATGTGCGTCTGACATTACAATTTGAGATTTAATCCGGTTTCTATCAAGTACATTTCTGTTTGGTGGTATTCTCTTAGCTTAACACCCTTCTCTGAGACGTACGAGCTCAGAGGTTATGTAGTTGATGGTTACTAGTGATACATTCCCAATTTGGTAATGTGGCATATGAAGTGCTGTTGATCATTTGTTGATCAAAGCATGGCTTTGTGAAAAAGCGTAGCTTTGTGGACGCGACCTCATCGAGCCTCACAAACAGGTAATGGTCGAAACAGGAAAGATGCAGCAAGGTGTCAGGAGTAGCTCCTCTAGGGTATGTCCATTCCTTCTGAAAAAGGGTGGTATTATGACATGGAGCCCAGATACTTACTCATGTGGACACTATAGTATATTTATTACCGTGTGATGTTGTTGGTGTAGAGGATCCTCGAATAAAGGTCGCAAACGACCGGGGGTGGCATATCTTAGGTTTTACTTCCCGGGAAGGGGGTAACCGGCCTTGTGTTGGCAGAAGGCCGGGTAGGTTCTCGGGGTGTCCCTCTAGAGGTGTTCCAATGTGGCAATAGGAAGTTCCTTAGCCTGACCATTCGTTGGAAATCCAATCATCCAATATGCGCCTTGTACGGTTTTAGTTGTAGAACCTTCCATTTAACATGGCAGCTATTGTAGGCATAGTATAATGGTACCTATGCTGGCTAGGATTAATATTATATTTTCGAAAGGTTTTCCACTATGCACTAAGAATAATAGCAAAAAGAATTTTTGCGTAGTAAGCATGTTTGACTATCATAAGGGGAAATCTCCCCCCCAGTGTGCGATTGCATGATGTTTGTGCCGGGAGGCCTTATTGTAGTTTCATTTTCCAAAAAGCATTGCGAATTTGAAGTTTAAATCTTCTAATTGTTTTCAAAGACCAAATGTTTTATGTTTGCTCACACCAGTCCCATGAACGACTCGGAGTTTATCGTTCCATTCCTAAACTCTGGGTCCCCACAATTTTCCACATGGGCAGTCTAGAGTTTGGTTTTTCTGATAGTCAGGTAGTAGATATCGTTTTGGTAGCCTTCAGCTTTCTCTTTGATACCTTTTGGAGTCCACGACTACACTTGCTTAGCTTTGTGCAACCTTAATGGAGATTCGAGCTTGAAGTTTTGAAGCTCTAGTTTTGGAGTTTGGATTGGGGTTGCAGTATTTGATTCTATTGAAGACTCATCTCATATTGTGTCGTGTTCCGCTATACTTTGTGTTGTATATTCTCAGATGTTGATGATTATCATTGTACCAAATTGATGTATCGGATATTGTATTCATGTTGTATCAGTGATATCATCTTTTGTTCCGCTGTGTTATTTATCATCTAATGTTGTTGTAAGCTCCGACGATACGAATTTGATGTTGTTTATCGGACATCGAGTTCAGGTCGTCAAATTTGGTATCAGAGCTAAAGGTTGAGTAAGAACTTTAGCTACGGAGTGTAACACATTAGATGGCTCATTAGAGATAGGGTGGAGTATACCCTAGAATGAGTACAACCAGTGGAACCAAAACCCAAACTACTTAGTCTATTCTCTTTATCTGTTGTTATTCTCTAAGATATTTTGTCCGAATGCCTAAATTGGTTTTCTTACTATTACAGATAGTGAGAATGAGTGGAAGAAGAGGACAAGATAGGGGACGGGGAAGTACCACATTAACTGGTCAAAGCCCTGCGACAACAGCTATTCCCATTTAGTCTCAACCGAATCTGGCTGATTTATATCGAAGTTTTTCTAGACTTGATGGAAAGCCATTCACTGGCAAAGAATCTGTTATTGAAGCACAAGCCTGGGTTCGATCGTGCGAAAGGATTTTCAAAGGACTAAAGTTGGAAGATGATCAGATGCGATTGATAGCTTCCTGGAAACTCCAGGAAGAGGCTTTAGTTTGGTGGGAAACAGTTTCATTGCATAAGCCGGCGGATGAATTTACTTGGAGTCGTTTCAAGGAAGTGTTCGAGCAGCGTTATATGCCGTCTGCTGGAATCTCTAGAATGTACCAGGAGTTTGTGGATTTGAAGCAAGGAGGTTTATCATTTGAGGAATACTTGAACAAATTTAACGAATTATCTCGGTTTGGTCCAGAATTGGTGAATACACCGTTAAATAAGAATGAAAAGTTTATTCGAGGAATGACAAGGAGTTCCAGGAGAGGATGACTACTCACATTAAGGAATCTTTTCCTGAATTAATTGATATGGGTTATAGATACGATACTCTGGATAAGCAGGAAGTTCCAGAGGAGAATGGAGATACAAGTAATCTGAATTGGAGGAAAGAGAATTTGGTGGAAGGAAACCGAGGAGAGGCAAAAGAAAGAAGAATATACAGAAGAAAAAGGTGAAATATGTTACTTGTCTCAATTGCTTGGAGAAAGGCCACTACTCGGATAAATGCAGCAATCCTTGGAAGCCAGGAATGAGAGAACCATTTAAGTGGCCAGATCAGGAATCTACGGGATGCTATTATTGCCGCAAGTCGGAACATAGGATCAAGGACTGCCCAGCAAAGAAGCAAGCTCTAGTAGCAAAAGTGTATGCAATCAGAGATGATTATTAACTTCAAAAGCCGATAAAGGAAAAGAAATTTTATAAGTTAACCTTCTCGTTTACGATTGAATTTTTCAAGTTTGTTCGACATGAGAGCTACCCTTAGTTTTATTTCTCAACAAATCGTAAATGAGTTAAATCTTGAATCTGAGATCATAGTCGAATCTATTTATATCTGTTTCATTGGGTTTCGTTATAATTTATGAATGGTTAGTTATCCCTTCAAACTAACCAATACCCATGTATACTTCGTAGATCAAATAACCCAATTATTTTGTAATTGAATGAGTTGATTCTCATATTTGTTGATATTCTGATTTGGTAAACCGAATGCAGAATAAATATTTTGATCTGATTTGATCAATCATTTCTTTATCTATCATCTATTCTTTCTCGACTCCCTAGCAAATTTCGGGGATGAATTTTTTTTTAAGGGGGGAATCTGTAAAATTCCTGAAAATTAATCACGTTTAATTTGATAATTAATTTGATTTTGGAATTAAATTGGAAATTTATTTATGAATTAATTAGAAAATTTCTAGAATGGATAAATAAAATTTAGATTACAAGTAGCGATTTGATTCGAAATAATAAGAATGAGTATTTTATAAACAAATATTGAAATTAAAAATAAATGTATTGGAAATAAATAGAATTTAAAAGCTTTAAAAAGTTAATGATAGTTTGTTTCTCGATATTTTTAACTATATTATTATATTTCAAAGGTGTATTGATTTTCAAGGAATTAATGTACTAATTTTCAAAACAAGTAAAATATGTGTTAATTTATACAAATAAAACTTCAATTTCTTTTGATTGAAGTAACAAATGTTTTAAAAATCATTTGAATTTGAAAAATATATTTATGTAATTTATTTGATATGTATTTAATTTCAAATCATTATCTTTTAAATAATATGTGTTAATATAAAGAAAAAACTAGATTTCTATATATGTATGTTATGTAAAACATGACTAGTTGTGTATGCAAGAAAATAAAAGCAAGGCTAAGATAAATATCTTTGTATGCGAATTGTGTATGCAAACAAGAAGATAATAAAAAAATGTATGAAAAAAGAGATAACAAAAAAAAGTATACATATACAAATCAATAGGATGAGGCTATAACTAAGAAAGGGAGCATATGCATTTATTTCCATCATCTCAGCACAAAAATGGTCATTCGAAATGTGTTAAGAATCATTTCAGCCTCCAAAACAAAATCTTTTTTAGTCAAAGATGGAGGCAAGAAAAATCTGACCAAGGAAAACAATACACCAGTTATAGCCTCCCTGTACAAACTATTTCCTTTATATATACCTCTACTCTATTCTTATTCGTCCGATAACCAACGCTTGAAAAACAGATTTGGAAAATAGAAAAAAAGAGAAGATGAAACAAAATGCAAACCAAAAAAAAAATCAACCAGGATTTTCAAAATACTCAGGGAAAAAATTAAAGCTTCTCTGTTCCTTTCTGTCAAACAACATCAGGTGAGAAAATTCCTCTTTATCAGACCTTAAACCTAAATATCTTGATGATCTTTGCAGTGTGATATGAAATGTTTTTGAATGGTGATGTGGATTTGTTTGCATGTCTGCAAATGTCTGAGTGAATATATGTGTGTACTGGAAATAGGGCTCTGTTGTTATGATAGGCTCATCCTACTTAATAAAATTCAATACCTCCTCATACAATTAATTTTAGGTCATGTTTCGTGAATGAAAAATGACTATAACCGGGTAGTATCAATTTTAAAAATTGTTTCAAGTGTAATGGTTTGGTATTTATCTCAAAAGTTTATATATTACAGTGGAAATGAAAACCTAGGTCAAACTCGATCAAGTTAATTTCTATCTTTGATTAAATAATCTGAAATATTGAGCAAAATGATGAATTTTGAGATAAATATCAATATTTTTAGTTGAGTAATTTGGGTGAACTCATGAGTTGAACGTGAAATGGATTTCTGGCAAATTACAGCGATCTTGTGGATGGTTGGTCACGAGGCTCAGGTCGAAGGATGTTTAGATGGTGGCGAATGCAGGAAAATTAGTGGTTGAATTTATTGTAGACTGTGGCGATGACATTGAGAGTTAGTAGGGTTTAAGGTCGATGATGTTTGAGTAGGGATTTTGTCGACAGTGGTGATCGATATGTGATCAGTCCAAGGGGAGATGGAACTGGAAGGGGTGCCGCTGCCGTGGACAGAGTTTCGCGATTGATGGTGGCTCGTCATGATGGTGCGTGGTGAATCTATTGTCGAAGTTAGTTTCCAGTTCGATGCTGATAGCTGGATTTTGATTTCGAACTTGCTTTGGGTTTGAGTAGTTCGAATCGAGGCTGGGGATCGTTGGTGATGTTCTGGTGAGTTCGTCGTCGATCGACAATGGTCATTGAGGTTGTGCATGTATACGTGCATCAATGGGTATCAGCGGTTTGAGGTGTTTGGGAAGAAGGGTGGAGACTCGGGTTATAGTTCGAAGACGAGCGTGATTTTCTCGAAGCAACAGTGACTCGAAGGAAACCCGAAGCAATACTCGGGGAAATGCTGAAAACACTCGGGTCATTTGTTTGGGACAGAAACAGTTTCAGATTCTTGAAAGAAAATTCAAGTTTACTTTTAAATTTTTTGTTAAACCAGTTTTTTTGTAAAGATTAAATGTCAACCCAGTTTTAGATTAGTTAAGAAAGTTTTTAAATAAATTGTTTAAAATTCACCAAGTTTTAAAATGGTTTTTTTAATAGACATAGCTTTTATTTTTAAAGTTTATTTTAAACAAACTTAAGGACATTTCAAGAAGTTAACAGTAAGGTTGCTTTATAATTGTTAATTAACCTTTCAAGGTTAGGCCAAATTTTATTTGTTAAAGAAATTAATTACTTGAAGTAAATTACTTAATGGAAGTAATTAATATAGGATTAATTGATAATTCAAGTTAATTAATCAAGTAATTAATAAATGATTAAATAAAAATAATAATTACTTAGTGAAAGTAATTTAGAGTAGATAATTAATGATTAAAGATTGATTTATCAAATATTAAGGGTTAATTACTTTAAAGAATAATTAATTAATGTGGTTAATTAATTAAGGTAATTAATTAAGAATAATTAATTAAAAGTTAATTAATTTAAAGTGATTGAGAAATAATTATTAATTAAGGATTAATTATTAATTAAAAGGGTAATTAATGATGAATTAAAGAATAATTACTTAAATGTTTGTAATTAATTAATTATTAATTAACCTTGACTAGGAAATATCCATAGGCAAATGATTCTGTTTAAAATGATCAGACATTTTAATTGGCTTTGCTTATGGATGACTATATTCTATTGAATGATGTGTGAGGGATTGATATATTTGATATGTGATGTGATACTATGTAATGCTTTGTGCTGAGCTATTATATTTGTAATGAATATACTGTTGTATGAATATGAAAACCCCTTGGCCCGTAAAATGGCCTTTGAATTTCGATGCGACAGGGAGTCGGATTCCAGTTGGTTATCTGAAACCCACATCGAATCGTAATGATGAATCTTTGTGATTGATAAATTTACTTTATCTATGAATCTATGAATGAAGATAAGCGTTATGGGTTATACCGCTTATCGATATTGATATGATTGAGTTTGTGATGGTTGATGTTGTGCACTATTGTGTAAAACTCCTGGACTACACTATACACACACAAATATGGATTGCACGTGAAAATCGGTTAAGTCATAGATTTTAAATAGTTTTGAATTTGAATTTTAAATCCAAATGGTTTTGGAAATAGATCGAATTTAAAGTGGAAAAACTAGGGAAAAGGAATTTCAAAAATAAAAATTATTTTTGAATAACTTAAGTTAGTTTTGAAATTGATTAAATTTGAATTCAAATTTTGAAATTTAATTCTATGTTGAGAACTTATGATTATAAAAAGGTTATGTAAGTTTACATGAATTTAAACCACTTTAGAAAGTGTTGTTTTGGAAATTTGAAATAACCCAAGGTTTTAACTGGTATAAATGAAATCGGATTTTTCCGAAATAAAAACTATTTGTTTTCAAATGATATAAGCTTCATGTAAGAAATGAATTTTCAATTTGTATTAAAGGAATCTCAAGTTTAAATTGAAAACGGCTTTCCTAGTTATGAATGAATCTTTGGAAACGATTTTAAAAGCTATGAGTTAAATCTTTTATTTAAAGATTTAAAAGAGTTAATCCAATTAAAATGGAAATTGAATTGAAATCCATGAATGGATCTTTGTGAAACAGTGTGAACTTCGTGGAATAAATCTTTTTGTTTAAAGATTTGAAATGGTAATTTGTTTAAACCATTTCAAAGAAAGTTGTGAATATTAAAGTTGTGACTTGACTGAAATCCCATATCCATATGTTTTTAAATTTTGTGCTTATTATTCGGTTTAGCCGGGAGAGGATCTTTGTGTCATATAATCCATTTTGAATAATGATACGACGTTATGGATAGCACTTGAAGACCGATGGTAAAGACCGGGTATTTGCAAGAATGATAGGATAACCCATCGATTGTCTCTGCATTGAGTAGCTACGGTATAGAGATTTCCTAAGTGATGGGAAATCCGATCGGGATTGTGAATACCTGTATTGCAATGGCTTCTTCGGAAGTGCCTTCGTTTCTGTTCGAACCAGGAACAGACCGATATGGATGTGTGTCTGACATTACACTTTGAGATTAAAGCTAGTTTCTATCAAATACATTTCTGTTTGGTGGCGGAGAATTTATTCTCTTAGCTTAACGCCCTTATCTGAGACATACGAGCTCAGAGGTCATGTAGTTGATGGTTACTAGTGATACATTCCTAATTTGGTAATGTGGCATACGGAGTGCTGCTGATCATTTGTTGATCAAAGCACGACTTTGTGGACGAGACCTCATCAAGTCTCACAAACCGGTAATGGTCGAAACAGGAAAGATGCGGCAAGGTTTCAGGGGTAGCTCCCTTAGGGTATGTCCATTCCTTTTGGAAAGGGTGGTACCATGGTATGGAGCCCAAATACTTACTTATGTGGACACTGTAGCATATTTATTACCATGTAATGTTGTTGGTGTAGAGGATCCTCGGATAAAGATCACAAATGACCGGGGGTGGCATAAATTAGGTTTTACTTCCCAGGAAGGGGGTAAGCGGCCTTATGTTGCCAGAGAGCCGGGTTGGTTCTCGGGGAATCCCTCCAAAGGCGTTCCCATGTGGCAATATAAAGTTCCTTAGCCTGACCATTTGTTGGAAATCCAATCATCCAGTACGCTCCTTGTACGATTTTAGTTGTAGAACCTGCCATTTAACATGGCAGCTGTAGTAGGCATAGTATAATGGTGCCTATGCTGGCTAGGATTAATATTATATTTTCGAAAGGTTTTCCACTATGCACTAATAATAATATCAAAAATAATTTTTTCTTAGCAAGCATGTTTGACTATCATAAGGGGAAATCTCCCCCAAGTGTGCGATTGCATGGTGTGTGTGCCGGGAGGCCTTATGGTAGTTTCGTTTTCCAGAAAGCATTGCGAATTTCAAATTTAAATCTTTTGATTGTTTTTAAAGACCAAATGTTTTTTTGTTTGCTCACACAAGTCCCATGGCTGACTCGGAGTTTATTGTTCCGTTCCTAAACTCTGGGTGCCCATGATTTTCCACACGGGCAGTCTAGAGTTTGGTTTTTCTGATAGTCAGGTAGTAGATATCGTTTTGGTAGCCTTCAGCTTTCTCTTTGATACCTTTTGGAGTCTTTGGAGTCGACGACTACACTTGCTTAGCTTTTGCAACCTTGATGGAGATTTGAGCGTGAAGTTTTTGGAGCTCTAACTTTGGAGTTTGGATTGGAGTTGCAGTATTTGATTCTGTTGAAGACTCATCTCATATTGTGCCGTGTTCTGCTGTACTTTGTGTTGTATATTCTCTAATGTTGATGATTATCATTGTATCAAATTGATGTATCAGATATTGTATTCATGTTGATTCAGTGATATCATCTTTTGTTCCGCTGTGTTATTTATCATCTAATGTTGTTGTAAGCTCCGGCGATACAAATTTGATGTTGTTTGTCGGACATCGAGTTCGGGTCGTCACAGTTACTGCTTTGAGTTGGTTCATCTCTAGGGCGGCCGATAAATGCATTATTTTCTTCGATTTGATAAGGAAAGGGAAGTGGAATGTCATGTGGATGCAAGAATGTGAAGGCACATTCCAAGCTTTGGTAGATCATCTGGAGAGACCCCCGGTCTTGCTAAAGCCGATAGATCATGAGGAGTTGTATATTTACTTGGTTGTATCATCACATGCAATAAGTGCCGCCTTGATTTGTGAGGAGAAGCTGATTCAGATACCGCTGTATTACGTTATTAAACAATTAACGGGGGCGGAAAGAAACAACTCAAAGATAGAGAAACCAGCGTACTACTTGCTGATCACGTTGAGCAAGCTTCGCTCGTATTTCCAAGCCCATACAATCAACATTTACACTGACCTTCTATTACGACAGGTCCAACAACGAGCTGAGACATCTGCTAGGTTGCTTAAATGGAACATCAAACTCAGCCAGTTCGACATTAAATATTTACCATGGAGAGCTATCCAGGGACAAGCATTGGCAGAATTCATAGCAGAGTTTACCGTAGAGGATAAGCCCCTAGAGAATGGAATATTCCCTATTATACAATGGAAGACGTACACCTATAGAGCATCCAATGATCATTGTTTCGGAGTTGGCATTTTCTTGTAACGCTTGAGAACCGATCGATTTGCTATGCTTTGAAGCTTGATTTTCCTGCTACAAGCAACGAAGTCGCGTATGAGGCATTGACCACTAGACTTAAATTTGCTAGAGTACTCGAGGTGAAATCTCTTGAAATCTTTTATGACACACAACTGGTGATGTATCAGGTTAGAGGAGACTATCAAGCTAAGAGCCAACGACTTTCCTCGTATCTTACCTGAGTTCAGGACTTGTTGGAAGATATCAAATACTATGATATTTCACATATCCCGCGTGAGCAGAACGGGGAAGCCGATTCATTGGCAAAGTTCGCGAGTACTGGTGACGCACAGCAGATGGCTTGGTTCCAGTCGAGACATTGCACACCCGAAGTATAAAAATGATGGAAGTTGATCAAATACTGGAAATGGAGCCTGATAGGGAATCATAGACGACTCCATTTAAAGAATACCTATTGTATGGAATCTTGCACGAAAAGAGAAATGAAAAGCGATAAGTCCTTCATAAAGCTTCACGGTAAATTATGCAAGAAGGAACTATATACAGAAAGGGGTTTTTCATTCCCTTACTCCAATGTATTGCTCATGAAGAGATGAAATGTGTCTTGAAAGAAGTCCATGAAGGAGAATGTGGCGATCACACTGGGGGTATTTCGTTACGGATACTACTGGCCAATTGTGAACCAGGATGCCGTTGATTAAGTGAGATGATGTGACAAATGCCAGATATATGCAAAAGGGCCAAGAGCTCTGTCGATGGAGATCACACAAATAGTTAGTCCATAGCCATTCGCTATGCAGGGTATCGACATGATCGGCTCTCTACCAATCTCTAAAGGTGGGGTGAAATATGCAATTGTCACGATTGATTACTTCACCAAATAGGCCGAGGCAGAGCCGTTAGCCATGGTTACAACCAAATTTTTTTTTAACTTGGTTGTCTGAAATATCATATGCTGTTTTGGTCTTCCACGGACTATCATGACTGACAAAGGGACTCAATTCGATAATGCTGAATTTAAAGAGTTTTGTCAAAGGTATCGTATTGCGGCGGTCGTTTACTTTCAGGCAAATGGATAGGTTGAAGCTGTAAACACAAGATTATCAAATCCAGTCTGTAAAAGCATTTGGAGAAGGCTAGAGGCAAGTGAGGGGATGAACTTCTTATGGCACTTTGGGCTTATAGGACCGCTCATAAGTCCGCGATTGGCCATACTCCATTTTCTCTTGCCTACAGAACTAAAGCATTTATTCTAGTGGAACTCGAAGTCCCTTCTCATCGAGTGACTTACTACGACCCCAGAATGAACGAAGATCCTCTGTTGGAATCTTTGGGCTTTATTGATGAGAAGTGCGAGGAGGCCGATTTGAGAGCAGCTGCACACCGACATCAAATCGCCCGATATTACAACATAAAATTTTGATCAAGAACCTTCGAAGTTGGCGACCTTGTCCTGAAACAGGTTTTTTCGATCACATGAACCCGACATGGGAATGACCATACGTCATTGAACAGAGGCATGGAGAAGGGACTTTCAAGCTAGCAACTATTGATGGCACGACACTTCTAAGAGTGGAATAGCGAGCATTTACGATGCTATTTCACCAAGTCTATATCTTTTGTATTTTAGTACTAGTAATTTTTGACATTTGCTTTAGTCTCTAACCTTTTCAATATGTAATGAGACACGTTATTATGTTCCTTTTCATATGATGAATAAAATCTTGAAGCTTCCTTTACATTAGCTACTGTTATTACATTTTATGCTAAGTATGTGATGAAACTAATTAATATCAATATATGCGAGGTGTGAACAGATTTATGAAGTTTGAAGTCGATCAATCATACCAATCCCCGATGGTATCGAACGAGGTGAGCTTTGTGAGTTTGCTCGATTGACGATTCTCGTAGATGCACCAAAGAGTGATGCTCGCAGTACGGAACAAAGGCCATCGATGATGAGAAAATGAGATAGACTCTAAGTCCCCGACGGTGGACTAGAGTACTCTAAGTCCTCGACTGTGTACTAGAGTATAAACCATTTGGCGGAAAAATGACTACCATGGGTGGAAACACGACTGCCTACGACAAAAACTCAAAGTCCCCGACTGCGGACTAGAGTACTCTGAGTCCTCGACTGCGAAGTAAGGTATAAACCATTCAATGGAAAAACGTCTGCTACAGGCGAAAAGACGACTACCCACAACAAAAACTCTATGGCCTCGACTGCGGACTAGAGTACTCTAAGTCCCCGACTACGGACTAGAGTATAATCCTTTCGGTGGAAAAACGACTGCCACGGGAAGAAACACGACTGCCCATGACAAAAACTCTAACTACCGACTGCGGACTATCTAAGTCCCCGACCATAGACGAAAGTATAAACCTTTTTGTGGAAAAACGACTGCCATAGGCAGAAACACTATTGCCTATGACAAAAACTCTAAGTCCCCGAATAAGGACTAGAGTATTCTAAGTCCCCGACCGCGGACTAGTGTATGAAATTTTCGGTGGAAAAATGACTTCCCTCGATGAATACTCTAAGTCTCCGAAGCACAGATTAGAGTATGAGCAATTGGGGTATGGCTGACCACCTATGAAAAATTCTAAGTCCCCAGACCGCGGCCTAACTCGTAAACTCAATTGGTGGATGGACCGATTTCGACTATTCTCTATCCCATGCATTCCAGTCTTAAATCGAAGGAGGAGATTCGAACTATCAGAGGCAAGACAAAACCATTCATTACAATTTCGGCTTAGCATTGCTTACGACTTAAGACAACATCTACAAAGAAGCCTCAAGATGGAGATAGTGAATTATTAACGAGACTTGTGAAAATTATTACAAGTACATGAAATGGGAAGTAATTACTCTACTATTGAAGTAATAATTCGCATGATGACTAATCAAAAATAAGAACAAAAGATTTTATTCACTATCTCAAAAATTCGTTACAAGTTATTCCAAAAGTTCGGGATCCACACCCATACACTTACTATTAAGGAAAGAAATAAAAGTCTGACTTATCTGAACGATGTACAACAACATAAGGTACTAATTATTTCTTCGACTTCTTCTCCTTCTTTGGTTTCTTAGGAGTAGAATCAGTTGAGCATCTTTTCTGAGACCCTTTACCACCCTTAGTGGAGAAACTTGAAGAAGAAGGAGGAATTTCAATAGCGATTATCCCGCTGGGTGGAATGACCTGTAGAGGTACATGATTAAGATCTTCGACGGGTTCCTCTTTGACTTCACGCTTCGCCTTCCTTCCTCTTTAACCTGCTCCTTCATACTGCTTTTGGCGATGTGCTTCGAGGTGCCCATGATCACTACATCTCCCCACTCCTCGCCAAGGGATAGGTCCTTAGGCTTATCCTCGTCAAGTGCATTGATGACTTAAGCATCGGGCCTTGGAATATTTGCAGCAACCGGAGCCTCGGCCATTTTCTCTTGTTGCTCAGTGGCGATATCATTCCTAGGAGTTTGCTCTGGATGGGATGACCTACAAAAGTTAGTTAAAGCACCAAAGTTAGTCAGCGACCGAAACAACAAACTATTGAATTCAAAGAAATTCTATGTTATACCAGCATCCAGTTGGCTCTCGGTGGTCATTGAAGTGCTCCCTTCAAAAATGGGAGATAACATTTTTGGACTAAAGCAAGGTCTGTCTGCATCGTATCCAACATGTTGCTCCATGAGTTGAGAAGATGATGTTCCAGCCATTTGAGTAGAAGACCCTTGAGATTAGTTCAAGAGGACCCAACGATGTCCTCTCCTTCTTTGTTCGGCGCAGAAGCCTTAGAGAACTGAAGCTTCGCGGCGGCCATATCAAACAACTCATTTCCTCGAAGCACCTCTTACTCGAGTACCTCTTCATTAAGCTCTGCCACTCCCATCTCTGTTTCTTGATTTTGGTGGTAATCTCCCAGGCTTTGGCAAGCAATTTAAGGAAGCCTTTGCCTAGAAAAGTCAAGTCACGGCGAAGAAGAACTTTGGCATTATATTCGACGATGAGTGGATCAAACAAGTTCTTGATCTTTTCTCTACCAGACTCGGCGGCGACTCCTATCTGGGAGTTGGCTTCTTCTAGCACTTATTTTCTACCCTCTTCGCAGGTTATTTCTTTCAAGGCTTCGATCTGGGCAAGTTGTTCGTCAAGCTTCGTTTTTAAGTTTCTCATCTTAACGATCTTCTCGCAGTATCTCTACGATTCTTCGTGTGCCTCGATCTTTTCCTCCCTCTATTTGTACAATAATTTTTCAAGCTCATCAACACGGTGAGCTAAGACATCATTCTCCTTTTGTAAGGAGTCCTTCTCTAAACCCAAATTTCCACTGTGATGGAGCGCTACATCCAGTTCCTTTCTATGCAAAGTCCCCAAACAACTTCCAGCCTATGCCGTTTCTTTTGCGTTCTTCTCTACCGCGGCAAGCTGGATTTTATATTCAAGCAGCTTAGCACCTCGATGCTCGATGATGTCTTTGTCATGAATGGACTCCAACTTTAGGCGATCAATTTCATGCAGGCGCTCGATGGAAACATTGAAGATTCTCTCAGCCAAGTGAGTGAATGATTCATGCTGGATGTACACGTCATTCATACATGCTAGTAAACTCGCTTTAGCACTTCCAAGGATAACATGTATGGAGGGGAGGAACTAGTGTCCATCAAAGCATATTTTTGGAAATGTATCTTTGAGTTTAGCCAACCTTTCCACTGTGGTAGGATCATGAGCGGGAACCGGCGGAAGCAAGTCGGAAGTAGCAAGCGGATGCTTACGGGAACAACGCTCACGCGATTGCCTTGAACATGACGACCCAAAAAGTTCATCATGAGGCACAGAAGATTGATAACCCCAGTATGAGGACTTATCTCTGCTATGAGCAGGAAGATGTGCTTGAACGTCATGGCGAGGAGCATGTGGTTGAGACTTCTGGGTGGATGAAGAAGAAAACACTCTAGAATAACAGTCTTTGTCTCGCCCATCATCTTTGTCTCTTCATCTTCCAAAATCAGAATCTTGACCCAAACGATAATAAGTGGAAGAACCCTAGAGATGGTCAAAATCGTGAAAGTGTGACATTGTTCCTGTAAAAGAGCCAAATAGGGGCATGTTAGAAGTTGTAACATGAGGAATTAATCACTAGTGTATGGTGGAGTGCAAGTGTCTGTGTATGTCCTAGTATTTCCCCCAATGGACCGGTAACATTAGCTTTACTCATTGGAGTTTCTTCCCCTCTGTTGGAAGGTTGCACGCCTTCGCTACTTCTTATAGGAGAATTGAGCCCTTCGACGTCAATGTTAGCAAATTTGTAATTTAATATATCATTTGAAATCGGAATGTTGGAGAGTCCCTTAAGCAAACTTTCCATTTTTTGGGAAGACGATTCTTTTTTGAGTGGGGTTATGATGAATTCTAGATTTACTCCAGCCTTAATCTTTCGTAGCTTGTACACTAACCTTTTTCTCCTCTTAAGGGAGTTTGCATTTGGCTGGTCTTTGACACTTCGACTACCGGCGCTTTTTCGAGGCCTATCTCTTCGCCTTTCGGCCCTGCTTCTTGAGATTCTCTTATCTCTTCCTCTTCGATGTCTTCCTAGGTTCCCTCAACAGAGGGCACGGTGGGGTCGCTTGCTCTTTCCTTCTTTCAAACGCAATTCTTGGGACTACTTTAGTATCTGGACGTCTAATTTTGCGGTCGTCTTCCAACAGCCCAAATAATGAGAGCAGCTCATCAGTGATAAGAAGTTTAATGTTCCGTCCTCAGTGGGAGTAGCATGAATGACCACAATGGCCCTTACTCGACGCCTGCAGGTTGAGGGCGGACACCTAAAAGAACTGGAGATATTAGCATGTTTAAGAAAAAAAGTAGCGATGTGAATCTTTGAATTAAAGATGAAGACAGGAGTAGCACCTACGCCCTCCAACCATTCCTTGCGAAACCAAGAGGACACTGTACTTATAACCACTTATGTTTGAATAGAGAGTGCTTTTCCATGCACCCGCTAAGGCTTGGCATTTGAGCAAGGGTTAAAGAAAAACATATGAGGGCCCCTTGTCCATCTTTTGAAATTATAGATGTATCTAATAGCTTCGGGAGTCGAGGGATGGAATAGAACGTTCATAAAGAGAAGGAAGGTTCCACAAAGGAAAGCGTGGCTGTTAGGGTGTAACTGGGTAGTAGCGATCCCAGGTACTTTAGCATTTCATGAATAAAAGAGTTGAAAGGTGGCACACAACCAACTCAACACATAAACTTGTTGCAAGCAGTATATCCGGCTGGGGGAAAGTAGCTTGTCTTGCCTCGATGGAATTAAAACGACTTCGAATGAGATTTCATGGGTGGAGCATAATCGACGAAGAGCGGCTTCGTCGATTCTGGACGCATGTGAATCAATCAGGTTGTTTAGAATGATAGCACCCTCAATGGCATTAGGAGCCGAACTAATAACTTCTGCAGGGATGACTGGAGTGTCAGAAAAGAATTTGTTTGCGGGTCAGATGCCTCTACTCATTCTATTTGGTGACTCAGAAATGTTTATCAAATAAAGAGGCTGAGCTTAACCTTACCACAGAACTACTGTGTTTTGCAGCGGACTCAGAAGATATTTTGTCAGCTATACTCAGTAGAAAATCAATATTAGAAACAATAACTTGTTCCCCCCGTGTTGTATGTGAACTAGTGCAGTGCAATTTGAAACAAATATAAACAGTTTGAAATCAGAGAAGCGAGAGTAAAATGTTGAAACTTGGAGATTTCTCCTAGAGAGACCGTCATCACTAACCGCCTCAATCAATGAGAAAGTTGATCGGCAACCAAGGCTTTAGGATCAGATGTTGACATTCTGAATTATGAAATTTGTTGTTTAAGTTCGTTTAGTCATTTTTTTACTTAGTTCATGTTGAGAAGTCCGAAAGTTTGTTCATTCAACCTTAAGTCCATCAGTCCAAGTATGTAAGTTGCGTTGCTTTTAGTCATTTTATGTTCAGGCAAGGCAATATGCAGTTATACGTTTGAATTAATTGATTAAATTTGTTCTTATAGTTAACATCGATCTCTTCGCCATATGCCGATCCCTATGCCCTAGCCTCATAACCAATCCCTCCACTTCAACTCATATGGCAACACCGATCCCTTCCCTTTAGCTCATAACTAATCCCTATGTCCTAATTCTCAAGTAGATCCTGTCCTTCTAGCCTATATGCTGACCCCTTCACTTTAACTCTCAGACAGATCCCTACTTTTTAATTCCTAAGTCGATCCCTATATTTAAGCCTCTATATTGACCCCTCGTCCTAGCTTTGCTACCGATCTCTCTCGTATGCATTACCGGACCCTACAAACCCTCTCCACAAACACCACCGATCCCTAGCATTACATGTCCTTTGTCTACCACCAAATTTATAAGTATCGAATCCTCCTTCCTTCCTCCTTCTTCTCTCCTATATCTTCCTCTTCCCTTAGTGCATTCATCTTCTTCTTGTAGTTCGCCTGACTTAACATGACCCAATAATTCGTTTGCCTAAAAACAATTCAAGCACATGAAACTTCAATTTCATGACTCGACTAACAAGAATAGGCAAGAAAGGTACTTATGTGAATTAATCAAAAAATGGGTGATTGATACTATGAATTAGACATGAGTTGGCAATGGTATTTGGATTTAGTATAAAGGGGGAGGATTCTACCTTTGGTTCGTTCGACAAAGAGGGAAGAGGAAGATAGAACTCAATTGTGTGAAGAGCAGCGAAAAAGCTTAAGTGATGGAAAACAAGAAGTAAGGAGAGATAAGTAAAGGATGTGAGTTTATATATAGGCGATGGAAAGGGGAGTCGAACCGGTCATTAGGGGTGAATAAGTCAAAGAAAGGAAAAGAGAGGAGAAAGGTTCGGCATCATGGTATGCCGAACCCTATTCACGCGTCTCTAATGATGGATTAATGTACTATACCGATCCTTCCAGACCTATAAAAAAGAAGGAAAGGAGAAAGAAGCATGAATGAGGGATATGAGAAAAATAAAAAACGAGCAGTAAAGGAAAATGGCAGACAACTGGGAACCAAATAGCGACTGATATCATGAAGGTTAGACTGCAAATGTAAGCTATAGAATAAAAATGCTTGGCAACGACCAGCGGGCGTCCGAACACGTCTGAAACCCAACAACAGAAATAGGTATGTGAGCGTGCATAGAGGAGATTTAAGGATTCAACCCTTAGAAGTTAACTAAAGTGGGGTTTAGCTTGAAACGATCAAGTTTGAAGACAAATAAGAAGAAAGCCTGTAAATATTACATGACTAAATCTATGCATACTAATAGAATACAACATCAGACTTGTATCATTGAAGATCAATAGAGGAGTAGAGATAAACTAGATAGTTGGGTAGACTTAAACCTGGGTAAGTGGGTTCTTTTCAATTCAAAGCACATCATGTTATTCACAAGACGTACATTGGGGGACAACTGTTATGCGGTGCCATGACCCGGCTACATTAGACTGATCGCATAATCCAGACTATACTATTATTGAGGAGGATGATCATGATACGACGGCTACACGGCCATGATATAGTGTCTGGACAGTTGTATCAAGCCCAGATGGTATGGAGTTAATAGATAGACAATGCAGGGTGTCAGAACTATGGAGATTAGTTTGGTTGGAAAAGGGATCGGCATGGACATTGGTTAAACTGGATGAGATAGTGAAAGGATCGGTATACACTTAAGATGGTAAGGGGTTGGCATGATTACTTGGCAAAATGGTTAGTTTGAGTGGGAATGTAGGGGGATTGTCATGGTGCACTCGGAAGAGGGGGATCGGCTGGTGTATACAAAGGGAATGGATTGGCATAAGCATTATGGTATGACTTATAAATTACGGATTGACATGACATGACTCACAAAGGATGGATCGGCATGGTATGGTCTATGTGATATGGATGGGCATTGAATGGTCTAAGTGATATGGATCGACATGGTATGGTCTATGTGATTGGATCGCCATTGTATGGTCTGAGTAATATGGATCGACGGTCTGAGTGATATGGTTCGACGTGCATTGGAGAAACAAGAGGGATAGGTATATCTTTGACCAAATTAAGGTTCGAACCAAATCACTACATGAACTTAAGCTCCACAAGTCCAAACATTATAATATTCGAAGCACCATTATTGTAGACCATAAGGGAGCTACCATAGAGGTCGTTGGCTCAAATTCGACACATGGAGGGATCGTTAATGATCCCTATCCATTGAGTGTTTTTCCTAGCCGGTCCTATGGTGGGCCCATAGGGTGAAGGAGGTCATGTTGCCAAAGTTTTAGTCAAATTGGAGGCCGCCCTCATCTATAAATACGGGCATAGGAGGCCATTCTAGGGACTCTTACACTATTAAACTCTGCCATTATTGTAACTAACATCCTCCATTCCTCTCTGATCTCTTGCTATTTCTTACTATTTGTAATTGTAATCAAGTGAATTGAGAAGCAATAAAGATAATATTCAAAGTGGACGTAGGCAATCAACATCGAACCATTATAAATCTTGTTGTTTTTACTTTCTGCTGCATTTTTCTTAATATTTTGTGATCTTTCACTTTTTTTCATTTAATTTCTTCATTTATTCCACTACTTAAATCTGTTCTTGGGTGATTGTGGCTAATTTTATTGCAAACAATCATTAAATAGATTGATTTATTAAATTTAAACATCTTTAAATAAAATGATTAATTAATTTAAATAATCATTTACCAAGTAATTAGTTAAATTTAAAACGTATCATTAACTGAGTAATTAGTTAACCTTAATCCTTATTAATTAAGTATTAATTAAATTAAATAATCAATATTAAAATGGTTAATTACTTTTAAAAACATCTTTAATCAAAATCTTTCTTAACTTGTAAAATAATTCCAAGCATGAAGCTGAAACCAAATGGTTTTGATAAAATGTGATTTTTTGAAAGTGCCAATATAGCGTCTATCGCTATACGAGCAGTTCGACAAACAAACTTATGACATTAGACATACAACCAAACATCATGTAGCAATTATTTAAACACTATACAAGGTAAATAATGATTATACAACATGTAATAACTATTGACTAATAATTATATTAATTTTAACTATCAACTTTTCATATAGCTAACCACGTGCTTAAATTTTAAATGCGACAACATTTCATAGCATGAAACAAAAAAACTACGAAACCATTACTTCACAAATATAAAAAGCATTTGTAGGCTATTAACATGGACATCAACATAGTATAAGCTTGGTTTAAGAAGGTGTAGTTTTACTCACCGAAAGCTATCAGATTCTCGCTAACTTAGGGTATGACCTAGCACTTCCATTCCTAAGAAAAAGGTGGAGTCTTGCACCCTTAATACACTAGGTAGGCTTGGCCTTGAAAGAAAAAGGAAGTGAAACTTGTTTTGGTAAGGTGGAGTGACTTTGGATAATCATCGAACTCTCAAAAATGAACCCGAAAATAGGTCATTTTCCAACTAATATTTCGACTATTTACTCTTGAAATTTGAAAATGTGATAAAGAGGGAAGTTTTAGAAAATTCTTGTGATAAATTTTGATTACTTTTGAAGAAGATTTGGTCAGAAGAAGGACCATTTCCAAACTTGAAATTCTGGATTTGAAAGTGCTCTATAAAGAAATGAGGTTTGGACATGATTACGCTCAAAATTAGAAGAAGTGGTACAAATTAAAATTGTATCCACTGGTATTTTCTACAGTTTGAGGAAAATAAATGCTCCATTTGATTAAGTTATGAGAAAGATACGATAGAAGTATAAGAGGCAAAATTGGAGAAGTGAAAAGGGTATTTATAAGCAAGAGAACAAAATGAATTATCTAAATGCCATTGTCCTTTATCCTCCACTGTCCTCTTGCCACCTCACCTAGCCTCCACCTCATGTACTCATGCCCCCATTTGGTCCCCCTTCCTTTATTTCATGAGAAAACATGTTTAAACATGTTTTATGCTTAGTTACCAAATGTTTATAATGATGTGACATTTATATTTATATTTTAAACTTTATATACTTAGGTATGAATACATACGCATACACTAATACACACATATATACACACATATACTAACTACTAATTTACGTTCTTAACCATTTAAATGTTATTTCAAATACAAAAAAGGCTCATGACATTTCAAACAACTTTTATACGATGAAACGTCAAAAATTCGAAAAATATTTCCCGGTCACATTTTCTGTTTTCCATTGAATTAAATAGTTTTGTAAACTAAATTTGAATACTTCTTTATCTTAAATATTTATTATTTAAATTTATTTTTATTTTAATTATAAAATCAATAATTTGAATATTTAACATTAATTACATATTCGAAAATTAATATGATGAAACTCTCGGTCATTACAACCATTGTTGTATCGACTCTTAGATCATATCCAATATTCCAGTGGCCTTGTTAACACTCCCACTGTTTTGAGACCTTTTGGATGTTATGTGCAAATAATTTCTTTTAAAACATCTTTTAGAAGTCGTATTTTAATATCGATGAGCTAAAACTTAAATTCAAATTATGCAATAATTTTCGAGTGCAACAGTTTTATGTAGATTGCGAATGGACTTAAGCACGTGGACTGGAGAAACTATTTCGCTAATTTCAGCATTTGAATTTACGAGGTTATTCCCATCAACCTTGCTTACTACAGTCCAACTGCATTGATCTTCTTGAAGATTTTCTTACGGTGATGGATCACATCTTTTTAGGTATAATTGTCAAAATCATATTTTTCCAATGTACTTGGAGTCCATCCTAGATTTAAAGCATCACGCTATGTGATTGATTTTATACTCTTTATGGCTAATTAACTACTGTAGCGAGTGATATTACTAAAATTTGTTTTCATGATATTGTGGTGAAACTCATAGTTTCTCTCGAATGTGCGAGAATTCTTATTAGACGTTCTAATGAGTTATGTCTATTCGGGACTTGAATAAATTTACTTCATTTATGAAATAAGTTTCTATGTTAGAATCTTAATTCGTATTCAAGTTTTTCCTACTACTACTAATTTATCTAAAAAAATTGCTTTAGCATGAAGGTGGTATTTCTTAAAACAACTCTTTGTTTCTTAATGTCATGGAGAATTCAAACCATTTATGAACTGCCTATAGACTTGCATAAAATTTATATATTTTTAAATTTAAGAAACTTAGGTTCACAACCTAAATTGGAAAACCATACATCTTAAACTATTTAAGATTACATTACCTTTCCAATTCATATATCATATGTGTTTGAAATTGAACTTTAAATGAAGCCAACATTTTAAATTTATTTCATCTAAAGTGTAGTGTACAAATTCATACGATATCTAAATTGAATAGATATCACATTCTTAAATACTTATAAGATGTGTGTGTCCAATTTACGTTGCGAATGTAAATATCGTAAACTCAAAATTATATGATCTATTTTATTTAAGTCTATACACAGTTTATCAAATGTCTTAAATGCCTAATCCACTACACTGTGAAACAAATAGTTGTTTTGAGAAATGCCACCTTTATGTCTCTTTCTCGAGAAATTAGCGTTAGTGCGAAAAACTTAGATATCCGAGATTCTAACATAGATATTTATTACATAAATGAAGTAAATTCAACAAAGCCAAAACAGACATAACCCATTAGAACATTTAATAGTAATTCTCGCATATTGAAGAGAAACCACAAATTTACTTTTAATATCAAGAAAAGAATTATCAGTAATAACAATCACCTAAGATGTTGACTAGCTATATAGAGCATAACTCTATATAGTGCAATTCTTTAAATTCGAGATGAATTCTAAGTACATTAGGAAAATACGGTTTTGAAAATTGAACTCGATAGATTATGATCCATCGATTGTAAAAAAATCTTCAAGAAGACAATGCACTTGGTACGTAGTAAGCAAGGTTGATGGGAGTAACCTCGTTAATTCCAAATGTTGAAATTAGCAAAATAATTTTGCCAATCAACATGCTTAAGTCCATTTGGATTCTACTTGAAAATTATTGCATAATATAACTTTGATTTTTAGCATATTAACATTAAAAAAGACTCCTAAATAATTTAGAATAGACTGTTTGCATATAACATTCAAAATGTCTCAAAGTTAGTTGTACTGATAACAAGGCTTGTGGAATTTTGGGTACGATCCAAAGGATGATACAATAAAAGTGTCCAAAAGGCATCCATAGATTGAGCAAGCATTTTGATGGAGAAATCAAATAACTTTCTGTTATTCAAAATGTTAAGGAATTGTGTGTTTGTAAGAAAGAAAATCATGATATCAAATCATTTTAATACTATAATTAAAAAACATGCTAAAATTATTAATAATGTACCTATTTTAAAATTAGTAAATGTTTGCTTATTTAAATTTCAATAAAGGATTTAAATGTCCTTTGTACTTGGCAGTGTTGAGATTGTCCCAATGACTATACGCTAACTCCATATTTAAAGGTTTAATATGAATTATATGAAGTAGATCCCTTATGCATAGGTAATAGGAATCATCATATGCTATGTTATATGATATACAAGATCTCGCTCATATACATGGTGTATTAAGCAAATTTCAAATCTACGGTAAAATCACTAAATGGTAATTAAGATGTTTCTTGAGTATTTGTAAAATTCTAGAGACTTGTTTATGGAAACAAAGAACTCCTTATAAAGAAGTGTTCAGATTCAACTTCATATACGACATCAAAAATATTATGTTAATCTTAAATTCATGTTCAATCTTAACTAAGGAGATTTAGTTGGAAATGTTTATAGAAAATTTAACTATAGAGGTTAAGTACATTGCCTTAAATAGCACTGCAATAAAAGAAAATGCAAATATAAGAAAGCTAGGGTAGTTTTCATTATTGAAATCTATTAATGCATTGTGATTACAGTAATGTAATATAGATTATAATAGGAACTGACAACTTGTCAAGAAGTTGAAATATATTTTTCATAATAATGCGATAAAAGAGTTTACCAGTAAAGAAAACTTAAAACTTAAAAGTAGGTACAAAATAATAATATTGAAGATTTATTCACTATGACCCTTCTTTGTTTAATTTATGTCAATTGATCAAAGGTATAGGCATAAGGCACTATAATTGGCCCCAAGTGCACATGCTAGATTGATAGTATTAAGGGCATATCCTAGGGGCAATTATGTAATTTGTTATGTAACCTAACTGTTATAATAAAATCTTATTTGAAATGAGGTAGGCTTTTGGTTCTACTTTTCTTTTATATATGTTGTTATATAGAGATATAAATAATGTTAATAGCACAGTAAACATATATAAGTAAAAAACCTATAGAAGATTATTTTATCGATTGCAATTACGAATGTGTTTGATATGTTGATATATCCACAAAGACTAGTGTATGTAACGCTCTCCCTATAATGAATGGTGAATTACTTAGGAACATTAGGAAAACCAAGGGTTTATGTACTTATGACTATTTGGAATAACACAGAACGCCTCGATGAGAGTCTTCTATAATTCAATACTACTAAGTAAAAATAGAAGATCTTAGGATAACAATGTATAGTAGCCTTCAAACTTAGGGGTACTACTGATCTTAAGTGGGCATGCTATATTTTGATGATGGTAAAGTACATGGCATGACTACCATGATGTGACCATAATTGGGTTCATGTTGAACTACTTGAAGTGAAACACTACTCAAGAGATGATTTATCTCCTTCATTGTAGAAGGTTTGTATCAAAGTAGTTGGTAGGCAAATTAAAGTTCAAATCTCCAGAGCAAGTAGTTAATCGATAAATGTTATTGAATTGAATAAAGAACTTTAATGTAGTCTTTGCAATTAAATATGAATATTAATATAGGTTTTGTAACCTTTGACAAAACTTTAGATATCTATATGGTATAGTGATGACTAAATGAATATGTTTACAAAATATTGTAACTAGGTAAGCTTAAAATAGATTATAAATTAGATTTACCCAAATGATCTATAAGCAATGAACTGGTGCCTAATACCATGTTTTAGTAAATTCCGTATAGGCTTTAATATTTAAATTATTTAAACGATGACTGAGGATAGAGTTGACATCAAGAGACATCAAGAGTCATCACAACCGAGTTGTTAGTTATTTTCAAATTTGATTAATGTAAAATTAATTTGTAAATATAATAAGTTAATAATAATTAAACACAAATGTTGTATTAAAATTTCAATAACATTTAATTAATTATATAAAGGCTAGAAAATTGTTCGACATATAAATAAAACACGTCGATTTAATAAACAAACGACTTTAAATCAATGGTTTAAACGTTAAATCATTTGTTGACACAAAATATGTCATCCCGGGATGACCGTATCGGAGATAACCATATATACGAGGCTAGGATGGGATAAAGATTTGATTGATGGAGAATCAAATGTCGATCAAAGAGGACCAATTATAGATTAGGAAAAATAAAGGAAAGTGATATGTTTATTCATGACCAAAGTGTCTGTAAATAGACCTCTTTCTCTTCATCTAATACATAAAAGAAAATCCCTAAACCCTACCATATATTTGATAAATGGTGGAACTATGGAGATGGCATTGAAAACCATAATTGAGGAGACAGAGGAATGAATGAACTAATAACTAAGGTGTTAGACTATCGGCAAGATAACAAGGAGGAGGAAATCTTCTATTTTAATCTATTCATTTATGTAAGTCTCACACTTAAAGGCTAAAAAATAAATGCCGATGATGCAGCAGGCATAACCAGAATTATTTCAAGCGACAAAGTGAGATCAATATTTTTTTACAACATTAAGTAAATAAGGTAGCTAACTAATTTCACTACATCGAATTTTTTATGAAAGTCATTAATCATCATTAAGCAATCTCATTCCACATAGGAGTGAATATGTAATAAGATATAAAGGGAGTATCAAGTGCATCATATAATGTGATAATATCAAACCATGATCAAACACAAATCATTAATTATAACATAAGGCTAAGATTCCCTTCATAACATTTCAGACTAATTTCATAGTTAGTTCAATTTTATATTTTCCACTCAAGCCTTATTGTTATCTGGTTACAAGATTGCTAGACAGTTACCTAAATTATTTAGGGGTTTTACCTGAATTTCCCTCAAATGTATCAGGATTGTTTATTAGATTACTGCAAAGACCTTACACTATCCAACATCAAATGTAATGTTGCGTTCACATAAATTGATGCCACAAAGGATTTACATGACCAATCGTAAAATATAAAGTTTGGAAAAATGGTGGCTATATATACCCTACATCACGACAAATCTATTATAATGTCGGATTTAGATAAACGGTTGTATAACAACCCGAAAAATTAACATGTTAATAATGATTTAATCAAAAATGAATTTTTAGTAAAGTTGTAAATTAGATGTCATATTTATAATCATTATGAAGGTTTTTCTAAGCATATCAGTTTGGTATATAATTCTAGTGGATTTGGAGTTATGGTTTAGGAGATATTGACTTTATGAGTCCAAAAATTAGCACCTATAACTAATAATTGCAATTTATAATATTATAAAAATAAGTATGTTTTATATAGTTGGTTAAGAGCACTTGGAGAGGTCATGAGCTCAATTCTGGCAAGCAACATAATTTGATTTTTACAAAAAACCTAACAAAAGGATCCATATCCAGGGGTTTTGTATGTGTGTATGAGATAGAGGTAGGAAAAAAAGGTATAGTAAAAATGTATTGTCGATATATACGGATACACACATATATATAAGGACAAATATGATGTTTATGCTCCTATATATATGTATGTATGTATGTTTGTATGTACGTATGTATATGTATAGCAAATATGTGATAACCCGGATTTTGGTCATCTGATAATTGAATAATTGTCTGATTTTATTCGGTTATACATATAAAGCTTTGATAATTAAAATATATCTGGATGTATATAATGGATTCGAACTAGAATAAATGCTGATATCTGAATAGATATTTTAAACAGTTGGAAATGATAAATTTTATAATAAAATAACAAAGATAAAAATAGTATGCAAACTTTATAAGTTGAAATTTATAAGTATATATATATAGATTTATAAGTGTGTGTATATATATATGAATATATATATTTTGCCTTGGGAAGTTGGATACTTGAAAGTTATAAAAGTGAGGATATCTATAGTATTAACATTTACATATGATAATTATAATACATATATGTATGTATATCTATAGTAATTCGAAGCTTTGTTATGAATTCAATATATGAAAATTTTCAAAATACTTAAGATCAATATTATTAAATTCAAAAGTATGATAGTTTAAGTAGGATTTAAATAAAAGATTAAAATCTTTTCCTTTTTCTCATACTTGAAATATAAATATAAAAAAAGACATAAGTATTAAACATTTGTAAGAAAATAAATTAATAAATTAGCAATTGTAGCTAAGATTATATGCACAGTTAACAAGTGGCATTAGTTCCTTTTAATAAAAATTGTATAGATTAAATATTTATAGAATCAGGCTGCAAAGATTCATTCCAGTTTCTCAAAATCCATTCTCATTCTTCATCTTTTATTTTTTAATACAAATCAAAGGAGCTGAAATTAAAAAAATTAAAAAATATCTCAAATCTCAACCTGAATCATCAAGCAAATCAAATTCATCCCAGATTTAAGCAAGGAGCATCTCATAATAATGAAAAATAAAAGATCAAAAGCTGGTGCCTGTATCATAAACCAGCTGAAACAAACCAAAGAAAATACAACAGTAAAAATTGAAATTCGTGCAACAAGATAAAACAAATACAAAGTTGAAAGCAAATCAAGTTATAATTCAAGATCAAGTTTCAATGAACTGTCAGATTCCAAGCTTTCTCTGCTTTGCATGTGCAGGTGGGTAATGATTTATTTAAAAGATTTAAACCTGTTTAAAATCTTGGAGCATGCAGTATTACTTTAAAGTGAAATATGATATGAGTTCGCATGAAGGTTTAAAAGAAAGAATGCATAAGTATATGTAAGTCAATATAGTTATATATGTATGGAAACAAAAGTTGCTCTGTTCTACAGGTTTAAATTTGTTCAATTATCAAACCTCTCTTTCCCTGATCATCTTTAGGCTTTGATTTAGTATAATCTTTTATTATGACAAGATCTATTTTTTTTGAAAATAAGTTTTAAGTTAAACATGGAAGCAGTTTTATCTGGAAGATAAATAGCAGTAAAGATTAACCATATCAAAAATTCAATCTCAAATATTAAATATTTCATCTGTATATCCTAAATTGTATTTGAAAACTATGAATTTTAAAAATAAAACTAGGAATTTTAAGATTGTAATTCTTGAAAGATGGAAGGATGAATGAAATTCATATCTAGGGCGATTTCTGGTGGTCAGTGAAGTTTGAGGGATTGGAATTATGGTTAGTGGTAGTGGAGGAGTGGACGAGCTCAACTAAAATGGTGGGCGAATCTTTAGTTCACCGTTGGGATAGAGAATCGTTGATTTAGGGTTTAGTGGTGGTGTTGTTGAGGTATTTACGACGTTGTTGATGGACCAGGTTCGATCGCGATGGGGGAAAATTGAGGCAGAAGTAGTGGCGTAGCTTCTGATTGATGGGCGAGGGATCTCATGGTCGAGATCAACGGCGATGGTGGGATTTCTGATCGAGGGCTTTTATTCCTGTTTGACTTCATAGGCTCATTTTCGATTTTGAGCTTGATGCTCAAGATGGATGGGCGGAATCGTTAGTGTGTGTAGCCGTCGACTTATCAGGGATGGTGGTGATGCTTTGACCATCTGTGCACGTGTACGAGCGTTTCTCGTGTTAGTTTTTATCTGGGTATGTGGTTCTCGGGTGGATGGTAATGGCTTCGAGATCGATCTCATGTACGTGAGGTTTTGTCTCGAGTTTTGTTTTGTGTTGTGCGCGAGTAGTTTCTAGTTTAAGTACAGTTTAAAATTTAAAAAAGTTAAAAAAAAGAGAAGAAGGGGGAAGGTTGAGCCTGGGATTGAGGATGGGTAACCCTATGTTTGTCTCGGGTATTTATAACTGTTTTAAATTTAATAAAGGAAAGATTTAAAATTTTGAATGGATCTAGTTTAAATTATTTCTTGAATCTAATTCTTTATAAAATAAATGATATATCTCGATTTAAGAAAGGGTAAGATTTTTTTAACTTAAAGTATCAAGATAAATGATTTATCTTAAAAGTAATTAAGGACTTGGATAATTAATGATTAATTAAATTAATGAAGTGATTAAAGGGAAATCAATTAATTAATGATTTTGGATTAATTCAATTATTGTTAATGATTAAAGGATAGTTGGTTATTGTAAATAATCTATTTAGATAAAGATTTTTCCTTAATTAAGATCTTTTTAAACATAAGGGGTTAAGGAATTATTTAATTAATTTTAAATGATTAGTTAGATAATTAATTAAAGAAATTAATTAGTGATTAATTAAGATAATCACTTATGAATTAATTAAGTGTAATTACTTGGTGAAGTAATTAAGGAATAATTATTGAATGTAACAAGGTAAAGGGTAATTATTTTATAAAGAAATTTTAGGATAATTACTTTATGAAAGTAATTAAATGGAAGTGATTAAGGGTTAATCACTTAGTGTTATTAATTAAAGAATTAATTAATAAAATTAATTAAAGGGTTAAGGTTAATTAATAATTACTTATTAAGGTAATTAAATACAAAAAGTGATTAATCAATGAAAGTAATTAAGAGGATCATTAACGAAGGAAATAATTTAAAGATTAATTTATAATTAAAGGATAATTAATCTATAATGAAGGTTTAATTACTAAATATAATTAAAGAGTAATTAATCAAGAGTGATTAATTAAAAAGGATAATTAAGGGACAATTACTTAGTGTAATTAAAGAATAATTAATCAAGATGATTAATTTAAATGAAATCAAAGGTTAATTACTTATTGTAATTAAAGAATAATTATTCTAGGAAGATTAATTAAGGTATATAATTCAGTATTTAATCAATTTGTAATTAATTAACGATAAGTAGGTTAGATTAATAGTAATCAAAGTGATTAACTAAGAATGGATCAAACTTTGTTTATAGAGGAGTAATAAATATTGGACGAGTTAATGAAATGGTATGATAAATGATATTGGATGATTGGAATGTGTTATATTTGATATGAGATATGTGACGCTATGTGATATAATATGTTTAGTTTAAACTATGGTAACGGGGTATCTACTGATAATGAATTACTGTGTAAAGGTGACACCCTGTATTTAAAGCTTTGAAATGTATTTCACTTGAATAACTTGGTTTAAGATGACTTGGGATTCGAAGAGGCCAGGGACGGGTATCAGTAATACCCGAAACCGCTTCGATTAATAAACCAAACTCTTTTTAAATTGGACATGTGAAATAATACCGACTGAAATGGAATAATTTATTAACATGGACATTTAACCTGAAATTGTTGTGTGTGATAAATGTTTGACTTTAAGAACTCGTAAAAGGTACGAGTTACCCTAGAAATTCATTTGTGATATAGTTTGGTATTTCATAATTTATAGGATTACTCACATTAGTTTCCAGCCTGACCCGGGTGTTACTTTGATGTAATGCTCGGGTCAGGCCGAGTATTACAGATTTTCAGGTAAGGACGTTCTAGAGCTCAAGAGGCGAGATGGATAGCAGGAACGTATGGAGAGTATTCCGCTGTGTTACATTGTTATTTATCATGGGACATGTTATTTTAAAATGTCCAATGTTGTGTAATGGTTGTAACTCTGATGTATAAAAATGTATGTGTTCTGCTACAGTTCTTCTTTATAAAATTGTTATTTATTTGACATTATATTTTGATCCGCTACGAATGTGAGATTCTATGTTTCATTTATGTTTCTTCTTTCTCTTTCTTCTTTTTCCCTAACTATCTGGAATTTTCGAGATCGAAATTTCTAGGTCGTTACAAAATGTGCTAATACAATTTGGTAACTATGCGCCAATTTAAATTGTACGAAATTATGGATATGTACAAGCCAAAATTTTGGTTGTTATATTTTAAATGTTTAATTAATTTTAAATATTTAAAATAATTGAATTTTTGGATTTAATAATCAAATATAGGGAATAACTAAATATTTGAGTTGTGAATTAAATGTCAATTAAATGGATCTAATAATTTATTTAACTCCATTTAACCAACAAATAGTATCGGTAAGTTCAATTTGAAAATTTATTTACAAATATAAATAGATTTAATAAATATCGATAATTAAATATTCAAATCCATGAAATTAGCCTTCTGAGGCACAATCTCGGATTTCGATGAAACCAGTTTCATTGGAACTGTAATGGTGAATTATATTACGTTGTCGAATTTCGTAGCAATACTACATATCGTTTGGTCGTGCGAGATCGAAACGCGTTAAAATTAATATCGAAATTTAATATAATAACTAAGTCCAAAAACCTATCTTTTGCATATGATCGAATCAGGTCTCGAAACAAGTTCCATTGCATTCGGAATAAGAGTAAAACATTAGGAATGCCAGACGGCATGTCTCGTTTTGGAGTTCGACATTTTCGATTATATTTTGCTAAATAATTTCAAAAAAATTAAAACAATATTTATATGCACCATCGTTTCATAGCCCACACACCCATCCTTTCACAGCCTACAAACATTTTGGCGGCTCGAGAAACCTTTTGTTGTGGAAAGAAGAAACATAATCATTTTGTCTATTTATTTATTGTTTACTATATTTTATTGGTTATATAAACACAAGCTTTGAATATACTTTACCATTTTTCTTCTCCCCACCTCTCTGTAATTAGCATCCTTCATTTCCAGTGAATGGAAAAAATAATGCCCTATTCAAAATTTCAAAATCAATTATTATACTCATCGAAAAATCTCATAAATTTTTTTAAACTCGAGCGAGCTAGATATACCATTCCATATCGAAATTCGATCATGTTTTAGCGAGTTTGACCATTTGGAGCTGCTATAGGTGGGGTTTTAATTTTCGAATGATTAAGGCACCATTTGGCGAATCTAAGGTTGAATATGAAATTCTCATGTTGAAAACACTTTGTAGCCAAAATTGGGAAGCTCTGGAAGAGTCTAGTGGGATGCGTCCACTGTACGGATGGAAGTGATGAGCATCAGGTCGCGAATAAATGGGGCGACGCGACTTCGAACTTGAGGGATCCGGATGGTTGTTCTCGCATAATGCGGCGCGTTGGCAAAGTCGATTCATCAATCGGACGAGTGTTGCTCCATGTCATGGACAAATCATGCACGCATGAATGCGTTTTGGCATCGTGCACGTTACTTGGAGTATGGATAAGATGAGAGGTAGTGGAGGGGTGTAATTGTAAATCTTTCATTATTTGTTTGTTTTTAATTTAATTAAATTATTGATAACTTCTAAATTGTATATCTCATTCATACGAGGTCAAGGTGGAGTGTCGTTCGTTGCATTGCATGTCGTTCATTGCATTGCACTAGTATGGACATTATCTTTGTAATGAAGTTTGTTTGGAAGAATTTGAGGCAAGTGAAAATTCGGCTAAAACTGAATGACCATCCGTTTAAGCCCATAATCCGGACGTTTCGGCTGAAACGAAAACCAATGCGAGTTTAACTCACATTTAATTTAATTATATCATATCCATGATGTTATAAATGTTTATCGATTGTTTGGATGTTAGTCAAATTGTTTGATTGCTTTTTTTGATTACATTTCCAATTGGAAAATGGATGATATATTAATTTGATCGTTACAAACCAATATGATTATCTATATGTTATCCATAACCATTGTTTTGCAGGAAAAATATGTGAAGAGACTCAAAGGGGGTTTCTCATCATAAATTATTTATTTAAATCCATATGTTGTTATTGATGATTAATTGAAATTAATTTTGATATTTCATTTAGTAGTTTAAATGTCATTATAGCGATTTTCGCTGTAACGACCCAGAATTTCTGTTAATTAAAATTCGTATATTTAATTAATTTGAATTATTAATAAGTGAAATTTATAAGTCAAATAAATTTTATTTCGAATAATTGGATTTAATTGGATAATTAAATCGATAATTTAATATGTGAGAATACAGAAATAATTGAAAATTGGGTTAAATATGATTGAAATTGATTCGTAAAATTTTATTTTATCATAGTGGAGTTAGAATGATGTTATAGAACTTTTAAAATCGAATCAAGAGTTTATTTGTGAAAATTGAATATTTAATTGACTAGCGAAATTAGCCGTTTTTCGAACAGTCTCAGAATTGGACGATACTAGTTCCATTGGATCCGTAATAGTTTGTTATTACCGGATTTCAATTTTCGTAACAATCAGAGTTGTCGTTTGATCGTGGCAGCCCGAAACGCATCGAAATTGTTTTAATATTAATTTGGCGAGTTAAAATAGTCATTTTTCAAAAAGTCTCGGATTTCGACGAAACCAGTTTCATCGGATCCGTAATGTAATATTATTGTAAGGTTTCAACTTTCGTGTCAATCGGATTTACCGTTTGTCCGGTGCAAGCTAAAACGCCTAGAAAATTCGTTAAATCAGATTAATTCAAATCGAACGTTTATTGCCATAACTCGCACAGATGACCGAGTTAGCTCCCGAAACACGGTCCATTGTGTTCGGAACGTGAGGTAAATCTTAGGAACGCCAACCGGCGCGCTTCGTTTGGAGTTCGGAAAATCCGGGATGAATAGTGTTCGTTGAATTTTCTATAAAAGCCCTTCACTTTTATCATTTGCATCGAAACAAGACTAGGGTTTCAATAAACTGCAGGCCGCCTCATTAATCAATCTATGGCCAAAAATTGTTCACCTTCTACCCTCAAAATCTCTTGATCCGTGCAGAATTTGCAGAAACTCTCAACTAGAGACTTGAAGAGCACGAAGAGATCTCGATATCCAACAGCTATGATCGCGAATGGTGCTACGGATTGGTGGCAAAGGGAGCTCGAACGGCCGGCCGTTGCTTACGAATTCCCATGCAAATAGACGGCCGAGTTCATAAATATTGTGGTCGAAGGAAGCTCTTGTCACAAGCTTTCTAATGGTGTAACCTGATCGTCTTCAAGTAGATCGTGGTGGTCGCAAAAATTCGAAGAGGGGGGCCGGCCGATAGGTTTGGGCTTGCGTGTAAATACTGGGGAGAAGGAAGATGCAGGGGATGGCTTGGATTGCAGGGGCATGGGATCCACGGCTGAGATTCTATTTAGGTTTAAAAATATAAAATTTTGTTGTAAATTTTATATAAAAAAATTCGTGTAAACTTTAAAAATTCATATCTTTTTCAAACGGGGTCCGTTTTGGATGAAACGAATTGCGTTAGCTTCGTTTTGTCGAGCACTACGCAATGGAGCTAGTTTGGAGTTGATTGGAGCAAGCAAAAATTTTGGATAAAATTAAACGTGCGTTTAATTTTATTCGAAATAAAAGCTGAAACGAAATTGAAATCAAGGTGAGAACTTCTCACTCAATCGAATCGGTTTCGATTTTAATTTTAAATAGTTAGATTTAAAATTTTTGATGGTATGCATGGATGATAAATTATTATCTGTTGATTGTTAAAATAGACATTATGCGCCGTTAGTAAGCGGATGTTATTTATTAAAAACATATACTGCGAATATTTCACAGTACAGTGGAATAGACATTATGCGCCGTTAGTAAGCGGATGTTATTTATTAAAAACATATACTGCGAATATTTCACAGTACAGTGAAATTGGTGTTATTTATGTACTTGGAGTTGATTTCCCGCATTATATAGCAGATGAGACCCTATTGCGCCGTCTATTAAGCGGATAAAAATTTATAAATCCCATATACCGCGATAATTCCGTACTACAGCGGAATTGGTATTGTGCTAATGTTTGTGGATGCAGGGAAACATGTTGGAGGGATCCAACTGGATTCCTCAATTGTATTGATTTATTTACAGATATTATGATTATTTGTTGATTATCATATCGATATATGATATTTGGATGTCGTGATTGACTATTTGGTGCTGCTGCATCATCGGATCCATTTCTGAAGTTTTAAAATAATGATTTTGGCTTTAAAAGGAATTTTAAAGTGATTTCAAAAGTATACGTTTTATTAAATTTTGAATTGTTAAAATAAATAAACGTTAAAATTTTATTTTCATAAAAGTTATGATTTTTCGAAAATAATGCTTAAGTATGATTTTGAAGTATATAAGCTTTAAATAACGATTTTTAAGTTATTAAAAGAATAAATTGGTTTAAATTAGGATTTTTGAATTATTAAAAACGATGTATATAAAAGACTTATAAAATTGATATTTTATAAATTAAAAATATTAGAATATTAAAACGAGTTTTTATAAGTGTTAAAAATGAAATAAAAATGGATTTCATAAGTGAACGGAATTTATAGATTTATAAATTGTGAAGTTATAAAATGAATAGATTTTGTAAAATAGAAGATTTATAAGTAATTATCTTATAAATCGGATTTTGGCATTTAAATGAGATATAAATGGAATTTGTTAAAAATGAGATTTATAAATCAAAGCTTATAAATAGAAATGGAATTTATAAACATTGTTTATAAATTCGAAATCAATTGAATTTGATAAATTGAATATTAAAGTTTATTAAAGGAAATATATTCACGATTTTGGACAGTGAATACATTATTGAATAAAATGGTCATATTTGGCAAAATGGATATTATTAAAAGAAGTTGATTATTTTAACGATGTTTTAAAATGGATTAAATATCGAAAACATAGATTTCAACATTCATTGTTGAAATAGACGTTTTCGAGAAATAAGGAAATGGTGGACTATAACACAGTTGTTATAGTAAATGATTTCCGAAAGGAAATGTTTTTGTATAGTATTGGGATTTATATATCTATCTAAATTTCGAATCCCTATACTAGTGATTTTGGGTCGTCGTAACGATGTTTTACGCAACATTCGTTTTGACTCAAATAAATGTGTTTAAGCGCACGTTTTCCTTAAGAAATGAAATATATACATAATTTCGATTTAAGTATATTGAATATTTTCCAAGTGTTGAAAATGAATGGATTTGTAAATTACTTATTATTTAATAAGTATGGAAATGTTTTCCAATATGAACTGAATATTTTGGGACTTTATCTTTTAAAGATAAATTGAAAACGAATATTAGAAATCGATTGGGAAATTGTATATTCATAGATATTTTGGAATTGTAAATTCACTAGGGAATTTATAAAAGAAAGGGGAATTTGTTTAAAAATAAACGTTGATTTATTTTTGAACTGTGGGAATAAATTTACGGATATGGAACGTAAATATAAAGTAAATCGGTAAGGATTTATTTAATTGGTTTAAATAAACCATTTTGAAATGAAAGTATTTTCGCGTAAGGAAAAGGATTGAAATTTGTTTTTCAAAAGTGATAAAGGTGAAAAGTGATTTGAAATTTGTTTTCAAATGGTTGAAGTGTGGAAATTATATATCTAGTAAAGATATTTTGGAAAGTAAATAATTTGGAAAATTATTTGGAATTTGGTGATGTTGAGCACGCCTATTGATAGTTAAATAATCCGACTATCAATATTTACCTTTAAATAGGTATTTGTTGTGATTTGCTTGAATTTGAATGAACCACTTATTTTTGAATAAGCGCTTACTATTCGGGTTAGCCGGGAAAGGACCTTGGGGTCGTATAACCCATTCCGAATATGTGATACGTCGTTATGGATTGCATTTGATGACCGGTGTTGAAGACCGGATATTTGTGAAAATGGAAGGATTACCGTCGAGTTACTCTACATCGGCTGATCTCCGATATAGAGGTTTTATCACCCTTAGTGACGGGAAGTCCGGTCGTGATTAGTGAATATCCGGATTGCAAGGACTTTTTTGGAAGTGCCTTCGGTTCTGTTCGAGCCCGGAACAGACTTGTATGGATTGTATGTCTGACATTACAAGTTGAGATATAATGCTGATTTCTTTCAAATATATTTCTGTTGGCGGCGGAGAATTTATTCTCTTAGCTTAACACCCTTCTCTGAGACATACGAGCTTAGAGGTTATATAGTTGAAGGTTATTAGTGATATACTCCCAATTTGGTAGTGTGGCATGCTGAGTGTTGCTGTGAAATGATCGTTGTTTGATCATTTGTGATATGATCATTTGTTTGATCATTTATCTTGGTGATCATTTCTATGATGATTTGATTGACCCAAAGCACAGCTTTTGTCTAAAGCGTGGCTTTGTGGATGAGACTTCGTCGGACCTCACACCCCGGAAATGGTCAAAACATGAAGGATGCGGCAAGGTTATTAGGGGGTAGCGCCCCTTTAGTGTATGTCATTCCTTCTGGATAGAGGTGGTATCATGGAATGGAGCCCAGATACTTAGCATATGTGGTTACTGCATTATTATTCTTATGTGGTTGTTGGAAATCGAGGATCCTCGGATAGATCGGTTACGATCGGGGGATGACATATTCGTGTCAATAGTTACCCAGTTAGGGGTAACCCGGCATTGTGTTGGCAGAGATCCGGTTTGTTCTCGGGTCATCTTTCCAGAGGCGTACCTATGTGGCAATGGGAAGTTCCTTGGCTTGACCATTTGTTGGAAATCCAAAGAAACAATACGATCTTGTATGGTTTTAGTTGTAGAACCTATCATTCACTTATGGTGGCGCCCCACTGTTTGGATGGTAGCTATAGTAGGCATAAGTGCGAAATGCCTATGCTGGCTAAGATTTATATCTTTATTTTCGAAATGATTTTTCCTACACTATGCACTAGTAATAATATCAAATGTTTCTTTTTAATGCATATCAAGCATCTTTGACTATCATAAGGATAAATCTCCTCCGATTTTGCGTTTGCATTGTGTGTGTGTGCGGGAGGCCTTATGGTAGTCTCATTTTTAAAAAAAAAGCATTGTGAATTGACTTTAAAAATATTCCTCTATTTTGTTTTAAAGATAAACTGTTTTAAGTTCCCACGCCAGTCTCATGACTGACTTGGAGTTTATTGTTTCCCTTCCTAAACTCTGGGTGCCCACCAATTTCCACACGGGCAGTCTAGAGTCAGGTTTATCAGGTTATTCTGGATTTAGGAGTGTTATGGAGCTCAGGAGGCGAGCTACATATCGAGACGTACCACTTGTATATGATATTATACTATGTATTATTCCGCCATGTATTCTGTATGAGGACAAGTTTATATAACTGTCCATTGATGTATTGACTCTGTTGTCTATTGTTGTTGTAAACTCTGATAATGATGTAATGTATAAAATGTATAGTTCTTTGTTTAAAGATTATTCATTTATCTATTATATGTTGTTCCGCTACGATTGTGAGATTCTGATATTGTTCTGTTGTCTCTTTCTGTTTTGTTCTTTTTTTCCTCTCTTCTTCTATCTTTTTCTTCTTCTTTAATCCTAATGGTTCGATTTTTTCGGCTTTCGATTGCTCAGAAGTTGATACAGTGGACGTATTGATGTCGGCATTCGTGGACGAAAAATCGCAGTCGTTACATTTGGTATCAGAGCTTATGGTTAAGCGACAACCATGGCTCTGTTGGGTATAACTCATTAGAGATAGAGTCGGCGGTACTCTAGAATGAGTGTTAGTGTAATAATAGATACGAGTGCATATTTGTTAGTGAATATAAATTGTTTTATATTGTGTTTGCTTATCCGTTGAGCTGTTTGTGAATTCTGGTCGATAGATGGGACGCCATATTATCGATAGGGATTTCTAAACTCTTAAACGAGGCAAGTTGACATAGTATCGTTTTAAATTGGGTAAATGAAATAATTTTACCTTGATTATATTTTATATGTATAAAGGAATAATTTTTCGGAATTATTAAAGCGTATATGAATTGATGGTTGATTGTTGAATAAGTTAAATAAAACCACAGTTGTAAAAGAATAATTGTATAAGCAATTGAATTATAAGATGGAGTTATAATTAAAATGATTTACACTTGTGAAATAATCTGATATATAAGAAGTGAAATTATATAAGTAAAAGGGTTTGTAAATGTGATTTATAATCTGAAAATAAAATTCCAGAGAAGTGTTTTGAAAGGATTTGATATTTTGGAAAATTGTTTTGGAATGATAAAAGCTCTAAACTCTTTTCGGTCGTTGGAAAATAATCCTGATGATGATGGCCACATCATTAGAATTTATTTTCGGGTTTCCAAAAGAGGAATTGCTGGCAGATTATTTTAAATGAAAGTTGTTTGGAAAATTTGGATTTGGTTTTGGAAATTCAAAAGATAATTTGAATTGATTTCAAAAATGGTTTTGAAAGGTTGAAAGGATTCTGGAATCTTATTTAAAATATTATGAGAATGATAAATGAGTTGATAACTTATACAATTTGAATTTCGAAAGAATAAATTTAACTTAAAGGATGGAGTTAAATTAAAGAAAAGTTAAATAGGATTGGAATTTGAATTGCATTTATAAGTGAAAACTTAAGTTAAGTTAAACAAAAGGTGTTTGAAAAGGAATATAACTTAAGTGAAGTTGAATGAAGTTGATTTTGGTATCGAAGTAAATTAATAAGTGAATTAATGAAGTGAAGTCATTAAGAATTTGAACTTGAGTTATATAAATGAAATTCAACTTTAAATTGTTAAAGGAATTAGCAATTGAATTGATAAATGGATTGCATGTTAATCAATTGAATGCAAATAAATTGATATGGAATAATGAATGTAAGTGTAAATTCATTAAAAACTAATGTTATTGGAAGTTGAATAAATTGAATGGAAGTCAATTTTATATGATCCAATTGGAATTAAAAGTGTTGAACCAAATTGAATGTAAAGTGAATAAATTTGGTTGTATTGAATAAACATTGGTTGTTATTTGATTGTTGATTGATTGTATATAATTCATTAAGTATTAATGAAATTGAATTAGCGAAATTGCAAGCTATGTAATTGAATTCAAATGGATAATATGTAAACTTGAATAGAATTGATTTGGATTGAAAGTAAACTAATGTGAATTAAATTAGTGAATGTAAACTAATTGGAAATGAATGTTGATAAAATCCAATGTAAATGAATCAAATGTGATTTAAATTGAAAACCAATTCATTGAATATTAATGAGAATATAAATGAATATTGATTTGGTTATGGATGATAGTTGGTTGATGTTTGCATTTGCTATGTTGGCACATGTAGTTGTTGTGTTGCTATATGTTGTATATTGATACTATTTTCATATATGCATGATTCTCATGTTGTTGTTGAGTGTTTAGTGGGTGCGGATTGCGCTTGCTTCGCTTTTGGAGCTCGCTTTCGTGCTATATTAGCCGTATATGCTCGCTAATAATATAAATAAGGTACATATCTCGGATTACATACCATACTTTTACACTTTTTTCCCTGCGGGATGCCTGATAACTTGATGGGATGTATATTTGTGATATATACACTGTCATTTTTTTTCGGATCGAGCCGCGCAAAGGAAACTATGGCGAATTTTTTCGAAAATTTAAGGCGTTTGAATATTTTTGAGAAAATTGGAAATTTTTGATAACTAAGTTTGGATTTGGAAACTTAGTAAAGATTTTGTAAGGAGTTTAACTATGAATTTTGGGAAAGTTAAACAGTTAAGAGATTTGAAAAATCTAAATTGAACGGTTTGTTTTAGAAAGTTAATGGATTATGTAAATTTTTCTTACTTGGTAATTTCGAGGACGAAATTCTTTTAAGGGGGGAAGTATGTAACGACCCAGAATTTCTGTTAACTAAAATTCGTATATTTAATTAATTTTAATTATTAATAAGTGAAATTTATAAGTCGAATAAATTTTATTTCGAATAATTGGATTTAATTGGATAATTAAATCGATAATTTAATATGTGAGAATACAGAAATAATTGAAAATTGGGTTAAATATGATTGAAATTGATTCGTAAAATTTTATTTTATCATATTGGAGTTAGAATGATGTTATAGAACTTTTAAAATTGAATTAAGAGTTTATTTGTGAAAATTGAATATTTTAATATTTAATCGACTAGAGAAATTAACCGTTTTTCAAACAGTCTCAGAATTGGACGAAACTAGTTCCATTGGATCCGTAATAGTTTGTTATTATCGGATTTCAATTTTCGTAACAATCGAAGTTGTCGTTTGATTGTGGCAGCCCGAAACGCATCGAAATTGTTTTAATATTAATTTGGCGAGTTAAAATAGTCATTTTTAAAAAAGTCTCGGATTTCGACGAAACCAGTTTCATCGGATCCGTAATATAATATTATTGTAAGGTTTCAAATTTCGTGTCAATCGGATTTACCGTTTGTCCGGTGCAAGCTAAAACGCCTAGAAAATTCGTCAAATCGGTTTAATTCAAATCGAACATTTATTGCCATAACTCACACAAATGATCGAATAAGCTCCCGAAACACGTTCCATTGTGTTCGGAACACGGGGTAAACCTTAGGAATGCCAACCGGCATGCTTCTTTTGGAGTTCGGAAAATCCGGGAAGAATAGTGTTCGTTGAATTTTCTATAAAAGCCCTTCACTTTTCTCATTTGCATCAAAACAAGACTAGGGTTTCAATAAACTGCAGGCCGCCTCCATTAATCAATCTATGGCCGAAAATTATTCACCTTCTTCCCTCAAAATCTCTTGATCCGTGAAGAATTTGCAGAAACTCTCAACTAGAGACTTGAAGAGCACGAAGAGATCTCGATATCCAACGGCTATGATCGCGAATGGTGCTACGGATTGGTGGCAAAGGGAGCTCGAACGGCCGGCCGTTGCTCACGAATTCCCATGCAAATAGAGGGCTGAGTTCATCAATATTGTGGCCGAAGGAAGCTCTTGTCACGAGCTTTCTAATAGAGTAACCTGATCGTCTTCAAGTAGATCGTGGTGGTCGCAAAAATTCGAAGAGGGGGGGGGGCCGAGGGGTTTGGGCTTGCGTGTAAATACTGGGGAGAAGGAAGACGCAGGGGATGGCTTGGATTGCAGGGGCATGGGATCCACGGCTGAGATTCTATTTAGGTTTAAAAATATAAAATTTTGTTGTAAATTTTATATAAAAAAATTCGTGTAAACTTTAAAAATGCATATCTTTTTCATACGAGGTCCGTTTTGGACGAAACGAATTGCGTTAGCTTCGTTTTGTCGAGCACTACGCAATGGAGCTGGTTTGGAGTTGGTTGGAGTAAGCAAAAATTTTGGATAAAATTAAACGCGCGTTTAATTTTATTCGAAATAAAAGCTGAAACGAAATTGAAATCAAGGTGAGAACTTCTCACTCAATCGAATCGGTTTCGATTTTAATTTTAAATAGTTAGATTTAAAATTGTTGATGGTATGCATGGATGATAAATTATTATCTATTGATTGTTAAAATAGACATTATGCACCGTTAGTAAGTGGATGTTATTTATTAAAAACATATACCGCGAATATTTTGCAGTACAGTGAAATTGGTATTATTTATGTACTTGGAGTTGATTTCCCGCATTATATAGCGGATGAGACCCTATTGCGCCGTCTATTAAGCGGATAAAAATTTATAAATCCCATATACCGCGATAATTCTGTAACAACCCGCATATTTAACGATTTTACATTTAAATGTTTAATTTAAATATAGCGTCGTTAGTCGGATTTTTGAGTCCGAAATGTTACTTTTTGCAAGCGGCCGAACTGGAGCTCGGAACTACCTCCATTGGTTCCAAAATGGCGTTTGCGATCTTTTTGAGTATAATCTTTGATATGTTTGGAGTTTGGGAAATTTTGACCCTTTTTCTATTGGGTTTTGGGTTTGGGTTCAGCCCCAGTCTCCACTTAACCCTCTAACTCAGCCCCTTCTCTTCATTCATCTCCATTTCATTTCGTTTCGTTTCTCAAGCAAAAACTGAAAATGATGGAAGGGAAAGAGAAATAGAAATTTACAAGCCCTAATTCCATTTGCAAACTCCAAATTCTTGCCCCAAAATCATAGAGAAGCCATTGGTAAGCTCCTCTTCATCTTCTCTATCTCTTTCTCTCTTAAATCTCAGAAATTTCCTAAACCTAATTTAGGAAAATACTTGTATTATTCTTAGATTGAAGCTAGTAGAGTTGAAGTGGAGATTTGTTGGTCTTCTCCTTGCAAATTGAACTCCTTCTTCTTTGTTTTTGAATTAGAAGGTGAGATTTTTATCTCACATCTATGTTGGGTTGTTATGTATGAATTCCCAACAATTATTCATGTGCAATTGCTTATGATTCGGATTGGTTTTATGAAAATTGCAAATTTTGGTGTTTTGGAAGTATAAAACTCTAGAATCATAGTTTGAGGTTTGATCATGTGTTTGGAGTTGGGTAAGAGAGCCAATAGCGCTGGGTTGTCGTTGGGCATAATTCCCTAGCGTCGTTGCTCGTCGATTGCATTTTGAAGGAGTGTTTCCTTCGTTAGAAAGACTGAGATACAGCCATAAGGCTCAGTCAGTCGACTGACCTTCTGCAGTCAGTCGACTGGCTGTAGCCAATTGGCGTATCAAGGCCGTAAACAGAGACAAGAAGTCTCTGTTTCCTGCAACCAGTCGACTGGCCATTTTAGTCAGTCGACTGAATTCAGGAAATAGGAATTTGGTGTCTGGATCGGTCGACTGACTGCAGTGAACCAGTCGACTGACCTGCCTCATTTTGCCTAATGTGCCTATTTGTTTGTAATTCCCACTTTTATCGATTTAAATTTTATTCCAATTAGTTGCTTATGCATATTTGACAATGATGATTCCTTTTTGACTTCATCCACGAGTTTTTATAAAATAATCTTCTAAAATCACATTTAAAAGTTCGTTTCTCCAATTTATAAATTCTATTTAAAACACACACTTTCGCACTTCGAGCGAAGTGGAAGGAAGATTAAATGGTTAGGTAAAACACGGACCATGAATCCCTGCGTTTGTCTTTCCGATTAGTCCCCGACCTATTCGATTGATCGTTTTGACCTTCGGGTTTGGTTTATCGATGATATGAGGTAAACTTTGTACTGCTTTGAGTGTGAAGGTGACTGACGGATAGTAAACCGTTTAGTGCGAACGGGTGATTATGGGACATACGTTAACACTTTTCGGATTCCTTTTCGGGAGTTGTGACACATTCCGCCAGTTAGTGGTGTCTAGTACTGGGTCTTCGACCTTCACCACTATGGCTTGTCGCCCTATAGTATCGCTTCCGATGTTGGTCTTTATGAGCCGCATGGGTGATATTGGGTTTGTGCCTTCGGGTTTGTCACCCTATAGTATCGCTTTCTATGTTGGTCGTTATGAGCCGCATGGGTGATATTGGGTATGGAGTCTTCGGGCTCACGGATCCTTGTTTATACAGTACTGAGCTCGAGCAATTTTATGATGTTTCATTAATATGTATATTCCCTTGGTATCGCCCTTCGGTGTTGGTCTTTTTGAGCCGCATGATGTGTAGAGATTACCTTATGGAACTTGTATACCTTATGGGTATTTGTTATTTGCCTTTTGGCTTGATTTGGGATAATTGTATCCTTTGTTTATCGATGTCGCCGATGATATGAGGCTTGTTCTATATGATTCATCTTTTGTTGATGATTGTGTTATCTCTTTTAGAGATATTTGTTATACTTTGTAACCTTGCAGGTTTATTGTTGTTCAGTTTATTTAACTGATTTGTTTAGCTAGACTGACCCGTGTATTTTATACTCGGGTAAGGCCGAGATGTTTCAGGTTAGGTACTTTGGACTTAGCCTATTTTGCTTCCGCATGGACTACTTCGCTAGCTTCTTTTTGTCATAGCTTTTGTGTAGTCCTATTATGTTGTAACTCTGATATTTATTCTTGTGAACTCGTCTGTATATTGTGGTTTGTTATACCACTTGACATGTATTATTTTGTATACTCTGCTATGTATCAGTATATGTGTATATGATGGTTTACTGTTCTGTGATGTATATTGCATTTGAGTTGTTATATTATGTTCTGATAGATCCTCTAGCCACCTATGGTTTTGTTTTAAGTATTCATTGGATATGTCGATCTGCTTGGTAAGGCAATTGTCGATGTATTCAATAGATAATTAAAGCAAGGCTATAGATGGTCGCTCCTAAACAGCCTTATTCTCTGCGTTAGCAGACGGTATTATCTATTAATACTCTTTGCTAGCGTGGGTATAGAGGTGGGGCATCACAGCATGGTATTAGAGCGAGGTTCAGAACAAAATATGATAAACACAGAATAAAGCACATATTACGATACATCAGAGTGTGATAAGTGATACAAATCTTTGAATCATCGTGCCTCTCTATTCCTTCTACCATCAATGGTTAGATAGGATTTGGGAATATGCCTAGGAATGCATTTAAATTCCGTAGTATTCCATATTGAATTATCTACCTTGGGAATAATCTTTACCTTATCTTAACTTTCAGCTTATGGCTGGAAGAGACAGAGGACGACTCTCGGATGTTGGGCAATCCAGTGGCTCACATCCGGACGGCGTTTATATGTCTGCCAATCAGTTTTTAGAGTGGTTTAGGAGCACACAGCCTCCAGCTCCTACTCGAACATCTCCTCCATGCAAGTCCACCTTCGCACATTTGTGCAGTGATTTTTCTCATCTTGGAGGGAAGCCATTTAAAGGCTTCGAGATTGTTCTTGAGGTCCAAGCTTGGATTCGCATGTACGAGCATGTTCTCTCTCGCATGGATCTTTCTGACCATGATCGAGATCTTGTAACTTCTAGCTTATTGCTAAAGCATGCCCTTGATTGGTACGAGCTTCTTTTAGCTGAATTTGATGAGTCTGCTCTTTCTTGGACTCAGTTTCGGGAACGATTCGAACTCAAGTTCGTTCCTGAATCTGAGAAAGCTTGGTTGTCCCGGCGCTTTCTTGAATTGAAGCAAGGGGAGTCTTCCGTTTCTGAATATGTTGTATCTTTCGAGGCCTTATCCAAGTATGGTCTTGAATTCATTAGTACCTCGTATAGGAAGAATCTGAAGTTGGTATTTGGTCTTAAGAAATGTCTTAAGAAGTCCTTAATGCTCCAGCTTAAGCTTTCCTTTGAAGAGTTGGTTGATTCTGCACTTCATCTTGAAGCCTTCGGGAAGGAGTGTGATTGTGGGAATGATGTTGAGGTTCGCAAGAACACCAACAAGAGGCAGTTTCCATTTGATAAGCGGAAAATTTTCCCTTCCAAGAAGAAAAAGCATGTTGAAACTGAGTCTCAGTCTGTTAGAACACCTTCCACTCGGAAGTGTTTCAATTGTGGTTCATCTGATCATATGATTCGAGCTTGCCCTATGCATCTCTTCTGCCACTATTGCAAGAAGGAAGACCATCGTATTTTCACTTGTCCTATTGTTCCGAATAATCCTCTATCTGGCAAACTAAATATAGCGGATGCTTCTGGAGGTTCTTCTCAGGGAAAAGGTACATCTCCATCTATTTAGGAAGGTTCTATTGTATTTCATGACTATTGTATTCGAGTTCTCTTCGATATGGGTGCTTAACATTCTTTCGTATCGAAGAAGCTCTTTGTCTTTGGATGTTTCTTGTATGGTCACTTCTTTGAGAATTTCGAATCCGAATTGGTGGATCCGCAATGCTCAATTTGCTTGTATTGATGTCGAGATTATTTTATGTGATTTTTCTTTCCGAGCCAATTTGCAAGTTATGCGTTACTCAGGCTTTGGAATTGATATTTTTGAAAGGACTGACTTAATTATTATGAAGCCATATCCTATATCCCGAGTGGCCTATTCATCCTCAACATTTTCAATCTATTAAACAGATTTCTATCTTCCTTTGTGATTTCGATTTCCAATTTGATGGCATCAATTCTCTTTAAGTCCTCATAATGAGGAAGTGTTGTTTCTCTCGTTCTTGTAGTTTGAGAATTTTCTGGTATTTCTAGTCTTGTCTTAGGATTATCACCTAAGCAATCTTTTTTTGTAGTGTTAAGGTGTTTTTAGCTCGACCTTACCACCGGTTTTCATTTGACTACGAGTTGCGGAAGATAGCATTCCACTTACTGCTCTCCGCACTCGTTGTAATTCTTATGAATGATTTGTTGTGTCATTCAGTTTGTCCATCTCATTTCATCCATTTTATGAATCGAGTATTCTACGAATATCTCGATGATTCCATTTTTGTATTTGTTGATTTTGGATGGAATTGGCAATCTAAAATTTTTGCAAATCTTTTTCATAAGAGTTATTTATAAGTATAAATGGGATTTTTGTTTTTAAAACGAACAAAGAGAATTTTAAAAAGTTTTTAGAAACATGTTTATCATATAGAAGATGGTTTTGTGATTGTATTGCCCATTGAGTGCTTTAAGAATTCTGGTCGATGCACTTGATCAACGTTATCGATAAGAATCTCCTAAACGCTTTGATGAGACAATCAGACACGATATATTGACTTGTAAAATGTAAATTTTTCTAGAATGATTTTTACATTGAGATAAATGTAATTTTGAAAGTTTTAACTTTTCAGGAAAGAAGATTATTTAAGAGAAATTCTTTCTTTTCGATACTCTTATTCTTGTGATTCCTGAAGGGGAACCAAGACTTTGCTATTTGTACCGATACTAGTCGTATTGGTTTGGATGCCGTTCTCTTGCAAAAGATAACGTGCTATCACTTATGTTTCTATACCATTAAAGCTTACCGAGACTAGATATGCCACCTATGATCTAGTGCTCGCGGCTATTATTTTCACTTTTTGTATTTGGCATCATTACTTTTGAGTGAGGGATTTTGCTCTCCTCACCAATCATACTTGTGAAATGTTTATCTTCTCATATGGACTTAATGTTAGTTCGAGTTCCTAGCATCTTATGATCTTGATATTTTATTCTCAAAAAGGGGATCGTGTTAGTTGTAAGCAACGGGTGATTATTTCTTTGCCGATGTCCGAATGGAATGATCTTTTTACCAAGTTCATCGGATGTTTTGTTGTACTTCACTTTTGTTGAGCTTTGGTTCATTTGACGTATTGTTTGTACCACGTCGATGTTCCAAATTATTTTGAGCTTAGGAATCCATAGAATTCTCTGAGCAAGCAAGTTCGGACTTATCCTCTCGTGCTCTTTATGGTGAACTTCTTATTCTGTTATTCTTTGAGTTGGTATGTTTGTGGTTGTTAGGAGAATCACCTACCTCTTTTAGAGTTCTCCTACAATAATAGTTTTCAGTCTAGTATTGGTATGGCTCTTTCGAAGCCTAGCACGGAAGGCCTTGTCAATCACCTTCTTGTTGGTTGGAATCTGGGGAGAAGCTTATTCTTGGTCCAGATTTTATTCGTGATTCTTCCGAGAAAATTGATCTTATTCGATTGAGAAGGAAAGAGGCATAGAGTCGCCAGAAATCCTACGCGGACAACCGTAGGAAGCCTCTCGAGTTCTTGATCGGCGATCTTGTTTTTATTCGTGTTTCTCCTTTGAATGGGGTTATGCACTTCAGTATGACTGGGAAATTGGCTCCTCGTTATATAGGACCATTTTCTATTACTGAACGTATTGACCCTGTGACTTATAGAGTTTCACTTCCGGCTCATTTATCTGGTATTCATGACGTGTTTCACGCCTCGCAACTTCAGAAGTGTCTTCAGGAATCGGATTCTGTTATTACTCTCCTGACTTGCAAGAGCTTAAGGTCTCACCGGACTTATCTATTGTACAACAGCCTATACGCGTACTTGACATGGAGGTGTGACACCTTCGAAACAAGGATGTGCCGCTCGTTAAAGTTAAATGGTCCGCTAATCCCAATGACTGTACTTGGGAAACCAGAGAGTATATTGAGCGATCTTATCCGGATTTTCTATCTTTACATTGAAACGGTAATAATGTCTTTTCATCTCAAGCTTATTTCCTTTTCTTTTGAATGTTGTATGTATGTAGTTGTACAAATATCGTCTCTAGGAATTGCGGGGACGCAATTTTGTAAGGAGGGGAGATCTGTAACAACCCGCATATTTAACGATTTTACATTTAAATGTTTAATTTAAATATAGCGTCGTTAGTCAGATTTTTGAGTCCGAAATGTTACTTTTTGCAAACGGCCGAACTGGAGCTCGGAACTACCTCCATTGGTTCCAAAATGGCGTTTGCGATCTTTTTGAGTATAATCTTTGATATGTTTGGAGTTTGTGAAATTTTGACCCTTTTTCTATTGGGTTTTGGGTTTGGGTTCAGCCCCAATCTCCACTTAACCCTCTAACTCAGCCCCTTCTCTTCATTCATCTCCATTTCATTTCATTTCTCAAGCAAAAACTGAAAATGGTGGAAAGGAAAGAGAAATAGAAATTTAAAAGCCCTAATTCCATTTGCAAACTCCAAATTCTTGCCCCAAAATCATAGAGAAGCCATTGGTAAGCTCCTCTTCATCTTCTCTATCTCTTTCTCTCTTCAATCTCAGAAATTTCCTAAACCTAATTTAGGAAAATACTTGTATTATTCTTAGATTGAAGCTAGTAGAGTTGAAGTGGAGATTTGTTGGTCTTCTCCTTGCAAATTGAACTCCTTCTTCTTTGTTTTTGAATTAGAAGGTGAGATTTTTATCTCACATCTATGTTTACATCTATGTTGGGTTGTTAGGTATGAATTCCCAACAGTTATTCATGTGCAATTGCTTATGATTCGGATTGGTTTTATGAAAATTGCAAATTTTGGTGTTTTGGAAGTATAAAACTCTAGAATCATAGTTTGAGGTTTGATCATGTGTTTGGAGTTGGGTAAGAGAGCAAATAGCGCTGGGTTGTCGTTGGGCATAATTCCCTAGCGTCGTTGCTCGTCGATTGCAGTTTGAAGGAGTGTTTCCTTCATTAGAAAGGCTAAGATACAGCCATAAGGCTCAGTCAGTCGACTGACCTACTGCAGTCAGTCGACTGGCTGTAGCCAATTGGCGTATCAAGGCCGTAAACAGAGACAAGAAGTCTCTGTTTCCTGCAACCAGTCGACTGGACATTTTAGTCAGTCGACTGAATGCAGGAAATGGGAATTTGGTGTCTCTGGATCAGTCGACTGACTGCAGTGAACCAGTCGACTGACCTGCCTCATTTTGCCTAATGTGCCTATTTGTTTGTAATTCCCACTTTTATCGATTTAAATTTGATTCCAATTAGTTGCTTATGCATATTTGACAATGATGATTCCTTTTTTGACTTCATCCATGAGTTTTTATAAAATAATCTTCTAAAATCACATTTAAAAGTTCGTTTCTCCAATTTATAAATTCTATTTAAAACACACACTTTCGCACTTCGAGCGAAGTGGAAGGAAGATTAAATGGTTAGGTAAAACACGGACCATGAATCCCTGTGTTTGTCTTTCCGATTAGTCCCCGACCTATTCGATTGATCGTTTTGACCTTCGGGTTTGGTTTATCGATGATATGAGGTAAACTTTGTACTGCTTTGAGTGTGAAAGTGACTGACGGATAGTAAACCGTTTAGTGCGAACGAGTGGTTATAGGACATACGTTAACACTTTTCGGATTCCTTTTCGAGAGTTGTGACACATTCCGCCAGTTAGTGGTGTCTAGTACTGGGTCTTCGACCTTCACCACTACGGCTTGTCGCCCTATGTATCGCTTCCGATGTTGGTCTTTATGAGCCGCATGGGTGATATTGGGTTTGTGCCTTCGGGTTTGTCACCCTATAGTATCGCTTTCTATGTTGGTCATTATGAGCCGCATGGGTGATATTGGATATGGAGTCTTCGGGCTCACGGATCCTTGTTTATACAGTACTGAGCTCGAGCAATTTTATGATGTTTCATTAATATGTATATTCCCTTGGTATCGCCCTTCGGTGTTGGTCTTTTTGAGCCGCATGATGTGTAGCGATTACCTTATGGAACTTGTATACCTTATGGGTATTTGTTATTTGCCTTTTGGCTTGATTTGGGATAATTGTATCCTTTGTTTATCTATGCCGCCGATGATATGAGGCTTGTTCTATATGATTCATCTTTTGTTGATGATTGTGTTATCTCTTTTAGAGATATTTGTTATACTTTGTAACCTTGCAGGTTTATTGTTGTTCAGTTTATTTAACTGATTTGTTTAGCTAGACTGACCCGTGTATTTTATACTCGGGTAAGGCCGAGATGTTTCAGGTTAGGTACTTTGGACTTAGCCTATTTTGCTTCCGCATGGACTACTTCGCTAGCTTCTTTTTGGCATAGCTTTTGTGTAGTCCTATTATGTTGTAACTCTGATATTTATTCTTGTGAACTCGTCTGTATATTGTGGTTTGCTATACCACTTGACATGTATTATTTTGTATACTCTGCTATGTATCAGTATATGTGTATATGATGGTTTACTGTTCTGTGATGTATATTGCATTTGAGTTGTTATATTCTGTTCTGATAGATCCTCTAGCCACCTATGGTTTTGTTTTAAGTATTCATTGGATATGTCGATCTGCTTGGTAAGGCAATTGTCGATGTATTCAATAGATAATTAAAGCAAGGCTATAGATGGTCGCTCCTAAACAGCCTTATTCTCCGCGTTAGCAGACGGTATTATCTATTAATACTCTTTGCTAGCGTGGGTATAGAGGTGTGGCGTCACAAATTCCGTACTGGAGCGGAAATGGTATTGTGCTAATGTTTGTGGATGCAGGGAAACAGGTTGGAGGGATCCAACTGGATTCCTCAACTGTATTGATTTATTTACTGATATTATGATTATTTGTTGATTATCATATCGATATATGATATTTGGATGTCGTGATTGACTATTTGGTGCTGCTGCATCATCGGATCCATTTCTGAAGTTTAAAATAATGATTTTGGTTTTAAAAGGAATTTTAAAGTGATTTTCAAAAGTATATGTTTTATTAAATTTTGAATTGTTAAAATAAATAAACGTTAAAATTTTATTTTCATAAAAGTTATGATTTTTGGAAAATAATGCTTAAGTATGATTTTGAAGTATATAAGCTTTAAATAACGATTTTTAAGTTAATAAAAGAATAAATTAGTTTAAATTAGGATTTTTGAATTATTAAAAACGATGTATATAAAAGACTTATAAAATTGATATTTTATAAATTAAAAATATTGGAATATTAAAACGAGTTTTTATAAGTGTTAAAAATGAAATAAAAATGGATTTCATAAGCGAACGGAATTTATAGATTTATAAATTGTGAAGTTATAAAATGAATAGATTTTGTAAAATAGAAGATTTATAAGTAATTATCTTATAAATCGGATTTTGGCATTTAAATGAGATATAAATGGAATTGGTTAAAAATGAGATTTATAAATCAAAGCTTATAAATAGAAATGGAATTTATAAACATTGTTTATAAATTCGAAATCAATTGAATTTGATAAATTCAATATTGAAGTTTATTAAAGGAAATATATTCACGATTTTGGACAGTGAATACACTATTGAATAAAATGGTCATATTTGGCAAAATGGATATTATTAAAAGAAGTTGATTATTTTAACGATGTTTTAAAATGGATTAAATATCGAAAACATAGGTTTCAACATTCATTGCTGAAATAGACGTTTTCGAGAAATAAGGAAATGGTGGACTATAACACAGTTGTTATAGTAAATGATTTCAGAAAGGAAACGTTTTTGTATAGTATTGGGATTTATATATCTATCTAAATTTCGAATCCCTATACTAGTGATTTTGGGTCGTCGTAACGATGTTTTACGCAACATTCGTTTTGACTCAAATAAATGTGTTTAAGCGCACGTTTTCCTTAAGAAATGAAATATGTACTTAATTTCGATTTAAGTATATTGAATATTTTCCAAGTGTTGAAAATGAATGGATTTGTAAATTACATATTATTTAATAAGTATGGAAATGTTTTCCGATGTGAACTGAATATTTTGGGACTTTATCTTTTAAAGATAAATTGAAAATGAATATTAGAAATCGATTGGGAAATTGTATATTCATAGATATTTTGGAATTGTAAATTCACTAGGGAATTTATAAAAGAATGGCGAATTTGTTTAAAAATAAACGTTGATTTATTTTTGAACTGTGGGAATAAATTTACGGATTTGGAACGTAAATATAAAGTAAACCGGTAAGGATTTATTTAATTGGTTTAAATAAACCATTTTGAAATGAAAGTATTTCCGCGTAAGGAAAAGGATTGAAATTTGTTTTTCAAAAGTGATAAAGGTGAAAAGTGATTTGAAAATTTGTTTTCGAATGGTTGAAGTGTGGAAATTATATATCTAGTAAAGATATTTTGGAAAGTAAATAATTTGCGAAATTATTTGGAATTTGGTGATGTTGAGCACGCCTATTGATAGTTAAATAATCCGACTATCAATATTTACCTTTAAATAGGTATTTGTTGTGATTTTCTTGAATTTGAATGAAACACTTATTTTTGAATAAGCGCTCACTACTCGGGTTAGCCGGGAAAGGACCTTGGGGTCATATAACCCATTTCGAATATGTGATACGTCGTATGGATTGCATTTGATGACCGGTGTTGAAGATCGGATATTTGTGAAAACGGAAGGATTACCGTCGAGTTACTCTACATCGGCTGATCTCCGATATAGAGGTTTTATCACCCTTAGCGACGGGAAGTCCGGTCGTGATTAGTGAATATCCGGATTGCAAGGACTTCTTTGGAAGTGCCTTCGGTTCTGTTCGAGCCCGGAACAGACTTGTATGGATTGTATGTCTGACATTACAACTTGAGATATAAAGCTGATTTCTTTCAAATATATTTCTGTTGGTGGCGGAGAATTTATTCTCTTAACTTAACACCCTTCTCTGAGACATACGACCTTAAAGGTTATATAGTTGAAGGTTATTAGTGATATACTCCCAATTTGGTAGTGTGGCATGCTGAGTGTTGCTGTGAAATGATCATTGTTTGATCATTTGTGATATGATCATTTGTTTGATCATTTATCTTAGTGATCATTTCTATGATCATTTGATTGACCCAAAGCACAACTTTTGTATAAAGCGTGGCTTTGTGGACGAGACTTCGTCGGACCTCACACCCCGGAAATGGTCAAAACAGGAAGGATGCGGCAAGGTTATTAAGGGGTAGCGCCCATTTAGTGTATGTCATTCCTTCTGGATAGAGGTGGTATCATGGAATGGAGCCCAGATACTTAGCCTATGTGGTTACTGCATTATTATTCTTATGTGGTTGTTGGAAATCGAGGATCCTCGGATAGATCGCTTACGATCGGGGGATGACATATTCGTGTCAGTAGTTACCCAGTTAGGGGTAACCCGGCCTTGTGTTGGCAGACATCCGGTTTGGTTCTCGGGTCGTCTTTCAAGAGGCGTACCTATGTGGCAATAGGAAGTTCCTTGGCCTGACCATTTGTTGGAAATCCAAAGAAACAATACGATCTTGTACGGTTTTTGTAGAACCTATCATTCACTTATGGTGGCGCCCCACTGTTTGGATGGTAGCTATAGTAGGCATAAGTGCAAAATGCCTATGCTGGCTAAAATTTATATCTTTATTTTTGAAATGATTTTTCCTACACTATGCACTAGTAATAATATCAAATGTTTCTTTTTAATGCGTATCAAGCATCTTTGACTATCATAAGGAGAAATCTCCTCCGATTCTGCGTTCGCATTGTGTGTGTGTGCGGGAGGCCTTATGGTAGTCTCATTTTTAAAAAAAAGCATTGCGAATTGACTTTAAAAATATTCCTCTATTCTGTTTTAAAAATAAACTATTTTAAGTTCCCACACCAGTCTCAAGACCGACCTGGAGTTTATTGTTTCCCTTCCTAAACTCTGGATGCCCACCAATTTCCACACGGGCAGTCTAGAGTCAGGTTTATCAGGTTATTCTGGATTTAGGAGTGCTATGGAGCTCAGGAGGCGAGCTACATATCGAGACGTACCACTTGTATATGATATTATACTATGTATTATTCCGCCGTGTATTCTGTATGAGGACAAGTTTATATAACTGTCCATTGATGTATTGACTCTGTTGTCTATTGTTGTTGTAAACTCTGATAATGATGTAATGTATAAAATGTATAGTTCCTTGTTTAAAGATTATTCATTTATCTATTATATGTTGTTCCGCTGCGATTGTGAGATTCTGATATTGTTCTGTTGTCTCTTTCTGTTCTGTTCTTTTTTTTTCTCTCTTCTTCTATCTTTTTCTTCTTCTTTAATCCTAATGGTTCGATTTTTTCGGCTTTCGATTGCTCAGCAGTTGATACAGTGGACGTATTGATGTCGGCATTCGTGGACGAAAAATCGCAGTCGTTACATTTGGTATCAGAGCTTATGGTTAAGCGACAACCATGGATCTGTTGGGTATAACTCATTAGAGATAGAGTCAGCAGTACTCTAGAATGAGTGTGAGTGTAATAATAGATATGAGTGCGTATTTCTTAGTGAATATAAATTGTTTTATATTGTGTTTGCTTATCCGTTGAGCTGTTTGTGAATTCTGGTCGATAGATAGGACGCCATATTATCGATAGGGATTTCTAAACTCTTAAACGAGGCAAGTTGACATAGTATCATTTTAAATTGGGTAAATGAAATAATTTTACCTTGATTATATTTTATATGTATAAAGGAATAATTTTTCGGAATTATTAAAGCGTATATGAATTGATGGTTGATTGTTGAATAAGTTAAATAAAACCACAGTTGTAAAAGAATAATTGTATAAGCAATTGAATTATAAGATGGAGTTATAATTAAAATGATTTACACCTGTGAAATAATCTGATATATAAGAAGTGAAATTATATAAGTAAAAGGGTTTGTAAATGTGATTTATAATCTGAAAATAAAATTCCCGAGAAGTGTTTTGAAAGGATTTGATATTTTGGAAAATTGTTTTGAAAAGATAAAAGCTCTAAACTCTTTTCGGTCGCTGGAAAATAATCCTGATGATGATGGCCACATCATTAGAATTCATTTTCGGGTTTCCAAAAAAGGAATTGCTAGCAGATTATTTTAAATGAAAGTTGTTTGGAAAATTTGGATTTGGTTTTGGAAATTCAAAAGATAATTTGAATTGATTTCAAAAATGGTTTTGCAAGGTTGAAAGGACTCTGGAATCTTATTTAAAATATTATGAGAATGATAAATGAGTTGTTAACTTATACAATTCGAATTTCGAAAGAATAAATTTAACTTAAAGGATGGAGTTAAATTAAAGAAAAGTTAAATAGGATTGGAATTTGAATTGGATTTATAAGTGAAAACTTAAGTTAAGTTAAACAAAAGGTGTTTGAAAAGGAATATAACTTAAGTGAAGTTGAATGAAGTTGATTTTGGTATCGAAGTAAATTAATAAGTGAATTAATGAAGTGAAGTCATTAAGAATTTAAACTTGAGTTATATAAATGAAATTCAACTTTAAATTGTTAAAGGAATTAGCAATTGAATTGATAAATGGATTGCATGTTAATCAATTGAATGCAAATAAATTGATATGGAATAATGAATGTAAGTGTAAATTCATTAAAAACTAATGTTATTGGAAGTTGAATAAATTGAATGGAAGTCAATTTAATATGATCCAATTGGAATTAAAAGTGTTGAACCAAATTGAACGTAAAGTGAATAAATTTGGTTGTATTGAATAAACATTGGTTGTTATTTGATTGCTGATTGATTGTATTAATTCATTAAGTATTAATGAAATTGTATTAGCGAAATTGCAAGCTATGTAATTGAATTCAAATGGATAATATGTAAACTTGAATAGAACTGATTTGGATTGAAAGTAAACTAATGTGAATTAAATTAGTGAATGTAAACTAATTGGAAATGAATGTTGATAAAATCCAATGTAAATGAATCAAATGTGATTTAAATTGAAAACCAATTCATTGAATACTAATGAGAATATGAATGAATATTGATTTGGTTATGGATGATAGTTGGTTGATGTTTGCATTTGTTGTTTTGTTGCATTTGCTATGTTGGCACATGTAGTTGTTGTATTGCTATATGTTGTATATTGATATTATTTTCATACATGCATGATTCTCATGTTGTTGTTGAGTGTTTAGTAGGTGCTATATTAGCCGTATATGCTCGCTAATAATATAAATAAGGTACATATCTCGGATTACATACCGTACTTTTACACTTTTTTCCCTGCGGGATGCCTCATCACTTGATGGGATGTATATTTGTGATATATACACTGTCATTTTTTTTTGGATCGAGCCGCGCAAAGGAGACTATGGCGAATTTTTTCGAAAATTTAAGGCGTTTGAATATTTTTGAGAAAATTGGAAATTTTTGATAACTAAGTTTGGATTTGGAAACTTAGTAAAGATTTTGTAAGGAGTTTACTATGAATTTTGGGAAAGTTAAACACTTAAGAGATTTGAAAAATCTAAATTGAACGGTTTGTTTTAGAAAGTTAATGGATTCTGTAAATTTTTCTTACTTGGTAATTTCGAGGACGAAATTCTTTTAAGGGGGAAAGTATGTAACGACCCAGAATTTCTGTTAATTAAAATTCGTATATTTAATTAATTTTAATTATTAATAAGTGAAATTTATAAGTCTAATAAATTTTATTTCGAATAATTGGATTTAATTGGATAATTAAATCGATAATTTAATATGTGAGAATACAGAAATAATTGAAAATTGGGTTAAATATGATTGAAATTGATTCGTAAAATTTTATTTTATCATATTGGAGTTAGAATGATGTTATAGAACTTTTAAAATCGAATTAAGAGTTTATTTGTGAAAATTAAATATTTTAATATTTAATCGACTAGTGAAATTAGTCATTTTTCGAACCGTCTCAGAATTGGACGAAACTAGTTCCATTAGATCTGTAATAGTTTCTTATTATCGGATTTCAATTTTCGTAACAATCGGAGTTGTCGTTTGATCGTGGCAGCCCGAAACGCATCGAAATTGTTTTAATATTAATTTAGCGAGTTAAAATAGTCATTTTTCAAAAAGTCTTGGATTTCGACGAAACCAATTTCATCGGATCCGTAATGTAATATTATTGTAAGGTTTCAAATTTCGTGTCAATCGGATTTACCGTTTGTCCGATGCAAGCTAAAAGCCTAGAAAATTCGTTAAATCGGTTTAATTCAAATCGAACGTTTATTGTCATAACTCGCACAATGACCAAATTAGCTCCCGAAACATGTTCCATTGTGTTCGGAACACGTGGTAAACCTTAGGAACGCTAACCGGCACGCTTCGTTTGGAGTTCGGAAAATCCGGGATGAATAGTGTTCGTTGAATTTTCTATAAAAGCCCTTCACTTTTCTCATTTGCATCAAAACAAGACTAGGGTTTCAATAACTGCAGGCCGCCTCCATTAATCAATCTATGGCCAAAAATTGTTCACCTTCTTCCCTCAAAATCTCTTGATCCGTGAAGAATTTGCAGAAACTCTCAACTAGAGACTTGAAGAGCACGAAGAGATCTCGATATCCAACGGCTATGATCGCGAATGGTGCTACGGATTGGTGGCAAAGGGAGCTCGAACGGCCGGCCGTTGCTCACGAATTCCCATGCAATTAGAGGGCCGAGTTCATCAATATTGTGGTCGAAGGAAGCTCTTGTCACGAGCTTTCTAATGGAGTAACCTGATCGTCTTCAAGTAGATCGTGGTGGTCGCAAAAATTCGAAGAGGGGGGTTGGCCGATGGGTTTGGGCTTGCGTGTAAATACTGGGGAGAAGGAAGATGCAGGGGACGGCTTGGTTTGCATGGGCATGGGATCCACGGCTGAGATTCTATTTAGGTTTAAAAATATAAAATTTTGTTGTAAATTTTATATAAAAAAATTCGTGTAAACTTTAAAAATGCATATCTTTTTCATACGAGGTCCGTTTTGGACGAAACGAATTGTGTTAGCTTCGTTTTGTCGAGCACTACGCAATGGAGCTGGTTCGGAGTTGATTGGAGCAAGCGAAAATTTTCGATAAAATTAAACGCGCGTTTAATTTTATTCGAAATAAAAGCTGAAACGAAATTGAAATCAAGGTGAGGACTTCTCACTCAATCGAATCGGTTTCGATTTTAATTTTAAATAGTTAGATTTAAAATTGTTGATGGTATGCATGGATGATAAATTATTATCTATTGATTGTTAAAATAGACATTATGCGCCGTTATTAAGCGGATGTTATTTATTAAAAACATATACCGCGAATATTTCACAGTACAGTGAAATTGGTATTATTTATGTACTTGGAGTTGATTTCCCGCATTATATAGCGGATGAGACCCTATTGCGCCGTCTATTAAGCGGATAAAAATTTATAAATCCCATATACCGCGATAATTCCATACTGGAGCGGAATTGGTATTGTGCTAATGTTTGTGGATGCAGGGAAACGGGTTGGAGGGATCCAACTAGATTCCTCAACTGTATTGATTTGTTTACAGATATTATGATTATTTGTTGATTATCATATCGATTTATGATATTTGGATGTCGTGATTGACTATTTGGTGCTGCTGCATCATCGGATTCATTTCGGAAGTTTCAAAATAATGATTTTGGTTTTAAAAGGAATTTTAAAGTGATTTTCAAAAGTATACATTTTATTAAATTTTGAATTGTTAAAATAAATAAACGTTAAAATTTTATTTTCATAAAAGTTATGATTTTTGGAAAATAATGCTTAAGTATGATTTTGAAGTATATAGGCTTTAAATAACGATTTTTAAGTTATTAAAAGAATAAATTGGTTTGAATTAGGATTTTTGAATTATTAAAAACGATGTATATAAAAGACTTATAAAATTGATATTTTATAAATTAAAAATATTGGAATATTAAAACGAGTTTTTATAAGTGTTAAAAATGAAATAAAAATGGATTTCGTAAGCGAACGGAATTTATAGATTTATAAATTGTGAAGTTATAAAATGAATAGATTTTGTAAAATAGAAGATTTATAAGTAATTATCTTATAAATCGGATTTTGGCATTTAAATGAGATATGAATGGAATTGGTTAAAAATGAGATTTATAAATCAAAGCTTATAACTAGAAATGGAATTTATAAACATTGTTTATAAATTCGAAATCAATTGAATTTGATAAATTGAATATTGAAGTTTATTAGAGGAAATATATTCACGATTTTGGACAGTGAATACATTATTGAATAAAATGGTCATATTTGGCAAAATGGATATTATTAAAAGAAGTTGATTATTTTAACGATGTTTTAAAATGGATTAAATATCGAAAACATAGATTTCAACATTCATTGTTGAAATAGACGTTTTCGAGAAATAAGGTAATGGTGGACTATAACACAATTGTTATAGTAAATGATTTCCGAAGGAAATGTTTTTGTATAGTATTGGGATTTATACATCTATCTAAATTTCGAATCCCTATACTAGTGACTTTGGGTCGTCGTAACGATGTTTTACGCAACATTCGTTTTGACTCAAATAAATGTGTTTAAGCGCACGTTTTCCTTAAGGAATGAAGTATATACTTAATTTCGATTTAACTATATTGAATATTTTCCAAGTGTTGAAAATGAATGGATTTGTAAATTACTTATTATTTAATAAGTATGGAAATGTTTTCCAATATGAACTGAATATTTTGGGACTTTATCTTTTAAAGATAAATTGAAAATGAATATTAGAAATCGATTGGGAAATTGTATATTCATAGATATTTTGGAATTGTAAATTCACTAGGGAATTTATAAAAGAAAGGGGAATTTGTTTAAAAATAAACGTTGATTTATTTTTGAACTGTAGGAATAAATTTACGGATTTGGAACGTAAATATAAAGTAAACCGGTAAGGATTTATTTAAATTGTTTAAATAAACCATTTTGAAATGAAAGTATTTCCGCGTAAGGAAATGGATTGAAATTTGTTTTTCAAAAGTGATAAAGGTGAAAAGTGATTTGAAAATTTGTTTTCAAATGGTTGAAGTGTGGAAATTATATATCTAGTAAAGATATTTTGGAAAGTAAATAATTTGGGAAAATATTTGGAATTTGGTGATGTTGAGCACGCCTATTGATAGTTAAATAATCCGACTATCAATATTTACCTTTAAATAGGTATTTGTTGTGATTTGCTTGAATTTGAATGAAACACTTATTTTTGAATAAGCGCTCACTATTCGGGTTAGCCGAGAAAGGACCTTGGGGTCGTATAACCCATTCCGAATATGTGATACGTCGTTATGGATTGCATTTGATGACTGGTGTTGAAGACCGAATATTTGTGAAAACGGAAGGATTACCGTCGAGTTACTCTACATCGGCTGATCTCCAATATAGAGGTTTTATCACCCTTAGTGACGGGAAGGCCGGTCGTGATTAGTGAATATCCGGATTGCAAGGACTTCTTTGGAAGTGCCTCGGTTCTGTTCGAGCCCGGAACAGACTTGTATGGATTGTATGTATGACATTACAAGTTGAGATATAAAGCTGATTTCTTTCAAATATATTTCTGTTGGTGGCGGAGAATTTATTCTCTTAGCTTAACACCCTTCTCCGAGACATACGAGCTTAGATGTTATATAGTTGAAGGTTATTAGTGATATACTCCTAATTTGGTAGTGTGGCATGTTGAGTGTTGCTGTGAAATGATCATTGTTTGATCATTTGTGATATGATCATTTGATCATTTATCTTGGCGATCATTTCTATGATCATTTGATTGACCCAAAGCACAGCTTTTGTATAAAGCGTGGCTTTGTGGACGAGACTTCGTCGGACCTCACACCCCGAAAATGGTCAAAACAGGAAGGATGCGGCAAGGTTATTAGGGGGTAGCGCCCCTTTAGTGTATGTCATTCCTTCTGGATAGAGGTGGTATCATGGAATGGAGCCCAGATACTTAGTCTATGTGGTTACTGCATTATTATTCTTATGTGGTTGTTGGAAATCGAGGATCCTCGGATAGATCGGTTACGATCGGGGGATGACATATTCGTGTCAGTAGTTACCCAGTTAGGGGTAACCCGGCCTTGTGTTGGCAGACATCCGGTTTGGTTCTCGGGTCGTCTTTCCAGAGGCGTACCTATGTGGCAATGGGAAGTTCCTTGGCCTGACCATTTGTTGGAAATCCAAAGAAACAATACGATCTTATACGGTTTTAGTTGTAGAACCTATCATTCACTTATGGTGGCGCCCCACTGTTTGGATGGTAGCTATAGTAGGCATAAGTGCGAAATGGCTATGCTGGCTAAGATTTATGTCTTTATTTTCGAAATGATTTTTCCTACACTATGCACTAGTAATAATATCAAATGTTTCTTTTTAATGCGTATCAAGCATCTTTCACTATCATAAGGAGAAATCTCCTCCGATTCTGCGTTTGCATTGTGTGTGTGTGCGGGAGGCCTTATGGTAGTCTCATTTTCAAAAAAAGCATTGCGAATTAACTTTAAAAACATTCCTCTATTTTGTTTTAAAGATAAACTGTTTTAAGTTCCCACACCGGTCTCATGACTGACCTGGAGTTTATTGTTTCCCTTCCTAAACTCTGGGTGCCCACCAATTTCCACACGGGCAGTCTAGAGTCTGGTTTATCAGGTTATTCTGGATTTAGGAGTGCAATGGAGCTCAGGAGGCGAGCTACATATCGATACGTACCACTTGTATATGATATTATACTATGTATTATTCCACTGTGTATTCTGTATGAGGACAAGTTTATATAACCGTCCATTGATGTATTGACTCTGTTGTCTATTGTTGTTGTAAACTCTGATAATGATGTAATGTATAAAATGTATAATTCTTTGTTTAAAGATTATTCATTGATCTATTATATGTTGTTCCGCTGTGATTATGAGATTCTGATATTGTTCTGTTGTCTCTTTCTGTTCTGTTCTTTTTTTTCTCTCTCCTTCTATCTTTTTCTTCTTCTTTAATCCTAATGGTTCGATTTTTTCGGCTTTCAATTGCTTGGCAGTTGATACAGTGGACGTATTGATGTCGGCATTCGTGGACGAAAAATCGCAGTCGTTACATTCGCTATATCGTCATTTATTGAATTTCATCCCCGAACCCATACCTTATGAACTCGAGCTTGTGTTTCTGCTAAAAAGAATATTGAAAATTTATTTATCATTTTGATTAACGATAAATTAAATTAATTAATCTTTTTAATTAATTAATTTAAGATTAATTAACCAATTTAACAAATGGTGATTAAAATTGGTTTATATTTGGATTGAATTAATCATTTTTGCTAATGATGCTTTATACTTGATTAATCAGTTTAGCTAATTATTATTTGAGGTTAATTAATTAATTAATTTAAATAATGATATTGGAGTTTAATTCATTAATTAATGATAATTGTATTTTGTAATCATTTTAACCAATGATATTTAAAAATAATAAATCATTTTAAATAATGATATTTGATCTTATTAATCATTTTAATCAATGATTATTTTGAATTTAATTAATTATTTTAACTAACGATATTTGGATAATAGTTTTATCATTCGAATTAATGATGTTTTATAATTAAATAAATCTTTTAAAAAAATGATGTTTTAATTAAGCGTTTTGACTAATGAAGTTTGGATTTAATTAATCCAATTAATATATGATTATTATAACTTAATTAATTATTTTAACTAATGGAGTTTAGAATTACTTATCATTTAATTAAAGATGTTTGAGATTTTATTTGATTAATGACTATTTGAATTTAATAAATCTTTTTAATTAATTTATTTAATAAAGGTGATTAAAGCAAAAAAAGGTGATTAAAGTAAATTAATTAATAAAATAAAATGGTTTAATCAACTAATTTAAGGTTAATAAACTGATTTAATACAGCTTTTAAAGGTAATTTACCAATGTTATGGAAGTGTTTAGAAATAAGTATCTATTTATTTATAGATAATGAATTGTTTATTTAAAGGGATTTTAAATGCGATTAATTATGTTTTAGGATAATTAATATTGTTTTAAAGTTAAAAAGGAATTGGAACACGATTATTTGGATGTTAAGTTGGATAATCTTCTAGGTGTTCGGTCTGATGTTGGTTTAGGCCTTTACAGACCATCAGGCCATCAGAAAAACCCTCCTCGCCGCTACAGGCCATCAGAAGCCACACCATTCTGGCCGAAGGTGCTCCGACCACCCATGAAATCATCCCCCCCCCCACCCCCGGTCCGATCGTCTAAAACGCTGTGACGACGAAGAAAACGCCTCACGTTTTCAACCAACAAAACGCAGGGTTAAAACCCTAAGTTGATTCCAATCTTCATCTATGGTAAATAAAAAAATGTCTTGCATTTTTCCTATGATCTACGATGCTCTAGCCCCTTCCAAGCCAAATCTCGATCTTCAAAAGTTTGCCGATCACTAGAAACTCACGAAAACCCATTTTCCGTTTAACTCGTGGTTACACAGTGAATACTTGCTTAAAAATTTTGATTCCACTTTTAAAAATCAACATTTTCGAAAATGATTTGGATAATATAATTAAAAACAGAAAACATGATTCTCGAATTTTTGATATATCCTGAGTTCCTTTATTTTTTTTAGAAATATTTAGATTAATTATGGTTAGAAATTATTTTTAAAACTTAAAATATGATTACACAAACATGTTTCATTTGAATCCTAACGCCCATAGAAGATTAGAGAGGGAGTATTTGAATTTTTACAGGTTTGAAAACCTGGAACAGAGCAGATTTTAAATGGACAGCCATGCACAAGCCTGTATACATATTTATATAGATTCAACATAATTTCACTCAAGAATCATTGATTACAGCTTTACTTCACACAATCATCACAGCATCAAGATTTAATGGTTAGATCAATAAGGTTTACTCAACGGGCATCTAGAACAGAGATAGAGAACCTGTTCTTGATTTCCAGACTTGTTCCAGACTCTTGAATTTCTTTGCTTATTGAAATTTAAATCTTGTTGCTTGATGTTTGAATTTAGTTACTCGTTGGTTGATTTCCTTCTGATTACATTTGAAGATTTTGCATTGACGTTGAACTTGCCTTCATTTCTTCTTGCCTCAGATTTAGTTTTCAATTTCATTTTCTCTGATCTTTGATTTGAATTCCCAAGTTTCCAGTTTTTATTTCTTCTTTTGATTTGAATTAGATTTTAGTTGAAATGGAAAGAAGAATTCAGCTGAAAAGAAAAACAAATCTCTTCTTTCATATTTTTTTTAAAATAAAATAAAATTTCATTTCTCAAAATGATGTTGCCATTTGTCCACTTATGTGTTGATTCTCTTACACATATACATAAAATTGTACAAATGTCTTTAACCCACTTTAATGTACTTATAAGTGTTAAATTTGTCTTTATTAATACATTTAAGCCAAGTATATATTTATGTAATATTATTTACATGTATATAGTGTATTTATCTTTTTATAATTTTAAGCTTTTAGATGTCAAAAAATATACAAAAGTGACTTCATGCAAACAATTATTTATAAATTACTTATGCTTTGATCAAATTAAATGTATCATATATTTATATGCTTGAGAATTTATTTTAACTCTATATAAAATTTTCAAACCAAATTTTCCTTATGTTTGAATTTTAAATATGAAAGAATATTAAAAACAAATGAACTTCTAATTTAAATCTTATCTTAATTCAAGCTTAAAATATATCTTTTAATAAGAATTTATCCTTGTTGTTAAAATTTTAAATTCCAAATATCACTTAAAAAGTATTACGTTAAATTGTAATTTCCAAATTGCAAACTATATATATATATATATATATATATATTTAAAGTTTGAAAACACTTTATTAAATTTAAAACAATATTTTTCCACTCTCAATATATACAAATATTTACATTTTTAAATGGTAAACATTTTTAACATTAGTTTTGAAAATTACTATATTGAATTTTGAAACACAATTTTAAATCACAATATATACATAGATATATATATATATATATATATATTAAAATTTGAAAACATAACTTTTATTAAATTTAAAGACTTCCTATTTACAATATATATACCAATATATATACACATTATAAATAGAAAACATTTTGATTAGCTTTGAAAGACAAATCTTACAAAACTAAAATTATTAGAAAATATATTAATAAATATTGCCAAATTAAATATTATTAGCTTTTAAAAGAATAAACTTGTCAAATTATAGAATAAAATCATCAATATCAATTTAATTATTAATAAATATTATTGATATTGCTCAAAATTCCGGGTCATCGCTTTAAACATCCATCATAATCACCTTTCAAATCAACCAATGAGTAACAACAATTATTGATTATCATTAACAAATGTTTAACTAGCAATCTAAATTCAATATTAAACTAAATGGCAATTAAATTCGATAAAATTTCGATTTTACTGGAATGACAAATTATATATACTAACGGCAATCAATCAACTTCTAATTACAATATAAATTTAATCTAACTAACATAAGACAATTTAGTAGTTGTGAGTGGGTTAAAACACTCACCTTTGATTTCAAATTGATTTAAAATCCAATTATAGCCCAAAATTCTAACAGTTTATAATTCGTCCAAACTACTGACATGATATCCGGAATTTCGATACGATCGCAATGGAGAATACTGCGTGTGAATCCGACCTCGTATGCAAAAGATATGTAAGTTAGAACATTTGAAGAATAAAAATTAAATTAAATAATTAAACTAAGCTTACATGTCACCTCGTATCCACACGTAAACCTAACCAAAATACGACATCGACCACGTACAAATAAGCCGCCATCTCGTTAGCTTCGATCGCCGACGTATTTCTTCACCTAAGCATCGATCAGGCACCGCCATTGGTCAGCCCACCTCAGGCCGCAACCATGACCACGAATGTGCGACTTTCGGCACCCTCCTCCTCTTCCGCCACTACCCACAGCATGAAGCGACCATATAGATCGAACCCTTTCATCACCCTTTACACGCCCATACAACCCGATCGAACCCTCGTTGACGATCCACCGTTAAAACTAAAACTCTAATTCTGACGACCGTGGCTTCTTCGATAATTTTCAGTTGCACTAAAAAAACGATTTTCTATAATAGGTTGCGCTCGTTGAGAGCTTTTCGATGATATATAATATGACATAACTTTGAGGAGTTTGATTTTCGATTTAAATTTAAAATTGATTTAGAGTTTTAGGAATTGAAAAATAGGTTTTTGCCATTGGAGAGAGTAGATAGGAATAGACAAATAGGCTTGCACATACAAGAATAAGAAATAAAAAGGCTCCTAGGGTTAGAAAAACTATTTATATAGACAAGGCCCGATAAGAATGAATAACATATCGAATTGGTTCGAAATGACAATAATGACCCGAAAAGCCCGTTCCATTTCCAAAAAGAAAGTAGGTCATCTCATATATCAAAATAGATGTTTTTGATATTTTTAAATTCAATGAAACAAGTTTCAAGTCCTAATTCCGTTATATGAAGAAGTTAGCTTTTAAAATCGGCTTATTTCAAATTGCATTCATTAAATTGATTTCTACGTGTTTCGAGTCCGCACGATCAAACGACAAGTCCGATCGTTACGAAACTTGAAATCCTATAATAATTCACCATTGTGATTCCGATGAAATTGGTTTCATCAAAATTCAAGACAGTTGCCAAAATGGTGATTTTCACGTTAATTGAATAAATTATCATTAAACTAATTAAATCACTTTTAAATTCAAATTTTATAACTAACAATTTTTATCATTTCTAATTACACAGAAATTAAATAATCATTTAAAACAAATTTCCCATGTCAAATTAAATATTAAATATTGCACAAATTACAACATTCAATTTCAATTACAATAAGTTCGTAAATCATAATTTAAACTCCAATAAATTCATTTATTCAGATTTGCATCTTATTATTCAATCAATTGCCATTTTATGGATATAATTAACATTGGTTTATGTTTTATTACATCAATAGTCTACGTTTATCATATTTTACCATATTGATTGCAATATTTCAATTATGTTAAATTTTTATCGATTTCCAAATTAATTACCGGATTAGATAATCAAAATGATAATTGAAGAAATTATTATACATTAACAATTCAAACACATTTCCAAGTTTATTGGTAACAACGAAAGTCGCTAAATTCGCATACTTGTTAATTTATTTTCATATTCTAATTAATAACATATAATTATAACATTTAAATCCAACATTCAATTTATCTCTTATTTACAGTTTCTAACCAAATTAACTTTACAATTACTTCAATTGATTGAGGTTGCATTCGAATAGTCACTGATTACCTTAAATTAACATTATTAAATTTCATTCTAATCAATTTCTCATTAGTAAATCATAGATTATATTTTCTTCCTGTATTAAATGACAAAAACTTATTAAATTTAATATTTTAATTATCGGAAAAAATACGGTTGGTTACACTCTTCTCCACTAAAAACTTTTGTCCTTGAAAAGAGAAAGAAGGAATTAAGAACTAACTTATTTTTATTTAAACAATCAATTTATAAGCATTTTATACTTACATAATTAAGTATTTAAATGTTATATATATTAATTTATAAACAATTGAATCCTTCATATTCAAGTTAATAAAAGTTTGAAAATATTTCCACTTTCTCAAAAAAATTCTAAGTCCAAAATTCACGAAAATTTTCGGCAGTATCTCCTTTGTACGGATAGGTCTGGAAAAATAATAATATCAATAATAGCAATATATACCATATTTCAAAAATAAAATATCCCAAACCATGGGAAAAAAATATATAATATTGCTATAAAACCATAATCCGAAAACATACCTATTTGTCGGGCAAACAACGCGTTATTTATAAAACCAAAAGCGGTAGTTATTGCTTCCATAGCCTGTATTTCACTTATATAATCCAAAATAGTGAGAATTATGTAAAAGATAAATAATTTAGGTGTTTTCAATTAGTAATAAAACAAATCAAAACAATTCACATGTAAACAAAATAGTACAATCATCGTATGCAACAAAAGAAATCAACCATACATCCATAGCAACCAAACTAATGGTTTGTTTAGGTTTAAACATTTTTCATCTTACAAGGGTGATGAATAAACTATCAAGTGTACCTTACGCTCAACGGCCTTAAATAATTACTTAGTAGATTATTTATACATCCTTATGCTGTTAGAAGTATCTTTTTCCAAACATCCCATAAGCCAAAACAACCAAGAACTTCAAATATCGTTTGAATTTATTCTTATTAATTTCCTCTCACATCGTTGTTAACTTTTTATTTATTTTCATTTATTTGTATGATATCTTTTTTCCATTCATTTACACTCTTTTACTTACATAATTTATTTCCATTGAATTATTTAGATCATCCATAATCAATTCTCAAGACATTACAAGTCTCTTTACAAATTTAATTCAAAGTTATTATTTACTTTGATTTCCATTTAATGTCAATATTCATTAATGAATCAACTCATACTTATAATTTCAAAAAATATATATTTTTTTCTCTTTTTCTTACATATTTATTTCCTTCATATATAGCATTATTGAATGCTCATTCTATTTCTAAATTATTTCGACATTTTCTGAAATTATAATCATTCAATTAATATATTATTCACTTTTACTACTCATTTTAATTATAAATAACTTCAAGCATTAACTTATATAATATTTTTATACATCTTAATTCTTCATTTATAGACACAACCATTGAACACTTCCATTACATAAGTTTTACTTGTATAATATTCTATTACATATTCTTATTAACATAACAACTTTATAGACATTTCAGGTAAGTTATATATATATATATATATATGTGTGTGTGTGTGTGTGTGTGTGTGTGTCTGTGTGTGTGTCTTTGAGAATATAATTAAACGTTACATAAGTTTATCTCATTCGTTTTAGTTAACAAAATGTTCAATAATTACATCTTCTAAATTCCATTACTCTTTAATTTGTAAGTGACAACCCTCAATTTCTTTACATTTCATTAATGACTTAACTCTTATTTTCTTATTTTTTATTTTAGAAGTTTCCAATTATTAATATAGTCAATATTTCATTCATTATAATAATTGAAATTTCTAATTTACAAAAACTTAAGAACTAAATATCGGGTTCATTCAAATGAATTAAAAATATCTATATATATACCCATAGCTTTTATTTATCAAATCACCTTTAGAAATTAAAAATTTAGATTCATTTATCAAAACAAATGTGTAGTAAAACTATTACAATGGTCTTCCCACTTTGAAACTCAAAAATGAACGTCGATGATGCATGCACTCATCATTGAAATTATTTTCCAATGAAAGAAGATGGGAGTACAGAACTTATTTTCTTTTAAAATCTTTTAAAACATTTCTTCTAAATTACATTGTATATTTATATCTAACATACTTCAAAATAATACTAATATTATATTCCAAAATCTTTTCAAAACATATTTCAAAATCCCAGAACTTAAATTCTCAAAATTTCAGTTCTTATTTACTTTATTGGTAAACCCTATTCTAAAATTCAATATTTATAAAATTTCACTACCTAACAACAAAAGGTATCACATACAACTATGTCCAGTTATAAAAATCATTCTTTTATATACAAAATATCATACTAGGTAAAATTATTTCATTTACCTATATTTCGAAAACCATATTGTGTCGGTCTGCCCTATTAAGTGTTTAGAAACCCCTATCGATCTCATAGCATCCTATGTACCGACCAGAGTTTATAAATACTAAACAAAACAAATTAACACAATATAATAACATTTTAAAACACCAATTAATGCGCTCTCTCATATATATACACTCAGACAAACTCATTCTAGGGTATTACTACCTTATCTCTAATGAGACTGACCCCTACAAAGCTAAGGTTATTGCTAACCAAGGCTCTGATACCAAATGTAACGACCCACCTTTTTGGACAGTTTAAATCGACAATCAACCACACATGTCAGACTCAAACCATTCAAAAGGAAGGATTATTATGGGGTAAATAAGAAAAAAGAGGAAAGAAAGAAAAACAAAACACATAATCTCACAGCGGAATGACAAAATATAATAATCAAATAAGCAGTTCGTGAAGATGTTTTACAAATAACATATGATTACACTATTACAATAGAGATCGGAGTTACATACAGCAACAATAAATAAACAATGCATCGAAACAACATGATGCAGTGGGATAAATATAATAAATAATAATAGTACAAAATCTTCGTCTTTATCCTCTAGGATTAAGATCGTCAATACACTGAAATGCTCAGACTAACCTAAGAATAATGAAAAGACAAAACACTCGAGTCAAAACTAAAAGATCTTATGAAAGTTAAATCAACAGTAAATAAATATGAGTGTAGCGGCTTCAGAGATGTTTACGGGGTATGACATCCCTTATCCAGCATTTAACGTGCATGCAATAACTTAAGAGATGTTTTGGATTCCATCTCCTAAGGATCCGTTGAACTATCTACATACATAGTACAATACGCTGTTATAATATGTCTATAGTAAAGTAAAGTATTAATATAGTGCTAAGGCGTAACCCATATTCCCTTAACACATTTTATGTAAATGTCGTAGTCTATACAATACTGTAAACTCCACGATAAATTGGCAGGCAATCAAGGAGCACTCCATAGGTACGACACAAGCCAAACTCGTAATGGGCACGATATGGCATGTGACAAGGCACGTGAGGCAATGCCCACGATAGGATACTACCGTTTTGCGGAATCAGACTGGTAGTAAAGCATAGTAGCTACTACCGCCCATCTCGAAACACACTCCCAAAATCAAATCTAGGGTGGCCACGAAATCGATCACAAAGTCATAATATGGTATCGAAGAAGCATGTTCGATCGGAGGTGCGACCTCACTTAGCTCGGCATGGCTCCTGTTTTGGTCACATCAAGCTGACTCGAGGGAGTCAGGACTATGCTAAAACCTCATACAAAATCGTACGTCAAACCATCCTACTTCATTATGGAAACTCCGCCACGTGCACAGTTGTTAAAGTGGTTTTCGGTATTGGCAGAGAGTATGACAATATCTGATCCCGGTCTCTTTAACAACCAAATACTTATTTCACACCGGATGGTTCTTTTACATTTCCAAAACCAATTCACAATTGACATCAAAATTTCATATTCTCAAAAGCATATCACTTTCGAAAACATATTCACCTTCGAAATCATATTAAATTTGAAATCATATTACTTTCGAAACCATATTCACAGAATAGGTTAAACTCTCATTTCAAAATCATCATATTTATTCAGAATGTCATTTCACTAGAAAATATCATTTCAAACCTCAACTTAGCTTATAACATCATTTAACCATATTCGCTTTTAAATCGAGGATTTAAATGTAAACATTCAACATTGCACCGTTTGAATTTTTTAAATATAGTTTAGATAGTCATAAATAGTTTAACTTAGCTAAAATAGTTTAATATAATTTAAATGGTTTAAAATAGTTTAAATTTGATTAAAATAGCTTAAAATAAATTAAAATAGTTAAAATAGTTTTAAATAGATTAAATTAGTTTAAAATAATTTAAGTAGTTTAAATATTTAAAATAGTTTAAAATAGATTAAAATTAGATTAAAATGGTTTAAAATAGCTTAAAATAGTCATACGGTTTAAAATAGTTAAAAATAGTTTAATATAGTTTAAATTAATTAAATGTTTTGATTATTGAAATGGTTTATATAGTAAATAGTTTGAAAATCTAGATAAATCTGAATTTAAAATAATATATCCTTGAACGATTTATATTAAAATAGTTAATCTGAAATTAATATCAAATTAAACTATTTCTTCCTTTTCAACACATATGCACCATACCCAGCTTTCAAATCAACAAACTCAATTTTGTCTTTCAGTTCAGATTCTCATTTAACCCTTTTAAATCTATATCAATTTCAAATCCATGTTGATTATAAACTTAAACCACTTCGAATTCAATAGATTTTAAAGATTAAATATTCAAACATTTACAATAACTCAAATTTGATAAATTTTATTTATATTCCAAAAGCCAACTTTAAAATTCCAATTTGAATTCTTAAACAATTCATTTATCATCCAAATTAAATATACCATCCAAATTAAACAATTCATTGAAATGATCATAATGGTTTTTCCTTAACTTATAAGATCATTCGGGTATGTATCATTTCAGCCCATAGTGATTTTCGTACCAATACTAAGAGAACTTGCAGTGTGATAAAAATATACAAAATAAACATAACATCGAGTCATCCAATATAAACAGTTAGACATCCATCACAATCACCTTGCAAATCAACCAATAAGTAACAAATACCGATTATCATTAATAAGTGTCTAATTGGAAATTTTAAATTCAATATTAAACTAAATTGCAATGAGATTCGATAAAATTCATATTTTGCTAGAATGACAAACTAAATATACCAAACAACAATCAATCAACATCTAATCACAATATAAATTTAATCTAACTAATATAAGACAATTTAGTAATTATGAGTGGATTAAAACACCCACCTTTGATTTCAAATCGATTTAAAATCCAATTATAGTCCAAAATTCTAACAGTCTTAGAATTCGCCTAAACTAGTTCCATGATGTCTGAAATTTCAATACAATCGCAATAGAGAACACCATGTGTGGATCCGATCTCGTATGCAAAAGATATGTAAGTTAGAACATTTAAAGAATTAAAATTAAATTAAATAATTAAACTAAGCTTACATGCCACCTCGTATCCAAGAGTAAACCCTAATCAAAAAACGATGTCGACCATGTAAAAATGAGCCACCACTTCATTAGCTTCGATTACCAACTTATTCTTTCACCTGAGCATCGATCAGGCATCGCGATTGGCCAGCCCTCCTCAGGCCACACCCACGACCACCAACGCGTGACTTTCGGCGCCCTCCTCCTCTTACATCACCACTTACGATCAACAGCCAATTATTGCGATTTCCTCGACTTCTAGCACGAAGCACCATATAGATCGAACCCTCCCATTACCCTCCACACACCCTTACAACCCGATCGAACCCTCATCGACGATCCACTGTCAAAACTAAAACCCTAACACGGATGGTCACGACTTCTTTGAAATTTTTTATTCAAACTATTAACTAAAACGAATTGCTGCATTAGGTTTTGCTCATCGAGAGCTTTCCGATGATATATAATGTGACATAGTTTTGAGGAGTTTGATTTTCTATTTAAATTTGAAATTGAATTAGGGTTTTTGGAATTGACAAATAGGTTTCTACCATTGGAGAGAGGAGTTGGGAATAGACAGACAGATTTGTACGTACATGAATAAGAAATAGAAAGGCTGCTAGGGTTAGAAAAACTAATTATATAGACAAGGCCCGATAAGAATGTATAACATATCGAATTGGTTCGAAATGACAATAACGACCCGAAAAGCCCGTTCCGTTACCAAAACGAAAGTAGGTCATCCCATATATCAACATAGATGTTTTCAACATTTTTAAATTCAATAGAACATGTTTCAAGTCCTAATTCCATTGTATTAAGAAGTTAGCTTTTAAAATCGGCTTATTTCAAATTGAATTCATTTAATTGATTTCTACGCGTTTCGAGCCTACACGATCAAACGACAAGTCCTCTATGAAACTTAATATCCTACAATAATTCACCATTACGGATCTGATGAAATTGTTTTCGTCAAAATCCGAGACAGTGGCCAAAATGGCTATTTTTCACGTTAATTAAATAAATTATTATTAAATTAATTAAATCACTTTTAAATTCAAATTTTATAACTAAGAAATTTTATCATTTCTAATTACAAAGAAATAAATAATCATTTAAAACAAAATTTCCACGTCAAATTAAATATTAAATATTGCACAAATTACAATGTTCAATTTTAATTGCAGTAAGTTCATAAATCATAATTTAAACTCCAATAAATTCATTTATTATGATTCGCATCTTATTATTCGATCAACTATCGTCTTATGGATATAATTAACATTGGTTTATGTTTTATTATATCAATAGTATACGGTTATCATCTTTTACCATATTAATAGCAATATCTCAATTATACTAAATTTTTATTGATTTTCCAAATTAATTTATCGGGTTAGATAATCAAAATGATTATTAAAGTAGTTATTATACATTTACAATTCAAACACAGTTCCAAGTTTATTGGTTACAACGAAAGTCACTAAATTTGCATACTGGTTAATGTATTTTCATATTCCAATTAATAACATATAATTACAACATTTAAATCCAACATTCAATTTATCACTTATTTACAGTTTCTAACCAAATTAACTATACAGTTATTCCAATTGATTGAGATTACATTCAAATAGTCATTGATTAACATTATTAAATTTCATTCACTTAGTTTCTCATTAATAAATCATAAATTTTATTTTCTTCCAGTATTAAATTACAAAATCTTATTAAATTTAATATTTTAATTATTGGAAAAAATACGAGTGTTACACTCTCCCCACTGTAAATTTTTCATCCTCGAAAAGGGAAAGAAGGAATTAAGAACTAACTTATTTTTATTCAAATAATTAATTTATAAACATTTTAAACTTACATAATTATGTATTTAAATATAATATATAATTTTATAAACAATTAAACCCTTCATATTTAAGTTAATAAAAGTTTGAAAATATTTCCACTTTTTTAAAAATTCTAAGTCCAAAATTCATGAAAAATTTCGAGATAGTCTTCTTTGTATGGATAGATTCAGAAAAATAATAATATGTGTAATAACAATATATATCATATTTCAAAAATAAAATTTCCTAAACCACAAGCAAACAATATAACATCGCTATAAAATCATGATCCAAAAACCTACCTATTTGTCGGGCAAACAACGCTTTATTTATGAAACCAAAAATAGTAGCTATTGCTTGCATAACCTATTTTTCACTTATATAATCCAAAATAGTGAGAATTATGTAAAATAGAAATAATTTAGTTGTTTTCAATTAGTAATAAAACAAATCAACATAATACACAAGTAAACAAAACAGTACAACCATTATATGCAAATCAACCATACATCCATAGCAACCAAACTAATGGTTTGTTCAGGTTCAAACACTTTTCATCGTACAAGGTTAATGAATCAATTATCAAGTGTAACTTACACTCAACAGCCTTAGATAATTGCTTAATAAGTTATTTATACATCCATATATAGTTAGAAGTACCCTGTCCCAAACATTCCACAAGCTAAAACAACCAAGAATTTCAAATATCATTTAAGTTTATTCTTATAAATTTCCTCTCACATCATTGTTTACTTTTTATTTATTTTCATTTATTCATATAATATCTTTTTTTCCATTCATTTACATTCTTTTACTTACATAAGTTGTTTCCATTAAATTATTTAAATCATCCATAATTAATTCTCAAAATATTATGGAAGTCTCTTGCAAATTTAATGCACGGTTATTGTTTACTTTGATTTCCATGTAATGTCAATATTCATTTTTGAATCAACTTATACTTATAATTTAAAAAAATAAATTATTTTTCCCTCTTTTTCTTTCATATTTATTTCCTTTATATATAGCTTTATTGAATACTAATTCTATTTCTAAATCATTTCAACATTTTCTGAAGTTATAATCATTCAATTCATATAGTATTCACTTTTACTACTCATTTTAATTATAATTATCTTCGAGCATTAACTTAAGTTTCACTACACCAAGAAAGTCATTTTGCCATGGCTCTAGGTCGTGACTAAATAATTTTGACATGGCACAGAGCCATGGTAAAATGGGGGAGGGGCAAAAGTTTTTCCACGGCTCAGAGCCATGGCAAAAGTAATATTAGCCATGGCTTAGAACCATGGTTGAATAAAATTTTGCCATGGTTTTGGGCTGTGGCTATTTTTTATTTCATTAAAATTAGCCACGACTCAATGCCGTGGCTGAATGAAATGAAGCACAAACATCACAATAAAATGCAATTTAAATTATATACATCAAAAAATATATAGCACATCCATAATATTTCATAATCAATGTAGAACAAATAGCGGCTAGTGAACAAAAGTAATAATGCGTACAAGCATACAAACCAAATTGTAGTTCTAGCGGCAAATAAACTTCGAATCCATAACTTGTTGTGGCATTTTTCTGCGTCAAAGATGTCTATCTACTTGTAAAGTAAAAGATAAAAAATTAACAAAATAAATTAGAAATACAATAAATACATTCTAGAACATAGTTGATGCGAGCAGCAGAAAATGAAAAGTGATGAAACTTGTTCATTATAACCTTAATAAAGTTAAAAAACAATATTTTGAGTGATCATTAAGGTCTGTACTTACAAACTTGCATGTCGTAACTTTTTCACAAGATTTCAAAGCCCTAGGAACAAAAAATATGAACCAAAACCAAAGAGGCAAAACTTATTATTGGGAGTGCGGCATCACCTGTTCAAAATAATCAAGTATAAGAATATAATGATTTGAACCAATTGAGAAGCCCAAGATCATGTCGGTATATTAAGCTATAAATTAAAATAAATTCAAATATATGTGCAGTTGGTTAACAGTCATGAATAACAACAAGGTTAGCCTTACGGAAACTAAAACATTAACAAATGAACAAACACAAACACCCATAAAATTCCAGTAAGCAGATTTTAAAGCAACATTTTCCTTCAACCATGATCAAGGCTAACACAGGCTTGCATTTATATCAGAAACAAAGCTAAACATGGTTCCAAAATAAAGCAGTTAACCAAGAAGATATACAAATCATAACCAAAAGATGCAATGTGCACATCGTATCCTAACTTGCCACCGTCCTCCACCATATTCAGATTAACACACTTGCTTCAAAGATATGTGCAGTTGGTTAACAGTCATGAATAACAACAAGGTTAGCCTTACGGAAACTAAAACATTAACAAATGAACAAAACAAACACCCACAAAGTTCCAGCAAGCAGCTTTTAAAGCAACATTTTCCTTCTACCATGATCAAGGCTAACATAGGCTTGCATTTATATCAGAAACAAAGCTAAACATGGTTCCAAAATAAATCAGATAACCAAGAAGATATACAAACCATAACCAAATGATGCAATGTGCACATCAAATCCTAACTTGTCACCATCCTCCACCATATTCAGATTAGCACACTTGCTAAAACCAGGCAATTCTTATAGGGTTTTACTGAATGGAGGAAAGATATACAAGCTTTGGACAAATGGGGAATAAGAACATAATTGCCACCAAACTGACAGGGCCAACAAAAGCGTACAGGAAAACACAAACCATCACAAGGCAGTGCATATAGAAGCTGTAGACTAAATAGTGTTAAGATAGTAGATACAGGCCATGACAAAAGCTTATCATTAAGTATTGAATAGCTTGATATAAATGTTAAGATAGCAGATACCAAATAGAAACAAACATGTACATATAGAAGCAGTATACCATGTAAAGCAGGGTGTATAATGATCAATCCATACTTATGATTTGTTCATATGATAGTTTTTTATGCTTGTCTTCTTAATATTTATCGAATTGAATTAAATTTCAAAGCGTAGAAATCTTATTTTCAACCTCTTCTTATTTAATATTTTTGTAAGTGTTTTGGCATGCAAATTTAATTCAATTTATCTCTTACATTTGAGGATTAGAATGTGAGGTTTTTAAAGTAGACAAATTAAAAGATCTTATGTAAAACAACAGTAAATAAATATGAGTGTAGCGGCTTCAGAGATGATTACGGGGTTTGACATCCCTTATCCAGTGTCTATGTGTATGCAATAACTTAAGAAATGTTCGGGATTCCATCTTTTAAGGATCCGTTAAACTATCTACATACATAGTAAAATACGCTATTATAACATGTCTACAGTAAAGTATTGAAATAGCATTAAGGCATTACCCATATCCCCCTTAGCATATTTTATATAAATATCGTAGTCCATACAGTACTGTATACTCTACCATAATGGGCTATCAGGGAACACTCCATAGGTATGATACAAACCAAACTCGTAATGGGAGCGATAAGGCATGTGACAAGGCATGTAAGGCAATGCCCAGGGTAGGAAACTACCGTTTTGCGGATTCGGACTAGTGGTAACGCATAGTAGCGACTACCATCCATCTCGAAATACACTCCCAAAATCAAATCGAGGGCAGCCACCAAATCAATCACAAAGTCATTATATGGTATTGAATAAGCATGTCCGATCGGAGGTGCGACCTCACTTGGCCCGACGTGGCTTCTGTTTAGTCATATTAAGCTGACTCGAGGGAGTTAGGGTTATGTTACTACTTCATACAGAATCATTTTCAAAACCATCCTACTTCATACTAGAATCTCCATCACGTGTACAGTTGTTAAAGTGGTTTTCGGTATTGGCAAAGAGTATGATAATATCCAATCCTGGTCTTTTTAACAACCAAATGCTTATTCCACACCGGATGGTTCTTTTACATTTTCAAAACCAATTCATAATTGATATCAAAATATCTTATGCTAAAAAAATATCACTTTCAAAAACATGTTCACCTTCGAAATCATATCACTTTCGAAACCATATTCACAAAATAGGTTAAATTATTATTTCAAAATCATCATATTTACTCAAAATGTCATTTCACTAGAAAATAAATCCCAACTTAGGTTATAACATCATTTAACCATATTCCCTTTTAGATCAAGGATTTAAATCTAAACAATTCAACCTTGCACTGTTTGAATTTTTGAAATATAGTTTAGATAGTCATAAATAGTTTAAATTAGTCAAAATAGTTTAAAGTATTTTAGAATAGCTTAAATGGTTTAAAATAGTTTAAATCACATTAAAATAGCTTAAAATAAATTAAAATAGTTTAAACAGATTAAATTAGTTTAAATAGTTTAAATAGTTTAAAATAGTTTAAAATTGATTAAAATTAGATTAAAATAGTTTAAAATAGCTTAAAATAGTTAAAAATAGTTTAATATAGTTTAAATTAATTAAATGGTTTAATTATTGAAATGGTTTATATAGTAAATAATTTGAAAATCTCAATAAATCTAAATTTAAATAATATATCCTTAAATAGTTTATATTAAAATAATTAATCTAAAATTAATATCAAATTAAACTATTTCTTCCTTTCTAAACATCCGAGCCATACCCAGCTTTCAAATCAACAAACTCAATTTTGACTTTCAATTTAGATTCTCATTTAAAACCGTTTTGAATCTATATCAATTTCAAATCCATGTTGACTATAAATTTAAACCACTTCAAATTCAATAGATTCCAAAGTATACATATTCAAACATTTACAGTAACTTGATTTTGATAAATTTCGTTTATATTCCAAAAGCCAACTTTAAAATTCCAATTTGAATTATTAAACAATTCACTTAAATCAATTTCAATTCAACGTTTAAAGCTTGGATTTTTAGAATAGTTCAATTATATAAATCAAATTTACATCAAAATAGCATTTAACTGGAATCCAAAATGTAAGGTTTTAAAATCATTTAATTTAACCAAACCGATATCCATGTCTAACTTTCTACCTTATAGTCAAGTGATACAGATATCTTTCATTTCAAACCACAATAATTTACAATTTACGAGTATATATCATTTCAACCTACAATCCCAAATAAAATTTAAAATCCATAAAATCGCTCGAGTTTATCATTTCAACTCATAACGGTTTTTCCCTAATCTATGAGATCATTCGGGTATGTTTCATTTCAACCCATTGTGATTTCCCTAACAATACTAAGGGAACTTGCAGTGTGATAATAATATATAAAATAAACATAACATCCAGTCATCCAATATTAACAGTTAAACATCCATCACAATCACTATTCAAATCAACCAATAAGTAACAACAATTACTGATTATCATTAACAAGTGTTTATATGGCAATTTAAATTCAATATTAAACTAAATGGTAATTAATTTCGATAAAATTCAGATTTTACTGAAATGACAAATAAATATACCAAACAGCAATCAATCAACTTCTATCACAATATAAATTTAATCTAACTAACATAAGATGATTTAGTAGTTGTGAGTGAGTTAAAACACTCGCCTTTAATTTCAAATCGATTTAAAATCCAATTATAGCCCAAAATTATAACAGTCTCAGAATTCGTCCAAACCAGATCTATCATATCTGGAATTCCAATACGATCGCAACTGAGAAAACTGCACGTGAATTCGATCTTGTATGCAAAAGATTAGTAAGTTAGAACATTTGAAGAATTAAAATTGAATTAAATTAAATAATTAAACTAAGCTTACATGTCACCTCGTATCCACGTGTAAACCCTAACCAGAATACGAGGTCGACCATGTATAGACGAGTCACCACCTCATTAGCTTCGATGCCGACCTATTCCTTCACCTTAGCGTCGATCAAGCACCGCCATTCTCCAGCCCTCCTCCGACCGCACCCATGGCTACCAACGCGCGACTTTAGGCGCCCTCCTCCTTTTCCTTCGTCGCTCATGATCAACAGCCAATCATGGCGATTTCCTCGACTTCCAATACGAAGCGACCATATAGATCGAACTCTCTCATCACCCTCTATATGCCCATACAACCCAATCGAACCCTCGTCGACGATCCACCGTCAAAACTAACCCTAATATGGATGGCCATGGGCTTTTTCGGCAATTTTCAGTCAAACTACGCAACAAAATGAAAAATGAATTGTTGCTATAGGTTTCGTTCATCGAGAGCTTTCTAACGATATATAATATGCTATATTTTTGAGGAGTTTGATTTTCGATTTAAATTTGAAATTGAATTAGGGTTTTTGGAATTTAAAAATAAGTTTCTTCCAATGGAGAGTGGAGATTGGAATAGACAGACGGATTTGTACATACAGAAATTAGAAATAGAAAAGCTGCCGGAGTTAGAAAAAATATTTATATAGATAAGGTTCGATAAGAATAAATAACATATCAAATTGGTTTGAAATAACAATAACGACTCGAAAAGCCCGTTTCGTTTCCAAAACGAAAGTAGGTCATCCCATATATCAAAATAGATGTTTTTGATATTTCTAAATTCAATGGAACAGGTTTCAAGTCCTATTCCATTGTATAAAGAAGTTAGTTTTTAAAATCATCTTATTTCAAATTGAATTCATTAAATTGATTTCTATGCTTTTTGAGCCCGCACGATCAAACGACAAGTTTGATCGCCACGAAACTTGATATCTTATAATAATTCACCATTATGGATCCAATGAAACTGGTTTTGTCAAAATCCGAGACAGTGGCCAAAATGGCTATTTTCACGTTAATTAAATAAATTATTATTAAATTAATTAAATCACTTTCAAATTCAAATTTTGTAACTAAGAAATTTTATCATTTCTAATTACACAGAAATTAAATAATCATTTAAAACAAATTTCCCATGTTCAACTAAATATTAAATATCACAAATTACGGCGTTTAATTTCAATTGCAATAAGTTCATAAATCATAATTTAAACTCCATAAATTCATTTATTCCGATTTGCATCTTATTATTCAATCAACTATCGTTTTATAGACATAATTGACATTGGTTTACATTTTATTACATCAGTAGTCTATAGTTATCATCTTTTACCATATTAATAACAATATTTCAATTATATTAAAGTTTTATCGATTTCGAAAATATTTTACCCGATTAGATAATCAAAATGACAATTGAAGCAATTATTATACATTAACAACTCAAACACATTTCCAAGTTTATTAGTTACAACGAAAGTCTCTAAATTTTCAAACTAGTTAATTTATTTTCATATTCCAATTAATAATATATAATTACAAGATTTAAATCCAATATTCAATTTATCTCTGATTTACAGTTTCTAACCAAATTAACTTTACAATTATTCCAATTGATTAAGATTACATTCAAATAGTCATTGATTACCTTAAACTAAAATCATTAAATTTCATTCTAGTTAGTTTTTCATTAGTAAATCATAACTTTTATTTTCTTCCAGTATTAGATTACAAAATCTTATTAAATTTAATATTTTAATTATTGGAAAAAATATGGGTCGTTACAAAATATTCCTTTCATTCTCCTTTCTCTTACCTTCCTCTTTGCATAATTATCATTATAAATATTTATAAATCCTATAAATATAGGGGATGTGACCATTTAGAATTTTTCTACAATCTTCATTTCCTTCTTAGTTCAAAAGGTATAGAATTTCATAAGAGAATAGGAATTGGAAAAAGGGCTAGGGATTCACTTAGTAGTGCATACACTTAGATATTGAAAGTAACTTGGGTTGTGATGGAAGAAGAAAACACTACTCTTTATTGATTTGAAATAAATGTAGGCTAATCTTCATTTGAGATGAGTGCTTTCTTTTCATTTTAGCCATTAGCATTTAATATTTACAATTTAAACCTTGAAACTTCTAACCTTCATATCCTTCACATATGAATTCCGTTTCATGTATGGTTTCTTTGGTTGGACTTATAATAGGATTTCGAACGATTTGGCTCTGGGTTTGCTGAGTTTGTAGGTTGTTTGCAAAACAATGTTGGTATGGTTAATCTAATTTAATTAACTGAATTGTAAATTATAAAATTTGTAATTGTTTATGAAAAATCGTATTTATTAATACATGCTATGTTCTATAGGTAATTGTTTTGTTGTTATGATATTTTGTGTACATTGTACCTGAGCTAGATAATTATTGTTAATTGTTGTGTTTTTGGATATTTAATGAAAATAAATTCTTTGATTTGAATTAAAAAATAATTAATTGGAACATAATATATAATGGTGAGAAAAACAAATAACAAGTTATAAATCAGGTTTTTATGGTGTTTGTATATGATGGTGGTTTAATAAACTTTGTTGGAATCAAAGAATGAATTATATGAGGTTATTTTTTATGAATTTATGGGGAAATTCATAGATTTATATTATAAATTTGGATTTGGAAAGTTTATTATTAGTTATAAAATGAAACGGAGCTTTAGATAATAATAATATCGTTCTAAGTAGTGGTTTGATTATTGTTACTATTTAACTTAAATTGAGATTTTTAGAAGTATTTGAAGAAATGGGACTATAATAAAAGATTTAAAGAGTACGTTATCTTTCATGAGATAATAATTATTATTTTTGGAATGAATAAATAAAGGTGACTTTATAATAAACAATAATAAAATGATTTTATAATTAAAAGAGTAATGTATGTAAATATATTATTTTGATGTGCGATTGATTATGGATTGTAATTACCATATATATATATATATATATATATATATATATAAATGAATGTTTATGATGCTACCGCATTTTGATGAGTGCGCGATGCTTTACCGTTATTGCTACTAGATGATGGGTAGTTAATTATATTTATTTGATGATAAATGTCGTATCAATAATGTTGATTAGTTTAATATACATTTGAGGAATTATATTTACATTGGTGATGATATACGTAAGTATATTTTTGCGTTGTTATTTTCTTATTTGATGATTTGGATTTTGACACTGAATGTTGTTCGTGTTAAAGGTTACATGTTTATTTTTCGTTGTTGCCCGGAGTGATGATTTATTATGATAGATGATTTCTATTTCTACTATAACCATGGGTTGTTATGGTTGCATTAGTTGCATTGGTTAAAATGGATACTATGGTTGTTAAATACTAACAAGTATTTGTATGCAGGAGAAGAGTAGGAAAAGGAACTATGTGATGATTCTCATTTATACACACACACACACACACACACTCCATTAATGATTTGTGTTTTGTATTATTTAAGTTCACATGTATGGAATATCATCAATTTAAATGGTACAAATTACGAGTTGTTACAGTTGGTATCAAAGCTTTGGTTCCCGAAAACCTTAGCCTGTGGAGTTTTAAGCTCATTAGAGATAGGGTAACCATACCCTAGAATGAGGAGAATCATTTCAGAATCAATATCCTTTGATTCCATTCTTCTTATTGAATTCATTCGATTTGAATTTCTTTAAGATTCCATAATCTCTATCTTTGATTCTAAAATCACTTTTGGTATTCCAGGATGGCTACCAAAAGAAATGCTAGAGGCAGGGGTAGAGAAAACGCTCCCGAACCACGTGCCCCAGCTCCCGCAGTCAAATTCTCCACTCTTCGCAAGGAATACACTCAGCTTGGCGGAGTCAAATTCACTGGCTCTGAGAGTATCATCGAAGCACAGCAATGGCTAAAGAGTTTAGAGAGGATCTTTACTGGCTTGGGATCACAGACGTTCAAAAGCGTAAGTTGGCCGCTTGGCAGCTTCAGGATGCTGCATAGGATTGGTGGGAGTCAGTCACTTCTCGTACTGATGAGGAAACCATCACTTGGGCCTAGTTTAGGTAGAAATCCTTCTAAATTTCATCTAAATAAAATTCCTTTTATCTCGTCAAATTTTGACACATCTTTATATCATTTGTGAATAGAGATTCCTTTACGGCCCAGTGGATGCCAGCAGCCGGAAAGGCCCAGCTTTATCGATCATTTATGGACCTCAAACAGGAAAATATGAGTTTCTCTGAGTATGAAAGGAAGTTTAACGAACTCTCCAAATTCGGACCTGGCTTGATTGATACACCTCTGCTGAAAATGAGAAATTCATCCATGGAGCACGTCCAAAGTATTACGAACTCCTCGCAGCTCATGTCCATGGAACTTTCACTGAGTTGATGGATTTTGCCCTTCGATGAGAGGGAAAGCCAAAGGGAACATTAGTCACTAAGGCTCGAGCTACTCGGCCATCCTCTAGTCAGACTGGGAAGAGGAAGCCAAATTTTGAGCAACAGAAGAAGAACTGGCAGAAGAAATCCGGGCTTGGCTATTCTCAGAAGAAGCCCATAGACATCTCCTTTATCACCTGCTTTAACTGCAACCAGAAAGGTCACTATGCCAGTAGTTGCCCATCCCTAAAGGATGCAGCTATTCCGCCACCGGCTCAGATGACCAAGAGAGATGTTTGTCACATTTGCTTACAGCCAGGACACTTTAAGAAAGACTGCCCAACTTAAAAGAGAGGTACCCCATCTGAAGTTTTTGCTATTTCCACACTTGCCCCGGAAGTTCCAGATAATCAAGGTACTTTACAGAGTACTTTTATGTTGCACTCTTCACCTGTTAGAGTTCTATTTGACACCGGAGCAACACATAGTTTCATATCTATTGATTTATGTAACAAACTTGGATTGTAACCTATTCTTGCATCTACCTTCTTATGTGTATCTAACGTATTGGAGGACCCGCTAACCTCAAAAGGGTTTGCAAATATGTCACACTTATGTATGGCATGCATCATTTTATTTGGGATTTCTTCGTACTTGGATTCGAGGCATTCGACATCCTATTAGGTATTGATTGGCTGCGAAAGTTCGAAGCCGTTATCTCAGGCAAAGCTCGAACCGTCTCTCTTATTGACGATAAGAGCTTACCTTTAGTTATTAAAGGCAAATCGCCTCAAGAATGTGCTGGGAGTTTTATATTCTCTCTTGACTCTCATCCAAGTGAACTTAGCTCCACTCCAGTTGTTCAATCCTTTTCTGATGTGTTTGGAGAAGTCAATTCTCTACCACCTCCATGGGAAATTGAATTCCACATTGACCTTATCCCTGGTGCACGACCAGTAGTTCTCCCTCCCAGGAGAATGGCTCCTAAAGAAAAGGCAGAGTTGAATGTTCAAATTGAAGACTTATTTTCTAAAGGCTTGATTCGACGCAGTCATTCAGAATGGGGTGCTGCAGTTGTATTTGTCACAAAATCTGATGGTTCTCTCAGAATGTGTGTGGACTATAGAGAGCTAAACAAGCTCATGCACAAGAACAGGTATCCGATGCCCTGCATCAACAATCTATTCGATCAGCTTCATGGAGCTAAAGTTTTCTCCCAACTCGATTTGACTACCGGTTTTCACCAACTCAGAATCGCTGAGGATAGCATTCCTAAAACAGCATTCCGCACTGAAAATGGTTTCTATGAATGGCTAGTTATGTCGTTCGGTCTCACTAATGCTCTAGCTTATTTCGTCGACTTGTTGAATAGAATTTTCCGGGATGTTCTTAACAAGTTCGTTCTTGTTTTCATCGATGATATTCTCATCTTCTCTCAAGATGAGAAAGAGCATATGTCACATTTGGCTTTTGTTCTTGAAACTCTTCGCAAACATCATCTTAAAGCCAAGTTTTCGGAATGCCACTTTTGGAGAGATGAAGTTCGTTTTCTTGGCCATATTGTTTTGGAGAATGGGATTTCGGTCGATCCAGCTAAGATCGCCGTAATCAATATAAGTTCTATCCTTACTTGTCAATTCTATCTAAATAACTTATCAATTTCTAAATTTGAATCCTTGGAATTTGCAGGATTGGGAGACTCCCAAAACTCCTACAGATATCCGTAGTTTCTTGGGTTTGGCCGGCTATTACCGCAGATTCATAGAAAACTTTGCTCGTATTGCTGCCCTACTTACCGCACTGACCAGAATGAATGTGAAATTAATTTGGAGTGAAAAGTGCAAAGCAGCTTTCAATGAGATGAAGCGAAGATTGACATCTGCCCCATTTCTTACAGTTATTGACGTTAGTGAAGGATTGGCCGTCTATACTGATGTCTGCCGTGATGGATTAGGAGCAGTTTTGATGCAGAAAGGAAAGGTCATTGCCTATGCGGGTCGTCAGCTAAAGACCAATGAAGCAAATTACACAACTCACGATTTGGAGCTTCTTGCGGTTTTATTTGCTCTTAAGCTATGGAGGCACTATTTATTAGGAACCAAATTCGAGTTATTCACTGACCACAAGTCATTGAGATATATTTTCTCGCAAAAGGATTTGAATAAGAGACAAGTCCGATGGCTCGAATTCTTAGCTGCATATGGTCTTGATATAAATTACACTCCAGGGAAAGCAAATTCCGTAGCCGATGCTTTAAGCAGAAATCAAGCAATGGCATGTTGTAATCTGGTTGAAGGAATTTTATTTCAGCTCGTCGTCTCCCCAGCTCTTATGGATCGCATTATAGCCAAGCAATACGAGGACACTTTACTTTATCGCATCAAGGAAATAGTTCTCGGTAGAGTTGGAAATGCTGACAATAAATTGGGTGCACATGTTGATAGTAATGGAGTCTTGAGAATTGATAATCGAATTTTTGTTCCTAATGTTGATGGTCTAAGACAGGAAGGGTTGAGAGAAAACCATCAATCTTCGCTTTCATTTCATCCAGGTGTCACTAAAATGTATAAGAATATAAAGAAGTTATATTGGTGGAGTGGGATGAAGCATGATATTTCTACCTATATTAGCAGATGCACAACTTGCCAACAAGTTAAAGCTGATCACAGAAAGACAGCAGGTTTGCTTCAACCACTAGAGATTCCAGGTTAGAAGTGGGAGCAGATTTCTATGGACTTTATTGACAGACTGCTGAGGACTAGAAAGGGTAATGAAAACATTTGGGTGATTGTCGATAGACTGACGAAATCTACTCACTTTATTCCAATCAAGTCCACTCGTTCTGCTTCGAGTTTGGCAGAGATATACATGAGAGAAGTTGTTAAACTTCATGGTGTACCATCCAGTATCGTATGCGATCGATATCCTATTTTCACCAGTAAATTCTGGAAAGCATTTCAGGATACTTTGGGCACCAAACTGAATCTGAGCACAGCTTATCATACTCAGACAGATGGCCAAACTGAGTGGGTGAATCGAATTTTGGAAGACCTTCTTCGAGCTTGTATTATAGACTTTGGTGGATTCTAGGAAGACCATCTTCATTTGGTTGAATTCACTTATAATAATAGTTACCAAGTAAAAAAATCGAATTTCAAATTTGAATAAGTATGTTGAATTTGAATTAATCATCTTTAAATAAATCAGGCAAGCATTGGTATGGCACCGTTCGAAGCCTTATATGGACGGCCGTGCAAATCGCCAGTTTGTTGGATTGAGTCTGGTGACCGACTAGTGCTTGGTCCGAAAATAATTACGGAAGCTTCCGCAAAAGTCGAAGAAATCAGGAAGAAGATAAAGACAGCACAGGATAAACAGAAGAGCTACGTTGACAGAAGGAGGAGAGATCTCGAATTCAGCGTAGGAGACAAAGTATATCTGAAAGTGTTGCCTTTGAAGAATATTGTTCGATTTGGAAGGAAAGGGAAGCTAGCTCTCAGATTTGTTGGTCCGTTTGAGATTACGAAAAGAGTTGGAACATTAGCCTATAGATTGCATTACCAGAGAAGTTCGCCAGTGTGCACAATGTATTCCACGTCTCACATCTCCGCAAAGTGGTGCACGATCCATCTATGACCATTCCCACTGCATAGCTCGAAGAGATAGTTATCGAGCCTGACTTGACTATTGAGCGAAAGCCACTTCGGATAGTTGATTGTGAGACAAGCAACTTAGAAGGAAGTCGGTAAATCTTGTCAAAGTCCAATGGAGTGCAGATGAGCGAGATTGCACATGGAAAACTGAGGATAGTATTCGGAATTCAAACCTCGAGTTACTAATTTCAGGTATAATTCAATTTTCTTAAAATCTATCTTGATTTCTCTGCTTACTTCATTCATACTTCTCTCATCTCGTTCATTTTCGAGGACGAAAAGTTTTGAGTGGGGGAGATTATAACGACCCTGAATTTCTGATCCAGTTTAAAAATTTTAAATCCATCATTTTAATATAAAAATTCAAACTTTATAAACAATCTCAATTAACGTCCAAAATTTATTTGTAAGGTGCGTCTAGTAAGATATGAATATAGAAAAAGTTTCGTCGTAAAATATTACAGTAAATTTCGTTCGCGTTTTACTATATACCAGTTCATATAAAGCTGCATAAAATTTATCTTTTAAATCCAAATATTTTTACACAGTTATATTGTAAAAATTATTCTGATCAAGATGATGCAGTTCGTTTCGTCAAAAACTGTCATCGCCTGTTCCATTTAAATGTTTTGCAAATCGAACAATTTAAGTGACGTAAAATCGAATTTTTATAAAACTGTCGTATCACAATTATCTGTGTACCGTTGGAAGCGCATCATCGAACTGATCAAAACGGCATATTTATTCGTGCTAAGCGGAGGATGGAAATCGTCGCGTTAATTTAACCGTTCCGGATGGACCGGTTAAACTACAATCGGCCCAAATTCTTTAGCCCGTATCCAAAAAAATATGAGAATAAATTCAGCTGATGCATTTAAGGTGGCAGTTGGAAGCTGGGGGGTTAACTTTGGAAACATACGTGACTTTTGGGAAGCTCGAAAAATTTACTACCGTTCTCAAAATTTAAAGTTAAAAATTGAAGGAACATTTCATTCTCATTCACTGTTCCATTTCATCTACCCGTAAGCTTCAGGTACTTTTCTTCTTCCTCATGTTTTCTTTCTTCTGCAAAAAAAAAGCAGTTTGGCAAATATGCATGCGAGTTGCTATATGCGCACGTATATGCATGCGAGTGCTATATCCCTGAACCTCTCTAGGCGAGTTGTGCAAATAAAAAAAGAAAAGGAAATGAAGAATTGCGTGCATTTTGGAGGGGGCCAGCATGATGTAGTCGTGTGCATGTATGGTGTGTGTGAGTGCGTGTGGGTTACGTTGCAAGACAAATGGAATTGAGAGTGGGAAAGAATGCCTTCAACTAGGAAAACTGGCAATTGATTATCTTAAGAAAACAAATGGATGCGAGGGCGGTATTTATGGATTCATCTCAAAGGAACCAGAACCTGAAATCATGAACGTAAAACTAGTGCAGGAGTTGGAATATAAAGTATCTTCACCCAAGGATCAAGCGTGTTCTGATATCAATATCTAGTGACAAAGGTTTGCAAAGAGTGGTATCGTATCATAAGAGTGCTATGTCAACGGAGGTCTTTATCATAAAAAAAATAGTCACAACAGGGGCCAGGGAAAATAAAAGGACGTTATTGGAAAATTCAAGCATGAAGCATACTGCTACTAAAGCTTTTAATGTTCCTGTTGATAATGCCAGACAAAATGGGCATATATACAAAGTGAAGTTGAAATATCAAGAACAGTGCAATGTCTGAATACATGATGAAACCGTGTGCATGCGTTCCATTATGTGCGTGAATGATGTGTGAGTGCATGGGGTTGGTGGTGCGTGCATATAAAAAAAGGGGAAAGCAAAATAAGAAAAAAGAAGTGCGTACATGGTGTTATATTGAAGAAGTGAAGGGGATGAATGTTGGATCTGTGTGTACGTGCGTAGTTGTATGCAAGTAGAGATAAAAGAAAAAAATGTGTGTGTGGGAAAGATTACAGTATGTAGAAGGAGAAAGAAGTTGGGTTCTAAAAAAAAGAAAATAATAATAATAAAAGAATTGAACAGTAGCACACTGTTGCTTCCAAGTAGTACTGAGAAAATATATACTGTATATATTTTGGTTGCTGAAAATAGTAATCACTTTTCTTTGCTTGTTGTGTGCAGAAGCAACCAGTTAAGCTTTTTGCAGCAGCATCGATTTTCAGCTTTCATCATATCCTCTGTCATCGGTAAGAGCATTTATATAAATTTATAAATTATATATGAACGTTCATTGAATTAATATCATCTCTCTTTTGTCGATATTTGCAGTGTCCGTTGTTCGTGTCATACCGACTTCATTCGTGCTTCCTTTTGCTTTGCCGTCAATTTCTTTATCCACGAAAGGTGAAATAAATTTTCATGACTTATATTCTTATACAAGTTTGGTTGATGAATGTCTGCTATGTGATGTTGAAATTGAATGCTATTTGTTATTGTTAAAGTTAAATTGAATTGATATAGGATAGTTAACAGTTTAAACTGATTTATATGTTAAATTTGATTAGTTAAATATGACCCCTTTTAGTTGTTAAATAAATTGACATATAGGATAGTGATAATTACACTTAGAACCATTGAACGTATATTGGATTAATTATTGTAGTATAAATTTGAAATTTAATGACAAGCGAAGAACCGTGTAAATAATTGGTGAAATAATCTTTAATCTACATGAAATGATAGTGTAGATTCTAGAAATAACTATGTTAATTTGCATAAATAACAAATGTAAATTAATTCGATTATTTTGAGATTATTTAAATAAATTGTTGAATTGTTATGTATGGTCGCTATTGCTTCTTTATTTACTTTGACACCATCCCAGTATCACACTGCAAGTTCCCTTTGCTATGCTTTGATTTTTGAATTGAAATGGAATCGGGTTGAAATGATAAATACCCAAATAATTTGACTTAGGATAGAAAATTAACTTAAAAACGATTGGTCAATAATTTGATTTAAATAAAATAAAGATTTTATTTGAATAATAATAAGGTTTCGGAATAAATGGGAATTTGAATTTAAATGAAAGGAAAATGTGAATATTTGAAATCTAAACAAAATATTAACGTAGTAATTGACAAAAGAACATTGTCTAAAATTTAATTGATTAAAAATTAAGTTTTGAAATTATTAATAATTAAGTTTTAAAATTATTAATAATTAATTTTGGAATTATTAATGAATGATTTTTGAAATGAATAATAATTAAGATTTGAAATTATTGATAATTCGATGAGATTGAATTATTTAATAATTAAATTGAATTGAATTTTCTTATTAAATGAAATTAAATTTCTTGAATAAGTGAAACTAAATCCCTTTATTAACTGAGTTTGAAATTGCAATGAAGGTAATAAACGAATGAAATTGAATTTCTTTAACAAGAAATAAAAATGCGTTTTATCAAAACAAATGAAAGACTTGAAATTTAAAGAATTGGATTTGACAAATTTAATTTAAATTAAATTTATAAGGTTTGACAATGAAGTCGAACTTAAGAAGTAAATTTAATGAATTAAAAATTAATAGAAATTGTTTAAATGATAAATTAATTTAATGAATATCGAATGAAATCGATAAACGAGTTAAATCGATTTGAACGTTAAATTAAGTTTAAATGATCATGGAATGGAACTTATATACAAATTTAAGTGTATACTTGAATTGTTCAAATCAATTTTGAAATTGAATTATACAATTTTGAAATGAAATTTGGAAGTTATGAAATGTAAATTCCGGAAATTGTTTGAAAAGACAAATGAAATCTTGAATTTCAAATTCTAATTGTAATTGAATTGATTTGATTTTGAAATTTATTTAACGACCAATCGGTAAAATAATTACGAAGGTTATTAAAGGAACCGGAATCGGTTAGGGACATACTCACTATCTAAACCGAAAACTACTTTAATAACTATACGCGGAGTGTGATCCAGAATGAAGTGGTTGGATTGACGTACGCGATGACTGAAGAAAGAGAACGATAATGGATAGCCTTGACACTTGTGTCAAATTGTAAATGACAAAAACAGGAGCCGTGCAGGGCCAAATGGGGTTAGCTACCTCGAGTGAACACATTTCTTCGTAAACTACTCATTACTTGTTATTGATTGGTGCGCATCCTTGAATTTGGAGTGTTGTTTCGCGGTGTTGCGATCGTTGCGGCGATGCGTTCTCACCAGTCTGAATCAAGCAAACGGTAGTTTCACTACCTTGGGTATTGCCTCATGTGCCTTGTCATACTCGTATTCCCATATACGCGACCACTACAAATTTGTTTTGTATTATACCTATGGAGCACTCTCTGATATCCCACTAGTTTACGGTGGAGTTTACAGTGCTGTATAGTCTATAATGCTATATGAAATGTGTTAAGGGGGACAATGGTAACGCCTTAACACTATTTTGATATTTTACTTTACTGTTAGGCATTATCAATTTATCATACACTACTATGTATAAATAGTTTAACGGATCCTGAAAGATGTTATTCCATTCATCTTTGAGTTATTGTTATTGTGAATTTGAACCATATTATCTATATAAGAATATATGTCCTGATTCGAGTGTTTGTTTATGCTTATGCTCGGATCAGACTGAGGATTGTTGTTGCTGTTATATTTGGAGCTGAAGACCGAAGACTATCACTATCTTATCTTATCAGTATTGTTCTTTCTATTTGGACTTCTATGTGTTCTATTCCTTTTTATTTGAGACATTGTTGTATTTATGGGTAGCTTCATGAACTACTCTTAAGACTATGTTGTTTTTCCGCTGCACTATTCCGTGATGTTATATTTCTGTGATTCTGTGATGATTCTCATTTATATATATATACTCCGTTAATGATTCGTGCTTTGTATTGTTTAAGTTGACATGTATGGAATATCGTCAATTTAAATGGTACAAACATACAGGTTGTTATAGGTATGTAGGATGCCCTTTTCCTATGCAATAGCTATCAAACCTATAATAATAGTGCATAGGGTTAGGCATGTTGAAATTGGGCTAGCACGGAGGGTAATGAATACGTTCCAAAAAAATTCCATTATGGATCGTTATTAGGCCTATGTTGTGACGACCTGGTATTTCATGCCATTCAAATCGACAATAATCCACACATTTTGGACTTAAATGATGCAAGATAACAGATTGTAAATAAATTTGGAGCAAATGAAATCAAATACACAGAATCACAGACACAGAACAATCAGAATAACTCGCAGCGGAATATAAAATACCATAGTAGTTCATGAAGCTACTATAACAAAGTCTCAAAACAAATACATAATATCAGTCTGAAAACAACATAATAGAAATCCCAAATACATAGAAGTTCACAAATACATGAGATAAACTAGAATAGCTAAAACTAAAATATATATATATATATATATAGGTAGATCTCCAGCAAAGACCAGCTTCAGAAAGAGAATCCAAAGCTGTGAATACTCAGGCTGACCCGAGCATAAAGCAAAACACAAAACACTCAAGTCAGGACATATATACTTATATAATGTAAACCAATTCAAGTGAACTGTAATAAGATACAGGTAACTTAAAAGATGCTTAAGACCGCCTATCCTCTAAGGATCCGTTAAACTATTTACTATATAGTAATACTACGCTATTATAATAATGTCTACAGTAAAATAAACTTACTTTTAAATAGCATCTAAGGGTTATCCATATAGCACCGACACATAATAGTCCCAGTAGTCCATCCAGTATCAGCATATCTCCAGATCGGGAGACTACCCTAAATATTCCATGAGCTACGGGAGAAAAACAAACTCGTAGTAAAGGCTCGGTATGGTAGGTGACAAGGCACACGAGGCAATGTCAGGGTAGATATACCAATTACGCTTTCGGGTTGGTGGTAACGCATAGCAGCCACTACCGCCCACCTCGAGCCACCCTCCCAAAATCAAAGGGGTTCACCCAATCAATCACAAAAGTAATAAAATGGTATCGAAGAAGTGTGTCCGATCGGAGGAATGACCTCACTTGGCCCGTCGATCGCTCCTGTTTTAGCCACCTCAAGCCAACTCACGGGAGTTGGGTCCACATAATGTACCTCAAGAACGTCACCACCATCCTACTTCATTCTGGAATCACCACTGCGTACACAGTTGTTAAAGTGGTTTTCGGTATCGGCAGAGAGTATGTCCATATCCGATCCCGGTCTCTTTAACAACCAATCGTTATTGTAACCCATAGTTATAATTTTAAAATGGTATTTATATTTCAAAAATCAAATATCATTTCTACAATTCAATATCATTTCAAATCCATTTCAAAATATCATATCTTTCCAAAACCATATTCACTTTATTTAAATTTAAAATACCATTTCAACTCACATTTAAAAATAGTTTATATTTCAAATCGAATTACTTCATTTAAATCATAAAAAATGAAGTAATTATATTTAATAATTAAATATTAAATTTTCAAAATTTTAATCTTTTCAAAGTTCATTTATTCATTTAAGTTTATCAAAATAATGTAAATTCAACTTTCGCAGCACTCAGAAAATGCTAAGGAAAGTTATGTTTTAAAACAGTTCAATTAACAAAAGACAGCATTAAAATCCTGTAATATGGTTATTGTAGTTCAAATAAAACCTTAGTTAAATTTTTGCAACTACAGCACTTACAAAGTGCTGTAATATCTTTTGTTCAATTCTAGCCCTATAGTTCATTTATATCAACTACACCATTTACAAAATGTTGTAATATCCTTTACATTAGAAATAATAGCATTTCAAAATGCAGTTAATTAAATTACAAATATTCAATATAATTTCATAAATAATTAAATTTTTATTTAAACCATTTTAAACTTATAAAATCATATATTTCCACCTTTAAAATAATCATTTAAATACCCTTATATTCATGATTTTATAAAGTGAATTTTCATTCAAAAATCAGAATTTAAAAATAATTTACTAATTAAATTCAAACATTCAATTCTTTATACTTAAAATTTTAAATTAACACTTAAGATTAAATTTCCAAATATAACTTATTTTCCATTTTATTTACTTAACTTAAAATTCACTTTTAAACAAAATTCATAAATTTTCAATTCAAGTTATATTGCAAAATTCAACTTAAATATTCATTTATTTAACATTAACTTATTCAAAAATCATTAATACTTTATAAAAATCATTTTAAATTCATTTTAATTCAAAATATCATAAACTTACATTTTAAAAATACTTTAAAAAAATTTAGAAAAATAAATATTAACCACGGGTCTGTATAAAATTTTCTAACCTAGGTAAAGTGATACGGATATTATATCATTTCAATCCGTAATTTACAAAGAAAACCCGGGTTTTATCGTTTCAAACCCGCAGTCCCAATTAAATGAAATAAATAAAACTCGTTCAGGCCTATCATTTCAGCCCATAACGATTTTTCCCTATTCTAAAGTCCGTTCGGGTATGTATCATTTCAACCCATAGTGATTCTAATCTACAGGGAACTTGCAGTGTGATAAACTGATATAAATAAACAGAATAACATTATATAATAGTAACAGATGATATAACAGGTGTATAGGCATGGGTCAACATCATATGATCATAACATAAGCAGATATAACATAATGATATGGTTTACAGATTCAATTGCGATCAGTTTACTAGTTATATAAGTATAAATTGTCTGGTGAGAATTACTCACCTCTACGAGCTGGAGATGACAACCAAATACACAAAACAGAGATCCACAAAGGCATGAAAGCACGACTACGATTCAAGTGTAGGAGAGCCAAAATTATTTGTCTTTTCACATAGCAAACAAAACAAAATATACAACATGGATTTTCAAAACAAAATATTATTAAACAAGCTAGAAATATATGCACAACACATAACCAAAACTCTTGCACTTGCATTCAACAACCCTATACTCGACCATAGGTTAGAAATACACGGCTATGGGGTGAATTTGAATCAAGTGTGGGTTCAATAGGGTCGGTCATACATAAATATGAAGGAATAGAAGGATATATGCATGTACAACACGAATTCAACGCAACAAAAGTGGTTTTCCACTGCAAAAATGGTTCGTCCATAAGCATGAACAAGCACGGCCAGGCCTGGTAGGGTTAGTAGGTGATTTGGTAGGGGTATCAGGTCAGCAAGTGGCTGGTGGTGATGATGCAGAGGTCTGCCAAGGTGATGTGGTGGAGTGGTGAAGCAAAGGGTGGCTCGGCCATGAAGTTTCCAAGGAATAAAATAATTTTTGGTGGAGTTTGGCAATGGAGTGGTGCATGGCTATGGATAGGCAATGGACTGGAGGATATGGAAGCTGGTTGTGGTGGTGGTGGAGGCGGCTATGGTGATGGAGGAGCAAGAGCCAAACTACATAAGGATGAAGCAAGTGCAAAAATCAAAACAAAACAAGGAAAAGTGTGAAAAAAAGAATGAAATTTTATCAAAACTTTTGCTCAGGTGAAGGCCGAATTTTTTTTGTTGTTTGAGAATTTTTTTGTTCGTGAGAAAAGTGAGGGAAGTCGGCTAAAAGAATGAGGATATGGTCAGCAATTGAATGGATGTGATGATTGGAGTGAAAAGGCAAAAGTAAATGTGAAAAGACAAGCATATTAAAGGTCAAAATTATTCATATTTCACAAATTCTTTTTGCATTTTTAAATACATGTTAAAATGCATATAAATAAAAATAAAAACACAAAAAAATAATGAATGAACTAAAATAATAAATAAATTTTATATAAATACAATTAAATTAAGAAAATAGCTTAAAAATAGAAACTAGGCTTTAAAAATTGAAAATAAATACAATAAACTTTGGAAAATTTTTATCATCACTTTAAAAATATTTAAAAAAGAAATATTAAAATAAAAATAATTTCAAAATAAAATAAATCAAATTTAAAATTATATTCAAAAATCTAGGATTGTTACACTCTCCCCCACTCAAATCTTTTCGTCCTCGAAAAGAACGGGAAAAGAAAATAAAGAGAAACAAGATAGAAAAACAAAATAGCACTTGAAATGAACAATTTCGGATTCGAAGCACGAATGCTCTCCTCCGTCTCTCAGGTACAATTTTGATCGTCGGTACTTCACTGTACTTTGACCAGATTAACAGATTTCCTTCTGAGCTGCTTCGTACCTCTGTCGATAATACGAAGTGGCTTCCTCTCGATAGTCAGATTAAGCTCAGTATCCAAACTATCAAGAGCAGAAGGCTGGACAATAAGAGATGGATCATGAAGATATCGGCGAAGATGCGAGACATGGAATACATCATGCATTCCAGAAAGCTTCTAGGGCAAATCCAGACGATAAGCCAAAGAAACAACTCTTTCCACAATGCAGAAAGGACCAATGAACCTAGGAGAAACCTTCCCTCTACGACCAGAGCGAATGACATTCCTCAAGGGAGAAACCTTAAAGAAAACTTAATCACCAACAGCAACTTCCAAATTCTGCCTATGCCTATCAGCATACTTCTTCTGCCTATCCTGCGCAGCTCTCAACCTCCTCTTAATCTCCTCAAGACTCTCAGAAGCTTCCAAAATCACATCAGGGTCAAGAACCAAACAATTATCGGATTCAATCCAGCAAGATGGAGATCTACCAGGTCGTCCATATAGAGCAGCAAACGGAGACATTTTGAGACTGGTCTGAATGTAAAGATGGAATGAGATAGATAAAAAGATTAAGATAAGGTTAAAATAGAAGATTAGATTATACCCGATATCTATTATTCTAGGTGAATTCGACAAGATGGAGATGATTTTCACAAGATCCTCCATAATCAAGCACACAAGCACGAAGAAGATCCTCGAGAATCTGATTCACTCTTTCCGTTTGACCATTGATCTGCGGATGGTAAGTAGTGCTCGAATTCAAATGAGCACCCAGAGATTCCTTAAAAGCTTTCCAAAACTGACTGGTAAAGATAGGGTCACGTTCACAAACAATACTAAGAGGAACACCATGGAGACGAACGATCTCTCTCATGTAGATCTTAGATAAGCTAGAAGCAGAACGAGTAGACTTGACCCGAATGAAATGAGCGGACTTGGTCAGTGTATCAACAATAACCCAGATACTCTCATTACCCCTCCAAGTCCTTGGTAAACCATCGATGAAATCCATGGAAACCTGTTCCCACTTCCAATTGGGAATCTCAAGGGGCTGCAGCAAACCAGGGGTCTTCTGGTGATCGTCTTTGACTTGCTGACAAGTCGCACACCGACTAACAAAGATAGAGATGTCCCTCTTCATCCCCTTCCACCAATAAAGCCTCTTCATATCATGATACATCTTCGACACCCCAGGATGAATAGAAAGCCTGGATCGGTGACTCTCCTGAAGCAACTCCTGCCTCAAACCATCAACATTCGATACACAAATCCTGCCATTAATCCTCAAAATCCCTCTATCATCGATCTGAGCTCCACTACTACCACTATTACTACCTCCAACCCTACTACAAACACTCTCCTTCATCAATCTAAGCATCTCATCCTCATCTTTCTTAGCCAGAATACGATCCATAAGGAGAGAAGATGAAACAACAAGCTGACACAACAAAGCCTTCTTCCGACTCAGAGCATCGGCCACAACATTAGCTTTACTAGGAGTATAGCTAATATCGAGGTCGTAGGAAGCCAGAAACTCAAGCCAACGAACTTTCCTCTTATTCAAATCCTTCTAGGTGAAGATATACCTCAAAGACCGATGATCGGTGAAAAGCTCAAACTTAGTTCCAGGAAGATGATGCCTCTAAAGCTTCAAAACAAAGATAACAGCAAGCAACTCTAAATCATGAGCAGCATAATTTGCCTCGTGGGTTTTCAACTGATGGTTGGCATAGGCTATGACTTTACCATCCTGCATGAGAACAAAAACTAAACCCTAACGACTAGCATCAGTATATACCGTCAATCCCTCACTTCCATTCGGAATGGTAAGAATTGGTGCGGAAGTTAGCTTGCTCTTCAACTCATTGAATGCAGCCTTACAGAGATCACTCTAGACAAACTTGGCATTCTTATGAGTCAAAGCAGTGAGAGATGCAGCAATCCAAGGAAAATTCTTAATGAATCTCCGGTAGTAACCAACAAGGCCTAGAAAACTACGAATATCAGATGGAGTCTTTGGAGTTTCCCAATCCTGAAACAAAATAGAGAGAAAATAAGGACAACCGAAAAGATAGATGTTATCCCACTTTTTGGCAAAGCCGTGATACCAAAGGATTGGTCGAAAACGGGAAACAGTTCATCTCAGAGATGGATATACTTCACTTAGCTATGGATATCAATGAATTTTGCCCGAGTCCGGATCAGGCCACAATTGGTAGGACACGACAAGAAAGGTTGTAGGAGCCATCATTTCAAGTTTCAAGTCAATCCGAGTTCGTATGCTCAAGATATGATGGATTCAGTGTGAAGAGAAATAGTCATTGTCTGGTTCGAAGCCATGAAGTTCGAACCCATCCTTTTCGAACCCATCCTGTTCGAAACCATCTACGCCCTCTCCTTCGAACCCACCTAGTTCGAACCCATCCACGTTCGAAGCCATGAAGTTCGAACCCAAGCCACGTTCGAAACCATCAGCTAGCACCTACCTCGACTACATCGCCTTCGAATCCACCACAGTGGCCTACCTTCGAATCCATGACTTCACTCGGCCTCGCATCCTCACTTCGAACCCATCGAGTGACCCAGTTCGAACCGATCAAGTTCGAACCCATAAGGATTCCTGGATTCGAATCAGTCACGTTCGAAACCAGGAATACTTCCTATTTCGAATCCACCGAGTCAATCGGTTTGGATGACGTGTTCGCCGTAGTTCACGGAGTCGAAGCGGTCCATTCGGAGATAAGTTAGGATCGATTCGAGGAATGCGCGCCACGTCACTGCAAGCCCACGTGCACTGATGGATTCGAAATGATGGGTTCGAAGTCATGGGTTCGAACGACCCAACCAACCGAAAATGCTAATTTCGAACCGAGCATATCTCCTTAACCACAAATCCAAATGCAACCAAATTTTCACAGTAGTTTCCATATGAGGTAAAGATTGTTCCTGCCAAGTTTCAGCTCGATTGGACCATTTCTAGATGGGTTCGAAATCACTTCGAACCGATGTCAGATCGAGACGAAACTTGGTGGGGTCGGTCGCGTGGGCCCACTCACGTGCCAGAAGAAGTCTCACGAAATTTCAGCGAGATCTGGGCCTCCAACGGCTATAAATAGCACCCTGGAGCCTTCAGAAAGGGGGGCTTCGAACAACTTCTGCCATTGAACGCCAAGACTCTGCCGGATTCAAGTCTATCTATCATAATCACTGTTGTATTCAGATATTGGAGCTAATATCTACTGTAATCCATTGTAATCGATTGAATCGAACAAGGCAATAAAGAGAAATCCTTCAGAGTGGACGTAGGCGCGAACGCCGAACCACTATAAATCCTGTGTTTGCGATTGTTGTTTGTGACTTACTGCGATTTGTTACTTAGAGCCGAATTATATATTGATTGTTGCTGAGTTCTGTGTTGAATATTATCGAATTGAACACGCAAACGGGTGCTTTCACGACTTTGGGTGTTTGTGACCAATTTTGGCGCAAACATTTTGGTGCTTTCACTGAGAGACTAATTCAGGAAGAAGTTGAATTTGAAAATTCAGGAGTTCAGATCTAGGAATTATGGCAAGACAATCGAGTAGGAGGCCAAGGACTGAGAGAAGTGAACCACAAGGAAGCCAAGAGGCTTCCTCAGGAGCAAATCAACCATCGATATACATTACTAGGGATGAGATGGAAACTATGATGAAGAGGCAAGAGGAAATGATCCAGAGTTTATTCCAACAGATAGGACAGCTTGGAGCACAAAATAGGGAAGCCAATGGAGTCCAGAACGGAGCGGGACCGTCCGGCGTAGCACCAGAGCTAGGGGGCACACATATGGAGAATGTTGACCCAATCTTGGAAAGAGAAAGAGAAGGATCTGCGCAACCTAGGAATAGTAGAGGAGTGAACGCTCAGTCAAGGGGGTAGATCCCGGAGTTACCTCGTGAACTCGGGGGGCAGGTTGGAAGTAGTGAGCAAGGATTACATCTCGGAGACAATGACCGATTAGCAGAGATAGTTAGGAGAGCTTTAAGAGGCGGTATGGTGAACAAAGATTTGGGAGATGTCAATAGAAGTCCTTTTACTTCAGCAATCAGGCAAGCTAGGAACCCACCAGATTTCAAACTACCATCATTGGATATGTATGACGGGAGAACGGACCCCACGGTCCATCTGACAAAATATATGAGGCATATGGAAGTGCTGGGGGCATCGGAGGAGGTTATGGCCCGGTGTTTTCCATTGTACTTGACAGATATCGCTGCACTATGGTTTAGACAGCTGGAGAACGGATCCATCAGAACATGGAATGGTTTAGTGGAGAGATTTATGAGGCAATTCAGGGTCCATATTACAAGACCCAAGAACGTGATGACTCTGGCAACCCTAAAGCAAAAAGCCGGAGAGACCTTGAGAAGTTATTTAGCACGATTTAATGCAGCAGCAGCTTCAGTGGATAGAGCGGATCCGTCCATGGTGGTAATGGCAGCTGTGTCCGGAATAGCTGACGGCACAGAGTTCAAGAATTCATTGACTAAAGATCCACCCATTGATCTCGAGGAATTCTATCATGAAGCAGAAAAGTTTTTACGATTAGAAGATGCGAATGCCGAGAGAGAAGAAGGAGATGGGATAGAAGTTTTTGCATTTAGAGACGAAAAGCCTCTTAAAAAAGATTCGGATAAAGGTAAAAGAAAGATTGAGAATGACAGAGACAGATCAAAGCGGCAACGGAGGGAGCCGCGATTCACCACCTACGCTGAGTTGAACGAGAGCCTGGAACGAATTTATCAGGATACCAAAGAACAGATTCCGTATCGTAGGCCAATGCGAAGGGATCCTACTTCTGACGAAAGGAAATCAGATAAGTTCTGTGTATTCCATGAATTAAATGGTCATAACACTAATGATTGTAGGCACCTGAAGGACGAGGTGGAAGGGCATATCAGGAACGGTATGCTCCTTCAATATGTAAGGAGACGAGCTCCTGTGGCGGAACCAGAACGACCACCGTCCACATCAGCTAGGGGCGACCCCGAATCAAGGCACCGTATGGTTATCAATTGAGTAAGATAACGATGAACAAGTTGTAAGCTTCCACTAACGCAATTAAATCATTTACACATGTGCGAGATCGCGAACGATCTCCAGACGTGCTCTGAATGACCGTTGACCGTTTTGTAGTGGGAACTTACACTTTGACATCTATGCTTTACTTTCATTTCGCTTTAATTTGAACATTTAGACTCTGTTTGTTTGGACAATTGTTTTTGAAACTCATCCGTGTAATAGATATTTGATTCTGATAACTCTGGAATGGCTAAGCTACTTACACATGTACGGGATCGCGAACGATCCTTAGGCATGCTCTGAGACGGCGATGAACCGCCCATGCAAACGATCCAGGAACTCACCCGAACGTGACCCTGGCATCGATAACATCAAGCCCTCCCGGGCACACACACAATCCGCCTCGAACGGCACCCGACTTCGAACAGTCATAACTCACCTTACCTCAATGGCTTGATCGCGAACGGTCGTCACTTGAGGTCCGAAATCCGACCACGAACGGTCACGGATTCGCCTCGAACGGCACACGATCGCGAACGATCACTTTCTGCCTTGAACGGCACAGACCGCGAACGGTCACAGATTCGCCTCGAACGGCACACGATCGCGAACGATCACTTCCTGCCTCGAACGCCATCGATCGCGAATGGTCATGGCTCACCGATTATGAAATCCGACCTCGAACGGTCACCATTTGCCTTGAACGGCACTTGGTCGCGAACGATCATCATTTGCCACGAACGGCAGTCGACCGCGAACGGTCCCATCTCATCATTCGCCGCGAACGGCATCGACCGCGAACGGTCCTATTCCATCTTATGCCACGAACGGCACGGACCGCGAACGGTCCTGATTCACTTCAAGCAGCATACGATCCCGAACGATCGAATCATGAATTTATACGCTCGACCGCGCACGGTCGCACTTCGCCTCGAATGACTCGATCACAAACGATCGTCATTTGAAGTTGAGCGCTTGACCACGAACGGCCGCACTTCATCCCAAATGGCTCGATCCCGAACGATCGTCATTTGAGGACATATGAAACTATTGAGTTCTTTGCAGGTTGATAATCGGATACGAACATCCAACTCAAGGCATTACAAAACACACCTTCCTACAGCAAGGCATGTTTTGGGGGGCAAAGTGTTATCCCGCTTTTTGGCAAAGCCGTGATACCAAAGGATTGGTCGAAAACAGGAAACAGTTCATCTCAGAGATGGATATACTTCACTTAGCTATGGATATCAATGAATTTTGCCCGAGTCCGGATCAGGCCACAATTGGTAGGACACGACAAGAAAGGTTGTAGGAGCCATCATTTCAAGTTTCAAGTCAATCCGAGTTCGTATGCTCAAGATATGATGGATTCAGTGTGAAGAGAAATAGTCATTGTCTGGTTCGAAGCCATGAAGTTCGAACCCATCCTTTTCGAACCATCTACGCCCTCTCCTTCGAACCCACCTAGTTCGAACCCATCCACGTTCGAAGCCATGAAGTTCGAACCCAAGCCACGTTCGAAACCATCAGCTAGCACCTACCTCGACTCCATCGCCTTCGAATCCACCACAGTGGCCTACCTTCGAATCCATGACTTCACTCGGCCTCGCATCCTCACTTCGAACCCATCGAGTGACCCAGTTCGAACCGATCAAGTTCGAACCCATAAGGATTCCTGGATTCGAATCAGTCACGTTCGAAACCAGGAATACTTCCTATTTCGAATCCACCGAGTCAATCGGTTTGGATGACGTGTTCGCCGTAGTTCACGGAGTCGAAGCGGTCCATTCGGAGATAAGTTAGGATCGATTCGAGGAATGCGCGCCACGTCACTGCAAGCCCACGTGCACTGATGGATTCGAAATGATGGGTTCGAAGTCATGGGTTCGAACGACCCAGCCAACCGAAAATGCTAATTTCGAACCGAGCATATCTCCTTAACCACAAATCCAAATGCAACCAAATTTTCACAGTAGTTTCCATATGAGGTAAAGATTGTTCCTGCCAAGTTTCAGCTCGATTGGACCATTTCTAGATGGGTTCGAAATCACTTCGAACCGATGTCAGATCGAGACGAAACTTGGTGGGGTCGGTCGCGTGGGCCCACTCACGTGCCAGAAGAAGTCTCACGAAATTTCAACGAGATCTGGGCCTCCAACGCCTATAAATAGCACCCTGGAGCCTTCAGAAAGGGGGGCTTCGAACAACTTCTGCCATTGAACGCCAAGACTCTGCCGGATTCAAGTCTATCTATCATAATCACTGTTGTATTCAGATATTGGAGCTAATATCTACTGTAATCCATTGTAATCGATTGAATCGAACAAGGCAATAAAGAGAAATCCTTCAGAGTGGACGTAGGCGCGAACGCCGAACCACTATAAATCCTGTGTTTGCGATTGTTGTTTGTGACTTACTGCGATTTGTTACTTAGAGCCGAATTATATATTGATTGTTGCTGAGTTCTGTGTTGAATATTATCGAATTGAACACGCAAACGGGTGCTTTCACGACTTTGGGTGTTTGTGACCAATTTTGGCGCAAACAATAGATTTATTAAATGATAAAGAAAAGAGAAGAAAGAAAGACTTACATTGATCGCGGTGATCTTGACTGGATCAACAGAAACTCCATTACTAGAAACAAAATGCCCGAGATATCGGACTTCATCCTTCCAGAAATGGAATTTAGAAAATTTAGCCTTCAACTGATGATTTTTTAGAGACTCTAGAACAAATTTCAAATGCGAATCATGCTCTTCCTTGGTCTTAGAGAAGACAAGGATATCATCAACAAAGATTAGAATAAATTTATTAAGCACATCACGAAAGACACGATTCATCAAATCAATAAAGAAAGTAGGAGAATTAGTCAAACCAAAAGGCATGACTAACCATTCATAAAACCCATTCTCAGCGCGGAAAGTAGTCTTGGGAATGCCATCCTCAGCAACCCTAAGCTGATGAAAAACTGTGGCAAGATCAAGTTGAGAGAAAATAGTGGCGCCATAAAGCTGATCAAACATATCATTGATACGAAGCATTGGATATCTGTTTTTCATAGTGAGCTTGTTCAGCTCCCTATAATCAACACACATCCAAAGAGAACCATCGAAGTTGGTGACAAAAACCACCGCTGCTCCCCATTCAGAAAAACTAGGCCTAATCAGACCTTTGGAAGACAAGTCCACAATTTGTTTCGTTAACTCAACCATCTCGCGGGGTTCCATTCTTCTAGGAGGAAGAACAATAGGTTGAGCACCATAAATATGATCAATCCGAAAATCAATTTCCCGCTTAGGAGGCAAAGAAGTGACTTCACCAAATACATCGAGATATAGTCTAACCACAGGAGTCGAATTAAGATCACTAGGAGAAGAATCGAGAGAATAAACAAAACTACCAGCAAAATCCTGAGGCAAACAGCACTGAATAATCAAAGAATCACCCATATCTCCGACAAGAGTGACATTCTGGATTTGCAAGAAATATGGGAATCATGATTCCTTAGCCAATCTTGGCCAAGCAATAGGTCAAAAGCATCAAAACCCAAAACATAGAAATCACCAAAGAAACGATAACCAGAGTGAAAGAGTTTCACTTCTCAACAAATCTTATTAAGGTTAGCGGGACCCCCGATAGGATTAGAAACACATAAAGGAATAAATGCATATCCAAGAGAAAGGAGATGTGCAAACTTATCATACAAATCGGCAAAAATAAAACTATAGGAAGCTCCATTATCAAACAACACACGAACCGAATGATGAAATAAAGTAAATGAGCCCTGGAGAGTACCTTGGTCATTACTAGGACCAGGAGCAGGTGGAGGAACTGGAGATGAGGCAGATGAGACAACAAATATACCAGAAGGCTTACCCTTCTGCTGGGCAGGGAAATCCTTCCTAAAATGACTAGGCTGGAGACAGATATGGTGGAGATCTCGCCTAACCAACTGAGCAGATGGAGGAACAGCAGCACCAGCTAATGTAGGACAGCTATTGGCATATTGTCCCTTCTGATCACATCTAAAGCAAGTGATAAAGGAAAGATCAATTGGTTTCCTTTGAGCAGGAGCAGATGATGAAGATCCCAAACCAGGACGCTTTTGCAAATTCTTCTTCTGCTGATGATAATGAGGCTTACGCTTCTTGGAATTAGCAGAGGAAATCTGAGATGAATGAGCACCAGAAGCAGCAGGACCCTTAGATGTAGGATTCTCATAGAGAATAGCCATATCCATAAGCTGGGTGAAAGTGCCATGAACATGAGCAATGAGACGACTATATACTCTGGACAAGCACCAGCAATGAATTTCTCATTCTTCTTGAGAGGAGTGTCAATCAGGCTAGGACCGAACTTGGAAAGTTCATTGAAATTTCTCTCATACTCAGCAAAAGACATGCTACCCTGCTTAAGATCCATAAATTCACGATAAAGCTGAGGTTTCCCAGCTTCGGACATCCATTTTGCCACAAAAGCCTCCCTGGAAAAGAGATATAGAAAACCACTTAAGATAGATTCAAAAGAAAAGGAAAATAGGAACAAAATTCAAGATTACACAAAAGATACCTAAACTGCTCCCAAGTAATATCAGCTTCGACGGTGTTAGCCGTAACGGACTCCCACTAATCTAGAGCAGAATCATGCAACTGCCAAGCTGCTAATTGAGCTTCTGAGCATCAGTAATCTCGAGACCAGTAAATATCCTCTCTAGACTCCGCAGCCACTACTGAGCCCCAATGATGCTCTCAGAACCGGTGAATGGGGTTCCACCTGTTGAGTAAATTCCTTACAGAGAATAGTGAATCTAAAAGGAGCAACAGGCTGAGGAGCTGGGGCAATACCACGACCCCTACCTCTGGCATTTCCTTGATTCATCCTGAAAAATATCAAAAATGAATTTAGGACAAGATAAATAGATGACAATGATAAGATAAGATAAATTCACTTGGATGAATATCCTAAAGAAAGAAAAATCTAACAAGGTAAATACGAAAGGAAGGAAGTTAGAAAACATTTGAAAATCCCTTGAAATAAGAAAAATTTTATATATCAAAATAATCTTTGAAAGTCTTTTGAAAACATTTTGAAAAATCAATTTATACTTTGAAAATACGTTCTCTCACAAAGATATGATTCTGAAATTGATTTCACGCATTCTAGGGTATTCCTACCGTATCTCTAATGAGTTTTTGCTTCGTAGGTAATGGTTTGCCTAAAACCAAAGTTCTGATACCAAATGTGATGACCTGGTATTTCGTACCATTCAAATCGACAATAATCCACACATATCGGACTTGAATGATGCAAAATAACATATTGTAAATAAATTTGGAGCAAATGAAATCAAATACACAGAATCACAGACATAGAACAATTAGAATACCTTGAAGCGGAATATAAAATACCATAGTAGTTCATGAAGCTACTATAATAAAGTCTCAAAACAAATACATAATATCAGTCTGAAAACAACATAATAGAAATCCCAAATACATAGAACTTCACTAATACATGAGATAAACTAGAATAGATGAAACTGAAATATATATATATATATATATAAGCAGAATCTCCAGCAACGACCAGCTCCAGAAAGAGAATCCAAAGCTGTGAATACTCAGGCCGACCTGAGCGTAAAGAAAAACACAAAACACTCGAGTCAGGACATATATACTTATATAATGTAAACTAACTCAAGTGAACTGTAATAAGATACAAGTAACTTAAAGGATGCCTGGTACCACCCATCCTCTAAGGATCCGTTAAACAATTTACTATATAGTAATACTGCGCTATTATAATAATGTCTACAGTAAAATAAACTTACTTTTAAATAGCGTCGAAGGGTTACCTATATAGCCCACAACACATAATAGTCCTAGTAGTCCATCTAATATCAGCATATATTCAGATCGGGAGACTATCCTAAATACTCCAGGGCTACTGGAGAAAACAAACTCGTAGTAAAGGCTTGGTATAGTAGGTGACAAGGCACATGAGGCGATTCCAGGGTAGATATACCAATCACGCTTCCGGGTTGGTTCTAATGCGTAGCAGCCACTACCGCCCACCTCGAGTCACACTCTTAAAATCAAAGGGTTGCGCCCAATCAATCACAAAAGTAATAGAATGGTATCGAAGAAGTGTGTCTGATCGGAGGAATGACCTTACTTGGCCGATCGCTCCTGTTTTAGCAACCTCAAGCCAACTCACAGGAGTCAGGTCCACGTAATGTACCTCAAGAATGTCGCCGCCATCCTACTTCATTCTGGAATCTCCACCGCGTACACAGTTGTTAAAGTCATTTTCGGTATCGATAGAGAGTATGTTCATATCTGATCCCGGTCTCTTTAACAACCAATCGTTATTACAATCCGTAGTTATAATTTTAAAATGGTATTTATATTTCAAAAATCAAATATCATTTCTACAATTCAATATCATTTCAAATCCATTTCAAAATAACAAAATATCATATCTTTTCAAAACCATATTCATTTTATTTAAATTCAAAATAACATTTCAACTCACATTTAAAAATAGTTTATATTTCAAATTGAATTACTGCATTTAAATCATAAAAAATGAAATAATTATATTTAATAATCAAATATTAAATTTCCAAAATTTTAATCTTTTCAAAGTTCATTATACATTTAAGTTTATCAAAACAGTGTAAATTCAACTTTCCCAGCACTCAGAAAATGCTACGGAAAGTTATGTTTTAAAACCATTCAATTAACAAAAGACAGCATTAAAATGCTGTAATAGGGTTACTTTAGTTCAAATAAAATCTTAGTTAAATTTTTGCAACTACAGCACTTACAAAGTGCTGTAATAGCTTTTGTTCAATTCTAGCCATATAGTTCATTTATATCAACTACAACATTTACAAAATGATGTAATATCCTTTACGTTAGAAATAATAGCATTTCAAAATGCAGTTAATTAAATTCCAAATATTCAATATAATTTCATAAATAATTAAATTTTTATTTAAACCATTTTAAACTTATAAAATCATATATTTCCACCTTTAAAATAATCATTTAAATACCCTTATATTCATGATTTTATAAAGTGAATTTTCATTCAAAAATCAGAATTTAATAATAATTTACTTATTAAATTCAAACATTCAATTTCAATTCTTTATAATTAAATTTTTAACTTAACAATTAAGTTTAAATTTCCAAATATAACTTATTTTCGATTTATTTACTTAACTTAAAATTCACTTTTAAACAAAATTCACAAATTTCAAATTTAAGTTATATTTCAAAATTCAACTTAAATATTCATTTATTTAACATTAACTTATTCAAAAATCATTAATACTTTATAAAAATCATTTAAATTCATTTTAATTCAAAATATCAGAAACTTACATTTTCAAAAACTTTTAAAAATTTCAGAAAAATATATATTAACTTTGGGTCTGTATAAAATTTTCTAACCTAGGTAAAGTGATACGGATATTATATCATTTCAATCCGTAATTTACAAAGAAAACCCATGTTTTATCATTTCAAACCCACAGTCCCAATTAAATGAAATAACTAAAAATCATTCAGGCCTATCATTTCAACCCATAATGATTTTTCCCTATTCTAAAGTCCGTTCGGGTATGTATCATTTCAACCCATAGTGATTCTAATCTACAGGAAACTTGCAGTGTGATAAACTGATATAAATAAATAGAATAGCATTATATAATAGTAATAGATGATATAACAGGTGTATAAGCATGGGTGAACATCATATGATCATAGCATAAGCAGATATAACATAATGATATGGTTCACAGATTCAATTGCGATTGGTTTACTAGTTACATAAGTATAAATTGTCTGGTGAGAATTACTCACCTCTACGAGCTGGAGATGATAACCAAATACACAAAACAGAGATCCACAAAGGCACGAAAGCACGACTTCGATTCGATTATGGGAGAGCCAAAGTTATTTGTCTTGTCACATAGCAAACAAAACAAAATATACAACATGAATTTTCAAACCAAAATATTATTAAACAAGCTAGAAATATATGCACAACACATAACCAAAACTCTTGCACTTGCATTCAACAACCCTATGCTCAGCCATAGGTTAGAAATACACGGCTATGGCGTGAATTTGGATCAGGTGTGGGTTCAATAGGGTCGGCCATACATGAATATGAAGGAGTAGAAGGATATATGCATGTACATCACAAATCCAAGGCAACAAAAGTGGTTTTTCAATGCAACAATGGTTCGGCCACAAGCATGAACAAGCATGGCCAGGCCTGGTAGGGTCAGGAGGTGATGTCGCAGGGGTCTCAGGTCAGCAAGTGGCTGGTGGTGATGATGCAGAGGTCGGCCAAGGTGATCTGGTGGAGTGGTGAAGCAAGGGTGGCTCGGCTATGAAGTTTCCATGGAATAAAACAATTTTTGGTAGAGTTTGGCAATGGAGTAGTGCACGGCTATGGATGGGTATTGGACTGGAGGAGGTGGCAGCTAGTTGTGGTGGTATTGGAGGCGGCTATGGTGATGGAGGATCAAGGGTCGAACTACATAAGGTTGAAGCAAGTGCAAAAATCAAAACAAAACAAGGAAAAAAGTGGAAAAAAAGAATGAAATTTACAAAAACTTTTGCTCAGTTGAAGGCCAAATTTGTTTTGTTTGCAAAATTTTTGTGCGTGAGAAAAGTGAGGGAAGTCGGCTGAAAGAATGAGGGTATGGTCAGCAATTGAATGGATGTGATGATTAGAGTGAAAAGGCAAAAGTAAATGTGAAAAGACAAGCATATTAAAGGTCAAAACTCTTCATATTTCACAAATTCTTTCTGCATTTTTAAATACATGTGAATATGCATTTAAATAAAAACAAAAACAAAAAAAATAATGAATGAATAAAAATAAATAATTTTATATAAATATAATCAAATTAAGAAAATAGCTTAAAAATAGAAACTAGACTTTAAAAATTGAAAATAAATACAATAAACTTTGGAAAAATTTTATCATCACTTTAAAAATATTTAAAAATGAAATCTTGAAATAAAAATAAAAATAGAATAATTTCAAAATAAAATAAAGTCAAATTTAAAATTATATTCAAAAATCTAGGGTTATTACATATGTAGTCTAAATTTATTTAAAAATTTACTAAATTTTCTATTAAATAAAAGTAATATTTTTATTTAAATTTATAATTGAAGTTCTATTTTATATAATAGTATTATATCTAATATATGTGCATCATATACACATATGTGTGTGGGTGCACGTGCAATGTGATAATGTGTACATGGTTTGACATGTCCATGTATAGATGCTAGGATTTACACTACAATGGACATGTCAACTTCTTGCGTATACAAATGGATTGTCCAAATGTATATATATATATATATATGTGTGTGTATCAAAATATTATGTGTTTATATATGTGTGTGTGTGTGTCTATATATATATACGAGTATGCGGATAATGTGGAACATATAGAGTTATGGTTTGATCCTTGGATTAACTGCAAATCATTAGTCGACTTGATTGGCTTGAATGGGGTTCATTTAAGTAACACAATAGCTAGCAAAGTGTGTCGTATAATAAGGGGAAGACATCTACAACCATAACTTTTACTAGAGACCATAGAAGTCTCAACATGGATTATGCAGGTTAAAATATCATCTGACAGACCAAACGATTACTGGACTATTGCTAACCATAATTCTTTCAATTTTTCTAAGGTGTGGGAAGAAATTCGTAAACATATTCATAAAGATGATAATTACTTCCTAATATGGCACAATATGACTGCAAGAAAATTCTCTTTCACGACATATTTGGTATACACAAAACATTTTCCTACAGCGGATCGTTTAGCAAATTGGGGAATGAATGTCGATCTACAATGTGTACTTTGTAACAAACATAATGAACCGCATGCACATTTATTTACAAATTGTAAATATACTACTTATCTATGGAAAGCGACATTGCTATAATTAGATCTTTGGCCTGACACTACGGCTACTCTACGTGAACAATTACCGACTCTGAAGCATATCTTTCCATCCAAGTCACCTGTCTAACATCTCGCATATGTGGCGACTTTGACATGTCACCGGTCTAACATTTCGCCGTCAGTTTGAAAAGAAGATTTGCTTGGTCGAACAAAGGGTGAAGCTAGTCGAGATCGATGTTCGTTTGCAGCTACTACGTCGTTTTCCAGGACGAACGCTGACTTCGGTGGAGAGAGATAAATTGTTGAAATAGGGAATTGATTTAGATGATTCTGGATAAGGTTTCTTTCAGCTGAAAGAATGGAGTGTTGGCTTTGTAAACATTTATTGGGCTGGGCTGGTATGATTTAGGTGTGCGGAGGTGTTCTTTCAACTCAACCCAGTTTTGGGTCCGATATTTATCTCCTTTTTTATTCCTTTGGTTTTTGTATTTATTTTTTATGTTTTATTCTTTTCAATTGTATTAGAGTTTACTTTTAATAGAGGATGTCATGCTCTTTTTCCTTACCACGGTGTAAGGTTTTTTAAGGAGGCGAATCCTGCTATTTTAGGGTTCTATTGTCTATTAATAAAGAACTTTTTCTTTTCAAAAAAAATCTCTGTGTGTGTAAAATATAATTGTGTAATTATTATAAATTATTGAGTGCAAATTATTTACATAAAGCATTTATTAAAATACATATACATATATATAATTAAGTTATAAAATTATTTTAAATATTAGCTTGTAAAATAATTTGTAAAATAATTTAGAATGTTTATAATATGAAATCCAAACTGTAATTATTTTATATGTATATATAGTTTTTAAATCAATTGAAATACATAGTATACGTAAACATATAAGTAGGTTTATATATATTATAAATAAATATATAATTTAATGCTACTTTCGGTGAATAAAATTAAAAATATAAATTTTAATTTCGGTTTTAAATAATTCATTGATTAAATACATATGATAAATTAAAAACTATATAAAAAATTAAAAAAATTAAAAGTTCATTTTTGAAACCATAATGTATATTTTATATTATATAAATTTTTACAGAATTTTACATTATTTATAACTGTGTATACATTTATTTAACCAATTTTAATCAAGTAAATAATTAAACTATATAAAATATATATATACACACACAAAAATTATTTTAACGTTGAAAGCTTTTCTGATCTGAACAAATTTTTTCACATAATTTAAAATACATATTATATGATTTAATCTTTTATGTTTAATTTAACTCATTAAATAGTTTAATAATATTATTTTTAATCAAAATTTTGTCTACCGTGAGAAAAAAATTACATAAAATATTTTTATTTTTATTAATGTTTGTGTATATATATATACATATCCACTTATATGCACAACCATCAGCATGTGATAATTTGTCGATATACTGATTCGTGGTATTTCTAACAAAGCAATGTTAGGAACAATAAGTATATGAACATTGGTATATAATAATAGACCAGCAAAGTACCTTTCACAAAAGCCCAAAGTTCACACGTTTAAACAAACAAATAGACTCCTTGAATCCAACACCAATACTGAAGTCACTAGCTTCTGAATTGCCTGCCATCGACGACCGAATCGAATCACATTATTGTGAATTAGTGTTTGAATTTTTGAGGTTGTTATTGGGGGAGGGTCTCCAAATATGACCATCAAAGGAAGAGTGCAAAATAGGGTTTATAAAGTAATGGTTAGAGGGAGTATATAAGAGAAAGACTAGAGAGTGAAATGAGGATTAAAATCCAATTACTTCTCTTACCATTTTCTCTATTGAATTCAAAATTCATTCCCTCTCTACCATCATATGGTTCACCCTATTGCTCCTTTCCATAGTCGCATATACCGTGACCCCGATGAGCCTCAAGAACAATCCATGGTCGAACAACAATTGCTGCATTTGAATCCAATTTAAATACATACTATAATCGCATACTGATTGGTATATTTATAACCATTATAAATACACAATTTAATATTGTTCAACACATTAAATAAAATATTATAATTAATATTTCATATATATATATATATATATATATATATATTAATTTATAACAATTACATATTAATTAAATTGGATGGCAAGGAGTATTCAACGTTTTGATTGTGTGCCTTTAATATCAAACAATTTGAATAACATTCATACAACACTTAGTAGGTGATGTGACATTATGACAAAATTTGTCACTTATTTACTTTCAGTAAGTTCTAATTTTACTTTATCAAGTATTATCTGGTTATGACAAATATATACACCTATTTTCTTCGTCAAAACTACGTCATTTTTGACTTATGGAATTTGGTAATGGTCAGTATTCCAAAATAGCCCATATTCGACTCTATATTCCAAACAAAAAGTCCTTGTTTCAATAATAACAATTATTATTAACCGAACTACCATGGCCAGAGAATTTGACTTGAATTCAGTGGACCATGATAATTGTTAAACCAAAAATTAGTTTAACACCAAGATGTTTGCTCAAGAGTTCAAGACATGTATTCAATATGCAAGTTGTATACACGTTCGACGATCCTTTATCCATATGCCTATGAGTGAAGTAAGTAACATGCAAAGTAAGCCTTATGTTAGTAAATTTCTTTGTTAGCCAAAATATGCAAGATAAGTTAAGGTTGGTATGGGTAGGGGCTTAAGTGGCCTTATGCAAGCTTGGAAGTATATGCAAATTCAGGTTCGAATACGAGTCCAAAGATCAATTAGATACTTATCCATTGTCCAAGTACAATTAAATTATAAGTCATGTACACATCAAAGGTTCAAAAATAGTCAAATATTCTCATTTAATAGGAGTATGCTATTTAAAGTTTATTGTTCAAGTCCTTATTTGCAAAGTCACAAGGATACAATTGGCACTTAAAATTCCCAATTCAACTATGGTTTGCAACTTTAAAATTTGAGAAATGGGAAAGCATTGGTTGCTCCTCATTAAGTGGTGGAGGGGCTCTATATATAGAGGTAGCGGTAAGCGAGAGTGCTGCCACATGTTCACATAGGTAAAAAATCGTTATCTCTTGGTATCGTTGATATTCGGCGTCCCTTTATTACTGCTAGTATTCACCATCCTCTTAAGAATCTAAGTTTCAGCATCTCTTTCTATCTGCAAAAACACGAGGCTCTTTGTCAATGTAAAGCCCATTATTCTAGTAGAGGTTTACTAATGCCTTTCTGTAGAGACTCGACATCATTATGTGCTTAGAATCATTCTATAGTTAGCGTTATAAAGGCTCGGTATCCTCTTTTCATTAGTAAACATTCGATATGCTTTATTGGTGTGGCATCCTTCCTTTGTTACATATTATATAACATCTTATGTTATATAAGCTCGATATCCCCGTCATCTTTTAGAAACTATATACCTTCTTGATATAAGGCATCGATACATTTCTTTACCATTAAGGCTTGACATCATTTTTTACTTGCAAATGCTTGATGATGCTTGTTATTTCTTTGAGGTTTGTCATCCCATAGAGGTTCGATACCTCTACGTGCTTTGTTTCTATGCTCAACACCCTACTTACCATAATGGTTTGACTTCACCTTCTGTTTTTGATGCTTGACACCCTCTATAGGTGTCGAGGCCTGATCTTTTCCTTGTTATATGTGCTCAACACCCCTTTTATAGATATAATGGTTTGTCATCTTATAGTGTTCAAGTTCAACAAACTTTTGTGGTTTTATATCTCACTTATTCGTTGATTCCACTAAGCAACTTAACTCTTGAGTAGGGCTCAACTATCATCGTCATATTAGATCTTCGACACTAACTTATTTATGGAGCATTATTAGTGATTCGTTTGATCACTGATTCCATACCCAATATATTATCATATTGTCATTGATTTGTCATATATTCATGTTTCTATAGGCTCAATACTTCTTTTAGCGATGTCTCCATACCTCCTATGTTTCTTTTAAGTACATTGGGTAGTCCAAAAATATGTGGATAAAATTTGCCCCCTCCTTGCATAAAAGAATTTTTTTACACTTTAGTATAAAACCAACTTTAACTAAGAAACCCAGTAACCATTCGATAAGAAGGCCAAAAATCCATTTACCCGGGAAATAAGAAAACCTTTTTAAAAAAGACCCAAAATCCATCTGGTAACAAGAAATTCATTCATAAGACTAAAGAGTAAGAAATCCATCCAAGAGAAGAGCATAAAATTCTATCTTAGCCATAAAAATCCATCTATAAGAAGACCAGAATCCATCTGGCAATAAAAATTCCTTTTACGAGAAGACCAGAAATCCACTGGTAATAAGAAATCCATCTATAAGAAGACCAGAAATCCATTTAACAATAAGAAATCCTTTTATTAGTAGACCAGAAATCTATCTGGTAATAGGAAATCGTTTATAGGAAGACTAGAAATCCATCTTTCATTTAATAGCAAACTAGAATTCTAGCTGATAAGGAAGATTCTTGTTATTTGGTAGAAAATTGAAATCCCAACCCAAAAATAAAATTTTGAGAGCTAATTCAATTCCGACCTTTGAACGTTAATGCTCTGGTTCAAATAACGATTTATATCTTTGGCAATAAGATACGAATTTCTCAAATATCCACATTAATGTTGAAATCTTAGTTATAGGTGATAGGTAGCTCTTGTCCTTCCTTTTGGAGGATGCTTTCGTAGTGCCAGATTGGTCGTATTTAGTTATACTTCCTGTTAAAAGATTACTTTGATCCATTCTGAGGATGAAGTCACTCTTGATTGATTGATTTCCTTTGCCCCTTTTTTAGCACCAAACTTGGTCATTAACACCCAATCGTCGATAAAAGCGCTAACTAATAGTCATAGATAACAGATAGAGTGTATGTAGATAGTATAAATATGAAAAGCAGTAAAAATTAAAAAGAAAGCAATAATAACAGAGGGTTTATAGTGGTTCGGCTGACTTTGACTTACGCCCACACCAAAAATTTCCTTTTTATTGATATGAGAATCAATCGCAGTTACAATTCAGAGTTTTTAAAACAATAATGGCAGAGTAGCCTTAATGAAGAAGAAGAAGAGAAATAGAATGAAGCTCCCCTTTCTGAAGCCCCGCATGCTGTATTTATAGGCAAAACCCGAGTTACTGGGCTTCTCAAATGATCTAGGCCATCCATAGTCGAACCTAAATCCATCACCAATGCCGATCCCAAGTTCAGAACATGCCGATCCAATGTTTCCCCGGGAATGACTCGAAGTAAATATATATAGAACCCGAAGCAAACTCATCTGAGTAACCCACATTTGAACTTGAAGTGACATGGTGCCGATCTCTTTCCAAGCTGCCGACCCTATCCTCTTTAGCCGACCTGGAACCTTCACAACACCGACCTGAAGCACTCCTACATATGACCCGAAGTAAATTGTGTTATGACTCGGAGTAACTAGATCCCGACCCTATTCCTTCAAGATACCAATCCACTCCCCTTTAGTCGACCCGAAGAAAAGCATTGACCAACCCAAAGTAGATAGCTTAGCGACCCAAAGCGAGAATAGATGCCGACCCCATACTCACTAATCCAAAACCAAACTGCCAATCCCTTTCCTCACCGATCCCATCCATTTTCTCCAACACCGACCCCATCTTCAAAGCTCTTACCGACCTAATGTTTCACACCGACCTAGAGAAATACACATGCCAGGCCGAAGTCATGGCCTTGCCGACCCGAAGCAATGATTTAACTGATCCCACTGAAATATACACTAACCCCGAGTGACTTGAAGCAGGACTCTGCCTGACCCGAAGGAACCTACTTGAAAACCCGAAGCTGACCCACAAGCGATTCGGAGCAAACTCCAGGCAATCTGAAACGACTCAACTTTTTTCGAAACTCATATTTCAAGTATCCCACGTCTTCTGTCCATCGAGTATGCCAATTCCCAGCTTCATAATCATGTTTATCATTCGTGATTGATCGTCTATCCATCCAGTCGAGTTGAACCCATAGTATTCCATCCTTGACAACCATGCAACCGATTGGGTTAAATCCGTATGTATGCTGCCTTGCTAAAAGGCGGGTTAACACTTTTCCCCTCAAAACATGCCTTGCGATTGGAAGGCGTGCTTCGAATAGCTCCAAATCCAATAGCCAAATCCGCAACTATTCCAAGTTGTTATCTCATTCCAAATCCATTAAAAAAATCCATGACCTTTCCAGATCGTTTTATCCAAGTTCGAGACCTCTTCGGGTTCTGTAATCCAAAGCCGGGACCTTGTCGAGGCCTATAATCTATATCTGGGACCTTGCTGGGTCCATCTCCAAAATCGTAACCTCGTCGGGTCTTATAATCCAAAACCGAGACCTCATCGGGTCCATATCCAAAACCGAGACCTCGCCAGGTCCATATCCAAAACCAAGACTACTCTGGGTCCTTGCCAAATCAGTAGCTATTCGAATCCGCTATCCAAATCCATTTCACACCTTAGAAGTTAGTGATCAAGTCCCATGATCACTCCAGATCGTTGACGGCCTCTCCGAAAACTTGTTAAGCTCGATCCAAACTTAACGATTGAATAGCTAGATCCTGTCGCGCTCCAACGAAGTAACCTATCCCTTGCACTCTAGTTCAACGTCCCTGAACATTAAGCAATGCCTTTATCCTCCTGGACCAATATCAACCTCTCTAGGCTCTTACTGGATCCCATCCTGTCACTCTCCGGTGAAGGGGAAACTAGCCTTCAAGGACATTGTCTTGGATTTTGACGAAACTAATTTCATTGGATACGTAATAGTGTATTATTGTATGCCATCAAATTTCATGGCAATTGGACGTATCGTTGGGCGTGCGAGACTGAAACGTGTAGAAATTAAATTAATGAATTCATATAATAATCGGGTTTGAAAATCTATTTTCTACATATGATCGAATTAGGTTTCGAGACTAGTTCCATTGTTTTCGAAATAGAGGTATTATATATAAAAGGTAGGCAGCATGCCTTGATTGGGATTTAAGATTTGGTGTTGTATAATACCGAATAGTTTAAAGAAAAATAATATATAACATATTACATGCTACATAACCTAGCCCATGCCCTTAACCATACCTGCACTATTCAACCATGCCCTCCACGTTTTCCATACCATCTCTACTTATTTATAAGCAACCCAAACTAGAGATAAGGAGTTTGGATTTCTTTCAATTTTATAATTTTCAAAGATAAATCATGGCTCATCCAACGGCCTCAGTTAATCGTTGGCACTGGAGGTGGAGATAGGCCTCGACCCTTATTAAGAATTTGTTCACGTCAATGAGCTGATGAAGGTCAATGGTGGTGATTGGTTTTGGTGGTGTGAGGTGATGCGAAATCCCAAATGAACATCAAAGTGGATTTGAGGCTTGGGGATGCGTTATGTGCGGAACTGGGTGGTGGGACTAGGCTCAGTGGGTGGATCTTGGTCGAGGGAAGCTATAGTAGGGAGGAGGTGTTAGACGATCTACGGTGGTGACATCAAATTACAGATGAACAGAATTCGGTTGTTGGTGAAATTCTAGATAAGGGGGGCATTTCAGGAGGCCGCTCCGATGCCATAGGGTTAAGTGAAGCTAAGAGGTTCGGTGGTAGGGTTGCAGCGGCGCAGTGGACATTATAGCAAAGGCAGAAAGGAGTTGAACGGGGGGCTTGATGATGTTTGGTTTTGGGTTAGTTGGGGATTAGGCAGCCTAGTTTAAATTTATCTAATTAAAGTTAAATATGATAATGACTTTGGATTAAGAAAATTTATATATTATTAAATTATAGGATGTTGTATACTTAATATCTTGTTCATAATAGGTCCAAATCAAATGCAACGAGTCATGCTAGGATTGTATCAATGAATACTACGAGATGGAAATGGTTTAGTGGAGATTAGAGCTTGTTGAATTTCGTGCTAAATCAAATGTCATTCGATTTAGATGGAATCCAGAATGCCTCAACGACAGCTAATAATTGTGAGTTAAACTCACCCTTTTATTTAACCAAAAATATTATATACTCGATAAAATTATTGATTGGATAATTGGGTGATTTACTATTTTATCAGTTGGTTTGGTTTTGTTCCCGCCCCTGTAGCAGATGACCCTTTATATATACCAGCCTAGTAGCGGATGACTCATATATTATATAATAATATATATGAACTATGATGTAAGGGGATAGGTTGGGGGGATCCAATAAGATTCCAACCGCTATTGATTTTATTTACATATGTGCTGATATATATAGTATATTATGCAAGGGATAGGTTAATGGGATCCAACGGGATTCCTCACTATTTTTAAATTGATTTCAATAATATTCCAGTTTTATCAATTATTAGATATTAAACCTATTTTGTGGAAATATTGGTTATGACATCGTTATATGTTAAAAATTGAAACCAGGTAGCGCTAGGAAATCTATATCAATATCAGTTGAGCATTTATTAGCTATTGGCCTGAAATTGGTATTTTTTTTAAAATACTATAAAGGGTCAATTGAGTTAGAGTTGGTTTTTGAGATAGGAAATGATTTTAAATTTGAAAATTGGTTTTCTGAAGAATTTTTTTTAAAAAGATTATCTATCTATATTTAATATTGTTTTAAAGTTATTTATGCATATTTAATATTACTCTAAAAGTATTTATTCATAATTAATATTGTTTAAGGTTATTTATCAGTATGTTAATATTTTGAAAATTTATTTATTTTAAACAATTAATGTGGTTTAAAACTAATAATAATGATTCATTAAAAATAATTTAGAATTTAATTATTGTTATTTATAATAACGGTAAAGATTTATTATTGTTATTATGTAATCACGTTTTTTTGAAATTATTTATTTTTATTTTAAGATGTTTTAGGGTTAATAATATTATTTATTTATCTAATAGGTATTGTAAATAATTACTATAATTTAATAGTGCTTTTGAAGTAAATGATTTTTTTATTTATCTATGAATGTCTCCGAGACCCATAAATCGAGTTTATAAACAGATTCGGTTTTTAGAAGAAAAGTTATAAAATGATTTAAAGACTTAAAGGAAGATTATTTACAGGACGAAAGAGTTTTATAAATGGTTAGGTATTTATAAACGAGTTTAAGAAATGGGTTTATGGATTTATAAAAGAAGTTTTATAAATGGTTTTATGGATTTATAAAAGATTTATAAATGACTTTAGAAATATACAAAACGATTTTATAAGTGGTTGAATTTATAAAAGAGAATATAAATGATTTTCAGAGATTTATAAAATGGTTTATAAATGGTTTTAGATAATTATAAGGAGTTAATAAATGATTTTAGAATCGAATTAAATGAAAATATTTCTCAAATTTGTAAATATACTTATACCATTGAGATAAGTATATGAGTACATTTTCTAAGTTGTATGGAGTGATGTGTGTGAAAATACTTATACTTTTGAGATACGTATATAAATATTTTCTAAGTATTCAAATATAGGATTTGTGGATATACCTTTGTAGAAGTATGTTTACACAAGTAATTTACCAAATGATTTTAATGAATGAAGGATTGATTAAAGGAGGCTAGTGGTTGCTTATGTGCTTAACCAATACTGGTTTTACCTTATGAAATAAATCTTTATTTGAATGCTTGTTTTTTGATAGTTAAATAACCGACTATCAAAAATCTTAGCCTAAATATGTAATCCTTCTTAATTTTGATGGTATAGAAATATTCCCTACTTAACAACGAAGGATATTAACTCTAGAAATATCTAAGAGAAACATTATAATTATGTTGTATAGTTACTGTCGGTGGTGTTATACTGTACATATAAACTCGTTTTGTTCTTCTAGGACAACTGATGAGGAGATTGTCCACTTAAATGGTTAAGGGGTGATCCCCACTCTTATGTATTGTCTGATTATTTCCTAGGGAACCGGTATTGAGCATTCCAGAAAATTGATGATTGGTTTTTAGAGCATCAGGGATGCGGAAGAATGTACTCGTAAGAGAAGACTCGAAAACCGTAACCACTCCGAAACCATATAGGTTCTATGGAAGAGTTTCGTGATATATTGAGATGTTAGAATTCATGTATGGTTCTGAGACCCGTTGAGGTATGGGAATCCATGTGGGATTCCATGATCTATTTTGGTGGCGGTGCATGAGCTGGAAGATCGAACGTAGCCTCATTAGCGATAATGTTTAAAAGCAAAGATAGGAGGCATGGCCAGTAGGGTTGGCAAACCTATAGGGTGTAGTCAGCTCCACTTTGACATTATTTACAGTTATTATGCATGCGTAGGGCAATGCACTCGGTCTTAGCGAGAACTGTGATGACCCACCTCCTCGACTCTCAAAAGTTAATACTAATACTCCTCAGTATTCACGTGTCGTAAATCCAAGTGTCACAGATGCAGATTATCAGGGGTAAAAAAAATAAAGATAGAAGATAGACAATAATAGAATCTCACATCGTATTCAACAAATAATTATACATATGAGTAGTACATTAATTACTCCAAATTATTCCATCAAAGTTATGACAGGTACTAACCCAACTAGGATAGTTATAACGACCTATCCTTACAGTGCTGGTAAATACTAATATATAATACAGACACAGCGGAAAGTGACAGGTGACTTCAACAAAAGACCTAAAATGCTCCATGCTCCAAGCTTACCTAACTAGTTGGCTGCCCAGGAAAATAGGGCACCTAGAGTCTAAGGGGAAAAAGAAAATAAACCCCGAGTCAGTCATGAGACAGGTGTGAGAAACTCAAAATACGATGTTTGAAAACAAAAGGTGTCTCATAAGACCACGCCGCACATAAACACAGAAAGAGTTTTTAACTTATGATAATCAAAACATTTGCTACACAGAATATATGGATATTATTTTTAATGACATTCTTTTGAAAACACTTTTCAAGTAAGTATACATAATCTTAGCTGAAATTGTTACGTTTTTAAATTCTAGCATACTAGGCTCTACAATCAAATTCGAATGCACTTATTGGAGAATGAATTTCCATACAATGACAAGGTAAGGGAGTACCTTCTGATAGTACATCTCTAGAAAAATGCACCCGAGGCTTTAACCTCTACCAACACAGAACCGGCCTACCTTTACCATAGATAGTACTATATATGTCATCACCCCGGTCGTTCGCGAACTAGTCGAGAGCTCTCTTTGCATACACCACATTAGTTTAAAAGCTGACGTTATAGCAGGAATAAATATATCTAGAAACGTGATGACTATATCCTAATGGGAGTGACCCACTTAGCACTGTCGTATCTACCCTGTTTTAGCCATTTTCGGGTAATGAGGCTCGAGGTAATGATTACCTTACTCATAGCACATTCCACTTTGAATGCCACATTGCCAATCCAAAATCACAGAACTGATTTCTACAAACGCATAACTCCCGAGCTTGTATTTCTTAAGAAAAGGTGCTAAGCTAAGAGAAGTTGCTTTTCCCTACCAATCAGATGATACGTTCATAGAAATCAACCAATGTAATTACAATTGCAACGTCAGACATCCGCCCATGCAAGTTGTCTACGAAGAGGACAAACCGGAGGCACCCTCCTACCACATCCTGTCGAGAGTTACTCCTAGGATTAATAGCGATTAGTCCTTGCATTGGATATTTCATAACGAAGAGATTACTACTACTATATGTATATTGAGAGTTTATCCTCAAATGATCAACAAGCAGTTCTTCATTACGAAAATACTTAATATTGTATCCATGTCTTCACTTCGAATACTTAAATTGGTTCGAAGTGATCTTCGGATAGGAATTACCCAAATCTGACCCCGGTTCCTCCGAAAAAATCATCAATTAAAAAGATGTAAAGTTCATATGTGATTATCAATCATTATTCAGTTTAATTCATATTTCTGTTCATTCATAGATATATCTTAGAGATATATTCTTGAAATATTTCTTTATCTTTCTCAAAGTATATGGAATCATCAAGCCTCATTTATCAAATCTTTTTGGTTAATTTACCTTTTTAAATTATGGAATAATTCAAAAGCCTTTCATATTTTACTTAGAAAAATATTTACAATTCATTTCATATAATCTTAACAAAGATTTCCTAATTCAAAACTCATAATTTTAATTTGTTTAAAAGCATGTTATCTAGGATGTTAATCCAAAACAATTAAATGTTAAGTGAGCAGAATCTATAGAAATCATCAAATTCTAATCAATATCAATTCCTGTATTTAACAAATACTATGGACATAATAATGGTGAAAGCGCCCTTTAAATTCCACAAATAGTATGAGTTCCCTCTTTGGGCATTAACACCAAGCACAAGAAGATTATCTCCATAAAATTCAAGTTATTTATATTTGAAAAATTCTATCGTTTAACTTTGGAAAATTTTGATCCGACTAAATCAAATATACTATCACGTCCATCGGGCCAGTCTGGATAGCCAAGGAAAGCAGGAAACTGGTTTTTCAAACTCAAGCCTAGACACCATCTCTCTGACACCGGTCAAGTAATTTGATCGACTATAAATCATTTAATATTTAACCATTCCATAAATCCTTCAAATCATATTTAAAATAATTTACTAATCATTTGAATATATTTACAAAAAATTGGAAAAGAATGGTTGCCTTTAAAACTACATTTCAAAAGTTATAGAAAGTGCTGCGGAAAAGTGTTGCAGAAAGTGTTACGGAAAGTACTTTTTAAGCTATATTGATCAAAACGATTTTTTTATCATTCGAAAACTAATTTTTTATCACTTTTAAAACATTAAACATATTTTTAGAATTTATTTTGTATTTTTAAACAATTTGAAAGAGGTTTAACATTGCATATACACTAATTCATTAAATAAAGGAAAGTGATTTCCTTTGTTCTTATCGACGTGCATTTTTGTGACTTGCATATATACTCAACGTTCATATTAAACAACCATCATTAATAACCATAATCAAACTTATATAGCATCCAATATCATATAACATGATAGTTTAGGAGTTTACTCACCTCGGGTTTAAACGACTAACTAAAAATTGGCTATAGCTTTGCTAACTCGAACTTTTAGCTCACGGTCACTTGGATTATTGGTTCTAGATGGCTCAGCCTATGGATGAGAGGATGGAAGTGATGGAAGCCATTAAATCAAAGGTGAAGAAGAAGATGGAATGAGATGTGTGAATTTGTGAAGCCTTAGGGTCTTATTTATAGCCTTAGGAAAATGTGGCAAATTACTAAATTACCTTTAGATATTGTCAAAATATCTCTCACACCACATCACTTCAACATCAAATCCTTGTCACCATACTCAAGTATATGCATTAATGATATGTAATGTGATAAGACATATTGCAAAAATACCTTAAGATGGAATGCCATGCATTAATGGTGGATTTGATGTTGCTTTCCATGTTTTAATGATATTTAGATGTTACCTTTTTCATTTACTTTTTGTAAAAAATATCTTATATATTTTCTTTAGCTTTGATTTGACTAATTGTGATACACATGTGTGTGTATGTGTGTGCATGTACAAACAATGTTGCAACAACTTAAAACAATTTCCATATGTCAAACCGTTGAGATTTCGGGATCCAATTTCCGATCATATTTTTCAGTTTTTAATTCGAACTATTTATTTATGTAAACAAAACTTTAAATTAATTTATTATCATCTTTAACTAATTAAAACAAGTTCATTTAACTTATAAAGCTATATTTAAAATTAATTAAATATTCCATTTTGCGGGTCGTTACAAGAACAATTATGTTTTTCCTATGGTACATCAGTAGGGATGTATGCTGCTTCATAAGGATATCTCTGATCCTTGTGCAGGAGGAACATTCTAGAAGTATTGAGGGCGCCTCCATAGAATCCTATACAATTAGCGAAGGCACCTTATCGATTTTTGATTATATACCAAGTATTATTGTGATGTACACTCATAACATCACAGCTACTTGATTATTATTACTTTCACCTTAGACATTATTATAATATCAATGGATTTTCTATAGAAAAGGTTTTTGTAATTGTAAGGTAGAAATCCGTCCTTTTTTATGTGTGACGTGATCTTTCTTTTGAGATCAAAGAGTTTCTTTAACTTTAAAAATCTAGTTGGGTGTATTTTTCTCACGTTGGTTTTCCAGACTGGCTCACTCAGGTTAGACCGAGCATATTACAGATTGAGATTGGAGCTTTGGAGATTTAGGAGATGAGCCGGAGAACTAGAAATGTATTCGTGTATATGGTTATTATTCGTTGTATTCATTTTATATTCATCAGCAATTGTGAGGATGGATTGTCATAACTGTCTGAATTGAAACAGGTTAGTATACTGATTAATGTTTATATATACATACATTACAGTTTATTTTGTGTAAAGATTTGTTGTATATTATAAATTATTTGTTCTACCGTGAGATTCTATTGTTTGTTTCTTTTTCTCTTCTTTCTTCTTCCTTCTTCCTTCTTTCTTTCCCCTGATTATCCACTTTTCCGTTCAATTTGAGGGGATCATATGTGGTTAATTGTCCACTTAAACTATTTTGGAAAAGTGGGTCGTTACATGAGATTTTGGAGATAAGATTCGACTATATCATTTTCGGATGATCTTTCCGAGTTTAGTCTGAATTCCATGCCTAAAAACATCTTTATGCATAAATTAGTTTTGTGGCGTAGTGTCTAAGAATTCCGTGTTAGATGACGATTCATCCTCCAATCGATTGGGCATTTTATTGGTCATTACTTTAAAAAATCCTCATTTCGAGTCAAATAGTAGTCTTCCATTCCATCAAAGGTTGTAAGTTTAAGCTGAGGCGATGTTAGATTACTTAGAACCATTGATATTTATTTCAACTCAAGGAATTTACTATGTTATCTTGATTTTCTTTCTTATCTTACTCCTTATGGCTTGGGATGATCCATATAAAATTCCTTTCTTGAATTTCTTCTCATGGCTCCACTCATTTTTCTTGAGATGCAAGATTATTCTTAGTCATGGTATGGTAATATATATATATATATATATATATATATATATATATATATATTTGTGTGTAATTTTAATTCTTTTGATGTTCATTGATCTTAAGTTAGCACTCAATTACCCCATTTTCCATTACTACTTTATTTCTCGTATTTTGATGATGGTGGGTACTTACTCTTTCTTGAATCTTACTTTCTTTGAAGTAGAAGTATCATCTTTATACATTTACATGCCGAGACTATGAGGCCATTCATTAATGGCATTGAATTTTCCTTTCTCTATGTATGAGGATTCACTATCGATATTCGAGATTTGAATAACAAGATTTTTCTTTTAACAGATGACAGGAATGATCTTCATTAATAAATATTAGCTTGACTAATTTGTCTTTTTGAAATTCAAAGCCATGGTTCTTAATGAGGACTCTTTTTTCTTTCAACTTTTCGAAAGCTACTTGAACAATTAAAGAAACCTGATGCCTCAAGTAAGATATTCTGTATATATTGTCCAAAATCCAAATTCTGGCCCTGAAATCCCATTGGATATTCTTATGACTAGTCCCTCTTTTTGGTCAATATTGGTAATTTGTAATTTCTTTTTACAAAATTTTAAGATGACCTCATCAAAACATCCTTGGGGTAAAAACTATGGCCATTGCGATAAAAAATATATATTATTTTGCAAATTGATTTTGAAATAGTAATGTATGAATTTTCTTGAATCAGTGGAATATTCAATAGTAATTAAACTCCCAAGATTCTTTCTTTTGAACAAATAAGGTTTAAAAATGAAGATATTTTATCAAAATAAAGGGTGGTTTGTATTATCCCACCTTATTTGGTTGGGTAATAGATTTAAGAAAATAATGTAACTTTGAAGAGTAATTTTTCAAAAAGCCAAAGGGCTACAAAAACAACCTTATGGGATGTGATCCTATAGGAGGGTCTAAGGATATCTTCGAACTGAGAAGTTATATCAATTAACATGATGGGAATGGTAAACTTAGGCTGCTGGAGTCAATTTGTTTAAACTGTCATCCTTTCATTTAATCTCATCACAGTCTTTACTTGTATTTGGCTTTGCTTTACCTTTATTCGGTTTGGTCAAGATTGGTCTCAATTCTTCGAGCATTGACGATATATCCTTTGATATGTAACCCCCACATTTTTATCTCTAAAAGAATCATTTTGTAGTAGTAAGTTACCCAATCTATTACAAAACCTACGTTTTCTTCATCCGATTTGAACATGGGGATTTGATTATACTTCGGGTGTGCATCCATAAAATATTACAGCTTATGCCCACTTGTGGCATCAACCAACTGATCTGTTCCAGGTAAAGGATAGCAATCATTGGAGCATGCCTTATTTAGATCAATGTATCGATGTATGCTTAATCTTTTCCTTTGGAATCTTTAACTAGTACAGGATTAGCCAACCATTTGAAGTAAAAGAGTGTTCTAATGAATTTATACTTAAGTAATCTTCAACTTAGTCCTCATTAACATGAATTTTATTAAACTGCTTTTTTTATTAAATAGGGACAATATTTGGCTCTATATTTAGAGCATGGCTCATAATTACTAGATCTATCCTGACATGTCTGAGTGAGTTACGGCAAACACATCTTTACTAGATTAGAGGAGTTGAGCAAGCTCTCTACTATCGCCTGGTTATTTTTCAATTTTTACTATTTTGATTGAATCTAGCAAATCTAAACTTACCCCTTCTAGAACCTCGAAAGATTTCATTCTTTCTTGCTCACTTTTCAATATAATCTGTTTACCCAAATAAAATCCCCTACATAATTCCATACAAATCACAGACTTCAATTATTTATTGATTCATAAAGGCTTTATAATAAAATCTCCATTTTCATAACCCTTGATTTAATTTTGAAAGAAAAACATTAATTTACAAAAAGGTTCATATAATAAAATGTTATTGCCTTTTAAAATGTTTATTTAAAAACTTATATAATTGCTAAAAAAACCTATATTTTAAAAAATTATTCAATTTCAAACTCTTTAAAATGTAATGGTCTAGGCCTTGACCTTCGAACATCGGCACCGAATACATCACCTGTATTCGAATGCCGCAGATCCAAACGTCGAAACTGGTTAGTCGGAGCTTATAACACATTATGTACAACAACACAGCCGAAGAAAATGAATATATCATATAACTCCAATGATACTGTATCCAATGATATACAACAATGATCACAAATACATATCAGAGATCTACAGCAACACAGCGGAAACACAAATGCACCAGCATCGGAAATAACATAAACTCCAAATGGAACTCGATTATCTGCAACTCCATCTTCAATCCAAAACTTCGAAGACTCCAATCCAATAAGCTCGAACCACCATCAAGATGAATTAAGCAAATGCGATCCCGAACGCGATTGCCAAACCAAAGACTCCAAAGATTGAAGCCTATCGATTCTATATCTACTATTTGATTATCTGAAAAACCCAACTCTAGACTGCCCGTGTGGAAAATTGAGGACACCCAGAGTTTAGTAAGGGAAAAATAAACTCCAGATCAGTCATGGGATTGGTGTGAGCAAACGAAAACAGTTTTAAACAAAAACAAACAACAAAAGAATTTAAGATTGAATCCGCAATGCTTTTCGAAAAACAAAACTACCATGAGGCCTCTCGCCGCACACACAATACAAACGCAGAATTCGAAGAGATTTCTCCTTATGATAGTCAAACATGCTTGATACGCAAAAACAATTTGATATTATTATTAGTGCATAGTGGAAAATATTTGCAAGTATAATATTAATTTTAGCCAGCATAGAAATTTCGAACTATGGGTAAGGACGATCTGGAGCTCAAGAGGCGTGTTGGATAGCAGAATCGTATGGAGAGTCTCTGCTAGGATATATTATAGTATCTGATACAGATTGATTCATCTGTTATGTGATTGTAAAATTATTGTAACTCTGATATATATTAAAGTATAATTTGACAAGTACAGTTTCTTTTGTATAACTATTGTTTATGAGATATTATATTTTATCCGCTGCGAATGTGAGATTGTGTGTTTCTTTTAAGTTCTTCTTCTTTCTCTTTTCTTCTTCACTAACTATCTGGAATTTTCGGGATCGAAATTTTCCGAGTCGTTACATATGCCTACTATAATTACCATCAAAACAGTGGTGAACGCCATAAGTAAATGGCAGGTTATATAACTAAAACTGTACAAGGTGCGCATTGGTGATTGGATTTCCAATAAATGGTCAGGCTAAGGACTTCCTACTGCCACATGGGTACGCCTCTGGAGAGACGCCCCGAGAACCTACACGGCTCTCTGCCAACACAAGGCCGGGTTACCTCTATAACTAGGTAACTTCTACTCGAGCATGCCATCCCCCGGTCGTTTGCGACCTTTATCCGAGGTACCTCTACACCAACAACCATAAAGCAATCAAAAAGTAATAGATTTGCAGTGACCACATGAGTTAAGTATCTGGGATCCATACCATGATACCACCATTTTCCAGAAGGGAATGACACACCCTAAAGGGCGTGACCTTCATAACCTTGCCGCATCATTCCTGTTTCGACCATTTCCGAGGTGTGAGGTCCTGATACAATCTCGTCCACAAAGCTACACTTTTTCACAAAGCCATGCTTTGATCAACAAATGATCAGCAGCACTTCGTATACCACATTACCAAATTGAGAATGCATCACTAGTAAATATCAACTACATAACCTCCGACTCGTATGTCTCAGAGAAGGCTGTTAAGCTAAGAGAATAAATTCCGCCGCCAAACAGAAATGTATTTGATAGAAACCAGTTTTACATCTCAAAGTGTAACGTCAGACACACATCCATACAAGTCTGTTCCAGGTTTGAACAGAACCGAAGGCACTTCCAAAGAAGCCCTTGCAAATCCAGATAATCCCTAATCACGTCCGGGCTTCCCATCGCATACGGAGATCTCTATACCGGGGACTAGTCAGTGTAGAGACATTCGATGAGTTATCCTTTCGCTTTCGAAAATATCCAGCCTTCACCATTGGTCTTCAAATGATATCCATAACGTTGTATCATTATTCGGAAGGGGTTATATGACACAAAGGTCCTCTTCCGGCTAAACCGAATAATGAGCGCAATATTTAAAAACATATGGATATTGGGATCTCAGTTAAGTCATAACTTATTACCCAAAACAAATGGCTTAAACAAATTACCATTTTAAATCTTTTTAAATAAAAAGATTCACTTCAAAAGGTTCACCAATCTTTCACAAAGATTCATTCATAGTTCTCAAAACTATTTCAATTCCTAAATCTTTTATACAAAGGATATACTCTTCCAATTTCAAAAAAAAAAATTAACAATCTTCCACAAAGATTCAATTATAGCCTTCAAAACAATTCACAATTCAAATCTTTTATACAAAAGATGCACCTTTCAAAATCCTCTTCAATTTCAAAACAATGTTCAGCCATCTTTCACAAAGATTCATTCATAGCTTTCAAAACAATCCATTTCAAATCGTGAAATCTTTTTAACACAAACTAGAAGTTCTTTCTTTATATGAAAGCTATTATTATTTGGAAAAAAATAGTTTTCGTTTCAAAAAATTCCGATTATACTTGCACAAGTTAAAGTCCTTGGTTTAAATCCAAATTCCCAAAACAATACTTAAAAAATGGTTTAAACCCATATAAACACATTTATAACTTGTATAATATTTTTAAACCATAATTTCCAAACATAGGATTCAATTTCAAATCTTGAATTCAGATTCAAATCAATTATTTAAATTTCAACACTTTATCAAGTTGTTGAAAATAACTTTTATCTTCAAAACTTCTTTTCAAAAGCTTTTCATATTTAACCCAATACCATTTCCAAACATATTGGATTCAAAATTCAACTTTTAAAACCATTTCAAAAATTCTGTGACTTAACCAATTTCCTCATGCAATCCTATTTGTGTGTGTAAGGTGTAGTCCAAGGGTTTTACACAATAGTGCACAACATCAATCATTATAGATCCAATCATATCAATATCGATAAGCGGTATAACCTATAACACTTATCTTCATTCATAGATTCGTAGATAATCTAAATTTATCACAGATAAATAAATAAATTACATTCATCACAGATCACATCAAAACAATTCATAGCACAAATCATAACATACCAGGGGTATCAAACAATTCAACTATCAATAGAATTCAAACATCCATAAGTAAAGTCAATTAATTTTCTGATTAATTAAAATCAGATAAATTACTTATGAATAAATCACTAATCCTGGTTAATTAATATCAGTTAATTACAAATCATCTTGATTAATCATCCTTTAATCTCTTATTAATTAACCTTTAATGATAAATTAATTAACCTTTGATTATTAATTAATCAACCTTAAATCATTAAATAATTAACCCTTACTTATTTAATTATTCTTCAAATAATTATTCTTAATTAATTACATTAATTAACCCTTAATTAATTCATCATTATTTAATCACTTATATTAACTTTCAAATCATTATTTAATTAACCTTAATCATGTAATTAATTAACCTTATTTCTTAATTAATTAACCCTTAATTATTTATTAATTAATCCCTAATTATTAATTAATTAACCTTTAATTAATTTAAATTATTCTTTAAGTAATTTTATTAACAAATTATTAATTACTTAATTAATTAAAAGATAAACCATTTTATCTTTACTAATTAATTAAATTATCATTTAATCCTTGTTTAATACATCTTGTAATTAATTATCATTAAACACTTAATTTAAATCTCTAAATTAAATTGAGAACTAAAACACTTCATTCTTTAATCATTTACTTAATCACAATATTAAGTTTAAAATAACTTTTTAAAAAAACAAAGGTTATATATTAAGAACATTTTTTTAAACTCAAATAATTTTATCCTTCAAACCTTTAATAAGTTCCATCTTAATTTTAAACATTAATTATTTTAATAGAAATGGTTAATAAATTACTTAACATTGGTTAGATCTAAATTTCAAAACTTGTTATTCCTTTTAAATAAAAACTTGTAAAATAATTCACTTTAAACATATTTATTTAAAACATACTTTAAACTTAACTAAACATTTCTTTGTAAAACTAGATTATTTAGAACTTTCAAATTGTTAACAACCTTTGCTCTTTATAAGCTTATACATTTCACTAAACATTTCCTTTAAATCTGGTTGCTAACAAATACAACTTGAGACAAATACTGAGGAAACCAAGCAAATACCCCGATCATCTTTTTAAGTGAAACGTTATCAAAACAGCTCCGAGTTAAACCCCTATCATCCTCGAGACGAAACCCAGGTACAAGCTTTCTTCCCCAAATCTTCATAAGTCACCCAGACAAATATGCATAGTACTTCGCATATGAAAGTGCACAACTATTCTGGTCACCTCCGACCAGAACCACAACCACCCACACATCACCGATCATCTATTCCATCATCATAAAAACCTAGACTGTTGAATTAGATCGAGAACTGAAATCGTGCAGTTCAAATACCCAGGCATTCAAACCCAGTCAACCCAAAATGCCTCGCCGACGACAAGATCGAACATCAGAGGCCACGTAACCTCATCCAAAGATTCGCTGAAGACCCATGCGATGTTTCACCTTGGTCCGATCGAGACCGATGCTCCCTTATCAGAGAAATTTTCTCAAACATATCGATGAACCCAAAATACTCTTAAGCCTTAAAATGTTGTCAACACTCCTCACTGATGATCTAAGAATTTTTCCATCATTTTTCCTGAGCAACCCTACCTACAAGCTACCTCCAGCGACGATCTTGACTTTCCACTCATCGTCGTTCATCAGATATGGATGAAAGTACCCAATTTGATAAACTCGAGAATTCCCATTTTGTACGAATTTAAAAATCTTGAAACCATTACCTAAATTCATCATTTTTCAATATAATTTTGTTTATATAACCAAATCCTAATTTCCAGATGGTCGAATATTTGACCTATCTGATTTCCTCTATAGTTTTAAAATTTTGAGTTATTTATCAAATATTTTTACTTTTGATTATTTTTAAAAATAAGTTTATGTTATTATAAACATTTTCTCTTCAAATTTATAAGCCTAATATTGATTTTACAAAGTGAATTTGAATTTAAGGCTTAGATTTGGAAACCTGTAACTAAGAGCAGGATCTATTTTCATATATACAAGCATATACACTCGGTTATTTGTGTGTATACATATAGACATGCAAGCAAGTACACACCATTATTCAAACACATCTCATATCACACTTCAGAAATCATCAACATAATATCAGGGTTAAGTGGTTTGCTCACCAGAAATTGAAGTAGAGAACAGAGGAGTTTCTTTTCTTGCCTGGAATTGGAAACTTGGATTTGTTTTGCTGAGTTGCATTAGAACTCTAATTTTTGCTGCTAGCTTTAGATCAGATTGTAGATTGCTTTTGCTTTGATCTTTCTTCTTTTTCTTGCTTTTGTTTGAGCTCCCAATTTGAAGACTGATTTCCAAATTTTAAATTTTCACTTTGGTTTTGATCTTTTGAAAACTTTTATCTAGCTGCTTGTCTGATTGCCTTGAATTTGAGTTTCCAGTTCTTTTTAATTCTTGTTTTAATTACTTCAGTTGATTCTGCTTTGCTTTGATTGCTATTTGTTCCAAAGTTTTGAAATGAAATCAAGCTTTATTTTCTGGGTTTGAATTTCAGGCTTGAAAGCTTTTAGATTTGAGAGGGTTTGAATATGAAGATGAAAGAGTTTTGAACTGAAAACGAGTTAACCAAGATTTTTTTTCTTTCATTAACATGTTATTTATGATTAAAATTTTAAAAGAAATTTGAGTGTGCCACTTTTTAATCTTGCATGCTAATTCATCTACACTTGTTCAATTACAAGACTAATTAATTAACACTTGTAAGTAAAATTAAAATTATGTTTAAACCCCTATTTGATTAAATTTACAAATTTTTTTTAACCCTTTATGCTATTATAAATTTATGCAATATAATTACATATGTATTATATTTCAAATCTATACTTATTACTTTCAAATGGAAATTCAAAAAATATCATATTAAATTAAAAATTTAACTTTCAAATAGCAATTGAAAATTTTCTACATTGAATTTCAATATAACTTTCAAATTACATATATATATTATTTACTACCTATATTTATTCTCAAACATATAAGAAAAGCATTTTAAATCTTAAATTAAATCTTACTTATATATTTACAAACAAATTTTATTCATATATATTTTTTCTTATTAATTTCCAAAAGATATATATATTTTTAAGCTTTTCATTAATTCTTATAATTAGAAAGCACATTCTATTAATTTCAAAATATAAAGTTTTAAATCCAATTTATTTTAAAAACACTTACCTTTGAATTTCTAATCCAAATTCTATTTAAAATATCTATCATGTGTTTCAAATTCTAAATTTCAAATTTTAAAAATTTATTTATATAAATAAACAAGTATATATCTTATTAATTTTGAAAAATTCAAATTAATCCACAATTTAACCCCAAAATTTGTTTTAATTACAAATTTGAATTCGCCTTAAAACCGGGATCGTTACAGATTCCTCCCTTTAAGAAAATTTCATCCTCGAAATTTTCTAGGGAGACAACAAAGAACAAATAGATACACAAAGATAGAGAAACAGTTTTTCGGGTTAAACTGAACATCTATTCTGGATTGGCTTACCAAATCAGAATATCACTAAGGATATGAGAACAAACTCATTTAACACTTCACGAAATACTCGGGTCACCTCGTCTACGAATATACAGGGTATTAGTTAGTTTGAAGGATAAATAACCATTCGTAGAATATAACTAGACACAAACAATAGATAAATGGATTCAATCTACCACAATTCTCAAACACTAGGTCTGGATTCCAAATTCGGGTCGGAATACTCCAAAGTTTACACCAGCTTGTCCCCTTTGGACTTCGATCCACACAAGAAATTACAGTAGAATTTCAAATTTGGTTTTGACCTAAATCGTACTATCAATACAATCCAATTTAACTTCATGTTTAGTTTACCAATTTATTCCAATAAAATTTCAAATTTATTAAAGTTAAAACGATAGAAATTTAATGGAAAGAATATGAATTAGGAACTTATCTACACAATTCGCAGGGTCGCCTCAACACCAAAGCTTCTCCCTCGAGCTGCCATGCAATCATCAAAGAACTAAAAGTGGATCAAAGGAAATTGATAGAGAAAGATATTTCCATTGTCGTAGGGTATTGACCATTTGTAGTCGTACTTCCCTGTCCCTTATCTCGTCCTCTTCTTGCACTTATACTAACTATCAGTGGATAGTAAGAGAATTTACTGTGGCATACAGACGGATATTTTAGGGATTATTCATTCTAGGGAATTTGCAACCCCATCTCTAAGGAGTTACCTAATGTGTTATACTCCTGAGCTAAAGTTTCAACCTTAAGCTCTGATACCAAATGTGACAGCCTAGGCTTTTCAACCATAAATAACGGCCACTCTCGACTGGTAGGCTTTTCAACCATCCCAGCCCCGCCGTGGCTCACATTGGTACCCTTCCCTTGCTTTTACGGCCAGCCTTTCGACATACAACCTAACCGGTTAGCCAACCCCTCCCCGGGGACATGTAGGGGTAAGAGTCTCCCATTCGCCATCAAATGCGAAGCGAGAACCCCCTATCACGTTGTATTAAGCAAGGTCAGTCATATGACTAGTGTGAGCAAACAAAAATAGTTTTAAAAAAACAAACAATAAAAGAATTTAAAATTGAAATTCGCAATGCTTTTTGGAAAATGAAACTACCGTAAGGCCTCCCGCCGCACACACAATGCAAACGCAGAATTGGAGAAGATTTCTCCTTATGATAGTCAAACATGCTTGATATGCAACAACCATTTGATATTATTATTAGTGCATAGTCGAAAACATTTCGAACTATGCCTACTATAGCTACCATCTAAACAATGGTGACCACCATAAGTAAATGGCAGGTTATACAAACAAAACCGTAAAAGGTGCGTATTGGTTATTGGATTTCCAACAAACTGTCAGGCTAAGGAACTTCCCACTGCCACATGGGTACGTCTCTGGAGGGATGCCCCGAGAACCTACCCGGCTCTCTGCCAACACAAGGCCGGGTTACCTCTGTAACTAGGTAATTACTACTCGAGCATGCCATCCCCCGGTCGTTTGCTGTAACAACCCGCATATTTGTCGATTTTATATTTAAATATTTTATCGATACTCGGAATTTAGTCCGAAAAGCTACTTTTTGCATACGGTCGAATTAGGACTCGGGACCACCCCCATTGAGTTCAGAATGATGTTTGCGACCTTTTTGAGTATAAGCTTCGATATGTTTGGAGTAAGTTGATTTTTGCCACTTTTTCACTTAGGGCTTTGGTTTGGGCTGAACCCATTAATCACTTACTAACTCAGCCCCAACCCACTCCAACTCTTCATTACTTCATTTCATATTCCTAACACTCAAGCTTAAGCAAAAATGGTGGAAGAGAATGGGAATTAGAAACTCCAAGCCCTAGTTCCTCTTGCTAGCTCAAGTTATTGCTCCAAAATCAAAGAGAACCCATTAGTAAGCATCTCCTTTTTCTTCTCCAACTCATTCTCTCTTTGATTTCAGAAAATTCCTAAACCTAACTTTGGGAATGTTCTTCTTTTGAGCATAGATTCAAGCTCGTTTGGGTTGAGTTGAAGAGTGGTCGATTCTCCCTTTTCTTTCAAGCTTCTTCTTCAATTGTTTGGGTTCAAAGGTGAGATTTTTATCTCACATCTTAGTCTATAACTATCTTCGATTGTTAGGTATGAATTCCTAACACTTATTCGTGTGCATTTGCCTTTGGTTTGGATTGATTTGGTGAATATTCCAATTTTTAGTGTTTTGGGTACAAATCTTTAAAAATCCTAACTTTGATGTTTGAATGTGTTTTTGGTGATGCAACGAAGAGCTTATATGGCCGGGTAGTCGATTGGCGTAAACCCTTAGTGCCAATGCTCGACCGATAGCAATATGAAAGAATTTGGCGTTCATTAGATTGGCTTGGGAAGTGCTGGCTACAGGTCCGGCCGACCGACCTGCTACCCAGGCACTTCCCAGCCTCTGTTAGGAAGTGCAGGTTACAGGTCCGGCCGACCGAACTCAGGGTCCGGTCGACCGACCTGCTACCCCGAGCATTTCTGTTTTTCTGGTCTGGTCGACTGAGCTCTGTAGCCGGCCGACCGACCTGATGATATTTTGCCTATTTCGCCTAGTTGCTTGAATTTCCAACTTTAATCGATTCGTGTTGTTTCCTATTTGTCGCTATCATTTATTATCGACTTTGATGACATTTTCTTTGGGAATTTAGGATATATCCACTTTGATGGATTCGGTATCGATTTCTTTGGATTTTCATTCACATCTTCGTATGTAAATTTTAGTGATTGATTGTTCCTACAATCTTCTTTGTGATTTGTCACTTTAAAAATGTAAAGGTTTTCTATACTAGTAGTAAATATCAAAACTCTTTCTTCAAATGATTTCAACACTATTTTATTACAAAGCTTGTTTTCTTAAACCGTTTTCCAATCTATTAGTATATACAAGCCTTACCTCACTCGTATGAGAAATCTAATTAAACGACTTAGTAAAACGAGTGGTATGAAACGCTTGCGTTTACTTCGTTGGTTAATTCTTGGACTTGTTCGATTGAATCACTTGTGACAATTTTATAGTGGAGATCTACAATTTGTTCGTAAATAATTAAGTTAAGCTAGTGGTTATGGGACATGAAGCTAAGCTCATATATTTACTAGCTTACTGTAATTGACACTTCTCTTTGATCATGACGATCATTTTAAGATTTAGACTAGCAATTGTGCGATGTTGTGACGCCCCGCCTCTATACCCACGCTAGCCAAGAACACTCCGGAGTAGTGCTGTCAACTAGCACGGAGAATAAGGCTGTTGAGGAGCGACCATCCATGTAATTGCTTATCACACGGTGGCTATAAATAATCTTCGGAAACAAACATAGAAATAATCATATCACAAATCAGTCACAGATATCCATATCACAAAGGCGGAAGAAGATATGAATATATAACTAACACATGAAAGTGTACATCAGAGTAGTGGTCAGTAAGATCCACGATAATACAAAAGAATAGCAACACGTGCTATACAAAAGAATACAACTATCAGTCTATCTCTCAAGTGTATACAACAAAAATTGCTAATCTAAACAGTTAGCCAAAAGTCAGAGTGATGAATCCCTGGGAAGAAGTCAAGCAGAAGCACCTGTAACATCTCGGTCTGACCCGAGTATTATTTAAGAAAATAATAAACGGATCAGTCTAGCTATAAATATCAGATGACATGATATAACATAAAAGATATGGCATAAACATAAACATCCATAATGACATACCACTATAAGTATGTAAATAATGATCAACAGAAGATCAATCAATAAGAGATAATCAATATCACAAGAATCTTCTCAAAGATTCGGAAAGGGCATCATACCCCAAACTTGTACTCATAACAAGTCAATGACATAAATTCTAGAAATCAATGCAAGAAGTCCAGAAATCATAGAAAAGAGAAAGAGGCCTATCACATGACGGTCCGAAGACCATGGGGAGCTACCCCGCATGTGTGAATGGAATCACACAGATTGAGGTCAAGACTAACCAAAAAGCAGAAAGGTATGTGTGAATGGAATCACACAAGTGGTGTCTAGTCTAACCTTGCAATGAAAGAGACATCGCGCAATTCCTAGTCTAATTCATAAAGCGATCATCAAGATCAACGAGAAGTGTCAATTACACTAAGCTAGTAAATATAGAAGTTTAGCTCATGTCCCATAACCACTTGCTTAACTTAAATATTTACGAACAAACTGTAAATCTTCACTAATAAAATTGTCACAAGAGGTTCAATCGAACAAGTCCAAGAATTAACCGACGAAGTGAACGCAAGCGTTTCATACCACTTGTTTTACTAAGTCGTTTAATTAGATTTCTCATCCGAGTGAGGTAAAGGCTTGTATATACTAATAGATTGGAAAACGGTTTAAGAAAAGAGCTTTGTTATTAAAAATAGAGTTGAAATTGTTTGTTAAAAGAGTTTTGATATTTACTACTAGTATTGAAACCTTTATATTTTAAAGTGACAAAACACAGAAGCAATTGTAGAAACAATCAGTCACAAAAATCGCATACGGAGATGTGAATAAAATCCAAGGAAATCAGCTCAATGTTTTTCAGATAAGATCCCCTACGGAGGGGGGGTCCGGGGGGGTGGCAACCCCCCAAGGTGGGGGTGCGGGGGCAACGCCACCGCTTACGGGGTTCGACCTGCCCGGTCAGGTCGCGGGGGTCCACGGGGCAGCGCCCCCGGCGGGGTGCGGGGCAGCGCCCCGTCCAAAACGGTACGACTTAGTGAAGACAAAATGAGGTCTAACGACCTAAAAGTTAAGGGTCCAATGACCTATAGGTTCACGCGACCTAGGTGGAAGGCGACCTACGAGATAGGCAAGTGGAACGACCTAAAGATGAATGGGTCGAACGACCTAACGTGAGCACAGGTGAAGCGACCTATCGGTCCAACGACCTAAGGGGAAAAGGCAACCTAGGTCTAACGACCTAACTGCTCACGACCTAAGGGTCTAAAGGCCACGCGACCTAGAGGAAAATAAGGTTAAGCAAACTAAGTGGGTTCGCGACCTAACGACAAAAAGGGGCGAACGACCTAATAGGTGCGCGACTTAAAGCCATCGCGACCTAACGACCTAACAAAGTCATACGATCAAGTGGTTTCCAACGACCTAATGGTGCAACGACCTAAGGCCAAACGACTTAAGGGTTCCAGAGGAGAGCGACCTAAAGGAGGCGCGACCTAAAAGAGGTGCGACCTAAAGGAGACACGACCTAAAAGAGGCGCGAGCTAAAGGAGACGCGACCTAAAGGAGACGCGAGCTAAAGGAGACGCGACCTAAAAGAGGCACGACCTAAAGGAGACGCGACCTAAAAGAGGCGCGAGCTAAAGGAGACGCGACCTAAAAGAGGCACGACCTAAAGGAGACGCGACCTAAAAGAGGCGCGACCTAACTCAAACAAGCATTTTGATGACCCAGAGTCATGCCGAGCGACCTAGACCCAAACGACCCACGACCTAGCGACCTTGCGACCTACGACCTAACTCCGAGGTGAAGATTCAAGGCAGTGCGACTTAGTGCGATAACACGCGAACGACCTAAGTGTTAGGTCGCGAGCGACCTAACTCCGAACACCAAAAATGGCCAGAACGACCTAAGTGCAGAAAATTCACCAAAACGCTAAAAATTGGAGTTTTTCGCCAATCCAATCCAAACCAAATGCTAATGTGCATGCAAAAGTGATAGGGAATCATTCCCAACAGTCCAATATAGTTATAGACTAGATTTGTGAGATAAAAATCTCACCTTTGCACCAAATATCAATGAAAATGAAGTTTTAAGCAAGCAAGAATCAATCCTTCTTCTATCTAAGCACAAGAAGCTTGAATCCAATGTCTTCTTCTTGAATTTGGAGTAGAAAGATGGATTGCAATTGAGTTTGAGTTTTGGAATTTTAATTTTCCATTCCCTCCACCATTAATGCCAAAGCTTGATTAGTTAGAAAATTTATGAAGAGTGAGGAGAAGAGGGTTGGAACTTGGGCTTAATAGGCTAAACTAACCCAAAGTCCAAAGCGGGAAAAGTTAGTGAAATTTCACTAACTCCAAACCTATCGATGTTTATACTTAAAAAAATTGTAAACGACATTTCAAACTCAATGGAAGTGGTCTCGAGTCCTAATTTGACCGTTTGCAAAAAGTAGCTTTTCGGACCAAAATCCGATTAACGAGTTAATATTTAAATAAAATATTTAAATACAAACTCGATAAATATGCGGGTTGTTACAGATGTCTCTTTGTTTCGGTGTGATTTCAACTCACACATGTGGGGTAGCTCCCCATGGTCTTCGGGCCATTCGTGTGCCAAAATTAAAGGCTAGCTACCATGAGATAGCTTCTCGTTCGTGTGATACATATGTTGGTGAGTTTAATGCTCCCGTTCGTGTGATAGGCCTCCCCCATTTCTTGTGATTTCTGGATTTCGTGTGTTGAATTCTGGAATTTATGCTTCATCTATTTTTGTGATTTCTACTGATATGCTTTATCAATTTTTGTGCGTTGGTGAATTCGTGTGTCATTGACTTGTTGTGAATTCAAGTTTTGGGTATGAAACCCTTTTTGGATCTTTGTGAAGATTTTTATGATATTGATTAATCTCATGCTGAGTTTCAATTTCATACTTATAGTAGTATGCCATTATGGATATTATATGTTTATGCCATATCTCTTATTCTATATTATGTCATCTGATATTTATAGCTTGACTGATCCGTTTATTATTTTCTTATTAAATAATACTCGGGTCAGACCGAGATGTTACAGGTGCTTCAGCTTGACTTCCCACATGGGATTGATTTCTCTGACTTTTGGCTAACTACTTAGATTAGTAGTTTATTTTGTTGTATACTCTTGAGATATGGACTCATAGATGTATTCTTTTGTATAGCACGTGTTGCTATTCTTTTGTATTATTGTGGATCTTTTTGACCACTACTCTGATATACACTTTCATGTGTTAGTTATATATTCATATCTTCTTCTGCCTTTGTGATATGAATTATCTGTGACTGATTTGTGTTATGCTTATTTCTATATTTTTTTCCGAAGATTATTATAGCCACTGTGTAGTAGCTTTGTGTTTGTATCGGTATGTCGGATTTCCTCTTGAAATAAAACGCATGTTATACTATCTGACATATTGGTGCTCGTGCAAAGTAATTACACGGATGGTCGCTCCTCGACAGCCTTATTCTCTGTGCTAGTTGACAACATTACACCGTAGTGTTCTTGGCTAGCGTAGGTATAGAGGTGGGGCGTCACAGCTTGGTATCAGAGCCAAACTTCGGAACAATATGGAATATTATAACAAGGATCATCGTCCTAAGTCTTTCTTAGGAGTCGTGCTTTAGGATTTTATTCGGGTCTTCGTACCGTCCTATCCTATTTTCTTTTATGATTCCGTGTTTTATCTATCAAGATTGCTTGATATTTATTTTGAGAATAACTTTTCTCCTTCTTTCTTTTCTAAAGTAAGGGAAATGGTTAGTCCTAGCAGTCCTAGCACTGGTCAATCCAGTAGCCCTTTTCTGGATGGCGCATTCATGTCTGCCCAACAACTTTTGGATCTTGTAAAGAATCAAGAGTTTATCTGTGCTTTGAGTAAGAACCCCGAAATGGTTCTACCTTTGAAACTTGAAGTTTCTTTCAATCAGCTTGTGGATGTTACTCTTCTTCATGGAGAGGTTGGTAAAGGAAGTGTTTGTGATGTTGGGACTTCCAAGAGGAGGCATATTAAGTTCAAGAGCCTTAATCCCAATAAGAGAGTGAAGCAAACTACTTTTGTAGCAAAGACTCCAATCCCTAATCGTGGAGAATGCTACAATTGTGGTTCCACGGACCATTATGTAATTAAGTGCCCGAAACCCCTCTATTACCGCTATTGCAATGGCTCGGGTCATTACTTATCTACATGTCCCAAACTCCCTAGCAAGAGGGAGGGAAAGTTGAAAGTCGTGCAAGCCCTTTGTGACACTTCTCTTGGTCAAGGTATTTCTCATTCAATCCTTGATGAAAATTGCTTTGTGATTATCTTGTTCGTGTTCTTTTTGATATGGGTTCCACCTCACTATTCTATATCAAAAGAACTTGTTGATTCTTTCCCTTTAAAAAATTTTGGGCTTGATGTCCTCCTTGAGAATTGCGAATCCGGATGGTAGATCCACAACACTCAATTTGCTTTCTATTGATGTCGAAATTATTTTATGTGATTTTTCTTTCCGAGCCGATATTTTTTTACTTAGGCTTCGGAATTGATTTGTGTTAAAGGATTGGCTTTTTCATTTCGAAGCCATATCCTTTGTCCCTAGTGGACTATTCATCTTCGACATTTTTAATCTGTTAAGCAGATTTCTATTTTTCTTTGTGATTCTGATTTCAAATTTTTGTGGCTTTGATTTTTATTCTTTAAACCCTCATGATGAGGAAAGTTTTACTTCTCTCATTTAAATAGTTTGTGACATTTTCCAGTTTGTTTGGACTTGTCTTAGGATTATCACCTAAGCAATATCTTGTGTGGTGATAAGGTCTTCTCGGCTCGACCTTGTCACCGATTTTCATTTGGCTACGAGTTGCGGGAGTTAGCATTCCACTTACCGCATCCCGCACTCGTTATGATTCTTATGAATGACTTATTTTGTCATTCAGCTTGTCCAGCTTATTTCATCCATTTTATAAATCAAGTATTCTATGAATATCTCGATAATTCCATTCTTGCATTTATTGATTTTTGGATGAAAGTAGAAATTTAAAATTTTGCAAATCTTTTTCATAAGATTTATTGGTACGTACAATTGGATTTTGATCTTAAACGAGCAAAGAATATTCTCAAAACTTTTAAGAGATATTTTCATCATATAGAAGATGATTTTGTGATTGTATTGCCCGTTGAGTGCTTTAAGAATTCTGGTCGATGCGCTTGATCAACGTTATCGATAGGAATTTCCTAAACGCTTAGATGTGACAGTCAGACACAATAAATTGACTTATGTAAATTTTTCTAGAAAGATTATTACATAAAGATAAATGTAATTTTGGAAGTTTTAACTTTTCAGGAAAGAAGATTATTTAAAAGAAATTCTTTCTTTTCGATACTATTATTCTTGTGATTCCCGAAGGGAACCAAGACTTTATCTTTTGTACCAATGCTTATCGTATTGGTTTGGATACCGTTCTCTTGCAAAAGATAACGTGCTATCACTTGTGCTTCTAAATCATTAAAAGCCGATCGAGACTAGGTATGCCACTCATGATCTAGTGCTCGCGGCTATTGTTTTCGCTTTTAGAATTTGGCATCATTATCTTTTAGGAGAGAAATTTGTTCTTTATACCGATCATAAGTCTTTGAAGTATTTATTCTCTCAAAAGGAACTTAATTTGCGTCAACAACGTTGGCTCGAGTTCCTTGCTCCTTATGATCTTGATGTCCTTTATACCCCCGGTAAGGGTAATCGTGTCGCCGATGCTCTTAGCCGTAAGCAACAAGCAGTTGTTTCCATGACGATATCTGAATGGAACGATCTCGAGATCTTATCCACTTGTGAGATTCGAGACCGCGTATCCGATTTATGTTCATCATTTGTTTTATGTAGCCTTGAGGCTCATCCTTCTCTTTTAGACCGCATTCTTGAAGCTCAAAGGCTAGATCCCGAATTGGCTCTTCTTGGACAAAATATTAAGGATAAAATTGATATTGAAGGTTTGAAAGACTTTGATATCGATTGTCGTGGCGGCATTCGGAAATTTGGTAGACTTATCGTGCCAAATATTAGTGATCTTCGTAAAGATATTTTAGAAGATTCTCATCATTCTAAATTTACCATTCATCCCGGTAGTAGTAAAATGTACGCGGATATGAAGCGACTTTATTATTGGGAGGGAATGAAACTTAACATCGCTAACTTCGTTAAGTGTTGCATGACTTGCCAACTCGTTAAGGCCGAACATCAAAGGCCCGGTGGGTTATTGCAACCTTTAGAGATTCTAATTTGGAAGTGGGACCAAATTTCCATGGATTTTATAGATGGCCTTCCCCGTTCTCGTTCGGGTAATGATAGCTTATGGGTGATTGTTGATAGGCTTACTAAATCTGCCCATTTTATTCCCGTTCGGTCTAACCGAACCGTTCCTCTTTTGGCCAAACTCTTTGTTAAAGAGATTGTTAAATTACATGGAGTTCCTACTTCTATAGTTAGTGATCGTGATCCATTGTTTACTAGTGGATTTTGGAAGAGTCTTCAAAAAGCTTTGGGAACGAAGCTTAATTTTAGCACCGCTTATCATCCCCAGTCCGATGGATAAACCGAGTGAGTGAATCAAACTCTTGAAGATCTTCTTCGTGCTTGTGTGCTTGATTTTGGTGGAAGTTGGGAAGATCATATTTCTCTTGTTGAGTTTTCCTATAATAATAGCTTCCAATCTAGTATTGGTATGGCACCTTTCGAGGCACTCTATGGAAGGCCATGCCGATCTCCTTCTTGTTGGCTTGAGGCCGGTGAGAAGCTGGTTTTTGGTCCAGATTTTATTCGTGATTTCACGGAAAAGATTGAACTTATTCGTCATATAATGAAAGAAGCCCAAAGTAGACAAAAATCCTACGCCGATAACCAGAGAAGGAAATTAGAGTTTTCTGTGGGAGATCTTGTGTTCATTCGTGTGTCACCTATGAAAGGTGTTGTACATTTCAGTCGATCGGGAAAATTAGCGCCTCGATATATTGGGCCATTTCCTATCACCGAACGTATTGGTTCTATGGCTTATCGTCTTTTATTACCGGCTCAATTTTCTGCTATCCATGACGTGTTTCACGTTTCTCAACTTCGGAAATGTCTTCGAGATTCCGATTCTATTCTTGAGCCCGGTGTTGTGGAAGAGATTGAAGTTTCACCTAATTTAACTTATGAGAAACATCCTATTCGTGTCATTGCTTCGGAAGTCAAACGACTTCGAAATAAAGATGTTCCGCTTGTTAAAGTTCAATGGTCTTCAAATCCTAAGGATTGTTCTTGGGAATCTAGAGAGTTCATCGTGCGCACACATCCGGACTTACTTTCTCGTGCTCTTTAAGGTGTCTTCTTATTTCAAACTTCTTTTGTGTTGAATATGCTTTTATAGTTGTTACTATATATCTTCTTCTTAAATATTGCGAGGACGCAATTTCTTTAAGGAGGGGAGTCTGTAACAACCCGCATATTTGTCGATTTTATATTTAAATATTTTATCGATACTCGAAATTTAGTCTGAAAAGCTACTTTTTGCATACGGTCGAATTAAGACTCGGGACCACCCCCATTGAGTTCAAAATGACGTTTGCGACCTTTTTGAGTATAAGCTTCGATATGTTTGGAGTAAGTTGATTTTTTCCACTTTTTCACTTAGGGCTTTGGTTTGGGCTGAACCCATTAATCACTTACTAACTCAGCCCCAACCCACTCCAACTCTTCATTACTTCGTTTCATATTCCTAACACTCAAGCTTAAGCAAAAGTGGTGGAAGAGAATGGGAATTAGAAACTCCAAGCCCTATTTCTTCTTGCTAGCTCAAGTTCTTGCTCCAAAATCAAAGAGAACCCATTAGTAAGCATCTCCTTCTTCTTTTCCAACTCATTCTCTCTTTGATTTCAGAAAATTCCTAAACCTAACTTTGGGAATGTTCTTCTTTTGAGCATAGATTCAAGCTCGTTTGGGTTGAGTTGAAGAGTGGTTGATTCTCCCTTTTCTTTCAAGCTTCTTCTTCAATTGTTTGGGTTCAAAGGTGAGATTTTTATCTCACATCTTAGTCTATAACTATCTTCGATTGTTAGGTATGAATTCCTAACACTTATTCGTGTGCATTTGCTTTTGGTTTGGATTGATTTGGTGAATATTCCAATTTTTAGTGTTTTGGGTTCAAATCTTTAAAAATCCTAACTTTGATGTTTGAATGTGTTTTTGATGATGCAACGAAGAGCTTATATAGCCGGGTAGTCGATTGGCGTAAACCCTTAGTGCCAATGCTCGACCGATAGCAATATGGAAGAATTTGGCGTTCATTAGATTGGCTTGGGGAGTGCTGGCTACAGGTCCGGCCGACCGAACTCAGGGTCTGGTCGACCGACCTGCTACCCAGGCACTTCCCAGCCTCTGTTAGGAAGTGCTGGTTACATGTCCGGCCGACCGAACTCAGGGTCCGGTCGACCGACCTGCTACCCCGAGCGTTTCTGTTTTTCTGGTCCGGTCGACCGAGCTCTATAGCCGGCCGACCGACCTGATGATATTTTGCCTATTTCGCCTAGTTGCTTGAATTTCCAACTTTAATCGATTCGTGTTGTTTCCTATTTGTCGCTATCATTTATTATCGACTTTGATGACATTTTCTTTGGGAATTTAGGATATATCCACTTTGATGGATTCGGTATCGATTTCTTTGGATTTTCATTCACGTCTTCGTATGTGAATTTTAGTGATTGATTGTTCCTACAATCTTCTTTGTGATTTGTCACTTTATAAATATAAAGGTTTTCTATACTAGTAGTAAATATCAAAACTCTTTCTTCAAATGATTTCAACACTATTTTATTACAAAGCTCGTTTTCTTAAACCATTTTCCAATCTATTAGTATATACAAGCCTTTACCTCACTCGTATGAGAAATCTAATTAAACGACTTAGTAAAATGAGTGGTATGAAACGCTTGCGTTTACTTCGTTGGTTAATTCTTGGACTTGTTCGATTGAATCTCTTGTGATAATTTTCTAGTGGAGATCTACAATTTGTTCGTAAATATTTAAGTTAAGCTAGTGGTTATGGGACATGAAGCTAAGCTCATATATTTACTAGCTTACTGTAATTGACACTTCTCTTTGATCATGACTATCATTTTAAGATTTAGACTAGCAATTGTGCGATGTCTCTTTGTTTCGGTGTGATTTCGACTCACACATGTGGGGTAGCTCCCCATGGTCTTCGGGCCATTCGTGTGCCAAAAATTAAAGGCTAGCTACCATGAGATAGCTTCTCGTTCGTGTGATACATATGTTGGTGAGTTTAATGCTCCCGTTCATGTGATAGGCCTCCCCCCTTTCTTGTGATTTCTGGATTTCGTGTGTTGAATTCTGGAATTTATGCTTCACCTATTTTTGTGATTTCTATTGATATGCTTTATCAATTTTTGTGCATTGGTGAATTCGTGTGTCATTGACTTGTTGTGAATTCAAGTTTTGGGTATGAAACCCATTTTGGATCTTTGTGAAGATGTTTGTGATATTGATTAATCTCATGTTGAGTTTCAATTTCATACTTATTGTAGTATTCCATTATGGATATTATATGTTTATGCCATATCTCTTATTCTATATCATGTCACCTGATATTTATAGCTAGACTGATCCGTTTATTATTTTCTTATTAAATAATACTCGGGTCAGACCGAGATGTTACAGGTGCTTCAGCTTGACTTCTCACATGGGATTGATTTCTCTGACTTTTGGCTAACTACTTAGATTAGTAGTTTATTTTGTTGTATACTCTTGAGATATGGACTCATAGATGTATTCTTTTGTATAGTACGTGTTGCTATTCTTTTGTATTATTGTGGATCTTTTTGACCACTACTCTGATATACACTTTCATGTGTTAGTTATATATTCATATCTTCTTCCGCCTTTGTGATATGAATTATTTGTGACTGATTTGTGTTATGCTTATTTCTATATTTCTTTCCGAAGATTATTATAGCCACTGTGTAGTAGCTTTGTGTTTGTATCGGTATGTCGGATTTCCTCTTGAAATAAAACGCATGTTATACTATCTGACATATCGGTGCTCGCGCAAAGCAATTACATGGATGGTCGCTCCTCAACAGCCTTATTCTCCATGCTAGTTGACAGCATTACACCGTAGTATTCTTGGTTAGCGTGGGTATAGAGGTGGGGCATCACATTTGCGACCTTTATCCGAGGAACCTCTACACCAACAACCACAAAGCAATCACAAAGTAATAGATTTGCAGTGATCACACGAGTTAAGTATCTGGGCTCCATACCATGATGCCACCCTTTTCCTGAAGGGAATGACACACGTTAAAAGGAGCGACCCTCATAACCTTGCCGCATCTTTTTTGTTTCGATCATTTTCGGGGTGTGAGGTCCTGATGGAGTCTCGTCCACAAACTACACTTTTTCACAAAGCCATGTTTTGATCAACAAATGATCAGCAGCACTTCGTATGCCACATTACAAAATTGGGAATGTATCACTAGTAAATATCAACTACATAACCTCTGAGCTTGTACATCTTAGAGAAGGCTGTTAGGCTAAGAGAATAAATCTCCGCCACTAAACAGAAATGTATTTGATAGAAACCAGTTTTACATCTCAAAGTGTAATGTCAGACACACATCCATACAAGTCTGTTCCGGGTTCGAACAGAACCGAAGGCACTTCCAAAGAAGCCCTTGCAAATCCGGATAATCCCTAATCACGTCCGTACTTCCCATCACATATGGAGATCTCTATACCGGGGACCAGTCGGTGCAGAGACATTCGACCGGTTATCATTTTGCTTTCGAAAATATCCAGTCTTCACCACAGGTCTTCAAATGCTATCCATAACGTCGTATCATTATTCGGAATGGGTTATAAGACAAAAGGTCCTCTCCCGGCTAAACCGAATAATGAGTGCAATATTTTAAAACATATGGATATTGGGATCTCAGTTAAATCACAACTTATTACCCAAAACAAATGGTTTAAACAAATTACCATTTTAAATCTTTTTAAACAAAAAGATCCACTTCATAAAGTTCACCAATCTTTCTCAAAGATTCATTCATAGTTCTCAAAACTATTTCAATTCCCAAATCTTTTATACAAAGGATATACTCTTTCAATTTCAAAACAAAGTTTAACAATCTTCCACAAAGATTCAATTATAGCCTTCAAAACAATTCACAATTCAAATCTTTTATACAAAAGATGCACCATTCAAAATCCTCTTCAATTTCAAAACAAAGTGCAACCATCTTTCATAAAGATTCATTCATAGCTTTCAAAACAATCCATTTCCAATCCTGAAATCTTTTTAACACAAACTGGAAGTTCTTTCTTTATATGAAAGCTATTATGATTTGAAAACAAATAGTTTTTCGTTTCAGAAAAATCCAATTATATTTTCACAAGTTAAAGTCCTTGGATTAAATCCAAATTCCCAAACAATACTTAAAAAATGGTTTAAACCCATATAAACACATGTATAACTTGTATAATATTTTTAAACCATAATTTCCAAACATAGGATTCAATTTCAAATCTTGAATTCAAATTCAAATAAATTATATAAATTTCAAAACTTTATCAAGTTATTTAAAATAACTTTTATCTTCAAAACTTCTTTTCAAAAGCTTTTCATATATAACCCAATACCATTTCCAAAACCTTTTGGATTCAAAATTCAACTTTTAAAACCATTTCAAAAAATATGTGACTTAACCAATATCCTCAAGCAATCCATACTTGTGTGTGTAAGGTGTAGTCCAGGGGTTTTACACAATAGTGCACAACACCAATCTCACCGATCCAATCATATCAGTATCAATAAGCAGTATAATCTATAACACTTATCTTCATTCACAGTTTCACAGATAATCTAAATTTATCACAGATAAATAAATTACATTCATCACAGATCTCATCAAAACAATTCATAGCACAAAGCATAACATATCAGGGGTATCAAATAATTTAACTATCAATAGAATTCAAACATCCATGAGTAAATTAAATTAATTTTTTGATTAATTTAAATCAGATATTACTTATGAATAAATCACTAATCCTGGTTAATTAATATCAATTAATTACAAATCATCTTGATTAATCATCCTTAGTCTCTTATTAGTTAACCTTTAATGGTAAATTAATTAACCTTTGATTATTAATTAATCAATCTTAAATCATTAAATAATTAACCCTTACTTATTTAATTATTCTTTAATTAATTATCCTTAACTAATTACATTAATCAACCCTTAATTAATTCATCATTCTTTAATCACTTATATTAACTTTCAAATCATTATTTAATTAACCTTAATCATGTAATTAATTAACCTTATTTCTTAATTAATTAACCTTTAATTATTTATTAATTAATCCTTAATTATTAATTAATTAACCTTTAATTAATTAAATTATTCTTTAAGTAATTTTATTAACAAATTATTTATTACTTAATTAATTAAAAGATAAACCATTTTATCTTTACTAATTACTTAAATTATCATTTAATCCTTGTTTAATAAATCTTGTAATTAATTATCATTAAACACTTAATTTAAATCTCTAAGCAAAATTGAGAACTAAAACACTTCATTCTTTAATCATTTACATAATCAAAATATTAAGTTTAAAATAACTTTTTTTTAAAACAAAGGTTATATATTAAGAACATTTTTTAAACTCAAATAATTTTATCCTTTAAACCTTTAATAAGTTCCATCTTAATTTTAAGCATTAATTATTTTAATAGAAATGGTTAATAAATTACTTAACCTTGATTAAATTTAAATTTTAAAACTTGTTATTCCTTTTAAATCAAAACTTGTAAAATAATTTACTTATAAACATATTTATTTAAAACATACTTTAAACTTAACTGAACATTTTTTTATAAAACCAGATTATTTAGAACTTTAAAATTGTTAAAAACCTTTACTCTTTATAAGCCTGTACATTTCACTAAACATTTTCTTTAAATCTAGTTACTAACAAATACATTCCGAGACAAATACTGAGGAAACCAAGCAAATACCCCGACCATCTTTTTGAGTGAGACGTTATCAAAACAGCTCCGAGTTAAACCCCTATCATCCTTGAGATGAAACCCAGGTACAAGCTTTCTTCCCCAAATCTTCACAAGTAACCCAGACAAATATGCACAGTACTTCACGCGTGCACGTGCACAACTATTCTGGTCGCCTCCGACTAGAGCCACAACCACCCACACATCACCGATCATCTATTCCATGATCACAAAAACCCAGACTGTCGAATTAGATCGAGAATTGAAATCGGGCAGTTCAAACACCCAAGCATTCAAACCCAGTCAACCTAAAACGCCTCGTCGACGACAAGATCGAACACCAGAGGCCATGTAACCTCATCCAAAGATTCGCTGAAGACCCACGCGACGTTTCACCTTTGTCCGATCGAGACCGATGCTCCCTTGTCAGAGAAATTTTCTCAAAAATATCGACGAACCCAATATACTCTTAAACCCTAAATTGTTGACCAACACTCCTCTCTGATGATCTAAGAAATTTTCAATAATTTTTCCCGAGCAACCCTATCTCCAAGCTACCTCCAGCGACGATCTTGACTTCTTACTCATCGCCGTTCATCAGATATGGTTGAAAGTATCCAATTTGATAAATTCGAGAACTCCCATTTTATACGAATTTAAAAATCTTGAAACCATTACCTATTCAATACAATTTTGTTTATATAACCAAATCATAATTTCCAGATGGCCGAATATTTGACTTGTCATTGATTTCCTCTGTAGTTTCAAAATTTTGAGTTATTTATCAAATATTTTAACCTGTGATTATTTTTAAGCTTATGTTGTTGTAAACATTTTCTCCTCAAAGTTCTAAGCCTAATATTGATTTTACAAAGTGAATTTGAATTTAAGGCTTAGATTTGGAAACTTGTAACTAAGAACAGGATCTATTTTCATATATACAAGCATATACACTTAGTCATTTGTATATATATAGACATGCAAGCAAGTACACACCATTATTCAAACACATCTCATATCACACTTCAGAAATCATCAAGATAAATTCAGGGTTAAGAGGTTTGTTCACCAGGAATTGAAGCAGAGAACAGAGGAGTTTCTTTTCTTGCCTGGAATTCGAAACTTGGATTTGTTTTACTAAGTTGCATTAGAACTCAAATTTTTGCTGCTAGCTTTAGATTAGATTGTAGATTGCTTGATTTCCTTTTTCTTTGATCTTTCTTCTTTTTTCTTGCTTTTGTTTGAGTCCCCAGGTTGAAGACTGATTTCCAGATTTAAAATTTTCACTTCGGTTTTGATCTTTTGAAAACTTTAATCTGGCTGCTTGTCTGATTGCCTTGAATTTGAGTTTCTTGTTTTTTTTAATTACTTCAGTTGATTCTGCTTTGCTTTGATTGCTGTTTGTTCCAGAATTTTGAAATGAACTCAAGATTTATTTTTTTGGATTTGAATTTCAGGCTTGAAAGCTTTAAGATTTGAGAGGGTTTGAATATGAAGATGAAAGAGCTTTGAACTTAAAATGAATTAACCAGGATTCTTTTCTTTCATTAATATTTTATTTGTGATTAAAATTTTAAAAGAAATTTGAGTGTGCCACTTGTAGGATCGATTTCACCCTAGAGGGTGGGTGAATAGGGTGATGGTATAAATTATAAAAATTAATTGCAGAAGCTTATAAAATAATTTCAACACAGATCACACAAATAATAGCAGAATAATAAAATATAGAAATAGAACGACACAGAATTTACCCAGCTTCGGCAAAACCCTGCCTACGTGCTGCCCCCAAGGTTTCTACTAGAAATTAGATAGTCAGACGCTTGCACACGTAAACTCGCGACACCCGATATCGACTAAACCTAATTCTACGCTCAAAACCCTGCCACAACTCAGCCACTGAGTTGCGAATTCTCAAATTACGCCATGTAGTTTGTCCCCTAGTCACACGACTAGAAATTACAACGGTTTAAAAAGGAAATTACAAATTAAAAACAATTTAGATTAAAATAACCCTAATTAAAAATTAAAATCCCTTATAATTAAAAAAAGAAAGAAAAAGCCCTTGTAATTAATAGAAGCTGGCCCCTTTTATAATTTGGCCCATTCCTCCCTTCTTATGTTAATGGCGACTTTCTGTCTTTGCAAATTAGGGCTTCGTTCCGTGCTCTTAAATTAGGGCTTTTGTCCTTCGATCCAAATTAGGGCTTTGCGAAGAGCCGACTTTATGTTGATCGATCGCGTGGATAATTCGCGAGTAGCTTTGATCGATCTTTTCCTTGTTGCTCACTTTGGCTGCTTCGACGAGTTCGATTCTCACTGGGTAAGAATTTGTGCTTTGTGCTTTTAATGAATTTCGTATTCGAACTCGTATGCTTTAATTTGCCGATGATGATTTGTTTATATAGGGTTTGTAACCCTTGATTTGCGTTCGTCTGATTTGTTCAATATTATGCTTTCGGCCATTTGATTAATTTTTGATGTTAATGATTTTACCGACTAAGTCAAATTCGTATATTTTCATGTTACTTGGTTGACACGGTTTCAATTTTGAATTGTTCCATTTCTTGACAATCACGGCTTTGATTTATGTCATTTTTGGTTTCGTGAATTACTGATGGCTTCGGCCTTGACTTGAAACTTCATTGACCTGTTTGTTTGATCGTTGTTCATCTCGACTTGGCTTGACTCTGACTTTGGTTAATGATGACTCTGGTCATTTAAAATCTATAAATTTGAATATGATTGATTTGCGGCTTGATGGTTATATCCACTTGCTGTTGTTGGTCTTCATGTGCCCTTGACTTTTGCCATGCTATTCACTGGTTCGTGTATATGAGCAGTTCTAACTTGCATTCTTTAGGGTGTACTCGAGTCTGATGCATATATGTATGATTGCATCTTGATGCTGTCTTCATGCACTTGATTTGTGACTATTGCATCTTTGATGTTGGCTTGCATTTGATTTTATACATCTGATGGCATTCATGTGTACACATTATCACTTACATTCATATTCTTGCTGTCAGCTTTGTTCATCTTTGTAGTAGATGTGTGCTTGTGCATTTATGTTGTTGAGCCATGTTGTATTGTCAGTGGTTCTAACCTGATGGTTAATGCATATTTCTTGGACATTTCCATGTATTGTAGTTGTTATCTTATTCATGCTAGCCTAGTGTCCTTTGTGCATTGTTTCTCTATTTGACTTGAAACTGCTTTGGTCAGGTTGCATACATGTGAGTAGTTCTGTTCTTTGGCATTCTTTCATGTTGTATTGATCATTTGTATACATACATTCATGTATGTATATAGGTGTATGTCTGCATTCATCTTTACCACTGAAGTATTTACTGACTTGAGTCTTGTTGCGTTGGCTAGTTTGGTTCACCAGTTTGTTATTTGAATTGAGACTGTGTTTTTGTTTGCCGAGGTTGTTGTGCACTGACTTGAGCTTTTAGCCTTGATGTCATGGCGTACATGTAAGTTGCATTGCATATGTCTTTACCTTGTACTGTCCACTGCCCTTTTTCATATTGCTGGTTCATTGTAATAGTTGTTAGAATTGGCTTGTGGTCTTGGTTTGGTGCAGTTGCTATGCCTTTGTGCATTTCACTGTGTTCATGCACTTGAACTACTCTCTGGCCTAGCTCGTGCACATATGATTCTTTGAGATGGCTTTATTGTTATTTGTTTCTATGACTTGAATGCGACACTATTGTATTATGATTTGTACATCGAGTTAAATCCAGCTTAAACGCTCGGGTTTGACCTTGTGCTCGTGTCGAGATTTTATTTATATTGCACCTGAGTTGAACCCGTCCTATTATTTTAGGTTTGACCTTGTGCTCACCTGTCCCTGTAATATTATCAAGTGTATATCGGTGTGCACGGCCTTGTGGCATGTACAGTGATACACTGTGCATGTCACATTGTTCGTGTGTGATGAATTCAAATGCAAATGATGATGAACAACCCAAATCACCGAGGCAAATAATATTTTCAAAATCCATACTTTATTTTATATTGCAAAAATATTTCTTTTTCAATTTTACTGCGTTAGTGTATATTTTTGCAGATTGCTCAGATGTTGGATTCTATCTGGAATGAAGTTGAAGATAAAATACGAATTGAGTGAATGAGTGATGTGTAGTGAGGTTAAATGTAAATATGAAATTGTGATGTATTGTAATCAAAATTGTATATGTATAGTGAGAGCTTGAATTTGTACTATTCAAAATTGTAATAAATATTTGTCTGAATAAAATTTCTGTTTGAATACAAATTCTGTGTTATTTAATTTTATTCAGCAAATATTTATTTAATCTGTGAAAAATGAAATAGTACATTACTAAATACATTTACACGAATATATATTTATATGTTTATTATCATCAAACAAAAATCATATAACCGCATATTCAACAATCTCCCCCTTTTGATGATAACAAACATATATTTAAGATTTTGAATATGTTAAATGTTTTTGATCATGGATATGCTCTAATTGCTCCCTCTATTTAAATGCTTTCTCTCTACACAAAGCTCCCCCTACATATATGCATACAATTAAAAATATGCAAATGAGCCTAGATGCAAATGGAAAATATTTGACCTTTTGCTTGATTTTATTTGACAAAATGTTAACTTTTCTCTCCCCCTTTTGTTATCAGCAAAAGTGTAATAGTGTTAGAGAAATAGAGATAAAGTGATCGATATTAATCCAACATTAAAACTCAATTGAATATAAATATTAAATTTCAATAAAAAATCAAACAAAAATCATAAATATTTTGTTAGGCGCATATTCCACTTTTAGAATGATGGGAATGATGTCATCATATAAAACCATACAGTTGTGTCTATTTGTAATATATTTATATCAGGAATTTGAATATCTACTAACCATGCACAACCGTTAGGACTTTTAAATGAGATTAATAGTATTCCAATTTTATTTTAAAAAAATGAATTAAAGTATCTTCTAACCACGCATAACCGTGAGGACTTTTAAATGGGATTAGAATCAACTTGTTTATTTAAAAATCAACTTTTGATATGCGTTCCATACATGCATAACCGTGACGACTTTTAAATGAGCATGGAAGCACATAACAAATTCCAAGTAATTCACCCATGCATAACCGTGAGGACTTTTAAATGAGAGTGAATACTTTGGTATTTATTTATTTATTATTATTATTATTACTATATAAATTTTTTCTATTATTTTTTAAAAAATGTAAAAATGAAAAAACGAATGATTCCTGTTTAAAGTACCACATATCGACAAACTATATAGAATTTTGATGAGTGATGGTCGTTAGAAATATGATAGAGATAGATATGGTCATGGAATTTTTACCAACAAAAAGTTTTTTAACTCTTGTTTAAATTTCTAAAGAAATTTACTAATTATACCGTCTCGAGTCATAATATATAATAAATATCAACACTCATCACTTTTTCAATCACTATTCATCTTTTTGATAATCATTAAGGAGTCAGATTAGTCAATGTGATCATTTAAAATCAAATTAAGAAATAATTATAAATCAATTTTTTTCCAAAAAATGACCAATCTGAAAAAACAAGGTCAAAAATGATTTTTTAGAAGGGGTTTTATAAGAAAATTTTCTACTATTTGAAAAATTATTTGAAATATATGCAGATATTTTCTTTGAATGAATGATGCAGTTACTAAGTGTCTCAACAAAAATCACGTTCCACTAGTAATTTTTCTATCAACTAGATTACCAGTGTAATCTGCATCTGAATTTCTTTTTCACGCATAATTATCACTAATTGAATTTGATCGACCAAACCATGAAGTGTGCACCAAAAATTTCAAACTCAATTTTAACAGCAATTTAAATGACATTCTTTTGAATTTGAATTGGAGCCGTGTAAATAATCAAAAACCGTGAATATAGAGTTAGCCGTATTATAACCAAATGTATTATCATTCAATCAAAACACTATTTTTAATCCAGAATAATATATATGAAGTAATTCAAATAATCTAGAGAATTATATAGTGTTTTTGGCATAAGAATATAATTGGCCAACTATTTTGAATAAGTCAGAATCTAAATCATCATATTTTCATTATCTCATTATTGGCTGATTTAATTCAGAATACGGTGCAGATTATCACATTTAATATATCGTTCAAATAAATTACATTTACCTGTTTTACCTTTACGATATTTTTCGTTGTTGTCTGTTGTGATTCTGTCACTTTTATACTAGGCTAAGGAACTTTGCTTTGTTGCTCGTTGTGTCCTTGGAACAGCCAAAATCCAGAGAACACTATTGTTGTTCCTTAGCCTGCCACCACACCTACACGGGAAAAGATATATGTGACCTATTTATTTTTATAGTTCCATAATTGTTAGTGGCATAATATATTGAAAAATAATTTTGTGGAGACCCAAAACTATATATATATGTTCCTTTCGGCACCCAAATTTGTTTAACTTTGAGAGATTTTATATTTGTGCCTTTTGGAACCCAAATTGGTATAGTTTTCACGTGTTTGGGTCTATACCAACAACTATTTTGATTGTGTCCAAATTTTCTACAAATTGTGCATATTGAATTTTCTTGATTAATCTTGTTTTCATCAATTTTAGATTGATTATATCCAAGTCCTTTTCTAATTGTATTAACAGTTTGCTTTCCTAATAGCATATTTAACGATTTTTCACTTTTTGAAAATTTATCTAAAGTCGTTGACAATTGTTGGACTTGTGTTTTGAGAGATTCATTTTGATTTAACAATTGTGTGCATTTTTTAATAGAATTCTCTCTTCTGGTATTTTCATTCTCTTTTAAAATCAGAATTTCATTTTCAAGTGATTTTATATTAATTTTTGATATTTTAATTTCTTCTTCGAATGTTGGACACCTATCACACTTAGGGATCCTACGTTGATAGTTTTTAACTAAGTGGTCAAGTTGTTCATTTAATTCAATCAAAATATCTTTTTGTGATTCAAGTTTAGCGTATCTTTCCCTAAGTCGTTCAAAACAGCCGTTTACTTCATGAAAATATATAAGCAACTTTGAATGAGTAAGTTTTGATACCTCGTTGGGCTCATCATCATCACTGTCAGTTATATCACCTCCAAGGCACAAATATGCTTTTTCGCTCTCACTTCTAGTGCTTTTATCATCCTCATCCATTTCATCCGAAGTGGTTGCAAAACTTTTCCTTTTCTGTTTCTTTCCATGGCTGAATTGATTCTGTGGGCAATTTGGCTTGATATGACCGGGTTTGTTGCACTTGTGACAGATGATTTTCTGTTCTTCTGAGTAGTCTAGTGCTTTGGCTATTCTGCTTTTCAATTTTTGATTTAGAGCTGGATTTCCGTATTTGTGATTCCATCTTCTGAATTTCTTTATTATCAGCTCCAATTCTGCTGCACCATCATCATCCTCATCATCATCACTTTTAGTTGTTCCTTTAAGAGCTATTGATTTCTTTCGAGTATCACTTCCTTCTCGCTCTTCCTTGAATTTCATTTCTAGCTCATAAGTGGTGAGATTTCCGATGAGTTCTTCGACTTTCATTTGTTTTAAATCTTTCGATTCTTGAATGGCAGTCACTTTTGCTTCAAATTTTCGCGGAAGGACTCTGAGGATTTTTCGGACTATCTCCAACTCTGTGTACGATTTTCCAAGAGCTTTTGATTTGTATACGATATTGGAAAGTCTTCCATGCATCTCTTTGACATTTTCTTCCTTCGCCATTGTGAAGTTCTCGTATTCGCTGCTTAGCATGGCAAGGCGAGATTCTTTGACTTGAGATGTTCCTTCGTGAGTCACTTCTAGCGTGTGCCATATTTCCTGCGCAATTAGACAATATGAGACATGATTAAATTCAAATTGATCCAATGAACAGATAATAGAATTCATAGCTTTAGCATTAGTATTTTGTAATTTATTTTCTAGTTCTGTCCATTGATCCTTTGGTTTCTCTATTTCTTGATTATCTACAGTTATAGTCGGTGCTATATAAACTGTCTCAACAATATTCCAAGCGTCAATGGTTTTTAGAAAAATTTCCATCCTATTTTCCCAATAAGCATATTCACCATTGAACATTGGTGGTCTAACTATGGACTGACCCTCAGCAAAAGCAGTATTAAAAGAAGCCATTTTAAAAATTCAACTTTTTAAAACAAAAATTGGTTTTTGTAAAAACAATTTTTTAAAACAAAAACGACTTTTGTTCCTAGCCCTGATACCACTTGTAGGATCGATTTCACCCTAGAGGGGGGTGTTAATAGGGTGATGGTATAAATTATAAAAATTAACTGCGGAAGCTTATAAAATAATTTCAACACAGATCACAGAATAATAGCAGCACAGAAAAATAACAGAATAATAAAATGCAGAAATAGAATGACACAGAATTTACCCAGCTTCGGCAAAAACCTGCCTACGTGCTGACCCTAAGGTTTCTACGAGAAATTAGATAGTTATACGTTTACACACGTAAACTCGCGACACCTGCTATCGTCTAAACCTAATTCTATGCTCAAAACCCTGCCACAACTCAGCCACTGAGTTGTGAATTCTCAAACTACGCCACGTAGTTTGTCCCCTAGTCACACGACTAGAAATTACAACGGTTTAAAAAGGAAATTACAAATTAAAAACAATTTAAATTAAAATAACCCTAATTAAAACTTATAATTAAAAAAAGAAAAAGCCATTGTAATTAATAGAAGCCGACCCCTTTTATAATTTGGCCCGTTCCTCCCTTCTTATGTTAATGGAGGCTTTATGTCTTTGCAAATTAGGGCTTCGTTCCATGCTCTTAAATTAGGGCTTTTGTCCTTCGATCCAAATTAGGGCTTTGCGAAGAGCCGACTTTATGTTGATCGATCGCGTGGATAATTCGCGAGTAGCTTTGATCAATCTTTTCCTTGTTGCTCACTTTGGCTGCTTCGGTGAGTTCGATTCTTGCTCGGTAAGAATTTATGCTTTGTGCTTTTGATGATTTTCGTATTCGAACTTGTATGCTTTAATTTGCCGATGATGATTTGTTTATATAGGGTTTGTAACCCTTGGTTTGCGTTCGTCTGATTTGTTCAATATTATGCTTTCGGCCATTCGATTAATTTTTCATGTTGATGATTTTACTAACTAAATCAAATTCGTATATTTTCATGTTACTTGGTTGACACGGTTTCAATTTTGAATCGTTCCATTTCTTGACAGTCACGGCTTTAATTTCTGTCATTTTTGGTTTCGTGAATTACTGATGGCTTCGGCCTTGACTTGAAACTTCATTGACCTGTTTGTTTGATCGCTGTTCATCTCGACTTGGCTTGACTCTGACTTTGGTTAATGATGACTTTGGTCATTTGAAATCTATAAATTTGAATATGATTGATTTGCGGCTTGATGGTTATATCCACTTGCTGCTGTTGATCTTCATGTGCCCTTGACTTTTGCCATGCTATTCATTGGTTCGTGTATATGAGCAGTTCTAACTTGCATTCTTCTGGGTGTACTCGAGTCTGCTGCATATATGTATGATTCCATCTTGATGCTGTCTTCATGCACTTGATTTGTGGCTGTTGTGTCTTTGATGTTGGCTTGCGTTTGATTTTATACATCTGATGGCATTCATGTGTACACATTATCACTTACATTCATATTCTTGCTGTCAGCTTTGTTCATCATTGTAGTAGATGTGTGCTAGTGCATTTATGTTGTTGAGCCATGTTGTATGGTCAGTGGTTCTGTAACGACCCGATATTTTCAACCATTCGCATCCATTATAAATGTATAGGTAGACACTCATGCCGGAATTGAATTGCTCAAAATACCGCGTTGTAAATAAAAATTTGACAAATCTCAGAATATACAGTAAATAATAATCACAGATCACAAACACAGAGTATTTAATAATGCAGCGGAAGTAAAAGAAATAGTAGTTCATGAAGCTACTATATAAATATATCAGAGTTAAACAATATACAACAGAAGAAATAAAGTACAATAGAAGTTTCAATATGATAACCAAGTACAAGCTGAATGGAACAACCGAACTAAAATAGATAAGATTACATAAGCAGATAATCTCCAGCGATTCCAATCTCCAGTAAGTGGAATCCAAATCTGTGAATAACTCAGGCTGACCTGAGCGTAAATACAAAAATACAAACACTCGAGTCAGGACATACATACTTATACAATGTAAACCAACTCAAGTGAACTGTAGTAAAAGTACAAGTAATTTAGAAGATGCTTGGGACCGTCCATTCTCTAAGGATCCGTTAAACTATTAACTATGTAGTATATTGCGCTATACACAGTAGTGTCTAATCAGTAAAGTATAATCATATAGAAAATAGCGTTAAGGGGATGGTGAACTTTAACGCGGTCGGATCTTTAAACCAAAATCGTAGTGGGCTCGATATAAGGAACATATGACAAGGCACGCAAGGCAACGCCAGGGTGGATACACCGTTTGCACTCCCGGACCGGTGGTGACGGCAAGCCAGCAGCTTCTGCCCACCTCGAGACATACCCCGAATCAAAGTGGTGCCACCATATCGAATCACAAAAGTAATAGAATGGTTTCCGAAGAAGCGTGCTCGATGAAAGGGTGCGATCCTTTGTGTAGCCCGGTATAGCTCCTGTTTTAGTCATAATTAGGCCGTCCATCAGCGTTCTCTTAGTTCATTCCAATAGCGTTTGCCAACTAACCTACTTCGTTCTGCAATCTCCATCGCGTACACGGTTGTTAAAGTGGTTTTCGGTATTGGACGGCTATAAGACAATACCCGATCCCGGTCTCTTTAACAACCAATCGTTATTATAACCCGTGGTTATAACTTTAAAACAATATTTTTATACATCAAAATAAAATATCATTTCAATCCAAATCTTTATCAAAATAAAGATTAAATCATTTCTAAACCATTTCAATATATCGAAATAACATATCTTTCAAATTCAAATATTTATCAAAATAAATATCAAGTCATTTCAAATCATTTCAATATATTAAATTATCATATCCTTTCAAAACTTCCTTTCAAATCATTTTATTATCAAAATATCATATCTTTCAAAACTTCATTTCAAAACATTTTATTTTCAAAATAGCATATCTTTCAAACTTCATTCCAAAACATTTTTAATATCAAAGTATCATATCTTTCAAAACTTCATTTCAAAACATTTTTAATTCATTTATATACCATTTAAAACCATTCATTTTATTTAGAAATTAATCACCAATTCAAACTTACATTTCAAGGGAGTTTATATTTAAAGATTAAATCTTTTCATAAAAAAATAAGGTCAATTCCTTATATTTAATAGTTAAGTATTTAATTTCCAAAATTTAAATCTTATTCCAATGATTAATCTCATTAAAATTTAATAAAATAATAAAATTCAGTTTCCGTAACACTTAAAAATGCTACGTAAAGTTATAGTTTAAAACAATTCATTTAACAAAATACAACATTTAAGTGTTGTAATAGATTTTCTTTAAATTTCAAGTAAACTTTAAATGTTAAGTTTAACCACTATAGCACTTACAATGTGCTATAATAGCCTTTATTTCAAATTAATTTTTTAGTTCATTTAAAACAACTACAACATTTACAAAATGCTGTAATATCCTTTACATTACACTTCAAAAATGTTGTTAAATCAAGTTCAGGGTTTAAATACAAATTTCACCAATAGTTAATCTTTAATTTAAATCATATAACTTATAAATATCATATAATTTTACGTTTTAAAATCATCATTTCAATACTCTTATTTTTATGATTTTTATAAAGTTAAATCTCATCTAAAGATCAAATTTTAACATAATTTCTTATTTAAATTCAAGTATTAAATTCCATTTCTTTAATTAAATTATTAACCTAACAATTAGGTTTAAATTTAAAAAATATAACTTATTTCTATAAATTTTAGTTAATTAAAATTTCACTTTTTTTAAAACAAAATTTAAAATTTCACATTTAAGTTATATATCAAAATTTACTTAAACATTCATTTGTTTAACATTTTAACTTATCCAAAAATCATTATTATTTTTATAAAATCATTTAAAATACATTTTTAAATCAAAATATTATATTTTTCTTACTTTACATAATTTCCTTTTTAAAACAAAACATAAATTCAAAAATTTACTTATAGTTCAAATTCTACTTTACCGTTTACTTAATTCATTTTTAAATTTATAGAAAATCACTAATATTTCTACAAAATCATTTTTTATTTAAATTTAAATCAAAATATTATCAAAATATTATAAATTTTACATTTTAAAACAATTTAAAACATTTTCAAAAATATTACATAAACCACGGGTCTGTATATAGTTTTCCAGCCTAGGTCAAGTGATACAGATATATATCATTTCAATCCGTAGTTTACAAAGAAAAACCGGGTTCTATCATTTCAAACCCGCAGTCCCAAGTAAAATGAATGATTTTGGAAACCTCTCAGGCCTATCATTTCAGCCCATAGCGTTTTTCCCCTATTCTAAAGTCCGTTCAGGTATGTATCATTTCAACCCATAGTGATTTCTAATCTACAGGGAACTTGCAGTGTGATAAACAGATTTAAATGAACAGTAACAACATATATATAATAACAGATGATATGACATGAAATTTAACAGGTTTAACATCATATAAAATTAATCACAGGCAATTATACATCATATGATTTTCTACACATTCAATTGTTGTTGTTTCACAACTGCATAAGTATAAACGTCGTGTGAGTTTTACTCACCTTTATGGCCGGAGATTGCAATCCAAATGACACAACGGATTCCAGAAGGCACGTTGACACAAAAATAGGCTCAAGTGGGAAGAGATCCAAGCTTAGAACTTGTGTTACAACCCAAAACAAAACCAAATAAATTAACATTTCAACACAGCATTAAATTGAAACAACTTTGAAATAAAAAGAGATACGAATACACAGTCTTTCGCCTTGCTTTCTACATTTGATCGCACGGCCTAGGGGATGTGTTGGCTCAGGTTTGGACATACTTTGGTTCAGGTTTGGGTCCTATAAGTCATGGCTACAAGGTATTGAAGTGGTGGAGGAGTTACTACGCATGAATATGAAGAGGCTTATGCAAAATAGGTGGGTTTTTGGTCAACAAAAGGCTCGACCATGTAGGGGTTTGGCTTGGCCATTCAAGTTCAGATCTGGACAGATGTTGTAGTGGTGTGTGGTGGTCTGGTCAGAGGTGGTGGTGGCAGCTAGAGGTGGTGGTGGTGGTGGAAAAAGAGGTGGTGAAGCAACAAGGCTCAAACTAGCATGTTTTCAAGGCATAGGTTGTAATTTTTTGGATTTTAGCATCATGGTGGGTTCGGCCATGTTTCAAATCTGAGGAGTAAGTGGTGATGATGACAGAGAAGAGGTGTAGGAGGTGGTGGCCATGGATATGGAGTGGAGGCCGAGCAAAAGAGTGGAGAGAACAAGGCAAAAATACATAAGAAAATAGGAAGAAAAGGAAGAAAATAAGAGGAAGACATTACCCAAAATGTTTGAAGCCATGAAAAAAATGAAAGAATGGTTTCTTGAGTGAGAAATAGGATGAAAGTCATAGCTAGAAACTAAAAATGGAAAGCCAAAATGAATAAATGAGATGGTTATGGCATTTTAAACGTTTTTGGACAATGAAACGTCTAGAAATGAAACGCCTTAAACTCTTCACGTTTACATTTTCTAAAGATCAAATAAAAACAAAAATAAATCAGCAAATACTTTTAAAAACTGAAACCAAGTGAAAATATAAGAAAATAAAAAATTAATTTTGAAGAAAATATAAAAAGAATGAAAGAAATTACTTAAAAATACAAAACAATGTCCAGAAATTACAAATAAATCACTACTAGTATTGAAAAAATATACACTTCATTTTAAAACTATTATGGAGTAAAAATTTGAAATAAAATAATTAATTTATCATTTATATAGTAAAATAATTAATTAAATTGGAGAAAAATAGAAAAAGAACTAAAGAAAATGTTTAAAAATTGAAAATAGGGCATGGAAATTACAAGAAAAATACTACTAACTCTAGAAAAATTCCTACCTCACTTTAAAATATTAAAAGACAAAAGTATACATAAAATAACATATTAATACATATTAAAATAAAATATGACAAAGAAAGTATAATTTATACAATTTAAAATAACAAAATTGCAGAATAACTCAAATTGTACTCAATATTGAAATATACATAACTTTTACTGTTTAACTCCGTTTTCAACAAAACGAAAAGCAATGTTCAAGTCATTTCATCTATTTTCATAATAAAAGATAAAATTTAATATTTAAAGAAAATTTAAATTTGAAGTTTAAAAGTCAAAATTTGACCAGCTTGGACAGAAATTCACTTTTCAGTAAAATATTCAATTTATACAAGTTTGAAACTATAATTCACATAAAAATCAACATTTATATCTAAAATAACATAACTTATTCATTATAATAAATAAATTAAAATTATTAAATCATAATTTCAAATAAAATAATCAAAATAAACAATTAAAATAAATCAAAAAATTCAGGGTTGTTACAGGTTCTAACCTGATGGTTGATGCATATTGCTTGGACATTTCCATGTATTGTAGTTGTTATCTTATTCATGCTAGCCTAGTGTCCTTTGTGCATTGTTGCTCTATTTGACTTGAAACTGCTTTGGTCAGGTTGCATACATGTGAGTAATTCTGTTCTTTGGCATTCCTTCATGTTGTATTGATCATTTATATACATACATTCATGTATGTAAAGGTGTATGTCTGCATTCATCTTTACCACTGAAGTATTTACTGACTTGAGTCTTGTTGCGTTGGCTATTTTGGTTCACCTGTTTGTTATTTGAATTTGAGACTGTGTTGTTGTTGTTTGCCGAGGTTGTTGTGCACTGACTTGAGCTTCTGGCCTTGATGTCATGGTGTACAAGTAAGTTGCATTGCATATGTCTTTACCTTGTATTGTCCACTGCCCTTTTTCATATTGCTGGTTCATTGTAGTAGTTGTTAGAATTGGCTTGTGGTCTTGGTTTGGTGCAGTTGCTATGCCTTTGTGCATTTCCTTATGTTCATGCACTTGAACTACTCTCTGGCCTAGCTCGTGCACATATGATTCTTTGAGCTGGCTTTATTGTTATTTGTTTCTATGACTTGAATGCGACATTGTTGTATTATGATTTATACATTGAGTTGAATCCAGCTTAAATGCTCGGTTTTGACCTTGTGCTCGTGTCGAGATTTTATTTATATTGCACCTGAGTTGAACCCGTCCTTTTATTTTGGGTTTGACCTTGTGCTCACCTGTCCCTGTAACATTATCAAGTGTATATCGGTGTGCACGGCCTTGTGGCATATACAGTGATACACTGTGCATGTCACATTGTTCGTGTGTGATGAATTCAAATGTAAATGATGATGAACAACCCAAATAACTGAGGCAAATAATATTTTCAAAATCCATATTTTATTTTATATTGCAAAATATTTCTTTTTCAATTTTACTGCGCTAGTGTATATTTTTGCAGATTGCTCAGATGTTGGATTCTATCTGGAATGAAGTTGAAGATAGAATACGAATTGAGTGAATGAGTGATGTGTAGTGAGGTTAAATGTAAATATGAAATTGTGATGTATTGTAATCAAAATTGTATATGTATAGTGAGAGCTTGAATTTGCACTATTCAAAATTGTAATAAATATTTGTTTGAATAAAATTTCTGTTTGAATTCAAATTCTGTGTTATTTAATTTTATTCAGCAAATATTTATTTAATCTGTGAAAAATGAAATAGTACATTACCAAATACATTTACACGAATTTATATTTATATGTTTGTTATCATCAAACAAAAATCATATAATCGCATATTCAACACCACTTGTTAATCTTGCATGCTAATTCATCTACACTTGTTCAATTACAAGACTAATTAATTAATACTTGTTAATAAAATTAAAATTATGTTTAAACCCCTATCTGATTAAATTTACAAATTTTGTTTTTAACCCTTTATGCTATTATAAATTTATGCAATATAGTTACATATGTATTATATTTTCAAATCTATACTTATTACTTTCAAATGGAAATTCAAAAATTATCATATTAAATTAAAAATTTAACTTTCATATAGCTATTAAAAATTTTCTATATTGAATTTCAATATAACTTTCAAATTACATATATATATATATATTATTTACTAACTATATTTATTCTTAAATATATAAGAAAAGCATTTTAAATCTTAAATTTTATCTTACTTGTATTTACAAACAAATTTTATTCATGTATTTTTTTCTTATTAATTTCCAAAAGATATGTATATTTTAAAACTTTCATTAATTCTTATAATGGAAAACACATTATATTAATTTCAAAATATAATGTTTTAAATCCAATTTATTTTAAAAACACTTATCTTTTGAATTTCTAATCCAAATTCTATTTAAAATATCTATTGTGAGTTTCAAATTCCAAATTTCAAATTTTAAAAATTTATTTATATAAATAAACAAGTACATATCTTATTAATTTTGAAAAATTCAAATTAATCCACAATTTAACCTACAATTTATTTTAATTACAAATTTGAATTCATCTTAAAATGGGGATCGTTACAAATTCCTTTCAAGAATAATTCATAAACTTCGAAATTCTTCTTAATAGTTTCAAAATGATAATACCACACAAGTTTTTTAGTTTATAATTTCCTTTAAACAACAAATCTAAATAATCTCACTTTTTCCAAAAGGATCTTTAACTCAAAATATTTTCCAAATCCGTGACTTGAATTTCCAAAATCAATATTTTAAACTATTATTCACTATCAATTTCTCCTTTTAAAATTTTACTATCAAGAAATGTTGGATCAACATAAGTTTTCTTTTATAATAACCTTTCAAATATTTAACATTAAAATATCAATTTGCTAAACTCATTTATATAACAAAATATCAAAATTACCCTTTCTATAATAGTTCGACAAACACACACACAGAGACATATATTTATCCAAACAACTTGAAAAATAAATTCCCTTTAATTTCAAAAATAATCAATTATTGATTGTATATTATTTCTAAAATCATTTTTACAAAATACACTTTGTGTTAATAACAAACAAACCACATTTATCTTATTATTAATATTTTCTTTTTACTAAACTTTCCAATAAACCATCACTTTTACATATAAATTTTAGGCGCCCTTCCATAAAATCCTTCAAATATTTTATAATCGTGTTTCTATGTATATATTTATATTTTCAAAAGTACACAAACTTAAACATATCCGAGAAGTCATCACTTTTTAAATAATTCTATCCATACACTTCTCAAGAATAATTTTAATTTTATTTATAAATTATTCCAAATTTCATTATTTATTCCCAAAATAATCTATTTCTTTCGAATCTTCACCTTTTAATTCGTTTACCCCTTTTTGATCAATTTCATGTGTAGAGCTTCGACTAACACAGTCTCTATTCTCCAAATTGAAGTTCTAAGTGACATTGTCCTCTAGGGTTATCTGTTGTACAACTTCTTTATTTAGAACATTAACTTTCTTGATCTTTAATATTTTTCTGAAATGAAATATAATTTTGTTATCTTTTAAAGTAGGGAAATGAGAATATAGAAGTTCAAACCCTCCTAGTTCCAAAATGTTAAACCAAAAATTGGTTTAGCATACAAGATGTTTGTTCAAGAGTTCAAGTCATGTATCTAATAGGCACATCGTATAAACATGCGATGGACCTTCATCCGTATGCCTATGAGTGAAGTAGGCAATATGCAAAGCAATATGTAAGTAAATTTCTTTGCTAACTAAAATATGCAAGGTAAGTTAAGGTTGCTTTGGGTAAGGGATTAAGTGGCCTTTTGCAAGCTTGGAAGTATATGCAAATTCAAGTTTGAGTCCAAGTCCAATGATCAGTCACATACATATCCATTATCCAAGTGCAAGCACAAATATGAGTCATGTACACATCCAAAGTTCAATAATAGTCAAATATTCTCATTTGTAGGAGTATGTTATGCAAAGTTTATCATTCAAGGCCTTATTTGCAAAAATCACAAGAATACGATTGGCACTAAAAACCTCGGTTTAATTTACGGTCTACAACTTTAAAATTTGAGAAATAGGAAAGAATTGATTGCCCGTCTCCAAGTGGCGGAGGGGGTCTATTTATAAAGGTAGTGGCAAGCGAGATTGCCACCACATATTCACCTAGGTAGAAACTCATTATCTCTTAGTATCGCTGATATTTGGCATCCCCTTATTACTATCGATATTCGACATCCACTTAAGACTTTAAGATTCAGCATCTTTTTCTATCTACAAAAACATGAGGCTCTTTGTCATTTGAAGCCCATCATTCTAGTGGAGGTCTAGCAATGCCTTTCTATAGAGACTCGACATCATTATCTGCTTAGAATTGCTTTACAATAATTAATGTCATAAAGGCTCGATAGCCTCTCTTCGTGGGTAAACATTCGATATGCTTTATTGGTGCGACGTCCTTCCTTTGTTACATATTCTATAACATCTTGTGTTATATAAGCTCGATATCCCATTGTCTTTTAGAAACTCAACATGTTCTTGATATTAGGCGTTAGATACTCTTTTCACTATTAAGGCTCGACATCATTTTTTGTTGGAATTAGACCAGCCCGTAGCGGAAGTTATGGGTGAATTTCAAAATTTTACCCTATTGGATCTTTTGTTGGGCCTATGAAGTCTAATTCATTTAGAGCAATTCTAAATTTTTTTCAAATAAATTCATGTATTTTATTTAAATTTAGGTTTTTGTAATGTAAAGTTAATTTGAATGATTAAATTTATATATATATACATGTATCATATACATATACATATGTATATGCATGTGTAACATGATAATCCATAAAGGGTATAACATGCCTGTACATAAATGTTGGAATTTACATGACAACGACACATTAGCTCATTTCATATGTATTGTATGCTATCTAAGTATGTGCATAAATCTATAATGCAAAGTATATTTATATAAATACGTATACATATATTTAAAATATATTTTACAACTAAAAGTCTCAAAATTATGTATATATATATATATAATTTAAAACATTTATATAAATATATATACATAATTAAACATATAAAATTATACATACATATATATATATAATAATTAAAATTATATTTATATATAAGGTTAAATGAAATGTATATATATGAATAATTAATTACATTCAAATTATTTAAATATAAATATATATATTTTAAAATTATTTTCAAATCGAAATCAGCATAACAAACATAAAATTATAAAATTATAATTTTATCATTATTATATATATATATAATAAATAGTTTTGATCATATTAATTAAAAATATTAGTAAAACAATATTTAAAAATCAAATTAAAAAAATAATAGGATCATTAGAAATAGGTTCAAAAAAAATTTCATGATTTTTTGAAATAAAATATTATTTTTAATAAATAAAAGAAATGTTCAAACGAAGTAATTTAATTATTAAAAATTTTAAATGTTAACAAAAAATTCTGAAATTTTTTCGTGAGTTACTACATAGATGCAGTAATTCAAAAAAAAAATCGAATTACTAGTGCAATAATTATTTTAGATATAATAAACAATTCAAATAATTAATAAAAGATAATTTTAAATTATTTATATATATAAAAAATTATTTTCGAATTTGATAATTCATATTATGTATAAATAGATGTAAGGAAAAATTCTAAGTTGTTTATACATAATAAATATACATATACGTAATTATATGTTTAAAATATACATTAGTCTATATTTAAATTAATATATAAATATACATAAAATAATTAATAATGAAAAAAATTAATTTTTTACAATAATTAGATTTGTTTATACATAAATTATAACACATAATAATAAACCATGCACATAGCCAAAATAATTTGTGACAACTACATATACCTACAAAAATCTCACCTAACTAGATATACAGCATTAATATATATATATATATATATATATATATATATATATATAGATTTGGGATTAATTAATATTAAATCATAAAATATGGAATGATTACTGTAATATATAAAATACCAATTGATGATGCCTATGAGTCCACTTGAGTCAATGAATTCTCTTCTCTAGTTATGCTCGATCCGTCAGATTGCAAGTCTGGAATCGTCGACCTTTTCTATCAAATAGTGCTTTTACTTAACTTGAATTGATATGAGATTCTTAGAACTGATATGGGAATTTATTTCGGCCAGCAATAATAATTGCCAAGACCTAAGTTTTAGCCGCCTCCAATAGCTGTCATAACCAAAATTTATTGACAGTTATTGGATCTAATCCTAAGTTTTAGCCACCTCCACTTGGATAATATTAAAATTTAAATATATTGAATTTATTCAAATTTAATTTTATTTTAAATTTATTATTAATAATTTTATAATATGATAAATTTAAATAAAAAATGGATTAGAAATTTATTGACAATAATAATGACAGTTATTAGGAATAATTTCAATACCGAAATTTGCAGCCCTAATGATGGGCTTTAAACCCATTTAAGCCAAAGCTAAAATACTATGCAATTAAATCTAATTTAATTGCATGTCGATGTTATATATCGATCGATATATTTATAACTGTTATAAATGTATATAACATTATTTATTTCTCAAATCATATTCAAATTTTATAATTAATATTTAATATTTCATAAATATTAATTGATTTAATTAATTTATAACAATTATAAACTAATTATATGATTCGGTCTTAAGGGAATTCATCATTTCGGCCGTGTAACTCTTGGGTATATAAATTTGGTCAGCGATTAACATGGAATTATTCTAATGTTAACGTTCACACATCACTTAGCAGGCGGTATGATATTACAGCGAAATTTATCGCTTACTTATTTTCGGTAAAAATCCAATTTTAGTTTAATTAGTGTTACCCGGTTGTGACATTAGTTTACACCAATTCTCTTCGTCAAAACTATATCACTTTGGACTTACGGAATTTGGTAATGGTCAAAATTTCAACCTCATCCACATTCAACTTTATAATACAAATACAAAGTCCTTGGTTCAATAATAATAATAATAATAATAATAATAATAATAATAATTAACTGAAATGCTCTGACCAAGGACTTTTACTTTAAGTTGATTGTGATACTGAGGAGATGAATCTTCTCTTGAATAGTGCTTCACTTCCAATACTTCCACTCGACCCGACTATAGTCACTCGATGGACACCATGCTAGGATTTGGCTATAATCGAAGCGGAGCTTTCATATTGAAGACCCACAGTATTCTTAAGTCGAGAGAAGTGTGTAAATCAGTCACATCGATATTTTATGTTTGACCTTAGTTATATTAACCAACAGAAAACTATCGAGAGGGTCGTTCTATAGTTATCCAATAATTATTAGTACGTAACCCTAGGTGCACCCAATAGTCATGAGTAATACATTGCCCAACATTTGGAGAGCGTTACATACTTCAGTCTCAACTGATACATCGATATCAAGTCTCGATGCATCTTGATGTGGAACATTTAAAATAGTATATTTGTCTCGTTGTAATAAGTTACTCATAGTTACAACACTTTGTAAATACTATCATAAAATATACCATTTATGGATTTTTGTATTAAATATACTTTTAATTAAGTAAATTAATTAATATAACCACATTATATCAAGTATATAATAGGATGAAAATATCTTTTATTTTGAACAAGATTGGTCAACGAGTTAGATATATATAAAAATTACATAATTGCCCCTAGGCATACCCCTAACTCTATCAATCTCCCACTTACATTGGAGTCGATTATGGAATCTAATTCCAACTTCTCCAATCAATTTTCTCCAAACCAATTAGGTCATTCCCTTAGTTAATGGATATACTATTATGTTTTAATTATCTACTTTGTCAATTAACTCTCTCCAACACTGATAAACCCCCTTTATCATATGGAATGATTCGAAGTATGTCTTTCGACTTCTAGTGAGCTTTAAGTTCTATCATGACCAATTTCATGACATTGTTATCTTATAACAGTATTATGGGATTCTCAACGTTTGGAATCACCTTTGGCTCAATTATAATTTTTGCATTTATATCTGTATACATTGGTTTATTGTGGCGCTATTCAAGTTGATTTTCTCAACATTTCGTTGACTCGACCACAATCACTTTTATTTTGAAACATTTTCAAATTAATGATTTTAACTTGAATTTTATCATTTACATGTTATACTCAGTATCACTTATAAAAGTTTCTGTCCTAACGTTCCATCATAACGAGTACGTTGTTTCTATGAACAATCCTCTAGTTTATCATTAATACGCGAGGACACCTCAAACAACCATTTAGTGACATCAATTTGGATTTTATATTTGCTCTATATATCAAATACATAAACAAAATACAATATCATATACAATATTATATGTATGATAATTCATATTGCTAATGCATAAGGAATATGTTCTCTTTCTAATAGGGTGCTCTTGTATATCTTTTTGGAACAATCCCTATATCTTTTATACTTACCATAAAAGACATCATTTGCAGTCCAAAATTGAGTGTTAAAACAACTAAAGTTAATCTTAATACAAGCATATTGTTAAATCAATAACGTGTTGTTTACTTATAGTTTAGAAATATCAATGTACCTTTTAACATTCTTTCTTATGAACACACGCTTCCTCTGCACTTTGATTGAAAATCAAACTATTTGATATTTCTATCAAAATACTTATTCAATCTTGATGCTTATAAAATGATACATTCGTATTATTTCTTAGATCATATCTAAAGACTCACAAACCCAATATTGCTCCCACTGACTTCGAGGCATTTTTGGTTAATATGTGTAAATGGCTTACTCTAAATCATTATTAAGGATTTTCTGTTTCAATACATAAGTACCAAACACTAAGTTTCATCGAGTGATAATTTTGTGAGTAAATCTGAATTAACTTGAGCATGTTGAATACCAATCTGTTATGCTAATTTCAATAATTGAAATTTGTGATATTATCTTATCAACATTGCTCATTCAATTCTGACCACATTAGTCTTTCCAATAAAGACACAATCTCGGCCGATGGATCACATCTCTTTGGTTACGACCACCAAAATCATATTTTGATAGCGTATTAGGAATTCTCTCAGATTTGCGCATCATACCACATAGAGTCAACAATCTTAATGGTTCAATTGAACAACCAAGAGTAATTTATATTTTCGACATTAAAAGAAACTCATAGTTTCTCTTTGCTGTATGAGAATACTTATTAGACATTCTAATGTTATGTGTTCATTCAGGTTAGTTAATTCTTCATCACATTTAATCAGTTCTATGTTTGGATCGGATCCAATTCCATTTAACTACCAAAAATTTCTCAAAGAAATTACTTTATAATGAAGTTGATATATCTTTAAATAACAATTGTTTCTTAGTGCAAATAGAGTAGGGATTCATAAACGTTTTATGAACTTTTTTATTTACAAAACTAATTTTAGTTTGCAAAAATTATGTTTATGTAACGACCCAGAATTTTTATTAATTAAAATTTGAATATTTAATTTATTTTAAATATAAATAAGTGAATTTATAAGTCAAATAAATTTTTATTTGAATTTTTGGATTTAATTGGATAATTAAATCGATAACTTAATATGTTAAATTATGGAAATAATTGAAAATTGGGTTAAATATGATTGAAAATGATTTGTAAAATTTTATTTTATCATATGGGAGTTAGAATGATATTTTAGAACTTTTAAAATCGAATTAAAAGTTAATTTGTGAAAATTGAATATTTTAATATTAAAATCGACTAGTAAAAATAGTCAATTTTTGAACAGTCTCAGATTTGAACGAAACCAGTTCCATTGGATCCGTAATAGTTAGTTATTACCGGATTTCAAATTTCATGTCAATCGGAGTTACCGTTTGATCGTGGCAGCTCGAAACGCATCGATTTATTTTTAATTTAAATTTGACGAGTGAAAATAGCCATTTTTCAAAAAGTCTCGGATTTCAACGAAACCAGTTTCATCGGATCCGTAATGTGATATTATTGTAAGGTTTCAAATTTCAAGTCAATTGGATTTACCGTTTGTCCTGTACAAATTAAAACGCCTAGAAAATCGCTTAAATCGGTTTAATTCAAATTGAGCGTTTATAGCCATAACTCGCACATACTTCCGAATTAGCTTCCGAAACCTGTTCCATTGTGTCCGGAACGTGGGGTAAACCTTAGAAATGCTGGTTACGGCGTGTAAATCGGAGTTCGGAATTTCCGGATGAATAGTGTTCGAATTTTTCCTATAAATACACCCACCCTCTTCATAATTTAGAAAAAAATAATATAAAAACCTAATATCTAAACCCTAGCCGCCACCCTCCCCATGAACGGCCAGAAAGCTCCCATCTTCATCCCCAAATTTCTTCAAATCCGTGCAACGATTCGACGAACTTCTAACTGGAGAATCGTAGAGCACATCGAGATCTACTAGTTCAACGGGTATGATCGTGTATGGAGCTGTAAATTGAGGGGAATCATGCCATGAAGTGGCCGGCCTGCGCACGCAAAACGAGGAGAATGAGGGGGCCGAGTTGGTCAGTGATTGGGCCGAGCATGGAGGTTGGGGAGGCGCACGACATGGAGCAAATTGATCGAGTTCAAGTTACTTATAGGTAGAGTATAATTTAACCCTAAATTGGAGCTTTGGGTTTCATGAAGACGGCAAGTATCTGGAGGGAAGAAACGTGAGGGAGAGGGAGAGTGGGGGCACGGCCAGGATTTGCATGTGGATGGATCAAGGGCTGTGATTAGAATAGGTTTGAAAATTTAAAATATAGTTGTAATTAGTTATATAAAAATCGAGTAAACTTCATAATATCATAACTTTTTCATACGAGGTCGAAAACGCGCGAAACCAGTTGCGTTGGAATCGTATGGACGAGCACTACGCGATGGAGTTGGTTTGGAGTCGTTTGGAGTTAGTGAGAATTTTGGGTAAAATTAAACGTCCGTTTAATTTTATTCGAAATAAATCGCTAAAACGGAAATAAAATCAAGGTGAGAATTTCTCACTCAATCGAATCAGTTTCGATTTTATTTTAAATAGTTAGATTTAAAATATTTGAATGCATGTTTGAATGATGATTGTTATATATTGATTGTTAAAATAGACATTATACGCCGTTAGTAAGCGGATGTTATTTAATAAAAAATATACCGCGAATATTTCATAAACAGTGAAATTGGTATTATATATAGTAGCAATATATATATATATTGGCATATGTATATATTGGAGTTATTGATTTCCCGCATTTTTTGTTTAGCGGATGAGACCCTATTGCGCCGTTATTAAGCGGATAATATTTAATAAGAACATATACCGCGATAATTTCGTACTGGAGCGGAATTGGTATTGTGCTAATGTTTGTGGATGCAGGAAAACAGGTTGGAGGGATCCAACTGGATTCCTCAACAGTTTTTATTTGATTTCAGAATATTTTGATATTTGATGGATTTTCATATTTATATATGATATCGTTGTAGTCGGATTGACTATTTGGTGTGTAGCATCATTGGACCAAATTTTGGGATTTTAAAATGATTTTTTAAGTGATTTTTGAGAATATACTATATTTTGGAATTGATCCATTATAAATAAATAAACGTTATAGTTTTTTAAAGTTATAAAAATTATGATTTTTAAGAAATATAGTTAAAAGCTGATTTTTGAAATAAGGAATTAATGACTTTATAAAATAGTTAAATTGGGATTTCTGAAATAATTGTGAAAAGCTTAAATATAGGATTTATAAAATTTGATTATTTTATAAATCAAAATGATGAAATTTTAAAGGAGTTTAAAGACGTTTTTAGAATATTAATATAAATTGACTTATATAAGAGATTTATAAATGGATATTTATAAATTGAGATATTGAAATTATAAAACGAGTTTTTATAAGTGTTTGAATGAAGTGAAAATGAATTTTGTAAATAAATGGAATTTATAAAATTATAAATGATGAAGTTATAAGTGAAATTTATAAATAGTAAGATTTATAAATTTTGTGAAGTTATTAAGGAATATATTTGGATGAATAATTGAATCTTATAAGTTATAAGATTTATAATTGTGAAGTTCAAAGGAACCATTTTGCAAACGAATAAATTTATAAGTATTTGACTTATAATATGAACCTTTAGTTTTATAATTGAGTTATAAACTGGAATAGGTTAATAAAAGAATTTATAAAAAGGAAGTTTTTATAAATAAATAGAAATGGAATTTATAAACGTTGTTTTATAAATTCGCAAATGACTTATTTTGATAAGTAAATTGTTGAAACCTATTAATGGAGTTATATTCACATTTTTGAATAGTGAATAATCCTTTGAATTAAAATGTATAAAAGGATGAAATGTGTTAACGTAGTATAGTCACGTTTTTGAATAGTGAATAAGATGTTAAAGAAATTGTTTTGAATGTGATATTTGAAATAGAATTAAAACGATCTAACGAAGTTTTAATTGTGTTGAGATTCGAAACCATAGATTTCAACATTTATTGTTGAAATAGACGTTTTCGAGAAATAAAAGGAGATGATGGACTATAACACTGTTGTTATATTAAATGATTTCCGAAAGAAAATGTTTTGTATAGTATTGGGATTTATATATCTATTTTAATTTCGAATCCCTATACTAGTGATTTTGGGTTGTCGTAACGATGTTTTACGTAACATTCGTTTTGGCCCAAATAAATATGTTTAAGAGAATGATTTCCTTAAAGAATGAAATATATACTTAATTTCGATTTAAGTATATTGAATATTTTCCAAGTGTTGAAAATAAATAAAATTTGTGAATTACTTATGAATGTATAAGTATGGAAATGTTTTTCCAATGTGAAATGAAACGTTTAGAGAATTTATCTTTTTGAAGATAAATTGAAATGAATAATTGAAATCGAATATTCATTGATATTGTGAAATATAAATTCACTAAGGAATTTATAAAAGAAAGTGAAATTGGTTTAAAAATAAATATTGATTTATTTTTGAAGTATTGAAATTACATATCTAGTGAAGATATTTTGGAAAATAAATAATTTGGAAAATTATTTGGAATCTGGTGATGTTGTGCATATCCATTGATAGTTCAATAACCGACTATCAATATTTCCCTTTGAATGGGTAATTGATGTGATTTGATTGAATGTGAATGCTACACTTATTTTTGAATAAGCGCTCACTATTCGGGTTAACCGGGAAAGGACCATGGGGTCGTATAACCCATTCCGAATATGTGATACGTCGTTGTGAATTGCATTGAAGATCGGTGTTGAAGACCCGGTATTTGCGAGAGCGATAGGATGACCTGTCGATTTACTCTGCACCGAGTTGCTCCGGTATAGAGTTCTCCATATGTGATGGTGAATCCGATCAGGATTGTGAATATCCGGATTGCAAGGACTTCTTTGTAAGTGCCTTCGGTTTTGTTCGAGCCCGGAACAGACTTGTATGGATTGTATGTCTGACATTACAAGTTGAGATATAAAGCCGATTTCTTTCAAATATATTTCTGTTGGTGGCGGAGAATTTATTCTTTTAGCTTAACACCCTTCTCTGAGACGTACGAGCTCAGAGGTTATATAGTTGAAGTTATCAGCGATATATTCCCAATTTGGTAATGTGACATGCTGAGTGTTGCTGTAAATGATCATTGTGTTGATTATTGTGATAGGATCGTTTATTTGATCGTCTATCTTAGTGATCATTGTGTTGATCATTTGTTGACCCAAAGCATGGCTTTTGTATAAAGTATGTTTTTGTGGACGTGACTTCGTCGAGCCTCACACCCCGGAAATGGTCAAAACAGGAAAGATGCGGCAAGGTTATGAGGGGTAGCACCCTTTAGGGTATGTACATTTCCTTTTGGATAGAGGTGGTATCATGGTATGGAGCCCAGATATTTAACCTATGTGGTTACTACGAATTTATTACTTTGTGGTTGTTGGTTTTCGGGATCCCGTGAGAAAGGTCGTTTACGATCGGGGAATGGCGTGCTCGTGTCAGTAGTTACCCAGTTAGGGGTAACCCGGCCTTGTGTTGGCAGAGTTCCGGTTTGGTTCTCGGGGATGTCTTTCCAGAGGCATTCTCATGTGGCAATGGGAAGTTCCTTGGCCTGACCATTTGTTGGAAATCCAATTCCCAATACGAAACTTGTACGGTTTTAGTTGTAGAACCTATCATTCACTTATGGTGTCGCAACACTGTTTGGATGGTAGCTATAGTAGGCATAGTTCGAAATGTCTATGTTGGCTAAGATTTATATTCTACTTTCGAAATATTTTACTACACTATGCACTAGTAATAATATAAAATGTTCTTTTAAATGCGTATCAAGCATCTTTGACTATCATAAGGAGAAATCTCCTCCGATTCTGCGTTTGCATTGTGTGTGTGTGCGGGAGGCCTTATGGTAGTCTCATTTTTAAAAGCATTGCGAATTGATTAAAAATATTCCTCTATTTTGATTTTAAAGATAAATAAACTGTTTTGAGTTCTCACACCAGTCACATGACTGACTTGGAGTTTATTGTTTTCCTTCCTAAACTCTGGGTGCCCACCAATTTCCACACGGGCAGTCAAGAGTTAAGGTTTATCAGGATATTTTGGATATTCAGGAATTGCTGGAGGCAAGCTGGATGGCATGGCGTATTACTAGTATATAGTATTTCTTTTTCCGCTGCACTGTTTGATGTTGTATATTGTTGTTGTACACTCTGATGATATGATGTAATGAAATGTAATGTAATAACTGATATAGTTCTTTGTTTAAAGATTATTCATTTATTATTATATGTTGTTCCGCTGCGAATTGTGGGATTCTGATGTTGTTATGTTTTCTTTCTGTTCCGTTCTATTTTAAAATTATGTTCTATTTTTCTTTCCCCTTCCATGTTCTCTATTCTCTTTTCCCTCTATTTTAAAATTTTCTATTTTCTCTCCTCCCTAATTTCTATCTTTTTCTTTCCTCGTTTTCTTCTACCTTTCTCTCTTCTTCTTTTTCTTTTCCTAAATTTTTCTTAAACCCCTAAGGGTTCGTATTTTCGTTCATCTTGAATTAATCAATGGAGATTAGTGTCTATTCAAGGAGTACGGATTTACGGGTCTTTACAGTTGGTATCAGAGCTTATGGTTAAGCGACAACCATGGTTCTGTTGGGTATTACTCATTAGAGATAGAGTCAGTAGTACTCTAGATTGAGTTTGAGTGTAATAATAGCTATGAGAGCGTATTTGTTAGTGAATATATGAAATTGTTTTATATTGTGATGATTGGTTTATTGAGTGGCATATGAACTTTCGTCAGCGTGGTCCGCAAGACTATGCCGAAGGGGTTTCTAAACACTTGAATAGAACAATTCGACACAGTATTGATCTTTAAATTGGGTAAATGAAATAATTTTACCTTGAGTATATTTTATATATAAAGGAATAATTTTTCAGAATTATTAAAGTGTATATAAGTTGATTGTTTAGTTGTTTGAATAACCTAAATAAAAGAATAATTGTGTAAGTAAAAAGAATTATAAGAATTGAATTATAATTAAAGTGAATTACAATTGTGAAATAAACTTATATATATATAAGAAGTGAAACTATATGAATATATTTATGAATATGAGTAGTAAATAAAAATGAATTTAAAGTTAAATGGAAAATTTACTTTAGAATTGAAATCTGAATATATTTACAAGTGGGAATTAAGTTAAGTAAAACAAAGTAATGTTTGTAAATGAAGTATAACTTAAGAGATGTTGAATGAAGTTGATATTAGTATCAAAGTAAATTAATAAAGTTAAGTGGTGGATGTGAACTTGAGTTATATAAATGAAATTCAACTTTGAAATTGAATTGAATTAATGGATTGAATATCAATCAATTAAATGTAAATAATTGATATGGAATAATGAATGTAAGTGAAATTCATTAAAATCTAATGTTATTGGAAGTTGAATAAAAATCAATTTAATTAAACCAATTGATAAGCAAAGGAATTTGGTTGTAATTAATATACATTGATTGTTATATGATTGTTAGTTGATTGTATATAATTCATTAAGTGTTAATGAAATTGAAAGCTAAAGTAATTGGAAATTCAATTGAAAGTTAAGTGAATCTTAAGTAAAATTGAATTTGATTTTGGAAGTGAACCAACTTGAATATGAATTAGTGAACATAAACTAATTGAGAATGAATGTTAGTAAAAACATCCACTGAAAAGAATCAAAGGTGATTTAACTTGAAAATCAATTCATGGAATATTAATGAGAATATGAATGAATATTTATTGGTTATGGATGTTAGTTGGTTGATGGTTGAATATATTGCATTTGTTGTTTGTTTCATTTGCTATGTTGACATATATAGTTATTATGTTGCTATATGTTGTATATTGAGATTATTATCTATATGCATGATTCTCATGTTGTTTGTTGAGTGATTAGTAGGTGCGGATCGCGTTTGCTTCGCATTTGGAGCTCGCTTTTGCGCTATATTAGCCGTATATGCTTGCTAATAAAATATAAGGTACATATCTCGGATTACATACCGTACTTTTACACTTTTTTCCCTTCGGGATGCCTCATTACTTGATGAGATGTATATTTGTGATATATATACTGTCATTTTTTTTCGGATCGAGCCGCGCAAAGGAGACTATGGCGAATTTTTCCGAAAATTTAAGGCGTTAGAAAAAATTTGAGAAAATTGGAAAATTTTGAAAACTTTAACTTTGATTTTGGAATTGAAAGTTAAACAATAGTAATTGTTTTTGAAAAGATGACTAAGTATGATTTGGAAAACTTAGTAAAGATTTGTAAGAAGTTTAACTATGAATTTTGGAAAGTTAATAAATTCTGTAACCTTTCTTACTTAATAATTTCGAGGACGAAATTCTTTTAAGTGGGGAAGATTGTAACGACCCAGAATTTTTATTAATTAAAATTTGAATATTTAATTTATTTTAAATATAAATAAGTGAATTTATAAGTCAAATAAATTTTTATTTGAATTTTTGGATTTAATTGGATAATTAAATCAATAACTTAATATGTTAAATTATGGAAATAATTGAAAATTGGGTTAAATATGATTGAAAATGATTTGTAAAATTTTATTTTATCATATGGGAGTTAGAATGATATTTTAGAACTTTTAAAATCGAATTAAAAGTTAATTTGTGAAAATTGAATATTTTGATATTAAAATCGACTAGTAAAAATAGTCAATTTTTGAACAGTCTCAGAATTGAACGAAACCAGTTCCATTGGATCCGTAATAGTTAGTTATTACCGGATTTCAAATTTCGTGTCAATTGGAGTTACCGTTTGATCGTGGCAGCTCGAAACGCATCGATTTATTTTTAATTTAAATTTGACGAGTGAAAATAGCCATTTTTCAAAAAGTCTCGGATTTCGACGAAACCAGTTTCATCGGATCCGTAATGTGATATTATTGTAAGGTTTCAAATTTCAAGTCAATTGGATTTACCGTTTGTCCTGTACAAATTAAAACGCCTAGAAAATCGCTTAAATCGGTTTAATTCAAATTGAGCGTTTATAGCCATAACTCGCACATACTTCCGAATTAGCTTCCGAAACCTGTTCCATTGTGTCCGGAACGCGGGGTAAACCTTAGAAACGCTGGTTACGGCGTGTAAATCGGAGTTCGGAATTTCCGGATGAATAGTGTTCGAATTTTTCCTATAAATACACCCACCCTCTTCATAATTTAGAAAAAAAATATAAAAACCTAATATCTAAACCCTAGCCGCCACCCTCCCCATGAACGGCCAGAAAGCTCCCATCTTCATCCCCAAATTTCTTCAAATCCGTGCAACGATTCGACGAACTTCTAACTGGAGAATCGTAGAGCACATCGAGATCTACTAGTTCAACGGGTATGATCGTGTATGGAGCTGTAAATTGAGGGGAATCATGCCATGAAGTGGCCAGCCTACGCACGCAAAACGAGGAGAATGAGGGGGCCGAGTTGGTCAGTGATTGGGCCGAGCATGGAGGTTGGGGAGGCGCACGACATGGAGCAAATTGATCGAGTTCAAGTTGCTTATAGGTGGAGTATAATTTAACCCTAAATTGGAGCTTTGGGTTTCATGAAGACGGCAAGTATCTGGAGGGAAGAAACGTGAGGGAGAGGGAGAGTGGGGGCACGGTCAGGATTTGCATGTGGATGGATCAAGGGCTATGATTAGAATAGGTTTGAAAATTTAAAATATAGTTGTAATTAGTTATATAAAAATCGAGTAAACTTCATAATATCATAACTTTTTCATACGAGGTCGAAAACGCGCGAGACCAGTTGCGTTGGAATCGTATGGACGAGCACTACGCGATGGAGTTGGTTTGGAGTCATTTGGAGTTAGTGCGAATTTTGGGTAAAATTAAACGTCCGTTTAATTTTATTCGAAATAAATTGCTAAAACGGAAATAAAATCAAGGTGAGAATTTCTCACTCAATCGAATCAGTTTTGATTTTATTTTAAATAGTTAGATTTAAAATATTTGAATGCATGTTTGAATGATGATTGTTATATATTGATTGTTAAAATAGACATTATACGCCGTTAGTAAGCGGATGTTATTTAATAAAAACATATACCGCGAATATTTCATAAACAGTGAAATTGGTATTATATATAGTAGCAATATATATATATATATATTGGCATATGTATATATTGGAGTTATTGATTTCCCGCATTTTTTGTTTAGCGGATGAGACCCTATTGCGCCGTTATTAAGCGGATAATATTTAATAAGAACATATACCGCGATAATTTCGTACTGGAGCGGAATTGGTATTGTGCTAATGTTTGTGGATGCAGGAAAACAGGTTGGAGGGATCCAACTGGATTCCTCAATAGTTTTTATTTGATTTCGGAATATTTTGATATTTGATGGATTTTCATATTGATATATGATATCGTTGTAGTCGTGATTGACTATTTGGTGTGTAGCATCATTGGACCAAATTTTGGGATTTTAAAATGATTTTTTAAGTGATTTTTGAGAATATACTATATTTTGGAATTGATCCATTATAAATAAATAAACGTTATAGTTTTTTAAAGTTATAAAAATTATGATTTTTAAGAAATATAGTTAAAAGCTGATTTTTGAAAATAAGGAATTAATGACTTTATAAAATAGTTAAATTGGGATTTCTGAAATAATTGTGAAAAGTTTAAATATAGGATTTATAAAATTTGATTATTTTATAAATCAAAATGATGAAATTTTAAAGGAGTTTAAAGACGTTTTTAGAATATTAATATAAATTGACTTATATAAGAGATTTATAAATGGATATTTATAAATTGAGATATTGAAATTATAAAACGAGTTTTTATAAGTGTTTGAATGAAGTGAAAATGAATTTTGTAAATAAATGGAATTTATAAAATTATAAATGATGAAGTTATAAGTGAAATTTATAAATAGTAAGATTTATAAATTTTGTGAAGTTATTAAGGAATATATTTAGATGAATAATTGAATCTTATAAGTTATAAGATTTATAATTGTGAAGTTCAAAGGAACGATTTTGCAAACGAATAAATTTATAAGTATTTGACTTATAATATGAACCTTTAGTTTTATAATTGAGTTATAAACTGGAATAGGTTAATAAAAGAATTTATAAAAAGGAAGTTTTTATAAATAAATAGAAATGGAATTTATAAACGTTGTTTTATAAATTCGCAAATGACTTATTTTGATAAGTAAATTGTTGAAACCTATTAATGGAGTTATATTCACATTTTTGAATAGTGAATAATCCTTTGAATTAAAATGTATAAAAGGATGAAATGTGTTAACGTAGTATATTCACGTTTTTGAATAGTGAATAAGATGTTAAGAAATTGTTTTGAATGTGATATTTGAAATAGAATTAAAACGATCTAACGAAGTTTTAATTGTGTTGAGATTCGAAACCATAGATTTCAACATTTATTGTTGAAATAGACGTTTTCGAGAAATAAAAGGAGATGATGGACTATAACACTGTTGTTATATTAAATGATTTCCGAAAGAAAATGTTTTGTATAGTATTGGGATTTATATATCTATTTTAATTTCGAATCCCTATACTAGTGATTTTGGGTTGTCGTAACGATGTTTTACGTAACATTCGTTTTGGCCCAAATAAATATGTTTAAGAGAATGATTTCCTTAAAGAATGAAATATATACTTAATTTCGATTTAAGTATATTGAATATTTTCCAAGTGTTGAAAATAAATAAAATTTGTGAATTACTTATGAATGTATAAGTATGGAAATGTTTTTCCAATGTGAAATGAAACGTTTAGAGAATTTATCTTTTTGAAGATAAATTGAAATGAATAATTGAAATCGAATATTCATTGATATTGTGAAATATAAATTCACTAAGGAATTTATAAAAGAAAGTGAAATTGGTTTAAAAATAAATATTGATTTATTTTTGAAGTATTGAAATTACATATCTAGTGAAGATATTTTGGAAAATAAATAATTTGGAAAATTATTTGGAATCTGGTGATGTTGTGCATATCCATTGATAGTTCAATAACCGACTATCAATATTTCCCTTTGAATGGGTAATTGATGTGATTTGATTGAATGTGAATGCTACACTTATTTTTGAATAAGCGCTCACTATTCGGGTTAACCGGGAAAGGACCATGGGGTCGTATAACCCATTCTGAATATGTGATACGTCGTTGTGAATTGCATTGAAGATCGGTGTTGAAGACCCGGTATTTGCGAGAGCGATAGGATGACCTGTCGATTTACTCTGCACCGAATTGCTCCGGTATAGAGTTCTCCATATGTGATGGTGAATCCGATCAGGATTGTGAATATCCGGATTGCAAGGACTTCTTTGTAAGTGCCTTCGGTTTTGTTCGAGCCCGGAACAGACTTGTATGGATTGTATGTCTGACATTACAAGTTGAGATATAAAGCCGATTTCTTTCAAATATATTTCTGTTGGTGGAGGAGAATTTATTCTTTTAGCTTAACACCCTTCTCTGAGACGTACGAGCTCAGAGGTTATATAGTTGAAGTTATCAGCGATATATTCCCAATTTGGTAATGTGACATGCTGAGTGTTGCTGTAAATGATCATTGTGTTGATTATTGTGATAGGATCGTTTATTTGATCGTCTATCTTAGTGATCATTGTGTTGATCATTTGTTGACCCAAAGCATGGCTTTTGTATAAAGTATGTTTTTGTGGACGTGACTTCGTCGAGCCTCACACCCCGGAAATGGTCAAAACAGGAAAGATGCGGCAAGGTTATGAGGGGTAGCACCCTTTAGGGTATGTACATTTCCTTTTGGATAGAGGTGGTATCATGGTATGGAGCCCAGATATTTAACCTATGTGGTTACTACGAATTTATTACTTTGTGGTTGTTGGTTTTCGGGATCCCGTGAGAAAGGTCGTTTACGATCGGGGAATGGCGTGCTCGTGTCAGTAGTTACCCAGTTAGGGGTAACCCGGCCTTGTGTTGGCAGAGTTCCGGTTTGGTTCTCGGGGATGTCTTTCCAGAGGCATTCTCATGTGGTAATAGGAAGTTCCTTGGCCTGACCATTTGTTGGAAATCCAATTCCCAATACGAAACTTGTACGGTTTTAGTTGTAGAACCTATCATTCACTTATGGTGTCGCAACACTGTTTGGATGGTAGCTATAGTAGGCATAGTTCGAAATGTCTATGTTGGCTAAGATTTATATTCTACTTTCGAAATATTTTACTACACTATGCACTAGTAATAATATAAAATGTTCTTTTAAATGTGTATCAAGCATCTTTGACTATCATAAGGAGAAATCTCCTCCGATTCTGCGTTTGCATTGTGTGTGTGCGGGAGGCCTTATGGTAGTCTCATTTTTAAAAGCATTGCGAATTGATTAAAAATATTCCTCTATTTTGATTTTAAAGATAAATAAACAGTTTTGAGTTCTCACACCAGTCACATGACTGACTTGGAGTTTATTGTTTTCCTTCCTAAACTTTGGGTGCCCACCAATTTCCACACGGGCAGTCAAGAGTTAAGGTTTATCAGGATATTCTGGATATTCAGGAATTGCTGGAGGCAAGCTGGATGGCATGGCGTATTACTAGTATATAGTATTTCTTTTTCCGCTGCACTGTTTGATGTTGTATATTGTTGTTGTACACTCTGATGATATGATGTAATGAAATGTAATGTAATAACTGATATAGTTCTTTGTTTAAAGATTATTCATTTATTATTATATGTTGTTCCGCTGCGAATTGTGAGATTCTGATGTTGTTCTGTTTTCTTTCTGTTCCGTTCTATTTTAAAATTATGTTCTATTTTTCTTTCCCCTTCTATGTTCTCTATTCTCTTTTCCCTCTATTTTAAAATTTTCTATTTTCTCTCCTCCCTAATTTCTATCTTTTTCTTTCCTCTTTTTCTTCTACCTTTCTCTCTTCTTCTTTTTCTTTTCCTAAATTTTTCTTAAACCCCTAAGGGTTCGTATTTTCTTTCATCTTGAATTAATCAATAGAGATTAGTGTCTATTCAAGGAGTACGGATTTACGGGTCTTTACAGTTTAAAACATAAATATGTCATGTGATGACAGACCTTTCAATAACTTTTTGGAGATCCATACAAGATCCCTCATGAACAATTATTACGTGCAATCTTTCGACTCGCACACCTGCCAACTCCTTGGCCTAGGATATGTTGGGATTTCTTACAAACCCTTATCTTGTATGATTTTGTAAAATATTGCTTAGATGAAATAATACTAACCTTGTGTACTATTCTTAAGTACATGACCTTATAGAAAGAAACTAACTCAACTTCACTCATAATTAATCGTAAATTGCACAACAATTTTCGATTACTTCTTATCGATACATCATTATGTATCACATGGAGGAGTGACTTATGAGACTGAATCTACATTCATTTTTAGGTAGATCTGGAACTCTTTCCAATATACTCACTTATTCGTCTAAATCAGATCATTTATTCTATTACATGTTATTTTATTTACTTTTCTTTTATATTAAATGATTTTATCATAAACTTACTACATATGTATCTAATACAAATGTTCATGTTGGCAATAAATCATCAATGAATATAACAAAGTATGTGGAACCCTTTTGGTATTAGTAAATGTATGATTGCATATATCAATATGTATTAATTCAAAGAGTTCATCAATTCTTATGATGCTCCCACTGAATGGCTGCATAGCCATTAATTGTCTGAGATATAATTAACAAGTATCATATGATTCATAATCATATAGTAAAATTATTTCTCAAAACTACGGCTTTGTTTATAATTCCAAAAACAACTGTAAATAATATTAGACACATACGTATTTTTGTTGCATCACTTTTACTATGAAAAGAATTCCATAATATAGTTCTATTTCACAATGAATATTCATAATACTCATATTGAAATATAGTTATATCAATTTTTTAGTCAATACCAAAAATAAATATTATTTCACAAATAATGTTTGGTACATTTTGCGAAACCAATTTTCGTAATTTGAAGCAATCATTAGGTGCTATATGGCATGCTCCCACTATTTCATCCATTACTATAATAGCGTACTAAATTTAGAGGTCCACCATTCACTTAATATTGTTTATTTATTTCATATGCTGCAACTAGTTTACGGTGGAGAATTCTTTTATCAAATATCTTGAACTCAAAGAAATAATGTTATAGAAAACAATTTTCTATAAGAAAATACATTTCAGAATAAAAATCATATTTCATATTCCAATATTAAGTATCAATCATTATTAAATTTCTAGTTTCTAATATTTATCTATGAAGCAGAAGTGACTATTCATTCTCTTCATTTCAACTTTATCTTAAATTACATTTATTCTTGTACATTCGTTTTTCTTTCAAATGGTCAAGCTATTCAAAAAAAACCTCACTACAATACCATAACAATATTTTTACAAAAGATCATTCGATTATTATTAACATTTAATACATCAAATATGTTGCATATTATGTAAACCGATCAAGATGACATTTCAACGATTGAGTTCTTAGATGTATCTCTTAGTTTGTGGTCTTGTGTTATATTAACACAATATGATCTTTTTGAAATCATTCAAATTGAATACATGATCTTAAAATAATATTTATTTGCTTACTTCGGATGAACTAACTTCGTTGAAATATAGTACCACACAAATTATGACTGTTCACCATATAACATTATATGTGAAAATACATGGATCAAATATCCATAGTCTTGAATTACATTTAAAGTTCAAAAAAACATAAAATGCAATACATGGTCTAAACCAAATAAATATATAAGTGACCAACTTATGTGTAAGGACCCGATTCTTCGTCTTTCGAAAATTCAACATCGATACTCACTTTATCGACTGCCGAGCAATCGAACGACGGAAAACCGAACACTTAGGGTTTAAGAAGAAGAAAAAGACAGAAGGAGATAGAAAAGGATAGAAAATAGAGAGAAAAGAGAATAGGAAATAGAAAATAGAACGGAACAAAAAACAGCAGAACAATAACAGAATCTCACAATTCGCAGCGGAACAACATATAATAATAAATGAATAATCTTTAAACAAAGAACTATATCAGTTATTACATTACATTTCATTACATTACATTACATCATATCATCATCAGAGTGTACAACATCAAACAACAAATAGTGCAGCGGAAAAAGAAATACTATATGAATTAGTAATACGCCATGTCATCCAGCTTGCTTCCAGCAATTCCAGAATATCCAGAATATCCTGATAAACCTAACTCTTAACTGCCCGTGTGGAAATTGGTGGGCACCCAGAGTTTAGGAAGGAAAACAATAAACTCCGAGTCAGTTATGTGACTGGTGTGAGAACTCAAAACAGTTTATTTATCTTTAAAATCAAAATAGAGGAATATTTTTAAAGTCAATTCGCAATGCTTTTAAAAATGAGACTACCATAAGGCCTCCCGCACACACACATAATGCAAACGCAGAATCGGAGGAGATTTCTCCTTATGATAGTCAAAGATGCTTGATACGCATTTAAAAGAACATTTTATATTATTACTAGTGCATAGTGTAGGAAAAATTCATTTCGAAAGTAGAATATAAATCTTAGACAGCATAGACATTTCGAACTATGCCTACTATAGCTAACTATGTTCAATAGCAGGTTACCGCCACATTCCATAGCAGGTTATACAACTAAAACCGTACAAGTCTCGTATTGTTTCTTTGGATTTCCAACGAATGATCAGGCCAAGGAACTTCCCATTGCCACATGAGAATGCCTCTGCATGGACATCCCCGAGAACCAAACCGGATCTCTACCAACACAAGGCCGGGTTACCCCTAACTGAGTAACAACTGACCGAATATGCCATCCCCCGGTCCTTTGGGACCTTTTCACCGAGCGCTCGCAATCAATTCACACAATCATAAAGTGTTTTCAACATGAGTAAGTATCTGGGCTCCATACCATGATACCACCCTTTTCCAGAAGGAAATGCACACATCCTAAAGGGCGCTACCCCTCATAACCTTGCCGCATCTTTCCTGTTTTGACCATTCACGGGGTGTGAGGCTCGACGAAGTCACGTCCACAAAAACATACTTTATACAAAAGCCATGCTTTGGGTCAACAAATGATCATAGAAATGATCACCAGGATAGACGATCAAATAAACGATCCTATCACAAATAATCAACACAATGATCATTTACAGCAACACTCAGCATGTCACATTACCAAATTGGCAATATATCGCTGATAACATTCAACTACATAACCTCTGAGCTCGTATGTCTCAGAGAAGGGTGTTAAGCTAAAAGAATAAATTCTCCGCCACCAACAGAAATATATTTGAATGAAATCGGCTTTATATCTCAACTTGTAATGTCAGACATACAATCCATACAAGTCTGTTCCGGGATCGAACAAAACCGAAGGCACTTACAAAGAAGTCCTTGCAATCCGGATATTCACAATCCTGATCGGATTTCCCATCACTTAGGGAGTCTCTATACCGTTGCAACTCAGTGCAGAGACAATCGACAGGTCATCCTATCGCTCTCGCAAATACCGGGTCTTCAACACCGATCTTCAAATGCAATTCATAACGACGTATCACATATTCGGAATGGGTTATACGACCCCATGGTCCTTTCCCGGTTAACCCGAATAGTGAGCGCTTATTCAAAAATAAGTGTGGCATTCACATTCAAACAAATCACATCAAATACCCATTCAAAGGGAAATATTGATAGTCGGTTATTGAACTATCAATGGATATGCACACATCACCAGTTTCCAAATAATTTTCCAAATTATTTATTTTCCAAAATATCTTTACAAGATATATAATTTTCACACTTCAAAAATAAATCAATATTTATTTTTAAACAAATTCCCCTTTCTTTTATAAATTCCATAGTGAATTTATATTTCAAAATATCTATGAATATACGATTTCAATTATTCATTTCAATTTATCTTCAAAAAGATAAATTCTCAAAGTATTCACTGTATATTGGAAAACATTTCCATACTTATTTAATAAGTAATTCACAAATTTTATTTATTTTCAACACTTAGAAAATATTCAATATACTTAAATCGAGATTAAGTATATATTTCATTCTTTAAGGAAATCATTCTCTTAAACATATTTATTTGGGCCAAAACGAATGTTGCGTAAAACATCGTTACGACAACCCCAAAATCACTAGTATAGGGATTCGAAATTAAAAATAGATATATAAATCTCAATACTATACAAAACATTTCCTTTCGGAAACCATTTACTATAACAACAGTGTTATAGTCCAACATTTCCTTTTATTTCTCGAAAACGTCTATTTCAACAATAAATGTTAAAATCTATGGTTTCGAATCTCAACACAATTTAAAACATCGTTAGATCATTTTAATTCTATTTAAAATATCACATTCTAAACATTTTCTTTAACATATTATTCACTATTCAAAAACGTGAATATACTACGTTAACAAATTCATCCTTTCTATACATTTCATTTTAAAGGATTATTCACAGTTCAAAACGTGAATATAACTCCATTAATAGGTTTCAACAATTTTCTTATCAAAATAAGTCGTTTGCGAATTTAAAAAACAATGTTTATAAATTCCATTTATTAACCTATTCAATTTCATATCTCAATGATATACTAAAAGTTCATATTATAAGTCAAATGCTTATAATTTATTTATTTGCAAAATCGTTCCTTTAAACTTCACAATTATAAATCTTATAACTTATAAGATTTATTTATTCACCCAAATCTATTCTTTTAATATGCTTACAAATTTTATAAACTTACTGCTTATAAAATTCCATTTATAACTTCACCGTTTATAATTCTATAAATTTCATTCATTTACGAAATTCATTCACAATTCATTCTAACACTTATAAAAGCTCGTTTTATAATTCCTACGTTTTTAATTTACAAATTATCAATTTATAAATCTTTTAACATAAATCAATTTATATTACTATTTTAAAAATGCCTTTAAACTCCTTTATAATTTCCTCATTTTGATTTATAAAATAATCAAATTTTATAAATCCTATTTTTAAACTTTTCACAATAAATTCAAAAATCCCGATTTTACTATTTTATAAAATCATTAGCATCATATTCTCAAAAATCAGTTTTTAACTATATTTCTCAAAAATCATAATTTTTATAACTTTAAAAATTATAACGTTTATTTATTTAAAATGGATCAATTCCAAAAATATTTTATATTTTCAAAAATCACTTTAAAAATCATTTTAAAGTTCCAAATTTGGTCCAATGATGCTACATACCAAATAGCCAATCACGACAACAACGATATCATATATCGATATGATAATCCATCAAATATCAAAATATCTGAAATCAAATAAAAACTGTTGAGGAATCCAGTTGGATCCCTCCAACCTGTTTTCCTGCATCCAAAAACATTAGCACAATACCAATTTCGCTCCAGTACGAAACTATCGCGGTATATGTTTTTATTAGATATTATCCCCTTAATAGACGGCGCAATAGGGTCTCATCCGCTATACAAATGCGGGAAATCAATAACTCCAATATATACATATGCCAATATATATATATTGCTATTATATATAATACCAATTTCACTGTTTATGAAATATTCGCGGTATATGTTTTTAATAAATAACATCCGCTTACTAACGGCGTATAATGTCTATTTTAACAATCCATAGATAACAATCATCATTCAAACATGCATTCAAATATTTTAAATCTAACTATTTAAAATAAAATCGAAACTGATTCGATTGAGTGAGAAGTTCTCACCTTGATTTTTAATTTCGCTTTAGCGATTTATTTCGAATAAAATTAAACGGACGTTTAATTTTACCCAAAATTCTCACTAACTCCAAATGACTCCAATCCAATTCCATAGCGTAGTGCTCGTCCATACGATTCCAACGCAACTAGTTTCGCGCGTTTTCGACCTCGTATGAAAAAGTTATCAATTTTTGAACTTTTACACGATTTTATATATATAAATTACAACATATTTACCCTAACTTTTATCACTACCGTTAGATCCACCTCCAAGCAATCAGAGCCGCACAATACCTTCTTCCCCTTCATCACGTATCAATCCCGTGCGCAGGCTACAAGGCCGAACCCAATCATCATGCTAGGGTTTGATTTTTGCACCCTCCACGAGCGTTTATAATTCGATCAGGCACCTCCATGCGACTCGCCTCCATCCCCTATACGCTCGGCCCTAACCCAAGCAAGCTCGGTTGCGCCTGTATCACGAATCTCGAGGCTGACCGCACCTCCTTCAAACCCCTCCCCACGTCGATCCATGGCTCCAAACGCGATCATAACCGTTGAAGATGTTGAACTCGATACCCACTACAAGTCTCCAGTTGAACGTTTGTTGAAATATTGAGTGGATTGGGAGATAATTGGAGGAGAAGCTCGTGAATTTCTGGCCGTGGGTTGAGGGGGTGGTGGCTAGGGTTTTAGAATTAGGTTTATTTTTTTTTTAATTTATGAAGGGTAGGGGGCTATTTATAAGGAATTTTCGAACACTATTCATCCCGGAAATTCCGAATTCCGATTTACGCGCCGTAACCAGCGTTTCTAGGGTTTACCCCGCGTTCCGGACACAATGGAACAGGTTTCGAAAGCTAATTCGGATATCTGTGCGAGTTATGGCAATAAACGTTCAATTTAAATTAAACCGATTTAAACGATTTTCTAGGCGTTTTAATTTGTACCGGACAAACGGTAAATCCAATTGACACGAAATTTGAAACCTTACAATAATACACATTACGGATCCGATGAAACTAGTTTCGTCGAACTCCGAGACTTTTTGAAAAATGGCTATTTTAACTCGCCAAATTAAAACTAAAAATAATTCGATGCGTTTCGAGCTGCCACGATCAAACGATAACTCCGATTGACACGAAAATTGAAATCCGGTAATAACTAACTATTACGGATCCAATGGAACTGGTTTCGTCCAATTCTGAGACTGTTCAAAAATTGACTATTTTCACTAGTCGATTTAAATATTAAAATATTCAATTTTCACAAATAAACTTTAAATTCGATTTTAAAAGTTCTAAAATATCATTCTAACTCCAATATGATAAAATAAAATTTTACAAATCATTTTCAATCATATTTAACCCAAATTTCAATTATTTCCATAATTTAACATATTAAATTATCGATTTAATTATCCAATTAAATCCAATTATTCAAATAAAAATTTATTCGACTTATAATTTCACTTATTAATATTTAAAATTAATTAAATATTCAAATTTTAATAAATTAAAATTCTGGGTCGTTACAATCTTCCCCCCTTAAAAGAATTTCGTCCTCGAAATTATTAAGTAAGAAAAGTTATAGAATCTATTAATTTTCCCAAAATTCATAGGTAAAACTTCTCAAAATCTTTACTAAGTTTTCAAATCATACTTAGTTATCTTTTCAAAAACAACTACTATCGTTTAACTTTCAATTCCAAATCAAAGTTAAAGTTTTCAAAATTTTCCAATTTTTCTAACGCCTTAAATTTTCGGAAAAATTCGCCATAGTCTCCTTTGCGCGGCTCGATCCGAAAAAAAATGACAGTATATATATCACAAATATACATCTCATCAAGTAATGAGGCATCCCGCAGGGAAAAAATGTAAAAGTACAGTATGTAATCCGAGATATATACCTTATATTTTATTAGCAAGCATATACGGCTAATATAGCGCGAAAGCGAGCTCCAAATGCGAAGCAAACGCGATCCGCACCTACTAAACACTCAACAAACAACATGAGAACATGCATATAGATAATAGTATCGATATACATCATATAGCAACATAATAACTATATATGTCAACATAGCAAATGCAGTAAAAGCAATATATTCAACCATCAACCAACTAACATCCATAACCAATAAATATTCATTTATATTCTCATAATATTTCATGAATTGGTTTTCAATTTAATCACATTTGATTCATTAATAGTGGATGTTCTTACTAACATTCATTTTCAATTAGTTCATATTTACTAATTCATATTCAAGTTGGTTCACTTCCAAATCAAATTCAATTTATTTAAGATTCACTTAACTTCCAATTTTCATTAACACTTAATGAATTATATACAATCAACTAACAATCATATATCAACCAATGTATATTAGTTACAACCAAATTCCTTTGCTTATAATTGGTTTAATTAAATTGATTTTCATTCAATTATTCAACTTTCAATAACATTAGATTTTAATGAATTACACTTATATTCATTATTCCATATCAACTTAAATTTACATTTAATTTGATTAACATTCAATCCATTCATTCAATTCAATTACAACAGTTGAATTTTATTTATATAACTCAAATTCATATTTATCACTTAACTTTTATTAATTTACTTTGACACCAATATCAACTTCATTCAACATCACTTAAGTTATACTTCCATTTAACTTTAAATTCATTTTTATTTACAACTCATATTCATAAATATATTCATATAGTTTCACTTCTTATATATATAAGTTTATTTCACAATTGTAAATTACTTTAATTATAATTCCATTCTTATAATTCTTTTGCTTATACAATTATTCTTCAATTTAGATTATTCAAACATCTAAACAATCAACTTATATACACTTTAATAATTCTAAAAAATTATTCCTTTATATATAAAAATATAATCAAGGTAAAATTATTTCATTTACCCAATTTAAAAATAATATTATGTCGAATTGTTCTATTCAAGTGTTTAGAAACCCCTTCGGCATAGTTGTCGAGACCACGCTGACGAAAGTTCATATGCCACTCAATAAATCAATCATCACAATATAAAACAATTTTATATTCACTAACAAATACGCTCTCATAGCTATTATTACACTCAAACTCATTATAGAGTACTACTGACTCTATCTCTAATGAGAAACACCCAACAGAACCATGGTTGTCGCTTAACCATAAGCTCTGATACCGAATGTAAGGACCCGATTCTTCGTCTTTCGAAAATTCAACATCGATACTCACTTTATCGACTGCCGAGCAATCGAACGACGGAAAACCGAACACTTAGGGTTTAAGAAGAAGAAAAAGACAGAAGGAGATAGAAAAGGATAGAAAATAGAGAGAAAAGAGAATAGGAAATAGAAAATAGAACGGAACAGAAAACAACAGAACAATAACAGAATCTCACAATTCGCAGCGGAACAACATATAATAATAAATGAATAATCTTTAAACAAAGAACTATATCAGTTATTACATTACATTTCATTACATTACATTACATCATATCATCATCAGAGTGTACAACATCAAACAACAAATAGTGCAGCGGAAAAATAAATACTATATGAATTAGTAATACGCCATGTCATCCAGCTTGCTTCCAGCAATTCCAAAATATCCAGAATATCCTGATAAACCTAACTCTTAACTGCCCGTGTGGAAATTGGTGGGCACCCAGAGTTTAGGAAGGAAAACAATAAACTCCGAGTCAGTCATGTGACTGGTGTGAGAACTCAAAACAGTTTATTTACCTTTAAAATCAAAATAGAGGAATATTTTTAAAGTCAATTCGCAATGCTTTTAAAAATGAGACTACCATAAGGCCTCCCGCACACACACACAATGCAAACGCAGAATCGGAGGAGATTTCTCCTTATGATAGTCAAAGATGCTTGATACGCATTTAAAAGAACATTTTATATTATTACTAGTGCATAGTGTAGGAAAAATTCATTTCGAAAGTAGAATATAAATCTTAGCCAGCATAGACATTTCGAACTATGCCTACTATAGCTAACTATGTTCAATAGCAGGTTACCGCCACATTCCATAGCAGGTTATACAACTAAAACCGTACAAGTCTCGTATTGTTTCTTTGGATTTCCAACGAATGATCAGGCCAAGGAACTTCCCATTGCCACATGAGAATGCCTCTGCATGGACATCCCCGAGAACCAAACCGGATCTCTACCAACACAAGGCCGGGTTACCCCTAACTGAGTAACAACTGACCGAATATGCCATCCCCCGGTCCTTTGGGACCTTTTCACCGAGCGCTCGCAATCAATTCACACAATCATAAAGTGTTTTCAACATGAGTAAGTATCTGGGCTCCATACCATGATACCACCCTTTTCCAGAAGGAAATGCACACATCCTAAAGGGCGCTACCCCTCATAACCTTGCCGCATCTTTCCTGTTTTGACCATTCACGGGGTGTGAGGCTCGACGAAGTCACGTCCACAAAAACATACTTTATACAAAAGCCATGCTTTGGGTCAACAAATGATCATAGAAATGATCACCAGGATAGACGATCAAATAAACGATCCTATCACAAATAATCAACACAATGATCATTTACAGCAACACTCAGCATGTCACATTACCAAATTGGGAATATATCGCTGATAACATTCAACTACATAACCTCTGAGCTCGTACGTCTCAGAGACGGGTGTTAAGCTAAAAGAATAAATTCTCCGCCACCAACAGAAATATATTTGAATGAAATCGGCTTTATATCTCAACTTGTAATGTCAGACATACAATCCATACAAGTCTGTTCCGGGATCGAACAAAACCGAAGGCACTTACAAAGAAGTCCTTGCAATCCGGATATTCACAATCCTGATCGGATTTCCCATCACTTAGGGAGTCTCTATACCGTTGCAACTCAGTGCAGAGACAATCGACAGGTCATCCTATCGCTCTCGCAAATACCGGGTCTTCAACACCGATCTTCAAATGCAATTCATAACGACGTATCACATATTCGGAATGGGTTATACGACCCCATGGTCCTTTCCCGGTTAACCCGAATAGTGAGCGCTTATTCAAAAATAAGTGTGGCATTCACATTCAAACAAATCACATCAAATACCCATTCAAAGGGAAATATTGATAGTCGGTTATTGAACTATCAATGGATATGCACACATCACCAGTTTCCAAATAATTTTCCAAATTATTTATTTTCCAAAATATCTTTACAAGATATATAATTTTCACACTTCAAAAATAAATCAATATTTATTTTTAAACAAATTCCCCTTTCTTTTATAAATTCCATAGTGAATTTATATTTCAAAATATCTATGAATATACGATTTCAACTATTCATTTCAATTTATCTTCAAAAAGATAAATTCTCAAAGTGTTCACTGTATGTTGGAAAACATTTCCATACTTATTTAATAAGTAATTCACAAATTTTATTTATTTTCAACATTTAGAAAATATTCAATATACTTAAATCGAGATTAAGTATATATTTCATTCTTTAAGGAAATCATTCTCTTAAACATATTTATTTGGGCCAAAACGAATGTTGCGTAATACATCGTTACGACAACCCCAAAATCACTAGTATAGGGATTCGAAATTAAAAATAGATATATAAATCCCAATACTATACAAAACATTTCCTTTCGGAAACCATTTACTATAACAACAGTGTTATAGTCCACCATTTCCTTTTATTTCTCGAAAACGTCTATTTCAACAATAAATGTTAAAATCTATGGTTTCGAATCTCAACACAATTTAAAACATCGTTAGATCGTTTTAATTCTATTTAAAATATCACATTCTAAACATTTTCTTTAACATATTATTCACTATTCAAAAACGTGAATATACTACGTTAACAAATTCATCTTTTCTATACATTTCATTTTAAAGGATTATTCACAGTTCAAAACGTGAATATAACTCCATTAATAGGTTTCAACAATTTTCTTATCAAAATAAGTCGTTTGCGAATTCATAAACAATGTTTATAAATTCCATTTATTAACCTATTCAATTTCATATCTCAATGATATACTAAAAGTTCATATTATTAGACAAATTTAATCAAATTATACAAACCTCTTCAAAAATGGTGACCGTGCCCCCATCCCCTATTCCCGCTAATCTGTCTTTTCCCAGCAAATCAAATCAACCTAGTCCCTCCTCTCCCTTGCTTGTACCGCCAGCTGCTTCCTGCTCCTTGTCAGAACCATCCAATCCACCTTCTCCTAGTCTTCTTACTTCGGTGCCATCTCCACCCTCGTTGGTCAACCCCCTTCCACCTTCTACACTGCCATTTCTTCCTAGTTCTAAACCTATCCCTGTTCCTTCTCCTCCTCTTTCGTGGAACTCGCTTTTCAAAGCCAAACCGAATAATGCTGGGAAGTTTGTCCCACGTGAAATTCAACTGCAATTCAATGGTGAAGCGATCGTCCCACCCGCTGACGTTGTTCAAGCTGGTAATGATATGTGGAGAGATTATCTCGTAGGTTTCTTTTTAGACACCCCATTGCCTTATGCTACTGTGTTATACTACCTTAAGAAAGTCTGGAAATTAAGTGGTTCGATCTCAGTCAAATCTGATGGGTTTCTCTTTCTATTCAAATTCACAAATGAAGATGATAGAATCAGAATATCAGAGGCTGACCCTGTTGTGATGAGGAATAAATTATTTATTGTGAAACCATGGGATGTAAATATTGGAAATAACTGTAGTAGCATTAAAACAGTTCCAGTATGGATAAAATTAACAAACATTCCTTTGTTTGCTTGGTCAACGTTGGGAATTAATTGGTTAGCATCTAGAGTGGGTAAGCTACTATGTTTGGATGCTTCAACTGAAAAATTTGAGCGTATTTCTTTTGTCAAATGTTTAGTTGAAGTGCATCCAAACAAAGAACTGCCAGATAAATTTACAGTTCAACTGCAAAATGGATCGATGCAAGTAGTTAATGTAACTTACCTATGGAAACCACTGATATGTACTCTATGCAAGGAGTTTGGACACCAGCTGAGTAATTGCAAAATTGTAGAAAATGGAAAGAAAGTAGATAAAGAAACAATGACTGAACAACAGAAGAAAGGAAATGATGGAAGGAATAATGTGGTAAAGGGTCAAGGCAGTGATAAACAGACTAGTTTTAAACAAAAATGGCAGAAAGTAACCAAAACCAATAGTAATAGGAACAACAACTGTGTAATTAATGATGAAGTTGATTTGTTGAAACAAGGTGAAAATCAAAAAACTATTGATAAAGCTGCTGGAGTTAATAATGGTGTGATAGGTTCAGTAAATGCAAAACAAAGAGATACAGTTAGTGCAAGTAACATGTACACCATGCAACAAACTGAAGTTGAAGTACAAGAAATAAATATGGTGAAAGAGAAGGAGAATGATGAAATTTTAGAACAGAGAATAAGAACAGTACAAATTCCAAAAACGACTGGAAAACCAAATGTGCAAGTGTGTGCAGTAAGTACTAACAACATGTACACATTGCTACAAACTGATGAAGAAGATCAAGAAGCAAATAATATGCAACTTATGGAAGAAGGTGAAATAACTGACCAGCTTACATGCACAGAGCAACAAACAACCATGACTGAGAAAACAAACCATTCTGCAAAACAAATACCCACTGACACACTAAATCAGGCAATAACAAAAGAACAACAAGCAACAAAAATGAATGAAAAGAGGAAAAATGGAAGTAACAAGCAAAATAGAAAAGAAACTGGCAAAGTTTGTACAACAACTGTTACATCTTCTTCTGATTTTGACAACAATTGGTGCAAATCATTTGAAACCCAGATAACTCAAATAGTAACATCCAAGCAAGGTGATCAATCCTCAAAATCTTCTCAAACTCACTACAATTTTTCCATTCCCATCCCTGGTTGGCCTGATCCCAGCACCCCCTCACCTGTCTCATTCAACCAACCTCACTCATCATCTCCTGCCTCACACAACCAACCTCCCACACCCCCTACAAAATTAAAAAGGAAGATACAAACAAGATCCAGATCTCTGTCAGCTCAGAGAAGAAACAACTCCCTCACTTATCAATAGTTTTTAATGCATACAAAAATAGCAACTTGGAATCTTAGAGGGGCTCATAACAATTTGAAACTTGATCAAGTTAAGAATTATATCTCTGATTATAACCTTTGCCTCATTGGACTTCTTGAAACTAAGCTAAATCTTCCCCTATCTCAAAAGGCTGTTAACTACATTAATCCTACCTGGTCCTTCCATCATAACCTTGATTCAGCATCATATGGTAGAATTCTTGTTTTGTATAACCCCTCTGAAATAACTCTATCTCCCATTCTTTCGAGTAGACAATCTATACATTTTCACTTGTTTCTTACCCAAACCCAAACCTCTTTCTACTTAACAATTGTGTATGCTGACAATTCTACCATATCAAGGAATGCCTTCCTTAAAACAATTCCTCCTTTAAGACAAGCTTCACATCCATGGCTGGTTATGGGTGACTTCAACTCTTGTTTAAGTTTTAATGACAAGTTCGGTGGCAACCCACTTACTCCTAGGGATCTTGATCCTATCAATCAATCTGTTATTGATTCTGAGTTGCTGTTGGTGAATAAATCTGGTGCCAAGTACTCTTGGAATAATAGAAGCAGAAGTGGAGTACGTACCTTTACAACTATTGATCATTCCTTTTGCAATTTCCAAGCCCTATCTCTTTGGCCTTCCATTTCAGTTTTCCTCCCACAACCAATCCTATCAGACCACTCAGCTCAAATCCTGTCCCTTGGTAACCATTTGCGAAGAGAAAAAAGAAGTTTCAAATTTTTTAATGCTTGGGCTAAGCATGAACACTTTCTTGTTCTTGTATCAAAAGCTAATGCAGAATTTGTTGGTTTTGGTAACCCTATGTTTAAATTTTGCAGGAAACTCAAGTACATTAAGCAAGCTATCAAACAGTGGGTCTCTTCAACTTTTGGTAGAGGTGGTCTGCTGTCTGCTACACTTACTCAGCAACTTAAAATAAGGCAAGAATTTATGATGGAACATCCTCTTGACGTTCAAGCAGCTGATGAAGAAAGAAAACTACTTTTAGAAGTTAACTCTGCTTTGGAACTTGAAGCCAACATGAAGAGACAGCAACTAAACAAAAAATGGCATGATGAAGGTGACAAAAACACGAAGTTTTATCATGATTCTATCAAACTTAAACAAGCAAGAGAAAACATTCATAGTATAACTGATGACCGGGGCATTTTGCACACCTCTCCTGAAACTGTTGACAATGCATTTATACAATACTTCACCAAGCAGTATGGTAATATAGAAGGCTTTACTCCAGATCTTGACTTAATTACTGAAACTGACCTCCCAAACATCAATTATTTGGAAGCATCATTTCTTGTCAGTCCTGTTACTGATGAAGAAATCAAGGCAACCCTTTTCTCCATGAACAAACACTCATCCGGTGGCCCTGATGGTCTAAATGTAGTGTTTTTTATTAGTACTTGGAGTATTCTTGGAAGTGAATTTTGCAAGGCAATACATAACTTCTTTAATACTTGCAAGATTCTTGGAGAAATCAACTGTTCCAATATTGCATTAATTCCCAAATACTCTCCAGCTTCCACTGTTAGTTCTTATAGGCCCATATCTTGTTGTAATGTAGTGTACAAGTGCATATCTAAAATTCTAGCAGCCAGATTAGTCACAGTTCTTCCATCTGTTGTCTCTAAAAATCAATCAGCTTTTCTTCCTAACAGAGACATCATTGATAATGTTCTCTTGGCTCAAGAACTTCTCAAATGTTATGGTAATAGCAATAGCACCCCTGCTGCAGCTCTGAAAATTGACATAACTAAAGCTTACGACTCTATCCATTGGGAATCCATAGTTAGAATTATGGCTGTTATGGGATTCCCTAAAACATTTGTGTCTTGGATCTATGTATGTATTTCCACTCCATCCTACTCTATTGTGATTAATGGCAGACCTGTAGGAAATTTTAGAGGAAGAAAAGGTATAAGGCAAGGAGACCCGTTATCTTCTTATTTGTTTCTGATAGTTATGGAAGTGCTAACTGTTACTCTAAGAACTAGTTACAACAGGAAAATAATAAAGTATCATCCCAAATGTTCTCAACAACTTATTACATCCATCATGTTTGCTGATGATGTCATGATGTTTACAAAGCCTGAGTTGCCTTCTCTGAATGGAATTAAAGAAGCACTGCATATATTTAAAAAAATGACTGGCTTATCCATAAATCAAAATAAATCTTCTATGCTAGTCTCTGGTATCAGTAATGAACAAGCTGCTTTCCTACATCAGCAGTCTGGTTTCACAAGTATGGAGAATGACATGAAGTACCTTGGTCTGCCTCTTATAACTAAAAGAATTACTAAGAATGACTGTTATCCATTATATCATAAAATAACTTCAATCATGACAGCATGGGATAATAGGAAATTAACTCAATCTGGAAGGCTTGTTCTCATCAAATCTGTTGTCTTCTCTTCTATTGTTTACTGGGCACGCACTATAATTCTTCCTATCAAGTTATTACATTTACTCAGATCTGCTATGAGTAGATTCTTTTGGACTGGAAGTATTCACAACAGGAAAATTGTCCCATGTGCTTTTACAAAATTTGAAGTTCCCTTTAAATCTGGTGGGCTTGGTATCTTAGACATAAGGAAGTGGAACATAGCGGCTATAAGCAAACAGTTTGATGCAATCATTAAAAAAAGGGAAAGTTTATGGGTGGAATGGACATGGCATCACAATATCAAGAACAAGGATTTCTGGGTCATGGAGATCCCTCAACAAAGTAGTTGGACATGGAGAAGCATCCTTAAGTATAGAGAAGTCTTTCTGCCGTTTATACAATACCCAGTTAATGCCAGTTCAAAGGTGAATTTTTGGAAGGAACCATGGGTTAGACAAGGCCTAATTTTATTTAAATTGCTTTCCTACTCACAAATTGTCCAAACAGGTATTTCCTTAACTGCTGATGCTAATTCCTACTTGATCAATGGTAATATTCAGTTGCCTACCACCAGTAATCAAGAAATTCAGCAAACTTGGAATATATTACAACAAACTAATTTCACTGCTATGCAAATCAACTCTGTTCAGTGGAATGGCAAACCACATTCTGTTAAGGGTGTTTACAGTTCCCTAACAGAAAGTGATCCATTGCCTGCTGCTATCTGGCATGATGTTATATGGTCTACTGATACAGTCCCTCAATACAATCTTTTGATGTGGAAAGTGATCAACAAAGCTTTGCTTACTAGATCTATGTTACAAAAGGTTGGAATGATCTGTCCCATGCAATGCCTATTCTGTGAAATTGAAGAGGAAACAACCGACCATATTTTTTTTGAGTGCTCTGCCTTGAACAACTTGCTATTCCACTTAGGTGGTAAAACTGGTACATATCTATCTGGACGAACTAGCAACATACAGTGGAATATAATACACAAAGCAACCAAATGGAGAACAGTTGATAGTAGAGTGTTCACTGTGTGTTTGAAGGTCTTCGTGGCTGTGATTTGGAGGGAAAGAAATTTAAGAGTTTTTGAAAATGTTAAAAGGAATGACATGGTCTTATGGAAAGAAATGAAATGCAGTATACACAAGCAACTGAAGCACTGTGCTAGTAGCATCCCGCTGTCTATGTTACAAGCTTGGACTTGATTTTGATGTTTCTCTTCCTTTTTTATTTTTCAGTTATCTTCCTCTTTGTTTTTTCTATGTATCTCTTTTTTTATTGTTTGTTGCAATAAAACTGGTAGGGGCCCAGTTAACCCCGCTGGCTTTGCCAAAAAAAAAAAAAGTTCATATTATAAGTCAAATGCTTATAATTTATTTATTTGCAAAATTGTTCCTTTAAACTTCACAATTATAAATCTTATAACTTATAAGATTTATTTATTCACCCAAATCTATTCTTTTAATATCCTTACAAATTTTATAAACTTACTGCTTATAAAATTCCATTTATAACTTCACCGTTTATAATTCTATAAATTTCATTCATTTACGAAATTCATTCACAATTCATTCTAACACTTATAAAAGCTCGTTTTATAATTCCTACGTTTTTAATTTATAAATTATCAATTTATAAATCTTTTAACATAAATCAATTTATATTACTATTTTAAAAATGCCTTTAAACTCCTTTATAATTTCCTCATTTTGATTTATAATATAATCAAATTTTATAAATCCTATTTTTAAACTTTTCACAATAAATTCAAAAATCCCGATTTTACTATTTTATAAAATCATTAGCATCATATTCTCAAAAATCAGTTTTTAACTATATTTCTCAAAAATCATAATTTTTATAACTTTAAAAATTATAACGTTTATTTATTTAAAATGGATCAATTCCAAAAATATTTTATATTTTCAAAAATCACTTTAAAAATCATTTTAAAGTTCCAAATTTGGTCCAATGATGCTACATACCAAATAGCCAATCACGACAACAACGATATCATATATCGATATGATAATCCATCAAATATCAAAATATCTGAAATCAAATAAAAACTGTTGAGGAATCCAGTTGGATCCCTCCAACCTGTTTTCCTGCATCCAAAAACATTAGCACAATACCAATTTCGCTCCAGTACGAAATTATCGCGGTATATGTTTTTATTAGATATTATCCCCTTAATAGACGGCGCAATAGGGTCTCATCCGCTATACAAATGCGGGAAATCAATAACTCCAATATATACATATGCCAATATATATATATTGCTATTATATATAATACCAATTTCACTGTTTATGAAATATTCGCGGTATATGTTTTTAATAAATAACATCCGCTTACTAACGGCGTATAATGTCTATTTTAACAATCCATAGATAACAATCATCATTCAAACATGCATTCAAATATTTTAAATCTAACTATTTAAAATAAAATCGAAACTGATTCGATTGAGTGAGAAGTTCTCACCTTGATTTTTAATTTCGCTTTAGCGATTTATTTCGAATAAAATTAAACGGACGTTTAATTTTACCCAAAATTCTCACTAACTCCAAATGACTCCAATCCAATTCCATAGCGTAGTGCTCGTCCATACGATTCCAACGCAACTAGTTTCGCGCGTTTTCGACCTCGTATGAAAAAGTTATCAATTTTTGAACTTTTACACGATTTTATATATATAAATTACAACATATTTACCCTAACTTTTATCACTACCGTTAGATCCACCTCCAAGCAATCAGAGCTGCACAATACCTTCTTTCCCTTCATCACGTATCAATCCTGTGCGCAGGCTACAAGGCCGAACCCAATCATCATGCTAGGGTTTGATTTTTGCACCCTCCACGAGCGTTTATAATTCGATCAGGCACCTCCATGCGACTCGCCTCCATCCCCTCTACGCTCGGCCCTAACCCAAGAAAGCTCGGTTGCGCCTGTATCACGAATCTCGAGGTCGACCGCACCTCCTTCAAACCCCTCCCCACGTCGATCCATGGCTCCAAACGCGATCATAACCGTTGAAGACGTAGAACTCGATACCCACTACTAGTCTCCAGTTGAACGTTTGTTGAAATATTGAGTGGATTGGGAGATAATTGGAGGAGAAGCTCGTGAATTTCTGGCCGTGGGTTGAGGGGGTGGCGGCTAGGGTTTTAGAATTAGGTTTATTTTAATTTTTTTAATTTATGAAGGGTAGGGGGCTATTTATAAGGAATTTTCGAACACTATTCATCCCGGAAATTCCGAACTCCGATTTACGCGCCGTAACCAGCGTTTCTAGGGTTTACCCCGCGTTCCGGACACAATGGAATAGGTTTCGAAAGCTAATTCGGACATCTATGCGAGTTATGGCAATAAACGTTCAATTTAAATTAAACCGATTTAAACGATTTTCTAGGCGTTTTAATTTGTACCGGACAAACGGTAAATCCAATTGACACGAAATTTGAAACCTTACAATAATATCACATTACGGATCCGATGAAACTGGTTTCGTCGAAATCCGAGACTTTTTGAAAAATGGCTATTTTAACTCGCCAAATTAAAATTAAAAATAATTCGATGCGTTTCGAGCTGCCACGATCAAACGATAACTCCGATTGACACGAAAATTGAAATCCGGTAATAACTAACTATTATGGATCCAATGGAACTGGTTTCGTCCAATTCTGAGACTGTTCAAAAATTGACTATTTTCACTAGTCGATTTAAATATTAAAATATTCAATTTTCACAAATAAACTTTAAATTAGATTTTAAAAGTTCTAAAATATCATTCTAACTCCAATATGATAAAATAAAATTTTACAAATCATTTTCAATCATATTTAACCCAAATTTCAATTATTTCCATAATTTAACATATTAAATTATCGATTTAATTATCCAATTAAATCCAATTATTCAAATAAAAATTTATTCGACTTATAATTTCACTTATTAATATTTAAAATTAATTAAATATTCAAATTTTAATAAATTAAAATTATGGGTCGTTACATTATGAATGTATTAAGTAGTTGAAATTAGGCACTTGCACGGGTAAAGAAACATTATATAACATACAATTAGATTTATTATTAAGTATATATTATATTTCTATATGCCAACTTTCAATTTAGTTAGTTTATATATGTTAATTGACAAACGTTTTATCAATCATATTAAATGCACAAGTTTACCATTGTATATAATTATAACATTATATAACATATGTTCTTACAATATTAGAAAGGTTAAATGTTACCATTTCATTTTTCTAACAAGGCTCTCACTAGTCTTTTATGTTTCTCCAAAGCCTAAGGTGAAACATAGAAGTCTTACAAGTTCACTAGTGGGTGTTAAGACTTGTTTGTTTTGGTATTCTGACCATGAATTTTCTCAACAAATCATTGCCCCACAAACGATGGATAGCTCCTTATCGGTTGTGTCACATACAACTCCTATCCCATTTTTCCTTGTTCTAATATTATTTCGACCTTGAGTTTGATCAACAAATTGAAAGAGATTATTCACTCATAAATACCTTATTGTGATGGCCTACGTATAGTATATGTACCTTGAGTTTGCTCAACAAATACATATAGTTATCTTACCTCATCTGTTCAATATATTAATAATACCACGCATAACATCCCTAGCTTGAGTTTGCTCAACAACTAAGGAGTATGTAAGTAATTTATTAATGTATATGGTAGAGGACGACATTATATTGAAGATTCATAATCTTCAACATATATATCAAGTGATATCGACTTATAGAATAATATATTTCTTATGAAATACCCCAGCGATTCAAGTGTCAGGCACATCAGAAACCATGATATATGTACATTTACATATGTATTTATTTCTCAAGCCTATTTAGGTTTCTTCAATGTTCCATATTTAGTTTATGCACATATCATAAAAAATTTATTGTTATATAACTTTTATATTTCATATTACTTATATGATAGTCTTACGTATAATATATCATTAATTAAATCATATCTAATTAATTTAATCAATTAACTCTTTAATTAATTTTAAATTAGTATTCCAATATAACTTTTATATTGGATATATCTACTATAACATTTATAGTGTATACTATAACCTTTATAGTGTAACACACATATATCATATATATATATGTATGTATTTAATTTAATTAATTAACCTTTAATTAATTTATTCGATTAAACAATTTTTATTAAAATTTATTAATTTTAAAATTTATCTTGTATACATACTTGTATACTTATGTTATCTTAAATATTTTAAAATAACATAACATATATCAACATATACAATACATGCATATATACATTAATTAATTAACATATTTAATTAGTTTATTTTATTAATCTTATTTACAAATTTAAAATTTGAAATTATTATATAAATATTTTCGAACATTTTGAAAATATCATTATCCTTTCAAACATTTTAAAAACTTATGTAGTATTATAATTTTTATAATAAAAATGTTTTATATTAACTCATTAATTTTCAAAACGATTTTGAAAATTAGCCGAAGGCCCAAATTAAGTCAGGCCTTTTCTATTAAGAGCAACCATTGGGCTTACTTCACCTTCGGGCCAGGTTGGTAACTAGGTAGAACATGGTACTTGATTACCCAATTCCAATCCTGGACATTACCATTCTAGACGCCGTACTAAGTGGGCAAGCTTAATTAGTTAACCCTAATATGACTAAATTAGAATGCATAATCTATTGTGCTCTAATACCATCGTTGGAACTGAACTAGCCCACAGCGAAAGTTATGGGTGAATTTCAAAAAATTTACCCTATTGGATCTTTTATTGGGCCCATGAAGTCTAATTCATTTAGAAAATTTTTGTTTTAAATAAAATCATGTATTTATTTAAATTTAAGTATTTTGTAATGTAAAGTTAATTTGAATGATTTAATTTATATATATATATATACACACACACATATATCATATACATATACATATGTGTGTGCATGGGCAACATGATAATCTGTGAAGAGTATAACATGCCCGTATATAGATGTTGGGGTTTACATCGCAATTGGCACATTAGCTCATTTCGTATGTATTGTATGCTGTCTAAATAAGCGCATAAATCTATAATGCAAAGTATATTTATATAAATACGTATACATATATTTAAAATATATTTTATAACTAAAAGTCTCAAAATTAAACAAATAAATATATAATTTAAAACAGTTTTATAAATATATATACATAATTAAACAAATAAAATTATACATACATATGTATATAATAATTAAAATTATATTATATATATAAGGTTAAATAAAATGTATGTGTGTGTATATATATATATGAATAATTAATTACATTCAAATAATTCAAATATAAGTATATATCTTTTAAAATTATTTCTAGATCGAAATTAGCATAACAAACATGAAATAATAATTTTATAATTTTATCATTATTATATATGTAATAAATAGTCCGATCATAATAATTAAAAATACTAGTAACAAGTATTTAAAAAATCAAATTTTAAAATTTACAAAAATTTAGGATCATAAATATAGGTTTAAAAAAATTCATTATTTTTTGAAATAAAATAATTTTTTTAATAAATAAAACAAATGTTCAACCGAAGTAATTTAATTATTAAAAATATTAAGTATTAACAAAATTTTGGGAAATTTTCCATAGGTTACTACATAGATGTAGAAATTTAAAAAAAAAATATAAAATCAAACTTCAGTGCAACAGTTATTTTGTATATAATAAACAATTCAAATAATCAATAAAAATAATTTAAAATTATTTATATATATAAAAAAATTATTTTTGAATTTGATAATTCATACTATATATAAATAGGTGTAACGAAAATTCTAAGCTGTTTATACATTATAAATATACATATATGAAATTATATGTTTAAAATATACTTTAGTCTATATTTAAATTAATATATAAATATACATAAAATAATTAGTAATGACAAAATTTAATCTTTTACAGCAAATTAGATTTGTTTATACACAACTTATAACACATAATAATAAAACCATGCACATAACTAAACTAATTTGTGACAACTACATATACCTACGAAAGTCTCACCTAATTAGATATACAGCATTAATATGTATACAAATTTAGGATTAATCAATATTAAATCATAAAGTATGATATGATTACTGTAATATATAAATAAAATACCAATTGATGATGTCTTTCAGTGCACTTGAATCAATGAATTCCCTTCTCTAGTTATGCTCAATCCGTCAAATTGCAAATCTGGAATCGTCGACCTTTTCTATAAAATAGTGCTTTTACTTAAATTAATTTAAGATTCTTAGAACTGATATGGGGATTAATTTCGGCCAGAAAATTTGATAATTATGGTAGCCAAAAGTTGCTTTTGATTAAGGGTTTAGAGATCCATATATATAACCTTGTACGAGAGAGATATTAGGACAATCTCATTACTCATTCTCTCTTAATCTTAGCCATCCATCTCTAGGTTTAACCCTAAGGTTTAGGCACCTCCAATAACTTGTCAAAACCGAAATTTTCAGTCATAATGATGGGCTTCAAACCCATTTAAGCCCAATCCAAAATACTATGCAACTAATTCAATCACTTGTCAATATTGTATATCGATCAATATATTTATAACTATTATATATATTTCTCAAATCATATACACAACATTATTTATTTCTCAAATCATATTCAAATTTTATAATTACTATTTTATAAATACTAATTAATTTATAACAATTATAAACTAATTAAATCATTTGGTCTTAAGGGAATTCATTATTTCGCTTGTGTAATTCATGGGTGTAAATTTGGTCAGCGATTAACATCGAATTATTCTAATGCTAACGTTCACACGTCACTTCGCAGATGGTGTGACATTATGGCCAAATTTATCGCTTACTCATTTTCGGTAAAAATCCAATTATAGTTTAATAAGCTTTACCCGGTTGTGACATTTGGGTACACCAGTTCTTTTCGTCAAAACTATCACTTTGGACTTATGGAATTTGGTAATGGTCAAAATCCCAACCTCATCCACATTCAACTTTATAGTCCATATACAAAGTCCTTGGTTCAATATAACAATTATTATTAACCGAAATGCTCTGGCCAGACACTTTGAATTTGAGTTGACTGTAATACTAATTGCATTTAACTGAGGAGACGAATCGTCTCTTAAATAGTGCTTCGCTTCCAATACTTCCACTCAACCCAACTATAGTCTCTCGATGGACGCCATGTCATGATTTGGCTATAATCAAAGTGGAGCTTTCATATTGAAGATCCACAGTATTCTCAAGTCGAGAGAACTGTGTAAATCAGTCACATCGATATTCTCTGTTTGACCTTAGTTATATTAACCAACAGAAAAATATCGAGTGAGTCGTTCCATGGTTATCCAATAACTATTAGTACGTAACCCCTAGGTGCCCCCGGTAGTCATGAGTAATACACTACCTAACATTTGGAGAGTCTTTCTCAATAGATACATTGATATCCAGTCTCAAAGCATCTTGGTTAGGAATATTTAAAATGGTATATTTGTTTCGTTGTGATAAATTGCTCATGATTGCAACACCTTGCAACAAAATATACCATATATTGGTTTTTCTATTAAATATACTTTTAATTAAGTTAATTGAGTTAGATATATAACAAATTACATAATTGCCCCTAGGGCATACCCATAATTCTATCATTTTTTACTTGTGAATGTTTAACGTTGCTTATCATTTCTTTGAGGTTTGCCATCCCATAGTGGTTCGATACCTCTTCATGATTTGTTTAGATGCTTAATACCCTAATTACCATAAAGGTTTAACTTCACCTTCTGTTTTAGACACTCGACACCCTCTATAGGGTTAAGGTTTGATATCTCACTTGTTTTATGTGCTCGATCCCCCTTTTATAGCTATAATGGCTTGTCATTCTTACAATGTTCAAGTTCGACAACCTTTTATAGTTCGATATCTCAATTATTCATTGATTCCTCTAAGTTACTCAACTCTTCAGTAGGAGCCCAACTATTGCCGTCCCATTATATATTCGGCACCATCTTATTGATGGAGTATTATTAGTGATTCATTTGATCACTAATTCATGACTTGACATATTATCATGTTGTTATTGGTTTTCCACATCATTATGTTTCTATAGGATAGACATTACTTTCTAGGATGTCTTCATACCTCTCATGTTTCTTCAAGTACATTTGGTAGTCAAAAAATATGCGGATAACAATACTAACCTTGTATAACTGAGGAGATGAATCTTCTTTTGAATATTGTTTCACGTCTCATTCTTCCACTCTATCTAACTATAGTCATTCGATGGACGTTGGATGTCGTGCCATGATTTAAATATAATCAAAGTGGAGTTTTCATATTGCAGATCAATATATTCTTAAATCAAGAGAACTACGTAAATTGATTATATCGATTGACCTTAGTCATATTAAACAATAGAAAACTAGCTAGTGAGTCATTCCATTATTATACAACAACTATCCGTATGTAAACCTTTAGTGCCTCAATATTCATGCGCAATACACTGCCCCACATCTAGATAGCGTTATGTACTCCAGTCTTAATGGATGCATCGGTATCTAGTCTTGATACATCTTAACTAGCAATATTTAAAACGAAATGTTTAATTTCATTATGATAAATTACTCATGGTTACAATACTTTATAGTTACTATCACAGAACATACTAGTTTTAACCAAATATGGCATAAACACATGAAAGATTGTGTAGAGAATAAAAGTGAAGAGAAATAAATGAAAATGAGCAAGAAATGAACACATAGCATTTATAGTGGTTCGGTTAATCTTGGCCTACGTCCACTTGGTGATTTTATTGCTTATATCACTAGATTATATGCAATTGTTCTTACGGATCGATATAAATCCATGGGTGATTAAAAGAAATTAGAGTAGAGAGAGCAAGAGATAAAAGATCCATGTGAGCCATGATCCTTTATTTATAAATGTAGGAAGCCTAAAAACTTGCTCCTATGATCTTTACCTCGTTTTCCATGCCATGAACTGCATCCCTGAGAAAATAATTGGACACCTCAACAAAAATCATGGATCGATATCGATCCATGGGTTTGGATCGGTACCGATCCATAAATTCTTCACATGGATGATTTACTACTCCTTGTCTTAGCTCGGTTTGTGGTTAGCTTTATGATCCAAACTTGTTTACAGCAAAATTACCTTGATTCTAAGTCCAAATGATGCAGCTATGGAAGAATAGAGTTGTTGACTTTGAGTGCTCGTGGAGATCAAAAGAGAATTGCATGGGATCGGCTAAATAACACTTAAAATGGGCTTCTACCACAAAATAGAGTGAATAGGAGGAGCCATGGCAAGTTTGGTGGAGTGCTTGTGGATCGGTACTAAGACAATGGGTTGGATTGGTATCGATCCAAAACTTGGATGGATTTTGGCTTCTGGTTTCATGGGATGGTTTGGTCTTCTCTCCATAGTCTTATTTGTGTTTGGTTTTTGGACTCTTGGGCCATTTCTCTAGGATTCCTTCCTTGATGGTTTTGAAGTTTGATTCATTTAGTCTATTCGAATATTGTCTGGCCAAAAGGTTGGGTAAAACTTGCCCCCCAAAGTACATCGTGTTTCGAACATGACGTGCTTTGAAACGAGACAAGTTAGGGCTGCTGTAAAAGACTCCACTTTATGTTTTGAATGGTCGTTTCCCTTCCAACGGATTGATCTTGTGAAAAGTCATGTCTGTAGCCATTCGTTGTGACGTTTTATCAGCACCCAGTACTATAAATCTGGATATGCTCTCATGATTTATCACTCCAAGCTCAGCAATTTTGAACCGGTTCCTTACATGGACTTTCCAAGTTTGAATCTTATTTCCTTTGACTCTAGTTATTGGGTGTTGGATATGCACATGTACACGCACACGTATTCATGTGCACATTCTTGAATAACTCCGTTATCATATGCATGTACCCATGTAGGCATATATAAAGATTAATTCCATCATCTGTTTTTTATAATACGACTCGGTACCGATCCAAGTTCTTGGATCGGTGCTGATCTAGGACTTGGAGAATCCTTGACCAAAAAAGTAAGCAAGTTGTCATCAAAGCTTGAGAGTGAGATAAAGGAAAGTAATAATGCTTTTCAAGAAGCACAGGAGTATTGTGAAGAGCTGGTTACCACTTGTGAAGAAAGGGACAAGGCAATTGAACGCACTAGAGATGTGGACGTGCGTGTCAAGAAGGAGGTTGAAGCTGTAGAGAAGTAGATGATGGAGAAGTTCGAACCATTGCTCAATAAGTACAATGCCAACATACTCAAGTTTTGCAACTTAGAGTGGTCCGATCATGATTACCCTAGAGTTTTTGCTCTTGCTTAGGAATAGATTATCAAGGAAGAAAGGGAATTTCTAAAAGGTTATGGGGTGGATCTGGCATAGCTTGAAAAGGAGATCTTAACAGGAAATGAGACCAGGATGCTAAAAGAGGGTCAGCTTTTTCTCCATCCATAGCCATCCATAGCTAGCCGATATAATGTAGAAAGACTTAGGCGAAGGTTCGGATCTTCGCTTCAAGAAGCTGCTACCGGGGACACCTTCAGACTCAAAACTGCTCACAATTCATCTTCGTTGTCGGAATATAATCCAGATCAATCCCAAATGCTAAAGTCCACTATCATTTCTCCCATCTTGGAAGGGAATTCCTATGACACTCCGGCCCACACTGAATCGCAAACCAAAGGAGGTATCCCGTTGATGTCATCCGTATTTCAGAGAGTCTATATTTCGCCTATCTAATCTCTCTTTTTATATCTCTCAAGTTTCAAGTCTGTCCTAGGTCATTCCACTTCTTGACAAGTTCTCCAATCGAAACAACAAGCGTCTACAATAGATTCCATGACTATTTCAACGATGATGCCAAGTATCTTGATTATTGAGACTCTTGGGCATGACGAGCGAATGAAAGATGCTTTGTGGGATGAAGGAACCGGTGAGCTTGAGGGAGCTTAAACTGACGATGATGTTGTCCATACTAGGTCCTTCGTGCCCCTGCAGTGCTCCATCGTAAGTACACGTGAGCAGGAACTTGTCCTAGCCAAAGAGGTCAAGCTAGAGAAGATATATGCCTTTCCTCTTCCTCTATCTATAGCTCTACCAGGTCAGTCTATCTTTGTTTTTGTCACTCTTCCTCCACCCAGGAGCACCTAAAGCATGCTTGTTGGATCATCGCAAAGCACTCCGTCTAATGGTTTAGAAAGAGGTAGGAGGAAATCTGATCAAGTTATATCTCATTTTGGGGAGGAGAAGAAAAATTCTAATAAGCAGAAGCAAAAAAGTGATTGTTGGTTTGTTTTGTTTTGGTTGTACAGTTGGGCAATTTCTAGCTTTTGTTTTTTTTATTTCTGGCCGATGCTGATCAGATTCAGCATCCGCGTTCTCTTTTCATTTTAGATGTAAATATAACTCATACTTTTTCTTCCAACTCTTATTTTAAATGTGAATAATTAAATACTTTTGTTTTATTCAATCTTTGTTGGAAATCATTTAAGTATTTTAAAAATGGACTTTCCATTCAATGTACTTGTGATCTATTCCTTTTCATGGTTATTGTCAGAAAAGTCATTAGTCCATTCTGTGATTCATCAACCTTTTATCATTCGAGCGAATGTAAAGTAATTATTGAAGTGCTAAGCTCTAGGCATCAATTTGGTTAAATCATTTAGTGTAACAGTTCAGGTATCCTTTTTCAAGATAAGGACATCCGATTGCACCAAGCTTCCGGCTTTAGTTTAAGCTAACTAATTAAGATCGTAGTTGCACATCCTCATCTAGGATGTTTTCCTTAATCATGGCCAAATTTGGGCTTTGATCAAAGTTTATAGGTAAGATCCCACCTTACATCGGGCATGAATATTTCATCTTTCCTACTCCGGGCAAGGTGTTAGTGTTAGGATGGTTGTGTTACATCCATTTTGGATTATATTCCTACCCTCGCATCAAGGGTAACAGCCAGTTGATGGATGGTCAAATCACATCCTTTTAGGTTTATATTCCTGCCCCACATCAAGGATAAGAGTAAGCCAATGGACGGTCAAATCATGTCCTATTTGGTTTATACTCCTACCCCCACATCAAGGATAAGAGTTAGTTGGTGGACGGTCAAATCGCATCCTACTTGGTTTATACTCCTACCCCTACATCAAGGGCAAGAGTTAATTGGCATCCATGTCTGGGCGCCAAGAATGGTAGAACTCCAAGGGTCCGATCATGGGTCGTGGAAGTTTGGTTGGATACACATGCAAATTCATTCGAGTCAGCCAAATATCACAACACTTAAGCTATGTAAAGACAGAGACATAGGCCCGTAGAGCCATTTCATTAATTGAAGATGGGAAATGATAAGTCTTGTCTTATTGTGTGGATTTATCCAATTATCTACAAATTTATTTCTAAGTGAAATAGTGTAGTAGTGCTTGCAAGTCCACGCCCTCGGGACTGAGATCCTATCAACTATTGCTAGCCTGAAAGTGCCACCTCTAAGCTTTTTCTCTATTGATATGGACCTTTCCATGTAGGACCCAAGTTTCCAGGGCCTAGAAAGATTTCAGTGTAATATCGGGTGACTCGATTTCGGTGTGCAACTACTCTCAAGTTAGCATCATCTCATTTCTCATTGATCATATCAAGAGATTCCAATATGAATTACTCATTCGTCCATGGGTTGTAGTGAGTAAACCAATGAGAAGGTACTTCCAATTCAACTGAAAACATAGCCTCTGATCAGTAAGCAAAGATGAACGGAGAATGGATGGTCACTGACTTGTGGGTCATCAGCCCAAAGTGCTAGTGGAAGTTCATTAACCCACTTTCTTTTAGCCTTTTACAATCGCTTCTTAAGAATAGACTTTATAATCTTATTTACAACTTCAATTTATCCATTCGCCTAGGGGTGTGCCACCTTAGAAAATCTCTTCTCTATGCAATATTGGCGGTAGAAATACTTAAACTCAATGCTGTTGAATTAGGTTCCTTGTCGATAATAATTGCTTGTGGAAGTTCAAAACAACATATGATATTTTGGACCACGAAGTTGATTACTTTCTTTGTGGAAATTATAGCCACTGGCTCCGCCTCAGCCCATTTCGTGAAGTAATCAACTGCAATGATGGCGTACCTCGCACCACCTTTAGATGTTGGCAATACACCGATAATATCAATTCCCAAGACTACAAACGGTTGGGGTCTGAAGATTTGAGTAATCATCATTGGAAGGGATCTCAAAATCCTAGCAAACCTCTGCCATTTGTCACACATTCTATTGTAAGCAGCTGCGTCTCAATTGATAGTTGCCCAAAAGTACTCATAGTGGAGAGTCTTCTCCGCCAGGGTTTACCCCCTAATATGATCTCCGTAAGCCCCTTCATGCACTTCCTTCATGACTTGTTTGGCCTCATCATTGGTGACATATTGTAGTAGTGGGACTAAGAATCCTTACCTGTAGAGTGCTCCTTGGTGAAAGATGTATCTCGAAACTTAACAAAAGAGCTTCCATCGTTACCTCTTCCTGTCTGGAAGGATTCCCCTATGCAAATAATTATTTATGGGAGTCATCCATGACTCATTCTCATGCTCGACCTTTAAGATCTAATTGACACCTATATGATCGATGCTTGGAGTCAACAATACTTCCACCGAAAATAGGCCATAAGCTGCGCATCTCCAGAACTGGCCAGATTGGCCAGTGAGTCGATCTTCGTGTTTTCCTCTTTGGGAATATGCGTTATTGTGTAATATTCAATGTCACAGAGCAGCTCAAGGATCCAGTTTAGATAAGTATCCAGCCTTGCTCCTTTCGCCTAAAACTCCTTCCTGACTTGACACGCCACCAGTTGGGAATCACAAAAGATCGTAAAGTTTTAACTCCCAATTCCTTGGAAACTTTGTGTCCAGTAATCAATGCTTCGTACTCTGCTTCATTGTTTATTGTAGGAAAATCGAGCTTCAAGGCATAACAAATTGAACGTTCCTCAGGAGTGACAAGTACAACTCCAACAACGGAACAACATTTGTTTGATGCCTCATCCGTGTAAATCTTCTACCTAGCATTTTGCTAACCACTACTCTCCGGTGCATCATCTCGTGTAGTTAACTCAGCTATGAAATCCACCAAAGCTTAGCCCTAGATAGCCCTTTCGAGGGTGATAGGTTATATCATATTGTAAGCAGAGTAAATATCCAACAACAAGAAAGGCACGACCCACGCTTGCTTGCGGTCACCCTCTCTAAGTACCACCAGTAGTTCCACATATCTTACTAGCTTTGTAGCTATCCTATGAAATCCTTGGATTCAAGATTTAAATGGTTTTAAGTCTTTGTCCTATAGAAGCATCTGGTCATAGATTTTTTTGAATAAAATGTTGATTGAACTCCCACGTTAACTAGCATCTTTTGAATAATAGCAAGGCCAATCATGGTCGTAATCATGAGCGGGTCAATCGTTAGGGCTTTCACCCCATCGGAATCTCTGTTTTGAAAAATGATATCATCTGTTGTGGTCCTTAATTGTTTTGCCGGAGTTCCATCCTCTGCCGACAAACTACTCTCATTCTCGATATGCCATACCTATCCATCTCATTCAAACTCTTATCGAAGTTGGATGTGGTCCACCAATGATTGTATTTATCACCAAACATTTTTCAAACTGCTTAGGCTCCTCACCACTATGACCAACTTTCCCTTGCTGGGATTTCAACCTACGAGGGTTAGAGTTTCCTTGCCTGCCATCCTGTAGGGCTTTCATAAATTGTAGCAGTTTCTTCTTTCGAATTAGCTCCTTAATCATATTATAAAAGTTCCTGCATTCATTTGTGTTATGACTATGCGTCTTATGAAATCAGCAGAACTTGCCAAAACCCTTCTCCTTCTTAATTGACTCTCTCGAAGTCGCTTCTTATATGCTCGGTACCTTGACATGCCAGAAAGATATTCTGAATTGAGTTATTCAACTCGGTATAATTGTCATATTTAGGGATCCTGAGATGATTACTATTATCTGGCTTTTGCTTTCCGGCCCTATTGTCATTCTATTTTCGACCACCGCTCTTATTGCCAACATTCACATCCACATTCACAGAACTCCCTCCGAACTATTTTACAACAATGTTGCTCTGTATCACTTCAGCTGAACTCCCAGCCTCACCTCTTTGGGGACAATTATGTACCTTCTCTAAATGCCGGAACTGATTAGCCTTTCTATAGAAAATGTCCATCATCGACAGGGGTTTCATTTCCAATCACTTCCTAAAGTTGGTCTTAGGATGAATCCCTCTGATCAATGCCATCACATTATGTCATCGTTGGGATTTTTCACTTCCATCACAGCTGTATGGAACCGATTAAAGAAATCTTTTAATGACTCTCCAGCTCCTTGAAAGTGGTTTGATAATTACATAACATCTTTCAAACATGAAGTGTGTGAAAGGAATTGCACCATAAATTTTCACAACTCAGTGAAGGGCAATATGGAACTCAATGGGAGCCGAGTGAACCACATCGTTGCTACCCCTTTTAGGAAAATGGGAAAACAATAACATCTCATAGACTCAGATGCTCCAGCAGAGTCCATATGCTACTCGTACTTCATCAAGTACTTCCTCGAATATATTTTTCCACCGTACAGTGCATTGTTGGTGTTACGAACCTCCATAGATACTTCATTGGTAGTATGCTCCTAGTAAACGAATTCTGACTAGAAGAAATACCCCATTCATCGTTGCTTTTGAATCGATTTTCACTTACAAGTCTCCTGACTATACCTTCTAAGTGCTTTGAATCTACAGGTTCGATTGAATGACGGTAATCGAGGTTTGCCCCGACTGTTTAACCCAACAAACACTCTCGGGTAGGCTCTCGATACCTAGGCTCTCCTAACTTTAAGAGACTCATTCATCTAGTTGTGAGAAAATGCATATTACGGATCTTAAGGCAAAGATTAACACTAGAGGGGGGTGAATAGTGTTAATAAAGAATTACTAAATCTTTTTAATTTATGCTAATTTAGACACAAAAGTATGCAGTATACAGACATAGATACGATCACAGAAACAATCACATATGCAGAAATAAAATAAAAGCAGTAAAGGAAAGAACACACCGGATTTATACTTGTTCGGAGTTACCCTACATCCAGTCCCGCAACACAAGTATGGATTTCCTTTTAAAAGCAATTGTATAATTACACCCTCGGTTTCAAGACTATGAGGTACACCCTCCAGAATTTCGATCCTCTGGGTAGAGATACTTGATTTCCGGGCCACAAGTTTACCCAATTGATTTACCAAGGCTACAATCACACCTTCTCCCTTTTGATTGATTTCCAAGGCTATAATCACACCTTTTCTCGCTTAATAGATTACAAAGAAGTCTATAACTCTGAATAGCACTGAGAATCTTGTAGAGATAGTGATAGAGAATCAAACTAGAAGTAATCGAGTATGATTCAATGTTGATTTCGGCAGAGTAATGATAAGAATATGTATTAAGAAATGAGGAAGAAGAAGAGGAGTGAAAACCAGAAAATTATGATTGAAAATTCGTTGAAACTGACCCCTATTTATAGAAGAACAACAGCCATGACCATTCATGAAGAGTTATGGCGAATAGACACTTCTTCTGAAATTTGAATTTTTGAATCAAACTATCACCATGTCGACATGGTCATTCTAGGCATGTCGACATCCCAAAGGATTTTTTGGTGTTTTTTATTTTCTTTGAAAATAACCTTTATCTTATATAAAAACTATTTTAAACTTTATAAATATACTTGACTATAGTTAAAATTCATAAGTAAATATAAAGAATAATATATATAGATTTTAACTATAACTTTATATTTAAATCTAAGTATAAATATTTAAAAGTTAAATATATTATTTAAAAAGATAGTTTAAAATCAGGAGTAATTTGACTTTGAAAATAAAGATGTTTTTTAGGCTAAAATTATTTAAAATCAGGATCGAGGGTTTTGAATCTTTTAAAAGGAAAGTTTTGAAAACATTTTGAAAATAGGATATAATTTTGAAAAATCATTTTGAATAAAAGTCAGCGGATACAAAACAATGTTCCATTAGATTTTTCGTAGGTTCCATCCTACATAGGGTTCCATCCCTTTAACGGGCTCGAAGTGGATTCCATTCCACGAATAAATTAGATTTTAAGATGTCAGTGCTTTTCTATGAGTTTTAACAAAAATTCCTAATAATAATAAAAAAATACTTATCCTTGAAATCTTGAACTCTTGATAGTCTCGATAATCACGAGTCTTCTATCTTGATATTTTATCTTGATATTCTGAATCTCTATACTGTATAGTCTTCATTCTTAGTACCTGCATAGTTAAATCCGGCATATACGTACATATCTAAACTTATAATGTTAGTATTTATATTTTATAATCTGTTCTAAGGTTGTTATCATCAAACCATCATCTCACGGACTAACAATCTCCCCCTTTTTGATGATGACAACCTTTGTTTATAAAATATTATTTCTATCCTAATAACTCCCCCTAAAACTAACATTTCCCCCTTAATCTATACCTAACTATCCTATTTTATATTTCTCCCACTTTGTCATCAACAAAAACTTTATCTAAACTAGATAACTCCAAACTATTTAACTCCCCCTAAAACTATTACTCTATGACATGTGATTATAATGATAGTGTTATCATAAATAATTAACACTTAAATCTAATACTAAAACATAGTCCTAAACTATTAACTATCCTAACTAAGAATTCACAATAATACTTATAATAAAAACACATATAAGAACACGAGTTATTTATTACGTATATGTTTGTATTTATATTTGCGTTTGGAAAACATAAAAACACAAACAACAACGGAAGGAAAGAGAAGAAACTAATGTGTGTTTCTGAACATGGGAGATCTATGAATCGAACAGTTTGGATAGTGGAAACAGAAATTTCCACGTTGTTCGACAAGATTCCCATTTTTTTCGAAACACACTTCTCCAACACACACTACTTGGTCATCATCCTCCTCGTGTGCTTCTTCCATGGGTTCTTCTTTTTCTTCTTCGTCGTTGGCCTCTTGTTCTTGATTGAGTGAAGAGTCTTCATCGATCAAGAGAGGGTTGGCCTGGTTGTTCATTAGGAATTTTTGCAAATTCCTAAGAATTTTGCCTTGCCTTTCCTGTTCCTTTTCCATACGAAGTTGTGTTACTTGAATTTTAGTTAACATCTGAAGTACATCAATCATAGACTCCTCTATTTCGTTACACGAGCAAGAGTAGTGCATTGTAACAACCCTGTATTTTGTGATTTTTTTTTATATTTTAATTATTTTAATTAAATTTTTGATTTAAAAACTTATTTTATTTATTTTGAATGATAAACTTTAGTTTTGGTATGAATTATCATTCCAAAGCATGACTAAAAAGAATATTTTCCAAAAAGTGAATTTTTGGTCAAAATAGTCAAACTTTGACTTTTAATTTAAATTTTTAAAAGTTTAAAAATTAAAATTTTATCTTTTATTATGAAAATAGATTTAATAACATGAATACCACTTTTCGTTTCGATAAAAACGGATTTAAATTGTGAAAGTTATACTGTTTTCAATATTGTGTGTACATTGAATTATTTAACAATTTTCTTTATGTTAAATTTTATAAATTATATATTTTTAATTATCAAATCATGTTATAATATGTGTTATATGACATATTAGATATATATTCTATTTTAAAAAAAAAATTTAGTGATGTTAGAATTTTTCCAAAGTTTACAGTGTTGATTTCTTTTTTTTTAGGCTGTTTTCTTATTTTCTGCTATTTTCTTCATCAAAATTATATTTAAATTTAATTTTATATATTTTATTTTGTGAATTAATTTTTAATTTTTGTGATTATCTTTATTTATAAATATTTTTCAAGTATATAAAAAATTTCCAAAGTGCATTGAATTTATTTCTAATTTTAAAGTCTACTTCGCAATTTTAAGCCATTTTCTTAATTCAAATCCTATTTAATTAAAATTTAATTATTTATTTTATTTTATAAATGATAAATAAATTATTTTATTTCAAAATTTTTCTTTAGAATATTTTTAAAATGAAGTAGATATTTTCCCAAAGCTATTGATGTTTTAATTGTAATTTTTGAACCCTATTTTCAATTTTTAAGCAATCTCCTTAATTCTTTTTATATTTTCTTTAAATTTAATTATATGTTTTTATTTTATTTCACTTTATTTCGGTTTTTAGATGTACTTGCTGAATTTTATTTTTACTTGATTTAAAAGAAAAGGAAGTACGGAAGGTTTTAAAAACTAAGAAACGTAAAGTCGTTTCGCCGTTTCTTTTACCGTTTCTTTTTCAATCAATGCATCAATTTATTGTAGCCGTTCCTTTTCTTTTTCTTATTCACGTGAAAGTTTCTCATTCCATCAATAATACACATCCATTTCAGATCTGAGCAAAGAAAAATAAGCAATGGCCTCTCATCCTCCTCTCATTTTTCTACTTCTTCTTCTTTGTTTTGCTTGATTTTTGCCATGACCTCTCATTGCTTTGTTTGGCCCAACACCTCCACCATCTCCTCCACCGACCACCACCACTTCCTTCCCATATCATACATGACCAAAACCCTTCCTCCTCTGACCAGCAAGTTCCATGACCATCCCATGATGCGAAATCCACAAAAACTATGTTAAAACTCCTTAAATAGCATGTCTAGCCACCTAGTCTTCATCACCATCACCTTAGATGACCTTGGACACCTCCTATTGCTCCACCACCACCTTGACACACCCCTAACCATCACCTTCATCCTCTGTCCAGGTCTGAAACATTCCATAGCCGAGCCATAGATCCATGTGGCATAGCCTAAAATGAACCAAAAACCCACTATTTGCATAAGCCTCTTCATATTCATGCATAGTAACTCCTCCACCACTTCAATACCTTGTAGCCATGCCTTATAGGACCCAAACCTGAACCAAAGTATGTCCAAACCTGAGCCAAAACATTTCCTAAGCCGTGCTATAAAGTGTAGAAGGCAAGACAAAAGACTGTGTATTCGTATCTCTTTTTATTTCAAAGTTATTCCTATTCAATGTTGTATTGAATTATAATTTTATTTTGTTTTGTTTTGGGTTGTAACACAAAGCTTGAATCTCTTCCCACTTGAGCCTATTGTTGTGTCATCGTGCCTTCTGGAATCCGTTGTGTCATTTGTATTGCAATCTCCAGCACAAAAAGGTGAGTAAAGCTCACACGACATTTATACTTATGCAGTTGTGAAACAACAACAACCGAATGTGGAGAATTAAATATGATGTTATAACTACCATGTGATTATTTATATATGATGTTAAACCTGTTAAATTTCATGTCATATCATCTGTTATTATATATATGATGTTACTGTTCATTTTTGTATATGTTTATCACACTGCAAGTTCCCTGTAGATTAGAAATTACTACGGGTTGAAATGATACATACCCGAACGAACTTTAGAATAGGGGAAAATTCGTTATGGGCTGAAATGATAGGCCTGAATGATTTTTAACTTATTTTATTTACTTGGGACCGCGTGATTGAAATGATAAAACCCGGATTTTTCTTTGTATATTATGGGTTGAAATGATATATTACCCGTATCACTTTACCTAGCGTAGAAAATTATATACACGCCCGTAGTTAAAATATGTTTTTCTAAAAATTTTAAAATATTTTAGAAATTTAATTATTATAATATTTGATTTGAAAATTAATAAAAATATAACTTTTGCAAAGTATTATTTATTTTCTGGAAATCTATAAGTTAAATAAATTATGGAAAAGTTAGAAAATATGAATGTAAGTTATTTTGGAAATTTTGATTTAATTTTTAATGGAATTTAAATTAAATTTTAAAATATGATAAATTTATGATATTTTGAATTTAAATTAATTTAAAATGATTTTATAACATATTAATGATTTTTGAATACAGTTAAAATGTTAGTGAGTGAATATTGAGTTGAATTTGGAAATATAACTTAAATTGGAATTTATGAATTTGGTTTAAAAGTGAAATTTTAAGTTAAGTTAAATAAAATGGAATTAAGTTATATTTGAAATTTTAAACTTAAGTGTTAAGTTGAAATTTAATGTAATGAACTTAAATTTAAATGTTGAAATTTAATAAGTGAATTATTAATAAATATTGTTTTTTGAAAGGAAACTTAACTTTATAAAATCATGAATTTAAGGAAAATTAAACGATGCTTATAAATGTGAAAATGTATGATTTTATAAGTTAAAAATGATTTAAATAAAAAATTAAGTGTTTGTGAAATTCTATTGAATATTTGAAGTTGATTAACAGCATTAAATGTCGTCTTTTGCTAAATTGAATTGTTTTGAATGTAACTTTCTGTAGCATTTTCCAAATGCTGCAAAACTTGAATTTTCATTGTTTTTATAAATTTAAGTGCATAAATGAACATTGAAAAGTTTAAATTTTGGAATTTAATAATTTAATTATTAAATGTAATAACTTTATTTTTATGATTTAAAATGGAGTAATTTGTTTTGAAATATAACTATTTGATATATTAAAATGATTGAAATATGGTTTTGAAAAGATATGATATTTTGATATATTAAAATGATTTGAAATGTGGTACTGAAAGATATGATATTTTGATATATTAAAATGATTTGAAACGAAGTTTTGAAAGATATGATATTTTGATATAAAATGATTTGAAAAATGGAGTTTTGAAAGATATGACATTTTGATATTAAAATGATTCGAAAAGAAGTTCTGAAAGATACGATATTTCGGAAATGAAGCTTTGAAAGGTTATGATATTTTGATATATTAATATGATTTGAAAGGAAGTTTTGAAAGGATATGATAGTTTAATATATTGAAATGGTTAGAAATGACTTGATATTTATTTTGATAAATATTTGAATCGAAAGATATGGTATGATGATATATTGAAATGGTTTGGAAATGATTTAATCTTTATTTTGATAAAGATTTGGGTTGAAATGACATTTTATTTTTGAAGTATAAAATATTGTTTTAAAGTTATAACTACGGGTTATAATAACGATTGGTTGTTAAAGAGACCGGGATCGGATATTGTTTTATAGCCGGCCAATACCAAAACCCACTTTAACAACTGTGTACGCGGTGGAGATTCCAGAACGAAGTAGGACGGTAGCGACGTTCTCGAGGTATATTACGTGGACCCAACTCCCGTGAGTTGGCATAAATGACTAAAACAGGAGCTATACCGGGCTACGCAAAGGGTCGCGCCCTTTCATCGAGCATGCTCCATCGGAAACCATTCTATTATTTTTGCGATTCGATATGTGGCGCCACTTTGATTCGGGGGTACTGTTCGAGGTGGGTGGAAGCTGCTGGCTTGCCGTCACCACCGGTCCGGGAGTGCAAATGGTGTATCCATCCTGGCATTGCCTCGCGTGCCGTGTCATCTACTTATATCGAGCCCACTACGATTTTGGTTTTAAAGATCCGACCGCGTTAAGGTTCACCATCCCCTTAGCGCTATTTTCTATATGGTTATACTTTACTGATTAGAGACTACTGTATATAGCGTATATTACTACATAGTAAATAGTTTAACGGATCCTTAGAGGATGGGCGGTCCCAAGCATCTTCTAATTTACCTGTACTTTTACTACATTTCACTTGAGTTGGTTTACATTGTATAAGTATGTATGTCCTGACTCGAGTGTTTGTATTTTTATTTACGCTCGGGTCAGCCTGAGTTATTCACAGATTTGGATTCCACTTCTGGAGATTTGAATCGCTGGAGATTATCTGCTTATGTAGTCTTATCTATTTCAGTTCGGTTGTTCTATTCATCTTGTACTTGGTTATCATATCGAAACTTATGTTGTACTTTATTTCTTCTGTTGTATCTTATGAAACTCTGATATATTTATATAGTAGCTTCATGAACTACTATCTCTTTTACTTCCGCTGCATTATTATTACTCTGTGTCTGTGATCTGTGATTTTTATTTACTGTATATTCTGAGATTTTCCAAATTTTTATTTACAACGCGGTATTTTGAGCAATTCAATTCCGGCATGAATGTCTACCTATACACTTATAATGGATGCGAATGGTTGAAAATACCTGGTTGTTACAGTTGGTATCAGAGTTTTGGTAGCTCTAGGCAAAACTCAGCACATGGAGTAAATGTATTTACAGAATCACTTTCATTCGAGTTTGAATCTCTTCCTTTTTGACTCAATTCCTTTGAATTTTTGAACGTTCCCTACGGTTCCAAAATCCATTCGTATCCCTCACTATTCATCTTCTTTTGACTCCGGAGTATTCCATAACTCCGCTTTGGATGATCTTTTTAGTGAGTCGGCGGTCACGCCAATTTCAAATTGAATTGTAAAAGGGTGAAACTCCTCTACAATTAGCATCGATTCACCAAAGATTTATATCTATCCTTGGTTTAGATGCTAATATCTTTTGTTATCCCAAACTCTAACTCTTGAGATCGAATGTAGATTTACCCCAAAAAAAATCCACAATTATCTTATTATTTAAGTCACGGTTGACCCAGTTAAGGTTGCCCGCGATTTATTTAAGCTTATCCACCTCCTTACTCTGTTATTTAATCATCTTGTCTTTTGTTTCCAATCTATTCTTCCAAACATTTTGAATTGTGCCTGTATATCTATGTTTTGGTTTATATATTGTGTTGTTTGGGCTGTTGATGTTGATTTGGGTTTCCGATCGATTCGTCTGATCAACGCTATCGATAGGATTTCTAAAACACATTGACCGAACAAACTGACACAATATATTTTAAAATTTTGGTTAATGAAATAAATTTTGATATATAAGTAAATTTATGGAACTTAATAAACTGATTTAAAATTGATTATTTGAAATGATAATACTTAATTTATCATTTGTTGTTCTATAAATGAATTTATAGATGGTTGTTTATAAATTGATTTGGGAACTGAAATGAATTTAGAACAAGAAATCCGAGAATTTAATTTCCGATGGTTTCAAACCTTGTGTTTAAGTTTCAAAGTATATTATTTAAAGTATTTTCGAATAAGAATATGTTTCCAAAGGATTTTAAAGTTTAAAAATTAGTGCTCTTCTCTTTGTCGCTGGGAAATAATTTCGGTGATGGCTTCAGCATCATCGACATTCATTTTCGAGTTTCAAAGTGAAGAGACCGCTCTGTAGACTTACTACAGCTTTGTTTTGGTAAATCAAAATGATTTGAATTGAATTTCTAAAATATGACTTGATTTATAATATATATAGACATATGATTTAAATTTGATTCGATAAATTATGTACATACATTTATTTATCTCTAAATGGGTTGAAGAAATCGGGAATTTAATTCTTAAATTTTATTTTTAAAGAATAATTTCAATTATAAAAAGAAAATCAAAATTTTATGAATAAATGATTTAAGTTTGAAATGATTGAATTGGAAAGTTTTATTTGTATAACACTCAATTGCATTCCAATATAACTTACCTTAATTTTAGAAGTTAACAATGTAATTGGATAATGTACAATATAAAAAGATTTATAAATAAAATTTGAGTGGTTATAATAAATGTTATATACTTAAATTTTAATTATAAAATGATTAACCGAGGTAAATATAATAAAGGGTAATTGAATAGCTTACAATAAAATAATGTTAAAAGAACTAAGAATAAAAGAAAGCAGTTATAATAAGTGTAAGTATGTTTAACATAAGTGATAAATATATTGGGAGGAATAAATTTAATTTTAATTACGAATAGAGAAGAATAAAATGTATTAAGTACATTATGAGTGTAATAAATGATTATTTTTCAAACCCATGGTTTTAAAAATTGTTAATTTAAGATGATTGGGTAATAGAATAATGAAATTTGAGATAGTTAACGATTTATTTAACTTATAAAAAAATTTAAGTTGAAATTTCCATGCTTTCAAATTTATTTCCTTATTTTGTTTTTTAAATTATCTTTTGTTGTCCTTATTATTCTTATCTTCCTATAGACTGGTCTAGGCATCTTTCTATAATCTTTCTATTTAGAAATCTTTCTATAATCTTTAATAAATATGCACCTTGTTAAACTTACCTATCACAATAGTTATCATGTATAATTTCCTTCTCCTTGTCATCTTGTCCTAACCTTGTTTCAATCTATCTTTTTCTGTGCTTTCCCGTACCCTATTCCTTTTCGGGGACGAAAAGTTTTGAGTGGGGGAGAGTGTAACAACCCTGTATTTTGTGATTTTTTTAATTATTTTAATTAAAATTTTGATTTAAAAACTTATTTTATTTATTTTGAATGATAAACTTTAGTTTTGGTATGAATTATCATTCCAAAGCATGACTAAAAAGAATATTTTCCAAAAAGTGAATTGTTGGTCAAAATAGTCAAACTTTGACTTTTAATTTAATTTTTAAAAGTTTAAAATTTTAAATTTTATCTTTTATTATGAAAATAGATTTAATAACATGAATACCACTTTTAGTTTCGATGAAAACGGATTTAAATTGTGAAAGTTACACTGTTTTCAATATTGTGTGTACATTGAATTATTTAACAATTTTCTTTATGTTAAATTTTATAAATTATATTTTTAATTATCAAAACATGTTCTAATATGTGTTATATGACATATTAGATATATATTATATTTTAAAAACATTTTTTTAGTGATGTTAGAATTTTTCCAAAGTTTACCGTGTTGATTTCTTCTTTTAGGCTGTTTTCTTATTTTATGTTATTTTCTTCATCAAAATTATATTTAAATTTAATTTTATAAATTTTATTTTGTGAATTCATTTTTATTTTGTGTGCTTATCTTTATTTATAAATATTTTTCAAGTATATAAAAATTTTCCAAAGTGCATTGAATTTATTTCTAATTTTAAAGTCTACTTCGCAATTTTACGCCATTTTCTTAATTTAAATCCTATTTAATTAAAATTTAATTATTTATTTTATTTTAGAAATTATAAATAAATTATTTTATTTCAAAGTTTTTCTTTAGAATATTTTTAAAATGAAGTAGATATTTTTCCAAAGCCATTGATGTTTTAATTGTAATTTTTGAACCCTGTTTTCAATTTTTAAGCAATTTCCTTAATTCATTTTATATTTTCTTTAAATTTAATTATATATTTTTATTTTATTTCACTTTATTTCGGTTTTTAGATGTACTTGTTGAATGTTATTTTTTTTACTTGATTTAAAAGAAAAGAAAGTATGAAAGGTTTTAAAAGCTAAGAAACGTAAAGTCGTTTCACCGTTTCTTTTACCGTTTCTTTTTCAATCAATGCATCAATTTATTGTAGCCGTTCCTTTTCTTTTGCTTATTCACGTGAAAGTTTCTCATTCCATCAATAATACACATCCATTTTAGATCTGAGCAAAGAAAAATAAGCAATGGCCTCTCTTCCTCCTCTCATTTTTCTACTTCTTCTTCTTTGTTTTGCTTGATTTTTGTCATGACCTCTCATTGCTTTGTTTGGCCTAACACCTCCACCATCTCCTCCACCGACCACCACCACTTCCTTCCCCACATCATACACGACCAAAACCCTTCCTCCGCTGACCAGAAAGTTCCATGACCATAACATGATGCGAAATCCACAAAAACTATGTTAAAACACCTTACAAAGCATGTCTAGCCACATAGTCTTCATCACCATCACCTTAGATGACCTTGGCCACCTCCTATTGCTCCACAACCACCTTAACACACCCCTAACCATCACCTTCATCCTCTTTCCAGATATGAAACGTGCCATAGCCGAGCCATAGATCCATGTAGCCTATCCCAAAATGAACCAAAAACCCACTATTTGCATAAGCCTCTTCATATTCATGCATAGTAACTCCTCCACCACTTCAATACCTTGTAGCCATGCCTTATAGGACCCAAACCTGAACCAAAGTATGTCCAAACCTGAGCCAAAACATTCCCTAAGCCGTGCTAGAAAGTGTAGAAGGCAAGACAAAAGACTGTGTATTCGTATCTCTTTTTATTTCAAAGTTATTCCTATTCAATGTTGTATTGAATTATAATTTTATTTTGTTTTGTTTTGGGTTGTAACACAAAGCTTGTATCTCTTCCCACTTGAGCCTATTGTTGTGTCATCGTGCCTTCTGGAATCCGTTGTGTCATTTGTATTGCAATCTCCAGCACAAAAGGGTGAGTAAAGCTCACACGACATTTATACTTATGCAGTTGTGAAACAACAACAACCGAATGTGGAGAATTAAATATGATGTTATAACTACCATGTGATTATTTATATATGATGTTAAACCAGTTAAATTTCATTTCATATCATCTGTTATTATATATATGCTGTTACTGTTCATTTTTGTATATGTTTATCACACTGCAAGTTCCCTGTAGATTAGAAATTAGTACGGGTTGAAATGATACATACCCGAACGAACTTTAGAATATGGAAAAATTCGTTATGGGCTAAAATGATAGGCCTGAATGATTTTTAACTTATTTTATTTACTTGGGACTGCGGGTTTGAAATGATAAAACCCGGATTTTTCTTTGTAAATTACGGGTTGAAATGATATATTACCCGTATCACTTTACCTAGCGTAGAAAATTATACACACGCCCGTAGTTAAAATATGTTTTTCTAAAAATTTTAAAATATTTTAGAAATTTAATTATTATAATATTTGATTTGAAATTTAATAAAAATATAACTTTTGCAAAGTATTATTTATTTTCTGGAAATCTATAAGTTAAATAAATTATGGAAAAGTTAGAAAATATGAATCTAAGTTATTTTGGAAATTTTGATTTAATTTTTAATGGAATTTAAATTAAATTTTAAAATATGATAAATTTATGATATTTTGAATTTAAATTAATTTAAAATGATTTTATAACATATTAATGATTTTTGAATACAGTTAAAATGTTAATGAGTGAATATTGAGTTGAATTTGGAAATATAACTTAAATTGGAATTTATGAATTTGGTTTAAAAGTGAAATTTTAAGTTAAGTTAAATAAAATGGAATTAAGTTATATTTGAAATTTTAAACTTAAGTGTTAAGTTGAAATTTAATGTAATGAACTTAAATTTGAATGTTGAAATTTAATAAGTGAATTATTAATAAATATTGATTTTTGAAAGGAAACTTAACTTTATAAAATCATGAATTTAAGGAAAATTAAATGATGCTTATAAATGTGAAAATGTATGATTTTATAAGTTAAAAATGATTTAAATAAAAAAATTAGTGTTTGTGAAATTCTATTGAATATTTGAAGTTGATTAACAGCATTTTTAAATGCTGTCTTTTGTTAAATTGAATTGTTTTAAATGTAACTTTCTGTAGCATTTTCCAAATGCTGCGAAACTTGAATTTTTATTGTTTTAATAAATTTAAATGCATAAATGAACATTGAAAAGTTTAAATTTTTGGAATTCAATAATTTAATTATTAAATGTAATAACTTCATTTTTATGATTTAAAATGAAGTAATTTGTTTTGAAATATAACTATTTGATATATTAAAATGATTGAAATGTGATTTCGAAAAGATATGATATTTTGATATATTAAAATGATTTGAAATGTGGTACTGAAAGATATGATATTTTGATATATTAAAATGATTTGAAACGAAGTTTTGAAAGATATGATATTTTGATATAAAATGATTTGAAAAATGGAGTTTTGAAGGATATGACATTTTGATATTAAAATGATTCGAAAAGATGTTCTGAAAGATATGATATTTTGGAAATGAAGCTTTGAAAGGTTATGATATTTTGATATATTAATATGATTTGAAAGGAAGTTTTGAAAGGATATGATAGTTTAATGTATTGAAATGGTTAGAAATGACTTGATATTTATTTTGATAAATATTTGAATCGAAAGATATGGTATGATGATATATTGAAATGGTTTGGAAATGATTTAATCTTTATTTTGATAAAGATTTGGGTTGAAATGACATTTTATTTTTGAAGGATAAAATATTGTTTTAAAGTTATAACTACGGGTTATAATAACGATTGGTTGTTAAAGAGACCGGGATCAGATATTGTCTTATAGCCGGCCAATACCGAAAACCACTTTAACAACTGTTTATGCGGTGGAGATTCCAGAACGAAGTAGGATGGTAGCGACGTTCTCGAGGTATATTACGTGGACCCAACTCCCATGAGTTGGCATAAATGACTAAAACAGGAGCTATACCGGGCTACACAAAGGGTTGCACCCTTTCATCGAGCATGCTCCATCGGAAACCATTCTATTACTTTTGCGATTCGATATGTGGCGCAACTTTGATTCGGGGGTACTGTTCGAGGTGAGCGGAAGCTGCTGGCTTGCCGTCACCACCGGTCCGGGAGTGCAAACGGTGTATCCACCCTGGCATTGCCTCGCGTGCCGTGTCATCTTCTTTTATCGAGCCCACTACGATTTTGGTTTTAAAGATCCGACCGCGTTAAGGTTCACCATCCCCTTAGCGCTATTTTCTATATGATTATACTTTACTGATTAGACACTACTGTATATAGCGTATATTACTACATAGTAAATAGTTTAGCAGATCCTTAGAGGATGGGCGGTCCCAAGCATCTTCTAAGTTACCTGTACTTTTACTACAGTTCACTTGAGCTGGTTTACATTGTATAAGTATGTAAGTCCTGACTAGAGTGTTTGTATTTTAATTTACGCTCGGGTCAGCCTGAGTTATTCATAGATTTGGATTCCACTTCTGGAGATTTGAATCGCTGGAGATTATCTGCTTATGTAGTCTTATCTATTTCAGTTCGGTTGTTCTATTCATCTTGTACTTGGTTATCATATTGAAATTTCTGTTGTACTTTATTTCTTCTGTTGTATCTTATGAAACTCTGATATATTTATATAGTAGCTTCATGAACTACTGTCTCTTTTACTTCCGCTGCATTATTATTACTCTGTGTCTGTGATCTGTGATTTTTATTTACTATATATTCTGAGATTTTCCAAATTTTTATTTACAATGCGGTATTTTGAGCAATTCAATTCCGGCATGAGTGTCTACCTATACACTTATAATGGATGTGAATGGTTGAAAATACCTGGTTGTTACATGCATTGGAATGGACCAGAAGTAGGAGAGGGAAATGAGAAAGTTGATTTTTTGTTTGATTTTGAGGATGAAACCATGATTTTATTTATTTCAGAAGAGAGAATGAAGAGAAAACAGAGAGAATGAAAAGTCGAAATTGAGAAGAATATATAGCTAAATTTTTGAATTTTGGTGGGAATTTTTTTTAAAAAAAATCAAAAACGTTATATGTCGACATGTATACCTAGGGGATGTCGACATGGCCTTTTTAAAATTTAACTCCTTGATTTATTTTGATACCAATTGTTAATTATACTTGTTATTTATATTTTATATTTCAGTTATAGAACAAATTCCTAATTCTCTTTTAATTTAGTAAATATTGATTCATTTAAAGGTTTTGTTAAGATATCAGCAATTTGATTTTTAGAATTGATATAATCGAGAGTAACTACTTCCTTGCTTATATTATCTCTGAGAAAATGATGTCTGATATCAATATGTTTAGTTCAAGCATGTTGATTAGTATTTTTGGATAAATTTATCGCACTCGTATTGTCACAATAAATTGGAGATTTTGAGAAATTTAAACCAAAATTTTTAAAGTTTGTTGCATATATATTACTTGAGAACAAGCCAAAGAAGCAGAAATATACTCTGTTTCAGTTGTTCATAAAGAAATTGTGTTTTGCTTTTTACTAAGCCAAGAAATCAGAGAATGCCCCAAAAAGTGACAAGTCCCACTTTTATCTTTTCGATCTGATTTACAACCAACATAGTCAGCATCACAGTAAGATACTAAGTCAAAAGAATCGTTTTTGGGGTAGAATAAACCATAATCAGACGTGTCTTTAACATATCTTATGATTCGTTTCACGGCTTTTAAGTGAGTCTCTTTAGGTTGGGATTGATATCAAGCACAGAGACAGACACTATGCATGATATCAGGTCTACTAGCAGTAACATAGAGTAATGAGCCAATCATTCCTCTATATAATTTTTGATCTACATCTTTCGAGAGATCTTCTTTACTAAGGTACTCATTGGTTGCCATGGGAGTGGGTTTTCCACTCGCAGTGGTCAAACCAAATTTACTAATTAGGTCTTTAGCATATTTTTCTTGACTAATAAAGATACCATTATCTAATTTTTTTATTTGTAATCCTAAAAAGAAATCTAATTCACCCACATGAACTTGTACTAGTTGAATATCATTTTTATTTCTTTTAATAAAAAGAGTATTATCTACTTTACCAATTTCAAAATTAGATTACAATAAATAAGATCTTTGTCTATCATACCAGGCTCTAGGAGCTTGTTTTAGACCATAAAGTGCTTTTTTAAGTTTGTAAACATGATTCGGTAATTTATCATTTTCAAAAGGTGGTGGTTGTTCGACATATACTTCTTCTTTTACAAATCCATTTAAAAAGACGCTTTTAACATCTATTTGAAATAATTTAAAATTATTATGATTTGCGAAAGCAAGTAGAATCCTAATGGTTCCAATCTTGCAATGGGAGCAAAGGTTGCATCAAAATCTATTCCTTCTTGATAATAACCTTGAGCGACTAAACGAGCTTTATTTCTAACTACCTCTCCTTGTTCATTCATTTTATTTTTATAAACCCATTTAGTTCCAATTATAGTTTTATTTTCTGGTCTAGGAACAAGTTTCCAAACGTCATTTCTAGTAAATTGATTTAATTCTTCTTGCATAGCCAAAATCCATGAATCATCAGTTGATGCTTCTATTGGATTTTTGGATTCGATAGTTGATATAAAAGCTACATTACTCGTTTGACTTAGTTGATTTCTAGTTTTAACAACAGATTGCATACCTCCCAGTATATTTTCTATAGGGTGATCTTTTAAAAGTTTTGTCCTTTTATTAGGATGATCAATTTCATTATTAGCTTCAATAGGTTCTTGATTTTGAGTGATTAAATCCTCTTCATCATTTGTATCTTCAAAAATTTTGAAATTTTCATCAAATGAAACATGCATTGTTTCTTCAATGGTATTAGTTTTTAAATTAAACACCCTGTACGCTTTACTTCTATTAGAATATCCAATAGATACCTTTGTCGGATTTAGGATCAAATTTATCTAAATTATCTTTTGTATTTAGAATAAAGCATTTACTTCCAAAAATTCTGAAATAAGATCCCTTAGGTTTCTTTGAATAAAGAAGTTCATAAGATGTCTTAGCAGTTAGAGGTCTAATTAAAGTTCTATTCAAAATATAACAGGCGGTAGCAACTGTTCTGCCCAAAAATTCTTTGGTAAATTACTATCTGTAAGCATAGTTCTCGCACACTCTTGAATCATCCTATTTTTACGTTCTACTACTCCGTTTTGTTGTGGTGTTCTCGGAAATGAAAAATTGTGAGTTATTCCCTTTTTATTGCAGAATTCCACAAACCTTTCATTTTCAAATTCACCACCGTGATCACTTCGAATATTTATAATTTTTAGAGAAAATTGATTCTGAATTCTTTTTGAGAATGTCTTAAAATATTCAAAAGTATCACTTTTATGTTTCAGAAATATTGTCCATGTAAATCTAGAATAATCATCTACAATTACAAAGGCATATCTACTATAATTTATTGATAAAATTTGAGATGGACCAAATAAATCAAGATGAAGTAATTCAAGAGGTTTTGAAGTTGAAATCATATCTTTTAACTTAAAAGAATTTTTTCTAAGTTTTCCTAATTGACAAGCATCACATAAACTATCTACTTTAAAATTAATCTTAGGGAGACCTCTTACTAGATCATGTTTTGATAGTCTAGATAGGAGTTTGAAATTCAAATGCCCAAATCTCTTGTGCCAAATCCAAGGGTCACTTGTATTTGCCAATAGACACAGGTTATCATTTGAAACTTTCATACTAAGAATATATATATTCTTTTTCCTGACTCCCTCAAATATAATGGTTGAATTATTATCTTCAATGTGACATTTATCTTTTTCAAATTTAATTTTATAACCTTTATCACATAGTTGACTTATACTTAGCAGATTATGTTTCAGATTCTTAACTAGCAAAACATTAGTAATAGTAGGAGTTTTAGAATTACCGACTTTGTCGATGTCAATCACATATCCTTTTAAATTGTCTCCAAAGTTAACCAATCCTCCGTCTTTGTATATTATATCATTCAGTATATCTAGATTGCTAGTCATATGTCTAGAACATCCACTATTAAGTATCCATCTGTTCTTTTTGATCTGCACAATTTGTCCGTCGTGGATTGATTCCTCAACACCCATAAAGCATGATTCCTGCACATTAAACAATTTTGGTAGATAACTTGAATTTGAATATTGATTATATGCAGACTTATGAAACAATGATGATTTGAATACTTCTAAATTAGCATTAACGAATATATCCATTTTAAAAACTTTTCAAAAATCAGATTATGAAACTTTGAAAACCTTGCTCTGATACCAATTGTGAGAAATGTGAATTACGGATCTTAAGGCTAAGATTAACACTAGAGGGGCGGTGAATAGTGTTAATAAAGAATTACTAAATCTTTTTAATTTATGTTAATTTAGACACAAAAGTATGCAATATACAGACATATATATGATCACAGAAACAATCATAGATGCAAAAATAAAATAAAAGCAGTAAAGGAAAGAACACACCGGATTTTATACTGGTTCGGAGTTACCCTACATCCAGTCCCGCAACACAAGTACGGATTTCCTTTCAAAAGAAATTGTACAATTACACTCTCGGTTTCAAGGCTACGAGGTACACCCTTCAGAATTTCGATCCTCTGGGTAGAGATACTTGATTTTTGGGCCATAAGTTTACCCAATTGATTTACCAAGGCTACAATCACACCTTTTCTTTTTTGATTGATTTCCAAGGCTACAATCACACCTTTTCTCGCTTAATAGATTACAAAGAAGTCTATAACTCTGAATAGCACCGAGAATCTTATAGAGATAGTGATAGAGAATCAAACTAGAAGTAATCGAGTATGATTCAATGTTGATTTAGGCAGAGTAATGATAAGAATATGTATTAAGACATGAGGAAGAAGAAGAGGAGTGAAAACCAGAAAATTATGATTGAAAATTCGTTGAAACTAAACCCTATTTATAGAAGAACAATAGCCATGACCATTCATGAAGAGTTATGGCGAATAGACACTTCTTCTGAAATTTGAATTTTTGAATCAAATTGTCACCATGTCGACATGGTCATGCTAGGCATGTCGACATCCCAAAGGATTTTTTGATTTTCTTTGAAAATAACCTTTATCTTATATAAAAACTATTTTAAACTTTATAAATATACTTGACTATAGTTAAAATTCATAAGTAAATATAAAGAATTATATATATAGATTTTAACTACAATTTTATATTTAAATCTAAGTATAAATATTTAAAAGTTAAATATATTATTTAAAAAGATAGTTTAAAATCAGAAGTAATTTGACTTTGAAAATAAAGATGTTTTTGAGGCTAAAATTATTTAAAATCAGGATCGAGGGTTTGGAATCTTTTAAAAGGAAAGTTTTGAAAACAGGATATAATTTTGAAAAATCATTTTGAAGTTAGCAGATACAAAACAATGTTCCACTAGATTTTTCAAAGGTTCCAGCCTACTTAGGGTTCTATCCCTTTAACAGGCTCGAAGTGGATTCCATTCCACGAATAAATTGGATTTTAAGATGCCAGTGCTTTTCTACGAGTTTTAACAAAAATTCCTAACAATAATAAAAAATACTTATCCTTGAAATCTTGAACTCTTGCTAGTCTTGATACTCAAGAGTCTTCTATCTTGATATTTTATCTTGATATCTTGAATCTATCTAAACTTAAAATGTTAGTATTTATATTTTATAATCTATTCTAAGGTTGTCATCATCAAAACCATCATCTCACAGACTAACACTAGCAACCCCCATTTAATTCTCTTGCGTTGTATCATTAGCAGCAACTCAATTTTTTAGACTTTGATCATTAACATCATGTCCAAACGTCACACCCACGCCGCTGGCCAGAGGGGGAGGTCCAGCTCCAACATAAGTTGGATCGGTACTGATTTGTCGTCTTGGATCGGTACTGATTTGTCCTCTTAGATCAGTACCGATCTAAAAGTTTGAGCCACTTCTTTGTCTCATCCCTTGATTTGAGGTCCCAGTTGTGTTTCCCATCTTATTTCGCTTCCTATCTATTTGCAACTAAATTGGTCACAAAGACCCAAAAATAGTTCTTGCGGAGAAGTAGGTGAAGAAGAACAAAAGTAAACTAAGTAAATGAATTAACAAGTAATAGAGAATCAACTATAATCAAAGGCACATAAATTTATAGTGGTTCGGCATTATATGCCTACGTCCACTTTGAAGATTATCCTTTATCAATCACTTATAACTCTGATTACAGAAGCAGAGGGTAGCAAGTGCTTGATTAAATGGAGTCTAGAGTAATAAGCAGTGTAAAGATCCTGAAAATGAACCAAAAGGCTTGTATTTATAGGAAGAGATAATGAGATAATTCGCTAAGATTTTGCTAGAAGGCTCTCCAGTTCCATAGAAGCCCACCATAATGATCGGTGGCCTTAACTCGATGTTTAAGAATGATCGGCTATAGTTATGCCGATTGTTATTTTTGCCTCAAATGATGTGTGATCGTTTTTAGGGGTTCCCATGTGCCTCTTGAACATGCCCCTAAAATATGAAGTCATTCTAAGTTAAGATCACGAGATAGGGATCAACCCTTGTCACATTTGAGATGTTCACTGAGCTACACCGATCGACCGATGGGCTAAAATGATCAGCTATCTCCGTATCTCAAGGTCCTGACCTACGATCATTTTTATGGGCTCCATTCTTTAATATATCGATGTTCTAAAGTTTCAAATGGATTGGCCTTGTGGATTTTGAGATATCGATCAATCTTCGCTGATTTAAGCTGCTTTATGGATTGTTCTCGATCGACCCATATAAATCTTTGCTTTGTCCGTAATTCAAGCGTATGAACTCCGATCATCTTGAAATTTGAATTGTAACTTTATAGAACTATGCCAGTCACTTCATACTACTCGCATCTTGATTGGGACCTAGTCCAGATTTGCCCGACCATCGTCCACAATGTCGTATATAGTCGATTCTTATAGCTCATAACCATTCGTTCCTAGCCAAATCGATGATATTACGTCCTTGCCAAAAGGCAGGATAACATTTGCCTCCTAAAGGACGTCTTGTTTGGAACGTGACGTGCTTTGAACCGTCGCGAGCTAGAATCATCGGAAAGAAATCCATCAGATTTATCATATAGTTGTTATTCTTCCATCAAATTATTTTCTTGTGGAAGGTCATAATTTTCTTATTCATCATGACGCTTGGTCGATTTTCAATAGTATAAATACAAGATCATAACATGTTGGTGATCATCTTGTTTTGTTTCTGTCAGTTTCGAAGCTTCAACAACCTGGTTTTAATCTTTATGCGGTTGATTTTAGTTGAACATTTAATTTTTGTTAATTTCAAAGAATTGAATTTTGAAGCGTATACCAGCATGTATACGTGTTTTTACCCGACTCCTGATCACTTTTCCACGTTAATGGGTCTATGTCAATTTTTGATATTTTATAAACAATCTCTACCGATCGTTATTTCCATTTTTTGTGAAAACAATTATCATCGATCATTATTATTTCTCTCCTCTCTCTTTTTATTATTACTACTACCGATCGTTAGGATATATAGTTTGGATTGCTCAAAGTTGTGGAACGATCGATATAAAATCGTTACCATGAAATGGTCAGCATAATTTTGGGCCCACGAACAATCGTTATACGTCCTACCTGAATAAGCATCTGTACTTAGCCATTTTTCCTTCATCCTCTAGTTCATTTCATATCATTCCAACTAGAGGTAACAATGAAAAAACAAGTCTTCCTCCTTTTTCCCTTACCGATCCGAACATTGATCTAAACTTCAAAAATAATTTTTCTTTATTCCTAAACCATTGTACTTCTCCAGATCTCACTTCGATTCGAACTTGAATTTACCTTCTTTTCTTGAATCTCAAATTTAGGTAGGATAATTTAAACCTGCTTTATGGTTTGAGGATGAGACTTTAAGCTTCATCAATGTCATGGCCTTCATCTTTTATGATGGAATCAATCAGTAAAATGATTGAGAAAGGTTGATGGAGATGGAAGCTAGAGGAGGCAGTGGCCTTAACCAATCACTTTTTGAGTAGGACAAAGTAGCAAAGTTGGGGAAGTTGTTCGATTGAGGCACTACGATCGTTCTTAGACGATCGCAAAACCTTGGACTTAGACGAATCTTGGAGTAGATGATCATGACGATGTACTGATCGTTATGGAGTGGCGCTAATGCTTGGATGTTTAACGATCGTCTTCAAATGACCCACAATATTTTGAAGTTGGAAGCTTTTGAGGTGGACAAGCTAAAGTGGGACGATCATTCGATGACATGGAGACAACAATTGGCATTAAAGGTTAAAGAGAACGATTAGTGAACGTGGCTAATTGTGAACAATTGGTAGATGTTGTTTAAAGGAACAACTGGTAATGAGGCATCAAGGAGAACAATCGGTGTTCAGCACATAGGCTCTAAAAATGGAATTTAAATAAATGAACTTGAACCCAATGATGGGCTTTGGCCTTGCATATTTAAATGAACACATAAGACTTGTACATGACATGAACCGCATATTCGATAACATGTGACATTTGAACTCTGACAAGAATCAATGTCGTTTACCGTTCTATTGAAGCTCATTAGCGATTTGAACATAAAAATCAAACTTTTACTTGCTGAGAATCGGTCGTGAAACTAAAACTGCATCATTCTCCGATGACATAGAGAAATAGTTGAGACGGTCAGAAATGACAGTCTCTTCGGTCGAATCTTGAAGTCTCATCATCTTTTTCGTCTTTAGTTTGATATAACTTATTACGGCATTGCATAGCACTTTACCACACTACACTAACATGCACTATGCATCGAGGGGCACGGGTTACATTATCTAATCATGATTTTTACTAAGTTTAATAGCAATAGGTTCTAGATGTTCTACGCGTCTTATAGCTATGCTAGTTGGATCATCTTCTCAATAGGATAATCCTAATGCGAATCAAGTTCCGTAGGTGAGTCTGATTATCCATCCTCTAGTCACTATTCGGAGCAATTGAAAAGTCCAAGCCTTCAATTTGATCTTTCTGACGTAGTTCCCATTCTTCCACCGGAAGTTGTCGATCCTACTCTCGACACTCTAGAGGATGCAGTTATTCTAGAGAACCCTGCTGATTTGGTAGCATCTAAAATTAAGGAAGATGCTCTGCACCGAATCTGTGTAAGGCATGGAATTTCATTTGATAACATGTTGGTTCCATCGTAGGATGATAAGGCTCATAGACCTCCGAAAGGATATACGGCGTGCAACAAGTTTATGTGCTAGGCCGGATGCATCCCGCCATTTAATTCATACATTCAGGAAATTCTCCATTATTTAAGGATAGCTCCAGCGTAGCTTCATCCAAATGGCTATGCTCTTCTCAGCTGTACTTATATGGTATTTATAGAGTTCATGCACCGTCCTTCAACCATCGATAACATTCGGTTCATATTCTCTTTCAAGCGACAGATATCGAGTCTTTATTTACATTTCTTGAGTCGATGAAGAGGTGTCATGTTCTAACGAAAGCATGGAACAAATTAAGTGCCTTAAAAAGCGAGTGATTCTTCGTTCGTTGTCCATCCGGTTTCGCTCGATAGTGGCTAGAAAGACGTAAGTGTTATCCACTATCTTTATTTAGCACAAAAACTGACATTTAGGTCATATTCCTGACTACGTAACTCCTTTTATAGGTATCGTCACTCATCTTAGCGTTAATCTTTATGTGGAGGTGGTCACAACTTTGAAAAATGCACCAGTTGAGGACAGGAACATCGAATGTCTACTTATGGACGAACGTCTCGTTACTTTTTGTTTGATAGAAGTGGGACTTAGCGTAGGGCTAACTAAAGTTGCTCAAACTGCAGTGATAAGACCATGGGCTGCAGTTAGTCAAAGACGGTATTTTTGAAGTTTTACAGAATAAGATAACCAATGTATTTTATTATTGTTTTAAGATCGTGTCATATTTTTATGCGCGACCGTATTTTTGTTTGTTTATTCGTGGTTCGTATGCGAACGAATTGTTGTGTAGCGAGATGCCGAAAATCATTTCATAAACTAAGATAATCACTTAGAAAAATCAACATTTGAAGTTTCCATCTTCACTTTTTAACTTTCCCTCTCTCTTTTTGTCTTATCTCCGTGTAAACGAAAGCAAGATAAAACCACCATCCTCAAAAATTAAAAATAAATCAAACACTCATTGAAAAATTGCAAAACAAGGATCTTTGAACTCGTATGAGTATCAGTTTCGAATCCATGTGCATTTGATCACGTGCAACAACGAAGGGGATGCTTAACGTGTAGGGCAGCAAATGTAGGGTTTAGTCTCGACCGTGATTTAGGCAGAGATAAGCTTAATATTTGATGGTTTTAAGTGCTTGGGTGAAGAAGCATTGGTGGGGACAATTTGGTAGAGTTCGATCTAAGTTTGAGACTGTGATATTATTTTGTCATTTTCGGAGATCCTAAGTTGCATTTGGGATGCCTGGACCGAGCGTCGATTGATGGTGATCGAGAGGAAGCTCTCGTGAAGGGGAACACGTGTGCGAAGGTAGTTCGCGCTTTCATTGAAGGTTGAATGAGATATCATCGATAGACGGTCCGACGTGGTGGGTTAATGCACTGCTCGTGCACTGTGTGCATATTTTTATTTGGGCTAAAAGGATTTTGAATTAATTTGGGGTAATTAGTTTTTTAATTAAATAATTAATGAATATTTTAAACCCAAATCTTATACATTCAATATCTTGCTCATACGAGGTCGGATTCAGACGCGATCAATTCCGTTTGAGTCGTATCGATGTTATCTACGTATTGGAATTAGATTTGTCAAATTTAGAGCTAGTGGAATCTTGGACTAAAATCGAACCGGAATGCGAAGGCGTCAACTATAATTTTGGTGAGCTAACTCACCTTTAAATAAGCTATATGATATCTGCAATGATCATTGCTAAATGCTTGGGTGATAGTTTATATATTGTTGTTTGAATTGTTTGTTTGGTTGGATTCCAACTTTAGAAAGCAGATGACATATTTTCTGATTTGTAGGAACCCATATGATATATTTGCAGGGGACTTTTGTATAGTTTCTTGCCGATATTGATTTATTTTTATTATTATGTTGCTTATATTGATGCTTGGTTGAAATATTTGTGACATACTGATTGTTTTGTGTAAGTGTCGTTGTAGCGATTTTCGCTACATCGTCACTTATGAAATATCATCCTTTTAAACCCTAATGTGTATTAAACTTAAGCTTGTATTTTTACAAAATAAATGTTTCGCTTTTAAAGACGTTTAAACTATATTTTCAAATATTGCTGAGAATTTAGCAATAAAGGATAAGTATCGTTTAAAATGTATAAAAAGGGTTATAAATTCAATTAGTTATCTTTCGGGATAATAATATTGTTACAAATTTGATTTATTATCTTTCGGGATAATTAATATTGCTTTAAATTTATAAAAATTTTATAAATTTGATTTAATTATCTTTTGGGATAATATATTGTTTTAACGTTGTTTTAAATTTATAAAGGTTATTTACCTTAATTATTTTGTAAATTCTTTTCAAACGGGTTTGTAAGGATTTTATAAGTATTTGAAAAGAATTTGAGATTTAAATATATGTTTAATTATTATTTAATTATAATAATAAAATCAATTAATAAATTAATTTAATGATATTTAAAGTTAATTAATTGATTTAACAAAGGTGTTTAAAATTAATTAGCTAATCTAATAACAGTGTTTAAGGTTAATTAATTGATTTACTAAAGGAGTTACAAATTTGATCAGTTGTCTCCTAAGATAATTAATGTGGTTTTAAATTCATGAAAGAATTTTATTAATTATCTTTAAGGGTGATTAATATTTTTTTTTAATTTATAAAGATATTTTAAATTGATTTATAAACTTCCAGGATAATAAATGTTGTTTTAAAGTTATAAATGATAGTTCATAAATTAGAAAATCTTTAAAAATGAATGTTTAAAATAAATCTAAGTGTGAATTGGTTTTGGGTTTATAGTAAACGATGTTTTAATGAATTTTTTTTCGATCCTTCCTTTAATACATTTAGAAATATAGTTAGCTTTTTTTTTAAAAAAATATTTTTAAATAGTGTTTCTAAAAGCATTTTTCAAATATTTGTCATGTGAAAATCAAGCATAAGTGTAAGTCAAATGTTGTAAGAGATTTAATTTCCATATACGATCATTCTGCTATTCCCAATAGTTGATTTATTGACTATCGATTTTGCTATCTTCTCCGAGTTTGTTAAATTAAGATGATTTGTTCTTCATTTGAGTGTTGATATCCTTTGCCGGAAATGACTTAAACCAGAAAGCGTAGTGGACGTAAAACTATGTGGGGTTTGCTCCCAGTACAATATCTTTACATCTAATCTAGATTAGATTCGGTTGCATGCTCATGAAGATGTGAAATACTCGGATACTCGGTAAGGTCGGTGGGGTTCGGCTTATACATTTCCGAGGGAGTCACAGAGAAAATGACTCTCTCAAGCATATTGTCTAAACGTATACTTTTGGTAAGGGGGGCATCCTACCTAGTTATTGTTGGAAAAAATCCTTTTCTTTATTTGATTCAAACATTTGAATCGTTTTTTTAATTGCATCGAGAAGTGCTTGGAGCTCTTCTTGATGTTTAATTATTTAATTCCATTTTTTCATGTCTGATTTTGTCTCAACTTGTTTTCCATTCTTTCATCTACGAATGTTGTTTTTGTGAGGTAAAGCATGTTCCATGTATCAACGGCGTAGCCTCATAGAATTATTATATGTTATCATATTACTTGAGCTTTCTCACGCTGGATTTCCACACTGATTCGGGTGTTATTTTGTTTTAGTACTCAAGTCAGATCAAGTATTTTTCCAAGTTGTCTTTGGTGGGACATGAAGCTCATGAAGTAGAGTTGGATGTTCACCTACCGTAGTATTTTTAATTTCTTCCGTATTATTATATATGCCCATTAGCAACTGTAAAGTCCTGAAGTTATAACCGTTCATGCTGATGAAGTTTGCTTTTAACTCTAATATACCATGTATTTTAGAGTGACAGTTTTTACTATCTTTGTTATTTTACATGTTATCGATCCGCGGTGAGATTCTGTTTCTCCCTATTCTTTTTCTTTTTCTTTTTACCCTAACATTATGTCTTTTCGACACTTGGATGTTAGCATTGAATACCGTGGATGTATTAAGTGTCAACTTTCGAGGATCGAAAAGGCGAATCGTTACAAAATATGTATCATGTAAATACTAAGCGTAGTATGCAACATGGACCACGTTGTTGTGTAACGTGGAAGACATGTTGAAAACTCTTGGGATGGTGCAACCTTGAAACTAACGAGGTTGTAGATCAATTCTCATTTTCCTATAGCGTAGTTTGTCTCAAGACTAAGTTCAAAATAAAATATATTGCCGTATTTCCCTTGTCCAATCCTACCCATGCTAAGTGGAAAATGATATACAAAATAAGGGTAAAAGTATCGTTTAATTTTGAAATAATTTGGTGGGAGGGAAAGAGCCAAAGAGTAGCGGGAATTGATTTAGCTTAAATAAACCACTACAAATAGAAGCAAACCGCTGAACAAGCACACCTACCGTACAAGTAGAAACAGATCCCTCTTCAAAACCCTAATTTCTCCCCTATCCGAAACTCTTATTCAAATAAAATCGTCATATGATGACGTTGAAATTGAAGATATGGAATGGAATGAAGACCTGCAAGCGTTCACATATCCATGTCCGTGTGGTGATCTTTTTCAAATCACAAAAGAAGATCTAAAATTGGGCGAGGATATTTGTAACGACCCATGAAATTTTAATAAATTTTAATTGGTTTTATAACGGATTTAATTGGATTTTTGAGAAATTTTAATGATAATATTTTGAAATAAATTTTTATTATTTGGATTATGTATCATTAAATATAGAAAATGGTAAATTTTCAATTAATTCTATGAAAGTTTATTTATTATGTAATTCTATTAAATTCAAGCTAGCTAATAAATTGCTTTAATTATCTACCCGTCAATCTAGGAACCTGCTGTTACTTTTGAAATAAGTTCTAAACTTTATTGTTCCAAACGTTCAAATTTTGTTTTGGCGTAATCTGAGCACGCTGTTATTAATTTCTTTAAATTTGCAGAGGTTATCAATCCATCGTTTCAATTTATTTTATGGTCCGTTACACTGCCTTTTTGAATCTTTTCCGTGCGTCTCAAGCAAATAATCAATTGCTGTTATGGGTCAGCTAAATCAAAGGAACGTGACCATTGCTATTTTATTTGCTTTTAATTTCAGCTGGATTACTAGGCGACCCTTGTTATCACTTTCGTTACTTTTTATATATATTCTTTTCTAATTTTCCTCTGCATTTCTTTCGGTTTCAAATTTGAAAACTTACGGTCGAAAACAACAAATCAGAATTGATTTTAGCTAAATTTCATGAGACCGTTGCCACTCCTATCTCTTTTATTTATTGGCTTACGTTTTCACTAGCTTCCTTTTCACGGTTCCTCTATTTTACCTTTTCTTTTCTATAAATAACTGTTGCATTCATCTTCTTCCCCTTCATATATTTTGTCCCTGCTCATCATCATCTTTAGCCGTTCTCCCCCCTCACACGTCCCAACCTCACATCGGCCACCAGCCCACCTTGCCGAGCACATCAGCACCAAGCAACTGTCCCCTCCTTTTCCCCTCCTCCTCTCTTAAGCACCGACCTGATCTTCCACCTCACCAACTCCGGCCGCTCTTCCCCGCCGAGATACCCTCACCGCCGCACCACAGGCCCTTCCCCCATGAACCTTGCTTCCACCTACCCAGTTTTCCCGTCACCACTTCGAGCAGTACACGAGCATCACCTCCACACCTAGATCCGCCGCTCCTCCCACCAGCCTACACCCGAGCCTGTGAAGCCGTCTCCACTAACTGTGCTTCAACCCGACGAACCCACGGCCATAGCCTCCGCCACCCCGCCTTCCACGTCACATAGCGTCTCTCCTCCGTCGCCTCTTCCCTTGCCAATCCATCATCAGACCCGTGCCTCAGCTCCTCTCCCCTTACGCCTCGTCCACCTTTCAACTTCTTCTCCGACAACCCGTTTTGCCAAGCTCTTCATTCATTCTTCTTAACAGGTTAGTACATATTGTTAGTTTATTGATCTGTTGCTTTATACGCGAATATAGTATATAAACGTGGTTTGATATTTAAGTATTGATTTTTAATGCTTTGTGTACTGTTTGGTTCACGTATGTTTAAACAAAATAATATATATATATATATATATATATATATAAAATTATATTCATGCTGCAAATCACTTTGGCTTATGTACGTATATTGCTGGGTGGGAGCACGCTGTTTCGTTGCTTTTGGTAAATTTATATAAAAGGTTAGTATATAAAGTAATTGACATTCATATAGTGTTATTTTTATAACACACATAGGTACAGTTTCATATGTAGTCTATGAGTACATTAGTCTAATTATTTCTATTTTGATGTAAGTTATACATATAGTTCATTTATAGGTTTATAGATTTCCAAAACGTATGATGTACGCTTGTTTATATATACATCGAGTATATGTGTCTGTTGTATAAATTAGTAATACTGGGAGATATTGATGTACGAGTCGGTAGATTTTGGTTTAAGGTATGCATACTTCGTGTTATTTTAAATACGTCAATATGATAGTTAGGCTTTTAAGTGTGTTGGGTGAAAAGAAAGGAAAAAAATATTGTTTTACTTTTGGTTTAAATTGTATGTATATGGTCTATACACTATTATCTAGTTGATATTGAGTCTTATATGAAGGATAGATTAGGCATTGGTTTAAATAAGGTATTGGTTGCGTGAGTTTATAAATATATGAATATATTATGCAGGTTATGAATATATAGGTATGAATATAAATTGATTTGATATATGCGTATGGTTGATATGGACGGGTAATTGTATAGCATGAATATTTTATCCACCATGTATTTTAATGGTTGTTTTAAGTATTTTGGCTAGAATATAATTTTTGTCAGGTTACTGTATATCTATAAGATTAAGTATGTGTTGAAATAAATGTATGTGGCAAGTGGCAATTGCTGTTTTTTTATGTATATGTTTTTTTTTTATAAATTTGAAATTTTGAAAAAAAGTATCATAAGTGTATATATAAGTAAGTTATATAGTACCTATATATTTAAACCTTTTAAATTTCTGTTAAGTTTTACACATATCATAATAAATTGTTATATTGATTTGATAACACAAATTGATTTTTTTTACCTGTATGTAAGTTGCATGCATGTGTATATACATTTGTTTGTATATATGGTGACTTGGATTTTCAAACTTTATTAATAGAGTACAATTGGGACTAACTAATTTTTCAAAGATAAATTTATATTATTTTAAATGTATGTTTGATTTTGATATATGATTTTGAAATGCTTATATATTTTAAATTTAAAATATAATTGAATTGAGAATAGGATTTCATAAATAGATTTAAGTTATAATTATGGATATATATTCGCTTATACCATTTATCTTCATCGATCCTATTTTGTTTTGCTTTCGTCTATTCGTATTATCAGCTTATCGGTTGAATTCGTCCCAATTTTGACTCGCTTTGAAATTTGTGCCTGGATTCGTAACTCACCTCATTCTTGTCCATCTCTAGCCTCGAAAGGTGAGCAAATCACTCACGATTTACATTCTTTTATTTATTAAATTTGATTTCAATTGAAACGACAATTGAAATGTGTTGCTGTAGTTATTTAAATTTGTTATATATGCTATTATCTGTAACTGTTCACCTACGGGATATGACACCATATCCTGTTGTTTATATTATATTGTTATTGATGAAATATGCCTGTTATTTTATTGTATTTTCTGTTATCACTCTGCAAGTTCCCTGTGTAGTTTAGAAATCGTTATGGGTTGAAATGATAAACCCAAGCGATTTTCATTCAATTGAATTTAGGATTACGGGTTGAAATGATATCCACCCGTATATATTTAGTGTACGGATTGAAATGATAAATATCTGTAGCACTAGACTATATGATAGGAAATATATACAGACACCGTTGGTCCATATAAATATTTTGAAATAATTTCTAAAATTTTGGAGAGAAATATATGGTTTAATAAATTTGATTCTTAAGATATTATATTAATGAAAATCTTATATATAGATTTAGTCGTAATATTTGATTTAAATTAGATTGATTTAATACATATAATATGGTTGAGTATTTATGAAAAATCTATATTTCAAATAGATTTTCTTGTGATAAATTGGATAATTAAGATTGGGAGATAAATTTGGGTTTATTAAAAATGGTATTTAAATAAGGATTTATTTAATTAAATCGATTTGAAATTTTTGAAAGGGGAATTTAAAGGTATGATTTTGTAACTGGATTTTTGATATAAGTGATTTAATGTATATTCACGTTTAAACAAATTAAAGAAAATTTTGAGGAAAATGAAATTATGGTTACTTAAGTGATATTGAATCTAAGGAGGAAATATTTCAAAGCTAAATAAAATTTGGTTAAATCAAGATCTTTATGAAACCGTTAAATTGAACTTTGAAATGTAGAATATTAAAGTTTTGAAATATACTAGAATTTTATTGGTTTATTTGTGTTTTAGATCTGTATTTGAATCAATATAAGGTGAATGTATCATTTAAGAATAAATTGAAATAAAAATTTAGTTTGAAACGTTTAATATTTAAATTTTGAAATATTGAAAGGTAAAGGGTAATTTGTGATTTCAAATCCGAATTTGAGATCGATAAAATTTAAGTGGTTATTTTAGAAAATTGAGTTGAATTTAAATTGATAAAATTGAGGTTGAATTTAATTTAAATGGGAAGGTCGGGTTGATGATTTTTTTTAAGTTGAGGGGATTGAAATACTTTACTATATAAATTATTTAATCTATATAAATACTAATTTGGGAAATATAGAAATATTTGAAGTGAAAATGAGATTTGGTTTTGAAGTATAAATTAAGCTGAAATGACCACGGTGTTATAGTGTATATTTCTACCTTGTAGATAGTTCTATGAACCCTTAGAGGATTGTTATTCCAAACATCGTTTAAGTTATTTGTATTTCAGTTGATATTTCACTTGAGTTGGATTTATTGGTATAAGAATGTTAATCCTGACTCGAGTGTTTTGTGTTTTGCTTTACGCTCGGGTCAGACCGAGTGATACAGCATTTGAGACTCACCCTTCGAAGTTGGAGCCTTGCTTGAAGATCCAGCTATCTATCCTTTCAGTCATGCTGTTGATTTGTTCAGAGAAGTCATCCGCGCATACTGGAGACTTCACTACATCTAAGATATTCAGTTGTTTTTATTTCTAAATCCAATGTATATAGTAGCTTCATGAACTACTATTCTTTATCTATTCCGCTGCATTATATTACTCTGTGTCTGTGATCTGTGATGATTTATTTACTATATATGTTAAGTTTTGCCAAATTTTAATTAACAATTCGGTATTCTGAATTATTCAAGTCGGACATGTATGGTTTTATTGTCGATTTGAATGGTCCAAAGTAGCGAGTCGCTTCAATATTGCCAGATGTCCCAGCTGCACCCTTTATATTACGGTCATCTACAATCAAGAGGATTTTCTGGACCCGAAACCTGATAGCAATAACATAACGAAGAACCAGCCTATTGCTGTTGCTTGATACTCAAACCTGTTAAGGTAAATATTTTGTTTGAACAGTTGCATAACTGTTTACCGAGTTAGATCAATATAACTTGTTTAAAATTTGTAGCATAAAATGTTGCTTCTCAATTTGGCTTCCGTGGAAAATGGTTAGGTCTTGCTGTTTATTTTTTGATTTTTCATATATAAGGCTTTTCATTTGTGCTGAGCCCACTCGTTTGTCTAGGTTGATGGGTTTGTAACCGTGGATGCTTCCCATATAAGTTAGGTTTTAAAAGTAAATTCTGCTATGATGGGCTTGTAACAAATGATATTGGCAAGACTAGTTAGTCTTTGAAAGGGATGGGCTACATCATTTATGCTACTTATTCAGGCTACACCTTTTATGCTAGCTAGCTCTTAATGCTACTCCCCTTGCACCGCACTATTTACGCTGCACTCCTTAGGCTACAACCTTTACATTTTGGTAAAAAAAAATTTCAGTTATACGATTCAAATTTTTAAATGAATTCTAACTTTAAGGATATATTCTTACATCATTCAATATCATTTTTACAAAAAATTAGGTTGTATGAATAATTCTAACATGGTTAGAACTAATATTTCAATTCGAAGTATAATTCGATGGTTGAACTTAAGATTTTGAACATATTATCTTATTCAAATTATCTCTGAATTCGTGTTTGTTCACATAAATAGGATAGGGTTATAGATATCTTTCTTCTTCTTCTGAATTTCCCTTTTGATTCCTTAAATTTAACAAATCTTTTTTGTTTTGATGAGTCAATAATTGTGTGTACAATTTTCTTAGTATCAAAATCGCCCACAGAAAAACTCAAATTTTTTTAGAACTTCTATCTCATCAAAAACCATAAATTGGTAGGATGAGTATTCAAAAATTATTTACTGTAATTGTTGATGTTTGTTGTTATGAAGGGTGCGGTAAAAGTCTTGAAAATTGTACCCAGTAGTAGCAAGATCATATCAATAAAAATTGGGCTCCTTTCAATATTTTTAGAGACAGAAAACAACAAATATGAGAATTTCATGGGTTTATTAGAAAGGAGATACAAAACTGCTCATGTATATACATCTGTGTGTACATGTATGTCTCTTTCTCTATGCATGCATGAATGCACACACTTGCATCCTCTATCTTACTGCAACTGCTGGATAGAATCATCCAATACGTATTCCTCATATACCGTCGTTGTTTTATCTCCGTGAATAGAAGCTCATGATCTATGGGTCTTCTACCTCCTCATGGCATTGCTCCATCGGGGTCCTTTTGATCTATATCTCAATAAATTATATGACTGGTTTGAGAAATGTGTAGCCTGAGATTCGAGCAATTATAGATGAAATGTCTAGTAAATTTGATCCTCCTCATATGACATGCCAACATATTTTATTGTCTAGGAGGAATCATGCTAATTTGTTTTTTTGTGCATGTATGTATGTATGCATACATGGACGCACATACCTATGCATGCATAGGGAAGCTAATTGTTTTATGGTGCAGTGGTTGTGGTTTGCACATTTTCTAATCAATGTAAAGACCTAGGCTGGAACCTCATAAGTATTCTCTAATAATTAGTTTGAGAGTAATATTTATGTAAATGTACTGTAGCGTTCTTGCCAATAAATATATTTTAGACTACATTTTCAGTAGTATCAATGAAGTTCACACTCTACACCTTTTATTTTATTTTTTTATTTTTTGAAAGAGAATGAAAACTTGATTTGATCATTTTGTATTTCTTATCTCATCGTTAACTGGAAAGAATGTTAAATGCTTTAGAACATAAGATTTACATCGGTAGAATTAAATATAATGACTCCAATGTTGTACTGTATGAAATTGTTTATTTGGTTTTAACATGATTTTTGATTTATTATGTGGTGGAAGTATATACCAAGACTCTTAGCCAAATCAATTGTTGCACCGCATCGAACTTTGATTAATTTCGTTAACTAAATGAAGTTTCCATTCTTTCTGATAAAACAGTCTTTTTTAACGATAAAACAAACAATAAACACGGGTATAAAATGATCAGTTGCACAATATTAGGATAGCCATCTTCTCTGAATGTTTAATGATTTCCCTCTTTTGCATATTTGACAATAGAATTACGAGTTGTATTAGGATATGATTTTTGACATTATGGTTGTCACCCTAAACTGGTAGTTAGGATGAGTTTGATTGGAAGTAATTTTGTTGAGATGAGGCCAAATAGATTTAACATGAACAATAACTACACTTAGGCTTATGTTAATAGTTCAATCAAACTAGCATTTTACAAGTACAAACTGCATACATGACTGCATACATGAGACCATGCCCTCATCCATTGTATATCTTTAAGAATAGTTGCAATATCTTTAGTGTCACACTTTTTTTTGGTGTAGAATTTTTTCCAAAATACCCTTTAAATTCAAATTGTATCTCAACATATCTTAATGTACTCCTACCTTGATTAAAATTAATTTTTTATATTGTATTACTAGATCAATCGCTCTTATTTTTTAACTAAAACTTCTCATACCTTAATTAAAGTGCAAGTTTTTCATCTACTAAAATTGAGTCAGGAATTTATATCTAATTAAATATTAAATTTAACTGCTCCTACCTTAGTTAAAATGCAGGTTTATGTGTACTAAAAGAGAGTTAATCGAATTTATACCTAAAACCGCTTAGGCTTAATGAAAATGCAAAATTTTTGTTAGTTAAAATATTAATTTTTCATATACTATAACTCAATCAATTATATATTGACTGTTATAAAATAAAGAAAGAAGAAGCCATTAGAGAGAACAATTTTATTCATTCAGAGATTAGTAATTCATTTTCATTACATTAGCATCTTTATATAAAGGCCTAGGAGTTTGGGATAGAACTAATCCCACGATGTGGGACTAAATACAAAACAGTATATAGCATATTCACTATTTATATTTACATATATTATAACACCCCCCTTGAATTTGCGTCTTCAAAATCTTGAATCATCTGATAATTTGAAATTGTCCCTTTTGTAACGTGTATGATGATTGCTTTCCCTCATTGTTATCTTGCTTGCATTTATTCATTCACCGATCTAGATATTGTCCGTTGCCTCATTAAAAATCTCTGTTAGGAAAACCCAATGGGAAAAAACCTTGAACGAGGAAAAGAGTGCAACTTGTAAAATCATATTAAAAATAATATTCTTTCTAAAGGGCTTGATACTTTGGGATCAAAACAATGTCTCATTAAAACCTTACTAAGAAAAACCCAATGAGAAAATCTTAGTGAAGGAAAAAGAGTACAATGACATATTTTATTTTCCTATTTCTTTAAATGAAGCTTGATACTTCTGGATCAAACTAATGCCTCGTTAAAATCTTACTAAGAAAAACCCTATGGGAAAAATCTTAGCTAAGGATAAAAATACAATTTAACTTAAATAACATATTTGAGATGTTATTTCTTGAAAAGACGTTCGATTCTTCTAGATCAAAATAATGCCTCATTGAAACCTTAGTAAGAAAAAACCAGTGGGAAAAATCTTAAATAAGGAAAAATAGTACATTGTAACTTATTTTCAAATATTACTGGGGAGTTGATACTTTTGGATCAAGATAATGCCCCATTAAAACCTTACTAATAAAAACCCAGTGGGAAAAATCTTAGTTGAGGAAAAAGAGTGCATTATAAAATACTTATGGATGCTCCCCCTGATTTAAAGTTTCATCTGAATTTGTATTCGTCTTTCGATAACTTAAATTGGTTATAGATACTTCTGGATGCATAAATATGTATCTCATTAATAATACAATTTATTAATAGTTTCCTTCGATACAATCAAAATTTCCAATCCAAATATGATTTGCATTTTATGCATTTTGTTTGCTCCCTTTATGAAAAACAAATCATGTGTTTTCATTTTTTACGCTTCAAATCATTTTTGCATATTGCAACTACATCTTTGATGAATATTAAAAGTTCTATTACAACAATACTTAAAAGAAGGAAGTAATCTACTCATCTTAAAGTGCATCACGATTTTCATTACAACATTACTTAAAAGAAGGTTGTAGTTTACATTCCATGTTTTTTGCATTCTTTATAACCACAAAAGTTATTTATATTCTTCAGGAATTTGTATACTTTCATCATTTAATATGATTCAAACCATATTTATACCTTTGAGGTATATAAAGCATTTCAAGTACTTTCGCTCCTTTGCGGACTACATGTCCATATTTCTCTATTGGTAAAGGATTCATGATGGCCAGTCATGTTTTCCACTAATTCAAGATATTTAATCTTTTCATACACATAAGCGCTTTATTATTTATAAATTTATCATCGATGATTATTTCTTGTCAGTTCTAGACATGATTTATTGAGATCTCTTTAATTATCATGTTTTAGGTACCTAAACCACTTCTAGGGTAATTTGACAATCATGTCATTAGTCTCTTCAAGAGCACCCTTAAGTGTTTATTCAAGAATACTCATCTCTTTTATTTGACATCTTTATTACTTACTCCAAAAGTATTTCAAACTGACTTTTGTAGCATATTTCAGATGTGGTTTACACATTTTGATCCTTCAGGGATTCAAATCTATTTGGAGAAAGTCTACTAGGGATATTATTGATAATTTATTCCAGTTACTTAATATTTTGCATCATTGTATATTTTAACAAATATTTAACACTAATGATCAAATGAGCTTGTATATCTTTATCTTCCCCCTCAATGTTGACAAACATTGTCATATTAAATAATAATCATCTTTGGACTCTAATTTTGATCCATTATGATATTGCTACTAGTAAATACACCATACATATTAATAATAAGAGGATGTTTTTTATTTATTTTTATTATTAGTTGATAATATGCATTCAATTGATATTGCTTATTAGAGTTTGTTTTCATTCATTGATCTAGTCAATTGGAGGAATTTCCTTATTGTATACATCATTTGAACACATACACGACTTCAGGTCATTCAACATTTATGTTAATTTAAATCACTAAATAATATCTATACATAATTATTAAGATGAGCTCATAAAAAACTTCAGGTTGTTGGCTAAATATTTACATATATGGATATATACGTGCGTCCACATATTATATCTATATTATAATTTTTTTATCTATGGATCAATGTCAGTGTGAATCCTTCAAGACCGCATGATAATTTTCAAAACATCTGGTTTGGAATCATATTGAACTTCTGGTTCAAATAAATTGTATACACAACTTCAAGTTGTTAAATTTTATTCCTTGATTATATCTCTAATATTACTTTTGAACATTAATTATGTTTTTTTATTAGAGAATATATACTTAGTTATAATTATATATAAACATAGAGAGTTCAGTAAATATATATATTTACAACATAAATAAGAGTATCTTCTGGACCCTTGAAATGTTATAAAAATAAGAAATTATATTGGTTGCACATACCGGTTAGTTCAAGATCGTATTTATATAGCTTTAGCGAGAATTATGATATGACATATAGATTATCTCTTCAAGAGCATATCTAAAGATATTTCTTCAAGATTACTTGTGCATATAACATTTGATTCATCATAAGTTCTGAAAAGTAAAAGGTTACATATCATTATATGCTTCTAAATTTGTCTAATGGAGCTATCTGAAAAGTAAAAGGTTACATATCATTATATGCTTCTAAATTTGTCTAATGGAGCTATCTGAAAAGTAAAAGGTTACATATCATTATATGCTTCTAAATTTGTCTAATGGAGCTACGGGTTAGATGATTGAATATATTTTTATATCATGTAGCTTTTTCAGATCACTTGTAGATTTTAATATCATGTTCAAATGATATAATTTTTAGATCTGTAGATTTTAATCATCAGATCTCTTATTAATTTTTATTAATGTATATCCATTTTTTTGTGATAATTTTGAATTTGATCTGAAACTAAAATTGTTTCATAGACTAAAATGTAATTTCAGACCTTATTCTGTTAGTATTCTTTTTAGATCTTATCTATCATATCTAATTTTCTAGATTTCATTATATATATATATATTATCTTATAGATCTTGCTCTATTAATATTATCATTTTAGATCTCATTTTATCGTAGATATAAGCTTTTAGATCTCATTCCATTGTTTGGTAAATAAAAAAGGGTTTTCATTTTGAAACTTTTTTGTTTGGATTTCGATTTGAATGAGGACTACAGAAATGATTTTGCTACATGATTTATATTTCCAGAAGAAATAATTTATTATTTCTTATAGAAACAAATAGAAGGATAATACGTATCTAGAAGATCGTATTAAGTTTATATGAAAGAATAGGAACCTGAAGTTCATTTTTACGAAGGTGAAAGATTAAAGCTTTCATAAGCTGAAATAAAGCCTTGAAGAATATAAGCGAGCAATTCCAGAAGCAGATGTTGATTTGTCTAGAAGACATAACATAAAAAAAATGCTGGAATAACATTACAAATGTGGTAAATACTATTTCCTTGAAGATAAATAGTATTATGATTCTCATGTTCGAATACAATTATGAAGAGTTCTCTCTAAAAAAAAGAAGAAACAAAGAAAGAAAAAAATCTGCAACAAAACGAGATCTAAAGTACAAGGACAAAAAATAAGATGTACAAATATAATCAGATCTAAATAATTAGATCAATGATGCAATGAGATCTAAAAGAAATAAAATTAGTAGAATGAGATCCAAAAGATTTGATTAATCAGATCAGAAATAGCTTACCGCTTTGAAGATTTATAATCAGATCTGAAATTTTCCTTTTCTTTAGAAATCGTGCTGATAACGTGTTATAAAAAAGCCATTAGAGAGAATAATTTTATTCATTCAGAGATTAGTAATCCATTTTCATTACATTATCACATTTATATAAAGGTCTAGGAGCTTGGGATAGAACTAATCCTACGATGTGGGACTAAATAAAAAACAATATATAGCATATTCACTATTTATATTTACATATATTATAACATTGACTAAATTTTCAATTATATTTTAATATCGTGCATTTCTAGAAAATAAAATATAATGTGCGAAGGACGTACCATCATCCACACGAGGCGCGTGGCGTAATGCTCGTCTCTATAAATGCCAGATTAATGGTATTTTGCAATATGACCATTCAATTTTTTATTATTATACTCTTTGCGAAGTGTTTGGATTAAAAATTCCTATTGATTGCTGAAAATGGAAGCATTATTATTCTCATTTGACCATTTTGATTTTCTTCTTTCGCTGTAGAGTTATCTATGGAAAAAGAAATTTTTATGGGTGCAAATTCAAGCTGGATTCTGTTGCTGAGCTAAATTTCACGTGTATAACTAGATAAAATATTTAAAATTATTTTGCTAATGTTTTGTCGTGTTAACGATAACATACTTGTGCTTTGGTTTGATTTTCCTTGGGGCAAAGTAGTTAATATTTAAGTTTGAAGATCGGGTGATTTCATTTAAATGCTCAAACCAAACATTGAGAGAACTGACATAAAGTTGAATTCTAGACTGTGCTATGCTTGTTTAGGGTTAATACATATATTATCTAATAAAATACACTAGTGTGAACTTCGACACATATGGGGTTCATCGTATAATACATTTAGTGGTGCATTTTTTAGATATTTTAGTTATATGAAGCTGAAAGCACATGTTTGTGGATTGTTATTTTTTAGATTAGCTATTTCGTAAATAGTAAAAAATGTTTATTGATAAATATACTTAAATAATCTTGAAGCATTTAAAATATAATTAATATTTTAGAGCCAATGACATTTATACTATAAATTGTTGGGAGAACCTATTGGGATACAAAATATAGACGCAATTGGTGATACAATGAATTTCCGTCATTGGATTGCTTTTTGATTTCCATCCATATAATAAAAAAATGATTTAACGGTCCAGATCTTTTGTGTCATCAGCTGTGTCTTATTTTGTATCCAAATAGTCGACCCTCAAATTATAACATCAACCATTCGTTATTCCTAACTAAGCATTGTATGCACTTAGCATGTCCATTAAATTAAAATTTTAAAATGCAAGCAGTGTAAGTTCAACATGGGTTTGTCCTATTTTTAACATTTAAATTTAGTTATGTACACAATTTGGTTTGAAAATAATGTTCTAATTTTGAAATAGAGAAATTGTGCTTAAAATGAGTTACTGTTTAAATTTGGTTCAAAGAAATGATATTCCAACATTTGTATCATTACAAATTTTCACATTATACAATACTAATTAAATAAGAAAAAATATATATTATAGTAGTCTTGAAACATTATATTAATAATGCGCTATAACAATAATAACTGAAATAATACTATATTATAGCATATTTCAAAGTACACTCGTATCATTATTAAGCAGAATATTTTTGTGTCCACATACTACATACTTTAGATTGCATTTCGATAAACATAAAATTTAGTTTAAGTAGTTTAAAGAAATAGAGTAATCGAGACGAGCTAATAAAATAAATTATTGTTATTAGAGTAAATTTATTTTGTGGCTATACTATAGAGAAGAACAATCTACTTTATAAAATAGACACCTATGTATTTGCTAAAGCAATAATTGTTGAAATGAAAGTAATAATGGTATGTAGTGAAATATTAATCTCTTAAAATACAAAAGGTAGCCAAATTTAATTTGTTTTATCATGAACCAAAATATATGGAAACTCTATTTTACTTTAAGTAAAAATTACGCGTTTTCGATAAAAAGTTAAGTTAAAACTTCAATATCAATTATGTCCATCACAAATTTTATTATTTTCCTTCTAATTCTTTATAATAATTAGCTAAATGGAATCAACTATCATACCTCTCATTCTTCAATAAATTGACATCGTTTAATACCTAACTCGATATTTAAATGCATTTTTCATTTAAATTCGGTTTTTATTTAATAATTCTTCACTTTCATCTTGTCCTTTTTAGGTGATTAGCTTTCATATATTTTGTATGCTTCATATGATATTATGATTCTAAAATTTCATGAGTTTTCTTCATAGACCTCTTTGGATTTGGACTGAGAACTTTTTTTGAAGCATCAATTCAACATCTGTACATATGTTTGTAATATTTATTGTTTGCATGATAAATTGCAGCATAATATAGCTTTTGTAACCTCCCATGTTTGTTATGCATGTATGATAAAGATTACAATCATCTTATATATGGAAAAGGATAGGCCACACTTCCTTTTTGTTACACATCAATTCTCTCTGAATACCAGTCACAAGTTCTGAATTAAGTAGTATACTTTCTTTCTCTTGCCACTTTACTTTGTTATTTAATTTAGAACTTGTGGCTGATATTCAGGGGGATGTGAGGTGTAGCAAAAGTAAGGGAGAGCTGGTCCTTCCCACTAGCTATATTATTTAATTTAGACTGTGTGGTAGAAAGCATGAGGCTACAAGGGTGTTGCAAAACAGGGGTGCCATTGAGCTCTTATATATAAGGAGCGCTCTATGGCCACCTTGTTTGGAAGCACTTTAATTGCCCTCTATTTTCAGTCACAAGTTTTATTTAAATAATGGTTTGAGAGGAGAGATGATTAGTGAGAAGAGAGAGAAACAGAAATATGGAATGGATATCAAGGGCCTGTAAGGGAGCTGCACTGCTTGGGGTGCAGTTATATACATACACACACACACATATATGATCAATAACATCATTTTGTAGCCTTTTGATATTAACCACAAGTTTTTATTTAAATATTTTCATTTTCCTCTTCATCACATAAGTTGAATATTTAAAAATAAACTTGTGGCTGATATCAACGGGCAACAAATAAAGGATGCTATTCATCCTAGCTTATATATGTGTGTGTATGTACATATGTATATGTATATAATGTATAGTACACACACATGTATATATGTGTGTGTTTTGATATGATTTTGTTTTAAGCATAAACATATATGTAAAATACAATGTTGCCTTTAGGAGCATGAAAAATACCATCGTAAAAACATTTGGTTTGTTTGCTGAAAAAAATTGTTTGGGGATATTTTCATTTTATTATTTTGCTAAATTTATGAAAGGAAGACTTTTTTTGTTAAGCGGTTGATTGCTTCTTACTCAATTATTTCTTGATAATAAGTGAGTATTTGTTAAAGTTATAAAACAATTCCTATTACGTTTCTTTTAGAGGGTTGGAACTTATAATACTTCTGAATGCTGTTAGTAAACATAATTACTTAAGGTGTCTTAATTCTCTATTTGATTAGCACTAAACGGAATAAATATGTAATTGATCTTTTTATTAAATTTAATTTCAGTCGAAAGAGAATTAATTGTAGTTCATTCTCTAATTGGTTTAAATTCATTAGTAAATATATCCAATCATAACTAAGTAGTTAAAGTTCATATTAATTTGTTTTATTAGTTGCATGTGAAATATTATATGATATCATCCATAATATTTTGATTTATTTTACTAATAAACATTAACAATATGTAGACACATCCATTGGACATGAGTGAATAAACATGTGAGCAAATTTATTTGATTATATATATATATATATGCACATAAAATACTTTAATCCAAATATTAAAAGAAAAATAAAATTACGCACATTTCTATAGCAATTCACTACCAACCATGTTTAACGTTCAACTCGTTAAAAAATAGTTTTAGTGATGTTCATATTTATTCCTAATCTAATGGTGTAAAGTTTGAACCATAACGATGCTAATACGGCCGCACAAGAAGCGTGTGAGCAAGCTGTGTCTCTTCGAGCTGAGCGCGTTGCAACAGTCGCTAGGGTTAAGGAGGTGGAAACGGAAGTGGAGGAGAAATTCCAGGCGGAGAGGTTCAATAGGAGCCTCCTCCACAGCCGTGGTCATAACAACCTCAGTCCTAGAACGATGTGACTCGAGCCTCGAAACCTGTGAAGACGGTTGCTGTCGCATAGGCTCAGATACATGAATATGGCTTCGGGGTGGCGGAGGAGAGCGAGAAGGGGAACGGTATCTCCGATCTCTGTCCGAGCGCTCTTGACTAGAGTAACTACGGGGATATTCCCTTGCATAATATTCCTAGCCATGATACATCCGTTCGCGATCGCGATCGGTATCTCCACGTCAAGATTAATAGTGAGACGAAGGATGATGCACTCTTCAGAGTTTGTCTAATGTAGATTGACGGCCAGACATAGCACCTGCAAAAGAGGAGCAACTCGGTTAAACACCAGGTGAAAGCAATACGATCTATGCGGAAGTCATGTAGTGTTATGAAAGTGTATGCAAATGTGCAAAACCCCCGACCAACCAGAAGTGTCGACCGCACTAACGGATAAAAGCTCGCTTATTTCTAACGCTTCCCGGAGCTCATCCAACCCGGACTCGTGGTGGAGAGATACGTACACCGGGATGGGAATGTCATCCAGTCCTCTAAAAGCATCTCCTGATTGACAAGAAGCAGCGTCAGAGATAGTAATTCCAGGGGTCAAACGGGATACAACTACAGACTTCCGTCTCTTAAATTTAGGGACAACAGCCTTGCCTTTCCGCTTCTCTTCTATTTGGGAAAGATCAGCCGCTAGCTCGGTATCCGTGGGCGTCCTTTCATCATCGCTCGCTTCTCTTATTACTATACCGGGTTTTCTTTTTACCATTTTCTTCTTTGTCTTCGAAGCCGGCTTCGCCAACCCCTTAATAACAATGCTCTGGTCCATCTCTATTAAACCCAGCATCCTTAAGTTATCGTCAGTTAACACCGAGTCGATGTGCCTTAATTCGCTCGGGATCCCTTGCAAGCTCCGAACGATGCCTTTATAATATCCATCGTCAGGCCTCGAAATGATGGCTATAAGAAGGACAGAGAATTAGTACAAGTGTTAAGAATAGCTATTCAAAAGAGCCTTGCAACACTTACGTCTAGACAGCCATCGCCTAGCAAACCCTTGGGGGCATCGAACAAAAAACCATTCGGCTTTGAAATAGCTAAGTCTAGTCCAAGCCCCGGTCACGACTTGACAGTTTCTGACCGCTTCCAGAAAAGTAAAAGATGGGCTATCACCCCTACTTTTGAAGTTAAATATGTGTCTAATCTCAGATGGTCGCGGTGGGCGAAAGAAACAATATGTAAATATGATGAAGGCACTGTTCAGCAACGCATGTCCGTTAGGATGAAGCTGTGAGGGAGCAATTCCTAAGAATGATAACATCTCCCCGATATACTGGTTAAATGGAGGGAGAGTTCCAGCCGCACAGGCGTGACGGTAGAAAGCAGTATACCCTTCGGGTGGATTGTGAGGTCTGTCGTCAACACCCGGTAGCAAAACATCATCCGGGGATAAGTTATGTTTCAAGCAAATCCTGCCCAGCAAGGCTTCAGAAATACTGGACCGAACAGAGTCGATAGGATCCTCGATAAATATGGCTTCCGGCACTTCGTCCGGAGCCGGACCCACTACTTCGGGAGGAATGTCAGGGATTTCAAGCACTGGAGGAGGCGAACTCCATACCTCTTGTTGTTGAGAGCTCGAAGATTCCATAACTAACTAACTCATCAGAAAGCAACATTAAGCACATAGAAAACCCGTTCATTCCCAGTGTAAAGTGTGTGCGGTGCATCATAGTGTTGTGCATTACTTAGAAGAATTCAACAGAGTTAGAGAAAATTTGCAAACAGCAAGATGTGCGAACGACAAAACTCTGAAAATCGAGACCGAAAATGACCGTCATCGCTGACTGTCACATCCACGCCATCCAGATGCTACTAATCGATTCAAGCATAAATCCGTTATATTTTTGGTTAGGCCACAGTTCCATCAACGAGCTTCAAGAGATAGTCAAATATGCAGCCCTACAGTCAAGTTCAATTATGCAAGGTAGAAGCTCGTCGGAATTAAGTATGCTGAAATTCATTAAGTTAAATTTCATCTTGAGATCGGTCGTAGTTCAGATGTTAGAGCAAGTCAGAAGAGTTGTATTCTCTGAATTGAGGACGGTCGAATCGATCGCCTCGGATCGATGCAGGTCGAATCGATGTGCTTCGAATCGATAAGAGTCGACTCGATCACATCGTATCGACATAGATCCCTGGAACGATATCCATGGCATCAAGTGAAGGAGCGCTTCGAGTCCATCAGAAGAGCATTCATATGGACCTAAGAACGAAACTGCGTATCGATCGAGCTCAATACCTTCGAATCGATTATGAAGTTATTAGTTCGAATTGATCGATACGAACCACACAAGCATCGATACGAAGCCCCATAATCAGGATTGACTCGAACAAATTCATCCTGGATCGACACGAGACGGAGAGGAAAGAAATGCCTCAACTCTTTGTCACGCCCCATCCATCGATCCGACCCATTTCGTTCAGATCTCACAACCTTCCAAAAATTGATTTCAGAAGAAAAAATTAAGGGTGATGGAGAATATTTCCAACTTTATCGTTCTCAGCTTGGCCTAATCCATTAGTTACCTGATTTGTTTTGATTATGATCGAAGGATTGAAGGCTAGATCGATTCGAAAGAGTGTCTTTCTCAAGCCTGGGGGATCGATACGAAGGAGAAGGCAGAGTAATAGTAAAAAGGTAAAAAATGAAAGTGAGCTAAGCCTCGCATATTTATATGGATCCAAGGGAGGAAAAGAGACGCTTCGCCTCCCGGTCGACACGATCGATTGTTACCGATCAAACACTGATCGATTCGAACGATCACGTTCGAATCCATCAAGAGAGCATCGATATGAAGCTTCATCGATTCGAGGCACTTAACAAAAGCTGGATTGAAGTCATTGTATCCCATTGATTCGAAGTACCAGCTTCACAGCCATCGATTCGCAGTAATTCGAGGTCTATCGATTCGAAAGATTAATTCGAATCCATCGGGAACCATCGACGAGAATGAACGCACCGCTTCGATATGAAGAAATTACTTGTCAACCTTTTTCATTGATTCAGAAGAGGGTCGATACAAGAGGATGACCATTAACAAACATCAAGACGATGTTTTAACTCGGATTACAAATCGATTCAGGAGAGGATCGATACAGAATTCGATAAAAAACTGAACTGACAACGACTTGCAAACACGCACGTTAACCAAAGTCAAGGTAACACATATATGCACGTATGTCTGACTAATATTTGATCTTTGACATTCACGGGGATCAAAGGCTCATATCGTCATGATTTCGACAACAAACAGCCAATCACAATCACACAATGGTCAATTACAGCAATACAGAATACAACTTTCAACGAAACATGTCACAGTTGTCCAACATGAGACTATAGCCTTTCAAAGCACATCATGTTTACACAAAACATACTTTGGGGGGCAAATATTACCCCGCCTTTTGGCATGGCCGAGATACCAGGAAACTGACTGGAAAACAAGGGTTGTACATCCTCAGCATTGGATAGCTATTGGGTAACCACAGACATCGATGAATTTTGCCCAAGTCCGGATCGGGCTACAATTGATAAAACATATCAAGCATAGCCATGAAAGACAACGTTCCAATTTTCTAGACAATCCGAGTTCGTGTGCTCAAGTTATCACCAACGAAAAGTGGAGAAAGTAGCCCTAGGATCGAATCGATGAGCCCAGCCTTGCTTCGAATCCATCGAACGTCCTCTACTTCGAATCCCTAAAGGCAAAAATACTTCGTATCCATGGGACTACTTCACTTCGAATCCATCCTTCAGGATGAAGACCTTCGAATCCAATGAGGGCAGAATACTTCGAATCCATACAGTTGGTTCACTTCGAATCCATCTTGTAACCTCACCTCGACTCCATCCCATGACTTGCTTCGAAGCCATCCAATTGGGAAGCCTTCGTATCGATCAACTATGGTAAACACTTGATCGATACGAAGGAACATCCATTCGATCGATTCGAAGGAACATATCTTCGAATCCATTACCTCGAATCCACTAAGCCAAGGCGGCTAAAGCCATGGATTCGACCCAGTAAACTCGGAGAAAAAGATGGATCGACCCGTGAAGTGCGCGTACCACGTCATCACTCACATGCGCCAACCATCGATTTGACCCTATCGATTCGATCAGGATCGATTCGAACCAAGCCTGACAACCGGAAATACAATCTTGAATCGATCATAACTCAGGATCTACAAGTCCAAATGCTATGAAATTTTCACAGGAGCTTACGTACATGCTGAAGAACGTCCACACCAAATTTCACCTCGAATGGATGCTTTCTTGATCGATTCGAACCCGAGTGCGAATCGATCCCAAAGTGGGCCCGGATTTCCAGAATCCGGGCGTATGGGCCCCTCACGTGTCAGAAGCGGTCTTCCTGGATTTTAGGCGAAATATCAGCCTCCTACACCTATAAATAGAGCCACTGGTCATTCAGAAAGGGGATCGGAGAATTTGGAGAGAAAAAGCACGCTCGGACATTGCCAGAATCACTCCATATCGTCATCATTGCTGCTGATTTCGAATTTAGGCCTATTATCTGCTGTACTTCGCTCTAGAACACATGTAATCTTCAAGTATTAAGCAATAAAGTGATAAAACTTCATAGTGGACGTAGGTAAATCGCCGAACCACTCTAAATTATTGTCTTCCGTGCAATTTACTTTTCTACTTGGAATTTTTGTTAGATAATCCTCATTTTCAATTTGGTTTCTTCATTTATTATCTCTTCAAAAACTTTCGAAGGGCGTTGCCCAATTTTGGTGCAAACAATAGTCACCATGCTATATGTATATAAATATTTTTTATAAACGCGGTACTTTATTTAAGTAGATCAATCATTTTGGTATTTAAAGGGTTCGAACCCATGATCTTTAGAATATAAGTATAAAGTGTCATACTACTAATCAGTTGAGTTAGCTATCTTTAACATCGTCACTCTGCAATATTACCAAACTTTCAATGAAACTAAAAAAATAATGTTATCAAAATTTTAATTAACTAAGTTACACATATTCTCTAACAAATTTATAATTATTTTGAAAACTACAAATACTTTTTGATAGTTTTAAAATACGAAAATCAACGTACTTGATATTAGTACATTTAAGAATGAATTGTCTTTGCACAAGACTTCTAAATTTGTAAGCTATTATTGTAACCGATAATGAATTGGATGTTTAAAAATCTTTCAGTACCTACGTGATTCCAATATATAAATATAAGAATAGAGCCATGAGAAGGAACTGAGAAAATGTAATTTAATTAAGATAAGAATATTTACTAATTTAAATGATTAAGGAATTATTTACAACGAGCGTTACGGCACGCGCTTCGCTCATGATGAAGAAGACGGAATTGTTTTTTTACAAAAATTATTCACTTAATATGTTTAAAAGAAACCGTATACATTTAGTCATATTTTTGTGTCGAATCATACATGATTATTTTGAAATTTTATTCCTAAGTTGGAATATCTAATTTTTTTGTGAGTTTAAATTTTTATTTATATCATTAATTAATAAAAAAACAAATTTTTAAAGTAGTTTATTTGCTAGATCCTATATTTAAGTGATATTAAGGCTTGGTACATATTTGTAGAGAAAATTTGAGTTTGTAAAAGAAACTTAATTGTCAGATCCTAATTTTAAGCGATGTTAAATTTCAGTAATATCTACAGAGATGCATTTTTGATATTTCATGCTAATACTAAAAGAGTGTGACAACAAATATATTACAACTATTAATAAAGAATTATATATAAAGGACAATTTTGGAAGTTCACGGTCGGACCAGATGTTTGCGCTTCCAAGCCAACTATTAACAAAAACTAGTGCGAACTCGTACTTCGCACACGGATATGCGGAATTACTTCTATAGTTGGATTAATCGGAAATAGATTGAGATAAATGTATGCAACTTACTTAGTAGTTGGCATTAATACTAAATACGGAACAACAATCCCATTATATATGGTTTGGAACTCTAAAATTAAGGATGTTATTATTTGGTTTGTTGGTAAGTATGTTCTTAATTGTTTGTTATTAAGCGACCATACATCTTAAGATACGTAAAATTCAGATTAAAATGTTTTATTGCTTATTGAAAAACAATTACAATGGGATGTAAAAGCGATAAGCTGATTTAATTTCAATTTAGCTCGGATGGTTGAGGAAAGAAAGTGAATTGTGCATATGCACAACAGCGGCTGAATCATACAAAATTCATGGCTTGGCCCCTTTTGTAGGTATAAAGCAAACATCAGTTGTGCCAATGAAAAGTGAACTTAGGTAATTTTATACACTATTACATTTTCAAAGCTGGTTGATCAATTATCATCGTGGTATATTATTAGTTTGGTGCTTCAAGTAATAAACAAAAAAGAATAACATTTTACTAACTCTAAAACTATTTTTCGCTCCAAAGTAATTAAATTGAACTATTAGTTATGTAGTTTTTACAAAGAACTAATCATATGTAAAAATAAAATTGTACATATAAATGAAGTAGAGTATATAACATGATGAGTCATCACTGTCACGTCAAAAATAAGTAACCGCGACATGAAAAAGAACCATGTTAAAATTCTGATACCAACTATTCGATGCCATAGTTCCTAGCAGATAGTGGTAGCTTGAAATATAACAAAATTTGAATACCATAAATTGAAATACATATTTTTATTAATGCCAACGTTATAGCAGTACATCTATAATATTATATGTTTTTTTTGAAATGGTACTTTATATACAACATGTCACCGGGACAACATATCACATGTCAATAAACGTTCGAATCATGCTACGCAAGTTTCGAACTTGTGACCTCTCGCATCAAAGCAAAATCACTTAACCACTTGGACAATGGGCTTATCAATGGTATATGTTTTTGGTTGATGTATTGAAATAATTCTCATAGTAGTACCAAAATACATTTTATTTGAATGTTGAAAAATGAATGCAGTATGTGTAAATTAATATTGAAAAAATAAACACAATTGTAGAATCTCGAATTGTATAATGCCTTAGAAATTTAGTGGAAAATTGCTCAAAATAATACATTTTTAATTAAACTATTGTACGTGGAAACTAATTTCACTTTTAAATCCATTTCAAGGTGCATGGAAAATCAATAAGGAAGCACGTAGCATTGTAATGCATATGCAGCAAAACTGAAAGAAGATATTTAAGAACTACCTTGAATAAGCTTTATCTTGATTAAGTTTTCACATTAAACTATCTTGGATTACAAATCACTGATAAATTTATGAAGATCTCTTATTTCCTTGTATTATACAGGAATTGAAAAGTTTAAATATTTGTTGTCCATGCTTTCATATGGGCTGACATTCTAACGTTGAATTCCAAGCATTAAATTCATTCATGTATGGAATTTAAACCTCGTTTAATGCCTTAATTCTTTTAAACCTTAATTTCAAACATAAAAATTAAAGCCTTAAATCCATTCAAGTCTTCAACTTATGTAGCAAGATTTTCAAACCTTCAAAAGAATTCATTCAGATCTTATTCAAGTCTCATTTGAGATTCATAAACAGTACCATTTAAACCATATTTAAACATCATAATTTCAAGCAGCGTTTAAGCAACTATTTATTCAAGCACACTGAAACACCTATTCATCTTGGTATTAAATCGATATAGCAAAATGCTGCAAAACATCAGTTAAAAATAATTTGTTCAATTCCATACATCAAATTTAAAGAGTGGTTCATTCCAAACTCAAATCGACACAAATAACATTCTACCAAAAATAGTTCTCAAACTCAGGTGTAACTTAGTTAGGTCATGGAGCTTGAATTCTACGGAACAAAATCATATTAAAAGTCAAGTCGTTGGAAATAAATGAAATACAATGGATAGAAAAACCAATGTCCAAAATTCATGGTACAGAAGATTGCTTGGAAATTCAGTATAGAGAAATTTGCGTATGCCATCAAGAAAGTTCAAGTGTGCTGAAAGGAGTAAAAAAGAAAGTAATATATTATAATAACCATATCACAACACAAAAGCTGAATTTGTAACAACCATTGTGTGCTGCCATCAACACAAAAGCTGCATTTGTAACAACCGTTGTGTACTGCCATCAACACAAAAGCTGCATTTGTAACAACCACTGTATGTTGCCATTTCATCCCCGAGAAACTATTCATACTTGTTTGATATATTGGTGAATGAAAAAGTGTTGACTCGAGCAGTGCCTAACATGATGAGTAGCAATAACAAAATAAGGACTCAAATTTAGAGTCACAGAACTAAATAACATACAAATATAGATTTAAACTTAATTGTTAAATATTTTTGTAGTCAAGAAAAAGTGTTCCCCTTTCTAGATAATTAAGTTTTCTTTCAAAAAATTTATTGCACCAAGTAATGTAATAACTTAGAAGGCCAAAGTTAGAATAAAGGTAGTTGGGCAATTGACATATGCGATCATGAAGTTAATTCTCAACAAAGATAAAAGTTTGGAGCAACATAAAATGTAATTATTTTGAAAACTATGTATTAAACTCATTTTAGAATATCGATAGCACAGAAAGTAGGTTGAAAAGCTGTACAAAACCAGATGACTCAAGAGTTGTTATAAATTATCACACAATAATAACAATGCAAGGATAAAATGGAAATAAGTGTAGGACATAAAGCATGAACAAAAATGCCAGTGCAAAATTCGTTTGTAACAAACAGGCAACTAGTGCAAAATTCGTTTGTAACAAGCAGGCAATAGGTGAAACATTTTGTATGAAATTAATTGGCAATGAATTGGGAAAAAAATCTTGGCTAATAGCAAGGATGTAAAATGACGGACTGTTCAGTAGCAGCGCAATTCTACTTCAAATGTTGGAACAAATGCAGGAGCTGAATGAACCAATATTCCCGATAGAAAGCAAGTAATGACCAGAGAGAAAGCAGGTGAGAAACATCCGCAGAAAGCATCAAATCCAAATGATCCTTTCAGTACGCTGTCGTCTTCTTGCTCCTGCAAATGAGTTCAGCATAACATATTAAGAGAGGTTGAGGTTTGAATTATAGGATGATGCAAGCCAAAACATGCATTGATCTAGTAACGACCGAGGCATTGCTGCAGGGTAAACCGAGACAGATGTCGCAGTCAGTACTATGGTAATTGCCATAGTCAGTTTCTTCAGTACTGGCTGAGGCAACTGTGTCAGTTCAACTAAGGCCATTGCCTCGACACCAACTCCAGCACTGTCTCAGTGTCGTCAGAGGCAATTGCATATGTGTTTTAAAAAAATAAAATAAAAACATTTCCTATGTGATAACATTAATAGCACACGAATATCATGATTACGTAAACATAGCAGTGTTATCTGTCAGTGTACTTACATGCAACATAAAAAATTATATGACATAAAAATAAATCACATCATATGTGGTTAGATAACAATGCATCAAGTTGTGACATGTATGAAAGGCTGGTAACTGTGTTAGTCTTGTAGAAGTTGCACCAACTTATCTAACATACTTTAAAATAATAGGTTTCAACAGTATAAATGAAATGAAAGTGAAATCTATATCTGCAACTGATAAATGAGTAATGTGTAACAGAGCATACGCGTTGGCGTACTTAAATCGATTACTCAATGGCTGCAGGTTTAGAGTCGTCGAAGAAGGGTCTTCTGTTGAACTTGTATGAGCTGAGAACCCTGAGCAAACTCTCAGTGTCAATGCATATACCGCCAATTGAATTGTTAATTTAAACAGCTACCCGTCGAACAACTGTTCGCTACTACTGCGTTATAAAAACTGGAGCTGAAACCATTAGTGAGTATGCAGTTTTGACAATAAAAATTGCATATAATTGCGATTTTGAAAATAAAACGTCATAAGTTCACGTTACAAATAAAAATAAGTAGTCGAAAAACTGTTCAACTTAAAGTCTGCAACAACTAATTTTTCTTTTTAAAATCTGTGAAAAAGCGCCCTTTTTATTGCTCTGCGCCTTTATTGCGCTTTGGAGTTTTTATGCATTATTTTGCACTTCACTGGCATATGCGTATTGAGTTTTAAAAAGACTCAATAGGTGCGCATTGAACCTTTTTGCGCGCTGGCACGCGCCTTGACTGCACCGATCTTTAAAACTTGATTTGTAATAAGTAGTATGCAAGGCCGATGGTACCAAATCCAAAACTATTGCTGTGCAAATTCAGCGAGCGCTTATGTTGAAAATTTCCCTCGTCATAATAAGTATTCAAGGATGTCGTGCCCTAAACTCAAACTGATGTCCCTTAGGAAGAAATTAGTTTGTTTAACCACACTCGCACCTACACCTTTAGTTTTATAAGGATGAAAACAGTCACATCTCTACATACAGGTTTTATATGCCTGCAACTTTAAACAAATGAAACATAATAGCCATATATGCAGAACTATGCCATTTAAGTTTTAAATTTATTGATGCTTTCTTCAGCCAAGCCTTTTATAGTATTTCTGCTATTCATGTACTATAGAAAACCATGTCTTTCTTTTATATGTCTTCTGGCTGATCAATCATGAATGATAAGATTAGGATTTAGTTCTAGCAAAAGCGCTTCTCATACCATCATCTATACCATGCAAACATATTCAAGTTACACTTTCCTTTGCACTATTGCTTAACTAATTTTGATACACCGGTTAGAACCTCCAAAGATTGGAAAACTGAGGTTAACTCAGTTTAGTTTAAGACAGAAGTAAACTCAGTTCGAAAAACCGAAATTATCAAACCGACTTCATGAAATCCTAAGCAAATTCGAAGTTTATCTCAGTTTATTAGACCAAGTTTAATTCAGCTTTAGACTGAGTTAACCTCAATTTGAAAAATGAGTTTAACTTTGTTAAACTCAGACTGATTTCATTAACACGTGTAATGAAACTTTGGACCTAGAACTCTCATATAATGAATTCATCTAAAAATTAAGTCTTTATATGGTAAGATAGTCAAGCTTCGAAACCGGTGAATTTTTTTCGAAAGAAAAAACAAAGGAAAAACCAGTGAAAAGCTTTTATGCACATACTATTTTGAGTAAAGTACTTAGTGCATATCACAGACTATATATTTTAGAGAGGTATGTTAAGCTGAATAACATGAAGTCACATTAAAAAATAAAGTAAATAAGGAAGTCAATTTACACATATCAACTAAATTTTTGAGGTAAAACTGTATTTATCAACTTGCATAGGCACACAAACCAGGGGATTGGGAATTTTGAAACTAAGAAAATAATGAAAAGTTATCACGACCGCATATTACATAGACACGGTTAAGTGCATATCCCAACATATAATCTACTAACGTACACTAAGGTACAAAATTTCAATTTAAGCATATCGCTTTTGGGAATTTATCAATACACTCCTGTATACACAGAAAACAATATATTACGAGTACATAATATATAAACTGTACTAAATTGTAAAGTCTATATAATGAGTATAAAAACACTAAGTATCATATAATTATAGCAAGAAATTATTCCAAGCAATATAGAACAAAAGCTGAAAATTGTGGTTTCAATTCTTTACATATTCTTCATTAACCATATAATCCGATAATCTCCAAAAAAATTCAAGTAATAGTCATATTGATTCAGTTGTGGCTTAAAACAGTAAATTCAATTATGTGTGTATGCAGTACTATGTTTACATGTAATCAATAAAACAAACCTATTACTTCTGGAAGTGCTACTTTAGGCAGTGTAGCCTTGGAGAATGCTGCTAGTACATCAAATGAACCTGATAAAAACGACGAAATGTAGAACAACGCATTATTACATTGGTGGTTTCACAGTAATAAACTGATGTTGTGTACCACACATAGCAAAATGGAATAAAGTACGACGACGTTTTAATCATGCATATACAATTTATGTAACATGTTCTTATAGAAACAAATTTAAAGAAATTGCAAACCAGGAGAGAAATTTGTACATTATACTAAGGAACAATCAGCAAATCACAGACGGAGGTGTAAAAACATCAAAAAATAGTAAATGAAGTATGCAATCTCAATATTTCAAAGATGATACGTCCAAAAGTAGACCCTTAACCCAGTACGATTTATTGTAGATCAAATAATCATTAACCCAATACAAATTTGAATTTTGGTTATAGGTAACAATTTATAACTACAGCAACCATGTTATTGCATTCGTCCTTCTAGCTGAGTGAACTCCATCTTTACATGTTAAAGCACTAGATACTAAGTCAATTTATTAGTAATAGTAACCTTTTAATCAAATTCATTTCTATAAATGTAAACTCTAGTATGTTAATCCCCACTACTACATATATACCTATGAAGGGTGGAACTACAACATGAAAGGTTGATGTTTGTAATCTAACAGTCATAAAATTTTATGAATAACCATCACCGCAATGTTTCATAAAAGGCCGCCCATAATCTGATTATCAATGAAACTACTTTTTAAAATATTTATATCATTAAATATAATATTTTACCCACTTTGGTTCTTTGTTTGATGATTATAAAGTAAAGTGAATCCCTTTTTTCAATTATGTAATTTTGGTTATTAACATTGTAACATCATTCTTGTCTAGATATCATCATTGACCAAACAATTTAATTCTAATTTTAAAAATTGCAATAACTTGAAGCATAACTATATGTATATATTATTAGATTTAAAGTTACCATTTTGGTAAATAAACTATGAACAACCTCTACCATTAAGTATTGCATATCCTGCCAGCTGAGAAAGTAATTCTTGTAAAGAAAATGGTGGTTATATGTGTGACATTCGATCATAAAAAGAAATAAGCTAACTAAATTTTATTAATAGCAAGTTTACATTAAATAAAATGATAAGGATGTTATAAGTAAAAATGTAAAAATAACCTGCTTCCAAAATAAATGAATTTGTCTCTTTTGCACCATAAACTTGTGAACATGGCACTTGGTGAACCATTCAAACAATTTTTTTTAATAGCCTAGTAGTGAATATTATATTTAGAAGTGGTACATCCTCTGCTCCAAAGTACTCTTAGTACCTGCATGAGGATATGCTATTGTATTAATACCAAAACAGAAATTTCTAATTCATTTCGATTGAAGGAGCAAGAACGTTTTCAAAGTCGAGTACCTGATTTTGTATCATGATTTAAATCATTGATGAACCTCTTCTCTTTAAAAATTTCTAGTTATGATCCTGCAGATATATTAACCTGCAAGCAGTGAACTAAATTTGTTATACTGAATTCACGTTTTATGTGCAGGTACTATGCCAAAGAAAACAAAAGAAACCATCAAATATAAGTGGAGGTTAAGAACAAACTGCATTCAGAATGCCAAACTTAATAGTTGATTAAGCATCCTCATTCTAAAATTGAGCTTCAGATATTGCTTCATTTCTTATTAAGACCAAACAAAAATTTCTAATTTGTTTCAATTGAAGGAGAAAACACCTTTTCAAAGTCGAGTACCTAATTTTGTACCATGCTTTAAATCATGGATGAACGTCTTCTCTGTAAAAATTTCCAGTTATGATCCTACATATACATTAACCCATAAGCAGTGAACTAAATTTGTTATACTGAATTCACCATTTTTGTGTAGGTACTATGCCAAAGAAAACAAAAGAAACCATCAAATATAAGTGGTTAGATAAGAACAAACTGCAAGTAGAATGCCAAACCTTAATTGTTGATTACACATCTTCATTCTAAAATTGAGCTTCAAATATAGCTTCGTTTCTTGCTCTTCAACATATTCCGGTTTTATTTGCTATCTGTGTTAGTGATCCATCCATTAACCATGCTAACAAACCACGTAAAGAAAGTAATCAGAGAGTCAATAAAAAGTATCGCATTTCCCTTGAAACTTGGTTTAGTATGAGTGCGTCAATTATGCTTAACAATAATGGTGCATCAGTATATTAAATGTGAAGAATTCCTCACTATTTAATATAACAAACTGAATTTGGATAGGGATCCATAAAATAAAGAATATTTTTTTGACCAAAAGCCAAGTTGGATAATTAAAAATCCAAGACGCTAAAAAAAACCTTGAATAATCGATTATTTGTAGGCTTCGATCGAATTCAACAACATCCGCGGTTGACTTAAGAGGTTAATAGAGTAAACGAATCCACCACAAAAATAAATTTCGGTACATACTGGTCTAACTTAGGTCGCAATGGATTGTTAATGGAGAAAAATTGTATAGCAATTGATGTAAGGATGATGAAGATTCTCCATAGATATCATAAGTTTTGATTCTGTAGTTTGAAATAAGGAAGGTAAGGAAATGAAAAACTGGATGAAAGTAAAACTGCAAAGTGAAAAAATGGAAAGAAGCAGTCCTCACGCGTAGAAAGAATACACCACAAAAAACGAGAAGCCAGGAATAAAAACTCACCACAGAACATTGAAAGACTATTTCATCGATTTCGAAGTTAGCCTAATTCGTAGGGAAGTGTGAGGGGAGAAGCGATGCGACTGAATCTCCTACAAACTGCAACGATTCAATTCATAAGGGCGGAATAATTTTGCCAGGCGGTGGCATACCGAAGATTCAGCAAGCAGCCATTACAAAACCCTAGCTTTTTTGTTCATAACTGACAGATGGAGGGGAGAAGCGGAGATGTGGTAGGGAAATACGAAAGGATAAAACGCGACTATTGACCTGACAAAAACTCAAGGAGGCTTCTGTGAGCTTAAAATGCAACTCGACAATAATATAATATTATAGATTAATAATATCTGTAGAGAGGCATTTTTGGTATTTCATGCTGATACCAAAAGATTGTGACAACAAATATATTACAACTATTAATAAATAATTGTGCTTTGATTAACCCTAATTCCTAAAATTAAAAAAAAAATCAAATTAAGAAATTAAAACCCCAAATCGAATAGAGAAGCAAGGACAAGCGTAAAGGAGTCACTAATGGTATTATAATAGTGAATTGAAGGGAGTTCTATCACTGGACAGTGAAGGAAAGTGAGGCTAGGGGTTTGGAACTGGGAGGAATCGATTTGGTGAGTGAGTTTTCCTAAATTCTATGTTTACTTTCTTGATTTCATAGTTTAGTATGATTAAAATCGGTAATTAAACAATTAAATTTAAAATTAGGCTCTGTCATTTTTGGAAGCTTTGTCTAACCCGATTAGTGAATGATTTTTGAGTAGTTCAATGGGTTAATAAAATTATATAATGTATATGTAAAGTAGATATAGAAAACTAGGCGAATTTAAGACATGGATTTAGAAAATTCATAGTAAAATGATGGAAAATTTATATAAATAAATTTCACAGCCGAAATATGATATTTGTAGGCGTAAATATAGTTTTGTGAATTTTTATATAATTTTATAAATTAATATAGTGTTATTTCATTTATGTGCAGTAACAAACCAAATTTATGAGTCAGATGGTTTAAGATATTTAAATATGTAAAACTGATATGAAAGTGTTTTCAAAGACTTGATTAGATGATTTTAGGTATGAAAGGTATTTTTCTATAATTTGGTTTAATTAATATGAATTTACATATATTTGGTATCATAATTTGTGAAAATCAACCCGAATTTGTAAGTTAATGATTTGATGTATACATTCATATCAAAATATATCAAAATGGCATGAAAATGATTTTTGAAGTTAAAGTATATGTAAAAACCCTCTTTGAAACGTGTTTAATTTTCGATCCAATAAAAGTAGACCAAACCTTAGGTCCATTTCGGAGTTGGCTGTTGATTGGTATAATTGATAAAACAATACGTAGAGCTATCTATGTATGCTTTCAGAGTCTAACAGCGGAATGAATAAAATATAATAATAAAATAAAGTACCCATCTCATAAAACAAACCATAGGAATATAATGTCATAATAGTTCATAAAACATGTCTGGCACGTAGTCAGGGTACATAATAATATAAATAGATAACTATAATAGATAATTGTCCACCAAGCCTCCATCATCTTCTCCACAATCATCGTCGACTGTAACGATCCCAATTTTGAATTAAATTAAATTTAATAATTAATGTAAATTTTGGAATCTATTTTGGAATTAATTTGAATTTTTCAAAATAAATAAATCAAGTGTTGATCTGTATAAATAAATAAGACTGTAAAATTCATTTGAGTTTAAGAATTCAAAATAATAAATGTTTTAGAATTATTTGAATTTGAAATATATATGTATATTTATACATGAGTAAATTTGAATTTGACTTTAAAATTTGAATTTGAATATTGAATTTTTATTTGAATTTAGAATTCAAATAAAAGACTTAGAAAAATGATTTGGATCTAAAAGTATTATCTATGTAAATTATTTACTGGGTAGCTAGATTTAAAAGCATTTTCTTTTAAATAGTATGTATATAATAATGATTAGGAAGATGTATTTATAAAATAAGAAAAATGTAATATAAAATTTATTTAAAAGCTTTAAATGCATGAGAAATACAAGAGTTAAACATGTAACAAAAAATTTAACAAGTGTAATTCAAATAATAAGTTGTTTAACAAATGTAATGATTTTATAATTCAAATTGGACAAGTGTCATTTAGTTTTATTTTTGAGAAAGAAGTTAATAAAAGTAGAAAATAGGGTTATATAAACTATCAAATTTTCTACCTCTCATTTCTTTTACCTGATCAAACTTTATAAACCAGAAAACAAAATTTTCAAGAGCAAATCTGAGAAGAAAAATTAAAAACTTTAAAACCAGATAAGAGAAATTCAAAACCTGGAAGTTTCAAAAGCCTGAAGCAAAATAAAAGGAGATAAAAAACAAAAGCAAAGTTTTAGACCAATTTAAAACTGAATCAAAACGCTAAAACAACTCAACAAAAATTCATCAATCAAAATCATCAAGTTCTAATTGTTCAAAGATCAACAACTAATTCCCAGTTTACAAATTTACTTCAAGCCTGTTCTTCTCTGTTCAAAACATCACAGGTGAGTAAACTCATTTCTTAAACCTTAGAACTGTTTGAATTTTTGGGTTGCATTTGCTCTTGGAAGTTATGAATCAAACTATGCTTGTATGGTTATGCCTGTATATATATATTTACTCTGTGCATATATCTGGAAACAGGCAGGAATGCCTCTGTAAAAAAAATTGCAGATTTTAATTTTGTCCAAAATTCAATTCCACTATCCCTGATCTTCTTTGGCTTGTGATGTTAAAACAAAATGGATTTAAAATTACCAAAACTTAATTTTAAAATATACTTCCAAGAAAAATATGAGATGGATTTTGTCTGGAAGAAGAAATACAGTGAAAATTCAAAATCTATCCAATTTTCAACCTGCATGAATTCAAAATTCATTTACATCATCCAAACCAATTTCGAAAACAATGATTTAAAACTAAAATTGGGATTTTTAGTTTTGAATTGGGGTAGTATTTCTAAGATGAACAGAATAGCTATTTTCATCATTTTCCGACGATGAACGTGGTGATAGGTGTTGGGCTTGGGGCAGGAAGTGGTTGGTGGATAGGGGATCATCGAAAAATACTTGCAAATTTTCTTGATGATCTTGGCGATGGCGCAATGATGAAATAGGGTTTAGTGTTTTGTTGTAGTCATGTTGATTTTCGTGACGGTTTCGCCATCATCGTTGCGTCGAGTTGCACTGGACCAGGGGGAATAGGTTCGTGAGTCATCAAGGTTGCTGAGGTCAGAGTCGCGAGGCGTCTGGTGGCATATGGCGGTGTATTGAGGTGAATCACGACGATCAGTTTTTGTTTTAGGCTGATGCTTGGTAGCTCGTATTCAATTTTCTAGCGAGCTTCGATGATCTAGGAAGTTGTGGAGTTAGGGTAGGTCGTCGATGATCTATTGGCGTCGATGAAGTTGGCCAGAGCGTGGTTGATCGTGTGTACACGTGCACGCATAAGGGTTGATGTCAGCTGAGGCTGTGGGTTTGAGGAAGAAATATATTATCTCGGGGTCGAACTCAGGGATTGTTCAGATTGTCTCGAAGAAAATGTGAAAAATAGTTGGGCTCGGGAAATTCGAAACTTGGCTCGAAGTAAAAAATTTATGGGCTCGGGTCGGTTTTAGTTAATCAGATTTTTAAAGTTTAAATAACCAAATTTTTAAATAAAAACATGATCAAGTTTTAAAGTGTGTAAATTTTTCAAAGAAACATGTTTAACTCATTCATTTTTAATAATTAATGTTTTGTTTAAATTTGGGATTAGTAAATGGGTTCGAAAATAAATCATTTTGAAATTATAAATTTAAAGTGTTTTAAATTATATATAACCTTTATTTATAAAGTTTATTTTAAATAAACTTAATAATGTAATTAAGAAATTAATTAAGAAAAGATGTTTTTAAAACTTAATTAACTTAAAAGTCTAAGTTGATTGGTTAATGATAATTAAATACGAGGTTAATTAAAAAAGGTATAAATAAAAAATTAAAGTAATTAATTAAGATAAATGGTTTGTCTTTAAATTATTAAGGATTAATTAATAAATGTGATAAACAAATGGATAATTAAATAATTAAAGGTTAATTATTTAATGATTAAAGGTTGATTTATTAATAATTTAAAGTTAATTAATCAAGCGATTAAAGAAGAATTACTCAAAGTAATTTAATTTGTGATTTACTTATGTAAGTGATTAGGATGATCACTTATTATAATTAATTAAATGGTTAATAGTTGAGGATTAATTATTGTAATTAATTAAGGATAATTAATCAAACAATTAATATTAAAGATTAATTAAGTAAATAATTAAGGTTAATTAGTTTGTAATTAATAATTAATTAATTAAGGAAAAGTTAATTAATAAAAGTAATTAAGATTTAATTAATTACAATTAAGAATAATCAATCATTGATTAAGGATAATTAATGAAAATAATTATGTGATCAATTTATTCTAATCACACGGTTAATTCATCTTATTTATAGATGATTGATTATTATTGAATGCCTTGAGCTGATTGATACCCTTATTATGTGATTGTGATATTTTGTGATGTGAGTCGCTGTGTATTGATTTGTGATATGTTTCTGTGTGAATGTGAAAAACCCCTTGGCCCGTAAAACGGCATTTGAATTTCGATGCGACAAGGAGTTGGATTCCAGTTGATTATCCAATACCCACATCGAATCATAAAGGTGAATCTTTGTGATTGATAAATTTACTTTATCTGTGAATCTGTGAATTGAAGGTTAGCGTTATAAATTATACCGCTTATCGATATTGATATGATTGAATCTGTGATGATTGATGATGTTGCACTATTTTGTAAAACCCGTGGACCACACTCATACACACACAAATATGGATTTCACAAGGAAATCGGGTAAGTCACAGATATTTTGAATTTAAACATTAAAAGATGAAATGTGAATCCAAATGTTTTTGGAAATGGGATTGGGTTAAATATGGAAAGTTTTGAAAAGGAGTTTTAAAGATATAAGTTATTTTGAATAACTTGATTAAGTTTGAAAATTTGAATAGTTTGATTTAAATGTGAATTCAAGATTTGAATTATGGTTTAACAAGCTATATAATGTATTTATATGGGTTTTAAACCATTTTAAAAGTATTGTTTTGGGAATTTGAATTTAACCCAAGTTTTATATTAGAAAGGCTTTAACTTGTGCAAATGTAATCGGATTTTTCTGAAATGAAAACTATTTGTTTTCGAATAATAACAGCTTTAATATAAAAAAATGATTTCCAATTTGTGTTGAAAGAATTTCAAGTCTTTGAACTGAAATAGTTTTGAAAACTATAAATGAACCTTTGTGAAAGGTGGTTGAACCTTTTTTGAAAATGAAGAGGATTTTAAATGGTATATTTTTTATATAAAAGATTTGAAATGGGAATTGCTTTGAAAGTTATGAATGAATCTTTGAAAATGTTTTGTAAGCTAAGAATTGAGTCTTTAATTTAAAGATTGAATGAGTTAATCCAATTTAAAAAGGGAAGTGTTTTGAAAGGCTATGAATGAATCTGTGTGAAAGATTGGTGAATTTTGTGTAGTGAATCTTTTTGTTAAAAAGATTTGAAAATGGTAATTTGTTTAAACCATTTGAAAGAAAGGTTTTGGATAATAAGTTGTGACTTAACTGAGATCCCAATATGCATATGTTTTTAAATATTGCACTCACTATTCGGTTTAGCCGGGGGAGGACCTTTGTGTTATATAACCCATTCCGAATAGTGATACGACGAAACAGATAGCATTTGAAGACGGTGGTGAAGACCGGGTGTCTTCGAGAACGATAGGGTAACCTATCGAATGACTCTGCACTGAGTAGCTACGGTATAGAGATCTCCATATGTGATGGGGAGTCCGATCGGGATTGGGGATACCCGGATTGCAAGGGCTTCTTTGGAAGTGCCTTCGGTTCTGCTCGAACCAGGAACAGACTTGTATGGATGTGTGACTGACGTTACACTTTGAGACATAAAGCTGGTTTCTATCAAATACATTTCTGTTTGGCGGCGGAGATTTATTCTCTTAGCTTAACACTCTTCTTTAAGACGTACGAGCTCAGAGGTTATGTAGTTGATGGTTACTAGTGATACATTCACAATTTGGTAATATGGCATACGAAGTGCTGCTGATCATTTGTTGATCGAAGCATGGCTTTGTGAAAAAGTGTAGCTTTGTGGACGAGACTGCATCAGGACCTCACAACCCGGAAATGGTCGAAACAGGAATGATGCAGCAAGGTTTTTAGGGGTCTCTCCCCTAGGGTATGTCCATTTCCCCTGAATAAAAGGTGATATCATGGTATGGAGCCCATATATTTAACCTATATGGTTGCGATAAACTTATTGCTTTGTGGTTGTTGGTTGAGAGGCGCCTCAGATAAATATCGGTAACGACCGGGGATGGCATACTTGTGTGGTAGTTACCTATGTTATAGCTTGGTTAAAGCGTGAGGTAGCGTTGACCTTGTGTTAGCAGAGATCCGGTTAGGTTCTCGGGGGCATCCTTCCGAAGGCATACCCATTCGGTGTAGGAAGTTCTTTTGCCTGACCATTTGTTGGAAATCCAAAGAATCAATACGCGCTTTGTACGGTTTTAGTTGTATAAACTGCCATGGAATGTGGCGGTATCCTGCTATTGAACATGGTAGCTATAGTAGGCATAGTGCGAAATGTCTATGCTGGCTGAGATTAATATTATACTTTCGATAGGTTTTCTACACTATGCACTAATAATAATATCAAATGGTTTTCGTGTATCAAGCATTTTTAACTGTCATAAGGAGAAATCTCCTTCAAGTGTGCGCGTGCATTGTGTGTGTGGCGGGAGGCCTTATGGCAGTTTCATTTTCCAAAAAGCATGAACGGATTTCTCTTTATAAATTTTTTTGGGCAAACAACTATTTTTGTTTACTCATACCAGTCTCATGACTGACCTGGAGTATATTATTCCCTTCCTAAACTCCGGGTGCCCACAATTTTTCCATACGAGCAGCCTAGAAGCAGGTTATCCGTGTTTTGGAGTTAGCTTGGATTTAAAAGTCTTTTGGAAGCTGTCAGATTTTGGAAAGCTTTTGGATTTGGAAATCTTTCGAAGTGCTTGGATTTTTGGATTTTTTTGAAGGCCTTATCAAAGTGAAGTATCTTGGAAACTTTTTGAAGTCTCTGTTATTCCGCAGTGCAGTGGTCGTTTTATTGTTGTATCTTTTGTGTATCACTCTGATATTGGTGATGGATGTTGTAATGGATATTGTATCAAGTTGTATCTTTGTTGTATATCAATGTAATCATCTTTTGTTTCTGCTATTTTCATCTAATGTCGTTATAAACTTCGGCAATACGGATTTCGATGTCGTTTTTCGGGCATTGAGTTCGGGTCATCACATTGTCCCTAACCTGTATTTTGTAATAAGGAGGGAGTAAGAAAAATAATTTTTGATGAATGAAATCTAATGTTTTACAATAATATTATTGGACATAGTCATTCAGATAAGTAATATGTCTTATGTATTTATTACAGTTTTCCACGTACACCTCCAACTATAGGTTAGTGGCCTATGAGTCCTACTCCACGACTATAAAAACGGGTGCAACGTAACTATAGAGTATATTGGATTCAACAATCCATCTTTCATCCAATCATATCCTGACGACGCGAGAGAAAGTACCTCAGCTACGTAATACCCTTAAAATTAGGAATAGACAGATCCTCCTACCATTTAATACCTAACCCTAGACGAATCCTTCTTGGTACTCCCTTACTGTCGTCGTACCAAAGTTCTTGTATGCCACTTAATACTTCTTGTATATAGGAGAGGCGGACCTCGATGGTCAGTTAATACCTCAATCCCGAAGCGGACCTCCCTCGGTATATTTTCACTAATGCACGTCAAAGATAGTACCGATCTTATAACTCGTAATCTACCTACGAGGTCTCACATTAGTTCGACTATTTTTAGGTGCTGTTATTTAAATTAGTAGGACATTCATAACCTTTAAAATTGGGACCAACCTTGCATGCACCGTGGGTACTTATTATAGGCGATGTCGCACATCAGTTATAAAAGTCACACTGCTGGTAGCCAGATTACCCGTGTAGACTTCTATATGCTTTTAACCGACCTCGCATTCCGATAACTTGCCATATTTCCACTCTACAACATTCAATACAGAACTATGCTTATATATATGTATAACACACACACGCATACGCAAACACGCATACATATACACACACATAAATTATATATACACTACATCCTTATTTGCGCATTAAATGCCTTATAAGGGAACTTCTTATTTCGTCTTTATTTATGGATTAAATTGCATAATTGTTCTTAACTTGTTTTATTAGATTGATTACTGATTGTAACTTATCATAAGTATTGGTTTACAAGTATGATTGTTAATTTCAAAGTTTGAAGGAATACGTTATCATTATATTTATACCAAATATACTAAATTATACCTAATTAGTTTTATGGATATTCGGGCAAACTATTCATTTCTTATTCGGGATGTTATACTATTTTAGTGTTTACAACTATAATTACTAAAAAAAGTCCATATTTAATACAACAATCGCATAGAAGCAGCACCATAAATACATTACAAAATGGACTTGTATACATATTGAAAATTGAATCTACAACAACAGCAGCAGCAGCAGCAGAGCCATTATCCCAAACAAGTTAGGGTCGGCTAGAGATGGAACTCGAAACTAAATGACAAAAGTAATTTAAAGGTTATAACAATAACAATAACAATAGCAATGATAAAAGTAAATCAAATAGGTAAATTAATAATAATAGTAACTAAGTAAAATAAAGATAGAAATATTTATGTATATAAATAAATAAATAAATAAACACAATAAAATAAAATAAAAAATAAAAATGAAGATAACAGTACAAATAGTAATAATAGTGCTGATAGTAACATTGATCAAAGAAAAAATGCTACGTCTTGGGCTTTTTTTCCCTAATCCTATAATTAACACTTATAATACTCATAGCTCAGGGTTCTGTTACATGCATCGCTAATTTCCGCACGCTCCTATCCGTTACCACTCATCGGCTATATTCCAACCCTTCAAGTCCCTTTTAACAACTTCCTCCCATGTCAACTTTGGTCGACCTCTACCTCTCTTTGAGCAAACGACACAGCCTATGATTCCATTGCGCACAGTTGCCTCGGGCGACCTTCGTCGGAGATGTCCAAACCATCTTAAGCGATGTTGAATTAGTTTCTTCTCAATTGGTGCTACTTCAAGTTTTTAACGTATATCATCATTTCTAATTCGGTCTCTTCTTGTATGACCGCAATTCCATCGCAGCATACGCATATTTGCTACGCTTATCTTCTGCACGTGTTGGTTTTTAGTAGGCCAACATTCTGCACCGTATAACATCGCAGGCCTAATTGTCGTTGTATAGAACTTTCCTTTAAGCTTCTATGGGACTTTCTTGTCACACAGAATGCCAGATGCTTGTCGCCATTTCACCCATCCCGCTCGCATTCGAAAAAAAAACATCTTCATCAATCTCACCATTACACTGCAACATTGAAAATCAAATCTAAAAATGCAAAATTTATTTTACGTTAATACAGTAGATTTATTGTCCTCTTTAAAAGAAGTAGATTTACAATAGAAATCTTTTATATTCCATTCAAACTTTAAACAAATAGCGTTGGAATTACAAAGAAATCATACTATTTGAAATAGGCGGTGCAAACTACGGATGATAGGTATTTTTTCCTACTTTGCACACAACTTTCTATTTTCTTGTTTTGGAGTTCTTTTCCATTTCAACCACAAAATAAAAAGTATAATCAATAGAATAAAAAATATTTTTATCGTAAATATTAATGAAACAAATCCTACTATATTATTTTAAAACAACTAGGATTTCAACAGATTCAACATTTATACATTATGAGGAGATTTTGAGGTTATAAGTTTATAGAATTTAACATACAAAATCTCCCAAGGCAGAATAAGAATTCAAACATCAAACAACACAGTATACTATTAGGGAAAAGTTTATATTTCCACTCACAAATAATTCTCAATGAACCTACTTGGATTTGTTTTATGCTATCACATTTCCCTTCTCCAATTTATCTCCTTTTCATCATATAATAAATTCGTTTGCACATATTGGGTTTAGAAATTAGAGGTTAGAGAAGAAGAGAGACATACTTATGTAATACATACATGATTACCTTTCTCTTTTGCTAGATTTCTTTAAATCTTCCTCTAATCCTTGGATGTATACAATTATTTTTGAAATTGGAGATTAAGAAGTTTTATTATGGAGAAAGAGAATAGCATAGTGTCATTCACGGCTTAAGATCTATATGAAAAGGATGAGGGGGCTAGCCTCTTATTAGTGGTAATTTGTAGAAGCTGGAATCATCGGGTGGAGCATATTTTAAAAAATTTAAATTCAGACCGTTCAGGCCAGGGCAAAACCAAGCCGCCTTAGCGTTGACTAGTCAATTTGTCCCCCTTGGGCTGTCGACCAGCTCGAAGAGGCAGTTGACCAGTTTGTGATCTTAGTCGCTTATTTTTGACCGTTAAATATCTATTACCTAATTTTAATTAAACGTAAACGATTACTTAGACATTAAGTCTTATATTTATCATTTATTTTGACGTTAACTTCAATAATATTTATAATCTTAATTCGTTTTGCATTATTTTCTATTAGAAGATTTTAAACATCGATAACTTCTTCATTTGAACTCCGATCGCAAAACTATATATAAAAAATTGCTTAGAAAATCGTCATGAACATTATGGTGTAAGTTTCATGGCCAAATCCTTACTTTGTAAAATTTCCATTTTAGTTTATTATTAATTAATTAGTTTTTCTTAATTTAATTTTCTACTAATTTTACGGCATATTACATTCCTCCCATAAAAGAATTTCATGCTCAAAATTCCCAAGAGACAGATAGTATAATGTGCCTCTACAATCATGTTGTACAACCAAGTTATCAAGGCAACTATCTACTCAACCAAAAGTGCTATGTGATTATGTATGCAACATATCTATAGGTGAGCCCAACCCTAATGTGAATGCAAGATCGCTACATATAGACATATATGCTAACAGCCTAAATATGCATAAAATTCTATATGAGTGCAAAAATAACAAGAAAAAGTGCGGCAATCATTCCCTAACATCCAATCTAGCAATCACGATGCAAACCAAAACCTATGTAATACTAAATCTAGAGGGAGAAAATTTAGCTGATAAAAACTTTGGGTGAGAAGCCTTTATATTCTCTTCTGTTTCCCAGGTGCTCTCTATCGAATTATCTCCCTATTGTACTCAGATCGACCTACTTTCTTTGTTACAAATCTTCCTAACTTCGTGCTCCACTGTGCATGTAATGGCATGTGATGCCATTAATTCCATCTCTATATTCGCTAACAGATCAAGCTCCACTACGGTAGTCGTGCTATGAAGAAATTTCCTTAGGTGTGATACATAAAAAACATTATGGATTCCAACCAACTAAGCTGGAAGCTCTACTCGACAAGCAAGTCTCCCCACTCTCTCCAAAATCAAGAAAAGTCCAACAAATCTCAATGCCAACTTCCTCGAGGTTCCATATCTCGTAACCTTCCTAAAAGGTGAAATTTTAACAAACAACATGTCTCTAATTGAGAATTCCAACTCCTTTGTTCTCCCATCATCATAGGATTTCTGTTGGTCCTAAGCGATCATTCGCTGTTTGATTATCTTAACCTTCTCTGTGATCTCACATATCAAATCTGGCCTAAGTAGAATTTTGTGGTATTCTCTCACCAACAAATTGATGACTTGTATGGCCTTCCGTATAAGGTTTCAAAGGGTACTATACCTATCATCGCCTGGTAACTGGTATTATAGGTGAATTCTATTATAGGTAAATGTTGCTCTCAATGTCCTCTGAAATCCATGGTGCAAGCCCTTAATAAATTCTGTAAGATTCTTTTAAATCTTTTGCCTATCCATCGGTTTAAGAGTGGTAAGCGGTGTTAAGATTCAGCATCATCCCTAAAGTTGACTGTAAACTCCAAAACTCACTAGTGAATAAGGGGTCCTTGTCGCTGACAATGCTGACTGGAATTTCATGTAATCGGACTTCCTCCTTGATGTAAATCTGTGCTAAGGATATTGCGGTCCTATGACTCCATACTGGAATAAAGTGGGCATTCTAGCTAGCTAATCGACTATAACCTAAATAACTTCATTGCTTCTATGACATCTAGGCAAGCCATCTATGAAAGCTATCGATATGTATTCTCACTTCCGAATTGGAACCATCAACAGTGATATCAGACCTCTGGGCTTTCCTTGCTAAGCTTTGAATCGTTGACACACCTTTCTACATATTCTGCTGCTTGCTTCTTCATTCCCAACCAATAGAAAATCTACTTCATATCTCTATACATCTTATCTCTCATAGGATGAATAGTCATACTAAATCGGTGGCACTCTGTCGGTACTCCTACGGAACATGCTTTACCACTAGAACATATAGGCATTAGTCTCTCCTTAGTAATCCTCTTTCATATACCAAATAGCTAATATATAAACTATCGTTGTATCCTTCATCTGCTCTGGACTGATGCAGTCCATAAATACTGGCTTTGCTTCCATTGCTGTAAGATATCATGGAGTAAATTCTGATGGCGGTTGCAAATTAAATGTTTAGATGAAGTCCAACTACCCAAACTTATATATAACACCTAGAGTAGCATTCTTCTGGCTAAGAGCGTTGACAACAGCATTCCCTTTTCCAGAGTATACTGAATCTCAAAGTCATATGATGCTATGAACTCCATTCACCTTTGCTACCTAAGGTTTATGTCTTTTTGGAAAAACATGTATTCAAGTGACTTGTGATCCATAAATAACTCAAACCTTTCACGCAAAAAATAACGCCTTCACATCCTTAAGGCAAATACGATAGTCGCTAATTCAAAATCATGAGTGTGATACCACTTCTCATGGTATTTCAAGTGCCTGCTTGCATAGGCCATCACTTTGCCTTCTTCCATAAGAACAGCTCTTAACTCTGTACCACATGCATCAGTGTAAATAGCGAAAGACTTTGATCCATCTGGGATCGTTAGTACATGTGCACTAGTTAATAACTCCTTCAGCTTATTGAAGGCTCTCTTGCATTTCTCATTCCATATGAAGACTAAGTTTTCCTTGGTTAGACAAGTCCTTGATGAACTTCCTAGAGTAACTCGCCAAATCAAGAAAACCCTCAACTTCGGTTGTGTTCTTTAAAATCTTCTATTTCTATATAGTTTCTACCTTTACATGGTCATAAACAACCCCTTCTCGAAGACAATGTGATCGAGGAACCTTACCTCCTTTCTTTAGAAATGACACTTTGTGAATTTGGCATTTAGGTGGTACCTTCTCAAGGTTTCTAGTACCTCCCTTAAGTGGTTTTCATGCTTTTCTTCACCTTTTGAGAATACTAGAATATCATCCACAAATACTACCACAAACTTATTTAGCTGCTCCCTAAAGATTCTACTCATAAAATCCACAAAGTATGCAGAGGCATTTGTCAACCCAAATGGCATTACCTTCCATTCGTACAATCCGTCTAGAGTGCGAAAAGCGGCCTTCTCCTTGCTATCTTCGGCTATTCTTGATTGATGGAATCCAATGGCCTAGTCTAACTGAGAAAATATTTTAGCTCCAATAAGCTAGTCAAATAAGTCATTTATTCTAGTTAAGGGATACCCATTCTTCTTTGTCATCTTGTTGAGTTCTCGATTATCGATGCATAGTCTTAAAGAGCCGTCTACCTTAGTGGTAAAGACAATTGGTGCTCCTTATTCTGAAGTACAACGACGAATAAACTTCTTCTGTAATAGCTTCGAAATTTGCTTATCTAATTCCCGCCTTCCATTGTGGGCCATATGCCTCGATAGCAGTGTAATTGTTAGCATCTTTCTCCAAATTAATACTAAACTTTAATTCTCTTTGAGGTGGGAGATCGGAGATTTCTTCAAAAACGTCTAGAAAATCTCGAACCATGGGTACAGATGAAAGGTTATCTTATGATAGACTAAGAGAATATAGATAGATCAATGCAGGGAAGCCTTGGGGATTGCATTGAACATCTATATCTTGCCCCATATACCTGCAACCACGCAATCCTCCTATCACAATCTAAGGCAGCCCCGTAGTAAGATAACCAATCTATTCCCAAGATAAAACCATAACCCTCAAAACCCAGAACATACGCATTACATATAAATTTTATATTACATATGTCACCATTGGGTCTTTACAAATTATAGAAAGATGGGTCAACCCCCCAATCGGATTCGATATAGCTATAGAATTGGTGACAAGTTAGGTTTCTAATTCTAAGGCTTTAACCATATTTCTAGCGATGAATGAATGAGGTATTCCCGAATCAAAAATGGAACAAATAGTGTTCTCGAAAATAATAGTTATAAGTTCCATAGTAGCTTCTCCTTTATCCTTGGAAGGAGGTTTGCTTGAGATAGGTACAGCTTCATTCGCGTAAGCTTGCACAGCCTGTCCCTCCTTGGCTAGCACGAAGATTCTTATAATGCCCTTCTTTATGGCAATGATAGAATTTCCCTTTGAACGTCTCCATTCTTAAGCTCATTTTGCAATCTTTAATGGCATGTCCTTTCTTGTGGCGTCTTTAGCATGTCAGACCACCCTTGAACTTTCCTTTGGCCTTCTTATCTTTTCAAAACTTCCTAGACTTCGATCCAGCTTGGTCATCAATCTATCCAATTTCTCCTTTTCTTCTTTACTAGTTGTCTGAAGTAAGGCCATTTCAACATTTCGACTAGTGTCTCATGGGTGGTGCCCATAGGAACTTGAGTTAAGAGTAGTTTCCTTAAGGGAGAATTAGGTCCTTCACAAATTTCACCGCCTTCTTCGCTTGGGTGTCTATCAGACTCATCCTAAATTTAGTTAACTCAGTGAACTTTTTAATATACTCCTTTACTGTGGAGTCGCCTTGTTTTAGGTGGATAAACATCTCCAATTGTAGATTCATTTCTGCGTTTGACATAAATCACAATTCAAAATGAGTCTTAAATTCAGCCCAAGTTATACCTTTCTCGGCGTTAATATAGTCATTATGGTCCACCAATTCAGCACCTCCCTTTCAAGTGTCATGCAGTTAACTTCCTCCTAATCCGATTATCCAACTCTAGTTCCTTAAATCTATAGTCACAATCATCAATCCAAGCTTTATTTTCTATGAAGTCCTTCGAGACTAAGAATACTCGTCCATCCACACTCCAAAAATCCTTATATACCCTTAGGAAGTCTAATAGACGGAACATTGGCACAACGGACGAAGCGACCGGTGCTGTTGGTGGAGCTTGTTGGGTAATGAGGACTTGCCACATGACTCTTAAGTATTGTCAAAACCACTTTGTCATACTGGTATGAGGTTTTAAATCTCGGATGTCGGTTGCGTCTCGTCTCGAGAATTATATATGTAGTATCTTGTATCAGACGAGATCTCGGGTGAGATGAGTATTTCTTGGGTGTACATCTAGGGACTATCTTGGATAATTTAAGCATCCAAAATTGACATTTTAAAGACTATTATGATAATATTTATCTAAATATAAAGTTATTAGCGCACACAATTCATAAAAAACAATAATACAAAACTTTATTTTTAGAGCAGAGTTTTTACATGAATTCTACTCATTTGAGTATTAAAAATAAAAAATAATCAAAAAGCCATTTATTTTTTGCACTGTTAAAAAATAAAAAATAAAGTAAGAGAGTTGGTAAAAGTCATCAAAATGCTTGGATCCATATAAGAAGTTAAAGAAATATGTAAATGAAAACCTTTGAATCTATTAAGGTTTATGTCAAATTTTACTTGAGATATTAATATCTCGGAACAGATGAATGTCAAATATGGTATAAAAAATTTAACGTCTCGTTTCGCTAAATCTCGTCTCGCTCAAATTCGAAAATGAGATCTCGAGTGAGATAAACGAGATCTAAGATAGTAATCCGGTATAGTAGGTATCTCCTAGTTAGTGCTGTTCTCGGACTCGGAGTCGTTGTTTTCGGCCACTATCAACTATCTATGGTTTGAAATTTGTATTACTTATTGAAATAAGAATTTGCATAGGATGTTTGGGTAAGTCCATACATACATACATACATACATGTGTGTATATAGTAGGGTTTTGAAAAATATCTTCAAAAAATTAACAAATAGGTATTCTCGCATATTCCTATTCTCATTGATCGGGTAACATAGGCTCTAAAATAAAATGTATCAACCCTCTCCAAAAAGGGTCTAATTTTCAACCTAATAAAAGCCTATCAAACCTTAGCCCATTCCAAAGCTGGCTGTTATTTGGCATAATTGATAAAACAATATGCATAGGTATATATTTGTGTTTTCATAGTCTTACAGTTGAGGGAATAAAATATAATAGTAAAATAAAGCACCCATCTCATAAAACCAAACCCCATGATATTATAGTTCATAAAACATGTCTAATACGTAGTCTGGTTACATCATAATAAAATAAATAGATAACTATCCGCCAGGTCTCCACACTCATCATTGTCCCTAACCTGTATGTTTTAAATGTCGGAAGTAGGAACAACAATATCTGGTAAATGAAGCCTTAAGTTTATAATAATAGTGTACAGGTAGTAATCATTCAAATAAGTAGTATGACTTACTTATTTATCACACTTGTCTACATATACCTCCAACTATGGGCTAATGGCCCTACAAGTCTTACTCCATGACTATAAAATGAATGCACCGTAACTATAGAGTATGTTGGGTTCAATAACCCACCTTCCATCCAACCATATTATAACACCCTGTAAACTTAACCATAAATGCATCGAATGAATTAAACTAAACAAGGTAGGGTTGAAAATGGATATTTTATAAAAGTTGGAATTTGACCACGAAAGTTATTCCATCGTGTCCGTGGCTAGGTTCTGATCTATTTCCGCATATATTATGCTGAAAACGAAGCTTAAACAAAGAAGATATGAGTATTTGAAATTTTCAGATTTAAATTAATTTAGTTTGAATTCAAATTCATATGAATATTTAAATTTTGGGTTTGAATTTCAAAAATTGACTATATTAGTTGGGGGTTAGGTTAGATAATTAATGTTGAAAGTTAATTAGGGAATAAAATAAATAAGCAACAGAAATAAATCAGCACTCATGAAATAAGAGTAGTCGTCCTATAAGACCCAACAGATCGACCCCTAGTGGTCGACCCATAACGGTCGATCGGTCGAGCAAAGGCGGTCGACCGCTGCCTCACAGTGGCGGCTAGGGTTGTGTGATGTTAAATGGTCCAGATTTATCCGGTTTGATCTAATTTAATCCGTAGGTTCTGACATGTTTCAACTCCTATAAATAGGACCCTTTCAGCCCCATTTTTTACTCATAAATACTCAAGAATCCGCGAAGCTCTACCATTTTCTCTCTTTAGTTAGATTCGAAAATTATATTAAGGATTTAGGTAAGGATTCTAATCTTTTTATAATTATTATTTTAATCTATTTTCTTCTCCTCCAACCTCTTCGAATCTAACAAAATTAGATATATACCTATCCTTCATTTTGTATATATATCAAAGAAGGATATCTGGAAAAGAGTTGCTTTGGCATTGCAACTCCTTGCAAGAAAAGCTAAGGATAATCTGTGAGTAGAAATCTGAGTATTCTTATTTCAGTAATTGATTAGTATATATCTATGATTTGAAATGCCTCAGGGATATTTGAACTGCGAAAATAAAATACATAAAATCCCCAAAATTCCTTTTTATTTCGATGTCAATTCTAAATAGAGATTCTCAATTATTTATGTTCATTTGATGGAATTTATATTGTTCTACAATTTTTGATAATTTCATAGCCTATTCCACTTCTCCGCCTTCATTGATTCAAATTGTAAGTTTTCAATAATGGTATAACGGTGTAGAGCACGATTCCTATTCGTAGTTTACGACACTTATTCCATGCAAAATTCCTTCATTTATTTCTACGTAAAAGAGGTTTTGAATAAAATATGTAAGTTGGGATTACAATTCCTATTGTTTAGGATATTCCATGGATTGATGTAATAAACTGGGTTTCTGTTTCTATTGACAAGTATATTTATTGCACTTTTGGATATGAATATTTAATCCTGGTTATGGATATTGAAATCTTGGAAATCTAAAGGGAAAGAACTTATATTAGCATTATGGTTAAAAGAATTGATGTCTAATGCTCGCTTAGGGTGTATGAACCGCACGCTTAGAAGTTATTATGCACGAATATAAATATATTTATTTCTATTAGCGTAATAAACATATAATTATAGTGTATAATTGCGTAGTTAGTTAAGTAATAATTATCATTGATTCCCCCTTAGGAAGGTAATTAATATTTTAAGGCATAATAAGGAAAATTCCTGGTAAGGCCTTCATTATAAAACTGTGAGATGAGTTTTATATAGGGTGAATATTTAAATTATGGCTAAGTCATAGGAATGCGAGGATCAAAGCTGCACGACAGAAGTCAACCCTTCATTTTTGAGCTACAAGCAGTTGTGTACACTTCCAATTGATGTGAGACGTCTCCTACGATAAATATTTCTGATGACATGAGGTTATTGCCAAATTATGTAGGGTAAATTTACCCAGATAATCTAGCTACCAGTTCCTACAAATAGCCGGACTAATATGGGACGTCGATATGAGTATGGACCATAATAAGAAGGGCTTGCTTCGGGGTCTTGAGGTGTTAAGTGGTTATTTGAGGGTCTGCCTCTTTTCTCCAAATGAAGTATTAAATGGCCAAGGGGCTAGTCTTTAGGCACGATAGGTGGTATCTCGACAAGGGTCCACTACGTGATAAGATATTAAGTGACAGATTGAGGGTCTGTCTTTCCATAAAAACGTATTAAGTGGTTCAAGAGATTTCATGCAATGTCAGCTAGATAGTTACCATTGAGGGGTCCTCCTTGAGAATATGTTTTAAATGATGGAGTCTGCCTCAATTAAGGTCTTAAATGGCCAAAGTATGCCTATTATTCAATAAAAGGTTTTAAGTGGCTTGGGTAATATCTCTTGCCTTGTCAGATGTTTATGACGTAGGATTTGGGTTATGGGTTTTAGAAACCTGTTTCAAAAAAGGTAGGTATTAAGTGGTTGATTGTGGACCTGCCTACTTTCCTTGTAAGAAGTGTTAAATGGTTTTATGTATACAAGACATATTCTTATTTAAAAATATACTGCCCAAGCAATGAAATAGTAAGACTCGAGTTTTTATTTAGCATACCTGGTTGCATGTTTACGCTTGCGTGATAGGGGGTTCTTGCATTATGAACCATGGTGAAGGTTTGTCTCTTACCCCTACATGTCCGAACAATATGGTTTGGCGACGTTATGGCCTTGCAAGTTGAGAGGCTGGCCGTAAAACCAGGGTTCATGGGATTACCATTTGTAGCCACCACCATTTCTGGGTGGTGAACATTACATTTGGTATCAGAGCTTAGGTAACCGATTCAACACGGAAACTATATGTATGATGGCATAATTGTTATTTTTGAAAAGGTTTTTCAAAAGGGATTTCAAAAATTCTTACTATACACACACACACACACCCCTATTTCTTTAAATATACGCACACACACTAGGCAACCTTTTTCTTTCAGCATATAATACTATATTAGGAAATCGTCACTAATGATTCAGCCTACAGATAGTTGATATGGCTGATAATCTATCCTCTTTCGAAACTAGTATCCATGCCCGTGAAAGAGCTCCCATTCGTGGAATGTCCGAATGGTTTAACAATATCTTAGGACTGTTGAGCAATTTCCTATTCCTCCGGCTGCATCGATGGCATCTTTGGCCCGCCTACCAATGCAGCACCCCATTTATTAACTTTTCTTAATTGTGCAAGGACTTTTTTAATATGGGAGGGAAGACATACTATGGAACCGAGGGATATCTAAAAGCTAAAGCATGGGTTAATGACTGTGAGAAAATATTTAGAGAGCTTGGTTGGGAAGATTAGCTAAGGAGGAAGATGACAGCTTGGCACCTCAAAGGAGGAGCTTTAGATTGGTGGAACTAGGTGACTAAGGAAAACGCTGGAAGGATTTTCTCGTGAGATGGGTTCAAAAACAGATCTGAGATAAGGTTTATGTCTAAGGCCGAAGTGAGTCTACAATTGCAGAAATTCATTCAGCTTAGGCAAGGAGACTCCACTCTAAAGTAGCACATAGCTAAGTTCACAAAGCTGACTAAATTCGGGATGAGATTGATAGATGCACCTACGAAAAAGGCTATGAAGTTCGTGAATGGACTTAATTCCCCCTGAGAGAATTGTTGATCTAAGTACCCATTGGTGCCACATATGAGATGTTGGTGGAGATGGCAATGCTACACATGGCTAATGTGGGTGATAAGGAAGCGAAAAAGAAGAAGGCTGCACCTATCCAAAAGCAAGGAGGGTCCAAGAAGGGAAGCTTTTGTTCTAACAAAAAGTCGAAGGGAAAGTTTAGGAAGGATGGTATGGTGTGTAAGCGATGCCAGAAGAAAGCTCAAGAGGGTAAAGATTGTAGGGTGAGTTTGACGAAGGAAGCTTTTAAAGGGAAGCACTTTAATTGCCACGAGGAAGGGCACCCCAAGAATCAATGCCCTAAATTGGAAAGGAAGGATCAAGCAGACAAACTTATGCTATTGAAGTCGTCCTTATTGCAAGTAGACCAGCGAGAGACCAAGGGAAGCAGCACTAGAAGGTATAACTTTTATTTTTAGGGGTTACAATTTGTACCCTATTTAATTCAGGAACATCACATTCCTTTATAGCTACTAGGAATATAGTAAACTTCTTAAACCTTCAAACCCAAATTGTCACTAGCCTAATAGTGGTCTCTAATTCTATTAGGGTTTGACACATCTCTCTTTTATTTGCGAAGACCTAGTGTTGGAGACGTTGATTTCTTACGTAATGCGTACGTTCTAAATTTTGAGGGGTATGGACTTATCATAAATATATTTGTTAGCATATTATGGAGCATTTCTTGGTTGTGGTAGGAGGGTTGTACGATTAAGAAGTTGTGGAGGCCCTGACCTAGAAATTCTTTGTACGACCTAAGATTTAGTTGAGCTAAGCCATCCATACTCAATAAACCTATTTATTGGAGAGTTATCGTTCATGCTCGTAGTTTGTGAATTTCTTGATGTCTTTGAGGAAGTCTTGGGTCTTCCACCCTAAACAAAAATAGAGTTCTGAATAGATTGGAGAAAGACATAAGGCCAGTCGCCCTGCCTTTAAGACGCATAACCTTCAAATAAAGAAGAGATTTGGATAAACAAATCTCTATGCTATTAAAGAAAGAATTCATCCGTCAGAGTACTTCGGAGTGGGGAGCCCTTTTTGTTTTCGCCAATAAGGCAGACGGTTCGTTGAGACTTTGCGTCGGCGATAAGGAATTCAGCATGTTGACAAGATTAAGTACCCTTTACGTAGGATAAACAAGTTGTTCGATCGGCTTGGAAGAGCTAAATCTTTTCTCAGCTACACTTAGCAACTGGATTCCATCTATTGAGGATTGCATAAGAAAGTAAGTCGAAGACTGTATTTCGCACACCAAATGGACTCTACGAGTGAGAAGTGACGCCTTCTCTTAGGCAACAGAGGTGGATTGAATATATACCATTGTTCATCTTTAGTATTCAATACACCCTTGGAAAAGAGAACGTAGTCACCGACGCCCTTATTCGGAGGCATGCTACCCTAGGTGCTATAAATGAATGGAGGCAGTTGGATTCCTCTTACATTATAACTTCCAACCACCAACAGAGCCCATCCAAGGGTTTTTAGTAGTTATGGAAATAAGACCAGCCTTGGTAGTCCTCATAAGTCTTGAGCAAGTGAAGGATGAGAAGTTAATGCATATTTTGGAAAAGATGAGGAAGGAAGAGAATTTTCCCACGATAGTAGGCACTCAGTTGATTAGAAAAGATGCTTAAGAAGAGATGGAGGCCTTTATGTCCCAATGGTTGCTACTTTTGTTGACAGAGATGCTTATGTAATGTCACCACTCAAAGATGACCATCCACCATGGAGGAGATAAAATGTACAAGGATATGAAGAGGATTTATTTTTGGCCTGAAATGAAAAAAAGTGTAGCTAAGTTTGTTTCTAAGTGTTTAACACGTCAGAGGGTAAAAGCTGAGCAAGGGAAGCCTAGAGGGTTACTATTACCATTGGAAACTCCGAATTGGAAGTGAGAGCATATTTCGATGGATTTTGTGGAAGGATTGCCTAGAAGTCAAAGGGGCAATGAAGCTATTTGGGTTATTATGGATAAGACCGGCTAAGAGTTCCCATTTTATTCCAGTTAGGAATAAGAAAACTGCCACTTCTCTCGCACAGATCTACATTAAGGAGGTAGTTTGATTACAAGGAATTCCTGTGAGTATAGTTAGTTATATGGACCCCTTGCTCACCAGTGAATTTTGGAGGAGTCTACAAGTAGCTTTGGGAACTTCTTTGAATCTTAACACTAAATATCACCCAGAAAATGATGCGCAAACAGAGAGGGTGCATAGGATTTTGGAAGACTTTGAGAGCCTGTGTTTTGGAATTTGAAGGACATTGAGAGCAACATCCACATTTAGTTGAGTTCAAATATAATAATAGCTTTCAAATGACGATTGGTCTGGTCCCTTTTGAAGCACTTTATGGGAGGTCATGCAAATCGCTATGTTGTTCTCACCAACAAAATATTGTTGGGAATCGATTTGATTAGTCATACCATAGAAAAAGTTGAGCTTATCAGGCAACGAATGAAGGCAGCATAAGTCCGTCAGAAATCTTATGCAGATAGAAGAAGGAAAGAGCTTTAATTTGAGGTTGGAGATATGGTATTTGTCAAAGTCTCCCCTCTTAGAAAGGTGGTTAGGTTCGGAAAGTCTGGAAAATCGGTGCCTATATTCGTTAGGCCATTCAGAGTTTTGGAAAGGGTAGGAAACTTGCTTATCGCATGGAGCTTTCTGACAGATTGGCTGAAGTCCACAATGTTTTCCACGTTTCTCGTCTTGGAAAATGCCTTCATGTCACTACTATTATAGTTAAGCCTAATACAGCTAGGAGAATTAGAGACGGTGCCAACAGTACCTTATCCCACTGCATGCATTATGGAGCACAAAACTAGGAGACTCTATAACAAAATAATTAGGATGGTCGGTGTAATAAGGGGAGATACCCTGCGGAAAGCACATGGAAAACCGAGGAGAAGATGAAAATCACTCATCCAGTGCTTTTCGCTGGTAAGTTTTCTTCCCAAAATTAGGATTTTGGTGGCGTCTTGGTTGCCAGATTGGATGGTAGGAGATGGTTTCCACACTTTTCACAATCATTTTACAATCATGTAGAAACTTTTATGCATGTTTAGGGCATTTGCATGTATACTTGCATGGCACGATTTACACACTCATGCTAGGATTGAGCTCATTTTTGTATATCTGCAGTACATAACCACATTGCACTTTGGTGTGTAGATAACTTAATCGTGCAACATGGATGTTATTGCATGTTTCATTGTTCGTCCCTTGAAAGATTTTGGAACGAAATCCTTTTTAAGGGGAGAATAATGCAACACCCCATAAAATCAACCATAAATGAATTTAGTGAATTAAATTAAATAAGGTAGGGTTGAAAATGAAAATTTTCTAAAAGTTGGAATTTGAACACAATGTTATTCTATTGCGTTCACGACGAAATTCTGATCTGTCTCCATATATTATATGTTGAAAACGGAGCTCAAACGAAAAATTATGAGTGTTTGAAGTTTTCAGATTTAAATTAATTTAATTTGAATTCAAATTCAAATGAATATTTAAATTTAGGGGTTTGATTTCAAAAGTTTACTGTAGGTTTAGTTGGGTGTTAGTTAAACTTTAAGTTAAACAATTAACGTTAAAAGTTAATTAGGGAATAAAATAAAAGAGAAATGGAAACAGACCAACGCTCCCAAAATAAGAGGAGCGGTCGACCTATAAGTCCCAACCGGTTGAGCACTAGCGGTCGATCGATTGACTATGGCGATCGACAGCTGCCTCATAGTGGCGGCTAGATTTTGTGATGTTAAAGGGTCCAGATTTATCCATCTTTGATCTAATTTCGTCCTACGGTTCTGGTACGTTTCAACTCCTATAAATATGACCCTATCCTTCCCACTTTTTACTAATAAATATTCGAAAACTCTGCGAGCCTTTGTCATTTTTTCTCTTCGGTTAGATTCAATTTTTTTATCAGGTATTCAAGTAAGGATTTTAATCCTTTTCTAGTTATTCTTTTAATCTATTTTCTTCTCCTCCAACCTCTCTGAATCTAACAAAATTATACATATACCTATCCTTGTTGTGTTTGTCTTTATGTGTGTGTATCCAAAGAAGGAGGTCTGGAAAAGAGTTGTTTGGCTTTGTAAATCCATACGAGAAAACCAAGGTTAATCTATGAGTGGAAACCTTAGCATTCTTATTTCAATAAAAGATTAGTGTGTATAGATATATATATATCTATGGATTTGAATATGCCTTAGAGATTTTGTGATTGCAAAAACAAAATAAATAAAGCCTCCAAAACTACTTTTTTATTTCTAAATGTCAATTCTAAATGGAGATTCTCAATTATTTATGTTAGTTTGATGAAATTTATATTGTTCTACAATTTTTGATAATTTCATAATCTATTCTACTTCTCCTCCTTTGATTCAAATTGTGAATTTTCGATACTGAAATAAGGATGTAAAGCATAAATTATAACGACCTAGAATTTTAGTCATTTGATTTTGGAATATTTAATTAATTTTAAATATTGAGATATTAGTTTTATAAGTCAAATAGCTTAAATTTCAAAAATAAAGATGTACTTCAGTAAAAAATATAAATAATTAAATCTTGAATTTTATGCAAATAAAAATGATTTCAAAGCTTATTTAAAATTATGTTTGAATAATAATGGTAATAATAAACTTTTAATTTAGATTTAAAAGTGATTAAACTGCTTTTAATAATAAATCATTTTAATTAACATCTAAAAATAGCCTTCCAGGGCATTGTCTATGATTTCGATGAAACTAGTGTCATTGGATTCGTAATAGTGTATTATTATATGTTAACGATTTCCGTGGCGATCAGAAGTATCATTTGGTCATGCGAGATCGAAACGCGTAGAAACTAATTACAGAAATTAATATAATATAGCCGGGATTGAAAAGCCATCTTCTGTATATGATGGAATTAGGTTCGAGACTAGTTCCATTGTGTTCAAAATAGGGGTATCACATATAGAATCCCAAGGTGCACATCCTGATAGGGGTTTGAAATATTCGGACGTTCAAAAGCTTGATATTTCAAATAAAATAATATATCAGTCCATGCCTAGCCCATACCAGCCCATGCTTTTCCCCTATTCATAACTATACCCACCTTGTCCCTCCTTTCCTTTTTAAATGCTCCTCTCTCCCTCTCATTCAAACTATTCCACCCTGGAGAAAAGAGAAGAAATGAGAACTTCAAAATTCAAAAACAATTGAAATAAATTTCTAAAAATGGTAAAACTCATATTTTTGGATTGATCAAGCTAAGATCTTCATGTAGGTGGAGTTTGGAGAAGTGCGACATCTTAGGGAAGTATTCGACAATAATTGTTTTAGGCATTTTGAACTAAGGTTAGGCATTGTTTGAGCCTGAGTGAACGAGAGGCTACACGGGAACTGGATTCGAGTTCGTGGGTGGAAGGGACATCGGCGGCCATGATTTGGTTGGGTCCGGTCATGTTTTGGTCATCGCGACCTGTACGGGCGAAGGCGGGACAGGCTCGGTCATGATTCGCATGGCGAGGCCTGTGTTGATGTGGTGGGGGGATGGTGGAGATCGATAAGGTGAGTCCGATGGTGGTGGCAGCTGGTTGTGTAGGTGACCGGAGAGGGAAGAGCACCGTGCATGCACTATGATGGTGTATAGGCAGTTAATTAGGGGAGAGGTGGAAGAACGTTTAAGGTTGTAATTAGATTTTAATTAAATAATTCGTGCGTTTAATTATATAATTTAAAAATTAATTAATTAAAAATTGTATAACTCTTTTATATGAGGTCTAATTGTGGTGGGATTTTTGCATTGTGCTCATGATGATGTAAGCTTTTCAATTAAACCGGTTTGGACGAATTTGTAGATAGTCGAATTTTTGGCTAAAATCGAACGTCGTTCCAAAACGGGATGCTTCGGTGACAACATAAATTAAGGTGGGTTAAAATCACCTTTTCGTTAACCAGTACGACATATAGTTGAAAAAAATGTGATGATTGGATGTTTGGATGATTTACTACTTTATTAGCTGGTTTGGATTTATTTCTGCCCTTGGAGTGGATGACCCTTTATATATACCCACCTAGTAGCGGGTGACCCATATTATATAATTATATACTATTTGTAATGCAGAGGGACAGGTTGAAGGAATCCAACATGATTCCTCACCACTGTTGACTTTATTACATATATGTGTATGTGTGTGTGCGCGCACGCGCTCATACATATGAGCTGCGATACAGGAGGACAAGTTGGAGTGGTCTAATAGGATTCCTCGCCATTATTGATTTTTAATTTTAATAGTATTCATGTCATATGAATTATTAGATATTAAACCTGATTATTGACACTGGATTATGACATTGTTATATGTCCAAAACTTAAAAACCCTATAGTGATATAGAATCAATATCGATATTAGGTAAACGTTGGGTAACTATTGGCCTCAAATTTGTGTTTTAAAAATACTACAAATCGCCATTTGAGTAGGAGTTGGTTTTTGATACAGGAAATAATTTTAAGTCTGAAATCGGGTTTTGGAAATATTTTGTTTTAAAGGATTTAACTTCTATTTTACTCTAACTATTATCTATCTTTTCTAGGTCATTAGGAAATGCTTAAAAGTTTTTTATTTGTATTTAATATTGTTTTAAAGTTTCTTAATATTGTTTTAAATTATTTATTTATAACTGAGGTGTTTAAAAGTTATTTTTATCAATATTTTAATATTTTGAAAAGTTAATTGTTTAAAGAATTAATATGTTTTGAAATTAATAATGATGATTATTAATAATGTTTTGGAAATAAATTATTACTAATTATATTAATGGTGAAGATTAATTATTATTGTTTATTAATAATGTTTTAAAAATTATTAATTATTATAAATAATAGTGTTTTAAAGTAAATGATTTGAATTTATTTTTTGAGATTTATGAATAGAGTTTTATAAACAGATTTGGGTTTTATAAGAGGAGTTTTATTGAATGATTCGGAGACTTAAAGGGAGATTATTTACAAGATAAAAAGAGCTTTATAATGATTTAGATATTTATAAAAGAATCTTGGAAATGGGTTTATAGATTTATAAATAGTTTCTTATGGATTTATAAAGGGCTTATAAATTCTTTTAGGAATGGTTTTAGATATTTATAAAATTGTTTATAAATGGGTTTTAGAGATTTAGAAATGATTTTAGAATTTTAAAAAGGAAATCTTTCTCGGTTTTTGTGAATATATTTATAACATTGAGATAAGTATATGGATATTTTCCAAGTATTGAAAATATATGGATTTAGGGATAAATCTTTGTAAAGGTAAATTTATGCACGTATTTACAATGTGATTTTAATCAAGGAAAAGATTGATTAAAAGGAGACTAGTGGTTACTTATATGCTTAACCAATGTTAGTTTTCCCTTTTGAAATAAATTCCTGATTTGGATGTGTGTTTGCTGATAGTTAAACAACCGACTATTGAATTTGGGCCTAAAACGTAACTCTGGAAATGTCTAGGAAAAAACTCGCGAGTTATATGGCACAGTCATCTTCTATGATGATTATACTGTGCGTATAATTTTCGTTTCGCTTCCCTATGGCAAACGATATGGAAATCCGTCCACTAACGGTCAGGAGGTGATCTCCACTCTTATCTTTGACTGTTTATTTCCTAAAGAACTGGGGTTGAGTTTACCGAAAATTACCGAAAGTTGTTTCGGAGAGACCGGGATCAGATCTGTTTCCATTGGTTATATATTATATATTAGTGTGCTCTGAATGATGTATGTATATTATATTTCTTCTTCATGTAAAGATTTGTTGTATATTATAAATTATTAGTTCTACTGTGAGATTCTCTATTGTCGTTTTCTTTCTCTTTTCTTTCTTATTTCTTCTTTCTTCTCCCTTCTTTCTTCCCTAACTATCCGCCTTTCTGTTCATTTTAAGTGGGTCATGTGTGGTTGATTGTTCACTTAAACTGTACAGAAAAAGTGGTTTGTTACATTATGGTTTCACAACGCAAGGTTAAGCGGGAACCTTGGATTTGGTGGGAATTACTCATTATAGATATGGTCGGTAGCACCCTAGAATAAGTTTGAGTGTATATATATGAGCGCGTATTTGTTAGTGATAACAAAATGTTTTATAATGTGTTGATTGATTTGTTGAGTGGCTTATGGATTCTAGTCAGTGCGAGTAATTAACGTTATTGATAGAGATTTTTAAACACTTGAATAGAGCAATTCCACATAGATTGTTTTGAAATTGGAAAAGTAAAATAATTTTGCCTTGATTATATTTTATATATGAAAGAATAATTTTTCAGAAATTATTATAGTATATAAGGTGTGTTTGGGTGTTAGTGAATGATAATACTTGATTATTATCATTTGTTGTTTATTGTTTGTGTTCTAATAAAAGTTGTTATTATTATAAGGGAAATAATGGATTTATATATAACCACTGTGAAATTATAAGGGAAACGTATAAATATGACTTTTAAATAAAAAGGATTAAAAGCTGAGAAATTGAGAATTTAAAATCTTGTTGATTTTGAAAATTGTTTTTCAAAGTTTTGAAGAAATAATGATAATATTATTTGAAAAATATTTTTGAATGGAAATTTTTAAGTGGAATTTAAAAAGTTTTAAGAAGTACTGAACTCTGTTCGGTCATTGGAAAATAATTTCGATGATGGCTGCAACATATCGACGTTCATTTTCGGGTTTCGAAGAGAGGAATTGCCACCATAGAGTTTTGTTATGCTAAAACTAGTTTTGATTTAAATTCAATAGTATGATTTGATATACGAAGAAAATAATTATAGTATTGTTTCAAAAAAATTTGAAATAAGAACAGAGTGTTTAAGACTCTGGAAATTTTCATTTAAGAGTTTTATGAAAATTAAAAAAAATAAGTTTTATAACTTATAAAATTTGAGAATAATAAGTTAAAAAAGTTTTAAACAATTGAATATAAATGTTAATAAAAGGTAACTTTAAAATTGAATTATGAAATGCAATTTAACTTAAGTTAAATATAATTGAATTTTGCAAAAGAAATTTGACTCAAGTAAAGGTAAATGAAATGAGTAAATGAAATTCAATTTGATATGCAATGAATTAATGGAGTAGATATGAATTTGAGTTATGAAATAAAATTTAACTTAAGTTGTAAAATGAATTTAATATGGTTTAGAATGTTGTTTGATAGAATTGAATATTGAAATTGAACAATGAAACAAGTTAAATGAAATTGAATTTGATTAGAAACAAATATGGACTTAAGTTATAAAGTGAAAAGAAACATGAGAAGTGTTGTATAAAACGTTTGTAAACATAAGTAAAATTCTATGAAATGACTCATAAATGAATTCAGTATGGAACGAAATGTTGTTAAGCAAAAAAAATTAATGGAATAGTCCTTAAGTGATATTAATATTGAAAGAATATACCAAGTAATAAGTGAATGTGAATAAAGCAACGTGAATAATGATTAAGAACGAATGAATGAAAATAAAGAATCTGAATAGAAAAAGAATAGGATATAAGGAGAAACCAATGAAATAAATAACAAGTTGTACATATATCAATTTATTTGCATAATTGTTGATCCAGATTCGAGTACATGATTTAGAGATGATTTACATCAGTCTGAGTTAGAATTTTCACTCGATTGTCGACGACGAACACCGAATATGGGTTTTGATTCTGATATTCTCTATCATAGTATAGGGCTATCCAAGAAAAGTGGCGGTTTTTAATCAAGGAACTTGATCCGAGTCCGCACCAGAGTGGTCGTGTGAATGACACTAGTTCGGAAGTGAAATTGTGTGATTGAGCGAGCAATCAGATTTGGTTTTGTGTACGGATGGTATATGTACATCTTACGAGCTTAAACAAATTAAACGTTGACATTTGAAAATGCAAATGAAATAGGTAGAAATTATATGACTGGATTTTATGTGTAAGTAAGATGCAGATTTATGGAAGCAAAGGCTAGTTGAAACTTTTGGGTTTCTCAAGTAGAGTTTGTTGCCTGACATATAGGTACATGTTTATATTGTCATTTGGTTTGATGGTTTTATGATTGGGTCACTTGGCTTTTGTTTTTCTTATGGCTGATTCGGGACCCGTAGTGACGAGCTGTAGTTGTTCCGATCTCGCCGCGTAAGGGAGGCACTGCCGAAATTTTCGGTAAATTTAAGAGTCAGAAAATATTTGAGATTTTTTTAAAAAAAATTGATAACTAAAATTTGTTTTTTACGTTATTACTTTGAATGGTATTAGTTCAATCTGTGAATTAATATAAAGACTTAGGGAAGACGATAACCAAGTTTCAATAAATTGATTTTGAAAAGTTAAAGGCTTAAAAGAATTTGGTAATCTATTTTAACTAATTGGTTTTGAAAAGTTAATGGGTTTGGGCATTTGTCTTACCTGATAATTTCATAGGCGAAATTCTTTTTAGGGGGTGAAATGTAACGACCTAGAATTTTAGTCATTTGATTTTGAAATATTTAATTAATTTTAAATATTGAGACAATATTTTATAAGTCAAATAGCTTAAATTTGAAAAATAGAGATTTATTTGAATAATAAATTTAAATAATTAAATCTTGAGTTTTAAGCAAATAAAAATGATTTCAAAGCTTATTTAAAATTCTATTTGAGTAAGAATTGTAATAATAAACTTTTAATTTAGATTAAAAAGTGATTAAACTGCTATTAATAATAAATCATTTTAATTAACATACGAAAATAGCTTTGGGGAACTTTCTTGGATTTTGACGAGACCAATGTCATTGGATTCATAATAGTATATTATTGTGCGTTAATGATTTTCGTGGCGATCGGACATACCTTTGATCATGCGAGATTGAAACGTTTAGAAACTAATTACAAAAATTAATATAATATAATTGGATTTGAAAATATATCTTTTGTATATGATCGAATTAGGCCTTGAGACTAATTCCATTGTGTTCGGAATAGAGGTATTATAGAATGCCAGGCGGCATGTCTCGATATGGGCTCAAAATTTTCGAATGTTTAAAAGCTTGATATTTTAAATAAAATAATATATTAGTCCATGCCTATGCTTAGCCCATAATAGCCCATGCTTTCCCTGTTCATGGCCATACCCACCTTATCCCTCCTTTTCTTTTTTAAACACTCAGCTCTCCCTCTCGTTCAAACTGTTCCACCCAGGAAAGAAAAAAGAAAAAGAAACGAGAGCTTCAAAATCCAAAAAAAATTCAAATAGATTTCTAAAAATTATAAAACTCATATATTTGGATTGAGCAAGCTAAGATCTTCATGTGGACGGAGTTTGGAGAGACCTGTAGGACATGTTTTGGTCGTCACAACCACGATTTGGTGGGGTCCAGTCATGTTTTGGTCATCGCAACCTGTACGTACGAAGGCGATAGGGGTTCAGTCGCGATTCACACGGTGAGGTTGGGGTTGATGTGGTAGGGAGGGAATGACGGAGATATATGAGGTGAGTTTGATGGTAGTGTCGGTCGGTCGTGTAGGTGACCGGAGAGGAAGGAGCATCGGGCATGCAAGGTGATGGTGTAGAGGAAGTTAATTAGGGGAGAGGAGGAGGAATGTTTAAGTTTGTAATTATATTTTAGTTGAATAATTTATGGATTTAATTATACCATTTAAAAATCCATTAATAAAAAATTGTATAACTCACTCATATGAGGTCTAATCAAGGTACGGATTTTTGCGTTGCGCTATTGATGACGTTTCGCAATGAAACTGGTTTGGACGAATGCGGAGGCAGTTGAATTTGGGCTAAAATCGAACGTCGTTCGATTTGGTTCCAAACCGGGATGGCTTGCCGGTAACATAAATTTAGATGAGTTAAACTCACCTTTTTGATTAACGAGTACGATATATAATTAAAAAATGTGTTGATTGGATGTTTTGATGATTTACTACTTTATTAGTTGGTTTGGATTTATTCCCGCCACTAGAGCGTATGACCCTTTATATATACCCGCCTAGTAGCGGATGATCCATATTATATAATTATATCTTGTTTGTAATGTAAGGGGGTATGTTAGAGGGATCCAACAGGATTCCTCACCACTATTGATTTTATTACATAAATATGTATATATATATACATATGTATGTATGTATGTATATATATGTGTGTGTGTGTGTGTATATACATATATGTTGATATATATGAGATGTGATGCAGGAGGACAGGTTGGAGGGATCCAACATGATTCCTCACCATTGTTGATTTTAATTTTAATAATATTTATCTTATATGAATTATTGGCTATTAAACCTGATTATTGACACTATGGATCATGACATTATTACATGACCAAAACTTAAAAGCCCTGTAGTGATAGAGAATCAATATTGGTATTGGGTAAATGTTGGGCAGCTATTGGCCTCAAATTTGTATTTTAAAAACACTATAAATTGCCATTTGGCTTGTAGTTGGTTTTAGGGACAAAAATGATTTTAAATCTAAAATTGGGTTTCAGAAATATTTTGTTTTTAAGGATTTAACTTCTATTTTACTCCGACCTTATTATCTATCTTTTCTAAGTTATTTGGAAATGTTTAAAAGTTATTTGTTTGTATTTAATATTGTTTTAAAGTTATTTATTAATACCTGATATTGTTTTAAATCATTTATTTATACTCAAGGTGTTTAAAAGTTATTTTCATCAATATTTTGATATTTTGAAAAGTCAACTATTTAAAGTAGCAATATATTTCGAAATTAATAATAATGATTATCATAATGATTTTGAAATAAATTATTACTAATTATAATAAAGGTGAAGATTAATTTTTATTGTTTATTAATAATGTTTTAAAAATTATTACATAATAGTGTTTCTAAGTAAATGATTAGAATTTATTTATAGATGTTTTAGAGATTTATGAATAGAGTTTAATAAACTGTTTTGGGTTTAATAAGAGGGGTTTTATAGAATGATTCGGAGACTTAAAGGAAGAGTATTTACAAGGTAAAAAGATTTTTATAATTGATTTCAAATATCTATAAAAGAATCTTGAAAATGGGTTTATAGATTTATAAAAGAAGTTTTATAAATAATTTTTTTGGATTTATTAAGGGGTTATATATGCTCCTAGGAATGGTTTCAGATATTTATAAAATGGTCATAAATGGGTTTTAGAGATTTATAATGGGATTTATAAAGGATTTTAGAATTCTTAAAAAGGAAATCATTCTCTGTTTTTGTGAATATACTTATACCGTTGAAATAAGTATATAGGTATTTTCCAAGTATTAAAAACGTTGGGATTTGTGGATAAATCTTTGTAAAGGTACTTTTATACAAGTATTTAAAAAGTGGTTTTAGTTAATGAAAAATTAATTAAAAGGAGGCTAGCAGTTACTTATGTGCTTAACTAATGTTAGTTTTCCCTCTTAAAATAAATCCCCGATTTGGATGTGTTTGTTGATAGTTAAATAACCGATTATCGATTTTGGACCTAAAATGTAACTTTGGAAATATCTAGAAAAAACACACGAGTTATATGGCATAGTCATATCTGATGATGCTATATTGTGTGCAAAAATCTTTTTTTGGTTTCCTAGGACAAAGGATAAGGAAATCCGTCCATTAATGGCTAGGAGATGATCTCCGTTCTTATATTTGACTGTTTCTTTCCTAAAGAACCGGGGTTGAGTCTACTGAAAATTATCGAAAGTTATTTCGAAGAGACTGGGATCGGATATGTTATCCGAAAACCACTTCGATTCAACTCAAGCGTTTCAAAGTGAAGACATCTTGAAGATGATGGAATTGAAGATGAAGCTCTTTAAAGTACAAAGGATGCTTGCTACTAATCCTGAGGGTGATCCCAAAATGGATGTAATAGAAGTGGTGCCTTCGGTTTCGTTCAGTCCCATCACGAACCTGTATGGATGAATGCTAGCATTGCATTATTGCCTGGAGAGCAGTGTTATCATTCCAAGTGGGAAGGGCTATATAAAAGGTAAAACGTAGCCTCAAGCCTCGTCAACCGGGAATGATTCAAACATGCAAGATGCAGTAGAGCTAAGTGGGTCGCTGTAACGATTGCGATTTTTCGTTGACGAAAACCGACATCAATACGTCCACTGTATCAACTGCCGAGCAATCGAAAGCCGAAAAACCGTACCGTTAGGGTTTTAGAAAAAGAAAAGGTAGAAGAAGATAGAAAAAGATAGAACAAAACAGAAGAAATAACAGAACAACATCAGAATCTCACAATTCGCAGCGGAACAACATATAATAAATAAATGAATAATCATTAAACAAAGAACTATATCAGTTATTACATTACATTTCATTACATCATCAGAGTGTACAACAACAAACAACATCAATGGACAGTTATATAAACTTGTCCTCATACAGAATACACAGCGGAATATTACATAGATAATATCATATACAAGTGGTACGTCTCGATATGCAGCTCGCCTCCTGAGCTCCATAGCACTCTTAAATCCAGAATAACCTGATAACCAAACTCTTGACTGCCCATGTGGAAATTGGTGGGCACCCAGAGTTTAGGAAGGAAGACAATAAACTCTGAGTCAGTCATGTGACTGGTGTGAGAACTCAAAACAGTTTATTTATCTTCAAAATCAAAATAGAAGAATATTTTTAAAGTCAATTCGCAATGCTTTTAAAAATGAGACTACCATAAGGCCTCTCGCACACACACACAATGCAAACGCAGAATCGGAGGAGATTTCTCCTTATGATAGTCAACGATGCTTGATACGCATTAAAAAGAAACATTTGATACTATTACTAGTGCATAGTGTAGGAAAACATTTCAAAAGTAGAATATTAATCTTAGGCAGCATAGACATTTCGAACTATGCCTACTATAGCTACCATCTAAACAGTGGTGACCACCATAAGTAAATGGCAGGTTCTACAACTAAAACCGTACAGGGTTTCGTATTGGGAATTGGATTTCCAACAAATGGTCAGGCCAAGGAACTTCCCATTGCCACATGGAAACGCCTCTGGAATGACGTCCCGAGAACCTAACCGGATCTCTGCCAACACAAGGCCGGGTTACCCCTAACTGGGTAACTACTGACACGAATATGTCATCCCCCGATCGTAACCGATCTATCCGAGGATCCTCGATTTCCAACAACCACAAAATTTGAAGAACAACATAGTTTAAGTATCTGGGCTCCATACCATGATACCACCTCTATCCAGAAGGAATGACATACACTAAAGGGGCGCTACCTCCTAATAACCTTGCTGCATCCTTCCTGTTTTGACCATTTCCGGGGTGTGAGGTCCGACGAAGTCTCGTCCACAAAGCCACGCTTTATGCAAAAGCTGTGCTTTGGGTCAACAAATGATCATAGAAATGATCACCAAGATAAATGATCAAATAAATGATCCTGTCACAAATGATCAAACAATGATCATTTCACAGCAACACTCAGCATGCCACACTACCAAATTGGGAGTATATCACTAATAACCTTCAACTATATAACCTCTGAGCTCGTACGTCTCAGAGAAGGGTGTTAAGCTAAGAGAATAAATTCTCCGCCACCAACAGAAATATATTTGAAAGAAATCAGCTTTATATCTCAATTTGTAATGTCAGACATACAATCCATACAAGTCTGTTCCGGGCTCGAACAGAACCGAAGGCACTTACAAAGAAGTCCTTGCATTCCGGATATTCACTAATCACGACCGGACTTCCCGTCACTAAGGGTGATAAAACCTCTATATCGGAGATCAGCCGATGCAGAGTAACTCAACGGTAATCCTTTCGTTTTCAAAAATATCCGGTCTTCAACACCGGTCATCAAATGCAATCCATTACGATGTATCACATATTCGAAATGGGTTATACGACCCCAAGGTCCTTTCCCGGCTAACCCGAATAGTGAGCGCTTATTCAAAAATAAGTGTGGCATTCAAATTCAAACAATCACAACAAATACCTATTTAAAGGTAAATATTGATAGTCGGATTATTTAACTATCAATAGGCATGCTCAACATCACCAAATTCCAAATAATTTTCCAAATTATTTACTTCCCAAAATATCTTTACTAGATATAAAATTTCCCACACTTCAAACATTTGAAAACTAATTTTCAAATCACTTTTCCTTACTCGGAAATACTTTCATTTCAAAATGGTTCATTTAAACCAATTTAAATAAATCCCTACCGATTTACTTTATATTTACGTTCCAAATCCGTAAATTTATTCCCACACTTTAAAAATAAATCAACGTTTATTTTTAAATTAATTCCCCTTTCTTTTATAAATTCCATAGTGAATTTATAATCCCAAAATATCTATGATGTACGATTTTCAATCGATTTTCAATATTCACTTTCAATTTATCTTACAAGGATAAATTCTAAAACGTTCATTTCACATTGGAAAAACATTTCCATACTTATTTATTAATAAGTAATTCACAAATCCATCTGTTTTCAATACTTAGAAAATATTCAATATACTTAATATCAAAATTAAGCATATATCTCATTCTTTAAGGAAATCATTCTCTTAAACATATTTATTTGGGCCAAAACGAATGTCGCAAAACATCGTTACGACGACCCAAAATCACTAGTATAGGGATTCAAAATTTAGATAGATATATAAATCCCAATACTATACAAAAACATTTCCTTTCGGAAATCATTTACTATAACAACAGTGTTATAGTCCATCATTTCCTTCTTTCTCGAAAACATCTATTTCAACAATAAATGTTGAAATCTATGGTTTCGATTCATAATACATTTTAAAACATCTTTAAAATAATTAACTTCATTCTATAATATTCATTTTGCCAAACATGACCATTTTATTCAATAAGGTATTCATTGTCCAAAATCGTGAATATATTTCCTTTAATAAACTTCAATATTCAATTTATCAAATTAAATTGATTTCGAATTTATAAACAATGTTTATAAATTCCATTTCTATTTATAAGCTTCGATTTATAAATCTCATTATTAACAAATTCCATTTATATCTCATTTAAATGCCAAAATCCGATTTATAAGATAATTACTTATAAATCTTCTATTTTACAAAATCTATTCATTTTTATAACTTCACAATTTATAAATCTATAAATTCCGTTCACTTATGAAATCCATTTTTATTTCATTTTCAACACTTATAAAAAAACTCGTTTTATATTCCAATATTTTTAATTTATAAAATATCAATTTTATAAGTCTTTTATATACATCGTTTTTAATAATTCAAAAATCCCAATTTAAACCAATTATAAATTAATTCACTATTTATTTCCAATCGGTTATATTTCTCAAAAATCTAAAATTTTATAACATAAAAATTTATAACGTTTTAATTATTTAAAATGAATCAATTCAAAATTTAATAAAAACATATACTTTGAAAAATCACTTTAAAATTCCTTTTAAAACCAAAATCATTATTTTAAAACTTCAAAAATGGATCCGATGATGCAGCAGCACCCAAATAGTCAATCACGACATCCAAATATCATATATCGATATGATAATCAACAAATATCAAAATATTTGTAAATAAATCAATACAGTTGAGGAATCCAGTTGGATCCCTCCAACCTGCTTCCCTGCATCCAAAAACATTAGCACAATACCAATTCCGCTCCAGTACGGAATTATCGCGGTATATGGGATTTATAAAATATTATCCGCTAAATAGACGGCGTAATAGGGTCTCATCCGCTATAAAATGCAGGAAATCAACAACTGTAATATATATATATGCCAATATATATATATATTGCTATAATATATAATACCAATTTCACTATTTATGAAATATTCGCGGTATATGTTTTTAATAAATAACATCCGCTTACTAACGGCGCATAATGTCTATTTTAACAATCAATAGATAACAATCATCATTCAAACATGCATTCAAGAATTTTAAATCTAACTATTTAAAATAAAATCAAAACCGATTCGATTGAGTGAGAAGTTCTCACCTTGATTTCAATTTCGTTTTAGCGATTTATTTCGAATAAAATTAAACGGACATTTAATTTTACCGGAAATTCTCACTAACTCCAAACGACTCCAATCCAATTCCATAGCGTAGTGCTCGTCACTACGATCCCGGCGCAAAAAGTTTCGTCCGAAACGGTCCTTGTATGAACAAGATATTGCAATTTTATTATTACACAAATTTATAAATAGGTTTAAATATACAAATATATTCTTTTTAAACCTTCAATGCAATCTGGCCGTTCGTTTACTAGATGAGATCAAGGCCGATCGGCCGCTTCTTCTTCCAGGTTGCTATCGCGACCTCAACCCATAGATCACGCACGAACCCTAACTGCCGCACCCTCTATCGACATCGAGGAGTTGATCGGAGACTCTCGTTTGAACGCCGCCGCTGCCACATGCCGCCGCCCCAATTCTCGTCCAGCTCCGTCGCTCCTATGCATCGAAAAACGTGCGCGACCGTGCTCCCTTCCAGCTCGATTTGCGGCCACCACGTCACGATCCAGGCGATCATCGTCGTATGGATCGATAGAACTCGCATAGATCTACAATATTATTGTTGAAAGCTTTGTGAATAAATGCGTGGATTGAAAGAAATTAAAGGAAGATCGAAACAATTTTCTGGCCATTGAATTTCAAGATGGCGGCCGTCCATTAAACCCTAGGCTATTTTTTTTATATATAATTTTGTGATAAAATTTGTCTATTTATAGAAAATATCGAACACTATTCATCCGGCTTTTCCAAACTCCGATTTACGCGCGGTGACCGGCGTTTCTAGGATTTATTCCACGTTCTGGACACAATGGAACAGGTTTCGAAAGCTAATTCGATCATCTGTGCGAGTTATGGCAATAAACGTTCAATTTAAAAATTAAACCGATTAAACGATTTTCTAAGCGTTTTAGCTTGCACCGGACAAACGGTAAATCCAATTGATACGAAATTTGAAACCATACAATAATATTACATTACGGATCCGATGAAATTGGTTTCATCGAAATCCGAGACTTTTTGAAAAATGGCTATTTTAACTCGCCAAATTAATATTAAAACAATTTCGATGCGTTTCGAGCTGCCACGGTCAAACGACAACTCCGATTGCTACGAAAATTAAAATTCAGTAACAACAAACTATTTCAGATCCAATGGAACTAGTTTCGTCCAATTCTGAGACTGTTCGAAAATTGGCTAATTTACAATCGATAATTAAATATTAAAATATTCAATTTTCACAAATAAACTTTTAATTCAAATTTTAAAAGTTCTAAAATATCATTCTAACTCCAATATGATATAATAAAATTTTACAAATCATTTTCAATCATATTTAACCCAATTTTCAATTATTTCTGTATTTTCACATATTAAATTATTGATTTAATTTATCCAATTAAATCCAATTATTCGAAATAAAATTTATTCGACTTATAAATTCCACTTATTAATATTTAAAATTAATTAAATATTCGAATTTTAATTAATAAAAATTCTGGGTCGTTACATACTTCCCCCCTTAAAAGAATTTCGTCCTCGAAATTAACAAGTAAGAAAAGTTACAGAATCCATTAACTTTTCAAAATCATTGTTAAACTTCTTACAATACTTTACTAAGTTTTCAAATCTATACTTAGTTATCTTTTCAAAAACAACTACTATTGTTTAACTTTCAATTCTAAATCAAATTTATAGTTTTCACAAATTTCCCAAATTTTCTCAAAATTTTTCTAACGCCTTAAATTTTCGAAAAAATTCGCCATAGTCTCATTTGCGCGGCTCGATCCAAAAAAAAAATGACAGTGTATATATCACAAATATACATCTCATCAAGTGATGAGGCATCCCGCAGGGAAAAAAGTGTAAAAGTACGGTATGTAATCCGAGATATGTACCTTATTATATTATTAGCGAGCATATACGACTAATATAGCGCGAAAGCGAGCTCCAAATGCGAAGCAACGCCATCCGCACCTACAAACACTCAACAAACAACATGAGAATCATGCATATATGAAAATAGTATCAATATACAACATATAGCAACATAACAACTGCATAATATAGCAAATGCAACTAAACAACAAATGCAAACATCAACCAACTATCATCCATAACCAAATCAATATTCATTCATATTCTCATTAATATTCAATGAACTGGTTTTCAATTTAAATCACATTTGATTCATTAACATTGGATTTACTAACATTCATTCATATTCAATTTAATTAGTTTGCATTCACTAATTAAATCCAATTCACATTCAATTGTATCAAATTTACATATTATCCGTTTGAATTTAATTACATAGCTTCCAATTTCGCTAATTCACTTTCATTAACACTTAATGAATTTATATACAATCAATCAACAATCAAATAACAACCAATGTTTATTCAATACAACCAAATTTATTCACTTTTCATTCAATTTGGTTCAACACTTTTAATTCTATTTGGATCATATTAAATTGACTTCCATTCAATTTATTCAACTAGCTTTTAATGAATTAACCCTTATATATTCATTATTTCATATCAATTGTTTACATTTAATTGATTAACATTCAATCCATTTATCAATTCAATTGCGAACTCCTTTAACAATATAATGTTAAATTTCATTTATATAACTCAAGTTCAAATTCTTAATGACTTCACTTCATTAATTTACTTCGATACCAAAATTTACTTCATTCAAATTCACTTAAGTTATATTCCATTACAAACATCTTATCAAATCCAAATCAATTTATTTAACTTTCCTTTTGTTAAATTTCAGATTACATGTCTTTGATGACAACTCAAATTTATTTCAACTTGGATTTTATTGATTTACTTATACTTCCTTTAATTTAACTTCATCTTTTAAGCTAAATTTATTCTATCAAAATTCAATCTGTATAAGTTATCAACTCATTTATCATTCCCATAAATCTTAAATGGGATTCCAGAGTCTTTTCAACCTTTCAAAACCATTTTTTTTTGAAATCAATTCAATTTCTTTTGAATTTCCAAAACCAAACCCAAATTTTCCAAATAACCTTCTTGTAAACAATTTGGCAGCAATCCCTCTTTTGGAAACCCGAAAATGAACACCGATGATGTTGCAATCATCATCGGAATTATTTTCCAGCGATCGAAAAGAGTTTAGAGTTTTCATCTTTTCAAAACAATTTTTTTTTTTCAAAGTACCAAGTCATTTCAAAATACTTCTTTGGAATTTCATTTCAGATTATAAATCACATTTACAAACCTTTTACTTATATAATTTCACTTCTTATATATAAGGTTATTTTACAATTGTAAATTACATTAATTATAATTTCACACTTATGATTTATTTGTTTATACAATTCATTCTTTTTACAGCTGTTGTTTTTATTTAACTTATTCAACAACCAAACAATCAATTATATACTTTATAATTCTGAAAAATTATTTCTTTATATATAAAATATAATCAAGGTAAAATTATTTCATTTACCCAATTTAAACAATACTGTGTCGAATTGTTCTATTCAAGTGTTTAGAGATCCCTATCAACAACGTTAATTACTCGTGTTGACCAAAATCCATAAACCACTCAACAAACCAATCATCACAATATAAAACAGTTTATATTCACTAACAAATACGCGCTCGTATCTATTATTACACTCATACTCATTTTAGAGTACTGCTGACTCTATCTCCAATGAGTTATACCCAACAGAGCCATGGTTGTCGCTTAACCATAAGCTCTGATACCAAATGTAACGATTGCGATTTTTCGTTGACGAAAACCGACATCAATACGTCCACTGTATCAACTGCCGAGCAATCGAAAGCCGAAAAACCGTACCGTTAGGGTTTTAGAAAAAGAAAAAGTAGAAGAAGATAGAAAAAGATAGAACAGAACAGAAGAAATAACAGAACAACATCAGAATCTCACAATTCGCAGCGGAACAACATATAATAAATAAATGAATAATCTTTAAACAAAGAACTATATCAGTTTTTACATTACATTATATTTCATTACATCATCAGAGTGTACAACAACAAACAACATCAATGGACAGTTATATAAACTTGTCCTCATACAGAATACACATCGGAATAATACATAGATAATATCATATACAAGTGGTACGTCTCGATATGCAGCTCGCCTCCTGAGCTCCATAGCACTCTTAAATCCAGAATAACCTGATAACCAAACTCTTGACTGCCCGTGTGGAAATTGGTGGGCACCCAGAGTTTAGGAAGGAAAACAATAAACTCCGAGTAGGTCATGTGACTGGTGTGAGAACTCAAAACAGTTTATTTATCTTTAAAATCAAAATAGAAGAATATTTTTAAAGTCAATTCGCAATGCTTTTAAAAATGAGACTACCATAAGGCCTCCCGCACACACACACAATGCAAACGCAGAATCGGAGGAGATTTCTCCTTATGATAGTCAAAGATGCTTGATACGCATTAAAAAGAAACATTTGATACTATTACTAGTGCATAGTGTAGGAAAACATTTCAAAAGTAGAATATTAATCTTAGGCAGCATAGACATTTCGAACTATGCCTACTATAGCTACCATCTAAACAGTGGTGACCACCATAAGTAAATGGCAGGTTCTACAACTAAAACCGTACAGGGTTTTGTATTGGGAATTGGATTTCCAACAAATGGTCAGGCCAAGGAACTTCCCATTGCCACATGGAAACGCCTCTGGAATGACGTCCCGAGAACCTAACCGGATCTCTGCCAACACAAGGCCGGGTTACCCCTAACTGGGTAACTACTGACACGAATATGTCATCCCCCGATCGTAACCGATCTATCCGAGGATCCTCGATTTCCAACAACCACAAAATTTGAAGAACAACATAGGTTAAGTATCTGGGCTCCATACCATGATACCACCTCTATCCAGAAGGAATGACATACACTAAAGGGGCGCTACACCCTAATAACCTTGCTGGATCCTTCCTGTTTTGGCCATTTCCGGGGTGTGAGGTCCGACGAAGTCTCGTCCACAAAGCCACGCTTTATGCAAAAGCTGTGCTTTGGGTCAACAAATGATCATAGAAATGATCACCAAGATAAATGATCAAATAAATGATCCTATCACAACTGATCAAACAATGATCATTTCACAGCAACACTCAGCATGCCACACTACCAAATTGGGAGTATATCACTAATAACCTTCAACTATATAACCTCTGAGCTTGAACATCTCAGAGAAGGGTTTTAAGCTAAGAGAATAAATTCTCCGCCACCAACAGAAATATATTTGAAAGAAATCAGCTTTATATCTCAATTTGTAATGTCAGACATACAATCCATACAAGTCTATTCCGGGCTCGAACAGAACCGAAGGCACTTACAAAGAAGTCCTTGCATTCCGGATATTCACTAATCACGACCGGACTTCCCGTCACTAAGGGTGATAAAACCTCTATATCGGAGATCAGCCGATGCAGAGTAACTCAACGGTAATCCTTTCGTTTTCAAAAATATCCAGTCTTCAACACCGGTCATCAAATGCAATCCATTACGACGTATCACATATTCGGAATGGGTTATACGATCCCAAGGTCCATTCCCGGCTAACACGAATAGTGAGCGCTTATTCAAAAATAAGTGTGGCATTCAAATTCAAACAATCACAACAAATACCTATTTAAAGGTAAATATTGATAGTCGGATTATTTAACTATCAATAGGCATGCTCAACATCACCAAATTCCAAATAATTTTCCAAATTATTTACTTCCCAAAATATCTTTACTAGATATAAAATTTCCCACACTTCAAACATTTGAAAACTAATTTTCAAATCACTTTTCCTTACTCGGAAATACTTTCATTTCAAAATGGTTCATTTAAACCAATTTAAATAAATCCCTACCGATTTACTTTATATTTACGTTCCAAATCCGTAAATTTATTCCCACACTTTAAAAATAAATCAACGTTTAGTTTTAAATTAATTCCCCTTTCTTTTATAAATTCCATAGTGAATTTATAATCCCAAAATATCTATGATGTACGATTTTCAATCGATTTTCAATATTCACTTTCAATTTATCTTACAAGGATAAATTCTAAAACGTTCATTTCACATTGGAAAAACATTTCCATACTTATTTATTAATAAGTAATTCACAAATCCATCTATTTTCAATACTTAGAAAATATTCAATATACTTAATATCAAAATTAAGTATATATCTCATTCTTTAAGGAAATCATTCTCTTAAACATATTTATTTGGGCCAAAACAAATGTTGCGCAAAACATCGTTACGACGACCCAAAATCACTAGTATAGGGATTCAAAATTTAGATAGATATATAAATCCCAATACTATACAAAAACATTTCCTTTCGGAAATCATTTACTATAACAACAGTGTTATAGTCCACCATTTCCTTCTTTCTCGAAAACGTCTATTTCAACAATAAATGTTGAAATCTATGGTTTCGATTCATAATACATTTTAAAACATCTTTAAAATAATTAACTTCATTCTATAATATTCATTTTGCCAAACATGACCATTTTATTCAATAAGGTATTCATTGTCCAAAATCGTGAATATATTTCCATTAATAAACTTCAATATTCAATTTATCAAATTAAATTGATTTCGAATTTATAAACAATGTTTATAAATTCCATTTCTATTTATAAGCTTCGATTTATAAATCTCATTATTAACAAATTCCATTTATATCTCATTTAAATGCCAAAATCCGATTTATAAGATAATTACTTATAAATCTTCTATTTTACAAAATCTATTCATTTTTATAACTTCACAATTTATAAATCTATAAATTTCGTTCACTTATGAAATCCATTTTTATTTCATTTTCAACACTTATAAAAAAACTCGTTTTATATTCCAATATTTTTAATTTATAAAATATCAATTTTATAAGTCTTTTGTATACATCGTTTTTAATAATTCAAAAATCCCAATTTAAACCAATTATAAATTAATTCACTATTTATTTCCAAAAATTTCATTTTGGTTATATGTCTCAAAAATCTAAATTTTTATAACATAAAAATTTATAACGTTTTAATTATTTAAAATGAATTAATTCAAAATTTAATAAACACATATACTTTAAAAATCACTTTAAAATTCCTTTTAAAACCAAAACCATTATTTTAAAACTTCAAAAATGGATCCGATGATGCAGCAGCACCCAAATAGTCAATCACGACATCCAAATATCGTATATCGATATGATAATCAACAAATATCAAAATATCTGCAAATAAATCAATACAGTTGAGGAATCCAGTTGGATCCCTCCAACCTGCTTCCCTGCATCCAAAAACATTAGCACAATACCAATTCCGCTCCAGTACGGAATTATCGCGGTATATGGGATTTATAAAATATTATCCACTTAATAGACGGCGCAATAGGGTCTCATCCGCTATAAAATGCGGGAAATCAACAACTGTAATATATACATATGCCAATATATATATATATATTGCTATAATATATAATACCAATTTCACTGTTTATGAAATATTCGCGGTATATGTTTTTAATAAATAACATCCGCTTACTAACGGCGCATAATGTCTATTTTAACAATCAATAGATAATAATCATCATTCAAACATGCATTCAAGAATTTTAAATCTAACTATTTAAAATAAAATCGAAACCGATTCGATTGAGTGAGAAGTTCTCACCTTGATTTCAATTTCGTTTTAGCGATTTATTTCGAATAAAATTAAACGGGAGTTTAATTTTATCCGAAATTCTCACTAACTCCAAACGACTCCAATCCAATTCCATAGCGTAGTGCTCGTCACTACGATCCCGACGCAAAAAGTTTCGTCCGAAACGGTCCTTGTATGAACAAGATATTGCAATTTTAATATTACACAAATTTATAAATAGTTTTAAATATACAAATATATTCTTTTTAAACCTTCAATGCAATCTGGCCGTTCGTTTACTAGATGAGATCAAGGCCGATCGGCCGCTTCTTCTTCCAGGTTGCTATCGCGACCTCAACCCATAGATCACGCACGAACCCTAACTGCCGCACCCTCTATCGACATCGAGGAGTTGATCGGAGACTCTCGCTTAAACGCCGCCGCCGCCACATGCCGCCGCCCCAATTCTCGTCCAGCTCGGTCGCGCCTATGCATCGAAAAACATGCGCGACCGTGCTCCCTTCCAGCTCGATTTGCGGCCACCACGTCACGATCCAGGCGATCATCGCCGTATGGATCGATAGAACTCGCATAGATCTACGATATTGTTGTTGAAAGCTTTATGAATAAATGCGTGGATTGAAAGAAATTAAAGGAAGATCGAAACAATTTTCTGGCCATTGAATTTCAAGATGGCGGCCGGCCATTAAACCCTAGGCTATTTGTTTTTTATAATTTTGTGATAAAATTTGTCTATTTATAGAAAATATCGAACACTATTCATCCGACTTTTCCAAACTCCGATTTACGCACGGTGACCGGCGTTTCTAGGGTTTATCCCGCGTTCCGGACACAATGGAACAGGTTTCGAAAGCTAATTCGATCATCTGTGCGAGTTATGGCAATAAACGTTCAATTTAAAAATTAAACCGATTAAACGATTTTCTAGGAGTTTTAGCTTACACCGGACAAACGGTAAATCCAATTGACACGAAATTTGAAACCATACAATAATATTACATTACGGATCCGATGAAACTGGTTTCGTCGAAATCCGAGACTTTTTGAAAAATGGCTATTTTTAACTCGCCAAATTAATATTAAAACAATTTCGATGCGTTTCGAGCTGCCACGGTCAAACGACAACTTCGATTGCTACGAAAATTAAAATCCGATAATAACAAACTATTTCAGATCCAATGGAACTAGTTTCGTCCAATTCTGAGACTGTTGGAAAATTGGCTAATTTACAGTCGATAATTAAATATTAAAATATTCAATTTTCATAAATAAACTTTTAGTTCAAATTTTAAAAGTTCTAAAACATCAATCTAACTCCAATATGATATAATAAAATTTTACAAATCATTTTCAATCATTTTCAACCCAATTTTCAATTATTTCTGTATTTTCACATATTAAATTATTGATTTAATTTATCCAATTAAATCCAATTATTCGAAATAAAATTTATTCGACTTATAAATTCCACTTATTAATATTTAAAATTAATTAAATATTCGAATTTTAATTAATAAAAATTCTGGGTCGTTACAGTCGCTCCCAATTAGGGTATGATCACCCTATCTAGATTCGATATTATCTTTATTTATATGCTTCGAGGCCCATTAACGGAGGGTTTATCATATTCGGCACTATTAGTATTGTGGTAGGTCGGTTCTGTGTTGGTAAGGGATCCCCGTGAGGCCTTCGGTGTTATTTTATCTAGAAATGCACCATGACGGGCGATACCCCAGTAGCTCAGTCATTGTATGAAATCCATTCTTCAATAAACGTCGTACGGACTTATTTGTGCCTAACTATGCTTAAACATGAGATGCAAGCATTTCAACTATATTCATATTTTACTTTGACCACTAGAAATTTTTATAATATCAAGGGATTTTCTATAGAAAATGTTTTGGTTACCATAAGGTAAAAACCCGTTCGTGTTTATATGTGGCATGGTCTTACGAGATGCCTTATTTTCATAAGATTTCAATAAACGTTAAAATTCAATTGTGTTGTGTTTTCCCATGCTGATTTTTCAGACCGATTCGGATGTTATTTTATTATAATGCTCGGGTAGACCGAGCATATTATAGATTTCTTTGGATGTATTGGAGCTCAAGAGACAAGGTGGAGGCCCAAGACATATCTACGTATTTGTGTTCCGCTGTGTTGTCTGTTGGTTGTATTTATCAACAAATTGTGAGTACGGGCTATCATAACTGTCCAAGCTGATATATGTTAGTGTGCTCTGACTGGCTTATGTAAAGTCCCGTTTTCCCGTACCATTTGAATCAACAATAAACCACACATGTCTAACTCAAATTGCACGAAAAGACGGATCTTTAAGGGTGATAAAGAAAAGTAGACAGAACAGAATCTCACACGAATGGAATAACATATAATATTGAACAAATATTTTTACAGCGGAAAACTTTTAAATACAATATCAGAGTCTAACCTAAATTCAGCTTGGACAGTTATAAACATCTGTCATTACAACTGCTGATAAACATCAAACAAAATACACTAAGCATAGCGGATAATAGAATACGTCCATACGATGGTGAAGATCTCCAGCACTCCTTGGGAAACTCCAACCGTCTTCAACTAAACCTGAAACTACTTGGATCTGACCCGAGTATTAAAAGTACCCGGATCAGGCTTGATAAACCAGTGTGAGATACTCTAAATTTAAAATAACTATGTTATCAAAACCTTTGAAAAGAAGGGTATCTCAAAAGACCACGCCCACACATAAACACAGACGGGTTCTTACCTTATGATAACCAAAACACTTTTATATATCAAAAAGTTTGATATTATTTCTAATGACATTCTTTTGAAAACACTTTTCAAATAAACTTATTCAAATAAGGTATCAATATTTGGACCAAGTCTAAGGAAATATCCTCGACTAAGTCAACGGAATATCCCAATGGAATATATGATACCAAAAGGGGTAGCTGAAATGTTTGCAAGTCATTACAACTATTTTGGGAATGCAATTAAAATCATAAATCTCATAGGGATTGGATTTTCAACATGATAGGGAACTTGTGACCTTTTTCTCCGATCCACGTAAAAGAAACATAGTTCCCACAGTGCGTTAATCGCTTTTCTCAAACTAATCACTTGGAAACCATAATTGCTACACTACAAATGATAACCGGTAGTTCCCTGCTTTTCTCAAGCTAACCACTTTATCCACATGGGGCAATAAATGCCTTGAGGCCCAGATGTATCTGGTACCTAGGGCTCAGAACATCTGATAACCCAAATCACTACTATCCGAAATGCGAGCATACATCTAACCACATAGAATCCCATCATAACCGAGGTGTGAGGCTCGCAAAGCTACGATCAATTTCTTCAAAGCCACGCTTTTCATACAAAACTACGCTTTGATCAACAGGTTCCACTTTGAATGCCACACTACCATTCCTTTGATCACTATTTGACTCCCAAAAAAATACAACCCTTGAGCTTGTACGTCTCAAGGAGGGTGTTAAGCTAAGAGAAGTTGCATTCTCCGCCACCACTGATGTACATTTGTAAAAGACAAACGTTGTGTCTCAGAAATGCAATGTCGGACATTCGTCCATAAAAGTTTGTAACGACCCATCAATTTTCGATGTTAAATTTTTGTTATTTTAATAATATTTTATGTGTTAATATTGAAAGAAATAAAATATTGCAATTTTATAATGGAATGATAACTAAATTTAGACTGAAACAATGTTAATACAAGTCAATTGTCAACAATCTAAATGAAACTCCAATTCATTTTATTTAACCATGATACGTTTGGTTATAAAACTAAATATAAGTAACAAATGTAAACATTTAGTTATTGTACAAAATAGATAGTTAATGGTAATTAAATAAGATCAGTATTGTGTAAGGAATGATAATATGGGTGGTATCAATGGTTACACTGATTTATAGTGGGATGTAAAAGGTAATAAATTTATGTATAATTTGGGTAATAAAATAAGTTTATTTATGCAGTTAGATTGGTTATATTATCTTATGCTATAAACCAAATAGAAGAGAACAAGCGTAAATCTTAAGGACATAATAACAATTATTATATATTGCCTAATTTATTGGTCAATCAATTTATTTGAAATAAAGTCCTCTTGAATGTTAAGTAATTTTAATACTGTTATGGAGGAAACGTTACTTAATGATTTTTAATTTTAGTAATGGAAGAGTGAATGAGAATTTACAGAGAACATAAATTATTTACAAGTAAAAAGGAGTATATATTGAACAAATTTATGATAATTGGATAATGCAGTGTTATTGAAAATTAATTAGTGTTATATATAGGATTTATACCTAGGTGGGCAAGTAGTAAACTTATAAATGAAAGAAAGTGAGTAGGTGACCCTTTATTTAGGTTATTTATTCATTTAGTATGTTAAATAAAAATTTGGGAATCAGATCTCAATTAAGGGAAATTAAGTTGTACGTTAATTTGAAATAAAATCTATTAAATATTACATTTATAAGGAATGTAGTACGAATGGTTAGGAATTGTCAAATTTGGCAAAAAGGGATTGGACTTAGGAAACTTTGTTAATTGAGTTTAAAACCTTAATTAATACGCGTAATTGACAAGATTCACATTTAAAAATAAATAACCGTTGATACAAATCTAAGATGTATATAGAAGTATTAATGTAGTGAAAGACAAACAAATATTAACTATGTTATTTGTGTAATTAATGGATAGGAATACCAAAGGCTAATTATAGTAAGGAATATAAGTGGTAGAATAATAAAAATTTATGATTTTATTTTTGTTAACATATGTTAAGAGATATGTTTATGATCTTAATTTGAACTTCTACTAATAACATGGACTACAGTAAGATAAAAAAATGATAACATACGTCAGGTGTATTTAATGACATTGTTTGAATGTAATTAATAACGGTGATTATAATAATATAAAGATTAAGAATGAATAAGTTTATTAAAAGAGTAAACATTCATTTAGTAAATATGTTTGGCAACTGAAAGATTGATTGTAGAGATGAGAAACTATTATTTAGTAAGAAATATATATAATTACTGTTTGTAGCGAATAGTGTATTAATATGTTTAAATTACTATTAGATAGGAAATAATTCTTATACTTCTCATTACATTCATTTAGTCCGTTTTGAAACTTAATCAACTAAAATTAATGTAATTGAAAATTTCTAATTAATAGGAGAGAGAATACTAATTGTAAATTAATAGGTGTAAATAAAAGCAGCATATGTTTTGTGCAAATATAGGGAAATTTTGATTTAATAAAGCGAAAATTTTACATCAAATAAAATGAATGTTTCATCTGTGAATGTACGTTTAATTTCATTAAAATAAGATCAGAAGGATTGATTTTAAAGAAAGAAATATATGTTTATTTGAACTGTGTTTTAGCTTATAGACTGATTACAAGAATAGGAAAATATTACTCTTGTGTATAAACAATAAATTTATAAACGTGTTTAAATAAACAATTGTTCTATTTCTTTATCCATTTTAGTTGTTTGTTTTAAAATCTAACTTTGTAAGTAACTGCAATTAATGTAATTCAAATGTTTCAATTAAAAAGAAAGGAAACGTTGATTGCAATTAATAGATTTAATAAAAGAAACGCATGTTTTGGGTTAAACAAAAAGGGTGTTTTAATGGAAATAAAAGATCATTTTGAGAAAACCAAATTGAACGTTCTCATTTTTAAGGTAAGTATAAACATTTTATTTTGCGTAGATAAAAACCTAAATGCGTACAAAATTATACTTTCGTTTGCAAACTTTCCATTCCTACGTACATTCCCTTATCTATTATTAATGCCTGAAGCTTTAATAATAAAACGTGACATTTATTTTTGTCCCTCCACATTCATTTCCTAATTATAAATAACCTACATCTTATTTCTTCTTCTACATTTTGTTTCTCCTAACACCTCATATTCAAAAGCTCTTATTCTTGCAACTCCAAAAGCATTCTTTTATAAAAATGATTTTTTTTAATTTTTCGTACTGGAGAAGAATGAGGTCCTGTAGCGTGCTAAAGCTATTATTGACGTGGATTATATTTTTGTTAGGTATGTTTATTTGTTTGTTTAAATTAATTTTGTTTTCAAGCGATTTAACGTGTGTAACTTTCTCATACGAACTCTGTTTCACACGCGATTTTTTTTGTTAGGATCGTAATAAAATTCCGGATCTTTTGTCGCTGGTTTGGACGAATTTGGAGACTGTTCAATTTTTGAGTTTAAATTGAATTTTAATTCAATTTAAATTCAAAAGGTGAGTGTTTTAATCCACTCACAACTTCTAAGTTTTCTTATGTTTGTTAAATTGATTTAAGATATGAGTAGAAATTTATTTACGACTGTTTTGCATATTTTTTTTCATCATCTCGGTTAAATTGCATTTATTTAATTTAACTGTTAATTAATTTTATTATTGCATATAAATTGACAGTTAAAATTTATTTATTTTTCATATAAACTGCTAATTAAACAGTTATTTATTTATTTATTTATTTTGAATATAAACTGTTCGTTGATACCTGTTATATTTTATATGCTCTATTGATGTTTGTTTAAATTGATGATGATTGAAATAAAATTGGTTAATGATTGATATTGGGTGAATGGATGGTGTGTTCTATATTATATAAACTACAAGGTATTATGCATTCTCATTTCATTCGGGATTGCGGTTTGAAATGATATACAACCGCATTTTTTTTATTTTTAAATTTGTGGATTGAAATGATAAATATCCGTATCACTTGACCATAGGATAGAAAATTATATACAGGCGCCGCGGTATATATATAAAATTATTTTTGAAATGATTTCTATGGTTTGGATAGGATGCGGTTTAATAAATATTAATTTTAATCTTATGTAAAATCTTATTTTATATATACATATATAGTTAAATTATTGAATTTAAGCTATGTATGAATTTATTAAATGGAAATGAATAAGTTGAAAAATGGAGTTTGATAATTTATATTTGTGATTAAGTACAGGTTTAATATATTGTGTATATATATATAGAGTTTAAACAGTTCAATTCAATTAAGATTGGAAATTAAATTGAAAATTTGTTTGGAATTGGGCTTATTTAAAAATTAAACTCCACAAGTTGGTGTAAACTTATTAATCTTGTAAATTTTAAAGGTACGATATATAACTGGATTTTTATTCAAGATAAATTAAATGAATAATTCTAGTATAAATAAATGGAAGCAAATATTTAGTGTTAATAAACTGGGTTTTATTTTAAATGCTTATGGATCTATTATGTAAACATTTCAAAACTAAATAATACGATAATGAATTGTTGAATAGAAATTCCCAACCATAGTTTTGAAATTTTTTAAATGCTCAAAGTTTGAAAATATTGAAATCGAAGTGTTTTTATTCAAACTGAAAGTGAATCTAAAGGTTATGGGTTTAGACTGGATTTAAAGTAAATAAAATTGCAAAGGCGTGGAAATTATTTACTTTATAAAGAAATTTTAAATTCAACTGTTTTATTTTATATACTGTTGAATATCCAAACTATTTAAGTTTTGAAAGTTATGGTTTTAAAGCTATGAATTTCGAATTATTATGTTTTGAAAGTTATAATTCAAATGTTTGGGTTTCAGATATTATAAATTTTAAAGCAGTATTATTTTGGAAAAGATATATGTGAAATAAAGATGATATTATACCGATTTGGGTTTATAAATGATATCAAATCTATTTGGTTTTTAGAACGAAAAATGGTATCGTATTATATGGTTTTGAAATGGGTATATATTCTGGTTTTGAAAGTAAAACTATTTTGATAAGACCACGGAGTTAGAATAACATTTGGTTGTTGAAGAGACCGGGATCGAAAGTTGTCATACTCTCTGCCAACTCCGAAAACCACTTTAACAACCGTGTACGCGGTGGAGATTCCAGAATGAAGTAGGATGGTGGCGGCGTTTCCTTTGAGGTAAATACGTGGACCCGACTGCCGTGAGTTGGCATAAGGTGGCTAAAACAGGAGCGCCTCTCGGGACCAGGGGGTTAGCGCCCTTTATCGGACACATCCCTTCGATACTATACTCTGACTTTGGATTGATTCGGTGGCCACCTTTATTTTTTTTTATTTTGGGGGTGTTTGTTCGAGGTGGGCGATAGCTGCGGCTATGCGTTACCACCAGTCCGGATAGCAATTGGTATATCTACCCTAGCATTGCCTAGTTGTGCCGTGTCACCTACCCTAGCACGTCTTATACGATTTTGGTTTTGTACCATACCTATGAAGTGCCCTCTGACGACGCCCAGTACGGGGGAGATTATGGTACTGTATACACTATGGAAATATATAACCGTGTTAAGGTGGAAAATGTAAAGCCTTAATGCTATTTAAAAGTAAGTTTATTTTACAATTAGACACTAGTATAATAGCGAAATATATTACATAGTAGATAGTTTAACGGATCCTTAGGAGATGTAAATCCCGAGCATCTCTTAAGTTACTGCACTCATATTTATCTCTGTTGATTTAACTTACATAAGATCTTTTAGTTCTGACTCGAGTGTTTTGTCTTTTCAATTCGCTCGGGTCAGTCCAAGCATTTCAGGATTTGAAGATTTTATTCTGGAGGACGAAGATGAAGATTTGTAGTATTACTATCTATTATATTATTCCACTACACCATTTGATTCCGCTGCATTGATATTTATTGGTATGTGAACTCTGATATTTATTGTATAAAAAAAAATCAAATATTTTGTAAACAGTTTTATGAACTGTATATTTATTATTATATTTTATCGTTCCGCTGTAAGATTCTATTTTGTTTTTTTCTTCTTTCTTCATCTTCTCTGTGTTTATCTTATTTACCCCATAACAATCCGCCCTTCCGTATGGTTTGAATTGGCACGTGTGTCGATTTAAAGCGTGCGAAAAGGCGGGACGTTACAAAGTTCGTTCTAGAACTGAACGAAACCGAAGGCACTTTCCTTGGCCATCAATAGGCGAGAAGCCCTTGCAATCCAAAAAATCTCCATTACGAGGAAACAACTGCTATAAATAACTCTATAATGGGAGCTACCCAGAGCATGTTCAACAAGCAGTGCTCATGCTATGAATTTCCACGGTCTTCAATAATCATCATCTTCAACATGTCTTCACATTCGAATGTATACATTGGTTCGAACTGGTTTTCGGATAGGAATTACCCAAATCCGACTCCTGCTCCTTCGAAGCAAATCATCGATTAAAAAAGATGTTAAGTTCATACGTGGATATCAATCATCGATCAATTACTTCATCTTTTATCTTAATCAAATATCTTTCTTAGATATATTCTTTTCAATTTATTCCATTTTCTTTTCAAATGTATATGGAATCATTAAGCCTCATTTATCAAATCATTTGGTTTATTTAAACCTTTCTTAAATCTTGAAATAATTCCAAATCATTTTCTCTGTTACTTAGGAAAACTTTTCCAAATCAATTTTTTTACCTTAATCAAAGATTTCTTATATCCAAGTTATAACTTTTAACTTAGGGAAAATATTCTCAAATCATTCATTAAATCTAAATCAAAGATTTCTTTTTTAACTTCAAATCATATTCTTACAAATCGAAGACTTACATAATAGAGCACTACTGCCACTTTAAATATGGAAAATTTCACCTCCAGGGACTAATAGCAAGTTTCCCCTCTAGGGACTAATGGCAAGTTTCTCCTTCAGGTACTAATGGCAAGCAATTCTACATCATGAATATCTTTGTCTTTTAACTTGGAAAAACTTAAATATGATCTTTTAGAGCATCTGGCCTTCCTTTCGATATGTTCCACCCCTCGTCTAAGAAGAGAAAACATAGGCCAGTTAAGTTCAGGGCACTGGTTGCTCCATCCCTAATCTTAGTTAAACACCTTGTTTACCTTCCTAGATCTCACAGGCGGAACAAATGTACTAGTCGTTTCCACATACTCAGATTTTCAACTTTATTTTGAAATTGCTTATAAATATTCCAAATTATCTTTCAAAATGCTTAATTATCCTTTTTAAACCGTTCACAATTGATTCTGGAAAACGTCGTTACATTTAAACTCATATTCCAAAAGTTATAGAATTTGTAGCATAAATGTGTTGTAGAAAGTGCTATATAAGCTTATTTGATTTAAACAACTTTTAAACATCTGAAAAATTCATATTTTCCATTCCAAAAATCTTTTAAACTATTTTAATAGATTTATCAAATTTATTTCATATTTTCAAAACATTTAAAATATCAATTGTGGTCACTTTGCTGCAAAAGCGCGATTTTTCTAGAAAATTGTTTTGGACATATTTAAAATATACAAGATAAAATCTTGATTTTATTCCTTTATTTCTTTAAACATATTTAAATGTTTATAAAACATTTCTAACTCATTTTAAAACTATTTCCAAAAGGTTTAAGCATTCCATATACACTATTTCATTTTCAAAAGAAAAGTAATTTCCTTTGTGCTTATCGACGTGTATTGACGTGACTTGGTAAAACAATTTAACAATCATATCAAACAATCAATATTTGATGATAAAATCATATATAAACATCCATAGCAATCATAACACAACAGCAAACATGTATATATGTAAATAGAGACATTAAATAGAGTTTCTCACCATAAACCAAAGCGATAAACTTCCTACCAACATTCATATCATCCAACACTTCACTAACTACTTCCTACTGCATTAAACACTATAAAATAACACCCTCTCCTTTCCAATAGCTTGGTCGAGGTTTGAGATGGAGATTGGCCGAAAATATAGAGAAGAAGCGGTAGAGCTTTGAACTTGAATTTCCAAGATTTTGATCCCAAAAATGCATCATCTTCTCTCTTGTTTTTGACTCTCTTACTCTCAAAATTTAAAAAACTTGTTAACTGAAAAGTTGTTGCAAATTCTTTTCTATTGAATTTTAAAAAAAATCATTTGAATAGAAGTTGTTTTGAGGGAGATATGATAGAATGAAGAAGAGGTATTGTCGGATTGACAAAAATAAAGCTCGAAAATACACTTCAAAGAATTGAGTTTCAGGTATAGCAAACGAAAAAACTTGAAAAAGTTATCAACACAAAAGCTGTACCCACTGAAATTTTATAATGTTTAGAAAAAAGAAACTCTTAATTTGGATATGTTATGATGAAGTTATAATCAAAACAAAATGGCCTATTTTCTGGCTTAAAAACTGGGTCAGAAAATGCACTGTAAAGATGTGGATTTTTAGCATGGTTACCTTTAGAGTAAGACAAAGTGTTCAACATGAAAGTTGTAGCCAATGAAAAAATACACGATTTAAAAAAATAATTTTGCATTTTGGTTCTATTTTGAAGAACTTATGGCCGAGAGAAGAAGAGGTAAAATATGAAGAAAAGAGGAGTTTGATTTGAAGAGAATGGACATTGATTTCTTTTTGAATATTTTGTAAATATTTTGACATTATTTCTTTTTAATTTTTTAATATGGCATGGAAGCCATTAAAGAGAAGAGGAAGAAGATGAATAAGCTTGATAAAATAAGAAGAAGAAATGTGAATGAAAGTGAAGAAGGAGGTGGGTATTTATAGAAAAAAGAAGAAGTGGAAATTTACCAAAATAACCTCTTACCAAATTACCAAAATAACCTTACTTCCATCTAAAGTAAGCTCCACTTTTTTAATACTTAACATCACCTTTCATATCTTTGCTTTATGTCTTAGTCACTTAAAGATTAAGTAAAGAATATCATAATTATGTTTGCTTTTGATGTGATATTGATTTGATGTTTACTTTTGACTTTTCTTACTTACTTTTGTTAATTCTTACTTTCTTTTCTTAATGACTTCTAGAAGTTTCTAACCTTTTTTAGTCAAAGTAAACTTGATTAGTGAATTAATTAATACTTACACTATTTGAATATATGTTCATATATAAGAAAATAAAGGTGCGACGACGTTGCAACCATTTTTAATCGATAAAACGTCGTTTTCGACAAAATGTTTTACGGTCACATTTTGACGTTTTAGTTAAACTATTTATTTATGTAAACCAACTTTAGAAATGAAATTTTTACTTCTTTAAATAAATTAAAACATGTCTCTTTATATTTTAAAATCATATTTAAATAATATCAAAATCTCTAATTTTACAGTGTATGTAAAACTGACAAAATGCGACAAAATTTGATTATTTTTGTAAAACGATTATTAACATACTTATAAGTATTTTAATATATTTTTATTATCCTTATTAGATGTTTTCAATAAGATTTATCTTTTCAAATAAATATTTAAACCTATTTATTTAAACATTTATTCATTTTTAACAAAGCTTAACTTTTGTTGATTTGTTCTAAAATTCAAATTTATACATTTTAAATAATTAACTATAAGAATAAATTATTTCTCTATTATAATCTATTATATATAACTTGTTTATTTAACTTTTAAACCTTTTTAAATTTAAAACAAACGAAATTTCTCATTTTCGAAGTAGCGAAATTACGGGTCGTTACAGTTTATGTATATTACATTTCTTCTTCATGTAAAGATTTGTTATATATTATAGATTATTATTTCCACCGTGAGATTCTGTATTGTTATTTTCTTTCTCTCTTCTTTCTTCTTTCTTCTCTCTTACTTTCTTCCCTAACTATCCGCCTTTTCATTCATTTTAAGTGGGTCGTACGTGCTTGATTGTCCGCTTAAACTGTACGAAAAAAGTGGCTTGTTACATGAATCCCATTTGTAGTTCACACCACTTATTACACAAAATTCCTTCATTTATTTCTATGTAAAAAAGGAATTGAATAGAATATGAAGTTAGGAGTGCATTCCTTATGTTTAGAATATTGCATTGGATTGATGTAATAAATTAGGTTTCTATTTCTATTTACAATTCTATTTATTGCAGTTTTTGATATGAATATTTAATCCTCGTTATGGATATTGAAATCTTGAAAATATGAAGGGAAAGGATTTGTATTAGTAATATAGTTTGAGAAATTGGCATTTAACGCTAGTTTAGGGCGTATGAATTGCATGCTTAGAAGTTATTGGACGTGAACATATATATATATATATATATATATATATATATATATATATATATATATATATTAGCGTGATAAACATATAATTATAGCGTATAATTTCAAAGTTGGTTACGTAATAATTATCATTGATTCCCTCTTAGGAAGGTAATTAATATTTTAAAGCGTAATAAGGAAGATTCCTTATAAGGCCTTAATTATGAAACCGTGAGATGGTTATTATATATGGAGAGTATTTAAATTATGGCTAAGTCAAAGGAATGTAAGGTCGATAGAGTTGCACGATAGAAGTCAACCCTTCACCTTGAGGCTACCAGCAGTTGTGTGCACTTCCTATTGATGTAAGACATCTCCTATGATAAATGTTTGTGATGATGCAAGATTAGTCCAAACTGTAGGGTAAATCTGCCCAGCTAATCTGGCTACCGGTTCCTATGAATAGTCGGTTTAATGTGAGGTATCATTATGGGGATGGTCCATAATAAAAAGGGCCTGCTTTAGGGTCTTGTGGTATTAATGGTTGTTTGAGGGCACGTCTCTTTTCCCCAAATGAAGTATTATATGGCCAATGGGTTGGTTAATAGGCACGATAGGTAGTATCTCAATAGGGTCTGCTTCGGGATAAGGTATTAAGTGACTGGTTGATGGTTCGCCTTTCCATAAAGAAGTATTATGTGGGTCTAGAGATTCCATGTGATGTCAACTAGATAATCACCACTGAGAGGTCTGCCTTAGGAAAAGCTATTAAATGATGGGATCTACCTTCATTAAGGTCTTAAATGGTCAGAGTCCGTCTATTTTCCAATAAAAAGTATTAATTAACTTAGGTGTTATCTCTCGCGTTGTTAGATATTTATGATGTGGGATTTGGTATTTAGAAACCAACATTGGGAATTGAAGGTATTAAGTGGTTGACCATGGACCTGCCTCCTTTCCTTAGAAGAAGTATTAAATGGTTTTATGTACGCAAGACATATTCTTATTTTAAAATATACTCCTCAAGTACTGAAATGGTAAGATCTAAGATTTTTATTAACCAAACATTTGATGTTCTGAGTCCCCCCTCATTACAACATAGGTTAAAGATGGAGTAATGATGGTGATGCTTGAAGATAGAGTGGCTTAAGGTTGTGGCAGTTATCATTATCTTTTATGATGTTTCATGTTGTACCCATATATTTTGGATAAATGATGTAACAGATTTTACTTAACAGTTGATGATATATTGTATTATGACATTTCAAATGGTTTTGAAATAAGTGAGTACAATTTGATATTATATTTTATTCCATCCTCCATGAGTTCTAAAGGAATAGTTATTGCCTCGTACCGTTCCTTCTTTTTCTAACCAACTTCAGCCTTATAATGAATATAAGTTTCGATAGGCCTTTTCTGGGTCGAAATTTTAGCCTATTCCGAAGTGGGTTGTTACACATATCCTAACGATGCAAGAGGAAGTATTTGGTCTACTTTATACCCTTAAAATGGGAATAGGCAGACCATTCTGCCATTTAATACCTGACACTCCTTAACTGTCTTCATACCAAACCTCTTGTAGGCCATTTAATACTTCTTGCATAAGGAAGAGGAAGACCTCAGTGGTCATTTAATACCTCAACCCCAAAGAGAACCTCCCCTAATAAATTTTCGCTAACAACGTCAAAGATAATCTCGACCTTATGGCCTGTAACCTAACTATGACGTCTCGCTTAGTCCGATTATTTGTAAGTGCTTGTAGCCAGATTAGTTGGACAGTCCTACCCAACAAAATTAGGACTAACATTGCGTTCACTATGGGTACTTATTATGGACGATGTCCTACGTCAGATAAAAAAGTCACACTACCCATAGCCAAACTAACTGGGTAGAATTCTATGTGTTTTAATTGACATCACATCATATTTCCACTTTTCAACATTTAATACGGAACTATGCCTACATACGTACAATACACACACAAGTTATATATACGCATCTTCCATATTTACGCATTGAAATCCTTATAAGGGAACTCCTTATCACCTTTATTTATGGGATAAATGTAACGACCCGCCTTTTTGGACAGTTTAAATCGACGATCAAATACACATGTCGATTCCACACCATTCAAAGGGGCAGATAGTTATTGGGGTAAATAAGAAAAGAAAAGAAAGAGAAATAAAGGAAATGAAACAACACAGAATCTCGCAGCGGAACGATAAAATATAATAGTCAAATAAACAGTTCATGAAGCTGTCTACTATACTTTGACAGTTATTTATACAACATTTATCAGAGTTTATACATATACAACAGAACAATTAAATAATGCAGCAGATAACACGATGCAAGAGTAATAATAGTAATGGTATACCACATCTTCGTCTTCATCCTCCAGAATAGATCTTCAAAAATCTGAAAAACTCAGGACTGACCCGAGCGTAATGAAAAGACAAAACACTCGAGTCAGGACTAAATATCCCTATGAAGGTTAAATCAATCGTAAACAAATATGAGTGCAACGGCGTCGGAGATGTTTACGGGGTTTGACATCTCCTATCCAGTGTCAACGTGCGTGCAATAACTTAAGAGATGTTACGGGATTTTCCATCTCTCAAGAATCCGTTAAACTATCTACTATGTAGTAATATACGCTAAGTAGATAATGTCTATCAGTAATATAAAGTATCAAAATAGCGTTAAGGCGTTACCATAATCCCCCTTAACACATTTTATATTCCCAAAAGCATATACAAGACCGTAGTTTCCCCAAAACCGGAAGTCACCAGAGGGCAATCCATATACTCAAGGTACAAATCAAAACGTAGTGGTTGCGAATAGGATAATCAGTATGACAAGGTACATGAGGCGATACCAACTAGGATACTAGTAGTTGCGTGATCCAGACTGATGTTGGGCATAGCCAGCAGCTACCCCAACACCGCGAAACAACACTCCGAAATCAAGGGGTGCACCAAAATCGCATCACAAATGTAATAGAAATGGTATCGAAGAAGCGTGTCCACTAGAGGTGGCGAACCTCAATGGCCCGGCGCGGCTCCTGTTTTAGTCATGTCAGGGGTCATCCAATATCGTTCTCTTTCTTCAGTCAACGCGTTCACCAAACCATCCACTTCATTCTGGATCAACACTCCGCGTATAATAGTTATTAAAGTGGTTTTTGGTATCGACAGAGAGTATGTCCATATCCGATCCCGGTCTCTTTAATAACTACGTATTATTACACCGTTGGCTCTTTTATATTTCAAATCGATTCATAATTGATATCAAAATATAAATTCGCTTCAAAAAAAAAAAAACAAGTCCATTTCAAATATCATCGTATCTTTCAAATGTAAGATTTCGTTTCAAAATCATTTTCGCATCAATATCTCATTTCGGTTTAAAAATCATTTCGAATTCCAATTTAGGTTGCAACTTCATTTAATCCAATTCCTATTCAATTTCAAGATTTAAACACAAACATTTCACCCTATTAACCAGTTTGGAATGTCAGAAAAAATAGTTTTAAGTAGTTTAAAAGTAGTTTAAATAATTAAAATAGTTAAAATACTTTAAAATCTTAAATGGATTTGAAATAGATAAATTTTAGTTTAAATAATTTAAATTGGGTTAAGTAGATTAAAAATAGATTAAAATAGTTTAAGTATTCCAAATGGTTTATATAACAGAGTAATTTGGAAAACAAATTAAAACAGCTTCAAAACTAATCATTTCAATTATAACTTCCCAATTCAAATAAATTTCAATTTCCATTTTACCGATTCAATTTCGATTTTTAATTCAAATCAATGCCAACTTTGACTTCAAATTAATTCGATTTTACATTCACCTTCAACTTATTCAATTTCAATATATATCGATTTTTAGCTTGATTTTCAAATATCAATTTTAACACTTAACAAAATTATCCTTCAATATTCCATTTAAATCCCAATTTCAAACATGATTCAATTTCAAGCTCAATTTCAATATCATTTCGTAATGCTTTTACTGAATAATATTCAAAGCTCGATTTAAGGTTCAATCCTTTAAACGAATAAATTTTCGAACTTCAATCATAACCAAATTTTAAATTTCGAAGTCTCAACTTAATTATTTAACAAATTCCTTTAACCAAAATTTATTTCAACATTCCAAACTCAATTTTTCGATGAATTCAATTTCTATAAATCGATTTCTATTTATAACTTTTAAATCAAAACATTTAAGTAGATTTCAAATCGACGATTTCAAAAATTATTAATTTAACCAATTCGGTGTCCGCATATAATTTTCTATCCTATGGCCAAATAATTATTTATTTCAATTAATGTCGGGGATGAATATATATCACTTAAACCAATCACAGTGTCATATGTATGCATAACAGTATATATAAGCGAATAAACATCCAAACATTCAAATATCAACCAATTGCATCCATCGAGATACATCATCCAATACACAATATAATTCATAGCAATTTCATAGTTATCAATGTCAGGTAATTTAATCGCAATTCAATTTCAATTTCAATTTAACTGTCAATTTAATTTTTTAACGGTTAATTCAAATAACAAGCTATATGACAATTAAATTTATATCAAACAATGACAAATAAAATTCATATCACTTCATAATGTCAATTAACTAGCATAAAGATATTTAGTACGGTGTGAGCGTTATAAAACACTCACCTTGATTTTACGATTTTAAATCAAATCGAACGACGTTCGATTTAATCCAAAATTTTCTCTAGCTCCAAACGATTCCAATCCATCTCCATCGCGTAGTGCCCATCCATACGATTCCAACGCAACAGGTTTCGCGCGTTTTTGACCTCGTATGAAAAAGATATGCATTTAACAAGTTTACACGATTTTTATTTAAACTAAATTTACAACTTTTAATAAATTTTAAACCTAACTTACTCACTGCCGTAGGATCCATTACCCTTGCCATCAGATCCGTGCGCTATCTCCTTCACCCCCATCGCGTTCTACAGGTACGAACGCACAGAGAAACCCACACGCCGCCGTCATACCCTAATTTACGTGACCAAAAGGAGCATCTTCACCACGATCAAGCTACGTCACTACGAAGCCCACGACAAAAGCTATCTTCGGCCAGAAGATGTCAGAGCTCGGTCCTCCCTGGAGCACGCAATACGACGCCGAACGGCCCTGGTTCCAGTCTATATTGTCGTTGAATCGCTCGCCCAAACTCGATCTCCACCGTTGAACTCGTAGAACTCAATACGCTCCTCAATGTTGTAGTTGGAAATTTGTTGAATCGCTATACGGATTTGAAGAAATTTAGGGGAGAAGATCTGACATTTTCGGCCATTGGTCCATGAAGTGGCGGCCACGAACCCTAAACCCCCTTTTTTTTTATTTTAGAATAAAAGGCTATTTATAAGAAACGACGAACACTATTCAACCCGGGTTTTCCGAACTCCAATTTACGCGCGGTAATCGGCGTTTCTAGGGTTTATCCCGTGTCCCGGACACAATGGAATAGGTTTCGGAAGCTAGTCCGATCGTCTGTGCGAGTTACAGCAACAAATGATCGATTTTAATTTAAACCGATTAAACGAATTTCTATGCGTTTTGGCTTGCCCCGGACAAACGGTAAATCCGATTGACACGAAATTTGAAATCTTACAATAATATCACATTACGGATCCGATGAAACTTGTTTCGTCGAAATCCGAGACCGTTTGAAAAATGACTATTTTAACTCGTTAAATTAATATTAAAACAATTTCGATGCGTTTCGAGCTGCCACGGTCAAGCGACAACTCCGATTGCTACGAAAATTGAAATCCGATAATAACAAATTATTACGGATCTAATGGAACTAGTTTCGCCCAATTCTGAGACTGTTCAAAAATTGGCTATTTTTCAATCGATAATTAAATATTAAAATATTCAATTTTCACAAATAAATTTTAAATTCAGTTTTAAAAGTTCTATAACATCACTATAACTCCAATATGATAAAATAAAATTTTACAAATCATTTTAAATCATATTAAACCCGTTATTCAATTTATCTCATAAATTTCAATTTTAAAATCTTATTAACTCTATTAAAATCCAAATATAACTTACATTCACTTTGGAAACCAAGTTGAATCATATTAAACCAAATTTCAGTTATTCATTCTATTTTCGTATATTATATTTCAATATCAAATTCGAAATTTAATTTTTCAAACATTTGTAATATTAGATTTAACAAATTTTATTATTCTTGAATCACTAACTTTTGAGATATTCAAAACGAACTTAAAATTTTAAATTTTGAAACGAACTAAAATTTATAGAACAACCATTTCCATTATACGGTTATTCACTATTAAATTATTCAATAAATTCCAAATATTAAATTTAAACAATTTCGATTATCCAATAATTCATTATCTTTTGAAATATTGGAATTGAACTTATAAGATTCAACTTTTAAAACCAATTCACACATTAGAACACTATTTTCATTTTACAGTTATTCAATTGTTCAATAAGTTTTAAATATTTAATTTAACAACTTACCTGTTCAATATTCAATGTTTGATTTTAAATAGATTTTACTTATCAATTAATTACTCTATTATACCCAATGAATTCAACATTTATTATCCTATTCAACTATTGATTGCAAGGCATTCACTAAGTAGCTTTTATTTTTCATTACTTGGATAATTATTGTTGTAATTCATTCCAGTTATTATTATTCTACACGAATTACAAATTTTTTCCTAACACTAAATCACGAAATCTTATTAAATTAGCTATTTTAATTATCGAAAATTTACGGGTCGTTACAATAAATTACATAATTGTTCTTAACTCATTTTACTAGATTTATTATTAACTGTTACTTATTATACATTAACGTTTACAATTATAATTGTCAATTTCAAAGTTTGAAGAAATAAGTTATTATTATATTTATACCTAATCAATTTTTTGTGTATTTGGGTAATTTGTTCATTTCTTATTCGATGTATTACACTATTTTAATGTTGACAACTACTATTACTAAACAAGTCCCAATTTAACATAGCAATTACATACGGTCATTACCATAAATAAATTAGTTATACAAAAATGGGCTTGTATACATATTTGAATCGAAATCCAAAACGTAAAATTTGTTTTATGTTAAAATATAGTAGAATTATAGTTCTTTCAAAAGAAGTAGACTTATAATAATTTTATATTCCTCGGAACTTTAATAAAATAGTGTCGGAATGACAAACAAATCAAATATTTTAGTTGTAGAAAAGGCGACGCAAAATATGGATAAGAGGAAAAGAACTCTTTTTTCCTACATTGTAGACCTCTTTCTATTTGCATATTTTAGAATTCTTTGTCATTTCAACCAAAAATTGAAAAGTGGAATAAAATAGAATGCAAAATATTTTTGTCATAAATGTTAACAAACCAAATCCTACTATATTAAAATAAAACAATTAGGATTCTAACAATTCAGGAATTAAATATTATGGGGAGAATTTTGGATTTTGAGTTAATAAATTTTCACATACAAATCTCTCAAGGCACGATACAAATCAAAACATCAAACTACACAGTATACTATTAGGAAAATGTTTATGATTTTCAATCACAAATAATTCCCAATGACTATTCTCCAAGTCATCTCCTTTTAATTATTTAATATCGTTTGTGCATATTAGATTCAGAAATTATATATCGGGAAATAGTGTGTGTGTGTGTAATTACCTTTCACTTTCATTAGATTTCTTTAAACCTTCCTCTAGCCTTGGATGTATATTTTTCTTTTGAAATTGGAGTTTATTAGTTTAAGAAGTTTTATTATGGAGAAAGAGAATGGCAGTGTTTCGTTCATGGCTTAAGATCTGTATGACAAGAATTAAGGGGCTAGCCTCTTTTTTATAGTAGTTTGGATGCGCTGGAACCGTTAGATGGAGAAGATTTTAAGAATTTTAAGTCCGGGCCATTTAGACCATGGCAATACCTAGCCATCTCAGCATCAATCAACTAACCAAAAGAGGCGGTCGACTGGTTAATGGTCCTGGTCACTTGTTTTGACCATTAAATATTTATTATCCAATTTTAATTAAATATTAACGATTACTTATACTTTAAGTCTTATATTTATCTTTAATTTTGACGTTAACTTTAATATATTTATTAATTTGTTTTGGATTATTTTCAATTCAAAATTTTCAAACGTCAATAACTTCTTTGTATAAACTTCATCGCGAAGCTTTATATATGAAAATTGTTTATAAAATTGTCATGAACACAACAGTATAAGTTTTGTGGCCAAATTCTAATATTTGCAAAATTTCCATTTTTAGCGTTATTATTAATTAATTGATTGCTCTTAATTTAGTTTCCTGTTAATCATATGAGGTGCTGCATTCTCTTTCCCTAAAAGAATATTATCCCCAAAATTCTCGAGGGATAGACATTAACACACACTCTACGATCATGTTTTACAACCAAGTTATCTGCACAATCAAACATGCAATGTGATTATGTATGCAACATATAAATAGGTTAGCTCAACCCTAGCATAAATGCAAGATCGTGGGATATATGCATGTATACAATGCAAAAATAGCAGGAAAAAGTGTGGCATCTGTCCCTTACTATCTAATCTAGCAACAACGGTGCAACCAAAACTTATATAATACTAAATCTATGGGGAGAAAATTTACCATAAAATAGCTCTGGGTGGTATGCCTTTGTCTTCTATTCTACTTTCTAGGTGTTCTCCCTCTGATCATCCCCCCATTGTACTCTAACCAGCTTAATTTTTTTGTAAGAAACTTTCTAGTTCCATGCTCCACTATACATGCAAAGGCATGGGATACTATCGGTTCCGTCTCTATATTTACTAACTGATCACGCTCCACTACGGTAGTTGTGTTATATAGAACATTAGTTTATGCTGATTGATTTCTATGTAAATGTTATGTCTATTATTCATGGCTTTTCTGTTTAATTCCATCTATGTATGTGATATATCCAACCTTCTTCGAGGGGGAGGGGTGCATGTATATGTTGTACTATCTAAAATAAAAGCTCGACAATTTAAGGAGGTAGACCCAACAGCCAATTAATACCTCAACCTCAAACTGGCCCTCCGTAGTGTAATCGCTAGTCAACCGACTCTTAGCTATAAAGGTTGATGACCCCTAGATACGGGCTTATAATCTAATTTTGTAACGACCTGAAATTTTCGATCCCGAAAACTCCAGATAGTTAGGAAAAGAAGAAAAGAGATAGAAGAAGAAACAGAAGTGAAACACAGGATCTCACATTCGCAGCGGATCAAAATATAGTATCAAATAGAAATAACAGTTATACAAGAAAAAACTGCATCAGTTAATTTACATTAATACATCAGAGTTACAACATTTCACAAATGTTGGACAGTTAAAGTTAACTTGTCTCAGATACAAATAATAACAATAACACAGTGGAGTACACCATACGTCCTACTACCCAGCTCGCCTCATGAACTCCAGAACATCCTTACCTAAAAATGTGTAATACTCAGTCTAACCCGAGCATTACATCAAAGTAACACCCGGGTCAGGCTGGAAACCAGCGTGAGTAAACCCATCTAACATGAAATTCCAATGCACAGAACTATTTAAAACCCGGGGTAACTCGTAACTTCACTACAAGTTCACAACTTGCTATAGTCAACACTTATATTCACAATCAATTTCTAAGTACCTTTACTTAGTTTTTAAATGGTCCAGTCATTTAAATTATTCCATTTCAACCTAGTGATTTCACATATCAATCTATAAAGAATCGAAGTGGCTTCGGGTATCTGCTAATACCTGACCCCTGTCTCTTCGATCACAAGTTTACAAGTGAAATACAATTCAACTTTAAATACATCGATTCATCTCGATAGATAATCATATTATCACTTATTCAATTCAATCATATCACAAAACATTTCAATCAGGAATATCAAATAATCCATGGCATTTAATATCATTCAATAACTCATAAGAAAGATTAATTAGTCTCACTATTTATAATTAATTAAATTAATTACTTTAATCATTTTAATCCTGCTTATTTAACATTAACTAATTATAGGCCATTAATTTATCATCCCTCGATTATTCTTTTTACATACATTAAGAAATTAGCATTTAATTAATTACACAAATTAATTGACCTTCACCCGTTCACATTAATTATATTTATCCTTATTTAATTACTCAAATCTGTTATCCTATAATCACTTACCTTGATTAATTATCCTTTAATTAATCACATTCCTTAATTAACCAACCATTAATTAATTTCTTTAATTAATCTATCCTTTAATTAATTATGCAAAGTAATTAATTCTTAATTACTTCCCTTAATCATTAATAAATTAATTTCTCTTAAATTACCTAATTTATTAGCAATTAACCCTTAATTAATTAATTTATCCTTAATCATCAATCAATTAATTAATTACACTTTAATTACTCTATCCTAATTTTGTTAAAGATGAACCCCTTTTATCTTAATTATTTTCTTAATTATCTTTTTTTATATCTTATTTAATAATCTTGGATTAATTTTATCATTAACTGATGATTTAACTTAATCCTTAAAATTTAATTAATGATAAAACATTTATTTCTTTAATTCCCACTTAATCACATCTTTGATTAAGTCTAAATAAACTTAGGATCTATCATAGTAAATTTAATGTTAAATAAATTACGTAATCTTTTAATTTCCCAACCATTTTAAATAACATTTATTACTTAAAAAGGAATAGTTTTAAGAATCAGTTAACACTTGATTATCACTTAACTATTAACTTGATGCCTCAACATTTAACCCAAGCCCAAACTACCATCACCCGAATCCAACCTGGCTTCTCCACGGTCCAACCATTCTCAAACCCCTTCCGGTCAAAACTCGAGTCCTTCACACATTTTCTCGAACACGCCTCGAGTCACTCATCCTCCCGCATTTCTCTCACATTTACCTCTAGCTTCTTCTTCCTCTCCAAAAGCGTCCACACAGTATGAACTTCGTACAGGTGCACAAACCCTTCGGCCACCATCCACCGCCGCCGACCTTCACCACAAACCACCTTCGCCTACCTCGTCTCTCACGGCTCCATAAAAGTCCTCGAAAACCACAAGAACTCAAAATCGACTAAATCGCTCACATACCAGAAAACAGGCCTACCCTAAATCTATCACGCACCTTCGCCGATGATCTCAGGAACCCTTGCCGCCTCGCCGGGAGCTACCACCCTTCCCAAACTTCCTTTTCCCCCTATCCTTGATCAACTCGATGCTCCCTGGCCATCACAATAACCACTCAAACCACCTCGATATATCTAGGTCTAAAACCCTAATTATCATCGTATAGACACCAACGATGATCTGAAAAATAAAACCCTATTTTTCTCATGATCTACATCACACAAACCTCCTTCAGACCAGATTTCAATCATCCACATCAACCTGATCATCAGTAATTGCTAAAAACCAAATTCCGACCAACCCACAATAACTCTCAATATAACCAACTTAAAAAATCAATATTTTAGTTTTAAAAATCCTAAAATTTGATCACTAATCTGATTATAACCCTGAAACCCTAAGTTAAAAATATTGATATTTTGATGCAATTAAGATTTTACTAAAATATTCACATACTGATTAATACTGCCTTAAATTCTTACTTAATATATTTTAAAATTTAAATCTTGGTGTTTCTAACAATTTATGTTCAAACAACATAACATAAAACCGATCACGTTGATAACAGTTGATTTTTTTTGAATTACCGTTGCAACCTATATAGAAGAACAGAGCCTAAGAACAGTTTACAGTCATGTATCCAAGTATACCCATATATATGTACCCATATAATTATAATATCAACCATGAAAATCATTTATCACCAACTCAAATTCTAGTTTCACTGCATGCATCAAAATTTTAAACAGAGTTATTTCTTTGTTACTCACCTTTTAAAAGCAGAGGGCTTGCTCCCTAATTTGATCTGATTTCCAAAAAAATTTAAACTTAATTCATATAATTAAAATTCTAAAAACTTAATTACATATGAACAAACAATATTTGTTTGAATACTCCAGCCTAATAAAGATCACATGAAGAAAATTTTATATATTCATTTTATCGAGCCTGTTAGAAAATAACTGAGCTGAACACAAACTTGCATACCAATATATACAGACACATAGATATGTATTCAATTTTAAACAAGCATGCATACATAAATTTAAACATGCATTACGAGACTCACATCAAACACTACATATACAACAAATTAAAATTGATTTATGAGTTAAGTCTACTCACCTTGATGTCAAGACAGAGAACAACCCTTAGTTTTGATTATTTGGAAATTGTTTTGTTTGGTTGAATTTGAAATCTTTGAATCTGTTACTTGATTAAGTTGAAGATTTGAAAGTAACTGAAGTTGTTGATATTAAGATCTGAAGCTGTTATTTGTTGACTTGCTAATGGATGTTTGAGTTTGAATCCATGCTTAGGCTAAAACTGGAAACAGGTTGTTGAATTTGATTTATTGATCTTGGTTTTCTTTTACTTGAAGATGAAAAGAATATAAGTTTAGAAAGTTTTAAATTGAGAAAATTTGTGGCCTCGTTTTCTCTAAAACTTACTTAGTATTATTTTTATTCTTAAAATTTAAATTTTAAAAAAGAAGAATACCACTTGTTCTATTTTATGATGCTTAAGTGACAATTGTAGTATTCATTTATTTACAAATGTCCCAACTTGTTTTATATGCTTATAAAGGTCCTTATACACTTTTATATTAATCTTCTTACTTTTAGTATTAATAAGTTAATGTCTTTATTAATAAATTTTAAAGTAAAAAAGAAAGTATATTAAAAGAAATAATCCTTTAGTTAAATCTTATTTTAAATTTAAGCCAAAATATAATATAAATAAATAAGAAATTATCTTTGTTGTTAAGAAATATAAACTTTAATTTTCAAATATATATATATATATATATAACTTAAAAGAAAAATGATATTTTTTCCAATTGTACACCTATAAATAATTTATAAAACATAGAATTTTTAACTCCAATTTGTTTCTAAGATGTTTACAATTGAATTTCAAATCCAATTTTTTTTTACTATAATTTTTATTTAATAAGGTAATCATTTCTTATTTTGCTTTGAAATAGAAATTTATATTATCAGAATTTATTTTGTTCAACTCCATTTATACATATCCAAATGTATTCTAGCTGCCCAAGTTTTATTTAAACAAAAATCATCATTTCTATTAATTAACCCCGTTAATTATCAATTAACAGGTATTTCAAAATCCGGGTTATCACATTGTTCCCCCCTTTGAATCTTTTCGTCCTCGAAAAGGAACGAAGCCATAATTTATTCGATACCCAAAATCAGATAAATTATTCTTTGATCAATTTTAAAACATTTTAAAATCTATATAATTTTTCCAAAATAGTTTTATAAAAATACTTTTTATAACTCGATGTTTCAACACGTCCATCCTCGTTCTCACAGAAATTCGGTCATACGTTGATCAGGCGTAGGACTGAAAATCTGTAAGTACCTAACAGACCCATTTTCAACACCCAGTGAAAATACTTTAAAAACATTTTGTTGAAAATATAGAAAACATATTGGAATAGAGGAAATATTTTTGGTGAGAATGCTCTGAAAATCATCACCCCCATCCATGGTCGCAGTTACATCCTGGGTTACGTTACCATCACGGCAAAAGTCCATGTAACTGTAGGCACTCCGCGCCCTTCGATTACGCCGTGGAACCCGCGACAGATTGCAGTTACATCCAGGGTTACGTTGCCATCGCAGCAAAAGTCCATGTAACTGTAGGCATCAGCGCCCTCAAATTTCGCTACTAAAAGAATGAAACTTCTCCACTCCCACATAGGTCGCAGACTACATCAGTCAAATTCCAATGCAGCCTTAGGCTCTCACGGCCTCTCGACTTTCACTATGTTACCATAGGTCGCAGTCTACCGATGTAAAATCAAACATAGACCGTTGGCTCTCAGCAGCACACACGACTTTCGCTATGGTCTGCAGTAGATCGCGGTGACATCGAGTTACACTGTCGTCACAGTATAACCCAAATGCCTCTGTAGGCATCAGCGCCCTCGACTTTCGCTACACACTATAAAATCTTCAGGAACTAGTTTTGTCCAAACTCCTCGCAGGATCAACTTTAGAACCTCCCCCTTTGAGGCTCAAGGCAGTACCAACCATGGTACTCCTGAGAAGTTCATTCCAAGAGAGCGCCTTTTTCTCCAAAGTCATTTTCAAAACACTTCATACTATAAACCGATAGTATCTTCCAAATCATACACCTAGTATGAATTCCATATAAATCTCTTTTTCTCAAAATTGTTTATCCCAAAATCGATAGTTCTCAAACTAGGCTTTCCAAATTTCAGTATTGATTTTACCCAAAAATCAAAAGCCTTTCCAAAATCCATAGGTTCCAAAAAGCCTTTCCTCAAACTCATTCTCATAAGATCCTTCATATATATATATATATATATATATATATATATATATATATATATATTATAACTTTAAAAATCTTTGGATCACTTCAAACTTGTATAAATTTCCTTTTTATACTTCAAATACCTTTCAAAAACTCTTTTCTTCTGGCAAAAGATTCAACAATGGGATTTTTATCTTATATAACAGATTTATGTTTAACTTTACTATACATCAAATCAAATATTCAAATTTGATTACTTTTTTTATAAAGTTATAAACCATATTTCCTTTCTACCATAGAAATATCCAATTTCCACTTTATTTCATCATATATTTCACAAAATATATGTTTTCATTTCAAAAACCATTTTACAGTTCTTATCCATAAATTTTCTATATCACTTTCATTCAAACCCGTACGATGTACATATATCATATGTATGCAATATCAATCTGATCGCTCACTCGATCACACAATTTAACTTTCGAACTAGTATCGTCCACCCGACTTCCTAGTGTGGACTCAGATCTGGTTTCTTGATTAGAAACCGTCATTCTCCTTTCATAGCCTAACTATGATAGAGAATATCCAGAATCAATCAAAAATCCATATCCAGGTTCGCCGTTGAAAATCGAGTGAAAAATCCCAACTTGGATCGATATAACAATCTCGAAATTCTGTGCTCGAATCTGGATCAAATCACTATGCGAATAGAATAATATAGGGAGGCCGGGGTAATATGCTCAATCAATCTCCTTTTTTATTCACATTCACTTTAATTTCTATCCACTTATTCACAATTGTTTCAATTCCATTTGGATTATCACTTTAATCCTTATCTCAATTGGATATTTAATCATAAACAGCTTGAACTCTGTCTGGCTTAGATTTAGAAAATAATTTGAAAAAAAATTAAAATAGATAAGTAATTGAAAAATGATTATTGATTGTAAAATAGCTGTAAAATAGTTAAGTAATTGTAAAATAGTTGGAAAATAGTCAAATAGTTATAGAAATTTTAAATAATTGCAAAATGGTTGTGAAATAGCAATTAGTTATAAAGTAGTTAGAAATCAGTAATTAGTTTATAAAACAGTTGAAAATTATTAAATGGTTCCAAAAATAATCGTAAAAAAAGTATAAAATAGTTTTAGGTTTAAAAAGAAAAGTTGTATAGTAAATAGTTTGGAAAACTAGATTTATATTAAAACAATTTATTTGGAAAATAGTCCAGAGTCAAATTGTTCAATTCCCAACCTCCATTTCCAATCAATTCAATTTAAATTTCTATTTCAATTTAAATAAACTCAATTCCAATTTAAATAATTTCAATTTCCATTGAAATTGATTCAACCCTAATTCAAGTTGAATTAATCCACAATTTCTTTCCAAATTCAAATCAAATTCCATTTGAATTTTAAACCTATTCAACTTTAATCACAATTTCAATTAATTCAAATAAATTTCAAATTGAACCAATTTCAATTCATATCAATTCCAGTTTGAATTAATCCCAATTCCCATTTGAATTTGAACTCATTCAATTTCAATTTCAGTTCAATTTAATCCAATTCGAATTTTCCATTTGAATTTTTAAATTTAACCATCTTCAATCATAATTCCAATTAATTCAAATCAAATTCAATTTGAACTAATTCGATTCAAATTTCAAATTTAAACCATCCCGAATTATATGAATTCGAGTTAAATTTTTTAAATGTTTATTTAATCCTTTAAATCAAATCAACTTATATCTTTAAACCATTTAATTCTGAATCCAAATTCCATTTTTAACCTATTTCATAGTTTAAATAATAATTCAAATCCTTTTTAAACAACTAAATCTTTGAAATTCAACTTATCACCAAATTTCAATTTTGAAACCAAACCTTTGAAGTTTTATCTTAAACATTCAAATCTTAAGTCCGAAATGATTCCATTTTATCTTAATAATGGATATATTACCACACCCCATTTCTGCATTTATTTAAACAAATCCAATTTCACCTTAAAGATTATTAATAACGACAGGATGTTATCATTCAAATTATTTTAAAACATCCATCCATTTCCAATTTTCAGATCTCAAACCCATTTTGAGATCACACAAACTCGCAATTCGAATTAACCATTTAACTTCCCAAGTTAAATCCTAATTTCATCATGAAATTTCCAAATCAGATTGTTCATTCAAACTTATTTAACTTCTTCTAAGTTAAATTCAATTTAAATCTCGTTAACCTTACTAAATTTGAATTCCCACTTCAAATTTCAAAATTCTTTCCCATTTATAAGTTCAAAATTTATATCACTTTGGGTTTTCTCATCTCATTCCAAATAAAATTTTAAAATTCAACATTTAGAGTTTGTTTTAAACCACCATTGATATTATGTGTATTCCTCATATATACATATTATTTTAAACCACCTTTGGTTTTTAATTTAAAGCAAATTTCTTTAAATTTTCCAAAAACTCTTGTTTGAAATAGGACCCTTTCATTCAAATATATTAAATAACATTTCTTTATCATTTTAAAACAATTTTCAAATTCTAGACCCAGTTTTAAAACTTCACAATTTATATCATCTTCATTTCCAATTTATAAGCCATACTTCCCTAAATGTTTTACTTCCCTAAAATATTTCATCATTTTAGGATAAAAACCAAGATTATCATATCTGGAAACCAATTCATTATTATCTTATTCTGAAACTCTTCCCCAAATTCAAGATTTTAATTTCAGTTTGAACCCATTTCAAACTTATCTTTTTCAATCTGCTTGTATTTCTATTACCACTTAATTCAATTCCAATAATTTAACAACCAATTACCTTAATGTTTATTAGAAAGAAATTTTGCTTTATATATCAAAATATATTATTATATAAAATCATTTAAAATCTTTGTATAAGTAAATAACAAGTACACTCTCATATATATACACACTTAACTCATTCTAGGGTACCATTGACCCTATCCTTAATGAGTAATCCCACCAGATTCAAAGTTCTTGCTTAACCTCGCTTTGATACCAAATGTAACAACCTGAAATTTTCGATCCCGAAAATTACACATAATTAGGAAAAGAAGAAAAGAGATAGAAGAAGAAATAGAAATGAAACACAGAATCTCACATTCGTGGTGGATCAAAATATAATATCAAATAAAAATAACAGTTATACAAGGAAAAACTGTATTAGTTAATTTACGTTAATACATCAGAGTTACAACATTACACAAATGTTGGACAGTTAAAGTTAACTTGTTTCAGATATAAATAATAACAATAACATAGCGGAATACACCATACATCCTGCCTCTCAGCTCGCCTCTTGAGCTCCAGAACATCCTTACCTCAAAATCTGTAATACTCCGTCTGACCCAAGCATTACATCAAAGTAACACCCGGGTCAGGCTGAAAACCAGCGTGAGTAAACCCATCTAACATGAAATTCCAATGCACAGAACTATTTAAAACCCGGAGTAACTCGTAACTTCACTACAAGTTCACAACTTGCTATAGTCAACACTTATATTCACAATCAGTTTCTAAGTACCTTTACTTAGTTTTTAAATGGTCCAGTCATTTAAATTATTCCATTTTAACCTATTGATTTCACATATCAGTCTATAAAGAATCGAAGTGGTTTCGGGTATATGCTGATAATCGACCCCTGACTCTTCGATCACAAGTTTACAAGTGAAATACAATTCAACTTTAAATACATCGATTCATCTCGATAGATAATCATATTATCACTTATCAATTCAATCATATCATAAAACATTTCAATCAGGAATATTAAATAATCCACGGCATTCAATATCATTCAATAACTCATAAGCAAGATTAATTAGTCACACCATTTCTAATTAATTAAATTAATTACTTTAATCATTTTAATCTTACTTATTTAACATTGACTAATTCTAAACCATTAATTTTTCATCCCTTGATTATTCTTTTTACTTACGTTAAGAAATTAGCATTTAATTAATTACACAAATTAATTGACCTTCACCCGTTCACATTAATTATATTTATCCTTATTTAATTACTCAAATCTACTATCCTATAATTACTTACTTTGATTAATTATCCTTTAATTAATCACATTCCCTAATTAACCAACCATAGATTAATTTCATTAATCTATCCATTAATTAATTACGCAAAGTAAATAATTCTTAATTACTTCCCTTAATCATTAATAAATTAATTTCTCTTAAATTACTTAACTCATTGACAATTAACCCTTAATTAATTAATTTATCCTTAATCATCAATCAATTAATTAATTGCACTTTAATTACTCAAACCTAATTTTATTAAAGATGAACACCTTTTATCTTAATTATTTTCTTAATTATCTTTTTTTTAAAATCTTATTTAATAATCTTGGGTTAATTTTATCATTAACTGATGATTTAACTTAATCCTTTAAGTTTAATTAATGATAAAACATTTATTTATTTAATTCCCACTTAATCACATCTTTGATTAAGTCTAAATAAACTTAGGATCTATCTTAGTAAATTCAATGTTAAATAAATTTCATAATCTTTTAATTTCCCAACCATTTTAAATAACATTTATTACGTAAAAAGGAATAGTTTTAAGAATCAGTTTACACTTGATTATCATTTAACTATTAACTCGAAGCCTCAACATTTAACCCAAGCCCAAACTACCATCACCCGAGTCCAACCTGGCTTCTCCCTGATCAAACCAATCTCAAACCCCTTCAGATTAAAACTTGAGTCCTTCTCACATTTTCTCGAACATGCCCCGAGTCACTCATCCTCCCGCACTTCTCTCACATTTACCTCCAGCTTCTTCTTCCTTTCCAAAAGCGTGCATACAGTATGAACTTCGTGTAGGTGCACAAACCCTCCGGCCACCAACCACCGCCGCCGACCTTTACCACAAACCACCTTCGCCTACCTCGTCTCTCACGGCTCCATAAAAGTCCTCGAAAACCACAAGAACTCAAATCGACTAATTCGCCCATATATCATAAAACAGACCTACCCTAAATCTATCACGCACCGCCGCCGATGATCTTAGGAACCCTTGCCGCCACGCTTGGAGCTACCACTCTTCCCAAACTTCCTTTCCCCCTATCCTTGATCAACTCGATGCACCTTGGCCACCATAATAACCACTCAAACCACCTCGATATATCTAGGTCTAAAACCCTAATTATCATCGTATCGACACCAACGATGATTTGAAAAATAAAACCCTATTTTTCTCATGATCTACATCACACAAACCTCCTCCAAACCAGATTACGATCATCTACATCAACCCGATCATCGGTAATTTCCAAAAATCCAAATTCCGACCAACCCACAATAACTCTCAATATAACCAACTTAAAAATTAATATTTTAATTTTAAAAATCCTAAAATTTGATCACTAGTCTGATTATAACCTTGAAAACCCAAGTTAAAAATATTGAGATTTTGATGCAATTAAGATTTTACTAAAATATTCACATACTGATTAATACTGCCTTAAATTCTTACTTAATATATTTTAAATTTTAAATCTTGGTGTTTCTAAAATTTATGTTCAAAAAACGTAACATAAAACTGATAAGGTTGATAACAGTTTATTTTATTTTTGAATTACATTTGCAACCTATATAGAAGAACAGAGCCTAAGAATAGTTAACAGTCATACATCCAAGTATACCCATATAATTATAATATCAACCATGCAATCATTTATCACCAATTCAAATTCTAGTTTCACTACATGCATCAAAATTTGAAACAGAGTTATTTCTTTGTTACTCACCTTTTAAAAGCAGAGGGCTTGCTCCCTAGTTTGATCTGATTTCCAAAAAAATTCAAACTTAATTCATATAATTAAAATTTTAAAAACTTAATTACATATAAACAAACAATATTTGTTTGAATACTCCATCCTAACAAAGATCATATGAAGAAAATTTTATATATTCTTTTTATTGAGCCTGTTAGAAAATAACAGAGCTGAACACAAACTTGGATACCAATATATACAAACATATAGACATGTATTCAGTTTTAAACAAGCATGCATACATAAATTTAAAAATGCGTTACGAGATTCACATCAAACACTACACATACAACAAATTAAAACTGATTTATGAGTTAAGTCTACTCACCTTGATGTCAAGACAGAGAATAACCCTTAGTTTTGATTATCTGCAAATTGTTTTGTTTGCTTGAATTTGAAATCTTTGAATCTGTTACTTGATTAAGTTGAAGATTCAAAAGTAACTAAAGTTGTTGATATTAAGATCTGAAGCTGTTATTTGTTGACTTGCTAATGGATGTTTGAGTTTGAATCCATGCTCGGGCTAAAAACTGGAAACAGGCTGTTGAATTTGATTTATTGATCTTGGTTTTCTTTTACCTGAAGATGAAAAGAATATAAGTTGAGAAAGTTTTAAACTGAGAAAATTTGTGGCCTGGTTTTCTCTAAAACTTACTTATTTTTTTTCTTTTTTTGCATATAATTTAAATTTTAAAAAAGAAGAATGCCACTTGTCCTATTTTATGATACTTAAGTGACAATTGTATTTACAAGTATTCATTTATTTACAAATATCCCAACTTGTTTTATATGCTTACAAAGGTCGTAATACACTTTTATATTAATCTTCTTACTTTTAGTATTAATAAGTTAATGTCTTTATTAATAAATTTTAAAGTAAAAAAGAAAGTACATTAAAAGAAATAATCCTTTAGTTAAACATTATTTTAAATTTAAGCAAAAATATAATTTAAATAAATAAGAAATTATCTTTGTTGTTAAGAAATATAAACTTTAAATTTCAAATATATATGTAACTTAAAAGAAAAATGATATTGTTTTCCAATTGTACACTTATAAATAATTTATAAAACATAGAATTTTTAAATGCAATTTGTTTCTAAGACGTTTACAATTGAATTTCAAATCCAAATTTTCTTTACTACAATATTTATGTAATAAGGCAATCATTTCTTATTTCGTTTTGAAATAGAAATTTATATTATCAGAATTTATTTTGTTCAACTTCATTTATACATATCCAAACATATTCTAGCTGCCAAATTTTTATTTTAAAAAAAATCGGCATTTCTATTAATTAACCCCATTAATTATCAATTAATAGGTATTCCAAAATCTAGTTTATCACAAATTTTCCATATTACTAATTGTCTCAAATACTTACCTAAGGATTAACATGCTTACATCCGACATACAAAAAACTAATTAAATTTTAAGGTATTTGCATACCCCATACGGATTCTACACTAGTAGGAATCAAAATTGATTAGGGCATAACCTAAGTCTTTGTCATCGACCACTCGTGATCCCTGAGGTCAAAGCCTATTTGCCAGCCATATTACTAAACATCGGTTTTCCGACAATATTGATATAGCCCAACAATATCCCATAGCCGAAATTCTGTTTAGACTTACTTAGTATAAGTCGAGGACCAGTTACTTAATACCACTTGTTAGAAATGAAGCCGACCCCATTTCCTTATTAAGCACCATCGTAGGTAATTTAAGACTTCTCATATAGGGAGGAGACAGACCCAATGATTATTTAATATCTTCCACCCTAAAGTGAAACTCTTGACATCTCTAAAAGCATTGAACCATTTAATACTTCAAATCTGAGATGAACCCTTGGTCCCAGGCTTATATGCAAACGTATATCGCTTTTCCATAGGTCCTGCAAGTAGAGATGTCACACCCCAATAGTACGTATACACAACTATCGGTAGCCTCTAGCTGATGGCAGATTTTCGTTGTGTACTGACCTCGTATCCCAATCCATACTGAACCAAACCAACTATCATAGACCTTAATATTAAGTGAGGGCCACTAATTCATGCTTGTCCTATACGTATTATTGAGGCTATATAATTTTCTACTGTGAAAATTATATTACCTCATAAATCTATTTACCAGTAACCCTCTAACTATTCGATGCGAACCTATTTCTATCTTGTACGCTTATTTCATATATTTTTATTTTCTTTTTATGTCTTATAAATGTTATTTTTCCGTAATAAATGGTCATTATTATTTGAATTTAACAATCATTAATGATATTTAATTATCCATTTCAAATCCAGCTTATTATGTCTGTTCTATTCCTATAAGTATCATATTTATATCTACATTCAATCTCATTTGATGCATTTATGTTCCCATTTAATTTCTGTAACTCCTTATTAATTATATATTTATTCCCTTACTAATTTTGCAATCATTGTTCATAATTTTTGAAGTTACTGCATCTTTTCCATCACAGCCTCCTAATCATATGGTTTACTATGCTATTAATATCTAGTTGTCGTAATTGTAAGTAATACGAGCATTGATTTATTTATTATGCTTTATTCATTACATATGTATATTTATATTTTTAATTGGTAGGTGTGTGTAACAACCCGCATATTTAACGATTTTATATTTAAATGTTTGGGTTAAATACAGCATCGTTATTCAGATTTTGCGGTCCGAAATGTTACTTTCTGCAAATGGCCGAATTGGAGCTTGAAACCATTTCCATTGAGTCCAAAATGGCGTTTGCGATCTTTTTGAGTATAATCTTTGATATGTTTGGAGTTTGTAAAATTTTGGCTACTTTTTCTATTGGGTTTGGGGTTGGGTTCAGCCCACTAGCTCATTTAACCCCCTAGCTCAACCCTTCTCTTCATTTCATCTTCATTTCATTTTATTTCTCAAACTAAGAACTGAAATGGGGGAAAGGAAAGAGAAATAGAAATTAGCAAGCCCTAGTTTCTCCTTTGTAGCTTGATTCTTGCTCCAAAATAAAAGAGAATCCATTGGTAAGTTCATCTCCATCTTCTCCATCTCTTCTCCTCTTCAATTTCAGTAATTTCCTAACCCTAACTTAGGAAATACTTGCTTTGATGCTAGATTGAAGCTTGTAGTTTGAAGTGGAGTGTAGTTGGTTGATCCCTTGCAATTGTGCTACTTCATCTTCTTTGTTTTGTGTGCAAAAGGTGAGTTTTGAACTCACATCTACTTCTCTTGATTTCATTGATGTTAGGTATGAATTCCTAACACCTTGTTCATATGCACTTGCATTTGGTTTGGGTTGAATTGAGGAATAATCCAATTTTTAGTGTTTTGGGTTAAAATCTTTGAAATCCTAACTTTGATGTTTTAATCATGTTTTGGTGATGCATCGAGGAACATATAGGGCCGGGTTGTCGATTGGCATAAGCCCTTAGAGCCAATGTTCGTCCGATTGCATTTTGGGAGAGTTTGCTCTTCATTTGAATAAGGCTGAAAAACAGCCCAGGCATGATTCAGTCGACTGAAAACTCTGTTCAGTCGACTGAACCTGAAACCTGAGAGTTTCCAGGCCTGATTCAGTCGACTGAAAAACTCTGCACAGTCGACTGAACCTGGAAACATAAAGTTTCCTGAACCTGGAAAATTTTCCAGGTATAGGGTCAGTCGACTGAAAACTCTGTTCAGTCGACTGAACCTGCTGTTTGAGCCCACTTTGCCTTTTTTGATTGAATTTCCAATTTGAATCGATTCATGATGACCCCATGTATGATTATCAATTGTTTTGACTTTGATGGTTCCTTTCTAATTTTAATCCACGGGTTTTTATAAAATAATCTCTCGAATCGCATTTAAAAGTTCGTTTCTCTAATTTATAAATTCTATTAAAACACACACACTTTCGCACTTCGAGCGAAGTGGAAGGGTGATTAAATGGTTGGGCAAAACACGGACCATGAATCTGTGCGTTTATCTTTTCGATTAATCCTTGACCTATTCGATTGATTGTTTTGACCTTCGGGTTTGGTTTATCGATGATATGAGGTAAACTTTGTACTGCTTTGAGTGTGAAAGGGACTGACGGATAGTAAACCGTTTAGTGCGAACGAGTGGTTATGGGACATACGTTAACACTTTTCGGATTCCTTTTCGAGAGTTGTGACACATTCCGCCAGTTAGTGGTGTCCAGTACTGGGTCTTCGACCTTCACCACTACGGTTTGTTGCCTCTGGGATAGTGTCTTCGGACTGTCTCCCTAGGTTTGTTGCCTTCGGGTATGTTGCCTTCGGGTGTGTGCCTTCGGGTTTGTTGCCCTATATAGTTTCGCTCTGATGTTGGCCTTATGTGCCGCATGGGTGATACTTGGGTTTGGAGTCTTTGGGCTCATGGATCCTTGTTTGTACAGTACTGAGCTCGAGCAAATTTTATGATGTTTCATTGATATGTATATTCCCTTGGTATCGCCCTTCGGTGTTGGTCTTTGTGAGCCGCATGGAGTATAGCGATTACCTTGTGGGTATTTGTTATTTGCCTTTTGGCTCGTTTTGGGATATTTGTATCCTTTGTTTCTATATGTTGCCGATGATATGAGGCTTGCTCTATATGATTCATCTCTTGTTGATGATTGTGTTATCTCCTCTAGAGATATTTGTTATACTGTATGACCTTGCAGGTTTATTATTGTTCAGTTAATCTAACTGATTTGTTATCTAGACTGATCCGTGTATTTTATACTCGGGTCAGACCGAGATGTTTCAGGTTAGGTGCTTTTGGACTTAGCCTATTTTGCTTCCGCATGGACTATTCGCTAGCTTCTTTTTGTTATAGCATCTTTTGTAGTCCTTATCTGTTGTAACTTTGATTTATACTCTTTCGTCTCGTCTGTATATTGTGGTCTCCTGTACCACCTGACATGTATTATTTTGTATACTCGGTTGTGTATCGGTGTATGTGTATATTATGATTGACTGTTCTGTGATGTATATTACATTTGAGTTGTTATATTTTCTTCTGATAGATCCTATAGCCATTGTAGTTTTGCTTTAAATATTTATTGAATAGGTCGAATTTTAATGTGTTTCTACTTTTCGACATATTTAGTGAATAGTTAAGGTAAGATTGCACATGGTCGCTTCCATTATACTCTATTGTTCGCGTTAGCCGACAGTATTATCTATGTAATACTCTTTGTTAACGAGGCTCTCGGAGTGGGGCGTCACAGCGTGGTATCGGAGCGAGGTTCATAACAAAATATGATAAACACAGAATAGATGCACATATTATGGTACATCAAAGTATACAAGTGATACAGATCCTTGAATCATCGTGTTTCTTTATTCCATCAAGGTTAGATAGGTATTGGAAATACGTCTAGGAATGCATTTTATTCCGTAGTATTCCATATTGTAATATCTACCTTGTGAATAATCTTGTTCTTATCTTACTTTCAGCTTATGTCTGGAAGAGGCAGAGGTCGACGTTCGGATGCTGGGCAATCTAGTGGCTCACATCCGGATGGCGTATATATGTCTGCTGATCAGTTTTTGGAATTGTTTAGGAGCACTCAGCCTCCCGTTCCTCCTCGAGTGTCTCCACCTCGTAAGTCTGCTTTTGCACGTCAGTGCAGTGATTTTGCTCATCTTGGAGGAAAGCCGTTTAAGGGCACCGAGTCTGTTCTTGAAGTCCAAGCTTGGCTTCGCACGTGCGAGCGTATTTTCTCTCGCATGGATCTTTCTGACCATGATAGAGTTCTTGTAACTTCTAGCTTATTACAAGAGCGTGCTCTTGACTGGTATGAGCTTCTTGTAGCTGAAATTGATGAGTCTACTCTTTCTTGGACTCAGTTTCGGGGACGATTTGAACTCAAGTTCGTTCCTGAATCTGAAAAAGTTTTATTGACCCGTCGCTTCCTTGAGTTGAAGCAAGGGAAATCTTCTGTTTCTGAGTATGTCGCATCATTCGAGGCTTTATCTCAGTATGGTCTTGAATTTATCAGCACTTCTTATAAGAAGAATTTGAAGTTTGTTTCTGGCCTTAAGAAATATCTTAAGAAGTCCTTGTTGCTCCAGCTTAAACTTTCTTTTGAGGAATTGGTTGATTCGGCGCTTCATCTCGAGACCGTCGAGAAGGAGTGTGATAGTGATGTAGATGTTGAGGTTTCTAAGAACCCCAACAAGAGGCCGTTTCCAATTCAGAAGAAGCCTTTTCCTTCTAAGAAGAAGAAGACCGGTGGTCCTAGCTCTCAGCCTCAATCTTCCGGAACACCTTTCGTTCGTAAGTGTTTTAATTGTGGTTCTCCGGATCATATTATTCGAGCTTGTCCTAAACCTCTCTTCTGCCGTAATTGCAAGAAGGAAGGTCATCATGTTTCTGCTTGTCCTACTGCTCCTGCTAATGCAAAATCTGGCAAGCTCAATGTGGCTAATGCTTCTGGAGGTCCTTCTCAATCCAAAGGTATGACTCCATCTATTTTGGAGGGTTCAATTCTATTTCATGATTATAGTATACGAGTTCTTTTCGATACGGGTGCTTCACATTCTTTCGTATCGAAGAGGCTTGTAGATGATTTATCTTTGGATGTTTCTTGTATGGTTACTTCTTTAAGGATTGCGAATCCTATTGGGGGATCCGCGACCCTTAGTTTGCTTTGTGATGATATTGAGATTGTTTTATGTGGCTTTTCTTTCCGTGCGAATCTGCACGTTGTTTCTCATTTGGGTTTTGATATGATTTTTGGTATGGACTGGCTAGTGAGGTACGATGCCAGGATTATTTGTTCTGAGAGAATTTTATATCTTTGTCATCCTGATTCACCTTCTCAGTTATCTCTTGTTCTTCGGGATGTGGATAATTCCGAGATGGCTTTGTATTCTCTTGATTCGCGAGATGGTGATGATGTATCTCGTATTCCTATTGCTTGTGACTTTTCTGATGTTTTTGAACCTGTTTCGGGTTTGCCACCCAAACGGGCAATTGAGTTCCGTATTGATCTCATTCCAGGCGCGCAGCAAGTTAGTCGTCCTCCCACGAGGATGTCTACAAAGGAAAATAAGGAACTCAAGAAGCAGCTTTTAGAGCTCGAGTCCAAGCAGTTGATTCAGTCCAGTTTTTCTCCGTGGGGATCTGCGGTCGTTTTTGTGAAGACGTCTGATGGAACTCTTAGGCTTTGCATTGACTATCGCAAGCTTAACGAGTTGACCATTAGAAATAGGTATCCATTGCCTAGGATCGATGATATGTTCGATCTATTGAGTGGTGCTAAGGTCTTTTCTCAGCTTGACCTTGCCACAGGTTTTCATCAATTACGAGTCGCGGAGGATAGCATGCCTCTTACCACTTTCCGCACTCGTTATGGTTCTTTTGAGTGGCTCGTTATGCCGTTCGGTTTGACGAACGCTCCTGCTTTCTTTGTTGACCTCATGAATCGGGTATTCCGGGAATATCTCGATAAGTTTGTTCTTGTCTTCATTGATGATATCCTTATTTATTCTAAGTCTGAAGATGAGCATGCTAATCACTTGAGAATTGTCTTGAGTACTCTCCGTCATGATCAGCTTAAAGCCAAATTCTCCAAATGCCACTTTTGGGAGAATAAGGTTAAGTTCTTAGGCCATGTTGTATCTTCCGATGGCATTTCTGTCGATCCCTCAAAGATCGAATTCATCCAGAATTGGAAGAGGCCTGAGAATGTGCATGAGATTCGTAGTTTCCTTGGATTGGCGGGTTATTACCGGCGGTTCATTAAGAACTTTTCCCGTGTTGTACTTCCTCTCACTTGCCTTACTCGGAAAGGCATTCGTTTTATTTGGTCTGACAAGTGTGAAGCTTCCTTTCAGACATTGAAAGAACTTCTCACTAATGCTCCTATTCTTGTGGTTCCCGAAGGGAATCATGATCTTGTTGTCTACACCGATGCGTGTGGTAGTGGTCTCGGTGCTGTGCTTATGCAGAGAGATCGGGTAGTTGCTTATGCTTCTAGGCAACTGCGTCCGAATGAAGTTCGCTATGCCACTCATGATCTTGAGTTAGCCGCCATTGTCTTTGCCTTGAAGATTTGGCGACATTATTTATTTGGCGAGCGCTTCATTCTCTATACCGATCATAAATCTTTGAAGTATTTGTTCACTCAGAAGGAACTCAATATGAGACAACAGCGTTGGCTCGAGTTTCTTGCTTCCTATGACTTTGATATCCAGTTTACCCCTGGTAAGGGTAATCGTGTTGCATATGCACTTAGTCGCAAACATTCGGCTGTTATTTCTATGATGCTTGCCGAATGGAATATTCTTGAGACTCTATCTTTTTGTGAAATTCGTGATCGAGGTTCATCTTCTGATTCTCCTATTCTATTATTTAGTTTGGGAGCTCGACCTATTTTATTGGATCGTATTGCCGATGCTCAGCGGCGTGATCCTGATTTGTTGCATTTTATTCAGCTTTGTGAGTCTGAATCTTGTGATGAGGCGTTGCAAGATTTTAGCATTGATTCTCATGGGTGTCTTCGTAAGAAGAACCGTCTTTTTGTGCCTTCTGATTTTGCACTTAGGCATGACAATCTTGATGATTGCCATCGTTCTAAGTATACCATTCATCCCGGTAGTAGTAAGATGTATGCCGATATGCGTCGTCTTTATTATTGGGAAGGCATGAAGCGCGATGTGGCGAGTTATGTGAGCAACTGCATGACATGTCAACGTGCGAAGGCCGAACATCAGCATCCTTCTGGACTTCTTCAACCTCTTGAGATTCCATTGTGGAAATGGGATCAAGTTTCTATGGATTTCATTGACGGCCTACCTCGTTCGAGATCAGGTCATTCTAGTATTTGGGTTATTGTTGATCGCCTTACCAAGTCTGCTCATTTTGTCCCTATTAAGTCTAATAGAACAGCTTCGCATTTGGCCAAGTTGTATGTCAAGGAAATCGTGAGACTTCACGGTGTTCCTAGTTCTATTGTGAGTGATCGTGATCCTTTATTCACGAGTCATTTTTGGAAGAGTCTTCAACAAGCTTTGGGAACAAAGCTTAATTTTTCTACAGCTTATCATCCGCAGTCTGACGGACAGACTGAACGGGTGAATCGTATTTTGGAAGATCTTCTCCGTATTTGTATCTTTGATTTCGGTGGTAGTTGGGAGGATCACCTACCTCTTGTAGACTTCTCCTACAACAATAGTTTTCAGTCTAGTATCGGTATGGCTCCTTTCGAAGTCTTATACGGAAGGCCATGTCGATCACCTTCTTGTTGGTTGGAATCTGGGGAGAAGCTTGTTCTTGGTCCAGACTTTGTTCGTCATTCTTCTGAGAAGATTGATCTTATTCGATTAAGGATGAAAGAGGCACAGAGTCGCCAGAAATCCTACGCGGACAACCGTAGGAAGGCTCTCGAGTTCTCGATCGGCGATCTTGTTTTTATTCGTGTTTCTCCTTTGAAAGGGGTTATGCGTTTCAGTGCGAATGGAAAATTGGCTCCTCGTTATATAGGACCGTTTTCTATTACTGAACGTATTGGCCCTGTGGCTTATAGAGTTTCACTTCCAGCTCATTTATCTGGCATTCATGACGTGTTTCACGTCTCGCAACTTCGGAAGTGTCTTCGAGAATCGGATTCTGTAATTGATTCTCCTGATTTGCAGGAGCTTGAGATCTCACCGGACTTATCTATGGTACAGCAACCTATTCGCGTGCTTGACACGGAGGTGCGACACCTTCGGAACAAGGACGTGCCGCTCGTTAGAGTTCAATGGTCCGCTAATCCCAATGACTGTACTTAGGAAACCAGAGAGTATATCGAGTGATCTTATCCAGGTTTTCTATCCTTGCTTCGTAGTGGTAAGTCTATTTCTGTGTCTAGAGTTTATTCTTTCTGTCGTTTGTATGTAGTTGTTACAAATATTGTCTCTAGAAATTGCGGGGACGCAATTTTGTAAGTAGGGGAGATCTGTAACAACCCGCATATTTAACGATTTTATATTTAAATTTTTGGGTTAAATATAGCATCGTTATTCGGATTTTGGGGTCCGAAATGTTACTTTCTGCAAATGGCCGAATTGGAGCTCGAAACCATTTCCATTGAGTCCAAAATGGCGTTTGCGATCTTTTTGAGTATAATCTTTGATATGTTTGGAGTTTGTAAAATTTTGGCTACTTTTTCTATTGGGTTTGGGGTTGGGTTCAGCCCACTAGCTCATTTAACCCCCTAGCTCAACCCTTCTCTTCATTTCATCTTCATTTCATTTTATTTCTCAAACTAAGAACTGAAATGGGGGAAAGGAAAGAGAAATAGAAATTAGCAAGCCCTAGTTTCTCCTTTGTAGCTTGATTCTTGCTCCAAAATAAAAGAGAATCCATTGGTAAGTTCATCTCCATCTTCTCCATCTCTTCTCCTCTTCAATTTCAGTAATTTCCTAACCCTAACTTATGAAATACTTGCTTTGATGCTAGATTGAAGCTTGTAGTTTGAAGTGGAGTGTAGTTGGTTGATCCCTTGCAATTGTGCTACTTCATCTTCTTTGTTTTGTGTGCAAAAGGTGAGTTTTGAACTCACATCTACTTCTCTTGATTTCATTGATGTTAGGTATGAATTCCTAACACCTTGTTCATATGCACTTGCATTTGGTTTGGGTTGAATTGAGGAATAATCCAATTTTTAGTGTTTTGGGTTAAAATCTTTGAAATCCTAACTTTGATGTTTTAATCATGTTTTGGTGATGCATCGAGGAACATATAGGGCCGGGTTGTCGATTGGCATAAGCCCTTAGAGCCAATGTTCGTCCGATTGCATTTTGGGAGAGTTTGCTCTTCATTTGAATAAGGCTGAAAAACAGCCCAGGCATGATTCAGTCGACTGAAAACTCTGTTCAGTCGACTGAACCTGAAACCCGAGAGTTTCCAGGCCTGATTCAGTCGACTGAAAAACTCTGCACAGTCGACTGAACCTGGAAACATAAAGTTTCCTGAACCTGGAAAATTTTCCAGGTATAGGGTCAGTCGACTGAAAACTCTGTTCAGTCGACTGAACCTGCTGTTTGAGCCCACTTTGCCTTTTTTGATTGAATTTCCAATTTGAATCGATTCATGATGACCCCATGTATGATTATCAATTGTTTTGACTTTGATGGTTCCTTTTTAATTTTAATCCACGGGTTTTTATAAAATAATCTCTCGAATCGCATTTAAAAGTTCGTTTCTCTAATTTATAAATTCTATTAAAACACACACACTTTCGCACTTCGAGCGAAGTGGAAGGGTGATTAAATGGTTGGGCAAAACACGGACCATGAATCTGTGCGTTTATCTTTTCGATTAATCCTTGACCTATTCGATTGATTGTTTTGACCTTCGGGTTTGGTTTATCGATGATATGAGGTAAACTTTGTACTGCTTTGAGTGTGAAAGGGACTGACGGATAGTAAACCGTTTAGTGCGAACGAGTGGTTATGGGACATACGTTAACACTTTTCGGATTCCTTTTCGAGAGTTGTGACACATTCCGCCAGTTAGTGGTGTCCAGTACTGGGTCTTCGACCTTCACCACTACGGTTTGTTGCCTCTGGGATAGTGTCTTCGGACTGTCTCCCTAGGTTTGTTGCCTTCGGGTATGTTGCCTTCGGGTGTGTGCCTTCGGGTTTGTTGCCCTATATAGTTTCACTCTGATGTTGGCCTTATGTGCCGCATGGGTGATACTTGGGTTTGGAGTCTTTGGGATCATGGATCCTTGTTTGTACAGTACTGAGCTCGAGCAAATTTTATGATGTTTCATTGATATGTATATTCCCTTGGTATCGCCCTTCGGTGTTGGTCTTTGTGAGCCGCATGGAGTATAGCGATTACCTTGTGGGTATTTGTTATTTGCCTTTTGGCTCGTTTTGGGATATTTGTATCCTTTGTTTCTATATGTTGCCGATGATATGAGGCTTGCTCTATATGATTCATCTCTTGTTGATGATTGTGTTATCTCCTCTAGAGATATTTGTTATACTGTATGACCTTGCAGGTTTATTATTGTTCAGTTAATCTAACTGATTTGTTATCTAGACTGATCCGTGTATTTTATACTCGGGTCAGACCGAGATGTTTCAGGTTAGGTGCTTGTGGACTTAGCCTATTTTGCTTCCGCATGGACTATTCGCTAGCTTCTTTTTGTTATAGCATCTTTTGTAGTCCTTATCTGTTGTAACTTTGATTTATACTCTTTCGTCTCGTCTGTATATTGTGGTCTCCTGTACCACCTGACATGTATTATTTTGTATACTCGGTTGTGTATCGGTGTATGTGTATATTATGATTGACTGTTCTGTGATGTATATTACATTTGAGTTGTTATATTTTCTTCTGATAGATCCTATAGCCATTGTAGTTTTGCTTTAAATATTTATTGAATAGGTCGAATTTTAATGTGTTTCTACTTTTCGACATATTTAGTGAATAGTTAAGGTAAGATTGCACATGGTCGCTTCCATTATACTCTATTGTTCGCGTTAGCCGACAGTATTATCTATGTAATACTCTTTGTTAACGAGGCTCTCGGAGTGGGGCGTCACAGCGTGGGTGTGTGTGTGTGTGTATCTGTGTATATGTCTACATCTATATTTATTCTTATTTCTAACTCATTAATTCCTATGCTTAGGAATTTTAGAATATGCACTTACATGTACATTCTAAAAAGAATATTTATTTTCATATTTAATATATTAGAGCTATCATTCCTAAAAAAGATTATCATTATAACTTTTCGTAAATTACCTAAAAGGGAGACTTTTTCCCCGTTTGAAATCACAAGGAATTATCACTTTTTTTTATTAAAATATATAGTGCAAACTAAGGAGAATAACATCCGTACTTTAGAAATCTCTTTCATTTGGTTTATTCCTTATTATTCCGAACGATGCACTTTGTATACATAGTTGAAGAACTATATTTTTTACGAAAATTTTCAAGGAAATACTTTTAATGAAATTGTACCCACAACGCTCTCAATAAATTAAAATATAGAAATTCACATTTCAAGTCAAATTAGGTCAATCCAAATGAATACTTGATAATTTACAACCCAATTAACATAAATATAGAACAAACTTCACAAACTTATCAACATGCCACTTTAAAGATTTTAGGTATCGATTTCCAGTTTTGCAGGTTATGGTGTACGCCATTCCATTCCAATTTCATAGCTTGCAGAATATGTAAGCGGAATTGGAATTAAATACATTCATTTTAAACTTACAACTCAATAGGTCCTATATATGCATTATAATTAAATAAAATTCAGTGACATAAATTTTAGTATTATATATAAATTATATAATTCCCCACTCATTTTTCTAGTTTTCAAAACTTCCAAATCCGAATTCATTATTTTAATTAACGCGTTTTCCTTTCCAAACCGAAAATATATATAATAAGATATATACATATCTATTAGAAGTACAGATCAGAAAGGATATTTGATTTAAGTGGAATATAGATTTATAATTATAGAATTTACCTTTTTCCATAGTTTTGATTCACTCCTCCCCTTCTTTTCTTTTATTTTCTTCCCTTCTTCGATACGCACGCACACACGCACACATAGTGTGCAGTCAATTCCCCGATATTGCCTCTATATACCTTGTAGTGGACTTTTGAGGCAACGATATTCCTATAAAGCGGCCCAATATAGCGGGACTTTTGAGGCAACGATATTCCTATAAAGCGGCCCAATATAGCGAATCCGCTATTATCCCCAATATTGTGGCAATAATCCGCTATATCCCCAATTTTGTTGCCCTGCTATATCCCTCTTTCTTATAAGTAAGCATTTTTCTTGATGTCTTGCTTTTAGATTTTATGGTAACTTCAAAGTTGATGTAACATGATATACGTTGTTGGTTATTATAACTAACTCTCACTTTTTAAGTGTCAACTTTGTTTATCTTTACTTTATTATAACTTGCTTTCCTTGGTGGGAAATAATAAGTAATATTGGTTCCTCTTTTTAATGTAGAATTTTATCATTCCTTTTTTTAAAGTCATCCGCTATATCTTACTATATCCTCGATATATCTCCGCTGTAACTTTTTGCACTTCAAACGCTATGGAGCGGCAGGGCGCTTTAACTACACAGTATATTTATATATGTATGTATGTATGTATCATATTTTTATAATTTCTAGAAAATAGTGAAGAAGGGAAAATGTAGAGCTCTACTGCTCTGATCTTAAAATATGAGAAGAAAAATGAGGGATTGGGCCTGTATTTAGAGATGCTCGAAGCAATTCTATATGTTAGATTTAAATTAATTAAATCCGAGTCATTCGGCTGAGGTTCAACAGTAGTCGCTACTAGTTAAAGTTTAGATATAGAAATAAAAATAGAAAGTAAAATTATAGGAAAGGGAGAAGTAAATGAGAAAAGGTATATAAATTTTAAAATGAAAGCGGTAAATGAACTTAAACTAAACATAAACACATAAAGAAGTAAAGAAATATTGTTAATAGTAAACAGTAGAGGTACAATAATTAAACAAGTTTGAATGAAGATGCATATAAACATGTGTATGTCTATACATGTAGCCTCAAGTATGCATTTATGATGGGTGTGAATTATTAAAAGATTGTAAATAACTTAGTAAACAATAATGACACAGTCATTAATATGGGTTGGAATGCAAGACTAGTAGTGTTACACAATAAAAGTTTACCTATTGCAAGGAGCCACAAGCAGTTGTGTATATATTGTACTGATGTGGGATGTATCCAACTATAGGACCCTTGGAGTTATACACGCTTATGCATAGGTGAAAATATACCCTCAGTAGAGTCTGCTTAAATAAATTAGGAAGGTATTGCCTTGATTGCATTAGTCAATCTAAATAGGATGGTAAGTGGCCCGATGCTATATTAGTGTGTGTTGGTACAAAATCAAAAGTAGGATTTGTAGATAGGTTGAGTACATCATCAATCCTGCATGGTAAATGGGAAAGACGGTGTTACACCTAACGGGCTACACCTTCTACCAAGTTAGATCGCAATAGGTCATGCACCGTCATAGTTGTTTGCTAGTTTTTTTATTAGGGGCAAGGCTTGTTAACCCATATAAGAAATCTTCCAAAATGAGAGGGGTAGTCCTAGGAGCCGAGTCCTATATATTCTGTGGAGTTGATTCCATAATAGGTAGTAGACAAGTAGTAAATTCCCAAGGCAAGACTAAATACTGTTAAACTACTATGACACTGTTATTAGGCACTATGGACGTTTTTTGGTATGCACAACTACGGGGATGTGAAACTGCATTGATGATGGATCTTGACAGGGTGGTTGGTTATGGATACTAGTAGGGACAGTATCTTGGTCCAAAGGGTAAATGGAGTGTATCATACGCGTACGTAGGGTCGAGACGATTAAGTAAAATGAAAAGAGATAACATGTAATGGAAGACAATCAACATAAAATAATGTTACGTGAAAAATGTTTAACTTACCAGTCATCGAAATGTTGTTCTGACCTCCTTCCTTATTGCAACCTACATGACAGCTTTTAAGGAACAGGTACTGGTGCCAGGTGGCAACAGTGGAAGGATGGTTTCCTAATACATGCTCGGCACTGATAGGGACATAAGATATTGGAAGTGTTGATCTTGGTCGGTATTATATGATTGGTTATATTTAACTATTCCACTGTGAGTTATATCGTTGGTGCTTTGATATGCATTTATTTATTTTTTTAGAGGATATGAAACCAACGAACTACACTTTGTTGAACTTGGGTTTTCGATTTAGCAAAAATTTAGGCCCACTGAGGTGCGGGTTGTTACATTTTCCTACTTATACATCATTCTTTACTAGGAAAATCCATGTAATATTGCTTTGTTCCCATACCAATATGAATTTGGTAGGTTATAATTTTTAAATCGTATCGTTGTTACCTCAAAGAAATAGATACATGGAATCCATGTACTATTTCTTTGTTTCCATACCAATATGAATTTGGTAAGTTATAATTTTTAAATCGTATCGGTGTTTGCTCAAATAAATAATTGCATTGGGCTGCTCATAGTGCTTTCAAATAGTTTATACTCTTCGATAGCATGGTTATAAGGCTGGAATTACAGATAAATTCTCTCTTGTGTAGTGTTTCACTTAATGATTATTAAAACGAACTATGAATGTAACATGATTTATTGCTGATTTATTGCCATGTTATTGCCCACAATCAAAGTGTTTTCTTTACACATAAGATCTGTAGTTATCTACTGTCAAAAGACTATTACACATCATCGTGACAGTTCTTTTATTGGAATTGGATATTATAATCTATAGAAAACTCTCAAAGATTCAATCTCTAATTTCCTTAACAACTACAAGTGCATAGACTTTGTTCATAACAATGGTCATAATTAAATCACAGTCGTCCTATGGACAATATTAAATATATTAGTCTTGTTAGTGAATCGATATCCTACTCTCGATACACCTATGACTAGGAAAATTTAATGATAAGTATTTTTTATACGATCCAATGCTCATGGTTATGAACATTTCATATCTACATTCGACTAAACATTTTGTCCTAGTAATTTCCGCATGTATGTTATAATGTAATCTTAATACATTATATATATTCATACAAGAGAAATAAAAACATACTTTTATTTCGTCTAACATTTGTTACAAGTGTTAAACCTTATAATAATATTATATAATTATCCCTTATGCACCACATAACTCATTTAATCTTCCACTTGCACTTGGCCCTAATTATGGTGCTCACATCCAAAGCTTCGACCAACCTTCCAAGATTAAACTAAGAAATTTTCTTAGTGGATGGCCTACGACGTCACCATTTGTATCTATTTGTTTAATAATTATTTCCACACCATCGATTAAAATATTTATCATGCGATACTCATGGAGAATATTTCTCGATCCCTTATGAGCTCCTTGTTCCTTTAAAATCATAATTGCTTCATTGTCATCAGAATACTAGGAGTGGATTTTCAATAATTATAACTACGTAATTTGATTATGAACTTAATTCTTATAGAAAATCTTGTTCAAATAAAAGTACATTTTTATTTTAATTTCCATTATACATGCATATGTATAATGTTTTCTAGAATATATTATAACCTAAAATAGGAATCCGTAAGACAAAGTAGTTATTCGATTATAGTTACAAAGGATCGACTTCAAACTTGAGAGGATCGGTTGTAGATTCTTATAAGTCAACAGTGGGAAATAGGCGTAGCTCAAAGTTAGTGGCTAGTCAAAGTTAATCAACTTTGGGGATGAAGGATGACGACGATGTAGATGGTTGCATGAAGAAGGAGAAGTGGTAAAATTCATAAGGCAATGGAAGATGGCTACTCGAAAATAAAGTATTAGAAGTGAAATCGAAATTTTCTTAAGTGTTACATTATAACAAAAAAGAGACAATCGGCACCGATCCATAAGGATCAATACCAATCTATGTGATCCTCGTATATATAACAAAGAGAAGGAAAATGAAGAATGATGAAAGATTGAATGGAAATAGACAACATTGCAATGGTAAAATATGAAATTTTACCTGAGCAAATGAGAAGAAAAGCTTATGAAAGTCTTCAAACTGAATAAAGAAGTCGAATGGGATGCTTCGGCTCTTATACCTGTCAAATAAATGTAAATCCACAACTGTTTGAAGTAGCATGTTGAATCGGAAAGGATGCATCACTTCATGAAGTCGGTTCAGAAAGTAGGGGCATCTCTTCAAATCGGAGTTCGAAGTCGATAGTTGTCTCAATCCAAAGCATGCTTTGTTAATACAAGGCATACTTTAGGGGGAAAGCGTCATCATATATTTGAACCAAGTGATGCTTCGATGGATCAAGGCTATTAACTGCTTATAAGACAGATTAGAAGGGAAAATGCTAATGAAATGGCAAAGTTTGGTTAAAGTCCCTAGGGTTGGTAACAATTCTTGGGGACAATGAGAATACTTGGTCTTTTGGAGAAAGTTAGGTGATGCAATCTCAGAAAATGGAAGATCCAAGATCAAGGAATAATTCGGTACCGATCCTTATGTGGTATGTGATGAATGAGCATGACTTTGTTAAAGACAAAGGCCCAACCAAGAAAAGAACAAGATGTCAAAAATGGATAACTCAATACTGATTCATAATGATCAGTACCCATCCTTATCGGTTTGTGATATTGACCATATCCTCTTGCTGAAACTTCAGATCTGAAGTGAGGAAAGTGTTTAAGCAAATCTTTGGTTCTAATTCGCAGTAAGGACTAAAATCATAGCCAGCAATACACTCCAACTCTTTCCATTCCATAAATATCACTTCCAAACCAACAAGTTTTCTACTCAATGCATCGGTGATCGTATTTCCTTTACCAGGTGTATAAGAAATGATGAAACTAAAGAAGACCAAGAATTACAACCATCGATATCGATGAAGGTTGAATCCTTTTGGAAGAAAAGGAACTTTAAGTATTTATGATTGGTGAACAGCTCGAACCTTTCTCCTAATAGGCGATGCCTCTAAATCTTCAAAGCAAACACAATTCGAAATCATGAGTTGGATACTTCCTGTGCGTGGTTTCAGCCATCGAATAATGTAGGCGACACCACCAAATCTAGTGCTGCAAGCATCTGTGTATACAGTCAGCTCCTTATTCCCCTCGGAATGGTCAATACTGGTGCACTCGTTAATCTCTCTTTCAGATTTACAAACGCATGTTCACACACCGTTTCTCAAACAAAAGTCTAGTTCTTCTTTGTCAAATTGGTCAATGGTGCTACTATCTTCAAGGAGACCTTGATAAAACATTTTGCAATATCCTACCATTCCTTGAAGAATACTTACATTTGTAGCATTCTTGGGTTAGTTCCAATCCTGAACCGCTGCCACCTTGGCAGGATCAACTGCAACGCTCTACACGGAGACAACATGATCCAAGAATCTCACTTCCTTCCTCCAGAAGTGACATTTCAGAAACTTCACTTTCAACTTGTTCTTCCAAGATACTTCAAGCACAATTCTTAAATGTGTCTTGTGTTCTTCCTCAATTCTAGAATAGATCAAAATATCATCCATGTACACAAGCACGAACTTGTTTAAGTGAACCCTAATGACATAATTCATGAGATCAACAAAGTTATGCTGCAGCATTGGTTAGCCTGAACGACATAACCTGGCACTCATAGAAACTAGACGGTGTAGGAAATATGGTTATCAGCACACTCTCTTTTACTACCCTCAACTGTTGAAATCCCATTACAAGATCCAATTGAGAGAACACCTTCACATCATGGAGCTGATCGAACAAGTTATCAATACGTGGGATTAGATATTTATTCTTCTTCTTCACTTTATTCGGCTCATGGTAATTTACACACAGCCTCAAAAAGTCATATGCCTTAGTATCAGATACTATGGGTGCACCCCACTTAGATATACTCCTATGAATGAATCCCTTCTTCAATAAGTCATTTACTTGCAACTCCAACTCTTTTTGCTCACTGAGTGCCATATACCTCAAAGGTATAACTATTGGCCAGGCATCCTTCACTATCTATCTAAAATTCAATCTCTCTAAGCGGTGGTAATCAGATCACTTCCTTAAACACATCCGGATACTCTCAAACGATAGGTATAGATGACAATCCATCCTGTGCAGTCTCAAGGGAATATAGAAAGCTAATCATAACCCCATCCTCTAGCAGGCAGCCAATTACTACTGTCTACAACTCCGCATCCCTAATTGTCACCAACAGCCTCTCATAATCCACTACTACCGCATACTTCCTTAGCCAGTCCATTCCGAAGATAATCACATACCCAACGAAATTCAAAAAAAAACAATTACGAACATAAGAGCATCCATGACTCAATAAGGTCAAACCACGACAAACCATGCATAGGCTAGTGGAGCCTCCAATAAGGTTTGTCACAATTAAAGGTTTCAATCCCAATCTCTCTAAAAAAATCACTGGATATAAAGGAATGTGAAGCCCTGATATCGAATAAAACACATATGGGAACATCATAAATAGAAACCATACCTTGAATAACAATGCTCTTTCCATTCTCTTTTGTCGAGGGAGCATTCGACGAAGTTGAAACAGTGCCCAAAACGTATGCCTTCACAATCTGTTTCTGCTATGGTGGTTTCGGATAATTCTTCAGTATATGTCTGGTTTGCCACAATTATAATATTTCTTCTTTCTATCAGATTTGCATTCTCTGATTAGGTGACCCTTTTCTCCACAACCATAACAAGTCGGATCCCATTTAACCTTCTTTTAAGCATTCTTTCCCTGAGATTGGTTCCTTTTCCTATTCCATTTCTTCTTGCCTCCACCGCTTTATTGGGGTTTCGGCTCTTTCTTAGCAGTAGCTGATTTTGATTAAGGTATAAACTCTCCAGGTGAAGTGCTTTCCTGACAACTCTATCAAATGGCTTATTGATATGACTAACCAACTTATCCACCGAGCAGTAATCCAAAGCCCTAATGAACATCTCGTTCTTTCTCAATGGAGTGTTGATGAAAGATCCATACTTCGATAAAGCATCAAACTCGGTAAATATTCGAAGACATACACATCTTCCTGCTTTAAATCGGCTAATTTTCTAGATAACACCGACTTTTGAGTAGTCGGAACAAACTTCTCTTCAAACTTAGCCTTGAACTTGTCCCAAGTAAACCAATTCTCAAGAGTAACAATGGTAATGGCATACCACCAGTTCTTGGCCCGCCCTCCAAGCTGTCTAGAGGCCAGCTTCCACTTCATGGCATCATCTATTTCCATATCACCAAAGATATGCTCGTAAGTGTCCAACCAATCCTGCACTTTGATAGCTGACTCCATTCCAAGGAATGGTTCACCTCCTAAGGTGGAGTAATCTTTTCATAACTTGGCAAAGTCAGCTCTTTAAGCCTACACTTAAGCACCACCACGAACAATAAACTTTGGAGCGGCGGCTTGGGCGTTTTTGAAGCATGCATCATTATATTGAACATAACTTGCAAGTCAGGGTTAGCTGCCCCTCATCCCTCCCCTTCACTAACTCTGTAGATGAAATTCCCCATAATGTTTCTGCTTTACCAGCTCATTCTTGATTTGCAAAAAGAATGATCAATCTCTCAAAAAAATCTATGTTAATAATACTCATGTGTATATGAGGCTTATATGCTATATATACCACTATATAGTTTTGAAAATCAAATTATATAACAAGTACGCACTCACTCTTGTGTGTGTATGTGTGTGCGCATTTTTGATCTAGTCTTGGGTGATAACTCCTTCCCTATCTCTACTGGACCACGGTATCAAATTAGGTTAATCATGTAACCTAAGTTCTAATACCAAATGTGATAACCGCCCTACACCACCGGCACCCAATTTATATAAGATAGTGCACGGTTGACCTGCCAGGCCGATGTAGAATGATAATTAAGGTTTTAAAATGAAATAAACATCACATAACATGTTGTATATCTCACGGCGCAAGGAATAGAATATAATATACATCATAGATGTAAAAAAGAAGATACTATATTAACTAAGTGGTCCAAATATTAGAATACATATTCATAGAGTTATACATCAAGTCGAGTCCATACGTCGGAAATAAACTTAAATATCTGTCTCATGATAATAAGCAAACATTGCTAAGGCTCCATATTGTTGCATAGCGGAATAAGCATTGAAATCCATATATAATACGAGATACTCTATCCACCTCATCCTCTGTACAACTACTGCGTTGCACCTGGACTTGTTATCTAGTCTATGCATTTAAGAGTACCTGAGATAATAAGAAGCAAAGCATAAATCCTTAACTCAGAAAACAGTATGGTGTGAGCGGTAAATGAATCTCAAAATATTATATAAGTCAATATAGTAAGTAATAAGGGTATACGAATCATACCTTACATGTCCCTACAACCAAAGAGTAAGCACATAATGAACGTAATATGCTACTCTACAACTATAGTAAAGGAACACAACAAACCAAGTATGATAATGGATGTCCAAGTATCCCTGTCTCTAATATCTTTTTACCATGACATCCCTAGAGTGATAGAATGTGGAAGAATAATCATGGCAACCACAGCATACATTAAACATCCACACTATCACTTAATGTGCTCTGGATATATGATAACTTGTATGACCTTTCAACTGCCAGGGACTAATGGAAATCCTGATTTTCAATGTACACTTTTTAGGTCAAAGTTGATACTTAACCCGTTTAACCGTTCCAAGGTACATGGATCTATTTAATCGACCTGGAGTAGCCTTTCAAAGTACCCATGAGTGTCCTTACAATACCCCTGCTTTGAGTACATCAGAAAACATTCCGAGTATCAAAAATCCCTTAGCACGCGTAATCAAGCCATTTCCCAGCTCATCCAATTCCCATTATCCTTTTGGAACCATTCCACATTCCTCCATTCCATGACAGAACCATTCAACCGATCAATCCACAGGTCACCATTTTTTGAATCTGCCCTTTCGTTGATAATTACGACTCCGTTCAACATTGAGTCGCCATCATCGTAACCTGACTCCTTTTAACATCGACTTGTTACCAAAGTCCCAAAACCATCATCGTGCTACATGTCATCATCAAACTATAAGCGAACAAATAAACACCTTCAGCATGATCTATAGAGTCTATATTTCGCCTCTTGGAAGTCTCACTCCAATCCAACACATAAAAATAACTCAGAACCAAGTTAAAATAACTTGGCGCCAACTTATTTACATATCCAATTTTAGCTAAGTTTAAGCTCTTCACTTTTAGTACTTCATTAGTGAAGTGCCTTAGACCCTGACTCATTCTTCAAAATAACTCAGCCTCCCTTTAAAGCCTTCATCTCTAAGATCCATAAATAACTCGCCATTATGCTCAATACTTAGTAATTTTTATACATCTTTCCCTTGTCTACCTCCTCTAGCCTTTCCCCACCAAGACGCCAACTCGTCGAATCATTTTGGCTAATAAAACTAACTCACATCGACTAAAGTAACTCGGTGCCGACCTATTTCATCAGCCTTACTTTTTCTGCGACTTGTAGCTTGGGTTCCTCCCATGCTCCAGAACCACACCTCCAAGTTTCATCCAATTCTGACTATCTTTGCCTTTAATTTTTCGAATTTGCCAACTTATTCTCCAAACACCTAAAACACTAGTAAAAAACATTAAAACATAACACACAATCATAGAAAACCATGTATGCACATTCATTCATACAAGCAATATATAAGAATGTGATAATCAAGCAAATCTTAGTCAAGGTCTAACTTTTACACTAGCATATGCATATGAATACAAGGAGTTGCAAACCATACAAAACCATTTATAAACCATTACAATTTGCCCATAAACATATGTAAAAATGTATTTAAAGTTAGGAAATGTTTTAGGGTCAAAATCATATCAAAATCATCATTTTTACTATATAAACATGCATAGTAGGGTGAGAGGTTAAGAACCACTCACCAAATACTCAAAATACCAATTTTTTCCCTTAGATCTAAAGTAAACAGCAAAAGAGATGAACCCAAATTAGCAAAAATGGTAATCTAAAGCTTTTATATGTTAATCACCCTTCTAATCAGTGATTTAGCTAAGATTAGTAAGCAAAATGTGTGATTTTTAATGAAATTAGGGTTAATGGAAGTCTAGAGCTATTTTAGGGAAGATGAAAATGACTTAGATCAGTTCCTATGGCCTCCTCTTAGCACAATTTTCGAGATGAGTTAATGGGCCTAAGCACAGGCTTAGTTAATTACCCATTAAAATTGATCAACAGTAGCCAAAACTTAAAATAGTTTTAACTTTTAAACGATAAATTCGTTTTTCTATTATAACCACTTTACAGAATGGAAAACCATCATTTTGAAGCGATAGTTTGAGACCCTAATTTGGCCTCTATGAAAAGTTACAATGCAAACAAGATTTTTAGGGTCGAAATGGACATATAGAAATTCAATAAAATTCTTAGACGTGGAAAATGTCTCTAAGAGTCAATTCCTAAAATTTTAGTGTTATATAACCTCATATAAATAAAATAAAAATATTTTACAATCCTCCAATATGTAAAACATGGGTTGTTACACTCTCCCCTTTAGGAATTTCGCCCCTAAAATCACCAAATAAGTCAAACATGATTACCCTGCATTGCTAACAATCATATGCTAACAAACAAGCAACCATGCAATTAATAGTGTAGGTAGTCCTATCATAGCATACGAGATACTAAACAACCCTGTATGATATCAAAAGTGAAAGCAAATGTGATAAATAATAGGCCTTACCATACATAGAGCTCTAAATGAATAGCCTTTATACTCTTCTTGGTTTCCTACGTGCAATCGCCTTTACCTTTGCCCCTTTGAACCTTACTCTATCCACCGTCTTCCGCCTAAATTATTTCTTATCGCGTCTGACAATACAAACCGACCTACGTGGTCTCAAAGCTTCTGGTTCAATCCCGATATCATCTAGTTGATCCGGTATAATCGTTAAGCCTGCATCGTGCACAAACTTCCATTAGTGAGAAACATGGAAGATATTATGCGCTTCCGCCATCTTTTGAGGTACGTCGACCCTATATGCTAGGTTCTCAATCCTCTCTATTATCGAAAAAGGACTTATGAATCTCGGTGCCAATTTCCCCTTACCACCAAATCGAATAACATTCTCAAAAGGAAAAATCTTTACAAATACCATATCACCAGCGAAGAATTCCAAATCTCTACGTCTCCTATTGGTGTAGCTTACTGTCTATCCTGAGCAATTTTCATTCGCTATCCAATGATCTCTACCTTTTTAGAGGTTTATTTGATCATATTTGGCCCTAGTATCAGTTTCTCGCCCGCTTCCCATCAATATGAATAGTGTTACATGGTCGACTATACAATGCTTCATACGTTGCTATACCGATGCTAGACTGATAGCTATTGTTATATGCGAACTCCACCAAATGCAGATAATCATCCAACGAGCCTTTGAAATCAAGTAGGAAAGGCTGCAAGAGATCTCCAATACATTTGGCCTGCCCATCCGTTTGTGGGCGATGAGTTGTACTGAGATGCAACTTGGTACCTAATGCCTCTTGTAAGTCTTCTAGACCCACTAGTGAACAATGGGTATCGTTCGCTCACAATGCTCTTCGGCACACCATGAAATTGTGCGACCCATTGCACATACAACTCGACCAGTTTGATGCCATCCTACTCGACCTAATGGATATAAATTAAGCGCTCTTGGTCAATCGATCGACTATGATCCAGATAATGTCATACCCTGCTCGACCTAATGCTTATAAATTAAGCGCTCTTGGTCAATCGATCGACTGTGATCCAGATACTGTCATACCCTACTCGAGCCCTCGGCAGCCCATCGATACTTGCTTCCACTTCCATTTGGGAATTTCAAGTAGTTGCAACAACCCACTTGGCTTCTTTTTATCTACTTTCACCAACAAGTTATTTATATATTTTGAGATGAATATCTCAACATCCTTTCATCCCCTCCCAATGACAGGTCTGCTTCATATCATGGCACACCATATTACTATCGAGGATGTATGGTTAACCTAGAATGGTGACGTTCTCGTAGCACCTCCTCTCGTAATCCATAGACATTTGAACAAACAACCTTTCATCCTAACGTAGCAAACCTTCTCGGTTGATTCTGTATTACTTCATATTTCGACTCTACACCTCCTTCTATTTTTTCCATAATCTCTGCTAGTCAAGCATATCGCCTTTGACAACTATAGATTCGCTCAATCAAAGTAGGCCTGATAGTCAAACTTGCAAGCATCTTTGGTTCTAACTCACGATAGGGTCTGAAGTCACAATCATCAATAACTTGGCCTATAGATTGGTGATAATTACGGTCTATGTATAAATGATGGTCTGGAGAATACCTTTCTCCATATTCATTTCACCACTTGGTACGCATTCCAAAGCTGGTCCCCTTGTAATTTATACTTGTCCTAGAAAACATTCGCTCGTCCAGACGTCTCTTTTTGCCTCGTCGAGAGATTTCTTCACTTGACCTACTTCTTTAGAATAAAAGGAGATGATTTGCTCTTGGCCTTTATTTCAATTACATTTTAAGGAATGATCAACTGGTTGGATTTACTAATGTCAAGTAGAGTATGGAAGAACCTTCTCTAAATGTAATATTGATAAAAGATGCCTTGAAAGCACACTTCAATGTGGTTGGCTGACTTATGCAGGATGTCTTTCAAATTATAGTTAAATTTGATCCTAGTAAAATCATAACTAAGGGAAAGCCTTTTTCATTGTAGTAAGATTAAGGATTATAACCAAGGCCAAGATTATTATTGAGACATGCATAGGAGTATGCTCGTTGCCAAGCCTCTTTTGGATAGATTCAAAATTCAAAGAGCCAGTAGGTTGAATTGCATGCTTGGATTTGTGAGTAGGACTTAAGGCTGGAGTAGAAGGACGTATTGATACAATTGCAACATAAGCTCAAGGGGAAGGTATAGGACTATTGGGCCTTGAGGAGTATGGGATGATAGATTTTAAAAGAGGAGAAAGTTTGCAATGTGATGAGGGAGACCTTCTAGAGAACCTAGAGCAGTCACGATAATCCTGATCACGATTCACACGGTATCATATCTACTCCTTACCTTCTCCTTTTCTCCTTCCTTCAGAGCCTTGTAGAATCAGACTTCCATGGCGAGTTGCATCCATGACATAAAGAATCAGAAGGTTTATGATCAAGATACTCAGTTGACTTGCCTTGTAGGTCACCAAGGAGACCAAAATGTCTCATTGTACCCGAGAAGGAACAAAATCAAGTTAGAGCTTAAGAGTTGAAGTATGATACATGCAAGGCGTAGCGGCGAAGCCAAGTCAATTTCAGGCGTGAATCCGTTGTGTGTTTAGGTGCGGTATAAACTGCCGATTCTATGAAATATGCTCATGTAGTTTATCGGATGAAGTTACTTCTCCTATAAAAGTTGGAGGCTCATTTACTACAGTTTGGATTGGAGATCACTATTCACGAGATTGAAATTGGCAAGGTAATATTCTAGAATGCTCATTGGGAAGCTCCTGAGATCGCCAAGTGAACTAGAGATATCATCGGTAGGCAGGACTACAGTCGTCTCCCCAGCTAGAGTCTATTGTGATTCTAGGACTAGAAAAGGTGATATGATCCTTATTTTTGGCCGGTGGACAAGAGGTGGCATCCTTTCATTTGCACTTGTTTCTCCTGTGGATTCATACTCGAGATCAACATTGTCATCATCGTCCTCATCTTCATCCCTATCGCCATCGTCTTTGTCACCATCTTGTCTCCCTTTTAGTCAACAAGGGGGACCCATCCTACATTTAGGTCTTCTTGATGGTTAAAAGTAGGGGGTTCAGGTTCAACCACTTTTTCATCTTGTGCATCCCCTCTTGTAAATGGAATGATTCCTAAGCTATGACCATTGTACAATAGTCGGAAGTGTCGCATTTGAAAGTGTGTTAAAGAGGAATTTCATTCTTCACACATTAGTAGGTATGTCTTTCAAGGCTTGGAGTTTGTTCACAAGAACATCATCGACATGCCTTCGAGGAATATCTGTAAATATGAGAGACAATGAAATCATTAAATTGAATTGAGTGAACTCCATCGAGTCAATGAGTAAAGGTGAAACTTACATCCTATTGGAACTGAACCAGCCCATAGTAGTTTAATTAAGTAAATTTCAATTATTTTTAACCTTATTGGATCTTTATTCGGCCTATGCAATCAAATTTATTTAGAACTTTTCTAAATTTATTTTAGATAAAATCAATATTTATTTATTTTATAAACAATGTTTTATTTTGTATAGTTTACATTATATAGTATTTATGTGTTTCATATACACATTTGTGTATACGTGCAACATTATATAGTGTGCACGGTTTGACATGCCCGTATATAGATGCTGAGATTTACACTGCAATAGACATGTTAGCCACACTAGTATGAAAATGTGTTGTTAATATATATATGTGTGTGTGTGTGTGTGTGTGTGTGTTTGTGTGTGTGCGTGAGTGCATTAAAATATAATGCGTTATCCAGCCTTTTGTCCCGACTGCACAAAGGTGGTTACAAGGGCCAGACTTGACTATTAATGGGAAAGATGGCCACAAGACGACATCAATATGACCAGAGTATGATATCCGAATAGTTATATCTAGCCTAGGGTAAATAAGGTTGACAAATAGATGGTGCAAGATGTCAGAATTATGAAGGTTATCTTGGTGGAATAGGGTCGGCATAGATGTTTGATAATGAGGCCGACATACAAAGATAGGTCGGCATAGGAATGAAGACCATCGGGTTGGCATAATGTATGGTATCACATGGACCAGGTTAGCATAGGAACAAAGACTATTAGGTCGACATAATGTATGGTATAACGTGGATCGAGTCGGCATAGAGTACGAAGACCATCAGGTCAACATGATAATTTCGGTCGGCATAGTGTGTTAGGCTTAGCTTTTCTTATGGTAGGCCCAAGTGGTCAGAGGGGTCCAGGCTTGGGATGTCAGTTAGACTGAAGGCTACCTTCATCTATAAACACAGGGGTAGGGGGCCATTTTGGGATCTCTCTTTTTGGGACTTCATCTTCTTCTTCATACTTCAGATACTCTACCATGGCTATTTTTCTTATAAACTTGTATCAATGGATTCTAGCTAATCCAATGGCTAATGTAATTGTAATCGAGTGAAAGATTAATAAAATGTGAAGTGAATGTAGGCCAAGATTTCCGAACCACTATAAAATCTTCGTGTCTACTTACTTTTATGCTTTATTCTTTAGATTCCATTAATTTTCTGATATCCATGAAATTTTATGGGTATTGATGCCCATTTCTGGTGTCAACATAATGTAAGTAAAACAAGCATATAAATATAATTGTATGTACACATTATAACATAATAATTGTAAAAAAATTAGGAAATATTTGATGTTAGCTCCTGAACAGCATTACCACCGATGATCAAATTGACTGTTAATTTGATGATTTAATATTTGAATTTTGGGCTTTGAAGGGTGCATGTGTCCAGCTTGGAATATCAGCAAGAAGAGAGGCAAAAAGTCTACAGAGAAGTGAATATCAAAGGGAACAAACAAAGGAGAGATAAGAGAGTGAAATAAGGATCAAGATCCTTGTTTTCTCTTAGTACTTCTTTCCTTTTGGATCCAAAATTCCTCCCCCCAAATCATCATACGGCCGGCCTCGTCAAGGCTCTTCATAGTCGACTGTTCCAAGTGCCCTTGGGGCCTTAAAACAGTTTCAAGCCCGAACAATATTTGTTGCATTTAAATCCAATTTAAACGTGTATCGATATCATATATCGATTAGTGTTTATACATAACTATTACATGAACACTATTTAATATTGCTTAACACATAGAAAATAAATTTTTTATAATTAATATTTCACAAATAATAATTTATAACAATTACAATTTATTGAATTGGATGGTAATAGGAGTATTCAATGTTTTAGTTGTGCTACTGTTAGCTGTAAATTTGGTCACCGATTAATATTGAATAATTCGAATATTAATGCTAACACTTCACTTAATAGGTGATATGATATTATGGAAAAATTCATATGGGTATAAGTAAAATCCAATTTTACTTTATTAAGTGTTATCCAATATTGCCAACTAATTTAACCAATTCTCTTCATCAAAACTATATTACTTTGCACTTACGGAATTTGGTAATGGCCAAAAGTTCAATATTGTCCATATTCAACTCTATAGTCCAAACACAAAGATTTTGGTTCAATAATAAAAATTATGATAAACCGAACTCTATGGTTAGATATTCTGAATTTGAGTTGACTTCAGTTGAGAATGATACTAACCCCATATAACTGAGGAGATAAATCCTTTCTTGAATAGTATTTCAATTCCAATACTTCTACTCGACCCAACTATAGCCATTTGATGGACGACATGCCATGATTTAACTATAATTAAAGCGGAGCTTTCATATTAAAGATCAGCGGTATTCATAAATCAAGTGAACTTTGTAAATTAGTCACATTCATATTTTCTACTTGACCTTAGTTATACTAACCAATAAGAAATATCGAGTGAGTCATTCCATAGTTATCCAATAACCATCAATATGTAACCCTTTGGTGCCTCCGACGGTCATTAGTAATACACTCCCCAACATTTAGAGAGTGTTACGTACTCTGTTCTCAATGGGTGCATTAATATCTAGTCTCTTACAACTTGATTGGGAATATTTAAAATGACGTGTCTCATTTATTGTGATACAATACTCATGATTACACCTATTTGTAATTGCTATCACAACATACCATTATGGATTTTTCTATTGAATATACTTTAATTAAACATTTAATCATTTATAATACATTATGACAAGTATATAACAGAAAGAAAACACCTTTTGCTACGAATAAGAATTGATTGCGGAGTTAATAATTTATAATAAATTATAGAATTGTCCTCGGACGTACCCTAACTTTATCAATCTCTCACTTGCACTTAGCGATAGAATCCCAATCCCATCACTTCGATTAGCTTCTCAAGAACTAACCGACTTAGACCCTTAGTGAATTGTTCTGCTATGTTATCCATGGTATCTACCCTTTGTATCACGACCTATATTTTCTCAACAAATTCCCTGATGAGGTAGTACTTTCGAAGAATATGTCATGACTTATTGTGTGCTCTGGGCTCCTTTGCAATCTACATCACCATATTGTTTTCATTGAATAATGCCATTGGATTTTCTATATCGAGAATGGCTCTGAACTCACTAAAAACTTGCGTATCTAGATTGTCTTTTTAGATGCTTTATTGAGGGTGACGTACTCAACCACCATCGTCCAATCATCTACCATTTCTTGTTTGGAACTTTTCTAACAGATAGCCCCGTTGTTTAGTGTAAAACCATAATCAGACTCTGATTTACTATCATCATGCCACTTTGAAAGCTAGAGTCAGTTTACCCTTTCATAATCCATTCCCGTATATGAAGAATAAGTCATGAGTATTTCTTAAATACTTTAGTATACATTTTACAGCTGCCCAATGCTTTACTCAAGTATTAGATTGGTATTAGCTTACATATCTTGATACGTATGCCACAACCGGTCTAGTACATAGCATAGCATATATTATGGATCTTATGATTTAAGCATAAGGGACCATTTTTATAATCTCTTTATCCTTATCAATATGACAAGTGTCCTTCTTAGAAAGGACAATTCCAGATTGCATGGGACATTTCCACACTAGAAATTCTCCATATTGAACCTTTTCAGTATAGTGTCTATGTACAGTGATTGGGAGAATCCCAATAACCTCCTAGATCTACCTCTATAGATGTTTATACCTAGTATACAGGCCGCTTCTCCTAAATCCTTTATGGAGAAGTTCTTAGAAAGCATGATTTCATTGATAGCAATAACAAAGTGTTATTACCAATCAACAGAAGATCATCGACATGCAAAACTAAGAATATGATAGTGTTGCCATGTTCTTTTCTTTATATGCATGCTTCCTCTATGTTCTGGTAAAAATTAAATTATGTGATTACCATATTAAAATACATGTTTCATTTCCTTGAAACTTATTTCAGTCCATAAATAGAATTTAATAACTTCCAAGCATTGCCATCACTCTCACTGGCTACAAAATCCTCGAGATATGACATTTAAATGGTCCCTTCAAAATCACCATTTAGAAATGCCATCTTTACATCCATTTCGATATTTTGTAGTCATAAAATGTAGCAACGACTATCATAATCCAAATGGACTTAAGCATGGCTACGGGCCAAAAGGGTTTCATCATAATCAACACCTTAAATTTGAGAAATCCTTTCGCAACTAGCCTAGCCTTATAACTCTCTGCTTCCCTATCTGTATTTAGTTTTTTCTTAAAATTCCATGTGCAGCCGATGGGTTTTATCACTTAGGTACATCTGATAAAGTCCACTCTATTTACATACATGGAATCCATCTTAGTTCATTACTACAAGCCAGAGCATAGAGTCTTTACTCTGTAGAGCTTGTTGGAAAGATAGAGGAGTCTCATCATCTAAGGCACGGTCCTCCTTTTTGCCATCAACGAGAAAACAATAGTATCTCTCTGGTGCACAAAATTCCCTAATAGACCTTCTAATAGGTTGTATGTTTTCATATGTGGGTAAACTCGGTTCTCCCACTGGTTCGCCCTTAGTGTTAACTTCTCGGATCTGATACAAGTCAACAACCTCGCTGTTAACATATTTTAATAGGAATTCCTTTATCAAAAATATAGCATGCAGAGAAAAAAATAACCTTTTGTTCCTCGTTATTATATAATATATCTCCAATTGAGTTTTTGGGACATCCGGTTTTAGTTCCTTCATTCTGACACATTGTTATGTTGCGAATTATAGGGTGGAGTAACCAAATAGATAATATCATTGTCATTTAAGTACTATCGGATTTCCTATCCAACGTACTCACCTCCTCGATCGGATCGACGAATTTTTATTTTTTGATTGCCTAATTTTCAACTTCATTCTTATACTCAACAAATTTCTCATAGACATTGAATTTGTTCTATATAAGGTACACATATACTAGTCTTGAGAAATCAATAGTGAAGATAATAAAGTATAAACTATTATCCTTAGTGATTACAAGCATCTGACCATATATATTACTATATACAAACCCTAAGAGTTCATCAACTTATTTATTTCTCCCACCAAAGAGGTGCTTAATCATTTTACCTTTGAGACATGAATCATATATGTTAAAAGATTCAGAATCAAGTGATGGGAGAAAACCTTCGGTTTTTAGTTTGTGCAGTGTTTCTCAATAATATGACTTAGCCTACAATGCCAAATATAATTATCATTTACATTGTTAGAAGAACTACTCACAGAACAAACATAATTTATATTAATCACATAAATGGCATTTTCAAAAATACATCATAAACTTTATTTCCATTCAAACTAATGTTCATAACATTATTCGCATAGTGAAATGCATATCCAGTCTTAAACAATGTTGAAACAGACACAATCCCATAAATAAAGTCATTTACAAAATAACAATTACTTAATATCAAAATGACACCACTATGAAGACATAAATGATAATCTCCTACCGTCGTTGCATCCACAATAGGTCCATCAACAACATGGAGCCTTGTCTCTCTTTTTTGCTATGTGGGGCCAGTACCTAAGCACTTGTAAAGAATTACATATATGAATTCTAGATCTTTTATCTAAAACGTAAGTCATTTTACAGATTATAAAACAATTTCAAATCATAAATAGACCTGAAGGAGTTGGAAAACTTTCATGTTTCTTTCTTTCTTTAACAATATTTAAGTACTTAGGATAGCACCTTTTCCAGTTGCATTTCTTACAGCAATGGTGACATTCACCCTTGTTATCAGTCTTCTTACTCTTCTTTTTCTGCTTCCTTCTCTTTTCTGCTTCTTTGAACTCTTCAAAGATGACTCCCCAAACTTAACCGCTAGTAGGCCCCTTGATCCTTCGATTATGACTCGGCCGACCTCAATATATCCAAGATCTCCATGAGATTCACATTCAATTGCTCCACGTTATAATTCAGCATGAATGGTTCATACTGAGGGGTAAGTGAACCAAGGATCAAGTCTACCAACAACACATTGTTTATCATCACGTCAAATTGTGAAAGCCTATCAATATTGCCCTTCATTATTAGGACATAATTGTCCACCTTCTGTGTAACGTCCCCCGCTTGGAGGCCCAAAACTAGCAGCTATAGATGCTGTAGTCATCCATAATTATTAATTTTTGACGACGATATGTGGTAATGTTAGATAGACTGATATACCAAAAACACATGGATATGGAAAAGATTTAGAATTTAAAAACAACTTTCACATTCCATTCCAAAAACCATTTCAACATTCTTTAAATAATCCCACCACGATCAGAAAAATATAATTATTACAATATACTAAGAGCAACATACGAAGATGCCCCTTTAGTAATCAGAGTATATAATAGGCAATAAAACCTTAACAAACCAACACAGTGAAATCATATGATAGAGGACTCAAATAACTACATGCCTCATGCACGACTCCGGAAGCTTATTCGTTTTAAAAGGTACTTGAAAACCTCAAACCTCAAGCTACTCAAAATCAATTGAGTTCGAAGAGTTTAAGGGGAAACATAAACTTCGAGTCGGAAATAAAGCCTGGTATGAATAATAATCTATCATCTCAAATGATATAGATATCTAATGAGACCATGCTGCTTAGTTTAATGGGTTTCCCCTCACTAGTATCTTCAAATCTTTATAAACCATTTTCTGTGTTCCTGCATCCACAATGGTTAATTCAATTCAAAACATTATTATGCGATGATATGCAAAAGAATTGAATCAATTCTAGATTACCCATCTTCATTCATTATGACTATCTGTCATAGTTATAGTTTCTAGGATTGCAATTAACCTAATAGTTTTCATGGGCCGACTAATAACTGGTTAAACATTTAAGGACTCCCTGTCCAATTATATAGTTTTCATGAGATCACTATGAACCTACTCGTAACTCCAATATCACTTCTTTTGTCCTATTTTTAATGGGCTAACTAGGAACCTATTGACTAATTGTCAACATCAATATCTTTTCTTTTATCCCAGTTTTCATGGGCTAACTAGGAACCTATTGAATAATTGTCAATATCGACTACGAACCTATTGATCATCTGTCAATATTTTATTTTCTTATTCAGATATAGTTTTCATGGACTAACTATAAACCTGTCTAACTGATGTCTTCCATTTTACATAGTTTTCATGGGCTAAGTATGAACCTATTGGCCCCTGCCAATACCTTTTCCCTTACATAGCGTTCATCGGCTTACTGTGAACTTATTGGCCTCTGCCAATATCTTTAATTTATATTCACTACTGGGTCAACCTAACTGGTTATTCTATGCTTCCCTAAGGTAACGTTTTGGGGTTCATTACAATATGAATATGTACATATATGAAGAAGCAAACAATATAAATATGTTAATTCCTTTAACCCATTAAAACTTCTTCAAAAATTCCATTTCAAAATACTTTGATAATTAATATGCCATGGTTTTGCTTTTAAATGAGATTGGATTATTTTTTTTGAAAACTATACTTTCAAAACCTTCGAAACGTTGCTTTCAACGTCATTGGATATCCTCCTTCGAAAGTATACATCTTTTTTTTCAAAACATTAGGCTCCTGCCTTTTAAAACACTTTAAAATCCTTCCTTTAAAACCTTTCGAGTAGCACAGCTTCGAAACCATTGGAAGCATCTCTTACAAAAGCATTGAAAGTCCCCCTTTCGACATCATTGGATTTACCTTCAAAAACATCATTTGGGTTAAAGTAAATATAATCGAAAGTATCTCTTTCGAAACCATTCTTTACCATATAAAAATATTTGGTAATTTATGATGGCGTTGAAACCATGCCTTTCGATAGAGTCAAAAGCATATATTTAAAATAATGAAGGATAGCTTCGAAACTCCTTTCGAAGCCATTGCCTACAAACCCATAACCCTTTCGAAAGCATTTAGGAAGCGACTTAATATAGCTTAAAACAAACAATATCTTTCGACGACATTGATGACTTTAGTACACTCGAAAGGCAAAAGAGTCGACGGTAAGGCTTCGACTGTGTCGGAACCCCTTCTTTCGAAAGCATTGATTTATATTAAAGAAACTCTTTCGAAACCCCTTTTTCATTTAAAACAAACATGGAAACCCCTTCAAAAGCCATTATAAAACTCCTTCCAAAAACATATGTATAGACTAAGTCGAAAGCTTAGTAAAACAAAGGCAGCTGCTTAGCTTTTTAAAACAAACTAAGGTATCGACTGCATCAGAAGCATGCTTTTGACACCATACCTTCCTCTTTTCTCCAATCCACTACGTACCACCTAGATGATAACCTGTGTATTGGCTATGGCTTAATGGGGTTTTGAATTTATCAAAGGCGAAAGGTACCATTAACAGAGGCAGCACCTGTTTTTCTAGGTTAAAACTAGTTAATGCCCAATTTAAGTAACTATTATCAACTAACGTGCCTACATGTAAACTTCTTATTGGTTTCCTTAACTTTTCCCGTCTTTTCAAAACTAACCGCCTTTTTATTTTGGATAAGTATCAAGCTTAGAATTTTGTAAATAAAACCTTCCATTGGAAATACAATAAAATCATTTAGGCCATTCTCTCAAAATAATTTAATTTTTATGCCAAGTCACCTAAGAAAAGTCCCCTAATAATCGTAGAAATTTACTTTGATCATGTTATCTAACATATCAAAATTTCAAACCCAAATTCTCAATATATTTTCTGAAATAAATTTATAAACCCAACGTGCTATATTTTCATCCAAAAATTCATAATAACCTTTCTAAAGCACGTAGAATTTTCAAACTTAATACCCAACTCTAAAATCATATTTTGCGTGACATAAAATTTGTCCATGGCATGTAAATATCAATATCACATGGTATTTGTCTGAAACCGTATGAACCATTATTTAAACAATCTTGTTTAAATTTAAACAAACCATAATTCAAGCATATTATCATCAAACATCATATATATGAATTTAAAATTAAATCCAAAACATATATTCAACAAATAGAGATGGAAATCATTAATCACCTTAATCTTTGATAAGGAAAGTGGATTGAGTTGAGTTCGATTCCCCTTTTTACTTTCTCTTGTTTTTCTTTGAATTTCCTCTTCTTCTTTTCTTTTTAATGGTCGGCCTTATCTTCTTTACTTACATTTTTATTTTTATGATAAAATGAATATGAGTGTGAATGGCTTAAGGGTAAACATACATATACATATACATATACATATACACATACATACATACATACATACATAAAGGTAAGGTTAAGTATAGCTAAATCTCATTATACCCATTTATAATTTAATTAGTCTATAAACCATTCTTTATCCCAAATTAAATTAATAAGCACGACCACTTAAATTTATTCAAATCTCAATCCCCTTATCACTTAATGTTTACATTATTCTATTTAATTTATCTAATTAAATATTCTGAATAACGTTATTTAAAATCATGGTTGTTACATTCCGCCCCTTTTGCACTTTGGTGTTGAACAATTTCTTAGTAAACCCATAACTTATGGAATTAGATTGCACACTAAAAAAAGTGCCTTCAGATTATTGAACATCTAATGAAAAACATGGTTTTGTGCTGCCTTTGCAATCACAAAAACATAGGCAATTTCTAGGTCAGTGGCCTACTTAGTAAGATGCAGTCAAGGCGAGCATTATCAGTGGGTCTGGGTATAGGAGTAAAGTAACATACGACCAAAGACACTCATATGTCAACGCTATCTTATAGCTCTTAGCCAATTGATATAGTTGTTTGGTCCGTTAGGTTGTCGTTTTCTAAACAGTCTTAGAGTTGACATTTTCTGCAGGTTTAAACTAGTAGATTATTAGTACAATATCATAGTAGACATTCTTATAATATTAATAAGGTTAAACTTTATGTTTCATTTTACTAATAAGCTCCCACTAACCTTTATGTTTCACCAAACCCTAAGTCAAAACGTAGAAGTCTTCCAATTTCACTAGTAGGTGTTAGGACTTGCATGTCTTATAATTTTGACCTTAAGTTTGCTCAATGATTCATAACTCCATAGAGGATGGATAACTCCTTATCGGTTGGATCACATACAACTCCTAACCCGTGGTACCTTATCCTAATTTCGCTTCAACCTTGAGTTTTATTAACAAATCAAAATAAAATAGTTCACTCGTACCTACCATATTGTGACGGCCTATGTATAGTATATGTACCTTGAGTTTGCTCAATAAATACATATAGTTTTATTACCTCATCTATTTAATATATTATTAATACTACATATAACATCTTTAGCTTAAGTTCGCTCAACAACCAAGGAGTATGCAAGTAATTTATTAATATATGTGTGTGTGTGTGGTAGTGCATAACATTATATTAAAGACTCATAATCTTTACATACTATTGAGTGATATCAACTTATGGAACAACATATTTCTTATTATATGCCCTCGTGATTCAAGTGTCGTACACATTGGGAATCACAATATATGTACATTGGCATATGTATTTATTCATTAAGTCTACTTTAGGTTTCTTTAATGTTTCGCCTTAGTTTATACATTCATATTATATAAGTTTCATTATTATATAACTTTTATATTTAATTATCTTATATAAAATCTTATGTATAACATTATATTAATTAGCTCATACTTAATTAACTTTAATTAATTGTCTATTATTTGATTTTAACATATTATATTGAATATTAATATCCTATAACCTTTATAGTAATACACATATGTCATATATATATATATGTATGTATATACGTATGTATGTGTGTATGTACATATATGTATATATATACACGTATACGTATTAAATTAATAATTAAATTTTAATTAATTTATTTAATTAAACAATTTAATTAAATTTTATTGATTTCAAAAACTATTTTATATACATATATATGTATACTTATATTATCTTAAACATTTCAAGACAACATAATATATATCTTTATATATATTATACATGTACATGTATTTATTTAATTAACTTATTTTGGTTAATTTACTTCCTTTGTCAATCTTAGTAATAAAAATAATTTCGAAATTAACTTACATATTTTTTTCCAAACATTTGAAATTTTCCATTATATTATAACATTTATAATATACCTCTTTTATTTTAAATTTAATTTTTAAATTTAAAGTCTATGTTAATTTTTAAAATAATTTGAAAATTAGCCCAAGGCCCAATTCAAATTTGGCCCTTTATATTAGGGACGACCCTTGGGCTCACATATCTGTTCGGGCCAGGCTAGGAGCAAAGTAGGGTAGAGTGCTTGATTACCTAAACTAAATCCATCGACACTACCTTTCTAGACATCCTACTAATTAGGTTGTGAACTTAATTAGTTAGCCTTAACATAACTAATTTAGATTGCATAAGCTATTGGGCTCTAGTACCATTGTTGGAACTGGGTCAGCCCATATGGTGTAATTGGGTAAATTTTAAAAAGAATTACCCTTTCGGATCTTTATTGGAGCTATGTAGTCTAAATTTATTTAGAACTTTTTTAAATTTTATTTTAAATAGGATTAATATTTTATTTATTTTATAAATAATGTTTTATTTTGTCTATTTTATATATAGTATATATTTATATCATATACACATATCTATATACATGCACATGCAACACTATATAGTGTACATGTTTTGACATGCCTGTGTATGAATGCTAAGATTTACACCGCAATGGACATGTTAGCCCCTCTAGTATGTAAATGTGTGCATTAAAATATAATATAAGTAAAATATGTATAAAAATATAATTACATGTACACAAATTTTAACATAATAGTCGTAAACAATTTATACAAAACATTTATGAAATATATGTATACATATAATAATTAAATCACAAAATCATTTTAAATATTAGTTGATAAAATAATTTTGAATATAATATGAAATTCTTAAAGAAATTTTTTAAAATTCGAAGATATTTTGTGTATGAATACACATACAGACATAGTTAGTCATAAAAATATATCGGTGAAAATAATGATAATAAAATTTATATATAAATATGTACTTGCAATGTTGCTCTCGTCTTAGGTATTTTTTTTGATTTTATGCATATTTTAATAATAAGCATTTATTTTAAAAAATTTAAATCCATATGGAATATTTTAAAAAAAAATCATAGAAAAATGTGTAAAAAATTTGCATAATTTTTTTAAGAATTTAATATTATTTGTAAATGCATGATATTTGTTTTATTTATATCATCGATTCTAAATTAAATAATTACTGATATATATACGACATAAATTTGGCCTTGAGCACATAGGCAAGTGCACATATACAAAATATTTTTTTACACATACATATATACAACCATCAATATGTGATAACACATCGATATACAGATTTGTTATAATTTCTAAATAACTTGCATAAGATACAATCATTAATTAAGCATTCATATATGTTAGTAAATACGAAATATACCTTTCATCAAATCCTGGAGTTCGCACTTTGAAACAACTAAGTAAACTCCATGGATCCAGTTTCAAGTCTAGAAGTAGCAAGCTTCCAAACAACTTTACCACTGACAATCAAATCGACATTTAGTTTGATGTTTTGATTTGAATTTTGAGGCCTTAAAGGGTGTGTAGCTAGCCTGGAATAGCTGCAAGAAGAGGGGTAAAAAAGTTTAGAGAGAAGTGAATGTCAGAGGGAATAAATAAAGAAGAGATAAGAGAGTGAAATAAGGCTCAAGATCCTTGTTTTTCACTTACCACTTCTTCCATTTTAAGTTCAAAATTCCTCTCCCCAAACCATCATATAGCCAACCTCATTAGGATCTTCATGGTAGACTATTCCATGTCCCCTTTGGGCCTCAAAATAATTTCAGCCCCAAATAATATTTGTTACATTTAAATCCAATTTAAATGCGTGTTTATATTTTATATCAATTAATGTTTATATATAATTATTATATGCACACCATTTGATATTGTACAACGCACATCAAATAAAAAATTTATAATTAATATTTCATAAATATTAATTAATTTAATTAAATTATAATAATTATAATTTAATTAAATTAGGTAGTAATAAGCGTATTTAATGTTTCGGTTATGGCTCTTAGGTGTAAATTTAGTTAGCGATTAATATCGAACAATTCGGATGTCAACGTTTACACTTTACTTAGTGGGTGATGTGACATTATGGTAAAATTTATCACTTACTTGGTATCGATAAAATCCAATTTTATTTTATTAACGATTACCTGGTAGTGACAATTATTTACACCAATTCTCTTCGTCAAAAGTATATCACTTTAGACTTATGAAAAAATTCCATATCATCCATATTTAACTTTATAGTCCAAACACAAATCCTTAGTTCAATAGTAATAATTGTTGTTAACCGAACTACTCTGACCAAAGATTTTGACTTTGTGTTGACTTAAATTGAATGTGATACTAACTTCGTATAACCGAGGAGATGAATCCTCCATTGAATAGTGTTTTACATTCAATATTTCTACTAGATCCAAATATAGTCATTCGATGGAGACATGCCACGATTTAATTATAATCAAAGTAGAGCTTTCATATTGAAGGTATATAGTATTCTCAAGTTAAGAGAATTGTGTAAATTAGTCACATTGGTTTTTTCTATTTGACCTTAATTATATCAACCAATAAAAAACTAATGACTAAGTCATTCTATTGTATCCAATAACTATCAGTACGTAATCGCTTGGAGCCTCTAGTAGTCATGAGTAATACAGTGCCCAACATTTGAAGAGCATTATATACTCTAGTCTCAATGAATGCATCAATATCCAATCTCGATACGTCTTGATTAGAATATTTAAAATGATGTGTCTCATTTATTGTGATACGGTACTCATGATTACAACTATTTGTAATTCCTATCACAATACACTATTTATGGATTTTCTATTACATATACTTTAACTAAACATTCAATTATTTAAACATATCATAACAAAAATATAATAAAAATAAAAAACCTCTTATTTCAAGTGAGAATTGATTATAGAGTTAGTAATTTACAATAAATTATAGGATTGCCTCTAGGACATACGCCTAACTTTATCACGACCTGGCAACCACTTTTCGGTGAAGCCAACTGTGCAGCGAACAAAGAAATATTCATCCTTTAACTGGTTGATTTCGTTGTAGAGTTTGATTATCGTACGACAACCTTTGGAGGACTCCAAATAAGTTAGGGATAGATGGTCTACCAATTTCTTGAAACTGTAGAGATATCTATTTTTGAGAATGGGTACCTTACCCGAAAGTCAAATGAGTACAATTTAGCATAGCATACCCATTTGGATGGAGCTGGATAGGGCAAGCTTCACTAATTAAAGAAAAAGTCAAATGAAATAATTGAACGGAGTAACGGTTTCATATTGTATAGCCCTTTGGAGGATCATGCGCTAGTTGATAGGTGCTAGAGTCAAAGTGTATTCAAGAGGAATTCTTGAAGGTCATAAATTCTCCTGACATCTACAATAGCTAACCAAAGTTGGAGAATTTGGAGGGTCGTCAAGAATGCTAACACCTTTTGGATTGACATCCGGTGCAACTCCAATGTAGGGTTCTTCTTTTATGGAAAAAGTAATTACTTGTAAAGATTGCTCAGGTGAATGGCGGGATGGTCGGCGCCTTTAGGGCATCAAGGTAAATACCAGGGTAGAAAAGTCGAACCTACCGCCGGTGGAGTAAATTCTAATGTGGATGGGCCTGCACCTATGGCGGTGAGATGTGTGAAACGCCTGCAACCCATAACTTATTGAAAAATCAATACATGGGCAAGGCCATAAATGATTTAAATTTAATTATTATGCTCAAACTAAGCCTAATGTAGCTGAAGTATGAAGCCCAATGAATGTCGATGTGTGTTGATCGATCAGGTCTCGTACATTGACAGCGGCGGTGATATGTAGTTCGATCTATGCAGCGTGTGCCCTATGCATATAGTTATCCAAACACTACGTGTAGATAGCCCACTCATGTAGAATAGCAAGCTCCATCATGCTATGAACTTCAGATTTTACCCTTTTTTCAGAACATGCGATAGTGAAACCATTGTCTAGAGTGACACAGATTTTTATTTGCAGGAACATGAGATTTTGTTGTTCAACTTGGAGCATTAACATGATTTCGTTGGATGCTGATGTGTTTTTGATATGATTATCTTTTGAAATTCTGTCCCACCAAAATCGAAACGCTAGTCCATGTTTAACAAAAATTCGAAGAAAAATTCTTCATCCCTTCCTTCTACACTTGAAACTTTTTGAAAATTTGCAAGCTAACTGGCCACTTGAAAAACTAAAAGCTAAGGTCAAAGTGACCCAAAGTAGACACAAAGCGACCATGGTTAGGTGAAGCTTGGAGTTAACTCCAAGGACAATTGGAGGCAACTCCAGGTTACCTAAGTTTATTAGGTCATTGAGTTAAGGTTACCAAGGATACGTGTGGAAGAAAAGGGAGATATAGGGTCAAGGTCGAATATGGGTTGGAGGCCACAACTAGGATCGACAACGATGACACAGCGTCAGTGATCCACCTTATTTTAGATCTAAAACAAGAAAGATGATGTTAAGATTCAAAAATCAGGTTCAAACATAAGAGGATCGGTTGCTGCTTCTTATAAATCAACTATGGGAAACATGCCTAGATCTTCATTAATGGTTGGCCAAAGTTAGTTGATGGGGGTGAAGGCTAAAGGTGGCGTAGATGGTTGCATGGAGAAGGATAAGTGGCCAAAGTCGCACGGTGATATAAGATGGCTGGTCTAAAATGAATTATTGGAAAGTGAACTTGAAACTTGCATAAGTGTTACTTAAATAGTAATGAAAAAGAAACGGTCGGTACCAGTCCATAAGGATCGATATCGAACCAAGTGATCCTCATATATATATAAAGAAGAGAGAAGAAAAGGATGAACGAAGATGAAAGATGGAAGCAATAAACAAGATTGCAATGGTAAAAGGTGAAATATGGCCTAGCCAAATGAGAAGAAATGTTAGCAGAAGTATAAATACTGAATAAATAGATTGAATGAGATGCTTCATCTCTTATACCTATCAAAGAGATGTGAATCTGTAATTTTTTGAAGTAACATGTCGAATCAAAAAGGATAAATTACTTGACGAATAAACTTAAAATGTAGGGGCATCTTCTCAAATCGGAGTATAAAGTCGATAGTTTGTCTCAATCTAAGACATGCTTTGTTAATACAAAGCTTACTTTGAAGAAGAAGTGTTATCCTTCATTTGAACTAAGTGATGCCTCGATGGATCAAGGCAATTAAGTTCTCATGAGATAAATCAATATGGAATTTTTTTTATGAAATGCCAAAGCTTAATTGAAGTACCTAGGGTCGGTATCGATCCTTGGGGCAATGACAATACGTAGTCATTTTGGAGAAAGCTATGTGATGCAAGCTAAGGAAATGAAAGATCTAAGATGAAGAAATAACACGGTACTGATCCTTATTGTTGCATGTGATGAGTCATCATGACTAGTCAAAGATGAAGGCCAAACTAAAGAAAGAACAAAATGACAAAAGTCAATAAATCGAAACCGATTCATAATAATCGGTGCCGATCCTTGTTAATTTGTGATTTTGACCATATCCTCTTGCTGAAACATCAAGTTTGAAGTGGGGAACGTTGTTAAGAAAATTTCAATGATTTAGATCATCGATTTCGTCCATAAATAGCAAGGCTGATGCATTGGTAAAAGGATCTTGTTTTTTGTTATCTGATTCTTGCATTCAAACTCTGTCAAATTCATCCCCAAACAGTTTGAATACCGAGTTGTTGTAATTCTCTTGTACAAGCAAAGGGTAATCGATAACCAAGTTAATATTGGTCATAGGATATTAATTTTGGCCGAACCACTCTAGGTTTTTCATGTGTTCTTATTTCTTTTGGTTTCTTAAACTTTATAATTTTCATTTGTTCCTTGATTGGATGTTTATCTCACTTTTGGAGTAAACAACAATCATCTGAATTAATGTAATAATTTATCAATATTTTATATTTCTATGGAGAAATAAATATAAATTTTAGTAAGTGTATTATTTATGAAAATATATTTTAACTAATAAATATGTAATATATATATATATGCATTTATTAAATTAACTAAACGAACCTAAAACATATTAACTAAAATAGAAACTATATTTATTAGAGGTGAAAAATAATCAATCAAATTATGATTCAAATTATAGCTGTTGTTCAATGGAGGATTTTTGGCGTGTGGGAAATTGTAACTTTACTTCGTGTAAAGTAATTTTAGTAGGTACTATAAATATGTGATATTTTATGTCAATGAGAATAATGAGTACCTATATCCCCTTACTATCTATATCATTTATTTAATATTTTAAAAGTAAAATTTTAAATATAGTTACTCCTTATCATTTATGTTCAGTGGTAGACTATTATGACATATATGTGGTTGTCAAGCGCACTCAAGCCATATGTCGCCTTTTATTTAAATGAAAATAGATTGGTAATAAAAACTATATAACTTTGTTGTGCATACCCAAAATTTATATGTTGTAATTATACAACTATGAAATGATAGGTCATCAATGTCTAATGTAATATTCATTTTTTTAGGGTACTTAGTCACAAATATGTATGGTAGAAAGTATAAAAATGTAAAGAGTTATATTTAATATATAATGACTAGAGAGTTAATGACCATTTGTAAGATCACATTGTGTTGAGCACAGTCAATGTTGTGGTAACATGATAAATGAGTCCTAACACCAATTAGAAGAATTTGTTAAAATTCTAACATCTCCTTTAGGATTTGAGGAGATATGTAAAATATAGTGGAAGCCTTATCATATATATATATATATATATATATATATATATATATAGACACATACATATACACTAAACTATTATAATTGCTAGAGTTAGGAGTATGCCTAAGGGAAAATTATGTAATTTGATACATATATCTAAATATATAATCAATCTTGTTCATAATAAAGATGTTTGTTTTCTGTTGTATACTATGTTATATTATGATATAATTAATCTAAAGTATACTAATAAGAAAAACCTTAAATAAAATGTGTAATTATAATTGTAAATAGTTGTAATCATGAGTAATTAATCATAACACAAAATAACATTTTTCTTGATTATTCATGGTTATGATGTTCGAGAAAGGATATCGATTCATCCGTTGAGACCAGAGTACGTAACGCTCCTTAAAAATGTTAGGCAATGGTTAATCGTGACTGCAGGGTCACCAAGGGATTACATACTCATAATTAATGGATAATTATGACTCATCTGAGAATTTCCTATTGGTGATAACAACTAGATCAAACAAGAAATCTTAGTGTGATAATGTTACATCGTTCCCTAGATTTGAGCCAAAAATAGAATTTTAATACGGATACTCCACATTTATTATAGTTAAATCATGACATGGTGACTATTAGGAGACTGTAATTGGGTTTGAGTTAAAGCGTTGAAAGTGAATCATTATTCAATAGAGAATTAGTCTCCTTAGTCGTAAGAGATCAGTATCACAGTCCACCGTAATAAACTCAAAGCCAAAATATATACCCAGAGTTTAACGATTAATAATAAATATTATTATTGAACTAAGAACTTTGTTTATGGGCCGATCAAATTGATCGTGGATGATATAGGAGTTTTGATCTAGCCATTCAATGTGTCCTAAAGTGATATAGTGTCGACGAAGAGACAGTAAAGCCCACATCTTTGTAGTTTTCTCAAGTTTAATATACCCCACATATATAAAGGGAAAGTTTTAAAATAGGAAAATACTGAAATGTAACATTCCCCTTGTTGCATAAAATAATATTAACTTATCTTATCTAATCCTAATTAGTTTTATACATTATGTCCAATGTTTCTCAATTAATTTGCATTATAAATCTTAGGAATTTAAATATATAATTTCATTAGCAATTTGATTTTATCATTTTATGCTTTACTGTACTATTGTTCCAAGTAAATTCACATGATATATTCATTGCAGCCTTGCAAAATTTCAACATTTTTTATTCTAATTGATTTACTTTTTTATTTACGTCCTTTTACAATGTTTATAGATATCATATCGTACACCCTAAAATATCCTCTTAACTATCCAAAATCAAAGCACATCTATTTAACTCTACAAGTGCTACATTTATACTTAGTACATTCGTCATGTAGTTTCTACTCATAACCAAATATTTAACATTATTAAAGGTCACGTGGAACCTATACGGTTAAAGCTCTACAAAATCACCACTATAACGTATAGCACTCTTCGACCACTATACCTTTTCAATATATCAATATTAAATAGTATATCCACTTTAAGCCCTATTATTTTGCACTACACCCTCTAAATCAAGACTATTAGCACCCTCTTTAGCAAAATTAATATAAAAAGATTGACTGATTCTCTTTTGGACCAAATCAACAAAGTTGGGGTAAATAGCTAATTTTAAGGCATAAGTGCTTAATATAAGTTAGAAATCAATTGTAGTCACCAAATTTGGACTACATAAATCATGATATTCTTCAACTTTGTTATATAAGATTAAGCAATATTTCTTTTCCTGTACAAATGTTTGAGAATCACTTTAAATATTTGGTTTTATATCTAATGTAGTTTTTTGCACTTCTGCTATTTTCGGTTATATCCTCTTTTTATACCCGCTATAACTTTTTGCATCTTCACCACTATGAAAATGCTAAGCGTTTTTACTACACCGCATGGAACATATAATGGACTAAAATATATTAAGGATACGCTGTCCTAATTTTACTAGAAAGCATTCAGTTGTTTGACGGATAAAATTGTTGACGACTAGGTTAGACTTATTGCTTCATATCGAATTCATCAAGTAATCAGATAATAAAAAGTTAATAGATAATATAATGTAATCTAATCAATAAGATGTAATACAAGGAAAGATGTAACAAAAGTTGATGGATAATGAAGCAAAATATAACTTAAAACATTTATGGTACTTTAGAAAAACTGACATATATCCACTTAATCAAGTGGACAAGTAACCGGTAATGCAATATAAATATTGTAAGTTTCATATTCTATAATTTATTAGATAAACCGAAAAATGATAGATTGCTAAATTTGTTTAAACATTTTAAGATTACATAATTGATTATAATATATGGAGTTAAATGTAAAATATTTGAAGGGAACTAAGTATTGTTTTGTAAATGGATAGAAATTTTAAAATGAAGGAATTTGATGAAGGAAAAGACATAATATTTGCTTAATCATTTAAATTTATTTAGATTTATATTGGATAAATGAGGTAGTTTAATAGTAAAGCATTTGAATTTTTTTAAAATAACCAATCAAGGAATTACAATTGGCAGGTAAGTTATAAAGTAATGTCCATATTTAGCTATAAAACAGCATTTTCAGAAGAAAAAAAGGAAATTTCGCCTATTTCGGAAGTACCTTTTGACTCCTGTACCTCCGCTCCATCTCAACCGAAACCGTACCAGTCGAAACCCATATAATCAAACCAATGCACATGGTATCAAGGGTATTGGTACGAAGTGAATTGAAGAGTAGCGGAAGGTAGGGTGTCAAAAGTAATGCTTTTGTAATGACCTGGAATTTTGGGTCGCTAAATTTGAACATTTAATTCATTTTAAATGATTAATATGGGTTTCAGATTGATTTTGAAACAAAAAAAAAGAATTGGTTTAAATTAAGCTAACAAGTTAGAATTTCTAATGTGGACATTCAATTTGAAATTGAATAGTAATAATTAATATTGGACTGAGAATAAATTGGGAATCTAGAGGTAAATAGAGATAGTGATGGTTCTAGAATTTATTTTTAGCCTATTTGGTCATTAAAAGTGTGGTTGGATTTTTAGATGGATTTAAAAGTTAATAAGTTATTATTGGGAATTTTATATTAATTTAATAATGGATTTAATATTATTAAAATGCAATTTAATCGCATTTTGGTCTGGAATGAGCCAGAATGATTTTTAATGTGATTACAAATTTTATGTAATTTATTAGTGAGTTAGTAAAATTTTAAAAGTAAAATTTTAAGCATTTTCGACAATTTTGAAAATCGCTCGATTTAACAGACGAGTTAAAATAGCCCTCCAGGGCACAGTCTCGGAATTTGACAAAACCAGTTCCATTGGATCCGTAATAGTTAGTTATTTTCGGATTTCAATTTTCGTAGCAATCGGAGTTGTCGTTTGACCGTGGCAGCTCGAAACGCATCGAAATCGTTTTAATCGGTTTAAATTAAAATTGATCGTTTAATTCCGTAACTCACACATACAATCAAATTAGCTTCCGGAGCTTGTTCCATTGTGTCCAGAACGCGGAAAAACCTTAGAAACGCCCGTCGGCAGGTGTGAATTGGAGTCTGTTTGTAAACGCTAGTTAAAACTGGATTTAATATTAAATTAATATATATATATATATAGACACACACGTATATACTCACGCAAATCAGCCCAAACCTTAGGCCATTTTCACCGGCCGCCACGTATTCATTTTCATGGCCGAAAATTCATTTTGTTTCCCCTCGAAAATTTCTTGATCCGTGCTCTAATTCCTGAAACTCTCTAAAGGAAGGTCGTAGATCATAGAGAGCTCTAGCCATCCAACAGTGGATCTTGAGCGTTGTCGCCGTATGGAGCCAGAATATGGGTCGAAGTTGCCACCGTTTGCACGCGTTTTAAGGTGAGAGGAGGGAGTCGAGTTGCACCATATTTGGGTCGAGCATGGAGGACGTGGTGAGCTTCATAGCGATGGCCTCCGGTCGAGATGGATGGCTCTGTGGTGGTCGCGTGTGTAAACCCTAGAACTCGTTTTTGGGTTCGGCCTTGCACTGGAACGAACGACGTGAGGGAGAAAGCTTTTGAACGGCCGTGATTTTCTCTATAGTATTGAACGGTTGAGGGTAAAGGAAATTAAAATAAAAGAAATTGTTTTATTAAAATTTATTTACAACCTTTGAAAATGAATATCTCTTACATGTATTGTCAGAATTCAATGAAACAAGAGGTGACAGAATCGCAGCAACGCGCTCTACGCTGCAGCACAGGTCCGGTAACGATCGAAGCTAATGAAATTTTTTGATTAAATCGAACGACTCGGTTTAATTTAAAATTTCAAACGCTCACTGAAACTCAATGTGAGTTATTATCACTCACATCTGGATGCTAGCTAATTTAAATAGTAAATATTTAAATATCTGTGTGATTGGTTGAATATAATTGTTGTTATCAGTCTGGATTGATATTTATATACATGATGTGCTAATATTTGTGGATGCAGGGAAACATGTTGGAGGGATCCAACTGGATTCCTCACAATATAGGAATTATTTTTATATAATTGATGATGTATCTCATTCATATTCTATGTTAGCTAAATTTAGAATTCAGTATGTCGTGAGATAGTTTAATAAACAATAATCTGGAATATTCAATAGAAATAAAATAAATTGGGTTTTTAAAGAAATTATTGAGTAAAGAATTTAAGGGATAAAATTTGGAATTTGGTTTGAATGAAGAATGGAAACTTGTAAATTTGGAATTATAAATGAAGTGGAAAATTTATCAGTTGATAAACAGAAAGTATGGATTTCTAGTGATAAATTCTATAAGAAGTTATAAATTGTTGTAAAATAACGATGGGGTTATTTGATAATATAATGTTTTCCTGGAAATTTAAAAATGATTTAAAGAAGCTTTTCAAAATATAAATTAGCAAAAATATAAATTAGCAGTGTAAATGTATATTAGAATATTTTAGAAATACTATTTTAAACCGTTGGAATTTAAGTAGGTGTTTATTTAAGTGATTTCTTAAGTATTTCATTAACTAAATTTATAATAGTTTTATTTAAAAATATTTTAAGCCTATACTTTGGAAGTGAATTTCTGGAAATGGAAAGTGTGTTTAAAACTTCAAAGGGAGTTTATTTTATGCATGGCAACAAATTTACAATAATTAAACAAAAATCTGAACTGAAATAAATCGACAGAATTTATAAGAAGGATTTTTCTGGGTTGTTGAGTGGAATTGAGTTTCCCTGGAACACCAAGTTCGAGTTTTCAACAGATTTTATTAAAAGAAAGTTTAAAGTTCAAACTGGTTTAAAAGAGTGTTTTGAATATTTTTTTTAAAGTAACTAATTAATAAATTAGCAATAGTGATTATTTGCGATTACATTAGCAATTATTTTTATAAATGGTTTAATTTAAAGGCTAGTTTTGACCTAAGTTATTCGAAATTAGTATTAGTCCTTTTACAACTCTACTTTTAAATTTAGTTTAACAAAACCCTTATATACAATCAAAGTTTATATCATAATAAATGGTTTTACTTTACATATTGAAATTCTATTTTTGAGTAATAACTAGTAGTAAATTTCCATATTTTAAAGTATATTTCAGGATAAAATGTTTTAACTGTTTTAAATCTAAATTTTTTGAACCTGGTTATTTTCCATGGGAATAAATGGTAAAGGATTTACCTTGTAAAAGAAGAATTTTGGGAAATTGTTTTCAAATGAGCTTTGAAAATTTGGAAATATATCTTGTAAAGATATTAGAGGCAAATAAATAATGTGGAAATTATTTATTGTGTGATGGATGTTTGTGAATATGAATTAATAGTTAAATCACCGACTATCAATATTGGACAAATGCGCTGATCGTTTCGAAGAGACCGGGATCGAGATTTATTTCTCGAAAACCACTTCGATTCGGTTTGTACGTTTCGCGGAAAAACGTGTTCGGAGTCGAAGATGGAGAAGTGAAGTGCAAGGGCTAGTCGCTACGAATCCTGAGGATATTTTCGAAATGGATGTAGGAGCAGTGCCTTCGGTTCCGTTCAAACCCGGGACGGACTTGTATGGACAAATGCTTTCGGAACATCATCAGGAGAGCGATGGGCATTCTAAGTGAAACGTTCTAAAAGGTAACGCTTAGCCTCAAGCCTCATCAAATGGGAATGACTGAAAATCAGGGGATATGAAGCAAGGCTTCGTGGGTAGCCCCCACTTGAGAGTAAGGTCATCCCTGTCTAGATGTCCCTTTTTATTTCGGCTTAGTGGGCGGTTGCTGATCCTAACCGCGGGGTGATCTTATTCGGAACTGTCCAGTAAGGGATGGGTCCGGCCTTGTGTTGTAGGGGATCGAGAGTGGTCCTCGGTACGGTGATCTAGGCCTCGTACTGTGACAGGTGGTACCCCAGTGCCTAGTCATTGTTGGAAATCCATTCTCCCTACGTGCCTTGTACGAGTTTTTTTGTATTACCCACTCTGTGGCTAGTAGCTGAAATTTAATAGATGTAACAATTTCGGCTATTTTATAAGTATTTGTATATAGACCCTATTATAATATCAGAGGATTTCTATAAAAAGTGTTTTAGCTATCGTAAGGTAAAAACCCAACATGTTTATTTGTGGCGTGGTCTTACGAGATGATTTTGTTTTCAAAGGATCTTTGGAACTTTAATAATCAATTTGGGTGCATTACTATCAGCTGGTATTCCAGACTGACTCGGGTGTTATTTCATTATAATGCTCGGGCCAGACCGAGTATTATTTGTTACGGACAGGATGCTATGGAGCAGGAGAGGAGCTGGAGTCCGAGACGTATTATCAGTATCTATATATATTCCGCTGCTGTGATTGTATGGATTTGTCTGACTGGTAAATATTGTGTGTATGATATACTCTGTGATATGATGTATAAAATAGTTATAGAATTCATTTTGTGTAAAGTTCTATATTTACTATTATATTTTATTTCGCTGCGACTGTGAGATTCTGATATTGTTTAGTTCCTTCTTCTTCTATCTTTTCTTCTTTAATCCATAATGGTTCGTATTTCTGTTTCGTTTGAGTTAATTGATGAAGAATAGTGTTGAATCAAGTGGTACGGATTTGCGGGCTGTTATAGTGGTATCAGAGCTTAGGTAGGCGACAACCTAGGCTTTGGTGGGGGAAATTACTCATTAGATATAGAGTCCATAGTACTCTACAATGAGTTGAGTGTAATAATAGATATGAGAGCGTATTTGTTAGTGCATGTAAAAATGTTTTTATACTGTGTTGACTTATCGGTTGAGTGTTTATGAATTCTGGTCTGCGGGAAGTACAATCGTATCGATAGGGGTTTCTAAACTCTTAAACAAGATAAACCGACATAATACTATTTTTAAAGTGGGTAAATGAAATAATTTTACCCAAAAGTATATTTTGATATAAAAGAAATAATTTTCTGAAAATATTAGATATTTGGATGATTGGTTGTTAATACTATAACCAAATAAGAATCTAAAATTTAAGATAAAATTCCAAATGGTTATAATCAAATAAATTCTATGAGTATAAATTATATAAAGGAAGAATAACTAAATTTAAACTAAGCCAGAATTTAAACCCCGGAAGTTTAAAAAGGATTTTAAATGTATTGAAAACAAAGTTTGGAAATTTGAAATCCTGGGAGAGTTTGAAATGTTTGCTAAGGTGTTTGAAGGCAATATTGGAATATTATTTTAGGAAGTATTTTTGAATGGGAACTGTTTTGAAATGAATTTGGGAAGTAATCTTGATGATGCTGGCCACATCATTAGAATTCATTTTTGAGTTTCTAAAGTGATGAATTGCTATCCAAAATGGTTGGTTATGATATTTGTTGGACTTGTTTGTGATACAAGTAATTTTAGAAGTTTCAAAAGGGAAATTGTTTTGATGAAAACAGATTGTTTTAGAAATCTGGAAGTTTGATTTGATATACCAGGAGTGTATGGGTTGATTGTTATTTCAAAATGGTTTTGGAATAAAACAGGGTAATTGAATTCTGGGAAATTCTATTTAAATATTGTGTAAAGTTAAAATGAATCAACTATTGGACTTAGAATTAAATTGATTTGGGTTAAATTGAAATGTAAAATGACCTTGTAATTGTGGGCCATTGAGAAATAAATTGTACCCATGAGCTATTAAGTGTTATGCTTATAATTTGAAATTGTGGATTTACAATTGTGCATGGAATTAAATTTAACTTAAGTAAATGGAAGTGGATGAAATTTATTGAAGTGAATAGAAAAAATTGAATTTAACTTAAGATAAGTTAAATAAAAGTGGGAATGGAAATTGAACTAAAATTTAATGATTGAATTGAATTGAATTGAACGTAAGTTGAATGTAAAATGGTTATAGCTGTGAGTTATAATTATATAATGAAAACTTATATCCTTAAGCTATTCTATAATTTGAAATTGCAATTATGAAATGGAAGCGACTAAGATGGGTGATATGGAGTTTTAAAATAAATAAGTTGGGAAACTTATGAATAGAAATGGAATTGAAGTTTTATTTTAAATGGTACAGGAAAGGGTATGAATGTGGGTTGGCTAAATAAAAATTGGTTGAACTTGAATTAATTTTGGAAAAGAATTAAATTGAAAGAAAATATAAATTAGTTGAAATGTTATTGATTAATTGAATTCTCACCCAACTAAATCCCAAGGAACAGTTGAAACTAAATTTTGTGTAAGCCAAATTAAATGTTGGATAATTAAAAGTTGTAAGTGTGAACGGATATGGAACTGGTTTATAATAGTGATGATTTGTAGTGACCTTATTATTAATAAAAGATTTAATTATTGAATATGAACTAGAATTTGGTGAATATACTAATTTGAAATTGACATTTGATAGAATGTATAAGCCAGTTGGATTAAAATTTGTAAATGGTTTGATTGGGTAAGAATCAATTAAAATGGAAATAAATTGAGATATTATGGAATTGAAATCATTTAAGAATATGGTGAGATGGTTATGGTTAAGCTTATGAAATTGCTTTAAATGAAATTTGTTTAGAAAGTAATGCAAGTAAATGGATTTGAATTGATTTGGATGAGAATAAAATGAAAATAAAATAAAATTGATATAAGAAGATAATGAAAATTGGAAGAACTTAAACAAATTGAATGATGTTGTCTTGGATAAATTTTGTTGGGTAATAGGCATTGAAATGCAAGTGGAGAGAATTTTAATTAATTTTTGTGATAAATTAAAGATGTATGAGTTGTAAATAATACTGAATGTGATGTTATTAATTTAAACTTAAGTGATGATTATTTGCTTGAATGACATAAAAATTTGCATAAGGATTGGTTGTTTTGTTGCATTCGGAATTGTGTTGGTTTAAAGAAGCAAAATGGAATTAGTTTTGAATTAATTGGAATGGATTGAAATTTTATCCAGTGATTTTGCATACGGATAAAAATGGATCATAAAAGTAATGCAAATACTCCAAATTTAAAGTAAACTTTGATTGTGAATCAAATTGGGAATTAGATTGAAGTAAATTGATGTAAGTAAGGCCTATAAACCAATTTGTTGTGAATATGAGTTTAATTGGTGCAAAGATGAATTGGTTAGGGAAACTATGAATGGTATATAGTAAATTTGAATGTAAATCATTCAAGTGAAATAAAATGAAGTTTGTTTTTGGATAAATTGGAATGGGTTAAAATCTTGGTAAGTGGATTTGTGTATAAATGTAAGTGAGTTATCATAGAAATGCAAATGTAACAAATTGAAATGAAATTTGCTTGGTGAATCAATTTGAAAATGGGGTAGAATATGAATGGAACATAGCAAAACTTGTATATATAATCCTTTGTGTAAAATAACTTGGAGTTTGGCATTAGAAAAGGAACTTTGTATATGCTTTAAAATATGATTTACTTATGAAATCATGCAAAGTGTTGTTTAGGATGTAAATAGATATGCTTGGCTTACATTTATATTGGAAATGTTGTTAAAATGTTCATATCTTTAAAAACTGATGAGTTTGTTGAGTAATACAGGTACGGAAGGCGATCGATAGAGTTGGAGCGTGTTTATGCATTATATATTAGCCGCTTGCTTTAAAAATTTGCTAAAAAGGTACGCCTACGCAAATATAATTGGGAAATGATATATATATATTGTGATATATTTTGGTTACCGACTGTGTGGGTCGATGTATATATATTTATCTGTATCGCGATATCGCGAAAGCTCCTCCGTGCAGGGGAGACTCTGCCAAAAATTTTCGGAAATTTTGGGAGTTAGAAATTTTTTAATCAACTTGGAAAGTTGTTTTTAAGATAATATTAAAACAAAAGCTTTTAGGTAAATAAAGCATATGAGTTTGGATTTGAGCTAAAGGGTTTTGGGAAGTGTATATAAGTTTTAACTAAAGAAGTTTTGGTTAAGTTAATGAGTGTAGGAGCATTTGTTTCATTAGCGACAAGTTGATTTCAAGTAACAATTGGAAACAAAGGATTTTGGAATAGAAATTGAAACTAGCCGTTTTGATTTGAAACTAAAGATTTTAGGTAAGGTGAATTTGGATTTTCACCACGTAAGTTGGGTAAGTAAGTGGGTTTAGAAGTATTTTCTACCCTAGCAAATTTCGGGGATGAAATTTTTATAAGGGGGGAGGAATGTAACGACCCGAAATTTTGGGTTGCTAAATTTGAACATTTAGTTCATTTTAAATGATTATATGGGTTTCAGATTGATTTTGAAACTAAAAAAAAAAAAGAATTGGTTTAAATTAAGCTAACAAGTTAGAATTTCTAATGTGGACATTCAATTTGAAATTGAATAGTAATAATTAATATTGGACTGAGAATAAATTGGGAATCTAGATGTAAATAGAGATAGTGATGGTTCTAGAATTTAATTTTAGCCTATTTGGTCATTAAAAGTGCGGTTGGATTTTTAGATGGATTTCAAAGTTAATAAGTTATTATTGGGAATTTTATATTAATTTAATAATGGATTTAATATTATTAAAATGCAATTTAATCGGATTTTGGTCTGGAATGAGCCAGAATGATTTTTAATGTGATTATAAATTTTATGTAATTTATTATTGAGTTAGTAAAATTTTAAATGTAAAATTTTAAGCGTTTTCGACAATTTTGAAAATCGCTCGATTTAATAGACGAGTAAAAATAGCCTTCCGGGGCACAGTCTCGGAATTTGACGAAACCAGTTCCATTGAAGCCGTAATAGTTAGTTATTATCGGATTTCAATTTTCGTAGCAATCGGAGTTGTCGTTTGACCGTGGCAGCTTGAAACGCATCGAAATCGTTTTAATCGGTTTAAATTAAAATTGATCGTTTAATTCCGTAACTCACACATACAATCAAATTAGCTTCTGGAGCTTGTTCCATTGTGTCCGGAATGCGGAAAAACCTTAGAAACGCCTGTCGGCACGTGTGAATTGGAGTCTGTTTGTAAACGCTAGTTAAAACTGGATTTAATATTAAATTAATATATATATATATATATATATATATATATATATATATATATATATATACGTATATACTCACGCAAATCAGCCCAAACCCTAGACCATTTTCACCGGCCGCCACTTATTCATTTTCATGGCCGAAAATTCATTTTGTTTCCCCTCTAAAATCTCTTGATCCGTGCTCTAATTCCTGAAACTCTCTAAAGGAAGGTCGTAGATCATGGAGAGCTCTAGTCATCCAACGGTGGATCTTGAGCGTTGTCGCCGTATGGAGCCAGAATATGGATCGAAGTCACCGCCATTCGCACGCGTTTTCAGGTGAGAGGAGGGAGCCGAGTTCCACCATATTTGGGTCGAGCATGGAGGACGTGGTGAGCTTCATAGTGATGGCCTCCGATCGAGATGGATGGCTCTGTGGTGGTCGCGTGTGTAAACCCTAGAACTTGTTTTTGGGTTCGGCCTTGCACTGGAACGAACGACGTGAAGGAGAAAGCTTTTGAACGGCCGTGATTTCTCTATAGTATTGAACGGTTGAGGGTAAAGGAAATTAAAATAAAATAAATTGTTTTATTAAAATTTATTTACAACCTTTGAAAATGAATATCTCTTACATTGATTGTCAGAATTCAATGAAACAAGAGGTTACAGAATCGCAGCAACGCGCTCTACGCTGCAGCGCAGGTCCGGTGACGATCGAAGCCAGTGGAAATTTTTGATTAAATCGAACGACTCGGTTTAATTTAAAACTTCAAACGCTCACCGAGACTCAATGTGAGTTATTCTCACTCACATCTGGATGCTAGCTAATTTAAATAGTAAATATTTAAATATCTATGTGATTGGTTGAATATAATTGTTGTTATCAGTCTGGATTGATATTTATATACATGATGTGCTAATATTTGTGGATGCAGGGAAACAGGTTGAAGGGATCCAACTGGATTCCTCACAATATAGGAATTATTTTTATATAATTGATGATGTATCTCATTCGTATTCTGCGTTAGCTAAATTTAGAATTCAGTATGTCATGAGATAGTTTAATAAATAATAATCTGGAATATTCAATAGAAATAAAATAAATTGGGGTTTTAAAGAAATTATTGAATAAAGAATTTAAGGGATAAAATTTGGAATTTGGTTTGAATGAAGAATGGAAACTTGTAAATTTGGAATTATAAATGAAGTGGAAAATTTATCAATTGATAAACAGAAAGTATGGATTTCTAGTGATAAATTCTATAAGAAGTTATAAATTGTTGTAAAATAACGATGGGCTTATTTGATAATATAATGTTTTCCTGGAAATTTAAAAATGTTTTAAAGAAGCTTTTCAAAATATAAATTAGCAAAAATATAAATTAGCAGTGTAAATGTATATTAGAATATTTTAGAAATACTATTTTAAACCGTTGGAATTTAAGTAGGTGTTTATTTAAGTGATTTCTTAAGTATGATTTTCATTAACTAAATTTATAATAGTTTTATTTAAAAATATTTTAAGGTATACTTTGGAAGTGAATTTCCGAAAATGGAAAATGTGTTTAAAACTTCAAAGGGAGTTTATTTTATGCATGGCAACAAATTTACAATAATTAAACATAAATCTGAATTGAAATAAATCGAACGAATTTATAAGAAGTATTTTTCTAGGTTGTTGAGTGGAAATGAGTTTCCCTGGAAAACCAAGTTTGAGTTTTCAACAGATTTTATTAAAAGAAAGTTCAAAGTTCAAACTTGTTTAAAAGAGTGTTTTGAATTTTTTTATTTAAAGTAACTAATTTATAAATTAGCAATAGTGATTTTTTGCGATTACATTAGTAATTATTTTTATAAATGGTTTTATTTAAAGGCTAGTTTTGACCTAAGTTATTTGAAATTAGTATTAGTCCTTTTACAACTCTACTTTTAAATTTAGTTTAACAAAACCCTTATATACAATCAAAGTTTATATCATAATACATATTGAAATTATATTTTTGAGTAACAACTAGTAGTAAATTTCCATATTTTAAAGTATATTTCAGTATAAAATGTTTTAACTGTTTTAAATCTAAATGTTTTGAACCTGGTTATTTTCCATGGGAATAAATGGTAAAGGATTTACCTTGTAAAAGAAGAATTTTGGGAAATTGTTTTCAAATGAGCTTTGAAAATTTGGAAATATATCTTGTAAAGATATTAGAGGCAAACAAATAATGTGGAAATTATTTATTGTGTGATGGATGTTTGTGAATATGAATTGATAGTTAAATCACCGACTATCAATATTGGACAAATGCGCTGATCGTTTCGAAGAGACCGAGATCGAGATTTATTTCTCGAAAACCACTTCGATCTGGTTTGTATGTTTCGTGGAAAAACGTGTTCAGAGTCGAAGATGGAGAAGTGAAGTGCAAGGGCTAGTCGCTACGAATCCTGAGGATATTTCCAAAATGGATGTAGTAGGAGTAGTGCCTTCGGTTCCGTTCGAACCAGGGACGGACTTGTATGGACGAATGGTTTCGGAACATCGTCAGGAGGGCGAAGGGCATTCTAAGTGAAACGTTCTAAAAGGTAACGCTTTGCCTCAAGCCTCATCAAATGGGAATGACTGAAAATCAGGGGATATGCAGCAAGGCTTCGTGGGTAGCCCCCACTTGAGAGTAAGGTCATCCCTTTCTAGATGTCCCTTTTTATTTCGGCTTAGTGGGCAGTTGCTGATCCCAACCGCGGGGTGATCTTATTCGGAACTGTCCAGTAAGAGATCGGTCCGGCCTTGTGTTGCAGGGGATCGGGAGTGGTCCTCGGTACGGTGATCTAGACCCCATACTGTGACAGGTGGTACCCCAGTGCCTAGTCATTGTTGGAAATCCATTCTCCCTACATGCCTTGTACGAGTTTTGTTTGTATTACCCACTCTGTGCCTAGTAGCTGGAATTTAATAGATGTAACGATTTCGGCTATTTTATAAGTATTTGTATATAGGCCCTATTATAATATCAGAGGATTTCTATAAAAAGTGTTTTAGCTATCGTAAGGTAAAAACCCGGCATGTTTATTTGTGGCGTGGTCTTACGAGATGCTTTTGTTTTCAAAGGATCTTTGAAACTTTAATAATCAATATGGGTGCATTATTATCAGCTGGTATTCGAGACTGACTCGGGTGTTATTTCATTATAATGCTCGGGTCAGACCGAGTATTATTTGTTCAGGACAAGATGCTATGGAGCAAGAGAGGAGCTGGAGTCCGAGACGTATTATCAGTACCTATATATATTCCGCTGCTGTGATTGTATGGATTTGTCTGACTGGTAAATATTGTGTGTATGAGATACTCTGATGATATGATGTATAAAACAGTTATAGATTTCATTTTATGTAAAATTCTATATTTACTATTATATTTTATTCCGCTGCGACTGTGAGATTCTGATATTGTTTAGTTCCTTCTTCTTCTATCTCTTCTTCTTTAACCCATAATGGTTCATATTTCTGTTCCGTTTGAGTTAATTGATGAAGAATAGTGTTGACTCAAGGGGTACGGATTTGCGGGCTGTTACAGCTTTCGCTAAGGTCAAAACCATATTCTGTTACCAAAAGCTAACTTCTTGCTTTGTTTTACTTAAAGCTTTCAACACAGTTGAAACATATGCTTTCAAAAAGATTTTTATAAATGGCTTTCGAAGAAGGTTGCTATATTATGTAAATGGGTAATTTTTCTTTAAATAAGAGTGTTCAAAAGGATTGGCTCTGACCTAGTCGAAACCCAGCCGCTATTTTTCTTTCTAGTGTATTGAAGCCATCAATGCCTTCCAAAGGTTATCTCTATTTTAACCTAAGTTAAGCCACTTCCTAAATGCTTTTGAAAGGGGTTAAGGGTTTCGAATGCAATGGAGTCGAAAGGGGTTTCGACTCTATCTTTCGATGTTTTAATTTAAAAGGTTGTTGCTTTTGACTAGATAGTTCCGCCACCATCAACTTTTTAATTGGTTTCCGTAATGTACTTTCGTATATAACCATATTGACCCAAAGAATGTTTTTAAAGAGCAAACCCAATGCTTTTGAAATAGTACTTTTAATTATTTCAAAGCTATGTTTTAAGAATGTTTTAATACCATCAAACAATTGGTTTCGAAAGAGAATATTTAACAAAGGCTTCAAAATGTATGTTTATTACGTTTTGAAAAGAAGTTTATGCTTTCGACAAAAATCATCCAGAGGTTTCGAAAGAGATGTTTTAAGATTTCAAAACATAAACCCATTCTCAATTTAAAGGAATAACCATGGCATAAGTAAACAAAGGGTTTTGAGATGAAGAAATTTTCATTGATTATATAGGTTAAAGGTTTTAACAAGTAATATATAAGGAAAATGATTAACCACAGGTGATGGTATTATTTGTTGTTATGAATACTTCTTCATATACTTGTTCACATTGTTATTGACCCATAATAATATTTTGGGAAAGGCAGAATAACTATCTAGGTTGATCCAGTAGTGAATATAATATAAGAAACGTTAAAATCTAAATTGAAGATATTGGCAGGGGCCAACAGGTTCATAGTCAGCCCATGAAAACTATGATTGATGTTGGCAAGAGCCAATAGGTTTATATTTAGCCCATGAAACTATATCCAGATTAAGATATTAACAATTAGTCAATAAGTTCATAGTTAGCCCATGAAAACTAGGATAAGAGAAAATATATTGGAGTTACCAAGAGGTTCTTAGTGATCCCATAAAACTATGAAATTGGACAGATAGTCCATAAACATTTAATAGGTTAATAGTAATCCTAGAAACTATAATTAAGACAGGTAGTCTGAATGAATGGGGATGAGTAATCCAGATTTGATTTGCTTGTTTTTCATATCATCGTAATGTTTTAACCATTGGGGATGCATGAGCAGAGTATATGGTGTTATAAATGTTATAGGATACTAGTGAGGGGAAAACCAGTTCCGCTAAGCAGGGTGATGTCACTAGATATCTAAATTGTTTGAGATGGTAAATTATTATTTATACCAGTCTTTGTATCTCACTCGAAGTTTTTGTTTTCTCCTTAAACTCTCAAGTACTCAATTGATTTTGAGTAGGGTGAGAGTTAAGGTTTCCAGGTATTCTTTTAGATGAATAAAGCTTCCGAGGATGTGTAGGAGGCAATCTTGTTATTAGAGTTCTTTTATTTCCGTTGTGTGTTTTGATTGCAAAGGAAAAAAAATTCTTGCCTTATTATATACTCTGATCAACCAAGGGGGTATCTTCATATGTCGCTCTTGGCGTATTTTGTAATAATTATATCTTATCTGAACGTGGTATGCGAACTGGGATTATGTATTTTGAAATGGAATGTGAAATTTGTTTGTTGTTTAAAATTTTCTGTATTCTTATGTTTCTGTGTATCAATGTATCAAATATCACTGTTTGGTCGTCGAGGATTAATAATTATGGATGACTACAGCATCCATAGCGTTAATTTTGGGCCTCCAAGTAGGGGAATGTTACAAGTTGGTATCAGAGGATAAGTTTATGAAACTTTAAAAGAGATTAAACCTAAAAGATTTCTACATAATCTAATGAATCAGATAATAAGATTGGGTTTTAGGTTAACGCTATAGTAACGTACTTGTATTTGATATATATAGTTATATATAAGTACGTATTTGCCGCTCTCTTAGATCGTTCTTCTATATCTTTCTAAAGCTCGTATGCAGATTTATGAGAAATGAGATATAGAGACAGGAAACAGAAGAGGAAATCTCCGTGGAGGAAGCACCATAACTAATGGAAATGCTCGACCCACTACTAGGAGGAACCCAGGTCGACCAGCTAATGCTAATAATCAAAATGCTGATGCCAATGTAGGTGCTGGAAATCCACCAGTAGATATGGGGACGATGAATAATTTTTTGTTGGTTTGATGCAAGCAAGAGCTACTGCTAGTGTTGCTGGATATGTAGGAGGAGCTAATCATGTGGCTCCAATTGGGAATAATTATGCTTTGTAGAGTAGAGATTACACCAGTTCGGGTAGGAAGCCATCGTTGGAAACGGAGAGTGCCGTAGAGGTCCAGAATTGGATGTAGCATTGTAAGCGTGTATTTATTGATTTGGGTCTGAATGATGGGAAAAAGAGAAGGTTGGCCTCTAGACAGTTGCAGGGGTTAGCACTATATTAGTGGAATAGTGTCACTGCAAGAGTTCCAGAAGAGAGGTTAACTTGGACTGATTGTATATCGAGATTTGAGAAAAAATTTGTATCTGAGTTTGCAAAGTCAGAACTGATGAGAAAGTTTATGGATCTAGTTCGAGGAGAGATGTCAGTTATCAAGTATGCTACTAAGTTTGAAGAGTTGTCTCGATATGGATATGCTACTATAGATACTGACATCAAAAGGAATGAAAGGTTCATTCGAAAATTGAGGCCCAAGCTTGCTTGAAAGACCATGACACATATCCGTGATCCTCGTAATATAATGGTGAAGATGGTCATTCGCCATGAAGAGTTACTAGTTGATTTCGCTAAAGAAAGACCAACGGAAATTCAGAGTTCTCAAGGTAAAAAAAAGTTCTTTAAAAAGAAGGAAGCATACAAGGGATACTGCTAAGAGGTCAAAGGCTGAGGTAGTTTGCTATAAGTGTGACAAGAAGGGTCACTTTGCGAATGAGTGCCGGTCAAGAAATGGGAAGAAAGCTGCAACCAAGAAGAATGTGAAGTGCTTCAATTGTGATCAAGTTGGGCATTACAAGAATCAGTGTCCAGAGCTAGTTAGGGAGAATAAAGGAAGAGTTTTTGTTATTGGACCAGCTAGGCCTACTGTAATAGATAATGGAAAGACTGTGATGGAAGGTACGCTCTTGATTCAAAATATACCAGTCAGGTACTTTTCGATATCGGTGCATCACATTCATTTATATCTCAGTGTTTGGTTGATAAATTATGCTTAGAACCCATCTACCTTATTACTTCCTTAAGGGATGCAAATCCAATAGGAGGGTATGAAACTCTAGGGTGGAGATGTGACCAGTTAGAGCTTGACTTACTAGGTCATAAGTTTGCATGCAGTTTGCGTGTTATTGATTTCGTAGATTTTGAAATTATTTTGGGTATGGAATGGTTGGGTGGGTATGAGGCTGGAATATTTTTCTAGGATAAGGAAATATCACTGAGACACGCTGATAGCCATAAACGAGTGATATTCTCGGTAGGGAATACTAACCATAGTGCTGGTGCTTTGCTTAATGCTATGGAGGTAGGAAATGGGCTAAGTCAGGTCTAGGTAACAAGAGAGTTTGCAGATGTCTTTGAGCTAGTCACAGGACTACCACCGAAATAAGTAGTTGAGTTTCGTATAGATCTTATGCTCGGAGCTGAACCTGTGAGTAGACCACCTAGTAGGATGACATCCACTGAGATGAAGGAATTGAAGGTGCAACTAGTGGATCTTAAAGGAAGGAATTTTATCAAACCAAGCAGTTTGCTTGGGGAACGGCTGCGATGTTTGTGAAGAAACCAGATGGGTCGTTAAGGATGTGCATTGACTATCGTAAGTTGAACGGAAGGATGATTAATAATAAGTATCCTTTGTCCAGAATAAATGATCTTTGATCAATTGAGTGGAGCCAATGTGTTTTTCCAGTTAGATTTGGCAATGGGTTTCCATCAATTAAGAGTGGCGGAGGACAATATTCCTTTGACAACATTCTAAACTAGTATGGTTTATATGAATGGTTGGTGATGCCATTTGGATTAATGAATGCACCTTCATTCTTTGTAGATTTGATGAACCGAGTTTTACGAGAGTGTTTGGATAGGTATGTGCTGGTGTTTATAGATGATATTCTAATCTACTCTAAGGAGAAGAGAGGGCATGAAGTTCATCATAGAGTGATACTTGAAATGCTGAGGTAGAATCAGCTAAAGGCGAAGTTTACCAAGTGTCATTTCTGGAAGAAATGACATTAAATTTCTTGGTCATGTGGTTTCAGAGAAAGAATTTCCAGTCGATCCTGATAAGATCGAAGCCATGAATAATTAGAAGAGACCAAAGACGGTGACTGAGATCATGAATTTTCTTAGACTTGTTGGCTACTACTAGAGATTTATTAAGGATTTCTCATGGATAGCAACGCTTATAACTAAGCTAACCAGGAAGGAGGTGAAAGTTGTTTGGTCCGACAAATGTGAGGAAGCATTCCTTAAGTTAAAGCATTTATTGACCAATGCACCTGTGTTAGTAGTTCCAGAAGGAAACCAAGGATTGGTGGTGTATACTGATGCATGTGGAATGGGATTGGAGAAGTATTGATGCAGAATGGTAAAGTTATTGCCTACGCATAGAGGAAGGTTAGACTGCATGAAGTTAGATACCCTACTCATGATTTGGAGTTGGCGGCAGTGATCTTCGCGTTGAAGATATGGAGGCATTATCTCATAGGGTAGAGGTTTGAGCTTTATACCGATCATAAGTATTTATGGTATTTATTCTCTTCGAAAGGAGTTGAATATGTGGCAGCAGAGATGGCTGGAGTTTTTGGCTGCATATGATTTTGGTATAGAGTATACACTAGGAAAAGATAATAAGTAGCAGATAGTCTTAGCAAAAAACATTAGAATGTGGTGCTAGCTATGTTGGCGGAGTGGAAAGGTTTAGAAGCTTTAGTCAGTTGTGATGTGCAATTAAGATCGACGTTGGTTCTAATCGAAGTTCCACCAGGTTATCTTGTTTAGAATTTCGACCAATATCATTGAGAAAATTGCTTCTAAGTAGAAGGAGGATCCAGCGTTGGCTGAGAGAATCAAAAGGCTTGAGGTTGGAACTGAGATCGATGATCTAAAGTATTTTAGCCTTGACCAGAGAGGATGGTTGAGAATGAAGGGACGATTGTGTGTTTCGAATATTGAGGACTTGAGGAATGTATTTCTTAGAGAATGTCATCGATCTAAGTTTACGATTCACCTTGGAGGGACCAAGGTGTATCAGGATATGAGGAGGAGCTTCTATTGGGAAAGTATGAAGAGAGATGCTAGCTTGTCATTTAGGCAGTGTGAAAACTGTTAATAAGTAAAAGCCGAACATAAAAAACCGAGTGGGTTGCTTCAACCTTTAGAGATTCTAGTTCGGAAATGGGATTCAATATCCATGAATTTTATAGAGGGGTTGCCAAGGACATAGGGGTAATGAAAGTATATGGTTATGGTGGACAAGTTGACCAAGAGTGTTCATTTCATTCCAGTTAGGTCAACCAGGACGACACTTGTTTTAGCTAAGTTGTTCCAGAAGAACAAAGTTAGACTGCATGGAGTTCCTAATAACATAGTCAGTGACAGAGATGCTTTGTTCACTTGTGAATTTTGGAAGAATCTACAGGAAGTGATGGGTACCAAGCTTAGTATGAGTACTGCATATCATCCTCAAACAAATGGACTGATGGAGAGAGTCAACAAAGTACTCGAGGATCTACTGAGAGCTTGTGTATTGGAATTTGATGGATCTTGGGAAGTTGGCCTGCATTTGGTTGAGTTTTCCTATAATAATAGCCATCAGACTAGTATAGGAATAGCGTCGTTTGAAGATTTGTATGGAAGACCATGCAAATCACTAGCATGTTGGTTGGAAACTAGAGATAGATTAGTCTTAGGTCCAGACTTGGTTAGAGAGGCATCATAAAAGATTGAGTTAATCTGAGGAAGGAAGAAAGAAGCTCAGTCCAGACAGAAGAGTTACGCAGATAAGATGCGTAAAGACCTAGAATTCATGGTTGGGGAAAAGGTTTTCATTAAGGTATCACCTATGAAGGGTGTGGTACGATTTGGAAAGTTAGGGAGGTTAGCCCCAAGATATGTTGGTTCATTCTAGATTACAGAGTATTGGAAAGCTCGCATACAGAGTAGAGTTGCCGAGAAATATAGCAAATGTCCACAATGTATTTCATGTGTTTCATCTCCGCAAATATGTGCATGATCCAGAGACTACTATCCCTTAGATAGGGTTGGAAGACTTAGTGGTAGAGCCTAATTTGACTATTGTTAGACAACTAGTTCGGGTTGTAGTTAGAGATGAGAAAAGATTACGGAACAAGACAGTCAAGATGGTAAAAGTTCAGTGGAGCGACAACGAGAAGGAGTGTACTTGGGAGACAGATGACAGGATTAGAAAAACCTATCCTGATCTGCTTTGAAGGTATGTCTATATTAGATTTATATAGATAATCACTAGTCAGATAGGCTAGTATGATTGTTATATTTATTAGGAGTCATTATAGAAGATTATAGTGTTTAGTATTTAGTCCTTATTGAATTTCGAGGAAAAAATTCTTTAAGGAGGGAGCCTTTAACATCCCTAATTTTTGATAAAATTATTCAGGAAATTTAATTAGATAAATTAAATAGAATAATGTTGATAAGAGGATTTATATTTGAATAAACCCTATATAGGGCCATGTTTATTAACGAAGCATATGGGCTTTAATTAGGTTATTAGATAATTAAATTACACATGGACATATTAGTAAAATAGCCACTTCATTATACACAGCTATACACCTCTCATTCTTGTCTATTCACATTCATATTTACCAAAACAAAAAAACAAACGCACGAACCCTAAGGAGCCGACCATTATCAAAGAGGAAGTTTACAATCTAAAGCTAAAGATCAAAGTTAGGAAGGATTAATCAACAACAAAATCTCAAATTCCTCATCATATCTAAGGTGAATAATAATTTTATACCATCTCTATTTTATTCTATGATTATATGTTTTGGATTTACGATTAAATTCGTATTTATGTTGAGATGGATGATGGTATAGTAGAATTATATTATGTTTGATTTATTTTAATTCAATGACATATGAGTTTGCATGGTTTTGATGTAAAAACGAGAGTCTATGATTTTAGTATGCCATGGAAAAAAATTTATGTTAAGTAAAACATAATTTTGGAGATGGGTTTTAATTTTCAGAATTTTCCGAGCTATAGAAAATTTATTATGAATTTCTAAAGGAAAATATTATATGATTGGGTTTAAAATTCATTTCGAGTATTTCAAGAAGAAATTGGGCTTGAAATTTTAGTATGTTTAATTACATGATAAAATTGAATTTTTGCGATTTTTGGGGATTTTACCAATTTATTTATTAAGGGAAATAAATTATTTCAAGAGAAGGACTTATCTGCAAATGTTGGTTTTGTAACTGGAAGGGCTTAACCGTTTAAATTTATTTAGAATTATATTAGATAAATGCGGCGGTTTAATATTAAAGCATCTAAAAAGTTTTAAAGTAACCAATCAAGAAATTACAACTGGCAGGTTAGTTATAAAGTAATGGCCATATTTAGCTATAAATCAGTGTTTTTAGGAAAAAAATGAAATTATACCTATTTCGGAAGTACCTTTTGACTCCTTTACTTCTGCTCCATCATAATCGAAACCATCCTAGTCGGAACCCATATAGTAGAAACCGATGCATATGGTATCAAGGGTATTGGTACGAAGTGAATTAGAGAGTAGTGGAAGGTAGGGTGTCGAAAGTAATGCTTTCGTTAGGGTCGAAGCCATATTCTCTTTCCAAAAGCTAAGTTCTTGCTTTGTTTTACTTAAAGTTTTCGACCCAGTCCAAACATATGTTGTCGAAAAGGTTTTTATAAATGGCTTTCAATGAGGTTGCTATGTTATGTAAAGGGGTAGCTTTCGAAGGGGTACTTTTGCTTTAAATGAGAGCTTACGAAAGGATTGGTTTTGACCTAGTCGCTATTTTCCTTCCGAGTTTATTGAAGACATCAATGCCTTCGAAAGGTTTCTCTGTTTTAACCTAAGTTAAGCTACTTCCTAAATGATTTCAAAGGGGTTAAGGGTTTCGAAGGCAATGGAGCTAAAAGGGGTTTCGACTCTATCCTTCGATGTTTTAATTTAAAAGGTTGTTGCTTTCGACTAGATGGTTCTGCCACCATCAACTTTTTTCCCAAAACAAATTTTTAATTGGTTTTGGAAAAGACACTTTCATACATAACCATTTTGACCCAGAGAATGTTTTTAAGGAGTAAATCTAATGCTTTCAAAAGGGTACTTTTAATCATTTGAAGCTATGTTTTAAACATAGTTTTGATACCATCAAACAATTGGTTTTGAAAGAGAATATTTAACAAAGGCATCGAAACGTATGTTTATTATATTTTGAAAGGAAGTTTATGTTTTCGATGGAAATCAATTGGAGGTTTCGAAAGAGTTGTTTTAAGATTTCAAAACATAAACCCAGTCTCAATATAAAGGAAAAAGCATAGCATAAGTAAACAAAGGGTTTTGAGATGAAGAAGTTTTCATTGATTATAAAGGTTAAAGGGTTTAAACAGGATATATATAAGAAAGATAATAAACCATGGGTGATGGTATTATTTGTTGTTATGAATACTTCTTCATATACTTATTCACATTGTTATTGGCCCATAACAATATTTTGGGGAAGGGTAGAATAATCAGCTAGGTTGACCCGGTAGTGAATATAATTCAAGAAATGTTAAAATCTAAATTAAAGATTTTGGCAGAGGCCAATAGGTTCATAGTTAGCCTATGAAAACCATGATTGATATTGGCAGAGGCCAATAAGTTTATAGTTAGCTCATGAAAACTATATCTGGATTAAGATATTGACAGTTAGTCAATAGGTTCCTATTTATCCCATGAAAATTAGGATAAGTGAAAAGATATTAGAGTTGCCAATAGGTTCTTAGTGATCCCATGAAAACTATGAAATTGGACAGATAGTCCATAAACATTTAACAGGATAATGGTGATCCTAGAAACTATAATTGAGAAGGGTAGTCAGAATGAATGGGGATAGATAATCCAGATTCGATTTACCTGTTTTGCATATTATCATAATATTTTGAAATACTGTGTTTTAACCATTGTGGATGGAGCGCAATATATAGTTTTATAAATGTTTTAGGATACTAGTACGGGGAAAACCCATTCCTAAATGGCGTGGTCTCACTAGATTTCTAAATGGTTTGAAGTGGTAAATTGTTATTCATACTAGGCTTTATATCTGACTCGAAGTTTTTGTTTTCCCCTTAAACTCTCAGGTACTCAATTGATTTTGAGTAGGTTGAGAGTTAAGGTTTCCATGTGTTCTTTTAGACGAATAGAGCATCCAAGGACGTGCAAGACAAGCTTGTTATTATAGTTCTTTTTTTTTCGCTGTGTGTTTTGATTATAAAGACAAATTTGTTTTCTTACCTTATTATATACTCTGATCAACCAAGGGGCATCTTCATATGTCGTCATTGGCGTATTTTTGTAATGATTATATCTTATCTGAATGCAGTCTGCGAACTGGGATTATGTAATCAATTTGGAATAATTAAAATGGAATGTGGAATTTTTTTGTTGTTTAAAATTTTCCGTATTCTTGTATTACTGTGTATCAGTGTATCTAATACCGCCATATTTGGTCGTCAAGAATTAATAATTATAGATGAATGCAGCATCCGTAGCCGTTAGTTTTAGCCTCCAAGTAGGGGGATGTTATCGTTTCAATCTTTGGAAAAAGTCATGTTGGTATTGTAAATATAAAGTCATAAGAGCCATATGCAATTCATAAGTCAAATCGTAGTCAAATGACTTATTTTCTTGTAATATGCTATGCAAAATTCATAGTTCAAGTCCTTATGTGCAAAAGGTCACAGAAGTACAACTGACTCTAACATCCCCAATTCAATTTAGGGTTACAACTTTTAAAATGTAAAAAAGTGATGAGAAGAATTCGCCCCTTCCAAATTTCCATTGGATTCGTATTTATATGGGTGGAGGAAGGTGGCCTAGCTACTATGTATCCTTAGACATTGTTGTTTTTCGGCATCCTTTATTGCGTTGTTGACATGTGGCAATATTCTTCACATTGGTGACTTACAACATCCCTCTTCACATTAATGATTTACAACATCCTTCAATATTCTTATGAAATATGGCATCCTTATTTACATTGCTGATTACGATATTACTTTAAGCATTGATGACTCATGGCATACTTTTCTAGATTGATTATTTACGACATCTTTGCTTTATTGACGGTTTATGACATCTTTGCTATATGGCGATTTAGGGCATCTTCTACAACTTTAGGCATCCGATATCCTTGATGACATCATCAAAATTCGACATCCCTCGCATTTGTTGATATTCGACAATCTTCTTGGTCCTGATGAAATTCAAAAAATCTGTTCATATTGATGGCAATGACATCTTTATGCGGCATTGTTGACAACTGCGAGCATTCGACATCTTTTATACCATTTAAAGCTCGGCATTCTTTGCTGCTTATATGGTTCGAAACCACTTGACGCTTTACGAAAATTATAATTGTAAAGGCCAACACTCACAGAGTTTCGTTATATCCTCCTTATAGTTATATGTTCGATGCCTCTCAACGATGCGGTATCCCTCAATGATACCATCAAGTTCGATGATCTCGCTGCTATGGTCCTGTACAAAATTTTCTAAGTTAGCCAATTGTTCAAATTTCGATACTCTTGTATCTCATCATCCTCTCTTAGGTTCGTGACACCTTTTTTTATTGAAGTTTGACATCTTATTAATGTTGCTTAAAGTCGGATATCCCCGATTAAAGGTTCCACTACTTTCGACATCTTAAATTTTGAAATGCCTCTTACATATTGGGCATCTTTATTTGTAGAAACAATTGCCCATCTAGTGTAGAGGAAATGTTGACTTTTTAGATCAACACTTCGATATTGATGCTTGCTGCCTTGATAACCACGTTGTCGCCTATTGGCATTCCATGTAAATCTTGATCATTCATTCAAATTGAAATTAATGGTTCTCTTTAGTCCTCTTTCTTTCTGTAAATACTCATCTTCATCTTCTTCTTACTTTTAACTAAATATTTAAACTTGCGATAGAAAATTTTAATTTCCATTTCAACTCAAGAAATATTCAACTTTTTGGTTATTCATGCTCGATCCCAAGGTTTGATTTTTATTTCTAGTTGATTTAGATGCAAGATTAAAGAGGGATCTTTGATTTTAATTCTTAGATTAAGGTTTAATTGGAAATTTTTATGGATTATCTGGAAATTAATTGAAACATTATACTTAGTATTTTGAATTCGAATATGGATTGCATTATTTGCTTTTAATGATTGATGGAGGTTAGATAGCTGTTATTTGAAAGCTTTTTAGGACAACTTTCTAAAGTCTTGGCAAATTTGACATCTATTTTAGATTTTGACACCCAATTAAGATTAACTGTTAAAAACTCGTCATTCCTTGATTTGCTAACCTTTCAAAATTCGATATATAATTTTAAGTTCAATATCTTAATAAGGTTTCACTTCTTAATTATTTGTTTCTTAATTAATTAGAAGTTTAGTTTTCCATTTAGAAATCTGACAACTATTTTGAAGGATGGTTTCATTGGTTATAAACTCGACATCATAATGAGCCAATACCATCTTTCAAATTTGATAACTACTCAAAAAGTTGATGTGCATGCTTCAAATTCGATATCTTATTTGAATTTGATACGGCGTCATGAGTTATCAAATCGTAGATTCATAAAATGCTTTATTTCCGACACCTTATTAATTCGTTAAATGGTCAGAGTATATGTAAAATAATCTAACCTTACCCATTATTTTTAAATTCAGCAACCTTATAAATTCAATATTAGATTATTTATTAGACCTCCTATTATAATTTTTATAACACGCTATTAGTACGATCCTTTAATTAGGCCTTAATGACCAGTAACACATTTGACATCATGTTATAAGTCCAATTGTCGTTAATGAATTTTTGATTGATTTTAAATTTCTCTAGTATTCTATAAACTCGAGATCTTATTATAATTCATCATCTTGGAATTGACTATTTGATAGATTATTAACTTATTATGAACTTTATAGCTAACCTTGGTCTTGACACTTCACCATCATGAACTAGATTGGTTTTTTATTTAATCAAGCACTCATTAATTAAGCATTCGGGCCTTTATTTTAGGATCTATGAGTATTTCAAACTTTATAAAATATGTAGTACTTCCCTGATTTTGTGTAATATCACCTGGTAGAAAAATGGATAGCAGAAGTCTGATAAAATTTCCAAGCCTTCTTCCTCTTCGAAGAAGGGAGATTATAAGCTCAACCGGTCTTTCATAACTACACAGTAAGAAGTAGATTCTATCCTTCGATAATTCAGAATTGCAAACATAGAAGCCATGGCTACTGGTCCATCTAGTAGGATAGATAGTCCTCAAGAGGGATTCTTTGCTTTCTCTTCTATCCATATCTGGCACTCGAGTTATCTTCCATTTCCTAAATTTCTCATACAATTCTTGGAACATTTGGGTATCACTCCAATTCAACTTACTCCCAATTCATATACTTATTTGAGCTACTTGGAGATACTTTCTAGGTAAATCAACCTCCCTTCACCTAGTGTTGAAACCTTACATTCGGTTGCAAATCTTGTAAAAGTAGGAGGGCAACTAGAGGGTTCTATATATTGCATTCTTCTTCAACCGAAGAGCATAGTTACCAATATGATTAATAAAGTGAGAGATTGGCAGAACTAATTCTTTTTGCTAGATGCTACACCCCTCGAATCAAAGGGTTTTTTCCGCTCCTTGTTGTTTATAACCTATTATATTTTTCTCTTATGACAATTATTCTCTTTCATAATCTATTTCCAAAGGAATTAAACCCTCCACTACCGTAACAATTACCACCTTGCACCAGGCTTCTAAGAGTATGGGAAACATACTCATACTTTTAACCGAAACTAACCTCCAAAAATACTCTTTAATCCTGGAAGCCAAAGGGTACTTGGAGATCTTCCTATGATTAAACTAAATTCCCATGGAAAGCGGGAGTTGGAGGTTGGCAGTCAAAAGGCTTTTTATTCTTCTTCCCCTATTCAAGATGATTCTTCGAGTAAGTTTATATCATAGTCGAACAAAGTCTCTTATGTAGGTGTCCTATAAATATTTCTTTGATTTAGGTTCATCTGCTATTGTTGTGGGTGCCAAGTTTAAGAAAATTCAAACCCGCGGTTCTATCATGGACGAATCAACTAAGTCCGCTACTGTTGGGAGTTCTATTTCTAAAGTTGTTGATGATGTAAAATGAAAAGTGTGTGCCAAAGCCTCAACTTATACTTCAATCCCCTCTTCGAATAAAAATCATAAGCTTGGGCAGGTCCAGACTTCCAATGTTGTTGCTGGGAAGTGGAATGTGAATGCTTCCCTGACTACTTAAGATCCTAGCATGATTAATTTAGGCTCTCCGGATCAGGATGTACAAGGATACGTAGAGGAGGTTCATACCCCAAACCCTTTACTAAACATCTCGCGTCCCGCTTCATTTTTGGGTTCTCAATGCTTGTTTAAGGAATTAGTTCTGACTCCTCTTCCCTATGATTTTCTTCCTTCGGAGACTTAAGCTCAAACTGCTCTAATGGGCTTTGATTATCTTATTCATTCTGTTGTTCAATCTCCAACTTTGGCTTCTCTGACGCCATTGCAGTCATCATTCTTTTCAACGGATTATCTTTATGTTCTTTATCAAAAACTTTTACTAGTACGTATCTTCTCATGTTTAGTTATTTTAGATGTTTAACTTGGTATATCCTTGCTTAACTTATGTCTATTGTATGTTTCGGTTGGCTAAGCATATGTTCTTTCTTTAACCGGCCTCTTAAGGGCCCTCTAATCAAATCGCTGAGCTTAGGAAGCAAGTTTCTTTGCTAATTGTTCAAGTGTCTGAAATTACGATAGAGAAGGATGATGTTGTTCTTGAGAAAAATAAACTTTCCTCCTCCTTTATTGAGGAAAAGAAAGTCAAACTGCCACTTGAGGAAAGTATGAAGACTTTAGAAAAAGAAAAGGTCGATATGGTTGGTAAGATAAAAAATTTAAAAAGCTACCTGGAAACCAGAGATGCCACTTTGATTTTTTCCAATAACATCATAAAGGATGCCAAGAAGAAAGTCGCTTTTTTTATGGATCAAGCTCTTACTAAGGTCACTGAAAAATGCTACGAAGATTAGGGAGAGCCGGCTTAAATGAAAAATTCAAGAGAAAGTTTGATTTATACTAGGGAGAGCCAAGTGACTGCTTCAAGATAAATTCCTTGAAGAAGAAGAAGATGTCAATCCAAATAAGTTGCTATCTTTTGATGACCCTCTTAACCCACGCTCAATGGAGGTGAAAATTCTGTTGAAGGGGAGGATTACAATGAATATGATGATAATGATGATGATGATCATGATGGTGGTGGCAGCGGCAACAGTCCAAAAGGACCAAGAGATGGGGGTAATGGATCTGATGGTCATGACTTATCAGCCCATGATGAAAATTTTCTTGACTTACCCGATCTTTAGGATGCTTCATATGAGGATATCCCTCCAAAAGATTCTACTTCCACCATTTCACATCCAAAGGAAAAGGTTCAAGTCCCGGCTTCTCAAGTTCCAGTCGCGTAGGTATAGAATTCATTATTTAAATGTTCTAAGTTATCCGCCAGCCATTAGTTACTTAGTTTATTGCTTTAATTAAAGGAAAGATCCAAATATTACTATGAGACTTTATATGAAAAGAGCGAAAGGGAGGTGCGTCGATTGAATAAAGAACTTGAAAGGGTAATCGAGGAGCACAATAAATTATCTGATAAGTATAGGTGCTTTTCTATTTATGCCATACAGTTAAGGAGCTTTTAAGAAAAACAAGTAGCCCCATTGTTGAAGAAGTCTCGCCTTCATCAGGAGATAGTCATAAGAAAAAATGCAGAGCTAACTACTCTCTTCTGGATGCCCATTAATGATAGGGATACTTTTGTTATGCACTATTGTGTAAAAGCCCCTGGACCACACTTATACACACACAAATATGGGTTGCATGGGAAAATTGGTTAAATCACAGATTTTTGAAATAGTTTAATATTTGAGTTTTGAATCCAAATGGTTTTGGGAATGGATTGGGTTTAAAATAAAAAGGATTTTGGAAAGGAATTTCAAAGGTAAAGTTATTTTTGAATAACCTGATTTATTTTGAGATTTGATTTAAAATTTGAATCCCAAATTTGAAATTAAATTCTATTTATGATTTAAAGGGTTATACAAGTTTATTTGCATTTTAAAACATTTTAAAAGTGTTGTTTTGGAACTTTAAATTTAAGCCAAAGATTTTAACTTGTATAAATGAAATCAGTTTTTCCCAAACCTATGTGTTTTCAAATAATAAAAGCTTTCACATAAGAAATGAACTTCCAATTTGTGTTAAAAGGATTCCAAGTCTAAAACGAAAATAGTTTTCCAAGTTATGAATAATCTTTGGAAATGAGTTCGAAAGCTATAAGTTAAATCTTTAATTTTAAAGATTTAATTGAGTTAATCCAAATTGAAATGGAAATATGTTTTGGAATCTATAAATAGATCTATGTGAAACTAGGTGAACTTTGTGAAATGAATCTTTTTGTTAAAAGATTTAGAATGGTAATTTGTTTAAACCATTTGAAGAAAAGTTTTCGATTTTATAAGTTGTGACTTAACTGAAATCCCATATCCATATATTTTTAAATATTGCGCTCATTATTCGGTTTAGCCAGGAGAGGACCTTGTGTCATATAGCCCATTCCGAATAGTGATACGACGTTATGAATTGCATTTGAAGACCGGTGTTGAAGACCGGGTGTCTTCAAGAATGTTAGGATAACCTATTGATTGTCTCTGCACCGAGTAGCTACGGTATAGAGATTCTCTAAGTGATGGAAAGTCGGATCGGGATTGTGGATACCCGGATTTGCAAGGGCTTCTTCGCAAGTGCCTTCGGTTCTGTTTGAACCCGGGATAGACTTGTGTGGTTGTATGTCCGACATTACACTTTGAGATATTAAATTGATCTCTATCAAATACATTTCTACTTGGTGGCGCAGAATTTATTCTCTTAGCTTAACACCCTTCTCTGAGACGTACGAGCTCAGAGGTTATGTAGTTGATATTTATCAGTGATATACTCCCAATTTGGTAGTGTGGCATGCTGAGTGTTGTTGTGTAACATTTGTTCAAAGCATGGCTTTGTATAAAGCGTAGCTTTGTGGACGAGACTACATCAGGACCTCACACCCAGGAAATGGTTGAAACAGGAAAGATGTGGCAAGGTTATAAGGGTCGCTCCCTTTAGGGTTTGTCATTCCCTTCTGGAAAAGGGTGGTATCATGGTATGGAGCCCAGATACTTCACTCATGTGGATACTGCAAATCTATTACTTTGTGATTGCTTTGTGCTTGTTGGTGTCGAGCGCTTGGATAAAGGTCCCAAAGGACTGGGGGATGGCACGCTCGAGTAGTAGTTACCTAGTTACAGGGGTAACCCGGCCTTATGTTGGCAGAGATCCGGTTAGGTTCTCGGAACGTCCCGCCAGAGGCGTACCCACGTGGCAGTTGGAAGTTCCTTAGCCTGACCATTTGTTGGAAATCCAATCTTCAATACGCGCCTTGTACGGTTTTAGTTGTAGAACTTGCCATTTACTTATGGTGGCACCCCACTGTTTAGATGGTAGCTATAGTAGGTATACGATACTGGTTGTATGTTGGCTAGGATTTATATTATACTTTCGAATGGTTTTCCTACACTATGCACTGGTAATAATATTAAAGAAATTTTCTCTTATCAAGCATATTTGACAATCATAAGGAGAAATCTCCTCCAATTCTGCGTTTTCATTGTGTGTGTGGCGGGAGGCCTTATGGTAGTTTCATTTTCCAAAAAGCAATGCGAATTTATTTTTAAATTCTTTTGTTGCTCGTTTTAAAAGACCAAATGTTTTTGTTTGCTCACACCAGTCTCACGACTGACCTGGAGTTTATTGTTCCTTTCCTAAACTCTGGGTGTGTAACGACCCCAAATTTTGGAATTTATTTTAATTAATAATTTATGTAAATTTTGGAATAAATTTAAATTTTGAATATTTAATTTGTATTTAAGTTGAATTTTTTTTCATGTAAGTAAAATTAACTATTAAAGTTAGAAAATAAATAAAATTAATAAGTAAAAGGATAGAAATAAAATACATTCACATATGAACACTTATAAAAGGAAAAAAACAAATAAAAGAAATTAGAATAGGAATACATATATAGGAGATAAAATATAAAATATGAAGCCAAGTAACATATTAATAAAATTATGGAAAATATAAGTAAACATATTAACTAAAATCTAACATTATAGAACTCATGTATATTTCAAAATATAAAACAAAAGAAAGAAACAAAATAAAATATATTTGTATATATATAAATTAAAGTCTATAACCAATAACTAAACAAAAGACAAAAAAAACAAAAAAAAAGGTACAAATCAAATACAAGAGCTTGTAAATTAAATCAAGCAAGTTAAAAGTCATCTCAGTAAACAAAATAATTAGAGTTAGAAAAGCAAAGGCAAGTAAGTTATGTTATGTACATATAGGAGTAAAAACAAACCTGGTAAAGCAAGTAAAATAATATACTCTAACCTGGAAAACAATACAGCAACATGTACTAAAGAAGAAAAATATAATATATTCAAAAATAAGATAAGTATGAAGACATAAAGGACTCATCCATTTAATGCAGCAACATACCTCTAGCCTACCAAAGATCTTCAGCCTCCATATAGAAATGTATCTCTGTCATATGTTGTACAAAATAATATATCCCCTGTACAAAATGAAGTATCAACCAGTGAGCCTTCTTTTCTATATCCATCATCCTCACTCAGTTTCGTCCACTCCAAACTAAATTTAACTGAAGCAAGTATTTTCTTCAAAACTAAAAAAAAACAATACAAAAATCAAAGCCAGAGGATTTAAAGAAGAAGTTTTCAACTTGCATTTCTCCAGCCTGTTCATTCTTTCTTTTGGAAAAACAAGGTGAGCAAACTACCTTTTTAATATTGAAATATGTTTATATTTTTGATATTGTGAAGAATGCATTGAACTGTATTGTTCATTGAGTAAACCTTTTATTTACCATCGGAGATCGGAGATCATCGGACTTGGGCCATCGGAAGCATGCGAGGCTGGCGGAGGTTCGGACGGAGCTGCGCGATCTCTGATGATCAGAGGAGGAAGAACGAAGCGGTTACGTGACGACGTTTGTTTCAGGTCTGGGTCAATTTGTTCGATTTTGAATTCGCTGTTGTTTTGAGTATCTGAGTGTTTGTGAGGCTCATAGAGATCATGGCTGATGTGTTGACGATCGCAGCTTGGATCGGAGGAGGCCAGAAGGGCGGTGCATGTGCACATGACTTTGGGATGTGTCAGTTGAAAGGAGTTGGAGAAGAAGATTGGCTCGGGGAAAATTTGAATTTATCTCGAAGTCGATCTCGGGGAGGATGTTGATTTACTCGGAGTAAACAGGAGAGGCTCGGGTTTGTATTTATTTTAGTTTGGGCTTCAGGCGATGGTTTTGGTTTATAAAAAAAAAACAAGTTTTCAATATAAACTATAAAGTCACATGATTTGGAATTTAATTTGTTTTGATTTGGAAAATTTATAATAGATAATTTTGTAATCAATTGTTAGATGTTTCATATGTAATTTAATGAAGATGTAATTAAGTACTTAATCAAAGGAAAAGGGTTTATCTTTACTTAATTAAGGTCTTGATTTATTAAGTATCATTGATTTGTATAATGTGATTAATAAAAGTTTAATTTATATAAGTAATAGTTAATTACTTAAATAATCAAGGTGATTCATTTATTAACTTGTAAATTAAAGGATTGGTTACTTAGTAGTTAAGATTTATTAATTAATGATTAAGGGATGATTAAGGTTAATTATTTTCATAATTAAGGGTAATTAATTAAAGATTGATTAATTTATAAAGGTGATTAAGGAATGATAATTAGTTGAGGGTTAATTAATTAATGTAATTAATTAAGGGTAATTAATTAAAGAATAATTAGATAATTAAGGATTAATTATTTAATGATTAAAGATTTACTCATTAAGGTTGATTAATTAATAATTCAAAGTTAATTTATTTATTATTAAAGGTTAATTAATTAAAATAATTTGTAGTTGATTAATGTTAATTAACCTGGATTAGTGATTAATCTGGTTTTAATTAATCAGATGATTGAATTAACCTTACTTATAGATGTTTGGATTGTATTAAATGTTGAACTGTTTGATATCCCTGATATGTTATGCTTTGTGCTATGAATTGTTTCAGTGTGATCAGTGATGAATGTAATTTATTTATCTATGATAAATTTATGTTATTCATCTATGAATCTGTGAATGAGCGATAAGCATTATAGTTTATACCGCTTATCAACTATATTTCTATGTTTTGATCTGTGATGATTGAATGATGTTGCACTATGGTGTTAAACCCCTGGACCACACCATACACACACAAATATGGATTTCACGAGGAAATCGATTAAGTCACAGATTTTTGAAAATAATTTTGAATTTGAATTTTAAATTCAAATGGTTTGAAATGGATTGGGTTTAAATGTGAAAAGATTTTGAAAATGAAATTTCAAAGATGAAATTTATTTTGAATAACTTGATAAAGTTTGAAAATTAAATAAATTGATTTAAATTTAAATTCCAAAATGTGAAACTGAATTCTATGATTTGAAACTAGGGATTAAAGATGTTATACCAGTTATATATGGGTTAAACCATTTTAAAATGTATTAATTTGGGAATATGAATATAAATTAAGAACTTTAACTCGTACAAATATAATTGGATTTTTTTGAAACGAGAACTGTTTGTTTTCAAATAATAAAAGCTTTCACATAAGACATGAATTTCCAATTTGAGTTAAAATGATTTCTAGTCTGAAATGAAGATAATTTCCAAGTTATGAAAACGATTTGAAAGCTATAAGTTAAATCTTTAATTTAAAGATTTAATGGGTTAATCCTATAGAAATGAAATTGTTTTGGAAATCTATGAATTGATCTTTGTGAAATAAATCTTTTTGTTTAAAGATTTGAAATGGTAATTGATTTAAACCATTTGGAAGAAAGTTTTGGGTAATAAGTCGTGACTTAAATTGAAATCCCAATATCCATATGTTTTTAAATATTGCGCTCACTATTCGGTTTAGCCGGGAGAGGACCTTTGTGTCATATATCCCATTCCGAATATGTGATACGTCGTTATGGATAGCATTTGAAGACCGGTGATGAAGACCGGATATTTTCGAAAACGTAAGGACAACTCGTCGAATGTCTTTGCATCGACTGGTCCCCGGTATAAAGACTCCATATGTGATGGGAAGTCCGATCGTAATTAGTGAATATCCGGATTGCAAGGGCTTCTTTGTAAGTGCCTTCGGTTCTGTTCGAGCCCGGAACAGACTTGTATGGATAGTATGTCTGACATTACAAATTGAGAAATAAAGCTGATTTCTTTCAAATATATTTCTGTTGGTGGCGGAGAATTTATTCTCTTAGCTTAACACCCTTCTCTGAGACGTACGAGCTCAGAGGTTATGTAGTTGAAGGTTATCAGCGATATAATTTCCAATTTGGTAATGTGACATGCTGAGTGTTGCTGTGAAATGATCATTGTGTTGATCATTTGTGATAGGATCATTTGTTTGATCGTTTATCTTTGTGATCATTTCTATGATCATTTGTTGACCCAAAGCACGGCTTTTGTATAAAGTGTGTCTTTGTGGATGAGACTTGCTTATGCTAGGTGATATGTGATGGGGGGTTCTCGCTTCGCGGTTTGGTGGCGAACGGGAGACTCTTACCCCCACACGTCCTCTTTACGGGGTTGGTTAGGCGAAGCCGTGACATTCGAAAGGGTGGCCGTAAAAGCAAGTTTGGGATATCAGTGTAAGCCACGGTGGGGCTGGGATGGTTGAAAAGCCTACCGGTTGTGACCGCTGACGGGGAAACGTTACATTTGGTATCAGAGATAAGGTTAAAACTTTAGCTCAGGAGTGTAACACATTAAGTAACTCATTAGAGATAGGGTGAAGTATCCCTAGAATGAGTAATCCCTAAGATATCTGTTTGAATGCCTCAATAAATTCTCTTACTATCCACTGATAGTGAGTATGGGTGCAAGAAGATAACGCGATAGGGGATAGGGAAATACGACTATAAATGGTCAATGCTCTGTAACAACAGTGGAAACAATCTTTCCCTGTCAATTTCCTTTGATTCGTCTTTTCAATTCTTTTGATTGCTTCGTGACAGCTCCAGAAAGAAATTTCGGTGCGGGGATGCCCTACGAGTCGTTGTAAAAATTCTTTCTTCGTATTTCATCAGTTTCTTTTCAGTTTTTGATTTTAAACTTTGATGAATATGAATTAGAAATGGAAAATTTAAATAAATTGGAAATTTTAATTTGAGTTAAATTGATAAATAAAATATGAAGCTAAATTTGAATTGAATCGATAAATCGATTTTCGATTGAAACCAAATTTGAAATTCTATTATAATTTCTTGTATTTATTGTTGATATTCTGATTTGGCTTACCAAATGCAGAATTGGTATCCAGTTTGATCTGAAAATATATTTCTCTATCTTTTGCCTATCTTCTTTATCTCTCCGGTGAATTTCGAGGACGAAATTCTTTTTAAGGGGGGGAAGTCTGTAACAACCCCAAATTTTGGAATTTATTTTAATTAACAAATTTATGTAAATTTTGGAATAAATTTAAATTTTGAATATTTAATTTGTATTTAAGTTGAATTTTTTTTCATGTAAGTAAAATTAACTATTAAAGTTAGAAAATAAATAAAATTAATAAGTAAAAGGATAGAAATAAAATACATTCACATATAAACACTTATAAAAGGAAAAAAACAAATAAAAGAAATTAGAATAGGAATACATATATAGGAGATAAAATATAAAATATGAAGCCAAGTAACATATTTATAAAATTATGGAAAATATAAGTAAACATATTAACTAAAATCTAACATTATAGAACTCATGTATATTTCAAAATAAAAAAAAAGAAACAAAATAAAATATATTTGTATATATATAAATTAAAGTCTATAACCAATAACTAAACAAAAGACAAAAAAAACAAAAAAAAAGGTACAAATCAAATACAAGAGCTTGTAAATTAAATCAAGCAAGTTAAAAGTCATCTCAGTAAACAAAATAATTAGAGTTAGAAAAGCAAAGGCAAGTAAGTTATGTTATGTACATATAGGAGTAAAAACAAACCTGGTAAAGCAAGTAAAATAATATACTCTAACCTGGAAAACAATACAGCAACATGTACTAAAGAAGAAAAATATAATATATTCAAAAATAAGATAAGTATGAAGACATAAAGGACTCATCCATTTAATGCAGCAACATACCTCTAGCCTACCAAAGATCTTCAGCCTCCATATAGAAATGTATCTCTGTCCTATGTTGTACAAAATAATATATCCCCTGTACAAAATGAAGTATCAACCAGTGAGCCTTCTTTTCTATATCCATCATCCTCACTCAGTTTCGTCCACTCCAAACTAAATTTAACTGAAGCAAGTATTTTCTTCAAAACTAAAAAAAAACAATACAAAAATCAAAGCCAGAGGATTTAAAGAAGAAGTTTTCAACTTGCATTTCTCCAGCCTGTTCATTCTTTCTTCTGGAAAAACAAGGTGAGCAAACTACCTTTTTAATATTGAAATATGTTTATATTTTTGATATTGTGAAGAATGCATTGAACTGTATTGTTCTGTGAGTAAACCTTTTAGTTAAAAACAGTTTACAAACCTGTGATGAAATCTGTTGCATATGTAGAAATATAGTTCATAATGCTTGCTTGATTATAATGTGTGAGCATAAGTATGACATGACTGTAAAATGCTTTCTGCTCTGAAACAGGTAAGTAAACAATCTATATAAAAGCTTTAGCTTGTTTATTCTCATTGCATATGATTTATATATGTGTTATTGTTGTGATAGTTGCTTGCTTAAATGTAAATTATACTTGTATGTTTATAAATATAAATCTGTTAAGTAGGCATGTTTATATATATGAATAAGTACCCTCTGTTTTGTTTTACAGTTTCAAAAACAATTTAAAAATATTACCTTCTCTTCCTTAAGCCTTCTACAGTTTATATTATTTAGACAAAGTATGCTTGGATTATGAAGATTTAAGTTCTAAATATAAAATCAAGTATAATATGTTTAAATTTTATCTGGAAATTTAGAAAAAAAATACAGTGAAATACTCAAGAACATGTAAAATTAAAACATGATAAATTTTAGTTTCAAGAATATCATCTGAATTGCTTTCGAAAACCAAGATTTTTCAAAGTGGAAACATAATTTTTAAGCAGGATTTCATTTATAAATTCGAGAATGTTTGAAATTGGGGTTATAGTCAAATTCTGGCGATCGGCAACATTGTTATCCTCGTGATCGAAGTTGGAGCTTCCTGGTAGGTCATGGAGCTTGGGAAAAATGCTTGATAAAATTCTAAAACAATGTGGATGTTGATTTTGATCGATTTAGAGTTTAAGGTTAAAAAATGGGTAGAGGTCAGAAACGTGGCCACTGCGTTGTCTTTGGGCCATCGGAGATCATCGGACTTGGGCCATCGGAAGCATGCGAGGCTGGTGGAGGTTCGGACGGAGCTGCGCGATCTCTGATGATCAGAGGAGGAAGAACGAAGCGGTTACGTGACGACGTTTGTTTCAGGTCTGGGTCAATTTGTTCGATTTTGAATTCGCTGTTGTTTTGAGTATCTGAGTGTTTGTGAGGCTCATAGAGATCATGGCTGATGTGTTGACGATCGCAGCTTGGATCGGAGGAGGCCAGAAGGGCGGTGCATGTGCACATGACTTTGGGATGTGTCAGTTGAAAGGAGTTGGAGAAGAAGATTGGCTCGGGGAAAATTTGAATTTATCTCGAAGTCGATCTCGGGGAGGATGTTGATTTACTCGGAGTAAACAGGAGAGGCTCGGGTTTGTATTTATTTTAGTTTGGGCTTCAGGCGATGGTTTTGGTTTATAAAAAAAAAAACAAGTTTTCAATATAAACTATAAAGTCACATGATTTGGAATTTAATTTGTTTTGATTTGGAAAATTTATAATAGATAATTTTGTAATCAATTGTTAGATGTTTCATATGTAATTTAATGAAGATGTAATTAAGTACTTAATCAAAGGAAAAGGGTTTATCTTTACTTAATTAAGGTCTTGATTTATTAAGTATCATTGATTTGTATAATGTGATTAATAAAAGTTTAATTTATATAAGTAATAGTTAATTACTTAAATAATCAAGGTGATTCATTTATTAACTTGTAAATTAAAGGATTGGTTACTTAGTAGTTAAGATTTATTAATTAATGATTAAGGGATGATTAAGGTTAATTATTTTCATAATTAAGGGTAATTAATTAAAGATTGATTAATTTATAAAGGTGATTAAGGAATGATAATTAGTTGAGGGTTAATTAATTAATGTAATTAATTAAGGGTAATTAATTAAAGAATAATTAGATAATTAAGGATTAATTATTTAATGATTAAAGATTTACTCATTAAGGTTGATTAATTAATAATTCAAAGTTAATTTATTTATTATTAAAGGTTAATTAATTAAAATAATTTGTAGTTGATTAATGTTAATTAACCTGGATTAGTGATTAATCTGGTTTTAATTAATCAGATGATTGAATTAACCTTACTTATAGATGTTTGGATTGTATTAAATGTTGAACTGTTTGATATCCCTGATATGTTATGCTTTGTGCTATGAATTGTTTCAGTGTGATCAGTGATGAATGTAATTTATTTATCTATGATAAATTTATGTTATTCATCTATGAATCTGTGAATGAGCGATAAGCGTTATAGTTTATACCGCTTATCAACTATATTTCTATGTTTTGATCTGTGATGATTGAATGATGTTGCACTATGGTGTTAAACCCCTGGACCACACCATACACACACAAATATGGATTTCACGAGGAAATCGATTAAGTCACAGATTTTTGAAAATAATTTTGAATTTGAATTTTAAATTCAAATGGTTTGAAATGGATTGGGTTTAAATGTGAAAAGATTTTGAAAATGAAATTTCAAAGATGAAATTTATTTTGAATAACTTGATAAAGTTTGAAAATTAAATAAATTGATTTAAATTTAAATTCCAAAATGTGAAACTGAATTCTATGATTTGAAACTAGGGATTAAAGATGTTATACCAGTTATATATGGGTTAAACCATTTTAAAATGTATTAATTTGGGAATATGAATATAAATTAAGAACTTTAACTCGTACAAATATAATTGGATTTTTCTAAAACGAGAACTGTTTGTTTTCAAATAATAAAAGCTTTCACATAAGAAATGAATTTCCAATTTGAGTTAAAATGATTTCTAGTCTGAAATGAAGATAATTTCCAAGTTATGAAAACGATTTGAAAGCTATAAGTTAAATCTTAATTTAGAGATTTAATGGGTTAAACCTATAGAAATGAAATTGTTTTGGAAATCTATGAATTGATCTTTGTGAAATAAATCTTTTTGTTTAAAGATTTGAAATGGTAATTGATTTAAACCATTTGGAAGAAAGTTTTGGGTAATAAGTCGTGACTTAAATTGAAATCCCAATATCCATATGTTTTTAAATATTGCGCTCACTATTCGGTTTAGCCGGGAGAGGACCTTTGTGTCATATATCCTATTCCGAATATGTGATACGTCGTTATGGATAGCATTTGAAGACCGGTGATGAAGACCGGATATTTTCGAAAACGTAAGGACAACTCGTCGAATGTCTTTGCATCGACTGGTCCCCGGTATAAAGACTCCATATGTGATGGGAAGTCCGATCGTAATTAGTGAATATCCGGATTGCAAGGGCTTCTTTGTAAGTGCCTTCGGTTCTGTTCGAGCCCGGAACAGACTTGTATGGATAGTATGTCTGACATTACAAATTGAGAAATAAAGCTGATTTCTTTCAAATATATTTCTGTTGGTGGCGGAGAATTTATTCTCTTAGCTTAACACCCTTCTCTGAGACGTACGAGCTCAGAGGTTATGTAGTTGAAGGTTATCAGCGATATAATTCCCAATTTGGTAATGTGACATGCTGAGTGTTGCTGTGAAATGATCATTGTGTTGATCATTTGTGATAGGATCATTTGTTTGATCGTTTATCTTTGTGATCATTTCTATGATCATTTGTTGACCCAAAGCACGGCTTTTGTATAAAGTGTGTCTTTGTGGACGAGACTTGCTTATGCTAGGTGATATGTGATGGGGGGTTCTCGCTTCGCGGTTTGGTGGCGAACGGGAGACTCTTACCCCCACACGTCCTCTTTACGGGGTTGGTTAGGCGAAGCCGTGACATTCGAAAAGGTGGCCGTAAAAGCAAGTTTGGGATATCAGTGTAAGCCACGGTGGGGCTGGGATGGTTGAAAAGCCTACCGGTTGTGACCGCTGACGGGGAAACGTTACAGGGTGCCCACTATTTTCCCACAAGGGCAGTCTAGAGTTGGGTTTTTCAGATAATTAAGTTTAGTGAATTATCTAGAGCTAGCTTAGTCTTTGGATCAGGACTGCACTTTCTTATCTTTGTGCATCGTTATTGGGAGTTCGAACTATTTCTGGATTGGTGCCTTGGAGATGGAGTTATAGTTCTGGATTTCTCTCTTGAAGACCATATTGGAGATTTTGTTCCGCTGTTAGTGTTACCTTTTCTTTCCGCTGCTTTTGTCTTGTATCATATCTCTGATGTATATTCATTGTATTATTCAGTTGTATCAGATATTGTATCAGATGATGTATATTGATATATTCTTTTTCTTCCGCTGTGTTGTACTTAATGTATTATAAGCTCCGGCGAACCAGATTCAACGTTTGGATCTGCAGCACTTGAATACGAGTGTCGTATTTGGTGCCGATTTACGAAGGTCGAGTCAGGGTCGTTATATTTGGTATCAGAGCTGAAGGTCGAAACTTTAGCTCAAGAGTATAACACATTAAGTAGCTCATTAGAGTAGGGTGAAGTATACCTTAGAATAAGTATATTCCCTAAGATATCCGTTCGAAGGCCTCAGTAAATTCTTTTACTATCCATTGATAGTGAGTATGAGTGCAAGAAGAGGACGAGATAGGGGACAGAGGAGAGTACCCCTACAAATGTTCAAAACCCTGTGGAAATAACTTTCTCTATCAATCTCCTTTGATTCGATTTCGAATTCTTTTAATTGCTTCGTAGCAGCTCCAGAAGGAAGTTTCGGTGTGATGGTGTCCCTATGTATCGTTGTAGAAAATCCTTACTTCGTATCTTCATCGGTTTCCTATCAGCTTTTCGTTTTAAACTCTAATGAATTTGAAAATTTAAATTAAACTGGAAATTTTAAACTGAGTAAATTTGGTAAATAGAATATGAAGCTAAATTTGAATTGTGTCAATAAAATGATCTCGGTTAAAACCAAATTTGAAATTCTATCGTAATTTCTTGTGTTGATTGAAGTCCAAAAAGGGACAAGTTGGTATATACTCGGGGGTGTTCCGACCTAAGTTGGAATCCATAATTAGTGTTTGAGAATTAAGGAAGATTAAATCCATCTATCTATTCTTTAGGAATCCGATATATTCTACAAACGATTAGTTATCCCTTCGAACTAATCAATTCCCTTGCATATTCGTAGACTGGAGGACCCGAGTATCTTGTGAAATAACTGTATGAGTTTGTTCTCATACATATCTATTGTTGATATTCTGATTTGGTAAGCCAAATGCAGAATAAATATTTTGATCTAATCTAATCAATCATTTCTTTATCTATCATCTATTCTTTCTCGTCTCCCTTGCAAATTTTGGGGACGAAATTTCTTTAAAGGGAGGAATCTGTAACATTCCTGAAAATTACCAAGTTTAATTTGGCAATTAAATTAATTTTTGAAAATAAATTGTGAACTCGTTAGAGATTTCTAGAATAAATAAATAATTTTTGATTATAAATAGAAATTTAATTTGAAATTTCAGCGTAAGTATCTTACAAATAAATATTAGGAATAAATAGAAATTTGATTTAAAATATAAGGATAAGTATTTTATAAACAAATATTGAATTTCAAAATAAAATGTATTAAAAATAAAATAGAAATTAAAAGCTTGAGATTAATAGAAAGATAATGATAGTTGTTTTCTAAAATTTTAAATATATTAATATTTGGAAGTTGTAATAGAAAAAAAATTAATGTACTCATTTTCAAAATGTTACTTTTAAGTTAAATTTTCATATATGAATAAAAGTGATTAATTGTTAATATGAAGTCAAGGTATTTAATTTATTCTTTTCTTTTTATAAAGTTGTACAAAAATAAATAAATAAAAGTATGAATGTAAATTGTGTAAATATAAATATAAAAGAAAACACAACACATACATAGATAAAAGGAAAATATATTTATTTAAATCGGAAACATAATATAAAGTTATATTTAAGTGTTATTAACATGAAAATGTAAAATGCAAACTTAAGTACATGAAAGACTTAAGTGAATGTGGTATAAAACTTATTTAAAAATTCTTTTGTCTTTGAGAATTGCAAATGATAAATGTACACAAGGGGATGGAGTATAGTAATGAACATACATTGAAATTTCATAATCATTCCTTTTTACAAATGGCATTCACTATATTTAATTGAATAAAAAATGAAATTTAAAATTATGGAAACTTTTGAGCTCCCTCATATGCAATCATATAACTTTTCACCAAATATGAAAATATACAGTAAAAAGATTTGAGTATCACAAATCCAAACCACCATCATCTTCCCTCCTGAGATCTGAAACAAATCAAACCTTAAGATCAAAGAAAAAAATCAAACTCAGAAGCTTCAGTTCCAAATTTTCAAGATAAGAAAAATCAAAACCTGGCAATCAAATCAAGCAGCAAGAATAAGTTCAAAACAAATCTGTAATCTGGAAAACAAAGTCTGGATTCAAGTTTCAAAACTGGAAACAAATAAAAATCAGATCAACTTCAACAAGCTGAATCAAAACCAATATCAAATAGGCAAGATTAGATCAAAGCCCTCAAACCTGATCAATGCAACCAGGTATTCAACCTGGAAAATAAATACAACAAAGAAATTTTCAACCTGATTCATCAACAATTCAAAGATACAAGCAAATTCTTCTCAGCAACTCAAGATCAATTTTTCCAGACTCTACTTCATACTTCTAGGCCTCTGTTTCAAAACCCATCAATGTGAGCAAAACTTTTAAACTTAAAAACTAGAATCTATTTACAGTTTGATGATGCTTGAAAAAAAAATTGTTGTGATATGTTTGCATGTGAAATTGTGAGTAACTTCACTTTTAAAACTTAAAGTAAAATTATGGTTGCATGTTTTGTTTATCTGAGTCCTTTCTGTTCATGATTTCCAGGTTCTTTTTTAATTTAAATTCAAAAACTCTTGAGTTAATCTCTGTTTAAACTTAAGTTATAAACAAAACTTGTTTGTTACATCTCAAAGTTTAGATTAAAATCATACCTAAGTTAAAAATATTGAAGCGTCTCTGGAAATTATCTGGGAATCAAAATGACTGAGAAAAAATAAAAATAAGTCAAAACCCAAACTTTGTAATTCATAAATTCAGGATTATAATTTGAATTCATAAACTTAAACATGATTCTTAACACTAAAATCATAGTTTTCAATTTGCAATTGAGTGAGCATTTCTGGTTTAACCAGAAATGGGTTTTGGAAAGTTTTCTGGTTATCTCTGTAATCTGTGGTGTCGTGGTTCTTTCCGAAGGTAGTAGAGTGATCGAAGATGATAGGAAAATTGTCAGGAAGATGATTAATTCATTGAGGAATTTGCATTGATTCTTGTTTGGAACCCTAGTTTCAACTAGGTCTAGTATTTTGATTCGTTCATCTTCCCTTGTTGATCAAGTGCAACGTGACTTTGGGAAATGGAAGTATGGTGAGTGGCAAAGTCTTGGCTGGAGTAGAAAAATTTCTGATGGTCGGAATTGTGAAAACGAGGTGGTTTCCAGGTTTGGATGTGTGGTTCCTGTTTCTGTTTCAGGTATGAGGGTTTTGAACTCAAATTCAATTTCGAGCTTTGGAAGGATGATTCTATTGATTGTGTTTGGATGTGGAGGTGGTCGCCGATAAGGGAAGACCATCGGAGATGGTCGGAGGTGATTAAAGTCACCGTGCATGTGCACGGTGCACTTTATTCTCTGGCGAAGTTTTGGTTATCAGAGGGAAGGGTCTCGGGTTTTCTCTCGAGAAGTTCGAGCATTTGCTCGAAGTTTTTAGTTTGTGAACTCGAAGCAACATAGGGTGGCTCGGGTTAAAATATTTGATACAGGTTATTAAAAGAAACCTGTAGTGTTTTTTTTGAAATTTTAAACTGAAGATTTAAATTGAAAAGTAAAGTTTTTAAACAAGTTTAAATCTAAGTTTAAATCTTAGTTTTAAAAACAAAATAGAGTCTTTGAAATTAATTGTTTTAACTACTTTAAAATGGTTAAATGGTTTGAATTTAAAATGATGATTTAAAATAAATTTTAAATCTAAGTTTAATTTGGATTCAGATATAAATACATATTCCAGTTTTAAAATGAAAAGAAGTTTTTAAATTTAATAATAATTTAAGCAACTTTGAATGTTATAGTGTATTTTTAAATTGATTTGAATCTAAAAATGAATTCGGTTTTAAATTCTTTTAAACTTCTTTTATAAAATGAATATTTCTTTAACTTATGAGATAAAAAGGTTTTTGAATTTTTGTAAAACTTTGTTTAAGTTAAATTTTTATTCATTTTAAATCTTAAATTTAAAATGAAATTTAAAGTAAATTTGAAAGCAAATTGTTTTTAAATGCTTTGATTAAGTATGAAATATTTTATCTTAAAGATAAATAGAATTTAATGATTTGGATTCATTAAATTATTAAGTTAATTAATCATGTAATCAACGAATGATTAAATAAAAATAATAACTACTCAGTGAAAGTAATTGAGAGTAGATAATTAAAGATTAAAGATTGGTTAATCAAATATTAAGGGTTAATTACTTTAAAGCATAGTAAATTAATGTGGTTAATTAAATAGGGTAATTAAATTAATAATAACCAATTAAGGATAATTAATTATAATTAAGATTTAATTAATAATTAAGGATTTATTAATTAAAGTAGTTAATTAAAGGTTAATTAATAAAAGTAATGAAGGTTTAATTAATTATGATTAAGTTTAATTAATTAAAGAAATGATTAATTAATGAAGGTGGTTAAGACTTAATCTATTGTAGTTAATGATAATTCATCATTGATTAAAGATTACTAATGAAAGTAATTGTGTGAGTGATAAATTTAAAACCACATGATTTATTCACCTTAATCGAAGATGTTTGATTGTTATTGAATGCTGTGTGATGGATTGATATGTGATGTGATGCTATGTGATGCTTTGTGCTGAGCTGCTATATTTGTGATGAATATACTATTGTATGAATATGAAAACCCCTTGACCCATAAAACGACATTTGAATTTCGATGCGACAGGGAGTCGGATTCCAGTTGGTTATCCTAAACCCACATCGAATTGTAATAGTGAATCGTTGTGATTGATAAATTTACTTTATCTATGAATCTGTGAATGAAGATAAGCGTTATGGGTTATACCGCTTATCGATATTGATATATCTGTGATGATTGATGTTATGCACTATTGTGTAAAACCCCCTGGACCACACTTATACACACACAAATATGGGTTGCACGGGGAAATTAGTTAAGTCACAGATTTTTGAAATAGTTTAAAATTTGATTTTTGAATCCAAATGGTTTTGGGAATGGATTGGGTTTAAAATAAAAAGGCTTTTGGAAAGGAACTTCAAAGGTAAAGTTATTTTTGAATAACTTGATTTATTTTGATATTTGATTTAAATTTTGAATCCTAAATTTGAAATTAAATTCTATTTATGATTTAAAGGGTTATACAAGTTTATTTGGGTTTTAAAACATTTTAAAAGTGTTGTTTTGGGACTTTAAATTTAACCCAAAGATTTTAACTTGTATAAATGAAATCAATTTTTTCCTAAAACGAAACCTATGTGTTCTCAAACAATAAAAGCTTTCACATAAGAAATGAACTTCCAATTTGTGTTAAAAGGATTTCAAGTCTAAAATGAAAATAGTTTTTCAAGTTATGAATAATCTTTGGAAATGGGTTCGAAAGCTATAAGTTAAATCTTTAATTTTAAAGATTTAATTGAGTTAATCCAAATTGAAATGGAAATTCATTTTTGGAATCTATAAATAGATCTTTGTAAAACTAGGTGAACTTTGTGAAATGAATCTTTTTGTTAAATGATTTAGAATGGTAGTTTGTTTAAACCATTTGAAGAAAAGTTTTGGATTTTATAAGTTGTGACTTAACTGAAATCCTATGTCCATATATTTTTTAAATATTGCGCTCATTATTCGGTTTAGCCGGGAGAGAACCTTGTGTCATATTGCCCATTCCGAATAGTGATACGACGTTATGGATTGCATTTGAAGACCAGTGTTGAAGACCGGGTGTCTTCAAGAACGTTAGGATAACCTATCGATTGTCTCTACACCGAGTAGCTACGATAAAGAGATTCCCTAAGTGATGGGAAATCCGATCGGGATTGTGGACACCCGGATTTGCAAGGGCTTCTTCGAAAGTGCCTTCGGTTCTGTTCGAACCCGGGACAAACTTGTATGGTTGTATCCGACATTACACTTTGAGATATTAAACTGATCTCTCTCAAATACATTTTTGCTTGGTGGCGGAGAATTTATTCTCTTAGCTTAACACCCTTCTCTAAGACGTACGAGCTCAAAGGTTATGTAGTTGATATTTATCAGTGATATACTCCTAATTTGGTAGTGTGCATGCTAAGTGATGCTGTGTGTCATTTGTTGATCAAAGCATGGCTTTGTATAAAGCATATCTTTGTGGACGAGACTGAATCAGGACCTCACACCCCGGAAATGGTCGAAACAGGAAAGAGGAAGCAAGATTATGAGGGTCGCTCCCTTTAGGGTTTGTCATTCCCTTTTGGAAAAGGGTGGTATCATGGTATGAAGCCCGGATACTTCACTCATGTGGGTACTGCAGATCTATTACTTTGTGATTGCTTTGTGGTTGTTGGTGTCGAGCGCTCGGATAAAGGTCCCAAAGGACTGGGAGATGGCACGCTCGAGTAGTAGTTACCTAGTTACAGAGGTAACCCGGCCTTGTTTTGGCAGAGATCTGGTTAGGTTCTCAGGACGTCCCGACGGAGGCGTACCCATGTGGTAGTAGGAAGTTCCTTAGCCTGACCATTTGTTGGAAATCCAATCTTCTATACGCGCCTTGTATGGTTTTAGTTGTAGAACCTGCCATTTACTTATGGTGGTGCCCCACAGTTTAGATGGTAGCTATAGTAGGCATACGATACTGGTCGTATGTTGGCTAGGATTTATATTTTACTTTTGAATGGTTTTCCTACACTATGCACTAGTAATAATATCAAAGAAATTTTCTCATATCAAGCATATTTGACTATCATAAGGAGAAATCTCCTCCAATTCTGCGTTTGCATTGTGTGTGTGGCGGGAGGCCTTATGGTAGTTTCATTTTCCAAAAGCATTGCGAATTTATTTTTAAATTCTTTTGTTGTTCGTTTTAAAAGACCAAATGTTTTTTTTTTGCTCATACCAGTCCCACGGCTGACCTGGAGTTTACTGTTCCTTTCCTAAACTCTGGGTGCCCACTATTTTCCCACACAGGCAGTCTAGAGTTGGGTTTTTCAGATAATCAGGTTTAGTAAATTATCTAGAGCTAGTTCAGTCTTTGGATCAGGACTGCACTTATCTTTGTGCATCGCTATTGGGAGTTCGAGCTATTTCTGGATTGGTGCCTTGGAGATGGAGTTACAGCTCTGGAGTTCTCTCTTGAAGACCATATTGGAGATTTTGTTCCGCTGTTAGTTTTACCTTTTCTTTCTGCTGTAATTGTCTTGTATCACATCTCTTATGTATATTCATTGTATCATTCAGTTGTATCAGATATTGTATCAGATGATGCATATTGATATATTCTTTTTCTTCCGCTGTGTTATACTTAATGTGTTATAAGCTCCGGCGAACCAGATTCGACGTTTGGATCTGCGGCACTTGAATACGAGTGTCATATTCGGTGCCGATTTTCGAAGGTCGAGTCAGGGTCGTTATAACTTTAGTAGAGTTCCTCTACTCTAGAAATCTTCTTACTAATTTTCCATTCTTCGGGGAAAAGAGTGGGGGTTGATCAGGCATTTTCATAGTAGATATTTGAGTGAACGTGGAATGGATCCCCAATCTGAAGAATGCTGGAATATTTCCACAGTTGTGATCATTCCACTTTCCCAAAGCACTCTTTCTCCCGAGAAAGTGAAATTTAACAAGAAGATATTCATTTCCAAATTTTACGAAGGATCGATATTGTATAAACCCAAATGATTTCATTTTTAATTCGTAATTCAGATATGAATTTCAGTGTTTCATTTCTTATTTATTTACAACATAGCTTAATTTTCATAAATTATATAGATTAAGGAGTCATCGAGTAGTCATGTTTTCATGGAACTCTTAAGTAAATTTATCAAACTAAAGAGGGATTTTAAAGAGAAATCGTTAATTCTAAAAACGTCTTGGCTAGTGAAATATTGCTTCCTTAGAGATCTACAAGAACTTTACACATGGTTTCCACACTTTCACTTTGATTTCTTAAGTGAGCAAAAGGATAGATTGTTTAGCGAGATACGAACCAATCACGCTAAATTTTTATGTGGTGAAACCTGCCCTCTAGCCAGAAAATTGGACTACCATCAATTCTCTCCGGTTAATACCCCTTCAAGGTTTAATGTTCCTTTGGACCATACCCTCCTTTTGTCTGCAGGATCAATTAGAAAGGCTCACCCTACTGTCTTTAAACTTTAAGAATATAAATTTTTTATCCGCTTATTATTTCTTATTGTTAATAAAGAATACATTTTGTTATGTGTTGATTTCTTCTTCTATCTACTTATTTTATTAGGAAACCCAACAGCGCTTAACTTAGCAGTCCTATTCTCTTTTATTGATTGAACAATACCACAGCCAATAAAAAGTCAGTCGATGAGGAGAAATATTCTTCTCAAGACACTTTAACATTACTATTCTCGAATAACCCGGATGCACAAAAATGGCATAAGAAGTATTATCAGTTGAAATCTACATTAAGTAGTATGGAAGAGATGATTTCTAACTTGGAAAAGAAAATCAAACAGAAAGATAGAGAAATTCTAAAGTTGAAAGGATGCATGAGTGCGGTTGGTCAGTCTGAACATTCAGTCCAAAATATTAACATTGATGTAAAAATTGCTCATCTTCATCAAAGGATTATGGATCATGAAGTAGACTTACTGAAAAGCCAAGAATTCTATGAATCCTTAAAATTTATTTCGAGTAGAAGCGATCTGGCCTTCCTACACTTGTCCCATTGATTGACAAAGATTTTTTTTACTTTGTTGAACCCATCTTCGAGTTAAGATGATGGCGAGATCATCCGATGGTGTCAAAGAGTTAGATATAAATTCATTCAATTTTTAAATAAGCAATGGGATGACAAGGTTTCTTTATATCTTAATAATTACCAGAGTCAGGTGGAGAAACTTGAACGTGAAAAATACACTCTTGAACTGAAGATTACAAAATTAAAAAGTAAGGTTAAAACCTTAGTGGGAGCCAATAAAACACTTAAGCATGCATTAGAAGTTCAAATTGGCTATATTGATGGTGCAAATATTATTTGAAGGAAAGGGAATAAGCTCAAACAAGTTCTAGTTGAGGGATTCATCACATTGCTAATCCTTCTTTGGTCGTTAAAACTTTGAAAGAGGAGGTGCAGAAACTTAACACTTAACGAAGAATCGCTTATGAGGTTCTAGGCAGATTTCCCTTTTGGCTATCCAATTTTGGTACCTGCGATTCTTATATATAACATGTAAAATAAAAAAATGTATCTGAATAATTATTACATTGAATGAATCTTTGTACTCTTCGTTTTGAATTCGTTGAATTGTCTGAAACATACAACTTGATTTTCTAGGGCTTGGATTTGATTGCAACATGATATGTTGCCTTTGACTAAGCATTGGTTGGTCTTCTTAATATAAACCTTGTCGTTAAAACCTAAAATCTATTTTGATAAAAATATTAGCAATTTATTAATCAAAAGTTCGAAAAAAATCATCCTTTATTTAACAGGAAATTAGAAACCCATCTAGTATCAAAAATTCTTGTTATTAGAAAATTTGAACTCCGTTTTAGGAGAACTTAATTTAGCACTTTGGGGGGTGAAGCTTTTAATAACTTTGCCTCTTGGCATTATAATCTAGAAATTTGGAACCTGATGCTTGAAGTTTTAGTCTCGAAGGAGTAAATATCCAGAAGTCCATTTGATAACTATAATTTCATCTATATTGAAGATTAAAAATATTTTGGCGATAAATTGATTAAGAGACCAAAGAACCATCTGGTAATAACTTTGAAATAGTGGACCAAGAAACCATTTGGCAATAGAAGACCGAAAATTGATCCGTAATAATACCATAAATTAATTTGAATAGAAGACGAAAAATTCATTTGGTTTTAATTTATAATTCCATTTGATAAGAAGATCAGAATTTTTCTGATAACAAGTCCATAAATCCATCTGCTTGGAGAACTAGAAATCCGACTATTAGTGGAGATTTCCCTTATTTAGAAATGTTGATTATTAATGTAGATTCCCATTATATAGAAATCTGATTGTTAATAGAGATTCCCATTATTTACTAGTTTGAAATCTAATATCGAAATCATGGATTGTAAGTCAATTTATATTTTAAAGAATGAAGCCCCAAGCTCAGGTAATAAGTCAGTCTTTTAGATGTTATTATTTGACATCAAAATTCTCACTTCTGCGTGACAGATAGCTTTTGATCCTTCATGTGAACGCTGCTTTAACTTTTTCCTAGTGGGAACTATGTATATTTGACCGGTCTTCCTCTAGAAGATTGCCTTTGCATTTGATTGATCTTCCTCTAGAAGACTGTCTCAGTCCTTCTTTAAGCCAGAGTTTGATTTGCTCTTATTTTCGATTGATCTTCCTCTAGAAGACTGCTTTTTACTGCTCTTTGGGTAATAATTTAGGCTTTGATTGATTTCCTTTATTACCATCTTTACGTAATGATCTAAACTTTGATCGAAACCTTTATTACCATTTTAGGTGATGGTTTAGGTTTTGGTCGTTGCACTTGGTTACCTATCTTGAGCATAACTAAAGTCTTACTCATCCTCCTGCTAAGAGGTGCTCCAGTCAGGCCTTATAGGAGAAACTGAAGCCTGATTCGGTGCTTTGGTTAGGCTATCTTAGGCGAATCCAAAAACTTACTCCGTCCTCCTTCTAAGTGGTGCTTCAGATAGGACTTATACATGAGACTGAAGGCTAGTCGGTACTTTGGCTAAGCCATCTTAGGCGGGACCAAAGGCTTACTCCATCCTCCCTCTAGGAGGCGCTCCGGATAAACTAGTTTGGCCATCCGAGACTTAGAAGATCCTTGTTTAATGATAGTTATTATACCACTTGATGCAAGTATCGGAAGTCATTTAAAGAAATATGTAGGTTGGGAAAGTTCTCTATATCTTGTATATAGGCTTAAGGAAAGTTCTTTATCAGAATATGTGAGAGATCGGAGGTTTGAGCCTTCCTTCTAACACTGAAATGTTGACAATTTTTCTGGTTAACCCAAAATGTGCAAGGCAAATAGGTCTAGGCTAGTGATAAGCTTGGACAACCTTATGTTAGCTCGAAAGAAGTATGCAAGTCTAAAGTGAAATACTCTTGTTCATGGTTTCGACCCTTGAAAAAAGTCATGTTGGTATCGTAAATATAAAGTCATAAGAGTCGTATGCAATTCATAAGGCAAATCATAATCAAATGACTTATTCACTTGTAATATGCTATGCAAAATTCATAGTTTAAGTCCTTATGTGCAAAAAAATCATAAAAGTACGATAGACTCTAACATCTCCAATTCAATTTTTGGTTATAACTTTTAAAACGTAAGAAAAGTGATAAGAAGAATCCGCTCTTCCAAATAGTCATTGGATTCATATTTATAGGAGTGAAGGTAGGCAGTATAGCTGCCACGTGTCCTTCAGCATCATTGATTTTTGGCATCCTTCATTGCGTTATTGACATGCGAAAATAATCTTCATATTGGTGACTTACAGCATCCCTCTTTACACCGATGATTTACCACATCATTTGTTATTTTGATGAAAAATGGCATCCTTATTTACATTAATGATTTATGATATTACTTTAAGCACTAACGACTTATGGAATCCTTCTCTAAATTGATGATTTATGACATCTTTGCTTTATTGTCGGTTTGCGGCATCTTACTATATGATGATTTACGACAACTTCTGCAACTATAGGCATTTGGTATCCCTAATGACATCGTCAAAATTTGACATCCCTCTCAGCTGTTGATATTAGACATTCTTCTTGGTTTTGATGAAATTCAACATCTCTATTCATATTGGCGGCATTTGACATCTTTATATGGCATTCTTGAAAAATATAGGAATTTGACATCTTTAATACCCTTTAAAGCTCAACATCCTTTGCAGCTTACATGGTTCAAAACCACTTGCTGTTGATTGATGCTTTACAACAGTTATAGCTGCAAAAGCCAGACACCCATGGAGTTCTGATATCTCCTTCTTTGGTTATATGTTCGATACTTCTCGAGGATGCGGTGTGTAATGGTATCTTCCTTTACCCCTTTTCAAGTTTGATGTCACTATGCTCCTGTACGACATTTTCTGAGTTGGCCAATTGTCAAAGTTTGATACTCTTGTAATATCCTCATCCTCTCTTAGGTGCATGGCACCTTTTTTGTTGAAGTTCGACATCTTCTTAATGTTGCTAAAATTTTGGCATCCCTGGTTAAAAGTTCCACTACATATGTGTATGTGTATGTACATACGTACGTGCGTGGTGTGTGTATGTGTATCTACATACGTGTGTGTGAATGTGTATATATTCTATTATATAAAATACTCGACCACCTTGACATTTGTCTTTTTCTTACTACATAAGCCTTAATTTAACTTATATTTACCCTTTTATACCTTATGAAATTTTTATTTTTCCCCAAAGCATAACAGTATTAACATAACAATTAATGGTTATTCATCGGAATTAGCTAATTGGCTAAATATCAAAAGTTATTATTATTTATGAATTTTTTTAAAGCTTAAAGAAACCTTGCTTACCACTTAACATATTTAGTTTTCATTTTTTTCTATATTACCTTCTTATTCATCAATTTAAAATGCTTATTATTGGCTACGGAAAGTAATGTGGCTATCATCTATCATCCATTTTTTATGTTAATTTCAGTTTTCATAATATAATTCTCAAATTAAAAATGCATATAACCTTTTTCTATCTCCACATTTTATTATTATTAGATAAGTTGGTTCATTACTTATGTTTCTCTTTATTTTAATTGTTTCATTTATATACAAATTAACTATGATTGGTCTAAAAATTTGATTTTCAATTTTGCATCGATGATACCATCAAATTGATGTATTATGTGAATCACGTTTAATTCAACATTTATTCATTATTAGTTTTTGATAACATTTGTTAATTTCTCATATTTAGGTCTATAACAGACACTCATGGATGCAGATATTGTCATATATATATATATATATATATATCCAAAATAATTTATGGATATTAGATATTCGCATTTGCAAACACGGTCGGATATCAGATATTTATCTTATCTGCTAATGATCAATAAATCTAGAGACATCAATAGAAAATTTTGGTTTACCACAATTAGTTCTCAATCCAATTAATTATAGACGTATGAAAAACAGAGAAATGATAATAAATAGTTTTGAGCAATTAATGTGCATTAAATGCATATAGTATACACCACTAACTTAATAAAGCAATAAATTCGTATCTTTCATTTTACTTAAATACAAAAAATATAAACTACAATCATAACAAAAATCAGACTGGCAATTATCAAATGCAGATGTCTTTGTATCTACATCTGTATCTATTTTTCTAGATATCAGGTATTTATCTGCTTTTCGGATATGGATGTAGATCGATTTTCGATTTTTTGGGTAAATACTATTCCCTTTAATCTAGTGTATAATTTTCTTTTATCCCCTTCAAAATTGTCATTATTTCGCGAGACATACAAATACCAAGTCAGCGATTATTGACAACTCAACTCAATTATGCAATTGATAAATTATCAAAATCTACTCTTATTTATGAAATAGATTAACTGAAAGCCTCTAAAAAAATATTTGTTTACTACATCTATTGAGCTCGATTTAAAAGTTTGACTCTTATTATCCATCATTTCATTCAATAAGAGGTAGATTTCTTATTTATGTTCTAAATACGTGATTTCATATCTTTGTCTTAAGTTCCTTGTTAAAAAATATCTTTCTTTTTTTCCCTAATTTGTATGATTATGAATTGATTTCCTTCACATTTTGTAGGGATATATTAGATTTATTCATACATGAATACTATGGAGGTTTATACAGTTCTATGAAATCTGCAATATGTAAAACTAAAATAAAATATGGAATCACGGCTATATTGTTCCTAATTGTTAAGGTAATATTTTTTGTGATTTTTCAGCAACATTATATTTAACATAATTGTATATGCTTGAAATCTAATATTATATAACATATACATAATAAAATAGGATTATAACCTTTATCTTATATTGAAAACTCATGGATTGGGTTATAAATATTATATTGTGAAGTTTAGATCCATAAACAAAAAATGTTATGGGCATTAGTATCAATGAGAAATTGATAATCCAAAGGAAATTTACATATAATGTTTGAATGAGTTTTGGTCAATATTTCAAACTATGATATCATGTGAAGATTAAAAATAATACATGAAAAAACACAAGATGATGGTGATGAATTATTAAATAAGAGGTAGTATTTAGATGAAAAGCAAGTCTTAATGTTGGGTTAGATATTAAGCAACATCAGTTTGTTGATGGAGGGGGAGTATGAAAGATGTTTCCATTCAATTGATTATTTTAAAGAATTTGCCGGACGTAATAAACATTACTAGTGAACATAATTGAAGTTTTAACATTGCTCTTTCTGGCATAAGACATAATCTAACTAGGAGTAAACCATAGTTACGGTAATTTTGGTTCACTAATAAAAAATTTTAGCTACTTATTGCATTTTACAAGTTTTTTTTACTGCTTGTGGTTCCTTTTTTCATTTCAGTGGTTATTCCTTCTATGTATATATAAATATATGAGAAATTCTATTAGGACACAAGTCGGTGATAAAATTAGAGACATGATGGATCTCCACCATTGAATTGCCGCTTGATTTCTACCTCCCTATATAAGGATAAAAAGATAATTGGTTCAAATCTACAATGTCACTAATTGTTTTTTATTTTATGCCAAATAGTCAGTCCTTGTATACACGCACAATCGCGTGCACCTATTTCATAATATACTTTGTTATGCTTTATAATATAGCCATCTATAATAAATCTACTAGAACAATAATACATTTGCTATTTTGTTCGCTTTGTTGACGAGTCTTTATAACAATTTACCTATGTTTTATCTTCAATGAAATAAAATGTAAAGTATTTTTGTATATGCGAGTATGTTATTAAATAACGATGTTTGTTTACTTTGAGAAGTGGTTATTATTGCATTATTTTAGTCATTATGTTTGCATGAATATCACAAGCAAAGGAGAAAAATAATTTTGGCTATTCTAAAAGTTTGACTGCACAATAGATATATTACTTAAAAAATTTATGACATATTATACCATATGTATTAGAAAATATGATTTTTCAAATATACTATAATATCTTCACTAATTTACAAACTACCGTGTAATGTCATAAAGTGTAATGATTCAGATGTTGAAATGTTATCTTTGTAATCCACAAATTTAAATAAATTTCGCTTCAAGTATAATTATAATACCCTATATATTTGACCCTTAAAAGTCGATACTAACACATCCATGGTATTCCTGAGTGAACTATCCAAGTGTCGAAAAGATAGATTATTGGGGTGAAAAGAAGAAAAGACAGAATAGAATCTCACATCGTGACGAGTAATATATAATATATCTAATTGACCTTTCAAAAAGAAAAATTTGATATTCATACAACAATCAGAGTCTAATATATCATTAGCTTGGACGGTTATAATAATCTATCCTTATAAATACGGATAAACACAAACAAGCAATGCAGCAGAAAATTAAAATTACAAATATATCTTGGAGGCATCCAACTAATCTCCTAATGCTCTAAAGCACCTAAAGTTAACTTTGGAAAATTATTCAGGTCAGACCCGAGTATTATAAATAACATACAGATCAATCTGGTAAACCGGCATGAGAAACTTAAATCATATGGATTGTTATATTTATAAAACCCTTTCAAAAATAAAGTATCTCGTATGACCATGCCACACATAAACATGAACCTATTTTTACCTTATGATAACCAAATCATTTCAAATATAAAACCCAATGATATTATAATAATGTCTAGGTTTTAAAATAAATGTTATACCATAGCTGGAATGGTTACATTAATTACATGCAATAGAATATTTAGTATACAACTAAGATTGTAAAGGAACGTATTGAAAATTGATTCCATATAATGAAAAGGCACTAGGGCACTGTCGTTTACAGTATACTTCTAGAAAATGTACCAAGGGCCTCTTCGGGACCCTTTGGCTACACAAAACCAACCTACCCGTTACTGAATAGTACTGAATATGTCATCACCTTGGTTGCTTTGCAATCTTTTCTCCTGAGCTCATATGCACATACCAAATCCATAAATAATGATCTAGAAGTGTGATGTCCATACCCTAATGAGTGTGACCCACATAGCCCTGTCACATCTTCCATGTTTTAGTCATTCTCATTGTGAGGCTTGGGGCTACATTTTACCTTTTTAGCAAATTCCAATTGGAATGCTAACGCTTCCCTCAAGGCAACAATGTAATGTCATCATTTATCCATACAAGTTGTTCAGGATATAAACAAACTAAAGGCACTACGTCTACTACATCCTTTTTTGAATCACCCTTGGGATTAGTAGTAAATAGCCCTTGCACTTTAACGACTATGTTTTAGATACCATCATCTTCAAGATGTCTTTAATTCAAACGCTCATGCCGTTCAAAGTGGTTTTTGAATAACTCATGTTTATCTAATCCCGGTCACTTTGAACCAACAATCGATAGTTTCCAGTTGACACAATCTCGGTTCTTTCAGAAGTAAGAGAAGCATATAAGAGCACCACAGACATCTCTAATATATCCCGAGAGATGTTTCACCGAAATGATTTCTTTCAAGGGAATCTTAAACTATATAAATCATGAAGCCTTCATATACTAAGCCAAAATAGGTCAAACTATCGATAGTGGACAAACCATTACCAGTGTAAGTATATAGTTTGCATATGGAAAATCAAACATCATATACTTAGCACCACCTTTTGATTTCAACCCCTGTTAGTCCTTGAGATGAGGGTTTTGATGACAACAACCTTAGAATAGGATTATAAAATATTAATACTAGCATTATAATTAAAAATATATGTATATGCAGGATTTAACCATGCAGGTACCAAGGATGAAGACTGTACAGTATAGAGATTCAAGATATCAAGATTGAAGACTCATGAGTATCGAGAATAATAAGATTATCAAGAGTTCAAGATTTCAAGAATAAGTAATTTAATTAGGAATTTTGTTAAAACTCCTAGAAAAGCATTGGCATCTTAAAATCCAATTTATTCGTGGAATGGAATCCACTTCGAGCCTGTTAAAGGAATGGAACCCTAAGTAGGATGGAACCTACGAAAAATCTATTGGAACATTGTTTTGTATCCACTAACTTTTATTCAAAATGTTTTTACAAAATCATATCTTGTTTTCAAAATGATTTCAAAACCTTCCTTTTAAAAGAATCAAAAACATATATCCTGGTTTTAAATATTTTTAGCCTCAAAATAATCTTTATCTTCAAAATCAAATTATCCTTAGTTTTAAACTATCTTTTAAAAATAATATATTTAACTTTTAATATTTACACTTAGATTTAAATATAAAATTATAGTAAAATTTTATATAAACCAAAATATTATTCTCTATATTTATTTATGTATTTTAACTATATTTAAGTATATTTATAAAAGTTTAAAATAGTTTTAATATAAGATAAAAGTTATTTTCAGGGAAAAACAAACCACCAAAATTTCCTTTGGGATGTCGACATACTCAAGATACCCATGTCGACATTGTGGCAGTTGATTTCAAAATTTTGAATTTCAAAAGAAGTGTATGTTTGTATATCCATTCACGAATGGACATGGCTGTTGTTCTTCTATAAATAGGGGCTGTTTTCAATGAATTTCTAATTATATTTTTCTGGTTTTCACTCCTCTTCTTCTTCCATGTTTATTTATACACATTCTTACCATTACTATGCCAAAATCAACATTGAATCTAACTAGATCATTTCTAGTTTGATTTTCTGCCACTATCTTAACAAGATCTCAATGTCATTCAAAGTTATAGACTTCTAATCATTTCTGTGAGAAAAGGTGTGATAGTAGCCTTTGAAATCAATCAACTGAGAAAAGGTGTGATTGTTGCCCTGGAAATCAATTGGCTGAACTTGCTGCCCATGGAATCAAGCATCTCTACCCAGAGGATTGTGGATCTGGAGGGTGTACCTAGTAGCCTTGAAATCGAGGGTGTAATTGTAAAGATTGCTTTTAAAAGGAAATTTGTACTTGTGTGCGGGACTGAATGTAGGGTAACTCCGAACTAGTATAAAATCCGGTGTGTTCTTTCATTTACTGCTTTTACTTTATTTCTACATCTGTGTTTGTTTCTATGATCATATATGTGTCTGAATATTGCATACATTTGTGTTCAAATTAACATAAACTCAAAAATATTTAGTAATTCCTTAAAGCACTATTCACCCCCCTCCTCTAGTGTTTATCCTAGCCTTAAGATTCGTAATCCGCATTTCTAACATTTGGTATCAGAGCAAGGTTTTCAAAGTTTTCATAATATGAATTTTGAAAAATTTTCAAAATGGCTATTAACACTGGTATTGGTAACACTACCAACACTTGTTCTGTTATCCCTGTCACTAGTTCATTTGTAGAAGGTCAGTCTACTGTCAGACCACCACCTTTTAATGACAGTAACTATTCATTTTGGGCATTTAGGATGAATATATATTTACAATCTGTAGGATTAGGCACTTGGAATATCACACAGACTAAATATTCTGAACCCACAACTGATTTTGCACAGTGGACCGCTGAGCAAAGACTGTTGCACAGAATAATTCTAAAGCAATGAATATTCTGTTTTGTTCACTTGATAGGAATGAATTTAATAGAGTGTCGGTTTGTAAATATGCATATGAAATCTAGAAAACTTTGCAAGTTACTCACGAAGGAACAAGCAAAGTTAAACAGACCAAAATTTCCATGCTCACAAATCGGTTTCAATTATTTAAAATGAATTCTAATGAGTCTATTTCTGATATATATAGTAGATTTCAGGATATTGTGCATTCTCTAATACCCTTGGGAAAGAAATTTTCGAAAGAAAATCAAGTCAGAAATTTCTTAAATTCTCTTATTCCAGAATGGGATCAAAAGACACTTGCGATCGAAGAGGCAAATGACATCATCTCCTTAAAGATTAAATAATTAATTGGAAATCTAATGTGGTTTGAAGTCCAAATGACTGGGAGAAGAGAAAGCAAAGCATCTGAAAAGAAATCAATGGAATTCAATGCATTGACCGATGGATCAGACTCAAACAGCGATAATGATGAAGAGAGAGCCTTTATGACTAAGAACTTTTGGAAATTTCTAAAATTCAGAAAGATGAACGATCTCAAGAGAAACAACTATAAGAACTCTAAAAATCAGAATGTAGTGCCAAATAATATCAAATGTTTCAACTGTGACGAGCCAGGCAATATCAAAAGAGACTGTCCGTATCCAGATAGGCAAAATCTTCCTATATACAATGATTCCGTAAAGAAATGAAAACGTGCATTTACTGCTACTCTAGATGACTTAGAATCGTTCTCAAGCGATGATGATTAGAAGACAGATAATTCAAATATGTGTTTCACAACAGTTCATGACTCCGACGAATTCAGAGAAACGGACTCAAAAAAATGTACACATTTACAATACAATTGGCTGAAATTGCATGCTTAGATTTGGATGCATGATTGATTGATTCTGAATTGGTGTGTTGTTTGAATTTTTATTTTTTTTATTTTTTACTATTATTTTATTTTTATTTTTATTTTTATTTTTAATTTTAACAGTATTATAATATTTTATAGAATATACTATAATTTCATAATTATTCCAGATATATATATACACATTAAAAAATAAGTATATATATATATATATATATATTAGAATACTTGGGAAAAATAAATCATAGAAATTCAAAGACATATGTCGACATGGTCCCTACCATGATGTCGACATGGGTATAGAATTTGAAATTTGAAATTTGAAATTCAAAATTTGAATTCAAATGGTTGAATTTCCCTCCACCTTTTCACTTCATTCAATTCTCGGAAAAGGCATCTTTTGACCAGAGAAATGTATTTTGAGAATCTATTTATTCACTATCTTTCATCACATATTTTCACTCTCATTTTCAAATTCAAACCCTCTCTTCAAAACTTCATGCTCTTTACTCTCTACTCTAATGGCTTCTTCAAGCAACCCCTCCACCATGAGAATTTCCAGAAAGACAAAAAAGCAACTCTTCAATGATCCGGAGGCTATAAAAGCATACATCAATTATTCTAACTATGGAAAAGTCCATCCCGGAAATTTTGCTATATTTCAAGATTTTGTCTTATGAAATTGATTCTCTTTGTACAAACAATCAAATTCTTAGTCTTATTGATGCTTCTCAAAATGATTTCGTTCGTTATCCAAATCCTGTTAAAATTTTCTATGCAAATTTAATCCGTCGATTTTATATTGGAAATGATGATGAAATTTGGAGTAGGGTCAAAGGCACTAGAATTGTTTGAATTGTGATCTTTTGGGTACCATTCTCAATTGCAAGAGTACGGGAATGGATCTCTCTAGTTTTAATATTGATGAAAATGGTCGTGAGACGTTTCATCACATTTTAAAAGAAATGATGATTTTGAATTCAAAAATCGAAACTTTCAACCAAAAGATAGAATTGTCACTCTTCTTTTACAACATACTTTGACCCCAAGATCGGGGAATTTTAACAGTCCTACTTCAAAAGTTTGCAAAGCACTTTTTAATATTTTTGAAAATTATGATATTAATTGGGCGTAAGTTATTATGGATGAACTTCGTCCCAAAAATCTTGAAATGGGTGAGAATAATTTGTATCATGGAATCTATCTCACTCGGATTTTTAACTATTTTGGAGTAGATTTCAAACGAGAAGAATTTATTTCAAGAAAGGTTTTCAAACATTCCAATATTTCTCTTATGAAAATTCCATTTGTTATTTAACCTTATGAGACTCTTGCCGAAAAGGAAGAGCGTTTGGCTCATGAGGAGATGGAAGAGGAGGAAGAGGAAGAAGAAGAAGGGGATGAAATGGAAATAGAAGAAGAAGAAAAAGGTGAAACATCCTTGGAAAGCATTGACTATCCCCCTACTCCAACCAACAAAACCCTTCTCAAAAACCAAAAGACCATTGTTGAGAATTATCAGATTCTTAAACGATCCGTTAGTAAGAAGTTGGACAAAATTTCATCCAAGATGAACAACTTTGTCTTCAAAGTCAGCAAGAAGCTTGAATTATCTTCATTTTCATCATCCTCTAACTAGTTTACCTTTTCATGTCTTGTTGTATTAGCTTTAGTTCGTTTTGATTTGATTGTTCGTGTAGTTATCGTCTTAGTATGAAATGAAATTGAATTTCCTTTCTGTTATCTAGCTTATCTTATCTCCAGAATAAATGTTAGTATATTATATAAATACACACACACACACACACACACACAATTATTCACAAAATCAAAATAAGCCATCAAAATTTACTACACCATGTCAACATCCCCCTATGACCATGTCGACATGTACTGGTCAGAAATGACATTTCATTTTGAATTTGAAATTTGAATAACGACCTTATGTTTGTTCATTTCAAATGAATTTCTACACCTATAAATACCTATTTCTTCTAGAATTCATCACTCAATATTATTTCTTATCTACTTTGTCTCTCATTCCTCTCACAAACTTAAATATGGCCAATCCAATTCATAATTTATCCGAGAATCTTGAAGAGACTCTTAATTCTTTCAAGAATATTCTTTCGTTCATTCTTCGAAACCAATGACACTTAAAGTTGAGTCAAATGCAGATGATCAAGGAGCAAGAAAAGCATTTCGATGCAATACGATGGATGATTTCCTCCCTGCACAAGGATGATAACGAAGCACATCCTCCTGTCTCTCTCACCAATGATAATGAAAATTAGGATGCCGTTAAAGCAGACCCTATATTTGGAGAAGAAAGTTGGGTGGACGTTCCTCGTAATGTTTGATTTTATTTGATTACTTTGTTTGAATTGTTTGCTTTGATTGATTTGATTTCATTTGTTTTAATTTGGTTTGATATAGATTGACATTTGGTGTGGATTGATGTTTGTTGTACAATATATGAATAAATACACATTGATGTGTATATGATCTTTGATTAATTATCATGTCTATTAATATAATTATCTCTTAATATATCTATTATATACTTCATTGTATAGTTTATTAATGCAGGTACTTTAGTACAAGAATGAGGGGGAGTTATATAGTTTGGAGTTATATAGTTTGGAGATTATATAGTTTGCAGTTAGTTTTTGTTGATGACAAAAGGGGAAAAATATAAAATAGAATAGTTAGGCATAGATTAAGGGGGTGTTATTCGTTTTAGGGGGAGTTATTGGGATAGAAGTAATATTTTATAAACAAAGGTTGTCATCATCAAAAAGGGAGAGATTGTTAGTCCTTGAGATGATGGTTTTGATGACAACAACATTAGAATAGGATTATAAAATATTAATACTAGCACTATAATTTAGAAATATATGTATATGCAGGATTTAACCATGCAGGTACCAAGAATGAAAACTATGCAGTATAGAGATTCAAGATATCAAGATTGAAGACTCATGAGTATCGAGAATATCAAGATTATCAAGGGTTCAAGATTTCAAGAATAAGTAATTTAATTAATAATTTTGTTAAAACTCCAAGAAAAGCACTGGCATCTTAAAATCCAATTTATTCGTGGAATGGAATCCACTTCGAGCCTGTTAAAGGGATGGAACCCTAGGTAGGTTGGAACCTACGAAAAATCTAGTGGAACATTGTTTTGTATCCACTAACTTTTATTCAAAATGTTTTTACAAATAATATTTTGTTTTCAAAATGATTTCAAAACCTTCCTTTGAAAGAATCAAAACAACTATCCTGGTTTTAAATATTTTTAGTCTCAAAATAATCTTTATCTTCAAAATCAAATTATCCTTAGTTTTAAACTATCTTTTAAAAATAATATATTTAACTTTTAATATTTACACTTAGATTTAAATATAAAATTAGAGTAAAATTTAATATATACCAAAATATTATTCTCTATATTTATTTATGTATTTTAACTATATTTAAGTATATTTATAAAAGTTTAAAATAGTTTTAATATAAGATAATAGTTATTTTCAAGGAAAACAAACCACCAAAATTTCCTTTGGGATGTCGACATACTCAAGATACCCATGTTGTCGAAATAGTGGCAGTTGATTTCAAAAATTTGAATTTCAAAAGAAGTATCTATTCGTCATATCCCTTCGCGAATGGACATGGCTGTTGTTCTTCTATAAATAGGGGCTGTTTTCAACGAATTTCTAATTATATTTTTCTAATTTTCACTCCTCTTCTTCTTCCACATTTCTTTATACACATTCTTACCATTACTCTGCCGAAATCAGCATCGAATCTAACTAGATCATTTCTAGTTTAATTCTCTGTCATTATCTCAACAAGATCTCAGTGTTATTCAGAGTTATAGACTTCTTTGTAATCATTTCTGTGAGAAAAGGTGTGATAGCATCCTTGGAAATCAATCAAGTGAGAAAAGGTGTGACTATAACCCTGGAAATCAATTTGGTGAACTTGTTGGCCGTGAAATCAAGTATCTCTACCCAGAGGATTGTGAATCTGGAGGGTGTACCTCATAGCCTTGAAATCGAGGGTGTAATTGTAAAGATTGCTTTTGAAAGGAAATATGTACTTGTGCGGGTCTGGATGTAGGGTAACTACGAACCGGTATAAAATCCAGTGTGTTCTTTTCTTTACTACTTTAACTTTATTTCTACATCTGTGTTTGTTTCTGTGATCATATCTGTGTCTGAATATTGCATACATTTGTGTTCAAATTAAGATAAACTCAAAAAGATTTAGTAATTCCTTAAAACACTATTCACCCTCCCTTTTAGTTTTTATCCATCCTTAAGATCTGTAATCCGCATTTCTAACAACCCCGTACTATCCCTCGATTAACAATGAAGTCGGACAAGTTAGTGTACTACCCTTGACTCGACGTACATTCTTAAACTCTCACAGATAAAAACAGGCTTCCGTACCTCGAAATTTCTTTTATAAAGTAAACACTTTTTAATTAATAAATTCCAAACCACTTCAAAACATCTTCCCCTTTATAAAAGTAAACATCTTGTCTAATAATAACAAGGTGTTATAAATTAATTTCCTTCCAAATTTTCTACAACCGTTTACTATAACAAAAATGTTATAGTTCATAATTTCTTTCCTTCTATCAAATATATTTATTACAACAACAGTGTTGAAATCCATGCTTCCTCCCACTTTTTAAAATTACTTTTAAAACTATTTAAAACAAGTTTGAAATTTATATTTAAAACATCCCTTTAAAGATGATTGCTTTTAACAAAACTTGACCTTTTAAACAAAGCGATTTCCTTTACGCATTTTAAACCCCTTGTTTTAAATAACTAAATAAATTCTTAAAAATATAAATCTTCAAACTTTCTTTTAAATACTTATAAACACATTTGAAAAGACTTTTTAAAATATCTAAAATAGAATACTCATTTTACATTACAAAAATCATTTCAAATAGCATCCATAGCGACAATCTCTATACGGATCGTAACTTTTAAAACTTATTCTGTAAATAAAAATAGTATTTAAACCCTTTCTTTCCATACCTCTAAACCACTTTAATAACTTTGCACAAATAGGTTTGAAAATATAAGTTTTTTTTAGAAAAATCATTCCAAAATAATTTTAGAAAACCAAATTATAAACCACTTAAAAGAAAGCATGGGATTCCGATGTCTCATAAAAGAAGGCATTAAACAAATCTACCATCATCAACATCTACTTCACTACATCATATACAACAAGCAATAATGTAAAGCAAAATCAACATCGTTGAGGGGTCCTTTGGATGGATCCCTCCATAAATCTTTTCAAAGTGTATTCATTACGGCCTTTTTGCTACGAATCACTTCAATATTCTTCATAGTCCCTGCAAATTACAATCATGTGCCTCCACTAAACGAGTGGAAATATATCACCAAACCAAACATCCATACTATTACATTCCTATATAAATGAATAATAATATGGAAACAAATTACTACAATATTCACACAATAATACCCTAGTTTTTATAATGAGCGTTCTCACTTCCAAATGAAATGAGATGCCAGCACACGCCAACCACCATAGAAACCAACCTCCAAATTACCAAAACGCGCCACCAAATTACCAAAATGAAACAAGACCACCTAGCGCACAAACGCAAGTAGCCTTGGAGGCTCAAAAGGCATACAGTAAGAGGCCAAAGGGTGAAATGGGCTCGACCTAGGGTGGGGGCGCATAGCCTCAGGGGTAGGAAGGTGGAATTTTTTGCTATGAAAGTTGATTGTTTTGGGGACCGAAATATTTTGAAATAAAAATGTAGGCTTATGGAAGAAGAATGGACAAGTTTTTGAAGCGTTTTTTTATTTTTCTTTTGAAAATGAAGAAGTTTGAAAAGAGAAGAGCAAATGAAAATGAAAGTGTAAAATGAAAAATAAGAAGGAGATGGTTACTTTTATAAACAAACACAAATGACAAAAGACCAACCAACCCTTCCCTAAAAATAAGCTAACACCCTCTCTAAAATTTTGACAACACGCCACTTATTTATCATAACATGTAATTTACCATCACTTCCTCTTTTGCCAATGTACTTTTAGTACACTACACTTAGAATAAGAAGGATATGTCTTATCCTTACTTTATTATTCTAATTATTACAATTTTAAATTCTTAAATCATACTTAAATTTATCAATCCTTGTTACATATATTTGGAAACTGTGTAAATATTGTGTATATGTGTGCAACAACATTATGACAACTTTCGTTCAATAAAAAGCTGAAAAATCGAAAACGATTTTCGTACACATTTTCAATTTTTCATTGAATTATCTATTTTTGTAAACAAAATTAAAAAATGAATTTCTTATCATTAGTTATTAATTAATAGAAGGTTATTTTAAAATTAAAAACTATTAATTTAATATTCAAAATTTATCGAATATTCAATTATCAAAACGACAAAATTCCGGTCGTTGCATTTTTCCCGCTTAAAATAATCCCGACCCCGAAATTTCATCACAAATAAACAACGAAGAAACAAGCCATACCAATTCTAAACATATCCAAAAAATTTAAATGATTAACAAATAAACTTATAGTTTGTTTAGGTTTACAACCTTCTTATCCTACGAGGATGATAAACAATCTACCGAGCACACCTCATGATCAACAACCATAGGTTTTGACTTAATTGATTATTCACACTACCTCATGACAAATCTATGAGTCATATACCCACCTCCTATTAAACCATAAAACATTAAAGGAAAATACACTTGAGTAAGTACAATGCATATAGATAATCCATATGCAATATATGATTTGATCGCTTACTCGAATACATAAGCTTTTCTTCCAAACTAGGATCACTCACTCGACTTCCCTAGTGAAGACTTCGATCAGGCTCCTTGATTAAGAATCCCTGTTCTTCTTGTATGGCCATATCCTATGATAGAAAATCGCGATACCATATCAAGAACCCTCACCAAGTGTTCATCATCAAGAATTGAGTTATAAATCCTTATCCAGACCTTAAATCACCGTAAAGTCATGTACTCAAATCATGGATCAAGAATCGTGTGAAGAAATGATCTACATACAACTTACATACTTATTCTTATTGGTTCTCAACTACACCAATTTCTTTTACGTTTAATATTCTTTATAAAAACATTTCATAAAATATAACTTAAGTTTTAAACTCGTATGATACTGTAATACATCATGAGAGTTATACCACGCTTGATTAAAATCTTTTTTAAATTTTAATATAAATCATCCATAATCACTGACTAATCAGAAACAAATATAACTTTAAAAGGAGAAATCTTTCAACCATATTATACCATGTAATGTTTACTACCAGGCTTAGTCATATAAGGCCCATCCAAATACCCTAAAAGTCATAACCCGTACAACTGGCTTACATACTACGATATATAACATGGAAGCATGTACAAACAACAAGATATAATATTAATACCGCAAAAAAGAACATGCCTTAACAGACCCAGTCCAATACCTCTTAAAGGGTTCTCTCTATCAGAGTCCTCCATGGTAGTCGCCTCCAACACTATGGAAACCGCATCATTATCAGAAATCCAACCACCCAAATGCTCCAACCCTTAGGCCCTGCTACCTCCATTCACTCCTCTTAAAGGCCTTCTTTAAGGTCCTATTTTCAACATCCACAAAGTCCTCTTCTTCCACATTCTGGTGCTCTACTATCCGACCCCTCATCTCCCAAATGATGTCATTATTATCTTTAGACTTCAGCTCCTCCTATGCCTCCTCTTTTGGATCCTCCTCCTCTATAGGTTCCTCTTCCTCTTCTATAAGCTCCTTCTCATATTTTATAGGCTCCTCGTCCTCTGATTGGAAGATCAAAGATTCCCATATTCATGTCTTGCTCATACAATTCACCGGACCTTATCAAGTCTTCCTTCATAGCTCTACACACCATATCCTAAAATCAAAACAGTGAGAAATCGTAGAATCATATACTAAGTTTAGTTTTCAACAAGTTATGTATTAGCGCTTATTTTAAGTTTTTCCGAGTTCGAACTTGTTCCTGTCGTATAATGGAAAAGGAATAATTTACTAATTGCACTATAAGGTCCGTTTAAGCAAACATCTGATTATCACTTAGAAGACTATTCAGATTACCACAAAACTAATCAATACGTTTTCCCCGAACTATCCAAAGAAAATGTATCTTGCTTAAAAATTCTCTTTGAAATATCTATACATATAAATTTCTTCAAGTAATACTATTATTACCTTTTCCAAAAATCATTTGAAATCTTTTTCAAAAACAATGGGATTTACATTCTAAAAAATATTCTTTATTTTATAAGACATATTTTTTTAGGAAAAATTTATAAGACACATTTTAAAAATCATATTTATAAAATTACCTTTAAAAAATAACTTCCTTTATTATAGTAACCCTTTTAACAAAGTAAACTTGTCAAACCTACATTATTTAAGAATGCCTTATAGTCAAAGCATGAAACTGAATTCACAAGATGTTCGTATTTAATCTAAATCAAACAAATATATGCTCATAAGCTAGCCGAGAAAAATAATAAATCAACATATAATGATGATTTAATATCATCATTTCCTAACAAACAACCACAACAAGAATACTACATCAATTTTTGAAAATTATTCTTTTATATATAAAATATAATCCTAGGAAAATTATTTCATTTACCAATTTCAAAACAGTATAAAATATTTTTATAACACTAACAAATGAGCACTCTCGTATATAATACACTCGACTTATTCAAGGATGTCACTTGCTCCATCTCTAATGAGTTTACTCCACCAACGCCAAGGTTCTCGCTTAACCTTCAGTTCTGTACCATATGTAACACCTGCCTTTTAGACCATCAAAATTCGACACCAATACATCCATGATATTTACATATCGAGCATCCAAGTGTCAGAAAGGCGGTTTGCTGGGGTGAAAAAAAGAAAAGATAGAACAAAGTCTTACATCAAGACAAGTAATATATAATATGACCAACTAATCTTCACATAAGAAAACTTTAATATTCGTACAACAACCAGAGTCTAACTTATCATCGGCCTGGACAGTTGTAACATCATGTCCTTATAAATGCTGATAAATACAAACAAGTAATGCGATAGAAAAATAAAAGTATGGGGATACGTATTAGAGGCAATCAGCTCATCCCTTGAAGCTCCAAAGCAAAGCGTCTAAAGCTAACTTTGGAGAAATACTCAAGTCTGACCTGAGTATTATAAGAAAAAACGCCCGGATCAGTTTGGTTAATCAGCATGAGAAACTCAAATCATATGGATTGTTATATTAATAAAACCTTTTTAAAGGTATCTCGTAAGATCATGCCGCATATAAATATGGACAGATTTTTACCTTACGATAATCGAACCATTTCAAATAGAAAATCTATTAATATTATAATAATTTCTAGGGCTTAATATAAATTTTGAATCATAGCAGGAATAGTTATAGTAATTACATTCAATGGCATATGTAGTATACACAATCAAATTCGTAATGTCGCGTATTGAAAAATGGATTCCATACAATGGCAAGGCACTAGGGTACCACCTGTCAAAATACACCTTTAGAAAATGTACCGAAGGCCTCGTCGGGACCCTCGTCCAACACGGAACTTACCTAACCATACTGGATAGTACTAAATTTGATATATTTTGACTTAGGAAGTATACGAAATCTTCGCGATTTAATACGGTTTAAGATTCCTGTAACATCCCCCTACTTGGAGGCCCAAAACTAGCGGCTATGAATGTTGCAGTCATCAATAGTTATTAATTCTTGATGACCAAATACGGTGACATTAGATACATTGATACACAGAAACATAAGAATATGGGGAAAAAATAAACAACAAACAAATTTCACATTCCATTTCAAAATATTCCAAATTGATTATATAATCCCAATTCATAGACAACGTTTAGATAATATATATTCATTACAAACTACACCATGAGCGACATATGAAGATGCCCCCAGGGAGATCGGAGTATATAGATAGGCAAGGAAACAATTTTCCTTTACAAACAAAACACACAGTGGAAATAAAAGAACTCTAATAATAAGCTTGCCTCCTGCACGTCCTCGGAAGCTGTATTTGTCTAAAAGAAACCCTAGAAACTTTAACATTCAACCTACTCAAAAATCAATTGAGTACTCGAGAGTTAAGGGGAAAACATTTAGATATCTAGTGAGACAACACATCGCTTAGCGGAGCGAGTTTTCCCCTCACTAGTATACTAAAACATTTACAAAACCATATACCGTGCTCCTGCATCTGAAATGGTTATAACATAGCATTTCAAAGCACAATGATGATATGCAAAACAAATAAATCAGTTCTGGATTACCCATCCCCATTTATTCTGACTGTCTGTCTCAATTATAGTTTCTAGGGTTCTATTAACCTTTTAAAATGTTTATGGACTAGCTGTCCAGTTACTTAATTTCATGGGATCACTAAGAACCTATTGGTAACCCCAATATCTTTTTTCTTATCTTAGTTTTCATGGTCTAATTAAGAACCTATTGACTCACTATCAATATCTTAATCTAGATATAGTTTCATGGGCTAACTTCAAACCCACTATCCCTGCCAGTATCAAATCATAGTTTTCATGGGATAACTATGAACCCATTGGCCCTGCCAATATCATACAGTCTTCGTGTGCATGTTGCAAACCTATTGGCCTCTGCCAATATCTTTAATTAAGATTTTTAACATCTGTTTCGTTATATTCACTACTGGGTCAACCTAAATGGTTATTCTGCTCTTTTCCCAAATACAGTTATGGGTTAATAACAATGTGAATAACATTTCCAAAATCTTTATTTATGCCATGGTTTTTCCTTTAAAAACGAGATTCGATCATTTGTTTTGAAACCTTAAAATATCACTTTTGAAACCACTGGATGACCTCCTTCGAGAGCATAAATACCTTTTTTCAATACTCTAAGTTTATACCTTTCGAAACCAATGATACCTTTCGATGGTATCAAGAAAGCGTACTTTAAAACATAGCTTCGAAACAAATAAAGTAATCTTTCGAAAGCATTGGGTTAGAAACATCATTTGGGTGAAAATGGTTATATATGAAAATATCTCTTTCGAAACCAACAAAAATAAATTTGGAGAAAACTTGATGGCATCGGAACCATCTTAGTCGAAAGCAAAGACCTTTTAAAAAATTAAAACTTCGAAGGATAGAGCCAAAACCCTTTCAACTCCATCACCTTCGAAACCCCCAACCCCTTTCGAAAGCAGTTAGGAATTGGCTTAACCTAAAGTAAAAGCAACGATAATCTTTCAAAGGTATTGATGGCTTTAATACTTCAGAAGGAAAATAGTGGCTATGTCTTGACTAGGTTGGAACCTACCCTTTCGAAAGCTTCTTATTTAAAGAAATGGTTTGCTTTTGAAAGCTATTTATAAAGTCCCTTTCAAAGCCATGGCTTTGGACTATGTTGAAATTTTTATGTAAAACAAGGTAGGAATTCGAATTTAGAAAACAAACCAAGGTTTTGACTCTATAGGGTATTGACTCGGTCGAAATCCCTTCAAAAACTAGGCAGACATTTATCTTTTTAAAACAGAACCTTCATATCGACTCTAACGAAAGCATAGATTTCGACATCCTACCTTTTGATACTTACCAATTCACTTCGTACCAATTCTATTGATACCATGTGCCTTGGTTCCGACTATGTGAGTTTCGACAGAGATGGTGCGAAAGTAAAAGAGTCGAAAGGTGCCTCCGAAATAGGCGGAACCACCTTTTTCCTAAAATGCTGATTTATAATTAAACATGGCAATTGCTTTATAACTAACCTTCCAGTTGTAATCCCTTGATTGGTTACTTTAAAACTTTTCAAATACTTTACAATTTGTAACTGCCACATTGATTTAGATCCAAATCAAAGAAACATAATGTTTTAAGCCCTTCCATATAATAAAATCAATATCTGCGGAAAAGTCCCTCTTTAAAAATAATTTATTTTCCCAAATAAATAAACTAGGAAAAATCCCCAAAAATCAATTTTGTCATGTAATCATATATATTAAAATTTCAGACCCAATTTTTGCCTGAAATACTCGAAATAAATTTTAAACCCAATTATATCATATTTTCCTTTAGAAATTCATAACAAATTATGTATAGCTTAGTAAATTCTAAAAATCAAGTATCATCTCCAAAATCATGTGTTATTCAACATAAAAAATTTCCATAGCAATCGAAAATCATAAACCCTTGGTTTTCCCATAAAACCGAGCAAAATCGTGTGTATGAATTAAAATAATTCGATCATAACATGATTCAAGCATATCATCATCCATATCATTATAAAAACGAATTTTAAACATAAATCCGCAAACACATAATCATAAAATAAAATAGAGATGATATAAAATTATTATTCACCTTATATATCATACAAATTTGAGATTTGTTGTTGATTAATCCTTCCTAGCTTTGATCCTTAGCTTTTAATTAAATTTTCCTCTTTTCCTCTTTTTTAATGGCCGGCTATTTTTTTATATTTTTGATTTGCGTTTGTGATAGTGAGAAATGAAATGTGAATGGACAAAAATGAGAAGTTATAGCTGTGTAAAATGAAATGGCTATTTACTAATATTCCCATGTGTAAACTAATTTAAAGCTCATTTACTTAATAATTAGGCATGGCCCATGATATAATTTATTCAAATCTCAATCCCCTTATCATAATTATTCTATTTAATTTATCTAATTAAATCTCCTGAATAATATTATCAGAAATTAGGGATGTTACAGGCTCCCCCCTAAAGAACCGTATCCTCAAAATTCAGTAAGGACTAAATACTAAACATAGCAATCATCTGTAACAACTTCTAACAACCATACTAGTCTAACTGACTAGCAACTATCTTTATAACTCTAAATAGACATACCCTTAAAGTAGATCAGGATAAGTATTCCTAATCCTGTCCTTTGTCTCCCAAGTATAGTCCTTCTTGTTGTCGCTCAACTGAAGTTTCACCAACCTGAATGTCTTGTTCCTTCGTCTTTTCTCATCTCTAGCTACAACCCGAACTGGTTGTTTAACAAAAGTCAAATTAGGCTTTACCACTTAGTCATCCAATCCTGTCAGAGGAATAGTAGTCTCTGGATCATGCACATACTTGCAAAGATGAGGCACATGAAATACATTATGGACACCTGTCAAACTGCTAGGCAACTCTATTCTATATACAAGCTTTCCAATCATCTCTGTAATCTACAATGGACCTACATATTTAGGGGCTAACCTCCCCGACTTTCCAAATCGTATCACACCCTTCATAGGTGATACCTTAATGAAAACCTTGTCTCCAACTAAGAATTCTAGGCCCTTACGCCTCTTATCTGTGTAACACTTCTATCTTGACTGTTCTTCCTTCATCCTTCCTCGAATTAAATCAATCTTCTCTGACGCCTCTCTAACCAAATCTGACCTAAGACTAATATGTCTCCAACCTCTAACCAACATGCTGGTGATTTTCTTGATCTTCCATACAAAGCTTCAAACGACGCCATTTCTATACTAGTCTGGTAACTATTATTACAGGAAAATTCAATTAAATGTAGAGGATCCTCCCAAGATCCACTAAAGTCTAATACACAAGCTCTCAGCAGATCCTAGAGTACATTGTTGACTCTCTCTGTCTGCCCATCTGTCTGAAGGTGATACACAATATTCATATTAAGCTTGGTACGCTTCACCTCCTGGAGACTCTTTTGGAATTCACTAATGAACAAAGCATCTCTGTTACTGACTATACTATTAGAAACTCCATGCAGTCTAACTATGTTCTTTGGGAACAACTTAGCTAAAACAGGTGTCGTTCTGGTTTACTTAACTGGAATGAAATGGGCACCCTTGGTCAATCTATCCACTATAACCAATATAACTTCATTACCTCTATTTGACCTTGACAGCCCGTCTATAAAATCCATAGATATAGAATCTCATTTTCAAACTGGAATCTCTAAAGTTTGAAGTAACCCACTTGATTTCTGATGTTTATTTTTCACTTATTGACAATTTTCACCTCGCCTAACCCATAAGCCAACATCCCTCTTCATTCCTTCCCATTAGAAGCTCCTTTTCACATCCTGATACATCTTGGTCCCTCCAGGATGAATCGTAAAACTTGACCGATGACATGCTCCAAGAACTTCTTTCCTTAAGTTCTCCACATTCGAAATACACAACAGTCCCTTCTTTCTTAGCCATCCTTTCCGGTCAAGGTTAAAACCCTTTAAATCATCGATCTCTGTTCCAACCTCCAGTCTGCCGATCCTTTCAGCTAATACCGGATCCTCCTTCTGCTTAGAAGCAATTTTCTCAATCAATACTGGTCGAACTTCTAAACAAGACAACCTGACGGTACTCTGACTAGAACCAGAAGTCGATCTTAACTGCACATTGAAACCGACTAAAGCTTTTAAATCCTTCCACTCCACCAACATAGCTAACACCACATTCTGATGTTTCCTGATAAGAGCATCAACCACTTTATTACCTTTTCCTGGTGTATATTCTATACCAAAATCATATGCAGCTAAAAACTCTAGCCACCTCTGTTGCCTCGTATTCAACTCCTTCTGAGAGAATAAATACCTAAAAGATTTACGATCGGTATACAACTCAAATCTTTCCCCTAAGAGATAATGTCTCCAAATCGTCAATGCAAAGATCACAGCTGCCAACTCCAAATCATGAGTATGATATCTAACTTCATGCGGTCTAAGCTGTGTAGGCAATAACTTCACCATTCAGCATCAATACTGCTCCCAAACCAGATCCATATGCATCAGTATACACTACTAATCCTTGGTTTCCATCTGGAACTACTAACACGGGTGCATTGGTCAATAAATGTTTTAACTTAAGGAATGCCTCCTCACATTTGTCGAACTAAAAAAAATTTACTTCCTTCCTGGTTAGCTTAGTTAAGGGTGCTGCTATCCGCAAGAAATCCTTAATGAATCTTTGGTAGTAGCCAGCAAGTCCAAGAAAACTCCTGATCTTAGTCACCGCCTCTGGTCTCTTCTAATTATTCAGGGCTTCGATCCAATCTGGATCGACAAACAATCATTTCTCTAAAACCATGTGACCAAGAAATTTTATCTCTCTCTTCCAGGAATGACACTTGGTAAACTTCATCTTTAGCTGATTCTGTCTCAGCATCTCAAGTAGCACTCTAAAATGAACTTCATGCTCTCTCATCCTTAGATTATACTAGAATGTCATCTATAAACACAAGTACAAACCTATCCAAGTACTCTTGGAAAACTCTCTTCATCAAAACTACGAAGAAAGCAGGTGCATTCGTCAGTCCAAATGGCATCACCAACCACTCATATGAATCATACCTAATTCAAAATGATGTCAAAGCAATACCGTCCTCCGCTACTCTTAACTAACCTATCGCTAGGTCCAACTAGGGGAACACTCTAGCTCCACTCAACTAATCAAATAGATCATCTATTCTTGGAAAAGAATACTTATTCTTAATTGTTTTTCGTTTAACTTGCGATAGTCAATGCACATCCTTAGCGATCCGTCCGCTTTCTTTATGAACACCGTGGCTGCTCCCCAAGGCGAACTGCTTGGTCTAATTAAATTCCTTCCTTCTAGATCTACTAGCTGCACCTTTAATTCCTTCATCTCAGTAGATGTCATCCTACTAGGTCTGCTTACGGTTCGGCTCTAGCACAAGATCTTTTCTAAACTCAACAGCTCTATTTGGGGGTAGTCCAGTGACTGGCTCAAAGACATCTGCAAACTCTCTTGTTATTTGAACCCGACTTAACTCATTTCCAATCTCCATAGCATTAAGCATAGCACTATCACTCCGGTCAGTATTCTCCACTGAGAATATCACTCGGTTATGACTATCAAGGTGTCTCAGTGATATTTTCCTATTCTAGCATTGTACCTACTCAACCAATCCATACTTAAAATGATCCTGAAATCTAAAAAATCAATAATATACAATCTGCATGAAATTTATGACCCAACAAATCAAATTTTAACTGGTTACATCTTAACTCTAGAGTTGCATACCCTCTATTGGATTCGCAACCCTTAAGGAAGTAACTAGTTAGGTAGGTTCTAAGCATACTCTATCAACCGAACACTGAGACATAAATGAATGTAATGCACATGTATCAAAAAGTACTCTAACTAGAATACTCTGAATAAAATCGTACCTTCCATCACAATTTTTCACTTATCTTTTGCAGTAGGCCTAGCTGATCAGATAACAATGGCCTTTCCTTTGTGCTCCCTAACTAGCTATGGACACTGATTCTTGAAATGCCTAACTTAATCATAGTTGAAGCATTTCACATTCTTCTTACTTGCAACTTTATTCCCATTTCATGACTGACAATCATTAGCAAAGTGACCCTTCTTTTCACACTTCTAGCGAACTACCTCTGCCTTTGACTTCTTAGCAGTATCTCCCTTCTGGGGTCCCTTCTTTTTAAAGAACTTCCTCTTTTCCCCCAGGGAACCCTGAGTTTCCACTGACTTCTCTTAGCTAAATCAGCAAGTAATTCCTCATGGCAAATGGCTATCTCCAACACTATATTACAAGGATCATGGACGTGTGTTATGGTCATTCTAGCAAGCTTAGGCCTCAATCCCCAAATGAATTTCTCATTCCTTTTGATGCCAGTATCTATAATAGCATATCCATATCGAGAAAGCTCTTTAAACTTAGTGGCATACTCGAAACTGACATCTCTCCTTGTACTAAGTCCATAAGCTTCCTCATCAGCTCAGACTTGACAAACATAGATACAAATTTCTGCTCAAATCTCATTTTAAAATCAGCCCTAGTTAACTGCTCTTCCAGCACTCCGGCAGTGACATTATTCCACCAACGTAATGCTGACCCCTGCAACTGTTTAGAGTCCAACCTTCTCTTTTACCCATCATTCAGGCCTAAGTCAGTAAATATACGCTCACAATGCAACAGCCAATTCCAAATTTTTATAGCACTTTCCGTTCCCAAGAATAGATTTCCACCCAAAATAGTGTAATCTCTACTCAACAAAGCAATATTTCAAATTGGAGCCACATGATTAGCTCGTCCTACATTCCCAGCAACTCTAGCAGCAGCTCCTGCTTGCATCAAACCAGCAAAGAATTGATACGTCTCCCCTATATCTACTGGTGGATTTCCAGCACTCACATTGGCATCAGCATTTTAATTACTAGCATTAGCCTGTCAGCCCAAATTCTTTCTAGTAGTGGGTCGAGCATTTCCAGTAGTTATGGTGCTTCCTCACCCAAGATTTCCTATTCCGTTTCCTGCTCCCATATCTCCTTTCTCGTAAATCTGCATACGAGCCTTAGTAAGATACAGAAGAACGGCATAAGAGAGCGAGGAATACATGGTTATATATATAGAAAATACAAGTACGTCGCTATAACGTTAACCCAAACCCCAATCTTATTACTCGATTCATTGGATTATGATTGGAAAATGTTTTAGGTTTTAGTTTCTTTTGAAGTTTCATAAACCTATGCTCTGATACCAACTTATAACATCCCCATACTTGGAGGCCCAAAACCAACGGCTATGGATATTGTAATCATCCATAGTTATTAATCCTCGATGACCAAATACGACGACACTAGATACATTGATACACAGAAACATAAGAACATGGAAAAAAAATTAAACAACAAACAAATTCAACATTCTATTTCAAAATATTCCAAATTGATTACATAATCCTAATTCATAGACCATATTCGGATAACATATATTTATTACAAAATACACCAAGAGCGACAAATGAAGATGCCCCATTGGTAGATCAGAGTATATAGATATGCAAGGAAATAATTTTCCTTTACAAACAAAACATACAGTGGAAATGAAAGAACTCTAATTATAAGCTAGCCTCGTGCATGTCCTCGGAAGCTTTATTCATCTAAAAGAACACCTGAAAACCTTAAGACTCAACCTACTCAAAAATCAATTGAGTACTCAAGATTTTAAGGGGAAAACAAAATCTTTGAGTCGGACATAAAGCCTGGTATGGATAATAATTTTACCATCTCAAACCATTTAGATATCCAGGGAGAGCACACACTGCTTGGTGGAGTGGGCTTTCCCCTCACTAGTATCCTAAAATATTTACAAAATCATATACCATACTCCTGCATCTATAATGGTTAAAACATAGAATTTCAAAGCATTATGATGATGTGCAAAACAAATAAATCAATTCTGAATTATCCATCCACATTCATTCTGACTGTTTGTCTCAATCATAGTTTCTAAGGTTACTATTAACCTGTTAAATGTTTGTGGACTATCTATTTAATTACTTAGTTTTCATGGGATCACTAAGAACCTATTGGTAACTCCAATATCTTATTTCTTATCCTAGTTTTCATGGGCTAACTAGGAACATATTGACTAACTATCAATATCTTAATCTGGATATAGTTTTCATTGGCTAACTACAAACTTACTGGCCCTTGCCAGTATCAAATCATAGTTTTCATGGGATGACTATGAACCTATCGGCCCCTGCCAATATCATATAGTTTCATGGGCTTATTGTAAACCTATTGGCACCTGCCAGTATCTTTAATTAAGATTTTTAACATCTGTTTAGTTATATTCACTATTGGGTCAACCTAACTGGTTATTCTGCCATTTTCTCAAAATATAGCTCTGGGTTAATAACAATGTGAATAACATTTCTAAAATCTTTATTTATGTCATGGTTTTTCCTTTAAAAATGAGATTGGGTTATTTGTTTTGAAACTTTAAAATATCACTTTCGAAACCTGGGTAACTCCTTCGAAAGCATAAATACCTCATTTCAAAACTCTAAGTATATACCTTACGAAACCAATGATACCTTTCGATGGTATCAAGAAAACATTCTTTAAAACATAGCTTCAAAACAAATAAAGTACCCTTTCAAAAGCATTAGGTTTTCTCTTTAGATACATCACTTGGGTCAAAATGATTATATACAAAAATATCTCTTTTGAAATCAATAAAAATTAATTTGGAGAAAACTTGATGGCGTCGTAACCATCTTAGTCGAAAGCAAAGACCTTTTAAAAAATTAAAACTTCTAAGGAAAGAGTCGGAACCCCCTTTCGACTCCATCACATTCGAAAACCCCACCCCTTTCGAAAGAAATTAGGAAGCAGCTTAACCTATGTAAAAACAATGATAACCTGTCGAAGGTATTGATGGCTTCAATACTTCAAAAGTGAAATAGCGGCTAGGTTTCGACTAGGTCAGAACCTACCCTTTCAAAATCTTCTTATTTAAAGAATAAGTTCCCCTTTGAAAGTGATTTATAAAGTCCCTTTCGAAGGCATAGCTATTGAGGCAGGAATTTAACTTTAGAAACAAAGCAAGGTTTCGACCCTATAGGGTATCGACTCAGTCAAAAGCCCTTCAAAAACTAGGCAGGCGTTTATCTTTTTAAAACAGAACCTTGTTTTCGACTCTGACGAAAGCATAGCTTTTAGCACCTTACCTTCCGCTACTTGCCAATTCACTTCGTACCAATTCTATTGATACCATGTGCCTTGGTTTCGAATATGTGGGTTTCCATAGGGATGGTTTCCACAAAGATGGTGCGGAGGTAAAGCAGTTGAAAGGTGCCTCCGAAATAGGCGGAACCACCTTTTTCCTAAAATGTTGATTTATAGCTAAACATGGCAATTGCTTTATAAATAACCTTCCAGTTGTAATCCCTTGATTGGTAACTTTAAAGTTTTTCAAATACTTTACAATTTGTAATTGCCGCATTGATTTAGATCTAAATCAAAGAAACATAACATTTTAAGTCCTTCCATATAATAAAACCAACATTGGTAGAAAATTCCCTCTTTTTCCATAATTTATTTTCACAAATAAATCAACTAGGAAAAATCCTAAAAAATCGTAGAAAATCAATTTTATCATGTAATCAAATACATTAAAATTTCAGACCTAATTTCTTCCTTAAATACTCGAAATAAATTTTAAACCCAATTATATCATATTTTCCTTTAGAAATTCGTAATATATTTTCTATAGCTTAGAAAATTAAGAAAATCAAGACCCATCTCCAAATCATGTGTTATTCAACATCAAAATCTTACATGGAAATTGAAAATCATAAACCCATGGTTTTCCCCTAAAACCGAGCAAAATCGTATGTGTATGAATTAAAATAATTTGATCATAATACGATTCAAGCATATCATTATCCATGGCATTATAAAAATGAATTTAAACATAAATCCAAAAACACATAATCATAAAATCAAATAGAGATGGTATAAAATTATTATTCACCTTAGATATGATAAGGAATTTGAGATTTATTTTTGGTCAATCCTTCCTAGCTTTGATCCTTAGCATTTGATTAAATTTTCCTCTTTGTAAATGGTCGGCTATGTTTTCAATTTTTGATTTGCATTTGTGATCGTGAGAAATGAAACGTGAATGGACAAAAATGAGAAGTTATGGCCATGTAAAATAAAATGGCTATTTATTAATATGCCTACGTGTAAACTGATTAAGCTTTAAACTAATTTAAAGCCTATATATTTAATTATTAGGCACGATCCATGATATAATTTATTCAAATCTCAATCCCCTTACCATCATTATTCTATTTAATTTATCTAGTTAAATCTTCTGAATAATGTTATCAAAAGTTAGGGATGTTGCAATTTCCTTAGGAGAACTTATTCCGGTGAAACATCTCTCCTTTAAGGGATATATTAGAGATTCCCTTGGGACTCTTATATTGTCCGCTTACTTCTGAAAGAAGTAGGATTGATTCAACCAGAAACTATCTATTGTTGGTTTGGAGTGACTGGGATCGGATAAGCATGAGTTATCCAAAAATAACTTTGAACCAACGTAAGCTTTCTAATTGAAAACATCTTGAAGATGATGGAACAAAAGATGGAGTTTTTGAAGTGTGAGGGCTACTTGCTACTAATCCTGAAGGTCATTTCAAAAAAGATGTAGTAGAAGTAGTGTGTTCAGTTTGTTCATATCCTGAATAATTTTATGGACAAATTCTAGCATTGCATTATTGCTTGGATGGCAGTAGCATTCCAAGTGAGATTTGTTAAAAAGGTAAAACGTAGCCTTGAGCCTCACAACTAGAAACGACTAAAACATGGGAGATGCGGCAAGGTATGTGGGTCGCACCCATTAGGGTATGAACATCACCCTTTTAGATCACTATTTATTGTTTTGGTATGTGCATGTGAGCTCACATGAAAAGGTTGCAAAGCAATTGGGGTAATGACATTCGATAGTTTACAAACCGCTATCTGATGTAAGTATATAGTTTCTATATTAAAGATTGGACATCATATACTTATTATCGCTTTTCGATTTCAACCCATACTATTCCTCAAGTAACAACGAAATCAGACAAGTTAGCATCCTACTCTTGCCTCGACATAAATTCTTAAACTCTCATGGACAGAAATGGGTTTCTATACCTCAAAATTTAGTGTTGAGTATAAGATGAAGTACCTTCCAAATACTCAGTTAATCATGATCGATTTATCGAAATTAAACCTCTTAGACTTATCATGTTTCTGATGTTGCCAATTTCTCTATCACTCGCTCGGAATTGAAGTCAGGTAAGTCGGAGCACTGGTTACTCTAACCTTACCTTAGTTAAAGTACTAGGATTCTAGATCTCGTAGATAGAGGTAAGTTTACTCATCGGCTTTTATTGTTAAATATAAGATGACTTACTTTCCATAAACATGTCAACATTTTAGCACTGCCTTATCATATTTTTTGTGTTACTTAATAGCACTGACAAAGAAATCCCTTAGATAAAACCGAGTCGTTTTGAAACAACTGAAAAAACTTATTTCTATTCTTCAATTTCAAACTAGCACTTCTCATTGGTTAGAAATGAAACCGTTCAAGTTGGATTATTATTACCTCTCAAACTTTGACACAACAACATTTTTAACTTTCAAAATAGAAATATGTTTCCATGCCTCAAAGTCTAGAAAATATGATCTAGTAGTTCTAATATTATTGTTCTTAAAAACAGTTTCCAAAATCACTTATTTTAAACCAAAGTTTGATTAAAATGGCAACATATTTTCCTTTATAAAAGTAAACACAATTTAATTGATAAATTCCAAACCACTTTAAAACATCTTCCCTTTTGTAAAAGTAAACTATTTGTATAATAATAACAAGGTGTTATAAATTAATGTCCTTTCAAATTTTCCAAAATCATTTACTATAACAAAAATGTTATAATCCATAATTTCTTTTCTTTTCACGAAAATATTTATTACAACAGTGGTGTTGAAATTCATGCTTCCTTCGTCTTATTAAAATTACTTTCAAAACTTTTTAAAACAAGTTTGAAACTTATATTTAAAACATCACTTTAACAATGGTCGCTTTTAACAAAAACTTGACTTTTTAAACAAAACAATTTCCTTTATACATTTTAAAACCCTTGTTCTAAATAACTAAATAAATTCTCAAAAATATATTTAAATCTTCAAACTTCCTTTTAAATACTTATAAACATATTTGACAAGACATTTCAAAATATCTAAAATAGGCAACTCTTTTTACTTTACAAAAATCAATGATTTTTAAACTGCATCCATTGAGACTATCGCTATATGGACCAAATTTTTTAAAACTTGACAAATATCATTGTCCTAGTGATTAAGTGATTCGACTTTGGTGCGGGAGGTCGCAAGTTCAAAACTTACGTAGTGTGATTCAAACATTTATTGACACATGATTTATGATTTGTTATTCCAGTGACATGCTGTATCTAAGTACCATTTTGAATTTTTTTTAACTTGTTTAGTAAATCAAATTAGCTTTAAAACCATTTCTTTCTATACTTCTAAACTACTTTAATAACTTTGCACAAAAATGTTTGAAGACAAAAGCCAAGTTTGGAACCATTCCAAAATATTTTAAACCACTTAAAAGAAAGCATGGGATTCCAATATCTCATAAAACAAGGCATCAAATAAATCTACCATCATCAACATCCACTTCACTACATCACATATAACAAGCAATAATGTAAAACAAAATCAACATTGGTGAGGGGTCCCATTGGATGGATCCCTCCATAAATCTTTTCAAAGTGTATTCATCGCGGCCTTTTCGCTACGGATCACTTCAGTATTCTTCATAGTCCCTGCAAATTAAAATCACATGCCTCTGTTAACGGGCGAGAATATATCATCAAAGTAATCATCGATACTATTACATTCGTACATACACTATTAATAACATTGCAACATAATATTGCAATATTTACATAATAATAACCTAGTTTTTAAAATGAGAGTTCCAACTTCCAAATGAAATGAGATACTAGCACAAGCCAAGCATATAAAAAATCAACCTCCAAGTTTCCAAAACGTGACACCGAACTACCAAAACACGACATGACCACCTAGCTCATACACGAAAGTGGCCTTGGAGGCTCCAAGGGTGCACCACAAGAGGCCAAAGGGCCAAATAGGCTTGGCCTAAGATATAGGCGCACAACCCTAGGGGAGGGGAGGGGAGGGGGAGTTGGTTGTGAAAGTTGATTGTTTTGAGGATGAAAATGTTTTGAAACAGAAATGGACGCTTATGAAAGAAGAATAGACAAGTTCCTAAAGTGTTTTTTATTTTGCTTTTGAAAATGAAGAAGGTGGAGAAGAGAAGAGCAAATGAAAATGAAAGTGTAAAATGAAAAATGAGAAGGAAATGATTGCTTTTATAAAGAAGCAAAAATGACAAAAGCCAGACTACCATTCCCTAAAATTAAGCTAATACCCTCTCTAAAATTTTGACAACACACCACTCATTCATCATAACATGTACTTAGCCATCACTACCTCCTTTTCTAATGTACTTTTAGTACATTACACGTAGAATAAGAAGGATATGTCTTATTGTTACTTTATTAAATTAATAACCATTTTAAAATTCTTAAATCATGCTTACTTTTACTAATTCTCTTTACATATCTTTTGACATGTTTTTAAATGTGTAAATGTGTGTGTATATGTATGCAACACGCTGTGACAACTTTCGTTCAATGAAAAGTCGAAAATCTAAAAAATGATTCTCGAACACAATTACAATTTTTCATCAAACTATTTATTTTTGTAAATAAAAATCAAAAGTGAATTTCTTATTATTGGTTATTAATTAAAAGAAGGTTATTAGACCATTAAAACCCACTAATTTAAAATTTAATATTTATCAAATATTCACAAATCAAAACGACAAAATTTTACGTCGTTATAATAATTTCTTCAATCCACATTTAGAACACTATTTCCAAACCAAATTATATATGAATTGAAATTTACATGTTAAACATATAATAAAACTGTCTTAAATTAACAAATAGTCTTGCTTGATAATATAATGCTTATCAAATTAGGAACAATTTGTGTTTAGTTTTATGTTTACCCTATAAAGCCGTAAATTATTAATTATACCTTATATGCTTTAAGATTATTTAAGTAGGTTTGTTTGTCAGTAATGTCCAAGAAAAAACAATTCTAGAAACTATAGATCATAAAAAACCTCTATTAGCTTCATATATCTGAAAAATCTAAAACATTCATCACTAAATAAATTATAAATTGAACTTCGTGGCATGGCACTTGTTCGCACTGAAAGAGGCTATGAGGTAGGATCGTGTAATATGGAATAATGAAATAGTCTAGGTAAATAAAGTAGGTAAATGCAAGGAGACACCAAGACTTTCATACTGGTTCGGACCTCTCGTCCTACGTCCAGTCCCTAAGCTTCACTTAGGAATTTCACTAACTAACACCCTCACTTCACCCGGAGGAATAGGTTTACAACTTACCCGAACAACCGAACGGGATTTCTTGCCTCAACTAACGAAGAGGACTTCAACTCAATTACTAAAATACAATATTCGACTTGTTGTGTTCTTGTCAACACTAATGAGTCTAATGTAGTACAATATTCTTATAATCTTATCCTCGAGAATATGCAATGTGTTTGTGAAGATTTAGGAAATGTGAATTGCTATGAATCAAAAGAATGTTATAAACAAAAACAGTGATTCAAGCAATAGATTGGTGATTGCTTTGAGAATATCTAAAGAATATGAACAAGGGAATAGTAAGATTAAAGCAAGAGAATTCGGTGAATCAAATGATGTTAGAATCATGTATATATACTTGTAGAAGAGGTGCATAAGTTGTCAAGGGTTGCAAACAAGAGATGCTTCCATTTCCATTGATGAATGGTTGCAACTCTTGGGAAGAAGAAGGTGTCTTTTCAGAGAAAATTCGCAGGTTTAAATTCAGTCGACTGAGCAGGAGATTCAGTTGACTGAAAATATGAAGAAAAATTTTCACGAACAATTTTAGTCGACTGCACAGGTAATTCAGTCGACTGAAACTGTGCAATTTTGTATATGTGTACAGTTTCAGTCGACTGGCCATGTCTGTTCAGTCGACTGAAATATAAAAGTATGCACGGTGAACATGTGAATGAAGTTTTTATGAATGTGTTCTAATGTTCGTGCAAATCTCTTGAGGATAGATTTTAACAAATAATCTAGACTAAGACACATAGAAAATCATACTAATGTTTATACTTTGGTCTTCATCAATCTTCTTCTAGCTTTTGCATTCTCTTCCTATTTGTTGAAGCTCATTGTCATTGATCAAAATCTTCATGTATCAACATTCTCCCCATTTTTGATTGATGACAATACTATTCTAGAGATGTATATACTTACTTTCTCCCCCTGAATGTATGCACTATCTTTTCTACAAAACAAAGTTAGTACCATAGATTTTCTCCCCCTTTGTCATCGACAAAAAGGAAGAACTAACAGCAGTAATAATATATCAAAACAATCACTAAATCATAGAGAATATAAGCATGAATTAAGAGAAATAAAAATGTTATGACAGACAAGCATAAAATGACTATTTATACAAGCCATTAGAAAGTTTAAAAATAGACATCAAAACAACAAAATCACTCATCCTTATTCCAGTCATATGAACCTTCCCTTCCAGTTGGTTCACGTATGACGGGTCCTCCTGTTGGTGGTCTAGATGCTCTTCCTCCTTGGCCACAACTAGCTCCGCTTGCGCTGCTACTTGTATGCTCTTCGGATGTCGTCCATGTAAACGTGGGTGCCGGACGTTTGCCGTGAGATGTTGAAGCAGTAGTCGTGCTTGAGCACGAGATTGCATCCCAAAGCTTGTTGAAGAATCCTTTGATTTTATCAAGCTTATGATCTATCTTTTTAAGGCGAGTGTCAAGAATTTGTTGATTTCTTGACAATATCCCCAAGGATTTGTTGGTAGTGAAGCTTGGGTCAACAAGACGAATTTCATCATCTTGCTCGAGATGTTCTTCGTGGCGAGGTTGAGGAGGTTGTTGTTGTTGTTGTTCTTGATGCCTTGCTTCCCATTCGGCAAGTGATATTATGCGAGGAGGTCGAGATGGGAGTTGCATTAGGCTTATGGTCCGATGGTTAATCTGATGGACCATTGTATTCTCTGATTCAGGCAATGGCGTATCGACATTTAGGAGAATTCGCATGATGTACTCTCCAAAGTAAATAGTGCGCATTTTGCCATTGTTGAAAGTGAGAAACTCATCAAGAATAATCTGTACCCAATTAACTTGTATATTGCCAAAAATAGCATATAAATCTCGATAGTTATTTGGGTAGACAATTTCGTATGAGCCCGTGCGAGGAGTAATCGTTCTCGTTAGGGCTTTATGGAGGATTCTTGCCATAGGTCGAAGGGAGGTGGACTTAAAATCCGTAAAGTTGATTTTATCATCCATAAATCGATGGTTGATGTTGTCACGAATGTGTGGATTGAATTCTATCTCCTCGAGCTTTCTCCCAACATTTGGGGACTCTAAAATGTGTGCTATTCTATCCAAGGAGAACCAAACTTTCTTTCCACACACCATACTCCAAACACTGTTGTTTGGATTTCTTTGAGTTTGGTGTCCAAGATTAAGATTAGCATAAAATAATTTTACCATTACATGATTAATGGCATGATCATTTCTTTTCAAATCTAGAAGTGGAGTCAAACCTGCCGGATCTGTTTACGCTTGAAGATTGTAGGTTTGAAAGCTTTGAAAATCATCGAAAGAATGCTCAAAAATTCGAGAATTCTTCATCTTGTTCCATCGAGTGACAGCGGTTCCATCATAAAGCCATTGTGCTATTTGAGCATCAATTGGCTCGAAGGATGAAGAAGATGAGGCTCTTGATCTTTTTGGTGCCATTTGGGTGAGAATTGATTTGATTTTGAGGAATTTGGGAGCTAGGGTTTCAAAATTAATTTGGGGAAGATGTTTGTAGGAGGTAAAAGTGAATTGGTAGGGTAAAATGTGATGGTTAAAAGGGAAAATTTTGCCTGGGAAGCAGCGTTCAGTCGACTGAATCAAAGGCCGAAGTATTCTGTTATATATACAGTCGACTGAGCAGAATATTTAGTCGACTGAATTTTTGTTGCTGAAATTATTTGTTTGAAAGTTTAGTCAACTGTGTAGATCATTTCAGTCGACTGAACTTCGTAAACATTGTTTTCTGTCATATTTTCAGTCGACTAAACAGGAGCTTTCAGTCGACTGAAACATGCATTTTTGTTGTTTCAGTTAATTTTTGAAATTTAAATAAATTATTTAAAGGAATAGTTACAAAAATATTGATATAAATATTTCAAAATTCAACTATTTCTTTGGAGATGGACTTGGAGTCTTCTTTCCTTCATTCTTCATGTAATTTATATCCCATGAATTCGGACTATATTGAGGAGTCTTAGGAGACATCCAAGGATTCACAGGATCAACTGGTGTACGATAAGATGAAGACGGATCAAGTGAGCTAACAGGACGAGGTAGAGGTTCAGCCACTTCGTTCTTCTTTGATCCACAGAAGCGTAAACCAATTTGCTCTAGAAAACTTAACCTTCTAGCCATAACTTTTTGCTCGAAGTATAGCTCTCGTTGAAGATCTATCTGTTGTTGTTGAAAGTGATGAATTTCATCAATCTTTCTTTTTGTGTCAGGTGAAATAAAGAGTCCACTTTTCGCCTTTTTCGATTCTGGTGTGAAACCAGTACGATAATTTTCCCATTTGTAAACCGGCTCATGTGCTGGTGTTGGTGTGGGAAGTTTTGGCGATGTTGGAGTGTTATCAACTGACGATGTGATATTGATCGGAGAGAAGAGTTGTTTGACGACATTTTATATTGAAATTGTTTAAGCTTTTAATCGTAAAATCGAGATGTGAAAATTAAAAAAAATTAGAATTTATTTACAGTAGAATTTTACTAAACAACTAATGGTTATAATTTATTTAGATTTTTAACCGCATAATGATTTAATGGTTAGGAGAATTTTGTTAGAAAAGTATGGTTCTTATTAAAAATTCAGTTTTTAAAATGTGTGGTCTATAAACTATATAATGTAGCATATAACATTTTCGAAAAATATTTGATATGTTCATTCAGTCGACTGAACATATTGTTTTAGTCGTCTGAAATGAGTGAATATTTCAAATGCATCTCTAATTGATATCTTTAAAGGATATTATACCTAATTCTCGTCGAAGTTTTATAAAGGAGTTTTCTAATAGAGGTTTAGTAAATATATCGGCAATTTGATTTTCGGTAGAAATATGTTCTAAATTAATTATTCCTTTTTCGATATTGTCACGTAAAAAATAGCGACGAATATCTATATGTTTTGTACTAGAGTGATTAACCGAATTTTTAGATAAGTTTATTGTACTTGTATTATCACAATATATTGTAGAATTTGTGAAATTTATATTAAAATCTTTTAGTGTTTGTTGCATGTATATAACTTGAGTGCAAGCTAAAGCAGCTGATATATACTCTGCTTCGCATGTGGAAAGCGAGACACAATTTTGTTCTTACTAAACCAAGATACAAGTGATTTTCCAATGAAATGGCAAGTACCACTTGTACTTTTTCTATCCGTTCGGGATCCACCAAAATCAGCATCACTGAATGACACTAACTCAAACGAACATTCCTTTGGATAGAAAAGACCGAAACTTTAGTTTGGTTAAGATATCGCATTATTCGTCTTACTGCTCTTAAGTGTGAATCTTTAGGATCGGATTGAAAACGTGCACAAAAACAAACACTCATCATTATGTCAGGTCTACTAGCGGTTAAATAGAGCAAAGAAGCTATCATACTTCTAAACAATTTTTGATCTACACTTTTACCATTTTCATCTCGATCGAGATGTGTAGTGGCACTCATAGGAGTAGGTTTTGCAGAAGTGTTTTCCATACCGAATCGTTTTATTAAATTATCACAATATTTTTCTTGGTTTATAAAAATTCCATTTGTCAATTGTTTGATTTGAAGTCCGAGAAAATAAGATAGTTCTCCCATATGAGACATTTCGAACTCATTAGTCATTATATTTGAAAATTCTTTACATAAATTTTCATTTGTTGAACCAAAAATAATATCATCTACATATATTTGAATTATTAAAATATCTTTGGCAGTATTTTTAATAAAAAGTGTTTGATCTACTTTTCCAATTTTAAATCCTGAGTTTAATAAATAACTTTTAAGTCTTTCATACCAAGCACGAGGAGCTTGTTTAAGACCATATAGTGCTTTCTTTAATTTAAATACATGATCCGGATATTTTTCATGTATAAATAACGGAGGTTGTTCTACATATACATTTTCTTTAATAAAACCATTTAAAATGCACTTTTAACATCCATTTGATAAAGTTTAAAATTGTGAAAACAAGCAAAGACTAATAATATACGTATTGCTTCCAATCTTGCAACGGGAGCAAATGTTTCTTCAAAATCAATACCTTCTTCTTGATTATACCCTTGTGCTACTAGTCTTGCTTTATTCCTAGTTATATTACCTTGTTCATCTACTTTATTTTTGTAAATCCATTTTGTTCCAATTACTGATTGATTATTAGGACGGGGAACTAACTCCCAAACATTGTACGTTCAAATTGATTTAATTCTTCTTGCATTGCGATAATCCAATAATCATCTGTTGATGCTTCTTTTGGATTTTTAGGTTCTATAGATGAAATGAAAGCTACATGACCCATTAGATTTAGTTGATTTCTTGTTCTAACTTGGGAATTTATTTCTCCTATTATATTTTGAGTTGGATGATCTCGTAATATTCTAGGCGGAGATCTTAGTTCATTATTATTTTCAAGGTTTATTTCTTCTATATTTATCAATTCTTCATCATCTTTTATATTTACATTTTTATTAAAATTTTCATCAAAAGATATATGCAAAGTTTCTTCAATTAAGTTTGTTCGTTTATTAAATACTCGATATGCTTTACTTCGTTTAGAATATCCTACAAAAATTACTTCATCAGCTTTTGAATCGAATTTTCCTAGTTGATCTTTTGTATTTAAAATAAAACATTTTGATCCAAATATTTTAAAATAAGATATATTTGGTTTTTTATTATTGAATAGTTCATAAGAACTATTTTTAGTTAAAGGTCTAATTGAAATTCTATTTAATACATAACATGCAGTAGCAACGGCTTCTGCCCAAAAATGTTTTGGTAGAGAACTCCCATTTAACAACGTTCTTGCGCATTCTTGTAATGTTCTATTCTTTCTTTCTACAACTCCATTTTGTTGAGGAGTTCTAGGAAAAGAAAAATTATGATTAATTCCTTTCTTTTTACAAAACGTTTCAAAAACTTCATTTTCGAATTCGCCTCCATGATCACTTCGAATATTTTTAATTTTCAAATATTTAATGTTTAGAATTCTTTTGACAAATGTTTTAAAATGCTTAAAAGTGTCACTTTTATTTTTCATAAAAATAATCCATGTATATCTTGAAAAATCATCAACAATTACAAATACGTATCGACTATGATTAATGGATTGAACTTGTGTTGGTCCGAATAAATCCATATGTAGTAATTCTAATGGTTGTAAAGTTGAAATATTTTTCTTAGATTTAAAAGATGATTTCGTTAATTTTCCTTTTTGACAATCGTCACAAAAATTATTTATTTTAAAATTTATTTTGGGTAATCCTCTTACTAATTCATTTTTGGAAAGTTTTCTAATAGTTTTAAAATTTATATGACAAAATCTTTTGTGCCATAACCAAGGATCATTATCTTTGGCAAGTAAACACATACTTGAATTATGATTAATATTCATATTTAAAACATAAATATTTCTATCTCTATTTCCTTCAAAAATAAGATTTTGGTTTTGATCAAAAATACTACATTTATTATTCGAGAAAGTTATTTTAAAACCTTTGTCACACAGTTGACTTATGCTAAGTAGATTATGTTTTAAATTTTCAACTAATGAAACATTTGTTATAAAAGGTAAATTTAATGTACCGTAATTGTTCACATCTCCTTTGCCAATGATATAGCCTTTTTAATTGTCTCCGAAGGTAACCGAGCCACTATCAAAGTATGTGATGTTTGTAAGCATATCTTTGTCTCCGGTCATGTGTTTTGAACAACCACTGTCTAATATCCATTTCTTCTTTTTAAGTGGGACCTGAAAATAGATATGAAATTATTGGTACCCACTTTTTAATAGGGTCCTAAGAAGTTAGAGTTTTAGGAAACCAAATCCAATTTGGTTTAGTGTCCTTTTTATAAAAATAGTTTTTATTATAATGAACATTATCCATAAATGCTTTAATATATTTATTTCTTATTAATACATTGTTAGTTTTTGGTACCCAAATCGTAACTACCTTGTTTTCTACTTTCGTTTTAATAGGTTTCTTTATTAATATTTGTTGTTTTGAATCCATATTCCACTTAAAATGTGTATTTTTCTTTTTAGGAACTTTTGACTCCTTTTTATATCCTAATCCGTGTTTACTTGAAGAGGATTGAGAATTTTCTAAAATCTTAGATAAATTTTCTCTTCCTTTGTTGAAGTTAGAAACATTTTTGTGATGTTATCTAATCTATCTTGAAGACTATTATTTTCTAACTCAACTTGTCTAATTTTATTTTTTAACTCATGATTTTCAGAAACAATCATATCATTCTTTATCTTTTGAGTTTCAATTTCTTGACTTAAAAGTGATAATTGAGTTTCTGAATTTGAATAAGATTCTTGAACTTTTTCAAGTTCTTCTTCAAGAATTTTCTTTTCATCATTTAACATATCTCTTTCAAATTCAGCTTTGTTTTGATTTTCACGAGTTTCTTTGAGTTTCTTTTTAAGGGTTTTTATTGTGTTCAAAAGTTCAGTGTTTACTTCAATTAAATCGTCGAAAGTTAAATTATTTACCTCAGATTCTTGAGCCATGAAGCATACATTTGTCTGTTCATTGTCGCTATCACTATCATTTTCGGATGATGATGAATCTGAATCGTCCCATGTAACAGAAAATGCCTTCTTTTTGAATTTATCCTTCTTGTTTTTGAAGTTTTTCTGATTTTCCTTCATTTGTTCTTGACAATCTTTTTGCATATGTCCTTTCTTATGACAATTGAAGCATTCTATAATTGAGGATGATGGTTTGTTCAAGAAATTCTTTTTGAATCCGTTTTTGTTTCCTTTTCTATACTTTAGGAATTTCTTGAAATTTTTTGCTATAAATGCTAGATCCTCATCTTCAGATTCTGATTCTTCCTTTTCCGGATGAAAAGCAATATTCTTTCTTTATTGAGCTTGATCCTTTTTAGCTTGCATATTTACTTCATACGACATAAGATTTCCAATCAATTCTTCTGGTTTCATTGTAGATAAATCATTTGCTTCCTCGATTGCTAGTACTTCTCTCTCTCATTCATCACTGAGTGAATTTAGAACTTTAGACACAATGTCAAAGTCCGTGTATCTTTCTCCTAGTCCGATTAGAGCATGATGAATGTCTTGAAATCTTGAGTACATGTCATTGATGGATTCACTTTGTCGCATTCTAAAGTTTTGGAATTGATTCTTCATCATGGATATCTTTGTTTGTTTAACCTTGTTTGTACCTTCATGTACGACTTTAAGAGTTTCCCATATCTGATATGCAGTAGTACATATGCTAACACGGTTGAATTCATTTCTATCCAGGGCACAAAAAAGCATATTCATAGCTTTGGCATTTGCACTAGCTTCATTCTTTTGAGTTTGTGTCCGTGTAGGATAATCAGTTGTGGGTACAACGAACTCTGCTTGAGTAGCATTCCAGGCTTCGAAACTTGTTGCTTGCATATAAATTCTCATCCTTGTAGCCCAATAGTTATAGTTTAGTCCATTGAATAGATGAGGTCTTTGGGTGGATTGTCCTTCCGCAAATGTAGAACTATAGGCAGATGTTGTGCTTGTGCTTGCGTTATTTTCCATATTATCAATATGTCTAATAACGGTGTTATGGTTATAGGACAGCCTTGCTCTGATACCAATTGAAAGAGGCTATGAGGTAGGATCGTGTAATATGGAATAATGAAATAGTCTAGGTAAATAAAGTAGGTAAATGCAAGGAGACACCAAGACTTTTATACTGGTTCAGACCTCTCGTCTTACGTCCAGTCCCTAAGCTTCACTTAGGAATTTCACTAACTAACACACTCACTTCACCCGGAGGAATAGGTTTACAACTTACCCGAACAACCGAACGGGATTTCTTGCCTCAACTACCGAAGAGGACTTCAACTCAATTACTAAAATACAATATTCGACTTGTTGTGTTCTTATCAACACTAATGAGTCTAATGTAGTACAATATTCCTATAATCTATCCTCGAGAATATGCAATGTGTTTGTGAAGATTTAGGAAATGTGAATTGCTATGAATCAAAAGAATGTTATAAACAAAAACAGTGATTCAAGCAATAGATTGGTGATTGCTTTGAGAATATCTAGAGAATATGAACAAGAGAATAGTAAGATTAAAGCAAGAGAATTCGGTGAATTAAATGATGTTAGAATCATGTATATATACTTGTAGAAGAGGTGCATAAGTTGTCAAGGGTTGCAAACAAGAGATGCTTCCATTTCCATTGATGAATGGTTGCAACTCTTGGGAAGAAGAAGGTGTCTTTTCAGAGAAAATTCGCAGGTTTAAATTCAGTCGACTGAGCAGGAGATTCAGTCGACTGAAAATATGAAGAAAAATTTTCAGGAACAATTTCAGTCGACTGCACAGGTAATTCAGTCGACTGAAACTGTGCAATTTTGTATATGTGTACAGTTTCAGTCGACTGGCCATGTCTGTTCAGTCGACTGAAGTATAAAAGTATGCACGGTGAACATGTGAATGAAGTTTTTATGAATGTGTTCTAATGTTCGTGCAAATCTCTTGAGGATAGATTTTAACAAATAATCTAGACTAAGACACATAGAAAATCATACTAATGTTTATACTTTGGTCTTCATCAATCTTCTTATAGCTTTTGCATTCTCTTCCTATTTGTTGAAGCTCATTGTCATTGATCAAAATCTTCGTGTATCAACACGCACTGCTTTATATTATAGTTGAATGAGAAACTAACTTTATCATTTTGGTTTTACAGTGATGGTATACATATTGACATTGTCATTCTTAAGTATTTATTAGAAATACTAATAAATATTAGTTAATTGAATTTATTTTAATAGTTTAAATTTTCGATTATGTAATAAACCTAAATATATGGAGTTAAATGTAAAATGTTTGAAGGTGACTAATGAATTATCTGTAACTAATTATATAAAATTTGGATGCATGCACCGAAGTCTATTAAATAATAATAAAGAAGAAGAATTTAAAGCTTTCTTATTAATTCTGAGAATTTTCTCCTCTCTCCTTATTTCTCTTTAGATATTTTATTTTCATATCCTTACAACTTATTGTTACTATAATTATTACAATGTTTCAACTAGTTCTCTCTTCCATCGTTAAAATTTAATACTAATTTTACAATTATTTACATATTCATTCCAAGTTTTTTCTGTTATTTTACATTTGAGTCCATATACATTAAATTTAGTTAGGTGATCTTAAATTTAAGCTTTTTAAGTAAATACAATCAATTGACCTAATAAATTTTAAAAAATGACAATTCAATATGGGTACCGATGCATATTGATAAAATGGTAAAACTAATTTTTCACTCAAGTCCGCATAGTTTTAATTTCCATAATTATATACAAATTATTACAATGTTCTACTAATATTCTCTCCTGTCATTTTGTATTCAAATGCCAACATTCAATAATTTTTACAATTATTTATGAATTTCTTCTCAGTTTTCTTATATTATTTTACATTTAAGTCCATATATTTAAATTGATTAATTGATTTTCAATTTAAACATTTTAACAAAATCCAATTAACAAATATTTATTAATTGCTCTAATAACACATAATAAATGATAATTCAATATGTATACCCATTTATACTAACACAAATGGTGAAACTATTTTTTTATTCAAGTCCGTATAATTTAATATTTTCACGATTGTATACAAAATTATATTTGAACTTTACATTTTTTACATTTAAGTTCATAAAATTTCTGTCTTTCTAAAATTAGTTATTTAATACAAAGAAATATATACATAATTTTTCTTTCTAAAGTTGGTATTTCATTACAAACAAGTATATACAAAAAAAAATTCCAAAATTAGTACATCAAATGAACACTTTATCATTATTAAATTATATTTTGTGAAGAATAAAGTTACAATTAATAATAAGTAATGAATGTTTGTATTCTGTAACATTAAAAATGGAATAAATTTTCAATTAGTATGTTTTGTGTACAAAATGTTACATTTTATTTATTTATATTCGTAATTTTAGTTAACCAATGGACAAAAATTATACCATATTTTGATTAGAAATATTTAGTATTATATAATATTACAAAATGTCACAAAATGCTACAATTAATGATAAGTGATGGATGTTTGTATTCTTTAATATTGGAAAAGGAATAAATATTTTCAATTAGTATGTTTTTGTATAAAATGTTAATTTTAATTATTTATATTCGTAATTTTAGTAATCAATGGACAGAAATTATATCATATTTTGATTAGAAATATTTTTCTTTTATATTTTATTATCGTTAATGTTAAATATTTTTTGAAAAGTTTTATTATAAAATAAAATAGTAAGGTATGAAACAATGGATTAAAAAAATTATGTAAATAAAATGACAATGTGATTTAAAATATTTCAGGTCTTATTTTCACTTAATAGTTCTTTTAGTAGTTAAATAAATATGTCTTTTTCACTCTGATAATATCATATACTTATTTTGCTAAATTTGTGCGACAAGAACTCTAAATGCATACAAATATATTGAATCTTTGGTATTACACATCTATTTTTAGGTATTTATCGTCATACTCTCAGGTAATATTTGAAATTTAATGTATACATCATTTATCTTTTAGTCAAATTTATCAAAAGCTAAATGTCAATTTAAGAATATATATATATATATACAAGAATATTTATCGATTGAAATTTTATAAAAATATTAATTTCAAAATTTATTAAGAATGTTTATTTTCATTTGTTTGATTGATAAATAATGAATCCAAAAAAATAATAAATCAATATATAACTCATTTGTATCAACAAAAATAATAATTTAATTTTTATTCAAATTTTTATACGAATCCCATAACAAAAATACAAACTTATTAACAGAGTAAGTTTCAATTTATAACTCATTTAACCTAGCAAATTCATTAGACATTGCATAATAAATTCTATTCTTCAAAAATAGTTATATTATTATTTTTCTATAACATACCATGTGCAATGCATGGGCTACACACTAGTGCAAAATGATGGTAGAGAATTAGAAGAATAAGCGTAAAGTGATAAATTAAAAGATTTATAGATAAAATATCAAGAGAAAATCGAGGAGAAGAGGTAAAACTCCTAGAACAACCAAGTGATTTAAAATTCTTTTGTTATTTAATAGAACTAATGTATAACCCATGCTTTGTACATGCTAACGTTGTTAAAATATAGTATTTATATTTCAATTTAGTTAACAATAAATTTTTACTATGAAATATATGATAAATTTATTATGATAAATAAATCATAAATTAAATTGACATATCACGCTTCAATGCAAGGTTGAAGGCTTAATCATCATTATCTACATATCTCTATGAGAACCAATGTCCTAACTCAAACAAAAATATAAACTAAGATTGTTAATGTTGTATATATGTTATGTGGTATACATTTTTTTATATGCATGAGCAAATAAATAACTTAACCAATGAATGTCGTATACATACTGAATTGCCATTTTTTATGATTTATAGATGAATTAATGAATATTAAATAATTAATTTATTTAAATAATTTAAATCAGTAATAAAATAAACTAATTAAATATAAGAAGTTGTATGTAAAAATGTTGGAGAAAACCGAGAAAAGTTTTGTACATATTTGTAATTAAGACTTAGCATTTAGGTTTTTTTTATGAAACAAGGGAAACCTAATCAATCACTACCGACATTGCGATTTCTGAATAGTAAACCTAGGGAATAGATGGCTGGTTCATCACAATCGCTATTCCAGGCTAGCCAGACCTTTCGGTTAACACGGCGCAGGAGGTGGGAATCGAACCTCAAACCTCCCATATGGGAGTCATATCGCCCCACCACCCGAATATTTAATATATATTTTTGGGCAAAGCCAGTGGGGTTGAATAGTTCCCTACCATTATATTGAAAAACAAATGAATGGTTACACAACATTACAACAAACACACCCACAAAGCAAAGACTAACAGCACACAAGGAAAGCTAGTATGTCATAGACCTAATTATAGAAAAGACCATTACATGTTTGGAGGTAGATTGACCTTTAAACACTCTAATGTTCCTCTCCAACCAAGTGAGATATATAGTCTTCTTAAGAATTCTTAACATCAATTTATTTTTTATTTTTAAATAATTTTATCTTTGCAATTATATTATATTTCATGTTGTTGAAAATGAGAATGTTTATATAATCTAATTCTTATTGGTGTAATTTGTGCGTTCAAATCGTATTGTTGTAAAATATATACACTTATCCTTTAAAAAAATTAAAATGAAATTATGTTACGTAATGTACGGTAAAAAATTTGAATTTTTCTCATATAAAGTATTAATGAATATTGGTGAATTTGGTCTATTGAAATAGTTTGAATTAAAGATTGCACAATCAATTAAATATATTGACTTGAATGTAAAATACTAATGGAGAATTAGGAAGGGTTTGTAAGTGTTTGAAATTAATAGAATTTTACAATGGAGTGTATGAAAAATAATTTAGGTAAATAGATTATAAACTAAAATTTTAATGTATATATTTATTTTTGGTTATACACACACACACACACACGTATCTAATGATTTTTTTACAATTTGTTGATGCGCCTATGCTTTGCATGTTGAAATAAAAAAATTTAAGATTTATTTGATTTATTAATAAACATTAGTTGATTGAGTTTATCAGTTAATTTAAAGTTTAGATTATGAAAATAACTTAAATATGTATAGGCTTTAATGTAAAATATTGAAAGAGAATTGAAAAAAATTTCACAAATGATTGTAGCTATTTTAAAAAAGTATGTATTTGAATGTAAAATAGTGGGAGAAGTTCGGTAGAATAATTGTTAGCGGTAAATTATAGGATTTTGAAAATAAAATATCTGAACTTGGAGAGAATTAAAAAGATTGGAGAAAACTCCCTGTAATTAACAAGAGAGCTTTCGATTGTTATACTTTAACATTATCATACTGACCGCTTTGGACTGTTATACTTTATCATTATCAAGCTGAACGTAGGGAGGTTTGTCTATTGAGACCAAATAGTTTGAAGCCAAAAAACATGTAAATATCAAATCCGTGTTTCTCTTTTGTTCTCTACGCTACATTTTCTCTTTGTTTTATGCTAATTTTGTTTCCTCCCTAGTTTTAGTTTTTCAAATTCAGTATGTGATCCCTGATTGTTTCGTCATAATTCTTGTTTTCTCTCCTCCTTTGCTCAGATCCACCTCCGCAACTTTCTCGACCTAATTTTATTAATAATCTGTAAACCTAAATTTCCAAAATCAAAATTACTTAGTCCATCTTTCTTCCATTTTTTTGTTCTATGTGATGCATACTTAGGCTCTCAATTTGAAAATTTTCTTTGATAAATCAATGCAATGGCGATGCAATTCGTCAGTGCTCCATTTTCGTGCTTCTATTTTCAAACGGGTGGCCTCCTCCAAATAGTGGTAAGTTTTTGTTGTAGTTCAAAGTGAAACTAATATGATTATAGCTCCTATTTACTTTTTGTTGTGTAGACCTAATAGTCGAATTCATGCAGAACGAAACGATTTCAGTTTGAATTACTTGGAAAAAATTTGATTTTTGAATCTCACCAATTTTCCAATTGAAATGATTTCAATCTAGATCCATCCACTCCCCTTTCAATTAATTTAAAAATATACAATACTTTACCGACGTGCCTCAAGTAATATTTTCCATTCACTGTTTGCATCAGATCATTCCGTAAACATATTTTAGCGGGTAATGGCTTATGTGTTTAATGAGTGGAAGCTATAAATTATATTCATTTATTAGGATTCTTTCATGACATAAGGAATTAAAATAATGTATCTGTTGATTGTGTACTATATTATGGAATATAAAGAAATAACTGGGAGAAATTAAACATTCAAAATTATCATGTTTCATCTGCAATGGATGTGTATAATGTTTTAGTCGCTTCACTTCTATACATTGCAAACTTTTGCAAGCTGTTTAGGACAATATCCCAAACTATTAAAGAATTAGCATTAGTCAGTTTAGTTAGGTTTTTACAGAAAATTCTTCGAATGCAATTTATTTAAAACCACATATATGATTTATTACTTGAAATGATTTATTACTTGAAATGAGGCTCTAGATGCAATGGAAAATGTGGAGTGTAACTACATTCTAGTTTTGAATTTTGGTTAACTTGGTTTAATGAGTTTATAAATTACAAATTTTTATTTATTGTGTTATTTCTAAGCAAACGAAATTAGAGGTAGTTTTTGTCAAGATTCTAGGAATCTAACCTAAAGTTCACTGCATTTGAAGTTTGCTGCCTAACTTAAAGATCTTGATTGGTATGTTTCTAGAGAAAAAGAATTTTTAGAGTTATAATTCCTATAGATAATCTAGTTATCATTCAAAAACAATATAATAAATTAGATAGTTTGTCTAATTCTTTATTATTGTGATAAATAAAGCATTTTTAATTTCAGTTTACGGAATTTGTCAACATGCCAGCATTCATAGTGATTCTAGTATGACTGTTTCTAGGTTATTACAGCAAATGGCATTAAAAAGTTAGTTTGTTTTAAGAAGTTTTTATTCTCAACTTTTTATTGATACTCAATTAACACAGGTTGATTAGTTTAATGATTTTGCATTTCAAGTACATTTTTATACATTTTGAGTTATCATCTTCAATTGGATGCTAAAAGATGTTTATTCTGTTTATATTAGTCATTTAGATGTTTTAATTTTGAAATGATATTTTTTTTTAATCTATATGACTTGGCTGATCATTCTACAAGCTTCTCTAAATAATTTTTATATAGAAGATGCATAATGAGCACAATATATGATAGTCAATCACAATATTTGCTTCGATTTGATTTTCGTCATTATTATGTTTTTATTTTCTATATATGAAAAGGTTATTAGATATGATGCTTGTCCATGACTATATTTGTTGATTGTTTTTTTTTAATTGTTTTGGTGTCTATTTATATTGTTGAATTCAATAACTATAGCCATAATGGTGAGTTAGGAGGATCTCATTGATCACTCATAGTAAACAATTCGATGCTTTGACCACCTCATCATATACTTTGATTCATCTTGACCTCCATTATAAGCTATTATTATCAACTTTTATCATGTATGGAACATGCTACTTGTCTATCAGAGATGACTTGTGCAATCATATTTTTAATTCGTATATTATATGACTGCATATTTTTTATGCATGAAATATATCTCGGTACAATGTTATGCAATTATATATATCATGCAATAAAATACATGATTATGCAATTCATGCATAAATATATGACTACACAGATGTTGTACAATCATATTTCTATGCATAAATTAAGATTAATAAAACTATACGTTATTTTATTCGGACTAAAATACTTGAAGTCTAATAAAATAGTTAAATCTTTTACTGCCTTTGTCAAAGGTAGTTAAATCTATAACAAAACCTATACGATTTCTTATTTTTACATGTTAAAAATGCACATCATTACAAGTTTTATGATTTAAAAATGAAAACAATTTTTACATCTTACTTTTCTATAAGAAGTGTTGTTTTTGACAATTTGTAAATAAATGTATTAAAACAATCCACTCTTGAGAATAAATGGTGGAAGACCTAATTTACATATATTATATATTAGCGGCGGACTTTACATTTATACTTTACATTAGGAATCCGAAGTAAATGTTCAGATATCAAAATATATGTAACAATAAATTTTTGCATCTTCATCACTAACAAATGCAACGCTTTCTATATGCGAAGCACGAGTTCACAACCAGTTGCCAATTCATACTTAATTGAAACTAATGATGAACCGTAAAAATTTATTTTGTAAAGGAAAATTTTAAGATACATCCATATGATTATAAAAAATTAGCATTAGGTCTCTTTCAATTCTCATTTATAATTACATCGCTATTTTTTATAAAAGGTGAAATTTACAGGGGTACATGAGTAAGTTAACTTACTAATCTTAACATGCGTTTTTATTGTATACGTCCAAAATGCATAACCTTCGTAATACACGTTGGAGCGGTTGTTTTTAAGTTTGAAAAAAAGAGAAGTATAAAAGGAAAAATCAAAATAAAGAGATGCAAAAATAATTTCTAAAAGAGAATGATGTAAAATAAACAAATTTAGAAAAAAAGGAACGTGTCATTAATTTCTACCTTTATAAAATTATACAGTCAAAACTCAAAAGGTCGGTTTTCTTCATCATTGCCCAGTTGTAACATAGAGTTAATATAAAGCCAAAATTAAGAAGTTTTGTCCTTATTTGGTTTCTGTCTATGCCGCGATTTCTGCGAGCACTCCTTTTTCTCCTCACAACTTCATCCCCTACAAAACATTCTGTAACGACCCACCTTTTTGGACAGTTTAAACCGACGATCAAATACACGTGCCGATTCGAAACCATTCAAAAGGGAAGATGGTTATTGGGGTAAATAAGAAAAGAGAAGAAAGGGAAATAAAGGAAATGAAACAACACAGAATCTTGCAGCGGGACGATAAAATATAATAATCAAATAAACAGTTCATGAAGCTGTTTACTATACTTTGATAATTATTTATACAACATTTATCAGAGTTATATATATACACCTGAACAAATAAAATAATGCAACAGACAGCATGATGCAAAGATAATAATAGTAATAGTATACCAAATCTTCGTCTTCGTCTTCCAGAATAGATCTTCAATAAGCTGAAAAACTCAGGTCTGACCGAGCGTAATGAAAAGACAAACACTCGAGTCAGGACTAAAATATCCTCATGTAAGTTAAATTAATCGTAAATAAATATGAGTGTAACGGCGTCAAAGATGTTTACGGAGTTTGACATCTCGTATCCAGTGTCAACGTGAGTGTAATAACTTAAGAGATGTTATGGGATTTTCCATCTCTTAAGGATCCGTTAAGCTATCTACTATGTAGTACAATACGCTATTATAATATGTCTACAGTAAAGTAAAAGTATTAAAATAGCGTTAAAGCATTACCATAATTCCCATTAACACATTTATAATGCCATAGTCTATACAGCACTGTAAACCCCACCGTAAACTAGTGGTTATCAGAGGGTACCCCATAGGTATAACACAAAACAAAACGTAGTGGTCGCGAATAGGATAATCAGTATGACAAGGTACATGAGGCGATACCAACCAGGATACTAGTAGTTGCGTGATCCGGACTGATGTTGAGCATAGCCAGCAGCTACCTCAACACTGTGAAACAACACTCCCAAATCGAGGGGTGCACCCAAATCGAATCGCAAAAGTAATATATATGGTATCGAAAAAGTGTGTCCGCTAGAGATGGCGAACCTCAATTGTAACGACCCTGGATTTTGGCCCTGTTTATTTTAATAAATATTTAATCAAATTAAGTAAAGTGTGAATTGATTATTTTCAAATGAATATGATTTTGGAATAATTGCCATTTGTTTATATAAATTTGTATTCTAAAAGGAAATTTGATTCTGGAAATTTAAATAAAATCTCTTAATAATATTTACCTTGTATAATTGAATTAAAATACTTTACTTTGTTTACATTTGGAAATATACATATGGATGACAATGTTTAAATTAAAATCTAATTCTAACAATATAAAATATAAATGTAAAATATAATTCAAACATATGTATATAATTTAAATAGTGATAGTAAAGTACAAATAGAAATAAATACAAATATAAGTAAGTAAACCATATTGAATATAACTTAAACATTGATAGTGAGAAATGAAAATAATAAAACCAAATATTTATATGCAACATATCTGCATTCACCTTACCAAAGTAAAAATAAACCTGACCCAAACATGTTCATATGAATTATTCAAGCAAGCAATTTATAAAACATTTTTTACACAATATCTTCACATGTAAATCCAAACACAAAGTATAGAATGAAAAAAAAAAGTATGACATAATATCAGAAAAATATGTATATAAACTATTCAAGCCAGAAATAATGAAACAAATTAATTCATATACTCAAAATCTACCTGCAATCAGTCAAAGTATAAAGCATAACACCTGACACATATATGTGAAATATTCAATTGGAAGCTAATAACAAAATAAATGTTTTTATTCAAAGTACCTTCATTCACAAGTCAAATGCTAAGTGTAAGTTTTTAAACAAAATATCTATACACAGTAACATTTTAGTAAGTATACAAACTAATTAAGAAACAAGACAAATATTTATCTATAAATTTTCTTCATGTACAACACCATAGTCCACCTGCAAAATGGAAATCAGTCAAGTATAAAGTATAAAATAATAAAACAAATGTTTCCAAAGGAAATAATCCTCATTCACAAGTTTATCTGTAAAGTATGAAAGAAACCTGACAAACACAGGTAAATTGAAATACAAGCAAGAAGACAAATTTTTATAAACAAAAATATATTTCATAACAAAGCAATAAAATAACATGTCTTCCTATACAAGCCACAAGCCTACCTGCTGAAGTACATATTCTTATACAAATACATATACAAATGTTTTTATACATAGTACAACAAAATTATAATTATGTAAACTAAGTTAGGAACCAAAGCATTAATTACTATCAACTCAGCCTACTATTTGGTCTAGGCAAATATTGCACAAATCTTTTCATTGCAGCCGAAATACTGACTTAGCCAAAAGAAGAAAACGAAAGTACCAGTTAATATCTTCCCATATTACAACTGTTGTCTTCTATATATATGTATTTCATCTTTTATTTAGTTCATTCAGTAAGCCATAGTAAACCAAAGGAAATTTAAAGAAGGAAATAAGAAGTAAAATCAAAATTGAGTTCAAAAAAAAAATACAGGGCAGATTCAAGAGGCAGTTTCAACTGCAGATTCTAGAACATCAGAGTATTCTGTTCAACGGTATATTTTCTGGTGAGTAAACATCAAATTTAAAACTTTAAATTTAATCAAAGATAGTTCAAGATTTATTGATATTATTGTTTGCATATGTGATAGTTTGAATATAACTCTGTGTTGCTTTGATCTTCTCTGTTATTTGTTATAGGGTTGAAATTTTTCTTCAAACTCAAATTTATACTCATCAGATTATTGTAAAGCTTAGGTTTTTCAACTAAAACAAGATGGTGAACCTAAATCTAGATTTAAAAACTGATCAAATCATATTTATTAGAAAATATACACTGTAATTTTGTTTACAGGCAACCAAGTGATAAATTGATAAAGTTCGATTGTTGTAAAATTTTAGTTCAAGTTTATATCTTGAATTATCACTGCAATTTATGATTTTTAAAACAAAAATGAAGCTTTTTAGCTTTAAATCCTAAGAGCAGTTCGTTTGTGAACAAGAAATGCACTTTTTTCCAAATTCAGAAAATCTAATTAGATTAAAATGTTGAAAATTTGTCTGAGGGTAGTAATAACTATTGTGATCCTGAGAAAAATGTCAATTAATTTTTCTATTGTGTAAAATTCGAGCACGAGATCGTATTAGGGCTTGTGTACAGTTTTTTTCACGTCTGTAACATAGAGTGTTCGACCTCAATAAGCGATCGAGTTGCACGAATTCTTGGAGAATGATGGCTTAGCATGTTGTCGTGGTGTGGATGGATTTTGGGCGTTTCCGGTAGTATGTGCGGCGGTGGCAAAGTGGTTTTGGGTGATGGGTTGAGCTTCAGGATTCGAACGAAAAGCTATATTTCGTTTTGATTTATTTTATGGCAATGCGAATTTGGTTTTTGAGTGTACTGGTGATTTATGACTTGCCGAGGGAGGTCCAGTTCGCCGCAGCGTGGGCGAGGTGCCGTGCACATGTACGGCGAAGAAGGGCTGGTGTCCGTGTCGTGGTGTGTGTGTGTGTTTTGAGTCGTGCTCGAGTAAGTAAGAGGGCAGCTTCGAGTTTAGACCGAGTTTGCACGAGATTTCCTGATGCTGAGTTTTTTTTTTAACCTATGTTTAAACTTAAACTTTACTGCAGAAAGAAAAGAGGGAGAAGAAGAAGACTATGAGAGGGGGAAAGGCGACTCGGGCAAACAAGTGAGAAACGCGTGTGATTCTCGAGAGAAACAGGAGAAGTTCTCGGGTAAATTCTTTTCAAACTGCAATGTTATAAAAAAAATTAAGTAAAGATAACTGAATAATTCTTCCACAGTTTTAGCACTGTAACTAAAAGAGAGTTTAACAGTAAGTTAAAACTTTATACAAGTTTTGATTATATTAATTAATGCTTAACAATGCTTTTAAACTCTAAATTATTTATTTATTAAGTAATAAACTTAAGTTACGTATCAAACTTATTAACATATAAGTTTGTAAATAGTAATAAATTGATTTCAAAGTTAAAGAAGATTCCCTTTAAATGTTAATTAAATTGAATGACCAATATTAATTGATTATTTTCTGAAAATAACAACTACTTTTTAATTGTAATAAGTGATGGATCAACCGATGATTAAGTAATAAGTAAAGTGCAATTATGTACTTAAGTAAATTAATAAATGAATAACAGTTCATTAATTAAGGAATTAAATTAAGAATTAATAACTAATTAACTAAGTAATTAATAATTAATAAATGGATAATTAAGTTTTATTAAGGTTGTTAATTAATGATTAAAGAATAGTTAATTAAGTTAATTAAGGTAAAATAAATTGACTAGGAAGTAATAAATCAAATAGTGTGAAATAGAATAATTAAATAATTAAGGAATTAATTACTTATTGTAATTAATAAAGTTTAATATGAATTGTTTAAGTTAATTAATTAAGTTTAATTAATTTAAATAATTATTTGATGATGTGATAAGTATAATTACTTTGGGAAGTAATTAATGATAATTACCGGATGCAATTGACTGAGGATGATTTAATAATGAAAGTAATTTGAGTATAATTACTTTGTGAAATTAATCAAGGGATTAACTTAAAGGAAAATTAATTGAGGAGTAATTAATTTATTTGATGAAGTAATTAAGGGTAGTTAATTACTGAATAGTATTAATCAGGAGTGATTAATAAATGTAGTTTAATTGAAGATTAATTACTTAAGGTAATTAATTTAATACAGGATAATGAAATTAAAATGTAATTAGTAATCATTAATAAATATAATTAATAATAAGAGATTAAAGAGTAATTAATTGGTGTAATTAAGAAGTAATGTAATGTTTGTAATTTAAGGTTAATTTCTATATTTGGATAAGATAATTAATTTGTGAAAATAACTAAAGGATGATTACTTGAATATAATTAAATGTTAATTAATAAAGTGTGATTAAGTGAATTGATTTTATTAATTGATTGATAATTGGTTAATAGTTATATAAGCAAGACCTACAATGGTAAAGTATTTAATTTAATTTACTTTAAATTAATTAGAGATGCAAATAATTAATTAAATTCATTTTAAATTAATTATAGCTGATATGATTGTTTATGCATGGATGGATGATATTGTTTACCTTGAATGGTTTGGAATCACAAATATGAGATAAATGATGTTGTATGAAATGTATGCTTGATTGAAGTATGATAATAATATGGATTATCTGTTGTGATGATAATATTGATTATCTGTTTATGATGATAATGCTGATTATCTATTGTGATATTGTGAATTATCTATCTGTGTGTATATGGATAATTGAATTGTTTTAAACTTTAAAACAACTTGGCCTTAAAAGACACGTTTTGGATTCCAATGAGACCGGGATCGGATTTCCATATTTGGACATCCGAAAACCACATCGATCCAAATTAACGATAGGTCGTGAATCTGAAGTAAAGATGAAGATTCAGAGTGCAAGGGTTGTCGTCGTTAACTCTGAGGGTGATTCTAAAATGAGTGTAACGAGATAATGCCTTCGGTTTCGTTCGAACCCGGAACGAACTTGTACGGATTGAATGCTTTCAGCACATCGTCAGGTGGACGATGAGCATTCTAAGTGATGTGTTCTGATTAAAGGTAATCGTAGCCTCAAGCCTCATCAATCGGGAATGGCTAAAACAGGGGAGGTGCAGCAAGGTTAGGTGGGTCATGCCCAAGCAGGATAAAATTTTCCCCTGTCTAGATGTCCCTTTTTATTCGGCTTAGTGAACGGTTGGTCGCGCCAACTGTGGGGTTATCTTATTCGGGACTGTTCAGTAAGGAATGGTTTCGTCCTTGTGTTGTAGGGGGTCGGGAGTGATCCTCGATACGGTGATCTAGGCCTCGTACTGTGACGGGCAGTACCCCAGTATCCCTGCCATTGTATGGAACCCAATTTCCAATAAGAGCTCTCAGATTTGATTGTATTACCCACTTTTGTGGCTAGTAGTTGGAATTTAATCATGTAACAATTTCGGCTATTTTCTATTTACTTGAAAACCCTAGACACTATCATAATATCACTGAATTTCCTATGAAATGTTTTGGTTAGCGTAAGGTAAAAACTTAACCGTATTTATGTGTGGGGAGTCTTACGTGATACCTTTCTTTTCCAATGTTTTTCAAAGTTAAACAATTTTTAACTGTTTACTCATACCAGACCCATGTCTGACCCGGAGTTTATATTTTGTGTTTTTCATAAACTCTTGGGTACTCAAATTTTTACGAGTAGCCAAGTGATTGGTTCTTGGATTGTTGAGTTCTGGAGGATCTTGGAGCAGGATCCCAGACGTATGTAGATATCTATCTAGTTCTGCTATGTTAGTTAGAGTATGCTGTATTTTGGGATGTATGTAGCGACAGATGTATATATGATTGTCATGTGTATGATATTGTATAACTCTGATATATGTAAACTATGTAATTGTTATGTGATATATTATATTTTATTCTGTTTCCGCTGTGAGATTCTGTTGTTGTTGTTCTTTCTTTCTTTTCTTTTCAATTTCTACCCCTTTCTTTCTTAATGATGATACGTCTTTCTGGGAGTAGAAGGGCGGGTCATCACATCAATGGCCCGGCGTGGCTCCTGTTTTAGTCATGTCAGGGGTCATCCAATATCGTTCTCTTTCTTCAGTCTACGCGTTCACCAAACCATCCACTTCATTCTGGATCAACATTCCGCGCATACTGGTTATTAAAGTGGTTTTTGGTATCGACAGAGAGTATGTCCATATCCGATCCCGGTCTCTTTAATAACTACGTATTATTACACCGATGGCTCTTTTACATTTCAAATCAATTCATAATTGATATCAAAATATCATATTCGCTTCAAAAAAATCAAATCCATTTCAAATATCATCATATCTATTCAAAATGTAAGATTCCGTTTCAAAAATCATTTTTCGCCTCAATATCTCATTTCGATTTCAAAATCATTTCGAATTTCAATTTAGGTTGCAACTTCATTTAACCCAATTCGTATTTAAATTCAAGATTAAACATAAACATTTCACCTTATTGACCAGCTTGAAATTTTAGAAAATAGTTTTAAGTAGTTTAAAAGTAGTTTTAAATAATTAAAATACTTAAAAAAATTTAATGGGTTTCAAATAGATAAATTAATTTAATATAGTTAATGTAGGTTAAAATAGTTTAAGTATTTAAAATGGTTTATATAACAGATAAATTTGGAAAACAAGATGAAACAGCTTCAAAACCAAACCATTTCAATTATAACTTCCCAATTCAAATCAATTTCAATTTCCATTCTACCATAGATTCAATTTCGATTCAATTCGAATCAATGTCAACTTTGACTCCAAATTAATTCAATTCTACATTCACCTTCAATTAATTCAATTTCAATTTATATCGATTTGGAGCTTGATTTTTCAAAATATCAATTTATAACACTTAACAAAATTTATCCTTCAATATTCAAACTTAAATCCAAATTTCAAATATGATTCAATTCCAAGCTCAGTTTCGAAATATCACTTTTACTTAGTAATATTCAAAGCTCGAAATACTGTTCAATCTTTAAAACAAATAAATTTTCGAAGTTCAATCATATCCCTATTTTAATTTCAAAGTCTCACTTAAATTATTTAACAATTTCTTTTAACCAAAATTTATTTCAACATTCCAAACTCGATTTTTACGATAAATTCGATTTCTATAAATTGATTTTATTTATAACTTTTAAATCAAAACATTTAAATAAATTTCAAATCAGCGATTTTAAAAATTATTAATTTAACCAATCCGGTGTCCGTATATAATTTTATATCCTATGGCCAAGTGATTGGTTATTTCAATTTAATGCCAGGGATGAATATATATCACTTAAATCAAAACACATTGTCATATGTATGTATAACATGATACATATAAGCAAATAAACATCCAAACATTAAAATATCAACCAATAGCATCCATCGAAATACATCATCCAATAGACAATACAATTCACGGCAATTTCATAGCTCAATATCAGCTAATTTAATCGCAGTTCAATTTTAATTTCAATTTGACTGTCAATTTAATTTTTCAACGGTGAATTCAAATGACAATCGATATGACAATTAAATTTTATCAAACAACGACAAATAAAATTCATAGCACTTCATCATATCAAATTTAACTACCATAAAGATATTCAGTACGTTGTGAGCGTTATAAAACACTCACCTCGAATTTCAATTTCAAAGCAAATCGAACGACGTTCAATTTGACCCAAAATTTTAACTGGCTCTAAACGGCTCCAAATCTTTCCCAGAGCATAGTGCTTGTCGCCACGATCCCATCGCCACTTGTTTCATCCGATTCTAATCTCGTACGAAGGAGATATAGGGTTTTTAAGTTATCAACATTTCAATTTATAAAACAATTTATATTATATTTAAATTAATTCATACCCAAAGAAAAAGAAGCCCAGCCCACTTAAGCTTCTTCCCTAAATTCCCTGTAGCCATTTCCTGTGCACAAACCCCATGGCCGTACATGCCTCCTTGATGCAGCCTAGGAAGCGAACTCGACGATGTAAATCGAATCCGTCCAGGATCTCACACGATTAGCAAAAATAATCGGTGAATCGATGATAAATCGGTGAATTCAAGAATACTCAGATGCCCAAATCCGTTGATCACGAAGATACCGGATTCTAGCAATCTTCGGCACGTTGATCGCGCATGATACCGTGAAAGAAGATCTATAATTCTTCGAACGTTGATCAAGCGCACTTGATTCCGTGAATTGGCTTCAACAATCGTCGATTCAACCTTCATTGTAGTTAACAAATGATTCCTTCTACTCAATGCATCCGCCACACGGTTCATAATTCCAGACTTATGTTTCACAACAAATGTAAATTGCTGCAATTATGCAATCCACGATGCATGCCTAGCTACAATCTTGTCCTGCCCTTGCAAATGCTTCAACGCTTCATGGTCCGTATACAAAACAAACTCTTTATTGAACAAATAATGTCCCCAGTATTTCACAGCTTGCACAATAGCGTAAAATTTGACATCATATGTATTATATCTCATCTTTGCTCCCGAAAGCTTCTCACTGAAATAAGCAATAGGACGTCCTGTCTGACTCAACACCCCTCCAATCCCAACCTTCAATGCATCAGTATGTAACTCAAACAACAACTGAAAATCCGGCAAAACTAGAATTGGTGCTGTCGTCAAAAGTTCCTTGATTCTCTCAAAAGCATCTCCTGCTTCCTCTGACCATGAAAATTGCTTCTCCTTCATACAATCAGTAACTGGTGCCATCATGCTACTGAAGTGTGGAATAAATCTTCGGTAGAATGATGCTAAACCATGAAAACTTCTAACTTCGGTTATCGTCCTGGGTTGTGGCCAATTTCTGACAACTTCCACTTTGCTTTCATCCACTTGAATACCCTCCTTTGACAGAACATATCCCAGAAACAAAACACTGTGCGTCATGAACACGCACTTCTTTGCTGCTTCATAGAATTCTCCTGTCGTAGAATAAACAGCACTTCTCGCAAATGCAGGATATGCTCTTCCATATTCCCACTATAGATCAAAATATCGTCAAAGTAAACTACTATGAACTTCCCAATAAATGGTCTGAAAATCTGGTTCATCACTCTCATAAAAGTACTAGAAGCACTTGACAAGCCAAACGGCATAACTAGCCATTCGTATAGACCTTTCCTAGTTTTAAAAGCAGTCTTCCATTCATCACCCGGTCTAATACGAATCTGATGGTATCCACTCTCCAAGTCAATCTTTGAGAACACAACAGCCCCACTCAATTGATCAATCAAATCATCGAACCTCGGCATAGGAAACCTGTATCTTACAGTGATCTTGTTTAGAGCCCGACTTTCTGTACACATCCTCCACGAACCATCCTTCTTCGGTACCAATAAGGCTGGCACTGCACAAGGACTCAAGCTCTCTTGTATGCGCCCTTGTTCAAGCAATTCTTCCACCTGCCTTCTCAATTCCTCATGTTCCTTTGGACTCATCCTGTAATGTGGCATGTGAGGTAATACTTCCCCTGGCACAAGATCAATCTGATGCTGAATATCTTTCAATGGTGGTAACTCCTTTGGCAACTCTCCAGGAAATACATCTTCAAATTCCTCCAACACTGGTTTGACTTTCTATGGAATTTCAACCTCCTTACTACTTTCACGTCCGATCAATAAAAACACTTCAGGCTCATCTTCCACTTCCTTAACAAACTCCTTCAAAGATAGCAAAGTTTTCAGCTCTTCAATCTCCTCCAACTTGCTTTCTTCTTGTTGTCGTTTCTTAGGAACCAAAGTGATTTTAGTGCCCTCGAACATGAAACTGTAGCTATTGGTACGACCATCATGTTGCACAGCTCTATCATACTGCCACGGTCTTCCCAACAATAGATGACGTACATCCATATCCACAACATCACACAAAATTTCACCTTTATATTTCTTCCCAATCGAAAATTTTACACAAGCTCTTCGATTTACCTTCACTTCACCACCTTTCCTCAACCAAGCTAACTTGTAAGGTTTAGGATGCTTCTCAATCTTTAATTCCAACTTCTTTACATCCTCTGTAGAAATGATATTGTCACAACTTCCCGCATCAATAACAAACTTGCACACCCTTCCCAAGATAGTACACGTTGACTGAAAGATGTTACTCCTCAACCAACTTGAATCATCCTCTTGCTTTGGTGTCAAACAAGATCTCCTCATCATCAAATTGCGTCCCTCGTCTCCCGACAATAATTCTTCCTCCTCAGCTTGTGGCGAATTAGAACATTATACTACTACATCCTCATCCTCAACCTCAGCAACCATTGCTCGCTTCTTTGGCTTCGGACATTCATTGCTCTTGTGACCAAACTCCTGACAATTATAGCATTTGATACCACTATTGACCTTGGTCTTAGCAACCTCATTGACAACTGGTTTCGCAACAGCCTTGGAAACATTCGTATTGCTACTAGCCCCTTTCGCTTGATTGTTGGAATTTGTAAACACACCACTACCTCTTCTGCCTTGCTTCTCCCAAGCTAACGCTTTTGGTATGCTTCAGCAATAGATCTAGGATCAAACATATTCACCATATCTTGAATCTGCATTCTCAATGCTCCAACAAATCTAGCAGTCAGTTGTTCCTCTGTCTCCATGATATCATTCCTGGCAATCAATTGATAAAATTCATCCGCATAATCATTCACTGACTTTGTTCCCTGTCTCAAGTTCTGCAATCGCCGATGCATAAGAGACAGATAATTATAAGGCAAGAACGTAGCCTTCGTCAACTTCTTCATCTTCTCCCATGATTCAATCTTTGACTTTCCCATGCTTTCCCGTGTAAGTTTAGTTTGTTGCCACCATGCCATAGCTCTCCCTCTTAAACGAGTAGCAACTAACTTAACTCTGCGATGCTCAGGAACTTCTTTGAAGTCAAAAATTTCTTCAACATTAGATAACCAATCAAGAAATTCTTTAGCTACCATTCCACCCTTGAATTCTGGAATTTCAGTTTTCATCCCCGACTCCCATTTACGATCATCTTCTACCTCCCGATAGTGATTTCGTACTGGTCTCGATCTCGATAATGAACACTATATCTATCACCATCTTCATCATAATCAAATGTACTTCAATATCGATCTCGTCCATCAACATCTCTATGATCACGCATATCTCTTCTACTATGTCTTTCAGCATTACGATATGGCTCATCCCCAAACTCACGTGGAGTTCTTCCCTCTTCATTTCTATACTCATGGTGATCTCTTCTCGTTGAAATTGACGATTCTCTTTGATCTTGATGGGATTGTGGTGACACCCTCCTCGCTTCCGTAACCGATGGCGAAACTCTGTTTCCTCCATGGTTTGAGACTGGTGACCTTCTCCTTTGACTTTGATTCATATCAATCATCAACTTCCCTAACTTCCCAATACCTTCATCAAACTTTTCATTAATACGTTGCTCCATTTGCTCAGCTTCTTCTCTTTTATATAACACTTCAACATTTTGATGACGATTAGCTCTCCTCGGCGGCATGATTGAGTCAAATAATATTCAACAACTCGGCTTAAACTTCAACAACTGAACTTTCGACCTGATCTTCAAAATGAAGCACGGCTTCAACTTGAACAAATCTCCCACAAACTTGAACAAGTTCAGCTCGGCTTTGAACAACACTTCACTTAGCTCGGCTTTGCTTGATTTAGCTCGGCCTTGACTCTTCAAACTCTTCTCTTTGGCTCCAAGGACTCGACTTAGCTATGATAGGCCAAGTCAAGCTTTGGTACCAAACTGATGCAGCCTAGGAAGCAAATTCGACGATGTAAATCATTTGTTAACTACAATGAAGGTTGAATCGATGATTGTTGAAGCCAATTCACGGAATCAAGTGCGCTTGATCAACGTTCGAAGAATTGTAGATCTTCTTTCACGGTATCGTGCACGATCAACGTGTCGAAGATTGCTAGAATCCGGTATCTTCGTGATCAACGGATTTGGGCATTTGGGTATTCTTGAATTCACAAATTTATCATCGATTCACTGATTATTTCCGCTAATCGTGTGAGATCCTGGACGGATTCGATTTACATCGTCGAATTTGCTTCCTAGGCTGCATCACTCCTTCACTGATACGAAGCTAGACAACTCCGTTCAACGAACCGATAATGCCATCGATCTTCTCTCCTAAATCTCCACCTCCCCTTACCACCAACTACGAGCTCGACCTCTCCCTGGAAGTCGCGACCACTGACCTCCTGCATGCACGACATGGAAAGTCGCACGCCCCACATCGTGATTGCACACCACCAGATTTTTGCCCCAGGTGCTATTTCCAATGCCGAGTCTGATGTCGTTTCCTCAAATCGATGCCTACATCAGCCCCAAAACCCAAACCCTAGCTCTAAACGGTGCTCGACCCTCCCTGTCGACTTCCAGAAACTACGGTCGCACCCTTAAATAAGCACACCATCTCGAAGCCCAGGATGAAATTTGATTTTTAAAATTGGTTTCATGATTTTTAATCGAGTATTGGAAGAGAAAGAAATTTTTGAAGTTTGGTTTAATATTTTCTTGCAGCCTAAAGTTTGCATGCAAATAAAGAAGAAGGAGAGTATGCCTGTATGAATAGGAAATAGGAAATAGGAAATAGGTACTAGGGTGTCGGCTGATAAGAAGAAACAGACAGATGTGAAGGGTATGGTCAAATCAAATTTATATATATTAATTAAAAATTTCAAATCGTCTTGATTACGTAATTCAAAATCTTGAAACCCTATCGAGGCGTGCCGCTAGGCATTCATAATGTTATACCCCTATTCCGGACGCAATGGAAAATGTTTCAAGTCCTAATTCGATCGTATGCGCGAGTTATGGAATTAGATGATCAATTTCAAATTAAATCGATTAAATTAATTTCTAAGCGTTTTGAGATGCCACGGTCAAACGACAACTCCGATTGCTATGGAAATTGAAACTCAATAATAATAAACTATTATGGATTAAATGGAACTGGTTTCGTCGAATTCCGAGACTGTTCCCCGGAAAGATATTTTAACTCGTCGATTAAATCGACGACTTTTCAAAATTTACAGAATTGCTAAAATTCCAATTTTAAAATCTTATTAACTCTATTATAATCCAAATATAACTTACATTCACTTTGGAAACCAATTTGAATCGTATTAAATCAAATTTCAGTTATTCACTCTATTTTCATATATTAAATTTCAATATCAAATTAATCATATCAAATTCGGAATTTCATTATTCAAACATTTGTAATATTAAATTTAAACAAATTTGATTATTCTTAAATCACTATCTTTTGAAATATTCAAAAACAAACTTATAAAATTTAACTTTTGAAACAAATTCCAATTATAGAACAACCATTTCCATTAAACAGTTATTCGATTCCCGTTATTCAATTGTTCAATAAGTTCCAAATATTAAATTTAAATAATTTAATTGTTCGATATTTGACGGATTTCAATATTGGATTTTTAAATAAATTTTCGTTATCAGTCGATTACTTTTATTACATCAAATGAATTCCACATTATTATTTAACTTCAGTTGGAGATAATGCACTCAACTAATATATAAACTTTCATTTCAATTGCAATTGCTTCCCAAATTCAATTTGACTAACTAAATGAATAGGTAACTTAAATAATTATCACCATTAACTTTTAGTCGCACTTATAATTTTATTATTTACAAGCAAGTGTCACAATTTCCTATATAATACAACTTCATTCCATTACCATTGACTATATATTATTTCAATTGAATTTGGGATTTCATTCAATTCATAAATAATTAACTTAGATAAAATTTGTTGCAATTCATTCTAGTTTTTATTATCATAAATAAATTACAAATTTTTAATTCTTCCCACATTAACCATGAAATCTTATTAAATTAAAAAATTTAATTATCGAATTTTTACGGGTCGTTACACATTCCTTGTTCCTTTTTTAACTCTCCCCTTCAAATTTGCAATACCTAATTGACCCTCCCTACTAAATTAAACTCTCCACATCACAAATAGCAGATTTGTAACCTAGTCATCGTCAAAATCGCATATTCTGACATCGAAAGCTCCCACTACTGCAAATAAAACTCCTCATAAATTCCACTGACGAACTACCCACCATCGACAATTACATTCAGGTTTGTACAACTTCAAATATTACGTATCATATTGTTGATTCCTGACTGTTTTTCCATATTTTAGTTTTGAAAATTTTCCTAATTCTATTATGCATAATTTTTTTAAAATATGTTTTCTATCTATAAGTACGATTATAATCTACATCTCGGTTGTATTTTTTGCTAACAAAAATTTTTAACTTCTGAAGTTCTTTTTAATTTATTTTGGTAACCTACTTAGGAGAAGTAGGGTTTATAATCTGCATTTTGAATTGAGTCGTCTGACCTTATATGCTAATCTAGACTTTAACCAGATGAGTCTCTAGTAACTATATGTATACTAATGCTTGGTAGGAACTGAGATGTTGATTTTGATGACAGCAACCTTTTTAACTATCTTATTATAAAATATATACTAACACTATAATCTAGATAGATATGTATATGTAGGATATATAGATATATGGGTATTGATTACTGAAGACTGGTCAATATAAAGACTCAAGATTAAAGACTCTAGAGTATCAAGATCAAGATTCCAAGATATGTCTCTAGTTTTTGTTAAAACTTTATAATAGCATGGAAATCTTCATTTTGAATTTCATTTGGGATGGAACTCATTTCTACCTTCTTAGTGGCTTACAAACCCATGACAAGTAGCTTGCAAACCTATGACAAGTGGCTTACAAACTCACGAACATCTTGGTTTTGTACAAATTCTCGAGTCCTGATGTGATGATATATTCTGCAGGAAGAAGCTTGCAAAACTACTTCAAAATGGTTTTTCAAAAACGATTTTCAAAACTTCTTTTCAAAATGTTTTAGCCTTAAAACTATCTTTTCAAATGATTTTCAAAAAGATGTTTTAGGTTTAAAATATCCTTTTTTTTCTGTTTTAAAACATATTAAAATTAGTTTATTTTACTCCAGAATCATTTCATCTTGTTTACATTTCAATACCATTTTTTAAAAAAAATTATATTATTTTTAACAACGGGATGTCGACATCATGGGATAGTCCATGTCGACATGGTGGTCGTTGAATTCAAAGGTTTCAATTTTTAAAAGAAGTGTCTATTCGTTTAAATCTCTTCACGATTGGTTATGACCGTTGGTGCTTTATAAATAGGCTTCACAAATGAATTTTTAATGATCTATTTTCATATTTTCTTCACTTCTTCTTCTCCACGAATCCATGTTCTATAATTTTTATATTTTTAAGATCGTGCCGAAATTCTACTGAATTTTAATGTGAATCAAATTATAATTTCATTCTTGTTTGATTCTCTGTTCTCTCGCGAAAATCAAAGTGCTATTCATAATTATAGGATCAATTTGTAATCAAAAATTTATCGAGTCTCTCTATAAGGTATGGTTGTGCCTGGAAATCAATTGGGTAATCTTATGGTCCGTAAATCAAGAGAGTTTGCCCCGGACTCGTGAAACAGGAGGGTACCTCAAGGACTTTATAAATTGAGGAGAGTAATCTCGACATTGGTTAAATAAAAATCTGTATAAGGTGGTTTGACTCTGAACCAGTATAAAATCCGGCTCTATTTAATTTGCTAACAAAAAGTTTTAACTTTTGAAGTTCTATTTAATTTTAAGTAGGTAACCTACTTAGGAGAACTAGGGTTTATAATCTGCATTTTGAATTGAGTTGTCTGACCTTATATGCTAATCTAGACTTTAACCAGTTGAGTCTCCAGTAACTATAAATGTATACTAATGCTTGTTAGGAATTGAGATGTTGGTTTTGATGACAACAACCTTTTTAACTATCTTATTATAAAATATTTACTAACACTATAATCTAGATAGATATGTATATGGAGGATATATAGATATGCAGGTATTGATTACTGAAGACTGGTCAGTATAAAGACTCAAGATTGAAGACTGTAGAGTAGCAAGATCAGGATTTCAAGATATGTGTCTAGTTTTTGTCCAAAATTCATAATAGCATGGAAATCTTCATTCCAAATTTCATTTGGGATGGAATCCATTTCTACCTTCTTAATGGCTTACAAACCCATGACAAGTAGCTTACAAACCCACGAACATCTTGATTTTGTTTAAGTTCTCGAGTCCTGATGTGATGAGATATTCTGCAGGAAGAAGCTTGCAAAACTACTACAAAATGGTTTTTCAAAAACGATTTTCAAATCTACTTTTCAAGAAAAATTAGCCTTAAAACTATCTTTTCAAATGATTTTCAAAAAGATGTTTTAGCCTTAAAATATCCTTTGTTTTTTTGTTTTAAAACATAGTAAAATTAATTTATTTTACTCTAGAATCATTTCATCTTGTTTTCATTTCAATACCATTTTCAAAATAAATTTTACATTATTTTTAACAAGGGGATGTCAACATCATGTGATACCTCATGTCGACATGGTGGCCGTTGAATTCAAAAGTTTTGATTTTCAAAATAGGGTCTATTTGTTTAAATCTCTCCACGAATGGTTATGACCATTGGTGCTTTATAAATAGGCTTCACGAAAGAATTTTTTAATGATCTATTTTCATATGTTCTTCACTTCTTCTTCTCCACAAATCCATGTTCCATAATTTTCATATTTTTGAGATCATGCAGAAATTCTACCGAATTCTCAAGTGAATCAAATTAGAATTTCATTCTTGTTTAATTCTCTGTTCTCTCTCGAAAATCAAAGTGCTATTCAGAGTTATAGGATCAATTGTAATCAAAAGTTTATCGAGTCTCTCTGTAAGGTGTGGTTGTGCCTGAAAATCAATTGGTTGATCTCGTGGCCCGTAAATCAAGAGAGTTTGCCCCAGATTCGTGAGGTAGTGGGTACCTCAAGGCCTTTATAAATTAAGGAGTGTAATCTCGATACTGGTTTAATAAAAATCTGTATGAGGTGGTCTGACTTGGTACAGGATTGGATGTAGGGTAACTCCAAACCAGTATAAAATCTGGTGTGTTCTTTCTCTTTACCGTTTTTTTATTTACTTTCTGCATCTGTGTTTGATTATGTGATTGTTCTGTGACTAAGTTCTGCATTTGTTTGCGTCAAAATTTCAATTTAGTTCATATAAGTCTTAGAATCCATTAAACATTATTCGCCCTCCCTCTAGTGTTAAATTAGCCTAAAAATCCTTAATCTGCTGTCCCCTTTCAATTGGTATCAGAGCATTGGTTTTCATAGTTTTCATAATGTGAAACTTGAAAATTGTTTTAATGGCTACCAACACTGGTAATGTCAACTCTAGCACTAGTTCTGTTATCCCTAACACTATTTCATTTGTAGGAGGCCAGACTACTATCAGACCATCATTTTTTAATGGCAGTAATTATGTATATTAGGCTCGTAGAATGAAAATTTATTTACAATCTATAGGATTAGACACTTGGAATATCACACAAACTGAGTATATTGAACCAATTTTCGATTTTGCCCAATGGACTACCGAGAAAAAGGGTGTTGCATAAAATAACTCAAAGGCCATGAATATATTATTTTATTCATTAGATAGAAATGAGTTTAATAGAGTGTCTTTTTGTAAGTCTGCAGTTGAAATCTAGAAAACGTTGCAAGTTATTCATAAAGGAAAAAGCAAAGTTAAACAGACTAAAATTTCCATATCAATTTCAATTGTTTAAAATGCATGCAAATGAGTCCATTTTCGACATGTATTGTCAATTTCAAGATATTGTTCATTCACTGATTGCACTGGGAAAAAGCTTTTCGGAGGAAGACCAAGTCAGAAAAATTTTAAATTCACTCACTCCAGAATGGGATCAAAAGACACTTGCAATCGAAGAAGCAAATGATATCAGCCAAATGAAAATAGAAGAATTGATTGGGAATCTGATGTCTTATGAAGTTCAACTGCAAGGAAGAAGAGAAAACACGGTTATAGAAAAGAAGTCATTAGCATTCAATGCAACAACTGAATATTCAGAACCAGACGGTGATGACGATATTTCTTTCATGACAAGAAACTTTCGGAAATTCCTAAAATATAGAAAAATGAATAATTACAAAAGAAATGATCAAAGGAATTCAAGAAATAATGCGGAGAACGTCAACAATGATAGATGCAACAATTGCAATAAAGTCGGGCATTATATGAAAGACTGTCCGTATACAGATAAACAGTTATTCCCTCCAAACAATGATTCATCAAGGAAAAGAAAGAAAGCATTCACAGCAACTCTTGATGACTCAGACTCATCATCCAGTGACGATGAAAAGAAGATGGAAAATTCAAATTGTGTTTCACTGCTATTCATGAATCAGACGACGATGGGAGTATGGATCTAAAACTAGGTACGCATTTACATTATTTTTAATTTTTCTTGGTTGAATGGATGCTTGTTTGTTTGCTTAATTTTATTAAATTCCTTGAATTTTAAATTCAAATTTATCCCTTGAAATTTGAATTATAAATTCAAAAATAATATTGTAATAATATTTTAAATATTAAATTATTAATATTTAAGTATTATTATATTTAATGTTATCATAGGAATTATATAATTAGAATATAGGATATAATATATATAGTTATTAGAAAATAGGATTAGACACTTGTCCTTTGAATTAATAGGCACATGTCGACATACCAGGATACCCTATGTCGACATGCCCCTCAGAATTTGATTTCAAAATTTGAATTCAAACTTTTGAGTTTCCCTCCACCTTTTCACCAACTTCAATGCTATGAAAAGATGCCTCTTGACTAAAGAAGATGACCATAGAATCTCAATTTATCTCACTCTCTTTATCCTCACTTTTCACTTTCATTTCAATTTCAAACTTATCTTCATTATCTTCAACTTCTCTCAAACTTCTTCAATGGCTTCTTCAAGCACTCCTAACACCATTAGGCTTTCAAAATCTGTCAAAAATTTTCTTTTTAATGACGCGGAAGCTATCAAAGCTTACATCAACTATGTAAACTTTGATAAAATTCATACGGAAAAATTTGCTATTTTTGAAGATTTTCCTTCTTATGAAATTGAAAATCTTTTTCAACAATGTCTATTCTTAGTTTAGTTGATAACAAACAAAATGATTTTGTATGTTATCCAAACCTTATTAAGATGTTTTATGTGAATTTGAATAGCGGTTTTTATGATAGGGAAGAAGGACAATTTGGAGCAGCGTTAAAGGAACAGAAATTGTTTGGGCTCAAGTTATTTTGGATAAGCTAAGGCCCAAGAACTTTACCATGGATTAAAACACATTATACCATGGAATTTATCTTACTCGAATTTTCAATTACTTTGGATTTGATTTTAAAAGGGAAGAATTTACAACTAGAAAAGTGTTTAATCATGAAAACATTTCCCTTATGCAAATTCCATTAGTGCTTCAACCATATGAAACACTTACGGAAAAGGCAGTGATGGGATTCCCAAAAATATTTGTGTCATGGATATATGTCTGTATATCCACACCATCATACTCTGTAGTTATTAATGGAAGACCTGTTGGGTGTTTTAGGGGTAGTAAAGGAATAAGGCAAGGGGACCCATTATCTTCATACTTGTTTCTGTTGGTCATGGAGGTGTTAACTGTTACTCTCAGAACAAATTACACCAATAAGAACATAAAGTATCATCCAAAGTGTTCTCATCACCATATTACATCTATCATGTTTGTTGATGATGTTATGATGTTCACAAAACCTGAGTTGACTTCTTTAAATGGTATTAAGGATGCTTTGCACACATTTCACAAAATGACTGGCCTAACAATAAACCAAAACAAATCATCATTACTTGTTACTGGAATCAGTCCTGGTATGGTTGCTGTCCTCCACCAACAGTCTGGATTCTCTAGCATGGAAAATGACATGAAGTACCTTGGTCTACCTCTAATAACTAAAAGAATAACAAAGGATGACTGTTTTCCACTATACCATAAAATTACCTCTGTTATCTCAGCTTGGGAAAATAGGTACCTAACTCAAAGTGGCAGGCTTGTACTCATAAAATCTGTGGTCTTCTCATCTATTGTATACTGGGCTCGAACTATGATTCTACCAAAAAAGTTGTTACAGCTTGTCAGATCAGCAATGAATAGATTCTTTTGGACAGGAAGTATACACAACAGAAAACTAGTGCCTTGTGCTTTTTCCAAATTTGAAGCACCCTTGAAATCTGGTGGGCTGGGAGTTTTTGTTGTCAAGAAGTGGAACATTGCAGCTATAAGTAAACAGTTTGATGCAATCATAAATAGAAGAAGAAGTTTATGGGTTGAGTGGACATGGCATTAAAACATTAAGAACAGGCAATTCTGGATTATGGAAATCCCTCAGCTGAGTAGTTGGACTTGGAGAAGCATGCTGAAGTACTGAGAAGTCTACCTACCTATGATACAATATCCAGTTAATGTCAGAGCTGCAGTTAATTTTTGGAATGATCCTTGGGTTAGAAATGGCCTAAGCTTATCTAAATTATGTTCTTACACACAAATAATGCAAACTGGTATTCAAAATACAGCTTATGTAAATGCTTTCATACATAATGGTAAAATACAGTTGCCAAACAGCAGTAATCATGTTATTCAGCAAATATGGTCTAATATACAACAAATAACTTTCAGTGAATTGCAAAGTGACTCTGTGCTATGGAACAACAACCCACACTTTGTCAAAGAAGTATACAAATCCCTTACTGATAGTGTTCCCCTACCTGCAGCAAAATGGTATGAGGTTATTTGGACAACTGACTCTGTTCCACAGGATAATTTAATGATGTGGAAAGTGTTAAACAGTGCTTTACTTACAAGAAGTCTGTTGCATAAGTTTGGGATGGCATGTCCAACTCAGTGCTTGTATTGTGATATTCAAGAAGAAACTACTGATCACTTATACTTTGAATGTCCTGCTTTGCAACATTTCTTACATAAGATTGGTGGTCTCACTGGTATTATTCTTTCTGGACACACTACAAGAATTCTGTGGAGTATAATATACAAAGCTACTAGGTAGAGAACTGAGAAAGGTAGAGTGATGACAGTTTGCCTGAAAGTTTACATGGCAGTGATATGGAGTGAAAGAAATTCCAGAGTATTTGAAAATGTTAGAAGAAATGAAAATGAATTATGGAATGAAGTCAAGTGCCGCACCTACAATCTATTGAGGAACAGGGCAAGCATCTACCCACAGTCAATGATACAAGTTTGGGCATGATTGTGTTGTTTCTTTTCCTTGTATGTATTTACTTGTTTTTTTTCTAGCTTATGTTTTTCCTCTGTTGTTCTATTTTATTGTTGTTTGCAATAAAACTGGTAGGGGCCCAGTTAACCCTGCTGGCTTTGCCAAAAAAAGTAAGTGCATAGTTTTATAAATAAGTTTATATGTATTTAATTAAAGACTTATGTTAATAAACATTGTAACTTGCTAAAACAAATTAGAAATAGTTTTAAGATAATTCAAATACATATACAAATTTAGAAATGGTTTAAGACAAATTTAAATACATTCATAAATTTAGGAATTCTCTTTAAAATATTGAAATAAGTACATATGTTAAATTCTTAAACATAAAATAGACACTTGTAAATCAATTATCTTACATAACATAACAAGTGTCAATTGTTTTAATTCTCATTATTTAAATTTTTGATAGGAGAAACATAACATAACATTACATTTTGTTAAAACATTTTTCTTCAAATTGAAAACAGAAATCAAATTTCTGTAAAATCAAAACCTCAAAACAGATTGCATGTTTTAAAATCTGCAATCAAAAATACAAATCAATTTCTTCATAACAAATCAAAATCTGCAAATCAATTTATACAAATAACTCCAAATCAGTAATCATTTTCTTCAAATATATCAACTGCAAATCTGAGCATTTGAAATTTTGGAGTCTGCATGCAATCTACATCAACAAGTAAAGCAACTTCATCTTCAAATTTGCACCCAGGTTCAACTGCAGTCTCTGGAATATGAATCTGCATCAATTTGTCATCTGCATTCTTCAAATTAAAAGGTGAGTAAACCTTTATTTTTAAAAACAGTTTCTCCTTTAAAATAAATGCTTAAGCAAAAATAAGAAAACTGATGCATACTGTTTTTGAAGGAATCAAAACTGCAGTGCCTTTATTAGTGAATAATCTCACAATTTAAAGTTTTAAGTTTTTGTGCATATGAAATGGATAGAAATATGTATGTTGTGTGATTTCATATTGATAAATATCCTGTGTATACATATATATACAAATATGTATATTTATGTTTGCTGTTACAGGTATATAATTACCTGACTCTGGTTTTAGAAATTAGACTTTTAAATGGAAATAAAAACAAGATTTCTTAAATTAATACTCTGTTGCATTTATTATGGAAATGAGAGATGGTTGTTTAGTATAGATTAAATTTATAAATCATAGTTAAGGTTAAATTTGAAATCTGTTTTACTGTAAGAGGTAGTTAACATAGAGATTTCAAAATAAGAATCTTAAACTATTAAAAACAAGTCTATCACAGGAATGCATGTTAAAAACATGAATTGTAAAACAAATATACAGTTTTAAATAATCTGTTAAGGGAAAAGTATTTATGTTTTAAACAGAAATAGAATTTTATTTTTATTATTTTTGAAAATCTGCTGTGGATGTCAGGTGTTAGATGTTTATGTTAGGGGAGTATTGAGGTGAAAGGATGGAGGAGGTGTTGTTGATGGAGGATCAGAGAGGCTGGTGATATGGTTTGGGTGTTTCCAGGTTGATTTGGGTTGCAGAGTTGAACTCAGGAACATATCAGTAGTGTGCAGGGTTTTAACTCGGGTCATTGCTCGGGTATTTTTATTTTTGACTCGAAGCAACAGGTGTAGTAACTCGAAGTAAATCAGGGGATTACTCGGGTAGCATGGTTACAGGTTTATACAGAGAGCTTTCGTAGTTTTTTTTTTAATGTTGAATGGAAATCAAACTCAAGTGCAGGAGTTTTGATTCATGTATAAGTTGAAGATGAATTCAAATAGAGTTTGAAATTCAAGTTTTAAAAGATGAAATGTCTTAGACCAGTTTAAAGTTTGGTTTTAAATCAAAATTAAAACTGTTTCAGGTTTTAAACCTGAAAGTTGTTTTGCAGTTTTTTAGAATTTTGAATGTAGCTCCTATATTAAAGATTGTGGATTGAATCAAATGGAAGATTTAAACTGAATTCAAATGTGGTTTTGAATTCAAAGTTTTTTTAAAAGTAAAATCTTAAATTCAAACAAGATTTAAAATTCTGTTTTAAATCAGGAGTTAAAACAGTATGCAGGTTTGAAGCCTGAGAGTAAATTTTGCAGTTTTATAGTTAAGTGAATTCATATTATATTTTTAGTTAGAATCTGATTTAAGTGGAAGTTAAATCTAATTTCAAATGAGGTTTGAAATTCAAAGTTTTTAAAAATGAAACTTTTAAATTTAAACAAGTTAAATTCTGTTTTCAATCAAGTTTTAAAAACAGTTTTACCCGGAGAGACTTATGCAGTTTTGAATTTTAATGAGTTGTAACTGAATTAAAATGTAGTTTGAAATTTAAAGTTTTTGAAAATGAGAATCTGAAATTTTAAACAAAATTTAATCTGGGTTTAAGTCAAGATTTAAAATAGTTTCAGGTTATCTTTTAATCCTGATTTTTGATTTAAAACAGTTTATTTGAGTTTTAAATTTTGAGCAGATTTGAATGTTTTTAAACAAGATTTAAATTGGTTTGAAATTTAGTTAAAACAGTTTCAATTTCTTTGGAACAGTTTTGATTTCAAAACCAGTTTGTAAAAAAAAAAAATATATAATGGAAATAAATAATATAATGAACATGTTCAAATGTTTAAAAATAGATTTGGAAATAAAATTTGATTTCAAGTAAGTTTTAAAACTTGAAGAATTTATTCTTTAATACTTGAATAAATATGAAGTGTTAAATGTTGATTTGAAGTTAAACAAATCAATTTATTTTCAAGGGCTTAATCTGTTTTAATTAAGTAATTAATTTTAAATCTTTCTTTATAGTTAGGTAATGAATGTCCTTAACATCCATTATATTGTAAGGTTTATAATTATTTAATTTGGATCATTGTTTAAATAATTAAACATTTGAATCTTTTAATAAAATTTGAATTTGAATTAAATTTTTAGAAATGTATTGTTTAATACATTTAGAATGTAAATGAGTCATTTGATAGTAATTTGATTATTTTGAAAATCTTTAAGATAATTAAGGGTATACTTAAATATTTGATTTTGAATAATGGTTTAGATTAATTTTGATAATTAATCTAATTCAAATTTTCTTAAGTATGTAATGAATGAAATGATGTTAATTAATAATTGGTGATAATTATCTAAGGATAATTAAGTAATTAATTAATATCAATAAATTTTAAATATTGTGATTTGTTAAGTTAATTAATTCGGTTTAATTAAATATAATAAATCATTTGATGATTGTAAGAGTGTAATTATTTATTGTAATTAGTGGAGCAGGATTACATAGAGAAGTAATAATGATAATTACTGGAATGTAATTAGTAATTTGGATAATTACTTTTGTAATTAATTAAGGAATTAATTAATGATTAATTATTGGATAATTAATTTGTTAATAAGTAATTAAAGATAGTTAATTACTTAATTGGATATTAATCAAGGTGATTAATAATTAGATTAATTACTAAATGTAATTAATTAAGTAATATTAGAGATCATTAATTATTATAATTAATGATGTAATTAAGGATTGTTTGATTAAGTAATAATTAATTAAGAGATTAAGTAATTGTAATTAATTAAGGATAAATATAATTAATTATAATTAATTAATAAATGAGTAATTAGATGTTAATTACTTATGATTAGGGTAAATTAATTTATGAAATTAATTTAATACTAATTACTTATTGTAATTAGTGAATGATCAATCAAAGATGTTTAATCAAGTTAAATACTTAGTGAATAATTAATTAACTGGGTTAATTAATTAATGGATGTTAAGAAAGATGTAAATGTGTTAATTAATTTAATTTAATTTAAATTAATTAGAGATAGTTGTAATCAATTTAATTCATTTTAAATTAATTATAATTGATGGTTAATGAATCTTTGCTTATGGATGCTATTGATTGAATGGTTGTGATCTCAGTAATAAGACTAGTTGTATCTGTATGATATGGATGATTGGTTTAAGTATGATAGTTTGTGATGGATTATTTGGTTGAATGATTATCTGTTTATGGATGATACAGATGATCTGTTATGATATGAATGTGCTTATCTACTGTGAGATGTAGTTTATCTATCTGTGTAAAGTAGATAATAATGAAAGAGTTAAATTGTTTAAAACCCTTAAGTACAACTTGGACATTAAAATGGCGTTTGGTTTCGATGAGACCGGGATCGGGTTTCCATATTTGGATATTCGAAAACCACATCGATTCCAATTAAACGTTAGGTCGTTAATCCAAGTGGAGCAAGTGAAGACTCGAGGTGTAAGGGCTATACGTCAGTATAACTCTGTGGGTGATTCCGTAATGAGTTGACGGAATAGTGCTTATAGATTCGAGATGGTGATATAGAGTGCAAGGGTTATCGTCGTTAACTCTGAGGGTGATTCCAATACGAGTGTAACGAGATAATGCCTTCGGTTTCATTCGAACCCGGAACGAACTTGTATGGATTGAATGCTTTCAGTACATCGTCAGGCGGACGATGAGCATTCTAAGATTTATGTGTCCTATAAAGGTAATCGTAGCCTCAAGCCTCATCAACCGGGAATGGCTAAAACAGGGGAGGTGCAGCAAAGCTTCGTGGGTAGCGCCCACTTGAGAGCAAGATTTATCCCTGTCTAGAGGTCCCTTTATATTTCGGTTGTGTGGCAGTTGGTGACGACCAATCTGCGGGGTGGTCTTGTTCGGAACTGTTCAGTAAGGAACGGGTCCGGCTTTGTGTTGCAGGGGATGAAGGGAGTAATCCTCGGTATGGTGATCTAGGCCACGTACTGTGACGGGCGGTACCCCAGTAGCCCTGCCATTGATGGAAACCCATTTTCCCTACGAGACCCTACGGTTTTGTTTGTATTACCCACTTTTGTGGCTAGTAGCTGGAATTTAATAGATGTAACAATTTCGGCTATTTCTTATTTACTTGAAAACCCTAGACACTATTATAATATCACTGGATTTCCTATCAAATGTTTTGGTTAGCGTAAGGTAAAAACTTTTCCATGTTTATGTGTGGGAAGTCTTACGTGATACCTTTTGTTTTCAACGGATTTTCTAAAGTTAAGCAACTTTTAACCCCGTTTACTCACACCAGACCCCTGTCTGACCTGAGTGTTTATTTTCTGTTTTATTAAACTCTTGGGTACTCATATTATGTATGAGTAGTCAAGTGTTTCAGGATTTGCCTTGACGAGTTCTGGAGGAGATAATGGAGCAGGAGGCTTCAGCGTGTAGATATATTTAGTGGTTCCGCTGTGTTTGAGTTGAGTCTGTTTCTCTGATGTACTTGGATTGTAAATGCTAGACAGATGTTTATAACTGTCTAGTTTTGTGTTGTATTAGCTGTTTAACTCTGATGTATAAGATACTATGTAAAGTTTTATGTGATATATTATAATTTATTCAATTCCGCTGTGAGATTCTGATGTGGTCTGTTCTTTCTTTCCTTTCTTTTCTCTTTTCTATCCCTTTCTTTCTTCTTAACGATGCGATTTCCTGGAGTGTGGAAGTTGGGTCATTACAAGTGGTATCAGAGCATTAGGTTGAGTGAATACCTAGGCTCTGTAGTGGTGTCCTTCTTGAGAGAGGTTATTTGTAATTTTGAATATATATATAAATATATATTTGTTTATTTATTTCTACCTATTAGATTGGGTTACCTGTTCAGGTTTTCCAATATAAGTAATAAAGGTAGATAGGATGGTGGTGTGTGTAACACAACTACCAATGGTTGGAGTTCGAGTGTTTGAGGTTGGAAGTGATCTACTAGGGCAGTATTGGGCATCTTGAGTAGTTCTGTAGTTTGGTGTGAAGGATTTCACCAATCTCTGAAGGAAATCTTTTCAAGATTCGGAGTATATTTTTGGATTGTAAGCTGGACTGCACTCGTGTGAGTGGTTTCTCTTGAGTTTGGATTAGTTGGGAGTTCTGAATGGTGTCTTGGAAAACCTTAGGAAGGAGTTCTGTCTGTATTTGAGTTTTGAGGCTCAGTTTGGCAGAGTTTGAGCTTGGTTTGGGAGCGAGTCTCCTGAAAGATATCTGGCTATCTGGAAGGATCTATTGTGAAGAGGCTGGTGTAGCTTTGAGGTTCGATGAGTTTTTGGTTAAGGAAGTTTTGGCAGCAGTAGCAGCAGTGAGTGGCCTGTTCTTCAATGGTTCAGAAGTCTCTGTGACTCTTCTGTCAGTAGTCCGGGCAGATGGAGAGCTTGTCCATTTCTTCTGGAACTCGGTTGGGAGTGATGTTTGTGGTTGGAGGTAAACCACTAGTTTCTTCTTTAATTTGAAGGCTTTAGTTGTTCTGTTTGTTGTAGTGAGAACGATTTCTTGGAATCTGAACTGAGTGGAATCGCAAAAATGACTTGCGATGGTTCGGAGGTTCTCTGAGTAATTTTTGTTGTGGGGTTATGACTGAATCGGATAAGTCACTGAGATTTTATGGAATTAGATGAACAATATTCCGGGATAAGTTGATCAAGTTCGTACTTGTGTTCATCAACAGCATTCTCAAATCAGAGTTGCGCAGTGGAAGCATGGTGGCAGCTATTCCAGAATAGCAGCATCCGATTCTTTGGGAATTTGAGTTTTGTCTTGGATCAAAGGATTTCTACAGGAATCATTTTGGATCTGGAGACTTGATTGTTTTGTATCTGTATGTTTCCAGATAGAGTAGTTTGTTTGAAGTCTTCTGATATTTGTGTAGAAGAGTTTGTGTAGTAGATTGGATTGATCTAGAAGTTGAAGCAGCCCAGGATCGTCAGGAGAGATTTGTGGATATGAGTATTAGATCTTTTTGTCTTCTCTTAAGGGTTAAGTGTTTGGTCTACAGGATTGAATTTCCAGTTCGGATAGCTGGAATTTGTTCTGTTTTCACGTATCTCTGAGGGAGTACGTGTATGGTTTATCTCTGGTTTTAGAATCAGTAGTTCTGAGAGGTTTGAGAGTTGATCAGGACTTGTATGTAGTCCTGTATTCTGTTTAGATTTGTAGATCTAGATATATATATGAGCTCTATATTTGAGTGGTGTAGTTAGTTTAGATTCTGTAAGGCGAGTGACCCGGTGTTTGTACCTGGGAAACTCTAGGGAATCTTATCCAGAATTTTGTCTGGGTAATTAGAATTATTTGTTTGAATTGGTTGCTATGGTTGCTAGTATTTTGGTTGATAGCATATGTTTGCTCTTTTTAAATTTAAAATATTTTTGGGATTATTAAATTACTTTTGCTTTTAAATTTCGGGGACGAAATTCTTTTAAAGGGGGAGGAATGTGATGTCTCGGAAATTTAGGCAATAATTATTTAATAATTTCATTGATAATTATTTTAAAATGTCAAATATTGATTTAATAATTTAATTTAAACTGGAATTTTCTTTTGAAAATTAATAATTATTTAGTTTGTTAAATGATATTGTTTTCAAAGGTTAAAAATATTTAGGTAATAAATAATCTTTCTTAACTAATTTAAAAATATTTTATTTATGATATATAAATGTTTATACATTGTAAATAGAAGATTGGGTTTTAATTTTAATTTATTATTTAACAAAGGATATTTTCTAATTTATTTATAAATGAATAAATTATAAATGGATTTAAATTAATTTAAATTAGTATTGTATACTTTTCTAAAGTCTGTTTTAAAAACCTTTCTTATCATTTTCATAAAATGTAAGTAAGAATTTGTTTAGTTTAAAATTTTGTTTTATAATAAAAGTTTAATTTGTTTTATTTTAAAATTGCTTTTCTTTGAAATAGATTTAATTCATTCTTCTCTTTTGAAATTTGGTTTATAAAGAATGTTATTTTAAAAATAATTAAACAAGCATTAAAATATAAGTGCATATCCCAAAAAGCACTTGAAACTAAGCTAAACCTTACCCTATCCCAAAAAGCAGTCAACTACATTAACCCTAATTGGTCCATTCATCATAACCTTGATGCTGCTGCTTATGGTAGAATTCTAGTCTTGTTTAACCCCTCTGAACTAACTCTTTCTCCCATTCTGTCGACAAGACAATCCATTCATTTTCATGTGCTTCATTCCCAAACCCAGACCTCTTTCTACTTAACTATTGTGTATGCTGACAACTCAGTAAATTCAAGAAATGCCTTTCTCAAAACTTTGCCACCATTAAGACAAGCTTCACACCCTTGGCTGGTTTTGGGTGATTTCAACTCCTGTTATGAATATAATGACAAGTTTGGTGGCATCCCCCTACCCCCAGAGAGCTTGATCCTATCAATCAATCTGTTTTTGATTCTGAGTTAATATTAGTGAATAAATCAGGAGCCAAGTACTCATGGAATAATAGAAGTAGAAGTGGTGTTCGAACTTTTACCACTATTGATCATGCCTTTTGCAACTTTCAAGCCCTTTCTTAGTGGCCATCACTATCAGTTTACCTCCCACAACCCATTCTATCTGACCACTCCCCTCTAATTTTGTCACTTGGAAACCATTTGAGAAGAGAAAAGAGAAGTTTCAAATTTTTTAATGCATGGGTTAAGCATGAGCATTTTCTAGTATTAGTTTCCCTTGTTAATGCTGATTTTTCTTGCCATGGTAACCCTATGTTTAAGTTTTGCAGGAAAATCACGTATATTAAGCAAGCAATTAAACAGTGGGCTTCAACAACCTTTGGTAATGGAGGTCTCCTGTCAACTACACTTACAAAACAACTGAAGACAAAGCAGGACTATATGATGGAACACCCACTTGATGAACAAGCAGCTGATGAGGAGAAGAAATTATTTATGGAGGTAAATGCAGCTCTGCATTTGGAAGCCAACATGAAGAGACAGCAACTGCATAAAAAATGGCTTGATGAGGGTGACAAAAACACAAAGTTTTATCATGATTCAATCAAAGTAAAGCAAGCAAGAGAAAATATACATAGTATAACTGATGAGCAAGGTACTCTACATACTACTCCTGATACAGTTGACCTAGCTTGTATCCAATATTTCAATAAGAAATTTGGTAATGATGATGGCTTTATACCTGATCTGGACTTAATATCTAATACTTCTCTCCCAAGCATATCAACCCTGGAAGCTTCTTCACTTATAAGGCCTGTCACTGATGAGGAAATCAAGACAACCCTATTCTCCATGAACAAGCATTCATCTGGAGGTCCAGATGGATTAAATGTTGTATTTTTTATATCCACTTGGAGTATCCTTGGCAGTTATTTTTGCAAAGCTATTCACAATTTCTTTAACAAATGCAAAATTCTTGGTGAAATCAACTACACCAATATTGCACTTATTCCTAAGTGCTCTCCTGCTACTACTGTTAATTCATATAGGCCCATTTCATGTTGTAATGTGGTGTATAAGTGCATATCAAAAATTCTTGCAACCAGGTTAGTATCTGTGTTACCTACTGTTGTTTCTAACAACCAATCAGCATTTTTACCACACAGAGACATAATTGATAATGTTCTCTTGGCACAAGAACTTCTCAAAAGCTATGGTAAAAGTTATGGCCCTCCTGCATCAGCTCTCAAAATTGATATATCTAAGGCCTACGATTCTACATTGGGAATCCATAGTCAGGATTATGGCAGTGATGGGATTCCCAAAAATATTTGCGTCATGGATATATGTCTGTATATCCACACCATCATACTCTGTAGTTATTAATGGAAGACCTGTTGGGTGTTTTAGGGGTAGTAAAGGAATAAGGCAAGGGGACCCATTATCTTCATACTTGTTTCTGTTGGTCATGGAGGTGTTAACTGTTACTCTCAGAACAAATTACACCAATAAGAACATAAAGTATCATCCAAAGTGTTCTCATCACCATATTACATCTATCATGTTTGCTGATGATGTTATGATGTTCACAAAACCTGAGTTGACTTCTTTAAATGGTATTAAGGATGCTTTGCGCACATTTCACAAAATGACTGGCCTAACAATAAACCAAAACAAATCATCATTACTTGTTACTGGAATCGGTCCTGGTATGGCTGTTGTCCTCCACCAACAGTCTGGATTCTCTAGCATGGAAAATGACATGAAGTACCTTGGTCTACCTCTAATAACTAAAAGAATAACAAAGGATGACTGTTTTCCACTATACCATAAAATTACCTCTGTTATGTCAGCTTGGGAAAATAGGTACCTAACTCAAAGTGGCAGGCTTGTACTCATAAAATCTGTGGTCTTCTCATCTATTGTATACTGGGCTCGAACTATGATTCTACCAACAAAGTTGCTACAGCTTGTCAGATCAGCAATGAATAGATTCTTTTGGACAGGAAGTATACACAACAGAAAACTAGTGCCTTGTGCTTTTTCCAAATTTGAAGCACCCTTGAAATCTGGTGGGCTGGGAGTTTTTGATGTCAAGAAGTGGAACATTGCAGCTATAAGTAAACAGTTTGATGCAATCATAAATAGAAGAAGAAGTTTATGGGTTGAGTGGACATGGCATTACAACATTAAGAACAGGCAATTCTGGATTATGGAAATCCCTCAACTGAGTAGTTGGACTTGGAGAAGCATGCTGAAGTACAGAGAAGTCTACCTACCTATGATACAATATCCAGTTAATGTCAGAGCTGCAGTTAATTTTTGGAATGATCCTTGGGTTAGAAATGGCCTAATCTTATCTAAATTATGTTCTTACACACAAATAATGCAAACTGGTATTCAAAATACAGCTTATGCAAATGCTTTCATACATAATGGTAAGATACAGTTGCCAAACAGCAGTAATCATGCTATTCAGCAAATATGGTCTAATATACAACAAATAACTTTCAATGAATTGCAAAGTGACTCTGTGCTATGGAACAGCAACCCACACTCTGTCAAAGAAGTATACAAATCCCTTACTGATAGTGTTCCCCTACCTGTAGAAAAATGGTATGAGGTTATTTGGACAACTGACTCTGTTCCACAGGATAATTTAATGATGTGGAAAGTGTTAAACAGTGCTTTACTTACAAGAAGTCTGTTGCATAAGTTTGAGATGGCATGTCCAACTCAGTGCTTGTATTGTGATATTCATGAAGAAACTACTGATCACTTATACTTTGAATGTCCTGCTTTGCAACATTTCTTACATAAGATTGGTGGTCTCACTGGTATTATTCTTTCTGGACACACTACAAGAATTTTGTGGAGTATAATATACAAAGCTACTAGGTGGAGAACTGAGAAAGGTAGAGTGATGACATTTTGCCTGAAAGTTTACATGGCAGTGATATGGAGTGAAAGAAATTACAGAGTATTTGAAAATGTTAGAAGAAATGAAAATGAATTATGGAATGAAGTCAAGTGCCGCACCTACAATCTATTGAGGAACAGGGCAAGCATCTACCCACAGTCAATGATACAAGTTTGGGCTTGATTGTGTTGTTTCTTTTCCTTGTATGTATTTACTTGTTTTTTTTCTAGCTTATGTTTTTCCTCTGTTGTTCTATTTTATTGTTGTTTGCAATAAAACTGGTAGGGGCCCAGTTAACCCCGCTGGCTTTGCCAAAAAAATATAAGTGCATAGTTTTATAAATAAGTTTATATGTATTTAATTAAAGACTTATGTTAATAAACATTGTAACTTGCTAAAACAAATTAGAAATAGTTTTAAGATAATTCAAATACATATACAAATTTAGAAATGGTTTAAGACAAATTTAAATACATTCATAAATTTAGGAATTCTCTTTAAAATATTGAAATAAGTACATGTGTTAAATTCTTAAACATAAAATAGACACTTGTAAATCAATTATCTTACATAACATAACAAGTGCCAATTGTTTTAATTCTCATTATTTAAATTTTTGATAGGAGAAACATAACATAACATTACATTTTGTTAAAACATTTTTCTTCAAATTGAAAACAGAAATCAAATTTCTGTAAAATCAAAACCTCAAAACAGATTGCATGTTTTAAAATCTGCAATCAAAAGTACTAATCAATTTCTTCATAACAAATCAAAATCTGCAAATCAATTTATACAAATAACTCCAAATCAGTAATCATTTTCTTCAAATATATCAACTGCAAATCTGAGCATTTGAAATTTTGGAGTCTGCATGCAATCTACATCAACAAGTAAAGCAACTTCATCTTCAAATTTGCACCCAGGTTCAACTGCACTCTCTGGAATATGAATCTGCATCAATTTGTCATCTGCATTCTTCAAATTAAAAGGTAAGTAAACCTTTATTTTTAAAAATAGTTTCTCCTTTAAAATAAATGCTTAAGCAAAAATAAGAAAACTGATGCATACTGTTTTTAAAGGAATCAAAACTGCAGTGCCTTTATTAGTGAATAATCTCACAATTTAAAGTTTTAAATTTTTGTGCATATGAAATGGATAGAAATATGTATGTTGTGTGATTTCATATTGATAAATATCCTGTGTATACATATATATACAAATATGTATATTTATGTTTGCTGTTACAGGTATATTTTTACCTGACTCTGATTTTTGAAATTAGACTTTTAAATGGAAATAAAAACAAGATTTCTTAAATTAATACTCTATTGCATTTATTATGGAAATGAGAGATGGTTGTTTAGTATAGATTAAATTTATAAATCATAGTTAAGGTTAAATTTGAAATCTATTTTACTGTAAGAGGCAGTTAACATAGAGATTTCAAAATAAGAATCTTAAACTATTAAAAACAAGTCTATCACAGGAATGCATGTTAAAAACATGAATTGTAAAACAAATATACAGTTTTAAATAATCTGTTAAGGGAAAAGGATTTCTGTTTTAAACAGAAATAGAATTTTATTTTTATTATTTTTGAAAATCTGTTGTGGATGTCAGGTGTTAGATGTTTATGTTAGGGGAGTATTGAGGTGAAAGGATGGAGGAGGTGTTGCTGATGGAGGATCAGAGAGGCTGGTGATATGGTTTGGGTGTTTCCAGGTTGATTTGGGTTGCAGAGTTGAACTCAGGAACATATCAGTAGTGTGCAGTGTTTTAACTCGGGTCAATGCTCGGGTATTTTTATTTTTGACTCGAAGCAACAGGTGTAGTAACTCGAAGTAAATCAGGGGATTACTCGGGTAGCATGGTTACCGGTTTATACAGAGAGCTTTCGTAGTTTTTTTTTTAATGTTGAATGGAAATCAAACTCAAGTGCAGGAGTTTTGATTCATGTATAAGTTGAAGATGAATTCAAATAGAGTTTGAAATTCAAGTTTTAAAAGATGAAATGTCTTAGACCAGTTTAAAGTTTGGTTTTAAATCAAAATTAAAACTATTTCAGGTTTTAAACCTGAAAGTTGTTTTGCAGTTTTTTAGAATTTTGAATGTAGCTCCTATTTTAAAGATTGTGGATTGAATCAAATGGAAGATTTAAACTGAATTCAAATGTGGTTTTGAATTCAAAGTTTTTTTTAAAAGTAAAATCTTAAATACAAACAAGATTTAAAATTCTGTTTTAAATCAGGAGTTAAAACAGTATGCAGGTTTGAAGCCTGAGAGTAAATTTTGCAGTTTTTTTAGTTAAGTGAATTCATATTATATTTTTAGTTAGAATCTGATTTAAGTGGAAGTTAAATCTAATTTCAAATGAGGTTTGAAATTCAAAGTTTTTAAAAATGAAACTTTTAAATTTAAACAAGTTAAATTCTGTTTTCAATCAAGTTTTAAAAACAGTTTTACCCAGAGAGACTTATGCAGTTTTGAATTTTAATGAGTTGTAACTGAATTAAAATGTAGTTTGAAATTTAAAGTTTCTGAAAATGAGAATCTGAAATTTTAAACAAAATTTAATCTGGGTTTAAGTCAAGATTTAAAATAGTTTCAGGTTATCTTTTAATCCTGATTTTTGATTTAAAACAGTTTATTTGAGTTTTAAATTTTGAGCAGATTTGAATGTTTTTAAATCAGATTTAAATTGGTTTGAAATTTAGTTAAAACAGTTTCAATTTCTTTGGAACAGTTTTGATTTCAAAACCAGTTTGTAAAAAAAAAAATATATATATATATATAATGGAAAAAAAAATATAATGAACATGTTCAAATGTTTAAAAACTGATTTGGAAATAAAATTTGATTTCAAGTAAGTTTTAAAACTTGAAGAATTTATTCTTTAATACTTGAATAAATATGAAGTGTTAAATGTTGATTTGAAGTTAAACAAATCAATTTATTTTCAAGGGCTTAATCTGTTTTAATTAAGTAATTAATTTTAAATCTTTCTTTATAGTTAGGTAATGAATGTCCTTAGCATCCATTATAATGTAAGGTTTATAATTATTTAATTTGGATCAATGTTTAAATAATTAAACATTTGAATCTTTTAATAAAATTTGAATTTGAACTAAATTTTTAGAAATGTATTGTTTAATACATTTAGAATGTAAATGAGTCATTTGATAGTAATTTGATTATTTTGAAAATCTTTAAGATAATTAAGGGTATACTTAAATATTTGATTTTGAATAATGGTTTAGATTAATTTTGATAATTAATCTAATTCAAATTTTCTTAAGTATCTAATGAATGAAATGATGTTATGTAATAATTGGTGATAATTATCTAAGGATAATTAAGTAATTAATTAATATCAATAAATTTTAAATTTGTTAAGTTAATTAATTCGGTTTAATTAAATATAATAAATCATTTGATGATTGTAAGAGTGTAATTATTTATTGTAATTAGTGGAGCAGGATTACTTAGAGAAGTAATAATGATAATTACTGGAATGTAATTAGTAATTTGGATAATTACTTTTGTAAATAATCAAGGAATTAATCAATGATTAATTATTGGATAATTAATTTGTTAATAAGTAATTAAAGATAGTTAATTGCTTAATTGGATATTAATCAAGGTGATTAATAATTAGATTAATTACTAAATGTGACGACCCGCCTTTCTCAACCTTAGAAAGACGTTTCATCATTAAGAAAGAAAGGGATAGAAATAGAAAAGAATAGAAAGAATGAACAACAACATCAGAATCTCACAGCGCAATGGAACAAAATATAATACATCACATATCTATTACATAGTTATACATACATCAGAGTCGTACAATATCATGTAACAGGACTGTCATATACATACATGACCATACATACATCCAAAATACAGCATCACTAACTACACAGCGGAACTACATATATAGATACATACGTCTGGTCTTCTCCCAAAATAGCTCCTCCAGAAAAGCAACACTTCTAGATACCTATCACTTGGCTACTCGTAAAAATTTGAGTACCCAAGAGTTTATGAAAACACAAAATATAAACTCCGGGTCAGACATGGGTCCGGTATGAGTAAACAGGTTAAAATTGCTTAACTTTGAAAATCATTTGAAAATAAAGGTATCACGTAAGACTCCCCACAAATAAATACGGGTAAGTTTTTACCTTACGCTAACCAAAACATTTTATAGGAAATTCTGTGATATTATAATAGTGTCTAGGGTTTTCAAGTAAATAGAAAATAGCCGAAATTGTTGCATTCATTAAATTCCAGCTACTAGCCACGAAAGTGGGTAATACAAATCAAAACCGTAGGGTCTCGTAGGGTAAATGAATTTCCAACAATGGCAGGGGTACCGCCCGTCACAGTACGGGGCCTAGATCACCGTACCGAGGATTACTCCTTTCATCCCCTGCAACACAAGGCCGGAACCATTCCTTACTGAACAGTCCCGAACAAGATAACCCCGCAGTTGTGGCCAACAACTGCCCACTAAGCCGAAATAAAAAGGGACATCTAGACAGGGGAAAATCTTGTCCTGCTTGGGCATGACCCACCTAACCTTGCTGCATCTCCCCTGTTTTAGCCATTCCCGGTTGATGAGGCTTGAGGCTACGATTACCTTTATTGAACAAATCACTTAGAATGCTCATCGTCCGCCTGACGATGTGTTGTAAGCATTCAATCCATACAAGTTCGTTCCGGGTTCGAACGAAACCGAAGAAATTATCTCGTTACACTCATTTTGGAATCACCCTCAGAGTTAACGACGATAACCCTTGCATTCTGGAACTCCATCTCGATCTCCATTTGATAAGTTGCGACCTATCGTTTAATTTGGATCGATGTGGTTTTCGGAGAATCAAAAGTTGATTCTTCCGATCCCGGTCTCATCGGATCCAAACGCCATTTTAAGGGCCAAGTTTTCTATTTAACTTAACAGTTTAATTAAATATCAGAAATTAACATATCAGATATATCAGATAAATCATATACAGTTATCACAGATATCCATTATATCATAACATATCACAGGAATATCATCAACAAATATCACAGTCAACCAAACAGAGTTATCAATGCATATCAAACAAAATTGGTTTTACTTAACTAAATTATCTGCTTAAGCATATACTATTTTATTCTGTAAATTAATTACTGATTAATTAGCTGATTAACGATTAATTAATTAATTAGTTAATCATTAATTTGTAATTTATAAATTAGCATTAACTATTTCTCAATTAATCAAATAATTAGTTAATTCTTAATTATCACTTATTAAACTGAATTAATTATTTAATTATTACAAATTACTTTAATTATCAATTTAATTAAAGTGTAATATCTTTAATTAATCTCGTATGTTAACTTTCATTCACTAATTAACTTTTTAATGATAAGCTTATGTTCTAGAGATTTTAATGGATTTAATTTAGGATTAAATTTTTATTTCAAATTCAACATAAAGTTATTAATTTAAAAAAAATTCAAGTATACATTTTAATTAACATTCCAACTATTTAATGACAAATCTTCTACCTTTATATTTTTACTTAAATCCAATCTTTAATTAAAACACTAACTTAATTTATTAACATTTGTTTATTGAACTTAGTTATAATCCTGTACAAGAAAATCATTACCAGACTTTGAAAACACCGAGATGTAATCGTACCATACTCGAGAAAACCCCGAGTTTCCCCGCGTCTCACCCGTGTTACTCTCCCCTTCCATTTCTTCTTCTTTCCAGTTCTTTTCTTCTTCTTGTTTTTTTTTATAGTTAAGTTGAAAACGTACCTGAAGCTACTCTCGCACGCTACTCGGAGAAACACGGGAATTACTCGAAGCATTCCTCACAAATGTCTCGAGCAACCCACGCGTTAATCCAGAACCCAAAGAAAACACGACACTGATCACCGAACCCCACTTCGCCACCGTGCACGTGCACGGTGGCTCACCTTGCCTGCGGCGACTCCCTACAGTCCCCACACACCACAAAACACCCACTTAAGTGAATTCGAAGCCCAAAATCCAATTACAAGTCGAAATGAAGAATTCGACCTGTAGCTTCAAAAACAACATCAGCTACGCCACTGTCAAAACGACCGCGTGGCCACCACACATCACCAGAGGTGATGAAAATTCACTAAGACGTCGCCTACACCACCACCTAGCTCCTCCAAACGTCGCGGCCCACTCGATTTCATATTGGAGCCAAAATCAGTGTGTTTACAGAGCTTTGAAAAAGAATGGGTATAAACCCTATTTATGATTCAAACTCGAAATCTATGAATTCGAAAAATAATTAGACATTTTTCTAGTGTTAATACCTCTTCAACCTTACTTCACTCAAATTTTCAGGATTTAAAATTTACTCTATTACCCACAATTTACAAAAACACATTTCTATTTTATTTCGAAACTGCTCTTAACTTCTTTACATAAAAATCATAATTTTTATATTAAAAATCATAATTACTTGTATGAAATCTAAATATGTTATTGAATTTTCAAATTTAAACATTTGAATTTTAATCTTTAATTTCTTGTTTACCTGTAGTTGAATAATACAGTATTCATATTATACTGTTAAAGCTTAAACATGATTTGCAGGCTTCATATAAACAAACTCAAATTTATTCAATACAACATTTAAATGGTTATATGACTAAGATTTGTTTAAACTTGAAGTACCGATACAACTTGAAGTACTGATCAATAACAGTTATGCAAACTTCCAGTGCAAACAACATATATACAGAACAGTATATTTTAAACTTCATATATCAGTGAGAAAAATATGCAAGCTAAAATTTGAAAATTAGTTTTGTTTACTCACCTAATCAAAAACTGTTGAACAGAAAGTGTTGAAGAAGATACTTGCAAATTGAAACTTTCCTGAAGCTCCCCTCTACTCTTCTTTTCTGTTTCTCTCTTCTTTGCTTGTTTACAGTTTTTTTTTCTCTCTTTTAGTTTAAGTTTGTGTTCAGTGTTTATGAGTAAATTAAAGGTTATAAGTGATATGTATATATATGTTTGAATAGAACAGGTTGCAACTGGACAGTTTTATTATTTGCAAGTCACTCTTTCTTTTTATTGGTTAAGATAGTATATACTGCAGAAAGTAATAATATAAGAAAATTTCGGTTGTGTACTTAGTTGAACAAGAAATTAGGCTAATAAATGTTTATGTTATTAATTATGACAGCAACTAATTAATGGTTACTGACAGTAGCTATTTAGTACAAAGATATTTATCTTTGTGTTGTACAAGACATTTATCATTTCGGCCAAACCTGTGTAGTAAGCTACTGGTTTTGTTTGTATTCTATTTTTTTTAATTTATCTTTGAGTTGAAAAACTGGTTTTATTTTGAAGTTGACTCTGATTTCTTAGGCCTGAATATTTTTATTTGTTAACTATAACCTGTCTTGTTTCCTTGCACTTGCATATGCAGGTTATATATTTTACAAACTTCCTGATATGATTTTATTGTCAACATGTTTTTGTTTACTTATTTTGTTAGTTATATTCTATATGAAATTTCATACTTGTTCAAATGATTTTTAACAGTTTATTTAAGGTTGTTGTGTTGTACAAATGTGGATGTTGAAGATCATTGTTTGTTTTAAAAATACTTGTTTTTGTATATTTCACATTATAATTTATATGTTTTATTTTTATGTTACTTTGATTACAAATATAATGTATGATTGTGTTTTATACTAGTTTTTTTTTGAATGTTTACACTTATATTGTTTTCCACATCCATATTTATGTTTAATATTTTCATGTTTGTTTATTTTAAAACTTATCCTATTAAAACTAAAATTGTATTCATATGTATTTTATCAAATATCAAAAATATAAAGACTTTGATTTGATTCAATTGAATTAGTCAGATTTTGTTTTTAAATGGTTTTGAAGTATTAACTTCTTTTATAAACATACATAACTGTTTAATATTTAATAACTCATCAATTTAAATGTTGACAAGCTTATATTTGATTTAATTTAGATTCAATATCTATTAAAATATATCGTCAAAATTTCGGGTCGTTACATTCCTCCCCCCTTAAAAGAATTTCGTCCTCGAAATTTAAACAACAGTAAATGCAAAAGCTTTTATATTAACAATCCAAACATACATATCATTCATACAATAGCAAACGAACAAACAGTCTATTCTAAAAAACAACACTAGTTATCCGAACATAAATCCGGATAAGCACTCCTAAAACTATCAAGAGTTTCCCAAGTACAATCTCTGGGATCCTCATTCCATTGTACCTTGACGAGTTTCACCACTTTGTTCCTGAGTTGCTTCTCATCTCTGTCCACAATCTGAACCGGATTTCTGACCACAGTTAAATTGGGTTCTACTTCCAAATCTTCTTGAATTACCGGTTCCACAACCAGTGAGGGATCATGAACAAATTTCCTCAAATGCGATACATGAAACACATCGTGAATCCCAGACATCCGCACTGGTAATTCAATCCTGTAGGCCACAGTTCCAATTCTCTCCAACACTCGGAACGGTCCAATGTATCTCGGAGCAAGTTTTCCCGTCTTTCCGAATCTTATAGCACCTTTAATTGGGGAAACTTTAACAAAAACCAAGTCTCCAATCTCAAATTCCAATGGCCTTCGTCTTCTATCTGCATATTTCTTCTGACGATCTTGAGCAGTTTTCATTCTTTTCTTGATAAGCTCAACCTTCGCAGAAGCTTCACGAATAAGATCGGGTCCGAGCACAAGACGATCCTTCGATTCAATCCAACAAGATGGAGATCTACACGGTCTTCCGTATAGAGCTTCATAAGGAGCCATCTTAATACTTGCTTGATAACTGTTATTATAAAAAAATTCCACTAAATGAAGATGGTCCTCCCAAGATCCTCCAAAATCTAAAACACAAGCCCGTAGCATATCCTCAAGAATACGATTCAGCCTCTCTGTCTGTCCGTCTGTTTGAGGATGATAGGCTGTACTTAATCTCAAATCTGTACCCATCGCTGATTGCAGAGCTTCCCAAAATTTGCTAGTGAAAATAGGATCACGATCACTTACTATGCTGACTGGGACACCATGCAATCGAACTATCTCCTTCAAGAAAATTTCTGCCAAAGAAACTGCAGTACAGGTTGCCTTTACTGGTATAAAATGGGCACTCTTAGTTAAACGATCTACAATAACCCATATACCGTCATTTCCTTTCCTGGTTCTAGGCAAACCATCAATAAAATCCATCGAGATCATTTCCCATTTCCAATTCGGAATTTCCAGAGGTTGCAATAACCCGGCAGATTTCTGTTGATCACCTTTAACTTGCTGACAAATGGCACAACTGTTCACAAAGGCAGCTACATCCTTCTTCATATTCGGCCACCAGAATGCTCTCCTCATGTCCCTATACATCTTCGAGATTCCAGGATGAATATTCAATTTGGAACAATGACTTTCTGATAAAACTTCCTGCCTCAACTCCTTGTCATTCGGAACACAGATTCTCCCATTGATCCTTAGCGTTCCTCGGTCATCGATGTCAAAACTAGGACACTGACCCTTCCTGACTCTCTTGATGATCCTCCTCAACATCTTATCAGATTCTTGCTTGCTTGATATTCTTTCAATAAGAGATGGAACCACTTCCAGAAGAGATAAAACCGCATTCCTACTGAGAGCATCAGCTACGACATTCGCTTTTCCCGGAGTGTACAGAATATCCAGATCATAAGATGCAAGAAATTCAACCCACCGCTGCTGTCTCAGATTAAGGTCTTTTTGAGAGAATAAATATTTCAACGGTTTGTGATCCGTGAACAATTCGAATTTCTCTCCTAAAAGATAGTGTCTCCAAATCTTCAGAGCAAAAACAATGGCAAGCAATTCAAGATCATGCGTAGCATAGTTTTTCTCATGAGGCTTTAACTGTCGACTAGCATACGCAATAACCCTTCCGTTCTGCATCAGAACTGCTCCCAAACCAACAATACAAGCATCAGTGTAAACCTCGAATTTGCTCTTCCCATCCGGAACAGCAAGTACTGGTGCACTAGTGAGCCTTATCTTCAATTCCTAAAAAGCTTCTTCACATTGAGGTGTCCACTTGAATTTCGCTCCTTTTCTGGTCAACTTAGTCAAATGCGAAGAAATCTTGGAATAATCTCTAATAAATCTCCTGTAGTAGCCAGCCAATCCTAGAAAACTGCGAACTTCCGTCGGTGTCTCTGGCTGTTTCCATTCCAAAATAGTTTTAACTTTCGCTGAGTCTACAGAAATGCCTTCCCCCGAAACAATGTGCCCTAAAAATTTAACTTCCGATTTCCAGAAGTGACACTTCGAAAACTTTGCCTTCAGCACATTCTTTCTCAGAGTCTCCAATACAATCCTCAAATGTTCCCTGTGCTCTTCTTCGGATTTGGAATAGACCAAGATATCATCAATGAATACCAGCACAAACTTATTTAACACATCTCTAAAGACTCGGTTCATGAGATCAACGAAATAAGCAGGAGCGTTGGTTAATCCGAACGGCATAACCAACCACTCATAGAAACAATTCGGTCCCCTAAATGCAGTCAAGGGAATACTGTCTTCAGCTACCCTCAACTGGTGGAAACCTGAAGCTATATCCAATTGAGAAAAGATAGAAGCACCATGCAACTGGTCAAAAAGATCATCGATGCGAGGAAGAGGATATTTATTACGGATAGTCACTTTGTTCAATTCTCTATAATCCACACAGAACCTCAGTGATCCATCCGATTTGGTCACAAACACTGCCGCTGAACCCCAACAAGAAAAACTAGGTCTAATCAATCCCTTCTCTAAAAGATCCTGCGTCTGCTTAATCAACTCTTCTCTTTCCCTGGGAGCCATTCTCCTACTGGGTTGAATTACTGGCACAGCTCCTGGAATCAAATCAATACGGAACTCTATTTCTCGATGTGGTGGCAAACGCTTAACTTCTTCAAAAACATCAGCAAAATCCCGAACCACATCAATAACTTCGACACTCTCTTCATATGTCTCCATTCCATGTAGAAGACTGCTCAAATGAATTCCAGAATTATCACACGACACTCTGGCAATTCTACCCAGATCAGTTTCCAACGAAACTGTTCTCTCATCACAATTTAAGACGGCTTTATACTTATCCAGCCAATCCATACCCAAAATAAGATCAAATCCCTTAAAATTCAACACATACGGGTCACAAGAAAAACTGTGGGATAGATAAGAGATCTTCAAGTCCTTACAAATAGAGTCTAATTTGGTCACCCCTCCTATAGGATTAGACACCAAGATAGAGCTATCTACTGAACTAGGGGTAAGAGAAAACTTTTCAACAGAGTCCAAGGAAATAAAACTCAAGGAAGCACCCGAATCAAACAAAACTCTAATATACTTTCCATTTAAAAGTAAAGTACCTTCTAATACTCCTTTGCCCATCGAAGAAGAAGATGGTCCAGCTTCCAAAGCAAAAACTTTATTCTGAGGTGCTCTCTGCAGAAGTGGACAGTTCTTGATCATGTGCCCTGGCTGATGACAATTAAAGCACAATGATTTCTGAACCATAGCTGATCCTGGGCCACTCTGGTGCGGTTGCTGTTGTTGCTGCTGGATTCCCTTCCTAGAACACTTATTCGCCAAATGCCCTTCCTGATGACAAATGTAGCACTTTCGGGGTCCGTTGTTATTCCCAGGTTTCTTCTTATTCGGCTTCCTCCATTTAGGATCAAACTTTCGCTTATTCGAATTAGTGAAATTTCCACTTGAAGTTGCATCTGGAACCCCTGGTTTCTTACTCATCAGACTTTCATACCTCAATGCCATATCAATCAAATCAACAAAAGATCCCTTCAGAAGCACTGTCAATATCCCATGGAATTCAGGTCTCAATCCTTGCACAAATTTCTCATTCTTTTTCAGAGGAGTATCGATGAGTCCTGATCCATAACAAGAGAGTTCGTTGAATCTAGTTTCGTACTCCGAAATAGACATACTACCCTGCTTCAAATACAGAAAATCCTGATACAGTTGGGTTCTCCCTGCCGTCGGCACATACTTCTCTTCAAACAACTCCTTGAATTTATCCCAAGAAATATCATCCTCGGAAATATTTGCAATTGTTGAATCCCACCATGCTGCTGCACCTCCTTGCAACTGCCACGATGCCATATGCCTCTTACGCTCATCAGACAATCTCATGCTCTTGAAAATGCGTTCACAAGAGCGTAGCCATTCCTGAACTTCAATTATAGACTCCGAACCTTTGAATGGTTGGCCTCCAAGATGTTTGAAATCCTTGCATAAGGCTGCAAAGCTAACTTGAGATGGAACTGGATTGACAGCCTCACTAACATTCTGACTCCGTCCATTATCTGTAGAAGTACTGGCCCTAACTCTGCCTCTTCTTCCTGAACTCATGTCGGTCACCTGAAAAGGTAACTCAACCAATTTAGATATATATATATATATATATAATATTATATGAAAATACAAATACGCACTCTCAAGAGAAATATACACAAGAGCCTAGGTACTCGTTTTAACTAGCGCTCTGATACCAACTGTGATGACCCGTCTTTCTCAACCCCAGAAAGACGTTTCATCATTAAGAAAGAAAGGGATAGAAATAGAAAAGAATAGAAAGAAAGAACAACAACATCAGAATCTCACAGCGGAATGGAACAAAATATAATACATCACATATCTATTACATAGTTATACATACATCAGAGTCGTACAATATCATGTAACAGGACTGTCATATACATACATGACCATACATACATCCAAAATACAGCATCACTAACTACACAGCGGAACTACATATATAGATACATACGTCTGGTCTTCTCCCAAAATAGCTCCTCCAGAAAAGCAACACTTCTAGATACCTATCACTTGGCTACTCGTAAAAATTTGAGTACCCAAGAGTTTATGAAAACACAAAATATAAACTCCGGGTCAGACATGGGTCTGGTATGAGTAAACAGGTTAAAATTGCTTAACTTTGAAAATCATTTGAAAATAAAGGTATAACATAAGACTCCCCACAAATAAATACGGGTAAGTTTTTACCTTACGCTAACCAAAACATTTTATAGGAAATTCTGTGATATTATAATAGTGTCTAGGGTTTTCAAGTAAATAGAAAATAGCCGAAATTGTTACATTCATTAAATTCCAGCTACTAGCCACGAAAGTGGGTAATACAAATCAAAACCGTAGGGTCTCATAGGGTAAATGGATTTCCAACAATGGCAGGGCTACTGGGGTACCGCCCGTCACAGTACGGGGCCTAGATCACCGTACCGAGGATTACTCCCTTCATCCCCTGCAACACAAGGCCAGAACCATTCCTTACTGAACAGTCCCGAACAAGATAACCCCGCAGTTGTGGCCAACAACTGCCCACTAAGCCGAAATAAAAAGGGACATCTAGACAGGGGAAAATCTTGTCCTGCTTGGGCATGACCCACCTAACCATGCTGCATCTCCCCTGTTTTAGCCATTCCCGGTTGATGAGGCTTGAGGCTACGATTACCTTTATTGAACAAATCACTTAGAATGCTCATCGTCCGCCTGACGATGTGTTGTAAGCATTCAATCCATACAAGTTCGTTCCGGGTTCGAACGAAACCGAAGGCATTATCTCGTTACACTCATTTTGGAATCACCCTCAGAGTTAACGACGATAACCCTTGCATTCTGGAACTCCATCTCGATCTCCATTTGATAAGTTGCGACCTATCGTTTAATTTGGATCGATGTGGTTTTCGGAGAATCAAAAGTTGATTCTTCCGATCCCGGTCTCATCGGATCCAAACGCCATTTTAAGGGCCAAGTTTTCTATTTAACTTAACAGTTTAATTAAATATCAGAAATTAACATATCAGATATATCAGATAAATCATATACAGTTATCACAGATATCCATAATATCATAACATATCACAGGAATATCATCAACAAATATCACAGTCAACCAAACAGAGTTATCAATGCATATCAAACAAAATTGGTTTTACTTAACTAAATTATCTGCTTAAGAATAAACTATTTTATTCTGTAAATTAATTACTGATTAATTAGCTGATTAACGATTAATTAATTAATTAGTTAATCATTAATTTGTAATTTATAAATTAGCATTAACTATTTCTCAATTAATCAAATAATTAGTTAATTCTTAATTATCACTTATTAAACTGAATTAATTATTTAATTATTACAAATTACTTTAATTATCAATTTAATTAAAGTGTAATATCTTTAATTAATCTCGTATGTTAACTTTCATTCACTAATTTACTTTTTAATGATAAGCTTATGTTCTAGAGATTTTAATGGATTTAATTTAGGATTAAATTTTTATTTCAAATTCAACATAAAGTTATTAATTTAAAAAAATTCAAGTATACATTTTAATTAACATTCCAACTATTTAATGACAAATCTTCTACCTTTATATTTTTACTTAAATCCAATCTTTAATTAAAACACTAACTTAATTTATTAACATTTGTTTATTGAACTTAGTTATAATCCTGTACAAGAAAATCATTACCAGACTTTGAAAACACCGAGATGTAATCGTACCATACTCGAGAAAACCCCGAGTTTCCCCGCGTCTCACCCGTGTTACTCTCCCCTTCCATTTCTTCTTCTTTCCAGTTCTTTTCTTCTTCTTGTTTTTTTTTATAGTTAAGTTGAAAACGTACCTGAAGCTACTCTCGCACGCTACTCGGAGAAACACGGGAATTACTCGAAGCATTCCTCACAAATGTCTCGAGCAACCCACGCGTTAATCCAGAACCCAAAGAAAACACGACACTGATCACCGAACCCCACTTCGCCACCGTGCACGTGCACGGTGGCTCACCTTGCCTGCGGCGACTCCCTACAGTCCCCACACACCACAAAACACCCACTTAAGTGAATTCGAAGCCCAAAATCCAATTACAAGTCGAAATGAAGAATTCGACCTGTAGCTCCAAAAACAACATCAGCTACGCCACTGTCAAAACGACCGCGTGGCCACCACACATCACCAGAGGTGATGAAAATTCACTAAGACGTCGCCTACACCACCACCTAGCTCCTCCAAACGTCGCGGCCCACTCGATTTCATATTGGAGCCAAAATCAGTGTGTTTACAGAGCTTTGAAAAAGAATGGGTATAAACCCTATTTATGATTCAAACTCGAAATCTATGAATTCAAAAAATAATTAGACATTTTTCTAGTGTTAATACCTCTTCAACCTTACTTCACTCAAATTTTCAGGATTTAAAATTTACTCTATTACCCACAATTTACAAAAACACATTTCTATTTTATTTCGAAACTGCTCTTAACTCCTTTACATAAAAATCATAATTTTTATATTAAAAATCATAATTACTTGTATGAAATCTAAATATGTTATTGAATTTTCAAATTTAAACATTTGAATTTTAATCTTTAATTTCTTGTTTACCTGTAGTTGAATAATACAGTATTCATATTATACTGTTAAAGCTTAAACATGATTTGCAGGCTTCATATAAACAAACTCAAATTTATTCAATACAACATTTAAATGGTTATATGACTAAGATTTGTTTAAACTTGAAGTACCGATACAACTTGAAGTACTGATCAATAACAGTTATGCAAACTTCCAGTGCAAACAACATATATACAGAACAGTATATTTTAAACTTCATATATCAGTGAGAAAAATATGCAAGCTAAAATTTGAAAATTAGTTTTGTTTACTCACCTAATCAAAAACTGTTGAACAGAAAGTGTTGAAGAAGATACTTGCAAATTGAAACTTTCCTGAAGCTCCCCTCTACTCTTCTTTTCTGTTTCTCTCTTCTTTGCTTGTTTACAGTTTTTTTTTCTCTCTTTTAGTTTAAGTTTGTGTTTAGTGTTTATGAGTAAATTAAAGGTTATAAGTGATATGTATATATATGTTTGAATAGAACAGGTTGCAACTGGACAGTTTTATTATTTGCAAGTCACTCTTTCTTTTTATTGGTTAAGATAGTATATACTGCAGAAAGTAATAATATAAGAAAATTTCGGCTGTGTACTTAGTTGAACAAGAAATTAGGCTAATAAATGTTTATGTTATTAATTATGACAGCAACTAATTAATGGTTACTGACAGTAGCTATTTAGTACAAAGATATTTATCTTTGTGTTGTACAAGACATTTATCATTTCGGCCAAACCTGTGTAGTAAGCCACTGGTTTTGTTTGTATTCTATTTTTTTTTATTTATCTTTGAGTTGAAAAACTGGTTTTATTTTGAAGTTGACTCTGATTTCTTAGGCCTGAATATTTTTATTTGTTAACTATAACCTGTCTTGTTTCCTTGCACTTGCATATGCAGGTTATATATTTTACAAACTTCCTGATATGATTTTATTGTCAACATGTTTTTGTTTACTTATTTTGTTAGTTATATTCTATATGAAATTTCATACTTGTTCGAATGATTTTTAACAGTTTATTTAAGGTTGTTGTGTTGTACAAATGTGGATGTTGAAGATCATTGTTTGTTTTAAAAATACTTGTTTTTGTATATTTCACATTATAATTTATATGTTGTATTTTTATGTTACTTTGATTACAAATATAATATATGATTGTGTTTTATACTAGTTTTTTTTGAATGTTTACACTTATATTGTTTTCCACATCCATATTTATGTTTAATATTTTCATGTTTGTTTATTTTAAAACTTATCCTATTAAAACTAAAATTGTATTCATATGTATTTTATCAAATATCAAAAATATAAAGACTTTGATTTGATTCAATTGAATTAGTCAGATTTTGTTTTTAAATGGTTTTGAAGTATTAACTTCTTTTATAAACATCCATAACTGTTTAATATTTAATAACTCATCAATTTAAATGTTGACAAGCTTATATTTGATTTAATTTAGATTCAATATCTATTAAAATATATCATCAAAATTTCGGGTCGTTACACTAAATGTAATTAATTAAGTAATATTAGAGATCATTAATTATTATAATTAATGATGTAATTAAGGATTGTTTGATTAAGTAATAATTAATTAAGAGATTAATTAATTGTAATTAATTAAGGATAAATATAATTAATTATAATTAATTAATAAATGAGTAATTAGATGTTAATTACTTATGATTAGGGTAAATTAATTTATGAAATTAATTTAATACTAATTACTTATTGTATTTAGTGAATGATCAATCAAAGATGTTTAATCAAGTTAAATACTTAGTGAATAATTAATTAACTGGGTTAATTAATTAATGGATGTTAAGCAAGATGTAAATGTGTTAATTAATTTAATTTAATTTAATTTACTTAGAGATAGTTGTAATTAATTTAATTCATTTTAAATTAATTATAATTGATGGTTAATGAATCTTTGCTTATGGATGCTATTGATTGAATGGTTGTGATCTCAGTAATGAGACTAGTTGTATCTGTATGATATGGATGATTGGTTTAAGTATGATAGTTTGTGACGGATTATTTGGTTGAATGATTATCTGTTTATGGATGATACAGATTATCTGTTATGATATGAATGTGCTTATCTACTGTGAGATGTAGTTTATCTATCTGTGTAAAGTAGATAATAATGAAAGAGTTAAATTGTTTAAAACCCTTAAGTAAAACTTGGACATTAAAATGGCGTTTGGTTTCGATGAGACCGGGATCGGGTTTCCATATTTGTATATTCGAAAACCACATCGATTCCAATTAAACGTTAGGTCGTTAATCCAAGTGGAGCAAGTGAAGACTCGAGTTGTAAGGGCTATACGTCAGTATAACTCTTTGGGTGATTCCGTAATGAGTTGACGGAATAGTGCTTATAGATTCGAGATGGTGATATAGAGTGCAAGGGTTATCGTCGTTAACTCTGAGGGTGATTCCAATACGAGTGCAACGAGATAATGCCTTCGGTTTCGTTCGAACCCGGAACGAACTTGTATGGATTGAATGCTTTCAGCACATCGTCAGGCGGACGATGAGCATTCTAAGATTTATGTGTCCTATAAAGGTAATCGTAGCCTCAAGCCTCATCAACCGGGAATGGCTAAAACAGGGAAGGTGCAGCAAAGCTTCGTGGGTAGCACCCACTTGAGAGCAAGATTTATCCCTGTCTAGAGGTCCCTTTATATTTCGGTTGTGTGGCAGTTGGTGACGACCAATCTTAGGGGTGGTCTTGTTCGGAACTGTTCAGTAAGGAACGGGTCCGGCTTTGTGTTGCAGGGGATGAAGGGAGTAATCCTCGGTACGGTGATCTAGGCCACGTACTGTGACGGGCGGTACCCCAGTAGCTCTGCCATTGATGGAAACCCATTTTCCCTACGAGACCCTACGGTTTTGTTTGTATTACCCACTTTTGTGGCTAGTAGCTGGAATTTAATAGATGTAACAATTTCGGCTATTTCTTATTTACTTGAAAACCCTAAACACTATTATAATATCACTGGATTTCCTATCAAATGTTTTGGTTAGCGTAAGGTAAAAACTTTTCCATGTTTATGTGTGGGAAGTCTTACGTGATACCTTTTGTTTTCAAAGGATTTTCTAAAGTTAAGCAACTTTTAACCCCGTTTACTCACACCAGACCCCTGTCTGACCTGAGTGTTTATTTTCTGTTTTATTAAACTCTTGGGTACTCATATTATGTATGAGTAGTCAAGTGTTTCAGGATTTGCCTTGACGAGTTCTGGAGGAGATAATGGAGCAGGAGGCTTCAGCGTGTAGATATATTTAGTGGTTCCGCTGTGTTTGAGTTGAGTCTGTTTCTCTGATGTACTTGGATTGTAAATGCTAGACAGATGTTTATAACTGTCTAGTTTTGTGTTGTATTAGCTGTTTAACTCTGATGTATAAGATACCATGTAAAGTTTTATGTGATATATTATAATTTATTCAATTCCGCTGTGAGATTCTGATGTGGTCTGTTCTTTCTTTCCTTTCTTTTCTCTTTTCTATCCCTTTCTTTCTTCTTAACTATGCGATTTCCTGGAGTGTGGAAGTTGGGTCGTTACAGATTTGTTAAAATTATTCAAACAAAGCAAAATGTCACTTTAGGCAGAGGCATGTCGACATACACCACCCCCCATGTCGACATCCAAGGGCAAAAACTAATTAAATTTTCAAATTTAAATTTCATGTAACTTATTTATGTCTATTCATTTCAAACAACTTTATATTCCTATTTATATTTTTTCTTTCAGAATAAATTGTCAAACTTCATTTCTAGTCATTTTCTTTCATAGTTCTTTCTATTTCTTGAATTATGGCTTCTCCGATTAAGAATCTAAGTGATAATCTTAAAGAAACTCTCACTTCCTTCAAGAATATTCTTACATTCACACTTCGTAATCAACGCCACTAAGAATTAAGTCAAATATAGATGATCAAGGAGCAAGAGAAACATTTCGACGCCCTTCGTTGGATGATCTCAGCCCTTAACAAGGACGATCTCGAAGGAATTCCACCAGTCACTCTCGACAAAGATAAAGAAGAATGGGATGCCATTAAAGCAAACCCTATTCAAAGATGGATGGGTGGAAGTACCAAGGAATGTCTAGTCATTCTGTATGATATTTGTTTGATTTGATTGGTGTGTTTTAAACTTAATTAACTTAACTTATTTGGTATGGTTTGTATCTATGTTTCGATTGAATAATTACTGTAAATAGGATTGGCTGATGAATGATTTGATTACACTTATGATCACACTTAGCATTTATTACACTTATATATGATTTACTATATTTTATTACAGTTGATTATCTTATAACAAGTTCAGGGGTTTTTAGAAGTTTTTGTTGATGATAAAGGGGGAGAAGTTATAAAATAGTAGTTGACTTGGAGTAAGGGGGAGTTATGAATGGCTTGAGTAAGGGGAGTCATGGAGTAAGAGGGAATTATGATAGGAGTTATGGTACAGTAAGTATATTTTATAAATACAGGTCGTCGTCATCAAGAAGGGGGAGATTGTTAGGAACTAAGATGTTGGTTTTGATGACAACAATGTTAGGAAATCAATTTCGATGATAACAACTATACAATGGAAATTGAATGTACATATATATTTTTATTTACAGGTAGATGATAGAGTAACATCACCAAAGAGACAAAAACAAGACTTAAGAGAAGTATCAAAAGACTTCAAATCAGTAGAAGTTGAAAAAGAGTGGCACAGACACAAATAAAGCAACATGCACAGTTTCAGACGTCTGAGTGCACAAGCTAGATGTCTGAATGTTTCCTCTGGTTTGCAAATCAGAAAGAATCAGACGTCTGGTTAATATGCTCAGACGTCTGGTTAAACTCTCTGGTTCATAACTCAGAAGGAAACAGACGTCTGATAATAAACTCAGACGTCTGAATAGCAAACAGACGTCTGGTTAATAAACACAGACGTCTGTAATGTTACCGGACGCAAAAAGTATATGAAGGCCAAACATCTGAGGGTACTTTTCAGACGTCTGATTATAGACTCGGCTGTGTAATTTCAAAGACCAACTGTCACATCCGAAAAGACATGTTCGCTCTTCTTCACTGCAACTCTTCATCACCAACAGGAGCAACTATACAACGATCGTTAATGGATGCAACTACACGAAGAATCTTTCTACCACTATAAATAGCATCGGGAATTCAAGAGAAGATCTCACCTTACTCACTTATGCTCTTAATTCCTATACTCTGACCTATACCTGTTCTCTAATAATCAACTACTTGTATTTAACACTTCCATATATTTAGTACTCATTATTCAATATCCTCTATATATATATATATATATATATATATATATATATATATATATATATATTGGAAGCACTTGTACTCAATAGTCAACATTCATGTTATAAGAACACATTCTTGACAAAGAAACTCTGCTATTGTAAACCTGTTCCTCCGGGTCAAGTGAGGGTTAGTTGAAAGGAAATTTCGAAGAGGAGCTTCGAGACTGGACGTAGGACGGGAGGTCCGAACCAGTATAAAATCCTGGTGTGATTATTTTAATTTACATTGCTATTATTATTTATCAAGTTATATTATATCGTTAGTTGTTCATACTTGCATATATGTCACATACGATCCACTCATATAGACTTTCAATTGGTATCAGAGCAAGGTTTTGATCAAATAACAGTAACACGTTATTGAATCAATTTAATATGGCAAGTATTTTTCAAGATGGACAATCCACTACACCACCCCCACTTTTTAATGGATCTAACTATGCATATTGGTCAACACGTATGAGAATTTTTATGGAAGCTAATGGTCTTGAAATTTGGTCAGCCACACAAGATAGATATGAAGCACCTACTACTGCTATGAACACTTGGACCGATGCACAAAAGACCTTAGCATCAAATAATGCTAAAGCTATGAACGTCTTATTTTGTTCTTTAGACAAAAATGAATTTTCACGTGTCATGTTATGCACCACTGCATTTGATAGTTGGCGTACCTTACAAATTACACATGAAGGTACAACAAAGGTCAAACAAACTAAGATTTCGATCTTGCAAAACCAATTTTCTTCATTTAAAATGAAGCAAAATGAAACTATTGTTGACATGTATTCTAGATTTCAAACTATCCAACATGATCTTATGGCATTAGGAGTTAAATTCACTGATTTTGATTTAATATCTCGAATACTCAACTCTTTGACATCAGAGTGGGAAAGGAAGGTTTTAGCTATAGAAGAAGCGAATGATCTTTCCACTCTCAAAGTTGAAGAGTTGATAGGAAATTTAATGTCCTATGAAGCTAACTTGTTGGCATGAAAAGAACTTAATTCGGATAAAAAGAATATAGCATTTCCAGCAACAAAAAATGATGACTCTGATCTAGATGAAGAAGAAATAGTTTTTATTGCCAAGAATTATAATAGATTCAAGAAATTTAGAAAGATGACCAAGTTTCAAAAAGAAGGTAAGTCCAACACAACAAACATATCACAAATCAAGCGCTATGAATGTGATCAATACGGACATATGAAGAAGGATTGCCCTAAACTCAATAATGACAAAAAGAATAACAAAATTCAAAAATTCAAGAAGAAGAAGGCTTTCAAAGTAACTTGGGATGATTCGGATTCTTCATCGTCTGAAAGTGATAGTGATAGTGACAGAGAACAAGCTAATGTATGTTTTATGGAACAAACTGAAGAGGTATGTCCTGAACTTAGCTATGATGAACTATTAGAACTTAGCATGGAACTAGACGACAAATTTAGACAAATAAAAAAATTGAACAAAGAATATATAGTCAAAATAAATAGATTAGAACTTGAGGTAGGAATGTTGAAAGATGAAAAAATTATTCTAGAAGAAGAACTTGATATATCTCAACAAAAAATCAAAAATAATATGATAGAAAGTGAGAATAGTTCTATAGAAAAAGAAAATGTTAAAAGAAAATATTGATTTTAAAAATAGTATTGAATTGTTGAAAATTGAAAATATAAAGTTGAGAGAAAAATTAGATAAAATTACCAATAATGTGTCAAAATTTAATAAAGATAAACAATATTTGGAAAAACTTATCAAAACCTCAAAACCATCAGGTAATAGAAATGGAATAGGATTCAAAAATTCTTTTAAACAAAAAGAAAATAATGCTAAAATTAGTAGACATATAAAAGCTAAAAGTTTGTCTAAGACTAAATTGAATACCAATAATATGAAAATTTGGAATCCTAAAACAAATAATAATTTGATTAGACAAAAGCATATTAATAATTACTTAGAAAATGTAGTCTATAATAAAAATTATATTTATAAAGGTACCAAACCATCTTGGGTATGGCTACCTTCCTCTAACAAATAGGACCCTAATAAAATATATAGGTACCAATTAAAACATTTTCTATTTTGCAGGTACCCAAAATAAAAAATAAGGAGAAATGGATATTAGATAGCGGTTGCTCCAAGCATATGACCGAAAATTCAAAAATGTTATCAAATATAACATACATCGATGGTGGAACGGTAACCTTTGGAGACAATTCAAAAGGATATGTCATAGGAATTGGAGAAGTCATCAACTCTGGTATATATCTAACTCTCCTGTTATTACAAATGTTTTATTAGTAGAAAATTTAAAACATAACTTGCTAAGCATTAGTCTATGTGATAAAGGTTTTCAAATAAATTTTGAAAAAGATAGATGTAATATTTTAGATAATAACAAACAACTCATTTTTGAAGGATTTAAAAACAAAAAAAATTATGTATTAAACATGAATATAAATAAAAATTCAAACTTATGTTTAACCGTCAAATATGATGATCCATGGTTATGGCATAAACGATTTTGTCATGTCAATTTTAAAAGTATTAATAAATTGGCAAAATATGAGTTAGTAAGAGGATTACCTAAAATAAATTACAAAGTAGAAAATTTATGTGATGATTGTCAAATAGGAAAACTAAAGAAAAGCTCGTTTAAATCTAAAACTAATATTTCTACAAAACAACCATTAGAATTATTACATTTAGATTTATTTGGTCCAACACAAGTACGGTATATAAATCACAACAAATATGTGTTCGTAATAGTCGATGATTTTTCAAGATATACATGGACATTATTTTTAAAACATAAAAGCGATACTTTTGGTATGTTTAAAATATTTGCTAAAAGAATTAAAACTCAAATGAATTTAAAAATTAAAAATATTAGAAGTGATCACGGAGGAGAATTTGAAAATGATCTTTTTACAAACTTTTGCAATAAGAAAGGTATAACTCATAATTTTTCTTTTCCTCGTACACCTCAACAAAATGGTGTCGTAGAAAGAAAAAATCGTACATTACAAGAATGTGCACGAACATTACTAAATAGTAGTGGATTACCAAAACACTTTTGGGCTGAAGCTATTGCAACATCCTGTTATGTACTAAATCGAGTAACTATTCGCCACATGACTAAACAAACTTGTTTCGAAATATTTTTAGGTAAAAAACCTAAAGTATCATACTTTAAAACTTTTGGTTCAAAATGTTTTATATTAAATACAAAAGATAATTTCGGAAAGTTTGATCCAAAAGCCGATGAAGGTGTTTTTGTTGGATATTCGGAACGTAGCAAAGCATATAGAATTTTTAATAAACAAAATAATACTATTGAAGAAAGCTTACATGTCTCATTCGACGAAAATCTTTTTAAAAATCATACTAATGATGAAGAAGAAATTATTCCACTAACAAATTTAACAAACTCTATTACTAATGAAACAAATAGTCAAAATAACACTTTGATGTCATCTCCTAGAATTCTTAAGGATCATCCAATAGAAAATATTATTGGAGATCTTAATTTAAGAGTAACTAGAAATCAACTCAATCATATAAGCCATATAGCATTTGTGTCAAACTTTGAACCAAAGAATTATAAAGAAGCATCAAATGATAATTTTTGGATAATAGCTATGCAAGAAGAATTAAATCAGTTTGAACGTAATAACGTATGGGAATTAGTACCAAGACCTGAAGATCAATCGGTAATAGGAACAAAATGGATATTTAAAAACAAAGCAGACGAGAATGGAAATATTGTTAGAAACAAAGCACGTTTGGTTGCTCAAGGCTATAATCAAGAAGAAGGCATAGATTATGTGACGACCCGGAATTTTTATGCATTTGAAATCGGGATATTTAATTGATTTTAAATATTCAATAGAGTAATTTTAGCTTGAATTACGAATATCACAATTTATTTGATAATCAATTTATTGAATTGAATAATTTAAAGTTAAGTAAAAATGTTGAATCTGAAATTTTAAGCCTGTTGAAAATAAATTGAAGGCTTATAAAACCTATATTGATAATACTGAAGACAATAGAAGCCTTAAAATTGAAATTTATAGTGATCTGTGCAGTTTTGAAATTTATATCGTTTAAATTGAATTTAAAAATAGCCTTCTGAGGCACAGTCTCGGAATTCGACGAAACTAATTCCATTGGATCCGTAATATTGTATTATTATCGGATTTCAAATGTCGTATTGATCGGAGTTGTTTTGTGAGTATACGATATATAAACGCGTTGGAAATTTAATTGATAATAATCGATTCGGAAAGCTATCTTCTCCATACGATCGAATTAGGACTCGGTACCATTTCCAGTGTGTTCGGAATAGGTGTATAACATTATGAGCGTCTAGCGGCACGCTTAAATATGAGTTCAAATGTTTACAGTACATAATTTGTCATATGTTAATAAAATAAAATAAATTATACATATAAAAGAAAAATCAAATTTGAAGTCAAATCTTCTTCTATACGTCTCCTTCCCATTTCTTTCAAAGCCGAGTCTGCTTCAAGAATTCTCGTGTTAGTATTTTTTGTGAAGCCATCCTCGTTCAATTTTATATATCCCCTTTCCTTCTTTCAAATGGAACGTAGAAACAAAAAAAATAAAAAAAAATAAGGTGCTCGAATAATGGCCGAGTTTCCCTTTTTCCCCTCCATCTTTCGTGTTCATGCCTCAACCTTTACACCTCGAAATCGATGTCTAAAATCCTAAATCCTATAAATCTTCGATTCTTGTCTGCGGTTGCGATCGAGATTTGGGATGCTCGATTTCTTCGGCGCAGCAGCCCGATTTGCTAGGGTAAGTGATTTCTTCACGTAGGGGAGGAGGGTAGCGTCGCGAGATGAGGTCGAGCTCGGGGATGGGGTCGTCGATTGCTGGTAGGGTTCGCGAGGCGGCAGTGGTCGCGGCCTCTGGCGAGCACGAGGGGGAACGACGCGGCAAGGGTTGGAGCCACGGAATTGGCTGTTGTGGGCGGTGCAGTCGAGTCAAGGCTAGGGTTGGCGAGCATTTAGGAAGGGAACGCAAGCGCAGGTGGTAGTTTAGGGATCGAGTGCGACAGTGAGATATATGTTTTAATTTAAAATTTAATAATACTCATTTATGAATACATGTATATAGTAAAAGAAATTATATATTTACAGTAAGATAAATAGCATTTTATTTTATTTAAGTAAATATATATGCAGAAAGAAAAAATACATTACTATGAGTGTTAACCATTTCTGTTAAATATATATGTGTAGATAGATTAGGGAGTTAATTACAGTAAGTTATATGAAAATTCGATTTTAATAAATAGGATAATGTAAAAAAATTATTTTAGAATTTAATATATATATATACATATATGGATTTTGAAAAGAGAAATTTTATATGTTGAAGAGTTTACACAAAATTTGGTTTACGATCTATGTAGATATTTTTATAAGTACGTATGTAGTTTTAAAGGAAAATAAATACATAGTCACATTTTGAGGCTACTAGTTATTCAAAAATAATAATAATAATAATGAACTATGATCATTAATCTATTTAATAAACTTATTTAATTATTAGTTTAAAGCAAAATTATTAGTTTAGATTAAATTAATAAATGACAAGTGATTGTTTGATTAGTTTGAATATTAATAAAATCACGTAATATTTATTCAAGGTTTGAAATCTGAAAGGAAACAAGCTGTTCAGGGATGGACTACAAAACAAATTCAAGGTGAGTAAATCTCACTCAGTTAAATTTAAATTTAAATGATTAAATTTAATTAATTGTTTGAATGGTTGAATTGATTAATGTGATATAGTATGATATTTTGTAATTGGTGAACTATATTGTGCTGACGTCTGTGGATGCATGGAAAACAGGTTGGAGGGATCCAATTGGATCCCTCAACATTTATTTAAATTATTTAATACCCCTGTTGTGATTATTTTATATTCTGTGATGAATATTGTTGATAATTGGAATATTGGATGATATGGTTTATCTGAATATTTTTCGGTGCACTAAGTTATCAAGATATATAGAATTGGAATTTGGAAATAAAATGAAGAGAATTTGTAAGTGAAATAATTATAGAAATTTTAATTAAATTAAGAATAAATTGGATAAGAAAAATAGCAGTGTTTAATGCTAATTAATAAAATCCTGTATATGGAAAGGAATTTTTGAATAAACAGAAAGTTAATGAAGTTTGAAACTTCAATGATATTATTCAATAGAACAAAACATTTATTTAATATTTAATATTTATATTATTGAAGGAATAAAGAAGAAAATGGGAAAAGCCTGAAATTTGTATATTTCAGTTAAAAGATTTAAAATCAAACAGCAAATAATAATAATAAAAATAAAGTCCATAATTAATGAATTTTGAAATGAAACGACAAGTTAAGAAATTTATTTCAAGTAGAATAAATTGGAAATCAATTTGGGAAATTGATTTAAGTGCTTGAAGTTGGAATTTTTTCTGGATGGCCAAGTACACGTTTTTTAAAAGGTAGAATTGTAAATATAAATTAAATGTTTTAAAGTTGTTTTTTAAAGAAAGCAAGTATTTCCTTTTAATATATTATAGCATTAATTATTTAAAGTGACTTAGTATTTGTTTTAAAAGTGAAAACCTGGTTTTATATTTTATAAAACAACCTTATTTTCTCAAATTCATATTGTATATATTTTTAACAAATTATTTAAGTAGTTATATCCTAAATGTTTTAAAGTATATGTATTTCAAAGTAAAGTGTTTTAAATTATTTTAAAAATCTAGTTTTGTACTTGGTGATTTCAGAGGAGATAGAAAATATTTAGGAAAGTTTATTCTAAAAAGAAAGATGGTTTTGGAACTATTTTCAAAGGATTGAAAATAGAAATATATCTTGTGAAGATATATTTTTTTTGAGATCAATAAATAATTTGGAAAATTATTTATTGTGTGATGAATGTTGTGAATATTAATTGATAGTTAAATAACCGACTATCAATATTGGCCAACTGCGTTGATCGTTTCGAAGAGACCGGGATCGAGATTTATTTCTCGAAAACCACTTCAATCCGGTTTGTACGTTTCGTAGAAAACGATTTTGGACTCGAAGATGGAGCAGTGAAGTGCAAGGGCTAGTCGCTACTAATCCTGAGGATATTTCCAAAATGGATGTAGTAGGAATAGTGCCTTCGGTTCCGTTCGAACCCGGGACGGACTTGTATGGATGAATGCTTGCGAAACACCGTCAGGTGGACGATGGGCATTCTAAGGGATATATTCTAAAAAGGTAACGCTTAACCTCAAGCCTCATCAAATGGGAATGGCTGAAAATCAGGGGATATGCAGCAAGTCTTCGTGGGTAGCCCCCACTGGAGGGTGAGGTCATCCCTGTCTAGATGTCCCTTTATTTCGGCTTAGTGGGCGGTTGCTGATCCCAACCGCGGGGTGATCTTGCTCGGGACTGTCCAGTAAGGGATGGTTCCGGTCTTGTGTTGCAGGGGAGTTAGGGTGGATCCTCTGTACGCTGATCTAGAACAGGTACTGTGACAGGTGGTACCCCTGTGCCTAGCCATTAGTTGGAATTCATTTTCCCTACGCGCCCGTACGGTTTTGATTGTGCCCAACTATTGCTGAAACGTGAGGTGCAAGCATTTCAGCTAGATTCTATTTTACTTTCTATAGACACTATTATAATATCAAAGGACTTTAATAAAAATGTTTTAGCTATCGTAAGGTCAAAACCCGACATGTTTATTTGTGGCGTGGTCTTACGAGATGCTTTTGTTTTCAAAGGATTTTTGAAACTTTAATAATCAACTGGGTGTGATTTTCTCACGCTGGTAATCCAGACAGACTCGGGTGTTATTTAACTGTAATGCTCGGGTCAGACCGAGTATTATAGGATACAGGATATGATGCTGTGGAGCTCAGGAGACGAGCTGGATGACAATACGTACTCCCGTATTTGTTTATATATATATATATATATATATATATATATATATATATATATATATATATATATATATATTCCGCTGTGTTGAGATGTTGTATATCCATTAGTATGTTATTGATGTTGAGCTGTGATTGATGTACTCTGATGATTGTAAAATATGTAAGCAGACATATTTGGTTTTGACTAAAGAGTATTTATTATCTATTATATTTTATTCCGCTGCGATGGTTAGATTCTGATGTTGTTTTCTATCCTCTTCTTCTACCTCTTCTTCTTTAACCCAAATGGTTCGTATTTCTGTACAACATGAGTTGATTGTTGTAGAATAGTGTTAATTCAAGGGGTGCGGATTTTGCGGGCTGTTACACTTGGTATCAGAGCCAGGTTGGTGATAACCTTGGCTCTGGTGGGAATTACTCATTCAAATTAGAGTCTGTAGTACTCTAAAATGATTTTGAGCGTATTAATAAATATGAGCGCGTATTTGTTAGTGAATATAAATTGTTTTAATATTGTGTTGATTGGTTTATTGAGTGGCATATGAATCTTCGTCGACACAGTCTGCGCAATTGTATCGAAGAGGTTTCTAAACATTTGAATAGAGCAATCGACACGGTATTGTTTTAAATGTGGGTAAATGAAATAATTTTACCCAAAATATATTTTGATATAAATAAAGGTTTTGTAAACTATTTTAGCTGATATATGGTTGCTTGGATGTTAGGAAGAATAATATTAAAGTAATATCATTGTTAAGTGAAAATTTAATTAGAAATTGAAAATATAACTGAAGTTTAAGGGAATAAATTCATTATAAAATGAAACTTATAAATATGAATTATAATCGTAATTTATAAATTGAAATATAATCAAATAAGAATTTGTTAGAGTATAAGCTGTGCAAATGAATTATAGTAAAATTGATTTAAGCAGGATTGGAAAATTTAAATCCTGGAGATTTTGGAAGTGTTTTGAAGATAAATGATACATTATTGTTTTGGAGAAATTTCTGAAGGAAATTGTTATAAATGGATTTTGGAAGTAATATAGCTTTGAAATCACTTGGATTATTGGAAAATAATTCTGATGATGACGGCCGCATCATCAGTATTCATTTTCGAATTTCTAAGTGAAGAATTGCTACCATATTGATTTCTTTAGAAAAGCAAGTTGTTTTTGAAAATTTCAAAGGAAATTTGTAGGAAATAAAAGCCAGGATTGGTTTAAAATTTTTGAGAAATGTGGTTTGAGATGTTGGAGATTTCAAGATGATTTGAAACCAAAGCCGGGAGTTTAAAAATCTTGATAGGATGGGTTGTAAGCTTATACATTAAGATGATTTTTAAATCAGAAATGGAATATAAGCTTTAAGGGTTGGAATTTAAATTTAAAGAGAAAAGTTGAAAATGAAATTAACTTGGATTTGGAAATAAAAATTTGACTGGATTGAAATTAATTGAATAAGCTGAAATAATATCCAGTTGTATTCGAATTGAGATGAAATCGAATTGAGTTAAATAAATCCGAGTTAAAGTAAAATTGAGTTGGGATGAAAATTCAATTGAATTAATGAATGGAATTAAATTCTTAGCTGAACGAATGGGAAATAAATTGAATAAGGATCGAAAATTGAAGTAAATAAATTAGAATAATTTATAAAAGAATCAGAATTAAATTACATAGAATAAAAATATGCTTGGGATATAAATAAGCATAAGGCTTGAGTTAAAAAAAAAGATAATATATTCGAGCCTATAATGGATGGAATTGTGTAAATAATAAGTTATGGCTTATAAATTTTGAAAGTGGAATAGAAAATCCAAAATAAATATTGTTTGATGTTTTGGATAAAGAAAAGAAAATCCAAACTTGAATTATAAACTAAATTGGTCTAAGAAAAATTTATTGGAGTAATATTTGGGATTTAAAATTCAAGAATTGAACTATAAATAGGAGAGAACTAATTTTATAATAAATTAGTTAATAAAATGTGTAAATGGAATTCAATGTTGTTTAATAGAAGCTGAATTGTGAATTTATGATGAAGTTTGGAAATAAAACTCAAGTTATAAATTGAATTCGATCTGCATTGTTAGTAAAGTAAATGTAACTGAATTGTGAGTTCATGAAATTTGGTGGTAAATTAAAATTGGATAGTGGATTCAGAACTCAAATTATAAATTAAAATTTAACTTAAAGTGATAGCAAATTAAAAATAATTGGAAATGTGTTGAATAAAGGAATATGAAAATGGATTAAAATAATAATGGTTTGTATTGAGAATAAAATCCAGATATGTGGAAATAAATTGGATATGGCCTTGGAATCAATTGAGTTAAGTTGAGTAATAAAAGAGAAAAATCCACTTGTAAAATGAAAATGAGCTTAAGTATATAATATAAATAAATTGAAGTAAATTAACTTAAAGCTAAAAAAATGGAAGAAAGTTGAATTGAATTCAACTTAAACTAAGTTTAATGATATTGGGTTGAATTTAAATCAAGTGAGAATAAATTCAAATCGAAATAGAATTGGTGGGTTATAAATAATATAAAAAGAAATGGAAATAAACTTAAGTGATTGACTTAAGTAAGTGTTGAATAAAATCCGAACCCAAAATGAAGTATGGTTTAAATGAGTTGAGAAATAGTTATTGAATGGAATAGCCTGGATTGTTATTGAGATTAATAATATAGTTTGGAATAAACAAATATGGAATGAAATGCAAGTGAGTGGCTTAAATTTGAAATGCAATGAAAATGAGAATATATGAATTGTGAATAAATTTAGCATGGAATAGAATTAAGTATAAATTGAGTTGAAATCAATTTAAATTGGATATAAAACATAAGTACTTATTTATTCACATAAATCTCGTCAATTTGCATAGAATAAATTGTCATTAGACATAATGGAAGTAATTAAAATTCTATGAATTGATAGGAGTAAAATAAACTGATTTTGAGAGCAATTGAATTAAATATGAGTTCGTTTTGCTTAAAAATAAATTAAATGTAAGCGATTGAGTTTCGAACCATTCAAATTGAATGAAAATGGTTTGTAAATTAATTAAAATAGTTGAATTAGTATGGAAACTATATAAATTGCTTACGGAAAGTGTTTGGTGTACATTTCTTTTAGAATTCATATGTTTAACTATTGCAAATAGGTGGAATATTGTTAAACTTCATATATTTGGCACTTACATGTTTAAATTGAGTAAGTACAGGTACCTGGAAGCCGTATGGCTGGATTTGGGTCGCATTAACTGCTAAATAAATAAACCGCTTGCTTAAAATGCTTAATAAGGTACGCCTACGCAATAAAAATAGGAAATATGAACTGTTTTTGGTTTTTCCGACCGGGTGGGTCGATGTATATATATTTATCTCATTTGTCAAATTGCAAAAGCTCCTCCATGCAAAGGAGACTCTGCCAAAAATTTTCAGAAATTTTGGGAGTTAGAAAATTTTTGAAAGATTTTGGAAAATTTTGCTAACGACAAAACAATTTTAAATTGGAAAGTAAATAAGTTAGTAAATGAACCAATTTAGCGTAATGACATGAATTAGTAATAAATGACAAATAAAATTTATAAATGCAGAGTTAAAGATAAATTAAATTCATATGGAAATGAAAGAATCGATTTAAATAGAAATAGATATAAACTAAAGTGGTAAAGTGAAAATAAAGATAAGAAACATATAAAATGCTTATGTTAACTTAAGTAAGGAATGGTCAATTCTTAATTGGAAATTGAATATTGCAAATATATTCTAAGTTGATATTTAGATAAATATTGACATCTGGTAAGGAAGTCGATAAAATGTTTTGGAATGTTATGATTGGATATTAGTGCTAAGCAGGATATGTAGGTAATCTAAAGGGAAAAGAGAATTGATTTTGATTTCAGAAAGATAAATATGAATTGCCCGACAAAAGGTATGTATTTAAATTTGATATGAAATTTGATTGGGATTTGGATTAAGCCACTTGGCTTCTTGTTTTCTTTTTGGATTTGGGAGGCCATAGAGCCATTTTGTAGTTGTACCGAGCTAGCTGCGCAAAGGAGATGCTGGCGGAATTTTTCGGAAATTTAGGGAGTTAGAAAAATTTTGAGAAAATTTTGATAATTCAAAATTTGGTTTTAATTTGAAACTCGAATGATTAAACAAATAGTATAGTTTGAAACTATGGGAGAGTTGAGAAGTTGATAAGAATGATAATGGGTCTTTTATAAAAAGATAGCTAGTAAGATGTTGAATTGTTTGGTTTTGGAGGTAAGTAAACGGGTATTGGACCATTCTTCCTAACTAGTAATTTCGGGGACGAAATTCTTTTAAGGGGGGAGGAATGTGACGACCCGGAATTTTTGTGCATTTGAAATCGGGATATTTAATTGATTTTAAATATTCAATAGAGTAATTTTAGCTTGAATTACGAATATCATAATTTATTTGATCAATTTATTGAATTGAATAATTTAAAGTTAAGTAAAAATGTTGAATCTGAAATTTTAAGCCCGTTGAAAATAAATTGAAGGCTTATAAAACCTATATTGATAATACTGAAGACAATAGAAACCTTAAAATTGAAATTTATAGTGATCTGTGTAGTTTTGAAATTTATATCGTTTAAATTGAATTTAAAAATAGCCTTCCGAGGCACAGTCTCGAAATTCGACGAAACTAGTTCCATTGGATCCGTAATATTGTATTATTATCGGTTTTCAAATGTCGTATTGATCGGAGTTGTTTTGTGAGTATACGATATATAAACGCGTTGGAAATTTAATTGATAATAATCGATTCGGAAAACTATCTTCTCCATACGATCGAATTAGGACTCGGTATCATTTCCAGTGTGTTCGGAATAGGTGTATAACATTATGAGCGTCTAACGGCACGCTTAAATATGAGTTCAAATGTTTACAGTACATAATTTGTCATATGTTAATAAAATAAAATAAATTATACATATAAAAGAAAAATCAAATCTGAAGTCAAATCTTCTTCTATACGTCTCCTTCCCATTTCTTTCAAAGCCGAGTCTTCTTCAAGAATTCTCGTATTAGTATTTTTTGTGAAGCCATCCTCGTTCAATTTTATATATCCCATTTCCTTCTTTCAAATGGAACGCAGAAACAAAAAAAATAAGGTGCTCGAATAATGGCCGAGTTTCCCTTTTTCCCCTCCATCTTTCATGTTCATGCCTCAACCTTTTCACCTCAAAATCGATGTCTAAAATCCTAAATCCTATAAATCTTCGATTCTTGTCTGCGGTTGCGATCGAGATTTGGGATGCTCGATTTCTTTGGCGCAGCAGCCCGATTTGCTAGGGTAAGTGATTTCTTCGCGTAGGGGAGGAGGGTAGCGTCGCGAGATGAGGTCGAGCTCGGGGATGGGGTCGTCGATTGCTGGTAGGGTTCGCGAAGCGGCAGTGGTCGCGGCCTCTGGCGAGCACGAGGGGGAACGACGCGGCAAGGGTTGGAGCCACGGAGTTGGCTGTTGTGGGCGGTGCAGTCGAGTCAAGGCTAGGGTTGGCGAGCATTTAGGAAGGGAACGCAAGCGCAGGTGGTAGTTTAGGGATCGAGTGCGACAGTGAGTTTATAAGTTTTAATTTAAAATTTAATAATACTCATTTATGAATACATGTATATAGTAAAAGAAATTATATATTTACAGTAAGATAAATAGCATTTTATTTTATTTAAGTAAATATATATGCAGAAAGAAAAAAATACTTTACTATGAGTGTTAACCATTTCTGTTAAATATATATGTGTAGATAGATTAGGGAGTTAATTACAGTAAGTTATATGAAAATTCTGTTTTAATAAATAGGATAATGTAAAAAATTTATTTTAGAATTTAATATATGATACATATATGATTTTGAAAAGAGAAATTTTATATGTTGAAGAGTTTACACAAAATTTGGTTTACGATCTATGTAGATATTTTTATAAGTGCGTATGTAGTTTTAAAGGAAAATAAATACATAGTCACATTTTGAGGCTACTAGTTATTCAAAAATAATAATGTATTATGATCATTAATCTATTTAATAAACTTATTTAATTATTAGTTTAAAGCAAAATTATTAGTTTAGATTAAATTAATAAATGACAAGTGATTGTTAGATTAGTTTGAATATTAATAAAATCACGTAATATTTATTCAAGGTTTGAAATCTGAAAGGAAACAAGCTGTTCAGGGATGGACTACAAAACAAATTCAAGGTGACTAAATCTCACTCAGTTAAATTGAAATTTAAATGATTAAATTTAATTAATTGTTTGAATGGTTGAATTGATTAATGTGATATAGTATGATATTTTGTAATTGGTGAACTATATTGTGCTGTCGTCTGTGGATGCAGGGAAAACAGGTTGGAGGGATCCAACTGGATCCCTCAACATTTATTTAAATTATTTAATACCCCTGTTGTGATTATTTTATATTCTGTGATGAATATTGTTGATAATTGGAATATTGGATGATATGGTTTATCTGAATATTTTCCGGTGCACTAAGTTATCAAGATATATAGAATTGGAATTTGGAAATAAAATGAAGAGAATTTGTAAGTGAAATAATTATAGAAATTTTAAATAAATTAAGAATAAATTGGATAAGAAAAATAGCAATGTTTAATGCTAATTAATAAAATCTTGTATATGGAAAGGAATTTTTGAATAAACAGAAAGTTAATGAAGTTTGAAACTTCAATGATATTATTCAATATAACAAAACATTTATTTAATATTTAATATTTAAATTATTGAAGGAATAAAGAAGAAAATGGGAAAAGCCTGAAATTTGTATATTTCAGTTAAAAGATTTAAAATCAAACAGCAAATAATAATAATAATAATAAAGTCCATAATTAATGAATTTTGAAATGAACCGAGCAAGTTAAGAAATTTATTTCAAGTAGAATAAATTGGAAATCAATTTGGGAAATTGATTTAAGTGCTTGAAGTTGGAATTTTTTTCTGGATGGCCAAGTACACGTTTTTTAAAAGGTAAAATTGTAAATATAAATTAAATGTTTTAAAGTTGTTTTTTAAAGAAAGCAAGTATTTCCTTTTAATATATTATAGCATTAATTATTTAAAGTGACTTAGTATTTGTTTTAAAAGTGAAAACCTGGTTTTATATTTTATAAAATAACCTTATTTTCTCAAATTCATATAGTATGTATTTTTAACAAATTATTTAAGTAGTTTTATCCTAAATGTTTTAAAGTATATGTATTTCAAAGTAAAGTGTTTTAAATTATTTTAAAATTTTAGTTTTGTACTTGGTGATTTCAGAGGAGATAGAAAATATTTGGGAAAGTTTATTCTAAAAAGAAAGATGGTTTTGAAACTGTTTTCAAAGGATTGAAAATAGAAATATATCTTGTGAAGATATTTTTTTTTTGAGATTAATAAATAATTTGGAAAATTATTTATTGTGTGATGAATGTTGTGAATATTAATTGATAGTTAAATAACCGACTATCAATATTAGCCAACTGCGTTGATCGTTTCGAAGAGACCGGGATCGAGATTTATTTCGTGAAAACCACTTCGATTCGGTTTGTACGTTTCGTAGAAAACGATTTTGGACTCGAAGATGGAGCGGTGAAGTGCAAGGGCTAGTCGCTACTAATGCTGAGGATATTTCCAAAATGGATGTAGTAGGAATAGTGCCTTCGGTTCCGTTCGAACCCGGGACGGACTTGTATGGATGAATGCTTGCGAAAAATCGTCAAGTGGACGATGGGCATTCTAAGGGATATATTCTAAAATTGTAACACTTAACCTCAAGCCTCATCAAATGGGAATGGCTGAAAATCAGGGGATATGCAGCAAGGCTTCGTGGGTAGCCCCCACTGGAGGGTGAGGTCATCCCTGTCTAGATGTCCCTTTATTTCGGCTTAGTGGGCGGTTGCTGATCCCAACCGTGGGGTGATCTTGCTCGGGACTGTCCAGTAAGGGATGGTTCCGGTCTTGTGTTGCAGGGGAGTTAGGGTGGCTCCTCGGTACGCTGACCTAGACCAGGTACTGTGACAGGTGGTACCCCAGTGCCTAGCCATTAGTTGGAATCCATTTTCCCTACGCGCCCGTACGGTTTTGATTGTGCCCAATTATTGCTGAAACGTGAGATGCAAGCATTTCAGCTAGATTCTATTTTACTTTCTATAGACACTATTATAATATCAGAGGACTTTAATAAATATGTTTTAGCTATCGTAAGGTAAAAACCCGACATGTTTATTTGTGGCGTGGTCTTACGAGATGCTTTTGTTTTCAAAGGATTTTTGAAACTTTAATAATCAATTGGGTGTGATTTTCTCACGCTGGTAATCTAGACTGACTCGGCTGTTATTTAACTGTAATGCTCGGGTCAGACCGAGTATTATAGGATACAGGATATGATGCTGTGGAGCTCAGGAGACGAGCTGGATGACAATACGTACTCTCGTATTTGTTTATATATATATATATATATATATATATATATATATATACCGCTGTGTTGAGATTTGTGTATCCATTAGTATGTTATTGATGTTGAGCTGTGATTGATGTACTCTGATGATTGTAAAATATGTAAGCAGACATATTTGGTTTTGAGTAAAGAGTATTTATTATCTATTATATTTTATTCCACTTCGATGGTTAGATTCTGATGTTGTTTTCTATCCTCTTCTTCTACCTCTTCTTCTTTAACCCAAATGGTTCGTATTTCTGTACAACTTGAGTTGATTGTTGTAAAATAGTGTTAACTCAAGGGATACGGATTTTGCGGGCTGTTACAGATTACGATGAAACGTTTGCTCCAGTAGCAAGATTAGAAGTCATTCGTACATTACTCGTCTTTGCAACTCATAACAATTTTAAACTATTTCAAATGGATGTCAAAAGTGCCTTTTTGAATGGTTTTATTAAAGAAAATGTATACGTCGAACAACCACCACTATTTGTTCACGAAAAATATCCTGATCATGTTTTTAAATTACATAAAGCACTATATGGATTAAAGCAAGCACCTCGTGCATGGCACGAACGTCTTAAAAATCACTTAATAACATTTGGTTTTCATATAGGAAAAATAGATACAACTTTATTTATTAAAAGAGAAGATAACGATATTTTGGTTGTACAAATCTATGTTGATGATATCATCTTTGGTTCAACCAACCAAAAACTATGTAATCAATTTTCTAATATTATGAAAAATGAATTGGAAATGTCACACATGAGAGAATTAAATTTCTTCTTAGGTTTACAAATAAAACAACTCGAAAATGGAATCTTCATTAATCAAGAAAAATATTGTAACGATTTATTACGACGACTTGAAATGGATAAAACATTAAGCAAACCAACACCAATGAATACCACTATTCACTTAGAAAAAGATGAAAACGGAAAAGATTTTGATGAAAAAATATATCGTAGCATGATTGGTTCTCTACTTTACTTAACGGCTAGTCGACCGGATATTATGATGAAAGTATGTCTTTGTGCTCGAATTCAAGCAAAACCAAAAGAATCTCATCTAAAAGCGGTTAAGCGAATTTTACGTTATTTATGTAGTACTAAAGATTATGGTTTGTTCTACCCTAAAGGATCATCGTTTGAACTTGTTTCATATAGCGATGCAGATTTCGGGGATGTAGAACAGATCGTAAGAGTACTAGTGGAACTTGTTATTTTATCGGATAATCTTTAGTTTCATGGTTTAGTAAAAAACAAAATTGTGTTTCTCTATCTACTTGCGAAGCCGAATACATCTCCCCCGCTCTAGCATGTGCACAAGTAATATACATGCAACAGACATTAACGGATTTTGGTAAAATTATCACCAAATCTCCAATTTATTGTGATAACACAAGTGCAATTAATTTATCAAAAAACCCTGTTAATCACTCACGAACCAAACATATAGATATACAACATAATTTTCTACGAGACGATGTTGAAAAAGGAACCATTTCATTAGAATACGTAAATACCGAAAATCAAGTAGACGATATCTTTACAAAACCATTAAATGAACAAACTTTCTCTAAATACCGATGAAGTTTAGGTATTTGCTCACTAAATGACCTTCTTCCTTAATAATATATATATATATATATATATATATATATATAATAATCTTTTTAAGGCTAAAATTAGTCACCATAGTAATCACCACAATATATATCATTGATTTCTGCACCTTCGAACTTTTAGAAAATTAGTTTGCCTATATTTAATATTTTCAGCATATAAATATAGCCAAACACAAATACTACATTCAAACAATTGAATTTTTTTTAATAATAAAAAGGAAGAATCAAAATATAACAATGTCGTCAGAAGATTCATATATATCTATCTCTGTCTCGACACCAACAACGGACAGCTCGGTTGACACCTCACAATGACTTCCAACACCTACACCAAAGCAAGAGCCAACATATAGATGGTCTTCGTATCATACGGGTTTTACTCCAAACTAAAAGTTCTCTATTTATTTCCCCTAACACAAAGGAAAAAATTGATGAAATCCATCATTACCAAAAACAACAGATGGATCTTCAACGAGAGCTTTATTTCGAACAAAAAGTTACAGCCCGAAGGTTAAGCTTTCTCGAGCAAGTGGCGATGAAGTTTTGTTCGTCCCAAAAGAACGATGTTCATGAACCCTACCAAAACCTTGTAGTTCATTGGATCCATCTTCTTCATATCATACTTCTTCAAATTCCTCACCAAGACGATTTTCTGGCTCTCCACGGACTCACGAACGTGGAAATATATGGTCCCCACTTAGACCGTTGAAGGATAATGAGTCCGAAAATCCAAAAACTCCATCTCCATCTAAATAAATAAATTGTATTAAGTATTAAATGTATCTAAACTTATTAGTTATTATATTTTTTACAACAATAAAGTTATTTGTTATCTACATTCGATATATAAAGTGAAATCATCACACTTTAAGTCATTTTTAGCCCATCTGCAATTTTCAGACGTCTATCAACAACTTCAAGACGTCTGACACAAGGATATACTATTCAAAATTTAGGAGTGTGCATATATCAGACGTCTGATATACCCCCCAGACGTCTGAAATGTTGTTCTGTCTCCTCCAAATAAAATTCAGACCAATCCAGACGTCTGAAATAAGATCCAGACGTCTGCCTTAGTTTTCTGTTTCGAAATTAAACAAAAACAGACGTCTGTTTTCAATTCCAGACGTCTGAAAAATCTCACTGTATCTACAATTTTATAACTACGCTCAAAACCAGACGTTTGGGTCACAAAGCAAACATTTGATTTTATCCTCTGGACAAAAATTAGGGCAAACCAGACGTCTGATTTCCAATCCAGACGTCTGATTCCCAGTCGACCTTTTAAAATCGATCAGATAACGTCATTTTTTTCTTTTATCTCACAATTATTACTTCTTACGATTTTCACAAACAAAATTTTTTCCCCAGTTCACTATCCTGCAACAAATATAATCAAGATGCCTCCTCGCACTAAGAATCCTAAAATGACGAAAGGAAAGCAAGATCAACCCACCACATCTTCAAATCCCCAGGTTTGCACCGACGACCAAATCGAGCGGTGGATGAATAAAGCTCCTCATTCTATAAAAAGGTATGAAGATATTCAAAAGAAGAAACTTCATACAGGACCATTCTATAATCTTCTTAAATTCCCCATGTATGACTTAGATGAACTTTGTGAAAATGCTGGTTTGGAAACCCTAATCTCGTTTACTCCTAATGATGTTCAAATAGATCAGTTAGCTATATTTTTATTCTACGCCAATCTAGATAGTACTTCAGTTTGGAATACCGAAGATGAGGACAACTGGCTATGGTCAAGCGTCTATGGGAATACTATTCGATTAACTCCGGGTTTAATAGCCAGAACCTTAGGATGCTCCGATACCGGGGAGGATTTGCACAACATTCCGGATATGCGTTTTAAGCCACGGAATAGTATTACTCATCAAATATGGGAGGACGAAATGCCGAAATTCGCTTCAAAATATTTACGTCCAAAAGCTTGGCTCCTGACGAGAATGATAATAAATACAGTGGTTCCACGTATGGGGAGTCACGAGCAAATAACGGAAATGGAGCACAAAGCTCTGTATACTTTCTTTATTGGAACTCGGGTAAATTGGGCAAAATTCATCTTCGACGAGCTCAACAATTTTGGAATCGCTTAACGCCATCGATCATTTACCCTACCTATATTGTGAGACTTCTTCGTGCACATAATATTCCTTCCTATCTATCGGCGTTCGAAGAAATTTCGCCAAAATATGCTTTCAAAAATTCTTTTCTTTGATGCACCTATCAGAAATTCCTCCAGATATTATGTCCTTCGAAGATTGGACGCATAATCGTCAATCTCGAAGAGTTGAGCCTCCTCCTCAACCACACATTGATCCGTCCCAAGAGGAAGAACAACATCAAGAAGTCACTCCTCCTCCTCCCGCACCGTTTGATTATCCAGGACAGGACGAAATTATAGAGACTCGATTGGAAACAAATCTAAATGAAAGTATTCGAGATCTCACATTTCGAAACCAACATATATTATCCCAAAATCAAAATTATTTGGCTAGGCGAATTGACAAATTTGAAAGTTCATTTGCTACATGGCTAGCCACAGTTGAAGACTCTCTTTCAACTGTTCGATCGGTCCTTAAAGAAGTGTTGCAACGGATTCGTGGTCCAACACCACCCTCTGAGGATTGGGCAACCCCTATACCTTCTCCTCCTGCAAAACATTCCAAATTATTTGAGGATGAACCTCCAAAAGAAGCTGTGACATCTCCTTCAAAAGCTAGCACTTCTATAAAAGAAGAACCAAAGGAGGGTGTACAAATCAAGCTTCACCAAAGGAGGAAGGTCCAAATCAAGCTTCTCCAAAAGAACTCTAAGAATATAGGAATTGTAATGTTTATATTTTGTACAAATCTACGTATTAACTTCTTCTGTTAGTAATGAACATTTTCTTTTTGACGATTGGCTTAAATATTATAAATTCTTTTTGATAATGTCAAAGGGGGAGAAATATAGGTAGAATCATAAAACATTAAAAATAAGCACATATTTAGGGGGAGATTTCTAATATATATATATATATATATATATATATATATATATAAGTACATTGAATAGTTGTCATCATCAAAAAAGGGGAGATTGTTAGGAAATCAATTCTATGGTTTCGATGATAACAACTATACAATGGAAATCGAATGTACATATATATCTTTATTTACAGGTAGATGATAGAGTAACATCACCAAAGAGACAAAAACAAGACTCAAGAGAAGTATCAAAAGACTTCAAATCAGTAGAAGTTGAAAAAGAGTGGCACAGACACAAACAAAGCAACATGCACAGTTTCAAACGTCTAAGTGCACAAGCCAGACGTCTGAATGTTTCCTCTGGTTTGCAAATAGAAGAATCAGACGTCTGGTTAATATGCTCAGACGTCTGGTTAAACTCTATGGTTCATAACTCAGAAGGAAACAGACGTCTGATAATAAACTCAGACGTCTGAATAGCAAACAGACGTCTGGTTAATAAACATAGACGTCTGTAATGTTACCAGACGCAAAAAATATATGAAGGCCAAACGTCTGAGGGTAGTTTCCAAACATCTGATTATAGACTCGGCTGTGTAATTTCAAAGACCAACTGTCACATCCGAAAAGACACGTTCGCTCCTCGTCACTGCAACTCTTCATCACCAATAGGAGCAACTATACAACGATCGTTAATGGATGCAACTACACGAAGAATCTTTCTACCACTATAAATAGCATCGAGAATTCAAGAGAAGATCTCACCTTACTCACTTATGCTCTTAATTCCTATACTCTGACTTATACCTGTTCTCTAACAATCAACTACTTGTATTTAACACTTCCATATATTCAGAACTCATTATTCAATATCCTCTAGATGGATATATATATATATATGTATATGTATATGTATATGTGTGTGTATATATATATATATATATATATATATATATATATATATATATTGGAAGCACTTGTACTCAATAGTCAACATTCATGTTATAAGAACACATTCTTGACAAAGAAACTCTGCTATTGTAAACATGTTCCTCCGGGTCAAGTGAGGGTTAGTTAAAAAGAAATTCCGAAGAGGAGCTTCAGGACTGGACGTAGGACGGGAGGTCCAAACCAGTATAAAATCCTGGTGTGATTATTTTAATTTATGTTGCTATTATTATCTATCAAGTTATATTATATAGTTAGTTGTTCATACTTGAATATATATCATATACGATCCACTCATATAGACTTTCAAACAACCTTTTTAACTATCTTATTATAAAATATATTCTAACACTATAATCTAGATAGATATGTATATGCAGGATATATAGATATGCAGGTATTGATTACTGAAGACTGATCAGTATAAAGACTCAAGACTCAAGATTGAAGACTCTAAAGTATCAAGATCAAGATTTCAAGATATGTCTCTAGTTTTTGTTAAAACTTCATAATAGCATGGAAATCTTCATTCCTAATTTCACCCATTTCTACCCTTTTAGTGGTTAACAAACCCACGACAAGTAGCTTACAAACCTAGGACAAGTGGCTTACAAACCCACAAACATCCTGATTTTATACAAGTTTTCGAGTCCTGATGTGATGATATATTCTGCAGGAAGAAGCTTACAAAACTACTTCAAAATGTTTTTTCAAAGACGATTTTCAAAACTGCTTTTCAAAATGTTTTAGCCTTAAAACTATCTTTTCAAATGATTTTCGAAAAAGTGTTTTAGCCTTAAAATATCCTTTTTTTTCTGTTTTAAAACAAGTAAAATTAGTTTATTTTGCTCCAGAATCATTTCATCTTGTTTTCATTTCAATACCATTTTCAAAACAAATTTTATATTATTTTTAACAAGGGGATGTCGACATCATGGGATACTCCATGTCGACATGGTGGCCGTTGAATTCAAAAGTTTCAATTTTCAAAAGAAGTGTTTATTCGTTTAAATCTCTTCACGAATGGTTATGACCGTTGGTGCTTTATAAATAGGCTTCACAAATGAATTTCTTAATGATCTATTTTCATATTTTCTTCACTTCTTCTTCTCCACAAATCCATGTTCTATAATTTTCATATTTTTAAGATCGTGCTGAAATTCTGCCGAATTCTCAAGTGAATCAAATTAGAATTTCATTCTTGTTTGATTCTCTGTTCTCTCTCGAAGATCAAAATGCTATTCAGAGTTATATGATCAATTTGTAATCAAAAGTTTATCGCTCTCTATAAGGTGTGGTTGTGCTTGGAAATCAATTGGGTAATCTTGTGGTCTGTAAATCAAGAAAGTTTGCCTCGGACTCGTGAGACAGGAGGGTACCTTAAGGCCTTTATAAATTGAGGAGTGTATCTCGACTTTGGTTAAATAAAAATCTGTATGAGGTGGTTTGACTCTGAACCAGTATAAAATTCGGTGTGTTCTTTCCCTTTAGTGCTTTGTATTTACTTTATGCATCTGTGTTTGATTCTATAATTGTTTTGTGATTAAGTTCTGCATTTGTTTGTGTCATAATTTCAATTTAGTTCATATAAGTCTTAGAATTCATTAAAAGTTATTCACCTCCCCCTCTAGTGTTACATTAGTCTTAAGATTCTTAATTCGTTGTCCCCTTTCAATGCTTAATTATGAAGACTGATGCACCATTTGTATAATCACATTGTTGAACTATTAAACATATAAGCATACAAAAAAAATTCTTTAACGGTGAACTTATTATTTATAGGTTGGGAAATGAACCCTACGAATAGTTGATCATTTGCATCAATACAAATTGAAAATCAAATAAGACTTTTGGTTAGACAGCTTGCATACCTGATCGCATTTGGGCACTGGTCTGTAAAATATTTATGTGAGGAAAGATAAGTGGTGCAAATGCCCAATAATTTATACGTGTTAGAAATAAAACTCGCTACCATGTTAGAATAACTGAATACAACAACAATAAAATAAATAAGAAGGAGAGCGAGGAAGAAAAAAGGTTATTTAAAGTTTACATCTTTATTGAATTGATTTTGTCACTGAAACATTAATATATAACATAGCCATATTTTTTAAAGCTAAGTTTACATAGAAATGGAAAATATCAATTAATATTTAAATAATGAAGCAGCTAAGCGTTTACAATACTATTCTCTTTTGTATAAATTTGGTATAGTTTATTTGGTAAATTCGATTATTAGGATCAACTAAGGCAAAGACACGGTTTGCCAAATAGAATTCTATCCATACTTCTACGTCTTAACCCAACAGAGCTGGCTAATTTTTATGTGAAGTGTGTTGAATGGCCAAAAACAATGAGTTCAAGCTATGGTTACAACTGCGGACAAATAAATTCCAGTGTATATCAGTTGTCTTTCAAAATTTACTAGGTTAATCTACAACTTGAAAATTTTCTAAAATTGAAATTGATGTGTAACAAAAACTGAAAGTTATGATATTTTAGAACTTGATGCATCAAAATTTCAGGTTTTCTAATGTGAAACAAAATTTATATTTTGTATGTTAATGTCAATAAAGTATGCAGTATTCTTTCAGCACCGTGCCTCCACATATTATGGACCCATAATCATACATTTTAACCTTGGATTTGTTCTTTCTTGTGTGAGTGAGTGGAATCTTATAGTTTCCTTGTCGGTAATATCTGTTTCGAGCCTTAATTTCAGGATTTTGATTAAACTTAATAGACTGTAATGCAATGCAAGCAACCGAAATATGGTATACAGGCTTACAGAACAAGTAAAATCATTGTATTTAACATTTAGTTCAACATACATGACCGCAATTTAGGCTTTGATGACGACAACAGGTTGCATTTGTTGGTATTTCTTACTAGAAATGTTTTGTAGTTATAGCGATAAAATTTGATCATGTAGGACAATGATTGCCAATGTTGATTTATGTTGCCGTGATATTTTTTTAATAAGTGACTTAATTGGTGGTGTTTCAGTTGTTCTAGTTGGCGATATGGGGCAATTACTTCCAGCAACAACATGGAGGAGTTGCATATGCAAGTTTTGATAAATTTTAAGATTATCATATATATTCCATCAAGCAGGAAATGAGCAGGCACCTTTGCGGGAGGCATTAGAAAGATGGAGTAGAGATGCCTCTAGTTTAGATGATTGGAAACTTTTTAAAATCAAAGATTGGACTTTTTTTATGTTCTAGTATGTATTCACCCCATTCCATACTCAGTTGAATGCCATAACTTAAATGTTAACATTTTCTGACCTATGTTTCATGATTAAAATCTTGTGATATATATTTAAGTGCTTGTACTATTTATATTTACTTTACCTGCTTAGTGTGGGTAATGTATATTTCTTGTTTGTAGTAGTGTAAGATGTTTTTTTTAGAATATATTATAATATGTATTTAAATAAAGTAAAGAAAAATTCTAACAAATGTTTTTTTATATCAAAATTGTGCATTCAAATGATCGGTTTTCTGCTGTTGAACGGTTGTACCGGTAGATTGGCTCAATAATTTTTGTTTTTTTGATATAATTTGAATGAAAGAAGGTATCATCTACAAGATATTTGTGGATGAGAAGAGTTGATGAAAGAAACATTTAAGAAAGGTTTACTGACTAGAATGAGAAGGAGAATTGAGAAGCAAATGAGGAGGAGAAAAAAGAAGCATGTAAGGAGGACGAAGAATATATGCAAAATGAGGAAGGAGAGTGCAGTGTAGAAAGCTTAAAGCAATGGCAATTTTGTCCTTTCTTCAAAATCTAAGGGGACACCTCAACATTTTAAGGATTCATGTACAATCTACCTTACTAAATCTGCATTTTAGAAATATCTCATCTGAACACCTTGAACAAACAAGTTCATATTCAACTTAAAATAAAGGTGCACCGATTTGACAGAATCAAGTACCAAATCCCAAAAAAATAAAATAAAATAAAATAAAATCCACATTTTTTTTGCTTAAACCAACTCTTACATCATATAAAACCTCAATCGATCCAAAGCTCTAATATCGTGTTATAACTGTTTTTAGAACAAATTGTGATACCAAGTTAAAATAATAGAGAAACAATATTGGTTGCAAAAAGAGATCAAACGGAGAACAATCAACAAAATAGAAGGGAAAAAGAGAAGGAACAACATTTGCTCAAGTTCAATAAACCCCATATGTATAAAGGGAAAGTTTTAAAATTGGAAAATACTGAAATATAACATTTCCCTTGTTGTATAAAATAAGGTAAACTTGTCTCTATGTTATCTAATCATTATTAGCTCCATACACTGTGTCTATTGTTTCTCAATCTTCTTGCATTATAAATTTTAAATAATTAATATTTAATTTCGTCAACCACCTGATTTTGTCATTTTAGGTTTCACCGTGTTACTATTCCCCATAAGTTCACATGATATATTTATTCATTGCAGTTCTACAAAATTTCAACCTTTTTTATTTAGTACATTTACTTTTTTATTGGTTTTACACCCTTCTCCAATGCTTATAATTATCATACCATGCACCCTAAAACATCCTCTTAATTATCCAAAATCAAAGTACATCTATTTAACCCTACATGTGTTGCGTTTGTACTTGTTAGTACCTCAAATATTGATTTTGATGATAACAACCTTGGTAACAAATATATGTTCATATATAATAAGGACACTAATGATTTTGCCAAGTTATATATTATATAGTGCAGAACATTATACATGTTTTGAATTGAAGACTGTACAGAAATAAAGACTCAAGAAGTGAACATGAATTCTCATGGTTATAAAGATCAAGGTATGAATATTTCAAGATTATAGTATAGCGTGTGGAGTCATAAAATATTGTTAAGTCCCCGTTAGCAATCTTTGATCTCAATTTCTTCCTTTCTTATCAATTATTTTTAAATCAAATATATTTTAAAATTATTTTTTAAATTATTTTATAAGTTTAAAATGTTTATAAATTACGTTTAAACTATTTTACAAAGTATCAAAATATTTTACAAAGCATCAAATTTTCAAAACATTTTAAAATAAACAAATTTTCAAAATATACTAGGATATGTCGATATATAGGCAGATTGTATGTCGACACATGCCGCAATTTTCAAAATCCAAATTTGAAATGAAGTGTCGATTCATTGTAACTCCTTACGAACGGACATGACAAATAGACATGCCTGTTTGTTCTCTATATTCAAATTTTCTCAAATTCAAACCAAAATCAATTCAATCTTCATTGTATCGATTCTTTACTATTTACTCTCTAATTTCAATCATCTCTTTCACCCAATCAAAGGTCAAAGTGTTGTCCAAGAGACGGTAAGATTAATTGTATCCAAAAATCAAACATTGTTTTTACAAAAACCATTAAAACTCTAGTTATAGTTGATTGAGTACGATTGTGTCCCGATTCAAACCAATTGGGTGTGTGGCGGCCAGAAAATCCAAGTAGACATGGTTATGTCCCAAATCAAATCAAGTGATCATACTAGAGCTCGAAAAATCTGGAGCGTGTCTCACGGCCATGAAATCGAGATTGTATCAGATCTGCCTTCTGTCCGTTGAAAATTTGACATTTGAAAATAAATCTTTAAAAGAAATTGTACGGGACTGAACGTGGAATAATTCCGAACTAGTATAAAATCTTTGATGTATCCTTTTTGATTCTATACTTTTACTTTATTGCATTTATATTATTTGAATCTGTAATCGTTTATCCTGTGTTAATTAAGTATAATCTTAAAAGAATCAAAAATCTTTTTTTTTATTAAAGGTAGAAAATACGATTCATCCGCTTTAATGTCTAGTTAAGACGTAAAATCCATAATTCTGCCATGAACAGCACTTAACTTAGTAGGTTGGTCCCATAGTTTTTACACAGCCAAATATTAATTAAATATCATAAAAGGTCACGTGGAGCACAAAATGAACCAGAGTGTATCAAGGATACACCATCCTGATTTTACTAAAAAGCATTTTAATGTTTAACAGATAAAACTGTTGGTGACCAGGTAGGACCTAATTGTTTCATATCGAATCCATCAAGCAAGCAGATAATAAAACCGACATGCCGTCATACAAAGAAAGACGTAACAAAAGTTGATGGCTAGTGAAGCAAAGCACAACTTAAAGCATATAAGAATGTTCAGAGGCTGCCGGCTTGAATCCACCCAATCAAAGTGGATAAGTAACTGATAATACATAATATTCTTCTTTCACGTTATTCATTTAACAGACTTGTTTCGCTTATATTATGTTATGTCGGATTCATTTTACGCTCTATTACATGTATCAACAACACTGTGATCATTCTTTAAACTCGTTGGTGTTGCAATTGCTCCTGCAGAAATGAAACCAACAAAAACAAATCAACTGGATGTAATGCTATTATGTGAACAATGAATATGTTTAATCTTACACGAGTGTTCTCTATTCATTATATAGTGCAAGGGATACAAGATAACCAACTTTATCAATAAACCGAGAGGATATCTAATTGCACTTGCTGCTGACGTTCTTAGTATACTCAAAAGTACATGCTCTCAAACCTGTGTCACTTGACTTTTTCTTTTATGAAACATAAAACTGGAACCCGAATCATGGTTAAGAAAGTAGGGAGTTACAGTGATATTCAGGATATAAAGATTTGAACAACGCCCACCACAATCTGCATGCTTATATTATTTGTTTTATGTTTCACTGGAAAAGAGTTTATGTACACACATACATAGGGAGGATTTAGATCCTTTGTTATAAATCCCATCAAACACTCCCTCCTTCTTCTTATGCAAAAAAATTCCGAATCCATGTGAATTTTTGTAGATATTTTATGTTGATTAGCGAGATCATGTATACAAAACTTGAAATTATTCTAAATCCTTTAACCTCTTCGAAATTGCAAGTCGATATCAATCATCAATTATGATATTATTTTGATCATGGCAAAGGTATCAATGGGATTTGATCACAGGTTGTTTCGAGAATGTACATGTTTTCCTTTTCCTTTTCTGTTTTCCAATGTTGGTTTATCAATATGTTACTGTTATCAATGTATGTTACTGGAATAGACAAACTGCATATGCACACATGTTACAGATACAGACAATAGGACAACTCAAAAATGTGAGACTTAATTTGCTTATCTATCAATAATGTCGAGGCATGCCTCTATTTATTTTTATGCATCCATTGTTCATTTGTATTGGGTTTGATGAGTTTCTAACTTTTGGTGTATAAAACGACGTTTTGAGAATGATGTGGTTATTATTAATGCTTATATATAAGATCATGTCCCTCCTATCAACAACTTACAAAATTAAGTTTATAATTTTGGCATAACACGTCATGAACACTATATCACTTAAATCCTATATATTATTTCATCGAAAAATCAAAATAAAATTTTGCTTTCACTATAAAATAAAAAAAATTGTTCTCTTTGTACCAATATTTGCAATATTTGTTTCGACAAAGTTTTTTTTATAGGTAAATTGCAAGTATTTGGAATCCCTACTTCAAAATGCAAATGAATTGCATAAAATTGCAAATATTTGCAATTTCTTCTTCAAGTTGTGAAATATTTTTACCAACAAAATTTTACTAAATTATATGAGATATTAATATTGTTGGGTAGACTATGAAATTTGTTATTTAATGACGGAAAAAAAATTCCAAGTGGATGTTAAATTTGAGAAAAGTGCAAAATGTGCTTCGCAAGTAACTATTTCGCCCAATCTTTGCAAAACCTAAATTTTCTCCGAAGCGTATAATAGATGGATCTTAATCGAAAGAATCAGCAATTCAACGATGACAACGAAATTTCAGGTGGATGCAAAGTGAAATATCAATTCTTTTTTTCTTTCTATTTTATCCTTTTTTTTTTTTGAACACATATTTGTGTAATATTACCCAAGAGATGCCAATATCCTCGAATGTAATTTTAGGTACCCGATTTTAATTAAGTTGGTTAAGGGAGTTATTTGGTGGAGTAAGTTTGGAAATGGGTATTTGAGCCAAAGTTCCACTTTATTCTAACATTTTGATTGCAGTGGCGTAGGTCATACTAAATCTTTAGTGTCACAGGAATAGACCTACCCTCATTCTCTAGATAGCCTGGAGGTTTATGTTTTTCTTTTTATGCTTTAATTTTGCTTGCTTTTGAATTTTTTAACTGAGTTCTGATTTAAATGGTACATGCTTAATCTGATGATAAGTTGTTTTTTATTTTGGGGTTTGATTCAACTAATGGGTTCAGCCTCCAAAAATATGCAGTTTAAATGAGTTTGGACTTCAGTTGCATAATTTGGTTGTGGTAGCTAGAAATAAAATTAGAAAGTAATAAATTAACAACTTGTTGAGTTTAAGCTGTAATAAAAGGGAGAAGAAATCCTGTCCCAAATCTCTCTGCCTCTGTGTACCCACATGCATCCTAACCATTGATTTCATTGATTTAATCAATCATCGAGACTCACCTTATCATATTGTAATTTAATCATGCACTGATATGTGGTTGAATACATGGTGACAGGAAAATTGGAGATAGAGGATTTCATCCCAATAATAGGTGCGTAGCGCAATCAGTTGCAATAGTTATGAAATTACATAATTTGGCATTGCCTGTAATCAACATTGAATGATTAAAATTGTTGATATTTTTTTTTTGTAGTGTACGTGATGACCCATCGCAACGTTTCCAACTTTTGAACCTCCAAAAGTTGTCCATCTCCTTTTGAATTTTCATACAAGTTCTCTCATTTTTTTTGCTAGGCATCTAATATTAAACGCACAGTGAACTAAAGACACGGTCAATTCTTTTAATTTGAGAGTTTGAAGATGGATGCTGAGATTCAAACCATCACCCATGTTTCAAATTGAGGAGTTGTGCCTATCAATAATAATAGAGATGAAAACCAACCTAGTTTCGGTGTATTTCAAGCATTACCACTGACTATATATACGTGTGTGTCAATGTGTGTGTAATTGTCTTCTGCTTGCATACCTCGTTCACAAAGAATGCATGAAATCCATATGGAACTCTAGCAGGAAGTTCAACAACTGCCACAGGATCTGATGACATTGTTTTTGCGTTGATTACATTGACATAGGATTTCCTGCATTTCCCCAAAATACGACGAATTAAAGAGCCAGTACATCAGTAAAGATCTTTGAATAAAGAGGTGTGCAGAAAGTATAGTTACAAAGGCATGTATATATCGTAAGCTTAAAAGTAATGTGTTTCCTTGAATATTATTTTTATCATAGTGCAATGTTGATCGATTGCTGCGTTATCCTTTACCTAGGAAGCAAAAGCTGAAACAGTAAAATTTCAGCATTTATTCTCAAAGTTTTATTTATAACCACTGAATCCGCTTTCAGATTTTTTTTGTGGACCCGATGTCACCTTCTTATGTTTCTAGTTGAAATGTGTGATGCAATGTAACTTGGCTTAAGAGAATTGCATCGCGGTCATTAAGGCAAAGATGGTTTGACGTCTGGAGACACGAATTTAAATATACGAAGCATCAAAGTGCAGTCTATGCGCATGGGTTACACACTTAAATCTGAAGTGAAGTGGAGCAGCTAAAACAAGTCAGTTAACGTAGCAAGGGACTGTCGACTGATAAGTTGCTGAAGCGGTAGAAAATGCAGTTTCAAGGTGGAACCAAAATGGTTCAATTTTCCCCATTTAAGTTGACTGATCATCCCTTGGTAGTTGGCTGAACTACCTGGCAATCGACTGGCAAAGAAAGGCTGGTCGACTGGAAGCAACGAGAGTTGACTAGCAAATTTCGGATTTGATTTGGGAGGCAGTTCTGGAATTTGGCCTAGGGACCTGACATTTGGGCACCTAAATCCTTCTAAAGTCAATCAAATGGTTGAGACTTGTTGAAGACCCTATATGAACATCTCATATGTTAGGTAGTTTTGGTGTGACTTCCTCTTAAGATTGATACTGTTAGGTTGAGAGCTATCTATCTTGTTTTATTTTCATTGCTTTTAGCTTCCATTTAAATAAATATTATCAATCTCTTGTAATCATCTCTGAAGCTAACAATAAAATTTGTGTCATCTAATATGGACGTACACTATCAAATTGATAGTGTAACCACCATAAATCATCGTGTCATCTATTCTTTGCTAATGTTTTGTTCTTCTATTGTTTGGGATTGCAAATGTCTATAAATTGATGAATTGAATCTGTGCAGAATAATTGTTTTGTCATATATTTGTCTTACCGCTCTTGTAGTCGATTTTACAAAGATTTTCATTGTGTTTGAGGATAATTATCTAAATAATTCCCCAGGCAATCAGGTATCAGAGCTGCAACATTTGCTATTGGTGAAATGTCATGTCTCATTGGAGACCAATTCTAATTCTGCAGTTAGGTCATATGTAGGAGGTGGTTATGCAGCATCTGGTTCACGGTTAGTGATAGAGAAGTGGAATGTAGATAATGACTTTGAAAAGTGACAACGGAAGATGAATGATATTGATAAAAAATCACATTCGTAGAGTAGTGTTTGATACGCATTTATTGACCGCTGATATTTCAAATGTTGAGGAAGGATGAAAAAGTAGACATTTACTACTCTCCAACTTTATATGAGAGTGTGTAATCTCCAAAAATAGAACTGAGATCACCGCTAGAGGTACTTGGAATAAGTTGAAAAAGCTCAACATAAATAAGTTGCTGACCAACCATCTGATGTTTGTGAAGACATTTTCACTTATAAGATAAGAGATTATGTTTAGTTAAAACACACATAAACGTGTTTGATGATTTGTTAATGAAGATGAAGCCTATTGATTTGAAGATTGATGATGAGAGAAAAAAATGTGGCTTTGTTGTTTTCACTTCTGTTGCAACATACTGGTTTTGTCAACGAAATTATTTATGACAGGGATACCATGATATTAGATGATGTTAAACTTAAAACTAGTCTTCTCAATGAGGATTTGTATGAAGGAGTTGGGTGTTAGTGATGGTGGAGCTATTGGTAGTCAGTGTGTTTGTTGAAAGAGATAGATTTGATAAGGTGAAGAACATTAGGGGATGTTCCATGCCTAAAGAGCCCATAAGTTGGAAGCATAGTAAGTCGAGAGAAGGGAAATGCATGTATAGTAAGAAACCAAACCATTGGAAGATCCAGTGTTTAAAGTTGAAGAAAAAAGGAAGTAGCTAAGAATTAAACCGTTGCAGTGAAAATGATGATTGTGGTGATTGTTGACGACGATAGCATCTAATATGGCACACCATTGCATCATTTCATATAACCTTTAATAAGACTTGCTTTTGTTTCTATGCTGACAAGGAAAAAAAAGTCAAATCCTTGTGCATAATGATGCCACAAGTCCTTGTGAATTGATTTGATGACAATTTGTATGAATGATGGTGTATTCAATATCCTAACCAATGTTCACTATGTTCCAAATCTTTGCAAGCCTAATTTATTTAGGTCGATTGGCATCGTTGGAATGCAAGGTTATTATTGAGAAATATATTTTGAGGTTTTCTATTAGGCACTTGTTTTGAAGAAAGGTGTGGTGGTCCAGAATTTGTATATGCTCAAAGGTACACTTATTATTAGGAAAATCTATGTTAATATTGATAGTTCACTTAATTTGGATGCCACGGGACTTTGGCATCTTCGTTTTGAACATGTTTCGAGAAGGGCTCAAAGTTACTTTGTAGGAAAAAGATGATCAAATGGAACAGCTTCAATAAAATGGACTTTCGTCTAGAATGCATTTTTGGAAGCAGAGTAGTACCAATTGGTGTCGAAAAGTATAATTCTATGGATGTGCTTGATTGCGTTTGCACTGACATTTGTAGACCAGTTCATATAGCTTACATTAGGGGAGCTTGGTATTTCATTTGTATCATTTGTTGATGATTTTTCTCACAAAGTTTGGATGTATGTATTGAACACCAAACCAGGGCTATTTGAGAAGTAAACAGTATGGAAAGCCCTTGTGGAAAATGATATGGGAAAGACTTGAAGGCATTGACATCCAATACTGGTAGCGAGTGAGTTTCTTGATTATTATAGACAACATGGTGTTGATAGACATTTTACTACACCTGACCCGTAGTCCAATGGGTTGTGAATCATACAATACATGTGAAGATTTAGTGCTTGAGATTTGACTTCGGGTTGTCTGAGGAATTTTGGTTTGAAGCATTATCAACCGAAGTGCATATTATCAAACGGATTCCATGCTTGGTTATTCGTGACAAAATTCCAAAAAAAGTATGAAGTAAAACTACGAACTTGAGTTATTTTCATATTTTTTTGTTGTTTATATGTATAAAATACGGAAAATGATTAATTAGAAGCTATAGAGCTTCCAAATTTATCTCGTTTGCTTATACATATGGTATTAAGGGTTGTCATATTTGGAATTCTTAGGCGAATAAAATTATTCATTGAAGGCAGGTTATCTTTGATGTGTCATCATTGTTTAAACAATTAAAAGTCCCATTGTTGTTCCAGAGTTGGTTGGAGACAAGTCTAAGCCTAAGAAGATGAAACTTGTTTGTTCCCACTTTCAAATATACTAGCAAATTAAACAATGTTGTCAGATATTCCGCTGTTAGTGTTACATCATAGAATAGTCCAAATGGTTCCTCTGGTAGTGATGGTGATATTCTGAAGCTAGAAATGATTCGATTCAAGGTGGAGCTAATAGATATTTATGTGATATTGTTGCCATATGGGATAGTACTCATGTTTAGCAACCACATGAAATGATCGGAAAAATGCAGTTCTTAGTTTCGGTAATCAATTTGATTATGCAACGAGCGCAAGGTTTTAAATGTCAGATTTCATTCACGTTTCGTCTCAGAATTTTTTACACAAGTTATCTCGTATCGGGGGAGATCTCGGACGAGATGAGTGTACATCTCGGATTAACATCTCGGGTCTTATAATGCATCTCGAGAATATCTCGGATGTACTTATGTGTCTAAAATTGATGTGTCGAAATTTATTTAATGGTTATAACTTTCTTAGTAAAAATAAAAATGATAACATACTTGATTTACATGAAAAAATGAATATTTTTAGAAGAGTAGTAGCTCGATTAGCTTAATTGATTTGGTCACGATTGAATAATATCTTTTTATTTGAACATAATAAAGAAGTGAAACCTTTCGCGATGACTCATTAAGATAAAAAGTAAAGAATATGTTCAAAAAGTTGGTGAAGTATAATTGGATTGAGTAGTTTCTTTTGAATTGATATGAAAATAAAGAATATTATGCAAAATAACAAAAATGTAAAATTTTGGGTGAGATCTCGGATTGAGATTTTGATTCATATTTCGGGTGAGATTTAAATATCTCGAACGAGATGAATGTCGAGGGAGATATGGAGGAGATTTGTTGTCTCGTCTCGTTCAAGTGTGAAAAGGATATCTCGGAGGAGATCTCGAACGATATATAGGATATTTAAAACCATGAACGAGCGTATTTATGGATGACTCGATGGACCAAGGTGATATCAAAGTGAAGGCAACTAGAAAACATGTGACTTCTTTGGTTATGGATGATTTGCATTTTAGGAAGTTTGAGCATGTCTCGAACTTCGTTTGCCATTGAAATGCTAGGTGTCAGATGGTGGCATATTGGGGGGAGAGAATTTCTTGTTGATTGGAAAAATTTTGATTTCTCCTTCTTACTTGCTGATCAGAGGATTTTGGTTTTCTACTTGTATTATTAAGATTGATACGGTACTAGATTTGTATTGGCTCTACCTTCTTGGATAGGGTACTTCATCAATTCATTGGTGGATAGTGGCATTGTTAGCCTCGTTGGCCAAGTACAATTGGTAGTAGTAGCTTTGCTAGAGCTCATTGGAGAAATATCTTTGTTCTTATTCTTCTTACTTCGTTACCTTAAATAGTGATGAAAGGTAGAATTTGGGGTAAGCTAGGATTGGTAGACAAGGTTTTCAAAATGGAATTTAAATCTTAAATCATGAAATTTAAACTTTAAATCGAAACAAAATTCGAAACGTAAATCATAGACTCAAAAGATCCATAATTTAAAGTTTGTACACATTTTTAAAATTGATTTTGAAGTTTGAACTTCTACAACTAAACTTAAAACTCAAAAAAAAAAAAAAAATCTTACTCCATTTTTATGTTGTTTTGAAAACATTATAATTGGAATTGTGAATCCAAATGAATATATAAAATATGTTAGTCTTAGTTGGATGTTTTTATAATTGCGGTTTTACCTAAATTTGAATTGAAATGTGAACCGAATCGTAGATAAAGAGATCCAATCTGCATCGAGATTTAAATCGTAAGATTTTAAGACTTTTGACAACAATGTTGGAAGATATATCGCATCAACGTAGGGTGATGATATATGTGATACAATATATATAGGTTGAAAAGAATATCGTCAAGATTGTAATAGTGAGGACGGTGCGCCATTTGAAGATGCGAATTGACTGATATGAAGCATTGAAATTGCAACATATGCATTTGGGTTACACTCGTGAATTTGGAGCGAAGTGTAGCAGCTGAAACAAGTCAGTTGATTAAGTAGGAAGGGGCAGCCAACTGAACTTGAGTTGCTGAAGCGATGGAAAACACAGCTTGGAGATTGAACTTGAGCATTTGAACCATTTGACATTCGACTGGCAAAGAAAAACAAGCCAATTGCAATCACTAAGAGTTGGCTGAGTTGCGCATACTTCTGATTTGATTTGAGGGGCGGTTTTATAGTTTGGCCTAAGGACTTGATCTTTGAGCTCCTGGATCTTCCTAAAGCTAATTTGTCTCTTTTTTCTTTTCTTAGTGTAGCCTCCACTGAAATAGATATTTTCAATCTCTTTTAATCATCTCCAAAAGTAGCAATAAAACATCACTCCAAAAGAAACGCACGCTTTTAAATAAATAGTGAAACCACTATAAATCTCCGTGTCATTTGTTCTTTACTATTGTTTGATCTTCTATCGCCTAAGATTGTGATTGACTATGAAATTGGTAAATTGGGTTTGAGGAATCGTTGCTTTATCATCTATTCATTTTACCATGTCAATACCCAATCCTACAAAGGTTTACGCTGTGTCCAGAGATAATTAATTATGGAAACAATTTCCCCTTACATTTCTTTTCAAAAATTCTCAAAAGTAATTTTTCAGTACGTTAACGCCAGATTTCACAAATGCCAGAATTTCTTTCAAACCAACTTCCTTGCCATTTGCCACTACTATCAGTTCTGCTCTTCTCATCCCTGTTCTCCATCTCACCATAATTTCCCCTTTTGCCTCTAAGCATCAAAATCATCAAGAGATCATTGGTTTAGGTGAGAAATTGGAGAATGGTGGTGAGATGGGAAGAAAAGACGATAATGGTAAATGACATGGAACTTGTTACATAAAAGCTGTTTTGAAAGCCGGCATTTCTACAAAAGATTTAAAAATTTATCATTCTATTAAAGAGTTAAAAACCGGGAGTAACAAATTAAAGCATTATATGTAAATTTTGAAAAGAAAAATAAAGTGCCAGCGTCAAACCCACAAAAATGATATATGAAGGTGATTTTAGTATTTATAAGAAAAAACATTGTAAATACTGAAATCTTACTGCTTCAACCTTTGCTTCCCTCTTTTTGACAAAGAAGAATGTAGCAGCTGGTGATGTTACTTAATTTTGTCATAAACCGAAGATTAATATGGTGTTACTTAATTTTACCATAAACCGAAGATTAATATGTGCTTCCCTGAATGATGTGTATAGACATTGGAGTAACCAAGAATGATGATAGTAAATGTGTAATGAGATATACCGATGCCCTATCGATAACTTTTAACAACAAATAAAAATATCAACAAGGACTGCTTAGACTGGGGAAGTAGCTAATAAAATTCGATTCGTTATCATTTTGAGTCAATTTCTCAAACTGAGTACAAAATTTAACGCTTTTTAAAACATATTAAAAATATATACCATTTTCTAGTGATGTGGCAAATTTGACGTAATGGCACTTGAGCGATTTTAATTTTAAATCACAGCAGTGCATGTATCCTTACTTCAAATGGGGCCAATTCAAATTTCAAAATCATTTTTTACACTAGCTTCGTTTTGAATAGCATCAATGTAATTTCGAAAAATAAAATAAAATTACGATTTGAAATCTCAGCAGTAGAAATAGATCAATCACCTTTTGCTGTGGCAAAAAGTGAGCAACATCTGTGATATGTTTCGAAATCTATTTTCAGTTGTAAGTTTAAAAATTAGTTTAAAGTTCAAAAAACAAAAACAAAGAAAGAATCTAATAAAAATTATATCACTTTCCTATTGGCTATGATTTTAGAGAATGAGATATACCCTATGTTTTCATCGTGCACAAAGAATATCAAGAAACCATCATCCTCATCAACTGCGGTACCAGGTTGACTAGGCACAAATACAGCTTCTGAACCGTATCTTCCAGGCCCCAAGTCAAATAGGCCTACTATGTTTCCTCCGACTTCAAGCTTTTCCTTGGTGCTTTCCGGGTCTACATGCAAGTCAAACTTTATGATTCCTTTGACTTTTGCAATGTTGTTGAGGATCGTGCCATAAACATATCTTTGTTTCCTGAATTTCCACATAAATAACAAGTTAAATCTCTGGTTACATGAATAAAAGGTTTTTAAAACAAATTGCGAGGACATCAGAGTCGAAGAACATAATTAATTAAGTGGAGTCAACATCAGAATAAATCGGAACCGAACTTTACACAGGCAACAATCTAGTGGTTCTAACAGCATATTCAATGGTTGTGAAAAGAAAAAAGAAAAAAGTTGGTCAGCTATCTTTTCACGTACCAAATGTGTAACATCAATAAGGAAAAAATTTCAACTTAGCCCAATTTTTCAAATTTATTACGCAAATAAATCACATTTCAAACTGATTACAAATATAGGCCAGTTTTGACCTTAGCACCATGCTGCTGGCCAAAACATATAGACGACATTTCAAATGCCTGTACTTTTTTAATACCGACATAATTTGATACGCCAATGTTATAATGTAGAAGACATTGAGACGACATTTCAAATGCTGCCTATATATATTTTTTATATTAAATTATATTAGCGAAGTTTCAAACTACGCCAAGTATTCCAGAAATTTTTATGCTAGTTTAATTTTTTTCTCAGTTGTAATGTCAGTTGTAATGTCCATGACATTGACTTTGTACCTGAAACTCCATTTTCAGAAAATTCTCATAATTATGATGTTGTACCCGAAACTCAATTCAACGTGGAGGCACTTGAGTGTAGACCGGGAAAAGAAGTTTGTGATGATACGAAATTAGTTGTTCGTTGATCAAGCAAAGGTCATAGTGAAATGTGCCATGTCAATCAAGAAGAGCATTGTGTTGATATATCTACCAAGCGAAGAAAAGAATTAGCTATAAGAGAACACACCCACTGAAATTTTGTTACTGTGATTTTTTTACTGAAGTGGTTGTGTGCAGAAATAAAAAATTGCAGATTGTCGATTATACTGATGTCAACGGTATGCATCCATAGAGCGATGCCTAAAGTTTACTCATGCCATGATTTCTTCCAATGGATAGATCCTCCAATGTGTCGCAGGGGACTTGAATATGCTCTTGAGGTGCAGCTGAAGTGTTACAGTTAAAAATATACAGTCTTAGATTATTGAAAGGTAATTCTTACTTGCAATCGAAAGTCTCCGACGAAGCACTTTTGGATCATGTTGCTAAGTATCTGAATGAGCAGTGGCGCTATTTAGGTTGCTGAAACATAGTATTTATTTAGTGTTGTTGTACGTTATTGTATTGCGTACTAGCTATGGTTGTATCCGGATAAGCATTGACGATATTAGTTTATGTGTGTCGTTGACTTTGTGTTGTAACTATTTGATGTACGCCCATTTGTTGTAATGAATGTGTACCCAAATGAATGTTGTATGTTATTATATGTTTTAATGAATATGAATTGTTAGATTTGTATATTATTTTATTATAAATAAGCTATTTAATTATATAATGTCGTGTTACATTTTAATACAATTGGATTGTACAAAAATAATAAACGTTTTCGGAAAGCCGTCTATTGGCGCATTCACAAAAGTCGCCGATGGATGCATTTTGAAATGTTGTCCCTACGCTTTTACTGTAGTAAATATAACTGAGCAGCCACCCTATTCTTCTTCATTTCTTATTTTACCAAACCAAACTAAAAAGGAAATAAGCCCTCTTTTCACCAAAATCTCATTTCTACTAAAAGATTTGTTGATTTTGTCGTCAGTTTGAACAATGACTTGCTCTTCATCACATGAAACTCCTGTCAGTTACATTTCCATTCTCAATGTATTATGTATTATTTTCAAATTAGAATTTTTGTAGAATAATTTTGATTTCATACTAGTAGATGTATGACAATGAAATTGAATAACTTATTGTATGTAACTTGTTTAACTTATGCGACAATGACAATGCATTGGATGTAAAATAGTTTTGAAAAATGGATACGTCGAATGGATTTGCATAACTTGTATAATTAATTCATATTTTATGAAATTTTATTTTTTTACTCTTGCTTAATATGTCATCGTAAATTGAATTTTTTTTTTACAACTTCACATGTTTTATGAAATAGATTTGTATAACTTTATGCTTGTTGAATTTTATGTAGATTATGCCAAGATGTCACCTGGACCAATATATGTTATCGTGTTATATTTACAAGAAAAACACGTCACAAACAATCCTAAGTGGATGGAGGTAAAACAATACCATATTGAATGGAAATATATAGCTATTGATTTATATGTAGTGCTAATATTGTTTTGTTATATTTGACAGCACGTTACTTCAGTTGTGACTATTGATCTTTCATCATCGTTGAAGAAAGTCATTTCCTAACCCCCTTGTGTATTAGAACTTATAGATCGAGTGAGATTTTCACTTAAGCTAGGCTACACCCAATTAGATTATCATCTGATTACTGCTTTGGTAGATAGATGGAGAATTGTGTATAATTCCTTGAACAGTATTAACGGTCTCCACTATTCTAGAATATACTCAATACCATAATTAACTACCGATTGTGGTACAGGTTGTCCTAATGGCAACCTTCTAGTTTTCTCAACAAACAACTCCATCGATTTTGATATTAGCAGAAAACATTAATCCAATGTCATCATCGTCAATTATGTTTATTGTTTTTGATCGGAATCGGTTGGTCAATTGCAAATAAGATCTATATCAAACTTCTTGGATTTAATCTTCGCTGCTTTGAAAACTTTTTTTTTTTTCAATTGTTCCAAGTTGCAACTTTTACAAACTTTTGCCGGTTTATAAGAACCACCAGCATATTTTCCACGTATTAATTCATAAGTAACCAACTCATCATTAAACCAGCAAATAGTGAAATAAAATTACGAATCATTTTACGATAACAATGAATACAACATTACACAATTTTCAAATACAACCTGCTAAAATAAATAAATAAAATCTAACAAAAAATTTAGGTTTTATAAAATCATACGTTGATTGTTTCAAAACAAAGAGATGTTATCCTCCAACTAGATTCATTGAAACACAGGTATTTATTGATTTTGACGCAAACAGAAAGAGATTTCTGAAAAAGAAGAGAGGAAGAGTTTATGGGTATTTTGACAGAAATTTGGTAAATGAAGAGAGAAAGAAGGGGGATGGTGTTTTAGAGGTCCAAAATTATAGTTGCAATTTAAAATGCCGCCAACATAAAGTACAAACATAAAACGTGACTTTTCAAAAAGCGCCTTCAATGCTTTCTACAGCACAACTCTGGCGCAATTGCAAATTCCACCGGTATAATTTTATTTAAAAAATATTCAGGCAACCCCTTTGAAATGTTGTCTGTATGTTTTGTCCAGCGTCGCGCTGAGCTGGGCCAAAACTGACAAATTTTTGTAATTAGTTTGAAATGTGGCTCATTTCCGTATGAGTTTGAAAATTTGGGCTAAATTGAAAAAATAAATTCTATTATTAAACAAAAGGATGTATTTTTCATAACTAACAAAATCTTATATTAACAATTAACTGCATTTTTGTTCCACGATCGAGTCAGTTAAAAATGTAATTACCTGCCAGTGTAATTCTCATTTATCCGAGGAAAATCTACAGCAGAGACAGAAAGTTTTTTCTGTGAAGAAGCTCCGCTTTTCATATTGAACCTCATCTCATATCTAACAGAAATAATACCAAAATGGAGATGTCAAATTATGAAAATATAACTGCATTTAAAAAATTTAGTGCTCTTACAGTTCATTTTTAAAATCATCAGGTCTGTTTTCAGCAGCTCCATTGACCTGGTCAAGATCAGGATTCTCAAGGCGGCAAGTAATTAGTACAACTTCATCTCCATCTTCCCAAGCATTCGCTGATAGATATTAAGGACATTTAGATAAGGATGAAGTTTTTCGAAATGGGAATACCAAGAAAATGGACAGCTTTATTGAACGAGACTATCACCATTATGAAATATGAAGCAATTTGGAAGCTCAAACCATCTAATTAGTCTATCATCTTTCGCATATCGGGGAAGTATGCCAAAGCGTGACTTTTTCATAGCATCAAATGTGAAGATCAGCTTGTTTTCCTTCACCATTTTCTTGACAATTACAAAAAAAAGATTAACGAGTCAGTAAAAATTTCAACATATGTTCTTATTTCAGGAACACACTGAGCGGCACACCCATTTTCCTATTGAAAATAATTAATTTATTGTGCTTTTGTTAACCTTTGGTCGGAAATACAGAGGCAAGTCCATAAATATCGAATAGTTTTCAGTTATAGCAAAATCATGCATCATGACAGGGTCTGAAATTGTGATCGGTACTGGGTCATGCATCTCACCATCTTGTGTAATAACTCGGTAAGTGCAGTAGGGAGGTGAATGTGAATATCCGAATGTAAACATCTCACCTGCATTAAGAAATAATGAAGATTAAATCTAAGCCTGATTGCGAAAAATGAACCAAGATTGTGGATTTCAATCTAAGTTTTACCAGTTAATGGATCCACTTTGGGATGAGCAGTGAAAGAATGTGACAATCTTTTGTCATAATCTAATAATCCAATAGTTTGCAAATCTCCGTCTTCTAATACTTTAACAACATCTGGAAGAAGAAAAAAATTATATAGACTTCACATGACTGGTTCAGTTAGGTAACCTAATAAAAAAAAATTGACAGCTACAACTGCCTCTCACGGTCCTTTTATATTAGCATAGATAGCTAAATACTGTGTTACAGTGGAAAATAAATTACTAGAAAACAGCCATTCTGCATCTCTGAGAAGAGAAAAACCAATGAGCAAATATGAAAAACTGAGCATTTTGGAGGAAGGGAGGGGGTACATACATATGTGTGTGCATATGCATGCTTGTGTGTGTATGCATATGTATATGTATATATACGTGGTTGTGTATGATCGGCTACATCACATTTTTGATACACCTCAAATCCCCTGATTTCAACCACATGTTCCAACTTAGTACATCTTCTCTTTTGTCAAGGTATATTACTTACTTCGGAGCATGTGGTTAAAACCCGGGGGGAATTTGAGGTGTAGCAAAAATAAAATGTAGCAGATCCTTGCCCTTTGTGTGAAATGGGGGTTGGGGGGGGGAGGGGGGGGGAGGGGGAGGGGGGGTTTGTGTGTAAGGACAAACTAGTAGAAATAATCATCTCCAATCACAACCGAAATCTCTATAGGATCAGCTATTTGTGAAATTGAACAAAAAAGTAACAATCGAACCCAAGTCCAAATAATTCACAAACATTGTAGAAACTAACGGGGAAAAAAATGAGCATACATGGTTCCGCTATCTACGTAATAGCGTCCATGCACTTTGAGAGTATTTTATTAATGGGGATTTATGTTTTACATCTCTATTAAATATTAAAATGCATAAAATCTCTTTTATTGCTTTTCATATTTCAAATTAAACTCCTATACTTTAGGATAATGAAATAGTGTACAAATTCATTGCAATAAAACAATTAATAATGTAAATTATAAATTCAACTTCAAAAATATCAAATTAAGTCCAGTGACAACAACTCAAAGCATTTGCACTCTGTAAAATGCAAGGTGCACTACAACAAATAAAATTGCACAATTGATAATATTTTAAACATCCAGTATCATCATTTAAATGAATAAAAAATGTCATTATCATAAATATAATCCAAGTTATTTTAACAAAAACATGAAATTTCAAAATATTTACGTAACTTGCATCATAACATTGCAATGTACTAAACCGACCCAAAAAGAAGTAGGTATCTTACGCTGTGAAAAGATGCAAAGTGCAATAAAAGCAACAAAAATTGCATAAAAACGCATTACTATCGATACTTTCTAATTTATAATGTTTTTCTTCATTTAATATGTCATTTTATTTGTATAATGCAATACGTTTTTACAAAAATAAATGAAAGATTTCAGTAGCTTGTTTTCTAACAAATGCCTATCTAGAAACTCCCAAGTTATTTTTCATAATAGTAATTTTGCATTTCAATAATGCTAACTAGCCTAAACAAATCAAAGGCTTATGAAGACATGGAACATAGCAAACATTGGTTGGCATACAGGTTATTACATAATACATGTGAATCCACACCAAACCAATTCTTAAGTGCTTGGATGTAGAATTATTACGCATAAGGATTGCACTTCCTTCCTTGCCGATATAGGAATACAAATAATCATTATTAGGCATTATCTAGAAACTCCCAAGTTATTTTTCTAAACAAATGCCTATCTAGAAACTCCCAAATTATTTTTCGTAATAGTAATTTTGCATTTCAATAATGCTAACTAGCCTAAACAAATCAAAGGCTTATGAAGACATGGAACATAGCAAACATTGGTTGGCATACAGGTTATTACATAATACATTTGAATCCACACCAAACCAATTCTTAAGTGCTTGGATGTAGAATTATCACACATAAGGATTGCACTTCCATCCTTGCCGATATAGGAATACAAATAATCATTATTAGGCATTATCTGAAAGAACACCTCCAAATATTAGAATTCAATGGTTAGAAACATCAAATGTTACCGTTAACACATCACTACTATCATCATTTTCCAGTGCAATCGATGAAGAGCCATCTACTTCCTTCGTCTACTTCAAGTCTTGATAATCTTTCTTATAATGATCTGGTTCCTTACGATAATGACATCTTTCATCCCTACACTTGACTCCATTATGCACCTCCGAGATTCATAAAATTGGATCACCCCCTAAATTTTTTCCCATTCTTCTAACTCCTACCTCTCTCCACAAACAAACTTGACTACTACTTTCTCCACTATTGTCACTGATACCGAACTACTTCATATGTTCACGTAAATTTTCACTTAGTAGACTAATCTTTATCTAATGTCAATGTACCCTTGTTATAAATAAGACTGTTGGCAAAATCAATGTATCGCTCCAGAAGCGAACACCGTAGAATCATATAGCTTCCTGCTCCACATCAATCTCCAAATCAACAAACTTCATCTTTATCAGCAAATCATTTAACACATTCGGGTGTGCTTCAATTGAAGTACTCTCTTTGATCTCATACGTGAAAAGGGTCTTCGATAATATCAGACGATTGGTTAGCCACTTCTTCATGTAAAGTTTTCAAAGTTTTCCAGATAACTTAGCAGCGGTCTAACTTTTGATTTCAGAGATCACATTTTCTTTTACAACAAGTTGGAGAGTAGCAAAGATCAAATCTTCTATCTCCTGCTGAAGATTTGAAATAGCAGCAGATGACTTATCATTACTAGATGAATAAGGTTTCTTCTCAACACCTCCTTCATCTTCCACTGTCATTTCTCAAAATCACAGTCTTCGTTCTACTTATAAATCATCAATTGCAAACCAAATGCCACATACGAGCCAGTAATATAAGGCGCAACTATTGAACCAGAATTGATCTTTGACGTATTTTCATTCCCCAGAACTATCATTCCATCAAACAGATTTTATGCACCAAGTGCTCTAATAGCAAACTTAATTGTTTTAATACCAGTTGCAAGGGGAAATTACTTGGATTAATTATCCCCAATCACAGCTGAAACTATCGTCTATAGATGAGATAAAATAAATAATTCAAACAATCGAACTTAATTCTAAATAATTCACAATCAAAAACATGTAATATAGAAATCAACATGAAATAAAATGGACATGTAGATTTATAGTGGTTCCAGCATCGACATCGTAATGTTATGTAAAAATCATCAACGTGATAATGTAAAATGAGTTTTGGGGTTCTGTTGCGATAGACCAACTTTCTCCGCTTCAGCAAACGAGTTCAATCGACTGAACTTGTTACGTGCACTCATATTTGCTTCAGAATTCCTTTGTTTCACCCATACATCTAGGTTGAAACTTCAATGATTCATTTCAATCCGCAACTCCAAATGACGAACCGTCTTTGTCATTACTTCGTGATAAAATTCTCTTCAGTTTAGATATATTGTGTCATATATTTCAACAACATAAGCTTCAAGGTGACAGTTACAAACATAGCTTCAACCATTCCATGTTATTACCAGGAATGTACGCATTAATTTATAAAGTAATGATATTGGCGGAACCAGCGAACACAATGAAAGCTTTAAGTGTTTAATAGAAAGATACGGAATAGGCATTTGATGCTCTACGTTCAAATTCGTAACAAATATAAAGATTAGGGTGGATAATAAAAATTTATCTACTGGACAAAACAAGATAAATGATCAAATGACTTACAAGGCTTGTCCCCTTCTGATAAAGCCAAAAGCTGGCCATGATGATATACGAGAGCTGTATTAGCTGGAATAAAAAAGAAAAATTAACAAAATCATAGTGGAATAGAATTTTATTATTGGCATCAGGTTCGTATGATATCAAGAAAAGTAGAAAATGGATAAACAGTCAAAAAATGCGCTTAAGTAAACAATTAGTATATACCTGTTCCGGTTCCATATGAAACATCCAATACTTTCAGCTTTGCTCGGAGCATTTGCATTTGGACCATAAACAATCCCAAATAACCTTTTAGATCTCCAATCTGAAATTATGCCCAAGAAAAATGATTAATAATTTATCTTATTCAGAACAGAAAATGTTGAATCAACATTGTATGTATTGATACATGAATAATGAATTATTTAGCATACACACATATCGACTGAGAAAGAAGAAGAAAATTCATCCATATGCATGCATGTTATATATAATTATAAACATTATACGTTCCGGTTATATTTATGGTTGAGTTCTACTTACATTTTGAACCGAAGAATTCTATACGACAGGAAATATTTATTCCACTTAAGATTGGATGAACAAAATTATATAATTTATAATGAAAAACCAATAATTATACCAGTTGAGGTTAATTTATTATCCATGCTCGTTACCTAAGTATAATTATGCAATTACAAAAAATGAGAACAAAAGGAAAAGGAGAGGAGGGTGGGGGGAGCAATGTATTCAACGGTAATATTTATTTAAATTACCTTCATGAATTTTGCTCCACCAAAATACTCTTCCTGCTTAAACCGGGATGTTTTAACATAACGTGAAACATAAGTTGCCTTTCCATCTTTGATGCGCATACCATGAATCATTCTACATTATAGCCAATGGATTAGCTAAGCCATAATTTTCACAACTATGTATCAGCTCCTCATTAGCTACTTAAAATGGTACGGGATGTAACATCACTTGCTAGCTCAAAATATACCATGTACATCTGGATTCATTTCAAAGCAGCTTCAACGTGGATACCTAAAGCTATTTTCAAAGACCTAGGCATACTAGGCTAGGACAGTAAAATCCTACGGGTATCTGCCTTTTAACCTTACATTTTGGATTATTAGCAAGATAATCAATAGGTACCGCTGAAATTTGACTGCATATCTAGCTTTTCATCTTGGTGCTTTGTCACAAGGGAGACCCTTTAGGGGTGACTTCACTCAAATATGTCTTTGTACACTAAAAATGCTTTTGTCCAGTACATGCTCAGTTAAAAGCTATACGAGCACCAAGTTTCGGCCATGGTAACTAATACCTCAAAAACCTAGGGGGTCAATAATGTTTTTTTCCATTTTGAATACAGGCAAAATCAAATATGAGCAATAACACTAAATAGCCAAATTTATCTGCCAACTACTTTTTTGAGATTTCAACAAATTTGTCGATTTTCAAAATATTACACTATGTAAGAATGAAAACTCAAAAAAGATATCAAAATTTTGGAACTATGTTCATATTCCAAACAGTTTTGTAAATAGAAACACCTTAAAATTACAAGCATACTCAACCTAGCTATCAGGATTGAAATACTCACCCATCTCCATCAAACCTGCACAGAGAAAGGTAAAACAGCATAAATTTGTCGCTCAACATCAGGAGATCTTAGAAAAAATATTGAAAATGCATAAACAGAGTCTCCACCACAGCACAACTATATGATAATTGATTCATATACTATGGTTTATATATTCACTTCTTACATTTGATCAAGTTAATTCATGTAGCTTTTGCCAACGGGGTTTGCTCAGTTGGTTGGTAGTTTAGACTACAAAATTAAAGGTCACGGGTTCGATTCCCGAGATCGACACTTGTTGGCATTAATGAACCTTTAAAAGAAGTGGTTATTAGATGTCTGGAGAATTTGATAATATATTCAGATCTTACCCCTTTATTGGCAGAGTTTGACATGATTAAAATGTTGAATAACTACAATAAAAATCGAAGTCTATTCATTGTTTGGAATTCTGTTTCTATATTAACGAGCAACATTTTCCATTACTAAAACGTTTATTTATTGATATTGATTTGGTTAAAGGAACATAGGTAAAATGTACGTTTATTCTCGTTTCCTTTTCTTTCTCTCTCTTCCTACAAGAATACGGCAAATAAAATCCATCTCTTTCATCTCTTTCTTTCCGCAAATTCCTCCAATGAATTAAACCATCTTCCAAATACACTTAAAACTCCTGAACAGTATCATTTACAAATCTCCATATCCTTGACTTTGTGTGCACAAATTTGAAGGGTTGTTGTTTTAACAATGAGAAGTATACGACAATTATCGATTGCATAATAGTCATGTTGAATTTTTCTTTCAAGGCAATGGCCACATCCATGACACTACTCATAACACTTGCTTTTCATTGTCCTACCCATCAATTCCAACAATTTGAAAGGGAAAACTAAATCCATCTTTCATGAGGATTAGGTTGTTTGGTTTTTGGAGCAAAGATTGATTTATCATGATGGTTAGTGCATTTGGAGAAGAAAAACAAAAAAATCAAGCAAATGCGAATTATACCTGAGATAATTTTTGAATATGCTTATGGTGCCTAAAAATTATTAAAATATAAGTTTGTGATAAAAATAATTACTAAGATCGTGGTGAAGTTTGAAAATAGATGCATGAGTATATGGATATATACATGGGTATTATTCATGTACCAATTTAGGCACTGTAATTGTGTAGCTTGCAATTTAAATTAACGCATTCCAGTATGGAACATTATAAGGAATTAGGTATGGTGTAGCATATAATTCAAATTAGTATATTTTATCATTAAACATAACCAAAATTATATTTAATGTTCACTGAGTATGAATTAGTCAGAAAAAATTGAGGTTTTATAATATAATTTGACTAGAGACGAAATTAAAATTATATGTTTTGTGAACTTATATTTATCAAAATTAAAGAATTTTTATTTATACAAATGTTGGATAATGTGGTTTTATAAATTCAAACATAAGTCGTTAGTTTGAAATGTAAAAGCATTTATTAAAAAATTAATACCATGAGACCTTTATAATTATGAAGTAATGAAACTTTTATTAGGAATGTAAATTAATCCGTGTATGGCTAAATTAAATTCTGTAAAAATTACCATATGAAAATTTTACTTAAGTATACATACATACATATATATATATATTGATCATTGGATAAACAATTGTAAGTAAAGAAGAATAACATTTAATAGTTCTTGAAATAAGTGTATAAGCTACAGAGTACTAATTATTGTACTTATATGCTGAGAAGCATAATCGTTAGTAATTATTGTCATGCATATAAATATATCATTTTAGAATGATGTGTTTGATTAAAGAATTTTTATTTATACAAATGTTGGATAATGTGGTTTTATAAATTCAAACATAAGTCGTTAGTTTGAAATGTAAAAGCATTTATTGACAAATTAATACCATGAGACCTTTATAATTATGAAGTAATGAAACTTTTATCAGGAATGTAAATTAATCCGTGTATGGCTAAATTAAATTCTGTAAAAATTACCATATGAAAAATTTACTTAAGTATACATACATACATACATACATATATATATATATATATATATTGATCATTGGATAAACAATTGTAAGTAAAGAAGAATAACATTTACTAGTTCTTGAAATAAGTGTATAAGCTACAGAGTACTAATTATTGTACTTATATGCTAAGAAGCATAATCGTTAGTAATTATTGTCATGCATATAAATATATCAATTCAGAATGATGTGTTTAATTTATTTTCAAACCTTTAGTAATTTGAATAAATGATATAGTCAGTGATTATATTTGAATATAGTAATCAAACACTGAAGAAAAGGAAGCTTTTGAATGATTGTTATGTATAATAGTGGATTTATAAAGGAAATAAGAGGAAATTGTTTATATAGTGATGTATAAATTCCTAGGTTTTAGATGTAAGGAGTTATTATATGTATGTTGATGTTCTTTTAAGAAGAAATAAACAACCATGTATGATTTGAACGTAAAATGAGAGTTTTTTTAAATACATACATGAGTAGAAAATAAATTGCTAAACTGTTCTATTACATGTATAATTTAAATGAAGTTCTATTTAAGTGGGCTACAAGATTTCTATGAAAGCACGTTTAAGCTATGTGAGTTTGAATTTACGACCATAACTAATATATATCGTATGCAGTTGAAAGTTTTGTACCATACAAATACGAAAGAATTGTTCTATATCTTGCGTGGTTATGTAAATAAATGTATTTTTGAGATAAAATACTATTGAGATCATAAAGTAACTAAAGTGAGAATTTGGGGTATGTTTATAAATACTTGAAAGTATCAAAATAATAAGTGTAAAATGGATTTTATTATCTTGGCATACATGTTAACAATCGTGATAAAATTATGATTACCACAAGAATAAAGTTGAGAATATCAACTTAAAATCTTTTTAAATAGAACCATATAAATAATGTTATGATAGTGTAATATTTGGTGATGTAAAACAAAGTAAGATAATAACAATAAACCTACACTTAATCGTAGAGGTTATTGCATTCATGAATATGGAGATTTTTTTTGTTCAAGTACATGTATGAACGTGAAAATTGAATTATTTATAAGTACTGAGAATATTGTCTCGAAATATGTATGAATAAAAATTGAATATATGAACATGTTGTATGGTATAGGTAAATGGATATTCTAGTATATGTTCGAAAATGATAAGTCTTTAGCTTTGGCATGTTATATTAGTGCATACCTTGTGAGTAAGGTATCCAAGATGAGAGAATGACATAATTTAACAAGGTACCGTGTTGATGCATGTAAGTTGTATATGCTCATTATCTATATGCATATTGAGTTAGTACTTGTTTGTATATTCATACTTTTTGTATGTATGAATCAATAAAACATGTTAAAAGTATATTAAATGTAATCGACTATATGAAAATAGCGTGGTTATCTTGGTATGTCATGTTATACGTAGGGAAACCATTTTGTGTGGTTGCTACTCAAGTGGTTTTCTTATAATAGACTGGATAAGATTTTTTTATAAATAATGGAAAAGTTTTCATCTAAACCTAACATTTATAAAAACGTGGGGGTGTACAGCTAAGGCAAACCTACTAGACTTTATAAAACCATACATTTACCTAACATATCTTACTACCACATAAAGATGTTTTTTATGTGAATTTATGTCGTTATGTTGTTTTGATACAAATTTGAATACGATGGATGATATCAAAACTTCTTGTCCTCCCAAATTGAGGGGAAAAGACTTAAGGACATAATGATGTGATATTAAGTGTCATGATGAGAAGGAAAAAAAACTAAAAGTGTTTGCTCCTTAAGTCAAGCTCACACCGTTTAGAAAATCTTCGATAAAAATATTAAGTGTTATCTTATTATGATTTTAGAATATATCTTAAGAAGAATAAGAGACCCAGTGTCACGAATATGCTAAAATTAGAGGAAGCATTATGTTCCTCATGAATCATACAAGACCTATGTTGTGAAATGATACGAAGAGACGCTCACAACCTTGATGATGAACGCTGAAATTGCTATGAACCACGTATATAACTAGAAAAAGATGACAATTCATTGTCAAACTTAAAATAATTGAGAATTGCTAATGAGCCATATCATTTGAATACGTAAAATTAGAAGAGAATTTGATGCATTCACTCAAGAAATGATTGTCAAGGAAAGTGGTTCTTAATTCTTCAAGATGGAAGAATCTCACGCTAGAGAAGAGAAAAGCATGATGGATGCCAATTTGAAGTCAAAAAAACCATATGATTGCTCGTTCCCTTTCTAGGATGCATGCTCTTATGAGCCTACATTAGTCATGGTGGTGCTTTTTAAGATGCATTCGACAGATTCTGCTATTTGATTTGAGGTCGAGTCTTCTTGCTCTTATCAAATCCATAACCAGTCATCGCGGTGTTTTTCAAACGCACTCGATGTATTCTAGTATTTAATTTTTGGTTGAGCTTTTTTGTTTTTACATAATTTATAATTAGTTTTGATGATGTTTTTGAGATGCACTTGATGAATTCTAGTATTTGATCGCTGGTAGATCTTATACATACATATATATACACACGTTTATATATAATCCATAATCAGTTTTTGTGCTACATATGAGACGCACGTGATATATTTTACTAATATATAAAAATTTAAGTGTTTATTCAAATCTATAATAAATATTGGTGGTGCTTATGAGATGCACTTAATGGATGTCACTAATTTATTTAAGCTTAAACCTTACTGCTCTTATATAACCATAGCAATATTGGTGATGCTATTGAAACACGCTTGATAGATTTTGTTGATTGTTGATTGTTTATCATTGAGCATTTTGTTCTTAATGAGTCCACAACGATAAGTTGTGGTGCTACAGTAAAATGCTTAATGCACTCACCTACTTAGATCTTCAAATCTATTGCACCATAGTCGTGTTGAATTTCATTTTAAAATAATAGCCTCATCCACGGCATAACTCCTATTACTTACTCTTCATTGTCCATACACATCACTTCCAACATAAAATGCCACTTCATTGGTTACGGTTTACTACTGGCAACTGTGAATTCTGAATATAGAAAAGTTGTTTGTTTTTTTTGAAATTTTTTAAATAAGAATTTAGTAAATAAAATAAATTTTATTCTTAACTCACATGCAAAGCGTACTAAACAACTAGAAAAAGTAATTAGAAATGTGTAAGTTAAAAAAACTATTTATTATGTAATATAGTTACATGTCTTTATTATCACTACCACTCGTTGCAATTGACAATTTGATCTTGCATATTATTCATGAAAGTTTGTGATTGAGTTGTAAGTAGTCAAAATGATTTTAAAATATTTTATGCACATAATTCACATTCTATCTTTCATTACACTCTATCTCTAATCTTGTCAAAGAATCTGTTGTAAGAGAAGTTCCTTCATGCCCATGGCAATATACTTCCCTATAACATAATTCAAGAAAGCGCTTCATCATTTCAAGGTTAATTGAGAAAGTAGATATGGGATCCACTTTATTTTCATCATAATCATCGTCTTTTTCTTTGTGTTTCTCATCAGTGCCATAACTGTAGATTAATACGTAAAATCCAGCGTTCTAAATTTCATATTTGGGAAGAATATAGAAAAGACTTCCTATTTCGTTGTCTGATTAAATATAAAAAATAATCAAAATAAGTTGTATAATCAACACATATCCAACAGATATGTTTAATGAAGCTCAAAGCATCAATGACTAAATTACCACTTTTTATCCTAAACATCCTATTTTAAAGTCCAGGTAAATTTCATCCTCCCATTTGGTAAATAATAATAGAAAGACTAAACCAAATTTTACCCTTAAATGATAACATTTACTATTTTAGCGGTGATCCGTGAGTTAATCATCACAATCCATATGCTTTCAAACTTCTATGATGGGAAAATAATATTTGCATTGGTGATAATTGTTTTAGGATGTATCTATGGGCAATAAACATTCGTACTTCCATAATTGTAAAAATAAATAGAGTCTGAAATCACCAGAACGTGAAGCGAATTGCAACAGGTTGAGATGAGGATGATTGCAGGTGGAAATGACAGCAATTACAGCAGGCTTAAAGAGAAATACTAGGATGCTCTGATTTTATTAATGAGAAATATTTGTCCTAAAATTTGTAACGCGTATTACGGAAGTAGCTGAAGTGTGTTCATTCATACGAAGTTCTTAAAATAACCAAAATATATAATAATAATTAAAAAATAAAAACAAATGCGTACCAGTGATAACCAGCAACAGGCATAAACTTAGGATTAGGGCCAACTCTCACAAATTCTCCATTCAAACAGTCCTACAACCAAAACTCATATCAGATAAATCCATAATTTGAAACTAGAATTTGAAAAGGTTCAAACAAATTTTTACAGGGAGTGATCCATCAACGACCAAATCAGCATATGGAGGCGTCTCTTCCTTAGCAGGCGAGAAATTGCCAGACAGATAGTGAAGAGGTTTTGACGAATCATGCATAAAAGAAACTACTACTTTTTCCAGCAAATCGATCGCAGACGAAACGATTCCTTTATTAGGCTTCGGATTTACAACCAAGACTCCGTTTTTCTTATCATCTTGCTTGTGCTTCTCGTTGTCAGCTACCATTGTCCTTTCCTTTTTGTGTTTGGCAATTATTATGTGGTTGTCTTCATATATATGAGTGTATACGGCTGTTAATGGTCAGGTTAGCGCAACGTCGAATGCTGTGGTCCAGAATAATTGGGAAGTGAGCTAACGGACAAAAGTTCATGGCAAGCAACACCGCTACTGGAAAAAAGCGTTCAGCAGGACAGGACTTAAATGGAACTTAACGGTTACATTAGCATTTACACGTAGAGCAAACATATGTTTTTGCATTGGACATAACCGATGATACATTCAACGTAATTTTTGATTCGCTTTTCCCCATGAATTTGGAATCAATCTCCTGGTTTGTTTTCTCGCTCTCTTCTTTATTATACCTTGCTTAAGAATTATAAATATGAGTTCATTGCAGTCGATTTAAGCAAAAAACAAATATTTTACTAGAATGTCGAACTAGGTACTTTATTTGAAAAAAAAACTTCTATAGAATCTGCAACAAATAAAAAGAATGTGTATAAGAAGTTGCTGACGGATTTAACTCGTGTAAAAAGACTTCTTAACTTTAGATGCAGAGGGTGCCAAAAACAAATACGATAGCAACCGTAAAGACTTCATCAAGTGGAAGAAGTTACAAAAAAATTGAGGCGGTCTAGAATGACCAGAGAAACACTATTGCTGACGACGATCGAGCCAAAATAGTTCATACTTTTTTTTTTTTACAATTATCGTTGATTTACTGTCCCATTTTCCTACCGATTGTTTAAACAAAGTCAAGATATGGAAATACTATATTTTGATAATGCGACACGTGAGTTGATCGAAATAGAGTTGAGGGTATTGCGATGACACCATTAAATTTGTAGTTGAAATTTGTGTTTGTATTTGCATTTCAAGTGTTTGAATTTGTAGTAATCTCCTGAATTTGTAATTGAATTTAATTATTAATTTTTAAATATTAACTTAATTATTAATATTAATTATTTAAATTTGATCATTAATCATAGTTAGTAATTATTTATTACAAAATAAAAAATCAAACTACTTTTACATCACTTACTACCCAACCTCTAACCAAATTTTTGTCTACGAACGTCACAAACTCTAAGCTCTAACATTTAATCAAACTTGTCAACAAACGTGCCCCTAGGATGCGTTCATGGACAAGCAAAACACTGTAGGAACAGTATTCAATTGGAATTACGTCCAACTTAACTTAGTTAAATCGAACATAATTGTTACGCTAGGGTTTATATGGAAGCATTTGGCTACTCCAAAATGAAGCGGTTGGGCAAGACGTATATTTTACGCTGAAGAAAAGTGATGATAAATCCAACTTATTTTTTGATTCACTTTACCCTCTAGAAATTTGGAATCAGTCTCCTGGGTTTTCTTAACACTCTCTTCGTTCTACTCTTATATTCTTATAGATCATATCTATGGTAACTATTGTAGTTGATTCAAGGGGGAAAAAAAATCTTTTACTAGAATGCTTAACTATCTACTATTTTCGCAAAAACATGTTTGGAAAAAAATGTTGGAAATGCGGATTACAGATCTTACGGCTGGATTAGCAATAGAGCGGGTGAATAGTGTTTTGATGGTTTTATGGAATTTTTGAAATCTTTTTAAATTAAACACAAAAGGATGCAATTCACAAACATAGAGACAATCACAGAACCAGACACGGATGCAAATAGTAAAGCAGAAAAGGAAAGAATACACCGGAATTTTATACTGGTTCGGAATTACCCTACATCCAGTCCCACACAATTTCTTGTGCAGATTTCTTTCCAAATATAATGTCGATATTACAACCTCAATTTCAAGGCCACGAGATACACCCTCCTGTCTCGGAGTCCAGGGCAAACTCTCTTAATTTAACCAGGCTACAAGATCACCTAATTGATTTGCGGGCTACAATCACCCATTGATTTATGGGCCACAATCATACGGTTTCCAATCACACTTTGATGGAGAGAGACTCGATACTTCGATCTTTGATTACAAATGATCTTATAACTCTGAATAGCACTGAGATCTTTGAGAGAGAATGGCAGAGAATCAAACTAGAGACGATTAAGTTTGATTCACTTAGAATTTTGGCAGAGTTTTGTTAAAGCATTTGAAATATAAGAAAATATTTGAGTGGAGAAGGAGTAAAAGAAATGAAGAAAAAATAACTTAAAATTCGTTGAAAACAACTGGTATATATAGGAGAACAACGGTCATGTCTATTTGCGAAAGGTTATAACGAATAGAGACTTCTTTTGAAAATTTAAAATCTAAGGCTACCATGCCGACATGGGGGTATATGGATGTCGACATTCCTATGTTATTTTTGAAAAATGATTTTGCTTTAAAATAATTTCTATTATAAAACTTGTCATAACAATTTCTAGACTTTGTAAATCATTTTGAATATAGTTTAAACTTATGAAACAGTTTTAGAAAGTAATCCTTAAATATATCATACATAATATAAAAGTAATATTAAAAACTAGGTATAGACTTCTTTAAAATATATCTTTTAGATTTAAAGCTAAAATATTAAAATCAAGAGATAGTTTAAAGAAATAAGAGATGATTTTGAGATTAAAATATTAAAAAAAGATAAATATAGTTTTTTAATTAAGGCTAAAAATTTTAAATTGATAGACATGACTTTTAAAAAAATAGTTTTTGAAAAAATAGTTAAAATAAATTATTTTGAATATTTCGTGGATTCCATTCTACTAGAGAAGGTCGTGGGTTTCATCCCACAGAGAGGTCGTAGGTTCCATCCCACTATTAAAGCGAGAAGGTGGATTTCATTCCATAATTAAAATCCGAATAAAGATTTTAATGCTATTATGAAGTTTTAACATAAATTTAGACTTTATACTTATCTTGATATCTTGAACTATTGATACTCGTGAGTCTTCAGTCTTGATTTCTTCAATCTTGAATTCGTCAATCTTGAATCTCTATACTGTACAGTCTTCATTCTCAGTACCTGCATATATATACTCTGCATATACATATATATCTTGATAAGAATATTAGCATTTATAACAAGTCCCAAGGTTGTTGTCATCAAAACCATCATCTCAGGAACTAACAATCTCCCCCTTCTTGATGATGACAACCTTTGTTTATAAAATCTACTCCAACAAATTTTGATTGTACTCCGACTCCCCCTTATTCCAACAACTTCTCCTTAGTCTACTAGCTTCCCCTTAATCTAAACCCATCTAACATATTTTATAGTTCTCCCCTTTTGTCATCAACAAAAACTAATTCTAAACTACATAACTCCCCTTAAATCTTATATTATAACACCATATATGATAATAACACAATATAGTAGAATGTAAATAAGGCAGATACTAATATGAGTAAAATATAGTAAGGTAAATGTGAGAGATATGAACATTTTAAACATAATCAATCAATATATACATCATGTTCTTATCAAACCACACCATGTTCAATCATACATTACACACCATATTCAAATCAATCCAAACCATACTAATCTAAACCAAATCAACTCAAGCGAAACAATTTAAACCAAATCAAATTAAATCAAACCATATATGTCAAATCAAACATTTCTTGGAACTTGAACCTATCCTTCTTCACTGAAGATAGGATCTGCCTTTATAGCATCTCATTCTTCATTATCTTTGTTCAGAGTTCCTTCTGGGTTCGCTTCAAGTTTTTCTTTGTTGAGGACAAAGATCATCCATCAAATGGCATCGAAGTGTCTTTCTTGTTCCTTTATCATCTGCATTTGGCTTAATTCTAAGTGTCGTTGACTGTGAAGAGTAAAAGCAGGTATGTTCTTGAAGGAACTGAGAGTTTCTTCAAGATTCTCACTCAGATTATGAATAAAAAGAATTGAAAGTATGCATTTTTCTGGAAGAAATGGTATTTAAGGAGTTAGAAAATCGTTTGAAATGAAAAGACACAAGGTAGTTATGTCAATTTCAATTTCAAAACAAAATACAGTTTATGGTCGTTACATGTCGACATAGGGGGTAGGGGGATGTCGACATGCCCCAGTTAATTTTGACAATTTGCTTTGTTTCTTATATTATATACAATTCTATATATACAAATGATGTGCACGTAAATGTGCATATTTTTACCACCATCTATTTAAATTGAATAAATGATCATATTGGGTATTTTAACTTGTTTTAACCAAAATTCAAATTATTTGAAATTGTCACATATTCATCTTCATCCAAGGGCAAAATGGTCATTTTTGTGCATATATAAAATTGAGAAAATTTAATGGGAAATTTCTATGTTATTTTTTAGGAATTTAAATTAAATTACAAGTAGTTTCATGAAGGAATATGCATGCACAAAGAAGATACAAAAGAATGAAGATGGAAATAATTCAAAGTGAAGAACATGGAGGACCCCATCCAATTACTTTGATTTTTAATTAGGAGCTAATGCACATGCTAAAAGACATTTAAAGCTTCATGTACATTTACGTAGGGGTGGGCATTTAACCGACTTAACCGATTTAACCGACTCAACCGACGTCAACCGAACCGATAATTTTGGTTAACCGACATTATTGGTTAACCGACCGACCATAACCGAATATTTTCGGTTCGGTTAACGGTTAACAAAATCTGCCCTGTCGGTTAACCGTTAACCGACCAAAAAATTAAGCTTTTTTTTTGCAGTCCAAAATGACTGTTAGCCCATTTATAAACAATCCATACCCGAATCGATAACTATTCATTAGCGTGCCCTAGTATTCTCCATTCTCGATCCAGTTCTCATTTCTAGATCTATACGAAATCAGAAAGAAAAATTAGAAATGGTGAAACCTAGATCTACTCAACGCTTATCTCATCCAGTAATCGCCGATGTTTGTCGCAAAGCTTCACTCTAGAGATGGTCATATCGAAGATGGTTCAGAAATTAATGGCTTCAAGAAGGAAGAAAAAGAATGTGAGTGCGCTTTTCTATTAGGTTAAATTCTAAATTAGTATAAATACTAATTACCGATGTTTGATTCTATTGGTAAATTGTACATATTTGAATTAAGATCTACTGTCCTAGTCCAATTACTCACCAAATTCAGTTCGGTATGTATATGTAGTTAAGTTGTGAATTAGTGTATATAGTGACTTATAGATGAATCTACTTTGATTTACTGAATTTGCTTTAATTACAAATTTAAAATTTGTTTATTAAGGAAACTGTGTGTACATATTACCATTTTCTTCCAATAATGAAGCATTGGTGATTCTTTTAAAAAGAATTTGTTAATAATGAAGTGTTTTCTGCCTACTGTCTTTCAATTTCCTATAAAGGTATACAGAGACATTTATTAAATTACCATATTGCTGCGGTGATTCTTTTACAGATACATTTGTTAACAATGATGTGTCTTCTGTTGATTATCTTTCGATTTCCTATAAGGTATATAATTATAAATTTCTCTCTGTAGATATATAAAAATCAAATTAACATCCTACATAGTTGCAATATTCTGTTTTGAAATATGAGTGGCATGAAGAAATAATGTCTTAATAAAACCATTTCCAAATTAGTTCAAACAAATAGTTCCTTTAGTCTGTAGTTAGTTGTGATGATATGGTCATGGATTGGTGATGGTACATTATTAGCTTAGCATTCAATGCATTTCTACGTTAAACTAACTTGCCAATACTATAATTTAATACTTTAAACATAACGTACAATTTTAATGTTATTATTGTTTATTTCCAATAATAGAAAACTCAATTTCTCATTTGCATCATTTTTGATTACACACAACAATATCATAACTCAAAGATGATATATACAAAGGGAAATAGTGATGTATATCTTACGTAATACTACTATTACTTAATATGAAATGTGCAACAAACAGAAGCAAACGAGAATGGGAAAACAAATGCCAAAAATTTACAATTACAATAAACTAATGCTTTCTTATTTTAATTTCTATGATTAGGTTGAAATTGGTCAAATATGTATGGGCTATTTGTTTAAAGTGGAGTTGATCCAAATACACACAAAACTAAGATTACAGAAAAATATAAAGTTTCAAACGATAATTTGTTGCATCTTCCAAGAAGAATAATTAGCTAACCCAGTAGTGAAGGCTTCAAAATTTAGTTATGCTAAGTTGTAATAACTGGATGATCAGTTAGCTTACACTTTTATATTCTCATCAGTTTATAGTTTACACAATTTAAGTTTAAGTCTGTTCATCATATTAATCTTTTTGTTGGGTTTCATATATAATCATATATTCACATCAGTTTACAGTTTACACAATTTTAGCATTTACCGAGTTTCTTATAATCTCACCATTTTTATAATTATCATCTGTGTTTCATCATTAGTGATTCAGTTTCATCATCCTTTGAAGCTTGAAGTTTTCTTATTGAGTTGCTGAGTTGTTGGCTTTCATGGTGAGTTTCATCATCAGTCTTCTTTTCAAGTTGCTGAGCAGAGCAGCTGAGTTACAACTTTGTAATAAATTTATTGTAATTTTGGTCTTTGGTGATATATGGAGTCTATGTAACTGTAGTCTGCTGAGGTGTTGTTTTTTTACTCTGGTCTTGGTTAATACGCTTACTGAGTTTTTGTTGTACTGATTGTTATGTAATATTCTGAACTCTATAAGTTTTTGCTCTGGTCAAGGGTTAGGATGTAATATGCTATTTAAGTGGTTTAGTCACTGATTAATATTTAATACATTGTAATGCTGAGTTGTAGCATAACTTTATCACTGCCTTACTAGTTACTGTTGTAATTGTTTGTATCAGTTTCGATTAATTTTTAACCATTAATTGCGGTTAATTGTATGGTTAATCATAGTAAACCAGTTGTTGGTTAACCGATGGAGCTTAATCGGTTAACCGATTGGTACAGGCGGTTAACTGTGGTTAAAAATGAGCGGTTCGGTCGGTATGAAGCATCTAGTTTCATTTTCGGTTCGGTTAACCAAACCGTATAATTTGGTCGGTTAAATCGGTTAATTAACCGTTCGGTTCGGTTAACCGACCGTGCTCACCCCTACATTTACGTGGAGGATTATTAAAGCTAATGATAACTTGGGCACTCCACTTCCTCCAAGGGCATTTTGGGCACTCCCCAAAAATATGCATTAGGGTTTCTAGCTAGTATAAATACCCTTTGTATTTTATGTGGCCCTCCTCTCTCTTAGTCTCTCATTAGTATAGTTTAGGCTCAAAATAAAAAAGAAAGCTCTTTTCTTCTTTTCATGGCTACTTAGCCATTTTACTTCATGTAACTTTCATTTTTTTATGCAATGTTAATTAGTGCTCTCTTTCTTTCATATGCTTCTTTTGTTTATTTACTTTCATGTTAGTAGTGTAGATTTATTTTTCATGCTAGTAGAATAGTTTTTTCTTTTCTTTACTTTGCTTACTTTTTCTTTTCTTTTTCTTTCATGTTGCAAGCTATATTTGGTGTTATGATAACAAATATGAGAGGCTAATCCCTTCAATTTAGGGTAATGAAGCCTCTAATCATGTAGCTTCAACATTTTGATAATTATAGCTCTTTTTTTGTGCTTAATGACAATGCTTGAAGTGGTTTAATTTGTTGTTTTTGTTTTGAATTTGATAGCCTATATTGTTGACACCAAATAGGCTATGCTTAAACAATCACTAACACAAATATTTCTTTATCAAAATATGATATGGCATAAGAAAGTGATTTGAAATTTAAATTTGATGGTCTATATTTCTAACTAATAGTTAATAGGCCATACTTAAAATAGATTTCATTTGCAACTTTATTGTCGTATTTCATGAGAGTTAGTAAGTGGTTTAAAGGTTGTATTATAGTTTGATGACTTATTTTGAGCTAATTAATTGCACAAATGAGTCATACTTATGATAAACACATCATTTAAACTCACTTATGACCAAAAAAGAGATCATAGTTTCATTAATTGTTGAATTACGTGATTTAGAGAGCGGATTTATCTCTAAATTGTCATTTAAATCTCATTTTTTATCTATTTTTCTTTTGCTATTTTTTGTTAATTTCTTACATTTCTAGCTATTCACTCTCGACTTCGGTATAATTTGATTGAATAGATTTTTAAAATCATCAATTCCCTATGGATCGACCCGTATTCGTCACGTGCTACATTCGTACACCATGCGCTTGCGGTTATTTTTAAATTTAAATTCATTCGACGGTTTTCTAAACCGGTAGAATTTCATCGCGAACAACGGTTGGATTAGTAGGAGTGATGGGTATTCGATGCTTCCCAATGTAGTCTCTTCCTCCTCCCCTCCTTCTTCTTCAATTTCCATCTCCTTCCCTTCCTCCTCCTCCTCCTCCTCCTCTTCTTCTTCTCTCTCTTTATGAGCCAATCTCTCATCCTTTTTGACAAGTGTTCCATATGGTCGAAAAACAAGCGGAATTCTCATGAGAGAGATGTTAGCATGGTTAAATACTTTTCTAGAAATGAACTCTTCTCTCTTATAATCAACACCGAAGTAGTTGAAAAATCTGGGTGAGGTAAATTCCATGGTATAAAGTGTTTTCATCGAAAGTAAAAAAATTGGGACGAAGTTCATCCAAAATTACTTGCGCCCAATTAATGTCATAGTGTCCAAAAATAGCAAAAAGAGCCTTACAAACTTTTAAGGTCAGGTGTTGAAATTTTCTGATCTTGGAGTTATGACATGTTGCAAAAGAAGGTTTACAATTCTAGCTTTAGGATGGAAATTTCGATTTATAACTCAAAGTTATTATCCCTTTCAAAAATATGATGAAATATCTCACGATCATGTTCATCAATTTTAAAATCCAAAAGATCCATTTCCGTACTCTTACAACCAAGAATGTTACCAAAAATCTCACTATTTAAAACAATACGCGTTCCTTTAATGCTACTCCACACTTCCTCTATATTTCCTTCATAAAAACCGCGATTCAAATTTGCATAATTTTTTTGACAAAATTCGGATAACAAAATAAATCATTTTGAGAATCATCAATTAAGTTAAGAATTTGATTCTCTTCGAAAAGAACATTGAGCTAATATGAAGAAAAATCACTTAAGATAGTAAATTTTCCCGTATGGATCTTTCCAAAGTTTACATAGCTAATGTAAGCTTTGATAGCTTCTGGATCATTGTAGAGAAACTCTTTGGTGGCCTTGGACATTCTCATGGTGGATTGAGTGTTTGAGGAAGCCATTTTTGAAGAAATTAGAGAGCTTGAGAGTTTGAAAAAGAATTTGAATTTTGAAATGAAAGTGAAAAGATAGGATAAAGTTAAGATGATAAACAAATATCTAAGAGCCATGTTCTCTAGTCAAGAGATACCTTTTCAGAGCTGTGGAATTGGTGAAAAGATGAAGGGAAATTCAATTTTTACTTCAAATTTCTGGCAGGGATGTCGACATGGAGGGTAGGGTCATGTCGACATGGGTCCCCTAAATCATGTTACTTATTTTTCCTACTTTATTTAATATCTATATCTATATATCCTATAATCTAATTTATATTTTATCTGAAATAATATTAAATATAATAACACTTTAATATTAATATTTTAATATTAAAATTATATTATTTTGAAAATCAAAATTTTAAATTCAAACAACAAGCAATTTTAAAACATGCAAACAACCAAACATTCAAACAAGCCATTTCAATCAATATAATTTAAATGCGTACCTATTTTTAGATCCATATTTCCAAGATCATCAAACTCGTGAATAGCTGTAAAGCACATGTTTGAATTTTCCGTCCCTTGATCTTCATCACTAGAGAATGAGTCTGAATCGTCTAGTGTAGCAATATATGCTCTCTTTCTTTTCTTTGACGAATCATTACTGGAAGAAATTTTTGTTTATATGGATGCGGACAATCTCTTTTTAAGTGGCCTGGCTCATCACAATTGTAGCATCTGACATTGTTTTGAGTCTCATTACTATTTTCAGAATTCTTGTGATCATTTCTCTTGTAATTGTTCATCTTTCTGTATTTTAGAAACTTTCTTAAATTTCTTATCATCAAGGCTATTTCTTCATCATCATCATCACTATTTGAGTCTGAACCATCTATTGTTGCATTCAACGATATTGTCTTCTTTATTGAGGCCTTGCTTTCTCTTCTCTCTTGCATTTGTACTTCAAACGACATCGAATTCCTAATCAGTTCTTTAATTTTCAGAGTACTAATATCATTAGCCTCTTCAATTACTAGAGTCTTTTGATCGTATTCCAGAGTGAGTGAATTCAGAATTTTTCTAACTTGATCTTCTTAGAAAAAGTTATTTCCTAATGAAATTATTAAGTGAAAATGTTTTGAAACCTACTGTACATGTCTGTAATGGACTCATTTGGATTCATCTTGAATAATTGAAACTAATTGGTCAAAATAGATATTTTGGTCTGTTTAACTTTGCTTTTTCCTTCATAAGTAAATTGCAAAGTTTTCAAGATCTCATATGCAAACTTACAAATAGACACTCTATTAAACTCATTCCTATCAAGTGAATAGAATAGAATATTCATGGTTTTGGAAATGTTTTGTGCAACAGTCTTTTGCTCAGCAGTGCACTGTGCAAAATCAGTTGTGGGTTCAATGTACTCAGTTTGTGTGATATACCAAGTGTCTAATCCTATTAATTGTAAATAGATTTTCATCCTACATGTCCAATATGCATAGTTACTACCATTAAAAAGTGGTGGTCTGGCAGTAGACTGACCCTCTACGAATGAACTAGTGATATTGTTGACATTACCAGTGTTGGCGGCCATTTGAAAACTTTTCAAAAATCAAATTATGAAAACTTTGAAAACCTTGCTCTTATACCATATGTTGGAAATATGGATTATGGATCTTATGGTTGGATTAACACTAGAGGAAGGGTGAATAGTGTTTAATGGATTTTAAGGAATTTTTGAAATCTTTTCAAATTAAACACAAACAAATGCAATTCACAAATACGAAGACAAGCGCAGAACCAGATATAGATACAAATAATAAAGTAGTAAAGGAAAGAACACACCGGAATTAAATAGTAAAGTAGTAAAGGAAAGAACACACCGGAATTTTATACTGGTTCAGAGTTACCCTACATCAAATCTCACACAATTTCTTGTGCAGACTTCTTTCCAAATATAATGTCGATGTTACAACCTCGATTTCAAGGCCACGAGATAGACCGTCCTGTCTCCAAGTCCAGGGCAAACTCTCTTGATTTAAACAGGCTACATGATCACCTAATTGATTTACGGGCTACAATTAGACCCAATTGATTTACGGGCCACAATCACACCATTTCCAATCACACTTTGATAGAGAGAGACTCGATACACTTTGATCTTCGATATTTGATTACAAATGATCTTATAACTCAGAACAGCATTGAGATCTTTGAGAGAGAGTGGCAGAGAATCAAAGTAGTGGTGATCGAGTTTGATTCACTTATGATTTTGGTAGAGTTTTGTTAAAGCATTTGAAATATAAGAAAATATTTGAGTGGAGAAGGAGTAAAATAAACAAAGAAAAAGTGACTTAAAATTCGTTGAAAACAACTGGTATATATAGAAGAACAACGGTCATGTCCATTCGTGAAAGGTTATGAGGAATAGACACTGCTTTTGAAAATTTGAAATTTGAAATCTACGACCACCATGTCGACATGAGGGATATAGGGATGTCGACATGCCTATGTTATTTTGAAAATTGATTTTGCTTTAAAATGATTTCTATTTTAAAACTTATCAAAACAATTTCTAAACTTTGTAAACCATTTTAAATATAGTTTAAAATTATAAAAGAGTTTTAGAAAGTAATCTTAAAATATATAATCTATAATATAAAAGTAATATCAAAAACTAAGTATAGACTTCTTTAAATTATATTTTTTAGATTTAAAGCTAAAATATTAAAATCCAGGGATGGTTTAAAAAAAGATGATTTTGAGATAAAAATATTAAAATATGATAAAAATAATTTTTGAATTAAGGCTAAAATATTTAAATTGACATAGATGACTTTTAAAAAATAGTTTTTGGAAAAATAGTTAAAATAAATTATTTTGAATAATTCGTGGATTCCATTCCATTAGAGAAGGTCGTGGGTTCCATCCCACTAAAGAGGTCGTGGGTTCCATCCTAATATTAAAGCGAGAAGGTGGATTTCATTCCACAATTAAAACCCGAATAAAGATTTTAGTGCTATTATGAAGTTTTAATATAAATCTAGACTCTATTACTTATCTTGATATCTTGAACTCTTGATACTCATGGGTCTTCAGTCTTGATTTCTTCAACCTTGAATTCGTCGGTCTTGAATCTCTATACTATATAGTCTTCATTCTCAGTACCTGCATATATATAACCTGCATATACATATATATCTATACAAGAATATTAGTATTTATATTTTATAGCAAGTCCTAAGGTTGTCGTCATCAAAACCATCATCTCAAGAACTAACAGAATTTGCAACAAATCAAAAGAATGTTAAAACTAATACCTATCAGAAGGTTAGTATAGATTTATCTTTTGTAAAAAGACTTCTTAACTGCTAGATGCAGCAGCCGCCAAAAGCAATAATGCCAACAACTCCAAAGACTTCATCAAGTGAGAGAAGTTACAAATCAAAACTGGAGCGGGCACTGGTAATTTTATCACTTTAAATATGAGTATTTGATATATTTTTAAATAACTAATAATGGATTTTATAACTCAAATAGACCTCTTTTAAGTAATAACTGCTGATGGTAAAGTTGTTTTAAAATTAGATTTACAAAATAGTTAGTTCGAAGAAAAGTCGAAAATGTGACCAAAATTCTTTTTTTCATATTTTCGACTTTTCATCATTCAAAAGTTATCGGAACATGTTGTATGCATTAGAGTATATATGTATACCTATATATAAATAACACGTGCTTTTAGCTAATGGAGTGATTGGGTTAATATATGTCTAAATATATACTTAAGTTAATAAACTAGAATTTGACTTTTCTTTTATAATTTAAAAGAAAATTGGCACAAAAGATAATACACAAAGTACTTCTCAAAAGTGATGAAGTGATGGGGGTGTGTAAAGTGGGGAGGGGTTACATATAAGGAGAAAGGAGAAGGGTGATGCGTCACCATTTTGGTGAAGGATGTTTGATATTTTAAAATAAGAGGTATTTTAGCAATTTCTCATTTCCAATTTCTATAAAAGTAACTTCACTTTTTCATTTCTCACTTTATTTCATTTCTTCCTATTTCTAATTATTATCTTCTCCCTTTTTATCATCTTCTCCACTTCTTCCATGGTTTCTCAAATGATTTCTAATTAAAAAATACTTCTTTCCCACTTTTAATCCTTAAACAAGTAGCTAAAATCACTTTTATCCGTCTCTACTTCACTTATCTACCAAAACAAAGTCCAAAACTCCACTTTTCACCAAGGTCGTACCCTCTTCAGGCTAAGGCCAAGCACATCAACCCCAAGGCTGGATCTATTTAACCTCCTTAGGGTCTTGAAAATCAAGTTTTAAAAAAAGAAGCTAGGTCTTTGTGTCAATTGTTAAGTTGTGGTTGTTTTGGCTAAAGTTCATGTGTGTTTAAGTGAGTAAAACTCACTTTAAAAATCATGTTTTAAACTTTATTATTTATTATAGTAATCTTAGTTTATTGCTTATGTTTATAAGTTTGAAATGATTATTGTTTGGTTTGGTTCCCACGTGAAAGTGACATAAGTGATAATTTGCTGGGGAATTGAAATGAAGTTGAAGTGTGTGTAGTGAATAGTAGCTACTACACACTTCGAAGTGCTTAAGTAATAATTTGCAAGTGATAATTTTTCCTTGCCTTACGGATGTGATTTACATTTCAATAAATGTGTTTATGTATATAAAAGTTGAATGTTTCTTAGTATAGTTAACATACTTTAGTTTTTATTTGACGTCGACTCCATTTTCCAAGAAACTTTTTAAAGGGCTTTCCAAACTTAACTTTTGTTTTTAAAACCATTTTACAAAGTTTATGAAGTGGTTTAAATATAGAAAGGAAGGGTATAAAAACTATTTTGATTTACAAAACAAGTTTTAAAAGTCATGGTCCATATAGTGATAGTAGCTATGGATGCAGTTTGTTAATCGATAATTTTTTTATAAAAGAAAAGGAGTTTTTACTTTAGATATTTATGAAAAATATTTTAAAAATGTGTTATAAGTATTAAAAAGGAAGTTTGAAATATTAAAAAAAAAATCATTTTTTTTAATTATTTAAATAAGAGGTTTAAATTTTAACCGCTTTGTTTTAAAGGTCGAATTTTGTTTTGAAAGCAATTATCTTTTAAAATGATGTTTTAAATCATGGAATTTCTTTGTCTATGCCAATAAGTAACATCAAACAAATGTGATAAGTTATGCTAGAATGTTGACACGTTTATGGAAAGTAAGCCATCATGTATTTAGCCCTAAAAGTCGATAAGTAGACATATGCTAAACTGTTGACACGTTTATGGAAAGTAAGTCATCATGTATTTAACCCTAAAAGTCGATAAGTAGACATTCCTCTATCTGTGAGATCTAGAACTAGAGTTCTAGGCGACGGATAGAGAAGTCGAAATTCAGAAATGCGATCAGTATGAGAGGGTTAATTTCGATAAACGGGTCATAGTTAATTAAGTATATGGGAAGTACTTCACCTTATAAATTCTAGGATATGAAAACTTGTCTTTATCCCAAGAAGTAGGAATGAATGTCGAGGCAAAGATAGTTTTCTAACTTGTCTGATTTCATTGTTAATCAAGGATAGTACCGTTTGAAATTAGAAAGTGGTGATAAGTATAGGATGTCCTATTTTTTATATGCTAACTATACTTACATCTAGATGGTGGTTTGTCCGCTATCGATAACTTGACCATTTTTTAACTTTGGAAATATCTAAAAGAAACATGAGAATTATATGGTACAGTTATCTTCGATGATGCTATACTGTACGTATAAACTCGTTGTGTTATTTTAGGACAAATGATAAGGAAATCCATCCACTTAAATGGTTAGGAGGTGGTCTCCGCTCTTATGAATTGTCTGTTTATTTTTAAAAGAACCATAGTTGAGTTTACCGAAAATTATCAAATGGTTCGAAGAGATCGGGATCAGAAAAGCATGAGTCATCTGAAAACCACTTCGAACTGGCTTAAGCATTTGAATTAGAGACATCTTGAAGATGATGGAATCGAAGATGGAGTTTTTTGAAATGTAAGGGCTACTTGCTACTATTCCTGAGGGTGATTCCAAAATGAATATTGTAAAATCAGTGCCTTCAGTTTGTTCATATACTAAACAAATCAAATGGATGAATATTGGCATTGCATTGTTGCCTAGAGCGTAATGTTAGCATTCCATGTGAGATTTGCTAAAGAAAAAGGTAATTGCTTGCCACGAGCCTCACATCCGGTAACGAATACAATTCGAGAGATGCGATAGGGTTATGTGGGTCGCACTCATCAGGGTATGGAGACAATTGTTGACCATAACCGAGGAGTGATCATATTCGGTACTGTCCAGTAAGGGGCATGCCGGTTCAATGTTGGTAGAGGTGTGATTGTTAGACCTTGGTAAATTTTTCTAGAGGTGTACTGTATGGAAGGTAGTCTCCTACCTTATTATTGTATGGAATCTATTCTCCAATAAGTGCCTTACAGACTTAGTTATGCCCAAATATGTTGAAACGTGTGATCCAGGCATTTTAACTATGTTATATGTTTATTTTAAACACCAAACACTATTGTAATATCACTAGATTTTCTATTTAGAAACGTTTGGTTATCGTAAGGTAAAAAATCATTTGTGTTTATGTGTGGCGTGGCCTTACGAGATACCTTTATTTTAAAAGGTTTTACAAGTATAACAATTCAGTTGTTTTGAGTTTACTCACACCAGACCCATCTCTGACTCGGATTTTTTTTCTTTCCTTATACTCTTGGGTACTCTAATTTTTTAGTAGCTAAGTTTTCCAAGTTGTTACAGATGCATTTTGGAGGAGCATTGAGCATGAGGCTTCAACGATATCTAGTTATTTATTTTATTTCTGTTGTGTGTGTATAGTTATGTATTAGCATTATGAGGGTAGGCTGTTATAACTGTCCTTGGCTGAAGTTAGTACCCAATGTAACTTTGATGTTTCATTCGGGAAGTGACCATATGTACTATCTTATGTTCTATTATATATGATTTCCTTATGTTGTGAGATTTTGTGTTTCTTTCTTCTTGCCTTTTCTTTTCATTTTACCCCAATGGCCTGGACACTTGGATGATCGGCTCATGAATACCGTGGATGTATTAAGTGTCGTCTTTGGAAGTAAGAAAGGAAGATTGTTACACATGGTATCAAAGCTTAGGTTGAGCAAACACCTAGGCCTTGGTTGGAGTTATCTCATTAGAGATAGGGTTAATAATACCCTAGAATGAGTTTAGTTTATGAGAGCACATATTTGTAAAAAATTTTCCGTATGCATGTGTATGTGTGTGTATTCGAGTTAGTTTGATCAAATTTGATATGTTTGATTTGGTACCCTTTTGCCTAAGATAATCTCATCTAAGTATTATAAAGTTATCATACTATATCCAGGCAGTGAGAATGAGTAATAGCAAAAGATGGGGTAGAGGAGCTGGTAGCACCATGACCACCAATGGTCAAGCTTCGAATGTTGGGAGGGTTGGAGCAGTTGAAGAAGCAGCACTGGTGTAGCCCTATGTAAACTTTGCGGCTTTGTGCAAAGACTATACAAATCTGGGAGGAAAGTCGCTTAAGGGCACGGAATCCATTATCAAAGTCCAAGCTTGGCTTCGTTCTTGCGAGAAGATTTTCAAGGGGCTGGATATTTCAGATGAGCAGAAGCATTTCTTAGCATCTTGGCAATTACAAAATGGAGCATCTACAAGGTGGGATTCGGTCACAATGAATGTCCTGGAAGATGATTTTTCTTGGGCTAGGTTTAAGGTAGTGTTTGAAGACAAATGTATTCCCATTGCGGGGAAGACCCGCCTGTATAGGAGTTTCTTACATCTTAAGCAAGGATATTTGTCAGTAGTTGAATATGAGACCAAATTCAATGGATTATCATGATTTGGTTTGGTTTTGATTGATACTCCTCTTAAGAAAAATGAGATGTTTCTAATTGGGATGAGGGAAGTATTTCATGAGAAGATGACTTCCCATCGAAAGGGATCTTTCGTGGAGTTAATGGATATGGCATTGCAGTATGAAGTTCTTGAGAAGAAAAAGCGGACCAAGCAATAACAATAGCAACAACCCAAATGAGAGAAAGTTCAATCATTGAGGAAAGAAGTAGTGGGGATGGAAGTTTGGAGGAGATTAGGAAAGCAAGTACAATAATGTTTCTTGTTACCTTTGTAATAAAAGGGGCCATACTGCAAATTTTTTTAGGAATCTCGGAGTTCAAAAGAAATAGGCAGAACCACTTTCTCCAATGGTTCAGAAGACACTATGCTCTAATTGTCACCAACCAAAGCATATGTTGAAGGATTGCCCACCGATGAAGAATGGAGAGCAAGTCAAAGTTTATGCTATCAAAGCGAAACCATCAACTTCAAAGAATGTGAAAGGAGTTCTTGAAGGTACTTACATATCGATGGTATTTTAGTTGAGTATTGTTTGATACCGGGACTTCCTATAGTTTTATTTCTAAAGATTTGGTAGACTATTGCAACTTTCCCAAATAATTGTAGAAATCCCTTATTTGGGTGTCTAGCCTCATAGGTGGTGCAACTAATCTTTGCATGGTTTATGAAGATGTACAAATTTCTTACCTTAACCACCATTTTTCTTGTGACCTAATTGTTTTAGACTTTAGTGGGTTTGATATTTCATTCGTATGGATTGGCTGTCGGAGAATGAAGCTGTCTTAGATTGTGTTGGAAGGATGGTATCTTTAAAAGTCAAATTTGGGAAATTTGTTGAAGTATTTTGTGAAGATCTCGGTAAAGTTATGAGTAGTTTTCTATATGCACTAGATTCACCCTAAAAAGGAGTTGGGTCGATATTAATTATTAAGGATTTCCAAGATGTTTTTGAAGAAGTTAACAGTCTACCTCCACATTGGGAGAATGAGTTTCATAGTGAATTAATTCTCGATTTAAAACCTATTATTCACCCTATCCGTAAGATGGCTCGGAGGAGTAATTATAATCAAGGAATCAGATAGATGATTTGTTAAATAAGAGGCTGATTAGATCAAGTCGCTCAAGTTGGGAAGCAACTGTAGTTTTTGTTGTAAAGTCAGATGGTTCTCTATGACTTTGTGTTGATTACAACGAGCTAAAAAAACAAACAATTCGAAACAATTATCCCTTACCCTGTATAGACAACATGTTCGACCAACTACATGATGCTCGAGTATTCTCTCAAATGGATCTTGCTACAAGATTTCACCAGTTAAGAATAGTAGAGGATAATATACCCTTAACAGCATTTAGAGGACCAGATTGTTTCTTTGAGTGGTTGGTTATGCCTTTTGGGTTAACCAATGCACCTGCTTATTTTTTAGATCTTATGAATCAAGTTTTTAGAGATGTGCTTAATAAATTTGTGCTGGTCTTCATAATGATATTTTTATTTATTCAAGGAACAACGAGGAACAAAAACACCATCTGAAAGTAGTGCATGAAATGTTAAAGAAACACGTTTTAAGGGCTAAATTTTCTAAGTGTCATTTTTGTCAATCATAAGTAAGACTTCTCGGACATGTTGTGTCAGGAATGTTATTTTGATTGATCCAAAAAAGGTAGCGGTTGTTAGAGATTGGAAGACACCACAGACTCCAACAGATGTCCGAAGCTTCTTATGTTAAGTATGATACTATAGGAGATTCATCCAAGACTTCTCCATAATTGCCTTATACTTGAAAAAGTTGAAGAAGAAGGATATTAAGTTTATTTGGACTTCGAAGTGTAAAGAACCATTTATTGAGTTAAATAAGAGTTTAACCAACGCTTCAGTCGTAGCTATTCCGGATGGAGGTGAAGGGTTGACTGTGTGTACAGATGTTTATGCATAGGATTGGATGCAATATTGATACAACACCGAGAGTTATTGCTTTTTCTAGTAGGAAGTTGAAGCCTTATGAGCGGATTTACCCAAACATGATTTGGAATTATTACTTGGTGTGTTTGCATTAAAGATATGGAGACATTACTTGTTAGGTGGAAATTCCAAGCTCTTCATGGATCACAAGTTCTTGAAGTATCTTTTCACACAGAAGGATTTGAATAAGAGACAGCACCGTTGGTTGGAGTTTTTAACTGCATATAACTTAGAAATTTTATATACATTGGGAAACGCCAATGTGGCAGCAGATGCTTTGAGTAGGAATGTAATTTTAGCTCTTTTAGAAGTTACTTTGACTCTGCTTGAAAGGATTGCAAGTAAGCAAAACAAAGATAGTCTTCTAGTAGAATTCATGCAAGAAGTTAAAGAAGGACTATGTTCAAATTTTGAGACCGATCATCGTGGTATATTGTGGATAAATAGAAGGTTATGCATTTCGGATGTTAATGGACTTAGGCAAGAATTTTTGGTGGAACGTCACAAATCTAAGTTAAGTACCCTTCCTACAATTACTAAGATGTACCGAGATATGTAGTGAGTATTTCGATGGATAGGAATAAAGAGGGATATTTTAATTTATGTCGGTAAATGTGCGAATTGCCAGCATATCAAATGTGATCATCAAAGGACCGCTGGATTACTATAGCCAACTGAGATTCCAAATTGAAAATGGGAGCAAGTATCAATAGATTTTATAGATGGTTTACCAAGATCAAGAAGGGGTAATGAAGGCATTTGGGTCAACATCGACTGACTAACCAAGGGAGACCATTTTATTCCTGTAAAGCTGTCTACGACTATAACAAGTTTGGTAGAGATTTATATGAAGGAGATTATCCGATTCCATGGAGTTCCAGTAAGCATTGTAAGTGATCAGGATCCAATCTTTACCAGTCAATTTCGGGAAGCATTGCAAATAGCTTTGGGAACAAAGCTAAGTTTGAGCTTGACATATCATCCTTAAATGGAGGAGCAAATAGGAAGAGTTAACAAAGTATTGGAAGATCTTTTAAGAGCATTTATCTTGAATTTCAAGGGATCATGGGAGGACCATCTCCTCTTGGTGGAATTCTCTTATTACAATAGTTATCAAGCAAATATTGGCATGACACTTTATGAAGCTCTTTACGGACGTCCATGTACGTGTTGGGTGAAAATGGGAGATCGATTAGTACTTGTACCCTAATTTGGGAAGGCATATAGAAGGTAGTTGTGATTGAAAGGAAGATAAAGGAAGCTCAGGATAAACAGAAAGCTATGCCAATCGAAGGCGTAGGGATTTAGAATTTTCAGTCAAAGATTTTATGTTTGTGAAAATTTCTTCGATAAGAGGAATCGTAGCATGAAAGTTGGCACCTAGATATGCTGGACATTTTCAAATTCTTGAGAGGATTGGGTTGCTTGCCTATCTAGTTGAGTTGCTTGAAAGATTGTTAGGAGTTCATAATGTTTTTCATGTATTACATATGAGGAAATATATGCATGATCCATCTCTTGTTATTGAGCCAATAGTTCAAGAAGATTTGGAAGTGGAACCGAACTAGACCGCGATAAGGCATTCAGTTCGCATTGTTGACCGAGATGTCAAATAATTGCAGAATAAGGTCATAAGATTGGTTAAAGTTTAATGGAGTGGATATTCTAGAGCCTACACTTGGGAGACTGAAGATAGCATGAGAGAGGCTTATCCCGAGTTGATTATAGATTAGTGGTTTGCTTATTGTGTTGATAATGCACTCACCACCTGTGGTGTAGTTGCTTGTTATGTATCTCTTTTGTATGAGTTTCATCGTATATAATATGTCCTTTTTGAGTTATCTTTTTGCGTGTTAATTTCAGGACGAAATTATTTTAAGGGGGGGAGAATGTAATGATCCATAATTTTGTCACTTTAAATATGAGTATTTGATATATTTTTAAATAATTAAATAGTGGAATTTATAACTCATGTAGACCTCTTTTAAGTAATAATTACTAGTGGTAAAATTGTTAATATTTGATTTACAAAAATAGTTAGTTCTGATAAAATATGAAAATGTGGTCGAAAATCATTTTTTCAGATTTTCGACTTTACATCGTTCAAAAGTTGTCGAAACATGTTGTATGCACTAGAGTATATGTGTACACATATATATAAATAACATATTTTTTTGGCCATTGAAGTGATTAGGTCAATATATGTTAAATATATACTTAAGTTGATAAAGTGGAAATTTACTTTTCTTTTATAATTTAAAAAGAAAAGTGGCAAAAAAGGTAATACACAAAGTACTTTTCAAAAGAGATGAAGTTATGGAAGTGTGTACAGGGGAAAGGGGTTGCGTGTGTAAAGAGGATTGAGGAGCGTGATGTGTCATCATTTTAGTGAAGGGTGTTTGATATTTTAATATAAGGGGTATTTTAGTAATTTCCTGTTTCCATTTTCTATAAAAGTAACTTCGCTTTTTCATTTCTCACTTTACTTCATTCCTTTCCATTTTCTAATTCTTATCCTCTTCCCCGCTTCTTCCATGGCTTCTCAAAAGATTTTAAATTAAAAATCAACTCTTTTCCATTTTTAATCCTTAAACAAGTAGCTAAAATCACTTTCATCCTTCTCTACTTCACTTATCTACTAAAACAAAGTTCAAAACTCCACTCTTCACCAAGGACGTACCCTCCTCGAGCTAAGGCCAAGCCCATCAACCCCCAGGCCAAGCCCATTTTACCTCCTTAGGGTCTTGAAAATCAAGTTTTAAAAAGGAAGCCAGGTCCGTGTGTCGATTGTTGAGATGTGATTGTTTTGGTAAAAGTTATGTGTTTAGGTGAGTAAAGCTCACTTTAAAAATCAAGTTTTAAACTTTTTCATTTGTTATAGTAAGTTTGGTTTATTGCATATGTTTATAAGTTTGGAATGACTGTTTTTTAGTTTTCTTCTCGCTTGAAAGCAGATGGCATAAGTTATAATTTCCAGGGCACATGAAAAGAAGTCGAAGTGTTCATAACAAATAGACCACTACAACACACTTCGAAGTGCTTAAGTAATAATTTACAAGTGATAATTTTTCCTTGCCTTATGGATGTTATATACAATTTTATAACTGTGTTTATGTATATAAAAGTTGAATGTTGCTTAGTATAATTAACATTTTTAAGTTGATTTATTTGACTTTGAAATCCTGTGTTTCCTTTAGTTTACTACTCCATTTTCCAAAAAAAAAATTAAAAGATTTTACGAACTTAACTTTTTTCAAAACCTTTTTAAAAAAATTATAAAGTGTTTTAAATATAAAAAAGGGTTTAAAAGCTATTTTTATTTATAAAACAAGTTCAAAAGTGATGGTCCATACAGCGATAGTCGCTATTGATGCAATTTGTAGATTGATAATTTTTGTGTAAAAGAAGAAGAGTTTTTACTTTGGATATTTTTGAAAAGTCTTTTGAAAATGTGTTAATAAGTATTATAAAGGAATTTGAAACATTAAAAATATTTTCCAAATTTTATTTAATTATTTAAATAAGATGTTTAAATTTTAACCGCTTTGTTTCAAAGGGTTGGTTTTGTTTTAAAGGAGATTATCTTTTAAAAGGATGTTTTTAATACATGGAATTTCTTTGTCTATGCCGTTAAGTAACATCAAACAAATGTGATAAGTTGTGGTAAAATGTTTACATCTTGGAAAGTAAGGCATCTTGTATTTAGCATCGAATGCCAATGAATGGACTTTCCTCTATCTGTGAGATCTAAAACCAGAGTTTCTAGGCGAGAGATAGAGAAGTCAATGTCGAAAACGTGATAAGTATTAGAGGGTTAATTTCGATAAATAGGTAATGATTAATTGAGTAAATGGGAAGTACTTCATCGTATATATGACACCAAATTCCAAGGTATGGAAACTCATCTCTATCTTGAGAAGTAAGAACATATGCTGAGCCAAGGATAGTTTTTTAACTGGTTCGACTTTGTTATTAATCAAGTGATGGTAATGTTTGAAATTAGAACGTGGTGATATGTATATGATGTCATATTTTTCATATGAAAACTATACTACATCCGGATTGTGGTTTACTAACTATCGATAACTTGACCAGTTTTTAACTTTGGAAATATCTAGAAAAAACATGAGAATTATAGTGTAAAGTTATCTTTGGTAATGATATACTGTATGTATAAACTCGTTGTGTTCTTCTAAGACATATAATAAGGAAATCTGTCCACTTAAATGGTTAGGAGGTGATCACCGCTCTTATGAATTGTCTGTTTATTTTCGAAAGAATGGGAGTTGAGTTTATCGAAAACTATCAAATGTTGGTTCGAAGAGACCGGGATCAAATAAGCATGAGTCATCCAAAACCACTTTGAACCGGCTTAAGTGTTGGAATTGGAGACATCTTGAAGATGATGGAATCGAAGACAGAGTTCTTTGAAGTGCTAAGGCTACTTGCTACAAATCCGAAGAGTGATTCCAAAATGTATGTGGTAAAAGTAGTGCATTTTGTTTGTTCATGTCCTGAACAACTTGTATGGATGAATGCTGACATTGCATTATTGCTTAAATGGCAATGTTAGCATTCCAATTGGAATTTGCTAAAGAAAAATTCAATCGATTTCCTCGAGCCTCATGCCCTTTAATGACTAAAACAAGGGAGATGCTGTTGAGCTATGTGGGTCGCACCTACTAGGTTTGGATTATCGCATGATCTTGATCGGTATTTCTGTTTTATGTATGCTTGTGGCTATGGAGACGATTGTTGATCGTAACCGAGGGTTGACCATATTCGGTACTAACCAGTAAGAGGTAGGCCGGTTTTGTGTTGGTAGATGTGCGATAGGTTCGACCTCAATACATATTTCTAGAGGTATACTATACGAAAGGTAATCTCTTACCTTGTCATTATATGGAATCCATTTTCCAAAAGTGCCTTGCGGACTTATTTATGCCCAAATATGCCGAAACGTGAGATGCAAGCATTTTAGCTATGTTTTATATTTATTTTAAACCCTAGACATTACTACAACATCACTGGACTTTCTATTTGAAAATGTTTTGTTTATTGTAAGGTAAAACCCGTCCCTGTTTATGTGCAGCGTGGTCTCACATGATATCTTTATTTTGAAAGGTTTTAAAATTATAGCAATTTAGTTGTTCAAAGTTTACTCACACCAGACCCACGTCTGACCTGAAATTTTTCTTTCTTTCATTTAAACTCTTGGGTACTATTATTTTTTAGTAGCAAGGTAATCCAGGTTGTTACAGATGCATTTTTAAGGAGCATGGTGAATGAGGTTTCAACGATATCTAGTTATCTATTTTATTTCCGTTGTGTGTGTATAGTTATGTATCAGCATCGGAAGGCAGGTGGTTATAACTGTCCCCGGCTGAAATTAGTACCTGTTGTAACTTTGATGTTTCATTCTGGAACTGACCATCTGTACCATCTTATATTCTATTATATATGATTTTCTTGTGTTGTGAGATTCTATATTTCTTTCATCTTGACTTTTCTTTTCTTTTTTACCCTAATGACCCGTCTTTTGGATACCTAGATGGTAGGCACACGAATACGATGGATGTATTAAGTGTCGTCTTTGGGAGTAAGTAAGGGAGGTCGTTGCATGAAATATCCAGAGAAACACTCTTGCTAGCGACGATGGCTGGCAGATCGAGCCAACGTATTTTACACTTTTTTTTTACAATTTTCCTATTTTACTTTTCATTTTTCCTACTGGTCGTTTAAACATAGCGAATGTGATTGTGATAATGTCGCACGTAAGTAGATCGAAATAGAGTTGCGACAGTCACCCTACACCTTCGACACCCAATATATTTATATAATGCGTTATAACGGTGTCCGATCGATTTAGGTCGATTGTCAATGTTGTAAAGTAAATAAAACAATAGCGAAATCTGTTGTATATTTCACAGCGCATCAAATAAATATAATAATCATTATAGATATAAAATAGGTGAAACGGTAATAACTAAATGAACCATAGAATCAGAGTGCACGGGTTCATACAGTTATACAAAACAATAATTGAGTTTATACTACTGATAAATAAACTCAAATGATAAACTATATTTAATAATAGTATGTCAAACATTATTAAGACTCCATAGTATCACACAGCAGAATAAGCAATAATAAGCCCAAACTATAAATATGAGAAAGCGTCGCCTTCTGCTAGTCCATCTACACAACTCCATGTGTCATTTACATCCATTATCTGCTCTACACATTCAAGAGTACCCAAGATAATAAGAAGCAAAGTATAAAACCTCAAGTCAGAAAACATTTCGATATGAGCGATAAACAATCTCAGAATACTACAAAATTTGATATAGTATATGAGACATAGGGTATGAAGAATCATACTAATATGTTTAAGCATTGAAAGAGTTAGCAAATAAACAAGTTTATGCTAAACTACTATCACATGTAGGAAAATATAGGGTATACAGGTATCACACAACATATCAAGCACACATCAAACATAACAACCGTCACACAGCTTTGCATCTCTCACTCAAATGCGTTGGATATACGATAACTCTTACAGATGCTCTCATTTCCCATCCAGACGGCTAGGTACTGGATACACGTAGATGTCCAACAATATGGGTACACGTTGGCTACCCTGGGTACGCACCCATTAATGAGCTTTACAAACCCAGAGTTACACATTGATCCTTTAGCACAAGTATTGATAGCTCTATTACAAAAATCCTTATGGACTCTTGCCTAGGTGCTAGGCTAGCCTTACCATCTAGGTATTTGCCTAGTCCTCCTAAATGAGACTTACTACATTATCTAAGCATATAAATAGGTTTATAGGCACCATCTATGCACCAATTAGGGCTTGATGCCTCCTATAAGCATCAAAATGTTTGATTTTATCTCAACGATTGCTTTCAAACCCATCCAAATCTATGATATCCCAGTGTGGATCAGTTAATACTATACGAAAATACTAAAATTTTATCCAAAATGTACGAGTTTACCAAAATGCCTAACTCCGATTAATCCTCGATCAATCCCCTCTTAGGCAATTAGTCCTTAGCCTATGCTTATCGCCCAATGATTTTTACAACCTTGATCGATAATAAAACTACCTCGCAGATGCTCAACTCATGCCCGCACAAATGGCTAGGGACTGGACACATGTAGACTTCTAACAATATGGCTACATACAAAGTACCATGTCCCAAGTAAACTGATCCTAGACAATACCAACTTCTTAATAGTTAGGATAAATTTCTCTTTGAAGCAAACTATGAACCGATCCCAAGTAAACTGATCCTCTAGGGTTTTGGCTCTAAAGGCATTCCACTAGTTCATTGTCCTTCCCTAGAGTCATCTAGAGGCCAACCGACTCTGTTCCAAGGAACGATTTGCCTCCTGGACTCGCATACCCTTTATACAGCTTAACAATGTCAACTCTTGGCATTTTCATCTGAGCACTATTAACATCAGGAGCAACTTGAGCATTTTGAACCATGTTTCACACCATCTCAGTGAACATGAGATAATCAAGGTAATCGCTTCTCGATCCTACCTCCTCCTTAACTTTAGAGATTGAGTTCCTAACAACATTTTTTATAGGTCGGATCATTCTTAATCTGTAACAAAAATGATTAGTTTCTCGTAAAGAAAACTGCATCAGTGGTGCTCGTGTATGCAATATGACTTATATTATATATACTACTATATAGTTTTGAAAATCAAAATATATAACATGTACCCTGTCTCTCATGTATATACATACATTCTTGATCTAGTCTAGGGTGATAACTCCTATCCTATCTCTACTAGATCATGGTATCGACTCTAGCCAACTATGTAACCTAAGCTCTGATACTAAATGTGATGGCCACCCTACACCTTCGGCACCCAATATACTTGTATTATGCACTATAACGGTGCCCGACAGACGTAGGATGATTGTTAGGGTTGTAAAGTAAACAAATCAATCATAGAATCTATTGTATATCTCATAGCACATCAAATAAAACATAATAATCCTCACTAATATAAAATAAGAGAGATAGAAATAACTAGATGAACCATAAAATCAGAGTGCATAGGTTCATACCGTTATAAGAAACTGTAATAGAGTTTACACAACTGACAAACAAACTCAAATGATAAATTGTCTCCAATAATAGTTAGTTAAACATTATCAAGACTCCACAGTGTTGCATAGCAGAATAAGCAATAATAAGCCCAAACTATAAACATGAGAAAGCATCGCCTCCTTTAGTCCATCTGCACATATCCATGTGCCATTTACACCTGTTATTTAGTAAGAAGCAAATCATAAAACCTCAAACCAGAAAAATGTCTGGTGTGAGTGATAAATAATCTAAAAATACTACGAAAGTCGATATACTATATGGGGCATAGGATATAAAGAACATAACCTATCTCTGCATTCAAAGAGTTAGCAGATAACACATTATATGCTAAGCTACTATCACATGTGGGAAATTATAGGGTATAGGGGTATCACGCAACATATCAAGCATACACCAAACATATAAACCATCACATAACTTTTCATCCTCAATAAAGTGCATTAGATACACGATAACTCTTATAGATACTTAAATCATTGCCACGCAGATGACTAGGGGCTAGATACATGCTAACATACAATAATATATGTACATGTAGGCTACCCTGGATACACGTAGACTACCTGTCCAACTAATAAGAATATCAAATCTAGAGTTACCCATCGATCCCTTAGTGCATGTACTGATAGTATAACTACCTCAAAATTATTTAACTCATGCCTACATAGATGGCTAGGACTAGGCACACACAGACGTCCAACAACATAGGTACATATAGACTACCTTGGGTACATATAGAACACCATGTCCCCTAGCGAGCATCACAGAGCATCCCAATATCATTTTCTACTCCATGAGCTATCACGTAGAACTCATCCTCATGGTCCATTTCCAGATGCCATATTCACTTGCCACATCGAGTTATCAAAGTCATCGCACTCATTGGTTGCCAGTAAAACCCCCAAGTCATCTCGATTCACCTTGGAGTTATCCATCCTTACTCCAAGCTAACTCCAAAAAACACTAAGTGACCCCGTCTTTCCTCGAAGCCCTCCATGCCAAGGCCGAAGACAAAACCTAGCTCCATTCCATGTTTTGTTTGATCTTGCTCTAATAGTCGAACCAAAGTCTACTAAACAACATTCCCTATCTGGCCACTGAACAACAGTAGCTACTTACATGATTTCTTGTCTGGTCCCTCATCACTAAACCCAAGTGCTATCGGAAGGATTTTCTGTCAGGTCTTCCATTGCCGAACCGACCTAGACCCGAAGCCAATCGCTGGATAGCTACCACAGAACCAACCGCATGCCAAACCAAGCTTCCCCAAACAAATTCTTGTAGAATTTCCAACACTTCAACGTTTGCACTATTCCATTATTACATCTTATACTTTTACTCGAGTGTATTTCCTGTGTAACAATACAACTCCAAAAGCTCTAGAGCCTATTCGTTGAAGTCGGGTTTCATGGTTCCTGCTTCTAATTCACTGCGATGAGAGTTTTCAAATATTCAAGTAAATAAGCATTGGTACAACTATCATAACATATGAACAATCAATGTAGCATAAATATAACAAATACAACACATCTATATCAACCAATTTGGGATTAATGTCAAAAAATGGCCTAAATCTAGTGATTTTTAGAAAATAGTACGTTCATAATAACATATGTAATATCCGATTTAAAACCATTTTAAAACACTTTAAAATTCTTTTATAAAGATCAAGTGTGGTTTTAAATACAGTAAAAATCATGCTTTAAAGTTGTAAATCATTTAAAATGCCGATTTTATACTATACTAACAATCATAGCATGGTGAGAGGCAATATCTCTTATCTAAAAAAAACTGTCAAATCCTATGCCAAGCGATAAAGGCTTCCAATATAAGCATAATGCAAGAAACCTCATCTAAATCGGACCTCGTACGTAAAAGATATAGACAACATAAGAAATCGGTTTATATAAATAAATAAATAACATGATTAACCTAACTAAGTTTAATTAATTATTTTTATAATTTAATCATTACCTTTCATAATTGCATTTCTCTCTCCTCAAATACATTGCAGTACTAAGCTCCTTCTTCAATCCTCCATTCATGCACACAAACCCACTACACATGCACTTGCCCATCGCTGCAGCACTGCATCAACCGCCACCTGAAGTCGCCCCACCTCGCCTGACACTACACCGCCACTTCCGATCAACCGTGGCCAGCCAACCCATGATCCTCTATTTCATCATTTTTTCATTTCTTCTTGCGTAAGAACCTCCCTTATGCACGCATGCCAGCAGCTCATGCCACCACTTCCTGCACCACCACTACCACACCATAGATCCCCTCCATTGACGACCCAGCCACCTACAATGGCAAAAAATGTGGCCAAATCCACTTTCTTTCACTTACTTTTCAACCTCTCTACCACTACCATAGTCTCCTACGGCTCAATCGACCTTTGTTTTCAAACTCTTCTTGCCAAGAAGAACAAATGGTTCTTCAACTATGCAGCTCGTACACTTTTTCTTAATCTAGGGATGTTTTCCATTTGACCAAATCCTCCGATGCACCATTGCATGTATATCGATGTAATGTATATAACTGCCGAAAATGCCCAAAAAAATAAATCAGGTTCAAGATCTTCCAATAAAATTATTAAGGGTCAAAGATATCACTACACAACATTACCCAATGTTATAGCATCATATGACCCAAATATGAATTTAAAAATAATATTTTACGATTCTTCGATATGTAAAATACGTATCATTTCAAGAGATGGGGGTATTGGGAGGACGCTGTAAAATTCATAGTTGAAATTTGTATTTGTATTTGAATTTGAAGTCTTTGAATATGTAGTAATTGTTCGAATTTTTATTTGGATTTGAAGTAGAATTTGAATTTGGCTTTACATTATTAATTTTGAAATATTAACTAGTTTATTAAATGTAAATTTTATTATTAATAATAACTAATTACTAATATTAATTATTTAACTATTTAAATTTAATCATTAGTTATTTACTACAAAATAAAAATAAATTATTTTTTGCCTATAAATACGACAACCTCTAATCAAATTTATTCATCAACGCACCCTTAAATCATTTTTTTGCTTCCAGAAGATGAGCAGTTTTAACGATTCACGGCTTATCCTAAATTTTTATTATTAAATAGCTCTAAACCCCTCAATTGCTCTAATAGCTCGTCCTAATTTTATATTATTAAATAATTTTCTTTGAGTTTGACATTAAAATATTATATATCTCTCATTTAAGTTTTAAACGGCTTTTGGAAAACCACTTAAACACTAAATCGTTTAGTGTATTTTACATCAAAATAAAATTATTTATCCTAAATGGTTTTTAGATTCTCTTTTAGACCTTTAAGGAATCCACACCTATAAAATGGGAATTACTCCCACTTTCTCTTCTTTCTCATTCTCAAATTTCGGCTGTTGGTGCACGGAGAAAGAAAATAAAGAAGAAATCGCTCCAATTTTTGTGGTGGATTCGTGATTTATTTGGCATTTTAAATGTCAGATAAAAATAAACCTCCCGGATTGCAATTCATGTGATGCAATTGCATAAGTTGAACCGTAAGTTTATCTAGCATTTTTTAACATTGAATAAACTTGTATTTTCTCCCCTCTTCTTTTTCTTTCCCTGCATTATTTCATCCTTTATTTTTTTAAACTCATATTATCCCAATTTAAAATAAATCTCTATTGCCTCATATATGCTCTAAATTTAGAATGAAAAATGGCCAAAATAAGAAGAGTTTTGTATAGTATATGAGGCAGTGATGGTAGGAGATCAACGTAGAATGTTGAATAAGACAGTGCCCACTATTCTTAATATAAAATTAGAGTCAAACATTGTATATGCTTACACACTAATCTCAGATGTTAAGATTAGCAGTGCTTTGTGTGAATAATTTAAAAACTAAAGGTATAAACACAGGGGATAACCTCACAATAAACCAATATGAATAAATATCTAGATATAGAACATTGCATATAATAATTAATATTACAACTAGTTCATTTAACATTCAACCACATCCACAATTACATCAAAACTTATTCAATATGTTGAACATCCATAATAGCTCTAAATAAATATATAAAAGTCATACAACATGTAAGGATAAATAAGAAACTTAACCTCTTTCATCCTTGTTACCCCTATCTACAAACCTATTGAATATATATGTAGATATACGATGTATATAATAGTATAAAACAAAAAAGGAGAAAAGGCAATCAACTAGTTTGGACTATATCATAACTCTATGCACCCAACCCTACTTAAGGATTCTGGTGGCTATTATGGAGAAAAATACTACCTACGTACCCTTTCAGCATCAGCCCCTCATAGTTTGTTCCAAACACGAAGCTACTCTTTGTTGGTACCTTAGGTATTGGTTTTGATGATAACACCTATAAACATTATATAAAATATAGATACTAATATTTTATCAAGTTATATATAGTATATAGGACGTGATATTAGACATGTATTTATTAAAAAGACTTTATAGTATCAAGAGTAGATTTAAGGTGCTGATATAGAGTTTTAAAAGTTTAAGAATGAAGACTCGTGAGTATTGAATAGTTCAAGATTTCAAGATATTCTAGATAATTTATAGAGTCATATAATTTATGTTAAAACCTTGATAGCACTTTCCTGACCTCTCTTTCCTTCTCTAATTTTGTTTTAAATTGTTTTTTTAAATATCCTTGCTTTGAAATATTATTTTTAAAATATTTCTTAAAATGATTGTCAATCTCTTGTACTTATAAGAATATTATTTTAGTCTTTTTAAGTTTATATATATATTGAATTTTTGTTTATACTTTAATAAATTATTACTATATTGATTTTATATATTATTTACATTATACTAAATACTCTTATTAAATCTTTCAAAATTATTTTATAAAGTTTTGTTAAGTTATATTTTGACTAAAATGTGTATAAACAATATTTAAATAATTCTACAAAGTATCAAATTATTTTACAAAGCAACGAATTTTCAAAATAATATTTTTAAAGTGTTTTTCAATTTCGTGAAGAGTATGTCAACATACTTTATCTATATATGTCGACATAGTAGACGTAATTTACAATTTTCAAATTTGAATGGAAGTGTCTTTTCGTTGTATCTCTTCACGAATGGACATGGCCGTTGTTTCCCTATATATACACCTGATATCTAAATGAATATTGAACAACTACTTTCTAATTCTTCTCTCTCCTTTTCACTCTCTTTATTTCTAAATCGAAATGCACCTAAACTTTGTCGAATTTCAACTAAAATCAAATTCAATCATCACTAGTTTGATTCTCCTTCATCTACTCTCTAATTTCTCTCATCTCTCTCACTCAAACCAAGGTCAAAGTGATATTCAAGAGTTATAGGGTCAATTGTAATCAAGATCAAGGATTTGAGTCTATAAAACTCTATCAAATCATACTACTATACTTATGGGTGTGATAGTAGCCCGTAAAATCAATTTTGTGTGCGTAATAGCCCATAAATCTAGTGGGTCTGCTTGTAGCCTGAAAATCAAGCGACTATACCTAGAGGTTGGGATTCTGGAGGTTGTATCTCGTAGTCTTGAAATCGAGATTGAATTTACATTTAATAGTTGAAAAGAAATCCATACAAGAAATTATGTGGGACTGGATGTAGGACAACTCCAAACCAGCATAAAATCCTTGTGTGTTCTTTCCTTTTTACTTTTACCAAATTAACATTTATCTACATTTTGATTATGTGATTGTTAATTATATCATTTTGGGTAGAATCTTAATGAATTTGAATAGTATTCATATAATCCATTAAACACTATTCACTTCTTTAGTGTTAATTTAGCATTAAAATCCCTATTCCACTAACTCACATTTGGTATTAGAGCATTGGTTTTCAAATTATTCATAACCTGATTTTTAAAAAATTTCAATGACAATTTTTGATAACATTTTTATCACTATTTTTGAAAATATAATTTGTAAAATCTTCATAACGTTGTTTCATAAATTTGCATTTATTGATTATAAAAAATCACATAATCTTTTGAAAAGGTATGAATTGTAAGAACAGATTTGTGTATATGGTTTTGATGAACAGACACCTGATGATCAAACTCTACAGATCAAAAATGACAAATAAATATTGGATTGTGGATGCTCAAGACACATGACTAAGAATATGGAGATTTTAAAAGATATAGTTTACAAAGATGGTGAATCGTTAAATTTGTAGGCATCTCCAAAGGATGTGTGATTGGCATTGGCAATGTTGGTAATTCTAAAACTCTTACTATTTCTAATGTTTTGTTAGTTAGGAATTTAAAGCATAATCTGTTCAGTATTAGTCAATTGTGTGATAAGGGCTTCAAAATTAAATTCATAAAAGGTAATTGTCACATTGAAGATAATGAGCCAAACATTATCTTTGAAGGTATTATGAAACAAAAAAATCTATATATTAAGTATGAAAATCTCAAATAACAATTTCTGTCTTTTGGCTGAATCAAGTGATCCTTGGGTTTGGCATAAAAGATTTGGTCATTTGAATTTTAAACTAATGCCTAAAATTTCTAAAAATGATCTAATTAGATGTCTTCCCAAAATGAATTTTGAAGTTAATAATTTATACGATGCATGTCAATTAGGAAAACTTAGAAAAAAGTTCTTTTAAATCAAAAGATATGACGTCTACCTCTCAGCCCCTTGAACTTCTTCACTTAGATCATTTCGGTCCCTCACATATACAATCTATAAATCATAGTAGTTATGTATTTGTAATCGTAAATGATTATTATAGGTTTATCTGGATGATTTTATAATTGCAAATGAATTCAAAATCAAATACTAGTAAAATTAATACTATTCGGAGTGATTGCGGTGGAGAATTCGAAAACGAAAATTTTGAGAATTTTTGTAATAAGAAAGGTATAACTCATAATTTTCCATTTTCAAGAATACCACAACAAAATGGAATGGTAGAATGTAAAAATAGGATGATTCGGGAGTGTGCTAGAACTATGCTAAATGATAGTGATTTACCTAAAAAAATTGGGCAGAAACAATTGGTATTGTATGTTATATATTAAATAGAATTTTAATAAGACCATTATCTAAGAAAACACCATGTGAATTATTTTATAATAAAAAGCCTAAAGAATCGTACTTTAGAGTTTTTGGTAGTAAGTGTTTTATTTTAAATACTAAAGATAATTAGATAAACTTGATGCTAAATCAGATAACAAACTTTGTTGGATATTCAAATAGATGTAAAGCTTATAGAGTGTTCAATACTAGAACTAATACTATTGAAGAGATATTACATGTCTTATTTGATGAAAATTTTAAAGTTTATAGTCCAAATATTGATGATGAAGAAAACATTGATAGCCTAAACGAAATCAGTAATAATGAGATTACCGAAAACCAACAATAATAACAATTCAGAAAATTCACATCTTAATAAAAGAATAAGATACTTGAAGGACCATCCTATAGAAAATATACTTGGAAATATTGAATCTGTTGCTAAAACTAAAAATCAACTAAATTAAATGAGAACGTTGCTTTTATTTCAACTACTGAACTTAAACATCAATAGGAAGCATCGACTGATGATTCACGGATTCTTGCTATGCAAGAGCAACTGAATCAATTTATAAGAAATGATGTATGAGAATTAGTCCCAAGACCTGAGGATAAATCCATAATAGGAACTAAATGGGTACATAGAAACAAAATGAATAAATAAGGAGAGATTGTGAGAAATAAAGCTCGATTGGTTGCACAAAGTTATTTTCAATAAGTAGGAATAGATTTTGATGAAACATTTACACCCGTAGCCAGATTAAAAGCTATATGAATTTTATTTGCTTTCGCAAGTCATAATAATTTTATGTTATATCAAATGGATGTTAAAAGTGCATTTTTAAATGGTTTTATTAAAGAAGATGTATATGTAGAACAACCCCCATTTTTTGAAGATGAAAAACCACCTAATCATGTTTACAAATTAAAGAAGGCTTTGTATGATCTGAAATAAGCTCCAAGAGCTTGGTATGACAAACTTAAATCCTATTTGTTACTTGGCAAGTAGATAGTACACTTTTTGTTAAAAGAGATAAAAATGATATTCGGATAATATTAATATATACGTAGATGATATCATTTTTGGATCTTCCAATGATTAACTAAATAAGGAATTGTCAAAAATAATGACTAATGAACTTGAAATGAGTCATATGAGAGAATTAAATTATTTTCTAGGATTACAAATAAATAAACTAACTAATGAAATTTATATTAGTCGAGAAAAATATGCTAAAGATTTTGTTAAGGAATTTGGTATTTCAAATAACAGTGGTAAACCAACTCCCATAGTGACTAAAGAAAAATTAAATAAAGAAGAAAATTCAAAAAATGTAGATCAAGAATTATATAGAGGAATGATTGGATCACTACTCTATATAATGTTAGTAGACTTGATATAATACATTGTGTTTGTATCTATGCAAGATCAATCTCAACCTAAAGAAACTCATTTAAAATCCGTAAAACAAATTTTGAGATATGTAAACAACATATTGGACTATGGACTCTTTTTCCTAAAAGAAGACTCCTATGAATTAATTTCATATAGTGATGCTGACTATGCTGGTTGCAAATTGGAACAAAAAAGGTCAAGTGAAACTTGCCACTTTTTGGGGCATTCTCTAGTTTTTTGGCCTAGTAAGAAGCAAAACTCTGTATCTCTATCTATGATGGAAGTAGAATATATTTCAACAGCATTAGCCTATTCACAGGTTATCTATATGCAACAAACATTGAAAGATTTTGGTTTAAATTTTACTAGTTCACCAATATACTATGATAATACAAGTGCGATCAATCTATCTAAAAATCCAACTCATCATGTTAAAACTAAACATATTGGTATAAGACACAATTTTCTAAGAGATAATGTAAACAAAGAAATAATACCACTTGAATTTATGAACATTAAAAATCAAATAGCTGATATATTAACAAAACCATTGAATCAAACATCTTTTACCGAGTTAAGAAGAGAGTTAGGAATTTGTTCTTTAACGAAAATATAGAAATAATGAAGTAAAAATTAAAAAATATAAAGAAAAGCAAAACAATCAAAATTATAACATATATGTCGACATATCCTATCCCCCTATGTAAAAATATAGCAGTAATTGCTCTTTTTTTAATTTCCATATAGAGTTCAAATTGGTGGTTATATAATAACCGAATTTCGACTTCCTTCTTCATTTCTTTGTATTCTCTTTGTTTTAAACTTCTGAAACAAATAAACCATGGCCTCCTCTAATCCTAAACATTCTAGAGAAGAGAACTTATCGTTTTCCTTCCCTTCTCCTACCCAAGGCCCCTTCCAGAAAACTACAATGGCCAAAATTATTAAATTGGAAGGAGAAATAAAGAATGTTCTGGAGATGTTGACTGAAATACAAGTTGTATAGCTTCGTATGTCCAAAGAACATGAGAAACAAAGTAAAATTCTTTGCAATTTGCAAAAATATCTATTGGATAATCCTACGAATCCAATAGTTATTGAAGATGATTCTGCAAATTCATAACCCCATTCAAGGCAGCGACGACGAGGAAAAAGCGGAAGAAGTAGAAGACATGATGGAAGATGATGAAGTCCGATGCGTCAGAGAAGTATGTTTCAATCTAGATGAAAATCTCGTCGAACAAAAAGGGAACTGTTATCCCACCTTTTGGTCAAGGCCGGGGTATCAATAAACTGGTTGGAAAGGACGGATATCAGGGTTGGAGATCGACTGAAAATAGGCTATGTCGATGTCGTCAAAATTTGACCGAGCTCCAATCAAGATGTGATCGATTGGGAATGATGAACAAGGCTAGGAAAGGCTACGTTTCAAATTTCAAGTCAATCGGCGTTCATAAGCTCAAGATACGATCGATGCAAATTAAACAACATTCTTATTCATATCCATCACGTTCGTATCAATCCAAATAACTTAACTTTGTATCCATCAGGGTTGGTCTTGTTCGTATTCATAAAGGAATTCTTTTTCGTATCCGTCAACTCCATCATGCCCATTAGGTTTTCATTCATCCTCTTCGTATCGATTGGACGACTGCATCTCTCAGACCGATTAAGGTCGTTCACTTCGTATCGATATATGCACATTAGTATATGATATGTTTCGTATCGATTGACCAAATCATCGATATGAAACCCAACCTTTCCTATCGATGCAAAGTAGCCCACAGCTAACTACTGCATATCGATCGTATGGATGTATATTTCATATTGATCACCCAAATGATCGATACGAAACTATCATTTTCCATCGATACGAAGCCGACACCATTTGATCGATATGAAGAGTGCATGCCAGTATTGACATGAGGAATATAGCCAAAATGATGGATACGAAGAAGGCATGTTTAATGGATACGAAGGCGTGTGCTTTCGGGTGCTCAAGGATCGATACGAACAATGACATAGGACCGACACGAATAGGACAGCAGGTATATGTTGATCGATACGAAGGAGGGTTGGTCGATGGATACGAATAGCGCATGCCGATGGATACGAATGGGATGCAAATAAGTGGATGACTAGTCGAATGGCATGAAAGGTGGATCTTTCCTGGATCTTCGAGACACATCATCAATGTGAAATGTATCGATAAGAAGAAAGGCGAGTGCGAAGCTTTAAATCAATACGAACGCGACGACCGACTTAGGAACACAAACTTGCATCGATCATAACTCACAATCTATAAATCTAAATGCTATGAAATTTCCAGAGGAGCTTCCTGCTGCACTCAAGAACCTCCATGATTGATCTCAGCCTGATTGGACCACTGTCGGATCTATACGAATGGAACATGCATCGATCTCAAATCGCCCTGGATCGATCTGGTGGGCCCACTTGCACAAGAGAAGAGGTATTCCAGGTTTTGGGGGTAGATATTTTTGGATCTACACCTATAAATAAGAGTCCTATGGCAACTAAAAAGGGGATCTTCTTCTTCTCACCTCAGCGAAGCTCTGCCATTTTGCTATTGATTTTCGAAAGGCTTGTAACTATAACTACAATATAAAAGGAATAAAAGGATTGATTCAAAGTGGACGTAGGCCGGATTGCCAAACCACTATAAACCTTGTGTTCCTTTCTGCTTTCTTCCATTTTAAGTTTGCCGTTTCTTTATTTTTATTCTCTACTTTATCTGGATCTGAGATTTGTGTTTGAATATTATGGGTCTGTGTGTAAACATCGGTGCTTTCACGGCTTTTGGGGTTTGTGACCAATTTTGGCGCAAACATTTTGTTGCTTTCGCCGAAAAGACTAGTATCCGATATCCTGGATTCAGAATTTAGATTTTGAATGATAAAGGAACAGATTTAAAATGGACCTTTGTTAGGCAATCATCTAGAAGACAAAGGAATGAAAGGAGTCAGCATGAAGGGAGTTAGGAGTCTTCCTCGGAAGCGAATCAGGCATCGATCCTTATCACCAAAGATGAGATGGAAACGATGCTCAAGAGACAAGAGGAGATGATGCAGAACCTACTTGAACAAGTTGGAGTGCAGAATCAAGTTAACGCAACTACATGAGATGTTGGAGATAGGGATCGGAAGCATGGAGTAACCAGAGTTCAGAATGGAGCAGGACCATCCGGCGCAACACCAGAACTAGGGGCACTCGCCCGGAGCATGATCCAATCCCGGGAAGAGTACCAAGTGGAGTCGAGCAACATGACACTGATAGAGGAATGAATGCTCGTCCAGGAGAGCAGATTCCAGGATTCCCTGGTGAACTCGGGGGGCAGATCGAAGGCAACAGACGAGGACTGCAACTTGGTGACAGCGATGGATTGGTAGAGATGGTTAGGCGAGCCATGAGAGGCGGATTAGTGAGTAGAGACTTAGCGGATGTGAATAGGAGTCCTTTTGCTCTCATGATCAGGCAAGCTAGGAACCCGCCAAATTTCAAATTACCGACACTAGAGATGTATAACGGGAGAACAGATCCTACTGTTCACTTGATAAGGTACATGAGGCATATGGAAGTGCTGGGGGCTTCGAAGGAGGTCAGGGCACGATGCTTCTCTTTGTGTTTGACAAATATTGCAGCATTATGGTTCAGGCAGTTGGAAAGTGGCTCTATTGACACATGGACAGAGTTAATTGAAAGGTTTATGAAGTAGTTTCGGGTCCACATAGTCAGAGCCAAGAACACGATGACTTTGACATCGATAAGACAATGAAAGGGAGAGTCGCTCAAGGATTTATTAACCAGATTCAATGCGGCAGTGGCTTTGGTGGATCGACCTGATCTGTTGATGGTTTTGATGGCTGCAGTTTTGGGAACTATAGATAATTTAGATTTTAAGATATCATTGGAACGGGACCCACCGAGGGATCTTGGGGAGTTCTACCATGAGGCGAAAAGTTTTCGGAGGCAAGAAGACACATAGGCTGAGAGAGAAGGGAGAGAGGCTAAAGCTTATGCAGTAAAGGGTGGAGGTCCACCTAGGGAGAACCCAATCAAAGATGATAAAGGAAAAAGGAAAATGAATGACAATGTAGCACTTTGAAAAGGCCACGAAGGGAGTCAGAGTTTTCTTCTTACACGGATCTACCTAAAACTCTAGAAAGGATTTACTTGGATACTCGAGAGCGCCTCCATTATCGAAAGCTGACATCGGGAAAGCATAGCATTTTCCATGAGCTGAACGGGCACAACACGAATGACTACAGACATTTGAAGGATATCGTTGTGAAGCATATAAGGAATGGTCATCTGCGATAATATATAAGGAATCAAGCTGTGGCAGTGGAACAGGAGCGACCACCGCCCACCACGAACAAGGATGGCACTGGATCTAGGAATCGCCGGCTCGTCGTCAACTAAATATATTTATGGTATTGAATAAGTAGTAGTGCTTAAAGTAATAGGCTGGATCGCTTACACATGTATGGGATCGAGGATGGTCCCTAGGCATGCTCCGAGACGATGACAAACCATATTGCTCGAGTATATGAAATCCTATTTCTTTCTATTTTCCTACAAACTTTGGTTCTTTCTTTGGTTGCACGGACATTTATTTAGTTTTCCCTATTTGTTAGGACTTTCAATTTATTAACTGGATTCTGTAACAAGTGGATTTGGATTAATGTAATAAATAATACAGGTCTTGCGATTATGGTCCCAACCAGAGAGACGGGGCAGTAATCGCAAATAACGAGTCCCTTCGTCGGAGAGCGATGGAATGGACTAAAATAGAATATAAAAGTCCTTGGTCGGAGAGCCGAGGCCGGAGAATATAAAAGTCCTCGGCCGGAGAGCCGAGGTTGGAGAATATAAAAGTCCTTGGCCGGAGAGCCGAGGTTGGAGAATATAAAAGTCCTTGGCCGAAGAGCCAAGGTTGGAGAATATAAAGTCCTTGGCCGGAGAGCCGATGCCCGAGAATATAAAAGTCCTTGGCCGAAGAGCCGAGTCCGAAGAATATAAAAGTTCTTGGCTGGAGAATATACAAAGTCCTTAGCCGAAGAGTCGAGGCCGGAGAGCATAAAAGCCCACGACCGGAGAGTCGGGGTCGGAATAGGATAATGCGACCCAGAGAGGTCCTAGATTCGGATTTCGGCTTGGGATAAATGGGCCTGGCAAGGTCCTGGATTTGGAAAAGATCCCGGAGCGGTCCCGAATTTGGATATCAACCCAGAAAGGTTATGGATTTAGTTGTTGGTCATTAGATAGATTAAAGCACGGTTGATGGATTCAAGTAGCTACGGAATTGGCTAAGGATGTTGTTACAGGACTTCGAATTAGACATCGACTTGGAGCAGTCGTGGACTTGGATATAGCTTTGGCACTTTGATAGGATGGCTTAGTAATAAATTAGATTCTGGAGCAAATGGAATGGCTATGGATGGAATATGGACTTCGGATGTCGAAATCGGGGCTTTTTAAAACACACCTTCTTACCACAAGGCATGTTTTAAGGGGCAAATGTTATCCCACCTTTTGGTCAAGGCCCGGATATCAACAAATTGGCTGGAAAGGACAGACATCAGGATTGGAGATCGATTGGAAACAAGGCTACGATCGATGTCGTCAAAATTTGACAAAGCTCCAATCAAGATGGAATCGATTGGGAATGACAGACAAGGCTAGGTAAGGCTACGTTTCAAATTTCAAGTCAATCCACATTTGTTTGCTCAAGATATGATCGATGCAAATTAAACAGCATTCTCATTCGTATCCATCACGTTCGTATCAATCTAAGTAACTTCACTTCGTATCCATCAGGGTTGGTCTTATTCATATCCATAAAGGAAGTATTTTTCGTATCCGTCAACTCCATCATGCCCATTAGGTTTTCACTCGTCCTCTTCATATTTATTAGATGACTGCATCTCTCAGATCGATTAAGGTCGTTCACTTCGTATCGATATATAACATTAGCACCAAAATTGGTCACTAACACCCTTAAGAGAGATTATGCAGAGAGATTAATGAAGAAAGTAAATGTAAACAGTGACAGAATGCTATATGCAGAAAATAAGAACACCAGATTTATAGTGGTTCGGCGTAATTGCCTACGTCCACTTTGAGGTTAATCTTTATTGCTTTACTTATCAACTGGTTACAGATACGATCCATACAACAACTATTTGATTACAATTGTTAAGCAAAGTAGACAAGTCTTGAATGAGTCTTGAATGCGGCAGAGTCTCCCCTGCGTTCTCAAAATTAAGGTCCCTTTCACTGTGCCCCTGCCTCTCTATTTATAAACGAAGATGGGTTGGACTTCCTTGGTGGGCCTAGTAGTTAGACAGTTCGGCCCAAAATGAGTGAACTCTGTGTGTCGAACCAAAAATGCCGATCGGAAAATGCCGAGCGCTTCCTTAATGCCAAACGAGGCGATGTGTTGAGTGAAGAGTGCAAGCTGAACGAGAACCGATGCTGATCGAGGGGAGATGCCGAACGAGGCCGGAATGCCGAACGAGCTTCATGCTGGTCGAGATTGAATGCCGAACGACTCTGACATGTCAAACGATCCTCAGTGCGGAACGAGGTCTAGATGCCGAGTAGTGTGGAATGCCGAACGATTCTGACATGCCAAACGGCCCTCAATGCCGAACGAGGTCTGGATGCCGAGCAATGTGAAATGCCGGTCGAGATTGAATGCGGAACGACTCCGACATGCCGAATGGCCCTCAATGCCGAACGAGGTCTAGATGCCGAGCAGTGTGGAATGCCGGACGACTCTGACATGCCGAACGACCCTCAATGCCGAATGAGGTCTGGATGCCGAGAAATGTGGAATGCCGAACGACTCTGTCATGCCGGACGGCCCTCAATGCCAAACAATATACAATATCAAACGACTCTCAATGCCGAACGACCATAGATGCCGAACGGCCTGGTTGTGCCGAATGGGGAAAGATGACGAACGAAGTCTCTTCATCAAGTCTTTGGTTGCCGGTCAAGCCGTTGGGAACAGTTGTCCCCCCAAAGTGTATTATGTGGATAAACATGATACGCTTTGAGTCACGAGTCCTCCATGTTTTGCTTCAAGCCCAAGTTTCGTTTCCTCGATGGTACTTTCTCTTAAATGCCGAACGAGTCAGTGTATGCCGAACGACATGCCGATGCCAAATGTCATATAAATGCCAAATGATTTAGTTGATGCCGAGCGAGGGATGCGCGCTGACCGGTTCTACCGGTCATTGTCCCTTCGACTTCCTTTCTTCCCCCTATAAAGGTCGGCACTTCACTTCTTCTTCTCTTTTTCATTTTTACCTCCGCTATCCTATTCACGAACATTGCTTTTTAACAAACTCCAAATAATTAACCACTCTTCCCTCCTCAAACATCATACATTACCTCACTCCTTTCCCAAATCAATCGAAACTAATTAAAACCGCTCTCCTTACTTCTGAATCCCCCAAGTTTTCGAGCCGTTTACTGGGTAATGACCTCTCTCTTTGAACTCTACCCTTGGCTAATAAACTTAGCACGAGATTCAAGTTCATGAATCTCTGTAGAAACGTGGCCAGTAGGTATCACATGGATGAGGGAATCAGATCATGATTAGGATATGTTTTAAAGCTAGGCAGTGTGGGAAAAAAGGAGAGGTTAGAGGCATGCGAAGGAGCGAAAAACAGAGGAGGAGTAGGAATTGGTTAGAATGCTGATCGGCTCGGTATGACCTGCCGAAGGACTTGACCATGTCGTTCGGTAGGGATGGAGGAAAAGAATAAAATTGTTATTAAGGACGGAGTGCCGAATGTTGTAGCTCGGCGTAACTTTGGTTCGTCATGATTCGCCGTATGCCGAACAGTGGAGTGGATAAGTGGAAGGGTGTCGTTGTTGAGAGTAGAATGCCGAGCGATGCGGCTCGGCATGTAATGGTTCGGCATGACTCCTTTATGCCGAACGACGAAGACGACAAATGGAAGCATGGGATGCCGAGCAATGGACTTGGGACAGATGGTACTTAGGCTGGGCTGGGTTGAGGCCGAGCAACATTTAGGCCGAGCGGCATTTAGGTCGAACAACATTTATGCCGAGCTGCATTTAAGCCGAACGACATTTATGCTAGGCGGCATTTAGGCCGAGCGGGTTTTAGGCCATGTGTTTTAAGTGTCGCTCAGCCTTGACCTTTGATGAATAGATAACAACAGTCGAAATCATTCCAACTTGTACATAACCTTCGTTGAATTCACTTATTTCCCATGCTTAATCATATGACAAAAACAAGGACAAGGATTTAAGCAAACCAGCATATCGAACTAAACCGGACTGATAACGCCCCAGTTTCAACAATCATAAGTCTGAATTTAAATCGATAAGAACAGATAATAGCCTTCAACATATAGTGCCAATGTCCGAGTCCAAAATCGAAAACATCATAAGACAGGCTTTCGGAGACGGTCAGCGATGTCGGTCTTCGAAGATGACAGTTCAAAGCTTAACTTTATATCATCAACTCTGTGACTTTTAATTTCTCAGCACTTATATTTGAATGATCGCACTAATTCACACACCACACGGGGGGAATATTTATGTTGTTAAGTCTAACGTCGACTATTTTTCAAGTATAGTTCAAACAGGTGCTCTGTTAGATTCAATCTTCATTAGAGATGTCTTGGAAATCTAGCTCTGCTACGATCTCAGATAGACCTGAGCCATCCTATCGACAAGAAGTTGTAGATACTTCTCGTCCATCAACTACCCCTGCTCAAGACTTTCTGAACCCTGCGACTACATTTGTCGACTTGGCTCCCGACGCTTTGGAGGCAACAAATTTTCTAGATGACCCAATCGATTCTCAGGCTTCAAAAATTAACGAAAGTACGCTCCGTCGGATCTGCTCTGTCCATGGAATCCCCTTTGACGATGTATTAGTTCCATCGGGGCATGATCGTCCACACTTTCCCCCAGTCGGATACACAACTTGCAACAAATTCATGTGCTGTGTTGTTAGCGTGCCACCGTTCAACTCATTCCTTCGAGATGTGTTGCAGTATGTCGACATCGCTCCGTTGCAACTGTATCCGAACAGCCACGAATTCACCTACGACACTTGTATCCTCTTCATGAGTGTCCTCTCTAGGCTTCTGACTCTGGGCGATATCCGATAAATATATTGCATCAAGAGAAGGAAGGATAGCCCATCTTTCATATTTTTCGAGCCGCATAACAAATGCAAAATTCTGACTGGGTATGGAGTAAATTTTCCTAGTACAAGCAAGAATGGTTTTATGTGCGCTGTCCTCTCGGTTTTACGAGGAGATGGGTGGAAGGAAGTAAGTCTTTTTCCTGGATCGATACTCATGTTTGATCAAAGATATACCTTTTCTAACTCTCCTCCATCTTTTCAGGTATTAATCCATTTCCCGAGATCCTCGGATATTCTGAAGCCGTAGAAGCTATTCGAGCCATTCCCACCGAAGAATGGGATATCAGAACTCTCATTTCAAATGAGATGCTTACAAAGTTTGGGATGTTAGCAGAAGGTCACCGGATAAGCCTCCCTTAGGGCGTTACCATACTCAGGCCTGCTTTTGGCAAAGGGAAAAAGCAAGCTGAATCTTCAGCACGTAACGCCCCTGATAGACTAGAAGAGGGGGAAATTAAGGAAACTGAAATGCCTGAGGCACAAGCTGAGAATGTTAGTCCCGCTCGGGATCCGATAGTCGAAGTACACGACGTCGAGACGTCGCCTTCCCCTTCAAAGGGGAAGAAAATACTAATATATAGGCTGAGGAAGAAAACAGTCGGTGGAACTTCTAGAGTTACTCTCGTTGCCATGGAGAAAGATGCCTCCTCACAGCATTTAGAAAGTTTCCTAAAAGGTCTGTCGTACCTTTCCATACCTGATGATCTACTCAACTACGACTTTGACGATCTAGAGGCCCTTAAGCTTCATTCGCCCACGAGAGGCGATGCAAGCGTTCAAGCCCAAAATCAGGGAGAAAAAACTCTTATTAGCAAAGAAACTGGTCCGTCGGGGGAAACACTAGGACCCACACAAACGCATGCACTTCATCCTTTACTTAAATTTTCGTTGTCACCCTATTCTTTGCTAACTCATCTTACTTAAACTTTGTGTAGGTGACATGGGGCGCACGCATGGACTTGACCGCCTTCGCGGTTCATCGATATTTTATCAGTCAGTACGGGATTCAGGTTCTGGAAGACGCCGAGATAGGGACAACGACGGCGATAGGGATTATCATTCCCGAGATTCATCATCTCGGAAGAAATCTTATTATCAGCCCAAATACCATCATAATCCCCTTTCTCACTCGGAGCACGGCAGAGATAAGCACGACCATAAGGGGTCGCAATCTGATGTCCCTCGTGATCAAAACTCCGATTCTTCTACCACACGACTATCCCGGGATCCTTACAAGAGAACTGAACTTTCGAATCCATCTCCTCCTATTCCCGTAACAGATCCAACGATATCGGAGAGACTGACTGAGCTCAAGGCTAAATTCTCAAAAATCTGCTTTGATGGCCTAAAATTCCTCCGGGCGATCCATCATATTCCGGGACATGTCAAACAGAGCGCTATCGCCTGCAACAACGACGTCTATGTTCAACATGACACGTTCGTTAATCTTGCTGAGAAAGTGTCAGAAGTCTCCATAGAGCGCCAGCATGAGATCGATTTCCTGAAGCTTAAGGCCATCCATGACAAAGATATTATTAAAGCTCAGGATGAAGAGTTTGCTTCTTACGAGTCTCAGCTAGAAGCCGCCCAACAGAGCGCCAAAGATACTGCCGAAGCCATAACTCGTCTGGAATCAACCCATAAAAAAGAAATCGACGAGGCGGTCCTGCATTGTGGGGCTCTAGCTTTGGAGAAAGACTCAGTGCAGAAGGAGAGGAATGCCTTTGCCCTTCGAGTTAAGGAGCTGGAGGAGCAACTCCGCAAAGAAAAAGAGGAGAAGACCTCTGCCCAAGAAGAGTCGCAATGATATTGCGATGAGATTGCTGCCACACGACTTCTGAAGGCGAAGCTTAAGGATGAACTTTTTAAGGTTGAGATGCTAAAGAATGAAGCCCGTGAAGAGGGCAAGAAAATAACGTCTGCAGAGGTCGACTCTCGCCTTGAGGCGGCTAAAGAAGCAGGTAGGGAGGATGTCAAAAGCATGTTCGACCCACTAATTGCAAAGTTCAATACCCGCGTCCTCATGCACCGAGAATTAACTTTTTTGGGTGAGGGCTACCTCAAATCTTTAGCAGAGGCATGGGAGAACTTAATAGAAATCAGGAAGGCTGAATATGGTACCAAGGAGGTTGATGAAGGAGCTTTGATAAAAGAATTTATTAAGGGAAACGAGCCATTGGACCTGTCTGCAGCAAAATCTCTTTACTGCAAAAGGCTCCCTCTCAACGAAAGGGATTATTGCCGGTCCATCCGAGATCGAGTCTCAAGCTCATGCGCCCACTCAGCCGGCCGATCGGCCGATACTTGATCCCTTTGAGCAGCATGTTGGTTATGATCCGGAGGATCGCGGCATCGGCGTTCACATTTTGTCTCCTATTCCAGAGGGTTAGACCCCTCTGACGGCTACAGAGCCAGCCAAAACCTGGTAGATAACTCTTCACTTTAACATTCCGAAAGTCGTCGTTTTCCACCAGGAGCTATTGTATTCTAATGCTTGTTTTTCATGATTTTGTGCAGGTCGTTCTGATCCTGAGCCCACTCCAAGGAGTGATGTCGCCAAGGAGGTGAAGGAAAAGACTAGTGAGGCCACTCACGCAGGAGAGGCTCCCGGTCTAGATGCTGAGGTGATCGGAGCGCTTGATGAGGATAAGTCCGAGACTTCCTCTCCCATCGATGGGAGTTATGAAATCGAAATTACAGGTGCATCGGAACACACATCTAAACTAAGCAAGAAGGAGCAGCTTAAGTAGGAGAAGAAAAGGACTGTCGAGATCAAAGTTAAGCCTCAAGCTATGGACCTGGACGATCCTTCGAGTAAGCCATTGAAAGTCATCCTTCCTGGCGGGTTCAAGCCCATGGAAGTTTCCTGTACTTCTTCAGTTGTCACTCCGCCGTTAAAGAAAGTTATCAAGGGCAAATGCACGAGAGAGGAATCGTCTGGAAAAAGGTCGAAGAAGTAGTCGTCGCTCTCGTTCAACGAGAGTTAGTTTAGATTATGTAATTATTTTTATTTATTTTTGTAGTTCATGTAAATAAACTTTTGACTCCGAGCTTCGGAGGAGTTGTAATAGAAACTTATTTTTGATGAATAAAACTTAGTTCTTTTGCCTTTCAGAAGAGTTCTGCTGTTTGATTTTCTGTATAACCATGGTCAAAACCCAAGCTATTGTGAGTTACATGAACTTCTCGATTCATCTTAAAATAAATTGATAATTTTTTGGCATTGTTCATTCTTTATTCCACGCTCTGGGTACTTAGAATATTTTCCAATCCGTACGCCAAGGGTTCGATGATTGCAAGTCACTTGTATCCAGTCCACCCTCAGGGGACTTGGATGTTTAAATCGTTTATCCTCTAGTCGACGCTCGGGAGACTTAGAGTATTCCAGTCCACACTCCGAGGACTTGGAGGTTTTAAGTCGTTTATACTCTGGCCCACATTGCGGGGGCTCAGAGTACTCCAGTCCGCGCTCCGAGAACTTGGAGATTTTGAGTCATTTATACTCTGGTCCGCACTCTGTGGACTCAGAGTACTCCAGTCCACACTCTGAGGACTTGGAGATTATGAGTTGTTTATACTCTAATCCGCACTCTGAAACTCAGAGTTCTCCAGTCCGCATTGCGGGGACTTGGAGATTTTGAGTCGTTTATACTCTGGTCCACACTATGGGGACTCAGAGTACTCCAGTCTGCACTTTGAGGACTTGGAGATTTTGAGTCATTTATACTCTGGTCCGCACTCTGGAGACTCGGAGTACTACAGTCCGCACTCGGAGGACTTAGAGATTTTGAGTCGTTTATACTCTAGTCCGCACTCTGGGGACTCAGAATACTCCAGTCTGCACTCCGAGGACTTGGAGATTTTGAGCCATTTATACTCTGTTCTGCACTCTGGGGACTCAGGGTACTCTAGTCCGCACTATGGGGACTTGGAGATTTTGAGTTGTATATACTCTAGTCCGCACTCTGGGGACTCAGAGTACTCCAGTCCGCACTCCGAGGACTTGGAGATTTTGAGTCATTTATACTCTGGTCCGCACTCTAGGGACTCAAAGTACTACAGTCCACACTGGGGGCTTGGATATTTTGCCAAATCATCGATGTGAAACCCAACCTTTCCATCAATGCAAAGTATCCTACGGCTATCTACTTCGTATTGATCATGTGGGTGTATATTTCGTATCGATCACCCAGATGATCGATACGAAACTATCATTTTTCGTCGATACTAAGCCGACACCAGTCGATCGATACGAAGAGTGCATGCCAGTATCGATACGAGGAATATACCAAAATGATGGATACAAAGAAGGCAGGTTTGATGGATATGAAGGCATGTACTTTCGGGGTGCTCAAGGATCGATACGAACAACCGCATACGATCGATACGAACAGGAAAGCATGTGTATGTTGATTGATACAAAGGAGGTGTGGTCGATGGATATGAACAGTGCATGCCGATGGATACAAATGAGATGCAAATAAGTGGATGACCCATCATCGATGTGAACTGTATTGATATAAAGAAAGGAGAACACAAAGCTTTAGATCGATACAAACGCGACGGTCGACTTGGGAACACAAACTTTCATCGATCATAACTCACAATCTACAATTCCAAATGCTATGAAATTTTTAGAGGAGCTTCCTTATGCACCTGAGAACCTCCATGATCGATCTCAGCCCTATTGGACCACTTATGGATCGATAAGAATCGAATACGCATCGATCTCAAATCGCCCTGGATAAATCTTGTGGGCCCACTTTTTGCAAGAGAAGAGGTATTCCAGGTTTTGTGGGCGGATATTTTCGGATCTACACCTATAAATAGGAGTCCTATGGCAACTAAAATGGGGATCTTCTTCTTCTCTCCTTAGCGATGCTCTGTCATTATTTCTATTGATTTTCGAAAGGCTTATAACTGTAACTACAATATAAAAGGAACAAAAGGATTTATTCAAAGTGGTTGTAGGCCGGATTGCCGAACCACAATAAACCTTGTGTTTCTTTCTGCTTTCTTCCTTTTTAACTTTACTATCTCTTTATTTTTATTCTCTACTTTATCTGGATTAGAGATCTGTGTTTGAACATTGTGGATCTATGTGTAACACTGGTGCTTTCACGGCTTTCGGGGTTTGTGACCAATATTGGCGCAAACAGGAACCTTTGCCTTCATTATCCTTATTGTCATATTCACAACTCCTTGATCATTAGGAAATCATGTTAGGATGCTACTTGTCTTCATTAATTTGATTGTGTTTTGTGTATATTTAATTTAATTTAACATTTGTTTTACTTACTTATATGTACATTTTAAAATATGATTGGATTATGGTGTGGTATTGAATGAATATATAGATTGGTTTTGTTGCTACTAACGATTTGTTTTATCACTTATCATTTCCTATATATCATTCTTATCATCATTTCCATTTCATGATTACCTCATTTTCAATATCACTTATAATTCTTATATATATCAATTAGCCTTTTATTTAGGAAGAGTTAAAGTTAGTGTAAGAGTTAATGTTAGAGTTATAGTTTTAGGTGGATACTTTTGTTGATGATAAAGGGGAGGAATATATAAAATCTAAGCATAGATAAGGGGGAGTTTTGTAGCCCAATGGGAGTTATATTATATTTTATATACAGAGTTGTCATCATCAAAACGGGGAAGACTTTTAGCAACTTAGGTATTGGTTTTGATGATAAAAACTATAGACATTATATAAAAATAGATATTAATGTCTTATCAAGTTGTATATAGTATATAGTACATGATGTTAGACAAATGTTGATTAAGAATACTGTACAATATCAAGAGTAGATTCAAGATGCTGATATAGAGTTTCAAGGGTTGGAGAATGAAGACTCATGAGTATTAAAGAGTTCAAGATATTCCAAATAAGTATTAGAGTTGTAGAATTTATGTTAAAACCTTAATAATACTTTCCCGATCTCTTTCTCCTTTTCTAGTTTTGTTTCAAATTGTTTTTCAAATATCCTGGTTTTAAAATAATTTTTCAAAATATTTCTCAAAATGATTTTCAATCTCTTATAATATTATTTTAGTGTTTTTCAGTTTATATATATATATTGAATTTTTGTTTATAGTTTAATAACTTATAACTATATTGATTTTATATATATTATCTACATTATAATGAATACTCTTATTAAACATTCCAAAATCATTTGGTAAAGTTTTATTGACTTATATTTTTATTAAAAATGTTATAAACTGTATTTAATGAATCTACAAAGTATGAAATTATTTTACGAAGTAACGGGTTTTCAAAATAATGTTTTTAAAGTATTTTTCAATTTTGTGAAGATTATATCGGCATACTCTATCTATGCGTGTCAACATAGTAGCCGTAATTTTCAAAACTCAACTTTGAATGGAAGTGTCTTTTCATCGTATCTCTTTGCAAATGGACATGACCGTTGTTTCCTTATATATACCTGACTTCCAAACGAATTTTGAACAACTACTTTTTTATTCTTCTCTCCTCTTTTCACTCTCTTGCTTTCTAAATCAAAATATACACAAACTTTGCCGAAATTCAACTAGAATCAAATTCAGAAGTTTGATTATCCTTCATCTACCCTCTGATTTCTCTTATCTCTCTCACTCAAACCAAGATCAAAGTAATGTTCAAGAGTTATAAGATCAATTGTAATCAAGATCAAAGATCTGAGTCTGTAAAAGTCTATCAAATCATACTGCTATATTTGTGGGTATGACTGCTGCCCGTAAAATTAATTGGTTGTACTTAATAACCCGTAAACCCAGTGGGTGTGCTTGTAGCCTGGAAATTAGGTGACTTTACCCAAAGGTTGCGATTCTGGAGGGTGTGTCATGTAGCCTTGAAATTGAGATTGCATTTGCATTTACTAGTTGAAAAGAAATCCTTACAAGGAATTATGCGGGACTGGATATAAGGTAACTCCGAACTAGTATAAAATCCTAATGTGTCCTTTCCTTTTTACTATTGCCACATTTACTTTTATCTGCACTTTGATTCTGTGATAGTTTCTATGATTGTTAATTACATCATTCAAAGTAGAATATTAAAGAATTTGAAAAATATTCATATAATCCATTAAATATTATTCACCTCCACTCTAGTATTAATTTTGCCTTAAGATCCCTATTCCTCTTACTCACACTCGATGTTAGCATGCAATAATGTTTATTGTTTGTGCATCCTCATAATAATATAGGCACATTTATCATAACAACCATAATGTTATAATGGATAGAGAATAATACTTCAACACACAGGCACAACCAAATGTCATTCAATCCCTATTTCCAATAATGTCAATTTTTTTTTTAAATAGTACTGCTCAGCATATAGATGAACGCGTTGATCCTTTTATAATAATAATACCAGTCACACATCAAAAAGCAATACCAACTTTCAATAAAAACCACAATCTCACGTGCTAACAAATGGTATATACTAGCTACTATATACACACACATTAATAAATTGCAGAAGAAACTGTCTAAAAATGAGCTACCCACTCCCAAATATTAATCGCATCCCCAGTTGATAAATATAAAAAGGTATACCTCTATAAATAACAAATATCCTCCTAAATAGCATGTCTCGTAATGGTAAATACTAACCACACAAATGAACAATAATAAATGATAATACTTCATTCCTATTATAGTAGAACCATTCACTTTTACTTATTCAAATATCATCAGTTCAATTCAGATAATATAAATTACCTAATAGTTATTCACTGACTCAAAAATAATAATAAATTACTTCACATATCAGAAGCTCTCTTTATAGTTATTTACCCCACATAATAATATCTATTCACTTTGAATACTTTAAAAACATTGTATTAATGTTTTCTCCAAAACAATAGTAATTACTACAATACTTTCTTTTAAACCATATTGTTATTGTTTTTCCCAAAATAGTGACTTTTCCATAAAACCCCTTTTTATTTCATTTCAACCCATTTGGCTAAAATGGTAATAAAATCCAATGCTATTTTAGAAGTATATGATATCTCTCTTTTAAAATACATAAACGTTATTCTTGTCTGTCTTGAAAATAATAATAATTTAACTCAAAAATACTTCTAAAAATCTCTTTATTATTTCCCAAAATATCTCTTATCACTTTAAATAATAATATCCTTTTCCAATAAAACCTGTAAAAGCAGTCATTGTTACACCCGCATTTCCCAAGCCTTGTTGAAGGCGAAATGATGCAAGCACTAAAAAGAAAAAGGCTACTCTCATATAAAAGTTAGACTATAATGAGAAAGTAAAGAATAAGGAGAAGTCCAAAGAGTACCGCACTCAGAAATCTTAAGACAACAACAAAGATTCAAAGACTGCACTGGTTCGCCCAATGCTGGTATTACATTATGATACTGAGCCTGAAAACCAAAACTGGTCACATAGTGTAGGAAATAATCTGCAACCGTTATACACAGAACTATAGCATAACCCAGAGTTGACAACTAGATGGAAATATTGCACTACTACACAAAAAGCTGCAATAATAACGTTAGATTACAATATAGTTTCCTCCGAAAAGCTATTTGCAAATGGGAATGTGTTGCACTCATATATCAGTGTATAAAAATAATAGGTCCGTGTTGACAATCTTATATCTAAGTGATAAAGGGATGCACTAACCTTTTTGTTTGACGCTAAAGACGGAAGAACACCACAGTGCAATGACACAACTGGGCCAATAAAGAAGTGCGCCGCCATTAGAATAAACCAACAAAGAAATGTGTCGCCATCATAATAGGCCAACAAAGAAATGCACTACCATCATTATAGGCCAATAAAGAAGAGTGCGGCCATCAGGACATAACAAACACAGGTGTGCAAAGAGAGGGATAAACGAAGAGGACCGTGCTACAACCAAAAGGCTAAATAAACCCTAATGTTATTCTTAAAAGCTTATGCATTGCAAATACTTTCAAGTGCGGATCTGTACTATACTCATTGAGGACCCCCTAAGCAGTACCGCACGGAATCAAAAATATACCGAACACAGCGCACAAGGCTACCCACATAGTGCTCCAATGCAGATCCATACTTAAGTAGACAACAAAGGCGTAGGCTTCCTTAACCAGTAACCTGCTTAGTCCAACACCAAGAGCAGTTTAACACAAAATTGCAAAAGGTGACTACCCCTTCAAATGGCGACTCGACCTTTCTTACCTAGTAATTCAGGTTGACTTCAAATATCTCTACTCAAGGTTAGTACCATGCAAATGTGATATACTAAACAACATAATTCAGCCCCATAAGTATTAACAACATACAAGGTAGAACAAAGGCACAACCCCCTTATGGAAAAAATGATAAAGGTGGTGCAATTCACCTTGAAGAAAAAAGGGAAACAACTAGTCACACTCTCATTCATGCAAAGAGATAGTGCATATGCCATTCACTTCTCAAGGGCAGAACGATAGAGCTCACCCAAATTTAGAGTCTCCCGCCTTAATTTCAAGCTTTTCTGCTTCAATTTCGAATTTCCCGCTAAAGCCCAAAATTTATCCATCAAATCATGATTTCCCATCGAATAAATGTCAGTAATCCGTGCACATCAAATGAATTATACAAATGGATGACACATGGAATGATCCAAAGTCGAAAACTAGAGCAGGGGAAGATGGCTTGTGGCGATCCATATGCTTCTTTGTATTATACATAGGAAAAGAACTGTTGCAAGAACGGGAGCTTTTTCCCTATTTGATATTTTTTAAGGTATAATAATGAAAAATTTCGTACTCTTTGCCATTAATGCTTGTACGAGAAATATAAAGGGAGAAAATGACATTTCCTCCATGGATGTAGGATTCTTTAGCATCTGAATCATGCAAAATTCTCTCTATCTTTACCTATTTCTGCATTTTTATTTGCTTAAATTTCAATGTTAGATTCTTTGTTATCTTTTTTACCTGAATTAGATATCAATTTGTTTTGAGATTTTAATAAGCAGTTAAAGTGCAACTACTTGATTGTGTATGCTCCCAACAACATAATTACTATCTAAAATCAAATAAAATATTATTTAAGTTTGTTGATTCTAACTCATGGAAGTACGTCATAATTAATTTCGTGATCATCTAAGGTGTTGTGAGATCAAAACATCTCATCAATATTTTTCGCACTAGAAGGAGGGCTCAACCCCCGATTAACCTTTTCAAGCAACCTTACTCTTGTTTCCCTTTACCATAAATCCCATAGATCCTCCGCTCCCCCTGCACAAGAAAAGTTACACTTCTCTTTAAAAATGTCAAAGAAGCCACTCATAATTTTGAAGCCTCAAACTGAAACGGAATCTTCAACTGAGGCCTATATGGATCTGATCCTGGCTGCACTCCATTCCTTCACAAACCAAATAAACCAACGAATGGAAGGGCTAGAAAAGATACTGGCCCAATATGTTGCTCTTTGACCAAAATCTCCTCCCCATTCCACATCTCACCATCATCACTAGCCAACTGCACTAACCACACAACAGACAAGTGAAAATGGCACTCCTAGAAACATGAACGGTGATGTTGGCCAGAAAACTGATGTTAAACTAAACAGCAAAATCCAAGCTAACCCACAAATCAAATCAAAGACTTCTAATATAAACCTACTATTAGTGAAAAACCAGGTTCAGTCTGCCCTTGATGGTGATGCCATTTCACTATACGAAGGCAATTCGTCCTAGATCGACCAGAGGGAAGATGAAATCCGTCAAGTAAAAGCCTGTGTAGAGCAGTCGGCAATGATCTGCCAGCAAAGCATTTGAGAGAAAGTAGGAGAATAGGGTTCTTCTTCATTCAGTGAGACCATCATAGAGGTAGATTTATGTGACAATTTCAAAGCACCTTCAATTGACAAGTTCGATGGAAGTACCAATCCCGATGACCACATCTGCACTTTTGAGTATTACATGGACATTCCAAAGGTTGGAAGAATGGCCCAATGAAAGCTCTTCCCTATTTACTTAGCCGATGTAGCCTCCCGTTGGTTCAAAAGGTATGGACCAGGGGAGGTCCGACCTTGTAAATAACTATCCATAGATTTTCTAAGGCGATTTAATTCGAGGAGAGAAACTCGATGTGCACGTAAATATGCATATGTTTACATCCATATTTTATCTCCTTTTATTTAAATAAACATCATATTTGGGCATTTTAACATGTTAAAACCAAATTCAATTATTTTAAAACCATCATTTTTTCATCTTCATTCAGGGGCAAAATGGTCATTTTTGTGCATGTGTCAATTTAAGAATTTTTACTTGGAAATTTTTTATGATTTTTATAGGGTATTTTGATGCATATGGAAGTGGGATTCAGATGATATATGCATGCACAAGGAAATACCAAGGAATGAAGAGGAAATAATTCAAGTTCAAGATCAAGGAGGACCCCCACCCACTTACCTAAATGTACAATTAGGAGCTAATGAACAACTAAGCGGAGGTTAAAGCTTCATGCATATTAAATGATGGATTAATTAGTGGCTAATGGTTACTTGGTGGCCATACCTCATTAAGGCTATTTTGGGAAGCTCCCTAAAAATGGAATTAGAGTTTTATACATGTATAAATAACCCTCTTATGTACATGAACATATCTTCTACTCTTTCACATTAGTTAGGAAATTAAGAAAGCAAGTTGTAATAGCAATGTTTCATGAAATAAAAATGGCTTCCAAGCCTCTTCCTCTTTTCTTTTCTGAATGATTTTCTTTGCTTTTATGTTAATGTTTATTTTTATGCTCTCTTTCTTTTAATGTTCATGCTTAGATTTACATTATTACAAGTAATGTAGCTTTAATTTTTAAGCAAGTGGCTTAATAGTTAATCTCATTTCCTCCTTTATTTAGTTTCTATTTCTTTTGCTTTTAATGTTGAAAATTACATGTCTTGATATGATGACACAAATGAGTAGATAAACCCCTTCAATTTAGGGGTACTGAAGCTCTCAAATATTATGTAATTTCAATATTTCTATGATTTATGATCTCTTTTGTTTTGTGCCTCATGAGAGTGAATTTTGATGCAAGTTTATACAAGTGGGTTTGATAGCTTATGTTGGTTTTACAAATGAGCTATTCTTATTCAACATAAACACAATTTGCATCATCATTTTCTAATCCATTTTTGATTTTGAAAAGAAAGTAAAAACAAAATTTGATGATCTATCTTACTAATTACAATAGCAAATAGATCATACTTAAAATAGCTTTTGCTTTGGCTTCATTTTCATGAGAATTTGTAAGTGAATAATTGTTGTATTATATTCTGATTCTGAAGCAAGTTCAACATCTAGTAACATCATTTAACAAGCATGCAACTGTAGTTTTTAAATCAAAGGGAAAATTCCAGCAACTCAGAGTTTTAAAGTTCAAAAGCTTTTCAAAAATAAAGGTACTCTGCTCTTCCGTATAACAGGTGAGTAACATTTTTATTAAAAATAACTTAAGTAAATATGGTTGCATGTTAATTTCTGTGGTAATTGTGTTTTGTGTGAATATACGTAGATGGTTCTGTATATATATATATATATATATATATATATATATATATATATATATATATGGATGTGTATAGGTGTGTGCATGTTGCTATGTATCAGTGCTTCTTTGTCTTTGAATTCCAGGCTCCATTTTTTGATTCAAAAGTCATTGTCCCTTGATCCAATCTATGTTTGGATTTAAGTTTTAAACAAAACTTGTTTTTTTATCATAGAGAAGATTTAAAATTTTATTTAAGTAAATTAAATTTGAAATCTCATGGGATATTTAAAACAATAGAGCAAGCTTGAGTTAAGTGAAAATTCAAATATCCAAAATTATTGATACAGGCATATAAACATATTTCATATCCAAAAAATTGATTTTTAAAAATGAAATCATAATTTTTAGCCAAGGGATTCAGGTTTGCTTTGACGAATTCTGAAGGAGCAATGGAACAGGAGGCTTCAACGTTTGTAGATATATGTAGTGTTCCGCTGTGTGTTCTCTGAGTCAAATGTTTGTGTTGTATTGAGTTGTAATAACTAGACAGGTGTCTATAACTATCTAGTATGTGACGTATAATCTGTGTAACTCTGATAGATATTGTATACTATGTTATATTTATGTGATTAATATAATTTATTCGTTCCGTTGTCGAGATTCTGATGTTGTTTCTTTTCTTTCTTCTCTATCTTTCTCTTTTCTTAAAGATGATGCGTCTTTCTATGGAGAGGAAGACGGGTCATCACAGTCGAAAACCACATCGAACCTTATGATTGTGATGGATCTTTTGTTTAAAAGATCAAAGTGGAAATTGTTGTGATTTGTTGAAATCTGTATGTAACACTTATTTTTAAAATAAGCACTCGTTATTCAGATTAGCCGAGAGAGGATTTTGTGTCATATAACCCATTTCGAATAATGATACGACGAAATTAGATTGCATTTGAAGATGGTGTTGAAGACCAGGTATTTTCGAAAATGAAAGGATTACCTGTCGAATGTCTCTGCACCGGGTTGCTCCGGTATAAATATTTTATCACCTTTTGTGATGGGGATTCCGGACATGATTAGTGAATATCCCGATTGCAAGGGCTTCTTTTGAAGTGTCTTCGGTTCCGTTCGATCCCGGAACGGATTTGTATGGATGTGTGTCTGACGTTACGCTTTGAGATGAAAAGATGGTTTCTACCAAATACATTTCTGTTGGTGGCGGAGAATTTATTCTCTTAGCTTGACACCCTTCTCTGAGACGTACGAGCTCAGTGGTTATGTAGTTGATGGTTACTAGTGATATGTTCCCAAATTGGTAATGTGGCATACGAAGTGCTGCCGATTATTTGTTGATCGAAGCATGACTTTGTGAAAAGTGTAGCTTTGTGGACGAGACTTCGTCAGACCTCACACCTCGAAAATGGTCAAAACAGGAAGAATGCGGCAAGGTTATGAGGGTTACTCCCTTTAGGGAATGTCATTTCCTTCTGGAAAAGGATCGTATCATGGTATGGAGCCCAGATATTTAACCTTGTGGTTGCTGCAACTTTATTATACTTTGTGGTTGTTGCTTTGTGGTTGAGGATCCTCGGATAAAGGTCTCAAACGACCGGGGGATGGCATACTCATGTAGTAGTTACCTAGTTACAGAGGTAACCCGGCCTTGTGTTGGCAGAGAGCTGGTTAAGTTCTCGGGGCGTCCCTCTAGAGGCGTACCCATTTATTCTATTTTTCTAAAACTCTTGGGTACTTAAATTTTTACGAGTAGCCAAGGGATTCAGGTTAGATTTGACGAATTCTGAAGGAGATATGGAGGAGGAGGCTCAGCGTTTGTAGAAAGATAGTGGTTCCGCTGTAATGATCTCTATGTTGATATCTGTATTGTATATCAAGTTGTATAACTGGACAGGTGTTTATAATTGTCTAGTATGTAATGTATAAGCTGTGTAACTCTGATGTATATGATACTATGTGATTAATATAATTTATTCGTTCCGCTGTTGAGATTCTGATGTTGTTTCTTCCTTTCTTCTCTATCTTTTCTCTTCTCTGTCCCTTTCTTTCTTAATAATGATGCGTCTTTATGTTGAGAGAAAGGCGGGTCGTTTCATTTGGTATTAGAGCTAGAGGTTATTTTAAAATAGATTTTATAAATAGATAGACTTATTATTTTCAAATTTAATAAGTGTTGTTTAAATGTGTATATATGTGTGTATTTAAAATTGATTTTAAATAGGATAATTATTTATAATTAATAATGTGTTTATTTAAAATTTGATATCTATATTTAATTGAAATTTGGATTTAAAATTTGAATTTAAAAGATATGTATCTTAAAATATAGATAATAATATAGCTTGGATTTAAAATATGGATAAGGTTTTTATTTAAAATAAGATTGTTTTATATTTTTTTAAAGGAAATTTATTTATATAAATTTAGAAAGTAATTATTTAATAGCAAATAAATAAAAAAGGTTTATATTAACATTTAAAAATGGATTAAAAATATCATATTTGATTTTATTCAAAATATGATTGGTTTTTTTTGTAAATTTTGTTTTAAAAGTTTTATTTATTTAAATTTAGAAAAGCACTTATTAGTTAATAAAATTAATTTCAAAAATCTTTAAAATCCTTTTAAAAATAAATATAAATAAATTATGACAAGTTTTAAGTTATAAATCCCTTAAAATAACATGTGTTAACATATTAATAATGGTAAGAGACAAGTGTCATTTCTTTGTTTTATTTTCTTTTTATTTTAGTAAACAAAAAATAACTCTATTTAAAAACCCTATCTCAAGGCTCTGATACCAAATGAAACAACCCGCCTTTCTCTTCCTAGAAAGACGCATCATTATTAAGAAAGAAAGGGATAGAGAAGAGAAAAGATAGAGAAAAAGAAAGAAACAACATCAGAATCTCAACAGCGGAACGAATAAATTATATTAATCACATAGATATTACATAGTATCATATACATCAGAGTTACACAGCTTATACAACCCATACTAGACAGTTATAAACACCTGTCTAGTTATACAAATCAATATACAATATAGATATTAACATAGAGATCAACACAACGGAGCCACTATATTTCTACAAACGCTGAAGCCTCCTGCTCCATTGCTCCTCCATAATTCGTCAAAGCTAAGCTGAATCCCTTGGCTACTCGTAAAAATTTGAGTACTCAAGAGTTTAAGAAAAACAGAATAAACTCCAGGTCAGACATGGGTCTAGTGTGAGTAAACGATTAAAGTTGCTTAACTTTAAAAACCTTTGAAAACAAAAGGTATCACGTAAGACTCCCCACACATAAACATGGGTAAGTTTTTACCTTACGCTAACCAAAACATTGTATGGAATCCAATCTTCAATAAGTGTTGTACGTATTGATTGTGCCCAACTATGTTGGAACGTGAGATGTAAGCATTCCAGCTATTTCTATATTTTACTTGAAAACCCTAGACCCTATTATAATATCACTGGATTTCCTATCAAATGTTTTGGTTAGTGTAAGGTAAAAACTTACCCATGTTTATGTGTGGGGAGTCTTACGTGATACCTTTTGTTTTCAAAGGTTTTTAAAGTTAAACAACTTTAACCGTTTACTCACACCAGACCCATGTATGACCCGGAGTATATTCTGTTTTTTTTAAACTCTTGGGTACTCAAATTTTTACGAGTAGCCAAGGGATTCAGGTTAGCTTTGACGAATTCTAAAGGAGCAATGGAGCTGGAGGCTTCAACATTTGTAGAAATATAGTGGTTCTGCTGTGTTGATCTCTATGTTGTATATTGAGTTGTATAACTAGACAGGTGTTTATAACTGTCTAGTATGTGTTGTATAAGCTATGTAACTCTGATGTATATTATACTATGTAATGTCTATGTGATTAATATATTTATTCGTCCTGCTGTTGAGATCCTGACGTTGTTTCTTTCTTTTCTCTATATTTTCTCTTCTCTATCCCTTTCTTTCCTAATAATGATGCGTCTTTCTGGGAAGAGAAAGGCGGGTTTTTTCATTTGCAAATGTAACAACCCAAAATTTTCAATCCCAAAAATTCTAGATAGTTAGAGAAAAGAAGGAAAGAGATAGAAGAGAAGAACAGAAACACCAAAACACAATCTCACATTCGCAGCGGATAAAATATAATATCACATAAAATATCAGTTATGCAAAGGTAAATTTGTATTAGTTAATTACATCATTACATCAGACTTACAACATTTACACAAACATTGGGCAGTTAAATTACATATCCCAGATAAACTACAATATATCTCAGCGGATACACTCCATACGTTCCTACCATCCAGCTCACCTCTTGAGCTCCAGAACGTCCTTACCTGAAAATCTGTAATACTCGCCCTGACCCGAAAAAGCAAGCAAAACTTAACTTAAAATTTCATTCCTCAAAACAAATGCCAACCAGAGAGAAAAAAATCACAACTTGAAAGCATTTTACAAAAGCTCAAACTCAAATTCAAAATCTGTAAACAATTTTCAAAACTCAGAACAAACCCTATAAGCAGTTTTCAGAAGCCTATAACCTCCTCAATAAAAGTCTGTAAAGCATTTTCAATATGTAGCCTGTAATCTTCAAGATTTCAATTTGCAAAACTGTTTCAAAAAGCTCTATGTTCCTTCATAAGCAGGTGTGTAATCTTACCCACTTGATCTTGAATCTGTGACATGTTTTGATATTTGTAGTTGTTGAGTAAATGTTGAAGATTTTATCTGCTTATATATATATATATGTCTGTATGTATTTGAGGATTTAAACATGTATACCCAGGCATAAATCCCTGTTCTTATATTTACAGGCAAGAAAACAGAAGAAAAATAAACCATAATCTCATCCTAAAATCATGTATAGGCTTTGATGTATAAATGGGAAAGGCTTGAATTAACAAAGTATTTGTTTTAAAAATGGTCTCAAGTAAAAATATCAGGTAAATATCTTGAAAAATAAGAATTACAGTAAAAACAAAACAAAGTCTGGAAAGTCTTCTCTGTTCATACATAAGGTGAGCAAACAAATCTTTGAACCCTAAATCTTGTATTGCTTAATGCATGTGTTAATCTATATTGGTTTGCATGGATTTTTTTAGTTTGAATATAAATTTTATTGACATTTATACAGTGATGGTATATATATGTATGCATACGTGTATATATGTATATACGTGTGTGTGTGTGTTTTTATATATATATATATATATATATATATATATATATGAATTCTGGTCTTTGTTGTTTCTCAGGCCCTGATTTACTTACAAAAATTTAAATCTTTTCATTCGATCAGAATGGGGTTTTGATTTTTGAATAAGATAAGATTATAGTCTTATAACAAAAATTCTAAAAATAGTTTTTGGATTTCATATTTAGTAAATTTCACAGAAATAACAAAATACAGTGAAAATCTAAATATAAGTTAAAAATCAAACATTTTGTTCTATATTTTAATTATCTTATTTGATTCGTAATTGAAATTGGTGAATTTTAAGGGTAATATCATGATTTTTAACAGTGAATTTATTGTGATAATTCCAGTTCATTATCAAAAGCATTTCCAGTTTCTTTTCAAAGAAGCTTTCTCTATTCTCCTTTTAACTATGAGTAAACCTACCTTAATCTGTTTTAAATCTAAATGTATGAAAAATCTTTGATGTTAGGTGTAATTATTATTTGCATGATATGAATTATTTGTGTGTGTATATATATATATATATCTGAATATATGGATGAGCATGTCTATATACAAACCTGATTAGCTCTGTTCTAGTTGTTCAGATTTTAAAACTTGAAAAACAGTTTAATATCTTCTTTTGAATCTCTTTAGTTTTTAGTATATAAACAAAGATTGTTTGTTAAATCAAGATCTAAATTTTAGAAATATTTTAAAGTTAAATATGGAAGTATTTTTTTTAACTGGAAGGTAAATTTATAGTATAACTTAATCATATCAAAAATTTGACCTCAATAATTAAATGTTTCATGTATGTAATTGGATTTGCGTTGGAATATCATGAATTTAAAAAGAAAAATCTTGAAATTTAAATTTATAAATAGTGAAATATTGCATGTTGATCAGAAATTGAGTTTCAAACATATTCTGGTGATCGACAAAACTTGGATGGTCAGCGTCACTGTTGGAGCAGACTGAGAGGTCGATGATTCTTGTAAAAATCGTCAGTGGAGTTTTAGGCCACAATGGGGGCAGCAAACTGATGAGGTTGGGTTTTAGAAACCTGTTGGGTTGTCGAAGAAGTGGGATTATTTGTGAGGTCGTGGGTTGTCGACGAAGTGGGATTATTTGCGAGGTCGTGGGTTGTCGAAAGTTGATCGGTCACGGGGGAATGGATGCGAGGATCTTTGGAGGAGCTATGACCGGAATTTCGAGGCTTCAGGTGATCGAATCGACGAAGTCGAGGAAATTTTAGGATGATCGTCTGGATTCAGAGGAAGCTGTCTTGCTCGATTTCGTGTGGGTTATGATTTTGAGTTTCTGGGTTGTCAGGTTGGACAATGTCGCCAATAAATTGAGGGTCGTGTCGCCCGTCGGAGATGACCAAAACGTTCGTGCACGTGTACTAGTTTTCCAGTACACATGAATTTGGGTTCTAGAACAATGATGTTTTGCCCGAGTTTTGTCTCGAGACAGGGAAGGTTTTACTCGAGCTAGATATCGTGTTGTTCGCGTGATTTTTTAAGGAATAACAGTTTTTTAAAAAAATAGGAGGAGGAAGCTCGGGATAGGAGAAGATAGCGGGGGATTCTGTTCGAATTATTTCTAGACTGTCTCGGGTTAAAATTAAGATGTTAACATGTTTAAGCTTAACAAAATCAAGCTTTACAATTCATTTCTTAAATTATTTCTTTCAAATAATAATTATTTTAAAAGCTTGGTTAAGTAAAGATGTGTAGACTATTTTACTTAGATTAGTCTAAATTTTAAGTTTATTTTAAAGTTTATATTTAGTAGAAATTAAATGATGAAATGTTTTATCGCTAATTAAATTTAAGGACTTTTGTAAATTTACAAGTTAATGATAATTAATCCCGAGTTATTAAATTCTGATGATAATTAAGAAAGTGAGTGAGATAAATGAATTTGCTTAAAATTAATAAGGTTTGAGTGATTAAGGTGTATTAATTAATCAATTGATTTTTAATTAAACATTAATTAATTAATTAAAGGTTAATTAATTAAGGATAATTAACCAATGAGACAATTACTAGATGAAAGCAAATAATTGAAGGAAAATTACTTAATGAAAGTAATTAAGGATTAATTACTTTGAGTAATTAATTAAGGGTAAATGTAATAAATCATTGTTAATTACTTTATAAGAGTAATTAAGGGATTATATAATGTGACGGGTAAAGGTGAATTAATTTGTGTAATTAATTAAGAGTTAAATTACTTATTGTAATTAAAGGATAATTAGTCAAGGGTGATTAATTAAGATGGATAATTAAAAGATAATCAATTAATTGATTTATAATCAATTAATGTTAAGTAAAGGTAATCTAAGTGATTAAAAATTAGTAATTAATTTAATTAGAGATAAATTAAATTAATCTTGGAAGTATAAATCTTGATTATGAATGATTGAATAACATTCAATGCTTGAATTGGTTGATATCTCTGATATGAAGTGTTTTGTGATATGATATGTTTGGGTAGATAATGATAATGTCGCTATCTATCAATGATGAATTGCTGGGTAAAAAGCGACATCATGTATTTAAAGTTGAATTGTATTTAATTGAATGACTTGGTTTAATAATAATTTTAGATTCGAAGAGGCCGGGGTCGGGTGTTAGCAAATACCCGAAACCACTTCGATTCTTTATAAATTTGAGTTTAGAAGTAAACAGGCTGGAATGAATTCAGTTAAGAATATTGGATATCTAAACCGAGCAGTGATTCATAGATATTGTTTGAAATAAGTGATTGACTCAAATAAGTTTAGAACTTGTAGAAAAGTACGAGTTACTTCGGATTTCATTTATGATATAAGACTTAGTATTTCAAAATTATATGGGATTACCGACGCTGGTTTCCAGACTGACTTGGGTGTTACTTTGATGTAACGCTCGGGTCAGACCGAGTATTATAATTTTCAAGTAAGGACGTTCAGGAGCTTAAGAGGCGAGCTGGATGGCAGGAACGTATGGAGTGTATCCGTTGAGATATATTATAGTTTATCTGGGACATGTTAATTTTAACTGTCCAATGTTTGTATAAATGTTGTAACTCTGGTGTAATGATGTAATTAACTAATACAGTTTTATCTTTGTATAACTGATATTTTATGTGATATTATATTTTATCCATTGCAAATGTGAGATTGTGTTTTGGTGTTTCTGTTCTTCTTCTTCTATCCCTTTCCTTCTTTTCTCTAACTATCTGGAATTTTCAGGATCGAAATTTTTGAGTTGTTATAGATGATTTGAGTTATGTTAATAACGTAAACAGACCATACTTATGATAAATGCAACAATTATTTCACTTGAGTGTATAACTAGAGATCATAAATTATTTGTTTGTTTATTTACTAAAATATGAGAGTGAATTTGCCTCTAAATTATTTTCTAATCTCATAGTTTATAATCTCATTTTAGTTCTAGTTTTAGATTCATTTTGTTCTAGTTAACAATTGCTCCTCCATTTGATCAAATTTGATTGAATAAATTTTTTAAACTCTAACAATTCCCTACGGATCGACCCGTACTCACCATGCACCATGATAATACACCGTGCGCTTGCGGTTAAATTTTAATTTGAAATTTATCGGTACTTTTATATTTTGATAGAAAATTTGCTGTTAAACAAGTTTTTGGTGCCATTGCCGAGGAGTAGTTTTGATTTTGATTTTCTATTCTTCGAATTATTTATTGTTTGATTTTTGTGTATTTGCATTTTAAAAAAAAATTGTGTGTCTGCGTGATTTTTTGTTTACATTTGTTTGTGTGCATGATATTGTAGCCCATCTATTTTCATTTGCATTTCCATATTTAAAAAAAAAGAGCATATACAATTTCAAAAAGGAAAAAAATCATTTCATTGCATTTTCAAATACATTTTTTACTTTTAATTTACAATTACATTCTTCATTTTTCTTCTTTTGGTTTACACTGTGCATACATTGTTGTAACGACCCAGAATTTTAAACAATTTAATTTAGAAATATTTAATTAATTTTAAATATTTGAATGATGGTTTGGATTGAATTTTCAATATAACTTTGAATATGGCGATTAAATTTTAGAATTTAATCTATTGAGAGTTGAATAAAAATTTGAATCTACAATTTTAAGCCAATTAAAAATATTTCAAAGGCTTGTAAAATTCATATTGATAATATTGAAGATTTTAGAAGTTTCAGAATTTAATTTGGAAGTGAATTGTTCAGTTTTGAAATTTAAATCGTTTGAATCGATATTTAAAATAGCCGTCCGAGGCACAGTCTCGGAATTCGACGAAACCAGTTCCATTGGGTCGGTAATATTGAATTATTACCGGGTTTCAAATTTCGTAATTTTCGGAGTTGATATGTGAGCACACGAGATGTAAACGCATTGAAATTAAATCGAATTCAATTTGAAATTTAAATTTAAATATTAGTCAAACTTCACCACGTTTCGTTCCTAAAAACATGCCTAAACTCGTGCCTAAGATCACGGCAGTTAATTGTGCAAAGCATGGTAGCGTTCCCCTATTTTAACTTCGAAATCTTATGGCCGAAACCCAGAAAAAACAATAGAAGGAGATCCTCGTTCAATAATGGCCGAAGCCCCTTACCCTCATTCAAAAACAAATCACCTTAGCCCAAAAATAAACTGCAATCGAGATTAATGGCGCATGGGCCGGTGCTCGAATTGATGGCGAGCGTTAGAGGGTGGCGCGACAACGTCTCGGCGCCGCGTTCGAGGGAGCAATCGAGTTCAACTCGATTTACAGTGAGGTTCTTGGCACGCGCAAATCGAGGCGATCGATTCTCGAGCGATGGCAATTCACGATTTGGAGTGGCGGCGACACGATCGAGGCAAGGCTGGGCAGCGGCTGGGGAAGACTCGCGAACGCGCGCGTGCTCGTGCGTGGAGACGTCGATGGCAGGTCGCAATGGCAGAAGGCGATTGAATTTGGGGTTCGAGTTCGAAGCTAGATTCGACAGTAAGGTATAATTATCATTTTCGTTTAATTTGAATAAATAAAAAAATATATGCAGTGAAAAAATAAATAGGAAAAGATTTTTTTTTATAGTAGATTAAGTTACGGTTATGCTCAGTTTTTTTTTAGGAATAGATTTATAAAAGGAAATGATTTAAATTTTTTTTTTAGCATTAGTTAAAAAAATAAATAAATCATTTGTTTAGAACTAAATCGATAGTTATTTATATTATGAATTTAAATCATTAAACGAAAAATTAATTGTTAGATTTGTTCAAATTTAAAATCGTTAAACAATTTAATCCATTGAAAAGAAATTGTTTTAAAAAGGAATTAGTTAGTTAAAATAAAATCTTGGTTAAATAAATTTAAAATAAAAGGAAATTTAATTTTTTAAATTTTTGGATAAATATTTTATTAAAAGAAAATTAGTTGATTTAAAATAAAAAGGAAATATAGTATAAGATTTAATTTTTAAATAAATTTATAAACGAGAATTATTTATATCTATAAAACTGGAAAAAGGAAGAAAATAAATAATAATAAGAATTTAAAAAAAAAATTGAAGAAAATTTTGTTAAATAAATCTATTTAGTGGTAATTAATTATTCAATTCAGTTTAAAAATTTATATTTGTTTGTGTAAAAGAATTCATCGATAATTTAAATTTGTTAAATTTAATATAGAAATTTATTAAAGAAGAAACTGATTTAAATAAAACTATTGGTTTATTTAACAACCAAGAACGAAAATTTATTATTCGATCTGTTCGAATATTAATAAATTGTGTAAATATTTATACAAGGTATAAATCAAGAAAATCGAGTCAAGATGGGGAATGGATTGCAAAATAAAAGCAAAGGTGAGAACTTCTCACTCAAAAGGATTTATTTAAATTTTAAATAGTTAGATTTAAAATTGTTAGTTGTGTAGATTGAATGCTTGAATGATGATTGTTATATATATATATATATATATATATATATATATATATATATTGGATGTGAATAGACCCTACACGCCGTTAGTAAGCGGAGGTTATTTATTACACACATATACCGCGATATTCCACCTTGAAGTGGAATTGGTATTATATTATATATATAGCAATATATATATATTGGCATATGTATATATTGCAGTTGATTGATTTTCCGCAATTGTATAGCGGATGAGACCCTATTGCGCCGTTAGTAAGCGGATAATATTTATAAAATCCCATATACCGCGATATTCCACCTCGAAGTGGAATGGTATTGTGCTAATGTCTGTGCATGCAGGGAAACAGGTTGGAGGGATCCAACTGGATTCCTCACAAATATTTATTTGATTTTAGATATTGTGATGTTTGATTGTTTATCATATCGATATATGATGTTTGAAAGTCACGATTGACTATTGATGTGTTGCATCATCGGATCCAATTTTTGAAGTTTAAAAACAACGATTTTGATTTCTAAAGTGATTTTTGGAAATATACGTTTATAAAATATTTTTGAAATTGATTCATCTTAAATAAGTAAACGTTATAATTTTAATATTATAAAAATTATGATTTTTGAGAAATACAGTTAAAAGTTGATTTTTGAAATATGGAATTAATAATTTTATAAAATAGTTTAAACGGGATTTCTGAATTTATTATAAAAGGTTTAAATATAGGATTGATGAAATTTAATTATTTTATAAATCAAAATGATGAATTATAAAGGAGTTTAAAGTTATTTAAAAGAATAATATAAATTGATCCATATAAAAGATTTATAAATTGATATTTATAAATTTAGAATATCTTGAATTATAAAACGAGCTTTTATAAGTGATAGAATGATTTGTAAATGAATTTCATAAAGGAATGAAATCTATAGGATTATAACGGTAAAGTTATAAATGGAAATTTGATTATTTTATAAATCAAATGATGAAATTATAAAAGAGTTTAAAGACGTTTTAAAATAGTAATATAAATTGTTTTATATAAAAGATTTATAAATTGATATTTATAAATTAAAAATATTGGAATTATAAAACGAGCTTTTACAAGTATTAGAATGAATTGTAAATGAATTTCATAAATTGGAATTATAGAATTATAACAGTGAAGTTATAAATGGAATTTTATAAACAGTAGGTTTATAAAATTTGTAAAGTTATTTAAAAGAATAGATTTTGGATAAATAAAAGAATCTTATAAGTTATTAGATTTATAAATTTGGGGAGTTTAAAGAAACAATTTTGTAAACAAATAAATTATAAGTGTTTGACTTATAATATGAATTTTTAGTATGTCATTGTGATATGAATTGAGATAGGTTAATAAAGGAGATTTATAAAAGGAGTTGATATAAAATAAATAGAAATAGAATTTATAAACGTTGTTTTATGAATTCGCAACGACTTATTTTGATAAGTAAAATTGTTGTAATTTATTAATGGAGTTATATTCATGTTTAGACAGTGAATAATCCTTTAAAATAAAATGAATAGAAGTGATGAAATTTATTAACAAGGTATATTCACGTTTCTGAATAGTGAATATTGTGTTAAAGAAATTATTTTAGATGTGATGTTTGAAATAGAATTAAAACGATCTAAAGATGTTTTAAAAGGTGTTGAGATTCGAAACCATAGATTTTAACATTCATTGTTGAAATAGACGTTTTCGAGAAATAGAAGGAAATGGTATATTATAACACTGTTGTTATAATAAATGATTTCCGAAAGGAAATGTTTTGTATAGTATTGGGATTTATATATCTATTTTAATTTCGAATCCCTATACTAATGATTTTGGGTTGTCGTAACGATGTTTTACGCAACATTCGTTTTGGCCCAAATAAATATGTTTAAGAGAATAATTTCCTTAAAGAATGAAATATATACTTAATTTCGATTAAAGTATATAGAGTATTTTCTAAGCGTAGAAAATAAAAAGGCTGGTGAATTACTTATAAATAAATAAGTATGGAAATGTTTTTCCAATATTAAGTGAGTATTTTGAATTTATCTTTTTGAAGATAAATTGAAAATGAATATTTGAAATCGAATGGAAATCGTATATTCATGAATATTTTTGGAAATGTAAATTCAATATGGAATTTATAAATGAAATTTGGAAAACGAGTTTAAAAATAAATATTGATTTATTTTTAAAGAATGAAGAATGTATATCTTATAAAGATATTTTTGGAAAATAAATAATTTGGAAAATTATTTGGAATCTGGTGATGTTGGCATATCTATTGATAGTTCAATAACCGACTATCAATATTTACCTTTAAATAGATATTTGTTGTGATTTGTTTGAATTTGAATGCCACACTTATTTTTTTAAAATAAGCGCTCACTATTCGGGTTAACCGGGAAAGGACCTTGGGGTCGTATAACCCATTCCGAATATGTGATACGTCGTTATGAATTGCATTTGAAGATCGGTGTTGAAGACCGGATATTTTCAAAAACGTAAGGGTTTCTTGTTGATTGTCTCTGCACTGGCTGATCCCCGGTATTGAGATCTCCATATGTGATGGGAAATCCGAACGTGATTAGAGATTATTCGGATTGCAAGGACTTCTTTGTAAGTGCCTTCGGTTCTGTTCGAGCCCGGAACAGACTTGTATGGATAGTATGTCTGACATTACAAATTGAGATGTAAAGCCGATTTCTTTCAAATATATTTCTGTTGGTGGCGGAGAATTTATTCTCTTAGCTTAACACCCTTCTCTGAGACGTACGAGCTCAGAGGTTATATAGTTGAAGTTATCAGCGATATATTCCCAATTTGGTAATGTGACATGCTGAGTGTAGCTGTAAATGATCATTGTGTTGATTATTTGTGATAGGATCATTTGTTTGATCGTCTATCTTGGTGATCATTTCTATGATCATTTGTTGACCCAAAGCATGGCTTTTGTATAAAGTATGTTTTTGTGGACGTGACTTCGTCGAGCCTCACAAACCGGTAATGGTGGAAACAGGAATTGTGCGGCAAGGTTTCCAGGGATCGCTTCCCTAGGGTATGACCATTCCTTCTGGAAAAGGGTAGTATCATGGTATGGAGCCCAGATACTTACTCATGTTGAAAACACTTTATGATTGTGTGATGATGGTGACGAGCGCTCGGTGAAAGGTTCCAAAGGACCGGGGGTGGCATATCTGAGGGTTTGTAATATTCCTTGGGAAAAGGGATTCCCGGCTTTGTTTAGCGGAGAACGGTGGTTCTCGGGACGTCCTTCCAGAGGCGTTTCCATGTGGCAATGGGAAGTTTCTTGGCCTGACCATTTGTTGGAAAATCCATTCTTCAAATACGAGCCTTGTACGGTTTTAGTTGTATAACCTGTCATGGAATATGGCGGTAACCCGCTATTGAACATGGTAGCTATAGTAGGCATAGTTCGAAATGTCTATGTCGGCTAAGATTTATATCTTTATTTTCGAAATGAATTTTCTCTACACTATGCACTATTAATAATATCAAATGTTCTTTTTAATGCGTATCAAGCATCTTTGACTAACATAAGAAGAAATCTTCCCCAAGTCTGCGTTTGCATTGTGTGTGTGGCGGGAGGTCTTATGGTAGTCTCATTTTTAAAAGCATTGCGAATTGATTTTTAAAATATTCTTCTATTTTGATTTTAAAGAAAAATAAACTGTTTTAGTTCTCACACCAGTCTCATGACTGACTCGGAGTCTATTGTTTTCCTTCCTAAACTCTGGGTGCCCACCAATTTTCACACGGGCAGTCAAGAGTTAAGGTTTATCAGGATATTCTGGAATTGCTGGAGGCAAGCTGGATGGCATGGCGTATTACTAGTTTATATAGTAGTTCTTTTTCCGCTGCATTGTTTGATGTTGTACACTCTGATGAAATGAAATGTAATGTAATGTAATAACTGATATAGTTCTTTGTTTAAAGATTATTCATTTATTTATTATATGTTGTTCCGCTGCGAATTGTGAGATTCTGATGTTGTTCTATTTTCTGTTTTTCTGTTCCGTTCTATTTTCTTTTCTCTCTATTTTCTACTATCTTCTCTCTTTCTTCTTCTTTCTTTTTTCTTAAAACCCATCACATTTCGGTTTTTCGGCAACGAAAAATCGCCAATCGTTACATTTGGTATCAGAGCATATGGTTAGGCGACAACCATGGTTCTGTTGGGTATTACTCGTTAGAGATAGAGTCAGCAGTACTCTAGAATGAGTTTGAGTGTAATAATAGATATGAGCGCGTATTTGTTAGTGAATATGAAATTGTTTTTGAATCGAGTGAATACGATAATTTTGCCCAAAACTATTTTTTTGATAGAGAAAAGAAATGATTTTCTATGAATTATTATAGTATATGGTTGCATGGTTGTTAATAATATTAAATTGTTATCATTAGTATATGGAATTAAATAAGAAATAAATGGATTGAATTCAAGTAAACTAACTTGATAAATTATTAATTCATGGACTAATGAATTGGAATTTGAATTGGTTAAATTAAAAGTTTAGTCGTGAGCTAAATTTGAAGATAAATTTGAATTTGTATATAAGTTCAAGTGAGTAAAAGAAATAAATTGAAATTTCCTTTGTTAGTAATTAAGTAAATTCGAGATGAATTGAAATTTAAAATGAATAAGTGAATGTACTAATTGAAATGAATTAGTGAATGAAACCAATTTAAAGTAGTAATATGAATTAGCAAATGAAAGTTAATCGTTAGAATTCAATGTTTGGAATTGAAAATTGAATTTGAATGAAATTTAAATTGTGAATTGAATTCAAATGGAATTGAAATGTTAAATTGAATGAAATAGATATGTAACTTCAATAGTGAAGTAAAAATGTATATGAAACATATGTTGAAAATTTTGTAATAGAATTGGCAAAATGGTTTGAATGTTGGGATTGGATGCTACTACTAGCAGGTTATACAGGTATATAAAGGAATTGAGATTTTGATTTCAAAGATAAAAATTGAATTGCTCGACAAAAAGGTACGTATTTCAATTTCAGTATGAGATTTGATGATTTTCTTCTCCAGCCACTTGGCTTTCTCTTTTCTTTTTGATTCTGAGGGGCCGTGGTGCCATTTTGTAGTCGTACCGAGCTAGCCGCGCAAAGGAGACGCTGGCGAAATTTTTCGAAAATTTAGGGTGTTAGAAAAATTTTGAGAAATTTTGAAAGTTTAAAATTTGAATTTGAATTTAAATTTGAATTGTTAGGAGAACAATGTTGGTTGAAACTTTTAATTGAAGTTGGAAAGCTATTGAAATGATAATGAATCTCTAGTAAAAAGATTTAGGTTAGTAAGTTGATAAAACTATTTAGATTGTGAAAAATAATAAATGGGATAAGGGCATCTTCTTAACTTGTAATTTCGGGACGAAATTCTTTTAAGAGGGAAAGATTGTAACGACCCAGAATTTTAAACAATTTAATTTAGAAATATTTAATTAATTTTAAATATTTGAATGATGGTTTGGATTGAATTTTCAATATAACTTTGAATATGGCGATTAAATTTTAGAATTTAATCTATTGAGAGTTGAATAAAAATTTGAATCTTTAATTTTAAGCCAATTAAAAATATTTCAAAGGCTTGTAAAATTCATATTGATAATATTGAAGATTTTAGAAGTTTCAGAATTTAATTTGGAAGTGAATTGTTCAGTTTTGAAATTTAAATCGTTTGAATCGATATTTAAAATAGCCGTCCGAGGCACAGTCTCGGAATTCGACGAAACCAGTTCCATTGGGTCCGTAATATTGAATTATTACCGGGTTTCAAATTTCGTAATTTTCGGAGTTGATATGTGAGCACACGAGATGTAAACGCATTGAAATTAAATCGAATTCAATTTGAAATTTAAATTTAAATATTAGTCAAACTTCACCACGTTTCATTCCTAAAAACATGCCTAAACTCGTGCCTAAGATCATGGCAGTTAATCGTGCAAAGCATGGTAGCGTTCCCCTATTTTAACTTGGAAATCTTATGGCCGAAACCCAGAAAAAACAATAGAAGGAAATCCTCGTTCAATAATGGCTGAAGCCCCTTACCCTCATTCAAAAACAAATCACCTTAGCCCAAAAATAAACTGCAATCGAGATTAATGGCGCACGGGCCGGTGCTCGAATTGATGGCGAGCATTAGAGGGTGGCTCGACAACGTCTCGACGCCGCGTTCGAGGGAGCAATCGAGTTCAACTCGATTTACAGTGAGGTTCTTGGCACGCACAAATCGAGGCGATGGATTCTCGAGCGATGGCGATTCACGATTTGGAGTGGCGGCGACACGATCGAGGCAAGGCTGGGCAGCGGCTGGGGAAGACTCGCGAACGCGCGCGCGTGCTCGTACGTGGAGACGTCGATGGCAGGTGGCAATGGCAGAAGGCGATTGAATTTGGGGTTCGAGTTCGAAGCTAGATTCGACAGTAAGGTATAATTATCATTTTCGTTTAATTTGAATAAATAAAAAAATATATGCAGTGAAAAAAAAATAGGAAAAGATTTTTTTTTATAGTAGATTAAGTTACGGTTATGCTCAGTTTTTTTTAGGAATAGATTTATAAAAGGAAATGATTTAAATTTTTTTTTAGCATTAGTTAAAAAAATAAATAAATCATTTGTTTAGAACTAAATCGATAGTTATTTAAATTATGAATTTAAATCATTAAACGAAAAATTAATTGTTAGATTTGTTCAAATTTAAAATCGTTAAACAATTTAATCCATTGAAAAGAAATTGTTTTAAAAAGGAATTAGTTAGTTAAAATAAAATCTTGGTTAAATAAATTTAAAATAAAAGGAAATTTAATTTTTTAAATTTTTGGATAAATATTTTATTAAAGGAAAATTAGTTGATTTAAAATAAAAAGGAAATATAGTATAAGATTTAATTTTTAAATAAATTTATAAACGAGAATTATTTATATGGATAAAACTGGAAAAAGGAAGAAAATAAATAATAATAAGAATTTTAAAAAAAAATTGAAGAAAATTTTGTTAAATAAATCTATTTAGTGGTAATTAATTATTCAATTCAGTTTAAAAATTTATATTTGTTTGTGTAAAAGAATTCATCGATAATTTAAATTTGTTAAATTTAATATAGAAATTTATTAAAGAAGAAACTGATTTAAATAAAACTATTGATTTATTTAACAACCACGAACGAAAATTTATTATTCGATCTGTTCGAATATTAATAAATTGTGTAAATATTTATACAAGGTATAAATCAAGAAAATCGAGTCAAGATGGGGAATGGATTGCAAAATAAAAGCAAAGGTGAGAACTTCTCACTCAAAAGGATTTATTTAAATTTTAAATAGTTAGATTTAAAATTGTTAGTTGTGTAGATTGAATGCTTGAATGATGATTGTTATATATATATATATATATATATATATATATATATATATATATATATTGGATGTGAATAGACCCTACACGCCGTTAGTAAGCGGAGGTTATTTATTACACACATATACCGCGATATTCCACCTTGAAGTGGAATTGGTATTATATTATATATATAGCAATATATATATATTGGCATATGTATATATTGCAGTTGATTGATTTCCCGCAATTGTATAGCGGATGAGACCCTATTGCGCCGTTAGTAAGCGGATAATATTTATAAAATCCCATATACCGCGATATTTCACCTCAAAGTGGAATAATATTGTGCTAATGTCTGTGGATGCAGGGAAACAGGTTGGAGGGATCCAACTGGATTCCTCACAAATATTTATTTGATTTTAGATATTGTGATGTTTGATTGTTTATCATATCGATATATGATGTTTGAAAGTCGCGATTGACTATTGATGTGTTGCATCATCGGATCCAATTTTTGAAGTTTAAAAACAACGATTTTGATTTCTAAAGTGATTTTCGGAAATATACGTTTATAAAATATTTTTGAAATTGATTCATCTTATATAAGTAAACGTTATAATTTTAATATTATAAAAATTATGATTTTTGAGAAATACAATTAAAAGTTGATTTTTGAAATATGGAATTAATAATTTTATAAAATAGTTTAAACTGGGATTTCTGAATTTATTATAAAAGGTTTAAATATAGGATTGATGAAATTTAATTATTTTATAAATCAAAATGATGAATTATAAAGGAGTTTAAAGTTATTTAAAAGAATAATATAAATTGATCCATATAAAAGATTTATAAATTGATATTTATAAATTTAGAATATCTTGAATTATAAAACGAGCTTTTATAAGTGATAGAATGATTTGTAAATGAATTTCATAAAGGAATGAAATCTATAGGATTATAACGGTAAAGTTATAAATGGAAATTTGACTATTTTATAAATCAAATGATGAAATTATAAAAGAGTTTAAAGACGTTTTAAAATAGTAATATAAATTGTTTTATATAAAAGATTTATAAATTGATATTTATAAATTAAAAATATTGGAATTATAAAACGAGCTTTTACAAGTATTAGAATGAATTGTAAATGAATTTCATAAATTGGGATTATAGAATTATAACAGTGAAGTTATAAATGGAATTTTATAAACAGTAGGTTTATAAAATTTGTAAAGTTATTTAAAAGAATAGATTTTGGATAAATAAAAGAATCTTATAAGTTATAAGATTTATAAATTTGGGGAGTTTAAAGAAACAATTTTGTAAACAAATAAATTATAAGTGTTTGACTTATAATATGAATTTTTAGTATGTCATTGTGATATGAATTGAGATAGGTTAATAAAGGAGATTTATAAAAGGAGTTGATATAAAATAAATAGAAATAGAATTTATAAACGTTGTTTTATAAATTCGCAACGACTTATTTTGATAAGTAAAATTGTTGTAATTTATTAATGGAGTTATATTCATGTTTAGACAGTGAATAATTCTTTAAAATAAAATGAATAGAAGTGATGAAATTTATTAACAAGGTATATTCACGTTTCTGAATAGTGAATATTGTGTTAAAGAAATTATTTTGGATGTGATGTTTGAAATAGAATTAAAACGATCTAAAGATGTTTTAAAAGGTGTTGAGATTCGAAAGCATAGATTTCAACATTCATTGTTGAAATAGACGTTTTCGAGAAATAGAAGGAAATGGTAGATTATAACACTGTTGTTATAATAAATGATTTCCGAAAGGAAATGTTTTGTATAGTATTGGGATTTATATATCTATTTTAATTTCGAATCCCTATACTAGTGATTTTGGGTTGTCGTAACGATGTTTTACGCAACATTCGTTTTGGCCCAAATAATTATGTTTAAGAGAATAATTTCCTTAAAGAATGAAATATATACTTAATTTCGATTAAAGTATATAGAGTATTTTCTAAGCGTAGAAAATAAAAAGGCTGGTGAATTACTTATAAATAAATAAGTATGGAAATGTTTTTCCAATATTAAGTGAGTATTTTGAATTTATCTTTTTGAAGATAAATTGAAAATGAATATTTGAAATCGAATGGAAATCGTATATTCATGAATATTTTTGGAAATGTAAATTCAATATGGAATTTATAAATGAAATTTGGAAAATGAGTTTAAAAATAAATATTGATTTATTTTTAAAGAATGAAGAATGTATATCTTATAAAGATATTTTTGGAAAATAAATAATTTGGAAAATTATTTGGAATCTGGTGATGTTGGCATATCTATTGATAGTTCAATAACCGACTATCAATATTTACCTTTAAATAGATATTTGTTGTGATTTGTTTGAATTTGAATGCCACACTTATTATTTTAAAATAAGCGCTCACTATTCGGGTTAACCGGGAAAGGACCTTGGGGTCGTATAACCTATTCCGAATATGTGATACGCCGTTATGAATTGCATTTGAAGATCGGTGTTGAAGACCGGATATTTTCAAAAACGTAAGGGTTTCTTGTTGATTGTCTCTGCACTGGCTGATCCCCGGTATTGAGATCTCCATATGTGATGGGAAATCCGAACGTGATTAGAGATTATTCGGATTGCAAGGACTTCTTTGTAAGTGCCTTCGGTTCTGTTCGAGCCCGGAATAGACTTGTATGGATAGTATGTCTGACATTACAAATTGAGATGTAAAGCCGATTTCTTTCAAATATATTTCTGTTGGTGGCGGAGAATTTATTCTCTTAGCTTAACACCCTTCTTTGAGACGTACGAGCTCAGAGGTTATATAGTTGAAGTTATCAGCGATATATTCCTAATTTGGTAATGTGACATGCTGAGTGTAGCTGTAAATGATCATCGTGTTGATTATTTGTGATAGGATCATTTGTTTGATCGTCTATCTTGGTGATCATTTCTATGATCATTTGTTGACCCAAAGCATGGCTTTTGTATAAAGTATGTTTTTGTGGACGTGACTTCGTCGAGCCTCACAAACCGGTAATGGTGGAAACAGGAATTGTGCGGCAAGGTTTCCAGGGATCGCTTCCCTAGGGTATGACCATTCCTTCTGGAAAAGGGTAGTATCATGGTATGGAGCCCAGATACTTACTCATGTTGAAAACACTTTATGATTGTGTGATGATGGTGACGAGCGCTCGGTGAAAGGTTCCAAAGGACCGGGGGTGGCATATCTGAGGGTTTGTAATATTCCTTGGGAAAAAGGATTCCCGGCTTTGTTTAGCGGAGAACGGTGGTTCTCGGGACGTCCTTCCAGAGGCGTTTCCATGTGGCAATGGGAAGTTCCTTGGCCTGACCATCTGTTGGAAAATCCATTCTTCAAATACGAGCCTTGTACGGTTTTAGTTGTATAACCTGTCATGGAATATGGCGGTAACTCGCTATTGAACATGGTAGCTATAATAGGCATAGTTCGAAATGTCTATGTCGGCTAAGATTTATATCTTTATTTTCGAAATGAATTTTCTCTACACTATGCACTAGTAATAATATCAAATGTTCTTTTTAATGCGTATCAAGCATCTTTGACTAACATAAGAAGAAATCTTCCCCAAGTCTGCGTTTGCATTGTGTGTGTGGCGGGAGGTCTTATGGTAGTCTCATTTTTGAAAGCATTGCGAATTGATTTTTAAAATATTCTTCTATTTTGATTTTAAAGAAAAATAAACTGTTTTAGTTCTCACACCAGTCTCATGACTGACTCGGAGTTTATTGTTTTCCTTCCTAAACTCTGGGTGCCCACCAATTTTCACACGGGCAGTCAAGAGTTAAGGTTTATCAGGATATTCTGGAATTGCTGGAGGCAAGCTGGATGGCGTGGCGTATTACTAGTTTATATAGTAGTTCTTTTTCCGCTGCATTGTTTGATGTTGTACACTCTGATGAAATGAAATGTAATGTAATGTAATAACTGTTATAGTTCTTTGTTTAAAGATTATTCATTTATTTATTATATGTTGTTCCGCTGCGAATTGTGAGATTCTGATGTTGTTCTATTTTCTGTTTTTCTGTTCCGTTCTATTTTCTTTTCTCTCTATTTTCTACTATCTTCTCTCTTTCTTCTTCTTTCTTTTTTCTTAAAACCCATAACATTTCGGTTTTTCGGCAACGAAAAATCGCCAATCGTTACAATTGTTGTTCACTGTTTCATTGCCGTGTGCTATGCACATTACTACTTCTGGCATCACCACTGTCTTCTTTTCCACACATTGCCTACCTCTCTACGTTCACTGCTGAACTTCGCTCCTTCATATATACAACAACAGTCATTTTCCCGACCATCATTTTCCCTCTTTCTTCTTACATATCCAACAAACTTCCTCATCATACCTTCCACCAAGAACAGTAGCTTCACTGACAACAATCCACATCACTACAACTCCTCAAAACACTTCAAACATCCAAACCACCTCACTTCTTACAGAACAACCTCACTGTCCACTCCTACAAACCAAAAATCCCCTTCTTCCTAAACCAATCCTCTAACAACCACATATACAACTTCACGACATTACCAACTCCTGTAACCAAAACACTCAACCTACTCGACTACCCTGTGCTACTGCCTCAGTATACTTCCTACAGCAACCTCAATCGAACTTCAACACTCCAAATCTACCACTTACAACTTCATCCACAAGTGCGGCCTCCACCACAAATCTACCGTTGTAACAATCACTACGTCAACTCCATACAACACATTACAATCATTTCCTCCACTGCTACATATCATCTACCTTTCTATCAAGACATCCTTTCCACTGTGCCATCTCCACATCCAAATTTAACAGTCTACATCTACATCAACCAACCACCATACAAACCAAACTGCCACCACTTCAAACACTTGCTTTACCCTGGCCTTAACCCCTCCAATCTTCACACGGCAACACATTACTACCACAAAAGCAAACCACCTTCACCAGTCTTCATCTTTTCCTATACCCACTGATAACAACCCTTCATCACCTGACCACCTAACCCTGAACAACCACTACTACCAAAACAACCACCTGACCAACATCATTCAAATAATCATCATCGAATACTTACCACTACCAGACATACATCATCATTCTCTAACAACAATACACCCACCATCACTGCCTAGTCACCCTTTTCTCACAACATTTCACCCTGAACATTACTTACATCTGCCAAGCAAATACTCCAGACCAACCATCCACCTTCTTCCCTCTCCACTACACAGTGTGCATAGCTACTTCTGCTCAACCATCCACCCTCACCCCTACAACACAAACTCAATCAAACACTGCCTGCTCCAAAAAAGCCATCCTTCACTTCATCAACATGCAAACATTCACCCATTCCCAATACACTTCCCGGGACGTAAATACTATGTCATGTGTCATATGGGGTGAAAATGAAATCTTGTTCAACTTCGTTAAATGCTTCAAAGATGTGGCACTTTGTATCAAAGCGACTAGTGAAGAAGCATTGATAATGGTGGTGCACGTTGGAGTAAGAAGAAGAACTGCTCTATGGGACAAAAACAACATAAAGTCATGTCATAACATGAAGGCTTTCCATGAAAGAGCAGCTTGCTATATTAGAATGGAAGAGGACAGATCTATGGTGCATCCTCAGAGAACTTCTTCCCCCATTTACGAAAAGAAAAGGAGGACGGAAGGGTATTATCCACTTGCGAAACAACAAAAGGAATTGAACCTCATTACAAAAAATCCACTTACTCACACTCCTAGGCAGATATATGAGATGACCAGGAATAAACTGCATACAACATGCCAAACATAGGGAAGAAAGCAGAATAGAATGAGGGTGGAGCATACTACCACTTCCATGGACCAACGACAATTATACTAACAATTGCAAACATTTAAAGAACAAGGTAGAAAGATTGATCCAAAAAGGATACCTAGGTATAGCTTTCAGAAAACTAACAAGGGGAACGGGGCCAGAGAACCTCACTCCTGACCTGAATGAAAATCAGGTAAGAAATCCCTCAAACCTCATAACCTTAATTTATGATGGACCACACCTCGCTAGAATAAGCAAGAAAGCACAAGAGAAGTATGTGCAAGAGGCCAAAGCATAATAGAAGAAAATATTCTTTTCCAAGCAAAAGCCGACGTAGGAAATAGTTTTCACAGTAGTTGATGCGGCAGGAATCATTTTCCCACACCAGGATCCGCTCGTAGTCACGGTGCAAATTTCAAGTTGCACTGTAAAAAAATTCTTTGTAGATTTTGAAAGCTCATTCAATGTAATTTTCAAGTTAGCATACGACCAGATGAAGATTCCATCTGAAATACTAAAGCCCAGTCCTAAGTCGATTTACGGCTTCAACAACACAGCAACAGTTTCCATTGGGTCAGCAAGCATGCTCATCACAACCAAAACATTACCTCTGCACAAATCCTTCTATGCAAGTTTCTGGATCCTTGACCAGCCATCACCATACAATGCCTTCTTAGGGAGGCCCTCACTGATAGACTTGGGGGCAGTTATCTCTTAGAATGACCTGCATTCCTATGGGAATATGATCAGTAAGAGGAGAAAACTTTTTAGCTAGGGAACTATACAATGTAAATCTTAACTCTAGCAATCAAATTACTCTGAATTAATCTGTTGTCTCTTTTGAAATTTAAAATAACAGTAATAAATAAGACATCAAACCAACTCAAAAAACTATGTCAGTACCAAGTGCTAGAACTGATGTTGAAGTAAGTCAACCTACAACTACAAAAAGAGAGAAAAGGATGTATATGCACAAGATCGGCACTGACGAATATAATTCGGTCTACATGCATTACTTCTTCACAAAGGCCTAAAAGCAAGCAGTCTCATTCAATTCTCAACCCATAAAGGAAACAAAAAGTGAGATGTTCCCGTGATTAGGAGCGATGAAGAAAGAATCGAAGCCAGTAGATAACATTGAAGATGTACAAATAGATTCAAAAGACCCCCACAAAAGTTTGCAAGATAGGAAAGAATATCAATGTAGATGCCTGAGTAGAGCTAATAAACTCCCTGAAGAAATCAACAGATATATTTGCATGGACCCATTCAGACATGATAGGAATAGACCCTTCCATTATCTATCATGCACTTAACATCAATCTTGATGCCTATCCAATCAGACAAAAGCATAGAACCATAGATCAAGAAAGGTCAAGAAGCTAAAGGAAAACAGATTCATCGGGGATGTGTACTACCCAAAATGAATCATTGAGGTAGCACTCATAAAGAAACCCAACGGAAAGTGGAGGACCTACATAGATTATACTAACCTCAACAAGGTCTTCCAGAAGGACAGCTTCCCCTTACTCAGAATCGATCAGTTGGTGGATGCAACCAGTGAACAAAGGCTTGTATTATTACAAAGTCATGTCATTTGGACTCCAAAACATCGAAGCAACCTACCAAAGGCTGGTATATACGATGCTCTCAAATTGGATCGGAAAGAATGTCGAAGTATACATAGATGACATGTTAGTTAAGTCAAAGGAACCATCAAGTCATGTGCAAGTCCTGGGAGAAACGTTTGAAGTCAACAATATAGTATGAAGCTAAAACCATTGAAATGCACATTTTTTATTTAGTCGGATAATTCCTAGGGTACATAGTAAGCGCATGTGGCATTGAAGTAAATTCAAAGAAGATCAAAGCCATAAGAAAGATGGGAATCCGAACAAAGCCGAAGGATCTCATAAGCGAAATGGTAGGGTAACATCACTAAGCAAGTTCATCTTAAAAACTACTAACAAATGCATACTGTTCTTTGATCAGGTTAAAAAAGGAGCGAAGTTTTGAATGGACTTAGGAGTGCATGGCTGCATTCCAATGCTTAAAAGACCGTCTGGTCAATACTTCCATTTTATCTAAACCGATAATAGGTGAGGACTTATATGTATATTTAGTTATAACTGATAAAGCTATTAGTGCTATAGTGATTCAAGAAGATGAAGGGACTTAAAAGCCTATCTACTTCACAAGCAAGCATCGGTCAAGAGAAGAATTAAATTACTCAATCATTGAGAAGCTAGCCTATAACCTACTCCTTACGGAAAGAAAATTGATACTTTTTTCCAAGCACATCCTATCATAGTTCTTACAAATTAACCTTTAAGATAAACACCGTATAAGCCGAAGACATCAGGCGGCCTATTAAAATGGGTAATGGAGCTCAGCTAATATGACATCACCTATTGCCCAAGAAAATCGATCAAAGCTCAAGCACTAGCAGACTTCATCACAGAATGCACACTTCCAGTCGAGCTCAAACCAGAGGAAGAAGCATTCACTATGTATTTCTGGCAACTATTTATAGACGGAGCTTCAAATGAACAAGGGCCAAGAATTGTATATATATGCTATTTACGCTAGATAATCAGAAATTGTATAAGGTAGTAAAGCTTGGGTTCAAAGCGATTGGTAATATAGCAGAGTATGAAGCTCTTCTCGCAGGCTTGCGAATGGCTCAGGTAATGAAGGCAACCCATATAAAAATTTATAGCATTTCCCAATTAATAATAAATCATGTGTAGGACAATTACCAAGCAAAGGTGCCAATGTTAGCCAAACATATAGAACGGTCTAAGAAATTAATAGAGCAGTTCGAATAATTTGGTATTCAACAGATTCCGCATGAAAACAATTCTTTGCTTATTCATTAGCTAAATATGCGAGCACCAAAGTTACAAATGAAATGAAGGAGGTTCCAATAAGGCATTAGACAGAGCCAAGCGTAATAAAGGCTTATGAAGTCTAACTCGAGATCAACGGGAAATGATACAGGGGTCCGAAGGCTAGGAAATTAAGGAAAACCGAGTGCGACCCTCAATCGAACCTCCACTTCAGCAAATCGAAGAAAATACTTGGATGAACCCCATAGAACAATTATTACTAAACGGAATCCTACCCCAAAATAAAAATGAAGTCTAAAAAATAAAGTATCAGGCTCTGTACTACTCATTGTTTGACGGCACATTATACAAGAGAGGGTATTCCACCCCTTATCTTAAGTGCGTTTCCAAAGAAGAGAGAATGCGAGTCATGAGAGAAGTACATGAAGGGAAATGCGGGGATCATTCTAGGGGAGCCAAGTTATCAAAGAGGGTATTATGACATGGTTATTATTGGCCTATGGCACTCTAAGATGCAAGGGAATTTGTGAGAAGATGCTACAAATGTCAAAGATTCATGAGTATCCCTAGACAGCCATCCCATGAGTTTATCATACTAGCCTTTCCATGGCTCTTTGATATATGGGGCATAGACTTAATAGGTCTTCTTCTTATGTCAAAAGAAGGAGAAAAGTATGCAATAGTGGCAATCGACTACTTCACTAAATGGGTGAAGGCGGAACCCTTAGCTACAACCACAGCAAAGAAGATAGTCACCTTTGTAGTAAGAAACATAATTACTAGATTTCAAATACCCTACAAGATAATCTATGACAATGGAACTCAGTTTAAGAGCGAAGAATTCACAAAGCTCTATGAGAAGAATATGAGACGAATGGCATAATTAAAAGGTTTTTCCTCTACTACTCACCCAGCAAACGGGCAGGTCAAAGCAAGTTGTTTAAGTAAAGATTATAGAAAGCAAAAGAGAAGTAGATAAAAGAATTATCTTTGGTACTATATGCCTATATAACTTTGACCGAGTTTCGACTGGCCATACTCCTTTCTCATTAACATATGAATTTGAGGCTATGCTCCCCGTTGAAGTAGAAGTCCCTTTATGTAGAAGAATATCTTACACAATAGAGAAAAATATGAAGCTAAAAGAAGCTTCCCTCAGCCACATTCAAGAAAGAAGGGATGAGGCAGCAGTGGTAGCTACTACATATCGGTCAAGAATGGCAAGGAATTATAATACCAAACTCAAAGAAAGAAACTTCTACAAGAGAAGGTTAGTACCGCAAAAAGTAATGACCAACAAGAAAGACCCAGCAAATGGAGATCTAGGCCTAAATTGGGAAGGCCCATTAGTTATAGCTGAAGTATTGGCCAATGGTACGTATTAACTATTGAAATATGATGGCAGCCTAGTTCTAAGAACATGGAACTCAGAGCACCTCAAACCTTATTTTGTGTAATCTACACTACTGATGAAATAAACATTGTAACTGTTATGATAGGTAATAATTAAATGAACTAGACGTAGGAATATTATATGACCCGAACCAACATTAAAATCTCTCTATTTTAATTTTGTTAGCATAACTGAATAATCACACTGAATGTAGGGATATTAGACGGCCCGAACTAGTTATCAAAAAAACTGCACAAAACACAATCCGCCTTTCTCAGCCAAATAACTAAATAAGACGTAGAGATATTAAAAGGCATGAATCAATATAAAAATCTCTCTATGTTAATTATGTTAATATAGCCATGCTGGATGTATGGATTTTGGCAACTGGTATAAAAAACCGTGCATAGAATTGAGAAGTTTGTAAACACACATCCGACTTCACAGTCAAAACAACAATCTACCCTCAAATAGTGTGGTAGAACGTACCAAGCGCACAACAAGGTTAAAGCGCCAAAGGCAACATTTAGAAGCATGAACTATGTAGACAAAAAATTCAAAGATGGCAAGTAAGAAACAACTCATGGGATACGCAACAACTACCAGAAAAAAGATGCAATTCTAGAAATTATTTAAAGCTTGCTAGGTGAACATCGAAGAACAAGGACTTTCTTATATATATTTAGGATTGTTAGTATACACGGAAGATCCATGCATATTTACACATCCCTTACATCTAAAAATGCTTTAAAAGTACAAAATAAAAATAATGAGCTATAATAAAACAAAACAACATCACAAATCTGACTCAGATTCAAAGGAAGAGTCGATTATAATCATTCTTCTGCGATATGATCAGTGGGATAGCGATGCGGGGTGCGATCGTTGGGGTAGCTACCTTTAAGTTATAAAGCAGGAGATTGGTCATTTAATTTAGTGATAAAAACTGACAAGCGAGTATGGGAACATGGCTATAAGAGATTCGAGGGTCGTAATTTGCACTGGCTCAAGCATCACCTTAGTCCTATGGATCAAACTCATAATCTGTACTATTTTATAGGAAGATCCGATTGAGCCCCAGCCAAAAACCAATGAAAACATCAACCGCATGCTTCACACTATTCTTCCCTATCCGTTCCTACCTTCTCATTATGAAGCTTCTCCAACAAGGAAGCCCTGCCTAACCCACCTTGAGAAGTAGCAACAGCTTCAAGGCTAACCTTAGACTCTAATCTATTTTTTATTTATTTTTAAGGTCGTTCACTTTTCTCATCGCCACTCCCTAGATCCGATCAATATCATCCAAAAGCCGATCCTTTTGTTTTACCTGTTATTCTAGTGTAAGGACCAAAAAGTTCGCGCGCAATAGAAGTATAAGGCGAATTGCCACTACCTGCAATTTTTGACTCCTTTTTATAATGATCTTTTAACTTAGCAAATTTGGCTTCATAAAAATTTTTCAAATAATTTGTCCATGTAAGAATGATGTCGGGATCTTTTCCAAATGGAGGAGTTGGAGTAAGACCGAGTTTCGAAACTGCACCTTGAGTTAAAGCTTTAGAAGGAGCATACTCAATGCTAATTTGACTTGCAATTTGCTCATCCAACTCTTTAATTTTGCATTCTATAGCCTTAGTTTCATTCGTACATATCACCATGTATACGCCTTTGGCATCCCTTAGCAAACCTTCCAATTCTGCAACCTTGATCAAAGCAGAACTAACCTTCCCTTTAAAGGCGGCCGTACCTTGATTTCGATCAAAAGAAACGGCTGAAAATAAAAAGGCCCATACAAAAAAAGAAGTACAACTAAATAAGGAACATATAGGAAATTCACAAACTTTGCAAAGAAACCTTAATTTTCATAATGTGTGCACAACCCAAAGAAAGTATCCAATAATGTAAGATTACAAGGTTCTTCTCAGTTACGAGTTCCTAAAAAACTACAACAAAAATGCCTAAGGCATATTGGCCAGGGGCGGGGCCAAGCTAATGCAGATAGTCTTACGGAGATCATTACAAGCACCAACCTTGTGATCCATTGATTCTTCTACGGTCACCTTGAATCTCTCAACATTGGAAAGGAAGCTTAGGTAAAACATATGGTAGAAGCAGCCGAAAACATCCACTATGCATTGTAAAGAAATCCGCCTCATCTTGCTTTTAACTTTCTCTTGTCTAAGTTTTTCTGAGAAGGAGGCAGCCTTAACCTAAGCTTCTCGTATAGAATCATCAAACTCACAAATCTTGAGTACAACTTCCTTCTTTGTGTTTTCTAAATTATCAATTAGCCGAGCCTTAGTTTTCTTTATCTTTCTGGATAAGCCACCAAAATACCTAAGAGCATTAGTCCTCCAACCTTCCATCCATGGACAAGAAAGCACCTTTGACTCCACCCTTTTCTTTTGCTCATTCGCCAAAGATAGATTCACATCTGTAAGGGGAGCAGGAACCAAATCCAAACAATGTCCCTCTATTCTTCATTCTTCAGTCCTTGTGACGACCCAAAATTTTCAAGCATTTAAAATCGAAATATTTAATTGATTTTAATTATTTAAAGGTTAATTATCAACTTAAATTACGAATATCATAATTTATTTGACAATTAAATCGTTGAATTAAATAATTTGAATTGGATAAAATATGAAACCTGAGATTTTAAGCCTGTTAAAAATAATTTGAAGGTTTGTAAAATTTATATTGATAGTACAAAGGATAATCGAAGTTGTAAAATTGAATTTAACAGTGGTTTGTTCAGTTTTAAAATTTTATATTATTTAAATTGAATTTAAAAATAGCCTTCCGAGGCACAGTCTCGGAATTCGACGAAACCAGTTCCATTGGGTCCGTAATATTGAATTATTATCGGATTTCAAATTTCGTTGTGATTGAAGTTGTTGTGAGAGCATACGATATATAAGCACATTGATGTTGATACGAATTGAATTTAAATAATATATATGTATAATAATTATCTCCAGCCGTAATTCTTTCCCATCAGTCAGTTCCCTTTTTACACCAAATTTTTTTGCCTTCACTATAGGCTTCTTTTGTATGCTTCTTCCATCTCAATTACTTCCTACCTTCTCTTTCCTTTAACAGCCGAACATATTATAAAAAAAAGAAAAAGAAAGAGGGGGAAACGAAAATGGCAGACGCCCCCTTTTTTTCGAAACCCCTTTCCTCTTATTCGAATGCGAGATCCCCTTTTCTTCTTCAATATCACGGCTTCACGAGATTCACGAATCGAGTGTTTTCTTCCTCCGCCTTCCTATTCATGCGATTCGAGCTTGATTTCTTCCACGTCGGCTTATCGAGGTGGAGCATCATGCGCAACAACATCGCGAGCACGAAGCCGCCATCCGCACCCAACTCAATGGCCAGAGGCAAGCGAAAGGTGTTCGCGTATGCGGTGACGTTTCCGTTTGACATTGGGTTAGGGTGGATCTATTGGATGCGTCGCGAGTTTGATGGGCTCCCGAAGCCTTCAATCGTGTCGCGAGCTCGAGCGGCTGACATCAAGACTGTGGGCGAGCTAGGGTTCGGCAACATGTGTTCGTGATGGAAAGATGTCATCGGGGTTGCGTGCGAGGGTAGATTGGGGGAAGAAGAGATTCTGGTAGTAAGGTATACCTAATTTTTATGCAATTTAACTTAATTCTAAATTGATTTTTTTTAAAATATATAGAACAATCGAGGTAAAGCTATTTACTATTAACTGATATTTTATATTTATATACTTAGTTATAAACGATTAAAAGAATTTTTAGAATGAAAGATGTAATTTTGGAAGTTTAGGAAAATCAAAATTTTTAGGAAATCTATATAAGTTATTTTATATAGTTTGCAAAGAAATAAATATACGTTTATATATTTTAATTTTGCTAAATTATCTTTAATTAAGAGTTTGATGGTTAATTTATTCTATTAGAAATTAGTTTGAAATAGAATTATTAGTTTAGATTAAATTAATAAATGATAATTGATTTTTCAATTAGTTCAGATATTAATAAATCACGTAATGTTATACAAGGTCTAAAATAAAGAAACAAGCTGGATTGAAAGTGAATTGGAATGGTCTGCAAATTCTAAGTCAAAGGCGAGTTAATCTCACTCAGTTTAAATTTAAATTTAAATTTAAATGGTTAAATATAAATAATTGTTTGGATGGTTGAATTGATTGATGTGATATAGTATGATATTTTGAAAATTGGTGTATTATATTGTGCAAACGTCTGTGGATGCAGGGAAAACAGGTTGGAGGGATCCAACTGGATCCCTCAACATTTACTTAAATTATTAAACACCCACAGCTGTGATTGATTGATATTCTGTGATGAATTATATTAGAATATTGAATGTTATAGTCTGCTTGAATACTTTGGTACTCTGTTTTATCCAAATATATTGAATTGGACTTTGAAAGGAAATAAAAGAAGTGAACTCTTAAGAAATAATTATAAAGAATGTATATAAATTAAAGTAAATTGGATAAGAATATTAGGGGTTTCAAATTGCTAATTAATAAAATTCTGTATATGGAAAGGAAATTTTTGAATAAAAGAAAGTTAATGAATTTTAATCTTCAGTGATATTATTTAAAAGAATAAACATTTATTTAATATTTTAAGATTTAAATTTTTGAAAGGAATAAAGAAGAAATTGGGAAAGGCCTGAAATTTGTATATTTCAGTTAGAAGGTTTAAATCAAACGGGAAATAATAACATTAATAATAAATCCATAACTAATGAATTTTGAAATGAATTGAGCATTTAAAGAAATCTATTTCAAATGAAATAAATTGGAAATAAATTTGGGAAATTGATTTAAGTGATTGAAGTTGGAATTTTCTCTGGATAATCAAGTACGTTTTAAAGTAAATTTTTAAATTTGTAAAATTTATCATTTCTATTATTTAAAGTCTAAAGTAAGTATTTTCTTTAATCTATTCTAGCGGTAATTATTAAGAAGTAACTTAGTATTTTGTTTTTGAAGGTAGAAATCTAGTTTTATATTTTATTAAGAAACCTTATTTTCAAATATTCATATAGTATGTATTTTTAACAAATTATTAAAGTAATTTTAACTTGAATGTTTTAAAGTATATTTTTAAAAAGTAAAGTGATTTAAATTAATTTAGAAAATCTAGTTTTATGCATGGTGATTCCAGAAGAAATAAAAATACTTGAAATTTATTCTGAGAAGGCAGATAGTTTTGAAAACTGTTTTCTAGGTGTTTGAAAAGTGAAAATATATCTTGTGAAGATATTTTTGTAGTTAATAAATAATTTGGGGAATTATTTATTGTGTGATGGTTGTTTGTGAATATAAATTGATAGTTAAATCACCGACTATCAATATTGGACAAATGCGTTGATCGTTTCGAAGAGACCGGGATCGAGATTTATTTCTCGAAAACCACTTCGATCCGGTTTGTACGTTTCGAGAAAACGATTTTGGATTCGAAGATGGAGCAGTGAAGTGCAAGGGCTAGTCGCTACTAATACTGAGGATATTTCCAAAATGGATGTAGTAGGAATAGTGCCTTCGGTTCCGTTCGAACCCGGGACGGACTTGTATGGATGAATGCTTTCGTAAACATCGTCAGGTGGACGATGGGCATTCTAAGGAATATGTTCTAAAAAGGTAACGCTTAGCCTCAAGCCTCATCAAATGGGAATGACTGAAAATCAGGGGTTATGCAGCAAGGCTAGGTGGGTAGCACCCAAGCAAGGTGAGGTCATTCCAGTCTAGATGTCCCTTTTTATTTCGGCTTAGTGGGCGGTTGCTGATCCCAACCGTGGGGTGATCTCACTCGGGATTATCCAGTAAGGGGTAGTTTCGGCCTTGTGTTGCAGGGGAGCGGGCGTACTCCTCGGTACGGTGATCTAGGCCCCGTACTGTGACAGGTGGTACCCCAATGCCTAGTCATTAGTTGGAAATCCATTCTCCCTACGAGTCTTGTACGAGTTTTGTTTGTATTACCCACTCTGTGGCTAGTAGCTGGAATTTAATCATGTTACAATTTCGGCTATTTTATAAGTATTTGTATATAGACACTATTATAATATCAGAGGATTTCTATAAAAATTGTTTTAGCTATCGTAAGGCAAAAACCCGACATGTTTATTTGTGGCGTGGTCTTACGAGATGCTTTTGTTTTCAAAGGATTTTTTTTGAAACTTTAATAATCAATTGGGTGTGATTTTCTCACGCTGGTATACCAGACTGACTCGGGTGTTATTTAACTATAATGCTCGGGTCAGACAGAGTATTATAGGATACAGGATATGATGCTGTGGAGCACAGGAAACGAGCAGGACGACGATACGTACTCCCGTACTTGTTTATATATATATATATATATATATATATATTCCGCTGTGTTGAGTTGTTGTGTATCCATTTGTATGATATTGATGTTGAGCTGTGATTGATGTACGCTGATGATATAATAAATAAACTGATATATTTGATCTTTGAGTAAAGATTATTTATTATCTATTATATTTTGTTCCGCTGCGATGGTTAGATTCTGTTGTTGTTTTCTATTTTCTTCTTCTACCTCTTCTTCTTTAACCCTTATGGTTCGTATTTCTGTGCAACTTGAGTTGATTGTTGTAGAATAGCGTTGACTCAAGGGGTACGAATTTGCGGGCTGTTACAGTGTTATCAGAGCTTAGGTCGGTGATAACCTTGGCTCTGGTGGGAACTACTCATTTAAATTACAGTCCGTAGTACTCTAAAATGAGTCTGAGCGTATTAATAGATATGAGCGTGTATTTGTTAGTGAATATAAATTGTTTTAATATTGTGTTGATTGGTTTATTGAGTGGCATATGAACCTTCCTCAGCACAGTCTGCACAACTGTATTGAAGGGGTTTCTAAACACTTGAATAGAACAAATTGACACGGTATTGTTTTAAATATGGGTAAATGAAATAATTTTACCCAAAAACATATTTTGATATAAGGAAAAGTTTTTGTAGACTATTTTAGCTAATTTATGGTTGCTTGGCTGTTAGAAATGATAATATTAAAGTATTATCATTGTTAAGTGAAAATTTAACTAGAAATTGAAATATAACCAAAATTTAAGGAAATAATTCATTATAATTTTTTTTTATTATAAATATGAATTATAAATGTAAATTATAAATTGAAATACAGTCAAATGAGAATTTGTATAAGCATAAAGTGTACAAATGAATTATAGTTAGAATTTATTTAAGCAGGCTTTGGAAATTTAAAATCCCGGAGATTTGGAAGTATTTGAAGATAAATGATAGTATCATTGTTTTAGAGATATTTCTGAATCGAAATCTGTTTTAAATGGATTTTGAAAGTCAAATAGCATTGAAATCACTTGGATTATTGGAAAATAATTCTGATGATGACGGCCGCATCATCAGTGTTCATTTTCGAATTTCTAAGTGACGGATTGCTGCGAAAAACTGATTTGTTTAGAAAAGCTAGTTGTTTTGAAAATTTCAAGGAAATTTGTTGGGAATAAAACCAGGATTGGTTTGACTTTTAAGGAATTTGATTTTGAGATGTTGGAGATTTCAAAATAATTTGAAACTAAAGGTCGGATGTTTAAAAATCCTGATGAGATAGGTTATAAGCTTATAAATTAAGGTGTTTTTTTAAATCAGGAAGGAAATATAAGCTTTGAATGTTGGAATTTAAATTTAAAGTGAAAAGTTAAAAATCGAATTAACTTGGATCGGGAAATAAAATTTAACCGGGTTAAAATTAATTGGATCAGACTGAAAACAATATCCAGTTGTATTTGAATTATATGACAATCGAATTGAGTTAAATAAATCTGAGTTAAAATAAAATTGAATTGGAATAAAAATTTAATTGAATTATTGAATGTAATTAGATTCTTGCCTGAATAAATGGAAAATAAGTTGGATAAGGATTGAATTGAAATAAATAAATCAGAATAACTTATAAGAGGATTAAAAATTCATAGAAATAAAATATGCATGGGCTATAAATAAATAGAGGGCTTGAGTTAAAAATATAGGATGAATATATTCAAGCCTATAATAAATGGAATTGTGTAAATAATAAGTTGTGACTTATAAATTTTGAAAGTGGAATAGAAAATCCAAAATAAATATTGTTTGATGTTTTGGATAATGAAACGGAAAATCCAAACTTGAATTATATAATAATTTGAACTTAAGAAAATTAAATGAAGTGATATTTGAAATTAAAATTCAAGTATTGAACTATAAATAGGAGAGAACTAATTTTACAATAAATCAGTTAATAAAATGTGTAAATGAGAACGTAATGTTGTTTAATAGAAGCTGAATTGAGAATTTATGATGAAGTTTGGAAATAAAACTCAAGTTATAAATTGAATTCGACTTGAATTGTCAGTAAAGTAAATGTAACTGAATTGTGAGTTCATGAATTTAGGTGGTAAATTGAAAATGAATAGTGGATTCAGAACTTGAGTTATAAATTAAATTTTAACTTGAAGTGTTAACAAATTAAATATAATTCGAAATGTATCGATAAAAATGTAAATGGATTAAAATAGTAATGGTATGAATTGCAAATAAAATCCAAATCAGTGGAAATAAATTGGAAATGGCCTTGTAATAAATTGAATGAGCTGAATCTAAAAGTCAAAATGTATAATAACTAATCAAATAAATCTGTAGTTTGAAATGGGATTGAATTAAAATAGAATCAAGTTAAATTGAAAAGAGAAATTTATTTGCAAAATAAAATGAGCTTAAGTATAGAAAAAAAAGAGATTTGAATAAATTGAAGTAAATTGACTTAAGCTGAATAGATGGATGAGAGTTGAATTTAATTCAACTTAAACTAGGTTTAATGATATTGGGTTGGATTTAAATTAAGTGAAAATAGATTTAAATCGAAATAGAATTGGTAGGTTATAAATAATATATAAAGAAATGAAAATTCCTAATGGATTGTGTGGATAAACTAATTATGTTGAATAAATAAATGGATAGAATAAATAAGAATCAAAATGAAGTGTGGTTTAAATAAGTTGAGAAATGGTTATGGAATGCAATAGCTTGGATTGTCTTCGAGCTAAATACAATGTTGGAATAAACAAATATGGAATGGGATGTAAATGAATGGATTGTGAATAAAATTGAAAATGGACTGTGTCGAGTTAAATAAATGGTCGTGAATGAATTAAAATAAAAGGGAATTTAATTGGAAATGAAGATGAACCTAAATTGTTAATGGTTTTGAATGAACTGGTTTGGTTAATAAAATGAAATGCAAGTGAATGGGTTCAAATCTGAAATGCAATGAAAATGAGAATATATGGATTGTGAATAAATTTAAAAATGGAATAGAATTAAGTATAAATTTAGTTGAAATCAATTTAAATTGGTTATAAAACATAAGTACTTATTTATTCACATAGATCTCGTCAAACTGCATAGAATAAATTGTCATTGGATGTAAATAGGAGTAATTAAAATTCTATGAATTGAATTTGAGAGCAATTGAATTAAATATGAGTTCAGTTTGCTTAAAATAAATTAAATGTAAGCAATTGAGTTTTAAACCATTCAAATGGATGAAGTTGTATACGAATGGATTGAAAACCATTCAAATTGAATGAAAATGGTTTGTAAATTAATTGGAACAGTGGAATGAGTATGAAATTTGTATAAGTTGCTACGGGAAAATGTTTGGTGTGAATTTCTTTTAGAATTCACATGTTTTAACTATTGCAAATAAGTGATATGCTATTAAACTTCATATATTTAGCACTTACATGTTTAAATTGAGTAAGTACAGGTACCTGGAAGCCGTGTGGCTGGATTTGGTTGCGCTAACGGCTAAATAAATAAGCTACTTGCTTAAAAATGCTAAATAGGGTACGCCTACGCAATAAAAATAGGAAATATGAACTGTTTTTGGTTTTTCCGACCGGGTGGGTTAATGTATATATATATTTATATCTTTTGTCAAATTGCAAAAGCTCCTCCGTACAAAGGAGACTCTGACAAAAAATTTCAAGAATTTTGGGAGTTAGAAAAAATTTGAAAATTTTTGGGAAATTTTGTTAACGACAAAACGGTTTAAAATTGGAAAATTGAAATAAGTTAGTAAATGAAACTAACTAAAATAATGACATGAATTAGTTATAAATGGAAAATAAAATTCAATATTTAAATTAAAGATAATTGAATTCGTATGGAAATGAAGGAATCAATGTGAATAGGAATAGATATAAACTAAAGTGGGAGATGAAAATAAATATAAGAAACACATAAATGCTTATACTAACTTAAGAAGGAAATGGTGAATTCTTGATTGGGAATTGATACTACAAATATAATCTAAGTTAATATTTGAATAAATAAATACTGACATTTTGTAATAAAATTGATATGATGTTTCGGGAATATTGTGATTGGATATTAGTGCTAAGCAGGGTATGTAGGTAATATAAAGGGAAAAGAGAATTGATTTTGATTTCAGAAGATAAATATGAATTGCCCGACAAAAGTATGTATTTAAATTTTGGTATGAAATTGGATTGGGTTTTTAGATCGAGCCTCTTGGCTTTTGTTTTCTTTTTGAATTTGGGAGGCCGTAGAGCCATTTTGTAGTTGTACCGAGCTAGCCGCGCAAAGGAGACGCTGGCAAAAATTTTCGGGAATTTAGGGAGACAGAAAAATTTTGAGAAAATTTTGATAATTCAAAATTTGGTTTTAAATTTAAACTTGAAAGGTTAATCAAATAGTATAGTTTGAAAACTATGGGCGAGTAGAGAAGTTAATAAGAATGATAATGGTCTTTTATAAAAGGATAGTTGGTAAAATGTTGAACTGTTTGGTTTTAGGGAAAATAGTAAACGGGTATTGGACCATTCTTCCTAACTAGTAATTTCGAGGACGAAATTCTTTTAAGTGGGGAGGAATGTGACGACCCGAAATTTTCAAGCATTTAAAATTGGAATATTTAATTGATTTTAATTATTTAAAGGTTAATTATCAACTTAAATTACGAATATCATAATTTATTTGACAATTAAATCGTTGAATTAAATAATTTGAATTGGATAGAATATGAAACCTGAGATTTTAAGCCTGTTAAAAATAATTTGGAGGCTTGTAAAATTTATATTGATAGTACAAAGGATAATAGAAGTTGTAAAACTGAATTTAACAGTGGTTTTTTCAGTTTTAAAATTTTATATTGTTTAAATTGAATTTAAAAATAGCCTTCCGAGGCACAGTCTCGGAATTCGACGAAACCAGTTCCATTGGGTCCGTAATATTGAATTGTTATCGGATTTCAAATTTCGTTGTGATTGAAGTTGTTGTGAGAGCATACGATATATAAGCAAATTGATGTTGATACGAATTGAATTTAAATAATATATATATATATATAATAATTATCTCCAGCCGTAATTCTTTCCCATCAGTCAGTTCCCTTTTTACGCCAAAACTTTTTGCCTTCACTATAGGCTTCCTTTGTACGCTTCTTCCATCTCAATTACTTCCTACCTTCTTTTTCCATTAACAGCCGAACATATTATATAAAAAAAAACGGGGGAAACGAAAATGGCAGACACCCCCCTTCTTTTCGAAACCCCTTTCCTCTTATTCGAACGCGAGATCCCCTTTTCTTCTTCAATATCACGGCTTCATGAGATTCACGAATCGAGTGTTTTCTTCCTCTGCCTTCCTATTCATGCGATTCGAGCACGATTTCTTCCACGTCGGCTTATCGAGGTGGAGCATTACGCGCAACAGCATCTCAAGCACGAACCCGCCTTCCACACCCAACTCAATGGCCAGAGGCAAGCGAAGGGTGTTCGCGTATGCGGTGTCGTTTCCGTTTGACATTGGGTTAGGGTGGATCTATTCGACGCGTCGCGAGTTTGATGGGCTCCCGAAACCTTCAATCGTGTCGCGAGCTCGAGCGGCTGACATCAAGACTGTGGGCGAGCTAGGGTTCGGCAACATGGGTTCGTGATGGAAAGATGTCATCGGGGTTGCGTGCGAGGGTAGATTGGGGGAAGCAGAGATTCTGGTAGTAAGGTATACCTAATTTTTATGCAATTTAACTTAATTCTAAATTGATTTTTTTTTAAAATATATAGAACAATCGAGGTAAAGCTATTTACTATTAACTGATATTTTATATTTATACACTTAGTTATAAACGATAAAAAGAATTTTTAGAATGAAAGATGTAATTTTGGAAGTTTAGGAAAATCAAAATTTTTAGGAAATCTATATAAGTTATTTTATATAGTTTGCAAAGAAATAAATATATGTTTATATATTTTAATTTTGCTAAATTATCTTTAATTAAGAGTTTGATGGTTAATTTATTCTATTAGAAATTAGTTTGAAATAGAATTATTAGTTTAGATTAAATTAATAAATGATAATTGATTTTTCAATTAGTTCAGATATTAATAAATCATGTAATGTTATACAAGGTCTAAAATAAAGAAACAAGCTGGATTGAAAGTGAATTGGAATGGTCTGCAAATTTTAAGTCAAAGGCGAGTTAATCTCACTCAGTTTAAATTTAAATTTAAATTTAAATGGTTAAATATAAATAATTGTTTGGATGGTTGAATTGATTGATGTGATATAGTATGATATTTTGAAAATTGGTGTATTATATTGTGCAAACGTCTGTGGATGCAGGGAAAACAGGTTGGAGGGATCCAACTGGATCCCTCAACATTTACTTAAATTATTAAACACCCACAGCTGTGATTGATTGATATTCTGTGATGAATCATATTAGAATATTGAATGTTATAGTATGCTTGAATACTTTGGTACTCTGTTTTATCCAAATATATAGAATTGGACTTTGAAAGGAAATAAAAGAAGTGAACTCTTAAGAAATAATTATAAAGAATGTATATAAATTAAAGTAAATTGGATAAGAATATTAGGGGTTTCAAATTGCTAATTAATAAAATTCTGTATATAGAAAGGAAATTTTTGAATAAAAGAAAGTTAATGAATTTTAATCTTCAGTGATATTATTTAAAAGAATAAACATTTATTTAATATTTTAAGATTTAAATTTTTGAAAGGAATAAAGAAGAAATTGGGAAAGGCTTGAAATTTGTATATTTCAGTTAAAAGGTTTAAATCAAACGGGAAATAATAACTTTAATAATAAATCCATAACTAATGAATTTTGAAATGAATTGAGCATTTAAAGAAATCTATTTCAAATAAAATAAATTGGAAATCAATTTGGGAAATTGATTTAAGTGATTGAAGTTGGAATTTTCTCTGGATAATCAAGTACGTTTTAAAGTAAATTTTTAAATATAAATTAAATGTTTTATAGTTGTTTTTTTAAAAGAAAGCAAATTTCGTAAAAGTCTAAAGTAAGTATTTTCTTTAATCTATTCTAGCGGTAATTATTAAGAAGTAACTTAGTATTTTGTTTTTAAAGGTAGAAATCTAGTTTTATATTTTATTAAGTAACCTTATTTTCAAATATTCATATAGTATGTATTTTTAACAAATTATTAAAGTAATTTTAACTTGAATGTTTTAAAGTATATTTTTAAAAAGTAAAGTGATTTAAATTAATTTAGAAAAATCTAGTTTTGTGCTTGGTGATTCCAGAAGAAATAAAAATACTTGAAATTTATTCTGAGAAGGCAGATAGTTTTGAAAACTGTTTTCAAGGAGTTTGAAAAGTGAAAATATATCTTGTGAAGATATTTTTGTAGTTAATAAATAATTTAGGGAATTATTTATTGTGTGATGGTTGTTTGTGAATATAAATTGATAGTCGGTGAATATAAATTGATAGTTAAATCACCGACTATCAATATTGGACAAATACGTTGATCATTTCGAAGAGACCGGGATCAAGATTTATTTCTCGAAAACCACTTCGATCCGGTTTGTACGTTTCGAGAAAACGATTTTGGATTCGAAGATGGAGCAGTGAAGTGCAAGGGCTAGTCGCTACTAATCCTGAGGATATTTCCAAAATGGATGTAGTAGGAATAGTGCCTTCGGTTCCATTCGACCCGGGACGGACTTGTATGGATGAATGCTTTCGTAAACATCGTCAGGTGGACGATGGGAATTCTAAGGAATATGTTCTAAAAAGGTAACGCTTAGCCTCAAGCCTCATCAAATGGGAATGACTGAAAATCAGGGGTTATGCAGCAAGGCTAGGTGGGCAGCACCCAAGCAGGGTGAGGTCATTCCAGTCTAGATGTCCCTTTTTATTTCGGCTTAGTGGGCGGTTGCTGATCCCAACCGCGGGGTGATCTCTCTCGAAATTATCCAGTAAGGGGTAGTCCCAGCCTTGTGTTGCAGGGGAGCGGGTGTACTCCTCGGTACGGTGATCTAGGCCCCGTACTGTGACAGGTGGTGCCCCAGTGCCTATTCATTAGTTGGAAATCCATTCTCCCTACGAGTCTTGTACGAGTTTTGTTTGTATTACCCACTCTGTGGCTAGTAGCTGGAATTTAATCATGTAACAATTTCAGCTATTTTATAAGTATTTGTATATAGACACTATTATAATATCAGAGGATTTCTATAAAAATTGTTTTAGCTATCGTAAGGTAAAAACCCAACATGTTTATTTGTGGCGTGGTCTTACGAGATGCTTTTGTTTTCAAAGGATTTTTTTTGAAACTTTAATAATCAATTGGGTGTGATTTTCTAACGCTGGTATACCAGACTGACTCGGGTGTTATTTAACTATAATGCTCGGGTCAGACCGAGTATTATAGGATACATGATATGATGCTGTGGAGCACAGGAAACAAGCAGGATGACGATACGTGCTCCCGTACTTGTTTATATATATATATTCCGCTGTGTTGAGTTGTTGTGTATCCATTTGTATGATATTGATGCTGAGCTATGATTGATGTACTCTGATGATATAATACATAAACTGATATATTTGATCTTTGAGTAAAGATTATTTATTATCTATTATATTTTATTCCGCTGCGATGGTTAGATTCTGTTGTTGTTTTCTATTTTCTTCTTCTACCTCTTCTTCTTTAACCCTAATGGTTCGTATTTCTATGCAACTTGAGTTGATTGTTGTAGAATAGCGTTGACTCAAGGGGTACGGATTTGCGGGCTGTTACAGTCCTCAATTTGGCGAACCAATTGAGCAGACAGATGTTCAATGGTCAAATTCAGTTTCGATATCTTTTCCTAATATATGACACCATGCAGTGCTTCATTGTTATTGAATGGTTGCCACATTTCATCCAATTTCGATTCTACTACTTTAATCCCTTCGCGTAGTTTAACATTAAGTTGGTGCTGAGGGCTCAATACACCCCTCGTGTCCTTAAACTCTGCATAGGCATCCTTTAAATCATTCGAAAACCTTTTATTAGCAGTTGTAAGATGGATTTTTTTCCTCTTATATAGCCACGATACAAGTTGATACTTCAAGCTCGAATGAAGCACACTATTATCATCGGGGCCATGAACAATGGGGCAGAAGTAATGTTTGATTCAAGGACTTCGTTAAAATCGGATGAAAGTTCATGGGGACCAACCGAGTGGGTAATGATTAAAAGATTGACTCAAAGAAAATCAAAATGCACCATCTTAAAATCAAAATTGGAACATGTATTATTAAATACATTATCATATGACAAATTTAACAAACCATATAAAAAATAACAGAATTAAGAAAAACTCAATCCTAATGTAAATTTCTAAGCCTATGCCTAAACCATTCCAAGTGAAGGCTATTAGGTGGAAAAGAACAACTTTCGAAGGTGTATTGCCATCGACGTAGCACAAAGTCACTGTGTACCTCCCCTTTTTTAACTACTTGATCAACCCTAGAGAGCACCTCTTGGGTTTCGTCCTTAAGTTTTGTAAAAGACTCATCTAGTATTTCTCATACATATGCCACAACATTAAGATCAAGGCGATCTAGGGTTTGAGTTTTGAGCCAGTCCTGCTTTTCTTTAAAAGTTTAGTAAACAAAACTTCTTCAGAAGACTAAAACAAACAAATAAAGGAAATCTACCATGAGGAAACAAGATCAGCAAGCTAACTTTCATTGCATATTGAAGAAATCTTAAAATCCACCTACAAAAAGTTTTAAGTATCTACATGAAGATTTGAAGTGATCTTAGTCTCTTTAGCTACTTCAACATCCTTAGACGCCTCGTCATCCTGGGGCTCCTCATCCCCAATTAGTTGCATAGAGGCAGAAGGAGAGGCATTCTCCATAGCAACCTCCTCATCCCACTTGGTCTAGCAGTAAGTGAGATCTTTGTCAATCTTGACTGAGTACGCTAGAAAGTCAAGGCTGACCTCAAAATCGAACTATCACCAAGCTGAGGCATATAGTTTGTAGACCATGATGGAAATGCTCTCCAAAAGTCTCTTTTACAATGTCATCAGCTCCACATCCCTCTCTTCAGCTCGCGGACCTTCGAGGCCAAGGCCTTCTCACCATTCTTCTCTTTCCCCTCCGCCTTTAGATGATATGCATCAAAATCTCCTGCAGTCTTGACATTCTTGAAAGTGACCGAAGTAGGACTGGTTTCAAGTTCAGGAATGCAAGCCAAAGTCACGACCTACTCTCCCGCATATCCCTTCCAAGCCTCGCTTGTCAAGGCCCTAAGCTAATATATTAATATAATACTAAACAAGTAAGGAATAACTAAATAAGTAAAGGAAAAGAGCGGGAGGAGAAAACAAAACCACTTACATAGAACCAAGATTTTTTCACCTCGGCTTTGAGATTAAAGGAGGGAAGCTCAAGAAATGGAAGGGGAGAAGAGAAGAGGGAGATGAAGCAATACCAGATAAATTGTCTAGTGCAATCCTTCCAACCCTCTCAGCAAGTTCAGATACAGCGCCCTCAGGCAAAGGCAAATACCAAGTGCAAGGATGAGGAAGATACCGTAGAGGAGTTATAGGGATAGTCGCCAAGTAGAATTGGGGAGAGTCATTAAAGGAGGAGGGGAGAAGGAAAGGACTAACTTCTTGGAGCTTTAGTCACGACTTTTGTCAACATCACGTTTTCTCTTATGGATATTCTTCTTCAACGGTTGGCTAGGCTAAAGGAGCGGGTCCAAGAGTACATTATCCATTTTACTTGTATAGAAATGGAATCCCAAGGTCAGATAAATTCTTCCAAAGGTTAGAAACATAAAAATAGTAAATCTTAAATTTATTTTCAGCAAATTTTACCCATAGACTCTTCTAAGATTAGGGAAAGCTTAAAGATAATACGAGAGCATTTTTGATTTGAGCATAGAAACGCGTTCTTCACAAGTATCTCTTTAGTAAAAAACAATTGAATTTTCTCTCCTCTACCACTAATTCTAGAATATGGTTCCTACAAGACTCATATGACTTGGTGGCATCATCAGAAAAAATAGATCAAGTAAGACATGGGCGGAATGAAGAAGGAAAATTACTAGAATTTGAAATAAAGAAATATAAATTGATCCACCGCTAAGTCTTATGGGCAATAGACGTCAAGATCGCTTTCTTAGCTTGAGCATAGTAAAAACCAATGTCGACCCTTGAAAGTCTTTTGCTAATATCAAACAAAAACTGAAGCTCCTTACAAGCAAGGTATAACCATTCTCAACATAGAGAATAAAGGAGGCGATCACAAGTGAGTGTGAAAGAGAAGCGCGATGGACAGGAACAAGATCAATGGCGGCCAACCATTGAGGAAGGACTCAATTTAGGGGAAGATAGAGCCTGCATCGTATATGTTTGGGAGTGAGGGAGGTAAACCCATTCAGAGGAGTGTTAATACACTTATGAGGTTCGAAAACCCTAACCTCATAACCTATGAACCCAAATTGATTTAAGATACCCTCAGCGTCTTTCAAGTGAGTTATCTTAGAGGGAAAAGACAAAGGGGAAGAAGAAAAAGCCATTTTGAAATGATGAGGTAAATTATGGAAAAAGTGCTAAAATAAAGAGGTTTACAAAAAACAAGATTCTTACTTTAATTTGAAAGAAAATCTGAACATAGGAAATAATCGACTTAGCGGGTAAATTTTTTTCTCGTTTTCTCTCTTTCTCTTTTTTCCTGATGATGCAGGAACGTAAAAGAACATGGATAAAATATGCACTTTCTTTATTTGAATATTTGCCACAAAATGGATTGATGGAAAATTTCAGAAGCGTCACTCGATCGATTCGACATCAAGAATAATAAGCACAAAAATCAAGATAGATTTACCTATTAAATGAAGAGATTGACGTTTCAACTCCATAGAGGGTCAGCCAATGGGGAAGTGACCCATGTGCAAGAGCATGAGATGCAAAATGACTACTGAGACCTTTTCTTTTTCTTTTTTGAAAAGAAAGAAAGGAGTAGATAGAAGTGATGGGATGCAGAGACTGGGTGTTGATAGCGACAAGTCCACACCCATCTATGATTGCTACAGTCTTAGTGAGCAAGTGTTACATTACATCTACATTTCACAAGCCCAGATGAAGTGAAATTATGCAACACCAAACCGAAAAGGGCTGCTCTCATAGTAAAAGTTAGACTACAAGAAGAGGAAGCAAAGAATAAGGAGAGGTCCAGAGAGTACCGCGCTCAGAAATCTTAAGACAATGACAAAGATTCAAAAGCTGCAATGATCGCCCCAATTCCGGTGTTACATTATGATATTGAGCCCGAAAACCTAAAGTGGTCATAGAGTAGGGAAACCAATATGCAACCATTATATACATAACTGCAGCATAACCCAGAAGTGACAACGAGATGAGGACACTGTGCTACTACACCAAAAGCTACACTAATAATGCCAGAGCACAACATATTTCTCCCCTGAAAAGCTATATGCAAATGGGAATGTGATGCACTCATAAATTAGTGTAAAAAATAGTAGGTCTATGGTAACAGTGTTATAACGAATGGATAAAACGATGCGCTACCTTTTTTGTTTGACCTTTAAAGGCAGAATAACGTTGCCGTTCAATAGCAAAACCGGGCCAATAAAGAAGTGTATCGCCATCAGAATAGACCAATAAAGAAGTACGCCACCACCATAAAAGGCTAGTAAAGAAGCGCATAGCCATTAGGACATAAGAAACAAGGAGTGCAAAGAGAGGGATAAATGAAGAGGACCGCACTACAACCAAAAAGCCAAATAAGCCCTAACATCATTCCAAAAAGCTAACCATTGCAAAAACTTTCCAGTGCAGATCTGTAGTGCACTCACCGAGGAACCCGTAAGCGGTACCGTGCTGAATCAAAAAACATTCCAAGGGATACACACAAGGCCACTCAAACATCGCCCTAGTGCAGGTCCACACTTAAGTAGACAACAAAGACGTAGGCTTCCCTAATCAACAGCCTATATAATGTCCAACACCAAGAGAAGTTCAACACAGAATTACAAAAGGCGACTACTCCTACAAATAGCTACTCGATCTCTCTTACCAAATAATACAACTTTAGTTTGAATATCTCCTTCTCCAAGGCAGTCATGCAAACGTGACACACTAAACAACATAATTCAGCCTCGTAAACATCCACAATGCACAAGGCATAACAAAGGCACAACTCCCAACCCCTTTATGGAAAAAATGATAAAGGAGACATAGTTTGCCCCAAAGAAAAAAGGAAAACAACTAGCTACACTCCCACTCATGCAAGGGAGATAATGCATGGGCCATTCATTCCTTAAGGGAGGTAAGGTATAGCTCATCCAAATTTAGAGTCTCCGGCATCAATTTCAAGCGTTCCCGCTTTAATTTCAAATTTTCCGCCAAAGCCCAGAATTCAACCTCTTAAATCATTGTTTTTCACCAAAGACATGTCATAAATCCATGCACATCAAATGAACTATATAGATTAGTGACACATGGCATGATCCAAAGGCAGAAATCAGAGCAGCAGAAGAGGGATTGTGGCGATCCACGTGCATCTTTGTATTATACATAGAAAACGCATTGTAGCAAGAAGCGGAGCTTTTTTCCAATTCGAAATTTTTTAAGACGAAATAACGAAAAGTTTTGTTCTTTCTACCATTAATGCTTATACAAGGAATATAAAGGAATGAAGTGATATTCCCCTGTGAATAATGGATTCTTTAACATCCGTACCACATAAAATTCTCTATGTCTTTACCTTTTTTTTTGCATTTTTATTTACCTAGATTTCAATGTTAGATTCTTTGGTACCTTTTTTACCGGATTCAATTTGATTTGACATTTATCAAATAGTTAAAGTGCAACTACTTGATTGTTTAAGCTCATAGCAACATAATTACCGCCTAAACATAAATTTAATATTACTTAAGTTTGTTGATTCTAACTCTTGGAAGTACGTTACAATTACTTTCATTATCATATGAGATGTAATGAGATCAAAATATCTCATCAACAATCATATTATTATTTATTAAAAAAATAGTAGTAACACTCATTAAATTTCTAAAATAGCTCAATATTACCGTTTTCCTCAAAGAATGTCAATTTATTCCGAAATTCTGTTATATTCGATTAGTGCTGTAAACTCAATAATAATAATAATTTACCAAAAATCATATTATTATTTATTAACTTCAACTTTACTTTATACATAATAAAAAATTTAAATTCACTTTAAAATATGTTTTAGTTATATTTATGAAATTGTCAAATTATCATATTGTTATTATATTTAACAATCATATTATGAATTTTAAAATTCGACTATTAAATTTGTTGATAAATTTTCAAATTCTAATATTTAATTAAAAGTTTTATTTAAATAATTAATTAAATAAATTGTTAATTAATTATTGTAGATATATATTGATATATGTATATACCTATAAGTATTATAGTTGTATAATTTTCTTAAATATTTTAAGAAAGTAAATCAAAATTTGATCTAACTTTAAATAAAATTATATAAATTATTTAATTAAATTAATATTTTAAGATTAACTCAAATTATTTTAATTAACATAGTACATATATTATAGAAGTTAATTACATTATAGAAGTTGTAAATAAATTTAACTTATATGAATGTATGTATAACAAAATAGAAGTGGAACTTTAATATACCCAACTTTGATTTTTTGGAATAAATCATACGTAATGTATGTATACCATGATATCAAATGCATCTGATACTTATATCATATGGGTATACTATAGAAATTACGTTATTCCTTGTCCCTACTAATTTTGAAGATTGTGAATCTAAAATAATGTTGCCCTCTATCATTTACATATTAGGTTGATTACTTGCATACATGTTAGTTATTGAGCATACTCAAGCTAATGCAGCTATATGTAGTACTATTTAGTATGGCTCTAGACATGTAAGGACATTTCTTACATTTGTTGAGCAAACTCAGGATGTAAAAAATTCATCCTTAGTTTGCCTCGAAATGATAGGTTGGAGTGAATAATCTCTTATTGTTTGTTGAGCAAACTCAAGGTCATAACTGAGATTAGGGCGATGACTACTGTAACAACCATCTTCGAACGAGCCTAATTTTTTATCCAATACAAGCCTATTGAAACTTAGGTCCATTCTAAAACCGACTGTTAGTTGGCTAACTCCATAGAATAAACTGTATACAAAACTATCTACCCATGCTTTTAGAATCTCATAGTGGAAGAAATAAAATATAATAACAAAAATAAGTACCCAATTCCTAAAAACCAAATCTCAGAAACACATCATTCCAAAACATTCATGATAAGATATCTCAAAGTAAAACATCAAAATGTCTGAAATCTGGGCCCACCATTACATCAAAAACATAAGTAAATAAATAAGTAACTAAACTGCCATAAATATTCACTGCCATCATCATATTCTTCATCAACATCGTTTCCCCCTAACTCGTGAGTTGTAATGAGGAGGGAGTAAAAAAAACGATGTCCGGTGAATGAAAATGTCACGTCTTACCATAATAGTATTTGGGCAATGTCATTTTGATATGTATTATGTCTTACACATCCTATACTTAACCTGTTGAGTATACTTACAATTGTAAGCCAAATACTCTTCTAGTCTAGCTCCATAACTTAACTCTAACTATAGGCCAAGGGTCGCTTCCAGTCTAACTTTATAACTATAACACAGTGAAACATAACTATAGGGTCTAGTGACCCATCTTCGTCAATCATGCCCTAACGATGTAAGAGAAAGCACCTAAGCTACTTAATACCTCTTTAATGGGAAGTAGGCAGATCAATATCATTTATTACCCATACCCTAGGTAGATCCTCTTCATTTAGTACCTAGATCGAAAATGGATCCCTCTTCGGTACTCCCTAGCCGACGTCATAAGAAATCCATAAGGCCACTTAATACTTCTTTATGGGAAAGAGGCGGACCTACAATAGCCACTTAATACCTCAAACCCGAAGCAGATCCCTCCAAAGATTCCTTACTGTTGCATCTAAAAGATAATCTCGACCATTTAATACTTCTCATATAGGAAGGAGGCAGATCCTACAACAACTACTTGTTACCCCCAACCCAAAAGCAGGCCCATACCAGGATATCTATATTATGACCCTGTAACCTAAACCACGACGTATCACATTACTCCGATTATTCGTAAGTGCTAGTAGCCAAACTAGCTAGGTAAGCATAGCTTATAGAATTGGGGCTAACCTGGCATTCACCATGGTACTTACTATATGCAATACTTCATATCAGTCCCAAATTTACACTACAAGTAGCCAGATTAACTGGGCAGATTTCTGTGTACTTTTGACTGACCTCGCATCCCTATAACTTTGTCATATTTCCACTCTCTAAATATACTACCACATACATACACTCTGTACAACACACACACCTCCCTCACCTGCATTTACGCATTAAGGCCTTAGAAGGAAAACTCCTTATTTTTCCTTTAATCATGCATTAATTTCCATAATTATCCTTTACTTCCTTCTTATAGGGTTTGCTGCTATTTATTAATCTATTTATTCTATACAATACGACTTATACGTTACTATTTATACGTGATTAGTATATTTATGCTTAACATAAACTTTAGGCTGACTAAATATTCCTAAGCATGCGTAAAAGTATTCATAGTCTAAGTTTTTCACTTCGTGTATTAATTATTAAATTGTTAAAATTTCCATATCCAAATAATTCTCGGTTCCATACAATAATTTACAAAACAATCAATATCCTAAGCTAAACAAAACAAATTTGCATACATATACATACATACATACATACATACATACATACATATATATACACTCAAAAGTATAACCAAAATACCAAATTTATTTTACACTAGTTTAATAAGACCAATGCCTCTATTTCAAGGAACAAAACCTTACAATTTAAACCCTTTATTTTCTATTCAACTTTTACATATACAAGCTTGAAGTGCAAAAAGGATTCATATTTGCCTAAATTACGGAAATAGGCAGTGCAAGCTGTAAATAGGAGAATCCATACTTTGTACACCATTTCCTAATTTTTTTGAATCCTTCATCACAACAATAGAAATCAGAAGTGGAATTTGAATAGAACGTAAATTATTCAAATTGCAAACAACATATTAAATTCAACTATATTAACATAGAAGAATTGAGATTCTAACTAATTCAAAAATTAACATTTTATTGGGAGAATTTTGGGGTTTGAAATTTATGATTTTCGTATATAAAATTCCACACAACGTAAAACAAATCCAAAATTATACTACACAAATTAATAAAATGTGAAAAACTAATATTTGCACTCATAAATAGCTATCCCTGATTTCCATTGGCGATTCATGCCTTTTCCTAATTCCTCCTTCAGTTTTGTTCTTTTTGGAATATACAATAATTCAATTGTATATAGATTAGATTCAGATTCAGAGATTAGGGAAAAATAGAAATAGAAGATCGTGTATGTGTATAAACATATTACCTTCAAATCCAGTTGATTCCTTCCCTAAAATTTGAACCTTGAATCTAATGAAGAATTGAGAAAGAGGACTGTTGGATTTTGACTAGCGCTCCTATTTTCTTACGAATAAAAGTGAAATGGCTAGTCTCTTATTTATAGTGATAGGATGCGCTTGGACCGTAGGATGTAAGTCATTTTGAAATCAAAAATTTCGAGCCATGCCAGTCGCAATAGAACCCCAGCCGCCATGTAAGTACCGATCGACTGCTCCTCCCAAGGCAGTCGGCCGGACCAATGTAGGGAGTTGACTGACCTCCTATTTTGGCTGTAAACTATTTGTTGCCATTTTGTTACCGTTAACATTTTCCCTTAAATATTACATTTCCCTTACATTAAAATATTTACTACCCTTTTAACTTTTTAATGTTAAGGTTATTTAAATTTTAAGTTTAAATTCATTTGAATTATTTTATATTTCAAAACTTCCAACGGTAATAACTTTTCCACTCGAACTACAATCATGAACTTTATATATGAAAGTTGATCAGAAGATCGCCACAAACACAATAATGTAATTTTCATGGCATATAGACATATATGCAAGCAACCTAAATATGGATAAGATTCTACAAAAGTGAAAAAATAATAGCAAAAAGTGTGAAAATCATCCCCTACCATCCAATCTAGAAACCACGATGCAACCAAAACATATAGAATGCTAAATTTTGTTGAGAGAAAGTTTACCAAAGAAAAAATCAAGACGAGTATCCTTCATTTTGTCTTCTGTTTTCCATGTGCTTTCCGCTGGATTATCTCCCCATTTCACTCGGACCATCCAAATTTCCTTATTACAAAGCTTCCTAACTCCGTGCTCCACTATACATGCGGTGGCATGGGGTGCTATCGACACAATCTTTATATCTGCTAGCTAATCAGGCTCTACTATGGTAGCTATGCTATGTAAACATTTCCTCCAGTGTGATACATAGAAGACATCATGGACTTCCACTGGCTCGGCCGGAAGCTGTTCTCAATATGCAAGTTTCCCTAACCTTACTAAAATCAAAAAGGCCCTACAAACATTAGCGCTAACTTTCCAGATGTACCAAATCTCATAAAATTCCTAAGAGGGGAAACCTTAACAAACACCATGTCTATGACTGAAAACTCCAACTCTTTCCTTCGCCTATCAACATAGGACTTTTGACAGTCCTGTGCGACCTTCATTTGCCCCCTAATCATCTCTTTATTTTCCACGGTCTCAAGGATCAAATATGGTCCAAGCAGAATTTTGTTGAAAACTTCTAACAATAATAACATGACTTGCATGGCCTCCCGTATAATCTTTATAGCGTGCCATGCGAATCGTCGCTTAATAATTATTATTGTGCGAAAACTCTACCAAATGTAAATGATACTCCTAGTGTCTTCCAAAATCCATGATGCAAGCTCTCAACAAAATTTCCAAAATCACGTTCACCCTTTCTGTCTGATCGTCAGTCTGCGGGTGATAAGCGGTGCTAAGATTCAATGGTCGTTCCTAAAGCTAACTAAAAACTCCTCCAAAATTCTTTAGTGAAAATGGCCTCTATCACTAAAATGCTGACAGAAACTCCATGCAATCGTACCACTTCTTTGATATAGAATCACACCATAGATGATGTAGTCCTGTTACTCTTACAGAAATAAAATAGGCACTTTTAGTGAGCCTATCCACTATAACCCAAATAGCCTCACTGCCTCTTTGACTCCTAGGAAATCCAAATATAAAGTCCATTAATATATGCTTCTATGTCCAAGGTGGTAACCCTAACGGTAATAATAGCCCTCTAGGCTTCCCTTGTTCCGCCTTTACCTTTTGGCATGTCAAATATCTAGAGGCATACTCCACTACTCTTTTCTTCATCCTTGGCCAATAGAAAATTCGCTTCATATCGCTATATATTTTACCTCCACTAGGTGAATAGTCATCTTAGAATGGTGAAACTCAGCCTGTAGTTCCTCCAAAACATCCTCCACCATTAGAACACATAGGCATCCATCTCTAATCAGCCATCCTCTTTTGTATATTGCATACCTACCGATATAGGGGAAATGTTCTCCTCTACTTCACTTTCCCAATATATCTATTATTGCTGCATCTTTCTTCCGTTCCTGACCGATGTGGTCTATTAATGCTGGCCTCACTTCCATTGCCGCTAGATAACCTAGAGTGAATTCTGATGAAGATTGAAAATTGACATTCGAGAGGAACACCAACTGCCTACACTCATGTATACCACCAAGAGTAGCATGCCTCTAACTAAGGGCATCAACAACAACATTCCCTTTTTCAGGGTTATACTGAATCTCAAAGCCATATGATGCAATAAACTTCATCCATCTTTGCTTCCTAAGGTTCAAATCTCTTTTTGGGAAAACAAGGATTTAAGGGATTCGTGGTCGGTGAATAACCCAAACCTTTCTTCTAAAATATAATGACTCCACATCTTTAATGCGAAAACGATAGCCACTAACTCTAAGTCTTGAGTGGGGTATCTTTTAACACGGTCTTTCAACTGCCTGCTTGCATAGGCTATCACTTTACCTTCTTGCATAAGAATAGTTCCAAGCCTCGTACCACATGTGTCAGTGTAAAGAGTGGAATGCTTTATCCCATCTGGAATACTATGTACTGATGCACTAGTCAATATCTCCTTCAGCTTCTCCAAAGCTTCCTTGCATTTCGCATCCCATTCAAAGACTCAATTTTCTTGGTTAGTCGAGTCAATGGGATTGTTATCTTTGCAAAGTCCTTGATGATTTTTTTATAATAACCCGCCAACCCAAGAAAACTCATAAGTTCCATAGCGTTCTCTGGAATCTTCTAGTCTTGAATAGCTTTCACCTTAGTGGGATCAACTAACAATCCCTTTTTAAAAATAATATGACCGAGAAATCTTACCTTTTTCCTCCAAAAATTAAACTTTGAGAAATTAGCTTTTACTTGGTGCCTTCTCAAGGTCTCCAGTACCCCCCTTAATTGATTTTCATGCTCACCTTCACTTTTAGAGAATACCAAGGTATCATCCATACATACTACAATGAACTTATTCATCTACCCCTAAAGACTACTCATCAAATCTACAAAGTTTATGGAAGCATTTGTTAACCCAAAAGGCATCGTCTCTTATTTAAAAAGTCCGTCTAGTGTGCGAAAAGTTTCTTCTACTTGCTATCCTCGTCTGTTCTTAATTGTTGGAATCCAATGGCTAAGTTTAACTGAGAAAAGATTTTAGCTCCAACAAGTTGGTTAAATAAATCGTCTATCCTAGGTAATGGATGCGTATTCTTGTTGGTTAGTTTTTTAAGATCTCGATAATTGATGCACAGCTTAAAGATCCATCTGCCTTTGTGGAAAAAAAAATTAGGGATCTCCATTTAAAGTACTATGGGGAGCCTTTTGCAACAACTTTGAAATCTGCTCATCCAGCTCTCGTCTTTCTTTGGAGGCCATATGTTTCAATGGTAGCGTAACAGGTCTAACGTCTATCTCCAAATAAACCTAAAGTCATTCTCTCTTTGGGATGGGAGAGCAGAGAATTCTTCAAAAACATCTAGAAAGTCTCAGACTACGACACATATGAGAGCTCATCTTGCATTAGGCTAAGAGAAAATAAATAGGTTAACTCGACTAAGTTTTGGGATGCACAATGAATATCAATATCTCGCCCCTACAACTTTTTAACCAAATGATCCTCTGCCCATCACAATCTAAGACAACCCGTAGTAAGATAACCAATCCATCCCTATGATATGTCTATACCCCTTAAAACCCAGAACATGTGCATTACATGTAAAATCAACATTACATATTTTGACTACTACGTCTTTATGAATCAAGGAAAGATTTGTCGACCCTCTAATAGGATTTGATATGACTATTGGGTTGGAAACAACTTGGGTTTTTAAACTCAACGAGTTGATTTTATTTCTAGCAATGAATGAACGTGATTCTCCTGGGTCAAATAAGGTACAAAAAGTATTTTGGAGATAGCAGTTGTTCTTTCATTGCAGCTTATCCTTTGCCTCTAGGAGGAGGTCTACTAGTGACAGGTACAACTTCGATGGCATAAGCTTGCAACCTTGTCCCTTCTTTTCTAAGTTTGGGCACCGATTCTTGTAGTGGCCTTCCCCATGGTAGTGATAAAAACTCCTGTTGAATTCTTCCCTCGTCAAATTCTCTTTGCAGTCATTACCAACATGCCCTTTCTTCTAACATCTACGACATGTCACTCCTACTTACTTGATCTTCCCCTTGGTTTCCTTATTCACCCAAAGTTTCCCTTTCTTCGCTCTACCGTGATTTGTGCCTTCCCTCCCTTCTCCATCTCCTCAATACCAACTATCTGAAGCAGGGCCATTTCACCTATCATCTCATAGGTGGTGCCTGTGGGAACTTAGGTCAAAACTAGCTCCCTAAGTAGATAATTTGGGGCTTAAACCAAATTCGTAGCCTTCTTTGCATGGGTGTCAATCAAACTCACTTTAAACTTATTCCGTGAACTTATTGGTATACTCGTTCACCGTGGAGTCTCCTTGCCTTAGTTATATAAACTTCTCTAATTGCGAACTTACTTCAGCGTTGGACATAAATCACAACTCAAAGCGGGCCTAGAATTTATCGCAAGTAATTCCTTCCTCTACATTCTCTTCAACTACTATGGTCCGCCAATCAAGCACCTCCCCCTTTAAATGCCGTGCAACCATCCTCCTTTTGATCCAATCTTCCCATCCCAGCTCCCAGAATATATGTTCACAGTCGATAATCTGAGCTTTTGTTTCTACAAATTTTTCAACCCTGTATATGCCCATCCTCCCACATCAAAAGTCTTTGTACAATTTGGAGAAGTCAAGTGGGCGGGGTGTTACTTCAATGCATGGAGCAACTGGTGCCATTGGTGCAGCTTATTGAGGAATGTGAACTTGTCCCACGTGCCTTAGATATTGCTTAAACTGTTCTAGCATACCTCGTATGGTGAATATTTCCTAGGTGGTGGTGTAACAACCTACCTCGGAACATGCCTAAATTTCAACCCAGAAAAGGCCAGTCGAAACTTAAATCCATTCTAAGGTTGGCTGTTGATTGGAAAAGGAAGTAACAGTACAGAGCAATAACTATTCTTTCAGAATTTAATGGATGGAATAAGATATAATAGCAAATTGTACCCATTTGTTTTAAAACCATTTGAAATGTCACAATACAAAACCTCATCAATTTGTCAAGTTAGATCCGTTACATCATTTATCCAAAATACATAAGTACAACATAAAACATCATAAAATATAATAATAATTGCCACAAGCTTAAGCCACTCTATCTTTTATCATCGTCAGCATTACCACTTTGTCTTTAACCTGTGTTGTAATAAGTAGGGAGTAAGAACAACAAATGTCAGGTGAATGAAAAAATACAGAGTCTTATGATTTCAATACTTAGGCAGTATATTTCAAAATAAGAATATGTCTAACGTAGACAAAACCATTTAATACTTCTTATAAGGAAAGGAGGCGGGTCCACAATCAACCACTTAATACCTTCCATTCCCGAAGCATGAAATCCCATAACCCAAATCATACATCATAAATTTCTAACAATGCAAGAGATAGTACCTATACTCATAAGCCCTCAAACAACGACTTAATACCTCAAGGCCTCAAAGAAGGTCCTTCGTATTAGTACCCATACTCATAAGGACGTCTCACATTAGTCTGACTATTCATAGGAATTGGTAGCCGAATTAGCTGGGTAGGTTAACCTTATAGAATTTAGGACTAACCTCCTGTCATCACAAATATTTATCATATGAGATATCTCACATCAATAGGAAGTGTGCACAACTGTTGGTAGCCTCAAAGTGAAGGACAAACTTCTGTCGTGCAACTCTACCGACCTCACAACCCTATGACTTAGCCATAGTTTAAATACTCTTTATATATAATACCCATCTCACTGTTTCATATTTAAGGCTTTACGAGAAATCCTCCTTATTATGCCTTAAAATATTAATTACCTTCCTATGGGAGAATCAATGACAATTATTACCTAACTAACTACGCAATTATAGTTTATAATTATATGATTATTACGCCAATGGAAATAAATATATATATTCGTGCCTAATAACTTCTAAGCGTATGGTTCATATGCCTTAAACTAGCATTAAATATCAATTCCTTCAACCATAATACTAATACAACTCCTTTTTCTTTAGATATCCAAGATTTCAATATCCATAATAGGGGATTAATTATTCATATCCAAAACTGCGATAAATAGAATGGTAAATAGAAATAGAAACTCAATTTATTACATCAAATTAATGGTATGTCCTAAACAATAGGAATTGCGATTCTAACTTCATATTCTGTTCGACTCCTCTTTTACAAAGAAATAAACAAAGGAATTTTGTATGGAATGAGTGGTGTAAAGTACGAATATGGTTCATGCTCTACACCATTATTTCAGTATTGAAAAATCATAATTTGAATAAAAGAAGGAGGTGAAGTAGAATAGACTATGAAATTATCGAAAAATTGTAGAAACAATATAAATTCCATCAAACTAATATAAATAATTAAAAATATCCATCTAGAATTGACATTTCGAAATAAATAATTTTTGAGGGATTTTATCTATTATTTTTTCGCAATCCCAAAACCCCTAAGGCATATTCGAATCCATAGATATATTATAATTACTACTGAAATAAAAATACTAAGGTTTCCACTCATAGATTATCCTTAGCTTTTCTTGTAGGGATTTGCAATGCCAAAGCAACCCTTTTCTAGATCTTCTTCCTTTGATATATATATATATATAACACCAAGGATATGTATATATATAATTTTGTTACATTCAAAGAGGTTGGAGGAGAAGCAAATAGATCAAAATAATAATTAGAAATGGATTAGAATTCTTACCTGAATTTCTAATTGAATTTATGAATCTATCCAGGGTGAGAAAATGGCAGTGGTTTGAGGTATTTTCCAAATATTTATGAATAAAAAGTGGAGAAGATAGGGTCATATTTATAGAAGTTAAAACTACCAGAACTGTGGGATGAAATCAGATCAGAAGTGGATAGTTTAGACCATTTAACATCACAATGTCCTAGCCGCCACTGTGAGGCAACGGTCGTCCGACTATGCTCGACCGGTCAACTGCAAGGGATTGACCGGCTGGGTCTTATAGGTCGACCGCTCCTCTTATTTCGAGAGTGTTGATTTGTTTTCGTTCCTCTTGTATTTTATTTCCTAATTAACTTTCAACATTAATTGTTTAACTTAACATTTTACTTAGCCTCCAACTATACCTATGGTTTATTTTTGAAATTCAAAACCCAAGTTTAAATGTTCATTTGAATCTGAATTCAAACTAAATTAATTAAATCCTAGAAACTTCAAACGCTCATAACTTCTTCGTTTGAGATCTATTTTTAGCATATATATGGAAACAGATCAGAATTTTTCCACAAACGCAATGGAATAACTTCCATTGTCAAATTCCAACTGTTATAAAATTTCCATTTTCAACCTAACCTTATTAATTTAATTCACTCAATTCATTTATGGTTAATTTTGTAAAGTGTTACATTCTTTCCTCCTTAAAAAGGTTTTCGTCCTGAAATCTTTAAGGGTATGGATAGCGCAATGTGCAATAACATTCATGTTACAAAACCAAGTCATATACATAACCATTTACTCAACCAAAGTACAATATGATATGAATTGCAAACATACTAAAATGAGCTCAATCCTAGCATGAGTGTGTAAATCATGTCATGCAAGTATATATGAAAATACCCTAAACATGCATAAAAATTTCTACATGAGTGTAAAGTGATTAGGAAAAAATGTGGCAACCATCTCCTACCATCCAATCTAGCAACCGCGATGTAACCAAAATCCTAATTTTGGATAGAAAATTTTGTCGGTGAAAATCTCTGGATGAGTGATCATCATCTCCTCCTTGTTTCCCATGTGCTTTCGGCCGGGTTGTCTCCTCATTGCACTCAGACCAGCCTAATTATTTTACTGCACATTCTTCTGTTTCCGTGCTTCACAATGCGTGCAGTGGCATGGGACACTATTAGCTCCATCTTTAAATCCCCCCACTGATTAACCCAACCTTAGTAGCGGTGTCATGAAACTCCATGCAATAAGTAAGTTTTCCTATCCTTTCCAGAACTCTGAATGGCCCAATAAATCTAAGCGCTAATTTACCACACTTACCAAACCAAACCACTTTTCTAAGAGGGAAGACTTTGACAAATACCATATCTCCAACCTCAAACTCAATATCTTTCCTTCTTCCATCTATAGAAGATTCCTTGCAATCTAGCACTGCCTTCATTAGTTGCCTGATCAACTCTATTTTTTCCACGGTATCAAGAATCAAGTCGGGTCCTGGCAATACTTTTTCAGTGGCTTCTATAACATCCTCTATCTTGAGGCTCGAACTAAGTGCTACAGATGCTACAGTCATCCATAGTATTAACTTCTGGTGACAAAATACGGTAATGTTAATGGTGCCCATAATATCAAAGTGCATGAATATAAAATAAAATCAACATAGATTTAAAATAACTTTTCTGATTACGTTTCAAATCAATATTTCATATTCAAATACATAATCCTAAAACGATTCTCAGGTTTTGATCAAATATAATTGTCACAAAATACGCCAAGAGCGACATATGAAGATGCCCCTTTGGATGATCCGAGTACTAAATAGACATAACAGTCTTAATACATCATAGCGGAAATAAAACTAAATAGCTCCTAAAATAGCTAGCATTGCCTCCTACACGTCTTTGGAAGCTTATTCGTCCAACCTACTAAACTTGAAAAAACTTAACTCTTAATCTACCCAAATCATATTTTGAGCACCCGAGAGTTTAAGGGAAAAACATAAACTTCGAGTTAGATATAAAGTCTGGTGTGAATAATATTATACATCTCGGCCATTTGATATTAAGTAAGACCTTGCCGCTTAGCGAAACGGGTTTTCCCTCACTAATATCCCTTTTAAAACCTATCTTTGCAAATCAAAATCCTACAATCGAGCTGATCAAAGCAATAATAGCAATATCTTCTATGCATACAAATCAGGTAATCAATGGACTATCTATGCTAACAATATAGTTTTGTTTGGCTAACTACTAACCTTTGGCTGACTCGAACCTACCAGACAAAATAAATAATCTAACTTCTGTTAGACACATTTTCGGACGGTCTGTCGCTAACTTACTTCTCCCAGGGTCAACCAATCCTAATGGTTTTGCAAGCTCACCAATAATCTATCCTTTCTCTGTATATTCCTTTTTGTGTGTAACATCATTTTAGTCTTACTTGTGACAAAGCCCTACACACTGGAATTTTGGACTTATTTTAGCTAGGGGCTACTAGCTAAAATATAGGGCGCGACCCTATACCAGTTCCATCTGGTATCCTAATATCTGAGTCATTTTCATAGGGTCTACCACCCTTAAAATTTTCCTTCAAAACCCTTCAAATTGATTTAATCTTTTAAACCATTTTTAAATAAGGAAACGCTACAAAAATAAGGGCTTTTAATAGCACTAATACATAGCGTTTCCGCATTTGCTCCTTTCAACGCTATGCAAATTATGGTTTCTAACGCTGAGATAAATTGGTATGTATGCTCAACGCTATTCGAAAACGCGGGAAATGAATTATTTCATACGGGAAAAAAAAGAACCCTATTTGCTTCGTTTTTGCCTCCTTCAGAAAACACAATCTCCAAATTCACATAGCCTCTGTCGATATCTCCAAATGAATCATTTCCTCCTTCAACAATCTATCCCCAAATTTTGGGCGAATCGCTAGCCTCTGTCGTCAACTGTCAACTTCTGAATTGCGAATCGGTAGCCTTTGTCGCCAACACCCGATCCCTAAACGCAGCTTCTGTTTGGAACCCTTAAACTCTGTCTGGAATCGCTAGCCTCTGCCTGGAGCCCTAAATTTGCGCCTCTTCTATTTGAACTGCCGTGAGAGGTACCACAACATTTATTAATATTTTTTTCGTTGCTCGTTCAATCGTATATGTAGTAATTTGGGTCGACGCTAGGAATTGACCAAACAAGGTTCTACAGATTGTTCATATCTTGAAGTTAAGGTATTGATTATGGTATTGATTTCCATAATTTAAATTACTAACAGTAATGATTTTGATTTTGAAGTTGAGAAATTTGTGAAAAAAACAATATTCAGTATTAGAGTAACTAGAAAAAATGAAGAATTTTGTGATGAGTGTTGTGTGGAGTATGTTGGATGATGAATGTTGCCTAAATAGACAGCAAATCAAACCTAAACTTGATGTGGTACTTATTTACTTCGTGCATTATATTTTCAGTTTAATATTGTGGTTGAATTATGTTATTACTACATAGCATCAAGTCATGAGGAAATTTAATCTTACCAAATTATGATTAGACGACTTTGATGATCGTTGAAGATTATTTTATAAGGCTGAACTTAAACTGTGAGGAAATGTTGAACTTAGTTTATTTTTTTGAATGATTACTAACCGTTAAAGAGTAAGTACCAACTGAAATTATATGTATATATTTAAGTTTAGGTAAGCAGAACTATAAGGTCAAAATATATAGATTTTTAATGTCAATACCGGTTTAACACGGTTCATCAGATTAAACAAAAATGATAACTTGCATTATTAAATACAATTTTAACTATCTAAATTATTTTTTCCCTAATCCTATTTTTGATTGATGGCAGACTGTCTTATATATGGCAAAACTTGTGTAGTTGGAAGTGGTTCATTGGTGTCGTGTTTCAAGTAAACTAAACTTATTCTCAACACTGATCACATTAACATCTTTATTCTTTAAACCAAGTTGATGTCATTCCATATATTTTTACGATATTTAAATTTGAACTTGTTCAGGCTAAGTGGTTTGAGACTTCAGAAATACTAGCCGTCAAGGAAGTGTTACAAGACGAGAGATATAAAAACAAAGAACTGCAGATAATGCATTTAATCTTCATTGCGTTTCAGTGCTTTAATAAAATGCATTATACTCAACTTTACCACCTTTCAAACACTTTGAACCAATTTTCATAATTGCCCATTCCATAAACTTTTGCTTCTCAAGCTTGTACTAAGCAAGCTCGTACTTAAAATATCTTTTTCAATTCAAAAAAATAAAAATAAAAATCATACTTATCTACATAGTATTTTCATATTGTTTTCCTTTTATATACCTGATGTTACTGATTAACCTTCAAAAAACAAACAAAAACTAAGAGCACGTTGAACTTGAAAACGATACCTGCACCTATTTTGTCATGGATAAAAATGACTTTCCTAAAAGGTAAAATAATTGAAAACAAATTAGGAATAAACTAGAAGTAACATGATTATTGACAAATTTATTTCAAATGTATATCAACTGTTTTTTGATAATAAGTGATATAGAGGAGCAAAACAAATTGCTTTACCTGGCAAAACAATCGCCAATTACTATTTTTTTATAGCTGCTTTAAATTAGTATCTAAATTTGTTGTTTAAACAAGCCAAATCTTTAAATTAGTATCTCAAATTTTCGACTGTCAGAAGACTACAGAGGTTTGAAAATGGCGACATTAAAACTTCTCTAAGTAAAGAAAACAAACCTTACCTATACTGATACCGGTTGTCATGTTGTAATAACAAATATTTGCAGCACAATGAGTTAACACACAATCAAAGTGTTTGAGTGTTGTACAATAATTTGCATTAAATCAGTAATGGGACGATTTTCAGCTTAAAACACATACTTTTTATTCACATCACTAAACGATTCAGGCATCGGTTCACTCATGACTAATGCCAGTTTCATGCAATGTATTAATGATTGGTGACATTGTTGTATAAGTTGAAAAAATTATTGTTAATGGCGCAAGCCAAGTATTAGGAGAGGGGTAATGCATAGACATTACTTGGGTGCTACAAAATAGCGCCGTTGTAATGGCAATTTTTTTGGAAACAGTTTGGTGCTAATGTTGTATATTGTTCTGACATTGTTGTATATTTGTATCCATGCACCTTATAGTACTCAAGTTTTCCATATGAATTCTATTCTTTTTTGGGTTACATAGTTTCAGCAGGATGGTAACAATACATAGATACAGCCTGTAGATGTTTCATTTTGCTAATAAACTTTTACATGTCAGTTAGGCTTCAGTTTCCCTTTAACCTTAGATATTTAAATTAACTGATGTAGAGTTTTCCCGAAATTCACATTTTGTTTTTGCTCCAGAAAAACGTTGTTGCATCTAAGTGTTTTGCCCATGTTTACTCGAGAGTACATAGGTTATGTTTGTATGCATTTTTTGTGATATTGACATGACCTGCAATGATATATCCTGAAAATTTCATTAGATACTTTGTGAGATGGCAAATTCTCTCCCATTTAGGAAGACTAGGGTGACCAATATTGCGTTTACCTTTATTGTTTAATTTCAGTGAATGCACTTAAACTATTTCTGCATTCAACTAAATTGAATTATACGATAGTTCTAAATGCAAATATTTTTTCTAATTGTTATTTCAATTTTGCTTATTTTTTTCTTAAATTTAGCAATATGCCATGTTGGAAAAAAGAAAAAGAAAAAAGAAATAGTGAGTGTATACTACCTTTTTCACTTCATCCTACTGTTTTTGATGTCTTATAAATGTTTATCGTTTCAATTATATCTTCCCCTAGTTGCTTTATTTTCTGAATAAATAGATTACCCATTTATAAAATTTGAGATACAAATATGGAAAACTTGTGTATATATTGTTTGACGTCATTAGTTGCATCTTCCAAAACATGAGTAACGATGCTACTATTGTAGTAATTGCTGTTTTTGCTAGTGGAAGCAATTTTTATTATATAAAGAATGAATGAATATGTGTCAAGAGAGATTTACTGTTCGTAAATCTGATACTTTTTTCCATTTGAAAAGACAAGAAATGATGGATAAAGACTGGGTACGTCTAAACAGGTAATTATATGGTACTTAAGTATAATATTGAATTTAAAACATATTTTAATATCTAAGGTTATTATTTGTTTTTTATTATTATTGTAGAACCACTAAAGAATACGAGCAAGCAGCTTGGAATTTTGTAAACGATGCAAAGCTAAAGCTGCAAAATGTGGAAAAAATTTATGCCCTTGTGTAGATTGCAAAAATCTTACCTGTCTTCCTGGAGAAGTTATTGTTGAGCATTTGATTATAAGAGGAATGGATCCTAAGTACATGGACGGTGAGTGGTACAATCACGGCGAGCGAATAAATAAAAGCAAAAATACAAAGCCGGGTGATGCGTATGATTTTCTTAAAGCCATTATCTATGAAGACGAAGATTTTATTAATCTTACTTTCTTTGACGATGATAAAAGTGAAGATGATGCACATAGACAAGAGGATGAATTACACAAAAATTTTGTAGATGCAGAGACCCCATTGTATCCTGGTTGCAAGGATCAAACAAAGTTATCTGCTATCTTTGCCTTGTATAATCTTAAATGTGAGACTGGATTGTCTGATAATGGTTTCGATAAGCTTCTAAATGTGCAGCAATTGTTGTTGCCAAAAAATAACGTACTTCCCAAGTCGTTATATGAATTGAAGAAATTCCTTAAAATATTTGACATGGGTTTCGAGAAGATTCATGCATGTGAGAACGACTGTTGTCTTTTTAGGAATGAATATAAAGATTTGAATAATTGTCCAAAATGTGGATTTTCGAGGTGGAAAGTAAATCAACGGACAAAGGAGATTATGCATGGCATTCCAGTTAAAGTGTTGCGTTATTTTCCAATAATTCCGAGGTTTAGGAGAATGTTTAGATCCAAAAGGATGGCGGAAGATTTACGGTGGCATTTCAATAACAAAAGCACCAATGGAAAAATGCGACATCCGGTAGATTCTATAACATGGAATGTAGTGGATGAGAAATTCAAATCATTTTCAGCAGATCCACGCAATCTTAGGCTTGGCCTTGCAACAGATGGCTTCAATCCATTTTCTATGTTAAGTTCCAAATATAGTTGTTGGCCTGTAATGTTCGTGACATATAATCTTTCGCCTATGTTGTGCATGAAGAAAGATAATATTATGTTAACATTGTTAATTCCTGGTCCGAAGCAACCAGGAAATGACATTGATGTATTTTTAGTGCCATTGGTAGAAGATTTATGTCATTTATGGAATACCGGAGTTGAGGTTTATGATGCATATAGTCAATCAATCTTTAATATGAAAGCAATTTTGCTTTGGACAATAAATGACTTTCCGGCATATGGTAATCTTGCTGGATGCTGTGTAAAAGGTAAAAAGGCTTGTCCATTATGCGGTGTCAACACTCATCATCGATGGCTAAACCACAGTAGAAAGACCGTCTATATGGGCCATAGAAGATTTCTATCTCCTTCAAACCCTTTGAGAAAACAGAAGGCCTTGTTTGATAACACCATGGAGGAAGGGTGTAGACCTAGGATTCTAACTGGGAGAAAAATTTCTATCATTTTAAAAGATTTTCCGAATAATTTTGGAAATGCAAAGAAGAACCAAAAAAAGAATAACAGAAAAGGTAAAAAATTGAATGAGCAAAATATAATAGGAAATAAAAGAAGAATTGAGCATAGCAAGAAAAATGAAGATGATGAGGATAAAGATCCCGTGAGAATGGAGCTATTAAGGTGGAAAAAAAAGTCCATCTTTTTTCAGTTGCCATATTGGGAGGTTAGTGCATACGTTTTATTTTATTCTATTAGACTAACATTATTGAATCATACAACTAAATTGTTCCATTATTGATTTTTATAGGAACTTACAATACGTCATAATGTAGATGTAATGCATGTCGAGAAAAATGTTGGAGAAAGTCTTCTAGGCACAATGTTGCATGACAAGAAATCAAAAGATGGAGTTAACTCTAGAAAGGATTTGGAGGATTGGGGAATTCGACATGGTCTTTATACACAACCCCGCGGGAAGAAGACATATCTTCCGCCAGCTCCATATACATTATCAAAAGGAGAGAAAAAATCATTTTGCAAAAGGTTGTATGATTTTAGAGGACCTGATGGTTATTGTTCAAATTTTAAAGGTTGCGTATCATTAGAGGACTACAAAATTAGTGGCTTGAAGTCTCATGATTATCATGTTTTAATGCAACAATTATTACCCGTTTTAATCAGAGGATTGCTTCCAAAGAATCCAAGGAAAACAATAACTCGTTTCTGTTCATCGTTTAATAAATTATGTCAACGTGTTATCGATAGAGAGAAATTAAATCAACTTGACGACGAGATTATTGTAACTTTGTGCGAGCTTGAAAAATACTTTCCACCTTCTTTTTTTGACATAATGATACACTTGACAATTCATCTTGCAAGAGAAGCACGATTTTGTGGGCCAGTCCATTTTCGTTGGATGTACCCCTTTGAAAGATACATGAAGACCCTAAAGGATTATGTAAGAAATCATGCTCGTCCTGAGGGGTGTATTGCAGAATCTTATCTTGCAGAAGAATGCATGAGATTCTTTGGTGAATTTTTAACAAAATCACAGAAGAAAGAAGTTAGAAATGAAGATTACCAAAGTAATGTAATACTTGAAGGACGTCCAATATCAGCACATAAGACAATCACATTGTCTTCAAATGAGAAAGAATCCGCTCATTTGGCTGTGCTAATGAATATGACCGTGGTAGAGCCATTTTTAGAGTAAGTGCATATTCCCTCTTTTTCATTGTTTGATTGTTTGTAATTTTAAATATAACATAACATCTCTGGTTATACGCTAGTTTGCATTTGGAGGAGTTACAAAATTCAGACAAGCGCATGGAAAGAAATGCAACGTTACTTTGGAAAAATCATATAGCTACGTTCTCTAATTGGATTAAATAAAAGGTCAATTGAATTCTTAGATGTTACTAATTAACTTAAAACCGTATAAAGAATATTTTAATTAAATGAAATTATTTTTTATAGGTATCTGTTAGCTCCAAAGATCACGACGACATGTTAAAATGGATCGCTTATGGTCTAAAGAACGATGCTTTGTCCTACACAAGATACATCATTAATGGACAATGTTTTCACACAAAAGATGTTGGGAGAGAAACCCAAAATAGTGGGGTGACTTATGATGAAACAACCATGTGTAGGGCAAGCGCAAAAGATGTTTCTCAAGTGGTCGATGTTGTCAGTTATTATGGGATACTTACCGATATAATTTTGTTGGGCTATAACATTTTTTATGTTTCGATCTTTAAGTGTGATTGGGCAAACATAAGAAATGGTGTGAAGGTTGAAGATGGATTTACGCTTGTCAATTTACATCAAAGTCAAGCTTCATTTACAAAAGATCCATATATACTTGCATCTCAAGCAAAGCAAATTTTTTATTCAAGAGAAAATGATTCTTCTAATTGGTATGTGGTAATGAAAGCACCTTCGAGAGTTTTTGATGATTTAGAGATCCACGACTCCTTTGAGGAAGTAAGCCATGTTGGGGAAGATTGCCAAGAAATCAATATGGATGTTGATGAGTATGTTGAGGATGTTTCTTTTGTTAGAAAAGATTGTGAAGGCATACTTGAGTAGTCTTGAAATGTGTCCTTATATTTTCCTTATAAATCTTCCTTTTTTTGTTGAGGAAGATTGCCAAGAAACGTGTCCTTATATTTTCCTTATAAATCTTCCTTTTTTTGTTGTTTTTTCCAACACTTGTTTAAGAACTTGCTTGTTTAAAGCTTAACTCGCACATCACAAGAATGCATATTCTTGTATTTTGTTGCATGAATGTTTTACTGCCTAATTGAATGTTTAAAGCATGGTTTCATTTGTCATAGTTTGTCTTCTTACAACAACATCCAAGTTGTTTGTTTCCATTGTCCTAGTTACTATGTCATTTGCTTTTTCTTTAATGTCTTTACCCACATAGAACTATGAATTTTCTACATATAAAACGATTAGCCACTATTAAGAAGCCGTGTCATGTAAATCTGGCCATCAATTAATCATAAATCTAACAAACTAAGAAAGAAAGACCGGAGCATATTTTGATTTCTTTCCTCGGTTTCCTTTTAATTATCAATAATTATTATTGAAATATTTTATCGAGCTATTTCATGCAAAGGATGTCATAATTTGCAAAACTTACAATAGTTTTTCTTATCCATTGAGACAGACATCTTAAGACCATTAATTAAATTTTATTTGACAATAAGGATGCTAAAAAATATATACATTGAGATAGAATTTTTTTGCTTCCAAATGAAGAAGCTAGAGAATCAGAACTGATTTCATGTGTGTCACTTTCATAAGAGGCAAAGCCACATCTTTAGCTCTAGATATAACCATTGAGTTAACAGTTATTCAATGACCAAACTCTTTGTAGCTGATAAAATAGTTATAACAATCTATATATATATATGTATGTATGAAGTATATATGTTTACTAGGGGACATAATTCCAGCTTGACAATGTATACATTCCAGCTTGCAAAACAAACAAAGAAAAAAAAGAAACAAGCTGCCATTAAAACTCTGTAGGAACTAATGGTTGCCAGTAGATCAAAAACAAAAGGAAAGGCAGGGTTTTTCTTTTCAAAGCTGTGAGTAAAACTAATTTTCTTTCTTTACTTACTAGAAGCCTGATGCATCTATATACTTGCAGTTTTGAATAAAACCTCTGATTTGTCAAGTGTCCATATGCTAGTAGTGTTTATGCTCATATATGAATGTATATCATGTTGTATAAACTGTAAAACCCCAAAAAAAGCCTATACTTCATTTTTTGTTCTGCTCTGTTATTTGAGAAAACTGATATGCTCAACTTCAAAAACCTTTACCTCTCAATCTAGTTAGTTTTAGGTGATGTTTTCAAAAGAAATTGTTTTCGAACATTGTTTGTTTTAAAAAAAAATTCATTAAACATTATCAAGTATTGAAGAAGAAAACGTATTTTATAGTAAGAAACCCAAAAACAGAATACTGTTGCAAACATGAATACTGCAGGTTGTGTGAATACTGTATCAAACAATAATTCATTAATATATATTGTGAATAAGTGAACTATACATATTGTATGTATTAAATAGGAAAAGATAACATCATGTTGTTAACAAATGCAAATTCTTTTTCTTGCTTGATTTATAGTCAAAATTCAAAGAAAAATGATATCTTTGTACTAACTACAGGATATGGCAAAGAAGAGGAAGATTACTCGCAAACAAAAACAAGCCGAGGAACCAAAAGAAGCAAATATTGAATCCAACGAGCAACCGAAACCAAATGTAGAAACCAATGAGCAACATGAAGCAAATTTAGAAACTAATGAGCAACATGAAGTCAATTTAGAAATCAATGAGCAAGGAATTGAAGCATGTACAGACAATATGATGCAAGTTGAAGAAAATATTGAAAACGAATTTGAAATTGGAAATGATGTGATGGAAAATGAGACTGATATTCAACACACAGATGAAAGTACGATTCAAAAGAAAAAAGCTAGAGGCCAAACTAGAATGAAAAGACTTCCTTTGGATCATGTGTCTCGGATTAACGTTGAATTTAATGACAATGTTGTACCAATAGGAGAAGGTTCTATAGAACTATCTTCGTACTTAGGACCGCTCGTACGGGAGCATGTTCCATTCACGATTGATGATTGGCGGAATATTGGTGATGATTTAAAACATGTGTTGTGGAGATCCATTCAGGTATCACTATACTAAGTACTGCTTATTAAAACTGAACAGTTGCATGAATCATTTGATATTCATATACAAGTTATCTCCCATCATAAATCCACAGTCAAGAGATGGAAAATAATAAAATTTAAATCAAATATCCATTCTTAAATTGATAAGCAAGTTTGAGTACCGTTTATCTGTACTGACACCAATGTTGATTAAAAGTTCTTTGATTTATAATTTTCCTCCTTGCTTTTTTTCTTTTTTGATGATTCTGATTTTTATTCTGCATTCAGATAGATTTAAATTGTTTGAAATATAATAAATTATCTTAATCTGTCAATAGAGTTGGAATTTATAACATACAATACAAATTAAATTTGCACAGTTGCATTAGTTGGTCATCGCTGGTCACTGCAGAATGATAATCATTACGTGCTTTAGTTGGTTCATCTTGAATATTGTCATGGAGGAACTTGCAATGGTGCTGGGCTTCCCCCTTTCCTGGGCTTTTGCTTCCTTTTCCTCTCCATGTCATTTTGAGGCCCTATAAACTGATTTGAGTATTTATACATAGTGGGGGTAGTTATGTACTTCTTTTAGCTTGCATAAGTTCAAATAAGGTACCTGCCATAGTTCGAAGTTTGCAAACAAATTTTTTGATAGTATAGAAAAATTATCTAGGCTCAAGTAGGCAAGTTACTTGTGAAATATCTTATCGGAATTTGATATGCAGGTGAAGTAGGGAAGTTGAAAAAAGTTAAAAAGTTAAAAAGCGAAAAGCTTATGGACCATATGACAGTCATTACGAGCCTAATTGGGAATAATTTTTCTATAACTGCTTCAAAAATATTTCAGATTTATGTAAGTAGCTGTAAAGCTGTCGAGTTCCATCGTAACTTTGGATCTAATGATGATGCCAAATACATTTTAATCCTTGTTTTTTTAATCTGGGATGATGTAAATTAGCCAAATCAGATATGTATGGGCTCCTCGGATGGTTTCTTTGTAATTGTATTGTTTGCATAGTTCTGTACTGATTACCAATCATCGGTAATGTTTATTGAACACTTTGAACATTATAATATGAATCCTAGAGTTTATATATACATTATAATCTGTATCGATTACCAATCATCTGGTTGACCAGCTTTTTTTTATATATACATTGAATGATTTTATGAATTCTGTTTGGTGGCCGTTACACATAATTTTATCTTCCGTTTGAAATCTTCTTCTCAGATCATTTGCAAAAGGAGAAATCATAGACTTGCTTGCTTACATACATTTTATCCTATCACTCCGTTTTTAATTATTAGATTCCTTTGAAGATTCATCTTCTACTCACTTATTGAGTTGTAAGTATTTTTCCACTAATTATTAGTTTGCTACCCCTTTATAATTGTAGGTTTTTTAAATTCACCGTATAGTAATGAGTCTATTATTTGTGGAAATTTGTGCTAGACTTGCATGATGGTTCAGTTGCAAATGAGATGTTTACTTGGGTTTCAAAGTCAAGTTCCAATAACTTTAGCGTTTAAGGTTAATATGATGGTAACTATTTGTTACAATATAACTGTATTTGATATGGTTGTTTTTCGGGATTGATAAAGTTAGTGCCTTATATCAGTTATTGCTAGAAATTATAGTGTAATTAACTAAGTTTACAAATATATCGATTGAACAATATATTTGGAATAAAAACTCATCAGTAAATTTTATATGAACTGGTAGAAATGTGGTAAAACCGAACCCCATTATGCTTAATATGCATCCAACTGTTTCAGTGCCATTGTATTTTTTTAGTCCAACCTTATATTTAACTCAGGTTTATAAATTGAAAAATCAAGTATATAATGTAAACCATGATGACTTGACAGACAAAATAATCCATGGATCGGGTGAACTGATTTGCAAGTTTTACTGTATACATTAAACATGTTGTAATATAATGATACAGATTATTGTTTGAATGTGTTTAATGATATTAATATTACTATCATTCAATGTATATATAAAATGTACTGATTACCAATCGTTTTGCATTTTGCAGGCTAGATTTAAACTGGATGAGGAGTGGCAGAAAGCGCCTATTTTTCAGCAAATGGGATGCATATGGAGGGCTTCAAAAAGCAGGTTCGTTAGGCAAATACTGGAAGCGAAGAACATGGAGGAAAGAATTAAGCTCAAACCTGGTAATGTCGAAAATATGAAGGACTGGAGGGATTTTCTAAGAAAGAAAACAGACTCAAAGTTTAAGGTAAATAAATACCAAATTCAATTGTATTACGTAATAATTATAATTATTCAGTGTATTATATCTTTTCATCTTAGGCACAAAGTGATCAATTCAAAGCTATTAGAAGTTTTCAAGTCCCACATACAGTAAGTCGCAAAGGAATGGCTCGATTAGCGGAAGATATGGTGAGAAAGAACAACTAGTTTAATTTGTGTAACATATTATGATTATGTATTTGATACAACCACATTCACTTTATCTATCATTCTTAACATAGAAATAGGAGAGTGGTGGCCACATCTCCATTCCTAGAAGTCAAATTTGGATTAAATCCCGCACTCGAAAGAATGGCAAAGCAGTTAATACATATATTCTAGAGACTATTGTAAGACACCGCAATATTGATAAAAATTGTATAGTATTGTCTTTCTATCCGTTATTGGCATTCTATCTATTACTTATATGTGAATAACATTAACTTTTGTAGGAAAAGGTTAAAAAAATTGAAAGTGAATCAAACTCAACCAACAGTTCTTTGAGAGAAGATGCTCTCTCCCAAGTGTTGGGTCAGGATAAACCTGGACGACTACGAGCAATGGGAAGAGGTGCAAACTATACCAAGTTCTTGCTCTCACAAGCTAAAGATGATATAATTTCACAATTGGAAGAGGAGGTTCGCATGCTAAAGAAAAATCTGGTATATAACATATCAATCTTTACTTGTTATTCTACTTGTGTGGTAATATTAGAGATATTGTTCGATTTTTTTTCATATGGTTTTTTAATCCATCGTCCACACGTGATTTTTTAGGTTACTGCATGTCAAAGAGAAGAATCAATGCCTTGGGTAAACATCGAATATTAGCATATGCATAATTTCACGTTTGCATATGTGTGCATATGATATTTTTCTATTAAACATCAAATACATTATCATTGTGATATCATCTAAAAATTAATTTTAATATAGTATTTGACTTAAGACGCTTCTAATTAATTGCAGAGCAATGGAAATACATTTGATAAATGTGATTTATTGGATTGGAGCGGAACCGATGAAATAGTTGCTGAAGGAAGAGTCGTGTCAAGTGATCCAAATGAGCTTGTACATAGAATTCCTCTAGGACCAAATGCAAAGATAGTTTTGATTGAGTTTCCAAGGAAATTGGATGCTTTTTTATGGAGAGCCGTGTTTCATACGATACATATTGGAGAGGCTGCCGGTATGTTAGTAGCATGGCCTACCGATAAAGTTATTTTGCATAAGCTAGATCAAATCGACAACACGGTAAATTAAATATCACTTTATTTATAATTTTTATTTCAAAATACAACTATTAATTTCATAAATACATATTTTTTTGGAGTAGACTAAAAGTAGCAGAACAGAGCCTTCATGCAAGCTATATGATTGGGTTGGAGGTGAAGAAGTAGTTGCTGAAGGACGCTTGTACTCTAGCGATCCAAACCAGCTTGTGAATGGCGTTCCTATTGGACCATCAGCTATGGTAGTTTCTATTGATAATCCAAACAACCCCAAGGCCTTTTTATGGAAACCAAGAAATAATATGATATATGTTGGAGATGCCGTTGGTAATAAAGTTGCTTGGCCAAAATCAAAAGTAGTTGTCGAGAAAGCTAAAGCACCATCATTTGATTCTAATAGCGGCAACGTAACATCTCATACGGTAATATGTTTAAACATAATTATATCAACTTGTTATCAACTTTATTAATATATATATATATATATATATATATTTATTAAAACCATCACTTTTCTTTTTCTTGTTTGATAGAGTGGAAGGCCAGCCCCCAAAAGAAAATGCAGGCTGATTGATGTTGGTGGAACAGCAACAATAGTTGCCGAAGGGGTTGTGGCTTCAACCGATCCAAATGAAATGGTCCATTTTGTTCAACTCGGAAGAGACGCCGTTAAAGTTTGGGTAGTGAATGCTACAGTTTCCAATGCAATTCTGTGGATACCATCTTCTGATCTTGTCTGCATTGAAGATGCTGTAGGCTCTACAGTGGCATGGCCAACCTCAAAAGTTGTGATAGAATCAAGTTCTAGTAAGTATAATTTTTTCATACATATATACAAAATTTCAAAATGTATTCATATTTGATTGTATGATTTAATTCTTGACATTATACGGTTTTCTTTTATATAGGTAACCATTGTTAAAGTTTGTTGACTGATTAGAAGAAAAGAAAGCTTCACAACTGCACTCTAGGTAAATATACGAATAATACATCATGCATAAAAGTCATTTTATGTTTTTCGTTTGATATGCATATTTTGGTTCTTATCAAAGTGTAGCACTGTGGTCAGATATACGAATATGTAAATATACGAATATGTGAAGTTTGATGGTCTGGGTGGTTTGCAGTGGGAAGTGGTCAGAAGTGTAGCACTGTTTGTGAGTAATTTACTTTTACTCACATGCCAACCTTAGCTGCCCATGCAGTAATCTAAGTTTGATGTACATCATTTTATCATGTGTTATACGAGCATTCACATATTAATTAATCAATATAAACAAAATGGCACTACCACTTAAATAAGTACAATTACTTTAATTTCAGTATTAAGTCACAAATTGCAGGTGTTTTCATACATACTTAATTTTCATATTTATAGATGTTTACATATTTTTGTTTATTAAAAAAATATATGAATTTAATGATATAAATATCTTTTCGAAAACTTATGGCATGAGTCATTATCTTTTACCTTCATAAAAAGACATGCATATGCTGATTATTTAAAAAAAAGCAAAGATGAAGCAAGGACCTCGATTGTATTAATTAATGAAACAGTGATGATTTCTTTTAATAATAAGTATTATTACTATTATTGTTGTTGTTCATTCCAACTTCTAGCCTCTAATCTTAAATCCAATGATTTACAACCAGTGTACGCAATCTAATCAATTATCAAACATATATTCAGTTTACATATCCAAATAACAATAATAAGGATGTTTAAGATTTCAGCTTAAAAAGCATATGCTGATGAAATAATAAATAAATTTGGGTTGTGGTTTTGTCGATTGCTGAGGCTTTATTGGAGATGGTCGGAGGGGCGATGATGGAGGAAATGCAGAGGGTGATTGCTATTAGTTGCGCTTGGTGCATGGTTGATTTTGCGAGGTGGGGATGAAGCTGCAGTGTGGAAATTGAAGAAGGCAATGCAGTGGGATGTAGTTGCTATAGGTAGTCACGGATTTGGTTTTTTGAGGAGTTTGGGGAATTTTAGGTGATGAAGTATGCGCGTTTTGGTGGTGAGGAGGTTGTTCGGGTTGCTCGGATTGAAGAGTGTGAAGGGTTGATGATATATACCTGGTTGAGCAGTAGAGGTGAGGAAGTTTTAGGCTTGTGTAGGAAATTTAAACCAGTTGTGATTGTGGTGAATTAGTGCCGCAGACTGGATTTGTGAGTGGAGTTTGATTGGTGGATGGGAGGTGACATTTGAGGGATGGTGATGTAGAGGTGAAAGTTGAGGTTTGTTCACGTGGCAGGGAGGAAGTTTGAATTTAGTTGAAGTGATGGTTGCTGTGTGGTCCGGATGCAGTGAAGGGTGAAGTGGAGTGGCAGTGTGGGGTGGGTATTGCAGATTGTAGGCTATTGGTTGAATGTGAATGAGGCTATGGTAGCGTGTGGAAGCTTAAGTTGTAAGAGATGAAGCAGAGGGAAGATGGTCGAGGTTCTAGTCGTAGTATATTTGATGGTTGCTTGTTAGGTGGTCATAAAGTGAAGCTGCAGTGGATGGTGGATGTGCAATAATCACAGGAAGGAGTGATGTAGAGGGAAGGTTGTTGCAATTGTTGTAGTGGTGATATTGCAATGGTAGTTTTCTGGTTGGCAAGGGGATGTAGTTGATGGAGCAGTGTGAAGCTGCAATTTGGATATGATGGGGAGAGTTTGTAAATGAAAAGTTAAGAGGAGGTGATTGTTGGATGTTGGTTGTGCTAGAGGAGATTGGTTGTAGTCGAGTGGTCAGTCTTTGGAGATGATGTTGTTGGTGGTTTTGAGAGGGAGATGGTGGTTAAGCTGCAGGCAAGAAGCAGCGAAGTTTGTGAGTAGTAGGATAGTAGTTGTCGGCATGGATGGTTGAGATGACAGTATTGTGGTGGTTGTGTATGAAGTTATAACAGCGGTAAATAATAATATTTGTTATCTAAGGCTATAGCCTTTTGAGTTAATAATTTTGAGTTAATAAGATGCGGCTTCACCAAATCCTATTTAGTACTGGCTTTGGATGCTTGTGCAGTAAACATATATGTTCACATCCTCTCAACAGTACCCTAGTGTGGTTTGAACTGAATGTACAATAACAAATTCATTTAAGAGGGCAATCACAAATTCACCATATTATGCGATGAGTTCAAATCATTAAAAGCTAATGGGCTGAAATACAAATGACTAGAAATGAACAACTGCGATAAAGTCGGTAGCTTCCTTATCGTCTATAATGATAAAAGCACTATCTAATATACAAAACTATAAATACAGTCCAATATGATATATTTTTTATCTTCCTTTTATTATATTTTTCTTGATACATAATATACAATTACAGAAGTTTAGTGGCCAAAAGTAACTTTGTGTCAAATTTTGTGGTGAATTGTTACTCAATATTGTTAGCTAAAAACAACAAAGGTTTAGACTTACGCTTTCAGTCACTTCTCTGTATATTTTCAGTTGACAGCAGTTTTGAAAAGTATGGCAGTGGTTAGCGAAAATGCTAACAATCCTAACATGCATATTGTGTGTGTATTTAAAAAGAAAAGAGGTGATCTTGGTATTAATTCCAGGAATAGGTCCTGGCTGTCTAGTGATTTTACCTCCAAGCTCTTTGGTAACTAAATCAATAGCTTCAGCACTTTTATACTTTGTCTACTTTGTCATTTAATGCAGGAACTTGGTTAACACTGAAGCAACCTGGAGCAATGTTTAGATCCTTGCAAGAATCTTCTGTAGCAGCCATTTCCATATCATCGTCTCCATAACTGAGTATTTGTGTCCATTTGTTAGACTATTTTGAGCTATTATCATGTGACCATGTCTTGTAGTATTTGTGTTCATTTGTTAGACTATTTTGAACTATTATCATGCGACCATGTCTTGTAGTATTTGAAATATTAGCAGAATTATTTGAAATTTTTCCACTGGTTTGATTGTGTGTTTCCAAATTAGAATTCACTACAATGTTATCATTGTTACATATAGTTGTTGTCATCTTCTCGATTTGTTATTTTTGGGATCCACATTTATATATATATATATATATATATATATATCTTTGTGTGTAATGTGTATACATATATCTATCTGTGTGCATATATATATATATGTAATATAATAAAATGAAAATTGAAACAAATGCTGAAAATTAATATTATATAGAATAGCGTTTGAAAAACGCTATTGATTCATCAAACGCTATCTCAACTCTATATGAGATGTAAGATTTTTCCACCAAAAACGCTATAATAGAATCAAAAACGCTATAGTAGAAAATAAAAACGCTATGCAAGCATGACAAGAAATGCTATCGGAGAACATTGTAACGCTATAGCATGGTTTGATGAAACGCTATAAAATGTGCTCAAAAACGCTATAGAAGTTAAATGAAGGATTATAATTCCCTATAGCGTTTAAGTTTAATAACAGAGAAAAAACGCTATTGTAGATTGCAAACGCTATGACCTTTTGTAAACGCTATTAGATATTATTGCGTTTTCCTTCCTGCTATGTAATGCTGCCGGCCTACCATAGCTTGTGGTTCCACAGCGTTCTCTGAAACGCTATGGTAGCCTGTTATAGCGTTTTTCAAATGCTATGAAACCCATAAACTGTTGTAGTGAAAATATACTTTTGCTTTACAGAAATCTCTTTGCCATGATATATATTGTACACAAAACATTATTAGTGAAAATGTTCGAAACCTTTGTTTAAATGCTTTAAACAATCTCTTTCGAAACCTTTGAAAGTACCCCTTACGAGACTAGTTAATTACTTTACTTTGAACTCTAGGCCGAAAGGCCAAAACATACCTTTCGAAACCTTTATAATAACCCTTCAAAATCATTGAAGGTATCCGTTTGAAAGCTTCATAAACTTTAGACATCCTCTTTCCAAAACACTTTAAACTTGCCTTTCGAAAGCATTGGAAACCTTCCATTCATTTCCTAAAGGAAAACCTTTCGAAAGCATTAAGGAATCACCCGTCAAAACCTTTATCATATGCCTTTCAAAAACACTAGGGGACATCCCCTTCGAAACCATCATTAGATACCTTTCGAAAGCAATAAAGTCCTTTATTTAAAACAACCCTTTTGAAAGCATTGTGTTCAGGTAATAGTTTGTGGAACATAGCTTCGAAACCATTAAAAAATTCTTTCAAAACCTTCAGGTTTATCTTTTAATTAACAAAGGGTCTTAAAAGAACTAGGTCGAAAGCACTCTTTCGAAAGCAATTTTCTAAGTAAACAAAAGTGGAAGGTTATGACAGCAACCCTTTCTAAAGCACGGAGAAACAACTTCCTATTGAAAAGAGAAAGCACCCTTTTGAGACCAATGTTTAAAGGCAAAAGTGGCCTCAGCCGGATCGAAAGGTAGAATACGGCAACGTGTGTTTCGACCCTGTCGAAAGCTTGTTTAAAACAAAAGGGCGACAACCTCTATCGAAAGCTGGTTTAAACAAAAGGGTGGGAACCTTTGTCAAAAGCTATATTAAAACCCTTTTGAAATCATTCTTTTGAAAGCAAAGCAAGAGGCATATCTTTTGAAAGGAAAACAAGGTTTTGACTCCTTCAAAAAAACATTCGACCCTATCCTTTCGCCTATCTCCAATCCACTACGTACCAAGGCATTGATACCATATATATTAGTTTCGACTATGATGGAGGCGGTAGTATGAAGTCGAAAGGTAGCTACCGAGAGTGGCAGCTTACTTTAACAAAAATAGAATTTTTACTTTATAAAGTAATATCTTTCTAACTAACTTGCTTATTTGTCATCAAATAATTGGTTGCCAATTTCTTTCCCAAAAATCTTTTCTAAAAGTGCTCGCGAATTCAGTATTTTATAATTAAAAACATTTAGCAAATTTTATATACTTAATAAAAACTTAGGAAAATTCATCAAAAATTCCCATAAATCACTTTTAATATGTTTTCTAACATATTTAAATTTCCGCTGAAAGCTAACATATAATAGCTGGAATTAGTTTAAACCTAATTTACTATTTTCTTCACTAGAAAATTTATAATAAATCCACAATAATTCAAAAAATTATAAAACTTTAAACCTATCTCTAAAATATTATTTCTAACCTTATATAAAAAATGCAAGTCATTTGGATGTCATTTAATATGTTTTCCAAATCAATTCTTGTCACAAAATCTATATAAAATAGCCTAAATCATCAACATGCATATATATCCATTTAAACAATCAAAACTTGGCAAATCATTTACAAAATAAATATGGGACTTATCTAGAAACTGAAAGCTTTATAAAATGAGATGTAAACTATTATTCACCTTGGCTTGATTGTTAAGAAGGTTGAGATTTGTTCTTGAGTTAATTTGATTAAGCTTCCTTCTTGAAATCTTGCTTATCTTCTCCTTACCTTCTTCTAATGATGGCCGATCTTACTTGGTTTTTATTTTTGTTTATGAACGTGTAAAATGAGAGTGCATGAAGGTTTAGGGTATAAGAATATAACCTATTCCTATTTTTCATTTGTCTTATTTCCCCTATCTATTTCATTTTTAATTCTCTTTTGTTCATCGTTTAATTAGGCACGGCCAAATCATACAAATCTCAATCCGTTAACCATTTACATTATTTCATTTAATTTACCTAATTAAATATTCTAAATAATGTTTGTAATTATCCTGTTTTTTAAGCCAAATTAATTTAGTAATTAATTTGATTTTTAAGAATTAATATGAAATTTGAATTAAAGTGTGAATTTAATTGTGAAATTAAATTGATACCGTGGGGATGAAAATATTTATAGGTTTTTGATTTGGAAATCTAAATATTTTATAAATAGATTATAATTTGGAATTTGAATTTGAGATTCAAATACATATATGTTGAAAATAAACATTTGAAAAAAATATTTGATTGTGAATGAATAAAATATATATTTATAAAAAAGATATTGTTTGATTAATTATAAATACAAATTGTTTGTATACTAATTTTTGAATTTGAAATTTAAAAATAAATGTTTTGAATAATATATTTGAAAAACTCTATTTCAAAATTAATAGGAAATTTTCTTCTAATTTATAATATATGTTATCCCACCTTTTGGTCGAGGCTGGAATATCAACAGATTGGCAAGGAATGATGGATATTGGGATTGGAGATCGATTGGAATCAAGGTTGTAATCGATGTCGTCAAAATTTGGTTGAGCTCCGATCGGGACGGAATCGATTGGAGATGATGATAAGGACTAGGAAAGGCTATGTTTCAAGTTTTAGATCAATCGGAGGTCGTATGCATAAGATATGGATGGATTAAGGAGCACAAGGCACGGTTCGTATCTATGCATTTCGCATCAATCAGAAGGTGGTTCGTATCGATGGTTTCGCATCGATCGGCAGAGGATGTTTCGTATCGATCGAAAGATGGTGTTTCGAATCGATAGTGTTCGTATCGATCAAAGGCAGAGCAGGGTGAAGGACTTCGAATCGATACTGCTCGTATCGATTATCATGGACTCGACTCAATGGGTTCGCATCGATCAGGTTTTGGTTCGACTCGATGGTTTCATATTGTTCGTCGACGGAAATTCTATCGATTTAGAAAACCGTCGAACGAATTTAAATTTAAAAATAACCGCAAGCGCACGGTGTACGAATGTAGCACGCGGCGAAACGGGTCGATCCGTAGGGAATTGATGATTTTAAAATTCTATTCAATCAAATTAACCAAAGTTGAAAGTGTGATTAGCTAAAAATGTAAGAAACTAACAAAAAGAAAAGAAATGCAAATATGAGAGTTAAATGACAATTTAGAGAATAAATCCACTCTCTAGATCATGTAGTTCAACACATGAAATCATGATCTCTCTTTTACGGTCATTAGTGTTTTAATTGATGTGTTTATTATAAGTATGACATATTTGAGCTATTGATTAGCCAACATAAGCCATCAAACTATAACACACCCCTTAAAACACTTACTAACTTTCATGAAAATTGATAAAGAAAATGAGAATGAAATCTATTTTAAGTATGGCCTATTAACTATTGATTAGAAACATAGACCATCAAATTTTAATTTCAAATTACTTTCTTATGCCATAATCATATATTGATGAAGAGGCATTTGTGTTAGTGATTGTTTAAGCATAGCCTATTTGGTGTCAACAATATAGACTATCAAATTCAAAGCAAAAATAACAAATAAAACCACTTCTATCATCATCATTAAGCACAAAAAGAGAGCATGAATTAACAAAATGTTGAAGCTACATTAATTAGAGAGCTTAATTACCCCTAAATTGAAGGGGTTTAGCTTCTAATATTTGTCATTTTATTGACAAATGTAGCTAACAACATGAAAGAAAAACTGAAGAAGAAAAAGAGAACAAAATTAAAAGATAAGCTAATTAACTTGCATAAAAGAAAAGAGATCTACACTACCACATAAAAAAGAGGCATGTAAAAGGAAAGAGCATGTATTAATAACATAAAAAAAGGAAAATTACATGAAAATAAAAATGGCTAAGTAGTCATGAAAAGAGAAAGAGAGCTTTCTTTTATTTGATCTAAACTAATGAAGAGGAAGAGGAAGAGATGAGGCCTAAGAGAGACTAAGAGAAGAGATGGATTGCATGAAACATAAGGGGTATATATACAAGTTTTAAAACCTTAATTCACTTTTTGGGGAATGCCCAAAATGCCCCTTAGGAAGTGTAGAGGCCAAGTAATCATTAACATATCTTAATCCCCCATTAAGTGTACATGAAACCATCAACTCCATAAGCATATGCATTAGCCTTTAATTTGTACATTAAGGTAGGTGGGGTCTTCCATGATCTTCACTTTGAATTATTTCCATCTTCATTCCTTTATATCCATTTTGTGCATGCATGTTTCTTCATAAACCCACTAATATGAGAAGCTAAATTCCTATAAAATATTATAGAAATTTCCAATTAAATTCTCTCAAATTAATATACGCGCACAAATGGCCATTTTACCCTTATATGAAGATGAATATGTGAAAAATTGGAATTAATATGAATTTTGGTTAAAACAAGTTAAAATACCCAATATGATCATTTATTTAATTTAAATAGAATAAATATGGTGGTAAAAATATGTACTTTTACGTGCACATCACGTATCGGTCAGGATAGGAAGAGATGGTATGTTTCGAATCGATACTCTCGTATCGATAGCAGATGGACTTTGGCACTTTCGTATCCATGAGAGGCTATCCAAGTTCGTATCCATCAGGTAAGGTCTCGTTCGTATCCATCATAAGGGTAAGCTTCATATCTAGTTCATCACAACCACTTCATATCAATAACCCCCGTGGTCGTTTCGTATCGATCAATGTGAATGATCGATGCGAAGTGTACTCCTGGAATCGATGCAAAGAGAAACACGAATCAATGGGTACGAGCATGCCGTTGCGAAGTTATGGATTTGGACGAAACATAAAACATGGATGCAAGTCCATGTCTCCAGGGAAGAAGCGTTCAACACGGCGAGGAAGGTGGATCAACCCAGGGATTTCATGACACGTCACCGCGTGCGCACGTGCCTCCATCGAGTCGAAAGTGATGGATTCGAATAGATGGATTCGAAGACGACAGCCAACGGAAAACCCAAGTTTGAATCGATGATAACTCAAGATCCACAGATCCAAATGCAACGAAATTTTCACAGCAGCTTGCATACAAGGTAAAGAATGTTCCTGCCAAGTTTCATCGCGATTGGATCAATTCTTGATGGATACGAAATCAATTCGTATCGATCACAGATCGAGTCGAAACTTGGTGGGGACGGTCGCGTGGGCCCACTCACATGCCAGAAAAAATCTCCTAAAGTTTGAGCGCGATCTGAGCCTCCTATGCCTATAAATAGCCTCCTGAAGCCTACAGAAAGGGGACCTTTTGGCTATTGGACGTCCAGACTCTGCCGGATTCATTTCTACATTTCAATATAACTATTGTACTTGAAATTCTTCATTGCTACTACTGTAATCATCTGTAACCAGCAAGGATAATCAATAAAAGGATAAAACTTTGAAGTGGACGTAGGCCGAAGATAGCCGAACCACTATAAATCTTGTGTCTCTGTTCATTATTTCTAAATTGCTGTTTTTACTTGCTGAGATCTGACATTTGTGCTTGAATATTATTGATTTGTGTCCATACACTGGTGCTTTCACGGTATTTAGGGTTTGTGACCATTTTTGGCGCAAACACTTTGGTGCTTTCATTGAGAGCGACGAGCACCCGCTACATCGGACTGAAGTTTGGATTGGAAGAGCGTGACGAATTCAGACTTAGAGAAAATGACTAGACAAAATAGCAGAAGGCAAAGGGCTGAGAGAAACCAACATGAAGGAAGTCAAGAAGCTTCCTCCAGAGCTGGAGAAGGACAAGCTTCCATCTACATCACCAGGGATGAAATGGAAGCTATGGCAAATTCTTTGCAAGAGAGATTGTTGAAAAGTCAACAGGAAATGATGCAGACTTTCTTTAAGCAGATAAGAGCTGCAGGGATGCAGAACTTAGGAACAGCTACAGCGGCTGTTAATGTGGAACAAGGAGCTAGGGTTATGGAACCCAATGGAGGACGGAACACAGAACCGGAAGGCGATCAACGAGGGCTTGGGGGCAGGCTCGTAGGATCCAACACAGGAGGACCTTTGAAAGGAGCTCAATAGGTTACAGAGAGTGCTAACATCAGCGAACCGCATGAGGAGTATGTACCGGAGTTCCCTCGGGGGCATGGGGAGCAACCCCTGACAGACAATACTGGATTAGTGGAGATCATTAGAAAAACCATGCATGGAGGCTTGACCAATAGAGACTTGGAAGGAGTGAATAGGAGTCCGTTCGCTCGGGAAATCAGGATAGCTCAGAATCCACCTAAGTTTAAGTTACCTAGCGTGGAAGTGTATGATGGCAAGGCTGACCCAACTGATCACTTGATGAGATACACCAGACACATGGAAGTGCTGGGGGCATCGGAGGAACTAATGTCCAGATGTTTCCCTTTGTACTTGACGGACTTAGCTGCAATGTGGTTTAGGCAGTTGGAGGAAGGATCTATCAGGACTTGAAGGGAATTGGTGGATAGGTTTTTGGGGCAGTTTCGGGTTCATATCAAGAGACCAAAGAACGTAATGATGCTAACGTCGGTGAAGCAAAGGACGAATGAATCACCTAGAGATTTTCTAACTCGATTCAATGCGGCAGTTGCTTCGGTGGATCGGCCGGATCTATCAATGGTTCTAATGGCGGCAGTGTCAGGAGTCAGGGAGGATTCGGATTTCAAGGTTTCTTTGATTCGAGACCCACCACTGGATCTCAGGGAATTCTTTCACGAAGCTGAAAGATTCCTTCGACAAGAGGATGCTTGTGCGGATTTAAAGTTGAAGGAGGTGAATGCAACTGAGGGTGGAGGACCATCCAACAAAGGTTCGGATAAAGATAAAGGAAAACGGAAGTTGGACGATGACTCTGGAAAACTAGGAAGCGATGGAAGGATCCAAAGTTTTCTACATAAACAGGATTGAATGAGACACTGGAGCGGATATACCTGGATACTCGGAATCACCTTCCCTACCGAAGGCCGGCTAGGAGAGAACCATCAGAACGGGAGAGGGCATTAGGAAGGCACTGTCTCTTCCACGATTTTGACGGACATGATACCAACAACTGCAGTCATTTAAAGGACACAATTGAGGAACATGTCAGGAATGGACAACTGAGGCAGTATGTTAGAACACGGAATGCAACGGTGGAGCAGGAGCAACCACCGTCTACCTTACTCCATGATGATGTGAAGCCCAGGAATGATGGTCGATTGATTATCAATTGACTCGGACAATATGGAATAAGTAACAAACCATTAGCAAACGACCAAGTCATCTACACATGTATGGGGACGGAGATAGCCCCTAGGCATGCTCTGAATGATGATAAACCGCGAAGCTATGGCTTGCGAAATCCGTTTTTTGTTTTGGATTGGACACTTGATTTTATGGTTTGGTTTTGGAGTTTGGTTTGAACTCCTAGTTTTGTTTGCTTCTGTTTTGGATTTTCGTCTGGATGGTTGGTTTTTGTTTTGGATGCTGGTTTGGATTTATGATTTTCTGGTTTTGATTCGGATTTTGATTCGATTTTATCTGGTTTTTGATAAAAGGTCATCGGGTACGGATTATGCCTGGCAAGGGGTGAGTCGCTTTGCCCGAACGTGGTAAATTGACTCATTCAGGTTGTCGAGTATGGACTATGCTCGACAAGGGTCCGGAGAGACCAGGATTAGGCCTAGGACTTAGGCCCTGCATTATCAATTGTTATTTTCAAGTTGCTGAGTATGGACTATGCTCAGCGAGGGTCCGGGGTGACCAGGATTCGGCTTAGGACTTAAGCCACGGCATTTCTTGCGTCCAGGGACACTGGACTACGGTCGTCAAGTGTGGATTACGCTTGGAAAGAACTCGAAGAGGTTAGCTCAATGTCCAGGGACACTGGACCACGGTCGTCAGGTGTGGATTGCACTTGGCAAGAGCCCGGAGAGGTTATGGATTTGGATATCGACCCGGAGAGGTCCTGGATTCAGTTATTGGGTATTGGATAAGGATGGATTAGGACTCGGTTGTCGAGTTCGAATGGACATGGAATTGGAATTGGCTATGGACTTCGAATATCGGATTCGGAACTATTCAAACCACGCCTTCTTATCACAAGGCATGTTTTGGGGGGCAAATGTTATCCCACCTTTTGGTCAAGGCTGCAATATCAACAAATTGGCAAGGAATGATGGATATTGGGATTGGAGATCGATTGGAATCAAGGCTGCAATCGTTGTCGTCAAAATTTGGTTGAGCTCCGATCGGAAAGGAATCGATTGGAGATGATGATGAGGACTAGGAAAGGCTATGTTTCAAGTTTCAGATCAATCGGAGGTCGTATGCATAAGATATGGATGGATTATGGCGTGCAAGGCACGGTTCGTATCGATGCATTTCGCATCGATCAGAAGGTGGTTCATATCGATGGTTTCGCATCGATCAGCAGAGGATGTTTCGTATCGATACATTTCGTATCGATCGAAAGATGGTGTTTCGAATCGATAGTGTTCATATCGATCAAAGGCAGAGCAGGGTGAAGAACTTCGAATCGATACTGCTCGTATCGATCATCATGGACTCGACTCAATGGGTTCGCATCGATCAGGTTTTGGTTCGACTCGATGGTTTCGTATCGGTCAGGATAGGAAGAGGTGGTATGTTTCGAATCGATACTCTCGTATCGATAGCAGATGGACTTTGGCACTTTCGTATCCATGGGAGGCTATCCAAGTTCGTATCCATCAGGTAAGGTCTCGTTCGTATCCATCATAAGGGTAAGCTTCGTATCTAGTTCATCACAACCACTTCGTATCGATAACCCCCGTGGTCGTTTCGTATCGATTAATGTGAATGATCGATGCAAAGTGTACTCCTGGAATCGATGCAAAGAGAAACACGAATCGACGGGTACGAGCATGCCTTGCGAAGTTATGAATATGGACGAAGCATAAAACATGGATGCAAGTCCATGTCTCCAGGGAAGAAGCATTCAACACGGCGAGGAAGATGGATCAACCCAGGGATTTCACGACACGTCACCGCGTGCGCACATGCCTCCATCGAGTCGAAATGATGGATTCGAACAGATGGATTCGAAGACGGCAGCCAACGGAAAACCCAAGTTTGAATCTATCATTACTCATGATCCACGGATCCAAATGCAACGAAATTTTCACAGCAGCTTGCATACAAGGTAAAGATTGTTCCTGCCAAGTTTCATCCCGATTGGATCAATTCTTGATGGATACAATTTCAATTCGTATCGATCATAGATCGAGTCGAAACTTGGTGGGGTCGGTCGCATGGGCCCACTCACGTGCTAGAAAAAAATCTCCCGAAGTTTGAGCGTGATCTGAGCCTCCTATGCCTATAAATAGCCTCCTGAAGCCTACAGAAAGGGGACCTTTTGGCTATTGGACGTCCTGACTCTGCCGGATTCATTTCTACATTTCAATATAACTATTGTACTCGAAATTCTTCATTTCTACTGCTGTAATCATCTGTAACCAGCAAGGATAATAAATAAAAGGATAAATCTTCGAAGTGGACGTAGGCCGGAGATAGCCGAACCACTATAAATCTTGTTCTCTGTTCATTATTTCTGAATTGCTGTTTTTACTTGCTGAGATCTGGCATTTGTGCTTGAATATTGTTGATTTGTGTCCGTACACTGGTGCTTTCACGGTATTTGGGGTTTGTGACCATTTTTGGCGCAAACAATATACATATGTAATATATATTTTGAAAGTTATATTAGAATTCAATATAGTAAATTTTTAAAAGATATTTGAAAGTTAAATTATAATTTGATATAAATAATTTTAAAAAGTTTTTTAAAGTTAAATTTATATTTAAAGACTTATAAATAGTCTATATGTGATTATTTATTTAGTATAATTGGACTTCAAACTCAATTTCTTATAAAGTTGTAAATACAAACATATGTGAATATAAGAATCTAGTAATTTATAAAAAGGAAAAGATTTAAAATCACTTTTCTTTCATACTTGAAATAAATTTAGTTTGTACATTAAATTTAAAACTGTATATGCAAATATTTAAAACTAAATCTATAAATTTACTAAAGTAAAGGTTTAAACCATAATTTATAAATAAATTTAAGTTAAGGGTTTAAAAACAAATTCTATAAACTAATTAAAGAAAAAGGGTTTAAACATAAATGTTTACATTTCTAACATTTGTAGAATAATAATGCAAGTAAATAACAAGTGTAGAAGGATCAATAATATGAATTAACAAGTGTAGATTTGGTGTACTTTGTATTAACAAGTGGCATGCACTAATTTTCTTTTAAAATTTTTAATAACATACATTAGTAAGAAAAAGACATGCCTTATTTTTCTTTCACAAACTCAAAACCAGAAGAAAAAAAATCTCTGTAAACAAAGTTAAACCAGATCAAACCAAATCATCTCTTAAAATTCAAAAACCTGTAAAAGAGAAATAAAAACCTAGAATTCAAAAGAAAAGTTAAATAAAAAACTAGATCAAGAAAGTAACTCAACCTGAAGCAATTGATTTTACATCATCAAGCTTCAGTTTCATTATAGTTCAAGTAAACAAAGTCAGGTTCAAATTCAAACCTGAAGCATGCTGTAAATTCAAGTGTTGTTCCAGATTAGGCAAACTCAAAGCATAGATCAAAATAACAACAAGTTACAAATCATCTCAAAACTAATACATTCAAAGAAATTCAACTCAGTTTGAAGTTGTAAGATCATATTCACTTCAAATTGTTTCAACCTGAAGATCAAGGAGATCAGATCAACTCAATTTCAAAGCTACTGATCAAAAGTTCAAAACCAAGTTTCCAGGATCAAAGCATCTAACATTACAGTCTCAAGATCAAATACAACTTTAAATTTCAGTTTAAAACCATCAAGTTACAGAAAAACAAAAAAAATGTCTGGCCTCTGCTCTTTCAGGAAATTGGTAAGCAAACCACTTGACGCTGTTTTAATCTCTTGATGTTTGGAATTATACTTGAAGTGATGAGTTAAATATTGCTTGTATGATTGTGTTAAGCCTGCATGTGTTTATATATGTAGAAAAAGTGGTATGCATGTCTATATAAACATAAATAACATCACACTGTTAATATACATGCTCTAACCCATCAAATTAAATTTAATTACTCATTGTACATTCTAATTTAGATTTTGATTGCAAAAAGGAAAATGTTTGCAATATGTTAACATCATTTTAAAAAAAATAGATTCAAAGGATCTATTGAGTAATTATTCCAAAATATATGAACTACAGTAAAAATAAAACAAAGTCAAGAATTCGATTATCAGATTTTCATGAATTGATCATATGATTAGAATCGTCATCAAAAATGATGAATTTTAGAAATAAAATGATAACTTTTAGTTTAGAATCGTGTGAGTAATTATAATTTGATCAGAATTGGAATTTTTATCAAATTCCGATGAACTGTTATGATTCGAGGGTCGTGATCTTTGGTGATGATGGCTGGAACATAGAGGAACCTAGGAAAAATGCTAGTTTAATTTATTAGCTATCGTGGTGGCAGAATGTAGATGATCTAGGGTTTAAGCTTTAGTTTTGTTCGATAGAGAAAACCAGACGATTTCGTCACCGTTGATGCATCGGTCTCGTTTGGGGTGACGGAATCGAGTCATGGATGAGTGGTGAGGCTCTGGTAGAAGTAGCATGGATGATCGCAGTCAAGTTCGTCGGAGCAAGGGAATTTTAGGTCTATAGGTTGGGTTCCAGGAAAATCAATTTGGTTCGATTTTGAGTTATGGAGGAAATCGCCGATATGGGTGTTCGTGAGGCTGAGGGGTTCGCCGTTGTCGGTGCTCGTGGTGATGGTCGGAATCGACCCGGTTGCGTGTGCACGTGCATGTGCATATCTTAGTTTCTGGGTTGTGATTTTCGGGGAAGATGGGTTATTCTCGGGTTCGAACTCGAAGTGGATGGTGAATTTTCTCGAAGTCATGTAGAATTGTGAGTGTCTCGGGGCATGATACGGGATGGAGTCGGGTTGTTCCCGAAGAAAATGTTTTAAACAGTTTTCAAGTTTAAACAAAAGAAAGTTTTAAAATTTTAAAATAAATCTAGTTTAAATCTTTTCTTAAATGAATTTTTTTATACAAAATAATTGTTTTGTTTAACTTAAATTTGTTAACTTAAATCTTTAAGTTATATCTAGTTTAAATCGTATGTTAATGATAATTAAGTAACAATAAGAAAAATGGTTTATCTTATTTATAATTAAGGTTTTGATGATTAAAGTTTAATTAAATTAATAAAGTAATTAAAGAGTAATTATTCAATAAGATTAATTAAAAGATAATAAAAAAATTTAAAGGTTAATTAATTAATTTAAGATAATTAATTTAAGCTAATTAATTACTTAAAGATAATTACTTTATAAAAGTAATTAAGGATGAATAATTTATGATTTGAAGATTAATTAACCAAGAGTTTAAAGGTTAATTAATTGAAGAATAGTTAATTAAGGTAATTAATTACTTAAAGATAATTACTTAATTAAAAGTAATTAATTAATGTTATTCAAGGGATTAAAGAATAATTACTTAATGTAATTAATTTGTGATTTAATTTATTAAAGTAATTAGGGAACACTTGTTGTTAGTAATTAATTAAGGATAATTAATTAAAAGTTAATTAATTAATGTAATTAATTAATTAAAGAATAATTAAAGGTTAATTATTTAATGATTAAAGATTGATTTAATTATTAATTAAGGATAATAATTTAAGGTTTATTAATTTATTATTAAAGGGTAATTAATTAAAATGATTTGTAACTAATGTTAATTAACCAGGATTAGTAATTTATTTATAAGTAATTAATCAGATATAAATTAATCAGATGATTAATTAATTTACTTATGATGTTTGAATTCTATTGATTGTTGAATTGTTTGATATCCCTGATATATTATTGTGCTATGAATTGTTTTGGTGTGATCTGTGATGAATGTAATTTATTTATCTGTGATAAATTTATATTATTTATCTATGAATCTTTGAATGGAGATAAACGTTATTGGATTATACCGCTAATCGATATTGATGTGTTTGAATCTGTAATGATTGGTGTTGTTGCATTATTGTGTAAAACCCCTAGACTACACAATACACACACAAATATGGATTGCACGAGGAAATTGGTTAAGTTATAGATTTTTGAAATGGTTTTAAAGATTGAATTTTTTGAATCCAAAATGGTTTTGGAAATGGAATTGGGTTAGATATGAAAAGCTTTTGAAAAGGAGTTTTCAAGATAAAAGTTATCTTGAATAACTTGATAAAGTTTTGAAATTTAAATAATTCGATTTGAATTCAAGATTTGAAATTGAATTCTATGTTTGGAAATTATGGTTTAAAAAGATTATACAAGTTGTAGATGTGTTTATATGGGTTTTAAACCATTTTAAAAATATTATTTGGGAAATTTGAATTTAACCCAAGTTTTAGACTTGAAGGGCTCTAACTTGTGCAAAATGAAATCGGATTTTTCCAAAATGAAAATCTTTGTTTTTCAAATAATAATAGATTTCATATAAAGAAAGGATTTCCAAATTGTGTTGAAAGATTTCAAGTTTGAAATGGGATTGAAATAGTTTTGAAAGCTATGAATGAATCTTTGTGAAAGATGGTTGAACCTTGTTTTGAAATTGAAGAGGATCTTAAAGGTGTATCTTTTGTATAAAAGATTTAAAATGGAATTGTTTTTGAAAGTTATGAATCTTTGGAAATGTTTTTGAAAGCTATGAATTGAATCATTGATTTAAAGATTGGATGAGTTAATCCAATTTGAAAGGGAGAGTGTTTTGAAAGTTGTGATTGAATCTTTGTGAAAGATTGGTGAACTTTGTGAAGCGAATCTTTTTGTTTAAAGATTTGGAAATGGTAATTGGTTTAAAACATTTGAAAGAAAGGTAATAAGTTGTGAATTAACTGAAGTCCCAATATCCATATGTTTTTAAATATTGCGCTCATTATTCGGCTTAGCCGGGAGAGGACCTTGTGTCATATAACCCATTTCGAATAATGATACGATGATTTGGATAGCATTTGAAGACCTGTGGTGAAGAGCGGATATTTTCGAAAGTGAAAGGATAACTTATCGAATGTCTCTGCACCGGTTGATCTCCGGTATAGAGATTTGATCATCCTTTATGATGGGGAGTCTGGACGTGATTAGAGATTATCCAGATTTGCAAGGACTTCTTTGTGAAGTGCCTTCGGTTCTGTTCGAACCTGGAACAGACTTGTATGGATGTGTGTCTGACATTACACTTTGAGATGTAAAGCTGGTTTCTATCAAATACATTTTAGTTTGGTGGCGGAGATTTATTCTCTTAGCTTAACACTCTTCTCTGAGACATACGAGCTTAGAGATTATGTAGTTAATGGTTACTAGTGATACATTCCCAATTTGGTAATGTGGCATATGAAGTGTTGTTGATCATATGTTGATTGAAGCATAGCTTTTGTGAAAAGCGTAGCTTTATGGACGAGACTGCACCAGGACCTCACAGCCCGGAATAGTCGAAACAGGAAAGATGCAGCAAGGTTATTTGGGGGTAGCGCTCCATGAGGATATGTCCATTTCCTTCTGGATAGAGGTGGTATCATGGTATGGATCCCATATATTTAACCTATGTGGTTACTGTAAATTTATTACTTTGTGGTTGTTGGTATCGAGGTCTCGGATAAAGGTTGGTTACGACCGAGGGTGGCATACTCGTGTAGTAGTTACCTAGTTACAGAGGTAACCCGACCTTGTGTTGGCAGAGATCCGGTTAGGTTTTCGGGGCGTCCCTCCAGAGGCGTATCCATGTGGCCCAGGAAGTTCCGTTGCCTGACCATTTGTTGGAAATCCAATCGCCAATACGCGTCTTGTACGGTTATAGTTGTAGAACCTGCCATTTAACATGGTAGCTATAGTAGGCATACTATAATGGTACGTATGCTGGCTAAGATTAATATAATGCTTTCAAAATGTTTTCCACTATGCACTAGTAATAATATCAAAATTGGTTTTCGCGTATAAAGCATGTTTGGCTATCATAAGGAGAAATCTCCTCCAATTTAGTGTTTGCATGGTGTGTGAGGCGAGAGGCCTTATGGAAGTTTCATTTTCCAAAAAGCATTGCGGATTACAGTTATTAAATGCTTTTGTTGTTGCTTCAAGATAAAATGTTTTTGTTTGCTCATACCAGTCCCATGACTGACCTGAAGTTTATTGTTCCCTTCCTAAACTCTGGATGCCCACAATTTTCCACACGGGCAGTCTAGAGTTGGGTTTTCAGATAATCAAATAGTAGATGTAGATTTCAATAACCTCCAGCTTTTTATTTTGAATCCTTTGGAGTCTCTGGAAATCTTCTTCGGTCTTTGGATGACTGACCTTGCTTAAGTCCAACTTGATGGGGGTTCGAGCTAGCTTTGGATTGGAGATGGAGTTGCAGATATTGGAGTTCTCACTTGGTGGTTCAGGTTATTTATTTCGCTATAGCATTGTATTTATGCTCTGATATATGTTGGGCAATGTTGTATCATATTTGGATACTGTATTCATTGGTGATATACGATATTATTCATTTTCTTCCGCTGTGTTGTTGTACATAATGTGTTATAAGCTCCGACACGAATCGGATTTCAACGGTTGAATCTGCGGCATTCGAGTATAAATAAAGTAGGGGTGTCGATTTTCGAACGCTGAAATTCGGATCGTGACAATGTTAGTCAAAATTAGGGTCATTACAAACTCCCCTCCTTAAAGAATTTCGTCCTCAAAATTACGATAAGGTACTCATAAAAATCAATCATAAAGGTAAAACATACCATGAAACATGTCAGGATAAGCGTCAATAATCCTGCTCTTAGTTTTCCAAGTACAGTCTCTCTCGTCGTCGCTCCACTGGACTTTAACTAATCTGGCTGTCTTGTTTCTTAGCCTCTTCTCATCTCTTACAACTATACGAACTAGCTTTCTAAACATAGTCATATCCGGTTCCACTACTAAATCATCTAATACAGTCGGTGAAATAGTAGTTCCCGGATCTCGAATACACTTCCTTAGATTAGTTACATGAAAAACACCGTGGACTCCTGCCAAACTATTCAGTAACTCTACTCTATATGCGAGTTTCTTAATCCTTTCTACAATAGAAAATGGTCCAACAAATCTCGACGCTAATTTTCCTGAGTTCTCGAATCTGATTACATCTTTTATCGGTGATACCTTGATAAAAACATGATCTCCAACTGAGAACTCTAAATCTTTTTGTCTCTTATCAGCATAACTCTTCTGCCTAGACGGAGCTTCCTTCATTCTAGCTCGAATTAACTCAATCTTTTCTGCAGCTTATCTAACCAATTTGGACCAAGTACTAACCTATCGCCGGTTTCTAACCAACAAACGGGAGATTTGCTTAGCCTTTTATACAAAGCTTCAAACGATGCCATCCCTATACTTGTCCGATAACTGTTGTTAATGAAAACTCGACTAACTGTTGATGGTCTTCCCATGATCCTCTAAAATCTAACACACAAGCTTGTTACAAATTTTCTACAATTTTGTTAACTCTTTCCATTTACCCATCTATCTGTGGATGGTAAGCGGTACTCATCTTGAACTTGGTACTCAAAGTATCATGTAGACTCTTTTAGAAATTGCTAGTGAATAAGGAATCTCTATCACTTACTATATTATTAGGAATTCCATGCATTCTAACTATATTCTTCATAAACAACCTAGCTAAAACAGGTGTTGTCCTAGTTGACTTAACAGGAATGAAGTAGTCACTCATGGTCAACCTGTCCACTATAACCCATATACTTTCATTTCTTCTATTGGACCTCGATAACCCGTCTATAAAATCAATTGAGATAAGAATCCCACTTCCAAACTGGAAACTCTAAAGGCTGAAGCAATCCACTCGGTTTTTGATGTTCGGGTTTTACCTGTTGACAGCTCAAACACTGCTTCACTCATATGCCTGCATCTCTCTCCATACCTTCCCAGAAGAAACTTCTTTTCATATCCTGATACATCTTAGTTCCTCCAGATGAATAGTGAACTTCAAACGATGGCATTCTTCAAGAACATCCTTCCTAATGTTTCCCACATTTGGAACACAGTCTTCATTTCTTCCTCAACCACCCTTTCTGGTCAGGACTAAATATATTAAGTCATCACTCTCTTTTCCATTCCTTAATTTTATGATCCGTTCAGCTAATAATGGATCCTCTCCTTGTTTAGAAGCAACCCTTTCGATCATCACTAGTCGAAATTCTAAACATAGCAATATAGCAGTTTCCTTACTAGAACCATTCTTAGATCTCCATTGTACTCCGCATGTAGTCAATGTTTCTAAATCTTTCCACTCAGCTACCATTGCTAATTATGTATTTTGATGTTTCCTACTAAGTGCATCTGTAACCTTGTTGCCTTTTCCTTGTGTGTACTCAATACCAAAGTCATAAGCGGTTAAATTTTTTAACCACCTCTATTGTCTCATATTCAACTCCTTCTGAGAAAATGAATACCTTAATGACTTATGATCTGTATACAACTCGAATCTTTCTCCCAAATTGTAATGTATCCACACCTTCAGTGCAAAAATTACCGCAGTTAATTCTAAATCATGAGCTGGATATCTAACCTCATGCGGTCTAAGCTGTCAAGATGCATATGCAATCACTTTACCCCTTTGCATTAACACGGCTCCTAATCCTATCCCACATGCATCTATATATGCCACTAAATCCTTATTCCGTTTTGGAACAACTAATTCAGGTGTTTGGTCAATAAGTGTTTTAGCTTCTGGAATGCTTCCTCACACTTATCAGTCCAGGCAAACATCACATCTTTCCTTGTTAGCTTAGTCATCGGTACCGCTATACGTGAAAAATCCTTTATAAATCTCCGATAATACCCAGCTAATCCAAGAAAACTCTTTATCTCAATCACTATCTCGGGTTTCTTCCAATTATTCGCCACCTCAATCTTAATTGGATCTACAGACAACCCTTTTCTGGGACTACTAATCCAGAAACTTCACTTCTTTCTTCCAGAAATGACACTTCGAAAATTTCGCTTTTAGTTGATGCTGCCTCAACATCTCATGCACCACTCTAAGATGAATTTCATGCTCTCTTTCATCCTTAAAGTATATCAAAATATCATCTATGAAAACCAATATGAAACTATCCAAGTGCTCTTGGAAAACTCGGTTCATCAAATTTACAAAGAATGATGGTGCATTAATAAGTCCAAAGGACATCACTAATCATTCGTACGATCCATATCTGGTTCTAAACGCCATCAAAGGAATACTATCCTCTACCATTCTAAGTTGATGGAGCCCCATTGCTAAATCCAACTGGGATAATAGTTTGGCTCCACTCAATTGGTCAAACAAATCTTCAATTCTAGGTAATAGACATCGATTCCTTATCGTCTTCTCATTCGACTTACAATAATCTATATATAACCTCAACGATCCGTTCGGTTTCTTAAAAAACACTACGCCAGCTCCCCAAGGCGAACTGCTTGGTCTGATAAGAATTTTGCCATTTAAATCCACCAAATACACCTTTTAGCTCCCTCATCTCGGTAAGTGTCATTCTACTTGAAGGCCTACTCATTGGTTCTGCTCCTCGCATTAAATCTATTCAAAACTTAATAGCTCGTTTTTGGTGGTTGTCTTACTGCGGGTTCAAAGACATCTGCGAATTCTCTAACAATGAAAACTCGATTCAACTTTTCTTCTGCCCCCACAATACCCAATAAAGTATTAACCTCAAAACTAGGGTTTTCTATGGAATATATAATCTGTTCACTACATTCAAGGTGTCTAAGTGATATTTTCCTATCACGGCAAAATATCCTAGCGTCATATTTACTTAACTAATCCATTCCTAAAATAATTTTGAATACTACGAAATCAAACACATGCAAGCTACAAACAAATATATGACCAACAATTCAAACTCTAGGTGGTTACATCTCATTCCAAGAGTCGCATTACCTCCTATCGGATTTGCAACCCTTAAGGAATTAACTAGTACGAGGGTTCTAGGTTAAGCTTAGCTACCAAACAATGAGATATAAAAGAATGCGATGCACCAATATCAAATAGAACTCTAAACGACATACCATGAATCAAGAACATACCTCCCAACGCAGCATTTTCTTTTTCCTCTGCTGTTGGCCTCGAGTTAGGTGGTTCCAATGCAAACACTTTTTCCTTTTCCATCCTTGGCTGGCTCCTTGCACTGGTTCTTATAATGTCCAATTTGATCGCAGTTGAAGCATCTAATATTCTTCTTCCCGATCACCTTCTTTCCATCTCTTGAGCGACATTCATTGGCGAAATGGCCTTTCTTGTCATGTTTATAGAAGATAACCTCCGCCTTTCCCTTCTTGGCAGCTCCACCCTTCTGAGCACCCTTCTTATGAAAAAACTTCCTCTTTTGTCTTTGTCCTCCTCAAGCTCCACCTACCTTGTTACCCTCAAGAAAAGCAAGCATCTCCTCCCGCCTCAAAGCCATCTCAAAAACTACACCACACGGATCTCTAATATGCGACAATGTGGCCTCAGCAAGCTAAGGTTTCAAACCATGAATGAACTTCTCATTTATTTTGATAATAGTATCAACTGCAATGTAACCGTATCTCGATAGCTCCTCAAATCTGGTTGCATACTCAAGCACAGTCATGTCTCCCTGCCATAACTCAGCAAACTTCCTGAACATAGTTGACTCCGCAATCTCTGACATAAACCTCTCTTCAAACCTTCTTTTGAACTCAGTTGTAACATCCCCTATCTGGACGCATAAAGCTAAGTGTTATGAATGTTGTGGTCATCCATAGTATTAACTTCCGGTGACCAAATACAGTAATGTTAATGGTATCCATAATATTAGAAGCACTTGAATATGAAATAAAATCATTACAAATTAAAACACTTTTCTGATTACATTCAAAACAACATTTCATATCCAAGTTACAAAATCCCAAAGGTTTCCCAGGTTTAGATCAAATATAATTTCTACATATATACACCAAGAGCAACATATGCAGATGCCTTCTTGGTTGACCAAAGTACTAAATGGTCATACAGACTTAATACAACACAGTGGAAATGAAACAAAAAAAATTCCTAAATATAGCTAGCATCAGCCTCTTACTCATCTCCAGAAGCTTTATTCAACCACCTACTAAAACCTAAAAATCCCAACCCTTAGCTAACTCAAATCAATTTTGAACACCCGAGAGTTTAAGGGGAAAAACTTAAACTTCGAGTCAGACATAAAGCCTGGTATAAATAATCTCGGTTACATAAAAACTTTCTTTTCGAAACCATTTGGGTTTAACTTTCAATAGAACAAAAGAGTCATAAAACAACTAAGTCGAAAGCATTCTTTTGAAAGCTATTTCCAAAGTAAAGAAGTGATGGTGTTGAAACCAACCCTTCGAAAGCATTGGAGAAGCAGCTTAGATGTTAAAACAAAGTATCCATTTCGAAAGCATTGCTTCGAAAGGTAGAAAGCGGCAGCAAGGGGTTTCGACCCTTTTGAAAGTATTTACTTAAAACAAAAGGCACGACCTCTTTCAAAACCTATCCTTTAAAACAATTTGACCCAGTTGAAAACTACCCAAGTCGAAAGCATTCCTTTCGAAAGCAGAGCGGGTGCATTTTCATTTAAAAAAAAAGCAAGGCTTCGACCCAGTACCTTTCGCCTATGTCCAATTCACTACGTACCAAGTCTTTAATACCATGTGCTTTGGTTTCGATGGAGATGGAGGCGGAAGTAAGATGTCGAAGACTAGATGACCAAAGTGGCAAAACATGTAAAAAGTATGTATAAACTGATTTTTAACTTTTCAAAGCAATTCTTTTCGACTAACCTGCCTTGTTTGTCAAAACATGATTGGCTGCTAATTTCTTTTCTAAAAGTATTGCCAAAATTTTAAAAATAAACAAATCAATTTTTTTACAGAAAGCCCCTTCTCCTTTTATAAATATATAAAATATTTAAGTCACATACCTTAAATAATTTTATATAATTATTAAAACACTTAGAAAAATCTAAAAAAAATTCCCATAAATCATTTTTAATATGTTTTCTAACATATATTAATTTCTGAGCCAAAATCCATATAATTTAGCTGTAAATAAGTTTTAACCCGGTTAATTATTTACTTCACTAGAAAATTAATAATAAATCCACATTAATTCATAAAATTATGAAAATTCAAATCCAACTCTAAAATATTATTTTGACCTTCTAAAATCGTAAGACATTTGGATGTCATTTAATAGGGATTTCATATTAAAACATATCATAAACATGAAATGTAGCCATTATTCACCATAACTTTGTGATTATGGAGTTGAGATTTGAGAATAGTTTTGAATTGATTAAGCTTCTTTCCTTCGATTGCTTTATCTTCTTCTTGTTCTTCCTTAATAGCGATCGGCCTCTTATGTTTAATTTTTGCAAATGAACGTATAGAATGAATATGCATAAGGGTTTAGGGTATAAGAATGTTACTTATTCCCATGTTTCCTTATCAACTGCCCTAACTTATTCTATTTCACTTTCCCTTAGTTCATTTGTTATATGGCACGACTATCTTTCTATTAATACAAATCTCAATCCCCTAATCATCACATTATTTTATTTTATTTAACTAATTGAATATCCGAAATAATGTTATGAAAAATTAGGATCATTGTAGACTCCCCTCCTTAAAGAATTTCGTCCTCGAAATTATGATAAGGTACTCAACAAATCAACCAAAAGGTAAAACATGCCATCAAACAAATCAAGATAAGAGTATCCAATCCTACTCTCAGTCTCCCTAGTACAGTCACTCTCATCGTCGATCCATTAGACTTCAACTAATCTAACTGTCTGATTCCCTAGCCTCTTCTCATCCCTTGGTCTATATGAACTGGCTTTCTAACTATAGTCAAATTCGGCTCTACTACTAAGTCCTAACACAATCGGTGCTATATTAATCTCCGGATCTCGAATACACTTCCTTAGATGAGAACCATGAAAAACATCATGGACTCCTACTAAACTGATCCGTAACTCTATCCTATATGCAAGTTTCTCGATCCTTTCTATAATAGGAAATTGTCCAATGAATTTGAATGCCAATTTCCCTGATCTCTCGAATCGAATCACCCCTTTCATCGGTGATACCTTGACGAAAGCATGATCTCCAACAGAGAACTATAAGTCTTTCCATCTTCTATCAGCATAACTCTTCTGCCTAAACTGAGCCTCCTTCATTTTAGTGCTAATTAACTCAATCTTTTTTTGCAGCTTCTCTAACCAAATCTGGACCAAGTACTAACCTATCCCCGGTCTCTAACCAACAAACTGGTGATTTGCATGGCCTTCCATACAAAGTCATGCCTCTCTATACAAGCCTGATAACTGTTATACGAAAACTCGACTAAGTGTAGTTGGTCTTCCCATGATCCTCCAAAATCTAACACACAAGCTCGTAACAAATCTTTCAAGACTTTCTTAACTCTTTCCGTTTCCCCATTGGTCCGTGGATGGTAAGCGGTACTCATTTTGAGCTTGGTACCTAAAATCTCCCGTAGACTCTTCCAGTACTCACTGGTGAATAGTAAATATATATCACTTACTATACTATTAGGAATTCCATGTAGTTTAACTACATTCTTCATAAATAACTTAGTTAAAACAGGCATCGTCATAGTTGAGTTAACTGGAATGAAATGGGCACTCTTGGTTACCCTGTCTACTATGGCCCATATACTTCCATTTCCTCTATTAGATCTTGGCAACCCGTCTATAAAATCCATAGAATTAGAAGCCCAATTCCATACTAGAATATCTAATGGCTGAAGTAACCAACTTGGCTTCTGATATTTGGCCTTCACCTATTGGCGGTTCAACACTGCTTTACCCACAAGCCTACATATCTCTTCATTCCTTCTTAGAAGAAACTCCTCTTCATGTCCTGATACATCTTAGTTTCTCTGGATGAATAATGAAATTCAAACGATGGCATTCCTCCAAAACTTCTTTTCTAATGTCTCCCACATGCGGAATACACAATCTTCCTTTCTTTCTCAACCACCCATTCTCATCAAGACAAAAATCCTTCAAGTCATTGCTTTCCATTCCATCCCTTAACCTTCAGATCCGTTCAAGTAATAATGGATCCTCCTTCGGCGTAGAAGCAATCTTTTCGATCATTACCGGTCGAACTTCTAAACATGACAGCATAACAGTTTCCTTACTAGGTCTAACAACAGATCTCCACTGTACTCTACATGTCGTCAACATCTTTCCACTTAGCTATCATTGCCAACGCTGCATTATGATGTTTTCTGCTAAGTGCATCTACAACCTTGTTTCCTTTCCAGGTGTGTACTCAATTCCAAAATCATAAGCTAAAACTCTAACCACCTCTGTCGTCTTATATTCAACTCATTCTAAGAGAATAAAAACTTCAACGACTTATGATCCGTATACAGCTTAAATCGCTCTCCCAAAAGGTAATGTCTTCACACCTTCAATGCAAAAATCACCGCAACCAATTCCAAATCATGCATTGGATTTTTAACCTCGTGTGGTCTAAGCTACTGAGAAGCACAAGCAATCACTTTACCCCTTTGCATTAACACAGCTCCTAACGTAGTTTCACATGCATTTGTATATACTACCAAATTCAGATTCTCTTTTGGAACAACTAACATGGGTACATTAGTCAATAAGTGTTCCAAGCTCTGGAATGCTTCCTTACACTTATAGATCCACACAAACTTCACATCCTTTCGCGTAAGCTTGGCCATCAGTGCTGCTATCCACGAAAAATCCTGTATGAGTCTCTTGTAATACCCAACTAATCCAAGAAAACACTTTATCCCAGTAACTATCTCGAGTTTCTTCCAATTGATCACTACATTGATCTTAGTCGGTCTACAGATAACCCTTTTTTGAGACTACATGACCAACAAACTTCACTTCCTTCTTCCAGAAATGACACTTCGAAAACTTTGCTTTTAGTTGATGTTGTCTCAACGTTCCAACACCACTCTAAGATGAATTTCATGCTCCCTTTCATCCTCAGGGAATATCATCTATAAGTACCAAAACAAACCTATCCAAGTGCTCTTGGAAAACTCGATTCATCAAATCCACAAAGAATGTTGGTGCATTAGTTACTCCGAATGACATTACTAACCATTCGTACGATACATATCCGGTCTGAAACGCCGTCAAAGAAATACTATCCTCTTCTACCCTAAGCTGATGGAAACTTGTTGCTAAATCCAACTAAAAAAATACTTTGGCTCCACTCAACTGATCGAACAAATCGTCAATTCTAGGTAATTGATATCGATTCTTTATCGTCTTCTTATTCAACTTACGATAATCGATACATAAACTTAATGATCCATCTGACTTCTTAGCAAACACTACGGCTGCTCCCCAAGGCGAACTGCTTGGTCTAATAAAATTCTTGCCTTCTAAATCCACTAACTGCACCTTTAGCTGCATCATCTCGGTAGGTGTCATTCTGCTTGGCGATCTACTCACCAGTTTTGCTCCGAGTACTAAATCTATCTGAAACTCAATAGCTTGTTTCGGCGATAATCCTACTACGGGTTCAAAGGCATTTACAAATTCTCTAACCACAAAAATTGAATTTAACTCATCTTCAACCTCCACAACCCACAACAAAGAATTCACCTCACAGCTAGGGGTTTCAAAGGTATATAAAATCCAGTCACTATAGTCAGGCTGTCTAAGCGATATTTTCCTATCATGGAAAAATATCCTAGCATCGTACTTAACCAATCCATACACAAAATAATTCCGAACCCTACGAAATCAAACACATGCAAATTGCAAACAAAGGTATGACCTAACAAATCAAACTCTAGGTGGTCACACTTCATTCCAAATATGGCATGTCCTCCTATCGGATTTGCAACCCTTAAGGAAGTAACTAGGTATGAGGGTTCTAAGTTAAGCTTACCTGCCAACAACAAGATATAAAATAATCCGATGTAGTGGTATCAAACAAAATGCTAACTGACATACCATGAATCAGAAGCCTACCTCCCAATACAGCTTTTCCTTTTTTCTCTACCGTTGGCCTCTATGACGCCCCACCTCTATGCTCACAATAACAAAGAGTATTAAAAGGAAATACCGTCAGTTATTACAAAGAATAAGGCTGTATAGGAGCGGCCATCTGTAGTTAGGCCTTACACTAGTATTGTTTATCTCGATAGGAGTGGTATATTCTTTATTTTTCATGTCTAACTTATTTACTCCCATCGACATATCCAATTCTAATATAAAACGAACTACGATGGTTCATAATAGTTTAGGACAATATATATAATAATAACACAGATAAACTAAATGCGGAACACAGATAATATCAAATCTCATATATATATAACTGAAGTCAGTTACAATACACGTGATACAATACATATGATACAACTACAGCTGTCGACTTTGGAAGTTACATATACAAGTACATTATTGACAATAATATACATGAATACATATCATCCTATACTATGACAATGACTACTCCAAAAGGTATAAAGAGACTTCATAGCTCTAGCAGCAACCCAAAGTAAGATATCAACAACCTGTAAATAACTCGGTCTGACCCGAGTATTAAATTCAAAAGAAAATAATACACGGGTCAGTCTAATTCAAACTCAGTTATTAATGCACGAAAGCAATAATAATTAAATAACAATTAGACGACAGCCAAAATAATCTTACCTATCCAATCCTTTAATAAGGAAATCGGATAACGGTAAATATAACACATAACAGTGTTAAACAACAAATCAACAAATTCCAATTTTTCAACAAAGATAAATGAAAGTATTATCAATGAAGATAATTTAGAAAACATAAGAATTGCCTAAACGACAATTAACAACAAAATTTAATTATTGAACAAATAATTAGAAACTCATAATCTAATTATCAAATAGATAATTAGACAACAACAAAATGATCAATCAAACTAAATCATAATACAACTTCAAAATATTGAATTGGACAAAACAATTCATGTAATTGAAACATCACTTAAAAACATCAATTCTAGTAGGGCTGCAGCACACGAACGCGTGTACTGCCTCGCCACTACAGCATGAAATACACAAAAGATCAACGCATCAAAAGCAAAAGAAATACCAATAAAATCAATATGTTGTGGCTGCAGTACACGCTCGCGTGCACTGCATCGCGACTACAGCGATGATGTCATCACAACTCCAAATATTACCAGCAAGTCGAAACTGTAGAGGTCAAGTCATGACTATCAGGACTCAACACAACTACAAGGCCAAACCAAAGTTAACGGCGATACCAAGAAATAACACAAGGTCAGGTCTGGGCAACACTGAATGACCAAGTGCACATGGCAGTGGTACGAATACATGAAAACAACAGAATGAAGGTGAGAGCACCAATATATGGCGCCACATCACACAACAGTAATGAGTCAAGTACAACAACATGAAGGGACCTGACCACAATGGCAATGTGACGACCCGAACTCGATGTCCGATAAACGACATCAAATTCATATCGCCGGAGCTTATAACAGCCTCAGATGAATATAAAACAGCGGAACAAAATGAATATCATGCATACATCACATCTACAACATCAGAATATCCAATAATACATCAGAGTATTTAATACATACACCACAACTCCAAATACAGCATCATAATAATACAATAGTGATCATATATCCAAAAAGTCTTGAATGAAAGAAGTGATAATGGACTCCTAAAAACTAAACACCTGACATCTCCAAAAAGCTCCTAAGATATCTCCAAAGCAAGTGTTCCAAAATACTGCTAACTCCAAAATACGGAAACCTGCTACTAGGCTGCTCGTGTAGATATTATGGGCACCCAGAGTTTAGAAATGAAATAATAAACTCCGGGTCAATCATGGGACTGGTATGAGTAAACAAAACAGTTGTTTTTAAATAACTAGATTTATAAAAGAAAAGTCGATATGCTTTTGAAAAATGAGACTACCATAAGACCTCCCGCCACACACACAATGAAATCGCAGAATTGGAGGAGATTTTTTCTTATGATAGTCAAACATGCTCGATATGAGAAAAATTCTTTGATATTATTATTAGTGCATAGTGTAGAAAGCATTTAGAAAATAGAATATTAATCATAGCCAGCATAGACATTTCGAACTATGCCTACTATAGCTACCATCTAAACAGTGGTGACCACCATAAGTAAATGGCAGGTTCTACAACTAAAACCGTACAGGATTTCGTATTGGGAATTGGATTTTCAACAATGGTCAGGCTAAGGAACATCCTACAGCCATATGGGTACGCCTCTGGCGGGATGTCCCGAGAACCTACCCGGCTCTCTGCCAACACAAGGTCGGGTTACCTTTGTAACTAGGTAACTACTACTCGTGTATGCCATTCCTCGGTCCTTTGGGACCTTTATCCGAGGCGCCTCTAAACCACAAACCAACAACCACACAAAAAATGAGATTGAAGCCCACCACATAGGTAAATATCTGGGCTCCATACCATGATACCACCCTTTACCAAAAGGGAATGACACACCCTAAAGGGTGTGGCCCTCATAACCTTGCCGCATCTTTCCTGTTTCGACCATTTCCGGGTTGTGAGGTCCGATGAGGTCACGTCCACAAGGCTACGTTTTACATAAAAGCCATGCGTTGATCACAAATGATCAACAAATGATCATCAACACACAGCAGCACTTTGCATGTCACACTACCAAATTGGGAGTATATTACTGATAACCTTCAACTACATAACCTCTAAGCTCGTACGTCTTAGAGAAGGGTGTTAAGCTAAAAGAATAAATTCTCCGCCACCAACATAAATGTATTTGAAAGAAATCTGCTTTATATCTCAAAGTATAGTGTCAGACACACGACCATACAAGTCTGTTCCGGGCTCGAACAGAACCGAAGGTACTTCCAAAGAAGCCCTTGCGATCCGGGTATTCACAATCCCGATCGGACTTCCCATCACTTAGGGAATCTCTATACCGGAGCAACTCAATGCAGAGACAATCGATAGGTTATCCTATCGTTTTCACAAATACCCGGTCTTCAACACCGGTCTTCAATTGCCATCCATTTACGTCGTATCACTATTCGGAATGGGTTAGACGACACAAAGGTCCTCTCCCGGCTAATCCGAATAGTGAGTGCTAAATTTAAATAAACGTGGGCATATCAATCACAAATATTTATATTCAGGGTTCGATGGGGATTTCGGATAACAAATTGAAATTCGACTCCCTGTCGCATCGAAATTCAAATGCCATTTATGACCAAAGGGTTTCACATCCACACAGAAGCAAATCACAATCACAGTTCAACACAAAGCAATTCATAGCCTCACAATCACGACAGAAATACCAATCCAGAACACAAAGTCTGTTGACGGCCAAACCATCTTCAATCAAGGTGAATTAATTGTGTGTTAATTGATTACCTGATTAATTTTATTAATTATTTTAAATCAACAGCTAATTATTCTTAATGATAAATTAATTTAAATCTTAATCGTTAATTAAGTTTTTGTTGTTTTTATGCAGTTAATTCTTATTAATTACAAAGTAGTTGCGAATCATAAGTTATTTAATTATTGTAAGTAAGTTTGTTTAAGTTAACAATTTAAACGCTTAATTAACTTCTTAATATTATATTAAATTAAATTTTTAAACGAACTTTACTTTAAAAATACAAGTTTAAAAATTTTTGAACTTAATTTTATTTTTTGAATAATTATTTAAATGCCCTTAGCTTCACATTCCATTGACAAACCATGATCATTTTTATAAAGAATGAATTCTAGGAATCATTTGCTTGTATCCCCAAGTACAGCCGTGGCTTCCCCGAGTCGTTCCCGCGTAAAGTTGCTTCCTGCTTTGAGTTTCACCCCAGAGCTACCCGTGTAATAAAAAATTTCAAAAATTTGTTAAGTTAAAAAAAACAATCCGATACGATGCTAAAACGACACGAGCACGTCTTCGAGTTTCTACCCCAATTTTCCCGAGTGAGACTTCGAGTTGCCTACCATCTTCCCCAACCCAATTTCCTGACACCACAATCGACACCGTGCATATGCATGACAGTTTTGGCGAACTCTAATCGATGCTGCGATGTCGACGAGTCGACCACGACGTCCCCTAGCCACCAGACCACCCAGCAACGTGAACCAGTGTCGAATATGCAAATGAGCTTTTCGACCAAACTAACACCAAAAACGATCGCTACAAAACCACCTCGTTCATCCGCCTCTGGCCGTTTGAGGCCATATATTTTTGACCCGGGCTCCGCTGATGTGTGACGCCACGACTGGCACCGGAGTGACGAAGTCCGATGGTCTACAGGCGGAGCAGCGATCACATTTCCAGACTCGACTCAGCTCACCACTTAAACCCTATCTTTGATTCGTTCTACCCATTCACACATTAGAAAAATTCTTCAACAATTTTCCTGAATTCGTAGGTGTTCAACCCAGCTTCAAGCAAGATTTCAGCGTTTAAATTTTGTTCGATCATCGAAAATTGATCAAAACGCATTTCCAGTTCATTTATGAACAGCTACTTGAATTTCCAACTAAAAATTCTCATTCTTGTTTTAAAAATATTCTTTTTGTATGTAGATTCAAGCTATAAAATTGAATCAGCAATTCATCGCATTCAAATTAAACATAATATTGCATGGTTTCCTGTAAAGCAAGATTACAGTAGTGAATACTTCACCAACAGGTTTTAAACAGCTTTTAAAATCTTGATGTAAGCTTAAAAATCTTGTTTGTTCGAAAATTCTAAGCTTAGCAACGATTAGTTGAAAATATTATGAGTTTGAATGGATATGCAACTCTGTAAAAAAAATAAACAGAGGAAACCAGTAAATCCAACATTTCACAGACAACCTATAAATATAACGCAGAACCATATTCAAAAATGATGCACAACCAACACAGTATCACTAATGAATTGCCTGTTCAGTGTTTTAATTAAACTTAAAACTTTAAATTTTATGTTTACTCACTGAAATATGGATGAACAGAGAGAATCTGCAGTTTGATCTTCCTTTTTGCTTTGTTTCTTCAGTAAATTGCTTTCAACTGTAAGTATAAAGTGATTTCTTCTTTTCTTTTTATTTCCTGTTCTTTGCTAAGATTTGTTGAACGAATTAAAGGTTTGTGGATGTATACTTATATATGAAAGGTTTGTATACAGGTTTTAGTAGAGTACTGAAGCAAGACTTCTTTTTTTTTATTTGTACTTTATTCAGACATTTTTTTTATTTGTTGACTAAACCATGCTTTAACTTCGGCTGCTAGGATCTTGTACATGCAGAGGAGTAAATAGCATTAAATGACTTTGCTTCCTTCTTTGTTAACAGCAATTTGTTGGATTTGATTTTTTTTCTTTAATGGTGGCTGTTATGATTTTGTGGAGGCTAGCATTTATTGCTTTGTCTTATTTCATCATGTCTACACTTATCTCCTTGTACAAATCTTCATACTTTATTAACATGTTGTTCGAATTTTTAACATGTGTATATATATATATTGTTTTGTTATCTTCTTGTATACTTAATTCATATACATACATTTGCCTAGTTTTGTTTTGTACTTTATGCTTGAGTTAAAATGGTTATAGTTATTGATATGTATTTATCTTATGTTGCCATAAAATGTTAACATATATATTTTATAGTTTAACGCAAATTCTTGTTTGTAATATTTTTACTTTATTTATCATTCATTTAAAAACTTAAACTATCAAACATTTATTTATATCCATACAACTTTATAAAAATAATATCAATAATATTTTATTTCTCTTGAAATTTTGTCAAATTAAATTTCAAAAGTTCAAACAATTTACCGAATTTGAAATTCAAAATTTTGGGATGTTACAATATCCCCCCTTAAGAAAATTTCGTCCTCGAAATTTGAAAGAGAGAGAAAAGCAACAAAGAATATACGAATTCAGAAACAATAAGGAAATGGCTTACCAGTTTAAGCCGAGATGTCTACCCTGCAATTGGGACATGATTTCTTCATATTATCTTCAGTTTCCCAAGTACAGTCCTTTGGATCGCCACTCCAGAACTTTGACCAGTTTCACAACTTTGTTCCTTAATTGCTTCTCATCACGATCTATAATTTTTATCGGCTCTCTTTTAACTGCAAAGTTAGGAGTGATTTCGAGATCCTGCTGAGCAGCTTCTTCAATAATATCATCTGAATCGTGCGCATACTTCCGAAGATTAGAAATGTGGAACACATCATGTACGCCAGACAACCAGCTGGGTAGCTGTACTCGATATGCTAGAGGACCGATCCTTTTTAGAATAGGAAAAGGACCAATATACGCAGTGCTAGCTTTCCAGTTTTCCCGAATCTCAATACACCCCACATCGGAGACACTTTCAGAAATACAGAATCTCCAACTTGAAATTCCAAATATCTTCTTCGACGGTCATAATAGTTCTTCTGCCGGCTTTAGACAATTAATAACTTCTTTCGGATAAAATCTATCGTCTCCGTGGCTTCTTTAATCATATCTGGCCCAAGGACGAGTTTATCACCTGATTTGATCCAACATGCAGGTGATCGACACGGACGACCATATAAAGCTTGGAAAGGAGCCATTTTTATACTGGCCTGATAGCTGTTGTTATATGAAAACTCGACCAGATGTAAATGGTCCTCCCAAGAACCGCTAAAATCGAGAATGCAAGCCCGCAAAAGGTCTTCCAGAATTCGGTTAACTCTCCCAGTCTGCACATTAGATTGTGGGTGATAAGCAGTGCTGAGATTTAATTTTGTTCCCAAAGCGGCTTGGAATGCCTCCCAAAATCTACTAGTGAAGATCGGGTTACGATCACTCACTATACCGCTGGGAATACCATGGAGACGAACAATTTCCTTTATATATAGCCATGCTAAGCTTGCTGCAGTCCGAGTGGATTTCACTGGAATAAAGTGAGTAGTTTTGGTTAGACGGTCCACTATAACCCAAATTGCTTCATTTCCCTTCTCGGTTCGTGGCAATCCATCGATGAAATTCATCGATACCTGATCCCATTTCCATTTTGGTACTTCCAAAGGTTGAAGTAAACCGGCCACTTTCTTTTGATCGCTTTTGGCTTGTTGACAAGTAGCACAGCGACTCACGTAAATATATATGTCTCTTTTCATTGTCTTTCACCATAAAGTTCTTTTTATATCTCAATAAATTTTATTAACTCCTGGATGGATGCAAAGTTTGGACTTGTGGCATTCATCCAAAACTTCACGTTTCAGCTCCGGAATGTCAGGGACACAAATTCTTCCTTTCAATCTTATAACATTATTGTTGTCAATCTCAAAACTAGTATTTTCACCCTGGCATATTCTTTTATGGATTTCTCGAAGAAACTCATCTTCTTTCTGCTGTCTCGCAATCCTTTTGAGAAGAGTAGGAGTGATAACAATATGGGCAAGAATAGCGTGCTTTCTACTTAAGGTGTCTGCAACTACATTGGCCTTTCCCGCGTATACAGAATATCTAGGTCATACAATGCCAGAAATTCCAACCAACGTTGTTGTTGCAGATTCAGATCTTTCTGGGTAAAGAGATATTTCAAGGATTTATGGTCGGTGAATAGTTCAAATTTTTCACCTAAAACAAAGAGAGTTTATTAAGTATATTTCTTTAGTTAATTTCGTAAATTGTTGAGAAAGCTGAAAAGATTCTTACCCAGAAAATAGTGTCGCCAGATTTTTAAGGCGAAAACAACAGCTAAAAGTTCCAAATCATGTGTTGGGTAATTTCTCTCATGCAGACGTAATTGTCTACTCGCATAGGCAACTACCCTTCCATTCTGCATTATTACTGCACCTTCCCCATCACCACACGCATCAGTATAAACAGATAAGCCTTGGTTCCCGTTGATAATAGCGAGAATAGGAGCGGTGGTTAATCTCTTCTTTAACTCTTGAAAAGCTTCATCGCATTTCGGAGTCCAATTGAATTTTACATCTTTCATTGTTAGCTTGGTCAACGGACTAGCTATCTTAGAAAAATCCTGAACAAAACTTCCGATAATAGCATGCTAAACCCAAAAAGCTTCGAACTTCTTTTGGGGTAGTAGGTCTTCTCCAATCAAGAATAGCGGAAATTTTGCTAGGATCAACCGATATTCCTTCTTTATTAACAATATGACTAAGGAATTTGACTTCTTTGACCCAAAAGTGTCATTTGGAAAATTTTGCAAATAAGATGTTCCTTCTCAAAATTTCCAAAACAATTATGAGATGTTCAGCATGTTCCTCCTCGGTTTTGGAGTAGATTAGGATATCATCAATAAATACAAGAACAAATTTATTCAGCACTTCCCAGAATACGCGGGTCATAAGATCTACGAAGTATGCTGGAGCATTGGTTAGCCCAAAAGGCATGACTAACCATTCGTAGAACATATTGGGACCCCTGAAAGCAGTTGAATGTACACAATCTTTGGCGATTCGTAGTTGATGGAATCCTTGAGATAGATCCATCTTTGAAAAGAAACGAGCACCGTGCAATTGATCAAATAAATCATCGATCCTGGGTAAAGAAAACTTATTCTTGAGAGTCATCCTATTGAGATCGTGGTAATCTACACACAATCTCAAAGATTCATCCAATTTAACGACGAATACAACGGCTGAACCCCATTCAGAAACACTGGGTCGAATTAATCCTTTTGCTAGTAGATCATTGGTTTGTTGAACTAATTCAACCTTTTCCCTGGGTGCCATCCTACGACTTGCGTGAACAACAGGACGAGCATTGGGTACGAGGTTAATTCTAAATTCTATTTCTCGATGTGGAGGTAGAGATTTCACTTCTCCGAACACGTCCGGAAAATCTCTTACAATTGGTATAGACTCCAAACTGGGTTCGGGATAACCCAAATTATACATCAATCCTTCCCTTTTAGGACTAGGGTCCTCATAAGAAATTTCGATGAAATCTCCAAATTCGGTTTTAATCGAAATCAATCAATTAAGGCAATCCAATTTGGCTTCGTATTTCGCTAGCCAATCAATTTCGAGTAAGACTTCAAACTCGTTAAAATCAAGAACGAAGAGACCAATAGGAAACTGGTAACAAGAATATGAGATAGGAACGTCTCTACATCGAAGACAAAGATTCATGGGACCTCCAACTGGATTCTTTACGCATATGGGTTCATCAACAAAATCGGGTTCAAGAATTAATTCTTTGATAGCTTGTTGAGAGATAAAACTATGTGTAGCGCCCGTATCAAATAGAACTCTAACAATGCTATCATAAATGATAAGATTACCTTCCAGAACTCCTTTTCCTTTTTCTACTTTGGAAGATGCAGGTTGGTCTTTGACTGTGTACACCTTTGCTGTTTTAGCTTGCTTCATGGTTGGACAGTCTTTAACTTCATGTCCCACTTTCTGACAATAATAGCACTTCCTAGGCTTTGCTTGAGCGGATTGGTATCTCTTTGGCTTCTTGCAGCTGTTTGTGTAGTGGCCCTTTTCCAAGCAATTATAACAAGTGACATTCTCTGCCGCGCTTCCTTGAATGCTCTTCTTTTTCTCCTTGCCCTGCCATGGTTTCTTGCCTCCAAATTTCCGCTTCTTCCAATTTTGATTGCCTGAATTTCCTTTCTCCACCGGGGCTTCTTGCATATCAAGTGTAGCATATCTGTACCCATATCAACTAAATCTGAAAAAGATTCCTTAACATGGCCCGTCATTCTTTCGTGGAATTTCTTATTCATCCCGCGAATGAATCTTTCATTCATCTTTAAAGGCGTATTCACCAATTCGGGACCAAAACGAGACAATTCATTAAATTTGTTTAGATACTCCTCGAATGATAAACTTCCCTGCTTTAGGTCCATAAATTCCTGGTACATTCGAGAAATTCCGGTTGATGGAAAATAACGCTTCTCAAATACTTCTTTGAATTTCTCCCAAGAAAACTCGTCTTCTGGCTTATCTACTGTGATTGTCTCCCACCAGGCTGAGGCTTCATCTTGAAGTTGCCAAGAAGCTATGAGTCTCTTCTGATCGTCTTGTAGTTTTAGCCCTCTGAAGATTTTCTCGCATTATCTGATCCATGCTTGAGCCTCAACAATTTACTCCTTGCCGGTGAACGGCTTACCACCAAGTCTTGAGAAATTTTTATGTAAGTCAGCCAGGTTCGGCTGTTGCGGAATAGGTACTGCTGCTACTGCTGTTGGGGGATCTTGATTAGGTAGTGTGGCATTCCCTTGACCCCTAACTCTTCCTCTTCGTCCGCTCATTCTTACTATCTGAAATTAGTAAGAAAATTGGTTCATATATTCGAACGAGATATCTTAAGGAATATCAGCAGTAAAAAAAATAGATTAATAAAATTTAGAGTTCCAGTCTTGGTTATACTCATTCTAGGTTATATTTCATCCTATCTTTAATAAGCCACCTGATGTGTCATACTCCGTAGCTAAAATTCTTACTCAACCTTCAGCTCTGATACCACTTGTGACGACCCGAACTCGATGTCCGACAAACAACATCAAATTCGTATCGCCGAAGCTTATAACAACATCAGATGAATACAAAACAACGGAACAAAATGAATATCACGCATACATCACAGCTACAATATTAGAATATCCAATAATACATCAGAGTATTTAATACATACACCACAACTCCAAATACAGCATCATAATAATACAACAGTGATCATATATCCAAAAAGTCTTCAACGAAAGAAGTGATAACATGGTTGAGACTACCATAAGACCTCCCGCCACACACACAATGCAATCGCAGAATTGGAGGAGATTTCTTCTTATGATAGTCAAACATGCTTGATACGAGAAAAATTCTTTGATATTATTATTAGTGCATAGTGTTGAAAGCATTTCGAAAATAGAATATTAATCTTAGCCAGCATAGACATTTCGAACTATGCCTACTATAGCTACCATCTAAACAGTGGTGACCACCATAAGTAAATGGCAGGTTCTACAACTAAAACCGTACAGGATTTCATATTGGGAATTGGATTTCCAACAATGATCAGGCTAAGGAACTTCCTACTACCACATGGGTACACCTCTGGCGGGACGTCCCGAGAACCTACCCGGCTCTCTGCCAATACAAGGCCGGGTTACCTTTGTAACTAGGTAACTACTACTCGAGTATGCCATTCCCCGGTCCTTTGGGACCTTTATCCGAGGCGCCTCTAAACCACAAAGCAACAACCACACAAAAAATGAGACTGAAGCCCACCACATAGGTAAATATCTGGGCTCTATACCATGATACCACCCTTTACCAGAAGGGAATGATACACCCTAAAGTTCGCGTCCCTCATAACCTTGCCGCATCTTTCCTGTTTCGACCATTTTCGGGTTGTGAGGTCCGATGAGGTCTCGTCCACAAAGCTACGCTTTGCACAAAATCCATGCTTTGATCATAAATGATCAACAAATGATCATCAACACACAGCAGCACTTAGCATGTCACACTACCAAATTGGGAGTATATTGCTGATAACCTTCAACTAGATAACCTCTGAGCTCGTACGTCTCAGAGAAGGGTGTTAAGCTAAGAGAATAAATTCTCCGCCACCAACAGAAATGTATTTGAAAGAAATCTGCTTTATATCTCAAAGTGTAGTGTCAGACACACGACCATACAAGTCTGTTCCGGGCTCGAATAGAACCGAAGGTACTTCCAAAGAAGCCCTTACGATTCGGGTATTCACAATCCCAATCGGACTTCCCATCACTTAGGGAATCTCTATACTGGAGCAACTCAGTGCAGAGACAATCGATAGGTTATCTTATCGTTTTCACAAATACCCGGTCTTCAACACCGTTCTTCAATTGCCATCCATTTACGTCGTATCACTACTCGGAATGGGTTATACGACAAAAAGGTCCTCTTCCGGCTAATCCGAATAGTAAGTGCTAAATTTAAATAAACATGGGCATATCAATCACAAAGATTTATATTCAGGGTTCGATGTGGGTTTCAGATAACAAACTGAAATCCGACTCCCTGTCGCATCGAAATTCAAATGCCATTTACGGCCAAAGGGTTTCACATCCACACAAAAACAAATCACAATCACAGTTCAGCACAAAGCAATTCATAGCCTCACAATCACGACAGAAATACCAATCCAGAACACAAAGTCTGTTGACGGTCAAACCATCTTCAATCAAGGTGAATTAATTGTGTATTAATTGATTGCCTGATTAATTTTATTAATTATTTTTAATCAACAGTTAATTATTCTTAATGATAAATTAATTTAAATCTTAATCGTTAATTAAATTTTTGTTGTTTTTATGCAGTTAATTCTTATTAATTACAAAGTAATTGTGGATCATAAGTTATTTAATTATTGTAAGTAAGTTTGTTTAAGTTAACAATTTGAACGTTTAATTAACTTCTCAATATTATATTAAATTAAATTTTTAAACGAACTTTACTTTAAAAATACAAGTTTAAACATTTTTGAACTTAATTTTATTTTTCGAATATATATTTAAATGCCCTTAACTTCACATTCCATTGACAAACCATGATCATTTTTATAGAGAATGAATTCTAGGAATCATTTGCACTTATGTTTTAAAGATTTAAAACTAGAATTTACTATCCCCAAGTCCAGCCGTTGCTTCTCCGAGTCGTTCCCGCGTAAAGTTGCTTCCTGCTTCGAGTTTCACCCCAGAGTTACCAGTGTAATAAAAATTTCCAAAAATTTGTTAAGTTAAAAAAAAACAATCCGATACGATGCTAAAACGACACGAGCACGTCTTTGAGTTTCTACCCCAATTTTCCCGAGTGAGACTTCGAGTTGCCTGCCATCTTCCCCAACCCAATTTCCCGACACCACAATCGACACAGTGCATATGCACGACAGTTCTGGCGAACTCTGATCGATGCTGCAATGATCGACGAGTCGACCACGACGTCCCCTAGCCAACAGACCACCCAACAACGTGAACCAGTGTCGAATTTGCAAATGAGCTTTTCGACCAAACTAACACCAAAAATGATCGCCATAAAACCACCTCGTTCATCCGCCTCTGGCCGTCTGAGGCCATAAATTTTTGACCCGAGCTCCGCTGATGTGTGACGCCGCGACTGGCACCGGAGTGACGAAGTCCGGTGGTCTACAAGCGGAGCAGCGATCACATTTCCAAACTCGACTTAGCTCACCGCTTAAACCCTATCTTTGATTCGTTCTACCCATTCACACATTAGAAAAATTCTTCAATAATTTTCCTAGATTCGTAGGTGTTCAACCCAGCTTCAAGCAAGACTTCAGCGTTTAAATTTTGTTCAATCATCGAAAATTGATCAAAACGCATTTCCAGTTCATTTATGAAGTGCTACATGAATTTCCAACTAAAAATTCTCATTCTTGTTTTAAAAATCTTCTTTTTGTATGTAGATTCAAGCTATAAAATTGAATCAGCAATTCATTGCATTCGAATTAAACATAATATTGCATGGTTTCCTGTAAAGCAAGATTACAGTAGTGAATACTTCACCAACAGGTTTTAAACAGCTTTTAAAATCTTGATGTAAGCTTAAACATCTTGTTTGTTCAAAAATTCTAAGCTTAACAATGATTAGTTGAAAATATTTTGAGTTTGAATGGATATGCAACTCTGTAAAAAAAATCAGAGGAAACCTGTAAATCCAACATTTCACAGACAACCTATAAATATAACACAGAACCATATTCAAAAATAATGCACAACCAACACAGTATCATCAATGAATTACCTGTTCAGTGTTTTAATTAAACTTAAAACTTTAAATTTTATGTTTACTCACTGAAATATGGATGAACAGAGAGAATCTGCAGTTTGATCTTCCTTTTTGCTTTGTTTCTTCAGTAAATTGCTTTCAACTGTAAGTATAAAGTGATTTCTTCTTTTCTTTTTGATTTCATGTTCTTTACTAAAATTTGTTGAACGAATTAAAGGTTTGTAGATGTATACTTACATATGAAAGGTTTGTATAAAGGTTTTAGTAGAGTACTGAAGCAAGACTTCTTTTCTTTCTTTTTTTACTTATACTTTGTTCAGACATTTATATTTTTTTTGTTGACTAAACCATGCTTTAACTTCGGTTGATAGGATCTTGTACATGCAGAGGAGTAAATAGCATTAAATGACTTTGCTTCCTTCTTTGTTAACAACAATCTGTTGGATTTGATTTTTTTTCTTTAATGGTGGCTGTTATGATTTTGTGGAGGCTAGCATTTATTGCTTTGTCTTATTTCATCATGTCCACACTTATCTCCTTGTACAAATCTTCATACTTTATTAACATGTTGTTTGAATTTTTACTATGTATATATATATATATATATATTTTGTTATCTTCTTGTATACTTAATTCATATACATACATTTGTCTAGTTTTGTTTTATGCTTTATGCTTGAGTTAAAATGGTTATAGTTATTGATACGTATTTGTTTTATGTTGCCATAAAATTTTAACATATATATTTTATAGTTTAACACAAATGTTTGTTATATTTTTACTTTATTTATCGTTCATTTAAAAACTTAAACTATCAAACATTTATTTATATCCATACAACTTTATAATATTAATATCAATAATATTTATTTCTCTTGAAATTTTTTCAAACTAAATTTCAAAATTACAAACAATTTATCGAATTCAAAATTCAAAATTTTGGGATGGTACAGGCAATAGGCAATTTAAAATACAGGGCAATGCTCAAGGCACAACATAAATATGAGACGTTCATATAGACCGTGCAACAACCAAAATAACTAAAAACTGCAAATGTATGAAGGCAGCAAAGCCAACAGACCAGTGTCATCATGAAACCATAATATAAAGACTGCAATATACTCAAACGAGCATGACTCAAAACATCATTGTTGAAGATGAGAAGAATCAAGTGCAGGCAGCACATACCAATGAAACAACAATGGAGCATATATATGTATGTATATAATTGATGCTCGACAAGTTACAAACTGCTGTTAAAACAGCAGCTCACATAAATAAAATAGGTCAATCCACAGTCAGTGTCAAGGCATGAACCAACAGTGAATTCAAGTGAATGGCCATACATGATGCATCAGTGAAACAACTCGATATGCAACCAAAGGTTGCCTTGAAGACCAACGAATGCAACTGTATACAACTGAAACCAATGCAAACTATTGAACTCCAAAAATGAACAGTGGTCGAGTATCAGGTCGAAAAACAATGAAAGAGTCACAGTAGTTTCAAAGCAAAGAATTTTAACAAGTTCAAAAATCAATATCAAAAGTAACGAGCATCATATGCAAATGAGACAAGGTTGCAAACCAAGAATCATACAAATACAAGAATAGCCGGGGATACAAATGCATCACAATTCAAAGCAGCGAGAACAAGAATTAGCCAAGAAACTAAACTGTCAAGCAACGACAAGGCAAGTGCCCAACTCAACTGGAAAACACAACATGGATAAGGTACATTAAACAGTGGCATGCTAAAACAAGAACTATTTTAGTTGAAAATGGAGCAACCCAAAATAATGTCACACAGTAAAATCCAATTTATTAAATAAGTTTAAATCAATGGGACCGCAAGGATAAGGATGCAAGCAAATGTCACTGGGTGGCCATGTCTAGCATACATATGAACCAGGTTCATATGTACAACAAACACAAAGAAACAAAGACCAAAATAATAAACTGATCAGTAAGAAGTGCCACGAAACCACCCAGTTCAACAGTCGAGTATCATGTCACAATATACATGATGAAGCAACCCAGTTAAGAGGCCGAAATCAAACTAGTGACAGAGGTTCAAATTATAACAAAGTTAAATGTATCAAGCCAAAAGCAACATGGTAACCATAGCCCTTTTTTAACAAAATCAAGCAAATCCAGGTTGACACCAATGGTCACAGTCCACTGAATACAGTTCTGGCCGAAGTCAACATAACAACGACTTCGAAACCGTGGTGAACAATGGGAAACAGTGTCAAAGAAAATCAAAACAGTGTCAACCAAGTAACACGAAAAGAACCAATTGAATAAGTCAGTGAATCATCTCGAGTATTAAAGCAAAATAAAATGGCCAAGATAAATCAAGTGACGAACTCAAACATTTGTATACGAATGAAAATCAAAGAATTCAAAGCCGTGGAAATCACAAAGTCACATATATATAAAGTTGAATTAGATGCGAGTAATAAAAATCACTCACCTTTCATTCGAAGAGCCCAGATCCACTTCCTAAATTCCAGAATCGAAGTCGTGGCGATCAAATAATCGAGCGAAGCAAAAAAAATCAAAACCCTAAAATTATCGAAAGAGGAACGAGAGAGCAGCCATTTTCGTTTAGGGTTTTAAAAATGAAAAATGAATGAGTAACCGGGTATTCACTCCAATATAACACGGCACCAATGATAAACATGGGCCGAGATTAATTTTTAAAGCCCACATAATCACTTGACAATTTAATACAAAGAATTTCAATCTGATTAGAACTCCAACTATCCATTAACAACCAATTTAATCATCATTTGACGATAATTAATTATTATAAAACCCCGGGTTGTTACAGACTCCCCTCCTTATAAAAATTGCATCCCCGCAATTTTCATAATTAAGGTCGTCACTAACAATTATTTTTCTAGCATAAACTTGTTAAGCTAGAAAAATAAAGGTCAAGAACCCAGACACCAAAGAAATCTTTTAATTCCATAAAAGAAATTCACAAATTCTCACAAAATCCAATGTCAAATAGATAATCAGGAAACACGAATATCCAATTATCAAAAACGATAATCAGAAACCTCAAATCAACAAATATCTAATTATCAAAAATGATAATCATAAATCTCAAATCAACAAATATCTAATTATCAAAAACGATAACCAGAAACCTCAAATCAACAAATATCTAATTATCAAAAACGATAATCAGAAATCTCAAATCAACAAATATCTAATTATCAAAAACGATAATCAGAAACCACAAAGCAACAAATATCTAATTATCAAAAACGATAATCAGAAACCTCAAATCAAAAAATATCTAATTATCAAAAACGATAATCATAAATCTCAAATCAACAAATATCTAATTATAAAAAACGATAATCAGAAACCTCAAAACAACAAATATCTAATTATCAAAAACGATAATCAGAAACCTCAAATCAAAAAATATCTAATTATCAAAAACGATAATCAGAAATCTCAACTCAAAAAATATCTAATTATCAAAAACGATAATCAGAAACCTCAAATCAACAAATATCTAATTATCAAAAACGATAATCAGAAATCTCATATCAACAAATATCTAATCATCAAAACGATAATCAGAAATCTCAAATCAACAAATATCTAATTATCAAAAACGATAATCAGAAATCTCAAATCAACAAATATCTAATTATAAAAAACGATAACCAGAATCAACAAATATCTAATTATCAAAAACGATAATCAAAATCAACAAATATCTGATTATCAAAACGATAATCAGAAACAACAAATATCCGATTATCAAAAACGATAATCAGAACTCATATCAACAAATATCCAATTAACTGCAGATAATTGGAAACAAAAAATATCTAGAAATCAATTAAGATGACTAGAAAATCAACATAAAAGATTGGATCGATCCCATCAGATGGCGAGTTTTAGCTACGTCGCACGTGCATCAACAAATGGCCAAAGCCTACCAAGTACTATATTCTGGACGCCCCACAAATGACCCGGAGGTCCAACAAATGACCCGAAGGTCCAACAAATGACCCGAAGGTCTAGTACTGGTATTGAGCCGAAGGTCCAACAATAACCCTGTTGATTCATGGGTTTTGATTCATGACACAAGCTTCAGAGATCATAAGACGAACTACAAAGAGAATACTATACAAAGGCGACAAAAAGAGAATAAAAGTAAATTGTGCACTATAAAGGAGACAAGACTACAATCCAGAGATTAGTATTAATATTTTATTATATCGAGTCTTAGAATATTGTTAAAATCATTCCTCAAGAATCATCATTCATATTCAAATAAACTTGCTTGCATATTTTAATCAAAATCAAGTTTACAAAAAATGCATGAAGCAAGGATCGAACCCAGGTCACTAGTTTGGAAGGCAAGTACTCTAACCAAATGAGCTACTACTATTTTTGTTTAACAACAGGTCGGCCGACCGACCAGTATCTTCGGTCGACCGACCCTGTAGTCAGAGCACATATACTCTCTGTTTTGTGTACGTTTTCAAACTCAGCTGACCGGCCCAGGTTTTACGGTTGACCGACCTGACAATAACGGCTACTTTCTGAAGAGATGCGATCATTTCATGAAGAGTAATATCCTCTATTTCAAGAGATACGGACACAACTTTTGATTAAAACTCTTCATGAAAGATTGTAACTCTTCTACAACTATATAAACATCTTCAAATCACTTCTACAACAACCGATTCTTGTTTATAATTTTTCAATCTATTCTCTATTTATTTCTGCAAATAAAAGCATTCATTCTAATTCAATATCTTTAGAATCTCTGAATTAATTTATATAATTCGATTCTAGGAGATTATCTTCCTTCTAAATCTTCACATACACTACATATTCTTGAGGATTTGATTATAGGAAAGTTGTACTATCAAAAGACAATCAGTGTTATTCAGAACACATTCGTCAACAAACTATTTGTATTGAAGTTAAAGTCCTCTTCGGCTGTTGAGGCGGAAAAATTCCTGTTCGGCTGCTCAGTTGTTGTATAGCTATTCCTCCGGGTGAAGTAAGGGGTTTAGTTTAAATCCAGAGGGTATTCTGGGACTGGACGTAGAACGGGAAGTTCGAACCAGTATAAAAATTCCTGGTGTGCTTACTTTAATTTTTATTTTTACTGCTATTATCAGTTTCCGCATTTATATACCATATTACACGATCCTTAGTACTACACGTACACTCTCATTTGGTATCAGAGCAAGGTTATCCTATAACCGTCACAAAGTTATTTGATATTTATTTCTAGTAATATGGCAACAACACAAACTAACGATTTTAGCACTAACACTAATACTAATTTCAGAGAGGGTCAATCAACTTCACGACCTCCATTTTTTAATGGTATAAATTATAATTATTGGTCAACTAGAATGAGAATCTATATACAATCTAGTGGATTTGATATCTGGAATATTATACAAAGAGAGTACATAACTCCTACTGGAGAATACTCAACTTGGAGTAACACACAAAAACTAGATGCTACATCAAATGCAAAGGCTATGAATATTTTATTTTGTGCATTAGATAGAAATGAATTCAATAGAGTTAGCATGTGCACTTCAGGTTATGAAATTTGGAGAACACTTAAGATAACACATGAAGGTACAAACAAAGTTAAATTAAGCAAAATCTCTATGTTGAAAAATCAATTTGAAAATTTCAAAATGAGGCCAAATGAATCTATAAATGACATGTACTCTAGATTTCAGGATATTTATCATGCTTTATTATCACTAGAACAAAAGTTTACTGATTTTGATGTTGTTACAAAAATCTTGAATTCTTTAACGGACGAATGGGAAAGAAAAGTCTTAGACATTGAAGAAGCAAGTGATTTGTCAACATTAAAACCAGAAGAATTGATAGGTAATCTAATGTCCTATGAAGTAAATTTGCAGGCAAAAAGAAATGGAGCACAAGAAAAGAAAAATGTGGCCTTTCAAGAAGAAAAAGACGATTCCGACTCAGATAATGAAGATATGGCGATGATCGCTAAAAATTTCAAAAAGTTTTTGAAATTCAACAGAAACAAATTCAAGGGAAACAAAAATAACTCCAACATCAATTCTAATAGCAGCAAACCATCATCTTCAGCAGTGGAATGTTATGAATGTCACAAGAAAGGTCAGATGAAGAAAGATTGTCCAGAAAGCAAAAATAGCAATTTTAAGAAGGACAAAACCAAACGAAGAGCTTTTTCTGTCACTTGGGACGACACTGACTCATCATCCTCTTCAGAGAGTGAAAGTGATAATGAACAAGCAAATGTGTGCTTCATGGCTTCATCAGACGATGTAAGTAATTTTATTTTTGAAGATTTAATTGAAATAAATTTTGAATTAGTAAATGTAGCAAAGCAACTTAAAAAGAAAAATAAGGAGTTGCAAAGAAAGTTAGATAGAACAGTCTTAGAGGTAGATATGCTGAAAGATGAGAAGAAAATATTAGAAGAAGAACTTGAAAATTCTCAACAGTCAAATTCTAATTTATCATCTCAAAATTCATCAATATCTGAAGAACTAGAAATTCAAAAGTATAAAAATGATGATTTACTTTTCAGAAATAATAGTTTAAACTCTAAGATTAAGGATCTAGAGTTAGAAAAATCTAGTCTTAAAACAAAATTTGATGATATATCTAAAAATGTATCTAATTTTGATAAAGGGAGAGAAATTTTATCCAGGATTATTGAAAATTCTCAACCTGCTTCAAATAAGAAGGGATTAGGTTATATTAAGAATTCAAAAACTCACAATGATAAAAGTGGTTTAGGATATAATAAAACCGATCGTAGAAATAGCACTGGATATGCTTTCATGTATAGTAAAAATGATAGTGCTAGTACTAAATTTCAAGTAAAGCCTAAATCCAATTTTTATAGAAATTCAAATACTACTATGACCTATAATGTTGATAATTTCTTTAGAAGTACAAAATCATTAACAGGAAATATGAATAAAAATTATCTAAGTATATGGGTTCCTGTTAATTGGAAAAATAAATAAAAATACATTGATGATTATTTTGATATGGCAGTTAATAATGAAAATTATATTTATAAATGTTCAACCACACCCAAATGGGTATGGTTTCCTAAAATTTAGGAAATTATAAGAAGCCTGGGTATCACATGCTTTAAATGTTAATTTTTCTGATACCTTACATTATAAGTAGTAGTTATTTTGTTTTATATTTTTCTATGTTAACACTTATGTGAAATATAATTTATATCATCAGTTAAACTCTCCTTTTTGTCGATGACAAAGGGGGAGAAATATATAAAAGCTAACAAGTTTTTGCAGAAAAGTCGCCATATATTCAGGGGGAGAATTACAATATATACTACTTCGTCACATAAGTATTATCATCAATCAAAAAGGGGGAGAATGTTGATTCATGAGTTTTGATTCATGACACAAGCTTCAGAGATCATAAGACGAACTACAAAGAGAATACTATACAAAGGCGACAAAAAGAGAAAAAAAGTAAATTGTGCACTACAAAGGAGACAAGACTACAATCCAGAGATTAGTATTAATATTTTATTATATTGAGTCTTAGAATATTGTTAAAATCATTCCTCAAGAATCATCATTCATATTCAAATAAACTTGCTTGCATATTTTAATCAAAATCAAGTTTACAAAAAATGCATGAAGCGGGGATCAAACCCGGGTCACTAGTTTGGAAGGCAAGTACTCTAACCAAATGAGCTACTACTATTTTTGTTTAACAATAGGTCGGCCGACCGACCAGTATCTTCGGTCGACCGACCCTGTAGTCAGTGCACATATACTCTCTGTTTTGTGTACGTTTTCAAACTCAGCTGACCGACCCAGGTTTTACGGTCGACCGACCTGACAATAACGGCTACTTTCTGAAGAGATGCGATCATTTCATGAAGAGTAATGTCCTCTATTTCAAGAGATATGGACACAACTTTTGATTGAAACTCTTCATGAAAGATTGTAACTCTTCTACAACTATATAAACATCTTCAAATCACTTCTACAACAATCGATTCTTGTTTATAATTCTGCAATCTATTCTCTATTTATTTCTGCAAATAAAAGCATTCATTCTAATTCAATATCTTTAGAATCTCTGAATTAATTTATATACTTCGATTCTACGAGATTATCTTCCTTCTAAATCTTCACATACACTACATATTCTTAAGGATTTGATTATAGGAAAGTTGTACTATCAAAAGACAATCAGTGTTATTCAGAACACATTCGTCAACAAACTATTTGTCTTGAAGTTAAAGTCCTCTTCGGCTGTTGAGGCGGAAAAATTCCTGTTCGGCTGCTCAGGTGTTGTATAGCTATTCCTCCGGGTGAAGTGAGGAGTTTAGTTTAAATCCAGAGGGTATTCTGGGACTGGACGTAGAACAGGAAGTTCGAACCAGTATAAAAATTCCTGATGTGCTTACTTTAATTTTTATTTTTACTGCTATTATCAGTTTCCGCATTTATATACCATATTACACGATCCTTAGTACTACACGTACACTCTCAAACCCGAAGGTCCAACAATAACCTGAAGGTCCAACAAAGTGGCTCGAAAGCCCAACAAAATCATCAAAATCATCAAACAACAAATATTTCAATTAACGAGTCCGAAATTAAGCAAAATAGCAAACGCACATGTTCCATACCACGAGTTTTACTAAATCGTTTAGTTCTCTTCATCGTTTCCTTGAAAGTGCAAAATTGTGTATTTTGAATAAATAACATTTTACGTTCTCAAACGGACAAGTCCGGAATTAAGCGAATCAGTAAAAGTAAGGGTTCATAGTCCTCGATTTTGCTTAAATGTTTGAATCGCTTCCTCATTCTTTTGAAAGCGGAAACTGTAGAAATTTTGGAAAACAATTTTATTTTAAAACGATTTGAAAACCCGTGCTCAAAACAGCAACATCTGTAGCAAATTCGATAAGGAAATTGCACTTCTCAAAAAACCGTAAAAACGGATCTCAAAATCAGCATTGCGGGATACCCGCATGAAAATCCACTTTAAATTTGACGGTTACTAAAGTCAAAGCGACAGTAATTTTTATACGTCAAAATCTCATCAAAATAATTCGCATCAAAATATAATACCAGTGAATTTTCATTCATTAAAAAGGTCAACAAAACACCGCTCTTTCAAAATTTAGCAACGGCGTAAAAATCTCGTTATAAAATAACGACAACAAAATACGTTTAAACCAAACACCGGTTCAACGTAAAATTAATGTAGTAACGTGCAACTCATATTTGCACGCACACTACAAAATAAAAAAAGAGATCACTTGAATATATCTTCAATGAAGATAATTCAAAACGGTAAAATCTCAACAAAATCACATAACTGCAATCGCTTCGGATCCTCAAATCGGATTCGAAATTTTCAAAGAAAAAAAAATAAACATAGCTATGTAAACAACAAATGAAATTTATTTCAATTTCATATTTTGATTTTTAAATCAAAAAGGTTATCAGCTGTACTCGGTGAAGACAGTCTCACTGTTTCCGCTGCGCACTCTGATAAACGGAACACAAATTTCTCAATCATCAAAACACAGTTTCACTTTTATTTTTAAATAAAGATATTTAAAATTTCCATCATAATTTCAAAACTTTAGTTTTGACTCAAAGCACAACTAAAACATCAACAAATAGTTGTAACACATGTTCCATCTAAGTTATGTTTTATACTATGTCAATAAACCCCAAGCTCTGATACCAACTGTGACGCCCCGCCTCTATGCTCACAATAACAAAGAGTATTAAAAGGAAATACTGTCTGTTATTACGAAGAATAAGGCTGGATAAGAGCGGCCATCCGTAGTTAGGCCTTACACTAGTATTGTTTATCTCGATAGGAGTGGTATATTCTTTATTTTTCATCTCTAACTTATTTACTCCCATCGACATATCCAATTCTAATATAAAACGAACTACAATGGTTCATAATAGTTTAGGATAATATATACAATAATAACACAGATAAACTAAATGCGAAACACAGATAATATCAAATCTCATATATATATATATATATATATATATATATATATATATATATATATATAACTGAAGTCAATTACAATACACGTGATACAATACATATGATACAAGTACAACTGTCGACTCTGGAAGTTACATATACAAGTACATTATTGAAAATAATATACATGAATACATATCATCCTATACTATGACAACGACTACTCCAAAAGGTATAAAGAGACTTCATAGCTCTAGAAGCAACCCAAAGTAAGATATCAACAACCTGTAAATAACTCGGTCTGACCCGAGTATTAAATTCAAAAGAAAATAATACACGGGTCAGTCTAATTCAAACTCAGTTATTAATGCACGGAAGCAATAATAATTAAACAACAATTAGACGACAGTCAAAATAATCTTACCTATCCAATCCTTTAATAAGGAAATCGGATAACGGTAAATATAACACATAACAGTGTTAAACAACAAAGCAGCAAATTCCAATTTTTCAACAAAGATAAATGAAAGTATTATCAATGAAGATAATTTAGAAAACATAAGAATTGCCTAAATGGAAATTAACAACAAAATCTAATTATTAAATAAATAATTAGAAACTCATAATCTAATTATCAAATAGATAATTAGACAACAACAAAATGATCAATAAACCAAATCATAATACAACTTCAAAATATTGAATTGGACAAAACAATTCATGTAATTGAAACATCACTTAAAAACATCAATTCTGGTAGGGCTGCAGCACACGAACGCGTGTACTGCCTCGCCACTACAGCATGAACTACACAAAAGATCAACGCATCAAAAGCAAAAGAAATAACAATAAAATCAATATGGTGTGGCTGCAGTACACGCTCGCGTGCATTGCCTCGCCACTACAGTGATGATGTCATCACAACTCCAAATATTACCAGCAAGTCGAAACTGTAGAGGTCAAGTCACGACTATCAGGACTCAACACAACTACAAGGCCAAACCAAAGTTAACGGCGATACCAAGAAATAACACAAGGTCAGGTCTGGGCAACACTGAATGACCAAGTGCACATGGTAGTGGTACAAATACATGCAAACAGCAGAATGAAGGTGAGAGCACCAAAATATGGCACCACAGCACACAATAGTAATGAGTCAAGTACAAAAACATGAAGGAACCAGACCACAATGGCAACCAAAGTGGTCAGGCAATTTAAAATACAGGGCAATGTTCAAGGCACAACATAAATATGAACCATGTTCATATAGACTGTGCAACAACCATAATAACTAAAAACTGCAAATGTATGAAGGCATCAAAGCCAACATACCAGAGTCATCATGAAACCACAATATAAAGACCGCAATATACTCAAACGAGCATGACTCAAAACATCATTGTTGAAGATAAGAAGAATCAAGTGCAGACAGCACATACCAATGAAACAACAATGGAGCATATATATGTATGCATATAAATGATGCTCGACAAGTTACAAACTACTATTAAAATAGCAGCTCACATAAACAAAATAGGTCAATCCACAGTCAGTGTCTAGGCATGAACCAACAGTGAATTCAAGTGAATGGCCATATGATGCATCAGTGAAACAACTCGATATGCAACCAAAGGTTGCCATGAAGACCAACGAATGCAACTGTATACAAGCGAAACCAATGCAAACTACTGAACTCCAAAAATGAACAGTGGTCGAGTATCAGTTCGAAAAACAATGAAAGAGTCACAGCAGTTTCAAAGCAAAGAATTTTAACAGATTCAAAAATCAATATCATAAGTACCGAGCATCATATGCAAATGAGATAAGGTTGCAAACCAAGAATCATACAAATACAAGAATAGCTGTGGATACAAATGCATCACAATTCAAAGCAGCGGGAACAAGCAATTAGCCAAGAAACTAAACAGTCAAGCAACGACAACGCAAGTGCCGAACTCAACTGGAAAGCACAACATGGACAAGGTACATTAAATAGTGGCATGCTAAAACAAGAACTATTTTAGTTGAAAATGGAGCAACCCAAAATAATGTCACATAGTAAAACCCAATTTATTAAATAAGTTTAAATCAATGGGACCGCAAGGATAAGGATGCAAGCAAATGTCACTGGGTGGCCATGTCTAGCATACATATGAACCAAGTTCCTATGTACAACAAACACAAAGAAACAAAGACCAAAATAATAAACTGATCAGTAAGAAGTGCCACGAAACCACCCAGTTCAATAGTCGAGTATCATATCACAATATACATGTTGAAGCAACCCAGTTAAGAGGCCGAAATCAAACTAGTGACAGAGGTTCAATTTATAACAAAGTCAAATGTATCAAGCCAAAAGCAACAAGGTAACCATAGCCGTTTTTTAACAAAATCAAGCGAATCTAGGTTGACACCAATGGCCACAGTCCACTAAATACAGTTCTGGTCGAAGTCAACATAACAGCGACTTCGAAACCGTGGGGAACAATGGGAAACAGTGTCAAAGAAAATCAAAACAGTGTCAACCAAGTAACATGAAAAGAACCAATTGAATAAGTCAGTGAATCATCTCGAGTATTAAAGCAAAATAAAATGGCCAAGATAAATCAAGTTACGAACTCAGACATTTGTTTACGAATGAAAATCAAAGAATTCAAAGCCGTGGAAATCACAAAATCACATATATATAAAGTTGAATTAGATGTGAGTAATAAAAATCACCCACCTTTCATTTGAAGAGCCCGGATCCACTGCTTAAATTCTAGAATCGAAGTCATGGCGATCAAATAATCGAGCGAAGCAAAAAAATCGAAACCTTAAAATTATCGAAAGAGGAATGAGAGAGCAGCCATTTTCGTTTAGGGTTCTAAAAATGAAAAATGAATGAGTAACCGGGTATTCACTCCAATATAACACGGCACCAGTGATAAACGTGGGCCGAGATTAATTTTTAAAGCCCAAATAATCACTTGACAATTTAATACAAAGAATTTCAATCTGATTAAAACTCCAAATATCCATTAAAAACAAATTTAATCGTCATTTGATGATAATTAATTGTTACAAAACCCCGGGTTGTTACAGCCTCGAGGTAATTGGCTCCAATGCAAACACTGTCCCTTTCTATCCTTGGCTGGCTCTATGCAATGGTTCTTGTAGTGTCCAATTTGATCGTAGTTGAAGCATCTAATATTCTTCTTCCCGGTCACTTTCATTCTATCCCTCGAGCGACATTCATTTGCAAAATGCCCTTTCTTGTCACACTTATACCAGACAACCTCTAACTTTCCGTTCTTGGCAGCTCAATATCCATCCTTTTGAGCTCATTTCTTATGGAAGAACTTTCTTTTCTGACTCTGCCCCACTTGGACTTCCTTTGCCTTATTTCTCTCCAGATAAGTAAGCATCTCTTCATGTCTTAAACCCATATCTACTACAACATTACAAGGATTCCTGATATGAGGTAATGTAGCCCTGGCCAGTTCAGGCTTCAAAACTCAAATAAACTTCTCATTTCTCTTAATCACTATAGTTTTGTTTGCTAACTACTAACCTTTGGCTGACCTAGGTTTACTTGAAAAAATAAAAAATAATCTAACTTTTGTTAACTCCTCTTCTGAAAGGTCTGTCACTAACTTAGTTCTCCTAGGGTCAACAATCCTAATGGTTTTGCAGGCTCACGAATATACTATCCTAACTAAGTATATTTCTTTCTCTGTATAACATCATTTTAGTCTTACCTTTGACAAAGCTCTACACACTGGAATTTTGGACTTATTTTAGCTAGGGCTACTATCTAAAGTATAGGACGTGACCCCATACTAGTCCCGTTTGGTATTCTAATATCTGAGTCATTTTACTTAGGGTCATCTACCTATAAATTTTCCTTGAAAACGTTTTCTCTCAAATTGATTTAAACCTTTAAATCATACTTCAAATAAGGAAAATATACACTATGCTTTACTCAAAACACCTTGCCATGTTATATATGCTTTACACTAAACATTGTTGATGAAAACATTTAAAACTTTGAAATTACCCGTTTCAAAACTATTGAAGGTGTTATCCCGCCTTTTAGTAAGGCTGTGACACTAAGGAATTGACTTGAAGCCAAAGACAGTCCGTCCCAAAGATCGGTCATACGCAGGTCTACTATGGATATTGGTAAACTTTGTTTGAGTTTGGATCGAGCTACAATCGATAAGGTATGACAAGAAAAGCTATAAAAGCCAAGGTTCCAAATTTCAAGTCAATTGAAGCTCGTATGCTTAAGTTATGGATCGATCAAGTTCCATCAGAAGCACGTTTAGTTCATATCCATCTATTTCACATCGATCCATTTCATATCCATCATCTTGCAACCATCCTACTCGTATCCATCGGTCCACAAGCATCAGTTCATATCCATCCATCAAGGCCCTTCAGTTCGTATCCATCATGCATAAGAGGCATGTTCCGTATCGATCACTCACTTGATCGATACGAAGGAAAGAACCAAAGATCGATATGAAGAGCGTAGACAAGTATGGATATGAAGAGCAATCTTCAAGGTCGATACGAAGAAACCAACAACCAACATCGATATGAAGCGACCTCTAGCCATCGATACGAAGTGGCCTAAAAGCATCGATACGAACAGAGCCTCTCATAATTGATACGAAGAAGGCATAATAAAGTGCAAGAAGCGGTCGCTCGACATGGAATGTGGATCTCCCCTGAACCATCTCTCCACGTCATCACTTCGGTACATAGAGGACCGATGTGCATATCAATCGATACGAAGGTATCGATACGCATGGTTCAGTCAACTACAAAATCAATCTTGGATCGATCATAACTCAAAATCTACAAGTCCAAATGCTACCAAATTTTCATAGGAGCTTGCGTACCACCTTAAGAATGTCCTTGATCGATCTCCGGCCAATTGGAGGTGTTTTTGATCGATATGGAATGTACACATATCGATCAGGGATCGATCCCAATCTACCTCAGATCGATCACGTGGGTTCGCCCATGTGTGAGAAGGAGTATTCCAAGATCTAAGTTAGATTTTTCCAAGCCTATGGCTATAAATAGCACTCCAATGCCTCTAGAAAAGGGACTTTTGGCTTCTCTACACCGATACTCTGCCGAAATCACTACTATACTTCAGTTGTGTAATCTCCTGTAATCAGCAAATCAAATTCAATAAACATCAATCATTTCATAGTGGACGTTGGCAATACGCCAAACCACTCTAAATTTGTGTATTTCTATATTTTTTTCTTATCTTTTGATTGGTGTGTTTGTTAGATCTGCCTCATTTTACATTTACTTTCCTCACTTTATCTCTTCAAACATATTCGAAGAGTGTTGCCCAATATTTATACAGAACTTTGGTGCTTTCACTGAGAAAACCCATCTTTTTCCCTGCTCGTTAGATCTACTGCCGATATCGGATTGCAAGAGTTTAAGGAGAAGATCCAGATCCCAAGCCTAGAAGTTCTTCCATCCTATTCAGATTTGCACCCAGTTCGGGAGAGAACATCGCTATTCACCAAGGTTGCTACTAGGACTACCTCAACCGCTGCAGATCTAGAAGGACGGGATAGGAAAAACCCCACACAACTTCCCTTTGCAGACCAGAACGTTGATGGACTTTCAGATCCACAAGCCCTGTCATCAGGGAGGAGTTCCAACTACTGATGACTCAAAGCCGCCAACAGCTTACACCAGCAACTCCGTGACAATACAGAGTTAACCAATTGGCCGAACCGTAAAAGAAGAAGGAGATCCAGAAGGGATTAGGCTTCCTACCCATCTACTGGAAGTTCATCATCTTTTGATTACAATCATAGATCCATGCATCCATGGCAGGATGGAAGCTATACATAGGTTACCGGACATCAGCGGACTTTGATTCTTGGGCAACCGAGAGTTGGTTCGTCAACCAACACTAGACCAGACCCTCTCCCCTAGAGGGACAGTTCCTTATCACACTGCTGATAACCGCGCTGCCGCTGCCACTATCGAGTTGGAAGCTGACACTCAGAACCGAACGGATTTGAACCATCACCAACGTGATTATACTCATGAGTCTTATGTTCCTGAAGACCTAGAGCTAAGGAGGCGAGGTATGGACCGTCGAATGCACGCTGTCCATCCTTGCATTATGGAACCCAACCACACCTTAGCCTAGCATGCCCAGAATGTCCAGATGGCAGACATTCCGACAATGATCCGTCAAATGATCCGTGAAAGCCAAGGCCTCACCAATGACGACTAAGGCCCAGAGTCATACCCCTTTCACCGCTACGCTGATCTGCCTCAATGATTCAGAATGCCAACTCTACCTGTTTATGAAGTGAGCTTTGACCCTAACTAGCACATTTTAAAGTATAAATGGTTGATGAATGCCGCATGGCCTGATGATGCAATCAAACGTCGGGGTTTCCTAATCTCCCAAGGGGGAATCGCGACTATGTTCTTTATTCGCCTACTACCTTGATTTATTTCATGTTTCTACCAGTTGACAACGAAGTTTATCGAGCAGTTTCCCATGCATGTCACAAGGCCCAAAGGTGTTAATACCTTGTCCTGTGTCACTCAAGCTCCCAGAGAGACATTGAGACGTTACCTAGACAGGTTCCACGCTACATGCGCTGAGATTAGTAACCCTAATGACAATTCCATTCTGATGGCTTTAACTAAGAGAATCGATCCCGATTTCAAATTTGGCAACTGGTTGGCCGGAAAACCCCCCGCGTCATTAGATCGTTTCTATTTCAAGGCAGCTCAGTTCTTGAGAAGAGAGGATGAGAAATGGTATAGGAAAAAGGATGATGTAGGGCCCAGTATGGAAGGAACCCAAAGCAATGTCGCTATGAAGAAAACCGGAGAGAGTTCCAGAAAGGTGTGGTTAAATATACAAAATAAGCAGAATCGACAGAAAGGCGATGAAAATAAGGGTAGGAAGCGGGATCAGAATCGCGGACCGCGACATAGAGCTCCCATGTTTGACACATATACTCCTTTAAATACATCTCTGCAAAATGTATACTTGCAAACTTGTAATAGTGTCCAAAAGAAGAAACCTACTCCGAAGAAATCGTAAGAAAAGCATATTCAAACTATGAAGTTTTGTTGATTTCATAATAGTTATGGCTACAAACACGAACGAGTATCATCATCTACAGGGTATTATCGAGAAGTTGATCCAAGAAAGAAGTTGGACCAGTTCGTTCGGGCACCGCAGGATCAAAGTGCAGGCCTATCAAATCAAAATTAGGTTAGACCAGAGGAACCAGCACGTACAGTTGGGAGGTTAGTGATTAATACTGTTAGTGGTGGTCCTCATCCAGCGGTTTGGAGCTAGAGGTAAATGGAGTCGTATGCCAGCTTTATTAGGCATGCGAGCTTCAAATGTTGCAGTAACTTAGAAGATAGGGCTCTAGCAAAACAATAGAAAACGATGACAGACGACATCATATTTAGAGGTAGGGATGCCGATAGAGTCGAAACCCATACCATTAATCCACTAGTCATTTTAGCTCAGATTGGTCATGCTTGGATGAATAGGATCTTAGTGGACAGTGGAAGTTAGGTGAACATACTCTTTAAGTGAGCCTATGATCAAATGAAGATGGAAGCAAAAGATTTGAAGCCTTGTCAGTCTGGTATTCATGACTTTAATGGAAATGCGACTATACCCACTGGGATGGTGGAGCTACCGGTGGAGTTAGGAATTGGGGAACGCCAGAAAGTTCGGATACTATAGTTTATTATATTGGATATTAACTCACCGTACAATGCTTTCTTGGGCAGACTGACCCTAGCTGAGTTCAGGGCTGCTATCGCGCCTTTATGTCTAACTTCGAAATTCCCTACCGATAATGGAGTCGAGGTTGTTCAAGGAGACCAAGCTACTGGACGGGCCGTTTATGTTGCCGAGCTATGGGAGGCACAACAAAAATAGAAGGAAAATGGCGTAGAGAAATCTCTTTACGTCTGCTTTGCGGATAATTGACAGTTAACGCCTGGGCTAAGGCCCGTACACCACAACCAATTCCCAAGAGATTTTGACCCAAGAGATAACGAAAGTAAGGACGAAGTCAAAGACAGTCAGGCTTCTTCGGCAAAGCCGACAATCGATGTTTTGATCGATAATGACCACGATTCTAGAATGGTAAAGATTGGATCTCAACTAAGCCAACGGATGAAGGAGGAATTGGTTGAATTTCTTTGGGAAAACCTCGACTTGTTTTTCTGGACGCACTCCGACATGTGTAGGATCTCGCCGGACATCGCGAGCCACACATTGAATGTTGATCCGCGGCATGTCCCGGTCAAGCAAAAATCGCACAGTATAGATCCGGAGAGATCTGCCACCCTAAAGGAAGAGGTGGATAAACTCAGCTCAAACGGGTTTATTCGAGATGCGTTATATCCAAAATGGATGTCCAACCCTATATTTGTCAGGTAAAGAAAAATGGAGAACATGCGTTGACTACTCAGACTTGAATAAAGCTTGACCTAAGGACTGTTTTCTGTTTCCTCGAATTGATCAGCTCGTAGACTCAACGGCTGGACATGAGCTCATATCCTTCATGGATGCATATTCTGGATACAATTAGATACCGATGCACCTACCCGATCTGGACCATACCAGCTTTGTCATCGATCCGGGACTCTATTATTATAAAGTGATGCCGTTCGGACTTAAGAATGTCAGAGGAACCTATCAAAGACTCATCAATCGAATGTTCGCTAAGTAAATCGGGAAAACCATGGAGGTGTATGTGGACGACATGCTTGTGAATTCACAATTCTTCGCCAATCATATCAAAGACCTGGAGACTATGTTCAACCTCCTCTTAGAGTACAGAATGAAACTCAACCCATTGAAGTGTCACTTTGGGGTCGCGTCTGGAAAATTACTTGGATTCATTGTTTATGCTTGGGGAATTGAAGCCAATCCTGAGAAAATCTAGGCAATTAGAAATCTTAAGACTCCAAAGAGTATAAAGCAAGTTTAGAGCCTCAATGGGAAGGTAGCGGCACTGATTAGGTTGATTTTAAAATCCACCGACAAATGCATTCCCTTCTTCGATCTAATCAGAAAAGGAAAACGAAACTTTAAATGGACTACAGAGTGTGAAGACGCATTCCGAGCATTGGTTTAACACCTATCCCCATCACCTATTCTGTCAAAGCCTATCGATCACGAAAGATTGTACATCTACTTGGTGGTATCAGAAAATGCAATCAATGCTGCTTTAATTCGGGAGGAGGACAGGATACAACCGCCAGTCTATTACATCAACAAATGACTGACCGGAGCAATGAGAAATTTTCCAAAGTAGGTGAAGTTAGCTTACTATCTTGTCATTGCCTCGAGGAAGCTTCGCCCATACTTCCAGGCTCATTCTATCACCATATACACCGACCAGCCATTGCGACAGGTTTTTACGCGGCCTGAGACGTTTGGTAGGTTACTCAAGTGGAATATCAAACTGAGTTAGTTCGACATCACTTACACACCAAGGCGAGATATTCAAGGACAAGTCCTAGAAAACTTCATCGTCGAATTCACTATTTTAGAGGACTTGTCGAAACCAGTGGATCTTCCGAATATGTCTGGAAGCTACATACTGATGGTGCATCAAATGACCAATGTTTAGGCCTGGGGTTGTGCTCAAAACTCCTGAAGGCCAATCTATATGCAATGCTTTGAAGTTCGATTTTCGTGCAACCAACAACGAGGCCGAATGCGAAGCCCAGCTCACCGGGCTAAGGCTTTCCAGAGATTTAAGAATTATTGCTGTGGAGATTTACTACGATTCACAATTGGTCGTATGCTAAGTTCGAGGGGAATATCTGGCCAAAGACCGGAGACTGGCTGCTTATCTTGCTTGGGTCCAAGAAATATAGAATTAGTTCGATTATTATACCATCTACTACATACCTCGAGAATAAAATCAGAAGGCCGATTCATTGGCAAAGTTAGCCTGCACCAGTGAGGCACAACAAATGGGACTCGTTCCAGTTGAGACGCAGTCTTCCCCGAGTATTGATCAAATGGAGACCAACTAGATACTTGAAGCCGTACTCGATAAGGAATCATGGATAACTCCGTTCAGGAACTATCTCGAGCATGGAAACCTGCCAGAGCATAGAAGTGAGTTCTTCGAAAGGCTTCGTGGTTCACTATTCAGAATGGAGTCATGTATAGAAGATGGTATTCCGTTCCTTTACTCTGGTGTATCGTGCACGATGGAACCAAACGGGTATTACATGATGTGCACGAAGGAGAATGTGGCAATCACATTGGTGGGCAAGCTCTTGCTAAGAAAGTACTCCGATATGGTTGTTATTAGCCGATTGTATATCGCGACACGTCAGATTATGCAAGGAAATATGACAGATGTCAGAAACAAGTTCGGATTCCGAGAGCCCGCCTATCGAATTATTTCAGATGGTCAGTCCATGGTCGTTCGCAATATGGGGCATCGATATTATTGGATCTCTACCTCTAGCTAAAGGTGGCGTGAAGTACGCCATCGTTGCAGTTGATTACTTTACCAAATAGGCGGAAGCCAAGCCCCTTGCTACCATCACAACGAAAAAAGTGAACAACTTTGTTGTACATAATATTATCTGTCGATTTAGCCTCCCATATACGGTCGGCACTGATAATGGAGCCCAATTCGATAGTGTCGAGTTCAAGAATTTCTATCAGCGATTCCACATCTAGAAGAAGTTCTCTACAGTTAAACATCCTCAAGCGAATGGACAGATCGAAGCTATCAATAAAGTTATAAAGTCCATCCTAAAGAAAAGGTTGGAAAAAGCCAGGGCCAAATGGATCGATGAACTTCCTATGGCCCTATGGGCATATCGAACAACCCACAAGTCCGTGACAGACCACACCTCATTTTTACTTTGCTATGGCTCAGAAGCCGTCATTCCAGTTGAATTGGAAGTACCTTCTTATAGTGTCACTTATTATGATCCGAAGACAAATGCTATATTACTTGCCGAATCTCTGGATGTACTAGATAAGAAGCGTAAAGAGGCTGATTTGAGGGTAGCTGCGCAACGAAGTCGAGTCGCCCGATTGTACAATGCTAAGGTTCGACCCTAAACCTTTGAACTCAGCGATCTCGTCCTAAAGAAAACTTACCCAGTCCCTTGGCATATGAAACCAATATGGGAGGGACCATATGTTATTGAACGAAAGCTCAAAGATGGCAAATTTAAATTATCCACCATTGATGGGCCACTTTGCTGAGATCCTAAAACAGCAAGAGTCTTTGTCGCTACAACACATTAGATGCTTTATTTATTCATTCAGTCTACTGTTCATTTGAAATTTGTTTATGCATTTCGAAATTTGAATTTGTGATAAGGCAACCGACTTTGCCATACTTTCTTATTTCAGCAATAAAATGCCATCTCATCGAGCCAGAGCAGTGATTCTTAAAATATGTCCTACAACCATCACAATGCACGGAGAGGTAGGTTCCATCCTACGGTAGGACTTATTCAAATAGGGATGGACTGTGATACGAACGGTCACTTGCTAAGTGAAACCCGAGCTCGGGTGCAAGCCATCACACTGAAGCCAAAAAAGGAACGACGCATGACAATCCTCTAACTAACTCCGGCTCCTAGAGTGTGAGCCGGAATATAAACTTACAAATATGGGCTCGAAGAGGATGGATCCCTCCACCTAACGACTTCGCCCATGTTTAATCCAAGTCCGGGAAGGATGGACCCGTCCGTCTAATGACCTCACTTGTTAACTCAGGATGGATGTGTCCCAACCATCCACGTTCCTGATAAATCTATCGTTCTCAGAGGGCGAACGAAATCCTAAAACTCAAAAAAGTTGTGATCGACCGTCTGTTGACCAATCCATGTTCCCAGAGTGTGAACTGGAGTATAAACATCAAAATGGGTGTGACTAACCATCCATCGACTAACGCTAAGTCCCCAGAGCATGAGCTGAAATATAAACACAAACCGAGTGTGAACCAACTACCCGTGAGACAACTCCGAGTCCCCAGAGTGCATACTAGAGTATAAACACAAATCGGGTGTGATTGATCACCCACAAATCAATCTAGATCCCCATAGTGCAGACTAAATTCTAAATATCAAAAGGATATGACTGACCACCCGTAAAATAAATTAAGTCCCTAGAGCACGGACATATCTTTAAACATCAAACGGGCGTGACCGACCTCTGACACACAAGTGCAATCCCCAAAGTGTGGATACGATTCCCAGTTGGTAAGCGAGTGTGATTCGACCTCTCAAACTCATCTTATTTTAACTTCGTTTTGAATAAGTTAAGCTCGATTTATCGAAGGCGGAAAGTGACTGCCACCACCTCAATTTATCCCCAGGACTGGGGGCAAAACTCAAGTACCAGCTACTGATCGAGATAGTACAATATTAGGACCCGACTTAACATTTAGTTAGGACCCGAAGCCATAACTTCGGGACTTGACAACCTAACTCAGGTCCGATTCAGAGCTTCATAAGCACATTGAATGGAAGTTCGACTACTAAAACACTTAAGTAAATAAACATAAAATTATGCTGAAAACAAAATGGTATTTTGTTTCAACTATTCGTTGAAAGAGAAGGATAAGTACAAAAATTATTCCAAGAATTTCTAGAAGTAAGGGCCGAACCTGCATCTATACATGGCCTACAGGAAGCAAAAAGAAATTCCTATCTATCTACCACAAAAGGGAGCAAGAGGACACATCTACTCCCTTAGTTTCTTCTTCTTCTTCCTCAACGTCGACCCACTAGAGCTACTGCTCGAATGCCTCTTCGAGATTTCCCTTATTGTGGTTGGTCTCCAACCAGAAGAATTATGGCAATCTCTTCCTCTGATCTCACGAGAATTAGAATACTTTCTGAATACGGAGTTGGAGGAATATGAACACTCTCGATGTTGGAAGACGAGGAAGGCATGCAAATATCGACAACTGCACCACCGGGAGAAATCAATCATAGAGCGATTGGGCTAGGACCCACCATACCACCTCCAATACCACTGGCTTGTGCGGCTGCATCCATCTCGGCGTTAATCTCCGCTGTTTTCTCTTCCTTATGAATTGCTTGAGCATCCACAGGGATGTTACTAGTTGAGCCCAAAGAGCTAGCCATGAATGGGCCTTCGCCTTTGATGAATGATAGATCGGTAAGTGGGTCACTTTGATGACCAAGGAATTCTTCCAACATCTGGTCGTCAAAAATAAAAGCGCTCCCCTGCAGTCCCTCAGTTGGTGCGGCGGTCGTTGTTGTGGTTGCCTCGTTCATAAGAGCTTTCTGCTCATGATGAACTCTTGGGTTGCGGAGGGCACGGCTGGTGCAACTCCTATCACTGAATAAAGGTAAGAGAAAAGGTGTTTGTGACTACTTCAAGCAACGCTCTCGAATTTGAATAAATATGAGAAGTGTTTAGAATACCTTTCTCGTATTGGCTCATGGGTGGAGCTAGAGTAGTGTCAGGGGCATGCTCGCGAGTTGGAGACAATTGCGATTGATCAGGATTGTAAGCAGTCACGGATAGAGAATCAACCGCATGAGTAGATTCGGGCTGGGTTGGCATAGGAATTTCAGAACTCATATCATGATGCTCGACACCAGAACCCTCTCTAGCCTCGGGTGTTGAGTAACGAATCTCTCTTTTTCAAATATGATAGTGGCATCATGGAGAACTCTTCTCTCATCCTCATTCAACACCCGGTTCTCCAATTCGAACTCATCAATGGATTCAGCATGGTGCTCTACTTTTTCATCTTCGACCAAGTAGCACCAAGCATTATACAAATGCAATGGGTAATCTTCGAGCTAGCTATGATTTTGATGCTTTGGAACATTGAAATTATATGTAATGTGGAGATCTTTAATGTCACCCTCCAGCCTGGCCTCTGCCGCTCTGGCCTCAATCTCAATCTCAATCTCAATTCTGGCCTCGGCTTCCTGCACCTTTAGTACAGCCGCATCCCTCTCATTCCTAAGTTCCAAAGCTTGATCACATGCCTCTTGGGCAGCCTTATTAGTGTCATCCTTTTCTTTAATGGCCTCAGCATACTTCGCCTTAAGCTCATCGAACTCCTTGAGCGCATTATCTCTCTCAGCTGTGACAATGGCATTTCTATGGCCCATATCATTGACCAAAGTTAAGTTCTCTTGTTTCATCCATTCCATCTTCTTGTTTGCCTCATCAACTTTCTTGAAGGCCTCTATTTTTGAGTTTCTCAGAGTGTCGTTCTCAGTAGCGAGCACTTGCACTATACGATCCTTCTTGGCGAGATTGGTTCCCAGTTTCTCAATTATCTTCGCCCTTTCAAAGGCCACCACCGATGCTTTCTCTGCGGCCTTTATCCATTCCCGACACTGGCCATAAACATCATATATATAGTCATGCATCGTCTGTTCTGCCTCGTTGGGAATTTTAAGTGTGGAGGAAATATGAAGCCATCGAAGCAGACATTTAGGAAATCCTTTTTTAACTTAGTGATTCTAATCGCTCTTTCCCCGGTGTGTTCTGTAATGCTTTTCCAGTGGTGACGGGGACCTCAATTTTGGTCCTTCGACGTTGTTCATCGGGTCTTGAATTTTGAGAAGGTGGTACTTGACATGAAAATCTGAGGGTTGTTTGTTAAAACCAGAAGGTTGTGTTAGACCTCTAGGTGGCGAAGTGTGTGACAGTGAATGGAACTTATACTGCCACTCTATCTCCCCATCCCTTTCCCTCTCGTAGCGCTCCCTCTCTTGACCGGAGCAGACGCAATCGCATTCTCTATCGGCTCATGTCTGCGAGACTCATAATATGAACTAGATGAATGGCATGCAGAACGGAGGCTGCCAAGCATAGATCCTCGCCTCGATATCGTATCTGTAAAATGAAAAGAGAAACAAAGTTGGTAATCTCCATAGATGAATAGCTTGTAACTAGAAATTATGTGCGCCGCGAAGTGTGAGAATGCATGTGAGAAACCCAAACCAACCGGTTGTGATTGCCGTATTCGGAGGAGTTGGCTCTCTTATGTCTAAGGCTCTTTGTAGCCCCTCTAATCCGGTATCTTGGTGCAAAGGTAAGTAATCCAGAATGGGGATGTCTTCTAGTCCTACATAGAAGCTCTCCACCTATGAGGGAGGAATATATCGATTAGTAGTAGGAAAAGAGACTATGACGGTTTTGTGCCTTACAGATTTTCGAGCAATGGACTTGCCTCTTCTCTTCCACAATAAAGATCAAGGATTTTGGGAAGGCCCAGCTGCGGGATTATCTCCAACAGTCATGTTCTCATCACTACCTTGTTCAGTAATTACTTTCCCTAGAACTCTCCTTTGATCTTGCCTCACCGAGGCCATCCTAAGAACTCCTGCGAGTCCAATGCTTTAATCTCTATCAATGAGCCCAATGAAAACCAGATTCTCTTCCGTAAGGACTTCATCGATCCCTCTGTTTTAGGCGGGCACCTCTTGAAGAACTCTTACTATCTCCTTAAATTGAGCACCTTCTGGTCATGGAATTGAAGCTGCAAAAGAAGGAAAATATTAGACTTGACATCAACGCTGATATCTAGTTAATCGGTAAGGAGGCCAGGGCGCTTACGTCTTCTAACCACCATGTGGAAAACCCCAGTCGACACCAAACGTAGAACCATTCGGTGCTGAAATAGCTCAGCTTGCTCCAATCCCCAACCAGGATCTGGCAGTTCCTAACCGCCTCTAAGAAAGTGAAGAAAGGGTTATCTCCTCGACTCTTTCTGTTAAACAAATATCTGACTTCCTTTGGAGTTGGGGGTCGAAAAAGGCGTTCCATAAAGATGACAAAAGACTGTTGAGCAAGGCATACCCATTTGTGTGTAATTGGGATGCAGCAATCCTAAAAAAAGTAGAGCTTCTCAAATGAATTGATTAAATGGAGGAAGTGTCCCAGCTACACACATAAATCTATTACAGGCTTTGTACCTTTCCGGGGGAGTGTGAGCTCTACCCTCTGGCCCTGGTAATAAGAGATCATTTAGCTGCAGCCTATGCCTTATGCAAATCCTATCCAACATATCTTCATAAATATTAGAAGGAACGAGTCTTGTGGATGTGCAATAAAATCTACTTCCGGTAGTTCATCCGAAGCAGAGCTAATAGCATCTGCTGCAATAACTGGCATATCAATTGCAGGAAGGGGTGGACTTTGGGCATCTTGTGATTGCAAACTTTCAGATTCCATAGCTATTGAACTCAGTAAAATTCATCGTTAAACGACAATAAACCCATGTTCCCCTAACGTGAATTAGGTGAATGTGTTATGCAGTGCAGTGCAACATAATACTTAAGAATTTCTATGGGATTTGCGAGATGTTCAAATCAAGACTTTGAAATTCAACCGGAGTGACGGTCTTTGCTGACCGTCACAACCGTGCTGTCCAGACTTCGAAGAACGATCTAAATTAAAGATTCATCAAAATTTTCAAGTTACAGTTCCATCGACGAGCTTCGAAGGGCAGTCAAATATGCAGTGAAATGGCTAAATCAATTTATGCAAGGCAAAAGCTCGTTGGAGTCAAATGTTCAAGTGTGCAACAATTTCGTACCCATCAAAATTCGAACGTAGATCGGTCGGCAAAATAGCAATTTGTATCGATAAGAAAAAAGCCATTCGTGTCGACCATTAAAACCATCGTCGCATCGATCAATAAACCTTTGATTCGTATCGATCGAGTATTGGTTGCCAGTTCCAAAATTTGTATCGATCAATTCATATCAATACGAATACCATCGGTGATCAGTCGATACAGATGCGTAACATCCATCGACATGAAGCAGTCCCAACATTGATACGAATGATCCTTTCGTGTGCCTCCATACTTCTTTTTCTCCAAGTAGTGCTAAAAACCATTCCAGCCTTCCTTGGCCTTGCTCCGACCATTTGCGACCATCTCCGGCCTCTTCTTCACTAGAATCGGCTACGAATGCAAGTGGGACGGCACAAGAATTCGAGTCTCATCACTTTAAGATGAATTTGGTCGATTATTTACCTAATTTCAGCAATTATTTCAAGGGATTGAAGTTCGGTTCGAATCGAAAGCAAGAGCAATTTCTATTTCTCGGGTTTTTAATCGATACGAAAGCGACAGAATAATGAGAGCAAGTGAGAAAATTCTAAGTACAATACATATTTATATGGGAACAAAAGATAGAAGGAAACGATTCGTCTCCCAATTATGTTAATAGGTGAAGAGCAGTCTCCCATATCATCGATACGAGGCATTCTTCGTATCCATCTACCTACATCGGTTATGAATACAATTGTTCATAACCATCAACTCGGGTCGATCTAGAACATGATTGTTCATACCCATCGGCAACCAGTCGATACGAACAATGCCACAAAGGCTTGTTTGAACTATTCAAACCCATAGCACAGTTATTCGTATTCATCGATGATCAATCGATACGAAGCGGCAACTTTGTATCCATTGTTTGAAGCTCATAGAAATTAGTATCCATCGGCACAAGATATTTTTAAAGGCTAACTAATTCGTATCGATCACCATCGATACGAAGATGATTTTCTAACTTCTCAAATCGATCCAGGAGAGGACCGATGCAAAGAGATACCCTAAAAAGACCATCAAGCGTTGTTACAACTCAAATTTCACATCAATCCAAGAGAGGATCGATATGAAACTCAATTTAAAAAAACTTGACAATGACCCGTGAACATGCAAACGTAAACAAGAGTCAAGTTAACATACGTTCATGTATGATGAATCAATATTCGATTTTCAGAATTCACAAGAGATGAATGTTCACCAGGTGACAATTACAACCGTGTACAACAAATTGCTAACACTTGATGCTCAAATACAATAATGCATTGTATAACCACTGGCAGTCAACAATCCGGTATTTATATTGACGGGAATCAATCAAAGGTTACATCTTTTGACAAAAGACAACGACTACTCAATGAATCAGATAGAACTTTTCGGAATGAAGACTGTAGCTTTTCAAAGCACGTCATATTCTCACAAGACATATTTTGGGAGGCAAATGTTATCCCGCCTTTTGGCTAGGCCATGACACCAAGGAATTGGCTGGAAGCCAAATACAGTCCGTCCCGAAGATCGGTCAATGCAGGTCTGCTATGGATACTGGTAAACTTTGTTTGAGTCTAGATCGAGCTATAATAGATATGGTATGAAAAACAAAGCTACGAAAGCCAACATTCCAAATTTCAAGTCAATTGGAGTTCGTATGCTCAAGTTATGGATCGATCAAGTTCTAAGAGAAGCACGTTTAGTCCTATCGATCCATTTCATATCCATCATCTTGCAACCACCCTATTCGTCTCCATCGGCCCACTAGCATCAGTTCATAACCATCCATTAAGGCCCTTCAGTTCATATCCACCATGTATAAGCGGCATGTTTCGTATTGGTCACTCACTTGATCGATATGAAGGAAAGAGCCAACGATCGATACGAAGAGCATACACAAGCATGGATACGAAAAGCAATCTACAAGGTTGATACGAAGAAACCAACAGCCAGCATCGATACGAAATGGCCTCCAGCCATCGATATGAAGTGGCCTATGAGCATTAATATGAACAAAGCCTCACATAATTGATACGAAGAAGGCATAGTCAAGTGAAGGAAGTGATCGCTTGGCATGGAATGTGGATCTCCCATGAACCATCGCTTCGATAAGTAGAGGACTGATGCGCATATCAAATGATACGAAGGTATCAATATGCACGGTTCAGCCAACTATAAAATCAATTTTGGATTGATCATAACTTAAAATCTACAAGTCCAAATGCTACCAAATTTTCATAGGAGCTTGTATACCACCTCAAGAATGTCCTTGAACGATCTTGGGACAAATGGAGGTGTTTTTGATTGATATGAAATGTACACGTATCGATCAGGGATCGATCCCAATCTACCTCGGATCAATCACGTGGGCCTGCCCACATGTGAGAAGGAGTATTCCGAGATCTAAGTCTGTTTTTTTCCAGCCTACTCTTATAAATAGCACTCTAATGCCTCCAGAAAGGGACTTTTGGCTTCTCTACGTTGATACTCTACCAAAATCACTTCTATACTTCATTTGTACTGTTGTAATCTCCTGTAATCAGCAAGTCAAATTCGATAAACATCAATCATTTCATAGTGGACATAAGCAATATGTCGAATGACTCTTAATTTTTGTGTTTCTATATTTTTTCTTATCTATTGATTGGTGTGTTTGTTAGATCTGCCTCATTTTACATTTACTTTCTTCATTTTATCTCTTCGACCAAATCCGAAGAGTGTTGTGCCAATTGTGGTACAAACAGAAAGTCCCCTTTTCGAAACTATCGAAAGTACCCATTCGAAACTATAAACTGCTTTGCTTTATAAACTTAGCCCGAAAGGCCAAAACATACGTTTCGAAACCATTCTTAATAAATCTTTCGAAAACATTGAAAAATCTTTCTTTCGAAAGTTTTAAAACCTTAGACATCCTCTTATCCAAACACTATAAACATTGCCTTTCGATAACGTTGGAACCTTCCATTTAGTACCTTTCGAAAACGTTGAGGAACCACCCCTTCGAAACCTTTATCTTAAACCTTTCAAAAGCACTAAATCCTTTTCATAAAATTAAAACTATCGAAAGCATTTGGGTTCAAGTAAAACATATGGAACAATCTTTCGAAACCATTTGAAATCTTTCCTTTCGAGACCATTTAGGTTTAACTTTCTATAGAACAAAAGGGTCATCACATTATTTTATTTAATTTAACTAATTAAATATCCTAAATATTGTTACTAAAAATTAGGGTCATTACATCAGCCCAAGTCATAGTCTCTACATTGACTCCGACCATAACATGTTCCACTAGTGTGCTGCTAATTGCAACTGTCTAGAAGCAAGCCTTCTATTTTGCTTATCATTAAGCCTCAAATCAGTAAAGATCCTCTCCCAACGAAGTAACCAATTCTCCATTTCAATTGCGTATTCAGTCCCGATAAACGGTTTTCCTCCCAGCCTGGCATAATTTCTACTCACTACAACACGGTTATTAACCACTGGAGTTTCCTGATTTCCTCCTTCTGCATTTCCTCCAACAAATCTAGTAGTAACTTCCACTTGCATCATGTTGACAAAGAACTAGTACATAGTCCCCATATCAACTTGCGTTATTCCAAGACCCATATGAGCAGCTTGTGCCTGACCTCGATTCCTCCTAGTGTTTGGTCTGGCATTTTCATTGGTTATGGTGCTTTCCCCACCAAGGTTAACTCCTCCACTTCTAGTATCCATATCTTACGTTTGTAAAATCTAAATTCGAGCCTTCATAAGATATATAAGAATAGCCTAAGAGAGATGATAGAATAGAGATAAAGCATATACTTATTTATAGCAAATACAAGCACGTTACTATAGCGTTATCCCACATCTCAATCTTCTCTCAAATTCCTTAGGATTATGTTTCCAAAATCATTTCAAGTTTGAAATTTCTTTTAATTTTTCCATAAACCTATGCTCTGATACCCAGTTGTTACATCCCCTATCTTGAGGCCCAAAGCTAAGCGCTACAGATGATGTAGTCATCCATAGTATTAACTTTGAGTGACAAAATACAGTAATATTAATGGTATCCATAATACCAGAGGCATGTGAATATGAAATAAAATCAACATAGATTTAAAACAACTTTTACGATTGCATTTCAAATCAATATTTCATATTCAGATACATAATCCCAAAATGATTCCCAGGTTTTGATCAAATATAATTATTATAAAATACGTTAAGAGCGACATATAAAGATGCCTTTGGATGATCAAAGTGCTAAATAGACATATCAGTCTAAATACATCACGGTGGAAATAAAATTAAATAGCTCCTAAATATAGCTAGCATTGCCTCCTGCACGTTCGAAAGCTTATTCATCCAATCTACTAAACCTGTAAAACCTTAACTCCCAATCTACTCAAATCATATTATGAGCACCCGAGAGTTTAGGAGAAAACATAAACTTTGAACCAGACATAAAGCCTGATGTGAATAATACTATACATCTCGGTTATTTGATATTAAGTGAGACCAGGCTGCTTAGCGGAACGGTTTTCCCCTCACTAATATCCCTTTTAAAACATATCTTTTCAAATCAAAATCCTACAATCAAGCGGATTAAAGCAATAATAGCAATATCATATATGCATACAAATCAGGTAAACAATAGACTATCTGCCCTAACAATATAGTTTTATTTGGCTAACTACTAACCTTTGGCTGAATCAGGCCTACTAGACAAAATAAATAATCTAACTTCTGTTAGAAACACTTCTGGACAGTTTGTATCTAACTTACTTTTCCCAGGGTCAACTGATTCTATTGGCTTTGCGGGCTCACCAAAAACCTACCCTTACTCTGTATGTTCCTATTTATGTGTAACATCATTTTGGTCTTACCTGTGGTCAAACCCTACGCAGTGGAATTTTGGACTTACATTAGCTAGGGGCTACTAGCTAAAGTATAGGATGCGACCCTATACAAGCCCCATATGGTATTCTAATATCTAAGTTATTTACTTATGGTCAACTACCCTTCAAATTTTCGTCGAAAACCTTTCAAATTGATTTAACCCTTTAAACCATACTTAAACAAAGAAAATATACTTTTGCTTTACACAAATCTCTTTGCCATGATATATACATTACACAAAACATTGTTGATGAAAACATTAGAAACCTTTGTTTAAAAGCTTTAAACAATCTCTTTCGAAACCTTTGAAAGTACCTCTTTCGAAACCAATGAACTACTTTATTTTGAACTCTGGGTCGAAAGGCCAAAACATACCTTTCAAAACCTTTATAATAACCTTTCAAAAATCATTGAAGGCATCCCTTCTAAAGTTTTATAAACTTTAGACATCCTCTTTTCAAAACATATTAAGCTTCTCTTTCTAAAACATTGGAAACCTTCCATTCATTTACTAAAGGTAAACCTTTCGAAAAATTAGGGAATCACCCTATCGAAACCTTTATCATATACCTTTCGAAAAAACTAGGGACATCCCTTTCGAAACCTTCATTAGATGCCTTTCGAAAGTAATAAAGTCCTTTACTTAAAACAAACCTTTCAAAAACATTGGATTCAAGTAATAGTTTGTGGAACATAAAAACCATTTCAAACATTCCTGTTAGTCCCTGAGAAGATGGTTTTGATGACAAAACCGTAGAATAAGATTATAAAATATAAATACTAACATTATAGTTTAGATATATATGTATATGCAGGATTTAACCATGCAGGTACCAACAATGAAGACTGTACAGTATAGAGATTCAAGATATCATGTGACGACCCAGAATTTTTAAGCCTTTAAAATCGAAATATTTAATTAATTTTAATATTTAAAGGTTAATTTTTTTTCTAACTTGAATTCAAAATCTCACTATTTATTTGATAATTAAATTATTGAATTAAATAATTTGAAGTTGAGTAAAATGTTGAATCTAGAATTTTAAGCCTATTAAAAATACTTTAAAAGCTTATAAAATTTATATTGATAATACTGAAGAGAATAGAAGTGATGAAACCAAATTTAAAAATGGTTTGTCAGGTTTTGAAATGTATATCGTTTAAATTGAATTTAAAAATAGCTTCCGAGGCGCAGTCTCGGAATTCAACGAAACCAATTCCATTGGATCCGTAATATTGTATTATTATCAGATTTCAATTTTCGTATTATTTGGAGTTGTTGTATGAGCGTACGACATATAAACGCGCTTAAATCTATATCGAAAATTAAATACTTTAATTCGATTCAAAAAGCTATCTTCTCCATACGATCGAATTTGGACCCGAAACCTTTTCCATTGCGTTCGAGATAGGGATATAGCATTAGGAACGCCTAGCGGCACGTCTCAATAGGAGTTCAAGTTTTTTTAGGTTGCTTTTATCGGATCGTTTGGAATCAAAATAAAAATATTACTTAATAAACATACCACAGCCGCAATTATTTCACATCTGCCTTCTTTTCGTCAGCTTCGAGCCACCCTAGCATCTGTTTCCGTCACCCTAGTTGTCTCCCCCTCTTCGTTAAATCACGCTAACGTCTCATCATGTTCCCCTTCATCCCCGTTTTATAAACCTATGTTATCAAAGCCTTACAGAAGAAAAACAAAATCAGTTGCTTAAGAAATCATGGCCGAGCAAACCAATCTCTCCTTTTATTTAAACGATTCCTGCAAAATTTCTTTTCCTCCATCTACTCAATCGAGGCTTCCTTCTTTCCTCTCTACACTGGTTTCGAACGCAAATTAAAAAAAAGGCGAACGATAAAGTCGGGCGGACGATTCCGATCGAGGCCGAGCTCGTTCCTTTTCGTGGTGATTCAAAACAAATCGAAGAGCACTCCTCGTAGTCAATTGATTTCGCGAGGGCTAGGGTTTTGTGGCGTTCGCTGGTGGGGTGTGAGCAGATATGCTGGGTGGCGCGACAGTTGTTGGGGATCGAGGCGAAGTCATGGAACCTAGGGTTCGACGCAGCAGGGGTCGCGTGTTTGAGGGCGGCGGCTTCGTCGTTTCCATATCAGGCATGGAGGAAAGCAGCGGCAAGCGAGCAACGAGGATTTCGAGTGAGTAGCAGGCAGCGTCTCAGGACAGTCACGACGTTTCTAGGGTTTGCCTGAAGCTCGCGTTCGATAATGAGGCATTTTTTTTATAATTAGTTAATTTATTTAATCTATATGTTTATGTATATACATATAAAAATATTTTTTTTACAGTAAGATTTATAAAGAAATTCTGTTTTGTTTTGAATATATTAAGAAAAAAATAATAACAGAGGGAATGTATTCATATAGATCAGAATATAAATATGTTGCGGTAGTATGTAAACCAATTTATTTATCTTTGTTTAAAGATTTATATAATTGTATGTAAACTGTAAAACAGAAGATAGTCTATATATGGATATGATTTAGAAGGTAGAAATTTAAATGGCAATATAGGTTATTTTTTTTAGTATATGAGTAGGTAGTTTTAAAAGAAAAAAATGAAATAGACAAATATATACACAGATATTTTAATTCACAAGTTATTTTAAAATAAATTATTAAGATGATTTATTTGTAAGTTAATCTGTTTAATTATTTTTGTAACTTAAACTGTAATTGTCTAGAAAATTAGTTAAACCAAATTATAAGTTAAAATCAAATATATAAACGATGATAAATTGTTTGCTAATTCAAATAGTAATAGATTGTGAATTGTTTTATACAAGGTCAAAATCGTGAAGAGAATAAGCAGGAATGGAAGTGGATTGCAAAATAAAATCAAAGGTGAGTTAATCTCACTCAGTTAAATTTAAATTTAAATGATTAAATTTAAATAATTGTTTGAATGGTTGAATTGATTGATGTGCTATAGTATGGTATTTGGCATTGGCATATTATATTGTGCTAACATCTGTGGATGCAGGGAAAACAGGTTGGAGGGATCCAACTGGACCCCTCAACATTTATTTAAATTATTTAATACCCTCTGTTGTGATCATTTGATATTCTATGACGAATTATATTGGAATATTGAATGTTATGGTTTGGTTGGATATAATTAGGTATGGTGAATTACCAAAAATACATCAAATGGATTTTTGAAAGATAATAAAAAAGTGAAATTGTAAGTAAAATAATTATGGCAATTTAAATAAATTTAAGAAATGAATGGAAAAGAAATAAAGTGACTTTAAAATTCTACTAAATAAATCTTGAGTATAGAAAGGGAAATTTTGAATAATCAGAAGATTAATGAATTTTAAACTTCAGTATTATTATTTTAAAAGAACAAAACATTTATTTAAATTTTAAGATTTAAATTATTGAAAGGAATAAAGAAGAAATTGGGAAGAAGCTGAAATTTGTATATTTCAGTTAAAAGATTTAAAATCAAATGGAAGATAATAACAATAATAATAAAATCAATAATTAATTAATTTTGGAAATGAACTGAGAAGTAAAGAAATTTATTTCAAATGGAATAAATTGGAAATCAATTTGGAAAATTGATTTAAGTGATTGAGATTGGAAATTTCTCTCTGAATAACCAAGTACGTTTTCAAAGTAAATTTTTAAATATAAATTAAAAGTTTAAAGTTGTTTTAAGAAGTATTTTTTGAAAAATTTATTATTTCTAAATATTTAAATTCTAAAAGTAAGTATTTCCTTTAATCTATTATAGGAGTAATTATTTAAAGAGTAATTTAGTATCTTGTTTTTAAAGTAAAAATTTAGTTTTATATTTTATTAAGTAAACTTATTTTCAAATATTCATATAGTATGTATTTTTAACAAATTATTGAAGTAGTCTTATCTTAAATATTTTAAAGTATATTTCAAAGTAAAGTGTTTTAAATTATTTTAATAATCTAGTTTTGTGCTTGGTGATTTCAGTGGAGATAGAAAATATTTGGGAAAGTTTATTTTGGGAAAAAGAAAGAATGGTTAGAAACTGTTTTTCAAAGGGTTTTTGAAAATGGAAAATATATCTTGTGAAGATATTTTGAAGTTAATAAATAATTTGGAAAATTATTTATTGTGTGATGGATGTTGTGAATATTAATTGATAGTTAAATAACTGACTATCAATATTGGACAAAATGCGTTGATCGTTTCGAAGAGACCGAGATCGAGATTTATTTCTCGAAAACCACTTCAATCCGGTTTGTACGTTTCATGTGAAACGAGTTTGGATTCGAAGATGGAGCAGTGAAGTGCAAGGGCTAGTCACTACTAATCCTGAGGATATTTCCAAAATGGATGTAGTAGGAATAGTGCCTTCGGTTCCGTTCGAACCCGGGACGGACTTATATGAATGAATGCTTGCGAAACATCGTTAGGTGGACGATGGGCATTCTAAAGGATATGTTCTATAAAGGTAACGCTTAGCCTCAAACCTCATCAAATGGGAATGACTAAAAATCAAGGGTTATGCAGCAAGGCTAGGTGGGTAGCACCCAAGCAGGGTGAGGTCATCCCTGCCTAGATGTCCCTTTTATTTCGGCTTAGTGGGAGGTTGCCGATCCCAACCGCGGGGTGATCTCACTCGGGATTATCCAGTAAGGGGTAGTCCCGGTCTTGTATTGCAGGGGAGCGGGCGCACTCCTCGGTACTGTGATCTAGGCCACGGACTATGACAGGTGGTACCCCAGTGCCTAGTCATTAGTTGGAAATCCATTCTCCCTACGAGCCTCGTACGAGTTTTGTTTGTATTACCCACTCTGTGGCTAGTAGCTGGAATTTAATAAATGTAACAATTTCGGCTATTTTATAAGTATTTGTATATAGACCCTATTATAATATCAGAGAATTTCTATAAAAATTGTTTTAGCTATCGTAAGGTAAAAACCCGACATGTTTATTTGTGGCGTGGTCTTATGAGATGCTTTTGTTTTCAAAAGAGTTTTGAAACTTTAATAATCAACTGGGTGTGATTTTCTCACGCTGGTATTCCAGACTGACTCGAGTATTATTTAACTGTAATGCTCGGGTCAGACCGAGTATTATAGGATACAGGATATGATGCTGTGGAACTCAGGAGACGAGCTGGATGACGATACATACTCTCGTACTTGTTTATTTATATATTCTGCTGTGTTGAGTTGCTATGTATCCATTTGTATGGTATTGATGTTGAGCTGTGATTGTTGTACTCTGATGATGTAATATATAAACGGAGATATTTGATTTTTGAGTAAACATTATTTATTGTCTATTATATTTTATCTCGCTGCGATGGTTAGATCCTGTTGTTGTTTCCTATTTTCTTCTCCTACCTCTACTTCTTTAACCCAAATGGTTCGTATTTCTGTACAACTTGAGTTGATTTAGGTAGAATAGTGTTGACTCAAGGGGCACGGATTTGCGGGCTGTTACATATCAAGATTGAAGACTCATAAGTATCAAGATTATCAAGAGTTCAAGATAAGTAATTTAATTAGGAATTATGTTAAAACTCTTATAAAAGCACTGGAATCTTAAAATCCAATTTATTCATGGAATGGAATCCACTTCGAGCCTGTTAAAGCGATGGAACCCTAAGTAGGATGGAACCTATGAAAAATCTAGTGGAACATTGTTTTGTATCCACTAACTTTTATTCAAAATGTTTTACAAAATTATATCTTGTTTTCAAAATGTCTTCAAAATCTTCCTTTTAAAGAATAAAATCATCTATCCTGGTTTTAATACTTTTAGCCTCAAAATAATCTTTTTTTCCAAAATCAAATTACTCTTGGTTTTAAACTATCTTTTAATAATAATATATTTAATTTTTAACATTTATACTTATATTTAAATATAAAATTATGGTAAAATTTTATATATACCAAAATATTATTCTCTATATTTACTTATCTATTTTAACTATAGTTAAGTATATTTATAAAGTTTAAAATAGTTAAATATAAGATAGAAGTTATTTTCAAAGAAAAAAAATCATCAAAATTTCCTTTGGCATGTCGACATCCTCAAGTCCCCATGTGGACATGGTAACGGTTGATTTCAAAATTTGATTTCAAAAGAAGTGTCTATTCATCATATCCCTTCACGAATGTACATGGCTATTATTCTACTATAAATAGATGCGGTTTTGGACGAATCTAAATATTTTTTTTGGTTTTCACTCTTCTTCTTCCACATTTATATACATTCTTACCATTACTCTGTCGAAATCAACATTGAATCTAACTAGATCATTTCTGGTTTGATTCTCTATCACTATCTCAACAAGATCTCGGTGCTATTCAGAGTTATAGACTTCTTTGTAATCAATTAAGTGAGAAAAGGTGTGATTGTAGCCTTGCAAATCAATCAAGTGAGAAAAGGTATGATTGTAGCCTTGGAAATCAATCAAACGAGAAAAGGTGTGATTGTAGCCTTGGAAATTAACTGGGTAAACTTGTTGCCCTTGAAATCAAGTATCTCTACCCAAAGGATTGTGAATCTAGATTGGAGTACCTCGTGGCCTTGAAATCAAGGGTGTAATTGTACAATTGAGTTTGAAAGGAAATCCTTACTTGTGTACGGGGCTAGATGTAGGGTAACTCCGAACCAGTATAAAATCCGGTGTGTTCTTTCCTTTATTTCTTTTGCTTTATTTCTGCATCTGTGTTTGATTCCGTGATCATATCTGTGTCTGAATATTGCATAAATTTGTGTTCAAATTAACAAAACTCAAAAAGATTTAGTAATTCCTTTAAACAATATTCACCTCCCTCTAGCGTTAATACTAGCCTTAAGATCTATATTCCGCATTTCTCACAATTGGTATCAGAGCAAGTTTTTCAAAGTTTTCATAATCTGAATTTTGAATTTTTTTCAAAATGGCTACCAACACTGGTACTGTTAACACTAATAACACTGGTTCTATTGTCCATGTCACTAGTTCATTTATAGAAGGTCAGTCTACTGTCAGACCACCACTTTTTAATGGCAGTAACTATGCGTATTGGGCATTTAGGATGAAAATATATTTACAATCTATAGGATTAGACACTTCGAATGTCACTCGGACTAAATATTCTAAACCCAAAACTGATTTTTCACAGTGGACTGCTGGGCAAAAGACTGCTGCACAAAATAACTCTAAAGCTATGAATATTCTGTTTTATTCACTTGATAGAAAAATCAAAAAGACATGAGACAGTCCAAAAAGCCCTTGATTAGGATCAAATTTTTAAGCTTACTTGGATCGTACTTTGGATACTCGTATAACCATCAAAGATTGTTGAAGTGACTAATTCCTGGAAATAGTAAGCATTGAGGAAATAAATTTTTATCTCCGATAAAAATTAAAATTGAGGAACCATTTCACATAGTACTTTTTTTTGATCGAAAAATCAATCTACGATTCACTTTCAAGATGCCTTGATGGTGAAATGGTAGACACGCGAGACTGAAAATCTCATGCTAAATAGCTATTTTTTGTGAAATTTATTGATTGGATTTCAATCCAATAAGATAAGAAAATATCAGAAATCTTATAAAATCCTTCCTTCGGCTCTAAGTTGTTCAGGAATAGTGGGATTTAATAGAGTGTTAGTGTAACGACCCAGAATTTGACCGCTTTAAAATATATTATTTAGAGTGATTTTAAATATAAAAGGTTTATGATTTAAATAATATTCGATAGGATTTGGAAGTAGAAACAAACATAAAAATAGTAACATTTGCCTATATTGACAAAATGCTGATTTCAGAAAAGTATGTTTCAATGGTTAAATAAATTATTTTAATTTATTTATGAGTGTCTATATTTTTAAATAGCATTATACGAATTTATTTTTAAATTTGATTTACATAAATAAATAGTTAATTAAAACGTTAAAATGTGAGCATAAAATATTTTGTCGAAAATCAACGTTTTGTCGTTTAAAAGTTGTCGCAACATCGCCGCACCTTTATTTTCTTATATAGGAACATATATTCAAATAGTGCAAGTATTAATTAGTTCACTAAACATGTTTACTTTTACTAAATAAAATTAGAAAACTTTTAGAAGTCATTAGTAAAAATAAGAATTAACAAAAGTAAGAAAAAGCAAACATCAAATCACATCAAATCAAAGCCAACATAATTATGATATTCTTTTCTTAATCTTTAAGTGACTAGGATATAAAGTAAGTATGTGAAATATGTTGTTAAGTATTGAAAAAGTTGAGATTGCTTTTGGTTGAAGTAAGGTTAGTTTGGTAATTTGGTAAGAGGTTATTTTGGTAAATTACCACTTTCTTTTCTTTTCTATAAATATCCACCTCCTTCTTCTCTTTCGTTCACATTTTTCTTCTTCTTCTTCTTTTCTCAAATTTCTTCATCTTCTTCCTTCTCTCTTTAATGGCTTCCAAGTCATATAAAAAAATTAGAAAGAAATAATGTCAAAATATTTATAAAACATTCAAAGAAATCAATGTCCATTCTCTTCAAATCAAATTACTTTTTTTCACATTTTACCTCCTCTTCTCTCGGCCATAACTTCTTCAAAACCAAATCAAACTGTAAATTTTATTTTTAAATCATGTATTTTTTCAGTGGCTACAACTTTCATGTTTACCACTTTATCTCTTTCTAAAGTTAACTATGTCAAAAATACACTTCTTTCCAATGCATTTTCTAGCCCAGTTTTTAAGACAGAGAATATGCCATTTTGTTTTAATCATAACTTGATCATAACCGATCCAAATTTAGAAATTCTTTTTCTAAAACCATATAAAATTTCAGTGGCTACAACTTTTTTATTGATCACTTTTCCAGTTTTGAGGTTTCGCTACACCTGAAACACAATTCTTTGAAGTGCATTTTCGGGCATCATTTTTGTCAATCCGACACCTATTCTTCATTCTGTCATATCTCCCTCAAACAACTTGGATTCAAATGATTCCTTTTTTCAAATTCAATAGAAAAGAATTTTCAGTAACTTTTTAGTTAATAAGTTTTTCAAATTTTGAGAGTAAAAGAGTCAAAAAACAAGAGAGAATATGACCTATTTTTTGGGTCTAATTTTGAGAATTCAAGTTCAAAGCTCCACCACTTCTTCTTTATACTTTCGGTCAACTTCCATCTCAAGCCTTGGCCAAGCACTAGGAAGGAGGAATTCGAGCTTATATTCATTTGGTTTCGAAGCATGGAAGGTAGTATGCGTTAGATCTTAAGTTCCTTGCCTTAAAGTTTGACGGAGTGGAATACAAAGTAAGTTATTTCTTATTTTATGTTCATTAAAACCATTGCTATGTTGAGAGAACTTTAAGTGTTAAGTTGTTTGAAAACCCTTGTTAAATGCTTGTTTACTTTGTTTCCTAGAACAATGGTTTGATTTCCTTTCTTGATATTATGTTTGGATGATTAATTAAGTAATTTAAAATTTAGAAGTTAAATATTGAATAGGGTATGCGGAAACAACTAGTACATGTGTTTCGTCTATGAGATCCAAGGAGACTTGGGCGAAGGACGAAACATGTCGAAGGGAAAGCCCGGATGCTCCAAAATAAATATCAAACCGTTGAAGTGTTATAAATATTTGATAGAATGAAGCATTGTTTATCATTTATTATTGCGCTTATTTCATTGATTGATTGTTTGAATTAGGCTCGACCAGTTTATGAGCAATGATTATTATTTATTGGTTATTGACTTTGCTCGACCAATTTATGAGCAATTAGTTATCCATATGCATGGGCTAGGTAGAAAATAATTGTAGGCTAACACCTTTGATTTATTTCACAATTTGACTATAAGGTGTTTAGCGGTAATATTTGGTTCACTTCAATTTAATGAATTGTTTTGAAAATTGGTTTTCAAATGGAATTGTTACGAAAAGTTTTCCCTTTAAAAGAAATCGAAATACTTGGTAATGAATATTTTGAAGTTATATTATATAAAAGTGATTTATATAATGAATGGTTTTATAAAAATGTTTTATAAAACGGAAATAATTTCAAGGACTAAACCCGATAGTTTTAAGATGATTTGTGAACAGATTTGGGAAATGAAAATTATCATAGATTTGAAAGTACTTGTGAGTATTAGTGTGAAATGATTTATCGCTTCGGGATATAAAATGATTTGTTATGTTACCAATGATTCGGGTAACCCGTAACTAAAACGTGGGCATGTATTTTTGGTATAGTCCGCTCTTAGAATAGAGGGATATACTTATTTATCGATTGTATTAAGGCTGGGACCCAGTTGCCTTGTTATTGGAAGAAACCTCCCGATCTGGTTGCATGTGGTTTGATATGTCTTATTACAGTATTTGGGATTTCCAAATAAACTTTTCAAAAGAGATTTGATTTGAGATCCCGAAGTAAAGTATAATTTGAATATAAAGGATATATATTTCAAAAGTTTTGAAATAAGAATTCGAGAATAAAGTCCAGAGAGATAATTTCCGTAAAGGTGATTAGATTTGAAAATCTAAATTTAAAGATTAGGCGTAAGTGGGTAGTTTTGCGAATTGCATATTTATTTGTTGCATCGTAGGCTCCTTGAGTCCTATTTGTGGTATAAGAACTACGTTGGCTTGATCCTGTATCTAATTGGATACCCAATTACATAGGGGTACGTAGACAGTCACAAGTGGTAGTGATGCAGCCCCTAAAATGATATAACATTTTCATGTTTATCTGTTAATGGTTGTTGTTTATCTCGTGTTATTGTATTTTTCCTGCTTGCTATTTTATTCCGCATTTGACATGTTTATTGAATTAGTAGGAATGGATATTGCTGTCTCTCTTATTAGAGTTGTGCAGCGTTAGATTTATTTGTATTTGGTTTGTATATAAGCACACCTGGTAGATTAAATTGATTACTCTGATAACTTGTAAAAATTGAAATTCTATCCCATACATTTAATATTGTTGAATATTTATCAAATATGGTATATTAAGTTGGTAGTTTTCATTAGTAATTTTAGAACAGATGGATTTTTCGACAATTTTAACTGGTTCGGAAATCCGAGTCATGACACGTGGTATCAGCGCTTAGGTTAGGTGCCTAAGTAAAATTCATCTAGGGCTAGTACATCAACCTAGGAATTTTAAAAATGAAACTACCTTAATTTGATAAGTAAAATGGATATGATAAGGCACCGTACCTCAGACCGGGATTGTAGGTGATATTACTATTTTTGGTGTGCATAACTTTCGTTAATTGTTGTTTTTTCGTTATATTTTTTTATCCTTGTAATTTCGAGGACGAAATTCTTTTAAGTAGGGGAGAATGTAACGATCTAGAATTTGACCGCTTTAAATTATAGTATTTAGAGTGATTTTAAATATAAAATATAAAAGATTTTATGATTTAAATAATATTTTATAGGATTTGAAAGTAGAAACAAACATAAACATAGTAACATTTTCCTATATCGACAAAAGTGACAAAATGCTGATTTCAGAAAAGTATGTTTCAATGGTTAGATAAATTATTTTAATTTATCTATGAGTATCTATATTATTAAATATCATTATAAAAATTTATTTTTAAATTTGGTTTACATAAATAAATAGTTTAACTAAAAAGTTAAAATGTAACCGTAAACATTTTGTCGAAAATCAACGTTTTGTCGTTTAAAAGTTGTCGCAACATCGCCGCACCTTTGTTTTCTTATATAAGAAAATATATTCAAATAGTGCAAGTATTAATTAATTCACTAAACATGTTTACTTTTATTAAATAAAATTAGAAAACTTCTAGAAGTCATTAGTAAAAGTAAGTAAGAATTAACAAAAGTAAGAAAAAGTAAACATCAAATCACATCAAATCAAAGCCAACATATTTATGATATTCTTTTCTTAATCTTTAAGTGACTAGGACATAAAGTAAGGATGTGAAGGATGATGTTAAGTATTGAAAAAATTGAGATGTTTTAGGTTGAAGTAAGGTTAGTTTGGTAATTTGGTAAGAGGTTATTTTGCTAAGTTACCACTTTCTTTCTTTTTCTATAAATATCCACCTCCTTCTTCACTTTCATTCACATTTTTCTTCTTCTTCTTTTCTCAAACTTCTTCATCTTCTTCCTCTTCTCTTTAATGGCTTGTCATATAAAAAAATTAGAAAGAAATAATGTCAAAATATTTATAAAATATTCAAAAGAAATCAATGTCCATTCTCTTCAAATCAAACTCCTTTTTTCCATATTTTACCTCTTCTTTTCTCGGCCATAAATTCTTCAAAACCAAATCAAATTGTAAATTTAATTTTTTTGAAATCATGTATTTTTCCAACAGCTACAACTTTCATGTTGACCACTTTATCTCTTTCTAAAGTTAACTATATCAAAAATACACTTCTTTCCAGTGCATTTTCTGGCCCAGTTTTTAAGCCAGAGAATAGGCCATTTGTTTTAATCATAACTTGATCATAACCGATCCAAATTTAGAAATTCTTTTTTGAAAACCATATGAAATTTTAGTGGTTACAACTTTTATGTTGATCACTTTTTCCAGTTTTGAGGTTTGCTATACCTGAAACTCAATTCTTTGAAGTGCATTTTCGGGCTTCATTTTTGTCAATCCGACACCTATTCTTTATTCTGTCATATCTCCCTCAAATCAACTTGGATTCAAATGATTCCTTTTTTTAAATTTAATAGAAAGAATTTTCAATAACTTTTCAGTTAATAACTTTTTCAATTTTTGAAAGTAAAAGAGTCAAAAACAAGAGAGAATATGAACTATTTTTCGTGTCTAATTTTGAGAATTCAAGTTCGAAGCTCCACCACTTCTTCTTTATACTTTCGGCCAACTTCCATCTCAACCCTTGGCCAAGCACTAGGAAAGAGAAATTCAAGCTTATATTCATTTGGTTCCGAAGCATGGTAGGAAGAATGCGTTAGATCTTAAGTTCCTTGCCTTAAAGTTTGACGGAGTGGAATACAAAGTAAGTTACTTTTTATTTTATGTTCATTAAAACCATTTCTATGTTGAGAGAACTTTAAGTGTTAAGTTGTTTGAAAACCCTTGTTAAATGCTTGTTTACTTTGTTTCCTAGAACAATGGTTTGATTTCCTTGCTTGATATTATGTTTGGATGATTAGTTAAGTAATTTAAAATTTAGAAGTTAAATATTGAATGGGGTATGCGGAAACAACTAGCACATGTGTTTCGTCTGTGAGAACCAAGGAGACTTGGGCGAGGGACGAAACATGTCGAAGGGAAAGCCCGGATGCTCCAAAATATATATCAAACCGTTACAGTGTTATAAATATTTGATAGAATGAAGCTTTGTTTATCATTTATTATCGCGTTTATTTCATTGATTAATTGTTTGAATTAGGCTCGACCAGTTTATGAGCAATGATTATTATTTATTGATTACTGACTTTTCTCGACCAGTTTATGAGCAATTAATTATCCATATGCATGGGCTGGGTAGAAAATAATTGTAGACTAACACCTTGTGATTTATTTCACAATTTGACAATAAGGTATTTAGCGACTTCAATTTAATGAATAGTTTTGAAAATTGGTTTTCAAATGGAATTGTTATGAAAGGTTTTCCCTTTAAAAGAAAAAGAAATATTTGGTAATGAATATTTTGAAGTTATATTATATAAAAGTGATTTATATAATGAATGGTTTTATAAAAGTGTTTTGTAAAACGGAAAGAATTTCGAGGACTAAACCCGATAGTTTTAAAATGATTTTTGAGCAGATTTGGGAAATGAAAATTATTATAGATTTGAAAGTACTTGTGAGTATTAGTGTGAAATGATTTATCGCTTCGGGATATAAAATGATTTGTTATGTTACCAATGATTCGAGTAACCCATAACTAAAAAGGTGGGCATGTGTTTTTGGTATAGTCTGCTCTTAGAATAGAGGGATATACTTATTTATCGATTGTATTAAGGCTGGGACCTAGTTGCCTTGTTATTGGAAGAAACCTCCCGATCTGGTTGCATATGGTTTGATATGTTTTATTACAATATTTGGGATTTCCAAATAAACTTTTCAAAAGTGATTTGAGTTAAGATCCCAAAGTAAAGTATAATTTGAATATAAAGGATATATATTTCAAAAGTTTTGAAATAAGAATTCGAGAATAAAGTCCAGAGAGATAATTTCCGTAAAGGTGATTAGATTTGAAAATCTAAATTTAAAGATTAGGCCTAAGTGGGTAGTTTTGGAAATTGCATATTTGTTTGTTGCATCGTAGGCTCCATGAGTCCTATTTGCGGTAGGAGAACTACGTTGGTTTGGTCCTGTATCTAATTGGGTACCCAATTAGATAGGGGTACATAGGTAGTCACAAGTGGTAGTGATGTACCCTCTAAAATGATAAAATATTTTCATGTTTATCTGTTAATGGTTGTTGTTTATCTCGTGTTATTGTATTTTTCCTGCTTGCTATTTTATTCCGCATTTGACATGTTTATTGAGTTAGTAGGAATGGCTATTGCTGTCTCTCTTATTAGAGTTGTGCAACGTTAGATTTGTTTATATTTGGTTTGTATATAAGCACACCTAGTAGATTAAATTGATTACTCTGATAACTTGTAAAAATTGAAATTTTATCCCATATATTTAATACTGTTAAATATTTGTCAAATATGGTGTATTAAGTTGGTAGTTTTCATTACAAGTTTTAGAACGGACGGATATTTTGGCAATTTTAACTGGTTCGAAAATCCGGGTCGTGACAGTTAGTTTGTAAGTTTGCATATGAAATCTGGAAAACTTTGCAAGTTACTCACGAAGGAACAAGCAATGTTAAACAGACCAAAATTTCCATGCTCACAAACCAGTTTCAATTGTTTAAAATGAATTCTAATGAATCTATTTCAGATATGTATATTAGATTTCAGAACATTATGAATTCTCTAATATCCTTGGGAAAGGAATTTTCGAAGAAGATCATGTCAGAAAAATATTAAATTATCTTACTCCAGAATGGGATCAAAACACACTTGTGATTGAAGAGGCAAATGACATCAGTACTTTAAAGATAGAAGAATTAATTGGAAATCTAATACCATTTGAAGTCCAAATGATTGAGAGAAGATAAAGAAAAGCATCTGAAAAGAAATCAATGGCGTTCAATGCACGGACCGATGGATCAGACTCAAACAGCGAAAATAATAAAGAGATAGCCCTTATGACCAAGAATTTTCGAAAATTCCTGAAATACAGAAAGATGAACAATCTCAAGAGAAACAACTATAAGAAATCTGAAATCAAAATGTAGTGCTAAACAATATCAAATGTTTCAACTCTGACGAATCAGGCCATAGCAAAAGAGACTGTCCGCATCCTAATGCGCAAAATATTCCTATAAACAATGATTCCGTAAAGAAACGAAAACGTGCATTTACTGCTACTCCAGATGATTCAGACTCGTCGTCAAGCGATGATGATCAGAAGACAGATAATTCAAATATGTGTTTCACTATAGTTCACGACTCCGACGAATTCAAAGAAACGGACTCAGAAAAAGGTACACATTTACAATACAATTGGTTGAAATTGCATGCTTAGAATTGGATGCTTGATTGATTGATTTTGAATTGGTGTATTGTTTGAATTTTAAAATTTTTATTTTTTACTATTATTTTATTATTATTTTTATTATTGTTTTTAATAGTATCATAATATTTTATGGAATATACTATAATTCTGGTAATATTCCACATATATATAGACATTAAAAATAATAAATATATATATATATATGTATGTATATATATAATATAACACTTAAGAAAAATAATCATGGAAATTCAAAGGAACATGTCGACATAGTCCCTACCATGATGTCGGCATGGGTACAGAATTTGAAATTCAAAATTTGAATTCAAATGGTTGAATTTCCCTCCACCTTTTCACTTCATTCAATTCTCTGAAAGCTAACTTTTGACCAGAGAATATGTCCTTTGAGAATCTATTTATTCACTATCTTTTATCACATCTTTTCACTTTCATTTTCAAATTCAAACTCTCTCTTCAAAACTTCAAGCTCTCTACTCTCTACTCTAATGACTTCTTCAAGCAACCCCTCCACAACGAGAATTTTCAGAAAGATAAAAGAGCTACTTTTCAATGATCCGGAAGCCATAAAAGCATACATCAACTATGTTAACTATGTAAAAGTCCATCCTAGAAAGTTTTCTTTATTTCACAATTTTTATTCTTATGAAAGTGATTCTCTTTTTGCAAACAATCAAGTTCTTAGTCTTATTGTTGCTTCTCAAAATGATTTTGTTTGTTATCCAAATCTTGTTAAAAAAATTTATGCAAATCTTAATCGTGGATTTTATGATGGAAATGATGAAAAATTTGAAGTAGTGTCTAAGGCGCTAGAATCGTTTTAAATTATGATCTTTTGGGTACCATTCTCAATTGAAAATGCATGGGAATGGATCTTTCTAGTTTTAATATCGATGAAAATGATCGTGAGATATTTCATCACATTTTCGAAGGAAATGATGATTTTGAATTCAAAAATCAAAACTTTTGACCAAAATCTAGAATTATTAATCTTCTTTTGCAACATACTTTGACCCCAAGATTGGGGAATTTTAACAATCCTACCTCAAAAGTTTGCAAAGCACTTTTTGTTATTTTTGAAAATTATGATATTAATTGGACGCAAGTTATTTTGGATGAACTTCGTCCCAAAAATCTTGAAATGGGAAAAAATACTTTGTATCATGGAATCTATCTCACTCGGATTTTTAACTACTTTGGATTAGATTTCAAAGGAGAAGAATTTGTTTCTAGAAAGGTTTTCAATCACTCAAATATTTCTCTTATGAAAATTCCATTTGTTTTTCAACCATATGAGACTCTTGCCGAAAAGGAAGAGTGTTTAGCTCATGAGGAGATGGAAGAGGAGGAAGAGGAAGAAGAAGGGGATGAAATGAAAATAGAAGAAGAAGAAGGTGAAACCTCTTTGGAAAGCATTGACTATCCACCTAATCCAACCAACAAAACCCTTCTCAAAAATCAAAAGACCATTGTCGAGAATCAACGGATTCTTAAATGGTCCATTAGTAAGAAATTGGATAAAATTTCATCCAAGATGAACAAATTTATCTCCAAAGTCAGCAAAAAGCTTGGATTATCTTCATCGTCATCATCCTCTAACTAGTTCTATCTTTTCATTTCACGTTGTATTAGCTTATTTTGTTTTGATTTGAATGTTCATGTAGTTCTTTATGATTAATCATTGTATCATTCTATTATACAATGAAATTGAATTTCTTTTCTGTTATCTAGCTTATCTTATCTCCAGAATAAATGTTAGTATATTATATAAATATTATATATACACAATTATTCACAAAATCAAAATAAGTCATCAAAATTCACTGAACCATGTCGACATTCCCCCTTGACCATGTCGACATGTACTGGTCAGAAATGACACTACATTTTAAATTTGAAATTTGAATAACTACCTTATATCTATTCATTTCAAACGAATTTCTACACCTATAAATACCTATTTCTTCCAGAATTATTCACTTAATATTATTCCTTATCTACTTTGTCTCTCATTCTTCTCACAAACTCAAATATGGCCAATCCAATTCATAATTTAACCGAGAATCTTAAAGAAACTCTTAATTCTTTCAAGAATATTCTTTCGTTCATTCTTTGTAACCAGCGACACTTAGAGTCGAGTCAAATGCAGATGATCAGGGAGCATGAAAAGCATTTCGATGCGATACGATGGATGATTTCCTCCCTGCACAAAGATGATAATGAAGCACATCCTCCTGTCTCTCTCACCAATGATAATGAAAGTTGGGATGCCATTAAAGTAGGCCCTATATTTGGATAAGAAGGATGGGTGGAAGTTTCTCGTAATGTTTGATTTTATTTGATTGCTTTGTTTGATTTGAATTATTTCCTTGGATTGATTTGACTTGACTTGGTTTGGTTTGGTTTGGTTTGGTTTGGATTGATATTTGGTGTGCAAAATATGTATAAATATGCATTGATATTTATATGACATTTGATTAATTATCATGTCTATCAGTATCATTATCTCTTAATCTATCTATTATATACTCAATTGTATGGTTTATTAATGCAAGTACTTTAGTACAAGAATGAGGGGGAGTTATATAGTTTGGAGTTGTATAGTTTTATGGTTTTAGGATAGTTTTTGTTGATGACAAAGGGGGAGAAATATAAAATAGGATAGTTAGGCATAGATTAAGGGGGAGTTATTAGTATTAGGGGGAGTTATTAGGATAGAAGTAATATTTTATAAACAAAGGTTGTCATCATCAAAAATGATGAGATTGTTAGTCCCTGAGAAGATGGTTTTGATGACAACAATCTTAGAATAAGATTATAAAATATAAATGCTAACATTATAGTTTAGATATATATGTATATGCAGGATTTAACCATGCAGGTACCAAGAATGAAGACTGTACAATATATAGATTCAAGATATCAAGATTGAAGACTCATAAGTATCCATATTATCAAGAGTTCAAGATAAGTAATTTAATTAGGAATTTTGTTAAAACTCCTAGAAAATCACTGGCATCTTAAAATCCAATTTATTCATGAAATGGAATCTACTTCGAGCCCTTTAAAGGGATGGAGCCCTAAGTAGGATGGAACCTACGCAAAATCTAGTGGGACATTGTTTTGTATCCACTAACTTTTATTCAAAATGTTTTACAAAATTATATCTTGTTTTCAAAATGTTTTCAAAATCTTCCTTTTAAAGAATAAAAAACTCTATCCTAGTTTTAATACTTTTAGCCTCAAAATAATATTTATTTCCAAAATCAAATTGCTCTTACTTTTAAACTATCTTTTAATAATAATATATTTAAGTTTTAATATTTATACTTATATTTAATTATAAAATTATGGTAAAATTTGTATATACCAAAATATTATCCTCTATAATTACTTATGTATTTTAACTATAGTTGAGTATATTTATAAAGTTTAAAATAGTTTTAATATAAGATAGAAGTTATTTTCAAAGAAAAAAAATCACCGAAATTTCCTTTGGCATGTCAACATCCTCAAGTACCCTTGACATGGTAGTAGTTGATTTCAAAATTTGAATTTCAAAAGAAGTGTCTATTCGTCATATCCCTTCATGAATGGACATGGCTATTGTTCTACTATAAATAGGGGTGATTTTGAATGAATTTAAATATATATTTTTCTGGTTTTCACTCCTCTTTTTCTTCCACATTTCTTTATACACATTCTTACCATTACTCTACCGAAATCAACATTCAATCTAACTAGATCATTTCTGGTTTGATTCTCTATCACTATCTCAACAAGATCTCTGTGCTATTCAGAGTTATAGACTTCTTTGTAATCAATTAGGTGAGAAAAGGTGTGATTGTAGCCTTGGAAATCAATCAAATGAGAAAAGGTGTGATTGTAGCCTTGGAAATCAATCAAGCGAGAAAAGGTGTGATTGTAGCCTTGGAAATCAATTGGGTGAACTTGTAGCCCCTGAAATCAAGTATCTCTACCCAGAGGATTGTTAATCTGGAGTGATGTACCTCGTGGCCGTGAAATCGAGGGTGTAATTGTACAATTGCTTTTGAAAGGAAATCCATACTTGTGTATGGCACTGGATGTAGGATAACTCTGAACCAGTATGAAATCTGGTGTGTTCTTTCCTTTATTGCTTTTACTTTATTTCTGCATATGTGTTTGATTCTGTGATCATATCTGTGTTTGAATATTGCATACATTTGTGTTTAAATTAACAAAAACTCAAAAAGATTTAGTAATTCCTTTAAACACTATTCACCCCCTCTAGTGTTAATCATAGCCTTAAGTTCCGTATTTCGCATTTCTCATAATTCCCTTCGAAACCTTCAGGTTTATCTTTCAATATAATAAAGGGTCTTAAAAGAACTAGGTTTAAAGCACTCTTTCGAAAGAAATTTCCTAAGTAAAAGAAAGTGGAGGGTTACGACACTAACCCTTTCGAAAGCATCGAGAAGCGACTTCTTATTTAAAAGAGAAAGCACCCTTTCAAAACCAATGTTTAAAGGCAAAAGCGGCCTCAACTAGGTCAAAAGGTAGAATACGACAATGAGTGTTTCGACCCTATCGAAAGCATGTTTATAACAAAAAGGTGGTAACCTATGTCGAAAGGTATATTAAAACCCTTTCGAAACGATTCTTTTGAAAGCAAAGAAAGCGACATATTTTTTGAAAGCAAAATAAGGTTTCGACCCCTTCAAAAGCACATTTCGACCCTATACCTTTCACCAATATCCAATCCACTACGTACCAAGGCATTGATACCATGTATATTGGTTTTGACTATGATAGAGGTGGTAGTATTAAGTCGAAAGGTAGTTGCCGAGTGTGGCAAAATAACACACCTTAACAAAAACTGACTTTTTACTTTATAAAGTAATATTTTTCCAACGAACTTACCTATTTGTCATCATATAATTGGTTGCCAATTTCTTTTCTAAAAGTGCGGCCGAATTCGGTATTTAATAATTTGAAACATTTAGCAAATTACCCATTCTCCTTTTATAAACATATAAAATATTTAAGTCCCATAGCTTAAATAATTTTATATACTTAATAAAACATTTAGGAAAATTCTCTAAAAATTCCCATAACTCACTTTTAATATGTTTTCTAACATATTTAAATTTCTAACCCTAAGTTAACATGTAATTGCCGAAATTAATTTAAACCCAATTTAACTATTTTCTTCACTAGAAAATTCATAATAAATTGGCAATAATTTAGAAAATTATAAAACTTGAAACTCATCTCTAAACTTTTATTTCTGACCTTATATCAAAAAGCAAGTCATTTGGATGTTATTTAATAGGTTTTCCATATCAATTCTTGCCATAAAATCTATATGAAATAGCCTAAGTCATCAACAAGCATATATATATATATATATATATATATCCATTTAAACAAACAAACATGGAAAATCATTTGCAAAATAAACATGGGTCTTATCTTGAAACCGAAAGCTATATAAAAATGAGATGCAATCTATTATTTACCTTGGCTTGATTGTTAAGAAGGTAGAGATTTGTTCTTGAGTTAATTTGGTTAAGGTTTCTTCTTGAAATCTTTCTCATCTTCTCCTTATCTTCTTCTAATGGTGGCCGGCCTTACTTGGTCTAGTTTTTGTTGTGAACGTGTAAAATGGGAGTGCATGAGGGTTTAGGATATAAGAATATAACATATTCATATTTTGCCCTTATCTTATTACCCTTATCTATTTCATTTTTAATTCTCTTTTGCTCATTGTTTAATTAAGCACAACTACCCTCTAATCACACAAATCTCAACCCCTTAACCATTTACACTATTTCATTTAATTTACCTAATTAAATGTCCTAAATAATGTTAGTCAAAATTAGGGTCGTTATAGCTTCCCACCAACAACTTGGCGATTTTCATGGCCTTCCATAAAGTGCTTCAAAAGGGCCTATACCAATCGTTGCTTAAAATCTGTTATTATATGCAAACTCGAATAAAGGTAGATTTTGTTTCCAATGTCCTTCGATGTTCAAAATACAAGCCCTCGACAAGTCTTCCAAAATCATATTTATCCTCTCTATTTGACCGTTAATGTGTAGGTGATATATAGTGCTATGATTCAAAGAAGTTCCCAAATCTGCTTGTAGGCTCCTCCAAAACTGACTAATGAACAATGGGTCTCTATCACTAACTATGCTTAAAGGAATTCCATGCAACCGAACTACCTCCTTGATGTAGATTTGTGCGAGGGAAAGGGCGGTTCTATTTTTTCTAACTGGAATAAAATGGCCACTCTTAGTGAGCGTATCTGCAAGAACCTAAATTGCTTCATTATCCCTCTAAGTTTTAAGCAATTCTTTCATAAAATCCATCCAAACATGCTTCCACTTCCAAATTAGAATTCCAATGGTAATAGTAACTCTCCAAGCTTCCCTTGCTCGGCTTTACCCTCTGACATGTCAAGCACTTACCGACAAACTGAGCTACACTCTTCTTCAATTCGGGCCAAAAGAAAATCCTCTTCATATCCTCGTACATCTTATCTCCTCCGGTGTGAATGGCCATCGTTGAGTGATGACATTCCATAAGCACCTCTCTCAACAAATTATCAATCATTGGGACATAAAAGCATCCATCCCTTCTTAAGCATCCTTTCTCATCAACTGAATACCTACTAGCATGGGGAAAATGCTATCCTCTCCCCAACTTCTCCAAAATCTCTACTAACTTCTGATCCTTCACCTGCTCATGCCCAATATAGTCCATCAAGGCTAGCTTAATCTCCATAACCGTTAAAAACTCTTAGATGGGTTCTTTTGGAGATTGGAAGTTAAAATTTATGAGGAACTCCAACTGCCTTCATTCATATACAACACCTAGGGTAGCGTGCCTTCGACTAAGAGCGTTGGCGACTGCGTTCCATTTTCCATGGGTGGATTCTATATGTTCCATACATCTTTGCTACCCGAGATTTAAATATTTTTGGAAAAATAGGTATTTGTGTGATTTATGGTCAGTAAATAACTCAAAACTTTCTCCCAAGAGATAATGTCTCTACATCTTTAAGGAAAATATGATAGCTACTAACTCCAAGTAACTAGTTGTACATCTTTTTTCATGATCCTTCAGTTACCCACTAGCATAAGCAACTACTTTTCCTTCTTGCATTAGAACTTCTCCTAACCCTGTACCACAAACAAGTGTGAAACCGTAAATGGTTTGGTTCGATCGGGAACAAAAAGCACTCTTAACTGGGTTTTTATCTAAGTAGGAATCCAAATAAGTTAGAACATCTAGGCCAAACTCAAGACTTAACCAAAAGGACAGAGGAATATGCCAAAAGGGACTCAATAAGAATTACCCGAAAATCCACTAATGGGATGGATCACTAGCGATCCATCTCCTATGGATTTCTAGCGATCCATAAGGATGCATTTTGAGTTATCCTAACCTCTTGCATCATAATATACTATCTCATCTAAGAATACTTTCCAAGTATCATAGCATTCCAAGCAGCGTAGTTCAAGAAGAAAGACTCATCCGATTCAAGTCATTTTGACCAAAACAGCTAGCATAAACTGGACCTAGAGATCTCATGTGGAATCATATTGACTTGAAACTTGGAGGGAACACTTAGAAGACATAAAAGAAGGCTAAAACAAATGAGCATGATTGGAGAAGGTATAAAGGATCATTAGCGGTCCATCTTGATGGATCGCTAGCGACCCATGTAACTTAGTCCCCATCACTTGAAATTCATGATGTATATCATGCATATACTGTAGAGTGTACCTGCAAAGTTTCATTTTTTTTTTTAAGTTTTGAGTGAGTTATAGATGATTCTTTTTGACTAGATGACTCGTGAAGATGGATGATCCAACAAAATCCAAACGACTTGATATTTGGACAAGGCACCCTAATAGAAGATAGGAAGACAACCAAATGGAGATCACTCAAAAATAGACTAAGTACATGGATCTCTAGTGATCCATCACTTATGAATCGCAAGAGATCCATCACCTGTGGATCACCAGCGATCCTTCAAGTTAGCTCAGGTCGCCTTCAAACCTTTTGAGCTCCTTTATGACGCTGAGTACAGACTTCTAGCACAGGGTTTTGGCCCAAGTGCTCTCCAATGCCTATAAATACTATCCTACCTGCAACATAGAGAGGATTTTCTAGACTGGCTTTTAAAACTCTACAGAGATTATTCTTTACTCTTCTCCTCCCACATAGTAGTCATATTCTTCAGTAAACTCTTGTACTTGTGACTTGATCCAGTTTAGAAGATTCAATCATATTGTAATCCGATTCAACTTGTAATAGCAGTCAGTTAATGGAAAGTTATAAAGTAGACGTAGGCTTCATTAACAGCCGGACCACTATGGAAATATTCTTATCTTTTTACTATTTCTGCTTCTTTTACATTTAATCTCTATATTATTGTTATATAAGAACAGGGCTGGTGCTTTCACACTCAATGCAGGGTGTTGATTCATTTTTTGTGTCAACATTTTTGTGCTTTCACTAGGTACCCAACTCAGGCTTAGATCTAGCTATCTACCTTGGATCGCATAGGTTTAGAAGTTAGATCCTCAATCTCTACTTAGAAGATTTGTTGTTGAGAATCAATGGCACTAGGGACAAAGAGAACTATCTTTGAAAGATCCATAGGAGCTACCAATGTTAGAGAAGAAACAAACCCTCAGCAAGTTGAAGTCAACAACCACAACAACCTGCTGTTAGGAGCATACTCTAGAGATCTGGTTCGAGGACCCTCCACACAATATGAAGTTGTGATTAAGGAAGTATTGAAAAAGATAGTTGATGAAATTAACCAAAAAACGACAAACAATCAAAACGCTCTTATGGAAAAGTTAGATGCTCTCTTAGCACTCCAATCACAAATTACTCCCAGAACGATGCCTGAAGCCGTTGTTGCTACAGAGCAAGAGCATTCTTCTGTTTTTAGCTTGAATGGAAGAAGCATAATGCAAAAAAAAATGAAGCAATGGGAGGTGCTCTAAGAATCATGACTGAAGAAAACGTTAACACTCTACCCAGTGCAAAAGCATCTGCTACAAACCCATACTTAGGGATGAAAACCCCACGGGGAGATATAACGATGGCTCCCTAGGGCTCTGAAGATGACAAACAATTTGAGAAAGACAAAAATTGGATGAAAATTCTAACATGCAAAAAGCTAGAAGAAGCTTTAAAACATGTGCCGCAGCACAGTGCCAAGCAATGAACTAGAAACTGAGAGCCTAGCCCTAAACTCCCACAATCACTTTCTTTATAACCATCTCCATTTGGTCGATTGTAGGTATCTCCACAATGGCAACCTTATTTTTTTGACTGTACACATCTTCTTGAAATATAGGAGGAGCGTCCAAGCCACGGTTACCCAACCCAAAAGTCGCTTATGTCTTAGAACTGAAGAAATCACGTTCCAGCGAAGTCAAATCGTCAGATTGATGGGAAAACTCGATCCTTACCTTTTAAGAGCTGGTATCACTCCTCAAACAGCAGAAAGTCCTAAACCATTATGTACATCACATAAGCCACACCTAGCTTCTTGAACCGATAAAACAATTTTCAAGCAAATAACCTACTGATTCAACGGGGTCAAATCGACTCAAACCATTGGACTGACGGAATTCGATTCCTGTCTCCTCCAAAAGCGATGTCGCTCCAACAGCGTCGATAAGTTCCAAACCGTTCCAAATCGACAAGTCGTATTGATCTCATAAGCCATGCACTCCTATAAGATGAGCATCACTTGTTGAGCCATGAAACCACGCTCTCGAAGTACAAACTCCTCACGTTACCCAAAGATTGGTAACGTCAAGAAGTTCCAAACTATTTCGGATTAACGGGACATATCGATCTTATAAGTCACGCACTACCATAAGCCACGCATCACTTCTCATGTCGTGGAACCATGCTCTCGAAGCCTGAATTCCTTATGTTACCCGAATATTGGTAACGTCGAGAGGTTCCAAACCACTTCAGATCGATGGGTTATATCGATCTTATAATTTTCGTGCACTCCCATAAGCCGTGCATCACTTCTGGAGCCATGGAATGACGCTCTCGAAGCACAAACTCCATAAGTTACCTAAAGATTAGTAACGTCAAGAAGTTCCAAACCTTCCAGATCGACCGGTAGTATCGATCCCATAAGCCGCGCACTACCATAAGCCGCACATCACTTCTTGAGCCGTGGAACCACGCTCTTGAAGCATGAACTCCTCACGTTACCCGAAGATTGGCAATGTTGAGAAGTTCCAAACTGTTTCGGATTGACGGGTCGTATCGATCCCATAAGTCGCACACTACCATAAGTCATGCATCACTTCTTCAACCGTGGAACCACACTCTCGAACCACAAACTCCTCACATTACCCAGAAGATTGGTAACGTCAAGAAGTTCAAAACCATTCCGAATTGATGGGTCGTATCGATCCCGTAAGTCGCGCACTGCCATAAGCCGCGCATCACTTCTTGAGCCGTGGAACCACGCTCTCAAAGCACGAACTCCTCATGTTAGCCGAAGATTGGCAACGTCGAGAAGTTCCAAACTGTTTCTGATGGATAGGTCGAATCGATCCCATAAGCCATGCACTGCCATAAGCCGTGCATTACTTCTTGAACCATGGACCCATGCTTTCGTAGCACGAACTCCTCATGTTACCGAAGATTGATAACGTCAAGAAGTTTCAAACTATTCCGGATCGACGGGTTGTATTAATACCTTAAGCCGCGTATTTCATAAGCCTCGCACTTTCAAAAGCACTATATCAAAAAATCCTTTGGTAGTGTTGAAAAAACACTGCTAAAACTTTTAGTAGCATTTCGGTTAACGCTATGATACAACATGCAACTAAAAGTCTGAAACTTTTTGAAGTGTAGTTTTGAACGCTACCAAAACTTGATCTATTGTAGGGTTTTAGAAATGTTACAAAAAGTTTTAAACTTTTAGTAGCATGTCATATCGTAGTGTTTACCAAAATGCTACCAAAAGTTTTGGTAGCGTTTTTTCAACACTACAAAGTCGTAGCACGGTTGTTTACATTTATTTCCCCAGCTTTTTTAAAATGCTAATAAAAGTTATTAATTATTTTAGCATAATGTACATGCTACCATTTCCTGCTAATGGCTTGTACCATTTCCAATCATCGCTCACATAATAGTTTTATTACAACCAACAATCAACCACATAATCGTCGTATTCAAGCCAACAATCAATCGCATAATCATCATATTCAAACAATTAAAAAAACACGTGAATCACATAATCAAATATAATATCCATAACCATTTCAATAATATTTTTTCAACAAAATGAGCAAATTCACATAATATCCATAATCATTCATAAAAAAGTACTAACAAAATGTTATATATATAACAATTAAAGCCATGTTCGTTACTTGATTACTCACAATTCATTGCTGCAGTTGGTTTTTACTCCTAACAAGTTAATTACCTGTAGACAAGTTTAACAACCAACAGACGATTATGAAACTATTTTGCATATTTAAAATATATCAAACATCCTTTGTTAAACTTTTACTAATTTAAATAATTTTTATAAAACTTAGTTAAATTTCTATAAAACTTGGTTCATTTTTATAATAAACTTATTTAATTTTTAAAAACTTATTAACATAGTTAAAGTCTAATAAAACTAAATTAATTTGTATAAATTTATTTAATTTTTATGAAACATGGTTGAATTATATAAAACTAAGTTAAACTTTAAAATTTTGGTTAATTTTTATAAAAATTAGTTAAATTTTTATAAAGCTCGATTAACTTATTTATAACTTTATTTATGTTAACTCAAACTTATAAATTATCTCAATTGCTAAAACTTAAATGTCGTAACATATATTTTAATTAACCTAAACTTATAAATTATCTCAAACTTAAATTTTATTAAATTCATTAATTTTTATAAATTATCTCAAACTTATAAATTTTTCATAAACTTAGTTAATTTATTATTATTATTGTAAACTTAGTTAATTTATTATTATTATTATTATAAATTTAATTAATTTTATTAACTTATTTTTTTTATAAAACTTAGTTAATCTTTATATACTTAGTTTTAGTTATTATTTTTGCTGTTATTATTATTGTTAATTATAAAACTAAGTTGACTTAGTTAATTTATTATTATTATTATAACCTTAGTTAATTTTTATCAAACAATACTTTATTATTATTATTATAAACTTGTTAATTTTTATAAACTTATTTAATTTTTATAAACTTAGTTAATTTGTTCAAACTCTATTTATTATTGTTGTTGTTGTTGTTGTAAGTTAACCAAGCCTTTTTCTCAAGTACATGACAGAATCAAAGTTAAAATTGCATACATAGAGATAAATGCATATGAATGTATTAACTTATCAACCTTGTTGTCTTTAAAAGTACGCTGAGTTTTTATACTACTCCTAGCTGCAATATCCTCAAACCTACCTGCTCTGTCTGACTTATATGCACTGCCTATGGTAGAAGTCAATGCTTATTGGATACAATAATGCTAAATGAAATATTCTTGGAAGTAGGCTTGGAATATCATATATGCTAGGATAAATTATGGAAACCGGCTTGATCACTAATTGCTTGCACACATACACATAAACATGCAGGTACACATACATAAATAAGAAGTACATCAAACACGTGCTAAATACGAACTGAATTTGCAGTAGAGATGCGCAAGCCTTGAAATGTTTAGGGAAGACTCTATATAGTACACAACAAATAAGAGGAGTCTTAATGTAATTATAACTTGTGTTAATGTATAAATTTATGTGAGAATTGATGTGTAGAATGAGAAACTTGTGAAGTTCGATCTATATGTAGAAACTTGTGAAATTCTATCATTTATATCTGATGTATGTATTAAGATGGACTGTCCTTCCAAGTTCCATTGAAACTTTTCAGTTTGGGTATAGAGATTTTTGCAGTACAAGTATTTTTCAGACTTAAACAGTAACATGTTCTACTTGAAAGTTTTGCAGATAACTTCTAGTTATTGTATTCTGGAACCAGCAGACTTTTATCTCTCTTCTGCCCCTTGGGTACTATTTTTATAAAATCGTGAAGTCTCGGACTAAAGGAAAAGCATCCACGGTAGAAATTGTACTGGCACCATCTCGACCAAACTAAACCCAATAGAGGTAGTTGCATTAGTGCTAGAACTCATCATGCTACTGCTTAAATTTGGGCCTGTTTTGTTTTGAACACTTTGATTTTTAGTGGAAAGGAACTGATGCTTATAGATTCTTCTCTGCCTTCTTCTTTTTCGATTCATTTATCAATCATAGGATTTTCGGTATAGGAATTTCCACCATAATTATATTGCAGTTTAGATGTCTGTTGCAGTATTCACTCTCCTTCCTTTGTACATTTGTTCACTTTATTCAACCTATAGAAATTGAACTAACACCAATACACCTGTCGTCATGCCATAAAATCCCTATCCAACAATGCAACAAAGATCCTTGCTCCTGCCAGTTCTTCTCATTACCATAAAATTTCAGTTCAGTCATGCCACCACACATTTCTAGTTTTGTTCATTGCTTTGATCATTGCCTAAGCTTAGTTTGTTGATTTACACTTAATGCCTTGTCTCATTCATGCCATTACACACTATCATGCAGTAGTATAATTCACACAATTTTTTTAATCACTTCAGAGCCACTTCATTATGAATCAGAGCCAATTCAGGGGCTGATTATTCTTCAATCATTCATATTCCTCCTGTCAAACTAAAAGTGTAGGTTACTATCATTTGCCATCATATATACTCATATTAAAGGAAAAATATATGAAATGGTTCTTATTCTATGCTAATATGATCAAGAAATAACAATATGTTTGGGTGAAGACTATGAGTAGAACAAACTATAGGAATAACAGAAAGATTAGAAGAGATAGCACAATGTGGTAAGTAAACTTATAACATGTTCATCATCATGGTCACTATATAACATATTTTTTCGGCCTTTACTTAAGCTCAAAGAACAAGTTGATTTGAAACATAAAGAAAAACGGTAATCAACAAAGTTTATTTTTATTTTTAGTAATAAAGAAAATTAGATATTGGTGCTAGCCTTGTGGTATGGCTAACCTAGTTCAACTATAGCAGCAAAGAGAAGTAACAAAAGTATCCTTTCTCACTAAAACAGTTGGTGTTGGCCTAGCAGTATAACCAATGGAACTATATATAGATTCTTTGTTAGAGCATTTTGTTCTATTGTGCATAATTTAATTTACTATCAAAAAATGCATATATTTCTTGGTATCTGGTACACTTGCACAATCAAGATAGATTTATATGTTGTCAAGGGCCATTGAAATTAATACAAGAATCCATCGGTATTGCAGCTATTTAAGACTGTTATCTTAACAAACAAAAATGAATATGAACCTTTATATTAAAAGATTATTTAATAATGTAACGTAGAGGAAGACAATTTGGGATCATTTTAAAACATGGCTTCATGCATTTGCATGGATTGGTATTTATTATGAATTATATAACCATGTATAAGTTTGGACCCTATTGTGGATCAGTTTAACCATCAGCAACTGACCATATTCATAGGACTATGGAAATTTCACCGACTTGATCATAAATATTTTTGGAATAACTTTTGATATAATAAATTAGAAATTGAAACTAAAACCACCAAACAGACGTTACATTTTAAGCCATAATACCTGAAAAATAGGTTGGAAATTTGGAATCATATTGAAGATGTTTGAGTAACTATGGGACACATGGGTGCCAAAGATAAAAGAATACTATTTTCACCTGGCTTCTTCTCATATATGCTTCAATTCTCAGCGCACTTTTAGAAAGTAGTGATCTTAGGTATAACTTTTACCTTGGTCCATGTTTAGTTGAGATATCATTGGTTGAACATGGTTATCATAGGTATACCAAGCTCATGTGATCAATTCCCATAGACAATTCCTCAAATGATATTATTATTATTGTTCTTATTTGGTTATGGGTGATTAATAGAATAGTTTATCTATCTCTATCTTCTTCTCTTACCCCAAAAAACCGAATGAATCCAGTAGCATAAATATTAACATGAATGGTCAAACTATATTGGTATCCCAAGATATCAACCAATATCAGCATTTAGTGTGCTTCAATATATTTACATAGTATATTAAAAACAGAAGTAAAGACATATACCTCTGTTGTATCCTAAGCTTAGGAAAAGAACAAAACCATCACTGCTTCGACCTAGGACTGCAATAACTGAAGGCAGCATCTCATAGTTTTTAAGGCACATAATATTTCAGGATGAAAAGTATGTGGCATCAATGAATAGTCGAGTGCCTATAACAATTTCGACTAATAACATACCTGACTTGACTTGATTTTTTCCTACTCCATTACTATTGTCTTCTTTTGAGATTTGAAATTTGAATGAAAAATCTGAATCCTTGTAATGATATTTAGAAATCAGTAACTGGTAGTTAACTTCTACGACTTTGTTAGCACATGCTATAAGTGAAGCATTTGCGATGTAGATTTTGTGAATACAAAGAAAGTATATAGTTACATACAGGGTGATAGATGTAAAAATTACAAAAATGATGCGGGGTTTTTAAATGATTCTGGGCACTCGCTGGATTTTCTTGGAAGCCCACAAATAGCTAAAATAATATTTAAGTATATTAACATATGGATGTATGGATGTTACACACAAAAATCTCTAAATATAACAAAGAAGCAAAGAGTTAAAAGAGTTCGCTAGTCGCATCATACACTACAAGGAGAAGGGGGATTTCCGACGGCTGAAAACCGTCGGCGGCCGTCGGCGGCCGTCGGAAAAAGCCGTCGGAAATGACGGCGTCGAGGAGCAGTGTTTCCGACGGCTACCGACGGGTGCTGCCGTATAGATTACCGACGGCTTCCGACGGCTTCCGACGGCTTCCGTCGCCCGTCGGAAGCCGTCGGAAACTGCCGGAAATCAGGCCGCCGGGAGCCGTCGGTAACCGATGAAAATTTCGACCTATAAGCCGTCGGGAGCCGTCGGAAGCCGTCGGAAATATGCTGTTTTTTTTTTAAAATCTGTTGCAAATAGAGCCTTCCAACCACATTTCTCTTCCAAACACTACAATATCAATATTGCACAATCCAATAAATAATAATCCAACCAAACATGCAAACCAATACTCCAAAATATTCAATAGACACAGAAATAAACAAAATTGGAATAAAAATAAAATACAAAATATACATAACATTCCAACATTAACAATAATACTAACAATAACTGTTCTAATCATGCATATCCTGATACAGCTACAGAACCAAGTGTATTATACATAATTATACATATCAACAATTAATTGTTCCATCTACCAAATCATTGTAAACTAAAACTAAACATACCTGCACGAACGAATCAGAAAGCAATGAATCAATCTGCCCCAGATCCAGAGCCAGCCGATGAAGGGAAGCGGCCACCAAACTGCTGCATGTACTCAAATAACTGTGCCGTCTGCATGGCCTGTTGGCGGTTCTGCTCCTCCAACTGCTGAACTCTAGTCTGCAATTCTTCTATACTTGCTAGCTCGCTCTGAGGTCTACTCCGCCGTCTCCTACTCTGACTACTGGACTGCAATAATTGAAAAATAAATAAAATCAAAGTTTATTGTTTTGAAAAGGTAAGAATATCATATTTTAAGTATTTTAAGAAAAATTAAATTATTTACCGCTAAATTGCCAAATCCGTATCGTCGACCATGCTCTGGTGGACTCATAACGGACTCAAAAATAACGTCCTCTTCATCGGTCGTCAGCTGCTCTCGACCCGTATCAGAAAGGAGTTTCTGTCGCTGCTCCATAAACATCTCCTGCATTGACAAATTAATAATATCATATCTTATTTCATAATAATTTGAAAACTAAAACAATTACTAATACTGAATAAAATGAAATATGCTTACATGGCTTTTACTGGATTTATCGTCCTGCCATGTGTACGAAACAGTCCCGTCTGGATTAACATGCTCGACAGCATGCGTACGGGTGAACACGTCCATATAGCTGACAGGACCATGTGCCTCGGCTTCCTGAAGTTGATTGTTACATACAATTATTATACATTTAAAATCATATAGCATAAACTATTTACATTTATTATTCAGTAATTAAATTTACCAACTCCTACCGATACTGCTGAAACGACTTCGATCCTCCGCGATGAGTAACGGGATTCTTATTTCTATTTGCAGAGTTTCTATCTGACTCTGCCTGTACATTCAAAATTTGATACATTATTTTCCAATCACGTTAAATTAATAATTCAAAAAAAATTAGTATACTTGCCTTCGCCTCGTCCGTCTCCCAGTAGCTCAACCAAGCTTGCCACACGCTCTCCCCCATCCACCGTGGTCTCTTCCCGGATTTCTTAACCTCAGATATCGTGTCTCTGTAGTTCTTTCGCATCTTCCTCATCCAGTATGCTCGTGCCAGCTGCATATCATCTGTCTGAATGTCTATCTCAGCCTGTGTTAAAAAAAGATTACACTTTAAACGATAAACGGTAGAAAAACGACAAAAACGAATTAAAAATGGAAAACATAAAAATTACACATACTAGGACATCCTGCCATATGCACTCTATGATGTGCGGAGGGATGGTATCCCACTTCGGCCAGCACGCACTCATCCTACTACGATATGCTGCTCTGGAGACGTCCAACACTACCTTAGTGGGTAGTAGCTCGAACCCCCTGTTTTTAAGTACGATACAGATAAGTACGTACGTATAGTATAGAAAAAATAAGATGATGAATAAGATTTAATTTTTACCCATCTGCTTTGGGGACTAACGTAACAACTGGACGGTGTGGCGCTTGCGATGGGCCACTGCCATCGCCTCCTGAAGAACGGGAAGAGCTCCTCCCTCTATGTGACATAATGATAAACCTGTGACATTTACACATCATTATATAAGAGAATAAAAACATGATAATGAAATATATTTCATATGAACATGACATCAACGGTATAAATTGCTTAATTATAATGACTGAAATGTAAATAGAAATGTAAGTTTGTTATACCTGATTCATAATGGGTGTACTCTTCCTACGATAAGCAGAGTTCATTGCATTTTTAATAAAAATTGCTAAATAAATGACAAATTGAAATAACATAAAACAATAGTAAACGGATTTAGTTTCATAGTTACATCAATTTCATAATACATCAAGAATTCAACATAGTTACATCAATTGCAAAAAAACAGATTCAAATTTATATCAGTCATCATCGTCTTCTGATTCAGATTCGGTCTCGTTTTCGACGATATTTTCCTCTGCACTGTCAAACGCTTCTACCAAAACATTTGATTCATCGATCAAAGGACCAAAATCTGTATGATCGTCTGTAATTATTATTTCGTTATTTTGCTCAAGATCTGCCTGATAAGCTTGTTCGTCCGGAATATTCTTCCCATCGAATGTGAATCTGGCCTTTGTTTTAAAAACTGCAGACTAATCTGCTTTATCTCTTTTTAGAGACGGATAAGGAGCGTAATAAACTTGCAATGCTTGTTTGGCTAGTACAAAAGGATCATACTTGTGATAGTGCGATGTATGCTTTATTTCGATAAGATTATAATCCTTATGCACATTAATTCCAGAACCTGGAACATTGCTAAACCAATTGCATCTAAATAGAAACACCTCCTCCGCGGGTCTTGAGAAATATGTCAGTTGCAAAATTTGTATTAGAACGCCATAAAAATCATTTAAATGGTTTTCTGGATCGTCACTACCTTTAACAAATACACCAGTATTATTTGTTAATTTTTCTGCACCGTATTCTTTGGTGTTAAATTTGTATCCATTGACGAAATATATTGGATATGTCTTGACCACTCTTTTTGGTCCCATTGCAAGATGTTTCAACCCTTCGTCAACAACACAATTTTTCGGCTCATAAACGTAATTTGAAAACCAACGGGAAAATTCTTTACTGAGATCTCCGTTCGGATGTTCCCGTTCATAAACACTGTTTATATAAACAAATTATTACATTAGGTTATACACGCGCATGCATTACAGAAAAGAATAAAACAAACATTATTATTTCAGAATACCTAACAAACGGTGCAACCTCGGCACAATTTAGAAGAATATAAGTGTGTGCTACACGAAGATCTCTATCGTCTAGCCATATTTCCACACATTTTCCAGAAGGCCGACCATGTTGTCTAAAAATAGATAACATTGCTTAAGAGGACTCTTGTTCGTCGCCTTCATCATTACGAGGAACACTTTGAAATGAAATATTCACATGGTCACTGAAATAGTGAGAGAAAAAGAACGAAGCTTCTTCTTCGATGTAAGATTTACATATCGAACGTTCAACTCGTGCTTTTTGTCTCACTTTTTTCTTCAGATGATTCAAATATCTATGCAACATTAATTTATATTAACTTCATCTTTCAAATGCAATTAAATTACGTTATAACATATTACATACCTCTCAAATGGATACATCCATCCGTATTGGACAGGACCTCGAAGTCGTGCTTCAGATGGAAGATGAACAGGTAAATATTCCATCACATTAAAAAAACCTGGCGGAAATATTTTCTCTAATTTGCAAAGCAATATAGGAATGTCCACTTCAAGTTTACGTAAACGTTGCACTTTTAAAGTAGTCGAACAAAGCTCTTTGTAAAACATACTAAGCTCCGTTACTACCTTCCAAACTTTTAACGGCAGTAGTTCTTTAAACATAACGGGAAATAAATTTTCCATCATTATGTGACAGTCGTGACTTTTCATTCCGCTCAATCTACCATTTTTAAAGTCAACACATCTACGAAGATTTGATGATATCCCATCAGGAAATCTTAACCCTTCCACCCATTTTAACACAGCTTTAACTTGGTTATTATCTAATTCGTAACAAGCTTTTGGTTTTTTACTGTCATTTGGTTTCATATGAAGCTCGGGACGTTTGCATAATTCTTCTATATCACGTCTTGATTTCAAATCATCCTTCGTCTTCCCTTTCACATTCAAAATTGTGTTAAACACATTATCAAATACATTTTTCTCATTGTGCATCACATCTATGTTATGGCGAAGCAGAAGATGTTTCCAATACGGCAACTCCCAAAAAATAGTTTGTTTGCACCAGTTATGAACAACTGATTTGCCTTCAATTTCTGTTTGCTCCCCCGTTTCATATATCTTTGGATAGTCCTTAACAAGTTCATATATGTCTTCGCTTGACCATATCGTCGGTGGTTGTCTGTTTTCTACTCTATTAGCTAAAAAGTTTTTCTTGTCTCCTCTGAAGGGATGATTTACATGGAGAAAATATCGATGACAGTCAAACCATGAAATTTTCTTACCATGAGGTAAAGAAAACGCTCGTGTTTCATCCATGCAATATGGACATGCTAGACGACCGGCAGTACTCCATCCCGAAAGCATTGCATAGGCAGGAAAATCACTTATAGTCCACAACAAAGAAGCAAACATACGAAAATTTTTCTTCTTTGACACATCGTATGTTTCTACTCCTTCGTTCCACAGTATTTTTAACTCCTCAATCAACGGTTGTAAATATACATCGATTCCTTGTGTCGGATCGTCGGGGCCAGGAACGACAACAGTAAGAAACATATATTGCGTTTTCATGCACATCCATGGAGGTAAATTATACGGTGTGACGATAATGGGCCAGGATGAATATTTAGAACCAAATTGAGAAAATGGAGAAAAACCGTCCGTACATAATCCTAATCTAACATTTCGACTCTCCGCTGTAAAATTTGGATACGTTTTATCGAAATGCTTCCATGCTTCTCCATCGGCCGGATGTGTCAACGTACCCTCTTCCTCCGTTCTCACGCTATGCCACCTCATATTAGACGCAGTTACAGAAGATGCATATAATCTTTGAAGTCTTGGAGTTATGGGTAAGTAGTGCATACGCTTGTACGGAACTTCCTTACCCTTCTTTTTTCTTGGTTTGTATCTCTCCTGGTTACAAACTTTACAATTTCTAAGGTTTGCGTCTTCTTTCCAAAACAACATGCATCCTTTTAAACATGTATCTATTTTCTGATACGGTAAACCAAAAGCCGACATAAGTTTTTTAACTTCGTAGTGATTTTCACACATTAGATTATCGGGCGGCATATGTCTTTTTGCAGCTTGTACAACAGCCGTAAACCCAGCTTCAGTGATATTGTATTTTGACTTCATCGCAATGTATTCTGCGATTACTGACAGCTGCGTGCCGCTTTTACAACCATCTCAAATAGGTTTCTTAGCTGCATCTAGTAAATCATAAATTTTCTTAGCTTCAATATTTGGTTCTTCAACATTTACATCATCGTCGTCAACTTCAACCATAGGAAACATTGATCGTGCTGCATCTTCGACCATATTTTCTATACGGGTCGTTGAAACTATTTCGTTAACGACACTTTCAGACTCTACAGAAGTATTTGCTACAACTTCTCCATGCCGATCCCAAACATAATATTCGGGTGTGAAACCGTGTTGGCACAAATGAACTTTCACAATATTTGGTAACAAAAACTTCAAATGTCTACACCTACTACACGGACAACGAATTTCTGGATCGTTTCCGTTATTACTTAAGGCGAATTCAACAAACACGTTTATACCATTATAAAAATCTTCTTTTATTGAGCCCCTCAGTCCTTTTCTTTGGTACATCCATCTCCTTCGATCAACAAAATAATCAATCATTTTTCCTATTTGACAAAATGAGAAGTTCAAAATTTAATATTTATTTTGAAGAATACATATTCGAAAAAGATTATTTTCATGTTCGTATAATATTTTGAATTTAAAGAACAACTTCACAAATTTAAAAATATTTTCAAATAGGGCACATTTCATTTTTTAACGTACGTAACGATTAAAAATATATATAATTTTTTTTCATTGGTCAGACATCCTACTTCCCATTACAAACACAGTAAGCATTTACATTTCGTATATTACTTCGTCTCAAACGATTCAATAAAATTTCGGCAGCATTTCCCTTTTGTTCCCTGCATTGTACACAAATGCGTGTACGCAGGAAACAAAAAAGAAAAGTTAGGGCGAAATTTTATGAACCGTTTGAGACGAAGTAGTATACAAAATGTAAATTCTTACTGTGTTCATAACTTGTCCAATACAGGGACAAATCCGACAAACATTGTACCAGATGAATATAAATGGTCGTTTTTCGAAAAAAACGACTATTTATACAACGATCATGTACAACACTCGTCAGACGGGGCCAAAAACTCTCTAAGGGACATTTGTCGGTTAACATGCGCGCATTTTACTCAAAAATACAGTTTTACTCACTGTTCACATTTATATATTAATTTCACACATTTATTCGACGTATTACGCATCAACTTAAGGCTGGTTTAACATTTTGTCATTTTTCAATACACACAATTATAATTTAGAGTAATGCATTTTTTTTGTGTCATAAGTAAATACGTGCACAATATAATACTCCTAGTTCATTCAATCATTTTATCTTATTCCAAATAACGTATACAATCGTCGAATCAAGGCATACACAACAAAATACATATACATGAACAAGCACAAATTATACGTGTTTATCACAATTTTACGATAAAAGATGAAATCGGTATACCATGTGATGCTATAAACCGTTATTACGCTAGTGGAAACAATTGCAATCATTAATTCGCCCTAATTTATCAATTTATGCAAATCTATAATTAGGGTAAAAACTGAATTTTTCATAAAAATAAGAGATTATACCTGAGATTAAGAGTAATGAAGCTTGATTAGAGAGCCTTGGAAGATCCGGAAGCTAGAAATTAGGGATTGGAAGCTTGTGGGTTGAATTTGGGGGGTTTTTTGATTTATTTTCGTATGGAATGGAGGAGGAAGAAAGGGCTCTGCTGGCAGGTATAATCGCAAATTTCCGACGGCTTCCGACGGCCGCCGACGGCCCGTCGAAAGCCGTCGGAAAATGGCCGTCGGAAGCCGTCGGTCTTGGCTGTCGGTATTCTGCCTTTTTCTTGTAGTGATAGGATTGGATAAGATATTCTAGATTTCCAAAACCTGCATTGACTTCGCCTGCATATTCATTTAGAAACATAGTTAAATATCAATGTAAAAAACTCTAAAAGGGCAAAGAAAATACACAATGAGAATATATGACCAGTCTTTCTTTCAGCTCTTCAAGGATGATATATCCACTGTTTGCCTTGTTGATCTGTTCTGCGCACCTTTCCAATTCATAATCACATATGAAATGTGTTTTTTACAATCGTCTAAATAAGAGGTTGATCATCTTCACTATATTTCATTACTAAGCACGGAATGATTTATATGAACGTATAGATTGGTTATTTTATATAGGCATTAAACTTGGCCATTATGACACTAAAAGAGGCTAAAGTGGTTATAAAATAAACAAATAAGGGACAAAGAACATATGACATTTACATGTACAAAGTTAGATGATTCAAGACTTGATGACATTCAATATTTTTGGGAATTAGTATGTTAGACAGTATATCAGCCATAGATAGTCCCAAAACATCCATGTTCACATCATTCCCTATTCAGATCATTGAAACTATAAATTATTAACTAACAAACTAAGATGAGCTAAATCCAATTACTTTTTGACTGATGCATAAGTTATGTTCCTCTTAACAGGTAGTTGAAGTAGTCGTCAACATATCAAACTAATATTATTAATCTGAAGTACCTTTCCAAAAACTTGGGGCCATCAAACTCAGGCATTTCATAATCCTTTGGCTTCCACCTAAACTGCTCATATGAATTATCCATGCATTGATTCGATATACAAGACCACATTTCAAATTGCCATCGCTTGCAACCTAAACCTGAATATAGCGGTCTCATGCTGTTTGGAACCCATTTTCCTTTTGCATAATTATACACTACAAGTATGATCCTCCATGAATTTAAAAATACAAGGAAATTTTCATAAAATATGATACAACCTATACTCGTGAAATCATTTACTCCAACTGATTAGTACCATACTTATTGAAACACTAAACAACAAATATAGATTTGGAACGGTAAGTACGATGTAAATAGATATAGTATATAGAGATAAGCATACATTCCTTTCGTCTGACACTTATATAGTAGCCAAAGGTCTATCTTTTGCCCGTCTCTGATTGTGTTACTTCTACAACTAAGGCTGATTTTGAGTTTGCTTAAGAATGGGTTTCTTCTACAGATGGAACTTCTATTACATACGACGCATGATGAGACTTTGATGAGTGGGTTTTGTCAGGGATCACTAGCAAAAATTGAATATAAAATATGTCGTCAAAATCCAAATATGTTATGTCGATAGTTGTGCAATCATCAAGAAATCCAAATAAGTCACCTAAGTCTTTACCAATGTACTAGACGTTCATAATGAATTGCTAAAATGTATAAAAACTTTCAAATTTGCTCCAGCCGAGATTCCATGTTAGGTATTTTGTTTTGTGTATAGTATGTGCTGTTTTAGTTTACTATACATCACTAACTAAAACTTAACTAAATCTAAGTATTTTTTTTCTTTCTTTCCTCTCCTATTATTCATGATTCCTGTGATATTCCGGAATTTCAAACCCAATTTAAATATGATAATCTTTGTAATAAATTAATTTAAATTGATAAATTTGTTATTTTATTCAATAACAATAAATGAACTGTAAATGTACATTGATTCTAATTAAAATTAATATATACATAAGGGTAATGAATGTGTTAAAATTGTATTCTTATCAAATTTGATTTTGAATTGAATTTGAAAATTTAATTTGAATTTGAATTGTTAAATTAAAAGATTCAAAGGTTAATTATATTCTAAATTATACTTTGAGTTTAAAAGAATATTTTCATGATTTTATTTAGATATAAAATTTGATTCATATTTATTTTCTTTAAGAAGAATTGATTTTATATGAATTAAAACTAGATTTAAATTAAGAAAATCAATTAAGAAAACATTTTAAAATTCTTTTTGCACGAAAATAAAACTTGTTAACATTTAAATCATACTAATAAACATGTGTTAAAGAATTAACAAGGATCAGTGACAAGTGTCATAGTTTAAATTTATTTTCTTTAAATTTTTATAAAAACAAAATTTTTATATAAAAACCTATTTCTTACGCTTCATCTAAATTTTCTCATTCTAATTTTCTTAAGCAAGAGAAAAATTTACTCTTCCATTAACAAACCTGAAAACTCCTAAAAATCTTTACACCTTCAACCAAAATTAATCAAACATTCAAACCTCATTTCTTAAAACTTCAATCTGTAAAGCAAATCAGGAAGAAATCTGCAAACAGAATTCAAGGGAATATCTGCAAACAAGTTACAGCTGATGGAAAATTCAAGTTCTTCAATCCTAGTATTGACTGATTAAGGATTAAAGCATCATCAAGCAAACATTGGATCAAGCAACTTCAAGTAAAAAAAAAACTGCAGTTATTTTCCAGGAATTCAATTCTTTTGTCTCCGCTTAATTACAAAATCAGGTGAGTAAATTTTAAAATCTGAAAATTTAAGTAAATATGTTTTGCATGTGTATTTTTGATCTGGTTAATGTTTGCATGTACGCATTTTTTTTAAAAATCTTTGTTTCAGGTTATTATTTAACTGTGCATGTTTACATAGTTTTGTTGCCTCTCTGTATCTTCAAGTTCAGGGTGAATTTTAAACAAAAACTTCAAATCATATGCAACAAATCATTGTTAAGTTAGAATCTTAAATGCATTAATTTCATTTAAACATAAATCAAGCATTAATTTGATATCTAAGAAGAAATTGTTTTAAAATCTGCTGAATTAAGATAATTCAGTAAAAAAAATTTATATCATGATAAAATCATGCTCTGAATTTTGTTGAATCGAATTCACATCTTAAATCTTCTTTGCATAACATGATTTTAAAAACAAATTTCAGGATTTTTAAATCGAAATTGGGTTAGAAATTCTGTGTTGACTGAATTTGGGATTTTGGGCAAATTCTTGTGATCGGGTCAATTTTAGGGATTGGGTTTTGGATTGAAGCTGTATTGATGGATGTTAAACACAAAAAAATAATGGAAGTGATTACCATTTAGCAGAGGATTGGGATTTTCGAAAACTAGGGTTTTTAGGTCTGTTTTGGTCGAGCTTTTAAATCTTGTGACTGTGATCGAGCGGATGGATCGAGTTGCGAATGGCTTGGGGCGAGGCTGCGTTAGGGTCGTACGAGGTTGTGATCGAAGTCTCGAGGTGAATGGTGGTCGGTAAATTGTGGGTTGATGGGTTTTTGGTGATGCAGTTCTGGGTTTTGGGTTCGAGCAACCATATTTCGATTGAGCTCGTGTAAGTGAGGTTTGGAGGCTGGAGTTGTGTCGTTGGTCGAAGTGGAGCTTGCGCATGGTGTCGTGGATGGCGGCGGCGGCATCGAAGCAACTTGCACGTGCACGAGGCGATGACTGTGTCAGTGGAGTGGGGTATCAGGAACTCGAAGCAGCATTCGAGTGTTTGGGAGTTTGGCTCGCGTGCGTGCTCAGGAGTGTTTCTGATGTAGCTCGTGTAGGGGTTTGGGAAGAAAGCTTGTTTCCAATTTTTTTGTTTTGGGGTAAATTTAATCTTAAACTAAGAAGAATAGGATAGATGGGGGTTTTAGTTTGTGATTAGCTTAGGTTTGGTCGAGTCAAACAATAAGGGGGCAAGTGAAGTTTGAAACTTTCAAACTTAAATTTTCAAATTGTTTTAAGTTTAAACTTTAATTTTTTTTATTTCAACTACTTTATAAAATGCTAAATATTTTTATTCAAAGTGATTCATATTTTATTAGTTGAAGTTTTAAATGATTTTACATTCTTTTAAATTTAACTTTTAAAAAAAGGGTAATTAGCTTTTAACAAATTGAAAATGTTTAAAATATGTAATAGTTTTTATTAATTTATGAAGTTGTTTGGTTTTGAAAATTTATTAAGTTTTGAAATTAAAGTTTACTTTAATTAATAAATTAATTAAGGTTAAAGTTAATTAATAATTTTAGACTAATTAATTTATTAAGATTTAATTAATTAATTATGGTTTAATAATTTGATATTTAAGGATTAAATTAAATAATAATTAATAGATCATTAATTAAATAATTAAATAATTAAAGATTAATTAATAAGAGATTAGTAATTAATTAATTAAGTGATTAGTAATTAATTAATTAGTAATTAAGAATTAATTAATTGATTAAGAGTCAAATAATAAAGTAATTAAATATTAATTAATTTATAATTAATAGTTAATTAAGTAGTGATTAAGATTTAATTAATTAAATAATTAAGGTTAATTTATTTATAATTAATTAAGTAATTAAGATAAATTAATTTATGATTAATTAAGATTAATTAATTATAAATTAAGGGTTAATCAAGTTTTAATTAATGAATAATTGTAGTAATTAATTAATAGTTAATCAAAGGATTGTTAGTTAATTAAAGATTAATTAATTAATAATGAGGATAATAAAAAAAGTGATTAATTAATTAAATGATTGTGATTGATTAATTAATGATTGGTGATTAATTCTTAAGTAATAAATTTGATTGTAATTAATTAAATTAATTGTAATAAGAATTAAGAAGTGCTTGCTTATGGATGATTGTTTGAATTGAATATCTGGATATGGTTGATATCTGTTGAATGATAGTTGAGATAATTCTATGATAAGATTTGTGTATATCTGAGTTGGATGATTGTTATTATCTGTAGATAATGCTGTGTGAATTCAATGTTTAAAATTGAATTGAATTGTTTAAATATTTAAACAACTTGACTTTTAAGATGGCGTTTGGATTTCGATGAGACCGGGATTGGGAATCAAATTTGATGTTCCGAAAACCACATCGATCCAAGTTAAACGTTAGGTCGTGTCATCTCAAGTGAGGATCGAGATGGAGTTTTAGAGTGCAAGGGTTATTGTCGTTAACTTTGAGGGTGATTCCAAAATGAGTGTAACGAAATAATGCCTTCGTTTCCGTTCGAACCCGGAACGAACTTGTATGGATTGAATGCTTTCAGAACATCGTCAGGTGAACGATGAGCATTCTAAGAGATGTGCTCTCTAAAGGTAATCGTAGCCTCAAGCCTCATCAACCGTGAATGGCTAAAACAGGGGAGGTGCAGCAATACTTCGTGGGTAGCCCCCACAACTATGGGGTTGTCTTGTTCGGGACTGTCCAGTAAGGGATGGTTCCAGCCTTGTGTTGCAGGGGATCGGGAGTGGTCCTTGGTACGGTGATCTAGGCCCCGTACTGTGACGGGCGGTACCCAGTAGCCCTGCTATTGATGGAAACCCGTTTTCCCTACGAGACCCTACGGTTTTGATTGTATTACCCACTTTTGTGGCAAATAGCTGGAATTTAATCATGTAACAATTTCGGCTATTTTCCATTTACTTGAAAACCCTAGACCCTATTATAATATCACTGGATTTCCTATCAAATGTTTTGGTTAGCGTAAGGTAAAAACTTACCCGTGTTTATTTGTGGGAAGTCTAACGTGATACCTTTTGTTTCGAAATGATTTTAAAGTTAAGCAACTTTAACTTATTTACTCACACCAGACCCATGTCTGACCCGGAGTTTATTTTGTTTTTCATAAACTCTTGGGTACTCAAATTTTTATGAGTAGCCAAGTGATTAGGTTGGGAGTAGCAAATGTTTGGAAGCTGGAGCTGGAGTCCAGGCGTACTTATCTATCTCTATTCGCTGTAGTGACTTTTGATGTTGTATTTTGGGTTGTGTGTATTGGCAAACTCTTATGAATATCAGGTGTAATGTGATGGTATTATTTTGTGTACTCTGATATGTAAAACTATGTAACAGATATGTGTAATATTATATTTTGTTCGTTTCCGCTGTGAGATTCTGATAATTGTTGTTCTTTTTTTTCTATCTTTTCTATTTCTATCTCTTTCTTTTCTTATTGATGATACGTCTTTTTGGGTATTGAAAGACAGGTCGTCACAGTTGGTATCAAAGCATAGGTTGAGAAACACCTAGGCTCTGTAGTAGTATCTATCTTGAGAGTGCGTATTTGTAATTTTCTTATATAACTATATCCCTATCTAAACTGGTTGGGTTACCTATTCAGGTAGCCAGTATGAGTTCAAGAGGCCGAAGGGGAAGAGTTGTTGGAAATACATCAACAAGTAATAGGAGAGCGCAGCTTGATAATGAGACTGTTAATCCAGTTACGTCTCCAGTCAGTTTTGCTGCATTATGCAAGGACTTCGTTCATCTTGGAGGAAATACATTTCAAGGATTAGAAACCATAATAGAGGTACAAGCATGGCTTCGCTCGTGCGAGAAGATCTTTAAGAGCGTGAGGTTATCAGATGAGCAGAAGAGAATAATGGCTGCGTGGCAATTACAAGGTGGTGCCGCAGTCTGGTGGAATTCAGTGACTGCTAATGTCTCGGAAGATGATATGTCTTGGGAAGAGTTTAAGGAGACGTTTGAGGAGAAGTTCATGCCTGTTGTAGGGAAAACTCGGCTTTATCAGGATTTTATGAATCTGAAACAAGGAAACATGTCTATAGCTGAATACGAGACTAAATTCAACGAGTTATCTTGCTATGGTCCAGGACTTATAGACACCTCTCTTAAGAAGAACGAGATGTTTGTCCAAGGGTTGAGGCCTGAGTATCATGAAAGAATGACTGCACATTTGAAAGTGTCTTTTGTGGAGCTTATCGATATGGTGCTAAGATATGAAGAATTGATGAATAAAAGATCTGAGGCGCGAGTCGCTGCATCAGAAGGAAATTCTTCCAATCCTAATAAAAGAAAATTCAATCCTAATTGGAAAAACAAGAAAAAGTCTGGAAACAACAATGGACCCCGAAAACGCTATAATTGTAATCAAGTGGGACATTTGGCAAATCACTATCCTCAAGAAAGAAAGAAGCAGCAGCAGCAGCAACATTATAGTGGACCAGGGTTAGCTTTAGTTCAGAAGTCTCTTTGCTTTAACTGTCACCAATCGGGACACATGATTAAAGATTGCCCGCTCCTTTATAAAGTTCAACAGAACAAAGTATTTGCTTTAGAAGGCGCACCGTCAAACTCGTCTAAGGGCAAAGGAGTTTTAGAAGGTACCTTACTTTTAAATGTAAAATATATTAAACTCTTATTTGATTCTGGTGCTTCTTTAAGTTTTATTTCTTTGGAAACCGTTGAGAACTTCTTTCTTACCCCTAGTATCGTAGACAATCCCATATATGTATCAAATCCTATAGGAGGGGTAACTAATTTAGATAGGATCTGTAAGGATTTGAAAATCTCCTATCTATCCCATAGTTTTTCCTGTGATCCTTATGTATTGGATTTTAAAGGTTTTGACCTTATATTGGGAATGGATTGGCTTGACAAATACAAGGCTGTCTTAAATTGTGATGAGAGAACAGTTTCGTTGTAAACTGATCTAGGTAGGATTGCCAGAGTAATATGTGATAACTCTGGAATTCACTTGAGTAGTCTTTTACATGGAGTTGAGACTTCTCAAGAGGAGGTTGTAGATATTGAAGTAGTCCGGGATTTCTCTGACGTATTTGAGGAAGTTAAGTGTTTGCCTCCGCACCGAGAAATAGAGTTTCGTATAGATTTGGTTCCCGGAGCAGCACCCGTAATTCAACCTAGTAGGAGGATGGCTCTAAGAGAGAGGGAGGAACTAGTGAAACAAACTCAAGACCTGTTGGAGAAGGGTTTGATTAGACCAAGTTTTTCTTGCTGGGGCTCTGCTGCTGTATTTGTCACCAAGTCGGATGGGTCGCTAAGGTTCTGTGTAGACTATCGTGAATTGAACAAAGTGACCATTCGGAATAAGTATCCTCTTCCTCGAATTGATGATCTCTTCGACCAGCTTCATGGAGCATCAGTCTTTTCTCAGTTGGATTTAGCATCAGGTTTCCATCAGTTAAGGGTAGCTGAGGATAGTATTCCCTTAACTGCATTTAGGGGACCTAATTGTTTCTATGAGTGGTTGATTATGCCTTTCGGGTTAACCAACGCTCCTGCCTACTTTGTTGATATGATGAATCAAGTCTTTAGAGATGTTTTGAATAAGTTTGTTTTGGTGTTCATCGATGATATCTTGGTTTATTCTAAGTCGAAAGAAGAGCACAAGCAGCACTTGAGAATAGTTTTGGAAACTCTGAGAAGACACGTTCTGAAGGCAAAGTTCTCTAAGTGTCATTTTTGAAAATCTGAAGTAAAAATTTTGGGCCACATAGTTTCTGGTGAGGGAATCTCTATAGATCCAGCTAAAGTTGAGACTATTCTGGAGTGGAAGCAGCCTCGAACACCAACAGAAGTTCGCAGTTTTCTGGGATTGGCCGGTTACTACAGGAAGTTTATTAAGGATTATACTAAGATCTCTTCTCACCTAACAAAGCTGACAAGGAAGGGAGCTAAATTCAAGTGGACACCGGAATGTGAAGAAGCTTTTCAAAATCTGAAGGCAAAATTGACAAGTGCTCCTGTATTGGCTATTCCAGATGGTAAGAGCAAGTTTGAAGTATATACTAATGCTTGTATTGTTGGATTGGGAGCTGTGCTTATGCAAAATGGTAGGGTAATTGCATATGTGATTCGGCAATTGAAGCCACACGAGAGGAACTACGCTATGCATGATCTAGAGCTGTTGGCTATTGTTTTTTCTTTAAAGATCTGGAGGCACTATCTTTTAGGAGAAAAGTTTGAGTTATTCACGGATCACAAACCGTTGAAATATCTTTTCTCTCAGAAAGATCTTAATCTAAGACAGCAGCGATGGGTTGAGTTATTGGCATCATATGATTTGGATATTCTGTATACCCCGGGGAAGGCAAACGTTGTAGCAGACGCACTTAGCAGGAATGCAGTTCTTTCTCTTTTGGAAGTGGTTCCATCTCTTCTGGAAAGGATTTCGAGCAAGCAGGAATCTGATAGTAAATTAAAAAGAATCATCAGAACAGTCAAGATGGGTCAGTGTCCTAGTTTTAAGATTGATGACCAAGGGACACTAAGGATTAACGGAAGGATCTGTGTTCCAAATTTCAAGGAATTGAAGCAGGAGGTCTTATTTGAAAATCATCGCTCCAGATTGAATATCCTTCCAGGAATCTCGAAGATGTACAAAGATATTAGAAGAGTTTTCTAATGGCCGGGCATGAAGAAAGACATAGCTGCTTTCGTAAATAGTTGTGCTATCTGCCAGCAAGTTAAAGGAGATCAGCAGAAGCCAGCCGGTTTGTTACAACCTTTGGAGATCCCGATGTGGAAATAGGAGATGATTTCGATGGACTTCATCGACGGTTTGCCTAGAACAAAGAAGGGAAATGAAGGAATATGGGTGATTGTGGATTGTCTAACCAAGAGCGCCCATTTTATACCAGTTAAGGCAACCCGTACTGCAGCTTCACTGACAGAAATTTTCTTGAAAGAGATAGTCAGATTGCATGGTGTTGCAGTCAGTATTGTAAGTGATCGAGATCCTATCTTCACCAGCAAATTCTGGGAGGCATTGCAATCAGCTATGGGAACAAGCTTGAGATTGAGTACAGCATATCATCCCCAAACAGATGGGCAGACGGAAAGGCTAAATCGAATTCTAGAAGATATGCTGAGAGCATGTGTATTGGATTTTGGAGGATCGTGGGAGGACCATCTACATCTAGTGGAGTTCTCTTATAATAACAGTTACTAAGCAAGTATAAAGATGGCTCCTTACGAAGCACTGTATGGAAGGCCGTGTAGATCCCCAGCCTGTTGGATAGAGTCGAAAGACCATATTGTGCTTGGACCAGATCTGATTTGTGAAGCATCTGCTAAAGTCGAACTTATCAAGAAAAGGATGAGAGCTGCTTAGGATCGTCAAAAGAAATATACAGATAAAAGACAAAGACAATTGGAGTTCGAGATTGGTGATTTAGTCTTTGTCAAAGTTTCCCCTATTAAAGGAGCAGTAAGATTTAGGAAGACAGGGAAACTCGCTCCGAGATATATTGGTCCGTTCCGAGTACTCGAGAGGATAGCATACGGGATTGAATTGCCAGTCCGGATGGCTGGAATTCACAATGTTTTCCACGGATCTCATTTACGGAAATATGTGCACGATCCATCTCTTATTGTGGAGCCAGCTGTGCAGGAAGACTTAGAGGTTGAGCCGGACTTATCAGTTGTCAGACATCCTGTTCGAATTGTTGATCAAGACGACAAGCAACTCAGAAGCAAGATAGTGAAGCTCGTTAAAGTCCAGTGGAGTGAGGATCCCAAAGATTGTACCTGGGAGACTCTGGATAGCTTAAGGAAGGCTTATCCAGATATGTGTCCGGATAGCTAGTGGTGTTTGTATTGAATGTATTGTGTTTGGATGTTTTGTTGTTGATTTCTTATGTATGGATTTATGTATGTTTGAAGTGTTGAATAAAATGAAATTTTGGATTATCTTTTGTTTAAATTTCGAGGATGAAATTCTTTTAAGGGGGAAGGAATGTGATATTATAGAATTTCAAACCCAATTTAAATATGATAATCTTTGTAATAAATTAATTTAAATTGATAAATTTGTTATTTTATTCAATAAAAATAAATGAATTTTAAATGTACATTGATTCTAATTAAAATTAATATATACATAAGGGTAATGAATGTGTTAAAATTGTAATCTTATCAAATTTGATTTTGAATTGAATTTAAAATTTTAATTTGAATTTGAATTGTTAAATTAGAAGATTCAAAATAGGTTAATTATATTCTAAATTATAATTTGAGTTTAAAATAATATTTTCATGATTTTATTTAGATATAAAATTTGATTCATATTTATTTTCTTTAAGAAGAATTGATTTTATACGAATTAAAAATGGATTTAAATTAAGAAAATCAATTAAGAAAACATTTTAAAATTCTTTTTGCATGAAAATAACACTTGTTAAGATTTAAATCATACTAATAAACTTGTGTTAAAGAATTAACAAGGAATAGTGACAAGTGTCATAGTTTAAATTTATTTTCTTTAAATTTTACAAAAACAAAATTTTTATATAAAAAGCTATTTCTTATGCTTCATCAAAATTTTCTCATTCTAATTTCTTAAGCAAGAGAAAAATTTACTCTTCCATTAACAAACCTGAAAACTCCTAAAAATCTTTAAACCTTCAACCAAAATTAATCAAACATTCAAACCTCATTTCTTAAAACTTCAATCTGTAAAGCAAATCAGGAAGAAATCTGCAAACAGAATTCAAGGGAAAATCTGCAAACAAGTTACAGCAAATTTCTGTAGGAAAATTCAAGTTCTTCAATCCTAGTATTGACTGATTAAGGATTAAAGCATCATCAAGCAAACATTGGATCAAGCAACTTCAAGTAAAAAAAAACTGCAGTTATTTTCCAGGAATTCAATTCTTTTGTCTCTGCTTAATTACAAAATCAGGTGAGTAAATTTTAAAATCTGAAAATTTAAGTAAATATGTTTTGCATGTGTATTTTTGATCTGGTTAATGTTTGCATGTACGCATTTTTTTTAAAAATCTTTGTTTCAGGTTATTATTTAACTGTGCATGTTTACATACTTCTGTTGCCTCTCTGTATCTTCAAGTTTAGGGTGAATTTTAAACAAAAACTTCAAATCATATGCAACAAATCATTGTTAAGTTAGAATCTTAAATGCAGTAATTTCATTTAAACATAAATCAAGTATTAATTTGATATTTAAGAAGAAATTGTTTTAAAATCTGCTGAATTAAGATAATACAGTAAAAAAAAAATTATATCATGATAAAATCATGCTCTGAATTTTGTTGAATCGAATTCACATCTTAAATCTTCTTCGTATAACATGATTTTAAAAACAAATTTTAGGATTTTTAAATCGAAATTGGGGTAGAAATTCTGTGTTGACTGAATTTGGGATTTTGGGCAAATTCTTGTAATCGGGTCAATTTTAGGGATTGGGTTTTGGATTGAAGCTGTATTGATGGATGTTAAACACAAAAAATAATTGAAGTGATTACCATTTAGCAGAGGATTGGGATTTTTGAAAACTAGGGTTTTTGGGTCTGTTTTGGCCGAGCTTTTAAATCTTGTGACTGTGATCGAGCGGATGGATCGAGTTGCGAATGGCTTAGGGCGAGGCTGCGTCAGGGTCGTACGAGGTTGTTGTCGAAGTCTCGAGGCGAACGGTGGTTGGCAAATTGTGGTCGGCAAATTATGGGTTGATGGGTTTTTGGTGATGCAGTTCTGGGTTGGTTCAAGCAACCATATTTCGATTGAGCTCGTGTAAGTGAGGTTTGGAGGCTGGAGTTGTGTCGTTGGTCGAAGTGGAGCTTGTGCATGGTGTCGTGGATGGTGGCGGCGGCGTCGAAGCAACGTGCACGTGCACGAGGCGATGGCTGTGTTAGTGGAGTGGGGTATCAAGAACTCGAAGCTGCGTTCGAGTGTTTGGGAGTTTGGCTCGCGTGTGTGCTCAGGAGTGTTTCTGTTGTAGCTCGTGTAGGGGTTTGGGAAGAAAGTGTGTTTCCAGGTTTTTATTTTGGGGTAAATTGAATCTTAAACTAAGAAGAATAAGATAGATGGGGGTTTTAATTTGTGATTAGCTTGGGTTTGGTCGAGCCAAACAATAAGGGGGCAAGTGAAGTTTGAAACTTTCAAACTTAAATTTTCAAATTGTTTTAAGTTTAAACATTAATTTTTTATTTATTTCAACTACTTTATAAAATGTTAAATATTTTTATTCAAAGTAATTCATATTTTATTAGTTGAAGTTTTAAATGATTTTACATTCTTTTAAATTTAACTTTTAAAAAAATGGGAAATTAGCTTTTAACAAATTGAAAATGTTTAAAATATGTAATAGTTTTTATTAATTAATGAAGTTGTTTGGTTTTGAAAATTTATTAAGTTTTGAAATTAAAGTTTACTTTAATTAATAAATTAATTAAGGCTAAAATTAATTAATAATTTTAGACTAATTAATTTATTAAGATTTAATTAATTAATTATGGTTTAATAATTTGATATTTAAGGATTAAATTAAATAATAATTAATAGATCATTAATTAAATAATTAAATAATTAAAGATTAATTAATAAGAGATTAGTAATTAATTAATTAATTAAGTGATTAGTAATTAATTAGTTAGTAATTAATTAATTAGTAATTAAGAATTAATTAATTGATTAAAAGATAATTAATAAAGTAATTAAACATTAATTAATTTATAATTAATAGTTAATTAATTAGTGATTAAGATTTAATTAATTGAATAATTAAGGTTAATTTATTTATAATTAATTAAGTAATTAAGATAAATTAGTTTGTGATTAATTAAAAATTAATTAAGATTAATTAATTATAAATTAATGGTTAATTAATAACAAATTAAGGAATGATTAATTTTTAATCAAGTTTTAATTAATGAATAATTATAGTAATTAATTAATAGTTAATTAAAGGATTGTTAATTAATTAAAGATTAATTAATTAATAATGAGGATAATAAAAAAAAGTGATTAATTAATTAAATGATTGTGATTGATTGATTAATGATTGGTGATTAATTCTTAAGTAATAAATTTAATTTTAATTAATTAAATTAATTGTAATAAGAATTAAGAAGTGCTTGCTTATGGATGATTGTTTGAATTGAGTATCTGAATATGGTTGATATCTGTTGAATGATAGTTGAGATAATTCTATGATAAGATTTGTGTATATCTGAGTTGGATGATTGCTATTATCTGTAGATAATGCTGTGTGGATTCAATGTTTAAAATTGAATTGAATTGCTTAAATATTTAAACAACTTGACCTTTAAGATGGCATTTGGATTTCAATGAGACCGGGATCAGGAATCAAATTTGATGTTCCGAAAACCACATCAATCCAAGTTAAACGTTAGGTCGTGGCATCTCAAGTGAGGATCGAGATGGAGTTTTAGAGTGCAAGGGTTATTGTCGTTAACTCTGAGGGTGATTCCAAAATGAGTGTAACGAAATAATGCCTTCGGTTTCGTTCGAACCTGGAACGAACTTGTATGGATTGAATGCTTTCAGAACATCGTCAGGTGGACGTTGAGCATTCTAAGAGATGTGCTTTCTAAAGGTAATCGTAACCTCAAGCCTCATCAACCGGGAATGGTTAAAACAGGGGAGGTGCAGCAAGGCTTCGTGGGTAGCCCCCACTTGAGAGTGAGATTTACCCTTGTCTAGAAGTCCCTTATTATTTCGGCGGTGTGGGCAGTAGTTGGCCACTACTGCGGGGTTGTCTTGTTCGGGACTGTCCAATAAGGGATGGTTCCGGCCTTGTGTTGCAGGGGATCGGGAGTGGTCCTCGGTACGGTGATCTAGGCCTCATACTGTGACGGGCGGTACCCAGTAGCCCTGCCATTGATGGAAAACCATTTTCCCTACAAGACCCTACGGTTTTGATTGTATTACCCACTTTTGTGGCTAGTAGATGGAATTTAATCATGTAACAATTTCGGCTATTTTCTATTTACTTGAAAACCCTAGACCCTATTATAATATCACTGGATTTCCTATCAAATGTTTTGGTTAGCGTAAGGTAAAAACTTACCTGTGTTTGTTTGTGGGAAGTCTTACGTGATACCTTTTGTTTCGAAATGATTTTAAAGTAAAGTAACTTTAACTTATTTACTCACACCAGACCCTTGTCTGAACCGGAGTTTATTTTGTTTTTCATAAACTCTTGGGTACTCAAATTTTTATGAGTATCCAGGTGATTAGGTTGGGAGTAGCAAATGTTTGGAAGTTGGAGCTGGAGTCCAGGCGTACTTATCTATCTCTATTCGCTGTAGTGACTTTTGATGTTGTATTTTGGGTTGTGTGTATTGGCAAACTCTTATGAATATCAGATGTAATGGGATAGTATTATTTGTGTACTCTGATATGTAAAACTATGTAATGGATACGTGTAATATTATATTTTGTTCGTTTCCGTTGTGAGATTCTGATGATTGTTGTTCTTTTCTTTCTATCTTTTCTATTTCTATCTCTTTCATTTCTTATTGGTGATACATCTTTTTGGTTATTGAAAGATGGGTTGTCATAATTCCAAGTTGAGAAATGAGGTGCACCAAAATTAGTAGTGCTACTACTTCTTTGTTAGTCGATCCCATGCACCAAGTTCACCATCCAAGCATGCATATATAACAATTGAATGTGAAATGGAAATACAAAAGAACACACCTTATTGATACAAGACTAATATTTCCATTAAGAAGCTCATGCGCCATCCAATGAAGTGTTCCTCTCATACCACCAGAAATTAGAGTGCCATTTAACTTTTGATAGTCCTAGATCTACAATGTGTATACAAGTTAAAAGAAACATTTATTGGCATTAGAATAGAATGTAAAATATTAAAAGTTTTAAAGCGAGTCGTATAAATACTTTGCATTCCTAAAATTTTAGAAATTGTTTTAAGGGTGATTTGAAGGTAATTATAACAAGAGAACACCAATATAAGCGTTGTGATTGAGGTATTTAAAGTTTAATGGTTACATAGTTTTATGTCGTGAATCCAAATCCTTAATGCGGATGTTGCATAGGTAAGTGTATGGTATTTGGGTGAAATAGGAGATGACTAGCTTTTACCCATTTAATTAGCCCAAACATAATATTACCACGATTCAATTGAGTCCATTAGTGAAATTATTTCGGTTAGAGGAGACGGCAACAAAGAAAATATAGATACAAAAGCATGTGAAAATCATACGGACAAATTTATGTGCAAGGTCTATCAAGTTTAACTTTATATTCACTTACATTACCAAGATATGACATTTATAGTTAATACAACTAGTTTTAAAGTAAATATATTCAGTGTTATAATTATAATTGCAAACTAAAGTAAAAAAACTTGATTCCTCCAATGAAATAACACATGTCTGAACTGTACATGTTGATTCCATATAAAATTGTAGAATCAACTGAATTAATAAATTAACTACATCCTAACAAAATGTGATGAATAAGATATATATATACACACACACAATAATAATTTTCACTATTAAAAGCTAAAAATAACTTTCTAACCTGTTCATCTCAAGTGTGGCATTCTTTTTAATATGTTAAATCAAATTGAATACACAACAATGCTGATAGTTATAGTATAAATACAAATATTGAATCAAATGAAACTAACCTCAATAATTTTAGATTCATTGGTATTGCTGTAGAAGCACTGCCAACAGCTCATTAGTTCATACCTCCGGACAAGTTCATGAGGATTTCTACAGACTGGGCTGTGGTTTTCAAATAAAATTATTTATCGCCTGCATTTCCAAAGTTTTGTAAAATATAACATCGCGTAATCAAAAACTACAATCTAACAAACAAAAATACCGAACTTAAAAAATGAAAATACCATGTTTGGTATTCAAAGCCATCCTATTATTGTTTAGATAAGTGTCCAAGATTCGAAAACAGTTAGTGTTTATCAAAAAAAATTAAAGGGAAGGATAAAAGTGTTGTAGTTCAAACTATACAATATATACACTCACAATATCATGCATATAATCAATCATAAAGACATGTAAAAAAATTCATTTTATTTGCAAAGTAATACATCTAGAAGTCAATTATTATTATAATATGTGACTAAGATTTTGTCATATATTGACATGGAAGCTAGCAAGTAGGGTTGTTAATTTTGTACGAGTGTCCGATATTCGTTCATGTCCGTGGCCGAAGTACCTCCGTCCGAGTTCGTTCAATTTTCAATTAGACGAGCTAGGACAAGAAAATTTGTACGAGGAAAAATCTTGTTCAGTCTGTGTTTGTTCGAATTCGTCTGAATTTCTTATAATTCGATATATCCTCTATTTTTCTCAAAACATATATGACAACTATTTAGTCAGTTAATTGAGTGAAGATTCATAAAATGCTTATACTTCAATACACATTGATAAAAATAATATAGTTGATGGAAATTCAATTAAACAATATAAAATTTGATGAAAATAGCAATGTCCATCTGTGTCCTAAAAACGTATGTACGTGTCTATTCGATTTCATTTAGGACATGAGCTAGGATAACAAAAATTGTACGAATATAAATTTCGTCTGGTCCGTATCCGGTCCGATTTTATTTAGGATAGAAACCGAATACACCTCCATACGATCCGTCCGATCGATTTACACCCTTACTTGCAAGGCCTGAATATTCTCCTATTAACGGATAATCAATGGAATTGTGTCCTATTATAGAGTGTTGATCAGGATTTTATTTTAAATAGAACAATGGATGTATTACCACATTGAATTGGGGGGGGGGGGGGGGGGGGGGGTTAATATCATGAATTGATGTACATGCGCAGGAAATAATCAAGGATTCTCTTATAGTTCTTTTAATAACACAACAAATGTCTTTTAATTTAATTTACAATTCTTTTAAACCACTACAAAGAAAATATATACATTTCATTTGCAGTTGTTTGTAGTCATTCAATGAACTAACTAAACTGCTTCTAGCTAATTTCATTCAACAATAAACAAAGAACAAGATCTTGTGCAAAATTAAAAAAAAAGAAATAAGAAAAACATTCACAAGCAAAATCATCCTCGTCAAGCATTGGATTGAACAATAAAGTAAAAATTATCTCTCAAACAATTCCACATTCGCACTTCAGCCCTATTTGAATCTCCTCTATTTCATTCCTTCCCCTATCATTTCAATTTATTATTTAATCTGCACAATTACCATCGATAGTAAAATCAAAACTTACTATAACATAATTCTTTGGCGATGAACCGTGGTCGCAGCAATCACAATCCTGTTGGGATTTAGTCACCGTCTAATTTTCCTATGGTGTAATAACCTCTTCTAATATTTTCTTTTCCCCTTGTAAAATCACCACTTATATTCCTTTATCATCAGATTTCATCAGTACTTTTGCTTTCCCTTCCTTCGGTGAGGTCACCATATAATATTCTTTTTCCACAGCCTACGGTATCTTCACCGCATAATATTCTTTTCCTTTCCTTCAGTGAGGTCACTGCATAATTTTGAGCAGAGGAGTTGGAAATGAAGGAGAACTTATTCTTGACAAAAGGTGGGAGACATGGTTGGAGCAGGGAAATATTCGGATCTGATTGGGAAGGAGAATTACGGCGATAATATGGACGTAGATAGGATGACAGCTAAGACAGGCGAAAGCAGCCACAAGGTGGAAGTGGAGAGGAGGTAGAAATGGGAAGTGGAGAAAGAGGTATAGGTGGACGTGGCTGTAGGTGAGAAATAGGGTTACAGAAGAAGAAGTGAGAAGAGGGAAATGGAATATAGACAGTGTGGAAATGGAAAAAGTGCGGGAAACGAACAAAAATAAGGGCCTTAGTTTTCAATGAATTAAATTCTTTTTGGCTGCGTTTTATTTGGCAAAGGAAAGGAGGATAAATATCTATTATTGCATTTTGGTACAAACGCTGCCGTATATTGCATCTAATGCCAATTTTCTTATAGTGAAGCCACACATTTAGTAACCTGTGCACTCTCAAAAGCCGCGAATTTCGTAAGCCGCTCACTTTCAAAAGCTGTGCATTTCGTAAGCCATGTACTCTCAAAAGCCACGCAAGCACTGCTTGAATTTGCTCCGGCATTATTAGAAAATCGTTAAGATTTTATAAGTACCGGTATTGTCTTGACAATATCGAAATTTTTTCTATTGCAGGATTAACAGGGATCACCTCTCGCTACCCGAAAGAACCGACATTGCTCCGGTAGTGCCGCAAAGTTCACAGACCAAGAAGTTGGCAAAGAATTCTGACCTTTGACCAAATTTAATGTACAAAATGTCTAAATTTAATACATCCAAGTCACGAGTTTCCATAGATAGGAGCTGCGATACACCTTTGACCGAGGGCATCTAAGAAGCTGATAAGAACATCAAGTCTCACATTAATTGTCCAGAATAATCATCCCTGTGGACTGAAGGGCACAAAACACATTAACACTAGGTCAGGATGAAAAAAATCGCTCCAACTTGTAATAAAAGGAGGAACTTACCGTTACCTAGAGATGGACAACGACATAAGGTATTTCTAGAATCAAATCATCAATGCACCATTTTCCAAAGATAGAAGCAAATACTTGACTAAGGTCTCAAACCCCAACTTGCAGAAAACTAGCTGTTATTCGAAGATAGACAACGGTGAGGAGAGAACGCTCGAAATCAAGCAGCTAAGCCATTGATTCTCAAAGATTGGAACCTATGAATAAGGTTGATATCTGCAACAATGTTATCAGCCCAACATAATGCATACGGCCTGAAACAAGCAAGGTAAGTCTCATAGATTCAAGATAAACACTACTGAACTCTACCGGTCCATGATCAGGATAGGAACAAGTGCGGTTGTACCAGGGGAAACGTGATGACTCGCTCTATAATTTCTAATTTTATATAAGAACTTGGAATTTGAGACCTAGGAATGAAGGGTTCTGCCTAGTGATGAAGGGTTCCACGGATAGAACTTAGATCATAACAAAAGCCGATTGGAGGAAATCCGATTCTTCATGAATTAGAGTACCCATGGAACTGATTAAGCAAAAACCAGCATTTCCAAGGGTAACACTTGATGGTGATAATCAAGGCTAGGAAATGGAAAATCCTAGGACTCCCATCCTCTTAGAACATGGTGTATCTCGATGTTAGGGAAGCCTTAAGAAAATAACAACATTGGGTTGAAAGGGATCTACTCAGCTACATAGAATCGGATGAATGATTGAATCCTAACCAACATGACTTTAACATTGACCAAAGACAGGTAGCACTAAGAAAAGACTTTTACAATCCAATCATTGAAGTGCAAGTTTTCAAAGACCGAAACTAGTACCCACCTGGATTCAAAAGCATTGCCAATTATCGAATCGGCGGGGAAAATCAATCCTAACATGAGTGTCGGTGTTGCCCAGCAAAGCCAATGCCTTTCCTTATTTCCTAAGTACTGATGTTGGCTCGGCAACATCGAGAAACTTTCTATTTCATAATTATCGGTGTTCTCACGACGACGCTGGGAAACCCTCTATTTCCTAAGTACCGACATTGTCCTGGTAGTGCCGGGAAATTTCTTGTTCATTATGTATCAGTGCTGCATCAGCAACGCCAGGAAAAATTTAATCTATAGGTTCGATGAGAAACACTAATCGCAGTAATCCATCAATGCACTAGCTTTCGGAGATAGAAGTTGGTCCTTAACTAAGATTCTACCCTTGTCTTCATGAAACTTCCGTTGCTCGAAAATGGGGAACAACAGGTAAACATAACCTTTCAAGGCCAGCTAGATGGTTCAACCTTTCATCACAAGAATCAGCCATTGCACAGGAATAAAGCAGCGATGAAAGGAAATTCCAGGATTGAATTGCTCATGTGCTAATTTCTAAGGATGAAAGTTGGTGCACAATCGAATTTCCTGAATTCAACTTAGAAAGAATTTAGATATAGCCAAAAGATAGGTAGTCTTGAGAAAATAATGCTTGGAACCAAGCAGCTAGGTTATCAATTCCTGATGACAGGAATTGGCATATGAACAGAACTTCCATGATGACAGCAATCAAGCAAAGCATGCACAACTAAGGAATTGTAAGGACAATCACGGAAGGTCAAAACTAAAACCATCAGACTTACTCTATGCTAGAATAGGATTGAGAGCCAGGCCAAGGGCAATCGAATCATTTGCCCTAAACCTCTCCATATCTCACGGTCACCCAAATACTGGCATTCTAAATAGATAGTCCCATGAGCAGGGATAGACGCACAAATACTCGATCGAAAGAAATGTTGCAGAGTCTAAACCCGAATAACTATGAGGTTGGATAGACAACGGTTCTGTATCACAATACAGAGCATTCTGGCAACTAAATTGCTTACAAAGGAAATAAAAGATTTAACATTCAAAAATCAACCATCGCTCGTAGTCTGGCGATGATGAGAAAATTTGATAACCTACTTACGGTCTATCTAGATCATTCGGTTCTAACTTGCAGGAATATTCCACCGCCCAAGGTTTGGTGATGCTAAGAAGAAACCATGGGAATGAAACTATCGGTGCATCATCTTTCGAAAACCAAAGCAAGAGCTTGATTGAATCTTCAGCCCTACCTTCTGGCATCTCATGCTATCTGAAGATTCACAATATCAAGGAAAAATCCACAGAGTTGAGTCACCCACGCATTAATTTTCGGAGGTAGAAACTAATACATGATTAGGATCTCAACACTGGACTTGGAAAAATTCACTTTAGCAAAAGATGACGGTGATGCGTCTTTCCAGCACATGTACTTAGAATGACATCGAGTGAAGATGTCAACATGGAGGAATTCATTTGCAATCAGGAAACAAACATCATTGGAAAAAAATCAGAGCTTGGAATCAAGCAGCAAAGTCCCTAGGTTTCAAGGATAGGAGCTATTGTGCCAATCAAGCTGGGGCAATCAGACATATAGCCCAGGGGGCCTAGTCTCCCGAAAACATATAGACATAGCATTCAGAGTAATCAACACTATGGACTGGGGTATATACTCCAACACTTTGTCGAAAAAACTCAACGGAGCATAAACAGGAACAACGATAGAGCTGGCTAGACCAAGCTACCTCATTGTTCTAGACAAAGCTATGAAATAGAATATGCCAAAATGGCTGCAAGAGTATTACTGACTTGTGTAGAATTACGTAAATGAGTTTGCTTCATAGGAACATAAGAGGCACGGTAGCGAATAACCAGTGAGAAAAGGCAATACTCGGAATCGATCAATTAAACCGATAGTTCTCGAAGATGGAGACTGGTGTGCAGGTTGAACTTCGAAAAGCACAAGAAGGATAATTTCATTCGAACAAATCATGCGCTATTTTCCAAAGACTGAAGTTGTGCCAGATCGGACTTCAACTACAACTCTACAAGAGCAACAGTGCCTTATAATTTAACTATAATCAATCATCCCAACATGACAGGAATAATAAGCGAAGCCAAAGTTACGAATGACCCAGCTTCTGGAGAAGTGGAAGTCCCTTCTCCAGACTAAAGATTAGATGACCAAAAAGTCATTTTCAATAATAAAACTTGGCATTTAACCCGGTCGGGTATGGTTTACTTTAAATAATATCCTCATATAACCAACCCTTGGAATCCAAGGGAAATCGGCGTATGTTGACCAATCGAGTTCCGACCATTGATCGGGGCAGATGTAGTGTGTAATCTACATGAGGAGAGATCAGTATCCCGAGTACTGCAAACGAACAATCTAGTGTAGAAAACATAAAAGAAAGCTCACGGAAAAAATGAGCATGATGGAAAGGTATAAGGTGTCGTTAGCGATCCATCTTGATGGATCGTTAACGACCCATGTAGCTTAGTCCCCATCACTTGAAATTCATGATGTAGGTCCCACACACCCACTAGAGTGTACCTGCAAAGTTTCATCTGATTTCGTTTAATTTTTGAGTTAGTCATGGATGATTCTTTTGGACCAGATGACATATGAAGATAGATGATCAAACAAATTCCAAACGACTTGATATTTAGATAAGGCACCTAAATAGAAGATAAGAATACAACAAATGGAGATCACGACCAAGTACATGGATCGCTATCGATCCATCACTCATGGATCACTATCGATCCATCACCTATGGATAGCTAGCGATCCATTAGTTTAGCTCATGTCGCCTTCAAACTTTCTATGCTCCTTATGACATTAAGTGCAGGCTTCTAGCAAAGGGGCTTTGACCCAAGTGCTCTCCAGCCCCTATAAATACAATCCTACCTACAACATAAAGATGACCTTCTGGACTGACTACTGGAACTCTGCAAAGATTATTCTTCACTCTTCTCCTCCCACAAAATAGTCATATAAGGGTTCACTGTGATTTTCCGGTGAACTCTTATACTTGTGACTTGATCTAGCTTAGAAAATTCAATCATATTGTAATCCTTTCAATTTGTAACAGCAGTCAGTTAATAGAAAGTTATAAAGTGGACGTAGGTTTCATTAATAGCCAAACCATTATAAAAATCTTCTTGTCTTTTTACTATTTCTGCTCTTTTTACATTTATTCTCTATGTTATTACTCTATAAGAATGGGGCTGGTGCTTTCACACTCAATCAGGATGTTGATCCATTTTTTGGGTTAACAAGCACAGATGCACTAGCCAATAACTCCTTAAGGTTCTCAAATGCCCTAGTGCATCTATCGTCCCAAGAAAAGACCAGGTTCTTCTTAGTCAAATGGGTTAAGAAGGCTACTATTCTTGCAAAATTTATAATGAACTTTCTATAGTAGCTTTCCAACCCAAGAAAACTTCTAAACTTTGATGCATTTCTAGGAGTCTTCCATATTCGAACAGCTTCTACTTTAGTGGTGCCTACTGCCAATCCTTGCTCAGAAATAATATGCTCAAGGAATCTAACTTCTTTTCTACAAAAGTGGGATTTAGCAAATTTGGTCTTAAGGTGGTGCATTCTTAAGGTTCTTTATACCTCTCTTAGGTCATCCTCATGCTCCTATATGCCCTTGGAGAAAACCAAAATATCATCTATGAACACAAATTTATTGAGTTGCCTCCTGAATACCCTACTCAGCAAATCCACAAAGTATGAAGGATCATTCATCAATTCAAAAGGCATCACTTCCCACTCATAGAGTCTATCTGGTGTGCGAAATGAGGACTTCGACTTGGTTTCTTCTAATCCTGAACTGATGGTATCTAGTTGTTAAGTCTAGTTGAGAAAAGACTTTAGCTCCTCCAAGCTGATCGAATAAGTCGTCTATCCTAAGTAAAGGGCACCTATTTTTCTTTATCAACCTATTCAATTCCCTATGGTCGATGCAAAGTCTCAATGAACCATCTGCTTTAATAGCGAAAACAACATGGGCTCCCCACTTCGAAGTACTTTGATGGATGACTCCTTTCTTCAATAGCTCAGAGATTTGCTTATCCAATTCTCTTCTTTCTTTGGGGGCCATGTGTCTTAAAGGGAGTGTGACTGGCCTTGCGACTTTCTCCAAATCTATTCGGAACTGGATCTCCCTTTGGGTTGGGAGACCCAAGACTTCCTCAAAGACATCTGGAAATTCACAAACTATGGGTACAGATGATAGCCCTCCATAGATAGATTTAGTGAGTATAAATGACTTAACTCAACTAAAGCTTAAGGAGTATAAAGAATTTCTAGGTCACGGCCTCTGCAGCTTCTTAATCGTGCAACCTCCTGTCACAATCAAGAATTGCTCCATAATATGATAACCAGTCCATACACAAGATAAGTCCATATTCCTTCAAAATCAGAATTTACGGATTACATATGAAATCAGCGTCACATGTGTCCAATGCTAGGTTTTTGCAAATAAAAGAGAGATGTATCGAACCCCCTATAGGATTATAGACCCCTATTAAGCTGGTGACAATCTAGGTTTGAAGGTTTAATAAGTTACACTCCTAACTATAAAGGAATGTGATAGCCCTGAATCAAATAGGTACAAGTAACCCCTAAAATAAGAGTTATACCTGGTAATGCTGCCTTCTATTGGTATCTCGATGGTCTTCTTGTAATAAGCACAACTTCAATCGCGTAAGTTTGTCTGCTTGATCCTTCCTTTGCCAATTATGGCATTGATTCTTAAGGTGCCCTTCCTCATGGCAATTAAAGCACTTCCCTTTAAAAGCTTCCTTCGTCAGACTCATCCTACAATCTTTAGCCTCATAACCTTTCTTTTAGCATCGCTTGCACACCTTACCATCCTCCTTAAACTTCCCCTTCGACTTCTTGTTAGCCCAAAAGCTTACCTTCTTAGACCCTTCTTGCTTTTGGGAAGGTTCAGCCTTCTCCTTTTCTACCTCCTTATTGTCTACATTAGCTATGTGTAGCATTGACATTTCCACTAACATCTCATAAGTGGCACCAATGGGTACTTGGGTCAACAAAATTTCTCTCGGAGGGAAATTTAGGCCCTTCACGAACTTCGTGACCTTTTTCATAGGTGTATCTATCAAGCTCATCCCAAATTTAGCTAGCTCTATGAACTTAGCTATGTTCTCCTTTAGAGTGTAGTCTCCTTGCCTAAGCTGAATGAATTTCTCTTGTTGTCGACTCACTTCTGCCTTAGACATAAATCTTATCTCAAATCTAATTTTGAATTCATCCCACAAGAAAATCCTTCCAGCATTTTCCTTAGTCACTAATTTCCACCATTCTAAAGCTTCTCCATTGAGGTGCCATGCTGCCATCCTCCTCTTTAGCCGATCTTCCCAATCAAGCTCTCAAATTATTTATCATGGTAATTAACCCATGCCTTAGCTTCTAGATATCACTCGGTTCCAGAGTATGTCTTCCCTCCTATATTAAGAAAGTCCTTGCACAATTTAGGAAAGTCAATAGGATGGGGTGTTTCATCGGCAAGCGAGGCTGCAGGTGCCACTGGTACAACTAGAGGAATAGGAAATTGCTTAATTGTCTAAGATATTATTTAAACCATTCGGGCATTCCACGAATGATAGGTCTTCCATAGTCAGGGATCCTAGTTCTGGAAGAAGATTGATTACCAACCATATCAACTGTCTGTAGCTTGAACCTTTAATGACGATTTTCAAAGATAGTATTACATGCTGAAAGAAAAGGATTACGTAGTGTTTGAATCAAAAATGGCAGAAAAACCAAATACAAAGTTAAAGAGAATAAAAAGTGAAGAAATAAATAAAATAAGTAAGAAATGAACATACAAAGATTTTTATTGTTCGGCAAACTTCGGCTTTCGTCTACTTAGTGATTTTATTGCTTAACTTCTGACCTGGGTCAGAAGTTCTTAAGGGTCAGTACAAATCCGATACTTAGATTTCAAAACTACAAGAATATAGAGTAGACTAGAACTAAAGCCAATCCTGAAAAATTAGCCATACCCCTCTATTTATGGAGGTAGGAAGCCTAAAATATCATTCAAAATATCTCCCGGCTGTTCTCCTTGCTATAGACCAGTTCTCCATGGAAATAGAGTGCCACATCATCAGGTCGTATGGGTCGGTACGACTCCAAGGGTAGGGGTCAGTACCGAACCCTAAAATGGCCAAAATAGCTAACTTCAACTCTTCGCCGCTGCTCGTCTTATGGCGAGCTTCGTAATTCCATAGTTGTTTGTATCAATATTAACTTGTTTCTAAGTCCAAATGACGGAGTTGTAGAAGAACAAAGGTGCTTATTCAGGAGTTCACAGAGGTTGATAGAAAATTACTTTGCACCAGCAAAACAACATTGAAATGGGTTTCCAACATCAAATGGAACAACTAGGCAGAATATGGGATGGAGTTGGTAAAGTGCTTATTGGTCGGTACCGACCCATGGGGTAGGGTTGGTACCAACCCCACACTTGTGGGCTTTGGGTGTTTGTATTTTTGTAATGGGTTTAGGTTAGTGTTGTGATTTTGGTTATAATTTGGTTTTTGAGCTTTGTGGTCATCTCTTTAGAAGTCTTTCCTTAATAACTTCGAAGTTCGACTCGTCGGGTTCGTCGTATACTGCTTGATCAAAGTGGGATAAAACTTACCTTCAAAGCACGTTGTAACGACCCGTTAATTTTCGATAATTGAAATTGTTAATTTAATGAGACTTTGAAAATTTAAAATTGAAGAAAATAAAAAACTTTGTGAATTTTTAATAAAAGTTGTGATGCAATAATGAAAATAATTAAGAGGAAACATAACAGGGTTATTTAAAGTTAATAATTTATGAATTTGAATGAACTTCCAATTTAAAGAAAAGTAATTAACTGTTACTTTATGATGATTTATGAAATAACGGAAAGAGTGAATAATAAGTGAACGTAACTAGTAGTATGAAAATAAATGGCAACATTGATGTGTAAGTAATAAAGGCTTATTTATGTGATTAAAGGGTAACGGTAATGTTTATTGTATGTTACCTATTGTTAATTGAAATTTGAAATAAATTTTTAATAAATGTATATTAAATAGGAACATAGATTTATTTATAAGGCAGTAATTGAATGTAAATTAAGGAAATATGTTATTGCAAGTAAATAATTAATGAACTTGAATGAACATTCCAATTTAATATAATAATTCAAATGTTATGACTTAGTTTTAAATGGAATATAGTATAAACATATGCAATCAGTATATTAATGTGTGAAATAATATACTGATTTATTTATTACTGAATGTAAATTAATGCAATTATGTTAATGTAAGTTAATAAATGATTAATTTAGCGCAATCCCAATTAATTGAAATAACTGGGAGGTCATAATTTGTTGTATCTACTAAATTTGAAAATTTGATCCAATAAATGTAATAAAGTATTAGAAATGTACATTGTTTTCATAAGATAGTATAAAGGAATATAAACTTGTGATCTATGTATGAATAACCAAAATAAGGGAAATAGTGTTAAGGTAAGTAAAAGTTGTAACAAATTGGCCTACTAAATCAAATTAGGATATCAATAATGTAATGTTTATGAGGATTAATGCAAGGACTGAAGGTAGGTATGTAATAAATAAATAGAAACGTGAAATGCTCATAAATAATAAATTGGAAAAAGGGATTGGAACTAAGGTTTGGTTTTAAAACCTTAATTAATGTGTGTAATTAACAGGATTTCACATTTGAAACATAGCCATTAATACAAATAAAGATAATTAGGGGTATAGCATAATGGAATATAAAACCAACAGTAACTGAGTGTATAGATTAATAATAAACTTAATAAAAAGTTGAATTGAATCAATCAATTTATTTGGAACTAATTAATTGGTATTCAAATTTTATAAAATAAATGGGTTTATTGTAAGAAATTGAAATTAGGTACTATGGTAAACTGGAATTAAGATGAAGTTGGGAATATTAGTGTAATAGATATAAACCCATGTTGACATCACCTTTAAGACGGTAGGTTAAAAATTCGTTCATAAAAAGATTTAAAAATCAAATAAATGGATTATTGAAATTGAATGAAATAAAATATACGTCAATGAGAATTAATATGAAATGAAATATACATAAATGAAATGTAATATAAATCAATGATAATTATACCATAAGATGGAATTGATAGAATAATAAATGTAAAGCAAATAAAATTTAATTGTTGGAAATTTAATGTATAATTTTTAATATATTAAAACTGAAAATTAACACTGCAATTGATTAATTTATCAACTTTTAATTTACATCTAAACTTGTTTAAAATTTTTGGTAAATGATTAAGAAATATAAAAGTGATAAAATTGTCAATTATAAAATTGAAATTTAAAAATTGGATTTTATTTAATTAATTTTTAAATTATTTAATTCATGTAAAAATAGCCTTTTTGGCCACGGACTTGGATTTCGACGAAACCAGTTTCATCGAATCCGTATCGGTGAATTATTGTAGGGTTTCAAGTTTCATAGCGACCGGACTTGTCGTTTGATTGCACGAACGTGAAACGCCTTGAAATCAATGAAATTGAAATCAATTTGAAAAATATTGATTTTAGCATAACTTATTCATACGATGGAATTTGGACTCGAAACATTTTCCATTGCATTTAAAATATTTTAAAATGTCTATTTTGATATATGGGTTGACCCAATTTCGTTCCAGAGTCAGAACGGACATTTTGGGTCACTTTGTCGTTAGCGCGTATATTCAACCCGATTCATCTATTCTATTTCAACCCTACCTATAAATAACCTATTAAAAACCCTAGCAGCCTCTATTCCTCATTTCTATACGTTCTATTAGCTCCTCTTTCCAATGGCTGCAAAACCTAATTCCCAAAAACAATTCCAAATCAAATCCAAAGCCAAAAATCCAAACTCTCCAAACATTATCATATTTTATATCGTCGGAAAGCTCTCGACGAGTGCAAGTCAGGAATATAATTCATTTTTCAATTTGAGGTTCGATGTGGCCAGAAATTGAGTAAACATTCATGACCATTCGTTGATCGTCGATGGATTGTGACGGATCGACAAATCGTTAGTACAGTAGTGTGGAGAGGACCGAGGGGATTGCATCCATGTGGGTTTCGTGGCGAGTTAATGGTCGGATCGAGCAAAATAATTCAATTAGGGTTTTATTTTTTCGGCGGCTGCTGATAGGGTTTTGAACCGGAGATGGCGTTCTGAGGCGGAGGAGGTGATCGACGAGGAGAGGGTTTGTCTTGCGGCGCTTTGGGGGGGTCCACACGCAGGCCGAGGCCAGGGGGAAGGGCGTACGAAGGTGCCCTGATGATTTCGCGTGCGTGCGTGAAATTCTACGTGAAGGAGACGGTCACGTGAGATAGAAATTGGTGACATGGCCTAAGGGTGAGAAAAGTGCTCTTTTTTTATTTTTATAATTGAAATTCAAACACATTTATCGCTATAAATTTCACATACGAATACCAATTCACGCGCGGTTTTTTTTGTTAGGATCATATTGAAAGTCCAAACATTTTAGCACTGGTTTGGACGAATTCTGAGACTGTCAAATTTTTGGATTTAAATTGAATTTAAATTCAAAAGGTGAGTGTTTTAACCCACTCACAACTTCTAAAATTTCTTATGTTTGTTAAATTTAATTTCTGTTGTGATTGTGCATTTATTTATGACTTTTTATATATTTTAATCATCATCTCAGTTATTGCATTTATTTAAATTAAATCGTAATTTAATTTGTTATTGAATGTAACTGCTAGATAATTTCCTGTTACGTATTATCAGTTATATATTGATATTGATTGATGGTTTCGGGTGATGATTGTGATGGATGTATGATTTTATGATGGATGAATGATGTTTTAGTTATATCATCATAATCTGCAAGTTGTTATGCATTTATTTTTGCTTCGGGATTGCAGTTTGAAATGATGTATAACCGTATTTTATTTTAAATTACGGATTGAAATGATAAATATCTGTATCACTTGACCGTGGGGTAGAAAATTTTATACAGACACCGTGGTCTATATATATATATAATTATTTTGAAATGGTTGTCTATGATTTGGAAAGAAATATACGGTTTAATAATTATTAATTTTTGATGTTATATAAATATTATTATATGTATATATAGTTAAATTTTTTGAATTTAAGCTATGTATAAAATTGTTTAATAAAAGTAAGTTTAATAATGGAGTTTGATCATTTTATATTATATGGTTAAGCACCTATTTAAGATATTGTATGTATATAGAGTTTTTAAATGACTTAAATGAAATTTAAGTTGGAAGATAAACATGAAATTGGTTTGAATTGAATTATTTAAGAATTGTACTTGAATAAATTTTATTTGAAATTCAAATAAAAATGGAGATTTTTAAAGGGTATGATCTTAATAACTTGATTTTGGTTTGAAGGATTTAAATGATTATCAAGTTGATTTAAATGAATTTTATCAAGTTAATTAAATTGAAGGAATATCCAATTCTTTGAAGTATAAAGGTTTTACTTAATTGATATTTGATTATTACGTAAACATTCCAAATCTAAATAATAGAAATTGAATTTGATATATATGAAATTATCAAAGAATTCTTTTGAAATGATGGAATAATTAAAGCTTTAAAATATATGGGAATCGAAATGGTTATTTGGAGGTTCAAATCGATATTTGGAATTTATTTGTGAAATTTAAGAATAAATATTCTTATATAAAGTAATTTAATATCTAAACCATTTAAGTATTAGAAGTTATGTTTCAAAGCTATGGTTTCAAGGTATATAGATTTGAAAGGTATAATTTGGAAAAAAAATATTTGAAATAAAAATGATATCATATTGATTGGGTTTTAAAATAGAAATGATATCGTATTTATAGGATTTTGAAATGGATAATATATTCTGGTTTTAAAGTATAAACTATTTTGAAAAGACCCCGGTGCTATAATAACGTTTGGTTGTTAAAGAGACGGGGATCGAAAGTTGTCATACTCTCTGCCAACTCCGAAAACCACTTTAACAATCGTGTATGTAGTGGAGATTCCAAAATGAAGTAGGATGGTGGCGGCGTTTCCTTTGAGGTAAATACGTGGACCCTACTCCCATGAGTTGGCATAAGATGGCTAAAATAGGAGCGATTGACGAGTTAAGAATGTAGCACCTTTTATCGGACACATCCCTTCGATATTATACTCTGACTTTGGATTTATTCGGTGGCCACTTTTGATTTCTTTGATTTGGGGGTGTGGCTCGAGGTAGGGGGCAGCTGCGGCTATGCGTTACCACTGACCCGGAAGCATAATTGGTATATCTACCCTAGCATTGCCTAGTTGTGCCGTGTCACCTACCCTAGCGCGCCTTATACGATTTTTTTTTGTACCATACCTATGGAGTGCCCTCTAACGACGCCCAGTACGGGGGAGATTACGTTAATGTATAGACTATGGGAATATAAAAGTGTGTTAAGGTGGAAAATGTAAAGCCTTGACGCTATTTTCAGTATATTATACTTTACTATAGGCATTATTATAATAGCATATATTACTACATAGTAGATAGTTTAACGGATCCCTAGGAGATGTGAATCCCGAGCATCTCTTAAGTTACTGCACTCATATTTATTTCTGTTGATATAACTCACATAAGATATTTTAGTTCTGACTCTAGTGTTTTGTCTTTTCAATTCGCTCGGGTCAGCCTGAGCATTTCAGGATTCGAAGACTTTAGCTCTGAAGGACGAAGACGAAGATTTATTATTATTATTTATTATAGTATTTCACCACATCCATACTGTTCCGCGTTCATGCAGCTATTTACATATAGAAATTGTCCCATTTTCATCCATGGTTTATCTTTATCATTTTAATTTCAAGGCATTCAAATCCTTTTAACAAAATAAATATATGTTTTAAGGTTTGATTTATCTAGATCATTTCACATTCAATTTAATGTACGATTTGGATCATTTTATATTCAGTTGAAGGGATGATTTCTCTGAATCATTAGTCAAATCTATAGCCGTTAACGGTTGATAGTTAAATCCGCGATCTCTCTGGATTACTAATTGGAGTCGTGGCCATTCGAGGCCGTTAATCAAATCCATAGTCTCTTTGGGCTATTAATCAAATCCATGGCCGTTCTGGGCTAATAATCAAATCCATGGTTTAGCCAGATCATTAACTAGATCGAAGGTCCTTTGGTTGGTAATCAAATCCATGCTCTCTTCAGACTGTTAACCAAATTGATGGTTGTTTGGGGCCAGTAATCAAATCCATGGTCTCTTCGAACCCTTGCTAAGCCCAACCCACTCTCTCTCCATCAAGAGCACTTAACGATAAGTAAGTCCATCCACTTGCTCTCCGGTGAAGTGACCTACTTCCTACACTCCGGTCCCAACTCTTTGGTCGGGACTTAATGCGATCAAAGTCAATGGTCTCTCCAGACCCTTGCCGGGTCTGATTCGCTTGCTCTCTGACGAGGGAACTCAATGACAAGTAAGCCCATCCGCTCATGCTCTGGTGAGGGAACTTACTTCTTGCACTTCAGTCCCGTCCCTATAGAAGGGTCTTTATAGAGATTAACATCGGTCATCACATTCAATGTGGATTTCAGTAATCAAATTCAAATATCAAAAACAACATAAAATCTAGCATCAAGGTATCTGGCTCACCGGGCATTGCAATCTTGCATCCAACCCAGAGCATTCATAGGGACCATTCAGGATCCCATACATGAGTAGGTGTCTAGATTGTATTACTTCGTGGTTTATTGAAAAGGGGAAATAGAGTGCGAGAATCAAACCTAATTCCTTGCCATCTCGATCAAGATATGATTATCATTGATCTAAATCCAAGGCCATCTCCATTTGCTACGGTTGATGGCTGCTGCTATTACATTACCATAGTCTGATTCCTTACATATTACTCTAACCCATACTCTCTAATCTGTCCTTGGATCAAATCCCACAGGTGCCTGCAATCATTTGTGCTATGCTTATCTACCTCATGTAATAAATAATATTTTCTAGATGCCCTTTCATGATCCATAGGCTCTCTTCTTGTCGGCTTTCGATATAGGATCTGTCCCGTTGTATCCAAATAAATCCACTTCGAGGTTTTAGTCAAGTCTATGTAAGAAGAGAATTTTGATTCCCTCCTTTATCGCTTTGTTCTGTCAAAGCTATCATCCATCTTTCGGTTTCCTTTGCCTTTGCTGAAAGACTCTCCAGGTAGTCCATTTGTTGAATATGCGAGTATATGATTTTTTTTTATGATAATAAACATATATATATATATATTCATTTAAATGTATTTGTTAATGTACAATTTTATTTTTCACATAATTAAATAAATATTTGGTGAATAAAATAAATAACACAATATTTAAATTCAAACGGATATTTTATTCAAATAAATATTCATTGCAATTTTTGAATAGTACAAATTCAAGCTCTCACTATACATATACAATTTTGATTACAATACAAATTCAATTACATCACAATCTTTCATTTACAAATGTCCTCAATACATATCGCTCGTTCACTCATAATTTATATTCAACTTTATTACAAATTGAATCCAGCATCTGAGCAATCTGCAAAAATAAAACTGACGCAGTAATTGAAAAGGAAATATTTTTGCAGCAAAAAATAAAATGTAACTTTGAAAATATTATTTGCCTTAGTTATTTGGATTGTTCGTCATCATTTAAATTTGAATTCATCATACACGAACAGCTTGTGACATGCACAATGTATCACTGTACATGCCACAAGGCCGTGCACACCGATATATACTTGATAAAATTACAGGGACGGGTGAGCACAAGGTCAAACCCAAATAAAAAGTCGGGTTCAACTCAAGTGAAACACAAATAAAGTCGCGATATCAACACAAGGTCAAACCCGAGCTCTAAGCTGGATTCAACTAAGGTGCACTACAAAATATCACAAAACTATCGAGCATAAGGATTCAAATACAGCCCGTACAACACAGTCTCGACCAAAAATTCGGTTGTACGCTTGAATTCAAACTGTGAATCAAATCATGCTTCAAACCAGGAATGCAACACTGCTTCACATACATGACAACCAGAGTACGTGAATGAAGACTACACATATACAAACTACAGATGCAACCGATTAGTTGAACATGACATCAACCCAATGCAAAACAACCATCAAAGATCGAAGGCATACATATGGTTGTAGTAAAGGAAGAGCTCGAGGCTACTAAGTTAAACAATGAAAATTTCCTCAAAGCAATATGACATAGCTACAACATATACATCAATGAAACTCAAGTCAAATACTTTGTAAATGTACAAAGACTCTAAGCATTTCAAACACAAAGCAAATCAGTCACAGTGCAGTTTCCATCAAAGACATAATGCAACAGCGGATAGAGTCGAGGCTACAGCCCAGTTCAATATGCAATGTACCCAGAACTAGTTCAGTAATCAAGTGAACAATGCAAACAAGTCACATATACAAGGGTCAAGCAAATGATACATGTACACGACTCAAGACCGCACAATTCAAGATGAAATCATATCACAAAACAATGCTACAAAAGATACCGGACTAGATTGAACCAAGTACAGCAAGAACAGAGTCTCGACCAAAACATCATAGGCCTCAACATCAAAGATAGAAAAACCAGAATGCAAGCAATATTACTGCAACTTGAACAAGACTCGAGTGCTACCAGAACTCAATGAACCAACACAAGCATATACACACGCACATACATATGCATGTGTATACATGATGAAGGTTACAGATTCAAGTTCGAATGCACAGTGCAAACTTCAACAGACAGTGTAATTCAAGTTACACGTTGAAATGCAACAACCAAGACAAGTGTAGAAATATTTACAAAACTGTAACTAGTGACAGTGACCAAGTGCAAATGAAACAGGGATAACTATAGCAAGAGCATAACAAACTAACCAAGTCATTTTCATTTCACTGTTAAAGTCGCAGAGAAAAATTCAATGGCCAAAGTCGAGCACAAAGAATGAAGTCAACAAAAACACATGACAGTGAAACACACCAGATAAATCAAAGCAAAATCAAGATATATGTTTCAAACAAGTCAAGTATGCTACAAGGATGCAAATGCCCAAGTACAGGCCGAGACAAAATCGAGAAAGAATTTTCAAAAATGACCGAAGCCAAATGTAACAGCAGTTTCAAAATCAAGTCATAGCAAAAAGTTCAAACTAAAAATAAGGACACAGGGGATTTCAACATTGAATCAAGTCAGTACCGAAGTTGAACAAGTTAGAAATGAATACCGTGGTGAGCAAGGAAAACAACGTCAAAGAAATCAAACCGTGTCAAACAAGTAAACAACAATTATATGAAATTGACAAAGTCAGATAAATCATCAACATCAAAACATAATCAAGTGGCTGAAATGAAGTCAAGTAAACTATCAGACGAATGAAAAATCAAGGGTTCGAACCCTATATAAACAAGCAACATCATCGGCAGTTAATCATCAAGTTCAAGTATTCAAACTAGAGAGAAAAAGCATAAATTACATACCGAAATCAAAGTCGAACTCAATTAAATAGAAGCAGCCGAAAGCATCTCAAGAGACGATCAATCGACAGAGCAAGGAAATCGAAATCAATTACTCGATCGATCTAATTAAAGTTGGCGTCTTCAAATTTGCTAAAACCCTAATTTTTAATTAGAGAGGAACAAGCGAGAATGAGCAAAAGGAAGCCACCATTTTTCACAAGGAAGCGGGCTGATAAAAATGAAGGAAATAATATTTCACCTAACAAAAATTTGGGCCAGCCTTTACCTTTGTATTGGGTTTATAATAAAAGGCTTATAATTAGGGTTTTGTTTTTGTTTTTAAATTGTGTTTAAATTGTATTTTCCATTTTAAATCATTGTAATTTCTAGTCGTATCACTAGAGGACAAACTACGTGGAGTAGTTTGAGAATTCGCAACTCAGTGGCTGAGTTATGGCAGGGTTTTGAGCATAGAGTTAAGGCTAGTCGATAGCGGGTGTCGCGAGTTTACGTGTATAAGCATTTGACTGCTTAATTTCTAGTAGAAACCTTGGGGGTAGCACGTAGGCAGGGTTTTGCCGAAGCTGGGTAAATTTTGTGTCGTTCTATTTCTACATTTATTATTCTGCTATTATCGATGCTGCTATTTTGATATATCAGTGTTGAAAATATTTTATAAACTTCCGTAATAATTTTTATAATTAATAGCATCACCCAATTCACCCCCCCTCTAGGGTGAAATCGATCCTACAAGTGGTATCGGAGCATGGTTCAAAAGCCATTTTTGTTTTAAAAAAATTGATTTTTCAAAAACCAATTTTTTTTAAATTTTTAATTTTTAAAATGGCTTCTTTTAATAATGCTTTTGTGGAGGGTCAGTCCATAATTAGACCACCAAAGTTCAATGGTGAATATGCTTACTGGAAAAATAGGATGGAAATTTTTCTAGAAAACTATGGACGCTTGGGATATTGTTGAGACAGGGTATAGAGCACCAACTATAATTGTAAATAATCAGGAAATAAATAAACCGAAGGATCAATGGATAGATCTAAAAAATAAGCTACAGAATACTAATGCCAAAGCTATGAATTCGATTATTTGTTCATTAGATCAGTTTGAATTTAATCGTGTCTCACATTGTCTAACTGCGTAGGAAATATGGCACACACTAGAAGTGACTCATGAAGGAACATCTCAAGTCAAGGAATCTCGCCTTGCCATGTTGAGTAGCGAATACGAGAATTTTACAATGGCCAAGGAAGAAAATGTTAAAGAGATGTACGGACGGCTTTCCAATATCGTATACAAATCAAAAGCTCTCGGACAATCATACACGGAATTGGAAATAGTCCGAAAAATCCTTAGAGTCCTTCCATGAAGATTTGAAGCAAAAGTGACTGCCATTCAAGAATCGAAAGATTTAAAAAAAATTAAAGTTGAAGAAATCATCAGAAATCTCACCACTTATGAGCTAGAAATGAAATTCAAGGAAGAGCGTGAAGGAGGAGATACTCGAAAGAAATCAATAGCTCTCAAAGGAACAAGTAAAAGTGATGATGATGACGGTGATGATGGAGCAGCAGAGTTGGAAATGGTAATAAAGAAATTAAAAAGGTGGAATCGCAAATATGGAAATCCAGCTCTAAATCAAAAATTAAAAAGCAGAATAATCAAAGTTTTAGATAACACAGAATAGTGAAAAATCATCTGTCATAAGTGCAATCAACCCGGACACATCAAGCCCAATTGTCCTCAAAACCGACACGACTTTGAAATAAAATCAAAAAGGAGAAATTTTGCAGCCATGTGGAATACAAGTGATGAAGATAATCAAAGTACTAGCAGTGAGAGTGAGAAAGCAGATATGTGCCTTCAAGGTAATATAACTGATAGTGACGATGACGAGCTAAGCGAGGTATCAAAACTCACTCACTCAGAATTACTTATATATTTCCACGAAGTAAATGGCTGTTTTGAACGACTTAGGGAGAAATATGCTAAAATATAATCACAAAGAGATAGTTTGATAGAAGTAAATGAACAGCTTGAACAATTAGTTAAAACCTATCAAAGTAGGATTCCTAAGTACGATACGTGTCCAACATTCGAAGAAGAGATTAAAAAAATCGGAAATCAAAATTAAATCGCTTGAAAATGAAATTCTGATTTTGAAAGAGAGTGAAAATACAAGAAGAGAAAATTCTATTAAAAGGTGCACACAATTGTTAAACGAAAATGAATCTCTCAAAACACAAGTCCAACAACTGTCAACGACTTTAGATAAATTTTCAAAAAGTAAAAAATCGTTGAATATGCTATTAGGAAAACAGATTGTTAATACTGTTAGACAAGGACTTAGATATAATCAATCTGAAAATGTTAGAAATGAAATTAATCAAGTCAATTCAATGTACACAATTTGTAGAAAATTTGGACACAATCAAAACAATTGTTGGTATAGACCCAAACACATGAAAACCATACCAATTTGGGGTCCAAAAGGCACAAATACAAAATCTCTCAAAGTTAAACAAATCTGGGTGCCGAAAGGAACATATATAAATAGTTTTGGGTCTCCACAAAATTAATTTTTAAAATATTCTGCCACTAACAGTCATGGACCTATAAAAACAAATAGGTCACAAAAACCCTTTAACGTATAGGTGTGGTGGCAGGCTAAGGAACAACAACAGTGTTACTTGGATTCTGTCTGTTCCAGGGACACAACGGGCAACAAAGCAAAGTTCCTTAGCCTAGTACAAAGGTGACAGAATCACAATGGAAAACAACGAAAAATTATCGTAAAGATAAAACAGGTAATGGTATATTTTGAACGATATATCTGCACCGTATTCTGAATTAAATCAGCCAATAATGCGATGATGAAATAAATGATTATTTTGATTTTGACTTATTCAAAATTGTTGGCCAATTATATTCTTATGCCAAGAACACAATAAAAAACTCTAGAGTCTTTGAAATACTTTATATATATTAGTTTGGATTAATAATAGTGTTTTATTGGATGATAATACATTTGGTTATCTTACGACTGATTCTATGTCCATGGTTTTTGATTATTTACACGGCTTCAATTCAAATTCAAGAGAATTGTATTTAAAAAATTGTTAAAAATGATTTTGAGATATTTCTGCACAACTCATGATCTGGTCTGTAACATTCAACTAATAATAAGTTTGAGTGAAAAGAAATTCAGAAGCAGATTACACTGGTAATCTAGTTGATAGAAAATTACTAGTATATGATGAGATATTTAGTAACTGCATCGTATTTCAAAGAAAATATCTGCATATTCTCACTTCAAATAATTTTCAAATTGCAGACATTTTTTATAAAACCCTTCTAGAAAATCATTTTGACCTTATTTCAGATTAGTCATTTCAGAAAATTTGGTTTTATAATTATTTTTGAATACGATTTTAAATGATTACATTGACTAATCTGACTCCCTAATGATTATCGAAAAGATAAATAGTGATTGAAAAAGTGATGAGTGTTAATATTAATCATATATTATAACTTGAGACGGTATATTTAGTAAATTATATAGAAATTTGAACAAGAGTTATAAAAACCTTTTGTTGGTAAAATTCCATGACCATCTCTATTTCTATCATATTTCTAACGACCATCACTCATCAAAATTCAATATAGTTTGTCGATATGTGGTACTTTAAATAGGAATCATTCGTTTTTAATTTTATATTTTTTTAATAAAAAAAACCAAAGTATTCACTCTCATTTAAAAGTCCTCACGGTTATGCATGGGTGAATTACTTGGAATTTGTTATGTGCTTCCATGCTCATTTAAAAGTCCTCACGGTTATGCATGTACGGAACGCATATCAAAATTAATTAATTAAATAAACAAGTTGATTCTAATCCCATTTAAAAGTCCTCACGATTATGCGTGGTTAGAAGATACTTGAATTCATTTTTTTTTGAAATGGAATACTACTGATCTCATTTCAAAGTCCTAAGGGTTATGCATGGTTAGTAGATATTCAAATTCCTGGAATAAATATACTGTAACATCCCGAAATTTTTGAAAATTAAAAATAGATAAATTGTTTGAACTTCGGGATTTAACTAGTAAAATTTAATCTAAAGATTTTATTGTTGATATTAATATTACACATTAATATAGAATTAAATAAAAAGGAGATATTGATAGATGATCTTTTAATAGAATTTAGAATTTGTTAAAGTTATGATGAAATTATAAGATTTAAATCACATAACAAATAAGTAAACATCTAAACAAATAATTAAATAAAAGATCAAACAAATAAATAAATAAAAGATATAAACAAAGGATCAAACAAATGAACAAATAATTAAACAAATAGTTGAACCAAAGAACAAACGATTAACAAAAGAATAAATAAACAAATAAATGAACAAATAAACAAGCAAGATAACAAAACAATAAGAAAAAAAACATAACATGCTTAAATTAACAATGTAACTAAACAACTTGCAAAAAAAAGAAAAAAAGTACAAACCAGTAAACTAAAAGGGGTAAGCAAAAGAAATAAAATAAAGTAAAACAAACTCTTACATTATTAAAATATAAAACAAATCAAATAGCATGCTGAAAATATACAAGCATGAAACACTACATACTTTCATTAAATGCAAGCATCTACAAAGAAGCATAACTGCATTTAATACAAGCAGCATACTTCATTTAATGTTATTACTGCATAGCAGATCTAAAAGCATGGGTTAGTTTTTTATACTTCAACTTGTACTTGCTTTACTGGACTCAGTTTACCCTTTCACCTGCACACCATCTCTTCTACATATACATGCATATTTTCTTTAGTTCATTCGAACAAAAACATAGCAAAGTCTGGGAAGAAAATATTTAAAACATTTTTGTTTTTATAAAGAAAAATAAAAGCAAAAAAAAATAAAAAAAATCAGAGAGTGAAAGAGAGAAGGACCAACTGCAGTCTTCCAAACATCATAGTGCTTTCTGTTTCAAAACAAACATGTGAGTAACCATCAACTTAAAGGCTTTAAGTTTAAACAGCAAAGATGATTTATGGGTTATAGTGTGTTGTATATGTTTATCTAAAAAAAAAAAAATTATTTGATATATAGTATACCCAGGATTGCTCTGTATATTTTCCTTTCCTCTGTTAAGAATTACAGAGATAGGTTAATATTCAAGCTTAAGTTGTTTCCAGTTAAAACATTATAAAGTTTTTCATTTTTAATCTTAAAACAAGATGTTAGAACATCAAATAGATTTTTTTTTGAAGTAGATTTAAAGCATGATTAATAAATAGCACTGCAGGAAACTCTTTACAGGTTTCAAATCAACAATTGACAAAAACAGATTGTTGTAAATTATAAATTCAAAAACACTTATGTAATCTATACTGCAATCCATGATTTTTAGAAATAAAATGAGGATTTTTAGTTGGGTTTTTCAAGAGTATTCTGTACTTGAATAAAAATGGAACTTGTACGAATTTATAATAACCCATTCAATTATAAATGCTAAAAATGGGTTTGTAGCAAGCTTGAACGTTAGAGGCTTCGAGAAAATTATCGAAAGATTTTTCTACTGTGTGGATTTGGAGTTTGAGATCAAACTAGGGTTTAAGTCTCGAAATGTTTACGGTCTGGAAACGCGACGTGTTCATCACCTCTGACGCATCGAGTTAGGGGATTTTGAGTGGAATGATGGCATGAGGCGTGGACGTGATGGTGACGGAGTTTGAGCTGCTCCGATGGTTCGAGCAACGAGGGCGAAGCGAATTTGCAGGTGAGGATGGGTTCGAGTTTCGAACTGGAAGCTCGATTTCGTTGTGGGGGCGTTGGCATCGAATTGATCATCATTTTGGAGTAGGGGGATGAAGCGCGATTTGTTGATGGTCGCGATGACCATCAGGGTGGTCGCGAACCACCGTGCACGTGCACGGTGGTGGTGATGTGCCAGTGAATAAAAAGAAAAAAAAAACAAAAGGGAAATGAAGGAGAAGAAGGTCTGGGTTACTCGGTGATGTTATCGAGCATGGAGAGGGTCGAACTCAGGGTCGAACTCGAGCGTGTGAAGGAGACTCCTTTCCAGTTTGACATATACAAGCGTTTGATAAGAAAAAGAAAAAAAAAAGGAAGAACTGGGGGAAAGAAAGAACTGGGATGCAAAGAGAAGGGGGTGGGCTCGTGACCATTGTTACACGGGTTGTTTATGATGGGCTAAGCCCATTTAAAAATCTTCAAGAGGATTTTTGTGTTGCCATGTAAATAATATAAATCTAGCTAAGTTAAATTATTTAACAAATGTTTAGCATTGTTAATTCTTTGATTAAGTAATGAAAGTTCAAATAAAAGAAAAAAAAATTATTTAACCCTTTAATTAAAGTTTTTTAGATTTTAAAAGAAGAATTTTTAAATTGATTTACATTAAAATTCCAACGTATCAACAAATTAATTTTTAAAAATATAAAACAGATTTTCAAATGAAAATTAAAGTAAACAATTTTTATCAATAGTTTTGAAAAGGAATTTAGAATAATTTAAAGTTGTGATAAAAATTGATTTAATAAACAATTAAGTACTCAAATAAATTTATAACTAAGAATTTATTGATTTGATAAAGCAAGTTAATTAATTTAAATTGACACTTAATTAAAATAACTAATTAAGGAAAAATCAATGTATCAAGACGATTAAGATTAATTTAATTATCATTAAGAATAATAGATCATTGATTGAATAATCAATAAAATAAATATTTGGTTAATTTATCTCATTCGTTTTGATTTATAAATAACTAACTATTGTTGTTAATTTACAGTGATATCTCTGTTCTGTTTGTAATTCTGTAGGATGCAATTGCCATGTGATGCACTGTGATTATGATTTGTTCTGTATAGATGTGAAAACCCTGTTGTCCGTGAAACGGCATTTAGACTTCGATGCGACAGGGAATCGGATTTCAGTTTGTTATCCGAAACCCACATCGAACCTATGAATTATTATGAATGACATCCACATTGTTTTTAAATTAACGCTCACTATTCGGTTTAACCGGGAGATGACCTTCGTGTCGTATAACCCATTTCAAATAGTGATACGTCGAATTGGATAGCATTTGAAGACCGGTGTTGAAGACCGGGTATTTGCGAGAGCGATAGGATGACCTGTCGATTGACTCTGCACCGAGTTGCTCCGGTATAGAGTTCTCCATATGTGATGGTGAATCCGATCAGGATTGTGAATATCCGGATTGCAAGGACTTCTTTGTAAGTGCCTTCGGTTCTGTTCGAACCCAGAACAGACTTGTATGGATTGTGTGTCTGACATTACAAGTTGAGATATAAAGCAGATTTCTTTCAAATATATTTCTGTTGGTGGCGGAGAATTTATTCTTTTAGCTTAACACCCTTCTCTGAGACGTACGAGCTCAGAGGTTATATAGTTGAAGTTATCAGCGATATATTCCCAATTTGGTAATGTGACATGCTGAGTGTTGCTGAAATGATCATTGTGTTGATTATTTGTGATAGGATCATTTATTTGATCGTCTATCTTAGTGATCATTGTGTTGATCATTTGTTGACCCAAAGCATGGCTTTTGTATAAAGTATGTTTTTGTGGACGTGACTTCGTCGGACCTCACACCCCGAAATGGTCGAAACAGGAAAGATGCAGCAAGGTTATTGGGGGTAGCACCCCTTAGGGTATGTACATTTCCTTCTGGATAGAAGTGGTATCATGGTATGGAGCCCAGATACTTAACTTATGTTGATATCGCAGATATATATATATGATTTTGTGATTTGTTGCTGGGGCCCCGGTTAAAGGTTGGTTACAACCGGGAGATGGCATACTCGTGTCAGTAGTTACCCAGTTAGGGGTAACCCGGCCTTGTGTTGGTAGAGATCCGGTTTGGTTCTCGGGGACGTCCTTCCAGAGGCGTTCTCAGTGGCAATGGGAAGTTCCTTGGCCTGACCATTTGTTGGAAATCCAATTCCCAATACGAAACCCTGTACGGTTTTAGTTGTAGAACCTGCCATTTACTTATGGTGGTCACCACTGTTTAGATGGTAGCTATAGTAGGCATAGTTCGAAATGTCTATGCTGGCTAAGATTTATATTCTACTTTCGAAATGATTTACTTCACTATGCACTAGTAATAATATCAAAGAATTCTTTCCTCGTATCAAGCATATTTAACTGTCATAAGAAGAAATCTCCTCCAATTCTGCGTTTGCATTGTGTGTGTGGCGGGAGGTCTTATGGTAGTTCCATTTTTAAAAGCATTCCGAAAATTCTTTTATAAATCTTGTTTTATTTAAATGTAACTGTTTTTGTTTACTCATACCAGTCCCATGACTGATCCGGAGTTTATTGTTTTCTTTCCTAAACTCTGGGTGCCCATTATTTCCACACGGGCAGCCTAGTAGCAGGTTTCTATATTTTGGAGTAGCGGTATTTTGGAGCTCTTATCTTGGATATATCTTAGGAGCTATTGGAGACTTCAGGTGTTTAGCTCTTGGGAGTTCGTTATCACCTCTTTCATTTTGAGGACCTTTGGATACATGTTCACTGTTATATTATCATGATGTTGTATTTAGAGATAGTGGTATATGTATTATATACTCTGTTGTTGTATGGTTATTATGTTGATGTTGTAACAGTGATGTTATTTATGATATTGATTCTGTTCCGCTGTTTTATATCCATCTAATAGTTGTTATAAGCTCCGGCGATGCGAATTTGATGTCGTTTGTTGGACATCGAGTTTGGGTCGTCAGAAAGTGGTATCAGAGCTGTTGGTTGAGTAAGAACTTTAGCTACGGAGTATAACACATTAGATGGCTCATTAGAGATAGGGTGAAGTATACCCTAGAATGAGTATAATAAAAATTGAAACTTTAAAATTTTCTTAGTCTGTTATTTTTACTGCTGATATTCCTTAAGATATTTCGTTTGCATATCTAAATCAATTTTCTTACTAATCTCAGATAGTGAAAATGAGTGGACGCAGAGGAAGAGTGAGGGGTCAAGGCAATGCTGCAGTACCAAATCAAATTCCCGCAGCCGCAGAAGCAGTAATAGAAATTCAGCAGCAGCCGGACTTGGCTGAATTATATAAGAAGTTTGAAAAGCTTGGTGGAAAACCATTTATTGGCAAAGAGTCAATTATTGACGCTCAAGCTTGGGTAAGATCGTGTGAAAAGATTTTTAAAGGACTAAAATTGCAGGATGAGCAGAAAAGACTTATAGCTTCTTGGCAACTCCAAGGAGAAGCTTCAGCTTGGTGGGAAACCATCATTGTAGATGAACCCGAGGAAGAATTCACTTGGGATCGTTTTAAAGAAGTGTTTGAGAAACGTTACATGCCATCAGCGGGTGTTTCTAGAATGTATCAGGAATTTCTGGATTTGAAACAAGGAAGTTTGTCGTTTGAAGAATATTTGAATAAATTCAGTGAACTATCTCGGTTTGGTCCGGAATTGCTAAATACACCTCTGAAGAAAAACGAAAGGTTTATCCGAGGAATGAACCAGAAATATCATGGAAGAATGACGGGTCATGTTAAAGAATCTTTCTCAGATTTAGTAGATATGGGTTACAGGTACGCTACTCTTGATATACAGGAAGCGACTGTGGAGAAAGGTAATTCAGGTAGTCAGAATTATAAAAAGCGTAAATTCGGAGGCAAGAAACCTTGGCAAGGCAATGAGAAGAAGAGGAATATTCAGGGAAGCGCAGCAGAAAATGTCACTTGTTACAACTGCAAAGAGAAAGGCCACTATTCAAGTCACTGTCCAAAACCGAAGAGACCAGCTAGAGAATGTTACAATTGTCATAAACCGGGACATTTAGTTAAAGATTGCCCAGTGATGAGGCCAGCGCAGGTAGCAAAAGTCTATGCAATAAAGGAGGACCCCTCATCTTCAAAAGCTGACAAAGGGAAAAGTGTTTTGGAAGGTAACCTTACTATTAATAATAGAACTGTTAGAGCTTTATTTGATACGGGAGCTTCACATAGCTTTATTTCCCAACAAACCGTAAAAGAATTAGGACTTGAAACTAAATTTGCTGACGATCTTATTTGCGTGAAAAATCCGGTCGGAGGTCCCGCAAATCTTAGTTCATATTGTAAGAGAGTTCCTATTTCATATGCTAGCTATAAATTTCCTATCAACCTGTATGTCCTCGAATTTGATGAATTTGAAATCTTACTCGGTATGAACTGGTTAACGAGATACGATGCTATATTGGAATGTAGTAATCGAACAGTTTTAATCAAAACAAGCCTTGGAAATTTTATTGAAATCTCTTGTGAGAATCCAAGTCCAAGGAGTGACAGATTGATATATACTTTGGGAAATCTTGAACCCACTTTACAGTCTATACCTGTTGTTCGGGATTTTTCCGACGTATTCGAAGAAGTGAAATCTTTACCTCCTCATCGAGAAATAGAATTCCGAATCGATCTTGTACCTAATACTCGTCCTGTAGTTCACGCAAGTCGCAGGATGGCACCCAGGGAAAAGATTGAATTGGTTCATCAAACTAATGAGCTACTAGCAAAAGGATTAATTCGACCCAGTGTTTCTGAATGGGGCTCAGCCGTCGTATTTGTTGCCAAATCAGACGGATCCTTGAGATTGTGTGTAGATTACCGCGATCTAAATAAACAGACTCTCAAGAATAAATTTCCACTGCCCAGGATTGATGATTTATTTGATCAGTTGCACGGCGCTCGTTTCTTTTCAAAAATGGATCTGGCCCAAGGATTCCATCAATTACGAATCGCCGAAGATTGTGTCCATCTGACCGCTTTCAGAGGTCCTAATATGTTCTATGAATGGTTGGTTATGCCTTTCGGACTAACCAATGCTCCAGCTTATTTCGTAGATCTCATGACTCGTGTGTTTCGGGAAGTTTTAAATAAATTTGTGCTTGTATTCATTGATGACATCTTAATTTTTTCCAAAACTAAAGATGAGCATGCCGAGCATCTTAGAATTGTCTTGGAAATTTTGAGGAGAAATGTTCTGTATGCAAAATTTTCCAAATGTCACTTCTGGGTCAATGAAGTCAAATTCCTTGGCCATATTGTTAATGAAGAAGGAATTTCAGTAGATCCTAGCAAAATTTCCGCTATTCTTGATTGGAAACAACCCACTACTCCAAAAGAAGTTCGAAGCTTTTTGGGTTTAGCAGGCTATTACCGGAAATTCGTTCAAGATTTTTCTAAGTTGGCTAGCCCATTGACTAAGCTAACAATGAAAGGTGTAGAATTTGATTGGACTTCAAAATGTGAGGAAGCTTTTCAAGAGTTGAAAAAGAGATTAACCACTGCTCCTGTTCTCACTATTGTTAACGGGAACCAAGGCTTATCTGTCTATACTGATGCAAGTGGTGAAGGGGTAGGTGCAGTATTAATGCAAAATGGAAAGGTAGTTGCCTACGCGGGTAGACAATTACGTCCGCATGAGAGGAACTACCCAACGCACGATTTGGAACTTTTGGCTGTTGTTTTCGCTTTGAAAATATGGCGACATTATCTTCTGGGTAAGAATCTTTTCAGCTTTCTAAATAATTTGTGAAATTAACTAAAGAAATATACCTAATAAACTCTCTTTGTTTTAGGTGAAAAATTCGAATTATTCACCGATCATAAAAACTTGAAATATCTTTTCTCCCAGAAGGATCTGAATCTGCGACAACAACGTTGGTTGGAATTTCTGGCATCTTATGACTTGGATATTCTGTATACACCCGGAAAGGCCAATGTAGTTGCAGACGCTTTGAGCAGAAGTTATGCTGTTCTTGCTTATCTTGTTATTACTCCTACTCTTCTTAAGAAAATCGCGAGCAGGCAAACGGAAGACAAGTTTCTTCGAGAAATGCGTAGAAGAATAGATCGAGGAGAGGATACTACTTTTGAATTAGATAATAGAGAAGTTATAAGGATGAAGGGCAGAATTTGTGTCCCTGACATTCCAGAATTGAAACGTGAAGTGTTGGATGAATGCCACAAGTCCAAATTTAACATCCATCCCGGAGTCAACAAAATGTATCGTGATGTTAAAAGGACATTCTGGTGGAAAACGATGAAGAGAGACATATCTATTTATGTAAGTCGTTGTGCTACTTGTCAGCAAATAAAGAGTGACCAAAAGAAAGTGGCCGGTTTACTTCAACTTTAGAAGTACCGAAATGGAAGTGGGATCAAGTATCGATGGATTTCATCGATGGATTGCCTCGTACCAAGAAAGGCAATGAAGCGATTTGGGTTATTGTAGATCGTCTAACCAAAAATGCTCATTTCATCCCAGTTAAATCCACTCGTACTGCGGCAAACTTGGCAGGTATTTATATAAAGGAAATTGTTCGCCTCCATGGTATTCCCAGCAGTATAGTGAGTGATCGTGATCCGATCTTCACTTGTAGATTTTGGGAAGCATTTCAAGACGCTTTAGGAACGAAATTAAAATTCAGTACTGCTTATCATCCGCAATCTGATGGACAAACTGAGAGAGTTAATCGAATTTTAGAAGACCTACTGCGTGCTTGTGTTCATGATTTTGGTGGTTCTTGGGAGGACCATTTGCATCTGGTTGAATTCTCATATAATAACAGCTATCAAGCCAGTTTAGAAATGGCTCCTTTCGAAGCTTTATATGGTCGTCCGTGTCGATCACCTACATGTTGGATCGAATCAGGTGATAGACTTGTTCTTGGACCAGATATGATAAAAGAAGCCACTGAGAAGGTAGAATTTATTCGAAAGAAGTTATTAACTGCCCAAAGTCGTCAGAAGAGCTATTATGACCGTCGAAGGAGAAATTTGGAATTTCAAGTTGGAGATTCTGTATTTCTGAAAGTATCTCCGATGCGGGGAGTGTTGAGATTTGGGAAAACTGGAAAGTTAGCACCGCGTTATATTGGTCCTTTTCCTATTCTGGAAAGGATTGGTTCTCTAGCATATAGAGTGCAGTTACCCAACTGGTTATCTGGCGTACATGATGTGTTCCATATTTCTAATCTTCGGAAATATGTGCACGATCCAGATGATATTATTGAAGAAGCTGCTCAGCAGGATCTTGAAATCACTCCCAACTTGGCAGTTAGAAGGGAACCGATAAAGATTGTAGATCGTGATGAGAAGCGATTGAGGAATAAAATTGTGAAATTGGTCAAAGTTAAATGGAGTGGCGATCCAAAGGACTGTACTTGGGAGACTGAAGAGAATATGAAGAAATCATATCCCAAATGCAGAATTGACATCTCAACTTGAATCTGTAAGTCATTTCCTTATTTCTGAATTCGTATATTCTTTGTTTGAGTTTCTCTTTCTTTTAATTTCGAGGACGAAATTTTCTTAAGGAGGGGATATTGTAACATCCCGAAATTTTTGAAAATTAAAAATAGATAAATTGTTTGAACTTCGGGATTTAACTAGTAAAATTTAATCTAAAGATTTTATTGTTGATATTAATATTACACATTAATATAGAATTAAATAAAAAGGAGATATTGATAGATGATCTTTTAATAGAATTTAGAATTTGTTAAAGTTATGATGAAATTATAAGATTTAAATCACATAACAAATAAGTAAACATCTAAACAAATAATTAAATAAAAGATCAAACAAATAAATAAATAAAAGATATAAACAAAGGATCAAACAAATGAACAAATAATTAAACAAATAGTTGAACCAAAGAACAAACGATTAACAAAAGAATAAATAAACAAATAAATGAACAAATAAACAAGCAAGATAACAAAACAATAAGAAAAAAAACATAACATGCTTAAATTAACAATGTAACTAAACAACTTGCAAAAAAAAGAAAAAAAGTACAAACCAGTAAACTAAAAGGGGTAAGCAAAAGAAATAAAATAAAGTAAAACAAACTCTTACATTATTAAAATATAAAACAAATCAAATAGCATGCTGAAAATATACAAGCATGAAACACTACATACTTTCATTAAATGCAAGCATCTACAAAGAAGCATAACTGCATTTAATACAAGCAGCATACTTCATTTAATGTTATTACTGCATAGCAGATCTAAAAGCATGGGTTAGTTTTTTATACTTCAACTTGTACTTGCTTTACTGGACTCAGTTTACCCTTTCACCTGCACACCATCTCTTCTACATATACATGCATATTTGCTTTAGTTCATTCGAACAAAAACATAGCAAAGTCTGGGAAGAAAATATTTAAAACATTTTTGTTTTTATAAAGAAAAATAAAAGCAAAAAAAAAAAAAGAAAATCAGAGAGTGAAAGAGAGAAGGACCAACTGCAGTCTTCCAAACATCATAGTGCTTTCTGTTTCAAAACAAACATGTGAGTAACCATCAACTTAAAGGCTTTAAGTTTAAACAGCAAAGATGATTTATGGGTTATAGTGTGTTGTATATGTTTATCTAAAAAAAAAAAATGATTTGATATATAGTATACCCAGGATTGCTCTGTATATTTTCCTTTCCTCTGTTAAGAATTACAGAGATAGGTTAATATTCAAGCTTAAGTTGTTTCCAGTTAAAACATTATAAAGTTTTTCATTTTTAATCTTAAAACAAGATGTTAGAACATCAAATAGATTTTTTTTTGAAGTAGATTTAAAGCATGATTAATAAATAGCACTGCAGGAAACTCTTTACAGGTTTCAAATCAACAATTGACAAAAACAGATTGTTGTAAATTATAAATTCAAAAACACTTATGTAATCTATACTGCAATCCATGATTTTTAGAAATAAAATGAGGATTTTTAGTTGGGTTTTTCAAGAGTATTCTGTACTTGAATAAAAATGGAACTTGTACGAATTTATAATAACCCATTCAATTATAAATGCTAAAAATGGGTTTGTAGCAAGCTTGAACGTTAGAGGCTTCGAGAAAATTATCGAAAGATTTTTCTACTGTGTGGATTTGGAGTTTGAGATCAAACTAGGGTTTAAGTCTCGAAATGTTTACGGTCTGGAAACGCGACGTGTTCATCACCTCTGACGCATCGAGTTAGGGGATTTTGAGTGGAATGATGGCATGAGGCGTGGACGTGATGGTGACGGAGTTTGAGCTGCTCCGATGGTTCGAGCAACGAGGGCGAAGCGAATTTGCAGGTGAGGATGGGTTCGAGTTTCGAACTGGAAGCTCGATTTCGTTGTGGGGGCGTTGGCATCGAATTGATCATCATTTTGGAGTAGGGGGATGAAGCGCGATTTGTTGATGGTCGCGATGACCATCAGGGTGGTCGCGAACCACCGTGCACGTGCACGGTGGTGGTGATGTGCCAGTGAATAAAAAGAAGAAAAAAACAAAAGGGAAATGAAGGAGAAGAAGGTCTGGGTTACTCGGTGATGTTATCGAGCATGGAGAGGGTCGAACTCAGGGTCGAACTCGAGCGTGTGAAGGAGACTCCTTTCCAGTTTGACATATACAAGCGTTTGATAAGAAAAAGAAAAAAAAAAGGAAGAACTGGGGGAAAGAAAGAACTGGGATGCAAAGAGAAGGGGGTGGGCTCGTGACCATTGTTACACGGGTTGTTTATGATGGGCTAAGCCCATTTAAAAATCTTCAAGAGGATTTTTGTGTTGCCATGTAAATAATATAAATCTAGCTAAGTTAAATTATTTAACAAATGTTTAGCATTGTTAATTCTTTGATTAAGTAATGAAAGTTCAAATAAAAGAAAAAAAATTATTTAACCCTTTAATTAAAGTTTTTTAGATTTTAAAAGAAGAATTTTTAAATTGATTTACATTAAAATTCCAACGTATCAACAAATTAATTTTTAAAAATATAAAACAGATTTTCAAATGAAAATTAAAGTAAACAATTTTTATCAATAGTTTTGAAAAGGAATTTAGAATAATTTAAAGTTGTGATAAAAATTGATTTAATAAACAATTAAGTACTCAAATAAATTTATAACTAAGAATTTATTGATTTGATAAAGCAAGTTAATTAATTTAAATTGACACTTAATTAAAATAACTAATTAAGGAAAAATCAATGTATCAAGACGATTAAGATTAATTTAATTATCATTAAGAATAATAGATCATTGATTGAATAATCAATAAAATAAATATTTGGTTAATTTATCTCATTCGTTTTGATTTATAAATAACTAACTATTGTTGTTAATTTACAGTGATATCTCTGTTCTGTTTGTAATTCTGTAGGATGCAATTGCCATGTGATGCACTGTGATTATGATTTGTTCTGTATAGATGTGAAAACCCTGTTGTCCGTGAAACGGCATTTAGACTTCGATGCGACAGGGAATCGGATTTCAGTTTGTTATCCGAAACCCACATCGAACCTATGAATTATTATGAATGACATCCACATTGTTTTTAAATTAACGCTCACTATTCGGTTTAACCGGGAGATGACCTTCGTGTCGTATAACCCATTTCAAATAGTGATACGTCGAATTGGATAGCATTTGAAGACCGGTGTTGAAGACCGGGTATTTGCGAGAGCGATAGGATGACCTGTCGATTGACTCTGCACCGAGTTGCTCCGGTATAGAGTTCTCCATATGTGATGGTGAATCCGATCAGGATTGTGAATATCCGGATTGCAAGGACTTCTTTGTAAGTGCCTTCGGTTCTGTTCGAACCCAGAACAGACTTGTATGGATTGTGTGTCTGACATTACAAGTTGAGATATAAAGCAGATTTCTTTCAAATATATTTCTGTTGGTGGCGGAGAATTTATTCTTTTAGCTTAACACCCTTCTCTGAGACGTACGAGCTCAGAGGTTATATAGTTGAAGTTATCAGCGATATATTCCCAATTTGGTAATGTGACATGCTGAGTGTTGCTGAAATGATCATTGTGTTGATTATTTGTGATAGGATCATTTATTTGATCGTCTATCTTAGTGATCATTGTGTTGATCATTTGTTGACCCAAAGCATGGCTTTTGTATAAAGTATGTTTTTGTGGACGTGACTTCGTCGGACCTCACACCCCGAAATGGTCGAAACAGGAAAGATGCAGCAAGGTTATTGGGGGTAGCACCCCTTAGGGTATGTACATTTCCTTCTGGATAGAAGTGGTATCATGGTATGGAGCCCAGATACTTAACTTATGTTGATATCGCAGATATATATATATGATTTTGTGATTTGTTGCTGGGGCCCCGGTTAAAGGTTGGTTACAACCGGGAGATGGCATACTCGTGTCAGTAGTTACCCAGTTAGGGGTAACCCGGCCTTGTGTTGGTAGAGATCCGGTTTGGTTCTCGGGGACGTCCTTCCAGAGGCGTTCTCAGTGGCAATGGGAAGTTCCTTGGCCTGACCATTTGTTGGAAATCCAATTCCCAATACGAAACCCTGTACGGTTTTAGTTGTAGAACCTGCCATTTACTTATGGTGGTCACCACTGTTTAGATGGTAGCTATAGTAGGCATAGTTCGAAATGTCTATGCTGGCTAAGATTTATATTCTACTTTCGAAATGATTTACTTCACTATGCACTAGTAATAATATCAAAGAATTCTTTCCTCGTATCAAGCATATTTAACTGTCATAAGAAGAAATCTCCTCCAATTCTGCGTTTGCATTGTGTGTGTGGCGGGAGGTCTTATGGTAGTTCCATTTTTAAAAGCATTCCGAAAATTCTTTTATAAATCTTGTTTTATTTAAATGTAACTGTTTTTGTTTACTCATACCAGTCCCATGACTGATCCGGAGTTTATTGTTTTCTTTCCTAAACTCTGGGTGCCCATTATTTCCACACGGGCAGCCTAGTAGCAGGTTTCTATATTTTGGAGTAGCGGTATTTTGGAGCTCTTATCTTGGATATATCTTAGGAGCTATTGGAGACTTCAGGTGTTTAGCTCTTGGGAGTTCGTTATCACCTCTTTCATTTTGAGGACTTTTGGATACATGTTCACTGTTATATTATCATGATGTTGTATTTAGAGATAGTGGTATATGTATTATATACTCTGTTGTTGTATGGTTATTATGTTGATGTTGTAACAGTGATGTTATTTATGATATTGATTCTGTTCCGCTGTTTTATATCCATCTAATAGTTGTTATAAGCTCCGGCGATGCGAATTTTGATGTCGTTTGTTGGACATCGAGTTTGGGTCGTCACATATACCATAAATAGGCACAACTGTATGGTTTTATATGATGACATCATTACCATCATTCTAAAAGTGGAATATGCGTCTAACAGAGTATTTATGATTTTTGTTTGATTTTTTATTGAAATTTAATATTTATATTCGATTGAGTTTTGATGTTGTATTAATATCTATCACTTTATCTCCATTTTTCTAACACTGTTACTCTTTTGCTGATAACAAAAGGGGGAGAGAAAAGTTAAGATTTTGTCAAATAAAATCAAGTAAAGGTCAAATATTTTCTATTAGCATCTAGGCTTATTTACATATTTTTATTTACATGCATATATGAAGGGGGAGCTTTGTGTAGAGATGAAGCATTCAAACAGGGGTAGCAAATTGAATGATCAAATACATTTAATAAATTCAAAATCTTAAATATATGTTTGTTATCATCAAAAGGGGGAGATTGTTGAATATGTGATTATATGATTTTTGTTTGATGATAATAAACATATATATATATATATATATATATATATATTCATTTAAATGTATTTTTTAATGTACTATTTTATTTTTCACATAATTAAATAAATATTTGGTGAATAAAATAAATAACACAGTATTTAAATTCAAACAGACATTTTATTCAAACAAATATTTATTACAATTTTTGAATAGTACAAATTCAAGCTCTCACTATACATATACAATTTTGATTACAATACAAATTCAATTACATCACAATCTTTCATTTACAAATGTCCTCACTAAATATCACTCGTTCCCTCATAATTTATATTCAACTTTATTCCAAATATAATCCAGTATCTGAGCAATCTGCAAAAATAAATACTGACGCAGTAATTGAAAAGGAAATATTTTTGCAGTATAAAATAAAATGTAATTTTGAAAATATTATTTGCCTTGGTTATTTGGGTTGTTCGTCATCATTTAAATTTGAATTCATCATACACGAATAGCTTGTGACATGCACAGTGTATTACTGTACATGCCACAAGGCCTTGCACACCAATATATACTTGATAAAATTACAGGGACAGGTGAGCACAAGGTCAAACCCAAATAAAAAGCCGGGTTCAACTCAAGTGAAACACAAATAAAGTCGCGATATTAGCACAAGGTCAAACCCGAGCTCCAAGTTGGATTCAACTCAGGTGCACTACAAAATATCACAAAACAGTTGAGCATAAGGATTCAAATACAGCCCATACAACACAGTCTCGACCAAAATTCGGTTGTACACTTGAATTCAAACCGTGAATCAAGTCATGGTTCAAACTAGGAATGCAACACTGCTTCACACACATGACAGCCAGAGTACATGAATGAAGACTACACAAATACAAACTACAGATGCGACCGATTAGTTCAAAATGACATCAACCTAATGCAAAACAACCATCAAAGACCGAAGACATACATATGGTTGCAGTAAAGGAAGAGCTCGAGGCTACCAAGTTAAATAATGAAAATTGCCTCAAAGCAATATGACAGAGCTACAACATATACATCAATGAAACTCAAGTCAAATACTATTTAAATGTACAAAGACTCCAAGCATTTCAAACACAAAGCAAATCATTCACAGCGCAGTTTCCATCAAAGACATAATGCAACAGTGGATAGAGTTGAGGCTACAACCCAGTTCAATATGCAATGTACCCAGAACTAGTTCAGTAATTAAGTGAACAATGCAAACAAGTCACATATACAAGGGTCAAGCAAATGATACATGTACAAGACTCAAGACCACACAATTCAATTTGAAATCATATCACAAAACAATGATACAAAAGATACCAGACTAGATTGAACCAAGTACAACAAGAACAAAGTCTCGACCAAAACAACACAAGCCTCAACATCAAAGACAGAGAAACCAGAATGCAAGCAGTATTACTGCAACTTGAACAAGACTCGAGTGCTACCAGAACTCAATGAACCAACACAAGCATACACACACACATACATATGCTTGTTTATACATGATGAAGGTTACGGATTCAAGTTCGAATGCACAGTGCAAACTACAACAGACAGTGTAATTCAAGTTACATGTTGAAATGCAGCAACCAAGACAAGTGCAGAAATATTTACAAAACCGTAACCAGTGACAGTGACCAAGTGCAAATGAAACAGGGATAACTGTAGTAACAGCAGAAGAAACTAATCAAGTCATTTTCATTTCAATGTTAAAGTCGCAGAGAAAAATTCAATGGCCAAAGTCGAGCACAAAGAATGAAGTCAACCAAAAACACATGACAGTGAAACACACCAGCTAAATCAAGATATATGTTTAAAACAAGTCAAGTATGCTACAGGGATGCAAATGCACACGTACAGGCCGAGACAAAATCGAGAAAGAATTTTCAAAAATGACCGAAGCCAAATGTAACAGTAGTTTCAAATCAGCAGTTTCAAAATCAAGTCATAGCAAAAAGTTCGAACCAAAAATAAGGACACAGGGGATTTCAACATCGAATGAAGTCAGTGATGAAGTTGAACAAGTCAGAAATCAATATCGTGGTGAGAAAGGAAAACAACTTTAGAGAAATCAAACCGTGTCAAACAAGTAAACAACAATTATATAAAATTGATAAAGTCAGTTAAATCATCAACATCAAAACATAATCAAGTGGCCGAGACGAAGTCAAGTAAACTATCAAACTAACGAAAAATCAGGGGTTCGAACCCTATATAAACAAGCAACATCATCGGCAGTTAAGCATCGAGTTCAAGTATTCAAACCAGAGAGAAAAGGCATAAATTACCGGAATCAAAGTCGAACTCAATCAAATAGAAGCAGCTGAAAGCATCTCAAGAGACGATCAATCGACAGAGCAAGGAAATGGAAATCAATTACTCAATCGATTTAATTAAAGTCGGCGTCTTTGAATTTTCCAAAACCCTAATTTTTAATCAGAGAGGAACGAATGAGAACGAGCAACAAGAAGCCACCATTTTTCACAAGGAAGTGGGCCGATAAAAATAAAGGAAATAATATTTCGCTTAACAAAAATTTGGGCCGGCCTTTACCTTTGTATTGGGTTTATAATAAAAGCTTATAATTGGGGTTTTGTTTTTGTTTTTAAATTGTGTTTAAATTGTATTTTCCATTTCAAACCGTTGTAATCTCTACTCGTGTGACTAGGGGACAAACTACGTGGCGTAGTTTGAGAATTCGCAACTCAGTGGCTGAGTTGTGGCAGGGTTTTGAGCGTAGAGTTAAGGCTAGTCGATAGCGGGTGTCGCGAGTTTACGTGTGTAAGCATCCTACTGCTTAATTTCTAGTAGAAACCTTGGGGGCAGCACGTAGGCAGGGTTTTGCCGAAGCTGGGTAAATTCTGTATCGTTCTATTTCTGCATTTATTATTCTGCTATTATCTGTGCTGCTATTTTGATATATCTGTGTTGAAAATATTTTATAAACTTCCGCAATAATTTTTATAATTAATAGCATCACCCTATTCACCCCCCTCTAGGGTGAAATCGATCCTACACCATTGCTATCCACAATATTAATATCTTCTCGATCAACCTCAACATCCTCCTGACGTAGGTATCTTTAAGCCTTGTGCTAAAACTCTATAAGATCCTTTGGAGGATCCCATTCTAGTGCAATCTTGAAGTCCGTTTTAGTGGCTATTCTGAAACTGCCGCCATCAGAATCATTGAAGGGGCTGGCTTATCAATCACGGTCCCCGACACATTAAACCTTGTAAAAAAACTCTTGAGGGTCTCTCCTACCCTCTGCTTCGTGCTTGCCAACTTCATTACATCCTTGGGTCATGAGATATGGATCAGGAACTACTTCATAAATCTATTCACCAACTCAGCCCACGTGCTAATGGAACTACTCTCCAACTGTCTAAACCATAATGCCACCAAACCTATCAAATGCAGGGGGAACCACCGCCCCATTACCTTTTCAAGCACATCCATCACTTCCATGTGTCGAATGTACCTCAATCAAATGAATTGTTGGATCCGTCTCCTCGTTATATGTTTTCAATGTTGGTAACTTGAAATCAGGCAGAATCCTAGTCTATCGAACATTCGTAGTGAATGGACTCCTATTCACATCTTCCATGTTCTGATCAGGCAATCCACCCTCATAACTTGCCTCGCTGTCTTGGCAAGTCTATCATCATCATTCAAAGGAACTCAAAGGTTAGCATTCTCAGCCTGCACACAACTTTAAGAGGGAATTTTGGTAAATACTCCTCCAGTTATGCTTCTTCATTCCGATTAGTATCCAAATGCTCCGTTTTAGCTCCAATATGTACATCATTCCTTCCAAGGCTAAGATGAACCATGCCCCCGAGCCTTTGGGGTTTGGTGCCAACCCCTAGGGATAGGTCGGTTCTGACCTGTACCTTTGGGTCGGGGTTTGGACCAGGTGGTTCTACTTCAACTCCAACTACCTGCACTCCGGCTTTCAATCTTTAATTTAGATTTTTTATAACTCTAGTTGTTCCCATCTGTCCCATCCTCTTGAAGAAGTTCTCCACCATCTCTTCGTGGCATGCCATCATCCTTTCCTGTAATCCATTTATCATAGTCTCCATCTCATCCCTGGTTATGTAGACTGACGGGGGTTAGCTCCCAAGGACATCTTTTGGCTGCCCCTTGTTGCATTTCCTGTAATCCAAATGCTCCCAAGAACAGCCCTTCTAATTGATTGTTTAGCCATTTAGAATCCTCGTCAAACCTTAAATCAGTGAGCTCTAGTGTTTCCTCAATGAAAATAGAAAAAGTTTAAACCAAAAATGGCACAAACACCCAATAGAAAGTTGAAGAGAATAAAAAGTGAAGAAATAATTAAAATAAGTAAGAAATGAACATGCAAACATTTATAGTGCTTCAGCAAACTCTGGCCTACATTCACACTTAATGATCTTATTGCTTAACTTCTGACTTAGAGGCAGAAGTTCATAAGGGTCTGTATAACTCTGACATTTAGATTTTCAGAATTACAAGAATATAAAGTAGAGTGGAACTAGAGCTAAAAAGATTCTGAAAATGAGCCCTACCCTTTGATTTATAGAGGTAGGTAGCCTAAAATCTCGTCCAACATATCTCATAGCCGTTCTTGTTACTATAGACCAATTCTAATGAAAATAGAGTGTCACGTCATCAGGTTGGATGGGTCAGTATGACTCCAAGAGAAAGGATAGGTACTAAACCCTAAAATGGCCAAAATGGTTGCTTTTAACTTTTTGCTTCAGCTCCTCTTGTGATTAGCTTCATTATTCCATAGTTGTTTGTATCAATATTTGCTTGTTTCTAAGTCTAAATGACAGAGTTGTAGAAGAACGTAGTTGCTTCTTTTGGAGTTCGTAGAGATCGATAGAAAATTGCATCGAACTAGTAAACATTAGAAATGGGTTTCTAGCATCGAATGAAGCTAGTAGGAAAAACATAGGATAAAGTTGGTGAAGTGCTTATGGGTCGGTAGCAAACTATGAGGTAAGGGTTGGTACCGACCCCACACTTGTGGGCTCTAGGTGTTTGTATTTTTGTGATGGGTTTTGGTTTGTGTTGTGATCTTGGTTATACTTTGGTTTTTTGAGCTTTATGGTCATCTCTCAGACGTCTTGCCATGATAACTTCAAAGTTTGACTCGTCGGGTTCGTTCGTATATTGCCTGGTCAAAAGGTGGGATAGCACCTATTGTGTACGCGTATGTTCAAACAAATAGGGGTATATGTAGTAATAATTTTTCTGAAAATCCTTTTTGAATTTTTTTTCAAAAATAACAGGTACGCCACTCATACATATAGTTTTCCTGTTGATCGGGTAACCTAAGCTCTGATATCAAATGTAGCAACCCACCTTGGAACATGCCTAAATTTCGACCCAAAAAAAGCCCATAGATACTTATATCCATTCTATGGTTGGCTATTAGTTGTAAAAAGAAGTAATAGTATTGAGAAATTACTACTCTTTCAGAACTCACATTGGATGGAATAAAATATAATAAGAAATTGTGCTAATTTATTCAAAAACATTTGAAATGTCATAATATAAAACATCATCAATCTGTCAAGTAAAATCCTTTACATCATTTATCCAAAATACATGGGTACAACATAAAACATCATAAAAGATAATAATAACTATCACAAGCTTAAACCGCTCCATCTTCAAGCATAGTCACCATTATCACTCCGTCCTTAACCTGTGTTGTAATGAGAAAGTGAAGACAACAAATGTCTGGTGAATAAAAACCTTGATCTTATCATTTTAGCACCTGGGAAGTATATTTCAAAATAAGAATATTTCTAACGTATATAAAACCATAAATACTTCTTGTAAGGAAAGGAGGCAGGTCCATAATCAACCTTTAATACCTTCCATTCCTGAAGCAGGTTTCTAAATCCCATAACCCAAATCCTACGTTATAAATATCTAACAATGCAAGAGACAATACCCAAGCCGCTTAATACCTTTTATTGGAAAATAGGCAAACTCTGGTCATTTAAAACCTCAATTAAGGCAGATCTCATCATTTAATACCTATTTCCAAAGCAGGCCCTAAAAGGTGACTATATATTTGACATCACATGCAATCTCTTATGCCACTTAATACTTCTTTATGGAAAGGCAGACCTTAAATCAGTCACTAAATACTTTATCCCAAAGCGGACCCCTGTCGAGATACCATCTATCGTGCCTAATAACTAACCCCTTGGCCATTTAATACTTCATTTAGGGAAAAGAGGCAAGTCCTTAAACAACCACTTAATACCTCAAGATCTAAAGTAGGTTTTTTGTATTATGGCCCACACATGACGTCTCACATTAGTCTGACTATTCCTAGTAACTGGCAGCCAAATTAGTTGGGTAGATTTACCCTACAGAATTTGGGACTAACCTTGCGCCATCACAAATATTTATCATAGGATATGTCTCACATCAATAAGAAGTGTACACAACTGCTAGCATCCTCAAAGTGAAGGACAGACTTCTATCGTTCAACTCTACTGACTTCGAATCCCTATGACTTAGCCATAATTAAACACTCTCCAAATATGATACTCTTCTCACGTTTCATATTCAAGGCCTTACAAGGAATCTTGCTTATTATGACTTAAATTATTGATTACCTTCCTATGGGGAAATCAATGACAATTAGTACCTAATGACTACATATTAGTATGCTATAATTATATGTTTATTAAGCTAATAGAAATAAACATACATATCCACTCTGGTTCATATGCCCTAAACTAGCGTTAAATGTCAATTCCTTTAACCATAACACTAATACAAGTCTTTTCCCTACAGTTTTCTAAGATTTAAATATCCATAATAAGGGATTAAATATTCATATCCAAAACTGCAATAAATAGACTTGTAAATAGAATAGAAACTCAATTTATCACATCAAATTAATGGACTGTCCTAAACAGTAAGAATTGCAATTCTAGCTTTATATTCTATTCAACTCCTCTTTTATAAAGAAATAAGAGAAATAATTTTGTATGGAATAAGAGTTATGAACTACGAATTGGATTCATGCTCTGCACCCTTATTTCATTATTAAAAACTCATAATTTGAATCAAAGAAGGAGGAGAAGTGGAATAGGCTATGAAATTATCAAAAATCGCAGAAAATATATAAATCCCATCAACTTAACATAAATAATTGATAATCCCCACCTAGACCTGACATTTCGAAATAAAGAGGAATTTTAAGGAATTTTATCTATTTGTTTTCGCAATCCCAAAATCCCTAAGGCATATTCAAATCCATAGATATATGCTAATCAACTACTGAAATAAAAATACTAAGGTTTTGACTCATAGATTATCTTTAACTATTCTTATATGGATTTGCAACACCAAAGCAAGTCTTTTCCTAATCTCCTTCTTTTGATATATATACATAGAGAAGGATAGGTGCATATATAATTTTGTTAGATTCAGAGAGGGTGGAGGAGAAGTGAATATATTAAAAGAATAATTAGAAAACGATTAGATACCTTACCTGAATTTCTAATTGAATTTATGAATCTAACCGAGGAGAGAAAAGGATAGAGGTTCAAGGTATTTCTCAAATGTTTATAAATAAAAAGTGGAGAGGATGTGGTCATATTTATAGGAGTTGGAACGTACCAAAACCGTAGGATGTAATTAGATCAGAAATGGGTAAGTTTGGACCGTTTAACAATACGAAACCCTAGCTGCGCCTATGAGGCAACGGTTGATCACTATGCTCGACCAGTCGACCGCTAGGGGTCGACCGGTTGGGTCTTATAGGTCAACCACTCCTCTTATTTCGGGAGCGTTGATTTGTTTTCGTTGCTCGTTTATTTTATTCCCTAATTAACTTTTAGCGTTAATTGATTAACTTAACCTACAACTACGTCTGCAGTTAATTTTCGAAATTCAAATCCTAAATTTAAATATTCATTTGAATTTTGAAACCAAACTAAATTAATTTAAATCTGAAAACTTCAAACGCTCATAACTTCTTCGTTTGAGCTCCGTTTTTAGCATGTTATAAATGGAAACAGATCAGAATTTCACCACGAATGCAACAAAGTAACTTCCATGGTCAAATTATACATTTTTTAAATTTTAGTTTTAAACCCTACCTTATTTGGTTTAATTCACTCAATTCATATATGGTTAATATTTTGGGGTGTTACAGTTGGGGCTCCCAGCCTCTTAGTAGTTGTTTTCAACTATAATCAACTATTTATAAGTTTGAGCATTTTAGTCATGACTTCCTAAGACAGTGTCATGTGCTAAAATAAATAAAAATTTCCTGGCGCGTTTGTGTGTGTTCATAAAAATGTGTGTGTTTGTGTGTAATAGGGTTTTGAAAAATACTTTCAAAAATAACAAATAAGTACTCTCACGTATACCTTTCCCTACCGATTGAGTATCCTAAGCTCTGATACCAAATCTAATAACCCTCTCCAGAACGGGCCTAATTATCCATTTCATAAAAACCAAATCTTAGAAATACATCATTCCAAAATATCCATAATACAATATCTCAAAATAAAACATCAACGTGTTCGAAATCCAGGTACATTTAAATACATCAAAATCATAGATAAGTAATTAAACAGCCATAAATCTTCACCTCCTCTATCATCGTCTTCATTAGCATCATTTACCATAACCTATGGGCTGTAATTAGGTGGGAGTCAGAACAATATTGTCTAGTGAATAAAAATCTCAAGTCTTACCATAATAGTATTTGGGCAGTATCATTTAGATAAGTATTATGTCTTACGCATCCTATGCTTAACCTATCAAGTACACCTTCAACTATAGGCTAAAAGCTCTTAGGCCAAGGGCCCTTTCTATTCCAATTTTATAACTCTAACGCTGTGCAATGCAACTACGGCGTCTAACAACCCATCTCCGTCAATCATTCCTTAACGATGCGAGAGAAAGCACCTAAGCCACATAATACTCTTTAATTGAAAGTAGGCAGACTCTAATTATTTAATACACATACCCTAGGTAGATCCTCATCATTTAGACCCAAGGCGAACCCTCTTTTTGTACTCCTTAACTGACATTATAAGAAATCTCATAAGGCCACTTAATACTTCTTTATAGGAAAGAGGAGGACCCTACAATAGCCACTTAATACCTCACCACAAAGTGGACCCCTCTATAGATTCCTCACTACCATACCAAAAAGGCTATCTCGACCATTTAATACTTCTTGAATGGGAAGGGGACGGTACAACATCTACTCAATACCCTAACCCAAAAGCAGGCCCATTCTAGGATATTCGTCTTATGATCCGTAACACAAACCATGATGTCTTACATAAGTCCGATTATTCGTAGGTGCCGGTAGCCAGACTAGCTGGGTAGGCTTACCATACAGAATTGGGAGTAACCTCACATCCACAATGGGTATTTAATACAGGCGATATCTCACATCAGTTCCAAAGTTACACCACCGATAGCCAGATTAACTGGGCAGACCTCTATGTACTTTTAACCGACATCCCATCCCTATAACTTAGTTATATTTTAGCTCTTCGAATATACTACTATGTATATACTATATATAATATACCTCATCTGCATTTATGCATTAAGGCCACGTAAGGAAAATCTTATTCCACCTTTAATCATAATTATCCTTAGCGTCCTTTCTATTGGGTTTAATCTGCTATTTATTAACCTGTTTATTGTAAACGATATGACTTATACGTTACTATTTATATGTTATTGATATATTCATAAAAAACATAAATTTTAGACTATCTAAATATTGCTAAGCGTGCGTAAAAATATTCATATTCTAAGATTTTCGCTTCCTATACTAATTGTTAAAATGTTAAAACTTCCATATTTATACAAGTCTCAGTTCCATACGATAATTTATAAAATAACGAATATCTTTAGCTAAACAAAATAGACTTGCATATGACTATGTGTGTATTCAAAAACGGAATCAAAATTCTAGTCTTATTTTATGTTATTATAATAGAACCAACGCTTATATTTCAAGGAACAAAAAGTTACCATTTAAACCCTTTATATTCTATTCAACTTTTACATATACAAGCTTGAAGTGGAAAAAGGATTCATATTTGCCTAAATTACGAAAATAGGCGGCGCAAGCTACAAATAGGAGAATCCATTCTTTGCACACCATTTCCTAAAACTCTTTTGAATCCATCATCATAACAACAGAAATTAGAAGTGGAAGTTGAATAGAACATAAATTATTCAAATTGCAAACAACAAATTAAATTCTATTATATTAATATAAAATGAGATCCCAACTAACCAAGAATTGACATTTTATTGGGAGAATTTCAAGATTCTAGATTTAAGGTTTTCGTATACAAAATTCCACACGGTTTAAAACAAATCCAACTTTTAATACATAAATTACTAAAATGTGAAAAACTAATATTTCCACTCATAGATTGCTTTTCCTGATTTCCTTTGGATTCGATTCACTACTTTGCCTCCTCCTTCGGTTTTTCTTTTTTGGAGTATACAATAATTCAATTGTATATAGATTAGATTTATAATTAAGAGATTAGGGTAGAATAGAAGTAGAAAAACATGTGTGTGTGTAACTTATTACCTACCAATCCAACCGATTCATTCCCTAAAAGCTGAATCTTGAATCTAATGAAGAATTCAGGAAAAGGAAAGTTGGTATTTCACTAGCATTCCTATTTTCTTGTGAATAAAAGTGAGAGGGCTAGCCTTTTATCTATAATGGCTAGGGTGTGCCTGGAACATAGAATGTTGGTTTAAAGTAATAAAATCTGAATCGTTCATGGCCTAACAAAACCCTAGTCGCCATACAAGCACCGGTCAACTGCTCCTCCCTGGGTAGTCTACCTAGTGTAGGGGGTCGACCGACCTTCTGTTTTGGCCATAAACTATTTATTGCCCTTTTTTATTTCTTTCCCATTTTACTAACTACAGCAAACATTTTCCCATAAACATTAAGTTTTCTTTAATGTTAAAATATTTGTTACCTTTTAATTTTTAACTTTAAGGTTATTTAAATTTTGGATTAGCCACATTCTTACATCCTCCTCCTCTTCTGTTTGCATTAATGGTATAAGAAATAACCTCTTCCAACCTACCAGAGGGCTCAAACAGAGTGATCTCATGTCTCCTTTACTTTTTAATTTGGTTACTGACTCCTTCACTCAAATGATAGATCTTGCATGTGATTCAGGTTTGTTAAAATGTCCTAGTAGGGATGTTATTCACCGTGGTCTCAATTCTTTTCAGTATGCAGATGATACTGTAATCCTTTCCACCCCTCATCCTACTCTATTGATTCTCTTAAATTAATATTGTACTCTCTTGAACTCATATTTGGACTCCGAATAAATTTCTCCATAAGCTCATTAACTATGACCGATCATGACCCAGCCATTGCTACCTCTATGGAAAAACCTTGAATTGCTCAATTGGGTCCTTCCCTATCTCTTACCTTGGCTTACTATATGACCGGGTGAATTTAAATGCTCAGACTGGAATGTTCTGTTAGATAAAATCTATTGAAGATTGGCTAGGTGGAAGGGCACCTCCCTTTCACGTGTAGGTAAGCTGACGCTAGTTTACTCAGTCCATTCCTCTCTTCCTTATTTCTAATTGTCCTTCTGCAAAGCTCTAGAATACGTCACCAAGAGGATCTTCAATTAGAAGGCCATCCTTTGGAAAGGTTTGGACAGCATCTCTCCCATAAACTGTCTTGTCGCTTGGGATAGAGTCTATAGGCCTAAGCATGAAAGGGGACCTTGGTGTAATTAACTTAAACCAATTCAACAAAGCTCTCCTTGGAAAATTGGGGAAGGGAGAAGATTCATGGGAGATCCAAGCCTTGGGCGATCACGATTAACAATTATTATTACCAAGGCAATTTCTCCCTTTCTAATCTAATGTTCTTACTTTCCTCCTCGGTTTCTAACTTCTAAAAGGGTATTCTGCTTTGCTACAATGAATTGTGTATTAGCACTATGATTAAAATTGGAAAGGTAGGAGAACATCCTTCGTGCTAGACCCTTGGCCGAATGGAAATACATTATGTTCCATGTTCCTGAATTTGAATGATCTAGCCTCTGACCCTTGTATCAAAGTCTTTCAAGTTTTTCAGCAAGGTAGCCGTAACATTAATTTCAAATCAGTTTTCATCGGTGACAATCTTATGGATTTTTGTTCGTTGTTGCTTTCTATGGCAAATATCCTTCTCTTTAAAGAAGATGAAGATTTCATCTGGAGTCGAAATCAAAGTGGCCTTACTTATTCTACAACATCTCCGGTATGTATTTGAACTTGAAATCCCTCTGACAACTTTATGCACCACCTAGATATGAAGTTTACATATGGCTAGTCATGTTGAATAAGCTTAACACAACTAACCTTCCAGCTAGGAAATCTCTAAGTTGGCCACTACATGGTTCCTTTGTTCAGATTTTAAAGGCTCCACTACCCATGTTTTTTCAACTATGATTTTAGTTTCCAGGTTTGGGCTTCGTGTTTCTCAAACTTAGGCATTGACATGTCTACCTCTGTACATGGCCTACAAAGATTTTGGTCTTCCTGCTCTCCACACTCGGATAAGGCTCTCGTGGCCTTGGTGTTTTGCTGGTTTCTTTGGTTGGAAAAGAATGATCGTTGTTTTAATGCAAAGTCTCATAACTATATTTCTCTAGTTAAAAATATTGTGTATCTTCTATGTACTTGGATAGGGACTCGACATGGTTCACTTCAATTTCTCATCCCGTATGCAGTTCGAATTGAGTCGGCGGGTAGTAAATCTAGCAAGAACAATGCCTAGCTCTGATGATGTTTCCTTACTATGTCTCCGATTGCTTTAAGGTATGCATTTGATGTTTTATATACAATAATGTGCATGTTGGTACTTTAAGACCTTACTACTACTTTTAGACTTTTATGCTTGTATACTATCAATGGCTACCGACTAGGTCTGCAAGTCAGACGTATTTTTTTATTACTATGCATTTGGCTATGCAACCCTAGGACGCATATCCTTTTATTCAAAAAAAATTAAGTCTAAATTCATTTTAGTTATTTTAAATTTTAAAACTTCAAACGTCAGTAACATTTCCATTTGAGCTCCGATCGTAAAACTTGATATATGAAAGTTGATTAGAAAATCAGCACGAAAACAAAGTGGTAACTTTCATGCCCAAATTCCAAAATTTGCAAAATTATCATTTTTAGCTTTATTATTAACTAATTATTTTCTTATCAATTTTTACGAGGGGTTACATACTTCCCTCTGAAAATAATTTCGTCCTCGAAATCCCTGAAGGACAGATAGCGTAACGCATACTCTACAACCATGTTATACAACCAAGTTATCTACACAGCCATCTGCTCAACCAAAAATGCAATGTGATTATTTATGCAACATACTATAAGTGAGCTCAGTCCTAGTGTGAATACAAGATCGTGACGTATAGACAAGTAAGCAAGCATCCTAAATATGCTTAAGATTCTATATGAGTACAAAAATAACAGTAAAAAGTGTGGCAACCATACCTTACCGTCCAATCTAGAAAACACGATGCAACCAAAACCTATACAATACTAAATTTTAGAGAGTGAAAGTTTACCATAGAAAAGCTCAGAATGAGAAGCCTTAATCTTCTCTTAAGTTTTCCTTGTACTTTCCATCAGATTATCTTCTCATTGCACTCAGACTAGCCTAATTAGCTTGTTACAAAGCTTCCTAACTCTGTGCTCCAGTATACGTACGGTGGCACTGGGTGCTATCGGCTTCATCTCTATATTTGCTAACTAATCAGGCTCGACTATGGTAGGTACGGTATGTAGACATTTCCTCAAGTGCGATACATGGAAGATATCATGGGCTCCCGCTAGCTTGGTCAGAATCCCTACTCAGTATGTAAGTTTCGCCATCCTTTCCAAAATGGAGAAAGTCCCAACAAACCTTAGCGCCAACTTCTTCGATCACTGCACCAGAAAAGTCATTTCATAGTGTTGAAAAAACGCTACCAAAACTTTTAGTAGCCTTTCGGTAAACATTGAAATGACATGCAACTAAAAGTTTGAAACTTTTAGTTGCGTTGTGGTAAACGCTACCAAAAGACATATTATAGCGTTTCTGAAATCCTACAAAAGTTTTGTTTGGTAGCGTTTTCAAAATGCAACCAAAATTACATTTCCTGGTAGCGTTTTTACTTGCATCTTTTTCTGTAGTTTTTTGTGTTACTATAATATTTTTGCAGCATTTTGTCTATCCTACTATATTTTTTGTTGCATTTTTTCGCAGCTACAATATTTTTTTTGTAAATTGCATTTTTTCCCATAGCACTTTTGAAATGCTACTAAAACTTATTGATTGATGTACATCACATTTTAATTGCCGCTATTTATTGTTATCACTTATATATAATAGCCATGTTAAAATCAAAAATTAATCACATAATTATCATTTTCAAACCAACATCGATAATCATCATCTTCAATAATTCAACAAACACGTTAATCGCATAGTATAATATACATAATCATTGCAATAATTGTATTTCGATAAAATAAGCGAATCATATCCACAACTGTTTATAAACAAGTCTACACAACTAGTACAAACATAATATTATAATATGTAAAAGTTAAAGTCTTATTCATGGCTTCATTACCAACAATTCTTTGATGCAGCTGCTCTTCACTTCAGAAATGCTAATTACCTATAGCCAAATATTACGGTCAACAGTAAGAATTATACACATGTCCTGATAATTTACATGTGGTGATAATGTATGAATTACATGCATAATTAAGTATAATATATATGTAAGAATAGCCAGAGCATTACTATTGACATTAACATTAACAAGAGCATTAGCATCCTTATTGACCATGTATATTGACATTAACAATAGCAAGTGCATTAGCATAAGTAATTTAATTCATTAGCTAAGAAAGAATGTTTTGTGCCTCTTCAAACTTCATGCAACTGATTCATACAAGCTTCTACGTGATATCCAATTACTTTAGCAATCAGTAATACTTCAAAGATTTATACATCTATTATAAAAAAAATTCTAGCCCCACCTATGCGTTAGACGAGATTGCCCATCCGGTAATAATCTTCTTTAACTTGATTAAATTCTAATAGAACTTAATCAATTTGTATGAATCTATTTAATTTTTATAAAACTTAATTAAATTATATAAAACTTGGTTAATTTTTAAAAACTTGTTAATTTTTATGAAAATTAGTAAATTTTTATAAAGCTAATTTAACTTATTTATAATTTTATTCATGTTAACTCAAACTTATAAATTATATCAATTGCTAAAACAAACTTATGTTTTAATTAATTTAAACTTATAAATTGTCTCAAGCTTAAACTTTATCAACTTGCTTAATTTTTGTAAATTATCTCAAACCTATAAATTTTTCATAAACTAGTTAACTTATTACTATTGTTGTAAACTTAATTACTTTTTATGAACTTATTTAATAACTTGGTTAGTTTTTATGAACTTAATTGTTTTTATTGTTATTAATTGTAAAATTTAGTTGACTTGGTTAATTTATTATTATTATTATAAACTTAGTTAATTGTGATCAAACTATAGTTTTTTTATTATTACTATTATTATAAACTTAGTTGATTTTTATCAAACTTACTTTATTATTATTATTATTACCAGTACGAACCCGTGCTTATCACACGGGTGTGGTGAAAATACATTAGTGACATAGCGAATTGAAAAACATGAAAATCATCGACATAAGGAATAGAAGTAAATAAGGCAAGAGAACAACATATATAGTAAGTAGTGGAATGGTAAATCATAATTTTACGATATTGAAAAGAAGCATAGTGAAATACACAAGGAAACGGTAATAAAAAATGTACATAAGTAAGTCTTCTTTTAGCTGTAAATTTATATACTTGATTAATTAAAATATTTGGATTTAGCATTATTAATTTTTAAACAAAGATTCAGGACTGGTGCACCAGCATTGTAGCTCAGTCAGTACATGTTCAACTATCAACATTAATTTGAGCAAAAAATAGAAGAAACAGACATTGGTACATCCAGTGAAAGGAAATCACCTTTTGGTATCAATGTACATATGGCTTAGCTATAAAAAGAGTATATAGTAATAAGTAGCAGCGTAGAATTTGGTTATAGAAGATAGCTATAGTACCAGCCATCTTAGTTGTATACTGCTGATTAAAATTTAAAACTGATGTAAATAAAGTTGGCCTGCAATGAAATTAAACGTAAGACCCCAAAAGCTTGTATTTGGGTGTGGCATAAATACATGTAATTTTAATATTGTAGTATACACAACGCAAACATAAATACACACTGCAATTTGTATCAGTAAAATAATAGGATCCAAAGCTTTTAGCACCACCGAGCAATAAAATAGTAGACCAAAAGTTGTCAACATAGTTAAAATGTATATGTGAATAGAAAAATTGGAATACCATTATTATGTTATCTGATTTCGTTAATGCTTATATATTGTCACAAATAACATATAACTTATGACGCATAGAAACATATAACAAATTAAATACAATAAAATACTATTTGGAAGCAGGAGCTATAGTAAAGCTTGAATTATTTAAGCATGTTGAACTTCAGATTACTGATGATACTCACGTTACAATCAAGTTGATATTGCAAGTAACTGTTAAAAAGTGCACTTTAGTGGACAACGATAACATTTGTTATCCTTGCACTTTCCATCCTTGTATTTGTTTTGACCATAATACTACTTGCATTCACCTTTGACAGTGCATAGCTTTGGATATAATCCCTCAGCATCGGATTTGACCATTTCTGCTTATTTGAACAAATATTGGATATTATTCAAAAATATAACCCAAAATAAGACAAAAAACATCACAAGTATATCAATTTTTTTGAAAGAAAGGATCCTAGAATTTAGTCCAGAATGCATTAGTTAACCAATAAAACTTTATAGCACAACTATAATTCTACTGCTTATCAACTTGTTATGATAAACTTTCAATGGTAGAATTGTAGTTTGAAGAAAATAATAGTTAAACGGTGTGCAAATTAAATAATAACCCAGTAGCTCTAAAAGAGTTGCTTCATCATGTACATACTAAGATAAAATTTTGTGGCGCATGATTTAAAATAAGCAAGATGGTTGTTAACATATATTATATTGATGAACATGCAAATATAAAAAAATAACATGAAGACAGAGAAAATATTAGCTGATGGTGAGAAATTAGTAGGAACGGTTAGTAGAATTAGAAAAAGGATGAAGAAGATGAGTATGTACAAAGAAAGACTCTATTCACGCAGTCTATGAGAGTGCAACCTTGAAATCTTTAAATTTTGCAACAAACAAAGCTAAATTGGAAAAATTAAATAAAGAACTGATCCAAGCATGAAATTTCATTTAAAGCTAAAATCAAAGCCACATTAATCTAGAATAATATCCATTGTTAAATCGAAAAGAAAATCTACCCTATATTTGGTATAAAAAAATCAAAACAAATAGATGAAGCAACATAGAATACTAATAGGAAGTCAAAGCAAATTGATGAATACAACGTGGAAACCAAAATAAATGTAACCCTTTAATTCAAGCATGGAATACAATTTTTATATTTTCATTCGGTAAAAGCAAAATGAGTAAGAGAACGATATTACCACATCTCAAATATTTTCATTCGCTATGAGCTAGAATTAAATATTTAAAAGAAGTCATTTTTTTATTTCAAGCTAAAGGAAAATTACTTGATGGAGTGTTGCAAAAAATATAATATGCATAATATTTACTCTCAGAACTCAAAGAAAATTAGTTACTACACTTAGTTTACTGTATAGATCTTTTAGTCTTAATACACAGAGCATACACACATCATATATTTTGTACTGGTTAGACCTCAAGTGCAAACGTAGTGGAAAATAATTAATAACATCCTTAAAAAGCCCAACACACCAGTCATAAAACATAGCTTATTCATGATATATTACCCTTTTCTAAATAATTATTCATCTCCAATATATGATGTGGCCGTTGCATGCTCCACATGAGCAATATGGTACTGGTTTACATGAAGTAAGGAAATCACTAATGTCAATCAATATTTTAAAAATCATACCTTCTGATTGTTTTCACAAACATTTTACAAAATGGCAAGTTATTGAAAGTACACAGGTTTAACCACTGGATATCATGTTTAGATATGATGACTGATAGCTCATTTTGGGTGGATAACTATGGACTTTGCTTAACTTGGCAATATACAACATGCATAATTAATTCATAGCCCCTTAAACAATTATTTTGCAGCCATTTAGAATCATGCAATGTGTATGCTAGCACTTAGAAGTAACACAAAGAGAACTAATAGAATATTCCAAAAAATTATAGTGTGTTGTGAATGTGGGGGGAAATCTGATAATAAGAATACAAAGAACAATAAGCTTAATTCTTTTGTAGCAAAATCAATGTTATATGTCATGTTATATAATTGTATTAAAATATACCCAAACAATATGCAAATGAACCAACATCAAACTAATTTATAGCTCAGATTAGAATAAGCTAAACTAAATTAAACCTTACAAAATTTTGTTGTTGATATATAATGCTCAAAAAGGAAGATTTCTTTTACAGAGTAAGAAAAATCTGTCAAAACGACAACAATTCTTACATAAAATGTTAAATGGTTAAATCAATAAACTAATCTAAAGGTTTTTTAGTTCTAATCTTATTGAGGAAATAGGGATTGAAAAATATAGCTTTAGTAATGAATATTGAAAAATTAATAATGAGTCGAACTGTGAAATTTTTAACTTAGTTTGGAAAAAATTTATTAAATAAAAAGGTACTTTTTATTAGAGATGATACCTGGAATTAATGAAGAAGCGTCGCTATTGGGGAAGCTTTGAGGAGGAGTTCCAAACTCTAGATCGACGATGGTGAAGCCCTAGGCTATGGAGTTAAATTTCCAAGTACATTCGGTGGAGGAGTTGCCGGACCAAATCTTTGGTCTAGCGAAGTTCATTCGGTGTTGATGCTATGAAGAACAAATGAATAATCTTGTTATGTCGAAGAGAAGTTTCATTCAATGATGTTTTGTTCAGTTGTAAGGAGGACCAGAAAAAATATCTCATCCGGCAGTAGTGCATCGATTAGCAATGAAGGCAAGAAGGAAGTTATCACATCCTGTGATGAAGGGATATCCGTCCAGACTGGCCGCTCTAGTTACTTCGTTCGATGGCAGTGCAATGAAGGGGATAATGCCGAACAAAATATTTCATTCGGAAACATGCCGAACCAAATGGATATCGAATGAAATATATCATTGGGCATTTGGGAATGTCAACCAGACTTGAAGCGGAGATGCCGAACCAAATTGATATGGGCTTTGCAAACCAAATTCCATTGTGCTACTTGCCAAACCAAACCCTAATACTTCTATATAGCAGCTACCCCTTCTCATATCTTCACTCTATAAATAGTGGAGCTTCCAGACAACAATGACAGCCATCCTAGAGAGCTGAAGCTCTGTAGAATTTTGTATGTATTGTTAATTCTCTTATGTATAGCCTCCAAAAGTGAATCAATTTTGTAACTCTAACCTTTCAGTGATTAATAAAATCTCCTCTCCCCCAAGTGGACGTACACTGTCTTGCGGTACTGGAACCACTGTAAATACTGATGTTATTTATTTTTATACATTGCATAGATCTATGACTGCCTGTAATGTTATTTATCTCTGTTTGTTCCGTCTCGCTACAATCACGATCTAGTTGTTTTCCATTGCGTTTGGTTTTTTATTCGCTTAGACTGATCATTTGAAGGAATTTCACCACACTCTAGTATCAGAGCTACAAGGTTGATTGAGGAGTGTTAGACGCTATGGCAGGAGATGAAGAGACTCCAGTTGTTATAATACCCTATACTAGAGGGATGTATATCATGTCAGGATCACAGTTGGCAATTGAGAAATGGAATGAGGATAAAGACATCAAGAAGTGGCAATGGAGGATGAAGGTTGTTCTAATGTGGAATGAAGTCCATCTAGTAGTGTTTGCCCCTGAGGAATTGACGACTGACATCTCAGTCGCAGAAAGGAAGGAGATGGAGAAATAGGTGTTTACTACTTTACAACTAGCTATGGGAGAGAATGTTACCTTAGATATTAGCAGTGAGACCACCGCTATAGGAGCATTTGGACCAAGCTAGAAAATATGTACTTGAAGAAATATCTGACCAACCGTCTGATATCACTGAAGACATTTTTCACCATGTGGATGAGAGGGAGTACTTCCGTGAAGGAACATCTTAATTTCTTTGATGATCTCATGATGAAGATGAAGACTGTTGACTTAAAGATGGATGAGGAGCAAATGGCATTGATTCTTTTGTGTTCTTTTCCAGAGTGTTACACAGGTTTTGCTAACAGCCTTATCTTGGCTAGAGACACATTGACAGTGGAAGATGTGGATTCAGGTCCTCTATCTGAGGGCTTAAGAGATCAGATGAAGAACACAGGTGAAGGAAGTAGAGGAGGAAGTAGCAATCATGGCTTGTTTGTTGAAAGAGGTAAGAAGATAATAAGAATTGGTACTTTAGAAGGCGTTCCAAATCAAGGAAGCCCAGTAATGACAGAAGAGGAAAGTCTAAGGATGGAAATTTCTTTATCTGCAAGAAACCTGATCATTGAAAAAAGGATTGTCAAATTCGATGAAGAAGAAAGAAGACGGATCTTCATCATTTGCGGTGGTGAAGTCTGTATCTGACGATGTATTGTCTGCAGCAGTGTCAGATGTCTCAAACCATTGGGTGCCGGACTTGGGGTGTCTTTCATATAACGCCTGATAAGGATTACTTCAGCTCTTTCATTGGACGAGAGGAAAGCTCTATTCTTATGGGTAATGATGCTAGTTTTAGAGCAATGGGTGAATGTATAGCGGGGATCAGGATGTTTGACGGAGTGATATGCACTTTGACAGGTGTTCGGTATGTTCTAGACCTTTGAAAGTCCTTAATTATTTTAGGACAATTGGATTCTTTGGGATGAAACGTAACTATCAAGAAGTATAGTCTGAAGGTTTCGAGAGGTTCAGTAGTTCTTACGAAAGGAGCTTTGCTCCAAAATCCGTATTTGCTGAAAGGAACCACAGTTCTTAGAGAGTCGCGTGTTGAAGTAGAAAGCTCTCATGCATTGGATGCCACAAAGCTTTGGCATCTCAGGTTGGGTCATTTTCATAGAATATCTTAGAGTTGCTTTGAAGACAGAAGATGATCAAAGGAGAAAGCTTCGACAAGATGGAATTTTGCCAGGAGTGTGTGCTTGGCAAGCAAACTAAAGTATCTTTTGGAGTTGGACTCCATCGATCGAGGTGAGTACTTGAGTACGTGCATACAGATGTCTAGGGATCAATTGCTACTCCTTCTCGTGAAGGAGAAAAGTATTTTATCTCTTTTATTGATTATTTTTCTTGAAAAATATGAATATATGTGTTGAAGGCCAAATTAGAGAGTTTTGAGAAGTTCAAAGACTGGAAAGCGCTTGTTCAGAACCAATCTGGTTCTAGGGAGAAGGTGCTGAGATCTGATAATGGTGGTGAATTTGTCTCTAGGGACTTCCTCGATTTTTGTAGATAGCATGAAATTCATAGATATTTCACTACACTTAGAGATCCACAATCCAATGGAGTTGCAGAAAGGATGAACATGACTCTACTGGAGAAGGCTCGTTGCTTGAGATAGATGGCGGGCTTGTCTAGAGGCTTTTGGGCTGAGGCATTATCAACTATGGCACATATCATAAATCTAATTTCATGCTCATCCATAGATGAGAGGATTCCAGAGGAGAAGTGAAAAGGTAAAGCGGTGTATCTTAGTTACTTTTGAATTTTTGGTTGTCTTGTGTACATTCACCATACAAGTGATGGCAAGCTAAAGGTGCAATGACCCGGATTTTTTTGTCATTTAATTTTGAATATTTAAATGGTTTAAATATTAGAATTGGAATTTTAATCGTGTTAGTAAGATTTCAAAACTGATGTTTCAACTGATTTTGTCAAATTTTGAAATCGTCGATTTATTCGACGCGTTAAAATAGAGATCTGGAGCACAATCTCGAAATTCGACAAAACTAGCTCTATTGAGTCCGTAATAGCGTATTATTATCAGATTTCACATTTCGTAGTGTCTGGATTTACCGTTTGGTCGTATGGGATATAAACGCATTGAACATAATATCGAAGATTCAATATAATAGTTGGGTCCAAAAATCTATCTTCTCCATACGATCGAATTAGGACTTGAAACCTTTTCCATTGTGTTCGTAATAGGGGCATAACTTTATGAACATCTGGCGGCATGCCTCAATAGGAGTTCGAAATTGCACAATAGGGAATTCTGGATATATTGAAAAAAAAATTGAATTAATAATAGTTAGATCAAGTGAACAGTTGAGTCACCTTCAATTTTTAGTCGCACATCCCTTTCCTTCTGAAACATGCGACCCTCTCTTCATTCCTTTTAAAAAAAACCCGACCTTGTACCTTCTTCATTCAAAATTGAAAATCACAAAAGAAAAATATACAGAAATTAAATTCAATTCGCGAAAAAAATATAGGGCAAGCGAATCGTGATTTCACGAGCCTTTTATCTTTTCCCTTCCTTTAGATTAATTCACGAAATCGACCATCTCATTAAAAATAGTCAATCGAATTAAATAGCGTGAGGCTTGGGATCGACTTCTATTCGCAGTCGCAATCAACTTTGGTTGGACGAAGGCGTGAAATTGGATGAGGTGGTTCAAGCGATGGCGGCAAACAAACGATGAGGGCCGTGATTAGGGTATGTGTTGCAATTTATGAGCAAAGGGTTAGTATGCGATGGTCGAAGGTGCGTGCAGATGTGGATGCTGGAGTCGCGACTGTCTGAACCGAGGCGATGGAAACAGTTAGGGTTTGGGTAGTGGCCAGAGGTAGAAGACACACGTGTGCATGATAGGTGGGGATCGTGGTACGTGCGCGAGGAGGGAGAATGACAAGCTTGCGTGTGTGAGAGGAGATTGAAGGCGACATCGTGTTAATGCTCTCAACACGACGGTGGGTAGAGTGGAGCCGAGCAGGCTGTTATTCGATCGAGTAAGGTAATTAAATTTTAATTACCTTTAATGGATGTTAAATTTAGTGAGATAGAAATATATGTCTATGTGTGTGTTTGTATATATATTTGTTAATTTATATAAGTCGTAAATTTTCATGCGAGGTTCAAAAATTTCAAACTCGAGTCATGTTGGACAGTGGCGACAAAACTCTATGAAATAGGATAATTTAGAATAGGAACAGATTGCAAATAAAAATCAAGGCGAGAAATTCTAACATATTTGGATTACCGAATTTAATTTCAAATAGTTGAATTTAATTATTGAATGCCGGTTGAATTTATAAATTATTATCAGTTTGGATGTTATATGTATAGTAGTATATATATTAGTAGTTGGATATATTTCCCGCCGATTGGAGCGGATGAGACCTTATACGCCATGCATAACAGCGGATGACCCTATATACCGCGATATCCCTCTCAAAGGGGGATTGGTATTTTTATATTGTATTAACATTTGTGGATGCAGGGTAACAGGTTAGAGGGATCCAACTGGATTCCTCAAAAATGTTGATTTTAATTTTATATTTAATGATATATGATGTGTTAGAATAATCTGTTATAGATCGTTGTTGTGATTTGAATTATTGGATGCTATAGTAGCACTGGCCTTAATTTTGGTATTTTAAATACTATAATTTTTTTTTGAAATTTTGAAGGAATTAAAAGGAGATTTTGAATATAAAAAATATTATATAGAAATTTGGTTATTTTAAAAGAGATTGATTTGGATAAAATAAAAATATGATTTGGAATCGGACTTAACTATCCGTAAAATGTTTAAATTAGGATTTAAGAAAAATATTAGATATATAAAGGATTTTAAAAGTGGAATTTTTAAGTGATATTTTGGAAAATATGTAAAAGAGTTGAAATTGATAATTTAAATAGATTTGTGAAATATATGGGAATTATTAAGAAATGGATTTATATAAAATGAGCTTTTATAAACGGAATTAGTTTTATAAACAAGTAAAACCCAAAGGAGTGATAAAATTTATAAACGTTGTTTATAAATAAAGGAAATGATAATTGTTGATCAATTGGAATAAAATTCGTAGTGTGAATTTATATAAAGATATGGAAATAGTTTTGGGAAAAATAGTAGAATCTATTTTTAGAAAGAGAAATGTCTAGGGAGTTGGAAAGGAAATCAATGATTTGTGAATCGAGAAGGATTTATAAATTGGAATTGGTTAATGATAATTTTAAATAAAAAAATATAGATATTTTTATTCTGAAATTAAGTTTGTTTTAAAAGGGAAATTTATTTTATGTAACTATGAAATTTTAAACTAGTTAATGTTGGGATATTTTAGAAAGCGGATTATTCAAATATAAATTTTTATTGAAATAAATTCTAACTTTTATAACAAGTTTTGTAAGTCAATTAGTTTTAATTAAGGATGGATTGGAAAATGAGTTATTCATGTTTTACTTAAAAAGCATTTGATGTTTTCAAACAATTATTTGAACATGTTTCAAAAATAAATTATTATTCTTTAAAATACTTATTATATAAATATATAGTGTTGAAAATGATTTAAATTACTTATTTACTTATAAACTCTCTCGAGATGTGAAAACGGATATGATTTTAGAAGTTGTAAATGGATAGACGAAATTATAAATGAGTATAATCGAACTTGGAAAAGGTAAAAAGGAATTAATATAAATTCCGAAAATGTAGGAGATGGGGTAAGAAAACTCCTAAGTATTGATATTAGAGGTGATTTCGGAAAATAGAGTTAGAATATTTTCCTAACTGTTGAAGTGAGGTATAGGTGGAAATATCCTGTTATGGAAACAAGTATTCGGAAAATGTTTTGAATATTAATAAGTTTGAAAGAGATTTGAATATATATCTTTGCAAAGATATTTTGAAATGAATATTTAAAGAATTATAAATAATGGCCTAGAGACTGCATATGGATGTTATTTGATAGTTAAATAACCGACTATCAATATTGGCCAATTTGGTCAATCGTTTCAAAGAGACCGGGATAAGATTTAATTATCAGAAAACCACTTCAATCTGGTTTGAATGTCACAATGGATATCGTGAAGATAGTGAAGATGGTGATTCGGTTTGTCCTGATCCAGGACAACTTGTATGGACGAATGCTATCAGAACATCGTCAGTGGAGGACAATGAGCATTCTAAGTGAAATTTTTCTTGAAAAGGTAATTGTAGCATCAAGCCTCATTAACTGGAGTGACTGAAAATTAGGGGAAATGCAGCCGGGCTAAGTGGGTCGCACCCAATTGGGGTATGTTATTACCTTTCTAGATACCATTGGATATATTATAAATTATGGATATGGTGGCGCATACAAAAGAGCTCTCGATAAGGGTGAGAACACCCGAGGTGATAAAATATTCGGTTCTATTCAGGTTTAGGATAGGGACGGTCGTGTGTTGTAGGGGATCCCGTCGAGATCCTCGGTACACTTTTCTAGAAGTGTATTGTGATAGGTGGTACCCCAGTGCTAGTCATTAAATGGAATCCATTCTCCAATAAGCGTTGTACGGTTTTGATTATGCCTAACTATGCCGAAACATGAGATGCAAGCCTTTTAGCTATTTTCTATTTACTTTGTTTAGACACTATCATAATATCAGATGATTTTGATAAAAATGTTTTGGTTATCGTAAGGGAAAAACCCTTCGTGTTTACGTGTGATGCAGTCTTACGGGATACCTTTGTTTTTCAAAGGATTTTGAAAATAGTAATAATTCAAATTGAGTGTGTTTTCTCACGCTAGTTTTCCAGACTGACTTAGGTGTTATATTATTATAATACTCAGGTCAGACCGAGTATTACAGATCCAGCATAGGATGCTATGGAGCTCAGGAGATGAGCTAAATGATAGAGATGTATTTTCGTACTTGACTTATATTTTCGCTGTACGGCGACAAGTTATTGTAACTGTCCAGATTGATGTAGTGATTATTGCACTCTGATGATTGTAAGTATAAAACAGTTACAGATTCTTTTGTAAAAAAAATCTGTTATTATATATTATATTTTGTTCTGCAACGTTTATAAGTTTCTGTGTTATTGTTCTATTTTCTTCTACCTTTTCTTCTACACCCCTAATTATCTGGTATTTCCGATATTCAATTGCTCAGCATGCTATACAATAAATGTATTGATGTCGATTTTCGAGGATCGAATATCCGGGTCATTACAAGAGGTTAGAGCATATAAGGGCATACTAATGGGATACCTCGATGGTATTAGAGGGCATCGAATTTGGCACCCTGTTGATTGTAAGATTGTTCATTCCAGGCATGTTACTTTTGATGAGTCTGTTATATTCAATCCCATGGAGAAGCTACCTACCACATTAGAAGACTCTGATAGGCCTAAGGAGATGGAAGAAGTTCCCTTGTTCTAGGCAAATAGTAGAGTTATTCTTGATGCTGTCGAGGAAAACATAGTTGATGAACATCATAGGATAATCCACAAGTACTTTCTAATAGTGTTGGTAATGTGCATGAATCTAGAGTAAGTTCGGTTCAAGATGGAGCTGAAAGGAGTTTATGTGAAGCAGTACCTACCTGGGTTGGTCATAGGACTATTAGGCCGCCTGAAAGGTATGGTGATTGGAAATTTGTGAACCATAGCCTTGGTGATCAGTTTGACTATGCCATACATGTGGTTCATGAAGAGCCGCTTGACCTTGATGAAGCATTGAAGTCATGTGACAGTTCAAAGTGGATGTGCGCTATGAAAGAGGAGTTAGAGTAGTTGAAGAAGAATAAGACTTGGGATTTGGTACCACCTCCTCAAGGAAGTCGAGTCATAGGTTGCAAAAGGGTATTCAAGGTGAAGGATAATGGGAGATACAAGGCTAGACTAGTTGCTAATGGGTTTTCACAAAGAAACGAATTGGAGTATGATGAGATATTCTCTCCAGTAGTGAGGCATACGTTCATCCATATTTTGCTCGCTATCGTCATAGCTCATGACTAGGAGCTGGAGCAATTGGACATGAAAACCGCTTTCTTGCACGGAGACTTGGACGAGACCTTCTACATGAAGCAGTCAGAAGGATTTGTTGTAGATGGGAAGGAAAATTAGGTTTGCAAATTGAAGAAGTCATCGTATTAACTTAAGCATTCGCCTAGACATTAGTACAAGAAGTTTGACACTTTTATACTTTCACTTGGTTTTGATCGTAGCATCAAAAATGCTTGTGTGTACTTCAAGCATTTAAAAAATGGAAGATGGGTGTACCTATTCTTGTATGTGGATGTTATGTTGATTGCTTCCAAGAATAAAGTTGAAAATGATAGTTTGAAGCTAAAGCTAAAAGTAGAATTAAAAATGAAGGACCATGGAGAAGTAAAGAAAATTTTGGGTATGAAAATTCAAAGGGATAGAAAGCTAGGACTTTTGAACCTCACTCAAAAGGAGTACATTCAAAAGGTGCTTGCTTGGTTTAGCATGGAAGGGTAAAAGGCAATCAGCACACACAGGCCTTTACACATACAGCTTTTTATTAAAGGCTCCTCGATCTCGGAAAAGGACAAGGCTTATATGACGAAATCCCATATGCAAGGGAAGTTGGTAGCTTGTGTGAGAAATGCGGGTTACGGATTTTAAGGCTAGAATTAACACTAGAGGGAGGGGGTGAATAGTGTTTTAAGGAATTACTAAATCATTTTAAGTTTATATTAATTTGAACACAAATGTATGCAATATTCAGATATAGATATGATCATAGAATCAAACACAGATGCAGAAATAAAGTAAAAGCAATAAAGGAAAGAACACATCAGATTTTATACTGGTTTGGAGTTACCCTACATCCAGTCCCGCACACAAGTACGAATTTCCTTTCAAAATCAATTATTACAATTACACCCTCGATTTCAAGGCCATGAGGTACACCACTCTAGATTCACAATTCTCTGGGTAGAGATACTTGATTTTACGGGCAACAAGTACACCCAGTAGATTTCACAGGCTATAATCACACCTTTTCTCGCTTGATTGATTTCACAGGCTATAATCACACCTTTTCTCGCTTGATTGATTCACAGGCTTTATAATCACACCTTTTCTCACTCAATTTATTACAAAGAAGCCTATAACTCTGAATAGCACTGAGATCTTGTTGAGATAGTGGTAGAGAATCAAACCAGAGATGATCTAGTTAGATTCAATGGTGATATCAGCAGAGTAATGGTAAAAATGTATATAAAGAAATGTGGAAGAAGAAGAGGAGTGAAATCAGAGAAAATATGTATATATATTCGTTTAAAACTGCCCCAATTTATAGCAGAACAATAGCCATGTTCATTTGTGAAAGGATATAACGAATAGACACTTCTTTTGAAATTCAAAATTCTGAAATCAACTGCCACCTTGTCGACAAGGGTAGATTGGGGTTGTCGAAGGGCCTGTGTAATTTTTGATAATTTGTTTTTCTTTAAAAATAACTTTCATAATAAAACTATTTTTAAACTTTATAAATATTCTTAATTATAGTTAAAAATACATAAATAGGTATAAAGAATAATGTATATATAATTTTACTATAATTTTATATTTAAATCTAAGTATAAATATTAAAAGTTAAATATATTATTATTAAAAGATAGTTTCAAACCAATGATAATTTGATTTTGAAGATAAAGATCATTTTGAGGCTAAAAGTATTTAAAACCAGGATAGATGTTTTTGATTCTTTTAAAAGGAAGATTTTAAAATCATTTTGAAAACAAGATATAATTTTGTAAAACATTTGAATAAAAGTTAGTGGATACAAAACAATGTTCCACTAGATTTTTCATAGGTTCCATCCTACTTAGGGTTCCATCCCTTTAACGGGCTCGAAGTGGATTCCATTCCACGAATAAATTGGATTTTAAGATGCCAGTGCTTTTCTTGGAGTTTTAACAAAATTCCTAACTAGATTACTTATTATTGAAATCTTGAACTCTTGGTAATCTTGATACTCATGAGTCTTCAATCATATTATCTTCTATCTTGAATCTCTATGTTGTACAGTCTTCATTCTTGATACCGGCATGGTTAAATCCTACATATACATATATATCTAAACTATTATATTAGTATTTATTTTATAATCTTATTCTAAGGTTGTTGTCATCAAATCCGTCTTCCCAGGGACTAACAGCTTGATGTATACTATGGTTTGCATTAGGCCTGAAATTGTACAGGCGGTTGGATTGGTGAGTAGGTTCATGGGAAATCCAGAAAAGATGCATTGGGAAGCAGTAAAGTGTACCTTCAAATACCTTAAAGGAAATCCTAACCATCGACTTGTCTTTGGCGGTGGAAGTTGAACCTTCAACCCGAAAATCTGTAAGTAAAACAACATGTTTAAGAAAATCCAATCAAGGCAATAGGTCCAGAAGTTGAACCTTCCCCTGACACTCTTGATGACACAGTTATATTAGGTGATCCGGCTGATTCCATCGCATCAAAGATCGAGGAAGGATCTTCTAGGAGAATTTGTGATAAGCACAATATTCCATTTGAAGACGTCATGATTCTGACGCACCACCAGAGAGCATAGTATCCACCAGATGTATACAACATATAATAAGTATATTCGCTTGGAAGGAGGCATCCCAACATTTAATCAGTATATTTGACAAGTTCTACATTTTACGAGGCTGGCACCAGCTCAGCTTTATCTGAATAGCTATGCATTCCTCTATAGCATATTCAATATATTTGCTCGCCATTTCGACCGAATCCCTAGTAATCAAGAGATCGGACATTTTTCCAGTTTCAAGCATCGCAAGGGAAATCCTTCCCTCATGTTTTCACAGCCATCGAGGGGTTGCCGAATCATAGTTGGAACTTGGAATAAACTAAGATATTTCAAGGAAGAATTCTATTTCATTCGCTATCCTCCTAGATTTGCACAGCGATGGTTGTCTCCCCATAAATTTTGTTTCCTTTTTTACATACGATCTCAGATAGTTTCTGCTATCGTTGAACGTCTCTTTTGTTCTTTACAAATATTTCACACAGGCCTACTATTGCAGCTTTGGTAGAGACTTCAGACAACTCCGTGCAATCCCAGAGGAATAGAGAGGCTAAGGCACTGCTCAACGATGGGAATCTATGTCTTATAAATTTTTAGAATTTGATCGTCGTGTTGGTGCTGATACAGAAGCATCTGATAGTGATGAGGATGATTCCTCATCCATAAATAAATGAGACCACTCGTCTACGCCCCCTGTCCAATGTCCAATAGTCGAGGTTGGCGACGTGCAAAAGCACATTAAAGAAGGTGAAATAAGAGGTGTTATGAGTGAGAAGGAGCAGGCCATGTGGGTACTGAAATAGGCTGTGATCCATCTGACAATGAAGATGTCGAAGACCAACAACCTCCTCGAAAAAGAAGCCTTAAGATTAAAATTGGCAAAAAGAAGGCTCTGATTCCATCTCTTTAGTCACAACTGCATTTGAAACTTCGGTACAGGTTATGGAGGAACCTTTTACTGGTCTTGGGCCAATCCCAGATGTAATCGCCTCCTTTGGCCTTGCCAATATGAGTATTAGGGATATTGGGTCCCCCATTCGTTACCAAGAGGACGTGTCTTCTTGCTAAAGCAGGGAGATTATGCCTGTCAATAAAATTCAAGCCCACGGTCGATCGGGGAGGCACTAGGACATTTGCGAGCACACACACACACACGTACACTGCACTCTGCATAACTTATGTCATGCTTCTATCCCATCAAAGATGATTTACCTTTGTTTTATTTGTAGGTTCCATGGAGAGATGCAGATTATATGAGGATTTCCAGGATCAGTTGGTTACCAATTGAGGCATAAACCAACCCTGTGACCACATAAGCCCAGTCACTCAAAATAGAGAGAAATATTATTGGACACACGACTCATCGTCTAGGCATCGGTCTTGATCCAAGTACCCTTCATCCAGGGGTTTGGAAAAAGACTCTAGTCATCATGATGACGTCCTTCATGATGACACTACTCGAGCTTTTCTCTTCACTAAACAAATAGTGTCGTCTCACACTTCTTTGCACTCCCATCGTCCGTTGAAATCAACTGCCACTGACTCTTCGCGACATAGATTTGATAAAGTGCATATCGACCAGCCTACCAAACAATCTATTGTTGAAAAGGAGCAACCAATCACTTTAAACCCTCAGATAATTGAGTTATAGCGTCGCTTTGCGAAGATTAACTTCAAAGCCTGCAAGTTCGTTCCATACTTGAAAGATATTTATGCGTATATCAAGGATGAGACGGTTGCATATGTTTGGGATGTGTATGATCAGTACTTCACTTGGAGGAGGTTAGCTGAGACCATCTTGGAATATACCGAGAATTTAAAGGCTGAGATTGCTGGAATGAAACTCACTGCGAACTAGAATGATGAGACCTTCGCTCACCTCGACAAAAAATTTGCTGAGTTAAAGAAGAAAAAGGAGGATGCCGATCAAAAAGTTCAAGAATTAAATGCTACAATAAAGTAAGAAAGAAAGAATCATCTAATTGAAGTAGCGTCCACTAATCACAAAAATCTTGATTTGGTTGAAGAAGTAAAGGCATTAAAGGCAAAATTAGAGAAAGAGAAGAAAGAGAAGAGCAAGACCCTCCAAATGGCTCAAGAGTACTGCAAAGAAATCATTGAGCTCGTAAGCAAAGAGATGATGCGTTGCAGAAAGCCAAAAAGGCAGATAAATTAGTGGCAGCTACAAAGAGATAGATTAAGGATAGCTTTGATCCACTTATCACCAACTACAATGCCAATGTTATTAAATTCAGAGATCTAGCATGGCTTGCAAAGCTTATACCTATGCTTTAGTTATGGCATAAGAGAAGATTGTGCGGAAAGAGCGTGAACATTCAAAATGGGTCAAAGTAGACTTGGCGAAACTGGAAAAAGAGATTCAAAGTCTCGAGGAAATCAAGGCTCTTAGAGCAGGTGAGCTTATTTTACATCCATAGTTGGTTGCTATAGTTCAAGAAGATCAAGCCAAAGGTTCAGACTCTACTCCTCAAGATTTTGATACCGGTCTCACCTTTGGGCCTCATATTGCCTTTATCACTCCTTCAAATTCCAAGTGTAATCCAGGTGTGCCGTAACTCCATAAACAAGCATGCCATCTCCTGTTCAGGATGAGAACTCAGCTGGTACACCTGCCCACACCAAGCCTCAATCTGGCAAGGTATATCATTGACCTCACCTATATTTGAGAGAGCTCACATAATGTCGGTCTATGTAGCTTATCTCTCATCTTTCTCAAATTTCAGGTCAACTCATGATCTATAAACCTTTGGAGGATAGCTTCCATCCGAGACCACACATGATGATGACCGATTCAATGGTTGTAACTATCTCTGGAACGATCCCAAGCATCCTGATTAGTGATGATGCAAGTCCAGGCGTGCAAATGATCAGTGAATCATAAGAAGAAAGGCCCTGTGCCTTCCAACAGACACATGCAGATGATGATGTTGAGATCACTAGGTTGATTGATCCTACTCAAGGGCTTTCAACGAGCGAACTTCTAGAACATAAACTCTGGTCCGCTGCAAAAATTAAGCAAGTGCTGATCAAATTTTTTCCTCCTCTATCAATAGCCTTGCCCGACAATACCATTTTTGCTTTGGTCACGCTACCCATGACCAGGAGAACTCGAAGCGTGTCTGCCGTCGCATTACTTAGCCTGCCTTCGAAGAGCAAAGGTAGCGGAGGAAGAATAAGGAAGAAACTGGAGTGATCCAGTGAGCCATCTTCTACGGAGAAGAAAGAGAAGAAGAGAATCAAGAAATGATCATCCATCTCCTCTATGCTTTCGGTTGTATAGTATTAGGAACAAGCTTTTGTTTTCAGGCTGGTTTTGTGTGGGTTTGGCCCCCGCTTTTGCTTTCAATCTAGTTTTCAATAACACTTGTAATTTTTCTTCCGTCTTATTTTTTATTGTGAATAATAAAGACTTTTTATTTTGTTCAAGTCTTGCATGAATTTAACCAAGTGCTCGAGAAATGCGCTTTACTAAGTTACTAGTATGTTCCATCATTTGCGAGTAAAGAATGATCACCAGGATTTTTTTCACATGTGACCATATTCGACTCTGGAACTTGGTTAAACTCCACTTGGTTAGAAAGCTAACTTAAACATCCATTTCAAGGGCATTTTGAGTGTGATCATGCCTAACTTCGGGTGTCAATCGAGATAATTCATCTTCGGATGTCTCTTCAGACATCCTTCTCTAATATACAAGCCTTCGCCATGCCAAACTCTAGGTGTTGGCCGGAGTCAACCACTTAATCATAGTGGTTAAAACATCCTTTTCTTGGAAATTTGTCTTTGATCGTTCCTATGGGAGTTGATCGATGTAAGTAGGATCCTGCCTATCTTGGGGCGCATATCTTTTGTCCTCTCTGCTCTGGGAAAGGTGTGGATGCTCTGCCAAACTCTGAGCATGAGCAGTAGTTGTTCAACCTTTGAATATTTATACTCCTGCCTCTAAGTTGTGGGTTATAGAAGTTGTTTGACATCTCTCTGGATGCCAAGTGTGGTTGAGCTTTATGCATCCGATCATAGGCTGTGGAAGTTTGGTTGGCACCTGTCTTTGGGTTCCTACACATCAGCATTTTGCACATGGAAGTTCATCTAAGTAAATGTCACCGATCTCTATGTAAAGTCAAGCACGTATAATTTTATAAGCTTTGAAAGTCATTTCTTTTATAAAAACTAGAAAAGAAAGATTATGTCTGGTTACAAAACTTTTTATTAGATATGTACAAGTTTACATTTAGGTGGAACGGCATCATAAGTGTTCACTATTCCATGCTTGCGGGAGTGAGATCCCATCCACTGTTGCCGGCTTGAAAGTAACATCTCCAAGCATCTGTTAAATTGTATACAGACCTTCCCATGTCGGGCCAAGTTCGCGGGGCTAGTGTAACACCCTTAATTTTAAATAACATTATTCAGAAGATTTAATTAGATAAATTAAATAGAATAATGTATAGGTTAGAGTGATAAGAGAATTGAGATTTGGGAACTAATTAAGATCGTTCCTTAACTAATGAAATTATAAGTGTGATTCATAAATTAGAAACTTAAGAGAACAAGGCAAGGGAAAAATCGGAATAACCATATACCATAACCCCTAAACCCCTTACCTCATTCCCATTCACATTTTCATAAACCAAAAACATAAAGAAAGAGAGCTGAAGACCAGCAATAACCCTAAGAAGAAGAGGAGCACAAAATCCATTTAGAGGCTAAGGTTCATGCTAGGAAGATTAAATCAAGAAAAATCTCAAGTTCCTTATCCAAATAAGGTGAATAATGATCTAAACCATCTCATATATGTCATCTTGAATGTTTAAAGCTAGGTTTGAGGTTGAAAACCATATGATTGGATGAATGATGGTATGTTTTGATTTAAATGTAATGACCTCGATTTTTAATTAACATTATTTGGGATATTTAATTGGATAAATTAAATAGAATAATGTGAAAAATATGGAGATGAGATTAATAAATCCAATGGTCGTTTTTAAAAGAATGAACTAAAATAAAAAGACTTAAATAAATTAAGGAGGATTTTTTCCTAAGGGGTAAACATGGAAATATGGCTACATTTCTTAGTACATATCTCTTCCACCACCTAAATAAACTTCCACTTTCTCATTCTTAACTCCCACATATTTCGACCGGCCATTAAAAATCTCCAGGAAGAGTTTAAATTGAAGAAAAAGCTAAGGAATTAAAGCTAGGAAAGTATCACATTCTTCAATGAACTAATCAAGGTGAATAATCATGTTTATCATCTCGTTTTTACGTGTTTGGATCGATTAGGAGTTATACCTGATTCATGTTTGTGATTTTGGTTAGGATATAACCATTTAAATCTTTTTTTGGATAAGACATAGGTATTTTAAATTTTAGTGGGTTAATTAACACATTTTTTCGGTTTTGACTAAATTATGAATTGTTTTGACCTGCATATGCTTTGAAATTTTAATATGTTGAAGTATATGATTTATCTGATTTTTGCTGATTTTTGGGAATATTTCCTTACTAATTTACCAAGATAATTCATTTATTTAAGCCCAAGGGCTAAACTGAAAATTTGCTTCCAAAATTACTTAAATTCGAAAGGAAATTGCTTTTGGAAAAATTGAGGAAGAAGTACAGTGTTTTGAGAAAAAGGTTGACTTATGAATATCTTTTTACTATTTGGAAGTACAGGAGAAGGTTCCTCAACCAATCAAAATTAGACAAACAAGATAAAAACATCACTAAAGTGGGCCATATTCTGCCTTTGACTCCAACAAGCCTACTTTTACCCTTTCGATGAAGTCGAAAGTTACCTTTTGCCTAAGACAGAAGGTAAACAGTTACCTTCCGTCAAAATCGAATGGTAGGCATGGGCCGAAGGAAAGAAAATGGTGAAGGGAAGGCGAGGCTGCTTGTTTTACTTTTAGATAGAAATAAAAAAAATTTATTTTCAAATATGTTGAAGTGGGATCCTTCAACTCAATCATTTTATAAAAGACTAAAATTTTATATTCAAGAAGGGTTTCGAAGGGGATCTTCGAAAGCTTAAACCTTAAAGAGTATTGTTTTAAAATGTTTTCTAAAAATGTGTTTTAAAACCTTTCAACAAGCCGAAGGGTTAACCATCCGACGTGGTTGGAAGAATGCTTTCGAGGTGTTGGTTCCAACAACAACATTTCATTATTTTTTAATGATTTCGAAAGGTTTGGTTTCGAAAGGTTTGACTTCGAAAGGTTTATTTCGAAGGGTTTTGAAGGGGCCATCTTCAATGATTTTGAAAGGTTTAATTTCGAAAGGTTTTAATTTATAAAGTTTCCAATTCTGGAAGGTTTTAATTTTGGAAGGTTTTGAGTTCGAAAGGTTTGATTTCGAAAGGTTTGATTTTGAAAGGTTTTGATTGCGAAAAGTTCGATTTCAAAAAGTTTGATTTCGAAAGGTTTTGAAGGGTTTATCTTCATTGATTGTGAAAGGTGTTGATTTCGAAACGTTTTGATTACGAAAGGTTTGATTTCAAAAGGTTTCCAAAGGGGCTAACTTTCGATGTTTATTTTCTTTCGAATGGGACTTCATTCGAAGGGTTTTAAAAGGGCTGTTTTCACCATTTTTCTTATGTAAAACTTTACTAAGACAAAGGGGTTACTTCGCAGGGTTATAGCATAAAATACTTATATTTGTTTGAATATGTAAGGGGGATCCTTATATAAATGAATGTTATAAAACCTTGGGGACACCGAGGTGGTCTTAATGTTTTTGTTACATAGTTTGGCGTTACAAACGAAATATGCTCTCGAAAATATACATTAGGGCTATCATATTGTTTTTATTTAATTTAACCTAATTGGGGCTGCCAATGGGAATAGGTTAAATAGGTGGTATACGTAGGAAATATAATTAATCATAGGGATCATGAAGTTTTATAAATAATCATGGGGATCAAGATATTTTTGTCCAAGTGATGAGTTCTTGGTTAACCTAAGAAAACCATGTAATGTGCGATGGATAGCCCACATCAAATTTCTAAAGTAAAGAATATTTTGCCACTGGTGGCTGGCCTCGGGATTTGGCACCCAAGG